>OW028751.1:4822500-9645000 GCA_932294355.1 Aporophyla lueneburgensis
GGAGGTTTATGGAATCCGAGAGTTGGGTTCCCGCGGATTCCACAATCTTCCCTCGCTTTACATGCATGACCGCACATTTGTCCACACCAAATTCCATCCTGATGGCGCTACTGAAGGTTTCAGTTACCTTCAGTAGCTCCATTAGTTGAAAATTGTTGGGAGCAAAGAGTTTAAGGTCATCCATGTAAAGGAGGTGAGATATAACCTGACCACCTCTCCTCAACCGATAGCCTATACCTGAATCCTCAAGCAGTGTGCTCAGAGGATTCAGGGCTAAGCAGAACCAAAGCGGACTCAAACTATCACCCTGAAATATGCCTCGCTCGATCCTTATCGGTTCGCTGTTCCTTTGGATATTTCGACATCCTGGATAGCGAAGGACCGTCCTCCACTGCCCCATACATGAAATCAGGAAGGTGCGCAGAGTTGCATCAACTTTATACAACTCCAGCACCCTCTTGAGCCATGTATGTGGCACCGAGTCATAGGCCTTCTTATAATCTATCCAACATGTCGACAGATCCTTTCGGGAACGGCGAACCTGTTGGCTAATGGCCATATCAATGAGGAGCAGCTCCTTAGTACCGCGAGACCCGTTCCTACATCCATTTTGAGAGACAGACATGATGGAGTTGGTGTCAATATGATTGTACATTTTAGCTCTCAAAATGGATGTAAGAACTTTATAGACCGTCGGCAAACACGTGATCGGTCTATAATTTTTGGGTTCCGCGGTACTACCTGATTTGTGGAGCAGGTGTGTAATTCCTGTTGTTAGGAACTGGGGTAGCGAACCAGACTCCAATGCAGTCTGGTACTGAGCCGCCAAGCGAGCATGCGATCCAATGAACCATTTGATCCAGAAGTTGTGCAGCCCGTCCGGCCCTGGAGACTTCCAATTGGGCAATGGACGGACTGCACGAGCTACGTCTTGGGGGCAGATGGTAACAGCCCCCATTTCTGGTATTGCATCGCAGGCTCGCTCGACTTCTCGAGCCCAATCCCCTTCGGTGTGACTGACAGGCACCGACCAGATACTGCGCCAAAAAGAACACATGGCATCATTATCCGGCAGGTGCGCGTCCGCCACACCTTGGACCGGTCGCTCCCAAGCCCTATAAACCCACCTTTCATCACTCTGGAAGGTGCGGTTCTGAGTATATCGGTCCACTCGCCGCTTATACCTACGAATACGGTTTGCCCATGCATATACTTTCTGCTTCAGGAAGTCTATGCGCTCTGTGACACGGGACATATAGTCCCGAGGGCTGATATCAGTCCCCGAGAACGCCCGCCTCACAAAGCGCATCACTCTAGGGCGAGTGTTGCCCTCCCTGAAGCAGATTAGTTTGCCGATGAGGGCTCTGGCCCCAGCAATACGACGCTCAATTCTGCACTGCCAAGCTGGTACGGCTGGTTTCGGTCGTGTAGCTCTAGAGTCATTAGGGAATTTGACGTGAGCTACACGACATGCAGCTACAGCCGCGCAGTACAGAATCGAATGAGTATCGGTGAGGTCTTCGCAGTCATCAAAGTAGTTTGACAACTGCGAATCCAAAGCCGCCACCAGTGCCCTATTTTTGTTATGCATGGGCAAACGAGGTAAGCGTGGTCTAAGTTCGGGAGTCATGAACCAATATTCCTGAATCGCACACTCCAAAGCGCTCCTCAATTCATCATTGCAATGGGTACTTACGTTTGTAGCCCTGTCATCCCATCCCTCGTCAGCATAAGTTGTGGTAGGCTGCGCTGGTACTGCAGCAGTCTGCGGCGTGGGGGCGATAACATGGCTACTCCGCATTTCATTACGCAAGCGATCAACTACAGTGTCATCCAACATACGATGACTTTGGATGACCCGCACCTGATCCGACAGTCGTTGTGCCGAAACGTTGACAGCTGGCTCAAGTACCTGAAACAGAGAGAGCATCCGAGCACGGTACGCGGTCAGATTGTTTCCCCCCTCTGTAGCCCCATAGTATGAGCGCATGACATTTTCATTGATGGATTGTGTCCATCTCATGCGCTGCACACTTCCGCCGGGAGCTGGGACCCTATCAGAGGCCGGTGGGCCTCGAGGTCCTAAGCCGTCCGGCGGCCGGCGTCCTCCCCGTCGACGAGCAGGTGGTGGCGTCGTGGGCGGAGAGAAATACTCGTCACTCGAGCTCGACGCAACTGCCACGGCCGGTGTCTTCACAACGCCCGCAGTGGGGCTAGGTACCGGCGGCGGCGAGGCGGAGCTGAGCGACGAGTCCGGAGGTGGTGGGCGTGCGCGACGAGCCGCTGATCTTGTTAACATTTCGTCATGGTTTTTTCATTTTCTAATTATTGTAGTTCGGGGATGACATCTGTCATGTCACCCCCGATCCTGTAGTTTTTGGTTGGATTTATTTCATTTTGCTGCGATATAGTCTCTTTTTAATAATGATATTGTAATATTTTTAGGTCTAGGTTCACTGTAAAACCGAAATCTATTATAAATTTGGGTCAAAAATATTTTTACTATTTAAATTATATCTATTCGAAATGTGTGACGTCTTGTTCACGGTGTTGCCAGCTTATTATTATTATTATTAGGATATTTGAAAAAAAAAACCAACAAAATACATTAATTATGGTTCCCCCAGCTTAATATATTGTGTTTATCGAAACCTTGCTTGTCTACATAGGTACCTAAATTCCGACGGTAAACAAAGTTAAAACCAGTTGACGCGTGCGCAGTTTTTATTTACAAACTGTGAACATGATTTTTTTTATACAAGTGTGTATTTATTTGTGGTACGTTGAAAATATCTCTCGTTGACAAAAATAGTGTTTATGTCGCAGTTATACCGCATTTTGTATTTTAGTCAACTGTATATTTCATTAATATCTCACCGTAATAACTCAGGTAATTTGAGCTTGAAGTAAGAAGGCAATAATGTCAGTTCCTAGAATCAGGTGGAGTAACACTTTACAGAACCTTATATTTGAAATTAATCTGTGCTGTTCTATATTGATTAATTTTATTCCATACCACGGAAAAGCGTTACCTGAGATAAAAAACGTATGTTACTCCTTATTACATTAGCTATCTTCTACTGAAAATTCCGTCAAAAACAGTCCAGCCGTTTCGGAGATTAGTCGGAACAAACGGACAGACAGATATAGGTTTAAAAAAAAATTGTTATAAGTAGACACTTCACGTAAATACTTTCATATGTATTTAGTAATAAGCTGTTATTTTGTCGTTAGGGGGCGTCCATTAATTACGTGAGGTGTTCTAGGGGGGGGGGAGGGGATCAAGCTAAATCTTTCCAAATCTCACTTGGGGGGTCTTGGGAAATATCATGTAATTATTTTTCTCGCAGAAAATGGTGTAAAATTGCGTGAAAAATTATTTCTACAATAGATATGGCCAAATCAGAGACAATACTATCTACACTGATAAAATTAACTTGAATCAAGAGCCAAAATATTGAACCAAGAATACCATTTTGAAGAAAATTATTTTCTTGAGTCAAGAGAATAAATTCTTGAGTTAAGAAATTATTCTTGGTCTAGGAAAATTTTCTTGTTTTTTTTTTTCTCAATAATCCAACACGTTTACAGCCTTAATAGTAGATTTGAAGAATCTCGCATGAAATTAGGGGAGGGTGGAGGGAGTTGAGGAAAATTTTACGATATCTCACCAAGGGGGGAGGGGAGTTCGAAAAATTCTCAAAAATGCCTCACGTAAAAAATGTTTCTTGTAAGGGGGCGTCCCCTTACAAGAAACATTTTAATTTAATTTATTTCAATATGCAGATTAAAATACCAAATTGTCAACGAAATAAGTTATTTAACACACCCTGTAACAAGTTATGATAATAAATACCTTAAGTAACTATGCCAGATATCGTTTCGATAAAAAAAATGAATAGTCATTCTTACTACTCATAATTTGAGCAATGGATGTAAACAAACTATGTTTTTAAAACAAAATTCATAGTCATTGTGACTGTTAATTAAGCTTATCACTTTGTCTATTTAATGCTTTCTGAGGCACGGGGGCATCACACCGCCAACGTCCTAGCTCTAGGCTGGTCCTGCGCCACCAACCTGCGCCACCAACCTGCGCCCGTCAACTGGTTTCAACTTTGTTTATTGACGGAATTTAGCTACCTAAGTACAAAAGCAAGGTTTCGGTCAATACAATATATGATCTGGGGGAACCAAAATGATGTATTTTATAGGGTTCTTTTATTTTTAAATATGAATTTTCAAATTATTCACACAAAATTTAGAATGAAATGAGAATATCCTGCGCCTGGTCTCTCTCCGGTCGTGGCGGATTGCCGTCCCATCGGACTATGAGAGGGAAGAGAGAGAATAATAATAATAATTTAATAATGTTATTTGTTGTTCCAAAAACTGTGTAACAGATAATTTTTCCATCATTTATTGATAAAACAAAAAACTGTGCAATACAATACAGTACTTAACATTCGTGGAATTTTTTGACTGGCCTTCTTTTCAGTCAGGGACTAACGTCCCTGACTGAAAAGACTGAGGTCGTGGGTTCGATTCCCACCCATGACAAATCTTTGCGTGATGAGCACAATCATTTGTTCTGTGTCTGGGTGTAATTTATCTATAATATGTATGTATTTAGAAATATGTATATAAGTATATTTATCAGTTGTCTGGTTGCCATAGTACAGGCTCTGCCTAGTTTGGGGATCAGTCAATGGTGTGTTGGTTGTCCTAAGCTATTTTAAGGTATTTATCTGTAGCACGGGAGAGTGCCCCTGTGTCTGCGCACGCATTTGTGCACTATAATATCTCCCGAACTGAAGGCTAGTCTCCGTTGAGATTGGTCACCCTGGACGATATTGGGTCGGACGAAAATTTTTCTATTTAATAATTTAGATATGATTTAATATATAAGTATAAAATATTGGAAAAGAAGCGTGGGGTGGTTGTTGAGGTAGGTATTTTTAATTGATATCAAAATGAATTCGAAGACATATGACATCTACCAACCCGCACTGAGCCCACGTTGTGGATTTACAGCCCACTCCCTCTCACAAATAGGAGGCCTGCCTGTGTCCCAGAAGTGGGAATAGGTTGATAATAATAATAAATTGAGTAAAGCTTAGAGATCTACATGTAAAATACGTCTTAGGTACCAATCGGTCAAGAACTTTACCATAGGTATTATTTGTTTTAATATCAATACTACGATAAATGTTGAGCGATAATAGTATCTCAATTGATTATTGTAGTACCAAGGTGAGGGTAAACGCCGTGACGTGCTCTTTGGAGGGGGCAGCACGTGGACAGAGTCGAGTGAGGGGAAGTGACTGCAAGATCAGTCAGTCTTGTGCAACCAACGAATGCAGACTTCCACTTATACGCCAAACTGTCGGTTTACCCGAATTTAGAAACAGGGTGTAACCGTTATTAAATATGGGTCCACCCTTTATGGCAGAATATTTTTCGTCATAATATTATTTTGCATAACAGCGGATGGCATAAACTTCATTTCGCAGAAAATCGTTTGGCATACACTCATTTATCATACATTCACAACGCATAATTTTATAAGTCAGAATCATCTTTAGGCATAAGTTTTATTCCATAATAATTAAAAAGTAGAACCATCATATCGCAGAAATTTCGCAGTCAGAATCGTCTCTTGGCATAATTTCATATCGATAGTTATTAAAAGGCAGAACTATAATATCTCAGAAATTTTAAACTTAGAATCATCTTTTGGCATACATTTCATATCGAAGAAGCATGCAGCATGGAAACAAGCATGCAGCATGCAAGCAACCAAGCATGCAGCATGCAAGCAAGCATGCAGCAAGCAAGCATGCAAGCAAGCATGCAGCATGCAAGCATGCATGCAGCATGCAAGCAAGGATGCAGCATGCAAGCAAGCTTACAGCATGCAGGCGAGCATGCAACATGCAGCATACATGGTTTCTGTCACGGCTCCGGCGCTGCGAGGCTCCGGCGGTCCCACGCGAGCTCATCGTCACAGATGGTTTTACGCTCACCACTCGCGGGCCGCCTCGCCCCTCCGCGCCTACGCGGGTTTAAATTACACTCTAGGGGTAGGGCAGAGAAGACTACGTGGAGTCGGTTCTGCAGCGATTCGTTTTTGTCAATAACTTTTGTAGCACAACATATACTGACTTTTTGAGACACTATTTTAATTTTATTTAAGGTCAAAATGCAATATTATACAAATGACAATATGCCTAACAAAATTATTCAAAATGATATTCTGCCATCTTCATAGTATGCCAAGTGAAATTATACCAAATAATCGTCGCACTAAATAAATGTTATGCTAAACGAAATTATGCGAAATTTTAAGTCTGCCAAAGTTAATTATGCGAAATAAAATTCTGCCATCTTAAAAGTATGCCAGCGTAAAGTCGGACATATAAACAGTCGGCCAAACAACGATTATGCTAAACATTTTTTATGCCTTGCAAATATTCGTTTAAAGAAAATTATGCCAAGTGTGTTATGCCAAATAAAATTCGGAGCATCAAGTTTCTGCCAGATAGAGGGAACCCATTAAATATTTCATTTCAGAAATGAAATATTTACTGATTTGCTGTTCATAATCAGCCTGTACCTATTGACCGGTGGGACACAGGCCTCGTCCGCCGTAATCTACCACGCGGGCCCAGTGCGCGTTAGTAGATGTCACATGTCTTCGATTTTTGGTTCTAGGACATATCGGTTTCCTAACGATGTTTTTCTTCACCGTTTTGAGAGCAGTGGTGATGAAATAATTTACACAAAGTAAAGCACCTGCTTGGGTTCGAACTTGTGACCTGCAACTCGTAAGTCGCGGCCGTTACCACTGGGCTACCACTGCTCCATTATAATTGTATATATAATGATATTATATAGATATACTAGCTAGCCGTACAGACGTTGTCCTGTTTCCTAGAACTCGATAGCAGCGCCACTTACCGGGTCTAATAGTGAATCTAAACCATCCAAGGTGCCACCCAAACGCATACAAAAAAACTCATTCAAATCGGTCCAGCCGTTTAGGAGGAGTTCAGTGACATACACACGTACAGTAGAATAATATATATAAAGATCTTTACATAGTATAAAATAAAATCGCATTTTGTGTTTGTATGTTAGATCTTTTAAACTACGCAACAGATTTTAAGGTTTTCATTATTAGACAGAGTGATTCAAGGGAAAGGTAGTTCTTTCCAAATTTCTATGTCCCTGTGTGTGCCTAGCTTTGTTTTACTGCAATTAATGTAAGCAAACAAAAATTTTCAAAAAATGTTAGGTACCTAATAGTTATAATGACTGTTAATTTTGCTTTATATCTTTATTTTATATTATCATTTGATGTTAATGATCTTGTAGTCGTATTTGCTGAGGTCAATGAGATAATAAAATTGTGGACGATGACAGGCATTTAAAAAACAAAATATTGTTATTGTTTTTGTAATTTTCAAGGTTTACGTGGACAAGTCGAAAAGCTTAAATCGTTCAGTACCTGTAAGTTATCTTTCAATTTTTTTCATCATTTTATGGGCGAAAGTGACTGTAATCGGCCATCTGGTTTTGTATTTTTTCGTGAATCTTTGAAATATTTTGAATCTCCAAAAAGTATAACTTATAGAGTGGTTTCCTTCATGTAAATTATTTATACTAAGTAAAGTGTCTGCCTGGGTTCGAACCCACGTCTTACAACTCGGAAGTCGGTGGCGATTCCACTGAGCTACCACTGCTCTCATACTGCTACTGCTGCTGGACATAGGCTCCCCCAATTTGGGGGGTTTTGCCATAATCGCTACGCTTGGGTTGGCGATCGCAGTATGGTGGTAAAATTGTATAGAGAACGCTGCTACCCATTCTTTAGTAAGTCCCTTGGAGCGAGAGGCGACCTCTTACGACACCCACAGGAATAAATGGGGTGGTGCTATTCTTTACGTGCGGCACCACACGGGACACATAGAAGTGTATGATGAAAAAAAAAAACTTTTTTGTTTCATACGTTTTCGATGTCAATATCCAGCACGTGCAAAATACAATATTTCCAGCTTATTTAATTTGACCCTAAATTTTAGCACAATTACATATTTTTAGAACTGACAATCAGATAAATGACTCATTTTAATTGATAAAACATTCTACACGATCCAAGATTTCCTGAATTGTTGACCATTTATTAGTTCCACTGTATTTTGACATATATAAGTATTGACCATGTATTAGTTTCGCCGTGTTTGACATGCATTAGTATTGACCATGTGATAGTTTCACTGTACTTTTACATTTATAATAACTTACCATCTATAATAATTCCAAATTTTTATGCCAATATCTACCTACATAATTATTGTATGCCTATAAGCCAGGACATATTGATACTTTATTATATTGTTAAGACCTGTAACTCACATACCTATGCCCACAATAAAGATACTTTGACTTTGACTTTGATTTAAGAACCATGCGATGACCAATGTAGTTCGTTATCAGGGCAATCAGACAACATCGTGAGGTCAACGTTTCGTGCGATCGAGATTATTTACGTCAATTAATGTTCAATCTGTAAAGGAAGCTGATAACGGTGACATTAATTATACCTATTAAGTACTCACTGACGTATGTATCTCACTATCAGTAGTAGGTACAGACGCCAGCAAAACAAGGTACCCGAAACTGTCAAATTTTCCTAATCAATCTTGAACCTAATAGTTTAGCGTTAAAGTTGAAAACCTTTTAAAGAAGTTTGACAGATTGTAGTAGCTTCAAGTGCTGGCATCTGTACCTACTCATTATGGTATCGCTAGTTTTTTGATGTTATGATATGATACAAGGTACAGTTGTACTAATAATCTGTACCTACTCATTATGGTATCGCTAGTTTTTTTGATGTTATGATATGATACAAGGCACGGTCGTATCTGAAACCTGATAATTGCTACATCAATTTTTTAGAGAGTTTGGTCTAACCTATCATCTTCTATCTCCAAAAAAACCTGTCAAGAGCAAGTGGGACTCGCGTTTCGAGGGTTTCGTACCGTCATGTTTAAATATTTTATATTATTGCATATCCACTTGACAGTCCGTGCGCGTGAAAAAATATACCGTCAACAGTCCGCGCCCGCGGGACACGATTCAGTCGCATATCGCCGGACGCCGTCGCGACAAAGAAATGTTTATATCTCGCAAAATATATAAGCTTTGTCAAAATAAAAGCTACGATCGGAAAGCTGATTTAATAAAGAATTTGGGAATGATAAGAATATAAGCCAAAATCTATAAAATAATATGGTATTTTTAACTTGAATCAACCATTCTGACTATTTTTTATAAATAAATATTATATTTATGATGATAATAGTACAATATATCGTAAAGTATATAATTAAACTATTTTAGTAAAAACTAGACTAATTTTTCTATCTGATAGTGCCAAAATCATTACTTTCGGTAATAATTTAAAGTCAAAACTATTCAAACAAAAGACACCGTCGACCCTAACTTTTATCGGGAATCGTAAATCGATCGTGCTTAAAATCTAACATACTCCTTCAAAAATGATGCAATCTGCTATGAATGTAAAATATTTGTTTAACTGTATTGTAATAAATAAATAACACTTCGAATAATCTTATTTTGTGAGTTGCGAAGTAATATTACACATGAATGTCGCCCACTGGAAACATCAGTTTGGTTATAATTTTTCAATCAACTTATTACGATAGTAAATTATTTGTTGTTATAATCTTACAACATTATCACAAAGACCAAATCTTAAAGATCATTTTAGTATATAATTTAAGTACTTACGACACGATAAATATCCAAAAATCGACACAAACACTTCGCACTCACAACAACACGACAGCCGCGTACCAAAACTGACGTTTCGGCGCTTTTTTTCGGTACAACTTTCACAAGAAGTATGGTACTGTTCACACACAAGCATTCCGTAGTTTCCGTAGAGTGACATAGAAATAGACGTTTTGTTGAATTTGTTCTCATAGTATCGACAAATCGGAAAAATCGGGACCGTGCCGTGAAATTTGAAACTGGCAACTAAAGTGGCCACGGGCTGCTGAGAGTGGTTTCACTTTGGCAACTATAGTGGCCAAGGACTGTCAAGTGGATATAGTATTGTAGTTTTAGGTCAGCGCCATCTCTTGACCGATAATGGAACTAATATAATTTTTGTTGATGATTTCTGAAAAGTGTGCTATTAAAGCGACATTGTTGTATTTTTCCTATAATCTTTACATAAATCTTCTATCACATGACATAATTTTAGACCTTTCTCAATGCAAACTTCGAAGATAAGGAAGGAACGGTACTTATAAAAATTTTCGTCAAAAGTCGGGAACTATGCGGCCTAAAAGAAATAAAAGAAAATGTTTGAGAATGTGCATATATCCCGCCCTAGTAGCCCTTTTTCGATTTTTGACACTCCGGTTCATTCCCACTTTAATAAAAATATCTTGCTGATTTGCAGAATTATTGGACAAAGGTCATCTAAAACTATTCCAAATTTCGAGTTGATAGCATTAGTAGTTGAGTTATACAGCTTTGACATACAGACTAAGTCGAACCATAAGGTTCCTTTTTACCATTTTGGTACGGAACCCTAAAAAGGAGGGCTATGCTTGGAGTTTTCATGCTTGATCGAATCAGGAATGAAGCGATCTGTTACAACCGACATAGCCCGAAGAATTGCCAAACTAAAGTGGCAGTGGGCAGGGCTTATTGCTCGCAAGACAGATGGCCGATGGGGCCGAAAGGTTCTGGAGTGGCGACCGCGTACCGGAAGACGTAGAGTTGGAAGGCCTTCTTCAAGGTGTACAGATGACCTTGTGAAGGCTGCAGGAATGCGTTGGATGCGGGAAGCACAGAAACGGTCGAAGTGGTGTAGTTTGACGAATGCCTTTGTCCAACAATGGACGTTTTTTCAGCTGAAATTATTATGTCGAAAAAAATATCAAACATAACAATTTAACACGTTAACTGCCATGATAAAATCATAAAAAGTGGGCGCCAGGTAACAACGACATGTTCAGATTTTGTACGTGTTTGTCGGTCATATAGTCATTTTAGATCACACCTATACAGGGCACGGACTTCGACGTGAAAACTGTATCCATCCAACTCAGCACATGCCGCAGCTCAGACCGCCTAGCGTAGAAATGTTTCGTCCGTTATCAAAAAGATAAATTTGTTGTTTCATGGAAAATTACAATACTTCCGCGGTCAAACCGTATGACAGAGCAAATGATTTATTATATGATAATTGATAAGGATAACCGACGAAAACTGAACGCCCCTTGCGTTCATAATCATGTATGTTTGAGGTTGTGCGTCAATATCCCTGCCATCCTGTTTTTCGCCAGTTTTTATCAGCCGGGTACAAATCTGGACCCTAGGATGCTACTGAGAAGTTTGCGATCAAAAGATCAACGGTAACGAGATATTCAAAGAGGCGATCCGGTTCATTATAATAATCAAAAAATATATTTCGACATCTTGTTCCCTCCTCGGTGGGTTAGTAAAAACTGTGAAAATCCGGTCCTAGGATTAGAACCCAAAACCATACGGTCAGCATTCGCGTTTGCTAAACAAAACTGTTATTTATCTATACAAATAAATAAAATTGGAGTGTCTGTTTTTAATATTAAGATAATCACTTTTTACTAAGTGTATATAGATGTAAACACGGTACATATACCAAAACAACATTTTTTACAATTTTTGTCTGTCTGTCTGTTTGTTCCGGCTAATCTCTGAAATGGCTGGACCGATTTTGACGGGACTTTCACTGGCAGATAGCTGATATAAAAAGGAGTAACTTAGGCTACTTTTATTTTAGAAAAATACCTGCGTTAATTTCCGACATCCACGCGAGCGAAGCCGCGGGCAAAAGCTAGTCTATACTATATCTATACTTAATATTATAAAGCTGAAGAGTTTGTTTGTTTGTTTGATTGATCGCGCTAATCTCAAGAACTACTGGTCCGAATTGAAAAAATATTTTTATTTTGGGTAGCCTATTTATCGAGGGAGGCTATAGGCTATGTAACATCACGCTACAACTAAGAGTAGCGGAGCAGTAATGAAAAATGTTGCAAAAACGGAGAAAATTTATTCCTTTTGAGAGTTTCCGTTGCGTGCGCTGCGTAAACGGTTAAAGTAACGCAAATATCATGTATGACGGAATCGTTCCTTTTAAAAAGTTCTAAAAAAAAGTCCGCGAGAGCATATGTCTATCTTTTAAGGTTGACTCACTATAACTCAAAAGGAGCGAGCAGCAACGAAAAATGGACGAAAACTAGCAGGCAAATCGATGCGACGGGAAGGGTCAGGGGAGCAAAAATTTGACGCGGACGAAGTCGCGGGCAGAAGCTAGTATAATATAAAAACATGTAATAATAAACGGTGTGGAATTATCCACGTTGGTATATAATTTTACTAATAAATATAATTAATATCTAAGTGACCAGATTACATGTATATTACTACAATGTAAAAAGTGACACGAGATTGGAAGATACCTACCCACAAGAAGTAATTTTGCGCAGTTTATATACTGCATGATTAGCAAAATTTGTTAATTTTCCACTAGTCGTGCAATTTTGCTCGTTAGTTAGCTACAATAACTGTGGTTGGTTCAGCTGGAAGGCTCCCCACCTAGACGTAGTCCCTAGCTACGCGATACGATGACCTCACTATGCACGGAATCAGTGCTGACGAACTGAAAATTAAATCTAAGGGGTCCGAATAGAGATACCGTGACCCTGGCACATGGGCAAGTGAAGGAACACGGGTGGGTTTTAATCAGTAAAAGTCTGACACGCCCTCCCGCTCCGCCCAGAGCGGGAAAAGTCATTTGATGATTTCCCATCCAAAAAAAAAGGGGTCCGGATAGTTTAATTATTATCATCATCATCATCATCATCATCATTTCAGCCAAGAGACGTCCACTGTTAGACATGGCCCTTCCCTAAAGAAGGGGGGGGGGGGGGGGGTTGAGATTGCCACTGTCACCACGGTTGGCAGGCGGGTTGGTGATCGCAGTATGGTGGTAAAGTGCAAAAAGAGCACTGCTGCCCATTCTTTAGTAAGTCCCTTAGTCGCCTCTTACGATACCCACGGGAAGAAATAAGATGGTGCTATTCTTTACGTCCGATACCACACAGAAGAATAGTTTAATCATTCTTTGCAAAATAATTACTACCACTTATAACAATAAAGGACCAATTTTATCATTAGGTGTAATGTGTAGTGTTTTGTTTTGTTAGTTGTAAATAAAACGTTTCCGAGTTACGTTGCAGAAACTGTTAATAGGTGGTACCTACATAAGTGGAAATTATGTTCACGTTTAGCTAAGTCATTGTTTTCATTCAAGGGGGTTCTTATGTCACGTACTAAAGCCACCTTCATAGGAAGCAAGTATAAAGAAAATAAACGCATGACATTACAGTCCAGTCACCAAAACAGAGAAGTATCCAGGATCCTCGGATATTGTTGAAGTAAGCAACTAGTGAGAGCAATGGTGGCCCAGTGGTATTGGCCCTGACTTACGAGATGTACGACCTCAGGTCGTGGCCTCGAACCCAGGCAAGCGCTTTACTTAGTGTAAATAATCTCATCACCATTGCTCTCAAAACGGTGAAGGAAAACATCGTGAGGAAACCGGCATGTCTTAGAACCAAAATTTTGAAGACATGTGACATCTACCATCCCGCACTGGGCCCGCGTGGTAGATCACGACCCATTCTCTCTTACCGAGAGGAGGCCTGGGTCCCAGCGTTGGGCATAGTATAGGCTAAATATGTATGGAACTGGTGGATGTTTTCTAATAAGATTCTATTTGATAAACTACTCTAAATCATCCATCCATTTTTTACTAAACTTCATCTATATCTGACGACCCTGGTTACTTATCTCTTAGATAATAGGCCGTGTCTGCAAAGTCGCGTCACACTAACGCACATTTCAATAAATAAGAGGTGCGAAAAATATCACTCTCTCTCATCTCTTTGTCTCTCACAAAATAATTATTCGTTTTGAAGTCCTCTCTTTCAGTTAGCCGTAATCCACACGGACGTAGTCACAGCGGAATTTTTCCGCGCAATGGATCTTCAGCGCAACGCTTGGCGCCAAGATTTAAGAATCAAACACCTGTGGGAATTAAGTCCCAGTGGGTCGATTTAACTACGATACCTTTTCCCATGGTATTCTGGCTCACGTATTCGGCCGACTTTTCCACTACTGTTCCTGCTCCGTGTAATGTGAGCGGACCAGAGGCCAGTTTCCCCTTTTTTTTTGGATGAGAAATCAAATGACTTCTCCCGCTCTGGGCGGAGCTGGAGGGCATGTTAAACTTTTACTGACTAAAACCCACCCGTGTTCCTTCAGTTGCCCATGTGCCAGGGTCACGGTATCTCTCTCGAACAATCTCGCGACCCTGGCAGGCCAGTTTTCCGCTAACCCTGTTTTTTCGACGCACAAGCACTCACTCGCGCCGCACTCTGTTAGTCTCTGTTTTCAATGGACCTACGGTTGAAAATCCGGTGCAAGAAAATATGACTAAGTGAAAGAGAGGACTTTAAAACGATCATTTTGTAAAACTTGAAGGGGCATGTTGACAGTGGGTACCTGGTTACCTGGCGAGAACAGGCGGAGTAACATCATCATCATTTCAGCCGAAAGACCTCCACTGCTGGACATAGGCCTTCCCCAAGCACCGCCACCTCGACTGGTTCTGTGCTTCTCACATCCTGCGGATTCCAGCGGCGCGCAGTAAACGGAACATTGAACTATATTATTGTACATTTGAAAATGCTCGTTTCGTACATAATAGTTACTTAGTTTTATGACTTTATTCATATCTATGACCTATGAGTGATAATAAAAGTGCTTGTCACAATATAAATAAGCTAGAAAGCTATTATGATACTTGTATTTTTGAATAAAAATATCTTTCAAAACGTTATGTCTATGTCGCACGGTCGTATTTCTGATAACATGTCATTAAAAAGAGAAAAATTACCAGGGTCGTTGCAATGTCCATTATGAAACCTATGAGTGATTTTGAATAAAATTTGATTAAAATCCGCAAAAAATCAAATAAAAGTTTTCCGGCCTTACTCTCCTCGGACACAGTACCGATAAATTAACCAGGAATATTTTATCTTCCCCACTGGTCGATTTTGAAGTACTACGTTTGACGGTTGCGTTGAATGCTTAGAAAATAGCTTGTTGCATTACAGTTTTGCTGGTTAATAAGAGAAACAACCCGGCCTCTCAGAGACAGTGGGACGTGCCGCTCTGCATTATTATACGGATACATGATACATACGGTAAACACGTCACCTAATACTGTTGAGCGTGCCCGGCAAGCCGTGGGAAAGTAGGAGTCAAGTTTGTGACTTCAGGCGCTACCATTATCCACCATAGTGCACTGGGTGACTCATGGTTTCGGCTCGCTACGTGTCTCCACTTGGGAACACCTCGTCTTGCTCCGCATCATTATCACTGCGGTGAAGCTGTCGTCAATCTAGTGCACCATGGCCTGTCCTGCTGCAGTAGTGCAGGGCGCATAGCAAGGCACGCCAGAATCTTATTTGTCGAGCCCTTGTCATCGTCGGCGCGGCGTACCACCGGTATTAGAACCAAACGGCTAGGTACGTGATGATTGGAGGAGACCAGACGGCGTGACGTTATTGTCTTGAAAAGTGTGAAGGCCTCCGGTGTGGGATGTAACCTGTGTGGACGCCCTCGCACCATCTCATGTTCCTAGCGCGGCGGGCTGTGCTGGCGCCGCTACTGCGACTGCTGAGAGTTGTAAGCGTCGGAAATACGGCAAGAGGCACAAATGCTCTAACCTTATGGGTAACTACGGTTTTGGGCTGTTTGGGCTTAAAAAGCATAGGTTACGGGCCCACCTGCACGTCTCATTTTTAATGAAATTTCTCATTGCCTGGTCAAATCTTCACCGTGACCAGCGGGCTGCACTTACGCAATTACCCTTCTGAGTTTAACGCACACATGATACAAAAGACACAAGTCGTCGTCTGCAATGGCCCTATTCTAAACCTTCAAGAGATAGAGTGCACTAACGCAGGCTACACGTGTTAATAAACAGAAAGTGACGTATGTTTTAGAACTTATACGGTTTAGTTTCCTTGAAATACATTTAATTCTGACTTTTATAGTTTGCCCTCTTTTCTCAGCAGCGCCGCTATGACATACACAGAGAAGTTTGGTTGGTTTATCCAAAGCAGATTTTTGGTTTACAGCCCACTTTAAATTAAAATCGTTCGTGAATTGAAATGGTGTGTCTTTGAACACATCATCTGCCTAACCTTTTCCCACCTAAATTGGGGTCAGATTCTAGTCTGCGTCTGCAGCGTCTGTACGTTCAATCTGGTGCGATTGCTTATATGACCTCCACAACCCATTTACTGGGTAATACGTAGCCCTTGGTAAGACTGGCTGTCAAAATTTCGAGCTGCGCGATAAACGGTACAACGTGTTTTCCGAGGCACGGAGGGGTCTTTGTATAAAAAGACCCCTCCGTGCCTAGGAAAGGAACGTTACGTAACATAATTCGTATATTAGATACTTTTATTTACCATTTTTGCTATCAATGTTCATAAGTATAATTAGGAATAAAACCCGGCACAAAGAACAACATATTTACACTAAAATACAACTAGAAAAAGCATTACCTAACTACTTTAAACCTTATTAAAATCCTCTCAAGGTTAAAATTAATTAAATTCCTTGTTAGTTTTTATTTCAAGTTTTTATTTATTTTTCACCCAAGCTTGATATAAAAACGAACCGCTCACTCTTTTACTGGTAAACTAGAATCCCTAGAGTGTAGTTGCGAATGTTTTATTGGTCTATAAAATATAGAATTGTTACCGTAAAACTGCGACATTTTATTTTTGTTGCCGTTGTAACATCCTATAGCTTAATAAAAAAAAACCTTTTTGTTGCTATATAGCCGTATATGAACAGCAAACTGCAGCCATCAATCTGTTCATACCGATCCTGCTGCCCTCTTCCAGCGACGCCCTAATCTGAGTTCCGTATCCTACATGGGGAGCCCTTAGTATGTACTCGCTTTAGTTTTTTTTTTTTTACTCTGGCTAGAGGCTTTAATTTATTAAGGTAGCCACAGGCAAGTCCGGTTAAGCAGCCGAGAACCTCATAGGTCGACCTGAAAGATGATATTGACAAAAAAAATAAGCCGTTGACCAAAAATTGTTTTAAATATATTCTGTGTGAAACAATATCATATCACTCCATTTCTGCGCACAGATGTCATAAGAAGCGACTAAGGGACTTCCTAGAAAATGGGCAGCAGCGTTCTCTAAGTATTTTACTACCATACTGCGATCACCACCCCACCTGCCAAGCGTGGCGATTATGGCAAACCCCCCCAAATTGGGGGAGCCATATGTCTAGCAGTGGACGTCTTTCGGCTAAAATGATGATAAAGATAAAGATAATTTTATTTTGCAAATATGGGTAACAGTAAATGACAAAAAATATAAAAGTTCAGCCATACTTTACCACGTAGGCATACAAAAGATTTAAAACATTGATCTTATAACTAAATAATTAAATTTCAAAAACTAAACTAAACTAAATATTACACTAACTTAAAAATACTTTCTCAACTAGGAAGTCCTTAATATTATAATATACCATAGCCATCCATATTTTAGGCAATTTGTATAATGTAACAGGCGCCATGCAGAAGACACTTTTGCGCATAAGTGCTGTCTTGGCTGTTTCCAGACATAGCATGCTATTGTCGCGTCTATTGCGGGGTACAACATCTGATAGACATCTAAAACGACTCGGATTTGTCTTAACAAACACAGCTACTTCGAAAATATACAGACATGGCAATGTTAATATTTTGTAAGTTTTAAAGTACGGTTCACAACTATCAGTAGGTTTAAGTTTAAACATCGCCCGAATGCGTCTTTTTTGCACCTTGAAGGCAGTCTCTCTTTCAGTAGAGTTTCCCCAAAATATGATTCCATACCGTCAATGTGGTTCTACTATCCCGTAATAAGCAGTAAGAAGAGCATCCGTGTTTATTATATTTGATAACGTGTGCAGGGCGTATGCAGACTTACTCGTTTTCTTACATAGAATATCAACGTGTGATTTCCAATTCAGTTTTGTATCTATTTCGAGGCCCAAGAATTTCGTAGTTTCAACTTCTTGTATAGTATTATTATTATAGTTTATATTTAAGTTACTACCAGAGGACTGTTGTCTGAAATGGATAACTTTAGTTTTACAGAAATTTATTTTTAAATTGTTTGCATCTAGCCAGTTTAACGTCTGTTGTAAACTATTATTAATATCACTTTCATAAGTATCTATATGTTTACAGGCTATTGTAATTGTGATATCATCCGCAAATAGTGTTATAGGGCGTTCAATAGATTTTGGTAGGTCATTTATGTATAAAATAAATATAAAGGGACCCATAACGCTACCTTACGTTACCCCAAATAATACTTTACGGTCTGAAGAACGAAATATCTCTTCACGTTTACTTACCATATTAATTTTATTGACTTCAGTTATTTGTTGCCTGTCTTATAGGTACGAATTAAGCAAATTTAGGACATTGCCTCTAATCCCGTAGGCTTCGAGTTTTTTTAAAAGAGTAGCATGATGTACATAGTCGAATGCCTGGGTCATGTTGCAAAATATGCCACATACAGGATTCCGGCGATCAACATTTTTAATAACATTGTATAAAAAGTCATATATAGCCATATTAATAGTCCTATGTATACGGAATCCTTTTTGTTCCTCACATAGAATATTATTTTTATCTATGAATTTATAAAGTTCCTTATAAAAATACTTTTCAAAAATTTTAGAAATAACTGGTATTAGTGATATAGGTCTGTAATTTTCCATCAGTTCTCTATTTTCTTTTTTAAAAAGAGGCTTAATAATTGATGTTTTTAACGCATCAGGGTAAATACCTGCGCTAATACTTAGGTTAATAATGTGACTTAAGTGACCGCTTATTTCCACTGACACATGTTTCAGTACTTTCGTAGCAATACCGTCATATCCTACACTATTAGTATTGTTTAATGAATTGATGATTCTCTCTATATCTCGTGGTATACTAGGGACCATGAACATTGTTTTATTATTTGTGTCAATTTTATTACATTTAGGTTTGCTAGTCACATCAAGTTTCCCTTGTACTTTATCGATGAAATAATTGTTAAATGCTTCAGAAATTTCATTGGGATTTGATAAAGTACTATTATTCTTTATAATTTTAGTAATATTCGATGTAGGTATGTTATATTTTGCACGATTAATAATTTTCCATGTGGTTTTAGACTTATTTTTAGATGATTTTATTTTATGATTGTTCTGCGCCTTTTGTGTTAAGTGTATAATTTTTTTGTGTAAACGAGGGTATGTAGTGAATGTGTTTTTATTATTTTTGTTAGGGTTTAATCTAAACTGCCACAAAAGTTTTCTTTTCTTTTGGCTACCTAATTTAATTCCTTTTGACAACCATTTAGGTTTTTTGAAGACATCTATTTTAATCAATTTAGTAGGAAAACACAGGTCGTATATTACTTTAAATAGATCCAAAAATTTATTATAGGCTTCATTTGGATCGATTGTTTCATAAATCTCTACGAAAGATAGATTTTTTAAATGATTTTTAAATTTATTAATATTTTATAGACTGTAGTCTCTTTTAAACGTATACCAATAATTTATGAGACATTTGGTTTTAACTGGACAGTGAAGCAGCTGTGCCGTATGATCGGACAGTGCCAATTCTATTACTTCAGATTTGCACACTTTACTAAAATTGTGAGCAAAGTTGTCTATGCATGTCATACTCGCCATGCGAGTGGGTTGTTTTAATGCTAGTTTTAAGTTATAACTCAATAAAAGACATTCGAAAGCATTTGAGTGGCTATTAGGTTTAAGCATATCTATGTTAAAGTCCCGAGCTATTACAATGTTGTTGTATCGTGTGCGTGATATTTCTCGCAAAAGCGTTTCCATTTTATCAAAGTAGTAATTTAAATTATTTATATTTGGTACTCTGTAAATACAGACAACAATTATCTTAAAACAAGTAAGCTCTATTGCACAACATTCAAATATGCCCGATGAAGATAATATAGACATTTTTGGTAAGTCTTTATATTGAACACCGTTTTTCACAAGAATACATGTTAAGTAGTGACAGATTTTGTAATTTACGAATGTATTTTCCGCAATCGTTAAGATTTCATTTCTATTGTTTGTGCTCAAAATGCATACCTTTCTTTGACTTACTATATGTTTTGGTAGTGTATTATGTACGTGCTGTTACTTATTTTGGTTTTTCTGTTCCGTAACTGGTGTATTGTTGTTCATGTTGTTAGAGTTATATGTCTGCGAACTAGTTTTGGGAGTATTTTTTTTCTCGTCTTTCCTTTTAATTTTTTGCGTTGATGTCGGTGGGGTGGAAGAAGATTCCCCATATCCTACTTTTTTGTACAGTTCTATTATTTTCTGACATCTTTCCAATTCCCATTTTAACGTCGTATTTTCTGTATTCAAATTATCAATTTCATTATTTGCAATTATCAATTCCTCCTGTATAGATGACAATTTTGTTTGTAACTCACGTACTTCTATAGTCTCACATGGGTCAGGTAGACTTTGTATGGTGGTATCGAAAAGTGACGAATCTGATGTGTTCATAATCGACACATTATTATGAGAATTAGTTTTTCGCATTTTCCTTAATGTTATGTTACTATTGTCTCCAGTCGCCATAATTGGTAGTAAAAAATAATAAATAAATTCAAAAACCAAGATATGTGTTGGTGAGAATCGAACTTAATATTTATCGATTCAAACAAAATACTTTTGCAAAAATAATGAATGGCCAAAAAGAGTGTTGGATTCTTGGGATTCGAACCAGCGCGGTCGTTAACACTTCCTCGTTAGTCGGTTCTGCCTGAAGTAATAATCGATTATACCAATGAAAATATTTAACAACTAGCTGCTGCGTGTGGCTTTGCTCGAGTGGCTGTCGTAAATTTTCCCAGGGGATGTGCTACCAGGACAAAGATTAGGTAGTCAATAGTCGAAGTGCAGTTGAAATCCGTCTAGCCGCTTCAGAGATTAGGCGGAAAAAATAGTCAGATATACAAAAAATATAAAAATGGTTTTTCGTATAAGCATTTAGTAATAAAAACTTTTTAACAAAAAATTAAACCGATTGTAATGTTTAACTACGCATAACTTTGAGTAGTCCTATTTTGATAATTCTTTTTGTATTGGTATTGGATATAAATATAAAAATTTATTTATTTTATAATTTATAATTTTTTGTGGCTTTAATGTACTAATAGTACTTGGCAAAGTATACGCTATCCAATACAAAAAGAATTATCAAAATAGGACTACTCAAAGTTATGCGTAGTTAAACATTATAATCAGTGAGTGAACAATCAAACATCCCCTGTTTTTCGACCCTTAGGGTTCGATTTTGTTTTCTAAATTTATATGGGACCACCTTCATTGTATACCCTTTCCAATAAAAAAAAGAATTATCACAATCGGACGACTATGTAAAAAGTTATGCGTGGTCATACATAAAAAAAAAACATAAACAAAAATTAAATATACGCGTCGAATTGAGAACCTCCTCCGTTTTTTTTCGTCGGTTGAAAAGTTGTTATTGATGTTATTTTGATATTACAAACACTTGTGTAGATGTAAGTATGGATAAAATAAACTTTCCTGTATGTGAATTAATCTTTTATTTATTCAAAGCGCCTCGTTCAAAGAGACTGGTTATTATAACACAAAACTATCTCCATTTCTCAACTAGCTTGAGAAGAACACCTTAGATTTTTATGTTTCCTTTGGATATGTTACCGTTGCATGTGAAATAATTAACAGTATTAGCTGAAGGGTCTACGTTCCCTGCTACGCTTGCTACGAAGAATCGTAGCTCGTAGCTCCTGGATTTGCTACACGAATCCTGAAGCTATTAGACACTACTAGCTATGATTTTCAAACAAAATACTATGCTTTTGGGTCGTAAAATTTATTCTATATATAAGGTGTATCTATTCATACACAAAATATTTTAAGAGGTACACCTGTAGGTGGTAAAGAAGCTACAGAAACGAATTTTTTTTTTTTTCTAAATGTATTTTTTTCAAAATTTCATATTTATAAATTACTAGCTTTTGCCAGCGGCTTCGCCCGCGTGGAGGTCAGAAATTATCCCGCGGGAACATACTACCGGGATAAAAAGTAGCCTATGTCCTTTCTCAGGCTCTAAAGTATCTGTGTACCAAATTTCATTTAAATCGGTTCAGTAGTTTTAGCAGGAAAGCGAGACAGACAGACAGAGTTACTTTCGCGTTTAAAATATTAGTGTGGAAGTGTGGATTTGACGCACATAAGAAATACTGTCTCCTTCTTATTTTTTACGGCCCGAGACACCACGGCCATGCTCGTGCTGTCTGGTCGCCGCCCTCGCAGCGTCAGGCGGGCCATTCATAGAATTTGGAGTAAAGGTTTTATGCATAATGTCTCAAGCAGTTTTAAAATTATAATAATTACGAAAATTTAAAAACGCTTACATAAAAAAATTCTTTTTGCTTCTATAGCTTCTTTACCACCTACAGGTGTACCTCTTAAAATGTTTCGTGTATAAATAGATGCACCTTATATTACCAATGCGATCTATACTAAAAATGTAATAAAAAATTTCGTAGCAGCAACAAATTGCTGTCAAATTATACGTATAATTATCATCTACACCAATATTTTATAGAGGTATAGTTTGTGAGTTTGTTTCTAGAAAGTAATCTCTGGAACGTCCAATTGGAGCTCAATCAACATGCAACCTGTCACTAACATGCAAATTGTAAAAAAAGACGTTAGAAACTGAATATTTCACGAGCTATTTGAGCGAATCCTCCTTAAATAGAACCCTGCGCTTTACCAAAGGAAAGATTTGATCTCTAACAATCTCCCTTCTCTCGCTATCTTTATTTTAATATCAAAAGTTCGCCATCGTCCCTTCCTTGAGGGATTTGTCCTAAACCACTGTAAGAGCTTAAGTCATTGATCTTCATTTCTATCCGTAATTATAAGTGATAGGGGTTGACGTCAACCCGGGTCGTTTTAACTTATGTCTGAAGGTTGACCTCACTCGTCGCAGGTTGAGAACGGACTCGAAGTTTTGACCTTTTATAGTCTGGTAGGGTATGTAACGTGTGTCAATACTATTGCACCATCGTAACTTCCTAGCTCGACGTGCTGTGCTGGCACTGCTGCTGGGGCTATTGAGTGATGTCAATTTTAAATGATTTTATTTCTGTAAGTAGGTTTCTACAAACCTTTTACACGTCAATCCTATTTTTATAAACAGATGAGTTTGGCGTTTCCTATCTGACTACTCTGAGATGAGAGGCGGAAACTCAGAGGTTTATTGTTCATTAATAATATTCAATACATCATACATTGCAACATGAACGGTGATCCCCAAACTAGACGTTAGTCTGTATCTTGGGGATCAGAGTTGTACATTTCGTCATATCCAAAAAGATTGTACACGGTAATTATTAACAAAATCAAACAAAAAATTACGTTAATGAATTAAAGTAGAACACGAAAATATATAACAAAACAATGAGTAAAAACAATAAAAATTGGTATAAAATATTGGTAATAATAACTCTTCATACAAAATTTAAGTGTGTGTGCGTTTGTGAGAAGTGTGGTGAGGTGTGTGTGTGTGTCTGTGTTTGTGTGTGGGTGTTTCTGAGTGAGAATAGTGCTGTCAGTTTGTGTAGGCTTACTACTTATGTAGTTATTTATAGATAATCCTTTCTGTTTCTTTGTGTTGTTAGGAGAGTGTGAGTAGCCAGGACTTAATGATCTTTTTACACTGGGATCTTTTGAGGTCTATAATTTTGCAATTCTTAACAGTTTCTTTATAAATGCGTGGGTGTAGATAATCTGAAGAATGTCTTGTCATAAGAGAGTTTGCTTTGGGAATGGGTATCCTAAACGTACGTTTAGAGATTATCTCTGTGTAGTCGGTTCTGGATTTTAATCTTCTGTGTGTTTGCAGCACTGCATTGAGGATAAAAAAGCTGTTGGACACGGAGGACTGGAAAATCCTTATAGAGTTGGTCAGTTGGGTACATTAGAGTTTTCTTAAACATTAATTTAATGACAGCTCTTTGTGCTCTTTCGGCTTCAATAAATGCGTCCTTACCTGCGCCGCCCCAGACACAGATACCTTAATGGAGGATGAACTGGCAAAGACCAAAGTAAACAGTTCGAAGTATAGGAGGTCATAGTTTCATTTAAAGTTCGGACATAATCTTGGTCACATCATGTGAAGACCATGTAGATTGGTGACTGAAATGGCCTTTTGAGGAAAGAACATACAAATTGAGTGGACCTGTCCATTCAGTGCACGTATTTCTCACTAATCGTGCATTTGAGATGCTCAGAACTTAAGAAGCTCAACGATTCGACGAACGATACCAAAGAAAGGTTATTTGGATAAGCTGTATAAATTACTCAAAATACCAGATCAATATTTCATCTTACTTAAATTAACTCAATTTACACTTGTATAAAGTTAATATTGGTTAAGGTGGAAATATCATCAATTAAAAACAAGGGTTTGAATAGACTATGAATAAATAAACGTTTTTATTCTATCTAGGAAAACGCCACAGTCACCCACAGTCTATTTAATAAACAAGTCATGTCAACGTGGATTAGCATTAGAATTAGGTGTAGGTAATATAAATACGAGAAGTTTTTTAGAATTCATTTCGTTAATAAATTGGAGTCTCCAACAGATTTCCGCATATTTTGAAGATGTCTCAAGGAGGGTTTTATTTATAGCACTCAATCACAATCTTGACGATTTTAAGACGAATAAACAAGCTTGGTAAAATGTGTGAACAACTTAAAGCAAGTAAACAAATGAATTATGCTAATCAGCGAGCATTTTACCACCATACTGGGATCGCCAACTCGCCTGCCTAGCGTGGCCGATTACGGCAAACTTCTCCAAATCAATGGAGGCCTGTGCCCAATAGTGGCCGACTTTCGGCTGAAATGATGAATCACAATCTTGTTGATTTAAAAATGATTAAAAACGCTTGGTAATATGCCTCACCAACTAAATGGAACAAAATAAACAAAATCGTTATGCCAATCAGCAGGCGTAGCATGACCAATTCTATCTCTGTTCTACCAAAAATAGACAAAGTTCTTTCTATTCAATTCGACATCTCTTCGGCCCGAGTACGGGGCGACCAGTAGACTCGGGTTTCTATGAAGACAAAGACAGTTATTCTTTCCATAGCAAGAGGTGGTAACTAATGTAATTAAGGTGGATCCGCTAAGGACTTTTTCATTGAATAGTCATACAGTGGGATTAAACGATCTTAGAGTATTGTATTGATGATTATAATTAATATAATCCTGTAAAAAAAGGGACCCCCAACTGAAACTCCAACTCAAAAGTAGAGAAAAATTTGTGGCCATGTTCGACATAGTAGAATTTTGTCGACTGAAGAATATAAATATTTCTTCTCTTCAGTTTTAACATTGCCGTGCCATTTTATCAACCGACGAAAAAAACGGAGGAGGTTCTCAATTAGACGCGTTTTTTTTTTATGTATGACCACAGTTAAGTTACGGCGAACGAGATTATTATTAAAAAAAGATATTTATTTAAATTAAAACAATGTTTATTGAATGGAATGTTCTACAAGACTAATTTACAATTATGATATTTCTATTAACTAAAACTTATTACTATAATTTATGAAACTGCAATTGTGCAGTTTAATATTGACGCGCGGGCGCATCCGCTGCATTAGTCAGCGATTATGTTACTCAGGCGTTTGCCTAACTCCTCCCTCCTTAAGATGGAAGCGCGTCCCGCAGCTTCCCGCAGCGTCCTCGGTGCGAGGTTCAATCTGTTTCTCTGGGCGACGCCGATTCCACTGCCAAAGCTTCCATAGCAGAATTGTCATCAGGATGAGGTACAGTCCTAGTGTTGACCAACTGGGCGTAGCCATCATAGTCTGCCAGTCAATTGTGGGTTCTTGTAAGTTGTCGGCTCGTTCTATCAGTTCGTGGATGCTGTCCAGTGATATATCTTCCAATTGTAGGTTGAAATGGATGTTCTCCTCTGTAATCACGGCTTTACTGGGTAGTGGTATAATTTCGTCTACTGCGACAGTATTGATGTTTGTTGTTAGTGTTCGGTTAAGAACTTGCATTTGGCAATCGCTTGTAATACTGGCGATGTGTATTCCTGATATCCTCTTGTATTCAGATTTAGTTCCGCATTTACTTCTTAGGACCTCTTCTTCCTTCAGGATGATAAGCCACTTGTTGTCTTGGAGCTTCTGGATTCTTCCATGTTTGAGGTCTATCTTGGCCCGTGTGCAGTTTGCGTTTTGGTGTTTCACAAGGGATATTATGCAGTCTTCTGATTTATCAACAGGCTGGGTGTTCAACGACGTGCAGAGTTGTGTGTCTTGTGTGATCCGTTTGCAGTCTTCCTCTAGGTATGAGTACTCGTTGGTGCCCAGTACAAGGTATTTGGATTTAGGAATAATTGTCAGGTTTTGCTTGTCGGGAATGGAGTACAGGTGGATTAGGTCGTATTGGTTTGTATCGATGGAAGGGATATCTAATATAAATGTTAACGTGTGATCTGTGCTATACGCTTTTACACTAATAGACTTCTCTAAGCTATGTATATTATTAATAGTAACGCTATCCACTGGTCTAAAATTGTATGATTTCTGAATAGCTAACATTTCGTTTATAAGAATGTGTGGGGATACAATGCTTGGATGCATGACTTCTAACTGGGCAAAAGTCATGGCGTCTTCTAAAATTACTAACTTATCTAACAGCAATTGCAGACTGAAATCTATTTGTATATATAAATCTAGAAAGTGCAACCTATTTACTATAACATTATTATTAAAAGTGGTATTTCTTAGCATTACACTTAATTTTTTCTGGTTCTCGTCTAACACCTTAATCTGTTTACTATACTCTTCAACTGCATGTTTTGCTATGAATAATGATTGCTTTTGAGACAAATTAATTTTACTTACTGAATTCTGTAATATTGATATTTCGTTTTCGAATTTAATAGCATCTTCATAATCTAAATTACCTGTTATAGTTTTAACGATGGAACCTAGGCCGTTAATAAAACCACGTCTAAACCTATGGTGCGGTGTAATAAAAACTATTTTCTTACCTATTAAGTTTAAGCTATTATCTATTTGATCTTTGTATGCTTTATTTAGTTGTTCATTATTTTCAGCAGCTTTAGTATTGGCATATAAAGACATAAGTTTTAAAGTTGTTTCGTGTAAATAGGATATGTTATACACGCAGGCCAAACTAAACGTATCTGCTTGCTTCAAAATTTGACCTTGTTTTAATAAAAGTATGCCATTGACGTTATCTACGGGGTTAAGAGTCAGGTTGGCAGTTGCGTAGAGCAGGAGGGTTCCTGTGATGAAGGTCCTGGAACAAGATGTTGTCTTCGTAAAAGTTTGAAATGAACTTTGATGGATTTTGAGTTGGGGTGGTTTCCTATGATTTCAGCAACATTTTTAGGATGAAGGTGAATAATCTTATACGGACCTTTAAATACTGGTTTCGTTTTGTCGCTCCTCGTAGTCTTTGCAACCTGTTTATATACTGTTTCACCTACCTTGAATGTGATCTCCTCAGCAGCCTGATTCCGTTTTTCTATTACCTGCTCTTTATTTTTAGATACGTGGGCTGCTATGCACTCCTGTACTGCTTCTGCATTTTTGCGATGGTTATGGACATAATCCTGATAAAACTCTTTAGGATAGTAGAGTTCTAGTGGATTTCTGGATGCTGTATGACCAAATAAAAGCTCACGCGGTGTATAGCCTGTTGTAGAATGAATGGCATTATTGTAGGCAATAATAGCGTACTTCATCAGTAATTGTATAGGGTCATCTTTATTTGTCATTCTCTGAATTCTGATTATTTCAGCAATAGTAGAATGAAATCGTTCAATGGGTGAGTTTGAATTCGGATTATAAGGAGTCGTGAAGTGTATGTTAATATCGTGAGACGCACATATTTCCTTTATGACGTCGTTGTCGAATTTCGTGTCTGAGTCAGTAGTAATTTTTAGAGGTAATCCTAGTACGGAAAATACTTGTAATAAAGCTTCTGCGATATGAACGCTGCTTGAAGCACTTAGCGGCACAGCCTGGGCAAATTTTGAAAAATTATCTATAATTGTCAAGAAAGTCGCACCTCCAGTGGAATATAGGTCCATAAACAGATGTTGAAACGGTTTCGTGGGTGTTTCCGTTAACGTTAGTGGGGGTTTCAAAGGATTTCTTTCGTATTTGGCTCTTAAACACATGTCACATTGATTAATGAATCTTTGAATTGACAAAAGCATATTAGGCCAGTGATAGTTTCGGTGGAGTTGTTTGTACGTTTCCTGAATACCTCTATGCGATGATTTACCCTCGTGATGTCGCTTAATGAGTTCTTGTTGCTCAGTTTTGTTTTCAACAAGGGTAACCCGTGACGTACATCGTATAAGTTTAGGACCTCTGTCATTAAAAATTGTAATGTAGACTCTCGCGAAGGCCGAGTACAGATTTTCATCGTAGAAATAGCAGTGGAAGATACGGTCTGCTATTGTGTGCTCTTTAAGGAACCTAATGATTTCGGGTTCCGTATTGTTTACGGGGATAAAAACATCTTTAATAACAGTCCTAGAGTTAGTTGATCTATTGTCTACTCTATATGTTGAACCCGGGGTAGACCTAATATAGAATTGTTTCAGTTGTCTATCTATTGCATCGGAAAAAATAGGAATGCCGTTGTTTTCATTATCGGGTTGGGTATGATTTGTCGAGACTAATTGGTCAGGGTCGACTGTAACAATGCTCATTGAGTCTGTTCTGTTGTCATTGTGGGCGTGGTTAGCACTTCTTTCTTCTACGTCATTATTATTACCAGGGTCGTTACTATTGTCAATGGGTACATTGGTATTATTATTGCTAGGTCCGTCATTGTTGTCGTCTCGGTCGTTATTTGTCTCTGCTTGTCTACGAGCGTTCTCAAATATTCTGTTTATAATCTCGTCGTCATCGTTATCGTCAAAATTGACAGCTAGAGAATCTATGCTGTTATGAAAGATTTTGGCTCTGGATAATGCATCAGCGTTGGTGTTTTGTTTACCCTTTTTATAAACTACTTTATAATCGTATTCCGCTAGCTTTAGTTTTCAACGTGTTAGCTTTGAGTTGGGATCTTTTAAAGACATCAGCCATGTCAAAGGTCTATGGTCTGTATAGATAGTGAATTTCCGACCATACAAATAAGGCCTAAAATATTTGATAGCCCAAACTATCCCGAGTAGTTCTTTCTCTATAGTCGAGTAACGAGTCTCTGTTTTTGATAATGTTCTTGAAGCAAAAGCTACGGGCTTATCGGCACCAACATTGCCTTGCGATAAGACCGCGCCTAACGCAAAGTCAGATGCATCTGTTGTCAAGATAAATGGTTTGTCAAAGTCAGGGTATTGTAATATTGGGGCATTGGTTAAAATTAGTTTACACTTGTCAACTGCGTCTAAAAATTCGTTACTGTGAACAACTTTTGCGTTTTTTTTAAGACAGACTGTTAGCGGTTTTGTAAGTTTCGCGAAATCTTTAATGAATTTTCGGTAATAACCTACTAATCCTAGGAAAGACTTTATGTCTTTTTGTGTTCGTGGTACGGGGAAATTTAAAACTGCTTTAATCTTGTCTTTGTTAGGTTGTAGTCCTTGGTCAGTCAATTCATGTCCTAAAAAATTCACATGTTTTTGTAAAAATTCTGACTTGTCTAATTGCACTTTGAGGTTATGCATTCTGAATCGCTGAAGTACTAACTTGAGTTTTTCGTTATGATTCTGACGTGAGGTGGCTGCAATTATGACGTCATCTAAATAGGTAAAAACGTTATCTATTCCTCTAAGAATATGGTCCATAAGCCGCTGAAAAGTGCTTGGAGCATTTTTCAATCCAAACGGCATTCTTAAGAACTCATAGTGACCTCTTTCTGTAGTAAACGCTGTTTTTTCTATGTCGTTGGGATGCATTTCTAATTGATGATAGCCACTTGCTAGATCAAGGGTGGTAAAATACTGTGCGCGCCCTAATCTATCAAGTATGTCGTTGATATTTGGTAACGGGTATTTGTCTTCAACAATTCTATCATTCAGTCGTCTGTAGTCTATAACAAGTCTCCATTTGACCTTCCCTGAAGCATCGGGTTTTTTTGGGACGATATGGACAGGGCAAGACCAGGGTGAAATACTTTCCCGTATAATTCCTTGTTTTAGTAAATTATCTATTTGTTTTTTAATTTCGGCACGTTGTTGCGGAGCTTGTCTATAGTTTCTAACAAAAATGGGTGTGTCATCGGTTAGTCTTAATTCATGTTTTACAGTATGTGTGAAAGATAACGGTATGTTCTCCGAGTAAAATACGTCGCGGTATTGATAACAAATTTTGGTAACCTCACGTTTTTCTTCCTCATTCATATGAATGGTTCTAATTTTCTTTAAGTTTTCGTAAAGTTCTTTGTCAATGTCCGTTTTAGTTTGAAGGTTGTTAATTTTGTGTGTTTTATTTTGATTTATCAATTGTGGCGGTAAAGGTTCAAGGGGTAGATGGCAATTGTTACTAATTACTTGTTCTTTATCGGTTAAGTTAATTATAGATGTTTTAAAAATTCCATTTTTTACCGTTACTACCGCGGCGGGCGACTTAAGTCCTTTAAACCAATTAAAGTCGTCACAGATATAGTAACCGTCCATATAATTCGTTTTTACTGTTATAAACTTTTCGCAATTCGGTTCAATTTTAAGTCTCTTTACTGGATAATCAAAGTGAATTGGTATTTCGGTATTATAAGTTCGCAGTAACTTATTTTTAAAATCTATGTTACACCCTAATTCTTTTAATAAGTCCATCCCTATTAGTCCTTTATACTTTTGGTCAAAATCGAAAAGTAAAAATTTATGATATATGTCTGTCTTAAACAGTGGGGGTAAAGGTAAAATAGCAACGTGTTCATGACGAGTAACAGCATGCGCAGTTTTTACTTGGAATGGCTCGCGCTCAACGCAATGTTCAAGATTAGTACCGGCTATTACGTCAGGTGATATCATACAACGCGAAGCTCCAGTATCTAATAAAAATTTTCCTTGAAATTCCGGCAACTCTATATAAGGGAGATGGTCTTTACCTTGGTTGTTGAGGTGAACAGTCTTTACTAGGTTTGGTTCAATAGCTCCTCGTCCTGGGGAAAATCCTGATGGCTTGGTCCATCTATAGGCATGTCCTGTGTGTAGCTGCCGTCTTCACCAGTAAGCTGTAAATTATTATTATTATACTCACCATCATAGTAGGCATTGTAGTCAGGGTAACACTGGTCTTGGTTGTGCTGTGTGTAAAACATTTCTTCGGAAGCAAAACGCGGTGCTTCGGGCTTACTTACTGATCTCATGGTGACGTCAGACATTTTTTGTGGCGGGTTCACCTGCTGACGAGGCATATTTGGCTGAGATCTAAAATTACCTGAGTTTCTGATAATGCCAGAACCACTAGGTCTTACGTTACCTGGAGCGGGTCTTCCTTGGGGACCTTGGGGTATGTCTTGACCCCTTTGTTGTCTCTGATCTGTATTCCAGCTATTACGCGGGGGAATGTTATTATTTTGCGATACCGTTTGGTTTGGCTTGGGTATTTCTTTCGGTTTGTTTTGGATGGAAAGTGTATTAAAACTGTTATTGAATCTATTGAATGCTAAACGTGCCTCTTCTTGCCTAGCTGCTTCTATAGCTGCTTCAAGAGTCGTAGGTTGCGCGATCCGCACGCCGATAGAAACGTGAAAGTCCAAATGGTTAATGTATTGATCTATGACCATACTCTCATAGTATGACTTATCCGTGTGCTTACCTACTATGTTTAAGGTGTCTAAAATTTCCCGTAGTCGTTTACCAAACGTCTCAGCATCTTCATTTTTATTACGACGTAAACGCGTTAGTTCTTGCATCAGCTGTATTTCATTACGTGGTTCCCCTAATCTACGCGTTAACGCAGCCTTAATTATCTGCCAACTATCCACTGTTTCTTCGGATGCTATTGCACTGATCGCCGAACCGCTTAATTTGCTTTTAATTAAACTAATAATAGCAGGGTTTGCCCTAACTTGTGGATCCAGTAATGCTATGACATTTTCAGCTTCTCTAATAAAGTAATTTAACGTTTTAGGATTGCCATCGTATTTTGGCAATAGCTCTGAAACGAACTTGAAAGTCGCTAGATCAATGCTTGCCAAAGCCATCGTATCTTAATTTGTTAAAAGGAATAAAAAGGAATAAATTCTAGCTCACTCTAAAATACTATTGAAATTACGTCTAAAAAAATTATTTCGTTATAAATACTACTTTTTAAGGTTAGCTTGAAGTTATTTTAATTGTGTTATGTGTTATACGAACCACGATTATTGCGAATGCGTAAACAAGTGAATATAGCTCTGACTCTGAAACGAACTTGAAAGTCGCTAGATCAATGCTTGCCATAGCCATCGTATCTTAATTTGTTAAAAGGAATAAAAAGGAATAAATTCTAGCTCACTCTAAAATACTATTGAAATTACGTCTAAAAAAATTATTTCGTTATAAATACTGCCTACTCTCTAAAAGGTTAGCTTGAAGTTATTTTAATTGTGTTATACGAACCACGATTATAGCGAATGCGTAAACAAGTGAATATATCTTGTTACAGAATAAACTGCTGAAATGCGAAATGTATACCGCGATTCTAGCACGTATACATAAACGCCAAAATTAAAATGAATGTAATAAACTCATATAACTAATGTAATTTACCTATAGTGATTTTAGCCTATAAACAAACACACAGGATAACATTTATATAAAAATACGGCAGGAAATATAGCATAGGAAACTGGGTATACAACAAGCACTCACCACAGTGTCTTCTGCATCTCTAGCCGGGCCTTGTAGAACAGCAGGGCTCCCAATTCTCCAGGACTCCCGCAGGTTGCTCTTGCTCGCCTTTGTAGATTCGAATTTGCGATCGCGAAGATAACGATAGATACCGTTCACTCTTACCGAAGAGTTGTATTCGAAATAGAGTGTCGCGATCCTACCGACTGCGCCAGTTAAGTTACGGCGAACGAGATTATTATTAAAAAAAGATATTTATTTAAATTAAAACAATGTTTATTGAATGGAATGTTCTACAAGACTAATTTACAATTATGATATTTCTATTAACTAAAACTTATTACTATAATTTATGAAACTGCAATTGTGCAGTTTAATATTGACGCGCGGGCGCATCCGCTGCATTAGTCAGCGATTATGTTACTCAGGCGATTGCCTAACTCCACGCATAACTTTTTACATAGTGGTCTGATTGTGACAATTCTTCTTCTATTGGAAAGGGTATACTCCCAAGGTGGTTCCATATAAATTTGGTAAACAAAATCGGACCCAAAGGGTCGGAAAACAGGGACTGATTGATTGTTCACTCACTGATTGTAATGTATAACCATGCATAACTTTATACAGAGTAGTCCGATTTTGATAATTCTTTTTTTGTTGGATAGGGTATACCTTGCCAAGTATTATTAGTACATTAAAGTTACAAAAAATATAAAATAAAAACTTTTTAACAAAAAATGAAACCGCCGAAAAAACTGAAAAGCAAAAAATAATAAACCTTAAAATTTTGAGTCGGCGCTGAAAAATCAATGAACAAAGATTACTCAAAGCGCCGACTCATAATTTTAAGGTTTTTTATTTTATGCTTTTTAGTTTTTTCGGCGGTTTCATTTTTTGTTAAAAAGTTTTTGCTATTCATCCGTCGACAAAACTCGTTTCTATGGTGGTCATGCTACGCGTGCTGTGGGGGAATTACGGAAGACAAATAGAATGACAATCATCACCATTCTCCTGTCCTTAACCCAATATATTTGGGGTCGGCGCAACATGTCTTACATAGAATGTCAATATTGATTGAAAGAGCTTTAATATTGATAATTCATGAACGCTCAGTGTGATATGTATTTACGTTGTTGAGCAGACAAATTTTTCAAACATTTGAAGGAAGAGATTACCAATATCCTTCAATCTCTCGGATTGTGATTTTTTGTGATTATGCTGTTTTTAACCGAAGAAAAAAAACGGAGGAGGTTCTCAAGTCAACGCGTATATATTTTTTTTATGTATGACTACGCATAACTTTTTATATAGTAGTCCGATTATGACAATTCTTTTTTTATTGGAAAAGGTATACACTGAAGATGGTCGTAAATAAATTTAGAAAACAAAATCGAACCTTAACCCTAAAATTATGTAAATATTTTAAGATAATAAGTACAACTAAAGCAAATTACTGGGTGCGTTACACCGCATAGCGAACTGATTCTAAGCCATTCAAAAGTTTAACATTGACAGGCGTACTGTCTTCGGCCAGGGTCGCAAGATTTGTTCGAAAGAGTTACCGTGGCCCTGGCACATGGGCAACTGAAGGAACAACAACGCTTTAGTCTATAAAAGTCTGACACGCTCTCCCGCTCCGCTCAAAAATCATTCTACGCTCGACGCTCGCCCTGGATTCCTGGAAGGTCGTTACGCTGCTGCTCCGCTGCGCGTATCCCCTCCACAGCCCGCCGCTCGATCGCCCGTCACTTGTGCTCCGTGCGCCACGCTGCGTAGTCGCCCCGACTACTCTCCGCTATTTTGCGATTTAAATTTATTTAAATCGCAAAATTCGGCAATTCCTGTTTCTTTACGGATACAGTCAAAACGTTCTGTCTTGTTTACAAGACAGTATTATTTCTTTAAATAGAGTGTCTAAAAACGTGTGCTTGTGGCCCCTTCAGGGCAAAATCCACAGTTTCGTGGTCACTCGGTGGATAACTTAACGGTGCCAACGAAGCCGAGTGGGTGCAGACCCAACGCACCCGTCTATCCCCTTCAGGGCTAGACGAAAGTTGGACGGGTCCCGGATCGCTGGCCTTGGGGGCTTCCCTCGTCAGCCCCGGTGACAGTCTTCCCTCCACAGCCGCGTACTAGTGCCGCGGGTATCTCTATACCCCCCGCACTAGACTGGTCGGGTACCTTCAGTACCCATCGCATGACCGGTTAGGAACCCGTTCGCACAATAAGATTGGCGACGGGAGACACTCTTAGGGCTCACCAGGATCACCTCCCTGTCTATACCCGACAGGGAGTGTAACACTCACCCCCGGCATCCCACCGGGGATTAAGTTGTTAGGAATAGGGCTTTGGCGATAGGATCACTCTCATGAGTGATTAGGTCCCCCCTCCCCTCCGCTATGGAGAAACCCATGGAGAGATTAGCAAAAATCGAGGCGCTCCTGGCTGAACTTGCGAGTCAGCTCGGCGTTGAACATTCGGAGGTCGGGGCTGCGATCTCTGTTTTTCTTATTTTAATTAAGAAAAACAAGGATTTCGCAGCCAACTTCTCCGAACTGTACAAGGCTGAGCAACTCGCAATTCCAGCCAGCCCGGGCATCGCTGACTTCAGCGATGCCCTCGAGGCCCCTACCGTTACCGATGAACCGCCGTGTCAAATGGACACAGAGGATGTACCCATCCCCACTCCTTCCGATTCTGCCGCGCTCACTCCCCAGACGGACTCGCACTCCTCTTCGTCCTCGGACACAGAGGCGTACGAGCTCGTCTCCCACACAAAGGGCAAAGGGAGCAAGCGCAAGAAGAACAAGGCGAGCAGCTCAGCCCCGGCCGCTAAAATCATAGCGGCTGAGGACTCCGCTCCTCCGTCTCCCGCCCCTACCCCGCAGGCGACCTCCGCCACCGCGAACCCCCCCCACCCCGCTACGCAGGCGACCCCCGCCACCGCGACCGCGTCCATCCCCTCCACGCCGCCGGCGACCGCCGCCAACGCGTCCCCCTCCCGTCCATCGCCTTCAACCTCCGCGAAGGATGCCGCGCCCCGCGCTAAAGGTAGCGCCCCGTCCGTACCCTCTGGCTCAACCACCGCCAGGAAACTCGCTCCACCGCCCCCTGTATTTATACAGGACAAAGCCAAGTGGACGGAGGTGTCCAAATGGTGTGTTGACCAAAGGGTCAACTATACTAGTGCCCGTGCCACCCAGCACGGCATAAAAGTATCGGTCCCCACGTCAGGCGATTATCGCGATCTGACCAGGCTCCTCTCTGCTAGGAACGTGTCCTTCCACACGTATTCCTTGCCCGAGGAGCGACTGACCAGGGTGGTGATTCGCAGGATCCCCTGCGAAATCGCCACCAGCGATATTAAGGCAGACCTCGAAAGGCAGAACGTGCCTGTCTTAGAGGTCCATAGGATGCACAGATCCAGACAAGGCATTGCCTTTGATATGGTCCTGGTGGTGTGCCCTCCCACGGAGGGTCACCGCCCCATTTTCAAGGTCAAGGCAGTCTGTGATCTGTCCGGCCTTATCATAGAGAAGCCCCGTAAGTCGGGCATCATTCAGCGTACAGCTACGCTACTCCCAGGTGCGTCAAGTGCCTGGGAGATCACGGTACAGCAGATTGTACCCGGTCTAAAGACCGCACTCTTTGCACCGAGCCATCCAGTTGTGTGCTCTGTAAAGAGTCCGGTCATCCGGCAAATTACCGGGGCTGCCCGAAAGCCCCAAAATCATCTTCCCCTAAATTGGCGCAGCGTTTCGACGCTCGTCAGGCCTAAGCCCGCTCCCATCCCTCCATTAATGGACCCGCGTACCCGTGCCCCCGCGCCCCTTACGCCCCCCCCGGTTTTCCCACGACCGCGCCCCCCGCCCGCGCCGCGGCCCCCCCCCACTGCCCCTATGGCAGGACCACATCCTGTACAGAGGAAAGGTCAGGCTCCCCTTGATGCGTTTAACGTCATCACCGGGACCTTTAACACCTACAGCACGTTCCTCTCCCCGCGTGCCCAACAGATGGCCCAGGAACTAGTTGCCGCCGGCGGTAACTTGTTCCGCATCCAATCAATTTATGCTGCGTATCCCGAGATCACGCAAGCAATCCATGTCATGAACTCCCAACGCCCCCATTATGGATAGTCGCGGAATATTAACTAGACTGAAACCCCGTTCCCTAAAGCTAGGCTTCTTCAATGCCAACGGCATTCACGGCCAACGTGATGAGATCGCCACGTTCCTCCGCGACCATCACGTAGACATTTTACTCATTCAAGAGTCGTTCCTAAAACCTCACCATCGCGACCCGAAAATTGCAAACTATCGTTTAGTTCGCAACGACAGGTCACGTTGTCATAGAGGCGGCACCCTCATATACTATAGGAAGTCCCTGTACTGCATACCTATGGATACTCCCGAACTCTCCCGACTAGAAGTTTCGGCCTGTCGGTTAGCACTGACAGGTCACCAGCCGATCACTATTGTGTCGGTCTACCTTCCTCCCCAACATGAGTCAGAGGACCCTCAACTCCTCGCGAATGACCTTTCCCAACTCTTCGGCATGAGTGACTCCGTTATCTTAGCGGGCGACCTCAACGCCAAACATCCCGCCTGGAATAGCACCAGGACCTCGACTAGAGGTAGGCAACTCTTTAACCTCTGTTCTACCATGAACTTTGATGTCATCGCCCCGATGACTCCCACTCACTTCCCCTTCGATACCGATCAGTTACCCGACGTTCTTGATATAGCACTCCTTAAGAATATCAACTTAAGGTTGGATTCTATAGAGGCTATTCACGAACTCGACTCTGATCATCGACCAGTAGTCATGAATCTGGCCCCCCGATTAGGTATACGCGACCCCTCTCAACCCCCCGCCACTAAAGTGATCACTGACTGGAAGAAAGTAAGCGAACGCTTACAATCTAACACGTCACATCACTTAGACTCTATCCCAGATCAGTTTGACTCTGTCGCCGACACAACGGCCGCGATCGACTCTCTCACGGAGCACGTACAATCGATCGTGAACGAAAGTTCACGGGAGGTTCCAGATACGGGTGACCGTAAATGGAAACTCCCCGACGATGTACGTGATCTGCTGACAGAGAAGAACGCGGCCGTTCGTGCCTACAGCAACTTTCCCTGTGATGCTAACAAAGCTCATATGCGTTACTTACAGCGTGCTGTAAGGACACGTGTGACTGAGCTGCGTGACGCTAACTGGGACAAGATGGTGAGCGAACTAGAGCCGACTCATTTCGCATTCTGGGAACTTCAGAGGAAACTGAAATCCTCTGAGTTTTCCACTATGCCCCCCCTGACCCGCCCCGATGCGACCATTGCATTCGAGGATATCGACAGGGCTGAATGCCTAGCCGATAGCCTCGAAGCCCAATGCACACCCAGTTCGCAGCCAGTAGACCAAGCGTTTGTCGATAAGGTAAACGCGGAAGTCGAACGCAAAGCCTCACTCCCGCCCGTTGAAGACCCTGATGATCCCCTGCCCCCTGTCACACCTGACGAGGTGCACGAGATCATCAAGGGTCTGAAATCTCGTAAAGCCCCCGGATCAGACGGTATCACCAACAGAGTGATCAAGCTGTTCCCCGCTCACCTGATTATGCTCATGTGTACCATCTTCAATGGTGCCTTGAGTAATAATATTTTCCCCCAAGCGTGGAAGGAAGCCACCGTCATTGGCATCCCTAAGCCCGGTAAGCCCAAAACTGAGCCCACGAGTTACCGCCCCATTAGTTTGCTCAAAGTTCTCGGCAAAATCTATGAGAGACTTATTTATAAGCGACTCAGAGATTATGCCGAAACCAAGGGCCTCATCCCCAACGAGCAGTTTGGTTTTCGAACCCAACACTCGTGTGTCCATCAGGTACACCGTATCGTCGAACATATCAATGCTGGTTTTCAGCGTGGTATGTTCACGGGCGCTGTATACTTCGATATAGCGAAAGCGTTCGACAAAGTCTGGCACAACGGCTTATTATATAAGCTGTACCAACTCGGAGTGCCAGACCGTCTCGTGCTCATCTTACGAGACTTTCTTGTGAATCGTACCTTTCGCTATCGCATCGAAGGGGCACTTTCCTCCCCTCACCCGATCCGTGCAGGAGTCCCTCAAGGCTCTGTACTAGCCCCCCTCATTTTCACGCTGTTCCCTAGCGATATCCCCAGAAGCAAGAAGGCAAGGTTAGCTCTGTTCACAGACGACACTGCCATCTTCTTCTCGGGATTTAGTGACACAGCGCTGGTTCGCTACCTCCAAACCGCAGTCGACGAGCTCGGCGAATGGTTCAGGAAGTGGCGAATCGAGGTCAATCCCGATAAAAGTCAGGCGGTCTTTTACACCCGACCGCGACGTAATCACCCCCCTCCCCGACCCATCTCAATGTTCGGCAAGCAGATCCCTTGGGCGAAGCAAGCCAAATATCTAGGTGTCATCCTCGACGAACACCTCACCTTTTCTGAGCACATAAAGCAGGCTCGCTCGCGGGCCGCTTTCGCTCTCGGTAGGCTCCATTGCGTCCTGAACAAGCGGAGTAAAATGTCTCTTCTGTGTAAGAAGCGGCTTTACACCGCTTGTATCAGGCCGATTATGACATACGCAAGCCCAGTCTGGGCACACGCTAAGCCCCGATTCATCCATAGGATGCAGACTCTCCAGAACCGTTTTCTCCGTCAAGCCACAGGCTCGCCTTGGTTTGTTCGGAATATCAATCTTCATTTAGATATGAAACTCCCGACTATCCATCAATTCATGAAACGCGCTTCGAAGCGTTTCTTCGATAGGGCCGTAGCCCACCGCAACCCTCTGGTTGTGGCGGCAGCTACTTGCACCCCCTCCCGCATCAGTAAAGTCCGCCGCTCGCGGCACGTTCTTACCGATCCTGATGATCCCAATACTCTCCTCCAGGAGAGTCGAAAAGAGACCAGTACAGCTAGACCAGCACACAAACACAAACCGTACCGACCTCGCTGCCGAGGTCCGTCGTCGCGACCTCGACTTAACAGTCCCTCCCGACCCTTGCAAGAGCCAGCCCGCGATGCTGCGCCGTTAGCTTTAAATTAGTCCCAAAATAATTTAACCCAGATCCAGCCAGTCCCTTGCTGCCCTCCTACCAGCGATTGCCTAAGCCGAGGTTCGTACCCCCCTCGGGGAACCCTTAGAGCTTTCGCTTTAGTTTTTAAGTATAATAAGCCCCGGCTGGAGGCCTAAAAAGGTAACTTTTTAGAACTCGCCGGGCCACAATCCGTTTAAGTAGTAACAATCTTTTCAGGATTAACTACGAGACGCCCCACAAAAAAAACCCGCTCCGCTCAGAGCGGAGACGTCATTTGATGAGTTCCGACCCACAAAAAAAGGCGTACTGTCTTATTATTTTATGTAGAGAGAACGACGAGAGGCGTTCTGTCCGTCAACGTGATCATAATTTTATTTTTCTGATTACCAAGGTATAGCGAGTACTTCACTACCAAAAGTATATTACTTTACACATATGCATATTTTAATTCAAATGAGCCGGCTCATACGCAAGCATATGTACAGACGCCAGCATTCAAGGTACCAGAAACTGTCAAATTTTCCCAATCAATTTTGAACCTTATGTTTTGGCGTTAAAGTTGAAAATCTATTAAAGTTTGACAGATTGTTCTAGTTCGATGTACTGGCGTCTGTACTTATAATATATTGTAAACAAATTTTATTTTAAAGTCACGTGGCTTTGTTTACTGTCATATCAGTGGACAGTAGGTACCAATTAAGTAGTCGGTTTTATAATATTATTATCATTCAGCTATTACAAATAATGTTGTCCGTGGAGGTCACGGGCCAAACAGATATCTGCGACGCATTTTAGCGTCCGTCACGCAGTCTACATATAGATCAAGATATAAATGTACGTTTTACTTTTTACCACACTTTTATTAGCTTCATTTGTATGTTAGTATGTAACGGAAACTTTGAACATGATTTTGCCCCCCTTCATAACGTCGGAATTACTGGAAATTTGGCATTTTATCAAGGACCGATGACAATGCATTAATTTTATTTTGTGCCATTATCCTTGCCGGGGTTACCAGGATGGCAAAATAACTATCGCCTAAAACTACGCTGACATACGTCTTAAAATTCGAAACAGCCTAAATAATAGAAAATAAATAAGAGTTTGGAAAAACTAAAAAACACGCTTCCATAGAAAACCAAACTAAAAGTACAAAATAATGGAAAAAAGCGTGGGGTGCTTTTTAAGGTATTATAGATGGAAGCGTGTTTTTAGGGTTCCGTTGCCAAATGGCAAAAAACGGAACCCTTATAGATTCGTCATGTCTGTCTGTCTGTCTGTCTGTCTGTCCGTCCGTCCGTATGTCACAGCCATTTTATTCCGAAACTATAAGAGCTATGCTGTTGAAACTTGGTAAGTAGGTGTATTCTGTGAACCGCATTAAGATTTTCACACTAAAATAGAAAAAAAACAATAAATTTTGGGGTTCCCCATACATAGAACTGAAACTCAAAAATGTTTTTTTTCATCAAACCCATACGTGTGGGGTATCTATGAATAGGTCTTCAAAAATGGTAATGAGGTTTCTAATATCATTTTTTTCTAAACTGAATAGTTTGCCCGAGAGACACTTCCAAAGTGGTAAAATGTGTGTCCCCCCCCCGTAACTTCTAAAATAAGAGAATGACAAAACTAAAAAAAATATATGATGTACATTACCATGTAAACTACCACCGAAAATTGGTTTGAACGAGATCGAGTGAGTAGTTTTTTTTTAAAACGTCATAAATCGTAAAACGCAATTTACCTTACATTCAATCAACTGAAATATAAAAATTAAAAAAAATATATAGTTTTAAACCGAAAATACCTACAGGTTTGTCCGGAACCCTCGGTGCGCGAGTCCGACTCGCACTTGGCCGGTTTTTTTTAAACTATCATTTTTCAATTTGAATTGTTAATCAGTTTTTTTAAGTTACAAATGGCCTGACATATTCTCGACCTGTTTCTGATTGTTAAAAACATTTTATATTTCTATGATTATGGCAATAAATTATCTTTTACTCTTATATATATAGTGCTGTTTTTTAAGTCGAATTCAAAATATAATTCAGTACAAAAAATGGTACAGACGCCAACACATCAAGCTACTACAATCTGTCAGATTTCTTTGATAGATTTTCGACTTTATTTCTAGAGCATTAGGTTCAAGGTTCATTGGGAAAAATTGACAGTTTCGGGTAGCTTGACCTGGTGGCGTCTGTACATATGATATTATTCAGTACATATAATTAATATTATTTTATGTCCACAAAAAATGACATTTCATTTATATTTGATGGTTCTTTTATTTGTACCTAAAAATCGTATAGAACAAAAACAGGACTTGGACTGAATTCTTTCACTATTAAACATTTTTTTTTATGCAATAAAGTGATGTTCTTGAAAAAAATATGGTCATGAGGAAGTCCACTCTTTTGTACTCTAAATATATCAGTAATTAAATATATTTTTTTGAGAACACAAAAAAGATTCAATAGATAGACATAGTTTGTATACCTAATTGACGTAAAATGATCTAATGCCTAGTCTATAAGTTTTAAAGTTTAAAAATTTGAAAGTTTAAAATTTTCGATTCGAATCGATTTTAAATTTTTATCTTGTTAAATAGTGTATACTAGTGAATAGTCCCGGGAAATCCCGGAACCGAAAGTACCGGGAAATCCCGGCAATTTGCGTTGTTTTAGGAACTGGAATTTCCAAAACCAAATCCCGGTTTTTTCGGTACTTTCGGCAATTCCACCGACAAGTGTAGACTGTAGAGCCGGAAAGAGTTTTTTCTTTAGCTGGGTACCTTTGTAGTAAAATACGATCACGTTTAAGTGATAAGAGTTTGGACGCTCTTATATTTTTAAGATCATTATATAGGCAGGAGAGAAATACTCTAAAAATAAATAAACAGGTACCTAACCTAGGTTATTGAGTGCCCCCATTGTAACTATAAGAATCAGAGCAATATTATATTGGTCTGAGCAAGTACCTATTCCAAATTTTTATAATTTTATAGGTTGGGTATTTTTATTTATAGTATTGTAAGGATGAATATCTATGTTTAAGTTTTGCAAAAATATTTAAGTTTAAAGTTACATTTTTATTTTATTTTTTCTTAAATGTATAATTAGAGTCAAGTTGATTTAAAAAATTTGTCGATTGAAGTTGTTCCAAACTATTGTTGAATTATTATATGTATAAGGTTAAAATTTAAAAAAAATGTTTGTTAAGATTATCTAATCAATAAATATTGAGACTGATTAATGCTACGCTAAAACTCCATAGTTCCTTTTTTTCAACCGACGAAAAAAAACGGAGGAGGTTATCAATTCGACGCGTATATTTTTTTTTTTTTTTTTTATGTATGACCACGCATAACTTTTTACATAGTGGTCCGATTGTGACAATTCTTCTTCTATTGGAAAGGGTATACTCCCAAGGTGGTCCCATATAAATTTGGAAAACAAAATCGAACCCTAAGGGTCGGAAAACAGGGGATGATTGATTGTTCACTCACTGATTGTAATGTATAACCACGCATAACTTTATACAGAGTAGTCCGATTTTGATAATTCTTTTTGTGTTGCATAGGGTATACCTTGCCAAGTATTATTAGTAAATTAAAGCCCCGAAAAAAACATAAAATAAAAACTTTTTAACAAAAAATTAAACCGCTGAAAAACTGAAAAGCATAAAATAATAAACCTTAAAATTTTGAGTCGGCGCTGAAAAATCAATGAACAAGGATCACTCAAAGCGCCGACTCATAATTTTAAGGTTTATTATTTTATGCTTTTCAGTTTTTCGGCGGTTTAATTTTTTGTTAAAAAGTTTTTGTAGATGTTACGTAAGTTTTAAATTATAATTTGGTTATGCAGAATTGCAATAAGAGTCATGTTAATTTGTTTGGTAAAGTAAAGATGTTTAATAAATGTTTCTGTTAGGTATATATTATGTAGGATTAGGTATAAAAATCATTTAATGTTAAAAAATGTTGCTGGCATAATATGCGTAATTACCAGTAAAATTATACGAAATAAGACTGATTTAGTGTCTATAAAACAAGAAATAAAACGTTTTATTTGATTTGATTAAAATGTTTTTACTTTGCCCTGTCATTTCGTCTTTTTTTACTTTCTCTGTTTCAACACTTTCAACTCTCTTACAAAGACTTATTAAAGTATCAAAAGTATCGATAGTACCGGGAATCCCGGTTCTTAACCCAGAAAGTCCCAAAAATCCCGGTTCTTTAAAACAGCACCGGTTCTGCATTCCCTAGTGTATACCCTAACCGTTAGGGTATACACTATTTAACAAGATAAAAATTTAAAATCGATTCGAAACTACCCGTTAGGGCCTAACGGGTAGTTGTTTGAGCTCACCTAACCTATTAGGAATTAGCAGTGGTGGCCCAGTAGTAACGACCGCAACTTACCAGTAGTAGGTCGTGAAAAATTATTTCATCGCCACTGCTCTCAAAACGGTGAAGGAAAACATCGTGAAGAAACCAACATGTCTTTTTTTTTCTGGATGGGAAATCATCAAATGACTTCTCCCGCTCTCGGAGGGCATGTCAGACTTTTACTGACTAAAACCCACCCGTGTTCCTTCAGTTGCCCATGTGCCAGGGTCACGGTATCTCTTTCGAACAATCTCGCGACCCTGGCAAACCGACATGACAAGGCTTGTGTCCCATCACTGGGACGTTATAGGCTAATGATGAACCTATTAGACCTACTGTATCACCAAAAATAACACTAATAAATACTTTGACTTTGTTGTCTTTTTTCTTCCATACTTCTCAGTCTTGAGTATTTTATTAGGAGCCTAGCCTAGCCTATCTGACCTCCACAATCCAGTTACTGGGTAATACGATACCCCGTGGTAAGACTGGTTGTCAGACTTTCGGGCTTCTGACAACTTGTGGCGACTGTCTAAGATCCATGAATGACAACTAGGACCAACGGCTTAACGTGCTTCCTGAGACACGAGGGGTCTTGGCATGTTCAGATGCTCACCCATCTACGGACCGACCGTGGCAAGCTTAGCTACACCTGATCGAACGAGTCGTGCGGCTGTTATGACATCGCCAAAAGCCGCTCAACTAACAACAAACAAGATAATATAGATACAAAAAAATATAGTTAAAAAAAACTAAAAAACATGCTTCTTAAACTATTATTTATTTTTTAGGGTGTTTCGAATTTTGAGACGTATGTCAGCGTAGTTTGTGACGTATGTCAGCGTAGTTTTAGAAGACAGGTTTTTTGCTGTCCTGGTAACCCTGGTAAGGATAATGGCACAAATTTATGAAATTATTGCATTGTCATCGGTCTTTGATAGGTGTGCAAAGTTTGAATGAAATCTGGTCGTTTAAAGTGGTTCAAAATCGCGCTATAAGGAGTCGGTTACAAACAAACATACAAAACAAACAAACAAACATACAAGTGAAGCTCATATAAAGCGTGTAAAAACACAATCATTCAATTAACTCAGCCTATCACCGTCCACTGTTGGGCATAGGGCTCTCCCAGGCTGCATGCACCACGATACACGAGAGGGTGTCGCACGCTACGCTTGCCGATACGCGGTCTCCACTCCAGGACTTGTCTGTTCCACCGGCCAGAGCTTGCAGAAAAAGCAAACTGAAGTGGCAAAAGGCTAGCCATATTTGTCGAAGGAACGATCGTCGGTGGAGCTGACAAAAAATACTTCTTTAAATCTTTGCATAATTATAATTATACAAAAAAAATATACGAATGACACGTGAGTATACCGGTTAAACCAGCTGTACTCAACCTGCGGCCCGCCGGGCCTTTGTTATTGGCCCATCTGACGATTGTTACAAAGGATAGATGTCAATAACCAAGGTATTATAATTTCCCCCATAAATCACGAAAAATAAAATAATACCACAGAGCCATAGAGAGGGCGTCCAAAGATGTGTCCAAATCCTACTAACGCCCCATCCTATTTATGAAATAAATAAAAAAGTATGTGTGCGAACCGCCTTTAAGAAAAATGAAATACACAAAGCACGTTTACAGAAACAAACTTACAGATTCTCATCTAGATGATGTTCTAAGGATAGCTAAAGCGACAAGGCAGATCTTGATAAAGTTTTGAAAAAGTGTTAACAGTATCAAAAATCGAATTAAAACATATTAACATCTTTGTTAAAACTTATTTTTAACCCCCGACGCAAAAAGAGGGGTGTTATAAGTTTGACGTGTCTGTCTGTCTGTCTGTGTGTCTGTCTGTCTGTGGCATCATAGCTCCCGAACGGATGATGCGGTTTCAATAAAAAAAAATATGTATTAAAGGTGACTTATCTGCGAGTGTTCTTAGACATGTTTGATGAAAATCGGTTCAGCCGTTTAAAAGTTGTGGGGGGGAAAGTGGGGAAGAGTAACCGAATGTCAGCAAATATACTCGAGTGGGGTCTCAAATGAAAGCGCACTGAAAGAGAATATTGATGAATTAATCGAAAGTGTTCTTAGCTTCGTTTGATTCTACATTATATTAAGTATATACCTATAAAAAGTACAAAATAAAAAATTAAATAAAAAATTTAAAAAACCCCCGACACAAAACCTAATTTCCCTTTAAAAAGTAAAAAATAAAAAAAAATAACTCAATCTTAAAGTACCTAAGAATGTATTGATAATTCAAAAAAAAAACGTCGCGTTGGGGGACCGCTCCGCAAGTGCAGACGTCGTTGACTGCTTAGTTAGGTAATAAGACTATTGGTAATTAAATTGTTAGGTTTGAAGCGGTCCCCCAACGCGGCGTATTTTTTTTTTGAATTATTAATACATTCTTAGGTACTTTAAGATTGAGTTATTTTTTATTATTTTTTACTTTTTAAAGGGAAATTAGGTTTTTGTGTCGGGGGTTTTTTAAATTTTTAATTTAATTTTTTTCATTAATAAAGTAACTGCATAAATAATTTCTGCTTGCGGCCCTCGACACCATGACTGAAACGTGTTTGTGGCCCCTATAAAAAAAAGGTTGAGTATGGCTGGGTTAAACGGTCTGTCTTTGTGAGTAAATAAATAATTATAATACAAATGACAGCAGACGACACGCTGGCACGTTGTTCTGCACATAAATTAATTCACAGCTACTATGTAAATAGCTTGTTATGTCTAAATCAGGTATGCTGAGAATGTCCAAACAGTTAGTCGTTAAATCCATTAGCATGTATTATCTCATCTTTATTATATCATCTGACATGTGACATCTACCAACCCGCACTGGGCCCGCGTGGCGAAGTATATGGCTCCCTTTCGAAAAAAGGAAACCTGTGTCCCAGCATTGGGAATATTATAGGGTTATGTTATCATTTCGCTTATCACCAATGAAAATTAAAAGTCATTTATTCAAATTAGGCCCAGAATCAGTACTTTCGAATGCCGAAAATACATAAGATAGTCCCCCACAATGCCCGCCCTTCACTCCACTTCCTCCACTTCCTAGTGCTTTAGCTGGGAAAACTAAGTGGTGCAACAAACTCCACAGCAGCACAGCTTTCTGTTAAGTAATGGGGTGAGAAGTGATAAGCCGGGTAATGACCAATCACAACTTCAACGACATATTTGGAAAGTCTCTTTTGTTTTTTAATCAAATTAACATTTCATTTCTCAAGCTGCTGAATCTATATTTAGAAGTAAGTAGTGTTTATTAGCCTGTGTATGAATGTATACATACATACATGTATATTTGTTCCTTTGTGACACTCTAGAGACCAAACACGTGGGCCGATTTTGATGATTCTTACGTCAATCAATCTGTCTTAATCTTGCGAGTGTCAATAAAGATATGATCAAAATTCAATATGGCGGCAACCAAACGCCATATTGTGATAAGAAAAAAACGAATGGGCTATCAATTGAATAGGTCTTTGAAAATATTCTTCAGTTTTCTGTAATATTTTTTTACGTAAAATGACCGATGTTTTAGTATTCAGTCAATTGAAGATACTATTAGCAGATACAATATGTTAACTGCATGCTTATTTTATGGTTTAATAGTAGGGGACGCCTTAGAAGAACATACAGGATAAGTTTTTATCCAGTGCGCAAATTTTAACAAATTAAACTTAAACGAGTTATAATAAACATGCAATTTTTATTTTGATATATCTTAGTACAAAAAAAATAAGTTATCGATAAGTAACGAAAGATTTTGAAACTGGTTTTTATGGTAACGAAGCGAAGGTGAACGACCGGCCAGCTGTTCGATCGGTCTAAATTCTAAGAAGCCGGCGTAGGTCAATATCATATTACGAAATATGTAGGGCGTCCACAGTTTACTGATATAAGGTCGGATAAAAATTAAAAAAAAAAGTATTGAAAAAATCATTGAAATGTGTTCTATTACTGATACTGAACCACCAAAAAAAAAATTTGCGCACTGGTTAAAAATGTTACCTGTATAGTGACCTTATTGGTGATGTTCTTCAGAAAGGTCAGTTGCGTAGTACTGGTAACTGGCGTACATGTATGTCCAGATGTATGAACATAAACGAAGGAAAAAGAGTATGCAAGTGTCGTAGCGGGGGGCATTCTGTAGTGTATGCGAAAAAGCGTGAGTATATGTATGTGTGTATGTAAAAATAAAACTTTGGATTTACTAGAGGTTTTATTCCATGTTCTTTATTGATAAAGATACTCTTTTAAACTATCGTTACTAAATTGTTTCCTTAAATGTTAATTTTATCAGTTAAATTCGTACCTACATAAATTCGTATTTCTACACTTATGAATTATTTTAGCCGTATGCAGTCAATACATAAAATGTGTTACTATGATAACCAGCGGGTGCGTAAAATAAGAAATTTTAAGACTGCCCTTAAAAAACTGAAAGTGAAGGTTGGTAAATTGTTCCCGAAAAGTATCTTATTAGGTCCATACTCTATAATTAGTGATCTAACTATTATGAACGTCAACCATCATTGTTCCAATAGGAGAGAGAGACGGAACCCCTACGGGATTAATAGCACCATCTCTTTCTATCAAAGTTGACCATAAATAACACTTAATTATGCTACAGGGCGAGAGTAATTATACTAATTATAAAGTTTAATATTATTACGCCTTGGTTGCATCTCGAACGTAGCACCTCCCTTCCCAGCCTTCGCGTTTGCACATCTTCAACAGGATACCCTGGTCCCTTGGCTGCGTAAGGAAGGTTCTTGCATCTAAGGTCAAGTTCTCTGGCATGCCATCAGCCAGTTCCACTCTGTACTTCTTCAAGAACGTGATGAGACCTGACATTACTTGCATCTTTGCGAAACGCATTCCTGAAAATTAAATACACATTTTTTAGTTTTTTATGAATTATCCTCAGCTACAATTTTGAAAGGTATACATAGGTATGTATACGTACACACATATTCTATACATTGATATAGATGAAACAGTCGGCCTCTTACGTTCAAAAATAAAATAGTTTTGGCATACATACGAGTACATAAATGGTCCTTGAAACATAATAACTGAATAGTTTAATAACTATGGAGATAGTTTCGAAAATAACATAAAAATCCATTTAAGCAGATAAGACAATTCTACTAGGGACCTATTTCACGGTTTCCAATTAGCCACTGTGCTATTCACCTATTAAATGAATGGAACAAAATTTGTAAGAAATTATCCGTCAAGAACGTGAATTTATTTGTACGTGCCGAAATTCTTCTCTGACATGTATGTAATAGCTTCAACGAAGATTACTCGTAATTTTCAATGATAAAGATGATAATCTATTGATAACCTTTGATTCACTTTTTATTTTTGTTTTGAATAAGCATTCAAAACAAAAATCAAAATTTTTATATTTAGGTATCAAGTACAGATATTTTAATAACATATTATATGTCTGTTGAATTAAAATTGTGTTATAAATTATAGAAAAACAAAGATAGCTGACGTCGCTCAACTTAAATGGCACTGGGCAGGACATGTTTGCCGCATGCTGGATAAACTGTGGGCCCAATTAGCACAGAACTGGTGCCCTGAGACAGTGAGGCGGGATCGCGGCAGACCACGTAGGAGATGGCGGAACGAGCAGGATAGGTTCCGTCAAACTGGAAGGAGGACATGTGGGTTCGTGAAAGATGATAGGAGTGGAGGGAGGCCTTTGCCTAAGAGTGGGGTAGTAGCAACTAGTAAAAATAATTAAATTATAAGTACCTATGCATAACCTGGGACCCGATCCAAACGGGAAGAACGTGTAAGGTTTCACATCGTCTTTATTCTCTGGCAAGAACCGTTCAGGCTTGAACTTCTCTGGTTCCGGGAAATAGTCCGGATTGCTGTGCATGTAGTAGATTGGCACATGGACTTTGACGCCCACGTCTAGTTTCAGGCCCGTAGGGAGAACGTAGTCGTCCATTACCTCACGAGTGAGGTTGCTCAGTACGGGATAGTGACGGAGGGTCTCGTACATACAGGCCTCCAAGTAAGGTAGCTCGTGCACACACTCGTAATCCAGTTTGTTCCCATGACGTCGCAGGAACTCATCTACCTCCTCGGCTGCTCGTTGCTGCACCTCTGGGTTCTTTGCAAACTCATACAGAGTAAAGCTCATGGTGGTCGCTGATGTCTCGAAACCTGCCGCGAAGAATACGATGCACTGAGCCACCAACAACTCTTCGTCTACTTTCAAATGTACCTTTTTGTCAGCGCCAGTCTTAGCGTTACTTATAGCGTCTCCAGTTATGTAATCCTCTTTCTTTAAAGTCAGAACCAGATCCACGAAGTCGTTCCTCGGCGATGGTTTATAGTCTCGGCTCTCAAACACTCCTTTTAACAATTGTGAGAAGAATTGGTCTATCATTGGAGGGAAAATTTGGAATCCCAAACGATAGAAAATGCTGGGCCATACGGCCCTGAAAATGATTTTGAATCCGCGATAGTTTGAAGCCTCGAAAATTGCGTTTGCCATGGATTTGAAAGGGTTGTTATCTTCATTGCCCATTGTGTTGGACTCCACTCCGAAAGCTGCGGAACATATGCAGTCCATGGTGTACCTTGCAGTAGTCTGTCTCATTTCGATGACGTCAGATATTCCAATTTCATAGTCGAGCATATCTTCGAAGACGATGGTACACTTTTCAATTAAGTGGTACATGTTCTTCATTTTTGCGGAAGAAAAGAGTGGAGTAAGGTTTTGTCGGACTATCTTCCATCTGTCACCGGAATTGAAGAACAGGTTCTGTGTGACCACTTCACTTGCTGAGTAATTAGATGATTCCCTGCCGTTGACGTAGTAGAAATCTTTAGTTAACACATGTTTGATGATCTCGGGGGTGTGCGCCACGAGAACAGGCTCCGTGCCGTAGAAAGCGCCGAAGTAAGGTTGATCGGTGAATTTTTGACAAAGTTTCTGTATCAGATGACCGGGATACTCTCGTTGCAAAATGTATTTTCCGTAGTTGCCTAGAAATGGCACTGGTTCAACGTAAGGCACATTCTTTTTTTTCCAGTAACCGAATTTTCTTTTAGATACTAAATATAATAAATAAAAGATTGCAGATAATAAGCTCGCGAGAACGAGGAGGGCGTTCATTTCGGTAACCGCGTTGTCGACAACTGCGGCCTGGCAGCATCTTGCGCAACATATTGATAAAACCGGCGCACGTGGATTATACCAACTACAATGATCACAAAGTAATGGCCTTAGCAATCGAACTGACGAGATCACCACTTATGCAAGTTAAGTGAGTTTGAGTTTATTTTTTATTTTTAGACATTGAAAATACCGGACATTTAATCTGGTTTTATTTTTATCCGAAACATGAAGCATGACTAATTATATAGGGTGTCTCAGTAAGAGTGCACTTTTTCATGTTAAAATAAAAACAAGTATTTTATGACAGAGTTGTGATATTTTTATTGTATTGTAAAGAAGTCATGTTCCGATTAAGTATGGAATAAAATATCCGGCTTCCCCCCCACGGCTCCGATGACAGGCCATTACTCGTTTCATGAAATTTTCCATGACTTTTGCACAGAGATGTGGCTGTATCTCACCGATGACGCGTTGGATTCGTTTCCGATTTCAGCTCAGGAATTGTTTCGGGTTTATTCGCAGAAACCCAAGATTTCACAAAATCCCAAAGAAAAAAATCGTACGGCGTTAAATCGCACGATCTTGGTGGCCAGTTGACATCAGAATTTCGTGAGATAATGTGTTCTGGAAATCGTTGCTGCAATAAGTTGATTGTTTCATGCGCGGTGTGGCAGGTTGCACCGTCCGTCTTGCTGAAACCACATGTTGTCCAGATTCATGCCGTCCAGTTGAGGCCATAAAAAGTCCGTTATCATATTCCTAACTTTCTTTATTCGTAACTTTCCCCATTTTTTTAATGAGTTTTCACAATTATAACGCGTTGTTCTTTCGAAAAGCGCTCCATATTTTATAATCGGAATAAACAGAGGTGACAGCTGTCAAATTTCAGAATTGCCACTAGCATGAATAAAAAAATATTCCAATTTTAAAAAGTGCACTCTTACTGAGACACCCTATAGTAGCATAGTAATACTAGCTCGCCTCGTTTTGGAAATTATCTCACGGGAACAAATATTACTCTTGATAACATCAGCTATTTGCCACTGAAAGTCGCGTCAAAATCGGTTCAGCCGTTTCGGAGATTAGCAGTAACAAACAGACGTGGGACAAAAAAATTAAGTTGTTTTTAGGGTTCCGTTGCCAAATGGCAAAAAACGGAACCCTTATAGATTCGTCATGTCTGTCTGTCTGTCCGTCCGTATGTCACAGCCACTTTTTTCCGAAACTATAAGAGCTAGGCTGTTGAAACTTGGTAAGTAGATGTATTCTGTGAACCGCATTAAGATTTTCTCACTAAAATAGAAAAAAAAAACAATAAATTTTAGGGTTCCCCATACATAGAACTGAAACTCACATTTTTTTTTTTAGGAATAGGTCTTCAAAAATGTTATTGAGGTTTCTAACATATTTTTTTCTAAACTGAATAGTTTGTGCGAGAGACACTTCCAAAGTGGTAAACTGTGCCCCCCCCCCTTAACTTCTAAATGAAGAGAATGATAAAACTAAAAAAAATATATGATGTACATTACCATGTAAACTACCAACGAAAATTAGTTTGAACGAGATCGAGTAAGTAGTTTTTTTTAAAACGTCATAAATCGTAAACCGCAATTTACCTTTCATTCCATCAACTGAAATATAAAATTAAAACAAAAACATTTATTTTCATAAACATAAACCTTATGCGTAAACCGAGAATACCTACAGGTTTGTTCGGAACCCTCGGTGCGCGAGTCCGACTCGCACTTAGCCGGTTTTTTTGTTATGGGTAACAGATAAATACTTCCATATCGCCGGGTTAAAGGCAAAACCGACTATCTGCGATTTTTTTAGTTTTTTACTTTAATATACCATTAGGTAAGAATGAAATGGCGAATCGAATGGTATATTAAAGTGAAAAACTCAAAAAATCGCAGATAGTCGGTTTTGCCTTTAACCCGGCGATATTATGCATTTAGTAAAAAACTCTTCATTTGATATTAAAAGCAGACACTTTAATTTTTATTTATTTTTTGTAGATTTTACATCTTCTACGTTTTAGCCAGTCGTTAGCAATCTGAATGGACTCGGTCCAGATTTGGAGAAAACGAGCTTGGAGCCATCACTAGCGTCCATCAGTTCCTGCACCATGCAGCTGTCAGGACACGCAGAACATGTTAGTGGAACAGCACCAAATAACGACGGTTTAAATTTAAATAACATCACGCCTTGTTTTCCCGAAGGGTTGGGCAGAGGCACCTTTAGTTCACCCAAATTTAGTAAAAATTTTGAGAGTGAATTTAACGCTTATAGTTATAATATGGGTCGAAATCGGATCGTATTTAATAATACACGCAAGTATCGTTAGCCTGACTTATGCGTGACGTTAAGTTGAATAAAGGTACTTAATGTTATTTAAGGTAACATAATAATAGCCTGCTAAGTGCCGCAAAGTCATAATAACTTAGAGTAGGGATCCGTGGCACCATAAAGACGTATGGGGAAAACGCCATAATAGCCCATAAAATTGAAATTATCCTACACTTTTTTGCAATTTGTAGCCTCTTAAGCTGTAAGACGGAACCGATACCACTACCACCACTGCTATACTAAGTTAATATATGGATTAGTTTTAATTCAGTGCGCAAAACTGTTATTGTTTTGAATATGTTCCACCCATGACACATCTATGTAATTGTTATGTATTATAGTTGGATACATACGTAATTTATGTAATTTATTTGGTCGGTGTATCTCGAAAAATGGCCACGAAAATCCACCCTTAATTTTTAAAACACATTTATTTCTGCCCTATAGGTGGTTGAAAAATTATGAGAAAAATGTTAAATGTAAATCTATTAAGTAGCTATCATGCCGTGTTGGTTTCATTTTAAAATCGATTGTAGTTTCTTAGAAAAAAAACATTCAAGTTTTAGGTTGCAACCCTTATTTTTCGAAAACTAAAGAAGCTAGGGGTTTGATAATTGGCCCAAAATTTTTTTCAACAACTAGCAGCATAATTAACGTACCAATGTCAAAAAAGACGCCAGTGCAGATTTCATATGGAAACCCGGTGAGGCCCTTTTAACAAATTAAACTTAAAGGAGTTATAACAACCATGCAATTTTTATTTTGATATATCTTGGTACAAAAGATTAAGTTATCGTTAAAGAAAAATGTTTATTTTGAAACTGGTTTTTATGGTCATTTGCGTGCGGTGCCGGTGCAGCGGCGAAGGTGAACGACCGAGCGTAGCTACAAGTATCAGCGGTTCTATCGGTCACAATTCTAAGAAGTTCGTAGTACCTACGTCGACGCGTGGTTACTGACCTATTCCTATTGTCAATAATTATCATGTTACGAAATATGTAGGGTGTCCACAGTTTACTGATTTAAGGTCGGATAAAAATTAAAAAAAAAAAATTTTGAAAAAATAATTGAAATGTGTTCTATTACTGATACTGAACCACCAAAAAAAATTTGCAAGTAAACAAAACCTGTATAATCTCATTGAATGAATTTTAAATGAAAATTAACACTGAACTGCAAATCGATGACGTAAAGTAAAATCCTACTAATATTATAAACTAGCTTTTGCCCGCGGCTTCGCCCGCGTAGATGTTGGAAATTATCGCAAGAGGACGTATTACCGCGGTAAGAATGTATTAATCCATGTTATACATACATAAAATTACGCCTTTTTCCCATGAGGGTAGGCAGAAACTACGGAACGCCACCTGCTACGATCCTTACATATCTTGTGTGTTTGATGTACTTAAAATAAAACTAATAATATTCAGAGTATAGAAGACTGCGACATAGAGCGGATTGAATTGAATATAAGCTTCCTGGTTTTTCTTAACGCTCCTATTCTACCTATATAAACACTCAGTTATTTACCAGACACCAAATTAAACATAGTTATAAGAATAGTACTTTGGCCAGTGGCTTTGCCCGTATAGCGGTCGGAAAATATCACCCGGGAAACTACTACCGGGATAAAATATCTATGGTATGCTATATATGGTAAGTATCCAGGATAACCAAAAATCCAAATCCATCCCAAAATCTAAACATCTAAGCCATATTTTGCGGTCTCTTACTTGGAATAATACAATTAGCTTTATTTTGAGTACTTCGAACACACATGATGATATGCATTTACTATGAAGCCCAAGTAATATGAATTAAAATCCTACTAATCCTGCACTACCCGACCGCTACCAAGCGAGATGGCCGGACGCGGAACGGCCCGCTAGCCGCTCTGCGGCTATTTTATTATAATATCTGATATCTTCTAAAATATTCATTTTAATGATATGCTGTAAAAGGCAATTTTGATCTACATAAAATGCACAACATATCTAATGTATTTAATTGGATAAGAATTCATGCTGTATTGCTTAAAATCGCTTCGTAAATAAGCCATTATTTCTCATAAAAATTAAAGGATAAAAAATGGTTATTGTGGGTTATCCCTAAGAGATAGACATATACCATCGCAGACTTTTTTGTAGAACTTTGTAAGGTGTACAATACTGTAGTACATTATTTTGATCTATTTCGTAGGGTTCAGCCAGCGTTCGCAATGTAAGCGCAAAAAAATGAGTTTATTTATGACATCACATTAGAAACCTCTAAAATTTCAGATTTCGGATTTTCAGTGTTTATTTATTATATTATGCATGTTATATACATACAAACCTTTTTGTTGAATCACTCTATCTATTAAAAAAACCCGTATCAAAATCCGTTGCGTAGTTTTAAAGATATAAGCATACATAGGGACAGACAGACAGCGAAGTGACTTTATCTTATATATATATAATAACAATAAAAAATTTGTGTCACGATGTATGTTGCCAATAAACTCCAAAACTACTGAACCGATTTCAATCAAATTTCACATGTACCCGTATTTTGGTCTAACTTACTGGATAGGATAGTTATCATCTCAATTATTCGCTTATGTCGTGAATGTAAACGAATAAAATGTATCAATTAATTGTTTCTTAAGCAAGTGTTTTTTACTGTTTAGTTTTATGAAGTTCTCATAGATGGCGGTACGTTGATTCATCAATAAAATTCTTCAATATTGTTTGACATCTAGGTTGCAAATACACCCAATAGATGGCGCTGTGTTCTGTTTCTTAGAATATAAATTCTATTAATTTATTTAACGTAATATTTATTTATGTTCACGATATAACCGTATTATTTTAATGGTTTGTGACTGATATTTTTATAATTATACTACGTATTATGGTACCATTAATAACAAAAAAAAAAAAAAATACTATTTTTGCTAGAAAATTATTAAAGTCTTGGCGCCAAATTTTAATCAAAGTTTCAAGATCTGGCCATCAAATTCTATCGAGTCGCTATGTCTGGTTTGAAAGTTGAGAATTATAATTAGCTTTGGTATCTCATTCGTTGTCGAGACTTCCTCTGAGCGTAAACAAAGCTCCCTCTCGAACCAACGAGACCCACTATTTCGAACAATCGATCAATCGATTCTTCTCGAAGCATGTGAACTAGAACGTTCGGGAAATTCAAGGTTCAGGTACTTATAAATACTGGCGCCGAGTGTCACCGCAGTTCAGTTCCTTTTTAAACGAGTGAATTAATACTATCCCGGGAAGTGATAGTCTCAGTAAAATCTCAGTGCAAGTCTTAGTACTACTCTCTGCGTCAGTCTCTACGTAAATATACCTGTGCATTTACCAAGTATATAACCTCTGCAAGTATTAATCAGTGCAAAATCATAACTTTATACACATGTAAGTATTTTTTGCTTGCATTTTATTTTATTTTCTTCATGTATTTTGTAAAGAAGTCATAGTTTATAAAGAATAGTTAAAGATAAGAAAAATAAAATCTATATTTAATAAATTATAGTTAACCCGCACTGGGCCCGCGTGGTATATTACGGCCCACTCCCTGTCACCGGGAGGAGGCCTGTGTCCCAGCAGTGGGAACAATATAGACTGATTATGATGATCAAGCTCTTCTAAGTGAAGAGACAGTTGAGCTGCTGAAGAGTTTGTTGCGTCAGTTTTTCTTCCCAACTTGCCGGGGGACTGTTTTCTTCTCAACTAAAGCACTAGGAAGTGGTGAAGGGCGGGCATTTTGGGGACTGTCTTATGTAATTATGTCATTCGAAAAGTGCTGACTCCAATCTGCAGTCCAATCTACGGAACAATGAGATCGCTTCGGAAAGCCTCTGATGCACCCAGGAAGCTTCTGCGCTTTTAGGCGGAGCTAGACTGGCTTTGTTGGCCAGAATAAAATAAATATAAAAAAGACCCTCATTCGGGGACCCACCCGTATGAGGGTCTAAGGTGCGAAAAAGGGAATCCCATCATAATCGAAAGGGAGTCAAAATCATGTTCAAAGTTTCCGTTACATAGGCACATCTGTGTATACTTAATATTATAAAGCTGAAGAGTTTATTTGTTTGTTCGATTGATCGCGCTAATCTCAGGAACTAATGATCCGAATTGAAAAAATATTTTTGTGTTGGGTAGCCTATTTATCGAGGAAGGCTATAAGCTATATAACATCACGCTACAGTCCAAAATAAATGGAGTAGCAAACGAAAAATGGACTAAAACTGGCAGGCAATTCGATGCGACGGGAAGGAGAGCGAAAATTTGACGCGGACGAAGTCGCTGGCAAAAGCTAGTTTTATAATATGTAATGATGATGATGCGAAAGTTTGTACGTATGGATGTGTGGATGTGTGGATGTTTGTTACTCTTTCACGCAAAAACTACTGAACGGATTTGGATGAAATTTGGAACACAGTTAGTTTATAACCTGGAATAACACATAAGCTACTTTTTATCCCGGTAGTACGTTCCCGCGGGATATTTTCCGACCTCAACGTGGGCGAAGCCGCTGGCAAAAGCTAGTATTAAAATATGTAAAAGCCAACAAAAGAAAGAACACTGCTCTTTAGGACACTCTGCCTTGTAGAGTATCCTACAATAAAATAAAAATCAAATAACACCATACCTGTACAGTTCTTCAAACTCTCTAATGACTGTTACAGATATAGAGACAAAATATACATGAATTATTTTATTTTATGAATAACTACGCACTGTCCGTGTGGTTCCACACGTTAAGAAAAGTACCATTCCATTTCTTCCCGTGGGTGTCGTAGAAGGCGACTAAGGGACTTACTAGAGAATCTTCTGTCCGCGAGTTCGTTCGCGTGGAAGTTGGAAGACACTAAAATATATTAAAATAGACTACAGGAAAGTTGTATGAGACCACATTCTCATACAACTTTCCTGTAGCCTACATTTGAAGTTTTGGTCTCAACAGCGAATATACACTCGAGAGCAATGAATCCGGGTCACTTAAAGAATCCTAAAAATCTCGGAAACTAAAAATGCTAGGTTAATGCAATAAATTGTATTTAATAGACAATGTAATACTCCTTAAATGAAGGTATTAAAACTTCTTAGTTATTGTAAAGTTATATCATAAAAAAATCAAATTTGAAAAAGGGCCACTTTCTAAGATGGAACTACGAAATTACAGCATTTGGTTTTGCTTTTGTTTGTAATCTGTCATTTATGTGGGTACATAAACCATGTTGATAGTGCTCTATATTCATTATTCAAGCTGAAATTATGTCGCTTACGCCTGAAGAATGCACCAGAATACTTACAATGCTGGAAACCGGCCGGAGTCAGCGCGATACAGCCTGGACTGTCGGTGTGTCGCTGTCAACAGTACAAAGAGTTCTCCGACGTTACGAAGAAACTGGTTCTAACCTACGCAGACCAGGAACGGGCAGAACCAGGTGTACCACAGCACGAGAAGACCGATACTTGGTGAACACCATGCTTCGAAATCGCTTTCTCACAGGAACTGAACTCACAAATCAGTTTCGGCGCCTCGGAGGAAGTAACCCAAGTGCATGGACAGTAAGACGTCGGCTTGCTGAATCTAACTTAAAACCCCTTAGACCTGCAAACGGCCCTAAACTGGAGCGTGGGCATCGTATTTCAAGACTAAGATATGCCCAGAGCCACGTAAATTGGAGTATTGAAGATTGGTCAAAAGTTATGTTCTCCGACGAATCAAAATTTATGCTCTACAAGCACGATGGAAGACACAGAGTGTATCGAAGACCAGGGGAAAGATTCAAGCAAGCATGCATCGAAGAAAAAGTAGCCTACGGTGGTGGGTCTGTACTTGTGTGGGCCGGAATTTCTTCTGAAAGTCGCACAGAGCTGGTGATCATAGAAAACGGCTCTTTAACTAGCGTAAGATATGTGGAAGAAATCCTCAATGATCACGTTGGTCCATTTATGGTCAATTTAGGTGAGGATGCTATATTTATGCATGACAATGCCCGACCTCATACAGGTAGGATTGTGAATGACTACCTTCAAGAGATGAACATTACTCGTATGGAGTGGCCAGCGCGCAGCCCGGATATCAACCCGATCGAGCATGCTTGGGACGAGCTAGGCAGATGCGTAAAACAACGAAACCCTCCCCCAATCACGCTTCGTGAGCTCAAAATTGCTCTCACAGAGGAATGGGAGAATATTCCCCAAAATCGTATAAGGAACTTGGTGTACAGCATGCCAAACCGCGTAAACGCAGTAATGGAAGCACGAGGAGGCTATACGAAGTATTAAAATTCAAGAAAATCGTAATAAAGTTCAAAAATTTCATGTTTCCGATTTTTGTTTTAAGGAGAGATCAGCAGTTTTTTTCTTTATGTAATTTTGTGTTAATAAAATGTATGGTGACTCATATTTTTTTTACTTTCATTTAAGGAGTATTACATTGTCTATTAAATACAATTTATTGCATTAACCTATCATTTTTAGTTTCCGAGATTTTTAACATTCTTTAAGTGACCCGGATTCATTGCTCTCGAGTGTATGAGGAGAGTTAGGACTGGTGAGCGGGAGGACGCACAGATGAGAAGCTGCTCATCCTGCAACCTGCCGTAGTAATTTCCTACAACTTGCTTGCATAGGTTTCTAGGCCTCCGTACCCTAAGGGTAACCAACGGGACCCTATTACTAAGCCTTCGCTGTCCGTTCGTCTGTCTGTCTCTCAGCGGGCTGTATCTCGAGATCCGTAATAGGGTGAATTCGTAATAGCTAGGAGGATCTGTGTTTAACTTTTGCCGCATAATAACAAATCTATACTAATATTATAAAGCTGATGAGTTTTTTTGTCGTAATCTCAGGAACTACTGGTCCGAATTGGGTAGCCTATTTCTTGAGGAAAGCTATATATAACATCACGCTACAATCAAAAAGAGCGGAGCAACAATGAAAAATAGACGCAAACTTTCAGGCAATTTGATGCGACGGGAAGGGTCAAGGAAGCAAAAAGACGCGAACGAAGTCGCGGGCAGAAACTAGTAATAAAATAAAACGGAACTTAAAAATTAAGGAGGTCCATACAAGAAACTTACTTCTTTTCAGTATTTGTTGCCTTGTGGTGGTAGGTACGGAACCAATCGTGTGCGAGTCCGACGAGCACTTGGCGGGTTTTTATTGTTAGTCAATGCGTTGCTGTGTAATTACTTAATAGCATAACACAACAATATGTTTTAAAAATGACTAAGTACAGTACCTGCTCCCATTTCCCCATCTCAAAAATCCCACCTGTGTATGTTATGAGTAGCTCCATAACGGTATGGCCTTTTAAATAATTGTCATAACGATGATAATTATTTAAAAGGCCATTAATGGTTAAATTTGTAACTATCTGCTATCAAGTTTTTACCACACCAAATGAGTAAATATTAACATTAACAAGAAGGAACGCCTCCCACAACATGAACCGATGACCTGGTGAAAACCGCACGAATACGCTGGATGCGTGAGGCACGAAATCGGTCGAGGAGGCGGTGCTTAGGAGAGGCCTATGTCCAGCAGTGGACGTCTTTCGGTTGAAATTATGAAGTAGAAAAACAAATAATAACATCACACCTTGTTCCCCGAAGGGTTGGGCAGAAATTAACCTATAGTACACTCATATTGTATGTCTTAACGGGCAGGACGCACGGGTTGAAGACCTTGGTCTTCAAACATTGCATTGTATTATGACATAAGGTGCCGAAACGTGGACACTGACAGTTGGGCTAGTCCACAAATTTAAGGTCGCTCAGCGGGCTATGGAGCGGGCTAATCTCGGAGTTTCTTTGAAGGAAAAAACCAGGAACGAAGTTATCCGGAATAGAACTGGAGCTACCGACATAGCTTGCAGAGTTAGCAGGCTAAAGTGGCAGTGGGCTGACCATGTCTGTCGAAGGACCGATGGCCGATGGAGCAGACGAGTCCTGGAGTGGAGACCGCGTATCGGTAAGCTTAGTGTGGAACGCCCCCCAGCTAGATGGACCGACGACCTCATAAAGGTGGCTGGGGCAGACTGGATGCGGAAGGCGGAGGACAGGGTGTTGTGGCGCAGCATGGGATAGGCCTATGTCCAGCAGTGGACTGCGCGAGACTGGCGACAGGCTGAGTTGATTGGCACCCATATTTAGCCTGTTATGTATATTGCAATAGGGGGCTACACTATTACAACCAACTGGACAGAAATCCAAACCTCGGGCTGCTACTGACAAGTTCCTGTTGGCAAAACCCAATATCACTATGCCTGACTTGAGAATCGAACCCAGGACTTCATGCGCAGCAGTAGCGCTTGTGATATCTTTTTTTTTTGGTAACTGGGTGGAAATCCTCTTGATGTCCTCCGCTCTGGGGTGGACGGAGGGGTCTGTCTAACTTCTATTGATTATAAGCACCCCGAATTCCCTCGCAAACTTGCATTGGGGGCTACGGGGACGCTTAAACACTCTTAAACGTAGACCCCGATTGGTGCCAGCCCGCTCCTGTGGGCCCCGTCTGGTCAAGCGGGGGGAGTGAGGTGTTTGATTCCCCATGCGATGTCTAAGAGGCCCACGTGTAGTAGACCATTACGCGCTACCGCCTAAGGTCTTATAAGACAGAGGGCTGCAGAAGTCTCCGAGTCGGCCGTCCTTGGACCTATTTGGGGAAGCCGGAAGAGCGCCATTATCTGCTCTCTGCCGACGCTTGCGGCGCGCTGGGAAAGCACTCGAAATCTTCTCCTTTTCCGCTGCCTTCGCAGTGCTTGCGATGCGAAAGCCAACACTCCCGGCCACCGTAGGCGCGAGCTTGCGGGCGGCGAATAATGGGTAGCTCGCCGCCCGGTAAGGACCAAGCTTGGGTCGACGGCGCGTAGTGTTCCACGCGCGCCTCAAAGAGATGTCAGCAGCACTGAAGGGGTCTGCTAGGACCGAAGCCTGCCAGGGTCGCGAGATTATTCGAAACAGATACCGTGACCCTGGCATAGGCAACTGAAGGAACACGGGTGGGTTTTAGTCAGTAAAAGTCTGACACGCCCTCCCGCTCCGCCTAGAGCGGGAGAAGTCATTTGATGATTTCCCATCCAAAAAAAGCATTCAGTTTGTACGGCGGTGCTCCGCCCAAGCAGGGCACATCTCCACCGTTTCCTCCAGGCGATCCACACACAAAAAAAGTAGTCAGTTTCTTAAAGTTAATTACATAATTACTGATTAAAATTTAACTAAACATTTGCCGAATCATCGATGATTAACGAGCGTGTACAATCATGGTAGATCTGACCTTTATCTCTGGGTCATAGCAGGGTTTTTATCTTTAAGTTTTTATATACCAACTTATTAAATTAATTATACAGTCAACATGTGGGATGTGGACTCAGCGATCATTGTCCCGATAGTCGTTATAGCCAATGGTTAGCCAAGAGCCTCGTCCAACACCTGAGGAGCCTCTCGTTGGGCACCTGGATCGGGAGCTTGATTCAGAAAGTCTTACATCTACACACGGTTTCTATTGTTAGGAGGTACCTCACTTTGGCCCTTTGCCCACCAGTAGCTTGGACTCAGTTCTCGATACGGTGGGCTACTATTTTATATATTTTTATTTTATAATACTTAAAAATATAATTTATATGTGTTAAGTGAAATATAAGAAATTTAATTACGAAAATTAAACACTACACCCACTGTTTACTAAAACTAGGAATCATTTTAATAAATGTCTTAGGATTATGAGGAATAAAGTGTAAAGTTCATTCATCTTCTATAAAAAAGGGACGACAGTCCGAGCAGACGGGTGTAGTGTCTGCTCGGCTACAACCCGACGAATGACGTGGGAGAGGGACGTTGTATATCTCTGTTTGTGCGACGCAGGATCTTATTTATTTATTATTTGGTAAGACTGTCAGTAGGCTGTCAGCCTTTCAGCCACCTGATGCGCCTTAACACCAACACAGAATATATATTAGTACCTTACGACACCAATGGCTTGCCAAGGTGACGTGGATGCCAATACAGGGTAAATCAAAATGCGTTGTTGAATTTTCAACGTTCGACTAGGCGCCGAGATTTGATAATACAACAGTACAATTATACATTTTTAGACGGTAATGTACGATTATTCGTATGTTGCTGGAAGTATAGAATAGCATCACCCGATTTCTTCCCGTGAGTGAAGGCGACTAAGGAACTTACTAGAGACTCGACAGCAGCGTTCTCTTTGCATCTTATCACCATACTGCGATCACCAAATCGCCTGCCAAGCGTGGCGATTATGGCAAATCCCTCTCTTTGTGGCAGAACTATGTCTAGCAGTTGACGTCTTTCGGCTTATTGTTAGTGAAAATGGGCATTAGATCGAAAGCATAGGGCCAGGTGCAATGCTTACACCGTTTGTCCAATTACCATTGACAATGGAACGTCAACGAGGAACAAAATTATTCGAACCGAACGTATCGTTTGTCCACCGCGACCAAACTCGGCGGTTCAGTATGTGATAGACAAAACAAAAGCCTGGCGAACGGCGCCGATACGGCGGTAGTGTGAACAAGATCAAACGTGTCTAATATATGCCAATATAGTGTTGTCAGGCGCAATCAGACTTTGAGGTTGCGAGTGAAGCCAAATTAGACGGTGTCCGGAAAGTCCGGCTATGGTTATTCTTTTATAAAGATATTTATAAGATTTGTCATATTATGCGTAGCACGGTCAAGACTTCAAATAATATCTAGTCCTTGGTAACCAATAGAATCATCCTACTTCCTACTATCCTACTAATCCTACTTAATATTATAAATGCGAAAATTTGTATGTATGGATGTATGGATGTGTGGATGTTTGTTCCTTTTTCATGCAAAAACTACCGACCCGATTTAGATAGACGCACAGATAGTTTATAACCTGGATTAACACATAGGGTACTTTTTATCCCGGTAGTACGTTCCCGCGGGATAATTTCCGACCTCCACGCGGGCGAAGCCGCTGGCAAAAGCTAGTAATATTATAAATGCGAAAGTTTGTATGTATGGATGTGTGGATGTTTGTTACTCTTTCACGCAGAAACTACTGAACGGATTTGGATGAAATTTGGAACACAGTTAGTTTATAACCTGGATTAACACATAGGCTACTTTTATCCCGGTAGTACGTTCCCGCGGGATATTTTCCGACCTCCACGCGGGCGAAGCCGCTGGCAAAAGCTAGTCTAATATAATATGAAAAATATTACGATTGAAATCTATACTAATATTATAAAGCTGAAGAGTTTGTTTGTTTGAACGCGCTAATCTCACGAACTACTGGTCCGAATTAAAAAAATATTTTTGTGTTGGGTAGCTTATTTATTGAGGAAGGCTATACGCTATGTAACATCACGCTACGATCAAACGGAGCGGAGCAGCAATGAAAAATGGTCGAAAACTGGCAGGCAGTTCGATGCGACGGGAAGTGCCAGGGGAGCAAAAATTTGACGCGGACGAAGTTGCGGGCAGAAGCTAGTATTTAAAATATGTTTTTTAATAGTGTATCTAGGATCGTTCTTAGCTAGTTTTTGCTCGTTGCTCTGGACCTTGACATTAAGACAAGAGAAGCAAGCTGGAATTTTAATTTTATTGGTTTGAAAAGTCTTATCTGTAGTTTCGAGCAAAAACTTAGACTTTTTTATTATTGAAACTGCGCACTGACTTCATTCACTCTACCTCCTCCATACAGTCTATCTCTCTGTAGAATGCACTCTCCCAGGAAATCATGACGGCAATCAACCGATTATCCTTTAAAGTTCTCGAGCACATTCATAAAAAGCTCGCAGTATCATCACAACGTTAATATTTACCCGTGGTTTATCTTATTTGTTTTTGTATAAGTAAATATTTAATTCACAATTTTCGCTTGTTTATGATCAGCCAACGACCGCCTGGTAGAAAATGCCTGTGGCATTAAGTCCGCCTATGTATATTTGTGTGTTTAAAAAAGAAAGAAAGTAAAAAATTGTGGTTGAGCTTCTAGATAAACCAAAACGAGCAAACAAAGAAACGTAAAAATAACAAAAAGGAAGAGAAAAAAAGAATTAGAACGAAATGAAATACATACATGAGTTGGAATATTCATAGTTCTGTTGAAAAAAAAAAAAAAACTATAAAAGCCTGGTCTACCAACGTGACTAAGATTTTTTGTAAAATATTGATACTTAATTTAGTCAAGTTGTCAATATTTTTTGTTTATTAAACAAATACATATATTTCAAGGTTATTCAAACTTATCTGTCTATATAATAATCTGTGAGTTTCCAATATTTACATATCTTATGTCAAGTACCTACAAATACAGTAATTTGTGATGTTAGATATGAATTATTTTCCACTGTCTTATATCCTGCGTTTTATCTATAGATAAAATTTATCTCGCGATCGAACACATTTTATTTCGTTAGTACACAATTCATTCAGTGGTAATGGCCACGACTTACGAGTAGTAGGTCGTGAGTTCGTACCCAAGCACCTTACTGTGTGTAAATTATTTCATCACCACTGCTCTCAAAACGGTGAAGGAAAACATCACAATCATCAACACTCTATTAGAACCAAAAATTCGGAGACATGTGACATCTACCAACCCGCATTGGGACCGCGTAGTGGATTATGACCCACTCCCTCTCAAGGGGAGGCCTCTCTCCCAGCATGGGAACATTATAGGCTTCTGATGATGGTGATGATGATGACAATTTATTCTTGTCAGTTCTTTTGTGATGTGCGCATTATCATAACAATTTGACCTGTTCTGTAGTGTCACAAAGATTAGTCAAACCCCGCAGTCTGTCGAACCACATTGATAAAAATATTTATAAAAACTTTTTACAAAAAAAAAACAACCGACTTCCTTTAAAAAAACACTATAAAGTCAAAAATAACTTTAATTTCGAAAGTCGGTGTCTTAGGCGCTGTATTTAAGGTTTTTGCCACCGACTTCCGAAATTAAAGTTATTTTTGACTTTGTAGTGTTTTTTTTAAGGAAGTCGGTTATTTTTTTTGTATAAAGTTTTTATTTTTTGACTTTTTAGTTGTGGTAGATACTCCGCACTAATCTAATCGCGTTATTCATTCATTTGTCGCGCGAATGCGTAATGCAAATTTAAGACTTAATATGGTTTTCACATGGACCCCATTGTCCAAATAGAACCAAATTAAAATGAGACCATTCGGAAAGCACCAGCTTTCAAATAAAAAAAGAATCATCAAAATCGGTTCACCCAGTCAAAAGTTATGAGGTAACAAACATACGGTATTCGTTCATTTGTCGCGCAAATACTTAATGGAAATTTAAGACTTATATGGTTTTCACATGGACACCATTGTCCGAATGAAATCAAATTAAAATGGGACCATTCGGAAAGCACCAGCTTTCAAATAAAAAAGAATCATCAAAATCGGTTCACCCAGTCAAAAGTTATGAGGTAACAAACATAAAAAAAAGAAAATAAAAAAAAATACAGTCGAATTGATAACCTCCTCCTTTTTTTGAAGTCGGTTAAAAATATTTATAAAAAGGAAAACTCTCGGGCAACGGTTGTCAACAGCGCGGTTGTAACAATGTTCGCCCAGCCCATTGTCACGTCCTTGTCGACAATCATATTTTATTTACTATACATATTATGTATAAACAAATATTCTGGTCAGCTGATACAAAAACTATGTCAACAGTTCACCAATCAACCTTATTTCAGCGCTTTCTTCGGCACGAAGCCTGTCCTCGTGGTTCAAAACCCCGAGATCATCAAACAAGTGATGACTAAAGATTTCTACTACTTCAACGGTAGGGAAGTACCTGAGTACTCCGATACCGAAGTTGTTACACAAAACCTGTTCTTCAGTGGCGGCGATAAATGGAAAGTAATCCGACCGAATCAAACTCCACTCTTTTCTTCCGCAAAGATGAAGAACATGTTTTATTTGATCGAAAAGTGTGGTATTGTTCTCGAAGAAATGCTCGACTATGAAATTAGCATGTCTGATGACATCGAATGAGGCAAATTAGTGCGAGGTACACCATTGGCTGCATAAGCTCCTGTGCCTTCGGTGTGGAGTCCAACGCCATGTCTCCGAAAGATTAATAAGCCCTTTAAGTTACCACGTGAAATATTCGGAACTACAAACTTTCGTGGCTTCAAACTCATATGCAGGTCCGTATAGGCTGCCATTTTCTACCGATTGGGATTACAAGTTTTCCCTCCAACGATAGATCAGTTCTTCTCAGAACTGCTGAAAGAAGTGTTCCAAAGCCACTACAAGACATTATCGCAAAACGATTTTGTGGACCTGGTACTGACTTTAAAGAACGATGAATATATAACTGAGGACAGTTTAAGTAACGCAAAGACTGGTGCTGACAAGAAGATACATTTGAAGGTAGACGATGACTTGTTGGTGTCGTAGTTCATCGTATTCTTTGCGGCAGGTTTCGATACATCAGCTACCACAATGAGCTTAACATTTCTTGAGATGGCTAAGCACCAGGAGATGCAGCAATGAGCGGCCGACGAGGTGGACGAGTTCTTGCGACGTCACGCGAACTATCAGTGCGTGCATAGGCTGTCTTACTTGGAGACTTGTATGTACAAGATTCTACGTAAATTTCCGGTTCTAGGGAATCTTACCCGTGAGCTCATGGATGACTACGTCGAAACTAGACGTAGGTAGGGGTACGAGTTCACATTCCAGTGTATCACATGCACCACAGTTCTGAATACTTCCCGGAGCCGTACAAGTATAAGCCAGAACGGTTCTTGCCTGAAAATAAAGACGAAGTTAAACCTTACACGTTTTTAACACGCTATTATTAGCTTCAAACGTATGTATGTGCCTATGTAATGGAAACTTTTAACATAATTTTGACCCCCTTCAAAACGTCGGATTAACTCAAAATTTGGCATACTTATCAAGTACCGATGGCAATATAATCATTTTATTAATTTGTGCTATTAACCTTACCTGGGTTACCTGGATAGCCAAAAAAGAAACTGTCTTCGAAAACTACGCTGACATACGTCACAAAATTCGAAACACCCTAAATAAATAGAAGATAAATAATAGTTTAATAAAATAAAAAACACGCTTCCATAGAAAGCCAAACTAAAAAGCGTGGGGTGCTTTTTGAGGATTTTTTTATTTGATATCAAGCACCCTACGCTTTTTTCCATTATTTTCTACTTTTTAGTTTTAATTTTTTTAAACTACATATTATTTATTACCGTTCGGATCTGGACCCAGGCTATGTATTGGTAAATATTAGAAATTTCATACTACATTAATATTGGTTGTCAAAAAATATGTTTTTTTTTTTAAATTGTGTGTTTGGCAGATGGGTAGACTATGACCTAGATGAGGTCATAGGATACCGTATATCTCGATATTCGACTCCAGTCAGGGGCTGTAGTGAGGAGTGGGTATAGTCGTAGAAATCTGACACACCTGAGCAGAGGATATCAATGAGGATTTCCACTCTAAAAAAGGCAAGATACACATACCGACAAGCTTGCGCTTTAGTAAAATTACATCTATAATTTTACACAGTCAAATATTGGCTGCATGATATTAACCTTACTGATTTCGGGTCTCCCACCAACAGCTCCTGCGCACACTCTTAGAGGTACAATCTGTAAAAAAGCTTAAACAGCTTAAACATTAAACATAAACTATAACGCTAGTTGTCGCTGAAAACCAGCTTTGGGGCTGTTTCGAATAGGGTCGTTGCATTATGCTGAGCGATGAATGAAAGAAAGAAAAATATTTTATTTGGGACACGCACAGGACATAAAACAATAAAAAAGAACATAGGAATAATTCTACATTTAACATACAGATAACAAAATAATATTTCTAAAAGCTAAAAAATATAAAAAAGTAAGACCTGTGACCTGTGTTTTATGAAGACCATTTTTCGGACATTGCTTTTTTATATAAAAACCTGATAGTTTAAGTTATTTAAATGCAATATTTTGTATCCCCATTAAACTAGCATGTTTAGTTTCTGAGGTAAAATTTTTTGAAAATCGTCATTTTTTCAATCGGGTATTTAGAAAAAAAATCATATCTCTGAAGCTAAATATGATACGCAATTGTGACCTTAGAAACATCGATGGCGTTTTTTATGATGCATATTTTAGAGTACAAATAAACCTCGAAACTTTGTTAGGTTCAGACTTATACGAGGTTTTTCGTTTTTCGTTTTTATTTTTTTTCTCGGTAATTCCATCGTATTTGGAAAAGTTATTTATACTAAAATTATGTCCTTTATTTTCCCTACATACCACAAAAATAACACATCCTAATTGCGTGGAATCTAGAAACCACAACATTTTTAAGCTTGATCCGTATTCTACGTCGTTAGGGTTGTCGCGCGATCATATTATATTACTTCATATCCGGATCTGAAGTTATCTCTATATTTAAACCAAAGTTATACACACAATCAGAAGAATCGCCAAACTTAACGGGCAGTGGGCAGGGCACATTTACATTTTAATGTAATTTTAGATTTTCAGAACAACCTCCAATAGAACAATTTAGGGGTTTTTAAAGACCGTATGGAGGAATCTTATTTCTTAGGTTAATAAACTTAAACTTAGCACAAATTCTTATCAAACTAAAAATTGTCATTGATGCCAATTCTGTTGTACACCGAACCACAGATTACTTAATAGTTACTACGTAACAGATACTTCACTCAGTAGAAAATTTGCAATACCTACTGCTATAATAGCCTACTCCGTCGCGTCAGCAACCGCTGCATGCTAAAATGTGCCTAAATGCTCAAGCGTACAGTTGTGATTGCTTCGCACCGCGCGATCCCACAGCAATCGCAGGGCTGCCTCTTCAATAACATTAAATTCACATAACTATTTGTGTCCATTTTATTGAGAACTGTGAATATGTTCGTTAGTTTAAAATTGTATCGTATAAAGGTAAAATATATTTTTAATAAATTGGTGCTGACTGTGCAAATACATCTAAAACATAATTATAGAGGTCAGTGGTAGGGTGGGTAGGTAAAATAAAAAAAAAAATCTTTAAAAGCTACATGTGTTTTATTTTTTTATAATTTTCTTACCCTTTCTTAATTCTCGGTTATTAAATTTTAATGTAGAAAAAATCCTGAATCTAATAAAAAGTTTTATTAAATATTGTTTTGGGAAACAAGGGCAGGGAGAATCAAAATGTATGTCATTTAAAATTTCATAAAGAGTACTACCCGGCCTTTGTTTCATATTTTTTTCAAAATTATTAATAAATATAGTCTCGAGTTCTCTTACATAATTATAAAACGCATCTGTTGGCACTTTTAACTTTCCGTAAAAAGACGATGTTTTATTGAATGTTTTAGAATGGATAAACAGTCTATTCGTAGATTCATTTAAATCAGGAATGTTCTTTAATTCAGCAACAAAGTCAGAACAGCTATGCTTGAATGGAACGATTAAAATTGAACAACGTGCGTGTGCTTCGCTTGCGAAAACCGCACTGAATATGGTCCGCAAACGGCCCGAGACCACTAGGCCGGGCGGTAGGTAATTATAGCGCGCAAGTACATAGAGTGACGAAGGCCTGACCGAACTAAACTATCTCTAAAATTCCTTACTTTTGGCAATGAAAATTGTAACGCTATTCTGCAAGAATAAATCTGTAAATTAAAAATTATTTTGACATGACTAAAATCGAATTTGACAATAGCGACTCAACGTGGAATTTTTTTTCTTTTGGCTACGCATAGTGGTACTTGTGTGCGCTACGCAATGAATTTTTTGAGAGACAAAAGCGCGCACAACGGGGCAGCCTGGATGTGTTTTATATGGAATTTTTCACATTTTGTTTGAAAAATTTAAAAAAATATCACCCATGTGTTGAGATTTATATGTGCACGGGTTTTATAAAGGGTGTCGAAAATTTCATTATTTTTGCGATAGGACACGCCATTTTCGAGATATAAGCAAAAGAAAAGGAAAACAAAAAATACAGTTCTGTCTTTGCACGTGAAGGCGAGGCGTTGCGTTAGTGTGAATTTTAGTTCATGATCACTAATTTTATTCCATACCTTTTTGATCGCGATTAAAAGTAGTCAGATTTAGATAAAATAAATTATTATAGTCAAAATTTTTGGTGAAAACTAAACTAATAATTCAGCACAATCTTAGTGCTGTCAAACTAAAATATAGTTAAGTTGTGTCACTTTAGTCTGTTTGAGAATAGGAAATCGTCGTTTGACAGGGATAAACCAAATTTAAGTGATTTTTAGTTTAGTTTAGAGAATTTTGTGACAACAGAATCGGTCCGTTATTTTTTTTAAACTACCGTCAAAATACAGTTTTAAAGGGTGTTAAAGTTCTTATGAAAGCATGCGCGAACAAAGTTACTGGCAAAGTGCTAGTTTCAGTTTAAATAACTTTTCCCAATACTACGGAATTATCGAGAACAAAATAAATAAAAACTAAAAACCTTTTATAAGTCTGGATATAACAAAGTTCCTAGGTTTAATAGTCGAAATTTTAATAACCAATACGTCCCATTAAATAAAAACTGAGTCATCAACATTCAGATTCGAAAGTGACAACCCTAGCAAAAACAGTTAATTTGGAATTACTTCTAGATTCCACGCAATTAGGATGTGTTATTTTTGTGGTATGTAGGGAAGATGAAGGACATAATTTTAGTATAAATAACTTTTCCAAATACGATGGAATTACCGAGAAAAAAAATAAAAACGAAAAACGAAAAACCTCGTATAAGTCTGAACCTAACGAAGTTTCGAGGTTTATTTGTACTCTAAAATATGCAGCATAAAAAACGCCATCGATGTTTCTAAGGTCACAATTGCGTATCATATTTAGTTTCAGAGATATGATTTTTTTTCGAAATACCCGGTTGAAAAAAAGACGATGTTCAAAAATTTTTATTTCAAAAACTAAACATTCTAGTGAAATGGGGATACGAAATATTGCATTGAAATAACTTAAACTATCAGTTTTTTATATAAAAAAAGCAATGTCCGAAAAATCGTCTTCATAAAACACTGTGCGATGGCTGTTTTGCGTGTATATGTGCATATTTTCGAATTATTCCCAATAGTCCCTAGCTCTGTCCTCCGGGGCGACAGCTGGGAATTGTCTTCCCACTTGTCACCGGGGTGACAATTTGTGCCGACTGTTCCCTTTGAAAACTGACTAGTGGGGACAAATGGGAAGTCTGTTTCTCAGTTGTCACCGGGAGGGGTGACATTTGCTACGATTCCTTCCTTCCCAGAAAAAAAAATGTAATTACCATAGATTTCAGCTTTTTTATTTCTTATGCTACATAGAATCAAATAAAAAATTAACACAATGTCAACACGCTCACAACATTACAAAAATATTAACTATGAAGTAAGTAAATAAAAATGTCAAAAAAGTTATATAGAATCAAATAAAAAAAAAACCTTCAAAGTTAAAGTTCGCGAGTACATTCGCAAGAAGTTGGCAGTATCATCACAACGGTAATGTTTCATCATTGTTTGTCTCATTTGTTTTAGTCTTCTTCTTCTTCTTCTTTCGTGTCGATGGTACTCGTACACTTTTTACTAAGTATATTGTTTGAGCCCAGTAGGTGGCCACGTTTATTGCGGCATCAGTGGCATTTTTTAGATCATCTGAGGTGCAGGTGAACGGGCACGGGATTTGTTTTAGTAAATTCGATTATTTATGTATAAGTATGTATGTGTTTTTATATTTATATATAGTTATGATTTAAATAGCTTATACGTGTATATTTCAATATCTTCAAATTCATTGCACCTACCACTGTTTGTCTCTGCATCACCCAAAGGTTGACTGGTAGAAAATGCCTATGGCATTAAGTCCGCCTCTGTACATTTATGTGCTTAATGAGTTAAATAAATAAATAAAAAACAACATTCTGTTTCCTTTAATAGGTACAATCACAGATTATTAACTTATTAACACCAATCGTTTTTTTTAAATTTTATATAATTTTTACATATTGCGGAATTTATTTTGTTCGGCAATACCGAGGTTAGAATTTTTTTGTTAAAATGTAGGTAGAAGAAATATTTTTTAAACTGACGATACATTTCCTACCATAAACTGTTGTACCTTATATGTTGTAAGTATGTTGACATTGTGTTAATTTTTTTATTTGATTCTATGTAGCTTATGAAATAAAAAAGCTGAAATATATGGTAATTACATTTTTTTTCTGGGAAGGAAGGAATCGTAGCAAATGTCACCCCCCCGGTGACAACTGAGAAACAAGCTTCCCATTTGTCCCCACTAGTCAGCTTTCAAAGGGAACAGTCGGCACAAATTGTCACCCCGGTGACAACTGGGAAGACAATTCCCAGCTGTCACCCCGGAGGACAGGGCTAGAGGGGACTATTGGGAATAATTCATATTTTCCACCAACGTTCTTTATTGTGTGTGTGTTTTATACCACAAATAAAGATTTTTTCTTTCTTTTCTTTATACGTACTAATAAATCTCGATGTTTTGTTATGTCATAAAAACCATGTGAATTAGAAGCGTGTTGCTAGTTGGAATTAAAAACATGTAAGATAAAATCAAAACGTGATGCTTTCAGTACTGGTATATAAAGTGCACTAATATTATATGTTATCTTAATACAAGTTACATAATCAATATTCCGGTTGGTTCGGGTGCTAATTAAAGTATTGATGTGTGCATTCACGTATACTGTACCGTATACTGTATATGTATGCGTTTATCTGTATTATTATCTAGGTTTAATACAAGATGCTAGTTTCGTGCAGTTGTTAACAACGCGGTTGCCAACATGAACGCTCTTCTCGTTCTTGTGTTCTTACTAACTGTAATCATTTATTTATTGTATTTAGTGTCTAAAAGGAAGTTCGGTTATTGGAAAAAGAAAAATGTGCCTTACGTTGAACCAGTGGCCTTTCTAGGCAACTACGGAAGATATATTTTGCAGCAAGAGTATCCCGGCCACGTGATACAGAAACTTTGCCAAAAGTTCATCGATCAACCTTACTTTGGAGCTTTCTACGGTACGGAGCCTGTTCTCGTGGTGCACAGTCCCGAGATCATCAAACATGTGATGACGAAAGATTTCTACTACGTGCACGGCAGAGAATCTTCCGACTACTCAGAAAATGAACTTGTCACCCAAACTTTATTCTTCAGTGCCGGTGACAAATGGAAAATAGTTCGACAAAATTTAACTCCACTGTTTTCTTCTGCAAAGATGAAAAATATGTACCATTTGATCGAACAGTGTAACATCGTCTTTGAAAATATGCTCGACTATGAAACTGGAATATCAGACGCCATCGAAGTAAGACACATCAGTGCGAGGTACACCATGGACTGCATATGCTCCGCTGCTTTTGGAGTGGAGTCGAACACTATGACCCAAGTAGAAAATAACCCCTTCAATTTCATGGCCACTGAAATATTCGAGGCTTCAAACTATCGCGGCTTCAAAATCATTTGCAGGGCCATATGGCCTGCGATTTTCTACCGCGTGGGACTTCGAGTTTTTCCTCCTACAATAGACCAATTCTTCTCAAAATTGTTGAAAGGAGTGTTCGAAAGCCGGAACTACAAGCCATCAGCGAGGAACGACTTTGTGGACCTGGTCCTGACTTTAAAGAACGAGGATTACATAACTGGGGACAGTATAAGCAACGCCAAGACTGGCGCTGAAAATAAGGTACAGTTGAAAGTGGATGATGAATTATTGGTGGCGCAATGCGTCCAGTTCTTCGCAGCGGGTTTTGAGACATCGGCGTCTACTATGGGTTTTACTTTGTATGAGCTTGCAAAGCACCAGGAGGTACAGAAACGAGCGGCCGAGGAGGTGGACGAGTTCTTGCGACGTCATGAGAACACAGTGAGTTACGAGTGTGTACATGAGCTGCCCTACTTGGAGGCCTGTATGAACGAAACTCTCCGCAAGTATCCTGTACTGGGAAACCTTGCTCGCGAGGTCATGGATGACTACGTCCTCCCTACGGGCCTGAAACTAGACGTAGGAGTCAAAGTCCACATTCCAGTCTACCACATGCACCACAACCCTGACTACTTCCCGGAGCCGGAGAAATACAAGCCGGAGCGATTCCTGCCTGAAAATAAAGACGATATTAAGCCTTACACATTTTTACCTTTTGGATCGGGCCCCAGGCTATGTATAGGTAATTATAACTTGTTACATAATTATAAGGAATCTCACACAATACATAATCAAGAACAAGAGTAATTATAGGTTTTAAGTAGTCGGCCAGCATGTATAGTCTACTCTGTGCAGTCACTGACCTTGGTCCTGGTCGCATAATGTTTGAGATTCTTTAGTATATCCAGGGCGATCCACATGCATAAGTCATCTCTCATATTACATCCTTGATATTCCGTGAAACTGCCCCGTTGGTGTTGTGATCGTCATCGTCAACGCGACTACTGACCATGGGTTCGATTCCCAAGTCGGGGAAAGCGATGTTGGGGATCAAATGTATTGACGCACATGTCCTACAAACCAGTTCTCTAACTAAATAATTATAAATAAAATAAAAATAGCCTTTATTTCCTTTTACAAGTTTTGCATAAATACATATTGGTTTTTATAGTAAGATATACAGGGTTATTTGTAAAACACCGGCTATGGACTATGTTACTAACATCATAATAAACAACTTTTGTTCTATGACTTTTAAAAATTCATCATATTTTAGTTCATCAGATTTTCAAACAAAAATCGACCGCCCGTAAATAGGTCAAGTTCAAGCGCCCCTGCCACCCTAACCCGAGCGGGGTTAGGGCGGCGGGGGCGCTTGAACTTGACCTATTTGCCCTCGCTAATTTACCATCGCTTCCTCTTGCTTCACATAGGCTTCACATAGGCTTCGTAACATTTAGAGCGTTCAATTTAAATATATTTTTTTTTTTAGTATGAAAATCTGATGGACTAAAATATGATGAATTTTTAAAAGTCATAGAACAAAAGTTGTTCATTATGATGTTAGTAACATAGTCCTGAGAGGTTGCCGGTGTTTTACAAATAACCCTGTATTTTAATGTTTGCATGCATTCTTAAATATTTTTTTTCATTATAAATTAAACTTAATTTGTAATATACCACCTCCAACTAAATAATGTAAGGATAAATAATCTGACCGATTGTCAGACCCAAAAGTAGCCCCAACCCAAATATAATGATTGGACTTTAAAAGACACCATGACCTCTTGTTTGTTTCGCAGTTTCTTCTCAGGGAACAGTCATCTAGGAAATGCCGGCGCCATCTAGGTTTTAAAATATTGACGTGTAAAAGTGTCTTGTTTGATCTGCTTACAGAAATAAACGTTTCATTTCATTTCAACCACAGACCAAAAAGTATGCCGTGTGTGAGCGTACTAATACGCAAACTAGGTACTACTACTAAATTAATCCTACTTACTTAATCTATTACTTTCTCAGGAATGCGTTTCGCAAAGATGCAAGTTATGTCTGGTCTCATCAGCATCCTGAAGAAATACAGAGTAGAACTGGCTGATGGAATGCCGGAGACCCTGACCTTAGACTCCAGAACCTTACTGACGCAACCGAAGGACCACGGCATCATGTTGAAGATGACTGAGCGGGAAGGTTGGGAAGGGAGGAGGTTCGTTCGAGTAGAAAAGAAGACATAGACTTAATACACGTCCTATAAAATGTTTAAGTCATCATTAATTCTCCATCGCAGCGATTCCTGAAGCGGGTTCCGCGGAATCTAAGGGTTTCGCAGAAATGCCACCAGGACTCCGCGAATTTTTTTTTTTTGGCGAACAGTAAAGCAATTAATGATAAAAAAGTGAAACAATTTCATTCTTCAGATTAAAAGTTCACTCTTAAAATATTTCTAGTAAAAAAGTTATGTTCTTATTTAAATTACAGTGTATTTGATTTGAAATCATTTGATATGGAGTTTAAATAAAATAAAAGACATTTGCTCAGTATTCCATTATCATAAGTGTTTAGTTACCCCTACTCTATAGCTTCATCTCTTGAACGGGAATAGTGACATAAGCCCTCGAAAACTATAAAACTGATATCCATGACGAATTTGTATTTTTATGGCTGCCATTTTAGGTACCTACATTTGTTTATTGAGCGTTGACATTAGGGTTGCCACCCGTACTTTATAATAAATTATTGTACGTTATTTCACATAATTGTACTTTATACTTTATGAGAACAATAAATTACACGAAAATACTTTATTTTGCAAGATTTGATTTCTGTGGGATTTAAAAAAAAAAATGTCGTAAGTACTTTTACTATAAACGAAATTTATTTGATACAAACTGCAAAAAGCAATAAAAAATATGTTATAATAATGAAAAATAAATCGTACATTATTTTTATACTACGTACTTTTTTTTCTCATCTATAATAACCATTTAATTGCGAAAAAAAGGTGGCAACCCTAGTTGACATTCCTTTCAGTTGTGTCGATACATCCCTGTTTCTCTAATACTAAAAGATACGGAGAATTCAGCCCAAACTGCATTACAGCAGGTATTTTAATATATTACATTTAAATTTTAGAAACGAATTGTATTAATAATGATTGTGATGGTATTCGATTTAGAAATTGAGTTATTGAAAAGAAATAAATTTCTTTTATGTAATTAACAAAAATACTATCTTTCTTAATCACCTTTAGTACCTATTATTAATTCCAGCAGATGTCATTGGTAAGAAACGATAAGATAACACTGTCATAAGAAATAATACTTTTAAGATTTATCACTGGTTATCTGTTGTTGGGCACCGAATGGTATCTACAAACAACGCTTCAAGGTTATCTCTCACACGTGTATGAAGCCTTTCGCAGACCGGCGTGATGCCACAGCAGGACAAAATTTCTGTTTAGAGATAGAACAATTTCTATAAAACTTCATGGGAATTGAGGCACGTAGCGCGTTGCGCTGACACGTGTTGCCGATCTACGGGATTCTTAATCAGATGAATCAGCCTATTATGACCACCGTAGAGAGGGGTTTTGTCGACGGAAGAATAGACAAAATTACAAATTGTAGAAAGATTAAAGACAGAATTTAGGATTGTAGAAAGATTTGTACCGTTTTATGCTGGTGTAGCATGACATTTCTATCTCTATTCTACCAAGTACAGACAGTTCTTTTTATGGTGGTCATGCTACGCGTGCTGCTGTTAAGACACAAGCCTCTTCCTCGAGAGGGAGTGGGATGTAATTTACCACGCCAGCCTAGTTCGAGTTGCTAGATATCACAAAAGTAGAATTTTTTGGTTTTAGGACATACCGCCGTTTTCCTCACAATGTTTTCCTTCACCATTTTGAGAGTAGTGGTGTTGAAATTATTTCATCATCATCATTTCAGCCGAAAGACGTCCACTGCTGGACATAGGCCTCCCCCAAGCACCGCCACCTCGACCTGTTCTGTGCTTCTCGCATCCAACGCATTCCTGCGGCCTTCACCAGGTCATCGGTCCATCTTGTGGGAGGCCTTCCAACGCTACGTCTTCCAGTACGCGGTCGCCACTCCAGAACCTTCCGACCCCATCGGCCATCTGTTCTGCGAGCAATGTGCCCTGCTCATTGCCACTTAAGTTTGGCAATTCTTCAGGCTATGTCGGTAACCTTGGTTTTCCTACGGATCTCATCATTTCTGATTCGATCACGTAGGGAAACTCCAAGCATAGCCCTCTCCATTGCTCTTTGGGTGACTTTGAGCCTTCTTATGAGGCCCATTGTGAGCGACCATGTCTCAGTACCATATGTCATCACTGGCAACACACACTGGTCAAAGACTTTTGTCTTGAGACACTGCGGTAATTGGGACGAGAATATACCGCGTAGGTTCCCGAACGCTGCCCAGCCGAGTCGGATTCGACGATTGATGAAATTATTTGCTCAAAGTAAAACGCCTGCGTTGGTTTGAACCTTTGACTTACAAGTCGCAAGTCAGGGCCATTACCATTGAACTGTCAATGCAACGGGTTTTGTCTGGTTAAAATCTATGTTAACAGCGCCATCTTGTTTTGTCTAAACACAATGCATGGAATTAGTATGTACTATTATAGCACAATGGCGGAGACAATATCACAAATGTAGTTACTGTAGTACACCTGTGCTTAGCGTTTCAGTGAATATTGGTGTGCTGTTATGTTTACCACCAACGCCCCCCTGCCCCCCCGCAATAAGATCCTTAAAGCACCTACCTCAACACTAATCTGACACATCATAGCCTTATTAATAAAAAAATCGGCTTGGTATGTTTTAAATAATTTTGACTTAACCAAAAATGTTACTTAGAAACAATCTTTTTCATTGTAGGACCTACCTAGCACAACACAGTTATCAGATAATAAATAACATAGGACTTTTAAACATAGTGGCGATATGTGGGTTTACTATTTGTCTCAACATTGTTGTGTTAGATTTGTAAGGGAAGTAGCGAGACAGCCCCAACACGAGTACTTCGGTAACTTACTGGGGCTGCCTCAATTTATGTTACAAATGCAATGTTTGTAGATGTAATAAAAACATTTTTTATTTTTTTTTATTTAACCTCTAAGTCCCTGAGATACCACATTTGGTATAGACACAATGGTTCTTAATTGTGTCTGTAATTACGGTAATTGACTGGTTAATATAGGTACCGCATCTGCCTAATCCTTTGGGAAATTCACACGTGAAGTTATGTTATCATCATCATCTGCCCAGCCTTTTTCCAACTATGTTGTGGTCGGCTTACAGTCTAACCAGATGCAGCTGAATGCCAGTATTTTACATGGAGTGACTACCCCGTCTTACCTCCACAACCCATCTACTGGGTAATACGATACTCCTTTGTAAGACTGGTCTTCATATTTTCGGGCTTCTGACAACCAGCAAGGACTCTCTAAGATCCACAAATTGACAGCCGGGAGTAACCGCTTTCCAAAGCACGGAGGGATCTTGATATCTAAAGATCGTCATTATTCTACGAAACAACCGCGGCAAGCGTAGCTTAACCTGTTTGATCAACCCGTGCGGCTGTTATTACTTAGTCACAAGGCTGGCCTTTCCTGTGATGTTATACATACATACATGAAATTACGCCTTTTTCCCATGGGGGTCGCGTGATTGCTGCCGGGGTCGCGTGATTGTTCGAAAGAGATACCGTGACCCTGGCACATGGGCAACTGATGGAACACGGGTGGGTTTTAGTCAGTAAAAGTCTGACACGCCCTCCCGCTCCGCCCAGAGCGGGAAAAGTCATTTGATGATTTCCCATCAAAAAAAAAAAAAAAACTAAACTAACTAACCTAACCTAACACAAATCAATTAATCTCAAATTAACTTATTTTAATTTAAATGTTCTGACTGATTTATTTACCACAATATTATTATTATAATTTAATTGCTGTACCGTGTGGTGCTGGACGTAAAGAATAACACCACCCAATTTCTTCCCGTGGGTGTCGTAAAAGGCGACTAAGGGACTTACTAGAGAATGGGCAGCAGCGTTCTCTATGCATTTTAGCACCATACTGCGATCGCCAACCCGCCTGCCAAGCGTGGCGATTATGGCAAAGCCCCCCAAATTGGGGGAGGCCTAAGGCCAGCAGTGGACGTCTTACGGCTGAAATGATGATGATGATGATGAATTTAATTAGTTAGTTTTTTTTTTTGTTCTAAGAGAATGTTTTAATTAATAATATGTCTTCATATTTGCACGTCACATCATGTGGCAAACATGTCAGCACTTCCAAATGTTTTAATCATCTTGCATGCATGTATTTCTGTATACATACACATGTTTAAGCAAATAAATATTATCTTATCTTATCTTACCACCTGCTTCAATCCTTACATACTCCTAATGCCTCGTTTGAGTTCATACATCTGGTCATACACGCACGCCGGTTACCAGTACTACGTACCTGACCCTTCAATAAGATCACTATATGTTCTCCTGGGGCGTGTGACGTGATGTCATATTATGTAAAGTTAATAAATAACAAATGACGATGACGGTGACGTTTGTCTACAGATAAATGGTAAGTGCACTCGTTCACTCACGTGTCATTTACTTACTAGTTCATGTAAACATCATCTGTTACAGAAGCTGTGTCCGTACTTAAGTGTAATTATCTTCGTGACTGTCATTTGTATGATCGTCATAAATGTGTATGATTTATTAAACGGTAGTTATGTGCTATTAAAACCTTACAGGATGTAAAGTCTGGGAATTTAATTGCTAAGCGAATAGAATACCATCTTAAATTGTCCATAATTATATTCAAATTACAGCTGTCATTTTGACCGTTGTATGACGTTGCTATAACATAGTTTAATGAAGTACGGCACGTGTTAATTCGCTTCATGATTTTAGCTGTAAGACGTCTACTACTGGATATAGGACTCCCACAATTTTGAGGGATTTGCCATAATCACCACGGTTGGCAGGCGGGTTGGCGATCGCAGTATGGTGGTAGAATGCATAGAGAACGGTTCTGCCAATTATCTATTAAGTCCCTTAGTCGCCATTTACGACACCCATGGTACGAAATGGGGTAGTGCTATTATTAACGTCTGGCACCACACGGCTCGTTAATTCGCTTAGCAATGAATTTCCCTGGTTGTACAAAGGAAACTTTGTAAAGAAAAAATATAGGGTCATTGGAAAATCGTTTCTTATAAACCATTACATGAAAAAATAGACGAGTAGTAAAAGTGACACCCTTATAGTTTTCCTCTGCACAACATACTGGCGCATCTCATACTGCATGTTATTTTCTCACGTTAAAACTACAGAACAGATTTTAATGAAACTTTACTGTAATATAGGTAGCTTATATTGTATAATAACATATTTCGTATGTTTAAGCCAAAATATAACGACAAGTAACAAGTAAGTCGGAAATAATCCTCCATTGGCGAAACTCCGCTGCCGCGACAAATATCGGCACGGCAGACAGAGCTCCGGTGTGATCTCATGGCGACATGGCGGGTACGATTGTCGCAACCCAGCCCTGGGCACGCCACAATGCGGCGGTAAGTCTCCTCTTTGAGGAGTGGATAGAGAGGCGCCACGGCATCCTCGCCTTCCGCCTGACGCAGGTCCTCACCGGGCATGGGTGCTTTGGTGGGTTTCTGTTCAGGATAAAGCGGGAGGAAACGCCCGGGTGTTTCCATTGCGTGGATCGTCTGGAGGATACGGTGGAGCATACGATGGAGGTGTGCCCTGCCTGGGTGGAAAGGCGCCATGTTCTCGTGGAGGCGATCGGCGGCGGTGACCTCTCGCATCCGGCCCCGGTGCGAGCCATGGTAAGTGGTGAGAGGGCATGGGAAGCCGTCACGTCCTTCTGCGAAGTAGTAATGCTCGCAAAGGAGGAGGCGGGGTGCGTGAGGGAGTGCAGTCTCTGCGCCCTCATGTCCCTAGCCGCCGCAGGAGGAGATACCCCGGGCGTCGGGAGTCGATCGCGGTCTCCGGGCCACCGTAGGTGCGGGCTTGCGGGCGGCGAGCAATGGGTAACTCGCAGGGCGATAAAGACCAGGCCCGTGTCGACGGCGCGTAGTGTTCCACGCGCGCATCAAAGAGATGCCAGCAGAACTTAAGGGGTCTGCTAAGACCGATGCCTGCCAGGGTCGCGAGATTTGTTCGAAAGAGATACCGTGACCCTGGCACATGGGCAACTGAAGGACAACGGGTGGGTTTTAGTCAGTAAAAGTCTGACACGCCCTTCCGCTCCACCCAAGAGCGGGAGCCGTCATTTGATGATTTCCCACCCACAAAAAAAGCGGGTACGGAGAGTTGGAGACAATGACACTCCATCGCCGAATACGCGACTTGAACGTTGAAGCCACAGACACCTGCAGAAATACCAGAACAGTCACAAGCTCGATGTCAGCAGCAGGTGTGTATACCTACATCAATGGCGTCCCAAGAGCCCTAGACCTTTGAAGTGGCTGAATCTTGCAAACCCGTAGTTTATCCATACCTACATTATAATAAAATAGGAACGAAGAATATTGGCCCATTTTCTCTAGATGTATGTTCCGGATTGTTGCAAAAACAGCTCAGTTCTGTTTATTTCAGCAGAACGGATTGAGATGAAATTTGGCATACAGACAGCTTAGAATATTTATCAACACAGATCCGGATAGGACGTTCCCGTGGGGGATACTCTCCGACACCCACGTGAGCAAAAGCTATCAGTATATATTTTAAGACAGTCGTTTTGCAGAAATAAACTCCGCAGTAGCATACAAAAGATAAGACAACAAAAAATAAACAAAATAGATAATATCGATTAGTTTTTTTCTGATCGTCATTGTATAATAATTATTATATAACTAGCTGTGCCCGCGGCTTCACCCGCGTGGATGTGAAACTGGACGTGGTACCGGGACAAAAAGTTGTTATACCTTATAATATTACCTATCTGCGAGTGAAAGTTCCGTCAAAATCTGTCCAGCCGTTTTAGAGATTAGCCGGAACAAACAGACAGACAGAGATTTAGACAGACAATTTATTTTTAAATAAATTTATTGATCTTAGTACCGTGTATACTTTCATATGTATTTAGTGAAAAGCTGTTAATTTGAAATTACAAACAGACACTTCAATTTTATTTATATGTATAGATGCATATATCACGAGAACGAAACGGACAATCGACAACTGAACGTTTTGAGTGTGACACTGTCATGCTGAGTGGAAGCCTTTTTTTCTTCCACTCAGCATGACGCTGTGCTATGGGACAATACATACGGAAACCAAGTCGCGTTAAAAATATCACAGTAGGTAAGAATTTGGTTTTAAGAAGAGTAATTCTAATAGCTCCAGTGTTTCCACTGGCATGCTATTTACTGTCAAGGAACGGAAAAGGAAAAGAAAATATTTTTATCGCGTCAATTGCTATCTTTACCTATAGAGTCAGCCCAGTATTTGGCTACGAGTTTGGCAGTTTCAGTAGCGCGTAGCGTCCATCAGCTTTTGTAGCGTGCAGATAGCAGGACTTGCTGGACACGATATTAAGTGGCACATTGTTTGTGAGACAGCTCCACGTTTACACTCTAGGGCGGAGTCATCTGTGAATCTCCACCTGAACAGGATTCTTTGCGACTATTTAAAGACTTTTAGGTAAGCTAAGACATCTAATGTTCCGAGCAACGTATTTACTGAGCCACTATATGTCCGGCACACTCTGGGCAATCTGCCAGTTTAAACGCTGATGGGCGATTCCGATCCTTTTACCATGACAGTAACCCAATGGAACATATACAACATTATTTTTTGTTTATGCGAAACCCGAAACACGGGTCTAGTATTTTTATTTAAAGAATCTATGAAAAAAATTTCAAAACTGTATCATTAATAATCACAAAGTTATAAGCTTGTTAAGTTACCTGGTTTGCTGTGCGCCCACGCCCGCCGCCTAGAAAGCTATGAACTGTCGTGACCTGTGTGCAAACATATGATTGCAGATACCAACTTTTAAGCGTAATTAAATATTTTTGGGACAAAATATAACATGGTGTAAAAATTATTGGAATCGATTCAGTTACTGATTCTGAACAAACTATATTCAGGTTTCGCATATACTAAAAATAATCTTGTATACAAGATTATTTTTGATGTATAGAATCAGTAACTGAATCGATTCCAATAATTTTTACACCATGTTATATTTTGTACCAAAAATATTTAATTACGCTTCCAAGTCGCGGGCCTTAGTGTTTTGTTTCGATTTTAAAATTATCATGTCTTTCTCGTAATCAAACGTCCATTACACGGAGATGGTACGTACACTAGCTGTTTGTGGTGATCTGCATATGTTTTTGCGTGGACAACCAGGTAACTTATCAAGCTTATAACTTTGTGATTATTAATGATACAGTTTTGAAATTTTTTTCATAGATTCTTTACATAAAAATACTAGACCCGTGTTTCGGGTTTTGCATAAACAAAAATTAATGTTGTATAGTCCTCTAGACCGTATTTTGGCTATGGCGGCCAATCACAACAGAGACTAGCCATCGGCGCGGGAGATATTATAGTGCATATTTGTGCGCGCAGACACAGGTACACTCACTTTTACCTCACTCTCATAGCCCGGTGGGACGGAAACCCGCCCCATCGGGCTATGAGACCGCCAACTTCCAAGTTTATGAAAGAAATTCCTAATAGAAAAACCCAATAACACTTTGTCCGACCTGGCAATCGAACTCAGGACCTCACCCTCAGCTATCACGCTTGCGACTACGAGACCAACGGCGCATAAGCCGTACGTCGTCGTTACAAAAACGCAGAAATGTGGTTTGATATTTCTGAAATCAACAGATATATTGTCATAAGACACCTATAATTTAATAAGATATCGGTATAAACTGCATTGTCAGTCCGGTAATTATATTTAGGAGCGGCTCGAGATTGGACGCCTATGTTTTTATCATATTTTATCAACATGATAAAAAATGCCAACTGACACGGACCACTATTACTTATAGCGGTGGCCCACAGTTGATATCAACACGGGTGCCAAAATGAACGCCCTTCTCGTTCTCGGGTCCTTACTGACCATCATATTTTATTTATTATATTTAATATCAAAAAGAAAGTTTGGTTATTGGAAAAATAAGAAAGTGCCTTACGCTAAACCACTACCTTTATTGGGAAACTATGGAAGTTATATTTTGCAACAAGAGTATTCTGGCACGATGACACATAAACTGTGCGCAAAATTCACCGATGAACCTTATTTTGGAGCGTTCTTCGGCACGGAGCCAGTTCTCGTCGTACACAGCCCCGAGATCATCAAGCATGTGTTAACTAAAGATTTCTACTACGTCAACGGCAGGGAAGCAACCGATTATTCTAAAAGTGAACTTCTTACTCAAACTCTATTTTTCAGTGGTGGTGACAAGTGGAAAATAGTCCGACAAAATCTAACTCCGCTTTTCTCTTCCGCAAAGATGAAAAATATGTACCATTTGATAGAAAAGTGTAGCATGGTTTTCGAAGATATGCTCGACTATGAAATTAGCATGTCTAACGTAATAGCAATAAGAGACATCAGTGCGAGGTACACCATGGACTGCATATGCTCCGCTGCTTTTGGAGTGGATGCAAACACTATGGGACCAGAAGAAAATAACCCGTTCAAATTTATGGGAAACGAAATATTTGAAGCTTCAAACTATCGTGGTTTCACTACAGTTTTCAGGGCCATGTGGCCTGCAATTTTCTACCAAATAGGACTTCGAATTTTTCCTCCAACAATAGACGAATTCTTTTCAAAATTATTGAAAGGAGTGTTCGAAAGCCGAAACTACAAACCTTCACCGAGGAACGACTTTGTGGACCTGGTCCTGACTTTAAAGAACGAGGATTACATAACTGGAGACGCTATAAGTAACGCAAAGACTGGCGCTGACAAGAAGGTACAATTTAAGGTGGATGATAATTTGTTGGTTGCGCAGTGCGTCCAGTTCTTCGCGGCAGGTTTCGAGACATCCGCGACCACCATGAGCTACACTCTGTTTGAGCTTGCGAAGCACCCGGAGGTGCAGCAACGAGCAGCCGCGGAGGTGGACGAGTTCCTGCAACGTCATGGGAACAAACTGGATTACGAGTGCGTGCACGAGCTACCTTACTTGGAGGCCTGTATGTACGAGACCCTTCGAAAGTACCCCGTGCTAGGTATCCTCACTCGCGAGGTCATGGACGACTATGTCCTCCCTACGGGCCTGAAACTAGATGTGGGTGTCCGAGTTCATGTTCCTGTCTACCACATGCACCACAATCCTGAATACTTCCCGGAGCCGGAGAAGTACAAACCGGAACGTTTCCTGGCGGAACATAAAGACGATTTGAAACCTTACACTTTCTTTCCGTTCGGATCAGGTCCCAGGATATGTATTGGTAATTACATTTTTACTTTTCTGTTATTATTGGTCATCATCCATGTACACATGTCCTAAGATTAGGGTCGGTCCAGTCTGTTGAGCAGCTAAGCGGGTCACTTGCAATGCATCAGTGTTATGACTCATATGGTCCTGCAACTTACCAATAACATAGCGCGGGATAGTACCCAGGATGTTTTCCAGATCTGTCCTTAAAAATATCCTGACGCTGTCAAGAGTAAACTATGCCTACTTTAGTCTAAAATTAAGCATTGTTTTGAAATTGGCATTTTACCAATATTAATCCACCAATCATTATTAAATAAGTTACTACGAAACAAATCATTTCTGTTTATCAGTAATATTCATTCGGTGAAATTGTCTTTTCGAATTGGATTTTTTTATTACACAAAGCTATTGACTATTTGTGTAAAACTATGGACTATAAATGATGTCTCATATAAATAAAATTCATTAAAAATTCAGGCATGGATCCTACATCTATGTATGCCTTCGTGCATGAGAATCAATAGCTCTTTTATCTGTCGTATATGTTAATTCAGCATTAATATTTCTGTATGCATATATGCGATATACATTTATTATTTATTTATTTATTTATAACTACTTATACTATCATTACAAGGTTTACCCTAATGCGACAGCTAAGAACTTAAACTAATAAACTATGTTACAAAACTAAGCACATTATAAAAATAAAAAATACAAAAAACAGCATCACATAATTACTAACAAAAAAAATATAGGTAGTACAAAAAAAAAAGTTAAAATTAAGTATTGTTATTTTGCTTGTAGCACAATATAAATAGTAATACCCTTGCGAACACCCCACATTTGCCACATACATATGTGTACCATACAACTTGTCCATCAACACTGAGGATAAGCCATTGAAGAGTAACAAAATATATTTTATATTTTCAGGATTGCGTTTCGCAAAGATGCAAGTAATGTCGGGTCTCATCACGTTCTTGAAGAAGTACAGAGTGGAACTAGCTGATGGCATGCCAGAGACCCTGACATTAGACCCTAGAACCTTCATCACGCAACCAAAGGGCCAGGGTATCATGCTGAAGATGATCAAACGCGAAGGTTGGGAAGGAAGAACATTCGTTCGACCGGATAACATCACATCATAAGGAAGTAAAGATATCTACAGTCACGAGCTTAAGGCTTTTATCTCAATAGGACGCAACGGTGGCGCAACTATGGTCGCCCTACCAGCAAAATATACACAACTTTGTGGTGGGTATCTCACCAGGCGTCGGATTGGTTGCGCAACCAACCATACATGTTCTGGCAGTGCGACCATGGTTGCGTCGCCACTGGTAGGTATCCTAGTGAGATAAAGCAAAGAAAACTGGGATAATTGGTATCGGAAGTAGTCTAAGGAACAATAGTAATACGGTTTTGATATTTGTGTAAAGATTTTCATTTGTACCCTTTTGCAAAGAGGAGTACTTAGGTACTACAGCTAAAAAGTGAAAAGTTAAATTTTGATTTAAAAAAAAAAAACTTTTAATTCGAAATTCGATGGCATATATTTTCGTTTATTGCCATCGCCTTCCGAAATAAAAGAACATTTTTTGGAAGATGATTGTTTATTTTTTTATAAACTTTTTGTATGAAAAAATCACTTTTTAATGTAAAAGTTAGGATATATTTGATAAATCCAAAATTCTCCTATGCACATTAAAATTGCCAGTATTTTCATTTATACTCGTATGTTCATCTTATTGTATACCTAACCGATGTCATTAACAAAATATCGCAAAACAAAAACCTTCTGCATACGAAACCACCTTTTAGAAGGGGTAACCAGAATCAATTCAATTTCTTTGTACATTTTAACATTCAAAAGTAAATTTTATGTGCCTAAAATTAAATGCACGGACTGGACAGGTCCACTCAATCTGTGTGGTTCTTTCCTCAAAAGACCATTTTAGTCACAAATCTACAAGGTCTTCACATGATGTGACCAAGATTATGTCTGGACTTTAAAAGAGACTACATAGAATCAATTCTATTTCTTCGTACATTTTGACATTCAAAAGTACATTTTGTGTGCATAAAATTAAATGCACGGACTGGAGAGGTCCACTCAATCTGTGTGGTTCATTCCTCAAAAGACCATTTCAGTCACGAATCTACATGGCCTTCATATGATGTGACCGAGACTATGTCTGGACTTTAAAAGAGACTGTGACCTCTGAGTTTGTTGTCTCATCTAGTTTATAAAATATGATTGACGTGTAAACGTGTTTGTACAAACCTACTTACAGAAATAAAATATTTAATCATTTATCATTAATTAATTTGACTTTGACTTATAAAAAATAAATGTATAGTTTAAAAAACAATAGAAAAACACGCTTATATAAATGCACGTAAAAACCAAAAACGTAATCATGGTCAAAAAGTTCATTACAAGACTTTTCTAACAAGTCCAAACACAGCTATGATACGATGTTCCATCATGAAGTTCCAGTTCATATCTTCCGGCTCCATCATCAGATCAGTTTGACAGTACCATATTATTGTATTGTCATCAGAACTACATACAGCTGCCAATTTTCATGAGGCTACGATCCTTGGACGATGATTAAAATAGTTACCTTAGATTCCATTACATAGTTAGTAACATACAGGTCGACCTAATAAAAGCGTTTTAAAAACTACTAATCTTCTAATATATAAAATTCTCGTGTCGCAGTGTTTATTACCAAACTCCTCCGAAACGACTGGACCGATTTTTATGAAATTTTGTGGGCATATCGGGTAGGTCTGAGAATCGGCCAACATCTATTTTTCATACCCCTAAATGATAAGGGTGACCCACCCCTAAATATTTATTTTTTTATTTTTCGACAAGTTTTTCTATTTTTATTTTATTATGATTTAGCATTGAAAAATAGATACAAACAAGTCTAAATTTTCACACTTTTTCACTCGGCAAAACAAACTTTGGCGGGTCAGCTAGTAAACTATAAAATTGTCTAGCGAAATGCAGTTGTACTACATGTATATTTCTGCCTTACCCTTCGCGGACTAGTGGTGTTATTTTATGTTTAAGTATGTTTGTTTATATAATCATTGTTATTTAAGTAGCGATTAATTTTCTATCAACAATAAATTGTCTAGTTTATTCCAGAGATGAAGTTTTTTTTATTAAAACCGTGATGTACTTACTGCGGAATCTATATAATAGAACTCGTAATAGTGTTACATTTATAGTAGTTGATTGTCCCTTCAATTTATTTATTTATTTAAACTTTTCGCACACAGAAAAAGGTACAAAGGCGGACTTAATGCCTTAGGCATTCTCTACCAGTCAACCAAGGGTGGTGAAGAGATTAGGTGGCAGGAGCATTGATTGAGAGGAACAATTATTGAAATACTATTAAAACTACAATAATCATATTGAATTTTATACCTTTAAACGAGCAATTCTTGTATATATATATATATATATACAACATTAATTTTTGTTTATGCGAAACCCGAAACACGGGTCTAGTATTTTTATGTAAAGAATCTATGAAAAAAAATTCAAAACTATCATTAATAATCACAAAGTTATAAGCTTGATAAGTTACCTGGTTTTCCACGCAAAAACATATGCAGATCACCACAAACAGCTAGTGTACGTACCATCTCCGTGAAATGGACGTTTGAATACGAGAAAGACATGATAATTTTAAAATCGAAACAAAACACTAAGGCCCGCGACTTGGATTCGAAATTAAATATTTTTGGTAAAAAATATAACACGGTGTAAAAATTATTGGAATCGATTCAGTTACTGATTCTGAACAAACTATATTCAGGTTTCGCATATACTAAAAATAATCTTGTATAATCTGAATCTCGGAAACGGCTCCAACGATTTTCATGAAATTTAGTATACAGGGGGTTTCGGGGCTGATAAATCGATTTAGCTAGGATTCATTTTTATAAAATGTCGTTTTATTTGTGTTTTCAATGACCAACTTTATCGATAATCAACTTGAACGTAAACTTATTATTTTTAAAAACAATTTACCAAAAAATACCGAGCAAACCTCGGTCAACCAGATATTTATAAATAATAAGGGAATAGTAGTATATAAATAGACCAAAACTAATAATACACATACACACATACATATTTACTATAATATATAGGTACTATAATAAATAAATCTGCCCAGCCTTTTCACAACCATGTTGATGCAGCTAAATATCAGTAATTTACATGGACCGACTGTCTTTCTAACCTCCACAACCCGCATGGTAGAGACAGCCCAATCCCTTTAGAAGAGAATCCGCTTGTGTCCCAGCAGTGGGAACATTATAGGCTGATTATGTATGCTAACAGACTGTCCCGTTAGTCTAGTGGTTAGTGACCCTGACTGCTAAGACTGAGATCGTGGGTTCGATTCCCACCCAGGACAAATCTTTGTGTGATGAACACAATCATTTGTTCTGTGTCTGAGTGTAATTTATCTATAATATGTATGTATTTAGATATGTATAAGTATGTTTATCAGTTGTCTGGTTGCCATAGTACAGGCTCCGCCTAGTTTGGGATCAGATAACGTTGTGTTGGTTGTCCTAAGATATATTAAACACTGACTGGACAAGTCCACTCATTCTTCTTTCCTGAAGGGATCATACGGTCTTTGCATGACCTGACCAATATTATTTCTAGAAATTGATTTAAAGAGTCTGTGAGTCTTTGAATTTGTTTCGGCCTCCCTATCTTCTCAGAGTAGGCAGACAGGAAACGCGGAACTTATCTAGTTTTAAAAATATGATTGACGCGAAAAGTATTAATACAAGCCTACTAAATAAAATCATTCATCATTTGTCAATTAATGATAAGAATAATCTAGAAATATGAAAGTAATTGATTGATAAGATATATATTTTTACGTGTCAGGATTACAGAAAACAACATGAAAACTGTCTACACGACTGTGTAAAAATTGATCTACAAATGTCTATACTACTACATTACTTAATATATATTTGATTGTATGGTGACTGCAGGTCCAGCCAGGGTCGCAAATTTGTTCGAAAGAGTTATCGCGGCCCTGGCACAGGCAACTCAAGGAACACGGGTGGGTTTTATTTAGTATAAGAGTCCGACACGCCTTCCCACTGCACCCAGAGCGGGAGACGCCATTTGATGATATCCCACCCACAAAGAAAAAAGTGGTGACAGCACGTACGAGTTGATCCATGGCAAGTAACAGTTACCTTAATATTTAACTCACCATAGTAATAAAATCGCGACGGGATTTATACACGTAGGTACTGGCTCTACAAAGCACTGCTTAGCATGGAGTTGTAGATTACAGGTACAATAGTATAGGTCCCTTTTTTTTCTTGATGGGAAATTATCAAATGACTTCTCCCGCTCTGGGCGGAGCGGGAGGGCGTGTCAGACTTTTACTGACTAAAACCCACCCGTGTTCCATCAGTTGCCCATGTGCCAGGGTCACGGTATCTCTTTCGAACAATCACGCGACCCCGGCAGGCATCGGTCCTAGTAGACCCCTACACTGCTACTGACATCTCTTTAAGGCGCGCGTGGAACACTGCGCGCCGTCGACCCGAGCCTGGTCCTTACCGGGCGGCGAGCTACCCATTGCTCGCCACCCGCAAGCTCGCGCCTACGGTGGCCGGGAGTCCGCAATCGACTCCCGACGCCCGGGGCGTCTACTGCTGCGGCGGCTAGGGGCGTGAGGGCGCAGAGAATGCCACTCCCTCACGCGCCCCGCCTCCTCCTTCGCGAGCATTACTGCTTCGCAAAAGGAGGTGACGGCTTCCCATTCCCTCTCGCTCCGTACCATGGCTCGCACCAGGGCCGGACGCGAGAGTTCGCCGCCGCCGATCGCCTCCACGAGGACACGGCGGTGCTCCGCCCAGGCAGGGCACACCTCCACCGTATGCTCCACCGTGTCCTCCAGACGATCCTCGCAATGGAAACACCCGGACGTATCCTCCCGCTTTATCCTGAACAGGAACCCACCGAAGCACCCATGCCCGGTGAGAACCTGCGTCAGGCGGAAGGTGAGGACGCCGTGGCGCCTCTCTATCCACTCCTCAAAGAGGGGACTTACCGCCGCAATTGTGGCGTGCCCAAATACTCCTACCATTGTGTGTGAATTCGGAGGTAGCTCTTTCCAGGGTCCATGGAAACAGAGAGCCTCAGACTTCTGCAAAGCCACCTCGAGACCCATCTTACCCAAACTAGGAATAAAACCCAGAATGTCATACTCTGAAATATCGCTTATGACCACTACACCAACGTGGCAATAACACTCTAAGTTTGTATAAAAATAAAATAACCCACTACTCAACCCTTTGAACCGCTTCAATAAAACAAGCGTGGTTTAAATTAGTATCAGATTATCGTGCATAGTACAGATTTAAGTATATAAAATATCGAATATTATTAAAATTACGCATTCCTCACAGGTTAAAAGTCAATTGCCTTGCACGAAACTGGCAGTAGTAGGACCGTAAATATGATTTACATATCCAGTTTTTTTCACACCAATTTAAAAATAAAATTATTTACATAACAGCCGACTTCGATTCTTAAATTACATCGTGATTTCGTGAGTGACATTCATTCAAGTTCACGTAAGCCACTCGTGAATGTTTCGGTGATGTCTTTAACCGCAGAATAAATGGGTACAGAAGAGAAACGAACGCACACATGTGAATGTGTGTACTGACAGCGAATACAAGCCCAGTCGCAAATTGCATTCATAATCGAAAGTTATTTATTACAAATGTCCACCAAACGCCCGCTTTTCAGCATTGGTGGAAAGAAGGAGTGACGCGACCTTCTTTCTTATATCTATGGCAGAAAGTTCTAAATCCCTAATCACTCATCTGTCTCTCAATTTAGAAGAACAAATTCTTAATTCTATACATCATGATCAGCCTATAATGTTCCCGATGCTGGAACACAGGCCTTATATCTGTGAGTGGGAGTGGGAGGTATTAAATGTCATATGTCTTCGAATTTTGGACCTGCGTGTCCGTTTTCTCGCGATGTTTCACCGTTTTGAGAGAGAGCAGTGGTAATGAAATAAATTACACAAATTAAAGCGCCTGTCAGGCTCAAACCAGCTACTTAAAAGTCGTTAGTCACCGCTTTTACCACTGGGCCGCTACGGCTCTTTAAGATTTTTCATCTGATTCTATACAAATAAATTGGTATTACAAAAAAGAAATATTTAAAAAAATTGCCATAAGTCAGCTAGCACACGCCACTAAAACAACAGAATATTGACAAATAAACTCAAGACCTAACAAAAACCCTCCAGGTATAAAGGGTGTGGGCCCGCAAGCACATTCATTTGAGATCGCCATATTCGCAACAATGTGTGCGTGAGTCTGTCTTCGCTCGCTGCACGAAGCCAGCCTTCTGTATCTATAAATATTCTGTGCCTCAACCACGAGTTATTCTTGCGAGGTCGCGGTCCGAACCTCCTTGACTAAATACGGCAAGGTCACGAAGTTTGTAGGGGTCTCCCGAGTCAGTTTGACGTGTTGAAGTGTGGGCCGCCAAGACAGGTGTCTGCTGAGACCCTCGTGTCGGTCGCGGCTGTTCTACAGACCGACATACTTACCTATTTATGTATGCATGCTACGGAATAAAGAATTATCGTGAAACATACTAGACTGGCTTTTGCCTGAGGCTTCGCCCGTGTGTTTCTTGGAAAATATCTTACTGGTATTAAAAGTACCTATGTCTTAATCTAGGTTATAAACTATCTGTGTAATATTTCGAGCCGTGTTTGCGTCAATACGGAACATCACCATTTCAGCCGTGAGACGTCCACTGTTGGAAATAAGCCTCCCCAATTCTGGGGGCTTTGCCATAATCGCCACGCTTGACAGGTGGGTTGGCGGTCGCTGTATGGTGGTAAAATGTATACAGAACGCTGCTGCCCATTCTCTAGTAAGTCCCTTAGTCGCCTTTTATGGCAACTACGGGAAGAAATGGGATGGTGCTATTCTTTACGTCCGACACTATAAGAAAAACTGACAAAACTTCTAAACATTCATTGCGTTATCAAAGTTGTCGAGGAGAAAAAAGAAATCAGTCATAGGGAGCAATGGGTTGTCAATATCCTCCAAAATAATTCAGATTGTAATAGGGTGCTGGTAGCAATTGCTTTTTTTCACAAACATTCAAGTACTATTTTATTATACAGAAACAAATTAAGTTCGCTGGCAATACTTTACCCAAGTGTTGGGTAAAGATATCGAAAACGAATGGTATAAAAAACATTGTATGGATGAGGTCATTTCATCGATCAGCTATTTTTTGTTGTAATTTTTCGTGGAACAGAGATACTTTTTACGAATTACCAAAAACCAAAACATTCGTTGTTTGCCTTAATTAACATGTCAAAGTCTTATAAGGTTTTAAACGAAGATGGAATGACGAAAAATATTTTTTTGATTTTTTTTTAATTTCTTTAGTTTTGGACATTGATAACCAACACGTGGTATTACCAGCTTATTTAATCAGACCCATGTATAATGTACTACCTATATATTTAATGAATAACTTTATTTTAGAAGTCACTACATTCATCAAGATTAATATCTTGATGAATGTAGTGACTTCTAAAATAAAATCGAGTCGATCTACTGAAAACGCAATTTATACAGAATCAAAACGCCCTGCATAAATCCAACTTATATATAAAATTCAAAGTCCTGAGTGACTGACTGATATAACAACGTGGAGCCTAAGCCACTGGTCCTAAAGACATGAAATTTGGAGGGTGAGTTCTCTGTGAAGAGAAGATATCCACTAAGAAAGGGATTTTTGAAATTCCATCGATCGATTCAAGCAGTGCGATAAGACATTGTTTACCTGGATTAACACATAGGGTACTTTTAATCCCGTTAGTACGTTCCTTTGGGATATTTTTCGACATCCACGCGGGCAAAGCCGCGGGCAGTCATTAATATTTTGTTATCACTTCAAGATGTGCTCATAAGCGTCGGAAAAAAAAACCGACTAGTATGTTTCATACATATGTACCATATAGGTACATCAGGAATTTATTAAAGGTAATTTGAGTGCGCAAATAGTAAAGTAAATAGGACCTACTTACTTATAGTTAATGAAGTATTTATGTAACTTGCATAGTAGGTAATAGCGGCGGACGAATCATCGCGATGACTGACAGCAACGTACCATAAGAAGAGGTACCTATATAATTATGATACCTAACAAAATCATCACATCATCATCATTTCAGCCGTAATAGGTCCACTGTTGGACATAAGCCTCCCTCAAGTGGGGGATTTGCCACAATCGCCACGCTTTGCAGGCGGGTTGGCGATCGCAGTATGCTGGCAAAAAATGCATAGAGAATCGATGAAAATTGGATTGAAGGTATATTGTGAGCACTACTTATCGAAGATGTTGTGAAATGACGGAAAAAATGTGTCCGGTTGAAACGAAATTCCTTACTACACGCACACTCATATAAAATAGAAAGAGAGAGTGGCATAACACTTTTTCATACGTAACGATTTCTGCCTATCCGCTCCTACCGCAAGCGGCGTTATGGAACATCATTCCTGTTACAAAAAACAAATAGGGCTGGCTCTCTCTTGTTCAACCGCAAAACTAAATTAAAATAATGTATTGATCTTTTTATCTAGATTTTAAGTTATGGCGTATTCTCGATCAGAACAGCACTTTGTAACTTTGTTACTCATACATAGTTTTTTTCGAGAAATGCATGCAATACATACAGTGATAGAATCAATACTGTGCATTGTGCAAATATTTATCACGACTATGGAACTCTTTACTGTGAGTGGTCTACGTAATTGGCCGGTTTTTTAATACTTTGTAAGGGGGGTACATTTTCAATATGAAGCTATTTTATTGGTGCACAGATCCGGCTCACTCCCTTGCTTAACTCTGGTGGATAGTCAGTCTAAAAGCGAGTCTCACAAATCTCTAAAAACCACATTTCACTGGCCACGCATAGATCATTGAGAACCATACTAAAGGATGTTCATTCTCATCTATAAGCGGTAGACACACGTGCCCACATTGTCAGTACTACGTCGTTGCACGGTCTATTTCCCGAGCGCTGCCAGTTTCCTGTAGCGGCAACGGAAGCGGATGACAGGTTCTTTGATGGTTATGTCTCGTGTGTCCCACTCCTAACAATGCTTTGTAAATAGGTATACATGATTGTTTACCTTTTATCAACTAACTAGCGTTTGGCAGCAGCTTCGCCCGCATATTATGCTTATGAACCTTCGTCTTGAATCACTCTGTCTATTGATGAAAATCTATTGCGTATTTTATAAGATTGCACACACACGCGGGAAGCGACTCTGTTTTATACTATGTAGAGATAATTCCATAGCGGAATTCTTAGCAAATGTGTTGATAATTAGAAAATGCTTTGGAAAAGATAATGCTGCGGTCTATAGGTACTTTTATAAACAAAAGAAGACCACAGTAACCGCTGTTAATATACGATTCTCTGGTTACCAAATAACAAATCACTCAACTGTATATAAAATAATTGGATGGACACAATTAATTAAATCATGAAAGTTACTCACTCCTTTAATTTTTAAAGCGCCTAATAATTGCCCAATTTCCAAAGCGTCAGTCAAACGGAATGTGCTCTAAAAATTCAATCAGGCGCGCGGAGACCAGTTCAAAGGTATCGCTTACATTAGCATTTTAAACAAAAAGCCAGTAATTAAGCGGAAACAAGGGGATTGGGGAACACTTAGCATTTGTAAACAAACAATGTATTTAGTTTCCCGGGGTCGGGAGTAATTAGCAACTGAGAACAAAAGGAACAATGTGAGAGGGAGAAAACACAACTAGTTTTTATTGTATTTAAAAGTTAGTTAAAAGGCTGCGGATTGAAGTTTAAGATCATAACTAACTATACGCTGTATATGCATATAAATATATTTTCTATGTCTTTATTACTATATTTTGTGGTTCCTTAATTTACGTTGAAAAACCCGGTCAAGTGTTTGTCAGTTCGCCACGCACAATGAAGGGTTCCGAAGTTGGAATAAATTTATCCCAATAACAAAAAACTTTTATAGTTAAAAAAAAAATATCTCATACATCGATTTACTTCACGGTTAATTCTTCAACTGTAAATGTAAGTTAAAAAAAAACTACGGTTACAAAAACCGTAGTTATTTTTAATGTGATTAAATGACGAGAGATTTTCAGGCTTTTTCCTTTACTTGTGCTGTAAAACCTTGCTTCTAGACAAATGTCATGATTCTAAAGACAAAGGAAAGTACCCCATAGGTTTTGATTACAGACCTGGGCCATGGTTTAAGCCAGGCGTTCGAAGTAGCCTGCGCTCTTACGTTATTTAGGTCTTTGAGGTGTGAGTTTTTGTTTTCTTTGGGAATAAGTATCAAAATATGTAGCATAAATGGCAGTATTGTTTTATTGCGTTAAGTCCAAGACCGTAGACTGTGCATTTGATATATTAACTTAAACTTGTACTCCACGCGTTCCTGAGAAAAACGGTCCTGATAGACATAATATGACGGGCATAGGTCGATGGACGAATGACGTAGTGATTCAATGAGGGTCTTGTATTTTCCTTTTCAAGGTAAGAAAGGAATGTGAAATCATCAAGCCATCATTATTAAATTCCATGAAAACTGCACCCTGGTTACGTAACCCACAATCAAACAGAATCTGAATCATTTTGAAGATTGTTTCTAATCCATTGCGTCATATGTTCAAAAACACTGTCTGCGCAGCAATATAAATAACGTAATGAATGTTGTTGAACTGTCAGATCCCGACTGATAGTAAGTTACGCAATTACCCGTCTGATTTTAATCGGTTTTGGTTTATTACCAAAACAACTTACTTAGGTATGGAAACAACACGTTAACTTTATAACAACAAAATAATCTCGTGGGAACATCAGAAAGCGGAAACTCAAATGTGTAAAAGTTGGTGCTCAAGCAAACAGGGGCTGCAAACATTCGGAACTTTAAGCAAACCCTCAAGTTGTGAAGTTGGGGAGGTCGACACAGCTTGATGTTCCACACGAGAGTGTATCTATCGGATGAAAGATGAAACTTATAACTTTTGGAGGAAGTAACCTTTCAAGTTTTTTTTTTTTGGTGTTTACTCCTTAAGAATTGATTTTGACTTCAGTTGTGCGTCGGAGCTGACATCGATTTTTTTATTATCAACATTTGATAGAATTTTTTAATTACTGGTCAGGTCGCAAGTTTATGTTTTTACGAGTTTTAAAAATACACCTGAAAGCTTTTTTAGCAAAGGGTGTGCATGAAAGAAATTCCAAAATCCTATTTACAGAATAAAAAAATCATAGCAATGTTTTCTGATTATAAATTGCTATACGCGCAAAAAAACTGCACCTAGGCAGTTTCACGTGAATACTGAGTGAATAACAAACTTACCTAGACCAACAGCTATTTTTAAACCTGTAGAATATTCCCTTTCTAAGTCTCGCCGCAAGTTTGCTTAGACTAGAAACACACCTGGGCACTTTGAAAGTTTTTAACCAACTTTCTAATAGGAGGTTTTCAATTGGTATGTTGGTATATTTTCGTCTGTGTAAATATCGACGAACAGATTTTGAAAAACCTTGGACGATCTTATCGAAGAGCCATTTGTTTCTTCAGCTAGTTTTGATTGGCGATAGCAATTCATGACTTGCCGTAATATTCATATCTTTTAGTACATTTCTGTTACATACTATTTTTAGCAGAAGCTAAAAATAGTATGCAACAGAAATACGTAAAAATACGTATTATTGAAATAATACGTATCTTATCCACTTATTACACGTGGATTATGTTATAATGGTGCCGATTCCCTTATTCACAAACTAAACTAAATTTAATTTCAGTGCATCTTTTTCTTTCTATTTCATTAAGGAAAGGACAGAAGATAAATTTTAGTTTAGTCCTGTCAAATTAATCAGCGCTTGACGTAAATTGACGTTATTTTAGTAGGCAAGTTTTTAATCACGTCTAAACTTGTATGGAGTAGTGACAGGCGCTGATTAATTTGACAGGACTAACCTAAAAAATTTTCGTTTGTCCTCTTCTTAATGAAATACAAAGAAAAAGATGCACTGAACTTAAATTTAGTTTAGTTTGTGAACAAGGGAATCGGTACCAATATCTTCCGGTCACTGGTATAATAAATATACCTAAATCGCCCCGCAAGTTTGTGACTAATCTAAGACTAGAAACATACTTGAGCACTTTGTAAGTTTTCCACTTCCCTTATGTTCACGTGGTGGTGATAAATATCTACTGGGACTGTGAGCCTTTTGTTCTAAGGGATGAGCGTTTGATTTAATAGTTTTATATCAAACTAGCTTTTGCCAGCGGCTTCGCCCGCGTGGAGGTCGGAAAATATCCCGCGGGAACATACTACCGGGATAAATAGTACCATATGTGTTAATCCAGGTTATAAACTAACTGTGTTCCGAATTTAGTAGGATGGATATATACTATTGAGGACTTTTTTGTAGATCTTTTGAAGACCATCATCTTTGTAATACATACTTTTGGTGTATGATCAACGTATGCGCGGATAAAAGCTCGAAAGCGCATTTTCATCCAACTTGCTTCAAATTTATCGTCACTGCTCAGCTCCTATGTGTCTTAGCGTTATGTTATATAGCCTATAACCTGCCCAGGAGTATGGGCTACAATCGTACCAAGTTTGGTTAAAACCCCTTCAGTAGTTTTTGACCCATGCGTGCACATACAGACAGACAGACAAAAAATTTACTGATTGCATTTATGGCATCAGTATCGATCACCATTCATCCTCCAATATTATTTTTTTAATATATTTTCAATGTACAGAATTGACCTCTCTACAGTTTTATTATAAGTATAGATATGAACCAAAACGAGGCAAAAGGACTATGTAAGGATCGTAGCAGGTGCTGTTCCGTAGTTTCTGCCTACCCCCATGGGAAAAAGGCGTGAGTTTATGTATGTATGTATGTTTACAGAATATATGTGAAATGAATAAACATAGATGGAGTTTCTCATACATCAGTAGCAGCCCATAGTCCAGATTTGTGCACTTTTGATGGTAATAGACTCGATCGTCTCCTATTACATGCGACTTAAACATAACTAGTAAAAGTGGGTGTACTATACGGGCACCTCTGCTTAACTCTTCGGGAATTACAGACTTGATGTTATATTATGTTTATTTAGTTATTTAACACGTTAACTGCCATGTCTGACTATGTGTCCGACGCTTTTTATTAAATTCTGGCCTTGTCGGACTATATGACCGACAACACATACAAAATCTGAACATGTCGTTGCTGCCTAGCGGTCATGTTTTTGGAATAAATAATCTATGTGAAAATAACACTAAGGTTCGACTTTTAATCCTATTCACTAACTTGACAATTAGAGGGATACCAGGTCTTCGGTGGGTTCCTGTTCAGGATAAAGCGGGAGGATACGCCCGGGTGTTTCCATTGTGAGGATCGTCTGGAGGACACGGTGGAGCATACGGTGGAGGTGTGCCCTGCCTGGGCGGAGCACCGCCGTGTCCTCGTGGAGGCGATCGGCGGCGGCGACCTCTCGCGTCCGGCCCTGGTGCGAGCCATGGTACGGAGCGAGAGGGAATGATGCCTGCCGGGGTCGCGTGATTGTTCGAAAGAGATACCGTGACCCTGGCACATGGGCAACTGATGGAACACGGCTGGGTTTTAGTCAGTAAAAGTCTGACACGCCCTCCCGCTCCGCCCAGAGCGGGAGAAGTCATTTGATGATATCCCATCCTGAAAAAAAAAAAAAAGGGATACCAGGTTTTGACAAAAAAAAGATAGTGAGGTGGTGCAAGAATGAATGAAATTGAATGAACTTTAAATAATGTACTTACATGCAAACTTTGTAATTTAAATTTAATAACTTTTCTTAAAACAAGATGTGTACTATATCGATATATATTTAGTCTATGGCTGTCAGAGGAAATAAAATGACTTTAGTAAAAAAATAAGCAAAATGAAATGATTTTTATATTTAGTTTTGTTTCTATCAGAAGAAAATAAAAAAGGAAATAACTGTTATTAAAAATTATTAATTATTCTTATAATCCACACCTAAAAATGATTTTTTAAAGTTTTATTTAATTTAAAACATTTTTATCATTCAATCAATCAATCAATCAATCATTTTTTATTCGTGTAACATAGGTAATAAATACAGTTCTTAAATTAAAATACATAGGTCGCTATGTTATGCCAAGAGGCGTACAAATATGGTTGCATGCAAAATAAGATATTGTTCATGCGAGATTTAAATTACTTGGTAATGTCAAAATTAAAAGAATGATATAATATGAACATACATAAAAACAAAAATTATGAAATGTCACAATATGGAATAATTTCTACAGTCAATGAAAAATAATAATAATAATAACCTATCCTCTTCGTCCGATTCCGTACTTGAGAGTTGTCGTGTTTTCGGTCTACGCATAAAAAAGTAAAAAGTGTATACGAGACTCTAACCCGTAACCACAAAGTTAGAGTGGTCAATTCTGTATAAACATAATTAAAAATATTAATTGTTTTGACCGGTCGCCACGCTGCCTATGCGCCACACATCGGCCAAACCCCGCCCATCCGCGGAAGCAGGACAGTTGCCATAATTGCCATCCCGCTTACTCGCGCGCGCTCGTGTCCCTGAGTACTATCGCTTCAAGGATCCTCAATCTTGTTATCGTGTGCTACGGTCTACATTGCATTGATTCGCCGCAGACAATGCCTCGCATTCAACGGTCGCCTACGGCTTCGCCTACGGCTTCGCCTTCGCTGAGCTCCAGTGTAATGCAAGTGAAGTCAGATTCGGATATTCCCCAAGCGGTATTGAGCAGCCCAGCTGATAGTGTCAACACTACGTCACGGTTTAAACGTCCTTGCCCGGAATTCTCGCCTGGTAATGAACTACAGGATGTAAAACGCGAAATATTGGAAGTGCTCTCGACTTGGAAAAAAGAGCAAGAGGAACGCTTTACTAAATTTTCGGCCGACCAAAGCACTTGCCTCTCTAAGCTGGTTTCAGAAATAGCTGAAATGAAACGTCAAAATACTGCGATACAGGAGTCCAACAGTGAGATCGTGAAATCTATGACATTTATCAATGAGCAGTATGATGACATGGCAAAGCAAGTTGATTTTTTGAAAAAAGAAAACCAAGTCTACAGAGAAAACTTAAATATTCTGGAACTGAAGATACAAGACCTGCAACAGCTTTCCCGGACTTCGTGTGTCGAGATTCGCAATGTGCCCCTATCTGAAAACGAGTCATCGGCAGACTTATCCACGATAATCACTAAGATAAGTGCAGCAGTTGACGCGCCTCTTAATGGTTCCCAGCTCCGCGACGCGTACCGTCTTCCCGGAAAACCAGGATCTGTCAGACCAATTATTGCTGAGTTCACAAATGTTCCGATTAAGAACAAGCTCATCACAAGCGTACATGATTTCAATAAAATCCACCCGAATGACGGCCGTTTGAACACACAGTGCATTGGTTTACCCGGTGACCGCCGTCCGGTATATGTTGCAGAATACCTTCCCGCTACCTCCAGAAAACTCTTCTATTTAGCAAGAGAATTTGCAAAACAAAAAGAGTTCAAGTTCTGTTGGACGGCAAATGGAAACATATTCTTAAGGAAAATCGAAGGGGCCAAACCAATTCTTGTCAGATCGGAAGAAACTCTACGCAATCTACAATTGAATACAAACCAATGACTGTTTAGCTTCGATCAATAATAGCACTAGATAAAGGATCAGGAACAAAAATAAGGTACTCAAGTGGCCACGTTTGCACACACTTACACCTTTATATTTCTTACTACGAAATATAGAAAAACGTTTCATAATAATAACAACTTCAGTTTATTATAATCCTTAACACTCAAACATAAAGCATAATTACGATTGCAAAATATTCATATTTAAGTCCTTTTGTCATCGGAGAAAGGTAAAGAGCAATAAATTTAAAATGTCCCTTAATAATCAAAAGTAATTTTGAAATAAGTACAAAATTATTTATTCTTAACTGAAACTTAAAGTCTAAGCAATAAGGTTAAAAACAATGTGTTGACAATTTCGTGCTTACTCTATTTTGGAACAAGACGTAGTTCTTGGTATTACATTTCAATGCTCAGAACACAGTACGTATGGAAAGACGTAGAGTTGCGGAATATAATTTTTTAGGTGAAGGTATGTTTTGATGATGGCAAACATTTTTAATCGATTTAAAAAAGTAGTAGGACTAAAATAGTATAATAGTTATTTTATTTAATTAAGTGCGGGTTAAATCAATGTGATCCACCCGTATAAAAACTGAGTGCGTCTACTTTTATGTACCAGTATTTAGAAGTTAAATTTGTATTAAAGCAAATTATTTTTTCATTTAAATTAAAGTTCAAATATGAATTTTTATAAGGTTTTTATATTTCTTCTCCTCTTTCTTTCGCTACAATAGATACCCATTCTGCACAGCGAAATGGCTCGCTAGGAAATCTACAAACAAAAATAAAATATAAAATTACAATACTACTTCATGCATTCTCTGTTCCAGAACAGACAATGTTTGTTACAATAGTTGGTGCGTTGTCGCAAACATTGGTCAAACAATCATAATATGTATTTGCTAAATGATTTATATTAACTATTTAATTGTTTTTATTTTATGAAAAACACTTGAAGATTTAAACTTATGGAAAAAAAGATATTCCTTCCAATTTTTGAACGCGTGCTGCGGCATTTAGGACGTCTTATCGTTGGCTGTCATTGGACCAAACTAATTTCAAATAAGAGCACAAAAATATTTGTGCTCTTATTTTTCGGGCCGTTTTTGAAGCGCTCATCGGGCATCTAGTACATTTTTGATCGAAGCTGTTTAGTATATTAATTTGCTTATCTACTTTACATTTATTTCATACAAATCTGAACCTAACCGCTACTCAAAAATCAAAACGTAAGTTGTTTAACATATTTATATTTTGTCAACTTAATTACTTTTTTATAACCCTAACATGCAAAGTACATCAAATCACTCGCATATTCGCTATACCTATATTCCAATCTACAATTATTAATACATTATACTCGCATTTTAACACGCTCTATAATCCTCAGTACTTAATACACATTACTATGACAACATGTTTACACACCTTGCGCTCAACTGATACCATAATTAATAAACCCCTTCAGTACCCCTACCTAATATACCTAGATCCTTTGTGTTGTAGCCTACATGACTCATCGAGACACATATTGATACACCAACTTATGCATTCTAATGGCTAACTTGGCACAAGTTATTGATGAAATCGACAAATCGGCCTTTACAACTAGCCTTAAACTAGATTCGATAGATGAATGTAGGTTGCATCTAGGTGACACAGGAAGCCAGTACACGATCGTAGTCCAAAATATACGCAGCATCAAAAAGAATTTTGATGATTTTGCTGTTCTTATGAGTCGGCTCCTTTTTACGCCTGATATAATTATTTTAACAGAATGCTGGCTTGACGTTGGGCACGCCTCTTTTGAAATTAATAACTACGACTATCACTGTTCCAAAACTTACCTTAATCAAAACGATGGAATAGTTGTTTACACAAAATCGTCTCTCCAGGCTTCTGTCGTAGAACCACCCTGCAAAGACTCAAACTGTCTGGTTGTCAATATCAGTAACGAACTATCTTTGATAGCCATCTACAGGTCACCTTCATTTTATAATATAAATAACTTCTGTGAATCCTTAACATACGTGATGGAAAAATGTACAGCAAGCACCTGTGCTATCGTAGGGGATTTGAACATTGATATAAAGGCGGGTGTTACTGACAGACGCGCGTCTGACTACTTAGACTTAACTGGTCACTATGGATATTTCCCAGGACATACGTTTCCGACGCGAGGAGGCAACTGTTTGGATCATGTCATGATCAAAACTCAGAAGCCTGCAACTATAACTGTCTGTGATAGTGGCATAACAGATCACGAGACGGTTATATTTGGAATTCACCGAGAATTAGTTAAAACCAGGGTCGAGAAACGACATACGCGAATTGATTACAAAAGTTTAAAAAAAGATATTGAAAATGAAAATTGGGATTGGCTTCTGGAATATTCAAATGTTACTGGAGCATTTCAAAAATTTGTTGAAAGACTATCGAGTAAAATAAATCAGCACACCTCTATTCGTGCATGTCGTAGCTCAGACGTCATTATCAAGCCATGGATTACTAAAGGCCTTCTGAAGTGCATAAGACGACGTGACTCAATGCACACAAATGCAAAGAAAGAAGAAAATCGCGATAATCTTCTCATTCAACAAGAGTATAAAAAATATCGAAACCATTGCAACAATATTTTAACGAATTTAAAACAAGATCATGACCGCAAACTACTAATGGAAACCAACGGCAATTGTAAAAAATTATGGTATGAAATAAAGAAAATTTGCAATATTAAAAATAAAAAAACTGGAAAGTCTGAGCTCGTAACTGATAGTGACAACCCTGTCCCCACGCTAAATAAAGTTAATAATTACTTCTCTAACGTTGGCAAGAACCTTGCAGCAAAAACTCTAAAACAACTTGACATGACTGAAACTGAACTGGCCTGAAACAATGACCAGTATAGTACGTTACACACTGATCCAAGCTCTTTTTTTCTTGCTCCGACTGACGAAAAGGAAATACTTTCAATTATTGCCCATCTAAAAATAACATCAGCGACGGGATATGATGGAATTAATAACGCATTCCTTAAGCAGTGCGCCCATGTATTAATGTGGCCGATTGCTTTCCTATGCAATTTAAGCTTAAGTACGGGGGTAGTACCCGATTGCGTAAAGATTGCAAATATTTGCCCGATTTTCAAAAGTGGAGATCCAAATACTCCAGCAAATTACCGCCCAATTTCGCTGCTGACAGCTCTCTCAAAAATCCTTGAGAAAGTTGTCAATAAGAGACTACTGGCATACCTGGAAAAAAATAAGTTACTTTCGGACAATCAATTTGGTTTTCGGGTTGGCAGGTCCACGGAAGATGCAGTAACTAACTTAGCCGAGTTTATAACTTTGAATCTGGATAAAGGACGGGCATGTACTGGAATCTTCCTGGACCTTGCAAAAGCCTTCGATACGATCTCCAGAAAAATTTTGATAAAGAAAATGTCATTGCTGGGGATTCGTGGCGTTGCATTGGACTGGTTTGTCTCATATCTCTGTGAAAGAACGCAAAGGGTTGTACTAGGGGAATATTGTAGTGACCCAACCACCGTGCATTTTGGTGTTCCACAGGGAAGCGTGCTGGGCCCACACTTTTCATTATCTATATAAATGGACTTTGCAACATGAACCTCCCACAGGCAAAAATTTTCACATATGCTGATGACACCGCAATCGTTTTTCATGGGAAAACATGGGACGAAGTGCAACGCGTGGTGGAAGGTGGGGTGAAGGCTGTTGCGGACTGGCTGCAGCACAATCTACTGACGCTAAATATAGATAAAACCAAGGCCATAAATTTTGCTGTATCGAAGCGTTCTTCTCCTAACAGAGTGGGTTGTCTGCGGCTGCACTCCTGTACTGGTTCCGACCAGTGTTCGTGTCCTTGCATCGAGCAAACTGACTCTGTTAAATACCTAGGAGTCATTGTTGATAATAGATTGACGTGGTCCGCACACCTGAGCGCTCTAAAGGGCCGGATTAGAACAATGCTGCGAATCTTCAAACAACTAGGGAAGATTGCTGAGGATTCGGTCCTTAAGATGATCTATTTTTCACTTTGTCAATCTATTCTCAATTATTGCATAGTAGCGTGGGGCGGTGCAGGCAAGACCTTACTAATCAAAGTAGAAAGAGCTCAGCGCGCTCTACTAAAAGTTGCGTATAGACGACCGTACCGGTACCCCACGAATAAACTGTATTCGGAAGTGGGAGTTCTTAGAGTTAGGCAACTTTACATACTATCTGTGACGCTATACGATTCCATAAAACTGCCTTAAGCACGTGTATCTTTTCAAGGCGACGGGTAAATTGGGACAGATTCCAATGTCGTAAAATAATCGGCAGAAGGTCTTTTGGTTTTATGGGACCACACTTATACACGAAACTCAATGGCCTACACAAAATACTAAAACTAACACAAAGGAAATGCAGACTGAAGGTAACAAAGAGTCTTCTCGCAATGGACTATGACAAGACGGAAGGTTTTTTGGTCTAAGTTAAAACCCACAGTTCACACATCATACACATACACACTTACTCACTTACGTACCTACATATATCATAAGCACCAACACAACTGACACAAATTAAACCACAATGTACTGTACTCCTTCATTGTTTTTTATGCCTATTATTAAGTTAAAGAATGTATGTACCTATTTTAAGTTAAAGAATGTATGTACCTATTTTTAAGTTAAATAATGTAAGTACCTATTATTAAGTTAAATAATGTAAATCTACAAAAATGTAAACGGAACGAAGTAGCCTGGATCTCACAACACAGGGAATCCTAGTGTGAGGTCCAGGAATTCAATCGATTTGAATGTAAACTTTTCTAAATAAATTTATTCTTATTCTTTATTCTTATTCTTAATAAATTACAATTAGCCACAATATTCAATTAAAAATTATTTTTCTAGTCAAATAAATAAATACGTCTACATTAATTTGTCATTTAGAAATTCATCAGTCGTATAGTAACATTTTTCAATTAATAACAATTTAAGTTCTTTTTTGAATTTTGTAACATTCAATCTTTTTATGGCATCGGGTAATTTATTGTAAATGCGTGGTGCCATGCCTAAAACGCTCTTTCTCACTAAGGCAGTCTTACAACGCTGATTGCTTAAAGAATTTGCGTACTGGCTACGAATCGCAACATCTCGTAACGTCGACACTTTCTCAAATAAACTCATGTTTGTCTTGACGAAAACACTGATTTCAAAAATATATAATGAGGGTAACGTGAGTATTTTTAGCGATTTAAATAATGGTACACAGCTATCATCCATTTTCAGACCACACATTGATCTTATGCATCTTTTTTGTGCCTTAAAAACGATGTCTTTATCAGTAGAATTGCCCCAAAAAATAATACCATATCGCAAAACTGAGGCTACTAGACCGTGATATGCAACTAGTAGCGCATCCATATTTATTTTTCTGGCAATTTGGAAAAGTGCGTATGCTGATTTATTTATCTTCTTACTCAAGTCATCTATGTGAGCCTTCCAATTAAGTTGTTTATCAACGAATAGACCTAAGAATTTTGCTACTTTAACTTCTTCAATGTCACAGTTACCATGTCTGATATTTACTTTTGGTATTTCAGTTCTTTGGTGAAAGTGCATTATTTTGGTTTTTTTTAAGTTTATAACTAAATTATTTTTATTAAGCAAATTAATTATGTCCCATAGTGTATTATTTATGTCATTTTGATAAATATTGCGATCAATACATTTTACTATGGCAGTGCTGTCGTCTGCAAACATCACCATTTGATGTTGAGTCACCTTTGGCAGATCATTTATATAGATTAAGAAAAGAGGTGGCCCAAGGACGCCCAAGGATTCATTCTTTATGCGAAATCGTTCACTACCCCGACACTATTAGTTTTAGAATGGTATCATTATTTTGCATTGAACTGTCAAGTTAGTGAATAGGATTAAAAGTTCAACCTTAAATACATTATTTTACTTAATCTGATTTTCACCATGGCAGATAACGTGTAACTCTTATTGCCTGAAATCGACAACACGCAATGAACAATTACGGCAATCATTGCTTGTATCTTTTAGACAGGCATTTTACCTGCAGTAGCACAGTTAGAGTCCGTTTACACTTATTTTGCCTCTGAGTATGCGTTTCTCTCAAAATTAATCTCTTTAATCCAAACAGTTACCCATCTGGATGGAATGGAATATAATATAATGTTTACAAACGTACATAAACTCACACCTTTTTCACATGAGGGTAGGCAGAAACTACAGAACGTCACCTGCTAAGATACAGAGAGACATACTGTTTTTGCTTCGTTTATGTTCATACATCTGGTCCAACATATTATCAGTACTACGCACCTGACCTTTCTGAAGCACCAATAAGGTCACTATATGTTCTCCTAGGACGGCGCCCATCGACGTGTCCAGTTACATCTGCCTTGTAAATACTTTCATGGTTTTACATCTGGAATTTTTCAGTAGCAGCCCAGATTTGGATTGGTTGATGACAATGCGGTTGCCACTTATTACATGGGATTTTAACATAACTGGCGAAATACGAGTGTATATTAGGTAACCTCTGCCTCACCTTTGGGGGAATGCAGGCGTAATATTATGTTATGTTGGTAATTTTAGATATTCCCTTTAACTACTAACAGCTACTTCAAATCTCAATGATTAAGGTTATTAAGGCATTCAACCCTCGCCTACTCGCCCGTCAAATGCGATTGATTTTAAAAGCTGCGTAAATGTCAGTATGTCATAAATATAGGTCGTTTGCCCTGGAATTGGGTCACGGCTCGCGCTCCCGTTGACCTGCACAGTCATTTTAAGTTCACGGTTATCATTTTTGTGGTCAGAGTAGGTTTTTGTGTAAATTGCTGTTTTATTGTAGCGCCTTGAGAAAATGTTGCTGCAAATGTTTTTGTTCTTGCGTAATGTAGAGCTGAAACTTACTTTCAAGATATGTTTTTTACTGTATTAAGTTGAATACATACTTTGTTCTGCTTTGTTGGAGGTAACTCATAATCTTCCGAAAGGAAAAATGAATGAAAATCACACAAATAAAAAAGATTTACGTTAGCAATTTTATTAAGATTTTTAAGTAAATTAAAAAGTAAATTAGCCTGTAAGTGATACAGAATAAGAAATACCCGGAACTTCAATCGAAACTACGTATTTCGTGCTTAGAAAATCTAAACCCTGCATTCTTGGAAAAGTAGCATATCCTCATTTTTGCAATTCGTAAAATACTCGGCGTTAATCGTTGTGCTTTTATTTCATTTATCTCCATCACTGTATTAACTGCCCTGTCGGTTTAGTGGTCGCAAGCGCGACTACTGAGCGTGGTGTCCCGGGTTCGGTTCTAAGGGATCGGGCAAAGGATTTTTTCATTGCGAATTTCCTACTTACACACAGCCCGGAGTTTGGAGGTTACCGGTGTGATATCCCAGTGCCTCTGAAAATACATTAAGCTGTTTGTACTTCGCCTAATCTCTCGCCGGTCTTGTCGGGTAGCCGTCCCATCGGAGTTAGAGAATGAGTGCCCCTGTGTCTCCGCACACAGTTGAGCACTATAATATCTCTCGCGAAGGAGGAGGCGGGGCGCGTGAGGGAGTGGCAGTCTCTGCGCCCTCACGTCCCTAGCCGCCGCAGGAGGAGACGCCCCGGGCGTCGGGAGTCAATAGCGGACTCCCGGCCACCGTAGGCGCGAGCTTGCGGGTGGCGAGCAATGGGTAGCTCGCCGCCCGGTAAGGACCAAGCTCGGGTCGACGGCGCGCAGTGTTCCACGCGCGCCTCAAAGAGATGTCAGCAGCAGTGTAGGGGTCTACTAGGACCGATGCCTGCCGGGGTCGCGTGATTGTTCGAAAGAGATACCGTGACCCTGGCACATGGGCAACTGATGGAACACGGGTGGGTTTTAGTCAGTAAAAGTCTGACACGCCCTCCCGCTCCGCCCAGAGCGGGAGAAGTCATTTGATGATTTCCCATCCTGAAAAAAAAAAAAAAAAAAAAAAAAAAGCACTATAATATCTCCCGCGCCGATGGCCACTCTCCGTTTACATTGGCTGCCATGGCCGAAAGGTCTGGAGGACTATATAAATACACGGTAAAAGCTTTGCACTTACTACCAAAGCCGCTCAAAATACTGCATTCATCACCCCAGCATTATCCATAAGGTCCGAATTCATATAAAAGACCTAAAAAAAAGAATGGCAAACTATAAAAGGCCGCCGGCAACCCGCGGTAATGAGAAAACGTCCGTGAAAATGTTGAGTGCCCCTGGTTTTTTATGAGAAAAATGTGGCAGTAAAACAGTTCATTTTAAAAGTATATGAAATCACCCTGCTGCTTCCTTCCTTCCTTTTTATTCCTGTTTTAACGTGATAATTGGTAGGTTGGGACCAGAAAATGAGTTAGCTAAGAGGGTTTTTTTTGGTTGGGAAATCATCAAATGACGTCTCCCGCTCCAGGGTGGAGCGGAAGGGCGTGTCAGACTTTTACTGACTAAAACCTACCTGTATTCGTTCAGTTGCCCATATGCCAGGGCCAAAGTAACTCTTTCGAACAGATCTCGCGACCGTGGCAGGAGCTAAGAGGGATGACTTATTTATTTATTAAAACTTCATCTATACTAATATTATAAAGAGGAAAAATTTGCATTTTTGTTTGTTTGTTTGTAATGGATAAACTCAAAATCTACGGAACCGATTTTAAAAAAATGTTCACTATTAGAAAGCTACATTATCTGCGAGTAACATCGGCTATATTTTATTTCAGAAACAATAGGGGTCCGTAAGATATTTGGGTTTTTCGGACCCAAGGTGTAATCATCCAAAAAAGTTCCTTATTTGGCGTACGCCGCCTAAACTATAAAAGAATTCAAAGTCGAGGTACCAGGTCATCATAACTTGACAGGAGCTTACCAAACAAAGGAGTGTCAGGTAGAAAACGCTTACCAGACCACCACCACCAGGTTGTCAAACATGGTAGGTTTATTACAACATTGATTGAATTTCAGGCGATACGAAGCTTGCTGGGTCAGCTAGTACACAAATAAAAATAGACTGTACAAAGGCGGACTTAATGCCTGAGGAATTTTCTACCAGTCAATCATAGGAGGATGCAGAGACAGAATGGCAGTTGCAACATATGGGATAGACAGCATGGAAGCAATTATAAAATACAATAAATAAATAGTTGTTAATGAATAAATAGTTACTAAAACATAGATACATCATCATCGCCATCATTATTTCAGCCGAAAGACGTCCACTGCTGGGCATAGCCCTCCCCCAGTTTGGGGGCGTTTACCATAATCGCAACCCTTGACAGGCGGTTGGCGATCGCAGTAGGGTGGCTAAATGCATAGAGAACGCTGCTGCCCATTCTCTAGTAAGTCCCTTAGTCGCCTCTTAGAGCTCTTACACACGAGCGGCATGTTGCCAACGGCAGATAACTGCAGCCGTCGACACGCGATGATGACGCGTTTCTTTGAAGATGACGTGTCGCCGGCTGCCGTTGAGACGCGTCGACATCTGCCGTCAGTTGCCGTCGGCTGCCGTCAGCTACCGTCGAGACACGTGGACGGCTGACGCCGACACGTATCGATAGTAGCAATTACTTTTGCCGTTGCCAACATGCCGCTCGTGTGTAAGAGCTCTTACGACACTCACGAAATCGGGTGATGGTATTCTTTACGTCCGGAATCACACGGATTGCTCGGTGTAACTACTACTCAGAGAACCGATACTGTTCTGTCCAGTAGGCTCACTGAAATCCATTTGTTGCGAAACCGATGAGACTACTGGGCAGGGGTAGACAGTTTGCCTAATTTCTTTTTACTTTTAAATGCTAAAGTTAGTTATAAGCGTACTTAAACGACTTTCCGTCGCTCGCTTTTCGCACCGTGGAAACATATTACGTGTGTAGCGAGCATCACCGCCGCCTCCGACTTGATATTATTATTTTGACTCATTGAGTTCCCATGAAAAGCAGAGGAAAAAACCTAATTGAGAGACCTGAGAACAGTAGTAGTCATAGCTGAGACTATGGAGGACTTCAGTACAATGCAAAGGTCATGGCGAATGCTCATGTGATACCCATCCATCTAATGAAGATCGGAGGCGCTACACTCAAAGTTGTGGACGAATATACGTACCTAGGACAGACTGTCCAGTTAGGTAGGTCCAACTTCGAGAAAGAGGTCAATCATCGAATCCGACTCGGCTGGGCAGCGTTCGGGAAGCTACGCAGTATCATCTCGTCCCACATACCGCAGTGTCTCAAGACGAAAGTCTTTGACCAGTGTGTGTTGCCAGTGATGACATATGGAACTGAAACGTGGTCGCTCATAATGGGCCTCATACGAAGGCTTAAAGTCACCCAAAGAGCAATGGAGAGGGCTATGCTTGGAGTTTCCCTACGTGATCGAATCAGAAATGATGAGATCCGTAGGAAAACCAAGGTTACCGACATAGCCCGAAGAATTGCCAAACTTAACTGGCAGTGGGCAGGGCAGACATTGCTCGCAGAACAGATGGCCGACGGGGTCGGAAGGTTCTGGAGAGGCGACCGCATACTGGAAGACGTAGCGTTGGAAGGCCTCCCACAAGATGGACCGATGACCTGGTGAAGGCCGCAGGAATACGTTGGATGCGAGAAGCACAGAACAGGTCGAAGTAGCGGTGCTTGGGGGAGGCCTTTACCCAGCAATGGACGTATTTCGGCTGAAATGATGGTGATGAGTGACCTTATTGGTGATGTTCTTCAGAAATGACAGGTGCGTAGTATCTACTCACAACCGGCGTGCGTGTATGACCAGATGTATGAACCTAAACTAGGCAAAAGGTGTATGTAACGATCGTAGCAGACGGTGTTCCGTTGTTTCTGCCTACCACCATGAGATAAGGTGTGAGTTTATGTGTGTATGTATATAGCTATAAGCAAAATCCTTGTTACTAACAACCTTGCCTTGGCTATGAACTATTTTGTCTGAAAAAAATGTTTTTTTTTCTTTATACAAATATCAGCAGAGTTTTCAGAAGTAATTCGGCACTAAGTGATATCCAAATAACTCGTTAACAAACCGCGATCTGATTTAATAAAGAAGGGGCTTAATTATCTGAAGGAAGGGCTTCATAAAAACCTTGTTTACTCGAAAATGTTCTCATCAAGATAGCCTTCAAGTTGATTAGCGTTTTAAAGATAAACTCGACGAATCAGGGTATTTTTTTCTTCGCTTATTTTTTTTCGTAATTAACTTCTGAGTTTGAATGTAGAACTTTATTATTCTTAATTAAATATTTTTTTGGCTTCTTCCAAATTCTAAATTAATGAGCCTCTGTGAGAGACCTTATAAAGATTGTTTTTGCTTTTAAGGTCGAAATTTCGGAACCCTTAAACTAGTTGTGCCCGCGGCTATGCCTGCGTGGATGTCGAAAATTATCCCATGAGAACGTGCTTACCTACGGGACAAAATGTAGTATTGTGTTAGTTATTCCTGCTAACATCTGCTATCATTCAATTTGCCGTCAAAATTTGTGTAGCCGTATTAGCCTGCAGAGCAAACGGATAGACAAAAATAAAAAAATGTTAAAAGTAACGTATATACTTTCATACTGCCTCGTTGGTCTCATTGGCGCTCTACTGTTGAGCGTGTTTGATTCCCTAGTCGGGTAAAGTGTTTATATATTATTAGTAGTATTGGGTTTTTCCATTAGGAATTTCTTAGTAACAGCCCGGAGTTTGGAAGACGGTGGCGTGATACCCCGTGCCTCGGGAAGTAAGTTAAGCAGTTGGTCCTGCGCCTGATCTCTCTCCGGTTGCGTCACAATGCCGTCCTATCGGACTATAAGAAAAAAAAAAACAGTTTTGTAAATTTTTGTCTGTATTTCTGTCTGTTTGTTCCGACTAATCTCTGAAACGGCTTTGTCCCTTTGTCGTGCTCACCACAAATAAATTGGAACAAGGACAGGAGTCTGATAATTATCACTGTAACAGGACAAGGAGATAGCCTCGTAAAATAAACCCGATAACTAACATTATCACGATTATTCGGATTTATATGCTTCTGTACAGTAATAGCGTCACATTCTAATAGTATGGCATTCATTTTGACAGTCCAACATCATTCATTGCGTTACTTATCTGTTGTTGAGTTGACAAACTCGAACATATGAAGGAATGAATTAGCAATTTCTTTTAAATGATTAGCTTTCTGTTAGTGGAAGTTTTTAGAACAGGTGTCGTGTCGAAAATAACCCTTTTTCAATTACTGATTTGTTTTGCCCATGAGTGGTGATGGCCCAGAAGTAACTGCCCCGACTTACAAATTGTTGTTTTTATAAATAACTAGCTTCTGCCCGCGACTTCGTCCGTGTCAAGTTTTTGCTCCCGTGACCTTTCTCGTCGCATCGAATTGCCGGCAAATTTTCGTCCACGTTTCGTTGCTACTCCGCTCCTTTTGATTGTAGCGTGATATTATATAACCTATAGTAAAGTATTCTATGTCCGTCTCCTGGTTTTAAGCTACCTCCTCACCAATTTCCAGCCAAATCGGTTCAGCCGTTCATGAGTTATAAATAGTGTAACTAACACGACTTTCTTTTATATATTTAGATTTCATTACCACCGCTCTCTAAACGGTTAAGGAAAACATCATGCGAAAACCGGTATTTCCAAGAACCAAATATTCAAAGTCATGTGTCATTTAATACGCACTGGGCTCCGATGACGTACTCCCTCTTAACACGTTGAGTGCCAAACACAGATTGTTGGTTAATCCCTGGCCACAGATTTAGAGCGCATACAAAACTGTTAGTAGCAAGCACGCGATATCGCGTGATCGGCCATATTATGCAGGGCCGACGAATCACGCGATATCGCGTGATCGGCACTATGGTGTTAAAGAGACGATGCCTGTGTTCCAGCAGTGCGAACATTGTGGGCAGATTATGCTTGCCCCGGACAGCATTTATACCTGTCGGAAGAATTTCGGTCGTCTTTTTCATTTAAACTGACAAAATTATCACACGGTTTTGGATTTGTCAACAGCCTATAAAGGATTCTTTTGATAAAATTGTTTGATGTTCGATTCGGCACGGTATTGTATCGATCGTGTGTGAATATTTATGCTCCACTGACAAAAATTACCTCTTATAATAAACAAAACAATCAATTTTACCTGTTTACAATATTTTGAGATGTGTTTGTGTGTTTCAGATGTGACTGGCAGATGTGCGTGGAAACGCCGGGGAAGGCCCTAGGAGGACATATAGTGACCTTATTGGTGATGTTCTTCAGAAAGGCCAGGTGCATAGTACTGGTAATCGACGTGCGTGTATGACCAGATGTATGAACATTAAACGAGCCGAAAAGAGTATGTAAGGATTGTAACAGGTGGCGTTTAGTAGTTTCTGCCTACCCCTATGGGAAAAAGGAATTTATGTATGTTTTTAAATTGAGATCAAATCGGGGGACCTAGACTTGGGTTCGTTATTAAATGACTTCAAAAAAGGAGGAGGTTAACAATTCGACTGTATTTTTTTTTTGTTTGTTATCTCATAACTTTTGACTGGGTGAACCGATTTTGATGATTCTTTTATTTGAAAGCTGGTGCTTTCCGAGTGGTCCCATTTTAATTTGGTTCTATTCGGACAATGGGATCCATGTGAAAACCATGTAAAGTCTTAAATTTGCATTAAGTATTTGCGCGACAAATGAACGAATAAACACGATTAGATTAGTGCGGAGTATCTACCATAACTAAAAAGTTAAAAATAAAAACTTTTTACAAACAAAAATAACAACCGACATCCTAAAAAAAAAAACACTACAAAGTGAAAAAGTTTTTTGTAATGTATTAACTGCATCTTATTACAGAATATCTTGATAATATTTAGTAGTTTAGATTTAGTCAGCTTGTTAAAGAACCAAATAAAGCCTCATCATGATTTACGCCCAGCTGAATGGAAGGTAAGTGGACATAATGGTCGCACCGGTGACGCGGCTGGGCGGCATGGCTCAGTAGCCACCCTTCCGAGCCACTGCGCCCGCCGCATGTAGCCACTGCGGGGGCTATTTGTGTGTTTATAGGTTAGCTGTGAGCTGCTCTATTACACTATTTAATCAATTGCAGGCAGCAATTGTTGGTTTAATGGTTTTAGTGTCAATACCACATGTTATATTGAATTTTAAAATTATTAATCACACAAACAGAACAGTAGTGGCCTAGTGGTATCAGCTCCATCTTACGAGTTGTAGGTCGTGAGTTCAAACCTAGACAGGCGCTTTTCTTTGTGTAAATGATTTCATCACCACTACTCTCAAAATGGTGAAGGAAAACATCGTGAGGAAACGGCAAGGCATGTTCTATAGAACCAAAAATTGGAAGACATGTGACATCTATCAACCCGCACTGGGCTCGCGTGATGGAATACAGCCCACTGCTTCTCAAAAGGGAGGTCTGAATCCCAGCAGTGGGGACATTATGTAAGTATGTAATCACAAGCATAAAGAAAACGAGAAATTAAAACAAAATGCAACGCGTAAAATATTGAAGAAAGATAAACATGATTAAAACCGGCCAAGTGCGAGTCGGACTCGCTCACCGAGGGTTCCGTACAAACTTGTAGGTATTCTCGGTTTAAAAATAAATGTTTTTTTTTTAATTTTATATTTCAGTTGATTGAATGTAAGGTAAATTGCCTTATACGATTTATGACGTTTTAAAAAAAAAACTACTCGCTCGATCTCGTTCAAACCAATTTTCGGTGGTAGTTTACATGGTAATGTACATCATATATTTTTTTTAGTTTTATCATTCTCTTATTTTAGAAGTTACGGGGGGGGGGGGGACACATTTTACCACTTTGGAAGCGTCTCTCGCGCAAACTATTCAGTTTAGAAAAAAATGATACTAGAAACCTCAATACCATTTTTGAAGACCTATCCATAGATACCCCACAAGTATGAGTTTGATGAAAAAAAAAATTTTGAGTTTCAGTTTTAAGTATGGGGAACCCCAAAATGTATTATTTTTTTTTCTATTTTAGTGTAACAATCTTGATGTGGTTCACAGAATACATCTACTTACCAAGTTTCAACAGCGTAGCTCTTACAGTTTCGGAGAAAACTGGCTGTGACATACGGACGGACAGACAGACAGACAGACAGACAGACAGACGGACAGACAGACAGACATGACGAATCTATAAGGGTTCCGTTTTTTGCCATTTGGCAACGGAACCCTAAAAAGTACGAATACGGGGTTATTCAAAAGCATAAAAAACCCCTTACTCAAAAGCAAAAAAAAAAATATTAAAGATTGGAATGACGACACTATACAAAATCTCCTAAAATATACCGTCGTCGCCGCCTTTGCAGTTTTTTTTTATTTACTCGTCCATAAACTTTGAACGAATAAATTATAAGTGTGTAGGTTGATATCCGCAGACCTTTTCTCTGAGAGATCCAACTTAATATATCATCATGATGCACTTAAACCTTTTTCGCGTATTGATACTTTTTATCCTCTTTTCACTCACTTTCGAAGCACACTTTATATTATCTCACTCCTTTGTAATGACGTGCGTTTATGTATGACCACTATTAGAAAACAGAGAAAGAATTAATTGGAGTCTGTACCAAATTATTATCACTAGAACTGAATTCTAAATTGATAAACTCACGCCTTTTTCCCATGGGAATAGGCACGTACTACAGCACGCAACCTGCTACGATCCTTATATACGGTGTATCTATTCATACACGAAATATTTTAAGAGGTACACCTGTAGGTGGTAAAGAAGCTACAGCAACGAAAAAAAATTTTTCTAAGGGTCTTTTTAAAATTTAATATTTATAAATTATTTGACGCACATAAGAAATACTGGCTCCTTCTTATTTTTTACGGCCCGAGACACCGCGGCCATGCTCGTGCCGTCCGGTCGTCGCCCTTGCAGCGTCAGGCGGGCCATTCATAGAATTTGGAGTAAAGGTTTTATGCAAAACGTCTCAAGTAGTTTTAAAATTATAATAATTACGAAAATTCAAAAACGCTTAGATATAAAAATTTCTTTTTGCTTCTATAGCTTCTTTACCACCTACAGGTGTACCCCTTAAAATATTTCGTGTATGAATAGATACACCTTATATACGAGTACATTCTCCTTTAGCTTCGTTTACGTTCATACATCAGCAGCAGCACCCTAATTGCGAAACGCACTATCTATCAGAATCTGAATCGGATTGAAGATTATTTATAATCCATTGCGTCATTTGTTCGAATAAATTGTCGGCTCTGCAACGTAAATAACGCAATGAATGTTGTTTAACTATCAAAATGAAACCAATTCTTACTGATAGCAAGTTACACAATTACCCCTCTGGTCATAGTCGCCTTCTACGACACTCACGGGAAGAAAATGGGATACTGCTATTCTTTACGTCCGGAAACATGCCGTTTGAGACACGGACTTACTACAGAATGGACAGCATCGTTCTCCATCCATTTTACCACCATACTACGATCGCCAAACCCGCCTGCCAACCGTGGCGAATTATGGCAAACACCCCCCCTTTGGGAGTGGCTTATGTTATGTCATGTAGGTAGTCATACTCGCACGCCGGTTGCGAGTACTACGCACCTTTCTGAAGTATATTCCGTGATAAATTCCTTTTTAGAAAAGTTTAATTACCTACCGTCATTGTTCCACATGTAGTTCAATACATACTCAAAGTGAAAGTATTGGTATTGTATTACAAATTCAAAAGGTCGCAGGCAAAGCCGCAGGTCGAAGCGGTAGGCAATAAATCAGAAGCGGTAGGCTTAGTAGGGATTGTCAACTTTGTTTACACAAGTAGTTACTTGAAAGGGTCCTTTGATACATGCGTATTTACGTGCCCTAAACAGACAGCTGGAGTGTACTTAACGACGTACTTATGTGTGAAAGGTATAGGATGGCAGATTTAATGTATTGTTATTTAAATATCTAGGTTCAATAGGGCTGCCTGCCATTTTATGATTGAATGGTAGGTGGTATTTATTTTTTACTTCCATTTATTGTACTTTAAGATTATATAAATGATTTATAATATGTACATGTACATAAAAACAGAAAGAAAAGAATCAGAGAGCATAAACAAACTCGTCTGCATCACTGTCAATGGGAAAAGTGCCTAAAAGGCTGGCAGTATTTCCACGTTGCATGGCAATGATAATTTTTTGTTCAAAAAATAGGCCAGGTCTCTGGTCACGTGAAGAGTCGACCAACCGCTTGGCTATGTCTCGTGAATGTTATTTTTGACTAGAATACAGCTATTGTTAAGTTTCATGAAAATATTATACTATCCCTAGTTCGTTTTTTAACATAACAGATCCACAGTTCATAAAACTGTTTAAGTCCTTACATCCGTACTACGCAGCTAACAAGATAAAAGATGTGAGCGTTTAATAATTCTACTACGGCGTAGTACGCATCTGGCTACTGCGTAAAAGAATACCGTTCTACGGCGTAGTACGCATTGTGCTACGCCGTAGTACGCACGTTGCTACGATCCTGTAGTCTTGGTAACATTGCGCCTTCGGGGCGTATTAGTAAACTTTCAGTAAGCTTTCCGTGTATGATAATACTCTTAAAGGACAATGGCAGGACTCCATGTAATTTGAGTATCGTGCTTAGTTAGACTTCGCGTATATTCGTGCAAATACACTCAAAAGATAAATCTCGGTCAAATTAAGATAAAATATAATCACAGCATATTTTCAATATTGGATTTCGCTAGAAAAACGTTTAAAGAGCAGATGGCTCTGTTTATATAATCCCATGACAATTAACCAACTAGTATTTATTATGCAGTAAACAATATATGAAATTCAAAGATGTCGGAAATTAATAGTACCAATTATAGCCACTTAGCTGACCCAAATTAGAAATTGGATCTGACACACCAGAAGTGCGTCATATCCTATTGTGCTCTATAAACTTGTACGTAAAGCAAGCAGCCATATTAACGTCATGATTGACAAAATATATTTGGTTATTACTACTTACATTAACGTTATATGTAAAGGAAAATCAAATAAAACAACGCTTTTGGATGAAGAAAACTAAATATGCGACCTAGGGACACGTCCAAAAAAGCTGAACAACTATATAAAAAATGGCTACTCTGTTCAAGAGTGCTAACCCTAGATATTTTGCAGTATATAATCGTATAGTTGTCTAGTTCTTGTTTGTAATCACTTCCTTTTCCGAGATCGGAGCACAAAACAGTGTTGACCTCAAATACGCCGTACCAAGTGTCTATAGGAATGTGGGCGTGTTCACCAAATAGGAACAAAATATCTAGAACCATAACAGACTAGATTTAATACACACTTTTCTTTAAAATTGCCTAATATGCCAATCAGCCTATTTCGTCCCCACTGCTGGGATACTGGCCTCCTCTCGGTGAGAGGGAGTGGACCGTAATGGTGGGCTGATATATGTCACATATCTTCGAACTTTTTTGGTTCTTGGAAATGCCGGTTTCCTCACGATGTCTTTTTTTCACTGTTTTGAGATCAGTAGTGATGAAATTATTTACACAAAGTAGTCTGACTGGGCTCGAACCCACGATCTGCAACTCGTAAGTCGGGGCCAATACCACTACACTGCTCTCCATCCTTATATTATACTAGCTGTTGCCACGTATTATACCTACATATAAACTTTCCTCTTGAATCACTCCCTCTATTGATGAAAACCGCATTAAAATACGTTGCGTAGTTTAGAAGATCTAAGCGTATAGACGCGAGAAGCGATTTTCAACCGACGAAAAAAACGGAGGAGGTTCTCAATTCAACGCGTATATTTTTTTTTTTGTTTTTTTTTATAAATGAACATGCATAACTTTTTACATAGTGGTCCGATTGTGATAATTCTTCTTCTATTGGAAAGGGTACACTCTGGAGGTGGTCCCATATAAATTTGGAAAGTAAAATCGAACCCTAAGGGTCGGAAAACAGGGGATGATTGATTGTTTACTCACTGATTGTAATGTATAACCACGCATAACTTTATACAGTGTTCGACGCCAGGCCAAGGCCCTGACCATCGCGAGGAGGCGAAACGCCGGGGCGAAACTCCGCTGCCGCAACAAATCGCGGCACGGCGGACAGAGCTCCGGTGTGATCTCATGGCGACATGGCGGGTACGATTGTCGCAACCCAGTGCTGGGCACGCCACAATTGCGGCGGTAAGTCCCCTCTTTGAGGAGTGGATAGAGAGGCGCCACGGCGTCCTCACCTTCCGCCTGACGCAGGTTCTCACCGGGCATGGGTGCTTCGGTGGGTTCCTGTTCAGGATAAAGCGGGAGGATACGTCCGGGTGTTTCCATTGCGAGGATCGTCTGGAGGACACGGTGGAGCATACGGTGGAGGTGTGCCCTGCCTGGGCGGAGCACCGCCGTGTCCTCGTGGAGGCGATCGGCGGCGGCGACCTCTCTCGTCCGGCCCTGGTGCGAGCCATGGTACGGAGCGAGAGGGAATAGGAAGCCATCACCTCCTTCTGCGAAGCAGTAATGCTCGCGAAGGAGGAGGCGGGGCGCGTGAGGGAGTGGCAGTCTCTGCGCCCTCACGTCCCTAGCCGCCGCAGGAGGAGACGCCCCGGGCGTCGGGAGTCGATTGCGGACTCCCGGCCACCTTAGGCGCGAGCTTGCGGGTGGCGAGCAATGGGTAGCTCGCCGCCCGGTAAGGACCAAGCTCGGGTCGACGGCGCGCAGTGTTCCACGCGCGCCTCAAAGAGATGTCAGCAGCAGTATAGGGGTCTACTAGGACCGATGCCTGCCGGGGTCGCGTGATTGTTCGAAAGAGATACCGTGACCCTGGCACATGGGCAACTGATGGAACACGGGTGGGTTTTAGTCAGTAAAAGTCTGACACGCCCTCCCGCTCCGCCCAGAGCGGGAGAAGTCATTTGATGATTTCCCATCCCAAAAAAAAAAAAAAAGGCCCTGACCATAGGATTTAATTAGCGCAGTGGAAGCTATGATGTGGTAGGTCCCTGGGACAAGAGTGGCTTAGCGAACTGTTCGCCGTGCGCGGAGCTGATTAATACAAACATTCAAAAGACTCACCTGGTTGAAGAAACTGGTTCTGGAGCCTACCTGGATTTATGTATGTAAATGAGTGTATATTGTATGGTGTAGTGACGCTGTGAGTATTCCAGGATAGATACAAGGCCGCCCCAAGACGCTAGAGGTTTTCTCTGCACGCGGTCTCCAATGGGTCACTATAACCTCAAACTCTTTCAATCAATGTCCAAAGATACACCCGTTCTATTTCGTCAAAAGGGGTTGGTTACACATAAAACAATTGGGTCAAGACAAATTGTCCACTAACGACCGATTCAAAAGGGTTACAACAAGGATCGCACAAAGCAAAATTCGACAGACATTTTTCAAAGACCAAACCAAAGTGTCAAAATGAAATTGACAAGTGACAGATGTCACTCCGTTCGGTACGCTCCGTTAGACGCACAGATTAAACAAGTCAAACGGGACGGAACATACAGAGTACTCCGATTTTGATAATTCTTTTTTTATTGGATAGGGTATATCTTGCCAAGTATTATAAGTACATGAAAGCTACAAAAAAATATAAAATAAAAACTTTTTAACAAAAAATTAAACCACCGAAAAACTGAAAAGCAAAAAATAATAAACCTTAAAATTTTGAGTCGGCGCTGAAAAATCAATGAACAAAGATCACTCAAAGCGCCAACTCATAATTTTCAGGTTTATTATTTTTTGCTGTTCAGTTTTTCGGTGGTTTAATTTTTTGTTAAAAAGTTTTTGTTTTATACTATGTAAATATTATAACCTTGGGGGACCTTGTGAAGGCCGCAGGAATCCGCTGGATGCGGGAAGCACAAAACCGGTCGAAGTGACGGAGCTTGGGGGAGGCCTATGTCCAGCAGTGGACGTCTTTCGGCTGAAATGGTGATGATGATGATGATGATGAAAGTTTATCATCAAATAGCTGTAAACCCCAGTTCCGACTTCGCTTGTTTAACATTAAAAAATTTCAGTCTTAGAAAAAATATATATTATGCAACAATTTATTCATTGAATATTTCCGCAGTACGCAGTCGTTGACCTCTAAATATTCAATGGTTTTATCGCTTGCAATGCAAGTAATAATATTGTAAAAATCTAATAAAACATTGATGAGGTGGAAGTGTCAAGGAAAAAGCTATTTAATTTAAATAAAGTGAATATTTAAGGTGGTAATAAATTAATTACTGACGTTACAATGTATTTCACCATATTAATAATTGTTACCCAAAAAATCTACAGAAAAATTTAGTTCAATTTGTCCTTGGCATTGTCATACATAATAATTTTATTTGATTTTAATAAGCCATATTTAAATAGATAACATGAGAATCACTTTTTGTAGCGTTCTTTTGTTTTGGGTAATAAAATCAAAGTCAAAGTCAAAGTCAAAGTATCTTTTTTTTTCTTTTTAGGGGTGGTTCTCTTTTCTTTTCTGTTTTTAAGTATCTTTCTTTTTGTTTTTTTAAAATACCTACCTGCTTAACAGTTTTTGTTATATCTTTATACAAGGTGGCAGATCGTCCCGCATTCTGGTATCATGGACCCTGTCAGTACACAATTCTAGACCACTGCGATGATTTTGTAGGCTATTGCTGTTCCATACATTTGACCGTGGAGGTATTGTACTTGCTTGTAACAAACAGCTGATTTAATTAAAATAACCGACGAAAAATTTCAACGCTGTGGGGTTCAGAATCATGCAATGAATCCATGGTTCTAGGTTAGCATCCATGACCCTGCCACCCTGTATACATATATTCTGGTAGACGCAGATTTTTCATATCTATACTAATTACTAATTACTATATATATTATATTATTATATATATTAATTTTATAAAGTTGAAGAGTTTGTTTGTTTGTTTGATTGAACGCGCTAATCTCAGGAACTACTGGTCCGAATTGAAAAATTATTTTTGTGTTGGGTAGCCTATTTATAGAGGAAGGCTATATAACATCACGCTACATCCAAGAGGAGTGGAGCAGTAATGAAAAATGTTGCTAATACGGGGAAAATCACACAGGTAGGCGATTCGACGCGACGGGAAGGGTCGGGGGAACAAGAAATTTAACGCGGACGAAGTCGCGGGCAGAAGCTAGTTTTGTATACATGTATAAATTCACCCCGGCTTTCGGCCCGTGGGAGTAGGAAAACGCCACCTGCTACTATCCTAACAAACTCCGGTTTAGGTTCATTGCACGCCGGTTGTGAGTACTACGCACCTGACCTTTCTGAAAAACATCACCAATAAGTTCAATGTCCTTCTAGGGTGTCCCTCCCAGCTTGTAAATAATACCTACATTGGTTAATAGTAGACTATATCAACTAGCAATAGACGTCCGTCTTTTTTGGGTTCCGTTGCCAAATGGCAAAAAACGGAACCCTTATAGATTCGTCATGTCTGTCTGTCTGTCCGTCCGTATGTCACAGCCATTTTTCTCCGAAACTATAAGAGCTATGCTGTTGAAACTTGGTAAGTAAGTAGATGTATTCTGTGAACCGCATTAAGATTTTCACACTAAAATAGAAAAAAAAACAATACATTTTGGGGTTACCCATACTTAGAACTGAAACTCAATAAAAATGTTTTCATCAAACCCATACGTGTGGGGTATCTATGAATAGGTCTTCAAAAATGGTATTAAGGTTGCTAATATATATTTTTTCTAAACTGAAAAGTTTGCGCGAGAAACACTTCCAAAGGCGTCGGGAGTCCATAGCGGACTCCCGGCCACCGAAGGCGCGAGCTTACGGGTGGCGAGCAATGGGTAGCTCGCCGTTCGGTAAGGACCATTACCCATCAAAAAAAAAAAAAACTCAAATACAAAAATTTAAAAAAAAAACCTATATTTCATAAGCATACAAACCTTATGCATAAACCAAGGATACCTACAGGTTTGTACGAAACTCTCGGTGCGCGAGTCCGACTCGCACTTGGCCGGTTTTATATTTTTGTGCGGAAAATGTCATCTGATGGCCATGTACAATTATGGAATTTTCGTGAAGGTTAACAAGCTATGCAATATTCAGTGTTATTCAGCAGTATGCAATGCATAGCTCTATGACGTCACAAAAATGTCAAAATTGCTCTATGACAGTTTCTGCGCACTAGAGGGTTTTTAAATAGATCATTTGACGTAGGTATTTATTGGATACCGATATCGAAAACAAAAATAAAAACATTTCTTTTTCCACCATTCCAATTTTCTTCAAAACTTATATAGAGTTGACGTATACATTAAACGACTCTAGTTTTGGTTTTTGGTAATTCCTAAAAAATATCTATGTCCCACGGAAAAATACAAAAACAACAGATCGATTACGGGCATTGACCTTCGCCCATCGAACAATAATTTGTTTTTTTTTTGCATCCGTTTGTTTTCGATATCGAAATTATAACCTGGGTAAAGGTATTGCCAGCTCATTCAATTTGACCATGTGAAGTCCTCCAGACCGCATTTCGACCATGGCGGCGAATCTTAGCGGAAACTAGTCATCGACGACGGAGATAAAATATAATGCACAAGTGTGCGCGCAGATACAGGTGCACTCTCACTAACACTGACTCTTATAGTTCGATGAGGTGGCAATTCGACACGACTGGAGAGAGATCAGGCGCAGAACCAACGGATTAACTGGCTTTCCAAAAGCATGAGGGTATCGCACCGCCCACTTCCAAACTCCGGGCTGTTATTGAGAAATTCCTAATGGAAAGACCCAATAACATCAACCCTACTTATTATTTCCGTGTGAAAATGGCTGTACAGAATAGCACTATCTCATTTCTTTCCGTGGGAGTCGTAAAAGGCGACTAAGGGACTTACTAGGGAATAAGCAGCAGTGTTCTCTGTGCACTAACTAACACCATACTGCCGCTGAGGTGGAAGTGTACATTAGCGTGGTGATTATGGCTAACTACTCCAAATGACAAACACTAAAATGTTGTAGTAGCGGTGCTTGAGGGAGGCTTATGTCCAAGTACTCGGGCGCTGGCTCGGGAGGAGGCACGGCTCCCTGTCGTTTCGAGCGACCAGGTGCTCTCGGGGCATGGTTGCTTCGGGAAGTACCAGTGTCGCAAAAACAGGGAACCGGACACCCGGTGTCACCACTGCGTCGACTGTTGGGAGGACATGGCGCGGCATACGCTGGCAGAATGTGCCGCTTGGGAGGAGCCACGTCGTGCCCTCGTCCCAGGAGTAGGCAGTGACCTGTCACTGCCAGCCGCGGTCGAGTCGATGGTCGGCAGCGAGGAGTCCTGGGACGCGATGGTATCCTTCTGCGAAACACTCATGTCGCAGAAGGAGGCTGCGGAAAGAGAGCGGGAAATTTCTTCCGCTCACCCAGCCCGCAGCAGGCGCACCGGGCGTCGGCGGAGGGCTGACAACGCCCTCTTCCAGCCCCCCCTAAATGGGTCCAAAGGCGGGCCGGCATCAGTCGGGGATCGCGAAAGACGCATTAGTTCCCGTGGTCCCCGACGTAGGTGTGGGACGGAACACCGGGGTGGTTTTAGTCAGTAAGTCTGACGGGCCCTTCTGCCCACCCCAGGGCGGAGGAAATCCATGAAAATTTCCACATCGAGATAAAAAAGGCTTATGCAGCATCGTCTTTCGGGTGGAATGAAGATGATGATGATAACATTTACAGATCCGACCGGACCGGATTACTAAGTAGTTCAAAATCTATGTATTTTACAGTTTTAAACTCAATAATTCACGGACTAAACGATAAAAATAATAGTTAAAAAAAAAAACTAAAAAACACGCTTCCATAGAAAACCAAACTAAAAAGTAGAAAATAATGGAATAAAAACGTGGGGTGCCTGAAATCAATAAAAAAAAACCTTAAAAAGCACCCTACGCTTTTTGAAACTATTATTTATTTTCTATTTTTTAGGGTGTTTCGAATTTTGAGACGTATGCCAGCGTAGTTTGTGACGTATGTCAGCGTAGTTTTCGAAGACAGTTTTTTTGCTGTCCTGGTAACCCTGGTAAGGATAATGGCACAAATTTATGAAATTATTGCATTGTCACCGGTCTTTGACAGGTGTGCAAAGTTTGAATGAAATCTGGTCGTTTAAAGTGGGTCAAAATCGCGCTATATGGAGTCGGTTACAAACAAACATACAAGTGAAGCTAATATAAAGCGTGTAAAAACAAACCACACACTTAACTACAACCAAAAATACCTATAAATTCGTAAACAGCAGATCGAATATTAAAATAAATAGTTATATTATACGAGCTACGTCAATACGAAGCCGATAATATCATTCTAAAATTTTATTATAGTGTGGGATTAAATTATTTCTTGTGGACATATTATTTGAATAATTAACATTTTTTTACATTTAAAGGGATTGGTGACGCGGGCGAGTTTGCTTTTTAATTACTTCCTGTGTTTTGGTGGTTCGTGGTTTTTATTATTTTCAATCATGGAATTTTAAGTTCCTAAGAATTGATATGTAAATAAATATTTGCGAAAAATCGTGTTATTACCTTTTGTTTTGTACTATTTCTTTACTGTGCGTTTACACAGTAAAGAAATAGTAGGTTTATTCATTACTAGCTCCTACCCGCGACTTCGTCCGCGTTAAATTTCATGTTCCTCCGACCCTTCCCGTCGCGTCGAATCGCCTACCCGTGCGATTTTCCCCGTTTTTGCAACATTTTTCATTACTGCCCCGCTCCTCTTAGTTTTGGCGTAATGTTATACAGCTTATAGCCTTTCTAGATAAATAGGCTACCCAACACAAAAATAATTTTTCAATTCGGACTAGTGGTTCCTGAGATTAGCGCGTTCAATCAAACAAACAAACAAACTCTTCAGCTTTATAATATTAGTATAGATTTATCTCTTTCATTGCGTTTATAGGGCTCTAAAAATAGCTGTATTATTTTTTAATTCTTTTTAAAATAATAAACGGTGGCGCTAGTTCTGGTTGTAGTGGTATACCCTGAATGAACCTTTTTGTGAATAATTATGATAATTGAGGTGCTTGTGATTAACAGCCGCACAGGTATGATCGATCCTTTTAAGCTACGTTTGCAGCGGTGGGTCCAAGCATAGGTGAGCATCTTGACATAGCAAGACCCCTCTGTGCCTCGCTGGGCGGGAGCCGGGAAGGCTGTGTCATTCGTGGTTCTTTGACAGCCGTCGTCGTGTTACAGGTCGTCAGAAGCCCAAAAGTCTGACAATCAGTATTTTCAACGCGTACCGTATTACCCAGTAACTGGTTTGTGGAGGTCAGCTAGGCACTCACTTCATGAGATACTGGTATACAGTTACATCCCGTTAAACTGGAAGAAATCCCTAATTTGAAAATGGATGGCAAAGGCCTAAGCAGATGACGATGAATTATATTTATCTTATTGTTTGTGAAATTATTATAGCTGTCGTATTTCATTAAAAAAAAAAAAACAAAAGATAATTTTGGCATCGTATTTAACCAGCTTTAAGACCAAAGCAAATAATACTCTTCTATTATTTTATAAAACCTTCACAGTCCCTTACAGGTAACAGATGCTACTTTCAAAAAAACAAGTCCAAGTAACATTTTATATTTCTTTTTGAACTATTTCCAAAGGAGCGTGTAACGGAACTTCGTAACAAGTTTCCAGATCCTTGTTCCACTGTCATTGTTGGATCGTTTCAGGAAACATCTCATTATCCTTATTTGCTCCAAAGGAAGGTAGTTTACAGTGAGCTTGTTAGTGAAGGTTGTAACTTTTGCATACCTTTCAGTATTTGCTTCCAATTTTCGATTAGCAGTATAACTTTATGCGGATACTTGATATTTTCTGTAACGGTCTAAGTAACGGTTGGTTCGTGGATGGGTCACCATCTTATATACCAACACCCTACCATGCCTCGGAAAGCACGTTCAGCCATTGTTCATGGCTGTCTTTCATGGATCTTTAACAGTCGTCAAGGATCGTCAGAAGCCCGAGTCAATCTTAGTTGGAAAAAGGCTAAACAAATAATGATGGCTTGGGATTTCTTGTGTCCTACTTTTTAATCTGGTAAAAATGTAGGAGTTACCCAATATTTTCATCGACAACGTTATTCATATGGTGGAGGATATCGCGACCTTCGTAGTGGCTGGTCTTCGAAGTGACTGCACACATACAGTTACTAAACGAGATAAATGACCACGATCGCCACATATAGTTGAAGTTTAGTAAGAAAGAAACCGTTGGACCATTTTTGATTAAAAAATTAATTAATCTCTTTTGGTGATCTGATAACACAACACACTTCGACGTTGTTGTAAACTATGTATTTGAGGCACAGAATCGGGCGAGGTGGGAAGGCCTATGTCCAGCAATGGACGTCTTTCGGCTGAAATAATGATGATTATGAAGAAGGTGAAAGTAACTTTTTTATTATAAAACTAATTGTAAACTTTCAATTATAAAAAAATAGGTATAAGAAAAAAAATGTCTGCCATTCATGGCCAGACCGAAATGTGTTAGTAAATATTGTGCAATACTCATCGATCAAGCCAATAAATTGTTCGTAACATTATGTGAATCAATTACTACTACCAAGGTTGTGATGATGCAGAACATTTTAATAACATTCCCTGATGCTTGTCTAAACACATATGAAATAATTAGCCGAAATCATGACGCTCAGCCATCAATTTTAAATGCAAATGACACTATTAGCATAACTGCCTAGGTACATAAAATTAGGCTAAGTATAACCGGTGGTCGTAGGTATTCAAGAGTTGCAAGGATAGAACCTTCGAAATAAATTACTATCTAGCAATATCGTTCAAACTCGAGCTATTTATTTTAATCTAGCTGTTGCCAGCGGCTTCGCCCGAGTATTATACATACATAAACCTTTCTTTTCAATTAATTTGTCTATTGATGAAAACCGCATTAAAATCCGTTGCGAAATTCAAAAGATCGAAGCGTATAAACACGAAATGCTAATTTGTTTTATACTATGTAAAGATAAACTAATTAGACGCACTTTTGAACTGTCACAAGAAACTCTACGGACATTCTTAAAGATTAAAATATTTTTCAAATATAATGGAGTACATTTTGAAATGATACATGTGAGAAAGACGCAGAAAGACGTATGTACACAGTAAAAGAGTCCGTAATAAGAATTCAAAAATGAGATAAGGCGTGGCAGCTAAGACATGACCAGTCCTGCTGATGGCGCCCGTTCACGAACATGACGTATGGATCAGCACCATTCAGCTAAACCATTTTGAAGGGAACTAAATTATCCAAGACACCCACTACCACCAGCGAGACTTTTGAGTGAGCATGACATAGTCTCAGGCGCCAAAGCACATTCAAGTCAATGAAAGACGTTAATTAAAAGTATAATGTTTGTTTTCTTTATTACTTGTTTTATGAACTAGGTATCTCATCTTGACTGCCCCGTTGGTCTCGTGTTATTGGGTTTTTCCATATTTCTTAGTAACAGCCCGGAGTTTGGTAGTTGGCGGTGTGATAACCCCGTGCCTCGGAAAGCACGTTAAACGGTTGGTCCTACGCAGCTCTCCGGTCATGTCAGATTGCCGTCGCATAGGACTATGAGAGTGAGGGAACAGTGAATGCTCTTGTGTCTGCGCACACACTTGAGCAATAAAATATTGGGCACGCCACAATTGCGGTGGTAAGTCCCCTCTTTGAGGAGTGGATAGAGAGGCGCCACGGCGTCCTCACCTTCCGCCTGATGCAGGTTCTCACCGGGCATGGGTGCTTCGGTGGGTTCCTGTTCAGAATAAAGCGGGAGGATACGTCCGGGTGTTTCCATTGCGAGGATCGTCTGGAGGACACGGTGGAGCATACGGTGGAGGTGTGCCCAGCCTGGGCGGAGCACCGCCGTGTCCTCGTGGAGGCGATCGGCGGCGGCGACCTCTCGCGTCCGGCCCTGGTGCGAGCCATGGTACGGAGCGAGAGGGAATGGGAAGCCGTCACCTCCTTCTGCGAAGCAGTAATGCTCGCGAAGGAGGAGGCGGGGCGCGTGAGGGAGTGGCAGTCTCTGCGCCCTCACGTCCCTAGCCGCCGCAGGAGGAGACGCCCCGGGCGTCGGGAGTCGATTGCGGACTCCCGGCCACCGTAGGCGCGAGCTTGCGGGTGGCGAGCAATGGGTAGCTCGCCGCCCGGTAAGGACCAAGCTCGGGTCGACGGCGCGCAGTGTTCCACGCGCGCCTCAAAGAGATGTCAGCAAAACTGAAGGGGTCTGCTAGGACCGATGCCTGCCGGGGTCGCGTGATTGTTCGAAAGAGATACCGTGACCCTGGCACATGGGCAACTGATGGAACACGGGTGGGTTTTAGTCAGTAAAAGTCTGACACGCCCTCCCGCTCCGCCCAGAGCGGGAGAAGTCATTTGATGATTTCCCACCCTGAAAAAAAAAAAAGCAATTAAATATCTCTCGCGCCGATGGCTAGTCTCCGTTGAGATTGGCCGCCGCGCGCCGTGGCCGAAATGCGGTCTGGAGGACTATATATATCTCATCTTGCTTTCATCAACATCACACGAACATAATAATATCGCGGCGGGATTTCTTCGCGCACTGCATTTTCAACATACTGCTTACCGCCGAGAGTCGAAAATCGAACAGCAAAACTCTCTGTTTAATTTTCGGCGCGCTGCTATGTATTCTGTTGCATTCTCAATGCTCTGTTCAACACCGAGAGATGAAATTCCAGCGTACGAAAAAATCCCACAGCATTAATTACGTCTGTGTGTTTATATGGACTAACTGTCTCATCATTTTTCAGCCGAAAGACGTCCACTGCTGGACATAGGCCTCCCCCAAGCACCGCCACTTCGACCTGTTCAGTGCTTCTCGCATCCAACGTATTCCTGCGGCCTTCACCAGGTCATCGGTCCATCTTGTGGGGCCTTCCAACGCTCCGTCTTCCAGAACCTTCCGGCCCCATCAGCCATCTGTTCTGCGAGCAATGTGCCCTGCCCACTGCCACTTATGTTTGGCAATTCTAAATGTCTATTTCTTTTTAATTCCATTCAAATCAGCACGTGGATCTTATTATTGATTAAAGATTAGATAAGTTCCAGACAAAAATTAAACCAAATTGGGTAATTTATGAATGAGTAGTTGACTCTTCTATAATTTACGATGCATATAAAACTAGATAGTAATCTGATACTTAAGATCAAATTCATGTTTATCACTTCAATCTCTGAGTTGACTCAGATGCTAAACTATCTTAGCACGGCAAGCCCAGAGGTCAGACTTCAGATTAATATGTCCAAATCCAAATTAATGACGAACAGAACGAATATAGCGATAAGTATCTTTTGTTCTTATCTGGCGCTAGTTGACCTACCCCACCCCACTGGGTTCGATTCATAAGCATTATAGAGAAATCTATACATCTAAATATCTAAATAAAATTGGAGTATCGGTTTTTAATATGAAAATAACCGCTTTTTACTAAGTGTATATGGATGTATACACGGTACATATACCAAAACAACATTTTTCACAATTTTTGTCTGTCTGTCTGTCTGTTTGTTCCCCCTAATCTCTGAAATGGCTCTACCGATTCTGACGGGACTTTTATTGGCAGGTAGCTGGTGTAATGAGGAGTAACTTAGGCTACTTTTATTTTAGAAAAATTATTTTATTTTAGAAAAATACCTGCGTTCATTTCCGACATTCACGCGAGCGAAGCCGCGCGCAAAAGTTAGTACAATATAAAATACGAAAAATGTCAAAATGACAAAAGTCACTTGGTACATTCAACCGGTTAAAAATAATTTAGCATGTTAGTTTTGTTAGTTTCCTTTTTTCCCTATTGGAAGGACCCCAGATTAGGTAAAAGCCTCCATCAAATTTGTCTCTATGGTATGCTATTTGTCTCCAGTTCGATCCAGTTATTCTTTTTATTTCGTCTTCCCGTCGTGTTAGTGGTCTTCCTCTGGTTCTCTTTCTATGTGGGTCTCTCAATAGAATCGCTCTTACGGTCCCTCTCTGGTCTGTAAGCCTCGTTACGTGGCCTGCCCATTTCCACTTCAGTTGTTGTGCATATTCATATATGGTGATCAAAATGGTATTTGATAAATCAGCAGACGTCCACTCTCGAGGTTTGCTATAGGGCTATGGAATGGAGTATTGTGGGTATAAAATGTATGTTAATTTCCAATTCTCCTTAAGTTCTGAGTTGAGCTGTATGATTACTGACAAATGCGTGCACTGATTGGACAGGTCCACTCAATCTGTGTGGTTCTTTCCTTAAAAGACCACTTCAGACACCAATCCACATGTCTTCACATGATCTGATTATGTCTGGACTTTAAAAGAAACTGTGACCTCTGAGTTTGTTTCGGCCTTTCTTCTCAGAGTAGTCAGATAGGAAACGACGACCTCATCCAGCTTTAAAAAATATGATTGATGTGTAAAAGTGTTTATACAAACCTACTTGCAAAAATAGTCATTTATCAATACGACCATCCGTTCCAACACAGAGATTACTGGAAAGCTGCCTTGCTAAAATGGATTGGCCTAGACCACGGAGTAGAGTTCTTTATTTCGTGAGCTAGACACATCTGCTGCATGCCAGACGACCCATGGGTTAAACTTATGACTTGATCGATCTCTCTTATGGCAAGTGACACCAAGGTAGGCCCAAACGAAGATGGCGAGATGAGCTGGACTCCTTCAACAAGAACTGGCCAAAAGAGTTTGGAGGCCACTTCCCTGAAGTGGGACCTCACAGGCTTTTAATTATTATTATCATTCCATACATCAGCATCAACTGCCTCATTGGTCTAGCGGTAGCAAGCGCTACTGCTGAGCATGAGGTCCGAGGTTCGATTCCCAGGTGGGGCAAAGCGTTATTCGGTTTTTCCATCTGGAATTTCTCAGTAGCAGCCTGGAGTCTGGATTTGTGCCCGGTTGATGGCAATAGGCTCGCCCCCTATTACACGGGACTTAAACATAACAGGCGAAATGTGGGTGTACTATAGGTACACCTTTGCCTAACCCTTCGGGAAAACAAGGCGTGATGTTATGTTATGTTACATCAGCAGCAATTCATAAAATAAATGCCTCACATACTTATTAATTTTTATAATAGAATTATTCTTAAAGCGCCGACTGGTTCCGGATCTATATGCAATCAATTAGGTCCGGATACATAAATTACTTGGTACAGAACAGATACCTCCTCTATGAGCCTTCACTTAAACCTGACATATCATTGGTATCGAAGGCAGCGCAAAGGATATGCTTCTATGTACCAATAAAGGAGCAAATCCTTTCCGCTGCTAGAAATAGACATATTTCTAATAGACTAGACCAATAGGAATAGATTATCATGATATTTTTTATCTATTATTCATTTGTTTGTAGAAATGCCTGTTTAAATAAATACTTCACTTTTTTTTTCTTGGTAGCCTGTACTGTGTCCCACACCTGGGCAAAGGTCTCGCTATTTTCACAACTCCCTGTCTTGTGCAGTCTCTGTTCATGTGGCGCTGCAAAATGTCCTTCCGAATAAAAATAAATACCTAAAAAATCTTTCTCCGTGTGGTGCCGTAAAAAATAGCTCCACCCCATTTCTTCCCAGTTTTCAACTAAGGGACGTACTAGAGAAAAGGCAGCAGCATTCTCTATGCATTTTACTACCATATTGCAGGATTAAAAGTAGCCTATTTTCTCACCCAGGTCAGGATCGGTGTGTGTGGCAAATTTCATCCAAATCCGTCAACCCGTTTTAGCGTGAAAGCGTAACAAACAAACAAACTTACTTTCACATTTATAATATGAGTTAGGATTATGTCTTTCATTATAACATATTTTGTGTTTAGAACTTAATGTTTCCTTTTAATTTGCTTCTAACCCCAATATATTTTTTTTAGCTTAGTGTGCATGTAACGGAATCTTTGAACGAGATTTTCACTCCCTTCAAAACGTCGGATTAATTTGAAACTTTGCACATTTATCAGGGACTGGTGACAATACAGTAATTTCATTACATTGACGGCCAGGATCACCAGGACACAAAAAAAACAAAAAGAAACGCTTTTGTAGATAGCCGAACTAAAACATAGAAAATTAACAATAGGTAAAAAAACACGCTTTCATGGAAAATCAAGGTAAAAAGTAGAAAATAATAAAAAAAGCATGGTGTGCTTGATATTTAATTACAAATACCTCAAAAGCTAAACTATTGTTTATTCACCAGATTGATAGTCGTAAAAGTATCTACACATTTCACCCAAAAAACTTGCTCAAGACTCGTAGTTGACAAAACTAATCCAGGCGCTTTTATTACAATTTCCTTAATGTAAACTTATCGTCGTTAAGGTCAACGTTCTCTACATACAACGTCAACAACACCCCTGGCACCTCTAAACCCTTCACCACAGAGTACATATTATTAGCCCCAGGTTGGCTATCTCTGCTTCTAAAGGAAACTTTAAAAAGTTTCCTCAAAGTAGGAGTGAGTACAGTGTCATGTATGTAGGTAGTTGGAACTTAATCATATTATTCTGGCAAAGTATACATAAAGTATAAATAAAGTTTAGTATCTACTTTGCTCTCGTATAGAATCAATTAAATTTTTAATGTAATTTTTGACGTTCAAAAATGCCATTTAAGTGCCAATTTGAAATAAATGCTTTGACTTTGACTTAATCGCTTAACTGTGCGATGACATAAGCTGCAATGATTTCTGGTTTTGATAAGTATTCACGACACAGCGAATTTCAAAAGAGATCAGATTGAATCATTTGCATCGTTCGCAGATAGGGTTGCCAGGCGTCCGGATAAAGCCGAACACAGTCAGGCTTCTTAGTTGCATGTTCGGCTAAATTAGATGGTGTCCGGCCTGTCCGGCTTTTTGTTAGGCTTTTTAGATATGATCATTTTTGTCTTCACCCGCCTCATGTTGTATCGCTAGCGCAAGCGAGGGAACTAGTACCTAATTTTAAAGGAAAATGAGCTTTTAAAGGAGATGTCTGCAAAGATTTTAAAGTGTATTTAGTTCATTAGTCTTTTGTTTAGACTAAAAAATTAAAGATGTCCGGCCATTTCACCCAAATGTCCGGCTAAAACGGCAGGTCTGTCCGGCTTTTCGGTTTTATGACCTGGCAACCCTATTCGCAGATACCACATACTTAAAAGATATGACTGTTCCAAAGCCTTACAAGATCTATCTAGATCGGGCGGGTCGCTACCTTACATTCTAATTCCGATAAATCATCATCTGCACTTGTGATAAAAATATTATAGAAATTGTTTATCTTTAGGTACAGACGCCACCAGGTCAAGCTACCCGAAACTGTCAATTTTTCCCAATGAACCTTGAACCTAATGCTATAGAAGAAATAAAGTCGAAAATCTATCAAAGAAATCTGACAGATTGTAGTAGCTTGATGTGTTGGCGTCTGTACTATTATGGGAAATTTAATACTGTTTGTTAAATGTACTCTTTTTGGAATCGTTTTTATTACATAAATTATAATTTAATCATAATAATCTATGAAATCACTATCTATATCCAATCAAATCCATTATTATACTTCACAAGCATTGATATAAACGTGGATAGCTAATGTCCTGTAACCTACATAGATAAATAATGTAATATAAATTTATAATACCAGTTTACATCGCTTCAGGCGCCTCATAAAAAATGTAGTTTATTCTCGGAGCCCTGGAGGCCTAGGTCGCAAGTCATGCATACATGAACATGTAACAGTCTCATTTCTCTATCAAGGTTAGTTTCTATCTAGACTGAAATAATTGTCACAGAGTAGATACGTACAGAAGGTTGACTCCGAACAACGAGCACAAACGCACGCACACAAAAACGCTTCACGCACAGAAACGGGCATAAATATATTAGTATGAGAAAGGTCGGCAATAATATCAATAATGATTCAACTTCATATAATTTTAAAGCCGATCATCATTTAATACAATGTTTATGTTCTTTCAATCCAGAATTAGCTTTCCTACTGACAGTTTATATGGGTAGTTCATATAATTGTTTTCTTATTTATTTTTTATTTAACTGATTTTGTTAATTAATTTTTATTTTCTTTTAATTTCACTTATTGTGGACATAATCTACTCATTACAATGATTTCAAATGAGTTGTATTGCAACATGTAGTTAGCTAGCGACCTCGTCAGCTGTTCATAATATTCTTGCCTGACCAACCGGCAGCAAGTTCGTCATGCTCCCTTAGATGTCACTGCGTGCGGTAGCGTCGGGGGTCGGGTTACCACCTTTCCTCAAATATGGCGAGGGGGGTAATGGCTGACCTTTGCGTTATGCTCGTGAACGGGTGCTGCTTGTGGTGACTGGTCGACTTGCTGATCATGGTTTTTGTTATTGTTATTTGTTTTAACTGTTATTTTATTTTACTCCGGAGGTCCTAGTTTAACTATTGTAACTTCAACTTAGCTATATGCATCAATGTATGTATATCTATCATTTTGCATCGTTGAATATGTAAGCGGGCACGCCCTTTATGCCTGGAGGCTTTATTTAAGTTTTACGTTCTTTTTACGATTTTGTTTTATTATTTATTTCAGCTTGAGTTTAGTTTTCAATGTTTTGTTCGTATATTGGCGTGTGCTAGCTGACATATGGCGAATAATGTATGTTTTGTTTTATAATATTAATTACTTACACGATATTGTATAGAATCAAGTTCTTCTAACTTAACTGTGCTGCTGGGGAGTTTGTTCCGCCACTTCTTCTTCCCAGCTAAAGCACTAGGAAGTATCGAAGGGCGGGCGTTTTGGGGGGACTGTCTTTTGTAACTTTGACGTTCAAAAAGTGCTGACTCTCAGCCTAGTTTGAATAAATGACTTTTGATTTTGATTGATTTTGATTTTTGATTTTAAATAGATAAAACCGCACGGTTTTGGCGGTATTGGAAAAGGGATTTTCTGATTTAAATGACGTGTTAATGTTTTCTTTAGTTAGCTACGAGTAATTCTAATGCAACCACCTTATAACTAAATTGTTACTGGATTTTTCTTACAGGAATTTCTCAGTAGCCACCTCATCATCTGCCTAGCCATTTTCCAACTATTTGGAGGTCGGTCGGCAGTCTAACCAGATACAACTGGCCATTTATAACCATTCGGTACACCTCCGTACCGATCCGGACATTAGTGAATGCTATCGCAGGAGAACGATAAATGCTGTTCACAAATCCAAAACCTAGAAATGTTGTATAGTTTAAAGGCTTATTCAGACCGGCGCGACGCGACAGCGCGACGCGATTCTTGTAGAACAATTTCCAAGAAGTTCACATAAAAATTGTTCTACGAGTGGCGCGTCGCGCTGCCGCGTCGCGCCGGTTTGTAGGAGGCTTAAATCAAATAAACAACCGCTATCCTACCGACTGCTTTATGCTGCCGGGGCAAGTCAAAATTATTGCAAGTAATGTCAAAGGTTATCGCGATATATTTATTTATTTATATATAGTTTATTGTACACCATAAAAATACATCACAAAAAACATTATAATTATTACAAAATATACAATGGGCGGCCTTATCGCTTTATGCGATCTCTTCCAGGCAACCATGAAATGGACAGTGAAAAGCGTGGACATAAAATGGGTATGTCAATGGTGTAAACACAACTAAACAGTTATTTATATCCTAAATAATATATACATAAATACATACATACTAAATATCCATATAAGACACAAAAATTAATGACGACAGTACATAGAAAATTACAGTTCGGTAAGGAGAACAAGATCACAACGACAAGTAGTGTTCCTTCACGAGTCTTTTAAAAACATGTAACGTCTGCGCGCGTTTTATTTCAACAGGCAATGCATTCCACAACCGAGCGGCTTGGACAGTAAAGGAATGGTCGAGAAAAGTTGTGGAATGCATAGGCATTTTAAGCTTCAAGTTATCTGATGACCTTAAGAATTTTGTGTGGGAGTCACAAAGAAACTGAAAACGCTTCTTGAGATAGAGAGGAGTGGAGGGAGAAAATAGCACATTATACAAAAGAGAAAGAATATGAGCATTCCGGCGAAGGCGAATTGGTAACCACTTGAGCTTCACTCGAAATTCGGAAACATGGTCATATTTGCGCAAACCAAATATGAACCTTATACAAAAGTTTTGAAGGCGCTCAATATTTACGATATCTCTATCGAATGATTGTGAATTTGTTCTGCGGTATATGCCTTTCCCAAATGATCTCGTATAATATTTGCCATCATTTTGACAACGGATATTAATGGATGAATCATAAAGCCGGATATTATTGTCAAGCTTGTACAGCTTGACATGACTATGTAAAGATAGTAGGCTGTAGCCTATTATCTTTACACTTCCCGTGTCTTTACGCTTACCGCCGCCACCGCGCCGCGCCGTCCACTTGTTTATCTTTTCAACTACACAACGGATTTTAATGCGGTTTTCATCAATAGCCGCTGGCAAAAGCTAGCAGTACTATTTTTACGCTCGTGACGTATAATGAGTGCAAGTGCAATCGCACGTGGCATTCATTTATGATAGTTTGAGATGTTTGTTCGCACGTGTCTATGTGTACACCCGTTTTCTCTCGTTGTCGATATGGAGTTGACCTTCTGTAATTACTATTCTGTGTTTTTGTAAACGTGACAGCCTGGCCAGACGCGGTATGGCTCAGCAAAACTAGTAGCTAATCTATCAATCAAGTCAATGTCAATGTTAGAAGTGAAACATGTCTGGCTGTTCGTGGTTTGACGTTGTAACTATAATAGCATTGGCTAATTATACTGCTATTGTCGATATAAGTGGTAATAATTCAAGTGTTTACTGCCAGGTTGGTTTAGCGGTGCGGCCAAAAATGCTGTAAGCTTTTCTGTGTTCCTAGTTATAAATGCCTTTATTAGTTTGCAATTGATTGCCTGCGAATTCGTCTTGGATAAAGTATAAGGAGTAACTTAATTATGTATGGACCTATGGACTTACCCAGGTCATGTCAATCCGCGTGTTCAATTTAATAAAAATCCGTTCAGCTGTTTAAGGCACAGACGGGTGGACTACGACTTCGAAAGTTTGGCGTCCAAAGACTGGAAGACGAGATATCGGTCATCCGGCAGCGAGATGGGTGGACGACATTGTTGCCATAACGGATAAATCCTGAAAGAAGCTGGCATAGAAGCATCAGGATTGGCGCAAGAAAATAAAGGAAGAAAAGAAAAGAAAAATAATATGAAATCTGGCGGAACTATTATCAAAGCTAATAATAATAATCATCATAATTTCAGCCGAAAGACGTCCACTGCTGGACATAGGCTTCCTCCAACTTGGGGGGCTTTGACATAATCACCACGCTTGGCAAGCGGGTTGGCGATCGCAGTATACTGGTATAGAGAACGCTGCTGCCCATTCTCTAGTAAGTCCTTTAGTCGCCTCTTACGACACCCATGGGTGTTCTTAATAATATTATGAACATAATATATCATCGGAAGTAACTCATATGGCAATGGTCAAGGCACATTGTTAACAGAACAGTTGACTAATGGGGCCGAAAAGTTCTGGACTGACCGTGTACCGGAGAACATGCCATTGAAAGGCGTCCCACAAGGTCGATCGATGGCTGTCCGATCGTTTAAAAGTTTAGTTGCCACAATACAGAGCTAGCAAACAGTCGCGTCCTTTTATTTATCAAGTCTCCTAAAAATATCTACATACCATAATAAACCTAACGACCTCAACATATGGTCCTTCGAGCCGGATCTTTATTACCTGCACACCTGTGGGTCATTAGTGAATCGGTGCCCGAGCGAGCTGAGAACAAAAGGCAGCCGCATTCCTGAGATAAGACGACGACTTGTTTACGCAAAATCGTGCAGTTTTTTATGAACTTAGATATTTTAATAAAGTGTGAATAGTGTGGTTGACAATTCATAGCACAAGTGATAATAACATAAAATAAAGTTACAATGGCTACGTTAACTTCAGAACAACAAAAATATTTAAATACCCTAGAAGACGTGGCAAAATTAATACAAAAAACACAAGCGAACTTAAAGAAATGCCCTAAAGTGAGACTTACAGACGGTTACATAAGGGCTAGAGTGAAGTGCATTGAAGAGTATTGGTGTTCTTTTAAGCAAGCTCATGAGATGTTGACTCAGTGTACTCCGAGAGACAAGCGTGGAGAAGTTTCGTACTTTCTTAACGAAGATTATTTTGTCATTGAAGATCTGTACCTTTGTCTACAAGCGGACTTGACAGATATGTTGAGCAAACAACAACAAACAGTAATGGAACAATCAAATTCTTCATTATTTGGTGGTCAAGGGCAATGTTCGATTGTAAAACTGCCTCGCATACAATTACCCACATTCTCGGGACAATATGAAGAGTGGCCCGCATATCAGGACATGTTTACATCACTTGTGCATAAAAATACTTCAATCAGTGACGTTCAAAAACTGCATTACCTAAAGTCGAGTGTTACCGGTGAAGCAGAAATAATATTACGGCACATTCAAGTTACGGACAACAATTATGATCAAGCATGGCAATTGTTAAAATCCAGATACGGCAACAAACGTGTTATTGTGTTCTCTGTTTTGAAAAGACTTTTTAATCAAAAGAAAATCACAACACAAACAGCTAGCAGTTTGAAGACCTTATTAGATACTACGACAGAGTGCATAAATAACATAAAAAACTTGAAAATTAACACCGATTCCTGGGATCCTTTAATTATATTTCTGGTGATTCAGAAGTTGGACCAGGAGTCACATAAAGAGTGGGAAACCTTTGCTTATAAAGAAAAGTCAGAAGAAATGCCATCTTGGGAAGAATTAAAAAGTTTTTTGGAATCAAAATTCAGAACATTGGAAATGATACAACCTGTAACAAATAAAGATCGTACTATCAAGGAACGATCATACCATGCCGTAAATACTGTAAAAGATAAGAGCTGTTTACTTTGTCATGAACAACATACCTTATGTCATTGCAAACAATTTATAAAAATGGACCTTACACAACGTAACAATTATGTGAAAGAAAAACAGCTCTGTTTCAACTGCTGCTTCCGGGTCATTCAGTTTACAAATGCAAGGTACCAGTTACTTGCCGCATATGTAGAAGACGTCATCATTACTTGCTTCACAAATCAGAGAAGTCGAAGGACACCACAGAGACAGAAACAATACAACCATCGACATCTCAACAAGAAGCCAACAAAGAGGCAGTAACATCTCTTCACGTTGGTATCGGAGCATCTGGAAGAGCATTATTAGCAACTGCACTAGTCAAAGCAAGGGGAAAGGATGGACATGCGACAGTGTTAAGGGTTCTTGTTGACCAAGGCTCACAAGCGAGTTTCATAAGTGAAAGGGCAACTCAATTATTGAAACTACAAAGAAAATCAATTGAAGGCACTGTAACAGGTGTGGGTTCTATGGAAGCACCAATTAAACACGTGGTTCAGCTAAACATACTATCGAGAAGGAAACCAGAATACAACATGCACGTTGAAGCTTACGTCATGTCCAAGCAGCTGACCACGAGAATACCACATCACATAATGACTGTTCACAACTGGCGGCACCTAGAGGGTCTAGATCTTGCAGATCCAGAGTACAACAACCCAGGCCCGATAGATCTGCTGCTTGGTGTTAAGGAGTATGCACGAATAGTCGAACAAGAGTTAATTAAGGGTCCACCAGGGTCTCCATGTGCACAGAAAACAACCCTAGGATGGATATTATTTGGAGAAATAAATACAACTCTCAAAGAACATTCATTTCTTGTCATGCATCACCAAGTAGACGTCAATGACATGTTAAAATCTCTCTGGGAGATAGACACAACTACTAGGCGAAAGAATACAAAGGATGAACAAATATGTGAAGACATTTATCACAAAACATACTCAAGAAATGAACAAGGAAGGTTTACAGTGAAACTACCGTTTAAAACAAATTGTGTTCAATCAACTGAAGGAAATACAAGAGATATAGCTAAAACAAGATTGATACAATTGGAGAGAAGATTTAAAAAACAGCCTAAGTTGAAAGAGGAATATGAAAAGGTTATAGAAGACTACAAAAACTTAGGTCATATAGAAGAAGTACCTGAAAAAGAAATATACTCAAGAAAATCAGTTTACTTACCCCATCATCCAGTCCTGCGTGAAGATAAAGAAACCACGAAAACCCGCATAGTGTTCGATGCATCCTGTAAGGGAACAAATGGTATATCATTAAATGATGAACTCTTACCTGGTCCAGTACTCCAGGAAGACCTACGCAGCATAATGATGCGCTGGAGAATGCACGCTATCTGTTTCGCTGCAGACATACAAAAGATGTACAGAATGGTCATGGTATACAAGGAAGATGCCGATTTTCAAAGAATACTGTGGAGAAATGATAGCAATGAAGAAATAAAAGATTATAGGTTACTCACCGTGACCTTTGGGACTACTTCAGCACCTTATCTAGCTGTGAAGACCTTGATCCAACTCGCACATGAAGAACGAGATAGCTATCCAGTAGCCGCTGACATTACTTTGTCAGATTTCTATGTCGATGACGTAATGTCGGGTTGTGACTCTGTTGAAGAGGCTATAGAAGCTAGTCATCAACTCAAGGCTATGTTGAGCAAGGGAGGTTTTGAGTTGAAAAAGTGGTCATCAAACAACATCGAGTTGATGAAGTCGATGGATCCAAGCAACATTTCTTCAAGCGTTCAACTCGATATAAACCTAGATGGTACTGTGAAGGCGTTGGGTATCGCATGGAATATTGGTACTGATCAATTTCTTTACAAAGTCAGTCTCTCTGCACCTCCATCTATCATTACGAAAAGAAACGTTTTGTCAGATGTACAAAAACTTTACGATCCATTAGGATGGATATCGCCAAGCATTGTGCTCGCTAAGATGCTAATCCAAAAACTATGGTTAGTTGGCACACAATGGGATCAACCATTATCCGACGAATTAACCTCAGATTGGTTGAAGATAAGAAAAGATTATGAGAATGTCAACCAGATTTCTCTAGACCGATGGTTACACTCATACAGTAGCAACATGAAAGCAGTACAGCTACACGGCTTTAGCGATGCCTCAACTCGGGCCTATGCAGCCGTTGTATACTGCAGAGTGGAACAACAGGATGGTACTGTGACCACAAATTTAATTGCATCGAGGACAAAGGTGGCTCCGTTAAAAACAATATCACTTCCTCGTCTTGAGCTGTGTGGAGCTTTATTGTTATCAAGGCTTCTAAAACAAGTCACATTAGCCATGAAAATTCCTTATGATCAAACCTACTGCTGGACAGACTCAACGATTGTCCTGGCGTGGCTTCATGGGGAACCTCAAAGATGGAAGACCTTTGTAGCAAACCGAGTGGTGGAAATTAAAGATAACACAAACAACATACAGTGGCATCATGTTGTATCACAAGAAAATCCTGCTGACATAGCATCCAGAGGAATGTTCCTAACAGATCTGAAGAAGGAGAAGATGTGGTGGAAGGGGCCAGAATGGCTATCAAAAAGGGAAGTTCATTTGAGAAGAGCAGAAAATACAGAGACAGACTTAGAGTTAAAATTAACATGTACTTTTACAACAAAAAACAAAGAAATTGAAGAAAAACCAATTTGGGAAAGATTTTCTAATCTGACTAGAATGAAAAGAGTACTCGCTTATTGCCGAAGATTATTAAATCATAAAAACAAAGAAAAGTACTTAACGACCTGTGAAATAAACACAATTTTGCAACATTGCATAAAATACTATCAGCAGACAGCGTATGAAAAAGATATAGAGTACATTAAGAAAAATGGCAAAGTGATAAAATCAAGTTCACTAATTAGCTTGACACCATTTTTAGATAAAAACAATCTGCTGAGAGTAGGAGGTCGGTTACAAAACGCAAATTTGCCAGTCACAACCAAACATCCAATAATAATACCGAGTAATCAACATATCACTGCATTGTTGATCAACGAAGCGCACAAACAAACGTTACACGGTGGTATACAAGTTATGATGACGTACCTACGAAGTAATTATTGGATAATTAACTTAAAATCAGCAGTTAGAAAATGCATAAGAAGTTGCAAAGTTTGCATCATAAATAAGGGCAAGACAAACAACCAGTTAATGGGTGAATTACCTGCTGTAAGGGTACGCTTACAGCGGGCCTTTCTGAACACTGGAGTCGATTATGCAGGTCCAGTAATGTTAAGAACATCGAAGGGACGAGGGCATCATGCCACTAAAGGGTACATCTGTCTATTTGTTTGTATGGCTACTCGTGCCATACACCTAGAAGCTGTGACAGACTTAACTTCTCAAGCGTTCCTGGCTGCATTTCGAAGATTTGTAGCACGTCGAGGTCGATGTATTAACCTGTACAGCGATAACGGCACTAATTTCGTTGGTGCTGCAAAGGAACTTAAAGACCTTTTTAAAGCAGGCCCACAAAACATTTCTCAAGAAATTTCCGAACACTTGGCAACCGATGGAACTACGTGGCATTTTATCCCGCCGCGAATGCCAAATTGTGGAGGCCTCTGGGAAGCGGGAGTGCAATCTGCAAAGAAACATCTCGCGAGGGTCAGTAAAGACACGAAACTTACCTATGAAGAGATGGCAACATTGCTTACACAAATAGAAGCCTGTCTTAACTCCCGTCCATTATGCCAGTTGGATAACACTATTGAGACGATATCACCACTCACACCTGGGCACTTTTTAATAGGTGAGCCATTACTCAGTGTACCTGACGATGACTATGAAAAGTCTAACATCAACCTATTATCTAGATGGCAACTAGTACAGCGAATGACACAAGACTTCTGGCGAAGATGGCAGTCAGAATATCTGAACACTCTGCAACAACGTACGAAGTGGCAGTCAGCCACCCAGTCACCTACCGTAGGAGACATTGTGGTCATCAAGGAGGAAAACCTGCCACCCACGAGATGGCTCATGGGGAAGATAAAAACGCTGCATCCTTGAAAAGACAATTTAGTTAGAGTGGTTACAGTGCAGTGTAAAGGACAAAGTGAATTAAAAAGACCTTTATCTAAGTTAATATTCCTACCTAAGGATGCATAATTATTAAATGAAACGAAATTTGTTACTATACTTACCTGTTCCTATGTATGTTTTCTAGTAAGTTAAGTTTGCATAATGTTAAATATTGTTATTCATTAAATTGTCAAAGAAAGTTTATAACACTAACTACCATAAACTACTTAATTACTACTGAGATATAGATATGTGCCTACGCATACATACTCACCATTGAATGATTCAAGTTAAACTAGTTTACGATTACGTAACGTCCCATCTGCATGCTGTTGCTTATAACTATGTACAACTAATTACTAATGATGTTGTCAAACAAATGGATAGGTACTTACCTTAATGTGTTATGCTGCTTGCACTGCCATAAAACATGAAATAAACTGGCGTGTAGGTTACCACTTACCTATTTAATGTTGTATATTCCTTTATCCATTTTTTTTTGTTACATACAGTCCACTTGTAAGCTTTTTATATTGTATTGATTAGTTGATAAGCTGTAGAAAACAATAAGTAATTAGCAGTAATTGTGTTTGTAAAAGGACACAGGGTCCTTTTGGTGGGCGGTATGTCCGATCGTTTAAAAGTTTAGTTGCCACAATACAGAGCTAGCAAACAGTCGCGTCCTTTTATTTATCAAGTCTCCTAAAAATATCTACATACCATAATAAACCTAACGACCTCAACAATGGCCTTACGAAGGCCGCTGGAATCCGCAGGATGCAAGAAGTACAGAATCAATTGAAGTAGCTTAGAGGAGACTTTCAGCTCGAATGGGGATGATGATGATCATCGAAACGGAACCATCACCACTGATAGGCTATGATGAATTTCACGATTTGCTTGGAAAACTTTATTCATTCATCATTTTACGATTTGCTTGGAAAACTTCATTCATTCATCATTTTACGATTTGCTTGGAAAACTTCATTCATTCATCATTTTACGATTTGCTTGGAAAACTTCATTCATTCATCATTTTACGATTTGTTTGGAAAACTTCATTCATTCATCATTTCAGCCGTAAGACGTCCACTGCTGGACATAAACTTCCCCTAATTTGGGCAATCCATAATCTCCACGCTGGGCAGGCGGATTGGCGATCGCAATATGGCGGTAAAATACATAGAGAACGGTGATTCTCTAGTAAGTCCCTCAATAGCCTTTTACGACGCCCACGAGAAGACATGGGGTGGTGTTATTCTTTACGTCCGGCATCACATGGAAAACTTCATCATCATAATCAAATATAACCACTAACAAATGAGACATAAAATAAAACATCTCAGTAACCCGAGGTCTCATCACTCCCTAAATATGACTGTAAGCAGGCTCCTGACAGCATGTAGTATATCTATCACAGGTTACCGTGGTTTATTCCCGGTAGACTAAGATTAATGTCCCCGGAGCCGACACGCTGCCGTGAGTTATGGCTAAAGCTCATGTTAGACAGACAACACATTCCGGACACGTGTGTGGACGAACACCCTTAGTGATGTTCATTTAGGTGGGTGTGTATTTGACGCTGATTGGTTGAGATTTACAGCACTGGATATGAGACTGAATTTTGTGGTGCGGGACGGCACGGCTTTCAGCATAAGCTTGAGTCACACGTTTTTATCACAGTTTGGGAACAAAATCCTTGATAAAATGCGTGACTCAAGCTTATGAAAGAGGTTGTGTTCGCTACGCTGAATAAATATTATACTGACTTGACAAAACTACATCAGTCTACAGCAGGTCTGCTGGATGGCCTCTCCCATCGCCCGCCATTCGTTTCGATTCTTGGCAACTTGCATATAGCTCCTACCAGCCTCCAAAGGTCGTCATTCTGCCCAGCCCGAGAGCGTCTTACCCTACGTTCTACACTCAAAATCACGACTACCTTAGGTTCTTCGGTTACTCATAACATGGGTAAAGTATTTTTCAGATAATTTAATTTGGCCCTGCCTATCTACCATCTCAATGTTCACTGGGCATAATCAGTGAAAATTGATAGCCATATAGCGAAGCCCAACATTTCAGCTTCGGGTAGCGGCGGCGAAGTCCAATAATATCAATTTCGTGTGTAATCATAATACCATTACCAGCAATATGATTACACCCTAAATATTATTTTCCTGTTGGAAAACCCTTCAATGTTGTTGGAATACTGTAGGTACTGCGATACCCATGCTACATTTGCCAAACTGCTTGGCAGTATATGGTTAGGTATAAATGAGACCAAAGATGTGGTATAGTCTGGTTATAATTATCCAAAGGTGCAACTTATATACTAACGACTACGTGATGATAACAGATAGTAGAAACATTTAATAGATATTGAACGTGCGATAAAGAACATAAGATTGCGATGTAGATTGTAGATACAGCACAAAGATATTGTACTGTAACAGTACACCCCCCTTTAAAAGAAAAAAAGTAAATGTTATGGTAATAGTGTTTACAATATAAATTTAACCTAGACCTTACTAGTTATTTGCTGATGTATATAAATAATAATGCTATTGTACGCGGTGGAATTTGATGACGCCTGTTGTGGTGTGATTTGCTGACGTCTGTAACCTTGACTTAGCTGTTGCACGAGTTTTTATTATTTTTCTCCGTTAAACTCTTCATTCTTCTGTCCAGTGTTTTCATTATGCCATAAATTAGGATCGCACCGATTGTTAAAATAATCTGTCCCATCGCAACATTTCTTGTCCACCGTAAGTCCTCCTGGATCAGGTTACGGAGTTTGTCCGCTTCGTTTTGATTGAGGCAACTGTCCGTATTGTATGTTATCTGGTCCTTAGAACTTTGATTTCCCATTTTAGATGTCTTGTTGTTACGGGTAGTTGTGAATTAATGGTATACGTTAAGATCTATGTTAATATATATACGAATAACTTGCTTCTATCAGCGACTTTTATAGACGTACTACTGGCTTTACCTTACGTCCCGATCGAGTAGTGTACGTGTGTGAATGTCTGCCGCAATCCTTTGAATCTGGCACGTAGTTTGATTCGTCATTGACCATGAAAGCTGGTTTCAATCTATCAATTGATATCACTGTCTCTTTATCCCTAATTCTAATGCAAAATGTTTTATCTGTTCTACTAATTACTGGGTAGGGTCCTTCATACGGCGGCGTCAGGGCTTTCTTCATTCTATCACACCGAACAAACACGTGTGAGCATTCTTTGAGTTCGGGATGCACAAATATAGCTTAGCTATGGTTTTTTCTTTTCGGAATTGACGTCATTCGTGTGATGTCCTTTTGAATTTGTTTTACAAATTCTTCGTACGTTGATAACTGTGCTGCTGATGACTCAAAAAATCCTCCAGGGAGTCGTATTGGCGTTCCATATGTCATCTCCGCTGAACTATAACCTGTGTCTTCTCGCAAGCTACTCCGCAACCCGAGTAAAACTGTTGGGATTTCTTTTAACCAATTTTCGTTGGATTCTCTTGTCATTAACGCTACCTTAAAAGTTCTATGAAATCTCTCTATCATTCCATTGGATTGCGGATGATAAGGTGTTGTCCTAATTTTATGTATTCCCAAAAATTGAGAGAGTGACTCAAATATTCTTGATTCAAACTTTCGGCCTTGATCCGTAGTAATGCGCAATGGACATCCAAAACGAGTAATCCATCCTTCGAAAAGTGTCCTGGCTACCGTTTCTGCAGTTATATCTTCTACCGGAAATATTTCGGGCCATGACGTACAACGATCTATGATTGTGATTAAATATCTCTTCCCTTGTGAAATCGGAAGCGGTCCGACGATGTCAATATGTAAATGCTCAAAACGTTGCGCTGTCATAAATGCACCAGGAGGTGATATCGTTTGTCGTTGTATTTTTGATTTTTGGCAGGCTATACATGATCTACACCAATTATTGATATCTTTGTTCATATACGGCCATAAATACCTTTGGGTTATCATTTTTCTCGTAGTTCTTTTTCCTGGATGGCTCATACCATGAATGGTATCGAAAATTTGTTTGCGAAAATGCTTTGGTAAGTAGGGGCGGCTTTTCCCAGTAGACGTGTCGCAGGTGATGTTTATTGTGGAACCCGGAAGCGCAATGTTTTTGAATTTTAATCTTTTATTGTCACGTAATTTACCAAGTTCATTATCTGTTGATTGACATTTTTCCAATTCAGCGTAATCGATAGGTGATGGCACGTATATTTCCTCTATTCGAGATAAGGCATCGGCGGTAATATTGTCACGTCCGTTTATGTGTTGGATGTTGGTACTGTACTGTGAAATGAAATCTAACTGCCGGACCCGTCGCGGTGTATCGTTTGATGATGGTTTTTGGGAGAATGCGTATGTCAAAGGTCGGTGATCCGTAAATATTGTAAATTCTCTTCCCTCGATTAATCTGTGAAAATGTTTGACGGCCATGTAAATTCCCAACAGCTCTCTGTCAAACGTAGAATATTTTTGTTGAGTATCGCTCAATTTTTGTGAAAAAAAACCTAATGGTTCCCAACTGCGTCCGGATTTTTGTTGTAAAACTCCACCAACGCAAGTAGCACTAGCGTCGGTCATGAGCGCTAGTGATGCGTTGCGGGAAGGATGCGCTGTTAATACCGCGTTTTTCAAGCTTTCCTTGCATTTTTCGTAAGCTTGGTCTGCTTCCGTTGTCCAAGGAACAGGTGAATTATCGTTCTTTTTTGAACCATGTAGAAATTCGTTTAAAACTCTCTGATTTTCCGCTGCGCGTGGAATATTACTTCTGTAGAAATTGACCATGCCAAAAAATCTTCTTAACTCTTGAATCGTCTTCGGTTTGGGAAATTCCATGATTGCTTTGTAATTTTCCTCGGTAGGTTGTATTCCTTGGCTCGTTATATGATAACCTAAGAAATCTATTTCCCTTCTGTGAAACTCGCATTTTTCGAGATTAATGGTTATTCCATTCTCGTATAAACGTTTGAAAACCGTTTCTAAATGCTGATAATGCAAATCTTCGCTGTCCGATGCGATGAGACAGTCGTCTACATATATAAATACGAAATTTAAATCTCTAAATAAGGAATCCATGAATCGTTGAAATGTTTGTGCCGCATTGCGTAATCCGAAAGGCATTCTTAAGTACTCAAAAAGTCCGAAAGGTGTGATGATGGCTGTTTTCTCTACATCTTTAACAGGAATACAGTGGTATGCTTTGCGTATATCTATCTTGCTTAGTATCTTCTTATTTTCTAAGATGTATGTAAAGTCAGTTAATCTTGGTAGTGGGTATTTGTCCGGTACTGTCGTGCTATTGAGCATTCGATAGTCTCCGCACGGTCTCCATTCGCCATTTTTCTTTTTTACCATATGCAATGGGCTTGCCCATGGGCTATCTGACGGTCGGCAAATTCCGAGTTCTATCATACTTTGAAATTCCTTTTTGGCTATGTCGTATTTTTCTGGAGGTAATGGTCTTGCCCGACCTGCGACGGGTGGTCCTATAGTGATAATGTGGTGTTCAATCTTATGTTTGGGCGCATTGCGTAGAGAGGACTCTTTCGTGATGTCTTCGTACTTGTTTAAAAGTTGCGTAATACGTGGATTCGTTCCCACTGCGATAGTACGAATTGTTTGTTGTGCCGCTTTTTCTGAAGTTACATGCGTTGTCAGCTCTGTAACTTTGTCGATAAGTTTGCGACCAGCTATGTCGACTAATAGTTTATAGTGCTCTAGGAAATCTGCTCCAATTATTGGTTGTGTAACATCGGCGATTATAAAATTCCACTTATAACATCGTTGTAGTCCTAAATTCAAGGTAAGCGTCTTCTCGCCGTAAGTCCTAATTTTAGTCCCATTTGCAGCGTATAGTGTGTATTGTTCACTTTGTAAAATTGAATATCTCTGTTGCTTGCTAATGACTGAGATATTTGCGCCCGTGTCAATCAAAAACTTCATACCACTTTTTCGGTCGGTAATGGTGAGGCGATTGGATGGGTGGATTGCACAGAGTTTCGCCGTTGTCTGTGCTCTTATTCGTTTCCCTGGTTCCGTACGAAAGTCTCTGGTTTCCAACCGGATGGCTTAATGCAGTTCCTTGCATATTTTCCGAATCTTCCGTGGTAGTAACAAAATCGATTTGCTCCTCTATAGTTTGTTCTCGGCCTCATAATCGGGAACTGTTGACGTTTCTTGAAATGATTGTGCGTGTTGGGTCGATAGCCATATTGACCTTGCTGAATTGCGTCAATATCTATCTGTAATTTTGCTAGCTGGGTTAAAATGCATGCTGTATTGTTGTCGTTTGAAGTGTCGTTGCTAACAGCTGATATTTCGGTTACCTTTGAATTCATAATTATTTTGTCTGCAATTAGGCTCAGTTTGTCAATTTCCATGTCTTCCGTAACTGCTAGAACCGTAGTAACTGATGTTGGTAAAAGCCTGAACCATAGTAGTTTAATTGTTTCGTCACTGATTTTTCCTCTCCCGAGGACTCGCATTTGACGTAATAACTGCGAAGGTTTTTGATCACCGAGTTCTGTCTCTGATATTAATTTTTGAAACTGTCGCTGTTCTGTTTCTTCGTAACAATCAATTAAACGTTCCTTGATGTTTTTGTATTTATCTGTAGTCGGTGGCGAAGTGATTAGGTCACTAACCTGTAGTATTTCTTCCTTGGATAACTTTGCTATTACCGTACAGTATTTGTATTCGTCTCCTTGCTTCTGTGGTGCTAATATGGCTTCTAGATGCGTGAACCATAATCTGGGTTGGTCCTTCCAAAATTCCGGAATGCGGGATAAAACCGAGGTGCCAGCAGCTACTTCAAGTGTTCCTTGCTGATTTATGTTCGCCTTGCACGGTGATTGAGCCATGTTTCTTGCTGCGTATTCGTTCGTCGGGGTCACCAATTTGCCAAACTGCTTGGCAGTATATGGTTAGGTATAAATGAGACCAAAGATGTGGTATAGTCTGGTTATAATTATCCAAAGGTGCAACTTATATACTAACGACTACGTGATGATAACAGATAGTAGAAACATTTAATAGATATTGAACGTGCGATAAAGAACATAAGATTGCGATGTAGATTGTAGATACAGCACAAAGATATTGTACTGTAACACTACACATAGATATTTGAGCTCCTGGTAAAAGGTTCTATAAATGCGAGAGTCAGTCTATGCGTTAGTGTTTTACTACCTAACCGATCTTAAGACCAGGGGTAGACCTCAGACGTGACTCTTTACGCCGCTGTTACATCTATTAGGGTTTACATAGGTAAAGCCTGTTTCCCCAAGAGTAATGCAAAGTGTTATAGTACTGTAGGGGTAGTTTGCATAAGACGACCGTAATCGGCACGTACGTTATCGGTAGGCCGGTTATAATAATTACTAAAATATATTCGAACTGTAAAACTAATCTACACTTCTACACTAATCCACACTAATATTATAAATGCGAAAGTAGCTCTGTCTGTCTGTCTGTCGCGCTTTCCTGCTAAAACTACTGAACTGATTTCAATGAAATTTGGTACACAGATAGTTTAGAGCCTGAGAAAGGACATAGGCTACTTTTTATGCCGGTAGTATGTTCCCGCGGGGTAATTTCCGACCTCCACGCGGGCGAAGCCGCTGGCAAAAGCTAGTTTAGAATATAATACTTATAATTACTATCACTAGTGTTAAGTCGTAATATTGTTTACTAACACGCTGGATCTTTGTTGTCCGAAAATAAATAAAATAATAAAGTTGTCATGTGGAATGTTGACTCGGCTGTCATTGTGCCAACTGTATCAGCCAATGGGCTGATGGCCGATACTCTCGACCAACACCTATCGAGGCTATCGTTAGGCGGTTGGATCAAGAGCCTGATTCAGAAGGCAGTACTCCTTGACACGGCTCGCATCAAGACTCAAGAGGTTCCTGTCTCTGGAGCCCTAACCACCAGTAGCTTGGACCCTGCTCCCGATACCGGAGGTCCACTATTTTTTTTATTTTTAAATGTTTTTTTTTGCAGTAAATTTATTTTTCTAAAAATATTTAAAAATGTAACTAATATCTTATATCTTTAAACGAGCAATTCTTGTATATACGAAAGTCTAGTCTTAATTAATATCTTTGGACAACTAACACACTGTTATCTGATCCCAAACTAGGCAGAGCCTGTACTATGGTAACCAGACAACTTATAAATATACTTATATATATTTCTAAATACATACATATCATAGATAAGATAAGATATATATACTCGTAATACATATATAATCTGAATCTCGGAAACGGGTCCAACGATTTTTATGAAATTTAGTATACAGGGGGTTTCGGGGGCGATAAATCGATCTAGCTAGGATTCATTTTTATAAAACGTCGTTTTATTCGTGTTTTCAATGACCAACTTTATCGATAATTAACTTGAACATAAACTTATTATTTTAAACACAATTTACCAAAAAATACCGAGCAAAGCTCGGTCATCCAGATATTGTAGATAAAAAAATAAACGATAATAAAGAAAAACAATATAAAGATCGGGCTGACAAACACAAGAAGAAAGTGATAAAAAGAATACGAAGACCGATTTAAAAAATAAAAATTATCCGCTATAAACTCTGAAACACGTTTTAAAAAAAACACGTTACACGTTATGATTTATAAAACATTTTGCTCGCTGGGTCTCCCAGTAGGTACACATACTCCATCAGTTAGGTGGATACCTATTCGTATGTTTCATCATCATCATCATCATTTCAGCGGTAAGACGTCCACTGCTGGGCTTAGGCCTCCCCCTATTTGGGGGGCTTTGCCATAATCGCCACGCTTGGCAGCCGGGTTGGCGATCGCAGTATGGTGGTAAAATGCATAGAGAACGCTGCTGCCCATTCTCTAGTATGTCCCTTAGTCGCCTTTTACGACACCCACGGGAAGAAATGGGGTGGTGTTATTTTTTACGTCCGGCACCATACGGATGTTCGTATGTTTAAATCCTATTTATTAGAAAGCGAACCTGTGCCATTTGCATGATCAGTCTATAATGCTCCTACTGTTGAGACACAGGGCTCCTCTCACTGAGATGAAGTCGACCATTATCCACCACGCGCGCCCAGTGCATGTTGGTACTCGTAGATATTACATGTCTTCGAACTTTTGGTTCTAAGACATGCCGATTTCCTCACGATGTTTTCCTCCACCGTATTGAGAGCAGTGCTGATAAAATAATTAACACAAAGTATAGCGCTTTTTTGGATTCGAACTTGCAACCAACTCGTAAGTCACGGCCGTTACCATTGAGCCACCACTGTCTAAACTGTGTTATTAACCGGATACAAATTTAAGCACCAAACGGATAATGATTATAAAAAAAAAAACTAAAAACACGCTTCCATAGCGTTGGGTGCTTTTTGAGGTATTTTAAGTGGTATCAAGCAATCAACGCTTTTTTTTTTTTTCAATTATTTTCTTCTTTATAGTTTGATTTTCTATGGAGGCTTGTTTTTTATTTTTTTGAACTACTTTTTTAAATTTATTTTTTAGTTCGGCTAGCTACTTTTATTTGCTATCCTGGTAACCCTGGCAAGGATAATGGCACTTTATGAAACTATTGTATTGTCTTCGGTTCCCGATAAGTCTATAAAGTTTTAAATAACATCTGACCGTTCGAAGTGGGTCAAAATCAAGTCCAAAAGAGTCGGTTACAAACATACAGATGAAACTAATAAAAGCGTGTTATATAGCATTATAATCAGCAATCGCGTTTGCGAATACAAAATCGTCGAGACAGTCATAAAAACTTCAAATAGTTTAATTAAACCCTTCAAGGTCGTAACTAATGTCAAAACAATCAATATATCTTTCTCCGTCCTTGTAACCTTCAAATACCACACACTTTTTCACTACATAACCGTGCGTAACATTTTTTCTTCCTAATTGAACTTATTTATCTTAATGATAGTAGAACAAAAAACTTCAGGAAGTAAGCCTCGTGAAAGTTCGTTACATTGTGGCCTTCAGATAGTAGGAACATTGCAATTGATTGTTGCTACTGGTCGTAGATACTGTGGTTAATTATTTTTAATCTTGTGTGGAGTGCTATTGTTCTAAAGATATTATTTAACAGGTATCACGGTTTTACAGAGCTAAAATACTGGCCACTTATATTTGAATCGTGTTTCTGACGCATTTAAAGAATCATTTGAACAAATAATGCCTTTTCGTTCAGTTGACGTAAAAAACATTATTTTGTGGACTTCTGATCAACCAAACGACAGTAAAACCTAAAACTAACTTGAACTACGAAAACCACCCTTGTCGCTATGAAATAAAAAGGTGCAATTTCCCATGGACCTAGGTATGTTGTATTTCCTTCGATATTTCTCACTATTCTGACATGACATAGCGCACTGTTCAATGTTTTTAAGAACTTGATTTTCCTGTACCTGTAATAAACAAATTATTAAATGACTTATGACTTCTTCTTCGCCTCCTGATGGCAATTGAAATAGAGGAAGCCCAGAAATTGGCTTAGAATTTGGCACCTTCAGTACCACCAAACAATCAATCAATCAAATCATTTATTTGCAACAGATGTTGGTTACGTTAAAATACAGGTGGAGTGTGATAAGAACGAGCCATGAGCATTCTGCCAAAAAAATATTTATAAAGAAAATTACGAAGCTATAAAATATGCGCTCAGACGTGGAGTTGCGGACACCAGCCCGTTCTACCTATTACCTATATTAAAACACTAGCGACCCGCCCCGGCTTCGCACGGGTGGACATTTATTTTTTAAGCTCTCTGAAAAAAAAAAATTGTTTTGTATGTATGTTGTGCGACACCATCATTTATTTTAATACCAATTACAATTTTAAATTCGTAATATCTTTTGAATGGATTGTCCGATTGGAATAAAATAAAAAGTAATTTATAGCTATTGAAACAATCTTGCTCAATAAATAGTTTATTTGGATAAGGATTAGTATTTGACGATAATATGATCAATAAACATAGGCTAATAATTTTAATTACTTTTATTCTATGGAAAAGTGGTTATAACGGCTAAAATATAAATGTTTGGTTTATACTACCGCGGACTTTTTTGTAGGCATTATTGAGTTCTACAACTTTTCTATAGAAGTCAACCATACATCTCTAACCATTTAGGCAGCGTTCGCGAGAATCGTTAACGTACGGCAGTTTTTTCGACGCCTTACTCCACAATTTTCACTATCACGAAAAATCCTATCTATTTTCCGGGATAAAATATAGCCTATACGGATTCAGAAGAATCCTTCTAAGTAATGGTAAAAGACATTTTGAAATCGGTCCAGTAGTTTTTGAGCCTATTCAATACAAACATACAAAAATACAAAGGTTTCCTCTTTATAATATTAGTATAGATAAAGTTACAAAACAAAATGACACAGTTAGAATTATTACATCAATCGTAGCTTGTGACTTACAGTTTAATGTACCTCATTATCATCTGCCTAGGCTTTTCCCAACTATGTTGGGGTCGGCTTCCAGTCTAACCAGATGCAGCTGAGTACCAGTATCTTACATGGAGCGACTGCCTATCTGACCTCCACAAACCAGTTACTGGTTAATACGATACCCCTTGGTAAGACTGGTTGTCAAACTTTCGGGCTCCTGACGACCCGTAACGACTGTCTAAGACGGTTGAAATTAATCTATGGAACAGTAATAAAACCGGCCAAGTGCGAGTCGGACTCGCGCACCGAGGGTTCCGTACAAACCTGTAGGTATTTTCGGTTTAAAAATATATATATTTTTTTTAATTTTTATATTTCAGTTGATTGAATGTAAGGTAAATTGCGGTTTACGATTTATGACGTTTTAAAAAAAAACTACTCACTCGATCTCGTTCAAACCAATTTTCGTTGGTAGTTTACATGGTAATGTACATCATATATTTTTTTTAGTTTTGTCATTCTCTTATTTTAGAAGTTACGGGGGGGGGGGACACACATTTTACCACTTTGGAAGTGTCTCTCGCGCAAACTATTCAGTTTAGAAAAAAATGATAATAGAAACCTCATTACCATTTTTGAAGACCTATTCATAGATACCCCACACGTATGGGTTTGATGAAAAAAAAACATTTTTGAGTTTCAGTTCTATGTATGGGGAACCCCAAAATTTATTGTTTTTTTTCTATTTTAGTATGAAAATCTTAATGCGGTTCACAGAATACACCTACTTACCAAGTTTCACAGCATAGCTCTTATAGTTTCGGAATAAAATGGCTGTGACATACGGACGGACAGACAGACAGACATGACGAATCTATAAGGGTTCCGTTTTTTGCCATTTGGCAACGGAACCCTAAAAATCCAGATAGATATAGAGTACCAACAGCAACCAAAACATAAAGTTCTCGTACTTATTTTCTTTTAAAATAATACTGCTATTTTTCCCGCAGGTCCCGTGAAGATGTTGTTATTTGTAGGAACGCTGGAGAGGTCGAATGTCAATACGTAGTCGGATCACGTCCTTATTTATTGAGCTCGATATTATTTCGATTCCATGTTGGAAGCTGATGGTAAAAAGGAATCAGTGAAAAGGAAATATCAACTAGATATTTATAAGCTTTTCGTGACATTTTGATTCTATATCAGCCCTCTAATTGCTTGTCAGTCGTCAGTCAGGCTTTCCAACTTATGAAAGGCAAACGTTTTTCTTTAATAAGCAATACGTACCTACTTATTATCCGCCTGGTGCTTTTGCTTCCTCTATTTATATTTAGCTTCTACTTGCGACTGTGTTCGAGTGAAATTTTGGACCCAACCCGTCGCATCGCATCACACTGCATCACATGCAATGTGATGCGATGCGACATACATCGATTTCGCTTAGCGTTCTTTCTGAGTTTTTTCGTTTTGCTCGGCTAATCTACTGATTAGCGCGTTCAAATAAACAAACTCTGCTTTGCCCGCGTATTATTCATATAAACCTTCTTCTCAAATCACTTCGACTATCTATGAAAACCGCATTAAAACGCGTTGCGTAGTTTACGATAAAATATTATGTCAACGCGGGAAGTGATTTTAATTTATACCATGTAAAGATAAGTAATAATACCTTTAGATGGTATATTATTTTTTATCGATAGGTAATTCATTTAAGATCGTTATTTTAACCAGACAGTTGACGTAATATTAACAACGTTCACAATTTGATCTTAATCTCCATCTGTCAAAATACCTCAAATTACCCTACATTTTTGTAATTTTTTTAATATTTATGTGTCGACAAGATGACATTGGGAATACATTTTGTAAGTGTTAAATACAATAAATGGTCGTCTGATATACACTAATAGCATACAAAATAAGATAAGGAATATCCTTGACCTTACCGTATTAGAAAACTTTGATTGCGTCAGCGAATTCTTTATTACCCGAGTTTTCCATTAGCTGAAACCCGGAAGATTTTATGTCACAACTGAATAAGTTATTTCTAGTCAAGCGCGCATCATCGCCACTGAAGTTGGTATTAGTCAGTTGATAAATACGAAAGAAAGAAAATATATAAAGTTAAATAACCACTGCCTCGCTGGTCTAGGCGTCGCTAGCTGTAGCTGCTGAGCATGCGGTCCTGGGTTCAATTCCCGGGTAGGGCAAAGGTATAGTAGTTTTTCCTATTAAGAATTCTGGATTTGTACCAGGCAAGAGTTAGCCCCACATGGTATTTCAATATAACTGGGCAAATTTAGTTTCAAGCTATTCGTAAAGGAAAAAAGACAGACTCTATTTATGTTGGAAACATTTTTAACCGACTACAAAAAGGAGGAGGTTATCATCAATTCATATATTTTTTTATGTATGTTCGGCCATAACTCCGTCATATATAAACGGATTTGCAAAATTCTGTTTTTGTTCGAAAGGGGTTTATTTCGAAATGGTCCCATATAAATTTCATATAGATCTGATGATGATTTCCGGAGACAGACACCGAAACTCTTTAAAAAATGACGGCAAATCAACTGCGATTTCTGCTATCGCATAAATATGCATTGTTTGTTTGGAATTAGTGCGGGTAGATACCAAAACTAAAAATTTAAAAATAAAAACTTTTTTTACAAAAAAAAAAAAACAACCACTTTCCTTAAAAACACTACAAAGTGAAAAATAACTTTAATTTCGGCAGTCGGTACTTTGTAGTGTTTTTAAGGAAAGTGGTTGTTTTTTTTTTTTTGTAAAAAAGTTTTTTTAAGAACGTGATTCATCATCATCATGATCTGCCTATTCTTTTCCCAACTATGTTGGGGTCGGCTTCCAGTCTAGCCGGTTATAGTTGAGTACCAGTACTTTACATTGAGCGACTGCCTATCTGACCTCCACAACCCAGTCACTGGTAAGACTGGTTGCCAGACTTTCGGGCTTCTGACGACCCGTAACGACTGTCTAAGATCTACGAAAGACAGCCGGGACCAACGGCTTAACGTGCTTCCGAGGCACGGAAGAAACTTGGTATGTAAAGATGGTCACCCATCCACGAACTAACCGCGGCAAGCGTAGCTTAACCTGAACGATCGACCCGTGCGGCTGTTGTTACTTAGCCACAAACCCTTCTGATTTTTAAGAACGTGATTACGTGGAAATATTTAAGATTTAAAATACTGAAATAATTGAAATAAATAAAACGTGACTCAATTGAAAGAAATGGAATGAATGAACGAAATGTCAAATTTATTGAAAGCCGTAAGAACGTAGCTATGATCACGCCATCGTAATTTTGCCTGATCTTCCTTATGCCTTGACTTTTCAATATTGCTTGAAATGTTTTTAGAAATAAATGCTACGAGTTCGAGTAGAAACAATATGGCGAAAGGTCAATCCTATTCTTATTCCGTACGTAAGTAAGTTCCTTTGTAAAAGTGGACGACATTCAGGTGTCCGAGTCACGACAGGCGCGGGCGTACTGCAGCGTTCTAAATGTAGTATAACTAGCAATAAATGGACAGCATTAAAGCTAATTATTTTCTTATCAATCTTATATTGGCATTTAGGTATTATTTTCCAGGCTAAGGTGGTACGGACATGTTATGCGCACACCCGATGACCATATTGTGAGAAAGTGCCTTTCCATGGCTATTAAGAAAAGAGGGAGAGTGTAGACCGCAAACTACCTGGATGACAAATGTCCAGAAGGACATGCAAAAGCTTGGTCTTACCGATGGCGATGCTTACCACCGAAATGAATGGCGCCGCATAATTAAGAACGCCGACCCCGCGTAACGGGAAAAGGCGAGGGCAAAGAAGAAGAAGGTATTATATTCCAGAATACACGCTAAGCACGTCTCGGTTGTCATTCGTCTAGATCTTTGACAGTCATTACGGGTACCCAGAAACCCAAAACTTTGTCAACCAGTCTTACCAAGGGGTATCATGTGTTCGCTGCCAGGCCAAGCCTCACCATCTCGCGTCCGGCCCTGGTGCGAGCCATGGTACGGAGCGAGAGGGAATGGGAAGCCGTCACCTCCTTCTGCGAAGCAGTAATGCTCGCGAAGGAGGAGGCGGGGCGCGTGAGGGAGTGGCAGTCTCTGCGCCCTCACGTCCCTAGCCGCCGCAGGAGGAGACGCCCCGGGCGTCGGGAGTCAATAGCGGACTCCCGGCCACCGTAGGCGCGAGCTTGCGGGTGGCGAGCAATGGGTAGCTCGCCGCCCGGTAAGGACCAAGCTCGGGTCGACGGCGCGCAGTGTTGCACGCGCGCCTCAAAGAGATGTCAGCAGCAGTGTAGGGGTCTACTAGGACCGATGCCTGCCGGGGTCGTGTGATTGTTCGAAAGAGATACCGTGACCCTGGCACATGGGCAACTGATGGAACACGGGTGGGTTTTAGTCAGTAAAAGTCTGACACGCCCTCCCGCTCCGCCCAGAGCGGAAGAAGTCATTTGATGATTTCCCATCCTGAAAAAAAAAAAAAAAAAGCCTCACCATCGGATTTCAATAGCGCAGTGGAAGTTATGATGGCGGGGCTCTGGAGACAAGAGTGGCAAGCGAAACTGTCCGCCGCGCGCGGAGCCGAACAATGATATAAGTACAATTACAATACAACAAACAAAAGACTCACCTCATGGTTGAAGGAAACTGCTTCTGGGTGGTACCTGGATTTATGTATGTAAGTGAGTGTGTCTTGTATTGTGTTGTGACGTTATGAGTATCTCGAGATACTCATAACGTCACAACACAATACAAGACAGATCCAGGTTACAATCCGCTCCAAGAGGTCTGCCATCCAGACATGCGGTCTTCAAATCACGCGTTTTCCAATAGCGTCACTTAACCTCCAAAATACTTCAATTTCAACAAACTTAACCCGTATTATTTCACCAAATGGGGTTATGAAACACAAAAAAATTGGGTCATGACTTATTGTCCACCAAAACGACCGGTTCTCAAGGATTAATTTACAAAAGGTCGCGAAACTCAACACGATGACATTTCCCTTGTTCAAGCACAAAATCAAAGAGAAGTGTCAAAGTCAAACTTGACAAGTCAGATGTCACTCCGTTCGGGCGCGTTCCGAAGGCGCATAGAGTAACCAATCGAACGGGACGCAACATCTACCCCCCCCCCCGGACGGGCCTTCCCGTCCGCTAATCACTTGGCAATCTTGACAAGGTTGCGTGTTATCAGTCCACTTGACGCGCTGCTGGAGGATGTGCAAATACTCCAAGCTCCAACGCTTCCAAAAACTCTGAGCGAGCTGCTGCACCAACTGAAACCGCGATAGCCAATTTTGGCTCACATCGACAAAAGGGTGCTCCGGCAGGGCGACAAGTGGCTGTCAAATCAAAAAATGGCCCGGGGTTAGGGCCTCCAAGACGTTCGGGTCCGAAAACAACGGGCACAATGGACGCGAGTTCAATACAGCTTCAAAATGGCAAAATACCGTAGCTAACTCCTTAAAGGTGAGAACGGTGTCTCCCAACAATCTGCGCCAGAGTCCCTGTGGCGCTTTCACCGCGGCCTCAAAAATACCCCCCCAATGGGGGCAGGCTGGCGGATCAAAACAATAACAAACAACAACAACAACAATTTAACCAAATGGCCCTCCTTAGGCAACAAAAGGGGGTGACGGGCCCCATAAGGAAGGCTAGAGTGCCTCAACCGTCAACACACAAGAGACCCGTATCGTCCAAAAAGGGGTTCAAGTTACTAATGGCTCCCGACAATTTCCAAAACTCTCGCTGCAGAATGGCCAACAGCGCATTGCAACTGGCATGCGAGTTCTTAATGTGACGATCAGTCACCAACAATTCAACAATTTGTCGAGGGAGCTAAATCGACTCAACAAAAATCAGGGTCGTTCGTTCCAACAGCGAGCACCTTGAGCCCGGGCAAAGGACCCGACATCAAGACTGGCGATCGAGGACAATCATCCTCGGGGTGAGTCAGCCAGTCTGGTCCCCACCATAGGGGGTAAGCAAACAAGCGGGGTGCCATGCACCCACGTGAGGCCACGGCGCCTGGGTTCAAATCTCCAGGCACGTGCCTCCAAATCAAAAGCGTTTCAGAATTTTGAATCTGGGACACTCGGTTCGCAACAAAGACCTCCAAAGAGTGGACGGACGTCTTCAACCAACACAAAACAATTTGACTGTCCGTCCAGGCGTAAGAAGCCCGAATGTCCACAGTTCCACCCAAAGTGTGAGCATCGTGGTTCAATAGACGCACAAGAAGCGCCGCCCCTGACAATTCTAACTTAGGGATGGTCAGTGCCATCCGGGGGGGGGGGGGCACCTTGCTCTTGGCCATGACCAGTGACAACTTCACCTGGCCTGTCGCGCTGACGGTGCGCAGATAAACAACAGCTGCATAACCGTGCGAAGACGCATCACAAACAAGGGTAGCAGTGTAGCTCCCAGGGGGGAGGATAGCGCGGGGTAACACGACCTCGTTGACTGCAGGGAGTGCGGATACAAATTGGAGCCAATCTTCCAACAGGGTTTCCCGAAGTGGCTCGTCCTAACCAAGTCCCGCAGTCCGAAAACATTTCGCCCAAAACAATACACAAACAAAACAACAAAACAATAGACAGAGGGCAACCCTTTTTTTTTTTTTTTTTTTGGATGGGAAATCATCAAATGACTTCTCCCGCTCTGGGCGGAGCGGGAGGGCATGTCAGACTTTTACTGACTAAAACCCACCCGTGTTCCTTCAATTGCCCATGTGCCAGGGTCACGGTATCTCTTTCGAGCAATCACGCGACCCCGGCAGGAGAAGGCAACCCTGGGTTCCCGTATCCAAAATGGCACGGACCACAACAGAGTCCCCCGTGGGCCTCCAGACCCGACCGATGCCGTTGGCAACAAAACCGTGTCGATCTGAGGGGTACCTTAGCGGGGCAGGTGCCAAGTTCCTAACAATGCCTGGGCGGCGACCGATCGGCCCACACCCAGGCTCCGCACCGAGGCTCAAGTCCCTCGCGATGAGGATGGAGGCCAAACTCCTCGTCCGCGTGGTGTCCCGAGCCACGCGCCATCGCTGGAAGGGCACATCCCACCGGATGCCTGAATGGCGGGGGGCGTGACTCCAAACGGGGACGTTCCGCCAATGGAGGGGAGGGAAGGCGGTGCTGGTCTGGCCAGCACTACCTAGCAACAAGTGCGTAATCGCCTTTACGCGGGGAGACCAAATGGCGGTCGCGCGGCTCCCGATCAACTTGCGCGGGGGGTGGTGTGCGGCGCTCAAAATTGCGGGCCTCTCCCCGGTTCTGAACCAGCGAGGCAGAAGCCCGGTGACCAACTCCATGGTACCCCCCCGTACGCGAACCTTCATCAGAGGCTGGTCTGCCAGCGTGGTTCGCGTTAGCGCACAATATGTCCAAATGGGACCCCCTACAAATTCTACAAGGGCGGGGGTTGGGGCAGTCCCGATGGAAGTGAGCCCCCAAACAAGAGAAGCACATGCGGCGTGCATTGGCAATTCGTCGGCGGGCACTCACGTGCAATTTCAAAAAGGCCGCGCAAGTTGCCATGCCATGCCCCGTGTCCCTACAAAACTCACAACCAGGACGACTCTGGGTGACAGCAAAACGAGCGGCGGGGCGACCATCAACAGGCCCGCGAGCCCTAGTCCGTCCCTGGTCTCTTGGCCGGGAAGACGGCTGGCATGACTCAGTGGCAACGCCAGAGTTGTCCACAAACCGACACTCATCCTCCAAAAATTTAACGAGGTCACTAAATGGGGGGAGATGTGTGACACTATCCCCACCATACTTTTGCTCGAAACGAGCCCTCAAATCGGCAGGAAGCCGTTGCAGCACAACATGTACCAAAAGGTAAGACCAATGGTCCACCGGCAACTCCAATCGCTTTAAAGCGTTGGTCGCTGCCACCAACGGGTTCAACAGGTCAGTACGCAATGCTGACAATCTTGTAATGACCGGTAACCCCAAAATCTGTTTGATATGAACGTTAGCCAAACAACGTTTATTTTGGTACCGCCGGGTGAGTAGTTCCAAAGCGGTAGGGTAGGCTGAGTCAGTCAACGACAGATGCTGTACCAAGGCTCGGGCCTCACCTTCTAGGACAGACAACAAATAGGCCAACTTTTGGGTGGGTCTGAGGTCTGAGCGTGCATCAACCAAACTTTCAAACAGGTTTTGGAAACCTAACCAGTGGTCCAAGCGACCGTCAAAGTGTGGCAGTTCCAAAGTAGGCAGTCTACTCAATAGTCCGGGACCTGAAACAACCGAGGTCTCCGGCTTGACCTGGACTGGTGTCTGGCTCTGTAATATTTCCCGAGCACGTTGACCAGTAACATCCCCCAGGTCCAAGATCTGGTCGTAGTCAGCAAGGACCTTATCACGTGCTGCCTGGTCCAGCACTTCCAGATACACTTCACAAATGTACTCGTTGTAGCGGGTGAGCAGAGCATCAACGTTGCCGAGTCTCACGTTCAACTGCTCGAACCGAGCAAGAGTGATCCCTTCGAGATCCTGGCGCTCAGCAGTCGCTGCAGCTGAAGTGAACCACCGTAGCTGTGTGGTCAATCCACTGATTGCCTCTCTCACCGCTTTGTATGCCATTGCACAAACAAACAATTCAAATAAACCAAATAATTAAATAATCAAATAACAAAGTTCAATCAATCAATTACAAAATAACTACAAGCAAACAATCAAACTACTAAACTGTTAGTCAGCAACTCAAGAAATAACAAAATATTGGTTTCAATTCAATTCAACAACAAACTTTTATTTTAATTCAAAACCAATGTCAACGTTCAAAAAATTCTACTTCAAATTCAATTCAAATATTCAAATGTTAATTTCACAAACCACTTTGTCAATGGTACAACAATAATAAACCTTTATTCCAATTTAAAACAATGGTAATACTCAAAAATGCCAATTTCAAACATTAATTTTCACAAACAACCATGTCAATGGGACAAACTCAATATTTTAATGTCTTCCTGACATTCAATACAACAGAGGTCAGATACAAAGGGGTTGTAACATAGCCCAATTCAATTAACACTATTAGCATATGCAACCGGCTGACCCCGACAACATGAGTTACTCGACTCAATAAATTCAAACAAATTATTTCAAATAAACAATTAATTACCGTTAACAAACATTTACAGCGAATTACTACTTCCCTTATAGAGACTGCCAAGTAATTAGCCTACTGTAAATTACCAATTTGTTGGTTATATGTCTTATAGCCACGCTCTGCTACCAGAATGTTCGCTGCCAGGCCAAGCCTCACCATCGGATTTCAATAGCGCAGTAGAAGTTATGATGGCGGAGCTCTGGAGACAAGAGTGGCAAGCGAAACTGTCCGCCGTGCGCGGAGCCGAACAATGATATAAGTACAGTTACAATACAACAAACAAAAGACTCACCTCATGGTTGAAGGAAACTGCTTCTGGGTGGTACCTGGATTTATGTATGTAAGTGAGTGTGTATTGTGCTGTGACGTTATGAGTATCTCCAGGTTACAATCCGCTCCAAGAGGTCTGCCATCCAGACATGCGGTCTTCAAATCACGCGTTTTCCAATAGCGTCACTTAACCTCCAAAATACTTCAATTTCAACAAACTTAACCCGTATTATTTCACCAAATGGGGTTATTAAACACAAAACAATTGGGTCATGACTTATTGTCCACCAAAACGACCGATTCTCAAGGATTAATTTACAAAAGGTCGCGAAACTCAACACGGCGACATTTCTCTTGTTCAAGCACAAAATCAAAGAGAAGTGTCAAAGTCAAACTTGACAAGCCAGATGTCACTCCGTTCGGGCGCGTTCCGAAGGCGCATAGAGTAACCAATCGAACGGGACGCAACATCATGTTACCCAGTAACTAGGCTGTAGAGTTCTCATAGGTCGTCACACCATGTATAATGCTGAGAGGCAATTCTCTTAATTTTTTGAACATTACAAACTGTTAACTATCTTTGTCTTAATCTGTCAAAATTACCCCGAGGTCCCATATATTTTTGACAGGTTGTTGGCATTTGATTGTGGACGAGATGAGTGTGCGAACGTTTTTAATTTTTATCTTATTGACCTTCTGGTCAGCATTAGGACCCCAACATAGTTATGAAAAGGCTAGAAAAACTGATTGATTGAATATAGAAAAACTTTCTGATCGAAAACTTTGCTAACTAACCATACCTTGTAAAATACAAAGAAGACACAATTTTACGTGTAGGCGTATCTTGACAATTCCAGATACTAACGAAGCTACTCGAAAATTGCTTGGTTTTTCGGAGATCATGCGAGTTCTATTTTTAACTAATAACGGTCGGAACTCTTAGCATCGGTGTACGAAATTTAAAAAAGTTGACGATGTTGTTAAAGATGTCATCAAAAAGATCACATTTCAGCTCAGGGTCTTAGGAGCAGTATCATTGTCAGGGTCGGGACAGGAGAAACATTGCTTGCATACTTAATATTTAGTTAATGAACATTATGATCAGCCTATATTGTTCCCATCGCTAGTACATAAGCTCCTCTCGGTGAGAGGGAGTAGACCATTATCGGTTGGTAGTAATAAGTTGTTAGATGATAAGTTTGTATAAGAATTAAATCGTGCGATCGTCTTGTACGATTTTCCAATAATTCAAGCGAATCGGAAGGAAACGTAGGTATAGCTCTGGTTGTAGTGGTTGTACTAGAGTGACTTGGTATTTGTGTACATTGTATGTTTACTTGGAAAACTTAGAAATAAGTAGTATTTATGTAGGTTTCATGTTAATGATTTCCCCAAGGTCAGGTAAAGACTGGTGGAGTAGACCAGAGCGGTGTGTACAGACGATGGGGAGGGACTGGGCTGTAACTAACCACGCGGGCCCAGTGCGGGTTGGTAGATGTCACATGTCTTCAAATATCTGGTTCTGGGGCATGCCGGTCTCCTCATGATATTTTCTTACACCATTTATGAACTTGCTTTGTAAAATAAAGAATCGGTTGGTTGTTGTTGTGAAATACAGGATTCTGTTCTGTTCTGTTTTGTTATCAATCTTGCGAAAAAAATCTGCGGTGCTAGTCTATAAAATGTGACCGAGAAAACTTAGGTAGCTACGGCTTATATCGCATGCTACTTTTACATCTGTAAACTATGTGAAAGTTTAATAAATGAATTTGAAATTTGAATTTTGAAATTTGAAATAAACACTATTGATAGCACAATTCAAGCTCACGACGCCTTTTTTTTTAACCTCGAGGTGGATATCCGCATGGATGTCCTCCACCCTGGGGTGGGCGGAGGGGCCTGTCAGACTCTTACTGACTAAAACCACCCCGGTGTTCCGTCCCACACCTACGTCGGGGACCACGGGAACTAATATGTCTTCCGCGATCCCCGAAGCTCACGACGCCTAAGCTTACCTACAGAATCGGCAGATACCAAGCCACGAATTCTGGGCTCGGAGCATTTTGAATAACGTTACTAACTGAATTATAAACGTAGGCATAGCGTGGCATGTCCATAAATTGATATCGTTGCTATTTTGGGTACAAGGAACCAATTCAAATTACCATTTAAGCTAGCGATTGCAATACTTGTTTGTTTATGAGTTGTTAATACGTATATCAAAATGCAGGTTCAAATCAGTTTGTAACAGGAACTAGATATTTAATTACGATGCCTAAAGTTTGATTGCGCAGTTAAACTTGCTTGTGGACAATAATTTGTAATGCAATTTGGATCGAATAGGTATCTTAGTAGGGACCGCTTGTAAATACTTACTACCGATAGAGCGAATGCAATGCGAGAGCAATATAGCGTGGTATACTAGCTCTAATTATTAAATAACATTAACTGTAAATATATTTTTTGTCTTTGTAATTATGTGAAGCCATAAATAGAGCATGCTGTGATTGAAGAAAACACGTAAAGGAAACCTTTTATGACTATGATTTATAATGTTATGTGTATCCTTTGTGGAGATCATAAATAAATGGTGCATCTTGTGTTAGCCTGTAAGTAATTCTTGCACTTATAAATGTACTTTTATGTTTATAATTTTAAAAGTATTGGGGTAAACAATTGTTGGCTAACCTAAATAAATAAAGAATAATCCATTGAGACTTTGTCGTGAAATACTGTAATAGAAATAGCCCTCCAGATTGTATTTCATAGCATCCAGTCTAAACGGGGATCTTTGGCGCAGGAGTCTACATGTGTGTGCGCAGATACAGGTGCACTCTCTCATCCCTCACTCTTTAGAGTTAGAGGGGACATCACGCAATCCGACACCTCCAGGGAGAGATCATGCGCAGGACCAACGACTTGACGGCCTTTCCGAGGCACGGGGGTCACCGCGGCCTTCCTAACTCAGGGCTTGTTACTCAGAATGTTCTAATGGAAAGTTCTAATAATACTTATCTCGACCTGGGATTTACTTGGGACCCCCGCTCATCAGTCGCGCTTGCAACCACGAAACCAACGGGGCAGTTAAATTCGATTACTTTTTATTTGAATACCGAAGTGTCTCCTGGACGAAGCGCTCACGTCGTAGACACAAAGCTTGGGTGATTTTAATGCGCCTACAGAAATACGTACAAACGATAAAGTTCCTCGTTACAGTATACAAGGTGTACCCTAATATGGCACATCGAGTTTTAGAAAATAGTGTGACATTAAAAAATTTTGTTCTCTTCTACGAAGTCAAAGTGATATTTCTTTAGTTCTTTTTGATGTCACACTTAAATAAATCTTTCTAACATGTGTCATTTTCACTTTCGTTTCAATGGGCAGTCTGAGGACCGACCAAGAATACGTGACTTGATTCGGTTTTTGTAATAAAAATACTTCTATCCTTTAGTATTTTGGTTGATGGAATAAATTCTTAAAGTGATTCGAAACTGATTCTGTATGATATGGTAGGTCTCATTTTGATAGTTCAACAACATTCACTACGTTATTTATATCGTTGAGCAGACAGGTTCTTCGAACTTATGAAGCAACGGAATTGATTCAGATTCTGATAAACAGTGTGTTACGCCATTAGGGTGCTGCCCTATCGAAATGCCTTCATTTTTTTTGTCTTTAGTTAACAGGGGTATAATATATATTTCCTTTAGAAACGGAAACTTTACCTCTAGGTATGGAAACCTGATTTAAACCTATTTATTATTGACAGCGATGCCGACGAGTACTTCGTATTTACTTGTACGGTTCCTCATTTATTTAGTACTCGTCCGCATCGCTGTCAACGCTACCATAGAAATGAATAAAGTCTTATAAGTCTGTATATGTCCACTTCAGGCCTACTGGTCACATACTACGCGTGCAAGTTCAGTCTATTTCTAAAGCTCAATATGTCATGGTAACAACAGGATACTGTAACATAGTCATAACTTAACAACGACCTCCCCCTGTCTTATCACACATGTCTACTTGAGGTCAGGGCGAGTAACATGACAACACAATCAGATAACAATCACAAAGCTAATAAATACAATATCATTGGCGATATGGGGCATATTCGCTTGTTTCCGGTCTTAAACGTGACTAACGTGGCCAGTGGGTACTTAGATTTATGATATCATGTAGGTAGTCATTTTAATTAATATGGCCTGCTTATGATGTTGGACATGTTGTTTAAATTATATTCGTAGTATTCATGAGCTCCTATTGCGCGAAGCAGTTTTGTTCCTTCACTTGCCTATTTCCCTTTAATTTCCACCGAATCTAATCAGCTATTGGGACGCTGTCTTGATGAAGTGGTAAAGACAATATATAGCGAAAGCTTGGCAATAATGGCATCCCCCTTTTGAGGGAGGCCTATGTCCAACAGTGGACGTCTTTCCGCTGAAATTATTTAGTTATTACGTGTATTTTGCTAATGGGTATAGAAACCTGATTTTAATTATTTTTATTACTGTCAGTACGTGACGTTTTTCTATAGTTAGTCATTTAATATCTAGTATTAGTAGTTCGTTGTGTTATATATTGTACTAGCTTCTGCTCGCGGCTTCACCCGCGTGGATGTCGAAAAATTCACCATTTCAACCCTCCAGTTCACCCTCTTAAGAATGGAATTTCAAAAAACCCTTTCTTAGTGGATACCTACTCCTCACAAAGAACACACCCTCCAAATTTCATTTCTCTAGGACCAGCGGTTTAGGCTGTGTGTTGATATATCAGTCAGTCAGTCAGTTACTCAGGACTTTGAATTTTATATATATCAGTGGCGCAGGTAACTAATAAGCCCATTCCTGTCGGCTTCCCTTACGAAATTATGACAGTCAGGAGTTCTCAGCAGTGTTTAATAATCACACTGAATGTATTTACACAATAAAATTAAAAATTATTAATTATTTTGGGTTTTGTAATACTTTAATTTAAAAAACGAAAACATAACATTATTATAACTCGCTTTCAACGCCGGGTTATGAAGTACATCAATAGCTATTCAAAATCATCTCGTCATGACGTCACTTCAGGTCACGTGCCATGCATTTTTTTGAGGCCTTGGGAAGGCAGAACATTCCGGGTTATGATTGATTGATTGATTGATTGATTGATTGATTGATTGATTGATTGATTGATTGATTGATTGATTGATTGATTGATTGATTGATTGATTGATTGATTGATTGATTGATTGATTGATTGATTGATTGATTGATTGATTGATTGATTGATTGATTGATTGATTGATTGATTGATTGATTGATTGATTGATTGATTGATTGATTGATTGATTGATTGATTGATTGATTGATTGATTGATTGATTGATTGATTGATTGATTGATTGATTGATTGATTGATTGATTGATTGATTGATTGATTGATTGATTGATTGATTGATTGATTGATTGATTGATTGATTGATTGATTGATTGATTGATTGATTGATTGATTGATTGATTGATTGATTGATTGATTGATTGATTGATTGATTGATTGATTGATTGATTGATTGATTGATTGATTGATTGATTGATTGATTGATTGATTGATTGATTGATTGATTGATTGATAAGAAAAAAGAGAGAGCGGAGCAGTAATGAAAAATGTTGCAAAAACGGGGAAAATTTATTCCTTTTGAGAGTTGCCGTTGCGTGTGCTGCGTAAACGGTTAAAGTAACGCAAAAATCATGTATAACGGAATTGTTCCTTTTAAAAAGTTCTAAAAAAAGTCCGCGACAGCATATGTCTATCTTTTAAGGTTGACTCACTATAACTCAAAAGGAGCGAGCAGCAACGAAAAATGGACGAAAACTAGGAGGCAAATCGATACGACGGGACCCTTCCCGTCGTATCGATTTGCCTCCTAGTTTTCGTTCATGGGAGCAAAAATTTGACGCGGACGAAGTCGCGGGCGGAAGCTAGTAATTAATGTAATTTTTAACTGTACATTGGACATGATTAATACTTTTAATTCGATGTTAGATAACCCCGAATCTTGGGATAGTGAATCTCTTTCCATGGCAGAATGTTTCCTCAGTAAGTTAGAAAACAGGCAGTTTAGTTTTTTTTTGCATGTTTTATCAGACATTTTTCAAAAACCGACGTCCTTTTTCATTTATAAAATCATACATCAACATCATCATACGTCAACGTCATCAAACTGATCACACCACAAACGGCTTTTTTCAAAGCCACTTTTATTATACTTGCAAGACACTGTTTCAATCACCAGTGCTTATACGTATAGTAAAGGTGGACTGAAGACATCTGCTTATAGAAGACTGAAGCCAAGAAGTCAGTCACAGATTTTAAGTAACTGGACTACGTGCGCCACGTCCGGTCTAGGTAAGTATTTTTTATGGCTCCGGCTTACCTCTCTAATAAAATCACCCTTCGCCACTGATATATATAGATGTAACCATTTTAATGTAAATGAATTCATAAATGTATTTTTTTATTACAATATTTCGATTAAGAAAAAAGAACCACTTAGAAACTTCGAATCAAAACTCTTTAAAAGCAAAATCATCCCTTTGAACATCGTGAAAAAACAAAAACTAATTAAAAAGGAAAGTTTGAAGAATCTGTTTTCAAAAGAAATAAGTACCCAGAAGGCACAAAATAATATCACCGTAAATAAAATTGAAATGGAACACAAAATTAACGATGAGGAAAAATAACGAAGTTCTTCTGAACGGCTTTTAACGACGGTCGCAAATTAAGCGGCTCACGAGCGACATGGAAATGTCATTATCGATGACTATAGCTCGTACTGATAAAGGGGGAAGCTTAATATACCTCTTTAACCGACTTCAAGGAAGAAGAAGTTTCTATGTTACACTGTATTGTTTTTTTATGTATGTCCACCGATTTCTCCGATGACTGTGAATGGATTTCAAATATGCTTTTTCTGCTTCAGAGGTGGTCATATACAGGGCGTCCCACGGATATGCCACATGTAGGGAAAGTACCTTGAATATTGTAGATGGAACATTTTACTGAAAGAAGACATTATTTCAATTTAAAAAACAATTTGAACTGCATTCATAGATATTTAAATAATTGCATGGTTGAACCGGGAATCGAACCTGTTACACGTGAAAAATAATCACCCTGTAGTTTTATCATACCGATCGAAAGGCTTCATCCTATGGATTATTTTTTGCTAAATAACATAGTGTCAAAAATAAAAGGAAGACCATGAATTTTAATATTTTTAATACAAAATTAATCAATTTATCAAAAGCTCAAAATGAGTCACTTCCTGTTGAACACAAAGTCGCACTCTTTTGATTATTTCGCTCCCTGTCGATTTTTTTATCTTGTCGTGGTGGATATTTTTTATATTATTTTTTTATAATCAGCCAGCTGCATTGCGATGGACAAAATAATTTACGCGTCTTTCGGCTCAGGATACGGCTCGATTTGTTGCATACAACCTGGACCAGGTACCTACTAATTACGTATCTCTTTATCATTTTATCATGCACTTAAATTATAATAGGGAAAAGATGCGTACTTCTCAAGTGGGTACATTTATTGGTAATAGGTACTTATGATAATGTCAGTTGTATGTCCTTACGGCAATATTAGCTTTTAATTTTTCTGAACAAAATTTCACATCAAATGTTAAAATTCATGGTCTTCTTTTTATTTTTGACACTATGTTATTTAGCAAAAAATAATCCTTATGATAAAGCCTTTCGATCAGTATGATAAAACTACAGGGTGATTATTTTTCTCGTGTAACGGGTTCGATTCCCGGGTTAACCATGCAATTATTTAAATATCTACGAATGCAGTTCAAATTGTTTTTTAAATTGAAATAATGTCTTCTTTCAGTAAAATGTTCCATCTACAATATTCAAGGTACTTTCCCTCCATGTGGCATATCCGTGGGACGCCCTGTATATGTAAATATTATTGACTTTTCTTTGGTAATAATAATAAGTTTTGCGTCAGTTTCGATAATACGTATGTAACGTATTATCGAAGCTCTCGCAAAAAATATCATAGCAAAGTCCACTCTATCCACTTCGTTTATCGTGATTAAATTCTAATATTTCCCGTCACTGCACCTAGCTAGTATTAGTATACGAATTAGTGCGAGGTTGATACCACAAATAAATAGTCAAAAATAAAAAATAACACGAAACAATGTAAGTAGATGTACGGTATTCCAAATTAGTTAGGCCCAAAATTCAGCCGCCGTCCGCTGACGCAGCCATTAATTAGGTCCTCATATGTGCAGGTGGCAGGGCATGCAGTGCAAGATGGGAGGTAAGTCATTGCCTTTGGAATGACGCCGTATGTTATTTGTAAAACACCGGCAACCTCTCAGGACTATGTTACTAACATCATAATGAACAACTTTTGTTCTATGACTTCCAAAAATTCATCATATTTTAGTTCATCAGATTTTCATACAAAAATCTGCCGCTCATAAATAGGTCGAGTTCAAGCACCCCCGCCGCCTTAAACCCGCTCCCCTCATAAATTTATTATAGCTTTCTTTTGTTTCGCATATATAATGCGATTCAAATGAGAATAGGATCGACTTTGCGCCATATTGTGACGTCATAGCTGTCAATTCTAACCAGTTACGTAGGGTGAGCAAAAAAAGATTTTTTTTTAAATAAATTTTATTAACAAAGATTTAGTGAAAAATATTAATATTAATTTATCCCCGTAGCCAAATGACCTCGCTTGGCGACTTTTCTTGCATTTTGCAGTGTTTGCAAAATGGTACCGTACGTTTCACTAGTCAAACTTATATTTCCTCCACTGTTGCATCAGTTCTAATGTTTGCTGTTTCTCGCTCTCCAACTATTTATCTACACAGCGCCTCGTTTACTCATTTTCGAGCAAAATGAGTAAGACAATAACAAAAACAAATAACAACAATCACAAAAAATAACAACAATGTAAGAAACACAATTAAAGAAACATTATCAGTCCACAAGCACATGCACTTTTTGGCGTGGCTACTGGGCCTTTGCGCCAACAATGAAAATAAAAAAGGCTATGGTATGGTTTTAAAAAACGAATTATGACTTTAAATAATTAAATATTATATTAAGACGATTTACTACTATTTATTAACCCTTTTATCAAAATTTGATGTAAGACTACTATTATTGATAAGCAAATACGTTTTTTTGCAAACCGTACTTTTCAAGTGAAATTTGACAGATAGAGGTTATTGACATTCCTATTCTTATTTGAACCGCACTATACTTCGTAACATTTAGAGCGTTCAATTTAAATATTTTTATTTTTGTATGAAAATCTGATGAACTAAAATATGATGAATTTTTAAAAGTCATAGAACAAAAGTTGTTGGTTATGTTGTTACACATAGCACTAAGAGGTTGCCGGTATTTTACAAATAACCCACACATATACACCGAAGGTCTGAGCCGTCCATGAAAACCCCAATTTATGGAGGTTGTCCTTGAAATATGGAAGAAAAAGACATGTTGCGCCCACCACAAATAAATTTGTATAAGAGCAGAAGAATGATAATGAATTAGATATGATATCCGTCCGAATCATTCATTAAAACCTTTTTAGCAGTTTAAAAACATATCTGACGTATGTATATTCAATTATATTATGTTTACCCTATAATGTTAGCAAAGATATAATCTCTTTAACAGGAAAAATATCAGTTTCATACGCAATAAGTTCATATAAATCAATATTTCAATACAGAGGCCCATCGTTAAAACTGACAAGCTTGTTTTGTTACATATGTGTGTATAATATGTATAAACCTCTTTTAACGAAACCAGCACGTTAGATTTAGAATAAAATACACTTTTATAAACATCATGGTTCTGCCCTTATCCCAATTTATTTGTGGTTGGTGAAACACAGTGGCGTAGCGTGCCTTGGCGGAGCCCCGTATAAAAACATTTGTTTGGGGGCCCTTATGAAGAGTAACAATTTCTCACAAAAGGAAAAAAAATGTTTTGCATAAAATTAAAAGAAATATTTATTCATCATAATTATCTATCTGTCACTTTTCCAAAACTTTTATAAACAATTCAAATTAAACAACTTTCCTTGCCTTTTTTCGGCTAACTGGTGATAATACATAATTCTACTGTTATCCAATTTTAATAAGTTATGTGAAAAAGACTATAAGCGGGGAAATCCAGCAGCCCCCGATAACCGATGTAGGGTGTTGCCAACTTTGGAACGCACGCTTTACGCGGGAAAAAAGATATTGCTTTTTGTGACTTTGGTCATTTCTGAAATAAATAAAAAATTGGGAAGTTTTTATTAATTTTTGCTTACACACGTCGGGGGCCCCTGTGTCCCGGGGGCCCCGTATAACTGATACGGTAGATACGGCGGTAGCTACGCCCCTGGTGAAACAAGTATTTTCTTCTATTAGTCGTTATCTCGATAGTCACCCGCTTTCTATCCATATCTTCATTCACACAGTCCATCCATCGTTTCTTTGGTCTTCGCCTACTCTTATAGCCATCAATACAAAAATAAAAATAAAACCCTCGCGAGAGCAGAGGTATCGGCCCCGACTTACAAGTTGTAGGTCGTGGGTTTGAGCCACGGAGGTTTGAACCCAGGCAGGTTTGTATAAATAAGTCCACCCACACTGCTCTCAAAACGGTGAAAGGAAACATCGTGAGGAAACCGGCATGTCCAAGAACAAAAAAATCGAAGACATGAATAAAAAAAAAAACATAAATAAAACCAGACGGGCGGCGCGTGCGTCATTTTGCTGTCACAACGAAATGTTGCCACTTTTTAATAATGTGTTTTTTTATATTTCAATTTCTAGTATTTGTACTTCTTTTTACTGTGCGTAGTACATATATATCGACGTTTTTACTCATGATTTGCTGCACCATTCGACGTCACACGTCAGCGCCGGCCGTCGCTGAAAATCAGCGCTGGGGCTCTGTCTCGCATAGAGTCGCAGTATTATGCTGAGCGATGGCCGTTTTGCGTGGATGTGACGCATATTTTTCCCAGCTTTTTCATATTTTTGTTGCGTTCAATTTTTTTTTGCGTCATGTTTACCGCAATTAAACGTATTTTCTTTCTTTCTTTCTTTACATGTGAGATTTACCAACCCGCACTGGGCCCGCGTGGTAGATTACGGCTCACTCCCTTTCCGAAAGGAGGGCTAGGTCCCAACTGTGGGAACAATATATGCTGATTATGAATTCTGAATAGTATCGATTACCATAAAAACAGGACTACTGCGTTTAATTATAAAGGCAACTAAATTCTCTAAAACAGTTTTAGGCAATAAAATCTAAGTGGTCAGTCCGCGACCTCGGCTGATTCATGTTCTCGCCGAGAATTAAGATTGGTTAGTGACCTCTACTTTATTCTAATTCGTATTATAATCTTAATATTTTATTACACAGGATTGGCCCTTGGCGGTCATAAATCAAAACATCTTAACTCATAAATCTGTTTTTCATCAAAATTGGTTCGATGGTTTTGGTCTTTAAAACAGACAGAAACATCATCGCCGACTTCCAGTCTAACCGGATGCAACTGAATCATTATCATCATCATCATAACCAGCTACATTGTTCCCACTGCTGGGACACAGGCCTCTACTCGGTGAGAGGGAGTGGACCGTAATCTACCACGCGGGCCCAGTGCGTGTTGGTAGAAGTCACATGTCCTCGAATTTTTGTTCCAGGACACGTCGGTTTCCTGACGATGTTTTCCTTCACCGTTTTGAAAGCAGTGCTGATGAAATTATTTACACAAAGTTAAGCGCCTGCTTGAGTTTGATCCCACGACTTAGAACTCTTAGGTCGGGGCCGATACCTCTGGGTCACCACTTCTCTTTGCTTAATACCTGCCAGTATTTTACACGGAGCGGGAGCTAATTTTTCCTTCACAACTTACTTTCATTTACCTCCATATCGTACCAAGGGGTATCGTATTACCGCGCCATAAGACGAACTTCAAGTCTTTCGTGGTGCGAGTTCCAACTCAACAAATCGAGACCTTCCTCAAGGAAGAGTTTTGGCTGAAGGGTGTCGTGTATCGGCGATTCCGCGGTAGGCTACGCGACACCACGCAGCGCAACACGATGCTGCCGCCGTCACTTCGTGTACAATAGTTTTATGTTTACATTGTTTTTTATTTGTATGTATGTTAGTCTGTAAGGTATTTATGTCTTCTTTCTGTCGTCTTTGTAGCCCGAAATAAATTGATTTGATTTTAATTTGATTACCCAGTCACTGGTACTGGGTAAAACGATATCCTTTGATGAGACTAGTTGGTATCCGTAATGACTGATGAGAGAAAGAGGTACCGTGGCCCTGGCATATGGGCAACTGAAGGAACACGGGTGAGTTTTAGTTAGTAAAAGTCTGACACGCCGTTCCACTCTACCCAGGGCAGGTGACGTCATTTGATGATTACCAAGATACAAAAAAAAACCAAGCGGCTTAACGTGTTTCCCGAGGCACACGGGGGTTTTAGTATGTTAAAAGGATCACCCATCCACCAAGCGTCGTTTAAACTAGTCACCCTGTGTGCCTGTAATTACGTAGCCAAGACACTCTTAAAAAGACAGATACACAGACAGAGAAAAAGACAGAAACACAGTCAGAATAACTGACTCATTTATATTGTGTTAACAATCGGAACTAACAAAAATAAGATAGATTTCCTGTATCCGTTCGTTCAGTAAAAAGGTCTAGATTCCCTATATGCAATGGTATTGTAATATATTATGTTCTTAATCGAGCAATTAATAACTTATTAGAGCAGTTATTCCATTGTGACAAATAAGGTATAAGACTAGATATAGGAAATGTGTGGAGCAGGCATTAAAACGTTTTTAAATTATCTTTACATAGTATAAGACAAAGTCGCTTTCTGCGTCTGTACGATTATCTTTTAAACTACGCAACGGATTTTAACGCGGTTTTCATCAATAGATAGAGTGATTCCAGGGGAAGTTTTATTTATATGTATTATACGCTGGAAAAGCCGCTGGCAAAAGCTAGTTACCAATATTGTAGTATTGAGTACTAAGAGGAGCTAAGTGATAACTGCCCGGGTCTATCTAACGCTTGCGACGGTCGTTTCGTAGATGGGGCAACACCCACTACATATCAAGATCCCTCAGTGCATGAGAAAGCACGGTGTGCTATGCACTGGTCCCGGTTGTCATTCCTAGATCTGTGATCTGTGACAGTCGTTACGGGATTCAAAGTCCAAAAGTCTGAAAAATAGTTTTACCAAGAGGTATCGTGTTACCCAGTAATTAGAATCTGGAAGTCAGATAAAAAGAAAGAAAGAAAATACATTAATTTAGCACAGTTTAAAAGGCAAGCAATAGGTATACAGCAAGAAAGAGTAAAATAAAAAGTATAAGGTCAGAAACTAGAATTATACTGGGTCGTGGGGCTTTTAGGACCGGGACCGTGGTCCTGGATTCCACCTAAAATACAATAATTATTTTGCAGTAGTATTTTGGGACCACAAGAAAAATGAAGTTAAAGTAGAGTGAACAAAAAAAAACACGAGAAAACAATTAAAATTTTCTCAACATTTTGTGTGACAGCTACAAAACGCGTTATGGCTTTGGAGTACCAGGTTGTCATAACTTACTAGGAGCTTTCCAAACATAGGACTGTCACCTAGAAATCGCTTTATGCCTTCGAAGTACCAGGTGGTCATAACTCGGTAGGAGCTCACCTAATATAGGTGGGTATGTATTAGCTAGAAAACGCTTTAAGTCGTCGAAGTACCAGGTTTTCATAACTTAATAGGAGCCTAATAAGTTAACACATCATTTACAGTACAAAGTTCGCCGGGTCAGCTAGTATATTAGGATTGCATTTTTTTATGTCAGTTGATATGTTTAATTTATTAAAATAGTAATGATATGGAATAATTGTTATGATTTTGACCGCTGCTGTCTAATTACGATAGTGAAGTTTTTTAAAAGTTTATTGTTACGTTTCGGTGGGTGATTAGGGGGACGATATTAGACTTAAACACTCAAGATTACTTTTAAATAGTATTTTGTATTGGCTTGTAGGTTTAATTCTTACAGAAGGCTAACATTGTTGAAATAAAATAAATATTATATCGTTTTATAAAAATAATTTGTATAACTTCTAATTTTTCGGACCGTACTTTTCCAAGATATAACTTTGTTTATTTTACTTGTGGTCCCAAAATACTACTAAAAGTATTTATTATATTAATAGGTGGAATCCGGGACCGCGGTCCTGGCCCCGAAAGCCCCACGACCCCATTATAGTGTACCTCACGGAAGCGCCAAAAAGCTAGCCAGTTGCTTCATGCAAAATATCGTTACGAAAGTATTGAGTATAAATGAAACGATGGATGGACTGTGTGAATTATGATATGGATAGAAAGGGGGTGACTACTGAGAAGACGATTAATACAGAAGTGTAGAAGAAAAAACATATTACGCCAACCCCAAATAAGTTGGTATAAAGGCAGGAGAATAATAATAATAATGACGCTTTTGCCGGGCCCTACACGGACCCGACGTAGATTTTCTAGCGTCCGTAGCCTGGCTGCGTTTCGGTGATCTCTTTGGGGAAACCGAAGGTTTTGTTTGTGCAATTATGGACGAAGTTATGATGACGAAGAATTACCGGAGGTATATTGTTAAAGACGGCACGGTGGACATCTGTCGGGCATGCCACCGTCCCGGGGAATCAATTAGACACATTATCTCTGGGTGTTCTCGTCTAGCTAACGAAGAGTACTTGCACAGACACAATCTTGTAGCCAGGATTATCCACCAGCAACTTGCTCTGAAATACCGCCTTGTGGAATCAGAAGTGCCGTACTACAGGTATGTGCCCGACCCAGTTCTTGAAAATGGCCATATCACACTGTACTGGGATCGATCCATCATCACTGACAGGACTGTTGTTGCAAACAAGCCTGATATCGTGGTGGTGGATCGACTAGAAAGGCGCACAATGATTGTTGACATAACGGTTCCGCATGACGAGAACCTCGTGAAAGCCGAGAAAGATAAACAAATCAAGTATCTTGACTTGGCTCGCGAGGTTGTTGACATGTGGGATGTGGACTCAGCGATCATTGTGCCGATAGTCGTCACAGCCAATGGGTTGATAGCCAAGAGCCTCGACCACCACCTGAAGAGGCTCTCGTTAAGCAGTTGGGTCAAGGGCTTGATTCAGAAAGCGGTACTTCTGGACACGGCTCGCATTGTCAGGAGGTTCCTCTCTCTGGAGCCCTGACCGCCGGTAGCTTGGACCCTGTTCCCGATACCGGTGGGCTACTATTTTTTATATTTTTAAATGTTTTTATTTTCTATTCTAATATTTAAAAATATAATTTATAAGTCTGTAAAAATGAATAAAGGGAATAATAATAATAATATGGCAACACCGTGTCAACATCGACTGTCACGTTTTCCAATTTTTTAATAATTTAATTTGTAAAAGTACCTAACTTTGACCCAGTTTTGAAACAGTGCTGATATTAAACGAAAACAAGAGTTATAAAATCATCCCGTAACGCAAAGAGACCAGCCACCACCATAATGTAGAAAAATAAATTAAAAACTGCCGAATCGGAGGTGGCATGACAGATGTCACCTCCGAACATAATGAAAAAATAACAATGGAAAAGTGAGAAAAATGTTGACCAGAGCCGCAGCACGTAATGCACGCCTTCCACCACCGGACTCCTCGCTCAGCTCCGCCTCGCCGCCGCCGGTACCCAGCCCCACTGCGGGCGCTGTGACAACACCGGCCGTGGCAGTTGCGTCGAGCTCGAGCGACGAGTACTTCTCTCCGCCCACGACGCCACCACCTGCTCGTCGACGGAGAGGACGCCGGCCGCCGGACGGCTTAGGACCTCGAGGCCCACCGGCCTCTGATAGGGTCCCAGCTCCCGGCGGAAGTGTGCAGCGCATGAGATGGACAAGATCCATCAATGAGAATGTCATGCGCTCATACTATGGGGCTACAGACGGGGGAAACAATCTGACCGCGTACCGTGTCCGGATGCTCTCTCTTTTTCAGGTGCTTGAGCCAGCTGTCAACGTCTCAACCCAACGACTATCGGATCAGGTGCGGGTCATCCAGCGTAACCATATGTTGGATGACACTGTACTTGATCGCCTTCGAAATGAAATGCAGAGTAGCCATGTCATCGCACCCCCGTTGCAGACTGCTGTGGTCCCACCACAGTACTTGACAAGTCAAGCTGAAGAGGGGAATGATGACAGGGCTACAAACGTAAGTACCCAGTGCAATGAGGAATTGAGGAGTGCTTTGGAGGATGCGATTAGAGAATATCGGTCCATATCACCCGAACTTAGACCACGCTTACCTCGTTTGCCCATGCATAACAAAAATAGGGCGCTGGTGGCGGCTCTGGATTCGCAGTTGTCAAACTATTTTGATGACTGCGAAGACCTCACTGATACTCATGCAATTCTGTACTGCGCGGCTGTAGCGGCATGTCGTGTAGCTCACGTCAAATTTGCTAGTGACTCTAGAGCTACACGACCAAAACCAGCCGTACCAGCCTGGCAGTGCAGAGTTGAGCGACGTATTAGTGGGGCCAGAGCGCTCATCGGCAAACTAATCTGCTTCAGGGAGGGCAACACTCGTCCTAGAGTGATGCGCTTTGTGAGACGGGCGTTCTCAGGGACTGATACCAGCCCTCAGGATTTTATGTCCCGTGTCACAGAGCGCATAGACTTCCTGAAGCAGAAAGTTTATGCATGGGCAAGCCGTATTCGTAGGTATAAGCGGCGAGTGGACCGATACACTCAGAATCGCGCCTTCCAGAGTGATGAAAGGTGGGTTTATAGGGCTTGGGAGCGACCGATCCAAGGTGTGGCTGACACGCATCTGCCGGATAATGATGCCATGTGTTCTTTTTGGCGCAGTATCTGGTCGGTGCCTGTGAGTCACACCGAAGGTGATTGGGCTAGAGAAGTCGAGCGAGCCTGCGATCCTATACCAGAAATGGGGGCTATTACTATCTGCCCCCAGGATGTTGCTCGTGCAGTTCGTCCGTTGCCCAACTGGAAGTCTCCAGGGCCGGACGGGCTGCACAACTTCTGGATAAAATGGTTTGTAGGATCGCACGCTCGCTTGGCGACTCAGTACCAGACTGCTTTGGAGTCTGGTTCGCTACCCCAGTTTCTTACAACAGGAGTTACCCACCTGCTCCATAAATCAGGTAGCACCGCGGAACCCAAAAGTTATAGGCCGATCACGTGTTTACCGACGGTCTATAAAGTTCTTACATCCATTTTGAGAACTAAAATTTACAATCATATAGACACTAACTCCATCATGTCTGTCTCTCAAAATGGATGTAGGAACGGGTTCCGCGGTACTAAGGAGCTGCTCCTCATTGATATGGCCATTAGCCAACAGGTTCGTCGTTCCCGAAAGGATCTGTCGACATGTTGGATAGATTACAAGAAGGCCTATGACTCGGTGCCACATACATGGCTCATGAGGGTGCTGGAGTTGTATAAAATTGATGCAACTCTGCGCACCTTCCTGATTTCATGTATGGGGCAGTGGAGAACGGTCCTTCGCTATCCAGGATGTCGAAATATCCAAAGGAACAGCGAACCGATAAGGATCGAGCGAGGCATATTTCAGGGTGATAGTTTGAGTCCACTTTGGTTCTGCTTAGCCCTGAATCCTCTAAGCACACTGCTTGAGGATTCAGGTATAGGCTATCGGTTGAGGAGAGGTGGTCAGGTTATATCTCACCTCCTTTACATGGATGACCTTAAACTCTTTGCCCCCAACAATTTTCAACTGATGGAGTTACTGAAAGTAACTGAAACCTTCAGTAGGGCCATCAGGATGGAATTTGGTGTGGACAAATGTGCGGTCATGCATGTAAAGCGAGGGGAGATTGTGGAATCCGCGGGAACCCAACTCTCGGATTCCATAAACCTCCGAGCCCTCTCCGCATCCGAAACCTATAAGTATTTGGGTATGTCGGAAGCGTTGGGCATCAATGTTACTGACATGAAGCAATCGTTGAGGGAGCGCTTCTTTGGCCGCCTGAAGAAAGTACTTAATAGTCTTTTATCAGGCGGAAACAAGGTGCGCGCCTTCAACGGTTGGGTCATGCCGGTTTTGATGTACTCTTTCGGCATACTCAAATGGACTCAAACCGAACTCGACGCCCTGGATAGGAGGGTCCGTACGCTGCTGACTGCATATCGAATGCATCACCCACGGTCATCGGTAATGAGGCTGTATATCCCGCGAAAGTGTGGAGGTCGAGGCTTTTTAAACGCTAAGACTCTCCACAATCGCGAGATATGCAGTCTCAGGGAATATTTCCTAGAAACCGACGTGGGGATGCATCGAGATGTGGTCGCGGTTGACAAGGGCCTCACCCCGCTCTCCTTGGCTAACGAGAACTGGCGCAAACCTGTAATACTTGACACTAATGAACGCATGGAAGTATGGCAGAGTAAGGAGCTCCACGGACGCTTTTTCCGGGCCCTACATGGACCCGATGTAGATACACTAGCGTCCGTAGCCTGGCTGCGTTTCGGTGACCTCTTTGGGGAAACCGAAGGTTTTGTCTGTGCAATTATGGACGAAGTTATGATGACGAACAATTACCGGAGATTTATTGTGAAAGACGGCACGGTTGACATCTGTCGGGCATGCCACCGTCCAGGAGAATCAATTAGACACATAATCTCCGGGTGTTCTCGTCTAGCTAACGAAGAATACTTGCATAGACACAACCTAGTAGCCAGGAGTATCCATCAGCAACTTGCTCTTAAATACAGCCTTGTGGAATCGGAAGTGCCGTACTACAGGTATGTGCCCGACCCAGTTCTCGAAAATGGAAATATCACATTGTACTGGGATCGATCCATCATCACTGACAGGACTATTACCGCAAATAAGCCTGATATAGTGGTGGTGGATCGAGTAGAGCGGCGCACAATGATTGTTGACATAACGGTCCCACATGACGAGAACCTCGTGAAAGCTGAGAAAGATAAACAGATCAAGTATCTTGACTTGGCTCGCGAGGTTGTCGACATGTGGGATGTGGATTCAGCGATCATTGTGCCGATAGTCGTCACAGCCAATGGGTTGATAGCCAAGAGCCTCGACCGACATCTAAGGAGGCTCTCGTTAGGCAGCTGGGTCAAGGGCTTGATTCAGAAAGCGGTACTTCTGGACACGGCTCGCATCGTCAGGAGGTTCCTCTCTCTGGAGCCCTGACCGCCGGTAGCTTGGACCCTGTTCCCGATACCGGTGGGCTACTATTTTTTTTATATTTTTAAATGTTTTTATTTTATATTCTAATATTTAAAAATATAATTTATATGTTTATATACTGAAATAAAGGAAATAATAATAATAAGCTGGCAACACCGTGAACAAGACGTCACACATTTCGAATAGATATTATTTAAATAGTAAAAATATTTTTGACCCAAATTTATAATAGATTTCGGTTTTACAGTGAACCTAGACCTAAAAATATTACAATATCATTATTAAAAAGAGACTATATCGCAGCAAAATGAAATAAACCCAACCAAAAACTACAGGATCGGGGGTGACATGACAGATGTCATCCCCGAACTACAATAATTAGAAAATGAAAAAACCATGACGAAATGTTAACAAGATCAGCGGCTCGTCGCGCACGCCCACCACCTCTGGACTCGTCGCTCAGCTCCGCCTCGCCGCCGCGCCGCCGGTACCTAGCCCCACTGCGGGCGTTGTGAAGACACCGGCCGTGGCAGTTGCGTCGAGCTCGAGTGACGAGTATTTCTCTCCGCCCACGACGCCACCACCTGCTCGTCGACGGGGAGGACGCCGGCCGCCGGACGGCTTAGGACCTCGAGGCCCACCGGCCTCTGATAGGGTCCCAGCTCCCGGCGGAAGTGTGCAGCGCATGAGATGGACACAATCCATCAATGAAAATGTCATGCGCTCATACTATGGGGCTACAGACGGGGGAAACAATCTGACCGCGTACCGTGTTCGGATGCTCTCTCTGTTTCAGGTACTTGAGCCAGCTGTCAACGTTTCGGCACAACGACTGTCGGATCAGGTGCGGGTCATCCAAAGTCATCGTATGTTGGATGACACTGTACTTGATCGCTTGCGTAATGAAATGCGGAGTAGCCATGTTATCGCCCCCACGCCGCAGACTGCTGCAGTACCAGCGCAGCCTACCACAACTTATGCTGACGAGGGATGGGATGACAGGGCTACAAACGTAAGTACCCATTGCAATGATGAATTGAGGAGCGCTTTGGAGTGTGCGATTCAGGAATATCGGTTCATGACTCCCGAACTTAGACCACGCTTACCTCGTTTGCCCATGCATAACAAAAATAGGGCACTGGTGGCGGCTTTGGATTCGCAGTTGTCAAACTACTTTGATGACTGCGAAGACCTCACCGATACTCATTCGATTCTGTACTGCGTGGCTGTAGCTGCATGTCGTGTAGCTCACGTCAAATTCCCTAATGACTCTAGAGCTACACGACCGAAACCAGCCGTACCAGCTTGGCAGTGCAGAATTGAGCGTCGTATTGCTGGGGCCAGAGCCCTCATCGGCAAACTAATCTGCTTCAGGGAGGGCAACACTCGCCCTAGAGTGATGCGCTTTGTGAGGCGGGCGTTCTCGGGGACTGATATCAGCCCTCGGGACTATATGTCCCGTGTCACAGAGCGCATAGACTTCCTGAAGCAGAAAGTATATGCATGGGCAAACCGTATTCGTAGGTATAAGCGGCGAGTGGACCGATATACTCAGAACCGCACCTTCCAGAGTGATGAAAGGTGGGTTTATAGGGCTTGGGAGCGACCGGTCCAAGGTGTGGCGGACGCGCACCTGCCGGATAATGATGCCATGTGTTCTTTTTGGCGCAGTATCTGGTCGGTGCCTGTCAGTCACACCGAAGGGGATTGGGCTCGAGAAGTCGAGCGAGCCTGCGATCCAATACCAGAAATGGGGGCTGTTACCATCTGCCCCCAAGACGTAGCTCGTGCAGTCCGTCCATTGCCCAATTGGAAGTCTCCAGGGCCGGACGGGCTGCACAACTTCTGGATCAAATGGTTCATTGGATCGCATGCTCGCTTGGCGGCTCAGTACCAGACTGCATTGGAGTCTGGTTCGCTACCCCAGTTCCTAACAACAGGAATTACCCACCTGCTCCACAAATCAGGTAGTACCGCGGAACCCAAAAATTATAGACCGATCACGTGTTTGCCGACGGTCTATAAAGTTCTTACATCCATTTTGAGAGCTAAAATGTACAATCATATTGACACCAACTCCATCATGTCTGTCTCTCAAAATGGATGTAGGAACGGGTCTCGCGGTACTCAGGAGCTGCTCCTCATTGATATGGCCATTAGACAACAGGTTCGCCGTTCCCGAAAGGATCTGTCGACATGTTGGATAGATTATAAGAAGGCCTATGACTCGGTGCCACATACATGGCTCAAGAGGGTGCTGGAGTTGTATAAAGTTGATGCAACTCTGCGCACCTTCCTGATTTCATGTATGGGGCAGTGGAGGACGGTCCTTCGCTATCCAGGATGTCGAAATATCCAAAGGAACAGCGAACCGATAAGGATCGAGTGAGGCATATTTCAGGGTGATAGTTTGAGTCCGCTTTGGTTCTGCTTAGCCCTGAATCCTCTGAGCACACTGCTTGAGGATTCAGGTATAAGCTATCGGTTGAGGAGAGGTGGTCAGGTTATATCTCACCTCCTTTACATGGATGACCTTAAACTCTTTGCTCCCAACAATTTTCAACTAATGGAGCTACTGAAGGTAACTGAAACCTTCAGTAGCGCCATCAGGATGGAATTTGGTGTGGACAAATGTGCGGTCATGCATGTAAAGCGAGGGAAGATTGTGGAATCCGCGGGAACCCAACTCTCGGATTCCATAAACCTCCGAGCCCTCTCCGCATCCGAAACCTATAAGTATTTGGGTATGTCGGAAGCGTTGGGCATCAATGTTACTGACATGAAGCGATCGTTGAAGGAGCGCTTCTTTGGCCGCCTGAAGAAAGTATTTAATAGTCTTCTATCAGGCGGAAACAAGGTGCGCGCCTTCAACGGTTGGGTCATGCCGGTTTTGATGTACTCTTTCGGCATACTCAAATGGACTCAAACCGAACTAGACGCCCTGGATAGGAGGGTCCGTACGCTGCTGACTGCATATCGAATGCATCACTCACGGTCATCGGTAATGAGGCTGTATATCCCGCGAAAGTGTGGAGGTCGAGGCTTTTTAAACGCTAAGACTCTCCATAATCGCGAGATATGCAGTCTCAGGGAATATTTCCTAGAAACCGACGTGGGGATGCATCGAGATGTGGTGGCGGTTGACAAGGGCCTCACCCCGCTCTCCTTGGCTAACGAGAACTGGCGCAAACCTGTAATACTTGACACCAATGAACGCATGGAAGTATGGCAGAGTAAGGAGCTCCACGGACGCTTTTTCCGGGCCCTACATGGACCCGATGTAGATATACTAGCGTCCGTAGCCTGGCTGCGTTTCGGTGACCTCTTTGGGGAAACCGAAGGTTTTGTCTGTGCAATTATGGACGAAGTTATGATGACGAACAATTACCGGAGATTTATTGTGAAAGACGGCACGGTTGACATCTGTCGGGCATGCCACCGTCCAGGGGAATCAATTAGGCACATAATCTCCGGGTGTTCTCGTCTAGCTAACGAAGAATACTTGCATAGACACAACCTAGTACCCAGGATTATCCATCAGCAACTTGCTCTTAAATACAGCCTTGTGGAATCAGAAGTGCCGTACTACAGGTATGTGCCCGACACAGTTCTCGAAAATGGAAATATCACATTGTACTGGGATCGATCCATCATCACTGACAGGACTATTGTAGCAAATAAGCCTGATATAGTGGTGGTGGATCGAGTAGAGCGGCGCACAATGATTGTTGACATAACGGTCCCACATGACGAGAACCTCGTGAAAGCTGAGAAAGATAAGCAGATCAAGTATCTTGACTTGGCTCGCGAGGTTGTCGACATGTGGGATGTGGACTCAGCAATCATTGTGCCGATAGTCGTCACTGCCAATGGCTTGATAGCCAAGAGCCTCGATCAACATCTAAAGAGGCTCTCGTTAGGCAGCTGGGTCAAGGGCTTGATTCAGAAAGCGGTACTTCTGGACACGGCTTGCATTGTCAGGAGGTTCCTCTCTTTGGAGCCCTGACCGCCGGTAGCTTGGACCCTGTTCCCGATACCGGTGGGCTACTATTTTTTATATTTTTAAATGTTTTTATAAGTTTCTGTACTAATATTTAAAAATATAATTTATAAGAGTTTACAAATTAATAAAGGAAATAATAATAATAAACCCGCAGGGCAGCATGTGGCGTGCTGTTGGGCAGTAGCGACCCCACGGACCCTATCTCCCGGGAGAATTCTTGTTCCTCATCTCTGGCTTGCCTTTATTGGCCGGCTGGAGTGAACACTGAAGAGGTTCAGAGCTCCCACCTCATTCTTGCCTTTATTGGCTGGCTTGAGTGGAGATTCGCAAGAGCAAACGTGCTCGGGGAAAGGAAGTATTCCAGTAAGTGCTCGTAGGGACTTGACCATCTTCCGGGCTCTGGGATTGTTCCGAAAGCCGTGGAATACCTCTCCACTTCTCAAGCACCTCAGGAAGTGTTGCCCCCTTGTCGCTGCGTCACTATGTGCCAGCGACGTTTCCCGGGGGCCCATTATTGAGTGTGCAAGTCACCCCCTGCCATTTTATCCGTGTATACAAAACATTGATCAGGCAGGGGCCATAGTCCTTTCATAGTTGCGGTTACCAATCCACTATAGCCATCCAAACCCATAGCCTAATTTGCTTTGTTTCCATATTCTATAATAGTTCTGCTCCAACCGGGGATTGTCCTTGGGTGCACTTGCATAGTGCATACAGGGATAATCGTCGGTTGGTGCCCCCTCATCATTTAAAATTTTCTAAGGGGCCTCTGCGAGTTGGCTTCGGCCCCTCGTACGCCTTCCAAAAGACCGGGATCCTAGGATCCCGAGATGTATTAACATATATGAAAATAATAATAATAAACCCGCAGGGCAGCATGTGGCGTGCTGTTGGGTAGTAGCGACCCCACGGACCCTATCTCCCGGGAGAATTCTTGTTCCTCATCTCTGGCTTTCCTTTATTGGCCGGCTGGAGTGAACACTGACGAGGTTCAGAGCTCCCACCTCATTCTTGCCTTTATTGGCTGGCTTGAGTGGAGATTCGCAAGAGCAAACGTGCTCGGGGAAAGGAAGTATTCCAGTAAGTGCTCGTAGGAACTTGACCATCTTCCGGGCTCTGGGATTGTTCTGAAAGCCGTGGAATACCTCTCCACTTCTCAAGCACCTCAGGAAGTGTTGCCCCCTTGTCACTGCGACACTATGTGCCAGCGACGTTTCCCGGGGGCCCATTATTGAGTGTGCAAGTCACCCCCTGCCATTTAATCCGTGTATTTACAAAACATTGATGCGGCAGGGGCCATAGGCCTTCCATAGTTCTTGGTAACCAGTCTATTTTAGCCATCCAAATACATAGTCCAACATCTTAGTTTCCATATCTTGCAATAGTCCAACACCAACCGGAGGTTGTCCTTGGGTGCACTTGTACAGTGTATACAGGGATAACCGCCGGTTAGTGCCTCACTTCATCTAAATTTTTTAAGGGGCCTCTGCGAGTTGGCTTCGGCCTCTCGTACGCCTTCCAAAAGACCGGGACCCTAGGGTCCCGAGATATGTTAACATATATAAAAATAATAATAATATAATAATCGTTTATTTATAAAAATGGGCACATTTACAATATTACTTAAAAATTAAAATAGAGCACAGTTGCTCATTTGCCTGAACTAGGTTGAACCTGTGCTTCAGGCTAGTAAGTGCATAAATACTTAATATAATAAACTAGCTTTTGCCCGCGGCTTCGCCCGCGTGGATATCGGAGTTTATCGCAAGAGGACTTACTACCGCGGTTTAAGTGCAGGTGAGTGAGAGCAGTGGTGGCTCAGTGGTATCAGCCCTGACTTACGAATTGTTGGCCGTGGGTTCGAACCAAGGCAGGCGCTTTACTTCGTGTAAACATTTTCATCAACACTGCTCTCAAAACGGTGAAAGGTAACATCGTGAGGAAAATTTTCGAAGACATGTTACATCTAGCAACCCGCACTGGGCCCGCGTCATAAATTACGGCCCACTTCCTATCACCGAGAGGAGGCCCGTGTGCCTGAGGCAGTTGGAATAATATAGGCTGATTATATAATATAGGTAATAAATACTATCCGTGTGCTATTTTCGACCCAGATTGATTGAGCCGTTTTTGCGTGATTGAGAAACAAACATTCAATCATACAAATTTTCACATTTATACAATTAGTAGTAAGTAGGTTTATAATTCATATTATTTCGGATTTATAGTTTACTAGCTTTTGCCAGCGGCTTCGCCCACGTGGAGGTCGGAAATTATCCCGCGGGAACTTACTCCCTGGATAAAAAGTAGCCTATGTCCTTTCTCAGGCTCTAAACTATCTGTGTACCAAATTTCATTTAAATCGGTTCAGTAGTTTTAGCAGGAAAGCGAGACAGACAGACAGACAGACAGAGTTACTTTCGCATTTATAATATTAGTGTGGAAGTGTGGATGTAGATAGTGTGGATAGTGTGGATTAACAATGAGTAAAAAGTAAAACTAAATTAAAATTAGGAAAATAAAAGTGAAATAGCATTTTATGTTAGTCGTTCTATTTGCAGACAACAAGTAGATCTTCAGTCTGTATATAATCGATGGTTCGTATGATGACAACTGCTTATGGTTAGAATGGTAGCTAGCACCAATTAAATTGGGAAAAAGATAGGCAGATTGACTGAATGATGTATGTTTAGTTCTGTCACAACAAACTTATAATATTTATTAAACTGTTGATCCAACGGTGTTAATGTGTTAAATATAAATTGTTTGTTACGGACTTACGAACCCACACTAAACAAATGACAAAAAAAAAACTACAATCCACGACGTTTTTATAAAAACTAAAAATAATAGGAGGTACTATGGTCTGTGAAGTTTTTAAACCGGAACCAACTAATTAGTATAATAGGATTAAGTAAAAAACTAAATTAGACACAAATTAAACAATTATCTCTTGAATAAACACAAACTAGACCACAGATTATCTATAAAGATAACTACTATACTATAATGAGCTGCGGACATGGTTTAACGTAATAAAAAATATGTAGGTATGTATTAGTCACATTGACTGTCCCAAAAATAAAATGCTTTATGCCTAAGTGTGCTGGTAGTATCCGTGATTAATCGCCATCCGTGTGGTACCGGAATTAAATAATAGCACCATCCTATTTCTTCCCGTGGGTGTCATTAAAGGGGACCGAGGGACTTTCTAGAGAATGGGCAGCGACAGCAGCTTTCTCTATGCATTTCGCCTCCATATTGCGATCGCCAACCCGCCTGCCATGCGTGGCTGTGGCAAACCTCCCAAATTGAGGGAGGCCCATTTCCAGCGATGAAAGAGTTGATGTGATTTAAGTACAAATTAAAAAATAAATCGCTCGACCTTGACAAATACATTATACCTCCTATAATTCAGTCAGTTTTCAAAAATACTAAAGTTAATCAAACTTTTGCATTAGTAAAGCTAAGTAAAGTAAAGTAAAATCTGCTTTTTATGTACTTACAACCTAATATCCTACTTCCTACTTATATTATTTATGAATGTGAAAGTTAGTTTGATCATAATATTATGTTATTTAAACACGCAAAAACAGCTGAACGGATTTTGATGAAATTTAGCATACAGATAGTTTATAACCTGGATATGAACGTACTAGGGATAACAAGTAGGTATCCTTTAGTCGTGAGATAATTTTCGACCTCCACGCGGGCAAAGCCGCTAGCTAAAGCTAGTATTTATTAATAAAGATGAAAAAAAAGATTTTATGAATTATGTACTTATATGGAGATTTCTCTGAAACAAATTAATTAAAATGAATTAAAGTTTAAAATTGACAAAATATTCCAATAAATAAAATTACTATGAACATTCTCTACAGATTTCTATGTGCCGCAGGGCGTTGTCAATTCCGGTATTGTGTTGACAACTTGGCGGTGGTTCGAATGATTCTAAGAATGTGTGCTTGTCTATGATTGATTCTGACACCCGAGGTAAACCCAGCGGGTTTCCCTATGTCGCACACAAGGAACCAGCCTATGTACAGAAACCGGCAGCCGGCACATAAAATTACTACAATCTGTCAAATTTCTTTAGTAGGTTTTCAACTTTATCGCTAAAGTATTAGGTTCAAGATTGATTGGCAAAATTTGACAGTTTTGAGTAGCTCGATGTGCTAGCGTCTGTACATAGGCGTCGCCACGTTTGGATCGGTGGAATAGTAACAAAGTGTCGGTCCATAATTTGTTCTGGGATTTTTGCGGTGATCGCGGTCTTTTAATTAATTCAAAATAAAAATGAATACTTTATTGTGTTTTGCACAAGGAAATGAAACGAATGTGGCTTTAGTTTAAGATAAAATGAGGAAGTTTATTCTGAATAATAGGCATGGATTTAAAAAAAATATTTTAAACTTTAATTAGGTACAAAAATAGCTTCGTTCTACAGCGTGGAGGTAAATGTTTCGCTTCTTAGGTAAACAACAAGATGCGGGGACAAATCTGGGTAATTCTATATACTTCCCAACATATTCTATGAACGAACGAACGAACGAATTCAAAACCTTCTTATTCAAGTCGATTAAAAATCATCATAAGTGGACAACCTGGACAAATAAGGTCTGAATGCGCCAACGCGTAGTCAGCAAACAAGGAGCTTCTTGGTTTTGAGACGGGGCATTTGATTGACAGTTGCATTAACACAGTTTTGAGACGGGGCATTTGATTGACAGTGGCATTAACACAGTTTTGAGACGGGGGCATTTGATTGACAGTGGCATTAATACAGTTTTGAGATGGGGCATTTGATTGACAGTGGCATTAATACAGTTTTGAGACGGGGCATTTGATTGACAGTGGCATTAACACAGTTTTGAGACGGGGCATTTGATTGACAGTGGCAAAAACACAGTTTTGAGACGGGGCATTTGATTGACAGTGGCATTAACACAGTTTTGAGACGGGGCATTTGATTGACAGTGGCAATAACACAGTTTTGAGACGGGGCATTTGATTGACAGTGGCATTAACACAGTTTTGAGACGGGGCATTTGATTGACAGTGGCATTAACACAGTTTTGAGACGGGGCATTTGATTGACAGTGGCGTTAACACAGAAAAACTATTTATCGTTTCGTGATGCAACCACTTCCGTGTGGTGCTGGGCGTAAAGAATTGCATCATCCCGTGGGTGTCGTAAGAGACGACTAAGGGACTTTAGAATGTGCAGCTATGTATCTCATTTTACCACCATACTGCAATCGCCAACCCGCCTGCCAAGCGTGGCGATTGCGGGACGCCTATGGCCAGCAGTGGACGCCTTTCCGCTAAAATGATGATGATGATGATGATGCAACCAGCATTTCCACGATACATTAATTCCTCACAACTGTATACTCCCACAGTGAGGAGGTCTGAGTGCCAGCAATGCAAACATTATAGACTAACTAGCTTTTTCCCGCGACTTCGTCCGCGTGGAGTTCGCTTATATCGTAGCGTAACGTAGCGTAGAAGTAGAATTGCAATTGGACAAGGTCGCGGCCAAAAGCTAGTAAACTATAAAACTTCTTTATACACCACAATTTTTGTGAAATAGTTGTTGTTTTCGTAATCAGCGACCCGATAAACCATAAAAACGATACCCATGTTGATTTTCAGAATTTGTCACCCCTTTTCCAGCTTTTAGGGGTTGAATTCTGAAAGAGCCTGAAACACTTGTTCACTCATTTAGGATACTCCTGTGAAGTTTCGAATAAAATAGTTTAAATAATCTTGTTTCCCCCATACAAACTTTCAAGCCTTTTTCACCCCCTTAGAGGTTGAATTTTCAAAAACCCTAAGACAAGTAAATGTTTATTTCTAATCGTTAATCTAAAAACAAAGTTTCAGGCTTCTAGCTCTAAAAATGACGGACTTCCATACAAAATTTAAACCCCTTTTTCACCCCTTTAGGGGGCGAATCTTCAAAAATCCTTTCTTAGCGATGCCTACGTCATTACAACTATCTGTATGTCAAATTTCAGCGAAATCCGTTCAGTAGTTTCGGCTGTGCGTTGATAGATGAGTCAGTCAGTTTTGCCTTTTATATATATATAGATAATGATGATAGTTAGTTTTTGCTCCCAGAGCCCCGTAGGAGTAAATTATAGGGTATAGTAAAGACGGGTTACATTACATTACAAGCTATGCCCGCGGTTTTACATAGATATTTTAAAAGGCACGACACACGAGTTTCATGATTTCTGTAGCCACCCTGCCACTGCCAGTCGCGAGATTGTTCAAACGAGATACCGTGGCCCTGGCATATGGGTAACTGCTTGAACACGGGTGGGTTTTAGTCAGTAAAAGTCTGACACACTCTCCCGCTCCGCCCAGAGCGGGAGAAGTCATTTGATGATTTCCCATCCAAAATAAAAAAAAACCTGCCAATCCATGTCATAGTTGGCCATATTTGTGTGACTCACCCCTATTGTGAAGTCACAGAAATTGACATTGTGAATTAAAACTTAAAGTTAGAAAAATATTTAAAGTTTTTCCTTAGAGTTAACATATATACAACAACAAAAATACGATACTTTAAACACACAAATACATACTGTAGCATAATACTAAAAACGAAACATATTTCTGCCACATGACCAAGCATAATTTTGTAAAAATAAACAACACCAAAGATATAAAAAAATAAAAAGGGTGATTAATTATTATTGACTGCATATTCGAATTTTAAGGAAAGGATTTGAAAACGTGTTCTTAAATCTTTTCCTTTAAAATCGAATTGAATCGAGTAGTCAATAAATTATTGATATTATATCACGCTTTTTACTTAGTGGGTAATCAGGTTTTACATATTTTTTTTTTTTTGGTACACGACGTACCTATCTCAAGCGATTGCAATCGAATAAATACAGGTCTATGCAAGCAATAAACACACTCCCATTACGGTTAAAGAACACTAAGCTAAACCGTGGGTAAATAAAATATTGGTTATTTAACATAATTATAGGAAAAAAACGAATAGTAATCTACTTAAAAAAATCGAAACAAGTTGTGTTAATACAAATGTTCAATCGATGCAGCCAGACTGTTAAATAAAGTGGAAGTTGTAGTAGGGAAGCAGATAAGCTGAGGAAGAGAAGGCAGTTTCTACGTCGAATCTTATAAGCGATCCCAGCAAAATCGCTTCAGCGTGGGTCATAAGCTTATCACATCGTTCCTAGCCTATCGTTGGAGCCGGAATTCAGCTTGGATTAAACAGTCGACGTCAAAAGACAAATAAACAGAACGTTCAGACCAAAGACGCAAATGTCCTGCAGATGTGGTAGCGTCTTGAGACGGGTCGTTGAGCTCCCTAAAATAAGGTTGAGCTACACGATGACTGATACTATATGTACATGCCGTCTGTTGGGACAGGTCAACTCAAAGCTGCAATGACTCTTTCTTCAAAAGGCCATTCCAGACATAGCCCTGCATTATTAGCCTCACATAAAATTTTCGTAAAAGAAAACTCATTCTGTAGCTTTCTATAACTGGGATTTATTAACAAAATGCCTCGAGATCACACGATGCATAAAATAATTTAGGTGTAGTTGAACCAAAAAAAAAACCTTTCACCTGGGGTGCCTTCTAAATCCGCAGTAAAAAATATTTGTTATATCTACATTTTTTGAGATTCGAAGTATAAAATTTAAAAAAAAATTGAGGCCATTTCTTACAAAAAGGTTGGAAAAGAAATAAAAGTACCGTAGCAGATCCGTGGTCTTTCCTCCCCCTTAACATGTGAAGTAATTTATGAATGTAAGTTACGTTTTAGTAAGTATACTAGTGCCTGTATTCAAGGTGGCGGCCCTGGGTTTCCCAATGGCGCATAATGATTGTCGCACCGTATAACCGGTTGACACATTTCCAAACAATCGTTACGGGTTCGTTCCGGTTTACGGACGTCATTGCAAGTTTTTTTTGTTTTTTGTACTTGTCAGTATGGCAATATAAACGCGAGTTGAAAAAAGCTTTCCAACAAAAAATTGCAAGTTAAAAAGGAACTGAAAAGCAAAAATAAATACGGGATTTTCAACTCCCGGTGGTGAGCAGAACATTGAGACACCAACAGAGTGCATTCCAACGCCTCGAAAAAATAAACTATTGGACTTTAAACTCCCAAATCTAAGCAGTGCATGGACCTGCGGTCCTGACGCGACCCTGACGGTCGCGAGATTTGTTCGAAAGAGTTACTGTGGCCCTGACATATAGACAACTGAAGGAACACGGGTGGGTTTTAGTCAATAAAAGTCTGAGACGCCCTTCCGCTCCACCCAGAGCGGGAGACGTCATTTGATGACCAACCAAAAAAAAAAAAAGGCGCCAAAAAAAATCGCTACGGAGCAAAAACGAACGAAAACGAACTTCACTTTGAGGGTCGAGAAGTTGGAATCGCGCCACACCACGAATTTCAAGTCATTCGTGGTGCGATTTCCAACTCTTCAAATCGAGACCTACCTCAAGGCAGAGTTTTGGCCGAAGGGTGTCGTGTATCGGCGATTCCGCGGAAGGCTACGCGACACCACGCAGCGCAACACGACGCCGTCACTTCGTGTACAATAGTTTTAAATAGTTTTAAATTGTTTTTTTATTTGTATGTATGTTAGTCTGTAAGGTATTTATGTTATGGGTCTTTGTAGCCCGAAATAAATTGATTTGATTTGATTTGAAAAACCTGTGCTTGGAATTTTGCTGTAATAGGTAATAATTTGACTCCTAAAATTACTTATTTGACGAAATCGTGGTTATCTGTACTGCCCTGCACGCGTAGCATGACCACCATAGAAAGAACTTTGTCTATTCTTGGTAGAATATAGATACAATTGTCATGCTACGCCAGCATAAAACGGTACAAATCTTTCTACAATCTTTAATCTGTCTTTAGTCTTTCTATAATCTGTAATTTTGTCCATTCTTTCGTCGACAAAACCCATTTCTACGGTGGTCATGCTACGCATGCAGAAGTACGAATAACTACGACACGGTTGATCATGGCAACAAAACGATATTTTAACGACCTATTTTTACTGACTCCCTAATTCCAAACTGCGCTAATGTAATGCTGGACGCAGAAATCTGATAATTCCTAAAGCCACAAAATCGTACGCTTTCTCAACGTACTAATATTTTACGAAGTATAAAAGCGATGGGATAAAATATAATCTTCTTCTTTCTCATTAAACTTTGATGGATTGCTGGCGAGATAAGCGGTACGGAATACGTCAGTTTTTTCCTCATTAACGGCGAATGAACGTGGCTAATGCTGCTTTTAGACAGTGTCCATGCTGGTTGCACTTTATCGAACAAAACATGACGACAGTAATTCCCGGAGGGTTACACAGAGGTACCCATACAGTCAAAGTCAAAGCAATTATTTCAAATAGGCATTTAATAAAAGGCACGTTTGAACGTTAAAATTTACATTTAAATAGAATTGATTCTAATCGCCTACTGCATATGGTAGTTTCGTATGGAGAAGAACTGGTAAGAACCTCCGCCGTCTTTTTAAAATGCTTTATTGTACACCCACATTTCGACAGCTATGTTTTAAGTCCCATGTAAAAAAAGGGGGCGAGCCTACTGCCATCAACTGGACACAAATCTGGACTTCGGGCTGTCATTGAGATATTCCTGATAGAAAAACCGGCCAAGTGCGAGTCGGACTCGCGCACCGAGGGTTCCGTACAAATCTGTAGGTATTTTCGGTTCAAAAATATATATATTTTTAAATTTTTATATTTCAGTTGATTTAATGTAAGGTAAATTGCGGTTTACGATTTATGACGTTTTAAAAAAAAACTACTCATTCGATCTCGTTCAAACCAATTTTTGTTGGTAGTTTACATGGTAATGTATATCATATATTTTTTTTAGTTTTGTCATTCTCTTATTTTAGAAGTTACGGGGGGGGGACACACATTTTACCACTTTGGAAGTGTCTCTCGCGCAAACTATTCAGTTTAGAAAAAAATGATAATAGAAACCTCATTACCATTTTTGAAGACCTATTCATAGATACCCCACACGTATGGGTTTGATGAAAAAATACATTTTTGAGTTTCAGTTCTATGTATGGGGAACCCCAAAATTTATTGTTTTTTTTTCTATTTTAGTGTGAAAATCTTAATGCGGTTCACAGAATACACCTACTTACCAAGTTTCAACAGCATAGCTCTTATAGTTTCGGAATAAAATGGCTGTGACATACGGACGGACAGACAGACAGACAGACAGACAGACAGACATGACGAATCTATAAGGGTTCCGTTTTTTGCCATTTGGCAACGGAACCCTAAAAACCCAATATCACTTTGCCAGACCCGAGAATCCAACCCAGAACCTCATGCTCAGTAATGGCGCTTGCGACAACCAACGAAGCATTCCATTTTATCGAACATTGCTTCTTTATCTACACTAATTAAAAATAAAGTGTGTAAGTTTGTGAGTTTGTTTGTAGGAAGTTATCTCTGGAACTACCATTCTGATTTGACAAATACTTTCGCATATGATAGTCCAATTCTTGAGGAATATTAGGTGAGATAAAGCTATTTAACATCACGCTACGACCCTTAGGAGCCGAGTAAAATTAAAAAGTCGGAAAGAACACTAAGTGTAAACGAAGTATTGTACGCAGGCTGGCGATGTGATACGACGCGACGGGTCGTGGACCAAAATTTCACGTGAATGAAGTCGCGGGAAGAAGCTAGTTACCGCTATAGGTTCCGCTGCCCGTCTATCCGTCCGTCCGTCCGTCTGACGCACGGCTGTATCATTTGAACCGTAGGTAGACACTAGACCCTGCCAGAGTCGCGAGATTTGTTCGAAAGAGTTACCGTGACCCTGACATAGCCTACAGCGGGAACACGGGTGGGTTTTAGTCAGTAAAAGTCTGACACGCCCTCCCGCTCCGCCCATAATGATTAACCACCCACAAAAAAAAAAACAGTGTGTGTCGGTAATAACAACAATAGATATTAAAATTTATCACCATAATTTCAGCCGAAAGCCGTCCACTGCTGGACATAAGCCTCCCCCAATTTGTGGGCCTTTGCCATAATCACCATGCTTGGCAGACGGGTAAGAGGTACACCTGTAGGTGGTAAAGAAGCTACAGCAACGGAAAACAATTTTTTCTAAATGTTTTTTTTTTTAAAAGTTAATATTTATAAATTATTTGACGCACATAAGAATGGTTGTTTAAAATAAGAAAGGCTCCTTCTTATTTTTTATGGCCCGAGACACCGTGGCCATGCTCGTGCCATCCGGTCGCCGCCCTCACAGCGTCAGGCGGGCCATTCATAGAATTTGGAGTAAAGGTTTTATGCAAAACGTCTCAAGCAGTTTTCAAATTATAATAATTACGAAAATTCAAAAACGCTTAGATAAAAATGTTCTTTTTGCTTCTATAGCTTCTTTACCACCTACAGGTGTAACTCTTAAAATATTTCGTGTATGAATAGATACACCTCATATAGGGCCGTGTGGTCCGAATGCTCATTGAGTATTTGAGGCCATCCCTAAGCGGTTGGTCAAGTCTTCACGAGACCAGAGGGCTGAACTATTTTAGGTCACAGAATCAGTATTGCCACCCAACGCTCCAATGCTGCCAGCCTTTTGGGCACTCTCACCATTGACAGCGATGCGGAGGAATTTTTTGATGCTCAATCCCGATTCTTCTTTCTTTATTCATATAATCTTTTACGACCACCAACAGAGATAAGTAACTAGTATCTTCGGATATAGTTGAAGTCCAGTAAGACACCGTCGGATGATTTTGAAAAAAAAATAATTACAGATTGAAAACAAACACTTCTTTTAGAAAATTAAATTTTAACATGCTTACTAAGAAATCAATGTACATATATATGTATGTAAAATTCAAAGTCCTGAGTGACTGACTGACTGACTGGTATATCAACACACAGCCTAAACTGCTGGTCCTAGAGACATGAAGTTTGGAGGGTGTGTTCTTTATGAGGAGTAGGTATCCACCAAGAAAGGGTTTTTGAAATTCAATTCCTAACAGGGTGAAATGGGGGGTTTAAATGGTGAATTTTTTGACATCCATGCGGACGAAGCCGCTGGCAGAAACTATTTTTAAAATATTACACCTATACAAATTAAATTAAATTAAAGCGTGTTTTAGAACTGAAATTTTTACTAATAAATAGCCAAAGATCAATGTTGATCACGAGACTATGCCTTCCTTCCACAAGATCAGCACATTATAAACCTTTTTCATCCTCAGTTTTGACGGCTAAGTATTACCGACCGGCCAAAGGTGAAACAGCCAGCACATTAACTACAGTAGAGCGTCGATTATCTGATAACTGGGGGCAGGAGTGTTCGGAAAACCGTCTTTTTCGGATAATCGAACTGTATTAATTCAGTCATAAATATTTATGTACAGGTGAATGAAAACCTTATGTACGTAACATATGAAGGGCTAATGAGAAGAACTGGCTTACAATTAGTCAAATTCACCAAATTTGTCAGTGTTGACATTTAAAGTTTTGATATAATTTTACAACTAACTTAAAAATATTTCTCATACATAAATAATTGATTTTAAAAGGAAATATGGTATGTTATCGATATTGGGATCGTCATCTCCATAAAAATTACCCGTTTCACATTCGCTTTGGCAGGGAAGTGGCTTAGTCATGGACAAAGCTAGTTATTCCCTATTAAATCCAAGATGCAGCCCAAGTTTATAAGTGACCCAGCGAGTTCTTGTCTTGTTTCGATACGCGTATGGTAAAATGTGAATTTTTGTGACCATAAACAATAACAAATCAATTTGAAAAAAAATGTGACTTAGTTGATTCTTTCCCTTAGGCCTTCATATCTTTAACTAGCTTCTACCCGCGACTTCGTCCGCGTAATTTCTTGTTCCCCTGACCTTTCCCGTTGCGTCGAATCGCCTACCTGTGCGATTTTCCCCGTTTTTGCAACATTTTTCATTATTGCTCCGCTCTTCTTAGTTGTAGCGTGATCTTATATATAGCCTTCCTCGATAAATAGGCTACCCAACACAAAAAGAATTTTTCAATTTGAACCAGTAGTTCCTGAGATTAGTGCGTTCAATCAAACAAACATACAAACAAACAAACTGTTCAGCTTTATCTATACTAATATACTAATATATACTAATCTATACTATTATCTATACTAATATTATAAAGCTGAAGAGTTTGTTTGTTTGTTTGTTTGTTTGTTTGATTGAACGCGCTAATCTCAGGAACTACTGGTCAAAATTGAAAAAATATTTTTGTGTTGGGTAGCCTATTTATCGAGGGAGGCTATAGGCTATATAACATCACGCTATAACTAAGAGGAGCGGAGCAGTAATGAAAAATGTTGCAAAAACGGGGAAAAATTATTCGTTTTGAGAGTTTCCGTTGCGTGCGCTGCGTAAACGGTTAAAGTAACGTAAAAATCATGTATGACGGAATTGTTTCTTTTAAAAAGTTCTAAAAAAAAGTCCGCGAGAGCATATGTCTATCTTATAAGGTTGACTCACTGTAACTCAAAAGGAGCGAGCAGGCAAATCGATGCGACGGGAAGGGTCAGGGGAGCAAAAATTTGGCGCGGACGAAGTCGCGGGCAGAAGCTAGTTAATATTATAAAGCTGAAGAGTTTGTTTGTTTGTTTGTTTGATTGAACGCGCTAATCTCAGGAACTACTGGTCCGAATCGAAAAATCTTTTTGTGTTGGGTAGCCTATTTATTGTGGGAGGCTATAGGCTATATAACATCACGCTACAACCAAGAGGAGCAGAGCAGTAATGAAAAATGATGCAATAACGGGGAAAATTTATTCCTTTTAAGAGTTTCCGTTGCGTGCGCTGCGTAAACGGTTAAAGTAACGCAAAAATAATGTATGACGGAATTGTTTCTCTTAAAAAGTTCTAAAAAAAAGTCTGCGAGAGCATATGTCTATCTTTTAAGGTTGACTCACTATAACTCAAAAGGAGCGAGCAGCAACGAAAAATGGACGAAAACTAGCAGGCAAATCGATGCGACGGGAAGGGTCAGGGGAGCAAAAATTTGACGCGGACGAAGTCGCGGGCAGAAGCTAGTAATATTATATATAAATATATAATAATAAAGTTTAGATGACAAATAATAAATATCTAATATAAATATCTCGCGTAACCGAATTATTTTGGGGGTTGGATAATTGATTTTGTAAGGTTTCATTTAGAGTGTGAAATAGAAAGAAAATCAAGTGCTGAAAGGGTAGAAAAATACAAATTGGTACTTATTAAGTGTACCCCTTGCTATTTTTTCCACCTATATAAGGTGTATCTATTCATACACGAAATATTTAAGAGGTACACGTGTAGGTGGTAAAGAAGCTACAGCAACGAAAAAAAAAATTTTCTAAGTGTTTTTTTTTTTAATTAATATTTATAAATTATTTGACGCACATAAGAAATACTGGCTCCTTCTTATTTTTTACGGCTCGAGACACCGCGGCCATGCTCGTGCCGTCCGGTCGTCGCCCTCGCAGCGTCTGGCGGGCCATTCATAGAATTTGGAGTAAAGGTTTTATGCAAAACGTCTCAAGTAGTTTTAAAATTATAATAATTACGAAAATTCAAAAACGCTTAGATAAAAAAAATATTTTTGCTTCTATAGCTTCTTTAGCACCTACAGGTGTACCCCTTAAAATATTTCGTGTATGAATAGATACACCTTATATACGCATGTCGTCATCTGCGTAGCCTTTTCTCAACCGTGTTGGGGTTCGCTTCCAGTTTAACTGGATGTTGCTGAATACCAGTATTTTTCCAAGAAGCGACTGCATATCAGCCCTTCACAACCCAGTTATTGACTAATAGATACACCTTTGATAAGACTTGTTGTCAGACTTTCGGGCTTCTGACGACCCGTAACGACCGTCTAAGATCCACAATTGACAGCCGGCACCAACGGCTTAACGTGCTGTTCGAGGCACCCATCTACGGACCAACCACGGCATGTGTAGCTTAACTTGATCGATCGACCCGTGAGACTGTTATTACTTAGTCACAACCTATGTAGGCATATCAGATGTCAAATAGGCACAGATGACTACAGATCTCGGCAGGAAGAAGAAGATAAACATAACCACCCATTACGCTTTAAGCAGTAAGTATTTTTATTGAATAACAGCCCCCCTAGCCAAGTTGATAATCTCCAATCGTTAACGCTAGTTGAAAACTAATCAAATGTATGGAAATGAAATCATCTCAACGTTAAGTCACGTGGTTACAACAAACGAATAGATTTGTAGCCAAGTTCAAATCGTTCAAAATGATAGAATGAATTGTTATCCTTTCTACAATGTTCAACGCTACATCCTTTGTTACAATGTCGTTTATCTAAAGACATTGTAGAACGAGCGGTCGACTCAGGCGCGTCAACATGGCTACCAACTTATCGTTTTCTACAATTGCTGACACCGAGGCGTTACCGATTGGAGAACGGAATTCGACACGAAACTGTTGTGATTTGGCTAGAGGGGCATAACTCTTGAAATTGAGAACTCGTCAAACTCTACTTCAAGGGGCTTCTTCGAACTAAAGAAAAACGCAAGAAAATTTGAATTCACGAGCTTTCACAAGTCGTCGTAGAGTCAACTTTAACAAGTTCTTTGTTTCAAATTTCAACTTCTAATTTTAAACTTCAAATCCTCATTTTCTCAATTCAAAAACGAGTGTTGTAGTGCATCTAATTTTCTTGGTGAATTAGTAGGTATGCAAAAACTTAACAATCAAAGATCTCATCGCGTAGATATTACTTATTACGTAATAAGATATGCATAAATTACTCTGTATGCAAGTATTATTGCAGAACTTTAATTGTTGTCAGGTGTATAAGTTTTTATTATTTATTGTTAACTACGAGACGCCCCGGCGTCGGTCAGTCGATTTTAATTTAATTTTAAATAATCGTGTGTGTGATATTGATTACATTTTACTGATAGTACACAGATAATTATTACAACAGCATTCAGTTCATTTGTACTTTCTAAGTTTATCTTGTCACCCGTGAAGAAAAACATCGTAAAGAAATCTGCACCCTGATTACGTAACACGCTATCAATCACAATCTGAATGATTTTGAGGGATGTTGCTAATACATTGCTCCATATCTTCGAAAATTTGTCTGCTCAACAACGTAAAAAATGAAATGAATGTTGTTGAACTGTCAAAATTATAGACATTCATACTGTTAGTGATATCGCCATCCAACTTGAAAAGTATGGTGATCAATGCTCTTGCCTTCTCTTGGCCCAGCAGTGGGATAATAAAGTGGTAATATTACCTACAACAGTGATCAAGACAGCTAAGACATCTCTAATAGTGGATTATCTACGCTTTAGCCTAATTGCATAATTCCTAACCAGGCAGTGACTATAATTTGGACAGTACAACTATGTTTATTGAATCACAAGCTTGTTGGGCCGGCCATATTAGCCGCAGAACCGATGACCTTCGGGTTAGACGTATTGTTGAGTAGAGACCGTACATTTTCAAACTGTCTTTGCTTGTCATTCTTTGAGTATTGTATAATTGCATAGTCTGAGCACTATATTCCTACCATTAAGCTACCATATACTGAGTACGTTTTTCATTGGCTTGAATTTACCCTGGCAGCAGATAGTATGTCATGCTCACTCAAATGTCTCGATGGTGGTGGCGTGTGTTGGATCATATAGTTAATAATGATGGAAAAAAACTTTTATTTTTCCATCGCAAGCTAGACGAACAGACGTACTTCTATTCTAGTTTAAGTCTATATAGTTATTTGTATACAACAAAGTTACATGAATAGGTAAACAGAGTGCCTTCAATTATCCTTTACTTAGATATGCATCAGTCAAGCACAGCATTACTTATCACTTCGTATTACGTACAATATTTTATTGTATTTTGCTACTGGTTTGCAGTTTCCTAGCTTACAAAAAGTAAATATTTACCTAAACGATAAAAATGAAAAAGTAGATACTCATACAATTTAACTGCGTTTGTTGTGCAATATTGTGGTAAAAAAAAACACAAAAAGAATGAAACTCTTTGCTATTGTTTTTTTTTTGTCGCAATGGAATCATTTTCTGATTTTCAATGGTTCTAGATTTTTATGATAGATTGACAGATAGGTTTTTGTACACGTAACACAAACGCTTTAAAAAATATTTCTTTTGAACTTTTTTCTTCCTATGGCCAGCCAGTTTCAATTCTTATTTCAATTTGAGATGTTTTTTGAGCAGTACAAAACTTTTAATTGTTTGAGAGGCTTGTGGCTATAAAATACCGGTCGATCAAACAGATTCAGCTACGTTTGTTGCGACTGATCCGTGGTTGGGTTCCGTGGTTGCATACCAAGCCCTTCCGTGCCTCGGAAAGCACGTTAAGTAGTTGGTCTCGGCTGTCATTCGTAGATTTCAGAAGCTCGAAAGTCCGAAAACCAGTCTTACCAAGGGGTATCGTATTACCCAGTAACTGGGTTGTGGAGGTTAGATAGACAGTCTCTCCATGTAAACTGGTACTCAGCTGCATTCAGTTAGACTGGAAGCCGACACCATTGTGAAATATATTATTGGAATTTTGTTTCCGTGAACGTAGGGTGTACGTGCCCCGAATAGAAAATACAATCTTCTCCCTACACTCTACAATCTTCCGGGATCCCGACCGTTTTCTAGACCCAAAAATCCCGGGACTGTACTTGGCTAATCTAGGGATTTTCGGGATTGCCAAAAACAAGTCTTATTTGTATTCCGTAGTCCGTTGCGCATTGACAATAAACCTGCCTAAATTATATTAATAGCATTAATTACGTAACGACAAAAACAACCCTTAGATACGCCGTCGTACGATACGTACCTACTATACAAAGTATTACACTACACAGGTACAGTCCTAATATATGGTTGTCGTAAAACTTAGAAGGAACTTAAAGTTAAAGCTGGAAATTAACAAGAGTATGAATTCCCCAGATCCTGAAGTACAAGTATAAAATGAATTGGGGTTGGCAAATAGTATTAGACGTGAAATGAGCCTTTTCGAAAATGGAGGAGTTTGTGGATATCACTTAGAAACAGTATACCGGATGACATTTTTTACCGTCTCGACCTTCATACGGTGTGTTGTGTAACTAGAATAAAAGACAGGAAGGCCTTCACATTCATCGCAGGTGACTAAACGAGCGCGGGACGCGGGCTGACGGGGATGCGTGTGCGGCTTGTGCGCCTGCGAAAGATCAATTTGGCCGCCTATCGGCCGGCTTCAAAGGGTAAAACCGCGCTACAAAATCATTGATACATGCCGCGCATTGAGTAGTGTGCGTATGATTTGAGTTTCGATAGATTTTAATTGATTATTTTATTTTATTTTTTCCAAATTTATGTTTTTGTTGTTCTAGTATGAAAATGTTACTTTAAATGTGTAGTATTTATTGCTAGATCAATTTCATTACATGTTATTCAAAAATAAAAATAATAAAAATTTCTATGCCAAAGGCTTCTACTCCGTTCACCTATTACACCCATTTTTTTTCAAGACGTTAAAAAAGTCACCCTATATAATTGTCTACTCCTCCAACCAGCGTAGAACCTGAGCGAGCGTTTTCAGCTGCTGTGCTTATGTTGGCAATAAACTACGAAGCAAGCTTGGAAGTCAAAGATTGGATGCTTTGATATTTCTGCGATGTAATTTTCGAAATTCGATTTTTTTTTGTGTTGTCTTTTTGATTTCTTGTAATAATTTTTTTGTTTTGTCTTTTTACTTTTCTTATTATATTGTGATTTGTGTTATGCAAAGACATTTAATTTTTTTTTTAATTATTTAACTTTTTTATTTCATTTGAACCCAATTAGAAACCACATAGTCTAATCCCGGGATGGGGCCGGGATCCCGGGATTACGTTTCAAAAATCCCGTAATCCCGGGATTGAAAAATATGCTCGGGATTGTATGCTCTAGCCGCGAATCAATCAGTACCGTCATAAATCTTTTTTCCTTTTTTTCCTTGGATTTCAGAGTTTCTCACAAACCACCCTGCGCCTGATATTGATCGTAAGGCTATGTTTTGGAATCTCTGTAGCATTTCTATGTTTGAGTTACTGGCAGAACCCCATAGTTCTATACCGTAACTCCGCACTTTGGTCCACACCGGTTTTATGATAGCTTTATTGACCAGTAGTTTGTTGTTCGGAGATAGCTGTGATTTGCGTCCCAATACCCAAAAGAAGGTCTTGTATAGTCATAAATCTAACCGAGAAAGTATTATGGCTTAATTTTTTTTGCATTGTTCACACTTTCAACTTCAAATAACAATAAATGCATAAAACCTTTTTGAGATTGTTTTTTGAGAGGGATTTTTGTATCCCTCAACTTGACTGACTTTGTATGACTTGATTGGCTCTAGTGGTCGCAAGGGCTACTGAATGCTGAGCATGAAGTCCTTGGTTCGATTCCCAGATAGGGCAAAATGTTATTGTGTTTTCCATCAGAAATTTCTCAGTAGCAGCCCGGAGTCAGAAAGTGCCCGGTGGATGGCATTACGCTCGCCCTTTGTTACATAAGACTTAAACATAATTAGCGAAATATGGTTGTACTTTATAGTATAGGTACACTTCTGCTCAAACCTTCGCGGAAACAAGGCGTGATGTTGTATGTGACTTTTCTGTTCAAATAATAACAAATGACGCTCGATTGTTCGATTATTAATCGAAGTAAAATGAATGCATTCACGACTTTGAAAAATGATAGGTAAATGGCTCAGGAAATGTGGCTGTCAGCTAGAGAATTAATAATTTCCTGTCTTTTCTTGTCCTTCTGGTATAAAAGTGGGTAAATAGGTCAAGCAATTAATGTAGTTCTGAATCGATTTTAATGAATCTTTAATTTCCTCTATCCTCCTATATCCATTAACACTGTTATTAGAAAACATTGTAAAAGCCAATATTTTTTTAAAGAGTAAAGTTTCTTACCGGCTCTACTCCATAGAAAATGACCAATTGGAACCGTGCAAATAGCTTCAGAAGTTTTACAATTGCATGTTGGTTTCATAATCATCATCATTACAGCCGTAAGACGTCCACTGCTGGACTTAGGCCTCCGCCAATTTGGGGGGCTTCGCCACGCTTGGCATTTTATTATTATTTTGAGAGAAATGGTGTTGAAATATTTCACAAAAAGTACGCTTGTGTGGGTTTGAAGCTATAATAATAATAAACATTTATTTCAGACCAAATTATCCATATGTTGTTAGTAAAAAGTCTTAACCATATGTTAGTAAAAAAGAGAAATAGAAAACACTGTTAAACAAAATTAGGACAACTGACACTTCTGTGTGCAGCCGTATCCAGTGAGCCAGCATGGGGCTGTCCCACCTATCACACAATACACTCAGGATGCTGTGGGAGCTAGCACGTATTCGACCGAGAATAGACGCGCACCGCTTCCGTATAATGGCATGAAATCCATCAAACCTGGCCTCGGTGAACATTCCGGAAGCGCTACAATACCATGGTAGACCCAACAGCATCCTGAATATATTGTTATACTGGACACGCAAGGCGTTGTATGCCCTCAGCGTATACCTGACCCACAGACTGCACGTGTAAAAAGGTTGGTAGTATGCTCTGAAAAGGGTTATTTTGACTTGTGTCGTACAACGTGCAAATCTGCGGACCAGCATATTACCTCGGACAGTCAACACCCTGCGTTCCCTCTCGATGTGGGCTATGACCGTAAGTCGCGGCCTTACCACTTGGCCACTACTGCTCTCACTTTTCAAATGTTTTTATGTATTCCACTGACTATTCTGAGTACAGACTGCTGTCATTTTCCAATTAATTTTATGAGTTCATACATTAACAATGATATACGGTTCACCATCAGTTTTGGTTCTAATTGATACGTCAAAGGGATGTCAGCTATAGTAATATTATGGCTTCTTATGTGTTTCTCATTTTGAATTATCGGTGAACGAAGTTTCGACGAAAATATGGAATAAAAGGTACTATAAATTTAAGTAGGTACTCACTTTTTGTTAGCAAAGACAAGTCAGTCACCTAGATTGAAAGCCGGCCTGTATTTTAGAGCGATTAAAAAAATTACTACTAGGTACTATATATCGCACACCTAGATCTAAAGTAATACAACTCAAAAATTGTATTCGTAGTAATTTGTATTCACAATGACAACTCATAAGTCACAATTTGCGTTGTTGTGCGTTTTTTAGCTGTCTTACTTAAGATCTAGGTGTGCGATATATCCTTTCTATATTAAATAACATTATTTTCCTTTATTTCTATAAAAGTGCTGTTCTGTAACAAATGTTTTTTAAGGTCTTAAATTAGATTCAACAAATAATTTTCTTAATTATATATGAAGAAATTTTAACCAACAATTTCTTTATAAAAGCAAGAGCAAAGCCTTACTACTTAAAATTTACATTCCTTAAAGTTTGGGCCAGAAATGTAACAATTAAATTATAATTACACGACAGAGCTATTAAGGCGCCAATAAGAACTGATCAACAATTCAGGAAGTTATTTATTCTAGTATTATAATATCGCAATAGGCACAAAAATCTATACTACCTGCAACGTGTTCCTTTGTCTAAGATCTAGATTAATTAATTCAGTGTTGTACACGCAGGCTTCCGGTGGCGGTGTTGCCAGCACTCATTAACGACACCCCATTGTCTAGAACTAAGTAACATATTATGTATCAGCCAATGACCTTTGCAGTTTCCACGATTGACGGTATCATTAAAAACACTTAACATACTTCTGCGAAACCTAACATTTTTCCCTTTCTCACAACCTTGCTAGAACTCTGACATCGATTCGTAATGGCCGACTAGTGATTCTCATTGACGACCCTATTTTTTCATCTAACTCGAACAAAGCGACACGAAGGACTATATTAGTAAAACATCGATCTAATTGAATTGTTACCAAGAATGCAAAGGCGGGCGGGGCTTTCAGTAGCTTTCAAGGTTCGTAAGGAAACCAGCCTGGTTAGTAGTCGCCGCGCACCAAACCACGGCGCACGCGCCCATGTTACCGCTACAACCTATTTGGAATACATAGAGGTTGTATAGGAACATCTTAAATAAATAATAAACAATTAAAAAAATATCAAGCTGTCGAGTTCGATATTTAAAAGTCGAAGCGAACGTGTTTGAATTTTTTTCGTATTCCGCGCGCATTTTTTTGGCGGGATCTCGTGGTGTTGCAAATTGAAAAATTTGAGGTGATAAATACGAAGTGCTTTGCAGTCTTACGTAAGTTTTTATTTTTTCTGTTTTATGTAATAGTCATAACAGTCTGTTTTTGTGAATTCATCATCGTCATAAATTGAGTAATCGGAAAGCAATTATTGTTTTTATACAACATTCTTATGGGATTTTAAAAGGCGACGCTGCTCATAAGCGTAGTTACGAAATACCTCCATCCGAAATAAATCCATTCTTAGGCATAAAACCGGCAACAGTTTTTTATCTTCACTTACAAATCTGTGATCTGTACTTTGACGCATGTGTGGGATACATTGAATTTCGCGCGGACCGATCAGTCAGCGTATGCGCAAGCTTGGTGGTCATTAATTCTATAGGTAGGTTGTAGGTCTAGGTTCGAACCTAGACAGGTGTTTTACTATGTGTAAATAATTTAATCACTGCTACTCTTAATACGCTAAAGTAAACATCGTAAAGAAACACATGTCATGACAAACAAACATCCGAAAACAAGTGTCATCTACCAACCCGCACTGGGTCCGCCTAATTGAATACGGCCCACTCGGAGAGCCGCGAACGTCAAAGGTTGTTGATAATAATGATATACGTTTTATATGAACTACACAAACTAATATAGAAGTTATATAGTTTTAAAGTAATTTATATTGTGAAGTCTCTATCAATATATTATGCAACATATTTCATGATTTTTAAAAACCTCTGTTTGTTAATTATTTACAATATTTAATTGCAGAATCCATTGTGTTTGTATGCAAAATATTTAGGAAAGACATTGTATCATACGGATGTATATAATAGCTGTTAATTTAGTTATTACTAACGTAACTTTATAAACAGCTATTTTTTAGTTTCAATAAACAATGAGTGGTGTTAAGTCGTTAAGTTTTTACCGATTTAATTGCTGTTAACTATCTTTTGCTCGCGACTTTATCTTCTAACTAGACAAAATAGGTAGGTAATGTATGTTGTGTGCTATGCTGTCAAGACATAATCAAACGTTTTTTATTTCCTCAATTTTTTTTAATATTTATGTACTAGCTTTTGCCAGCGGCTTCGCCCGCGTGGTAGTCGGAAAATATCCCGCGTGAACGTACTACCGGGATAAAAAGTAGCCTATGTGTTAATCCAGGTTAATTTTGCGAGGATAAGAGCCCGAAAGCGCATTTTCATCTGACTTGCTTCAAATTTATCGTCACTGCTCGGCTCCTATGTATCTTAGCGTTATGTTATATAGCCTATAACCTGCCCAGGAATATGGACTACAATCGTACCAAGTTTGATTAAAATCCCTTCAGTAGTTTTTGACCCAAGCGTGCACATACAGACAGACGGACAGACAGACAGACTGACAAAAAATTTACTGATTGCATTTTTGGCATCAGTATCGATCACCATTCATCCTCCAATATTAATTTTGAATGTATTTTCAATGTACAGAATTGACCTCTCTACAGTTTTATTAAAAGTATATAGATTAAGAACCAACCCACCACCCAGCACCCGGCCAGGGTCGCAAATTCGTTCGAAAGAGTTACCGTGGTCCGTACATCATTTGATGATTTCCAACCTACAAAAAACAAACACCCAGCATTCAATTTCCTCCCGTGGGTGTCGTAAGAGGCGACTAAGGGTAATACTACAGAATGGGCAGAAAAGTTCTCTATGCATTTTAGCACCATACTGCAGTCGCCAACCCCCCGCTAAGCATGGCAATTAAAAAAAACGACGGGTTGCACTCCGGGAGTGCCGGCAGAAGTGAAAGCTTGAATATTAACGTTGTGCATTTTTGATATTTTGGAATGTTTAGGGAATAATTTTTCACGAATTGCTTTAATTATCAGTATAAAAGTACTATCATTTATGTGGTAGAATACAATATTTATTTATTGCGCTATCGTACACAAACACGACAATTTATATTACATTAAAAAGTTTATCTCTCAGAAAAATCACTCTCCGTCCGTCTTACGAATTTTCGATCAGGTCACGTGTCCTGACGCGAGTTTAACATTTTTTACCCATTACAAAAAAGTGCACAACGCCGCTAAAGAAGTTTTCACTTCAAAAAAATGATAAACCCCCCCAAACTGGGGGAGGCCTATGTCCAGCAGTGGACGTGTTTCGGCTGAAATGATGATGATGATGATGATGATAATACATATAATAACCAACTGACATTTGCATCACACATACAAGTTCTCGGTCAAAACTAGTGATTAAACATACAAGCATAGAACTTAAAAAAAAAACCATACAACTACATGGGCACTTTGAAACGTCAGAAAATAGGTTCGCGGTTCCAAATTGTTGATTCCTGTGGAGAAGAGCCGGCAACAAACTCCATGGGTACTCTTTTAAAAATAATTGACTAAATAACATAAAGCTAGACGAAATCTGTACCTAATATGGCAACACGAAATCAGTCACGGTCAATAATGAAACAATTAAAAACAGTGGAATTAACAAAACACTTACATAATTTACTCTTACTGTTTTTATCACATTTTTTCGTGGTTCTGTAACTAAGGTCGTTCACATATTCAACGTATTCTTGTATTTTCAACCGACGAAAAAAAACGGAGGAGGTTATCAATTCGACGCGTATATATATATATTTATGTATGACCACGCATAACTTTTTACATAGTGGTTCGATTGTGATAATTCTTCTTCTATTGGAAAGGGTATACTCCCAAGGTGGTCCCATATAAATTTGGAAAACAAAATCGAACCCTAAGGATCGGAAAACAGGGGATGATTGATTGTTCACTCACTGATTGTAATGTATAACCACGCATAAATTTATACAGAGTAGTCCGATTTTGATAATTCTTTTTTTATTGGATAGGGTATACCTTGCCAACAAAAAATTATAAAATAAAAACTTTTTAACAAAAAATTAAACCACCGAAAAAACTGAAAAGCAAAAAATAATAAATCTTAAAATTTTGAGTCGGCGCTGAAAAATCAATGAACAAAGATCACTCAAAGCGCCGACTCATAATTTTAAGGTTTATAATTTTTTGCTTTTCAGTTTTTTATAACGGACTTCAAAAAAAGGAGGAGGTGCTAAATTCGAATGATTTTCAAATGTTTGTTTCTTTGGAACTCTGTCATTTATAAACCGATTTGAAAAATTCTTCTCTTGTTTAAAAGTGTATAGGTACTTATCGAGGGGTCTCATATATATATATTAGGTCTTTACCTATGAAATTGCCGTTCTGCAGTACTGGCCATTTCAAATCAAAATAATTTTTGTTTGTCTAAGAATTCTAATTTCAAATTAATTTTATTTTAAAAACATGGAATTCTTTTTCCAAAAGTAGTCATTTGTTTATTGATTAGTGTTACATTTTCATCGCATTTCAATCTTTTTCGCCATCAGTTTAGCCTAGGCAAAACTAGTTTGTCCTGAAATCGGGTTTGGCCGGTAACATATACATCTTTGTTCAAGTTCTGATTAGTGGAAATAGCTTCAATAATACGTACTGTTTCCTACACTTCCTGTATTTGTACATATTAATAATGATCTAAGTCACTGTTATTTAGTTAGCTCGTGAAGATCTTCGTATAAGAATTTCTGTGGTATCAGAAATAAAATGTGAAAAATACAACATAAGTACTGCCGAAAAAAACACTACGAAGTCGATAATCAATTTGATTTCGGAATTCAATGGCAAAAAACAAAAATACAAAACCAAAGTACGAACCAAACCGTACAAAACCGGCTTCCGAAATTACAGTTACATTTTTCACTTTGTTGTGTTTTTATTGGAAGTCGGTTGTGTCTTTGTTTTTGTAATGTAGGTAGTATTTTTTATTCCTTCCACATTAATTTTCACCACCAAATAACGGCATCAATTTCAATGTTTTGCGGTAATTAAATAAAACTTAATACAATCGTGCTACTTATATAATGACAGTAGTAACACGATCACTAGGTGTTCTACGATCTCCGGATAGTGTTTCGCGACACCTTCATGATATGTTGTGTTCTTGTTTATCTCATACGAAAATTATTTACTGTTTGATGATGTTAATTTTAAGTCCAGTGTCACGGGGCTGTCACAAGTTATCAAAGCGCCTGTATTTAGTTTACGACATTAATGCCGCGTATAAGTCCAGGAAAAAAAAACTAAGTAGATCAGCCAAATTACAGCTAAAGAAAATGCGTTACTCTGGTCGTGAAAGTCCTCTTATCAATTTTTGCTGCGACCATTACTTCAGCTAATAAAACGACCGATTGGCGAAAATAAATAAAAGATTACCATGAGCAAGTATAACCTACTATATCAACAAACATCTGCGAGTGTTCCTATAACTACACATTTCTTTGACTAAAACTGAATCTGAATTTGTCAAGGACAACTTTCATTTATTTCCGCTAATCGGTAGCAAAATTTTATTAAAATATAAATAACTAGATTTCTCTACTTTAAAAATCATCTGAAGGAATGGTCGTAGATATTTGGTATAAAATTATAAGGAGGACTTCCCCGACCAGGGTAACTTCTACTTCGCTGGCTTTGGGTTTATGGGCTCAACTTTTTATAAAATGTTACATATGTTCACACCCTGCCTACCATTCTCATCAAAGACGACGAAAACAAAACACAGTCTCTTGACTCCAGAATAAACTTTTCGCCCGATTACCTACATATGTATCTATTTGAATTTGAATGTTCTGAAGTAAGTATACCTATGCATAATAATCAGATGGAACTGCTCTATTCGATGTACCTAAAATAAGATCGCTGTCTTCAAATATATTATCAATGTACATATATAAGGTATCTTAATAATTTAATTTTAATTAATAATAATAATAAGGTAATTTTTTTTTCGTTGCTATAGCTTCTTTACCTCCTATAGGTGTACCTCTTAAAATATTTCGTGTATGAATAGATACACCTTATATATGTATATTATTCAATCTGAGAATCTGTTACTGATGCTAATGGGCTAATATTTTCATCGAACATAAAATACTATAAGCGCAAGCGGTTTTCCACCTGCTTGACTGGGGTTTAGAGACATCGCCCCATAAACAAACTAATTAGCAACTATTTGACTGCCTGAAAAGTTCTCATACTTATACATCAATATCAATATCATCATTTCAGTTGTAAGACGTTCACTGCTGGATATAGGCCTCCCCCAATTTGGGGGACTTTGCTATAATCGCCACGCTTGGCAGATGAGTTGGCCATGACAGTATGGTGGTACAAGGCATAGAGAACGCTGCTGCCCTTTCACATAATACTTATACAACTGAGGACAAATATATCATTCTTTCTCTATACTTAGACCACATTAACTTAATAAAAATATCTTCATGCGTATCACATAAAAACATATGTACTAAAAAGTTTTCAAGCATCAAGGACAAGTGCGAATGCCTTTGTTTAAAAAACGTACAATAGTAAAAGGCTTGCTCACAAACTAGCTGGACCAGTCGCAGGTCAATATCCGTAACAATGCGATTAGACTGGTCGTGATTATGCCAGAGTGAAGCAGGAACTAAGCATAATAAAATTAATAACAGCCTGTAAATTGTTTTACTGTAAAATAAAAGTTTATAAATGATCTATAGAGAAGGGATCCTGCTTGATTGCCGCGAAGTTACTATTTCTAAACCAGACTTCAAAGTGTGCCAAGTGCATCTGCCTTAGATAAAGAAAAAAAGAATTACATCTTGTAGACACTCGAAGAACTAGAGAACTACTCGGAACAGTAGAATGATGTTTAAAAGAGCAAGACTCCGGCGAGGTATTTGCGTAACACACTAACAGTAGGAATGGCTTTCATTTTGACAGTTCAACAACATTGATTGCGTTATTTTTGTTGCTGAATAGAGCAATTTGGCGAACTAAAGAAGCAATGGATAAGATATATCCTACAAAATGAATCAGATTAGGTATAAATGATAAATGATTTTATTTCTGTTAGTAGGTTTGAACAAACACTTTTACAAGTCAATAATATATAAAGTTTTAAATAATAATTGAAAGTTTGTTACGCAATTAGGGTGCAAAATTATTCAATCTAATGCTTTATTTGAATGAATATGTGTCTATGCTAAATTTATCTCAGAATATATTGGTGAATTTATGTTCCAAATAGAATTAATTAAGTTGATTGACGAGCAGTTAATAGAAACTATACATGAATAGTATTATTCAATCTACTGCTTTATTTTGATGAATATGTGTCTATGCTAAATTTATCCCAGAATATATTGGTGAATTTATGTTTCAAATAGAATCAATTAAATTGATTGTCGATCATATACCTATTAAAAACTATATATACATCTACACTAATATTATAAATGCAAAAGTAACTCTGTCTGTCTGTCTGTCTGTCCGTCTGTCTCGCTTTCCTGCTAAAACTACTGAACCGATTTAAATGAAATTTGGTACACAGATAGTTTAGAGCCTGAGAAAGGACATAGGCTACTTTTTATGCCGGTAGTATGTTCCCGCGGGATAATTTCCGACCTCCACGCGGGCGAAGCCGCTGGCAAAAGCTAGTAATATATAAAATGAAGTACCAAAATATCTGTACGACCCGATATTAGCAATTACAATATTCATATGCATAAAAACGTGTTATTCATGCAGTTTTATTACTTTATGCTAAAACAGTTGGTTAAACAGCCATATGCAACTATTAATTGATTTAATCAGCCATGCTTGTCGGCGACTTGCTGTTGGTATAATGTTACTATGGGGAAAAGTAGAGAAACACTAACTTTTATTTCAGTATATGAGATCTCCTAGAAGTTCAAAATATAAGAAATGTATGCTTTTTTCATCTATTTCAGAGTTTGTCCTACTGTAAAAGTTGGTCATAATTATTTGTACTTTCAACCCCTAATACATTGCCAATGATTTTAAAGTTAATCTGTATAATCCAATAGGAATGCGTATTTAAAAAAACAGCGATAATAAATGTCAAAAATGTACGTAAATTTAATGTATTTCTGCAGATTGAGAGTGAGATTAGAATACGAACGTTCATAAAAATACGGGTTTTACCCCTTAGTTTCCTTAAACATTTCCTCAAAACTAATTTAATAAAAAGCCGATAATGGTCATTAGGTAAAGAAATTCCACTCAACCAACATCTTTGCATACATAAAGGCTCTTCATTATAATTATTTAATTAAAATACCTAATTTAATGCAAGCAACTAAGCAGGCGTTGTCCTCAGGTCTTTAGGGAAAAATAACTCAAGCTCAACGCCCTCTGAAGTCTCCGAGTAAAATGATATCCACCGGCATGTAAATTGCCTCTTAAGCGAATCCAATTAAAATTAATTAAAGCTTAAACTAATTACAATAATTGCTTTACGGGTCTAGGCTGAAAGTACAATTGAAACTTAAGATGAGATATTTTTACCTGTGACTAATGATGAATCGTTAATTGGAAATAATTTCAATTAAAAATATAAAATAACAATTAATAGGTAGTTTCGTTTGATCAGTTATGTTTTAATAAGTATCTTATGTAGCCTTAGCCTTATTTGTATGATAATTACAGCGTCTATGCGCCCTTAGCCTAAAAAGCGTGTATACATGACATGTTATGCCTACTTATTTGTTTTACCTTCAGTAATAAAGAAACGACTGTTTAAAAATAATCAAAACTTCACACTTTACTGTAAAAAATCTACTCATTAAAATATTACTGCGAAAAAAAATAGTAAAAGATAAAAGCCTCATTTTAATCATTCAAACAAAAACTATGTATCGATTTGCTTATTTCAATACTAACACTGTTATTTCCATACATCACAATACATTAACATTAATAACTGCCATAGCGAATTCAATTTAGAAACACACTTATTCATAAGTGGATAACGCCATCCAACCCTTTCACTGAATTGGACAAGTTTGTTTGAAGTTCAAGGTTATACGCAATTTTATTGTTCATGTATCGCAGTCTTTTTTGCATTTGTAAGTTATCTGCTCTTACCGGCAATTGACGCACGTTTCACAGAAACTTCCGCGAGTTTTTATACAAATCGATCATTAAGATCAATTGGTAGCTAGTTAATTATAAATGAACACGTGGACGTTTATAGGCTAGGCTTTGTAATAGATTTATTGCGGAGATAATTGTACCAAGCGATTCTTTGATTGTGCCTTTTAGTACTGAATTGTAACCTAAATAAACTAACTCAGTTTAAGAAAGTTGAGTCTTCAAAAGCAAGCTTTGGTGACATATGGTTAAAAACTGAACTTTCTGTATAGTTTTAAACATGACTAACATGACTACAATTGCTTTAGATTAACAGTGTGGCTAGTATGTATTAGCATCGAACTATCCCAGAATCATCATGCAAGTGGACACTACTATATGTTTGTAATGTTTGCAAAAGGACTCCGAAAACATTGAAATATAGTTGGAACAGTAGGACAAAATACGTAAGCAAGAAACGGTTTTATATTCCCCTTTATCGTAAGTACGCAATGCGTACCTACCTACATTAAATACACGAATTTACGAGATTTAGAGTTACAGTAGTGAAAAATTCAAAGTCTCCCAGAATTCTTATTTTTTATTTATCTTGAAACGAATGTTTCCCCCACACATAAATTACTAAGGGTTAAAAATTGCGGAGATAAAAATAGGTTACGGCTCTATCAGTTCCATGTTATTGATGGTCGAAACGTGTTCCGCTTTAGAACCGAAGCACGTTGCTTGAAGACAAATCCGGAACCTGATGAGATAGATTACCATAAGTATTACAGCTGTTACTGTACTTATTATTTAAGGATTTAGGTCACATAAAACTATATAAAAATGAAAAAGATGCTGTTTTTACTGCCTCTACCATAATCACACTAGGAACACATATACATATATTTTTTCGATTCACCATCCTATTCTTGGTTAGTGGTTTTTTAATAGTGACTTATTAAGCCACCCATGTACTTACAACACGAGAAATTCAAACTTAGATTTGACATATACCAGTGTGATTATCATCGTAATGATATAAATCTTGTTAGTAAATTTATTCCTACTTAGACATAATCATCGGTTTTCATCAGATAGCCATGACAGTCTTACACGCCTGTTTTAAACAAATAGATAATCAATCTTCATCAAGATTATTCAAATTGTCGCGTGTTATTGATAAAACATATGTAAATATTAATAAAAAAATGTGTCAGTGTCATACATGTTGTTAAACATATATATAGACGATATGATTCGCGTGCATTTGATTTGATGATTGGGGTATGATTACCTTTATTTTATAATGAAAAGGAGCTTTGAAATGTGTTGTGTATTGTTACATCATGACAGTTGAATGACTTAATAAAGATACAAATTTAAATGAAACACCTCAATGTAGCATATGACAAAGTATAAAATCGCGTAGGTCAACTTGTGTCCAATTTAGGGAAACAAATACGGAAGTGATTATACCATATTACCAAATCTTGTGACGCAACTAACGAACCTTAATTTAAATAAAATATATAAATAACATAATTTAGACCTGCCAGGGTCGCCAGATTGTTCGAAAGAGATACCGTGACCCTAGCACATGGGCAACTGAAGGAACACGGGTGGGTTTTAGTCAGTAAAAGTCTGACATCCCGCTCCGCCCAGAGCGGGAGAAGTCATTTGATGATTTCCCATCCAGAGAAAAAAAAACATAATTAAGACAAACTTGGTAGAAATGCGTGGGTCCTTGATCACGATAGTAACCGCAAGGCAATCAGTAAACTGGTTCAATCCGGATTTATAAATAGTAAACAGCTGTATTTTATTGTTTGTCCATTGAATAGGCTCGTGTTTTGTTTTTGTACGATTGTAAATGGACCGCAGTGCCTTGTTTACATTGTATAAGAATAAAAGATATTCTTGAAGTATTTATGCTGAACTTGCTACCTAAAGTGAAGTAATAATTCTGATTTAATTTTAATTGGTCTGTGGCGGCACGGCACGGCACGGCAAGGATAAAGCAACAAATAGGAATATTATAACTTACATTCAACATCTACGTACTATATCTTAGAAAATCCCTTATGTACTCCTCTATTTTTCAGAGGTCTGCTTTTCACACGCCTTATACAAATGCATAACTCATACAAATATTTTAAGGTTTATCCATACTTATGTGACTGCTGTCACAATCAGAAATTGACGATGACAAGAAATCACATAACCTGTGACCCGTGCCCAATACTTACGCCGTCATGCATGCTACATCGCACTCGACAGCTGAGAAGTTTTTTTTTTTACATTACAATCTAGCCTATGAGCTAATAAGTAATTTAAATATAACTTCAACTGCTAAGTAACTATAAAACTAAGAAATCGTCCAATAACGTCTTTCTTATTCACTGACAGTTAAGAGGAAGACACTTGATTAACGTGTTCTATAAAAAAGTTAGCACTTTAACTGCAGTTCGTGTTCACTTACACTGCACCACACTAACTCAAAAGGGTTTAACCCTTTTTAGTCTTCGCACTAATTCAGTGTTGTCAAGGAGTTGAATCGCCTCGACATTCACGTGATGATGAAGTCTGTATTCATGAGCTTCTGCATATTTTTGTATACCTATATTTACGACATCCATTTTATGGTCCCGGTGAAGGTCGTTGTTTATTATGTACCAGGGCGCGCTGACTGTATCCCTAAGTACTTGGTTTTAAAGAGAAGTAAACGAAAACATACGCGATTACATTTGCAGAAATGGAAAGTCAGGGACTAAAGGTTAAAGTAACGTGTAATATAGGGAATGTTGATGTGGTTATTCTATGAGTTACTATATAATATTACCCACAGATGGGAAAGTAGCTCGGTCTCACTTTCACGTAAAAACCAAACCAGTAGATATGTAAAGTCAAGTCTAACGAGAGCTGTAGTGGCTTAGTAGTAACAGCCAAGACTTACGAGTTGGAGGTGCTAGGTCTGAAACCAAACAGGTGTTTTACTTTGTGGAAGTTATTTAACCACCACTGCTCTCAAAACGTCGTGAGAAAACCGGCATGACCTAGAAGCAAAAATTCTAAGACATGACTTTTAAAACTCGCAATGGGCCCTCGTGGTGGATTTCGGCTCGCTCCCTCTCATAGAAAAGAGGGTGTTGTCCCAGCCGTGGGAACATTATAGACTGATTATCCTAGTAAGAAACCGATGAGTGTTTCTCAAATTAAATTAAATTGATAAATAAACTGAGTTTTTTTTTCTATTAATTAAAATTAAAATTTATTCGATAACATCTCTTGGTTGCTTTCTAAGCTTCAAATGTTACTGACGGCCCTGATTATTTATCTCTTTTGGTGACCGCATCTAACATTTATTTACGTCACTACAGCCAAATAGTATCTTCATTACTATATTACTTGTAGAACTTCATCTCTAAACGAGCCCAAGCATACTTTTTAAGTTCACCCTGGATGATTTCCCGGCCTGCTGCATTGTTGTTTTTAAGTTTTTTTTACGGCTAATTCTGTATCTTCTTGCGTGGGTTCATAAATATCACTATTATTATCGCCATGCCCTTCTATTTGGAGTTTTACAATATAACTTGTTCTTACATCAAAGCCCACATTATTAGAAGTATATGAAGAGGCCAACGCCTCGTCATGAACCTAATTATCATAAAACTACATTATTATATAAAACGATGTTCAAACATTTACCAATACCATGAAAGTGAAAAGTGAAAAGAAAAGTGGACATTTGTAAAGAAGCGTATTTTTCCTAATAACTCCTAGGTAGGTAAAGTTGTTGTTTTTATTTTGTTTGTAACTTACTTATAAAAGAAATTTCGATAAATACTTCCTTGACAGTTTTACCTCCTTTTTGTTACTGCTATATTTACTCTTACTAAAGCTTGTACAACATTTTCATACAACTTAATAAAAACTTATTCATATAGACGTGACCTTATTCGCAGTGAGTCTATAAGGCGTCTGTGGCATAATGTGTTCTAGACTGTAACGTAGATTTTTTAGACAGCTGACAAAGTGTGTTTCTTAAAATAGGACTAAAACTTCATATATATAGGCTTCAAAATAAAAGTAATAAAATATAGGAATAGAAAAGTACGGGCCCAGACGGGTTGGTAGATGTCACATGTTTAAAAAAAAAAATTGTTTCTTGGTCATGCCGATTTCCTTCCCCGTTTTGAAAGCCATGGTGATGAAATAATGGACACAAAGTGAAACGGCTGTCTATGATCCAACCTGCGACTTCTAACTTATTAGTCGCGGTCATTACCATTGGGCCACCACTGCTCACCAGGTTAATGCCTATCAGTAACACATAGATAAATTCTTAAAGCTTTTGCACTTATCTCGGGTTTGTGGGACCAAGATTGTTCAATTCTGATTGGCATTCTGTTCCGGTACTGATTGATGGATGGGTTCTCTAATCGGATTTTCCTTCGCTCGTAGTGAAAGCCCACATAGATAGATGTACAGCAGGTAAGCTGGTGAAGCCGGCGACCCTAGTTTGAGTTATTTACATACCTTACTCGTAACATTACATTAATTAGCAAGTTCATAACAATTACTAGAACAACGAAGATGGAAACCTTCACACGTATCAATCAGTCACGGTCAGCATACCTTAAAGAAGGCAAAATATGAAACTAACTTGAAATGTATAGGTGACCTCTTAACAGCTTTAACATAAAATATTAAATATCACCTACACGTCTTTCTAAAGGTGTAATATTACAATCTAGCTTAACAGATCTATAGTCAATATAACTGTGACTTATTATTATACGTAATAGATTATGGTTTAACTAATAACAGCGTAAATTTGATTTTTTATCCAAATATACATAATTTCTGATGACTAGGCTGGCGGTACGGCTGGAAAAAAAGTTGTTTAAATCAATTGCTGCCATGTCCACAAGTCATAACGAAATATCAAGACATATTGGTCACCCTATAGACCCCGTAGTTCACAGTTCTGCAGTTACTAATCATACGGTCAAGAACGAGTGAGTGTCGACCTCGCCATCGATAGACTTGTACGGAAGTCGATCTAATTCTGATATATTGCATTGTTTTTATTTATAGGGCATCGATTTATCTTTTATGAGCGTTTAGGTACCTGTTTTTAAATAACATAAACTTACGCCTTTTTCCCATGAGGGTAGGCAGAAACAGAACGCCACCTGCTACGATCCTTATAAATATACTTTTTGCTTCGCTTATGTTCATACATCTGGTTATACATGCACGCGGTTTCCACCATACCTGACCTTTCTGAAGAACATCACCAATAAGGTCTCTATATGTTCTCCTATGGGGGTCACAGTCTCCAGTCACATCTGCCTTGTGTTAGCCGCCCTTCATTCTTCCTCTGAACATGACCAAACCATCTAAGCATACTCTTTAAAAAATTTATCACTACTCGTAGGTTGCGGCCGATACCACTGACTGAGCTATCGCTGCACTGTAAATAAAAAATATACCGTTGACATAATCCGGATTTAAAACCTCACAAAGTTGATTCAAGAATTGCAACATGCAACAAACAAATAGGAAACAGTAAATTCGTGACCAGCCCCAAGCAGCACCGCCAAGCCGAGTCCAGTATGGTAAATAGGTAATGTTTATGAAGCCACGTCACGGTGGATTGTACTGCAGATAGTCAGATCGTGACTGCACCTCGGATATGGGCGGGAGATTGAATATTAAATAAATCATATTCATGTCTTGTGACTTCAAAACATTGTTCTTTATAAGAGGCACGCGTTGATTGTGAATATTGTATCAATAATGCTACAGTGGAGCAGTGGTAACCCAGTCGCATTACTTTGTGTAAATTATTTCATCACCACTGCTTTCAAAACGGTGGACGAAAAAATCGCGAGGAAACCGGCATGTCGTAGAACCAAATATTCGAAGCCATGTAACATTTACCAACCGGCACTGGACTCACGCGTTGGATTATTGCCCACTTCCCCTCACCGAGAGGAGGCCTGTTTCCCAACAGTGGGTCATCATCAGCTGATTTAAGCTACAGTGTTGCTGAGGGCTCTAAATAGCATTTCTCACTGACCTCCTTGGTAGTCAAACAAAGCAGGTTATTGAGTTTTGTTATTAGAATTTCCAGTAGCATCCCAGGGTCTTTTAAGCCTCACTGTCGGTCAAGATAAATGATATTATTTCTGTAAGTAGATGAGGATTACTTTAAAATACAGGCCGAATCAAAATCAGAGGTCAACAGTCTTTAATAAAGGGCAGACATATTCTTTGTGAGATCATGTATTGGTGTCTGAAATGGCCTCTTGAGTAAAGAACTACACAGATTGAGTGGACCTGTCAAATCAGTGCACGAATTTTTCAGTAATCATGCAGCTCAACTCAAAACTTAATAGAATGGACTAACCTCTCGTTACTTAGGACTTAATAACATAACTAACAAACGGTAAACAAAGCCAACGTTTAGTATAATTCGTAACATCAAGTTCAATACCCACAAAACTGCCATCTCACCACCACGAACGGTAGTAACAAGTAGTAACAATGTCGACGAATGATCATCCGTTATGTCAGCCATCAGTGGACGTAGTATAACCTAATAATGTTGCTAACCCATCAACTGTCTGCGGCGAAGGTTCTACGTACAACATAGAAATATGTAGCAGGTTCACTCGTAACAACCTCGTAACTTAACACTTTCAGTGCCCAATTGAAAAAAGAATTATTGAAAAGTACACCCTATTCACACCTAGCTTATTTTTGTGATTTGCACCCGGTAGGCGGGTGCTCGGCATGGTCGCAAGATAGGTACATAACTACTTATACGTAGGACTCGGAAGCGAGTCGTGGGCATGCGAACGAATTATCGCTCGACCCGGGAGCCGGGTGCGCGGCAGTAAAATGTTAAGTATCAGCCTATGATGTTCCCATCGCTGGGACATAGGCGTCCTAGATGAGAGGGAGTTGGAGTAGTCCACCACGGTGGCCAAATGCGCATTAGTAGATGTCACATATGTATCGATTTTTTGATTCTGAGACCTAAAGCCCACTGCTGGGACACAAGCCTCCTAGATGAGAAGGAGTGGGACGTAATCCACCACGCGAGCTCAGTGCGGGTTGGTAGATATCACTTGTCTTCGATTTTTTTTTGTTCTAAGATCTGCCAGTTTCCTCACGATGTTTTTTTTTTCTTTCACCGTTTTTGAGAGCAGTGGTGATGAAATATTTGACACAAAGTAAAGTGCCTGCCAGGGTTTGAACCTTTGAACTACTTACTACTCTTAAATCACCTGGGCCACCACTGCTCGCCCCTTTCTGCCCTTACCCTAACTTATTTGGAGTCGGTGTAGCATATTGTGTTCTATTTCTCTATCAGCCATCATCCCAGGGTCCACCGAATCATATCATTTTGACGCAGTCAGTCCAATATTTCTTCCCCTAGTCTCTCGTTCATACTCAGAACTTTCCTCACGGCCTATTTCGCTCGTTGCATATATTCATATCAACCAATTCCTTAAAACAAAACACTACTGACATTAAATCCAAATAACATTCTATCAGAGAATAGAATGGTAAATCCCTGACAAAGATTATCTTTCGCTTTCTAAAAGCCATATTAATTCTTTGATCAGCAAATCTGCTGTCGAATATCATCTTACCTGTTATAATTTGACGCCAGATTTTACGGGTTCCCGAGGATTAATAAGTCGTTTTCGGAACACGATATTCATTACACAATCGAGAAATCAAAGCTCATTTAAATACATTAACAGTTATTAGGGCTCCTGCTTTAACCCTTTTTAAGGTAGAGGCAGTATACATGCCACCAATAAAATTATTTGCTTTATTCAACTGTATGAATTCATTGATGATAACATATACATTTCCGCAAATATCCCATCGAATTCCCAATTTGGAAAAAAAAATACTTAAAAATGTCATTAATATTAACATACTAAGAATTTATTACTATACCATATCCTCGTAAGACCCAAACGACCTAATTTAATGACAAAAATATGTAGGCATTCCGGCCCAAGACAGTTTTTAAAATCATTATATTACGGCCCAGCGACCTAAAATTATGACATAATATTTAAACCTATTTTTTAGTTTAAATAAACCTACCAATTTAAATCTGTCACCAAAAATTCATTAACCTTGAATACATCTAATAAATATAAAGTACCCCGGGGAAATACTCCCTAAAATAATTAAGTCAAGAGCTTTTAATATAAACACATTTTTACTAGATCGCAGTTCTGGGCCGCAACTACTTGCGTCTTTTTTTAGTACATTGGGCCGTAAGTTTTATTGTCCTATATTTAGGTTGGGCCTTACGAGCATATCTAGTTTTCTCTGCCTTATAAAGGGTTAAAACAAGCTCGATTATTCGCTTTCAGAGTCAAGCGATTAAACAACATCATCATGATTCTTCTGCCCTTCGTCTTCATATAGGGAGTTTGTTCCGCCACTTCTTCTTCCCAGCTAAAGCACTAGGAAGTGTCGAAGGGCGGGCGTTTTGGGGGGACTGTCTTTTGTAACTTTGACGTTCAAAAAGTGCTGACTCTCAGCCTGGTTTGAATAAATGACTTTTGATTTTGATTTTGATTTTGATATCATCATTATTTCAGGCGAAAGACGTCTACGAATGGGCGGCATATGCCTCCATCATTTTGAGGGGTTTTCTATAAGCACCGCTCTTGACAGGCCGGTTAGCGATCACTGTATGGTGGTAAAATGCATAGAGATCGCTGCTGCCCATTCTCTAGTAAGTCCTTTGGTCTTACTACATCCAGAGGAAGAAATGGTATTGTGCTATTTTTTACGTCCACACGGAACTTTTCTAAGTATTAGCCGATATCTCGGTAGTCCATCATTTATTTGGACTTCCCCTAAAAAAAACTGAGTGTGAATATGGATACAAAAAGGCTTATGTTTAACTTACCACCAGATATAGTAACATATAACAGACAAAACTAGTAAATGATCACCAAAATTAAACCCGCATTTTAATGTAAAATTATAACCAAAGTTTTTACATCTTGCTATCCTATTTAAGCAAACTGACTCCAAAAAAATCATTGTTAACCCAAAAATAGTTAGTGAACACGAAATTATTAAGAGTGTACTACGTGAGTTCGACAAATGGGTGTGCGAATAACAGTTGTGCGACAAAACTGTACTGCGAGTCACCATAGTTCGAATGCACGCTTATGCGACACACTGAATCTAGTCGTTTCTAGCACTCGCCGGCCGCTGCCGCGGCACCGCTCGCTTCGCTCGCTCGGCTCGTGCATAGGAGGTCACAGTTTTAACCTAACCTAACCTAGTGTACTATGTGAGCTCGAATGTATCGCACAAGCGTGCATTCGAACTATTGTGAGTCGCAGTACAGTTTTGTCGTACAAGTTATGATTTGGTGATCATTTACTACATTTGGTGTTCGAATACAATTTAAAGAGCAGTCGTGACTAAAATAGCTAGTACTATTGTAATTTTAGACTTTATTTTTCTGGTGTCAAGTATATATTTTTGGTTAAAGAACTAAGGGTATCAATGCATTTTATGGTGATCATTATATTTAATCCCATACAAAAATACTCAAAGCTTTTCTGCAATTAAAATACTTGTAACTAAATATCCCGATGGGTACCACAGAGTAGCGTAAATTAGCCTTCACGGATGAGTAAGCCTACTGCATTGTTGTTCTTCTGTCCGTCGCTAGGCTGTGGCGCCCAGTATGTGTGGTCTACGCCACGGTCATTATCAGAGCGATCGCCCTTGGCATAGTTGTGATAATACACGAATGATACTGTTTTATTAAGAATTATGTCATAACTATGTGGTAATAATGGCTTTTTTCTTATGAAGTGTTGTTATCTTTTTAATTATAGACATTAAGAGGAGAATATTTGTTTTTTGTTTCTCAGAAATAACTGTGGAATTTGAAGCTAATTATTTTCTAGGAATACTAGAGTTTTATCTAGCTTTTTGCCTGTTACAAAATTCTTATGAAACACTGAAGCTAGGAGAATGTAGGCTAACGAGTTTCCAGTAAAGTATCTAAGGCTGGACTTTTAATCCTATTCACTAACTTGACAATTGGAGGGATACCAGGTTTTGACAAAAAAAGATAGTGAGGTGGTGCAAGAATGAATGAAATTGAATGAACTTTAAATAATGTACTTACATGCAAACTTTGTAATTTAAATTTAATAACTTGTCTTAAAACAAGATATGTACTATATCGATATATATGTAGTCTATGGCTGTCAGACGAAATAAAATGACTATAGTAAAAAAATAAGCAAAATGACATGATTTTTATATTTAGTTTTGTTTCTATCAGAAGAAAATAAAAAAGAAAATAACTGTTACTAAAAATTATTAATTATTCTTATAATCCACACCTAAAAACTATTTTTTAAACTTTTAGTTTATTTAAACCATTTTTATCATTCATTCTTTACGCGAAATCGTTCACTACCCGGACACTATTAGTTTTAGAATGGTATCATTATTTTGCATTGAACTGTCAAGTTAGTGAATAGGATTAAAAGTTCAACCTTAGCTAGATATTTCAGTTTTCCAGAAATTCATCGCAGTTGCTCGTCGAATGGAAGTTTCAAAGGCTATATTCGAGGCTTCCCTGTATTGCAATGAAATGTTACAGTTTTTTTTTTTCATTTTAATAAGGCTGTAATCTTTTACTGTTTACTAGAAAGATATATATTTTTATAAGACACACATAATTGGGCCCTAAGTAATAACAGCCGCACGGGTCAATCGCTCAAGTTAAGCTGCACTTGCCGCGGGTGGTCCATGAATTGGGAACCATCTTAACATACCAAGACCCCACCGTGCCTCGGAAAGCACGTTAAGCAGTTGGTCCCGGCTGCTAGATCTCTGACAGTCATTAAGGGTCGTCATATGCCTGAAAAGCTCATATGATAAAATACAATTGGACGGTTTTGAACACCGAACAGATAAAAGACGTGTTTTGACCGTCGAAATAATAACATCGCTAAAGCCAGTTTCTACCGTTTAAAAAAGCCGACTGAAAAAACACAAACCAATATTTGGTTTCACTCATTCTAAGACAACAGCCGAAAGACGAAACACTCCGCAAATTCTAAACACGTACACACATAAATCCTTTTTTGTTTGTTTTTTTGTCGCGCCAAGTAGATTAGTCAACTGGTGTGTAGATATTAATCTCAGTTCCGTAATAAGTATCTGTTTGATTGATCTGTATCCTGAATTTTTGTGGTCGTGACAGTACTGGTCACCGCAATGATAACTTATATGCCGGAAACTCAATCTTGGGCGACTTTCTGGCATGAATGACGGAGCAGTGATTCGATTTATGACGATGGCGCTCTTTCGATTATAATTGACTTGATTGACGAGAGTTGAGAGTGAAATTTCATCACATACAGGTACTTGAGATGACGACTAATAGAAAAGTGTGGAAAAAAGCATGTTGCGCTGACCACAAATAAATTGGTATAAGGTCAGAAGAATGATGACCACATATGAAACATTTAGTCACATGGGAGAGATGGAAATTGTAACTCTGTCTGTCTCTTACACAAAATTTCTCCATCGTGGCTAGTTTATTCTGTACTAGCTGACCCAGCGAACTTCGTACCGCCTCAGAATCAATAAATGTTGTGTTAACTTATCAGATCCCACCAACACAAAACAAAGAGCACCAAGTACCATATACCCATGTTAGACCAAGTTATACCAACCTGGTACTTCGAATACATAAAGCGTTTTCTAGCTATCACACACCCATGTTAGGTGAGCTCCTACCAAGTTATGACAACCTGGTACTTCGAAGACATATTAATAAGGAACTTTTTTTGATGATTTTTTACACCTTGGGTCCGAAAAACCCAAATAAATATCTTCCAGACCCTTATTTTTTTCTAAAATGAAATATAGCTTATGTTACTTGCAAATAATGTAGCTTTTTAATGGTGAAAGAATTTTTTAAATCGGTCCAGCACTTTTTGAGTTTATCCATTACAAATAAACAAACAAAAATACAATTTTTTCCTCTTTATAATATTACTAGCTGACACAGCGAACTTCGAACCGCCTCAGAATCAATAAAACCCATGTTAGGTGAGCTCCTACCAAGTTATGCCAACCTGGTACTTCAAAGACATAAACCGTCTTCTAGCTATCACACACCCATGTTAGGTGAGCTCCTACCAAGTTATGACAACCTGGTACTTCGAAGACATATTAATAAGGAACTTTTTTGGATGATTTTTTACACCTTGTGTCCGAAAAACCCAAATATCTTACGGACCCCTATTTAAAAAAAAATATATAGCCTATGTTACTCGCAGATAATGTAGCTTTCTAATGGTGAAAGAATTTTTAAAATCGGTCCAGTGGTTATTGAGTTTATCCATTACAAACAAACAAACAAAAATACAAACTTTTCCTCTTTATAATATTAGTATAGATTATAGTATAGATACCGACATTTATTCTGGTCGTGAATCATATTTTAATCAATAAATAACCTGAAACTGACCTGCAAATTGAAAAAAAACCCTTGAATATCACGGGCTAGCTTATCGCAACTTGCTTAATGTTCACAATTTATTCCGAAAATTGTATTTGGAAAACTTATTAATATTTAACTTACATATAATACAGATAAGGATACCTGGTGGGATTTGGGGGAGGCCTTTGCTCAGCAGTGGGACAGTGTAGGCTAATTAAAAAAAAATACAGATATCTCGATTATGTCAAGACTTCAAAATCGTTTGAATCATGGGCGGCACCTTAGTTGTTTTATGAAAACATCAACATATAAAGTCTGGCCAGGCGCATTGTGCCCCAAATTCGCTACATTAAGTCCAGTAACTAATATTCCGCTTGGCGGTACAGCAAATTTTGACAAAGCTACAATTAGTTTCGACCTAAATAGTTATTATTTGTTACATTACAATCTATCCTTGAAGCAAAAGCACTTTGTACCACTTTTTTCGAATATTACGCGGACAGAGGATTATGAAACTTGGCACAGTTAAAGTTTTATGAAGAAGGAGTGCAAATCCAAACAGCCGATTTAGCGTGAAAACGTAACAAAGAAACGTTTAAAATTAGTCAGGATAACAACAAAAGAAATATTGATAGATTTCGAGTCGAAGCATATCGGCGCTTTATTTATCATAATTAATGAATGTTGAAGTGTAACATTGTAGAACACTTGATATGCACATGACTGGGCGACATTCCGTGTGTGCGGTGACCGATATAAGCACTGAAGGTTGCTAATTGGTACAGGTTACCTGACTAGGTGTGGTTACTTGAAGTGACAGGGTTATTAGGGAGGTGCATGTCTTAGTTTCAGGTATTTAGGCCTATTAATTGTTGTTGGTGGATGAAGAATACTGATTTATATGACTAGAGGTGCCATTCTTCTAATTTTAAAAATGTTCACTCAGTCTCAATCTGTCAAAAATACCTCAATACATTTTTGACAGGTTTCTGACATTTTATTGTCGCCAAGATGAGACTGCAGCCAGATATTGAATATTTTTTAATTACGAGAATTTGCCTTCTTTCGGCTGAAACTATGATGATGAATAATGTTGTAAAGTACTGTATTTAATTTCAATCATTACATGATGAATACAGGAAATGTACAGAGCAATTTAAAATTATATTAACCATAACATAAACAAATTGATGCGGCAACAAGCCTGTCAAATGGCCGTTTAATAGAGAATTAACAATTAAGTACCTACCTAGTACCTTGGTTGGTAATAATAATATCTTAGGACAGCCAACACACTGTTATCTGATCCCAAACTAGGCACAGCCTGTAGTATAGCAACCAAACAACTGATAAATATACTTATGCATATATTTCTTAATACATATTTATATTATAGATAAATTACACCCAGACACAGAACAAATGATTTTGCTCATGACACAAAGATTTGTCCTGGGTGGGAATCGAACCCACGACCTCAGTCTTAGCAGTCAGGGTCACTAACCACTGGACTAACAGGCCAGTCAAGAAGTAATAATACTTTATTGAGTATTAAATAGGTAGATATTAATTTTAATGACCGCGATGAAAATATGAACGTTTTTAATTATGAGAATAAGCCTTGTGACAGTACCATGGCAACTCATTTATTGTTTTTTTTTTGCATAGTCTTTTCCCAACTGTATTTCGATTAGCTTCCACAGTTCTATCAGTCTAACTGGATGCAGTTGATTGCACTATTTATTGTAAATAAGTAGGTTCAGGAAAATAATTGATAGTAGTTTATGACGCATTTGTCCAGGTCCTACCTTACCTTACCTATAGGACTTGAGACACCACTACTTGTTTCTTATAAGTAAATGAGTTTAATAGATTTTATCATTAAGTTGACACACTATTATTTGTGGTCGCACTCCGTGGAAATGATTTACCTAGACAAATAATGATTGTAATTATTTCTGGGAATAAACATTGACTAATGGTGCACTTTTAACAAAAACATTGTAATTGCAACTTCAACATAAATAATTTGGTGAGTAAGAAATACTGAAAATGAAAATGCATAGTAATTCTGATTTCAATTTCTGTATTTATTTTGTATGTCTATTAATCAAGTAGTTGTAAGTTATAGTATGTATAATAATATGTATAGAGCAAGCATGGCAAATGTGTCCTTTTTAATTTTTATATGGGTTGAAGACCTGAAATAAATGAATTAAATAAAATTATAGTGGAAATGAAAACATATCATAATCAGTCTATATTGTTCCCAATAATGTTAAACCGTCATATCATTAATCAATTTGAATTCCGAATCAATGAAAAAAAATACAATTTACTACCCACTTTCAAGAACAATAGAATTAAAGGAAGCAGAAGTCATGGACGGGCAATAAAAATAGCTTCTGAATCTGATAGTCAGTGTGACGAATCAGGACAACGTGGGGCAAGATCCAAGGTCTGACTGTAATTGAGCAGGAGGATGACTTTCACTTCTCGGCCATAATAGGCAAAAAACTCAAATTATATTGGTTTGTGCAAAAAATCTTAGTAGGCATTGCGCGCGCGTCCTTCTTGGTGATTTTTTCCGCTTTTAACAAATGTTCTTACATAATATTTTCTAAGGAATCTGGTACAATAAGTGAATCTGGTACAAATACTATTTCCTTATCAAAATAGCAAGAACATTTGGCAATCGGAAATAAAGCTTGTTGAAATCTTCCAGCAAGCTTATTGCTGTCCTATTTCTATCGCATACCTTTTCGACACATAAAAGTAAGTTTTCCTCCATAAATATTTCATAATTTGGATCTCATTGTTGTATATTACGGGCTCCCGGATATTTGGTATCCGGTTGTAGGACGCCTAATATTTCGTTGCTCTCACGGTGTCGTCGCGGGACGTGACTAGAATACATTCACTCATTCGTTCATTCAATGACATTTGTGAACAAGATTTTCCGAAGTTACATCACTATGGTATGTAGTTGTCATCTGGAATTATTGTAATCCGCATTCCTAATGGTTTCAATTACTTGGTTTTTTAGCCGGATCCATGGTAATGGTATATGTCCTTTAAAGACCTTGATCTCACTTTATAACTCGTCATGAAGTGTGTAATGTAGTCGGTAAAAAACTTATTTGCATACATGTATGCATTGTGATGCATTCTAATATAGTTTTTATACTACACATAACGTAACATTGATGCCTTGTTACCCGAATAGTTGTGTATATGTAGAGATGTACCTAAAATACACCTAAATTTTGCCAGTTATGATTAAGTCACATATAGGGGGCGAGTCTATTGCCATCAACCGGGCACAGATTCAGACGAGAGAGATTCAGATTTCTTTGTACGATGTGCTGTTTCACTTAGATATTATTAGGTTATATAGGCAGTTAGTATGTATCTAGCCCTGCAGGTGATTTCACGTGACCCTGTCTTCCTACTCTTCGGATATCCTGCTACCCTGCTGCTATCCTGTTAATCATCTCCTCATCAGTAAGCCAATCTTTCGGTTAAACTAAAAAAAAAAAAATTGGCCAATCATGAGACAGTTGTTATAGTGGAGACGACTTGAAGACCTAAACCTGACCTTTTTTAAATTGCTTATCCATTGCCTCATACAGTCGAGAAATTGGATTGCTCATCAATATAAATAACGCAATGAATATTGTAGAACTATCAAAAAGAGTACTTCCTAGAGTGTTACGCAATTACTCCTTTAGCATCAAAACAACCGTAGTTCAAAACGTATAACGATAATTATACGAAGCACTTCGTTCGTGCCTCCGTGCTTATGTTTCTCCTTCGTCCTAATGTTTCCACAGACCCATTGGCGCATTTATCTACTCAACAATAGTATCGACTCGCCGAAACCCGATGCTATAATGCGGGGTGAGTACCAAACAACGCATAAATATAAAACACACAGTAATGGTGGAAAATAATAGCTCTATTATGGCCAACAGTCTGTTGTTCCCAGGTCTGCGCTGGGTGAACCAAATTCTTAAAACAACCTAATAGATAGGTATCTCATAGGTAGTTTCAATAATTTAACTTATTCTGGCTTTTCTAAGCGATAACAACAGCATGGGTCCATCGAACAGAAAAGCTAAAATATAGTAAAACAACTGTCTTAAAAACAAGGTGCTGTGTTTGACTCAGACAAAATATAATAAAAGCTAAGAATAAGAACGTGGAAGAATGCATTCCGTTTAAGATGATAACTAAGATATTCTATCTAGATTCTAGAGCAAGGCCAAAGACCAGGTAGATTAGGTACCTACAATTTTATTTTTTTACATAATCCGACAAATGCGAAGTAAACAAGATCATGTCAAAAAATAGGGCTAAATTATGTTACTTAAATATACATATGAGAAAAGAGTGGTCAAATTTAAGGGTATGGTACAGATTACCAAAAATTAACGACTTTCTCCATAGCACCAACATCGTAATCGAGAAAAAATAGACGAAAAAACAGCCGTGACATATATTTGGATCGATAGATAGTTGACAATTTAACTACCGACTGTCATTTGTAAATCTCTGCCAGTCGTTACGGATCGCCAGAAGTCCGACAGTCAGACCAGCAGTCTTACCAAGGGGTACCATATAACCCTGTAACTGGGTTGGAATACTGTACTGGAATTCAGCTGCATCCGGTAAGACTGGAAGCCAACCCCAACATACTTGGGAAAAGGCTAGGCAGATGATGAGTTGATAATTTGACAACCCTTTAATTTAACCACATATTTCTGATACATGCTGTATATATCATACAAAAATTAATAATATTTCATCTAATAATAATATATCTTAGGACAACCAACACACTGTTATCTGATCCCAAACTAGGCAGAGCCTGTACTATGGTAACCAGACGACTGATAAATATATATTTCTAAATACATACTGTATAATAAAGATAAATTACATCCAGACACAGAACAAATGATTGTGCTTATCACACAAAGATTTGTCCTGGGTGGGAATCAACCCACGACCTCAGGCTTAGCAGTCAGGGTCACTTACCACTAGACTAACAGGCCAGTCAAAAAAAATTTTCACGCCTCCGACAAAATTAGATGACCTATTTTTAATTAGATGTTTCGTAACTTAACAATCTTTGTCGCTAATTTTCGTCCATTGTATGTACATAGACGTTTAAATACATAAACACGAGTCTAGCATTAATGTTTAAGGTCGAATAACAGGCACAATCACGGCCACGGACTTTTCGGAAATTGCGAGTGTCGGAAGTTGTTCGCGTATGTTTGCATAAGAATTATACACGAGTTTGAATTTTATTTGCATTATTTATGTGTCTCTAAAAATATATATTTGCACGGTCAAGATAGTAAACTATAAATAGAGATTTTAATGACTAAAAATGTATTTAATTTCCGCGCTCGGGCAAAGTGTTATCGGTCTTTCTATCTGGAATTTCTCAGTCTAGATTCTGTCCTGGAGTCTAGATTTGTGTCCGGAATAGTCTCAGTAACGTGATATCACATATTGTATCCCGAAGGATTTGATAGAAGAGTACCTATAGTACACCCTCATTTCGCAAGTTTCAAGACCCATGTACGGGCGAGCCTATTGCCATCAGTCGAACTCCGGGCTACTACTGAGAAATTCTAAATAGAAAAACCCAATAACACTATGCCCGAACAGGGAATCAAACCCTACACTCAGCAAAGGGGCAGTTAACTTACTTATAACCCTCAGACTAGACATTACATAGGCTACTTTATTTGTCGTTAAGAGCCATTTAAAAGCATTATTCGAAAATATTTAAATCTGAATAAGTCGTTTAAAACCGTCCTTATACTCGCAATTGTCTATTGTTTATAATCATGAACAGATCATTTCTTATGCATAATCTGTTGAATTATTAAAGAAAAATGTTAATTTCATTACCTTGTTTGGTTTGATGAAGGATTATGCGTAAGTAATCAGTGAGGGTAATTGCTTACTAAAGAATTAATTGAAGCCCTGGTTTTAATGAAAGGTGAACTAAGGGCGGGTTGTTTCATCGCCAGTCAAGTTTTATAATGCCTTTGTTTTGGGTGGGGAATCATCAAATGATGTCTCTCGCTCTAGGCGGAGCGGGAGGGCGTCTCAGACTTTTACTGACTAAAACCCACCCGTGTTCCTTCAGTTGCCTGTGCCAGAGCCACGGTAACTCTTTCGAACAAATCTTACAACCCTCGCAGGATCTGTATAATGCCTGACTCGATTTTCGTACATCGTTTTCGGGTAGCCATTGAAAATCAACGCTGTGCTGTGGGCCCCATAGCTCAGCATCATGCTGTGTGGAAACCTTCTTGTCACAGTTACGACGTGCAGCTGCCGACTGTTTATGTTCTGTGTTCTTAAGTATAAATCTGTATGGTTTTAATTGCGATCTCATCTTTTTGTATGTACAGTCAGTTCTCTACGTTACCTGACCCCTTTTCCTCATTTCTTCTGTGCAGGAGGGGTCAGGTAATGTAGGGCACTGACTGTACACACGTTTCTGTGACCAATAAATTTTCATTTTTGCTTTCCTTGTTAAATCCAAGCTTCTTATGGAAAATATTAACATTGCTCTAGAGTCTAGAGTCTAGACCAAAATTGAACGCAGATAAATGTTTATGTTTCTCTAGTAAGTCTACTTACGAAAGTAGACTTACTAGAGAATGTGCAGCAGCGTTCTTTATTCATTTTACCACCATACAGCGATCGCCAACCCGCCTGCCAAGCGTGGCGATTATGGCAAACCCCCCCAAATTGGGCGAGCCTGTACCCAGCAGTGGATGTCTTATGGCTGAAACAATGGTATTGATGATGACCATCAAAATAAACAGTGCTGTTCGTAATAAATAATGACAGATAGTATCAAACTCGTAAGTGCCAATAACTGTTTCCGTATACACACGGCAATTGTTCACGCATAATTTAATGGGCGTGGGAGAACGACCTTCCTAATTAAACCTTAAGAATTTCCTAATAATGACACATCAGTTTGGAGGCTGTACTTATTAGGGGTTTGTGGTTAATTAATAACATCCGCACTGCTCGATCGATCAGGTTAAGCTACGCTTGTCGCGGTTAGTCCGTGGATGGGTGACCAACTTTACATAATAAGACCTTTCCGTGCCGCGGAAAGTACGTAGCTGTTGGTCCCGACTGTAATGCATGGATCTTTGACTGTCGTTACGGGTCGTCAGAAATCCGGAAATCTGACAACCAGTCTTATCAAGGAATATCGTGGTACTCTATAACTGGGTTATGGAGGTCATAAAGGCGGTTGCTTTATGTACAATACTGGTACTCAGCTTCTTCCAGTTTGTTAGGAAGCCGACCCCGACATAGTTGGGAAAAGGGTAGGCAGAGGATGATGAGTAATTTGTAGCAGCACTTAGCCCAATGCACCTTGGAAGCTCAATCTTGCTAGGTTGCTGGCTAGGTTAGCAACCTAACTGATTGGCGATATTGTTACCACCATAGCGGGTTACCACCCCATAACTCGTGAAATGATCAGCGGCGATGAAAATTTAAAAGGCTATATATAAGGTGTATTTAGTCATACACGAAATATTTTAAGAGGTACATCTGTAGGTGGTAAAGAAGCTACAGCAACGAAAACATTTTTTTCTAAACGTATTTTTTTCAAAATTTATAAATATTTCATAAATTATTTGACGCTCATAAGAAATACTGGCTCCTTCTTATTTTTACGGCCCGAGACACCGCGGCCATGCTCGTGCCGTCCGGTCGTCGCCCTCGCAGCGTCAGGCGGGCCATTCATAGAATTTGGAGTAAAAGTTTTATGCAAAACGTCTCAAGCAGTTTTAAAATTATAATAATTACGAAAATTCAAGAACGGTTAGATATTTCTTTTTGCTTCTATAGCTTCTTTACCACCTACAGGTGTAACTCTTAAAATATTTCGTGTATGAATAGATACACCTTATATAGGTACAACTGCGAGTCTTCCGTGTGTAGTCGGACGTAAAGAATAGCATCATTCCAATTTCTTCCCGTGGATGTCCTAAGAGGCGACCAAGGGACTTACTAGAGAATGGGCAGGAGCGTTCTCTTTGTATTTTACCACCATACTGCGATCGCCAACGGCCTGCCAAGCGTGGAAATGAAGGCAAATCTTTCAAAATTAGGGGAGGCCTATGTCCAGCAGTGGACGTATTTCGGCTGAAATAATGTTGATGAGATACGACTGCTATCATTGGTCAGTGAGTCTCTAAAATTCAAAATAAACTCATTATTAGCTGATAAAGCACTCCTCGTATGTTAAGTTATTTTCTTAAGTAAACCTGAACCAGTATCATCATCAGCAGCCTATAAATGTTCCCACTGCTGGGACACAGGCCTCCTCTCGGTGAGAGGGAGCGGGCCATAATCCACCACGCGGGCCTAGTGCGGATTGGTAAATGTCACATGTCCACGAATTTTTGGTTCTAAGACATGCCTGTTTCCTCACGATGTTTTCCTTCACCGTTTTTAGAGCAGTGGTGATGAAATTATTTACACAAAGTAAAGCGCCTGCTGGGGTTCGAACTCACGACCTACTCCTCGTAAGTCGCGGCCGTTACCACTGGGCCACCACTGCTCGCTACCACACAAACCAGTATACCACGAGATAGTATTGACTTATTCCATTCTTAATGAAGTTTGACTTCCTCGCTAATCTAATGAAAAGATAATTAAAACTCAACGCGCAACCGTAATTTGTTTGCCAAAGTTAATTGAGTTAATCAATGTACAGGTTATAAAGAAGAAAGGTTTGTTAAATAACATTGTGTTAAGTAGATGATTGTACCTATACCATGTGTAACATAATTGACGCAGGACCTCATACACCCCAATTAGTGTATTGAGTTAAATGCATAGTACAATTACCATAACATCTTTGAAGCTAACTATTACTATAAAGAATATCATGTTGACCCATGCATTACTTTATTCATTTAAAGTTGAGTTTTATTGCCTTCCAATCAGAATTAATTTTCTTTGTTTATCAAGTTACATAGTACTTTAAAATATACCCATTTTAAAAGTTACTAAAAATGGATTCAGCAGTCATTTATGAACAAAATCCTTTCAGGACTTGCGCTAATTTCTATTCCCGTTCTTTGGAGAAAATTGTTTTACAATAATTATTTTTACACAGTATAAAACAAAGTTCATTTCGGCTACGCTTAATCTTTTAAGCTACGCAACAGATTTTAATGCGGTTTCTATCAATAGACAGAGTGATTCAAGAGGAAGATTTATACCCATGTTTAAGACGCGAGCGAAGTCAACGGCAAAGGCTAGTTTATGTTTATTATATTTAAATTGTACTTCGTAAGTAAAATAACCACACTGTCGTATTATCTAAGTTTTAATACCTTCATATAAACCACTACATAGTATAAAACAAAGTCGCTGCCCTCTGTCTGTCCTTATGCATGCTTAGATCTTTAAAACTGCGCAACGAATTTTGATGCGGTTTTTTTAATAGATAGAGTGATTCAAGAGTAAGGTTTATATGTCTAAAACGCGAGCGAAGCCATTGGCAAAAGCTAGTATTCAATCAATAAATCAATCAAAGAAAAGGTTGAGCGCATACACTGTTTATTTTTTCACGAATACAAACGTTTGATTGCCTAAGGTTTTACATACTACGCTCTGCCTACTCCATACTACAAACGAAAGCCTTGTTCACCACCAAACAATGTCCACAAACGACCCAATGAAAAGAAATATAAACAACAAAACAAATTTGCACTCCATTTAATTGTGAATGCGTGACATTTATTCATCCATGAAATTATGAACGATACACTTTAACCAACCATGCATTGTGCGAAGGACATCATAAAACAGTTGTAGGAGTGTAGAACAATGTTGGAAAAAAAGTTGAGGTCAACAATTATTGGGTTGGTCACCCAAATACAATGGAGATGCTAGTAGATGGTACTGATAATGTTGAAGATTACACAAAAAACCGGTCAAGAGCGAATCGGACTCGCGCTCCGAAGGTTCCGCACCATCATATATATATACAGTAGAGCGTCGATTATCCGAACTAATTGGGGGACAGGATTGTTCGGAAAAACGGATTTTTCGGATAATCGAACTGTATTGATTCAGTCATACATATTTATGTACAGGTGAACGAAAACCTTATGTTTACACATATCATTAATGACAAATAGTTTCTTTCACGCGATAAAATTTAGTTTATCAACTAACAGCTAGTTCAGAGTGACATACGAGTACATACAACTAATAATTCGAGATAATTTCGCGTGTATTGTAGTGCGGGAAGAGGATAGCAAGCGCAAGTGGGGCAGGTGTAGTAGTTCGGATAAGCGGTCGTTCGGTTGATCGACGTTCGGATAATCGACGCTCTACTGTAATATTATAGTATTGCAGTTTTAAGTAAGCGCCATCTCTTGACCGATAGTGCAACTAATGTAATTTTTGTTGATGATTTTTGAAAAAGTGTGGTATTTAGAAACATTGTTTTATTTTACTGTAATTTATACATAAATTTATATCACATTGAATATTTTTTACATTTCTCATCATAAGTCGATAACTATGCAGCCTAAAAAAAACTGTTTGATTATGTGCAAATAGCGCTCTTTCATATGATACCACACATGCCCTAGTAGCCTCACTTCGAATTTATAAAACACCTATAAACCCTGCTGCAAAAAAAAAATATTCATTTTTCATTGCAAAATAGTTGGGCCAACGTTATTTAAAACTATTCCTAATTTCAAGTTGTTGGCATTAGGAGATCTTTAGATATCCAGTTGGTACAGATAGACGGAAAAACAGACTGAGCTCACCCTAAGGGTTCCTTTTACTATTTTGGTACGGAACCCCAAAAAGATACTGCAACAGTTGGGTGAATAGTGACGTCTTGACGAAATTATGCATTCTGTTAACCGGCGATATAGAACAAAAAGTAAATTATATCGAAGACGGAGAGAAACGTCTCAGATCTTGGTAAATCCATAATCATCTTCTGAGAAGACATTATGAAGGACCAAGCAAAAATAATTGGTATCGAGAAGTACAATAGGCTTTAATCAATATGCCTAGTCTTTTTCCCAACTATTTTGGGGTTGGGTTCCAGTCTAAGCGGATGCATCTGAGGACCTGTATTTTACATGGACCGACTGCTTATCTGACTTTCATAAACCAGTTACCTACTAGTTTTTTTTTTTTTTTTTAATCGTAATAATCTTTATTGACATAAAGTACAACATTTTTATGAATTCCCTAGCTCCTGCGCTAGTGTACACTGTATTACAGGAGCTTGTGTCTTCCCCTAATTACAAGGAACATGTAAATTATTTATCACTATACTCCTTGGTAAGACTGGTTCTGAGACTTGGGCTTCTGACGACCCGCAATGACTGTCAAAGATCTACGAATGTCAGACGGCACCAAAGCCTTAACGTGCTTTCCGAGGCACAGAAAGGTCTCGATATGTGATGGATGTTCACCCATGCATGAACCGGCTGCAAGCAAGGCTTAACCTGGGATAGACTCATGCGACTACTATTATTCAAGCAAAACTTCATTACCGGAAAATAAATCCTCCCAAAATAATAGTAGGTACGTGGAGAAATGAGTCGTGATGTGCATACGAAAAGCTCCACCGAAAATGATGGACACTCCAACCTTTTTTTTTTTTTGTGGGAGGGAAATCGTAAAATGACGTCTCCCGCTCTGGGTGGAGCGGAACGGCGTGTCAGGCTTTTACTGACTAAAACCCACCCGTGTTCCTTCAGTTGCCTATATGCCAGCGCCACGGTAACTCTTTCGAACAAGTCTCCCGACCCTGGAAGAGGAGCCTCCAACCTGGACGATGAAAAGGCTTTGTCACCCAAACTAAACACTACTGCTATAGAAAAATGCAAATTTTACAATACTTGACCTAGAAGTCTTACTTAGAAAATACGAGATGCTAATTTTGATTAAGAATTCTTCCGTCGTATTTTTGCGATCACTTTGATGACATTCGAGCGGCATTGTAATTCCAATGAATTTCGTCACCACACTTGATACTATTTCATCATCAGTAGGCCGATTTCAAGTAAATGCCTACAGTACACGTGCAAGAAGGTTTTTGGAATTGACACTCGTGTTTTAGGGAATGTTTTAAGAAAAGACAACTTGCGAAAATTGCATCAACTTCATAACAATGTTTTTAATATGAAAGGAGTATCAGTATTAGTATATATAAGGTCTATCTGATAGACTATTATTACACACAGAAAAAAAAAATGGAAAAATGGCACTTTCAAGTGGTTAGTGTCATAATACAATTGATTTATAGCTGTGCCCGCGGCTTAGCTCGTGTCATGGATGCCAGAATTTATCCCACGGAGACGTGCTACTGGGACAGAAACGTTCTAATAGTCTAATGTTACTCCCTATTACTTCAGCTATCTGCCCATGAAAGTCCCGTCAAAATCGGTCCAGCCGTTAAGAAGATTACCCGGGACAAGAAAAGAGATAACAACAAAAACAAACAAACATTTTTTAAATTGTTTTTCTGTTATATGTATCGTATATAATAAATAATATACTTCCATTTGCCTTTAGTAAAAAGCTGTTATATTGACAAACAGATGCTTCATTTTTCTTTCGTATATGATGGTAAAATGAAGCACAACTTCAAGCACTAGCGTATATGCCTATATGCGAAGGTCTAAATAACTTTAAACACACACCTCAAACACTACAAAAGAAAAGTCGTGCCGCCTGGTGCATTATGTAGGCCAATCACAATAATAATTCTTACCTAATCCGTACAGATACTAATGACGTTAGATATAGTATTAAAATGGGCACAATGACGCCCTCTATGTCATGTAAGTATGTTATTTCTTAAAGGAGACAAGTTTACGACAAAACTGAATTAAAATTCAATATCAATTAAAATAGTTATGCTATTAAATTAGAACGATAACGACATACTTGTGCAATTATAATGGTACATACACGGCCACACATCAAGCTATACATTTCCAGTATAAGCTGACATCTCATTGTACGAAAAGTCTGTACAATGCGAGGTCAGCTAAAACTGGAAATGTATAGCTTGACCTGTAGCCGTGTGTACGCTTATTAATTTATTTATTTACTCTATCGTCAAGAAGATACTTAATATTTAATTATGGATAAACATCGTAGGTTGGTTGTACCGTGTGGTGCCGGACGTAAAGAATAGTACCAAACCCACGCGTGTTCCTTCAGTTGCCCATATGCCAGGGTCACGGTAACTCTTTCGAACAAATCTCGCGACCCTGGTAGGAGCTTATGTTACCCTAGAACAACGTAGCTTTCCAAAGGTGAAAGATTTTTTTTAAAGCGGTTATGTATTTTTTAAGTTTATCCATTACAAAAAATCAAATATTTCCCCTATAAAATATTAGAGTACACACACAATCTATTTATTCATTGCATTCTCCACGCAGTGTGCAATCACTCCACTTGATACAGACCTTCGAATGTCTACACCTGTACTCATCAAATATTCATCTGACATTTCGGATTCAAAGAAAGCGTCTTAGATTCGAGTCTAATATGTTATTAAAGTACAGTTTATAAATTACTAACGTCTGCCCGCGACTTCGACCGCGTTTTCCTTGACCCTCCCCGTAGCATCAAACCTGTCCGTGCGAGGTCAACGTATTCGTGACTTTTTTTTTTGCTCGGGTCCTAAGGGCCCTTCCGTGATGTTATTATAGTCTATAACCTTCTTCGATAAATGGGCAATCCAACATTAAACGTAGTTCCTGATTTATTAGTGTGTTCAACCAAACAAACTCTTTGCTTTGATTTGATTACAATTAAAAATGTTATAGTGAGCCAACCTTAAAAAATAGACATATGCTATCGCGAATGTTTTTTTTTTTTGAACTTTTTATGAGGAACAATTCCGTCATACATGGTTGATGCGTAACTTTAACCGTTTACGCAGCGCACGCAACATAAGTTCTCAAAATGATTAACTTTTCCCCGGTTTTGCAACATGTTTCATTGATGCTCCGCTCCTTTTGGTCGTAGCGTGATATTATGTAGCCTATATCCTTCCTCGATAAATGGGCTATCTGAGATTAGCGCGTTCAACTAAACAAACTCTTCGGCTTTATAATATTAGTTTATTAGATTAGCAGTTTCAACGTCTGTTCTATCCGGTGTTACAAATATAACTATCAAGATTATTACCTCCTAAATTATCTTGCTCAACATCCTTGCATAAAGTTATATCGTGTAAACCTTACTCGTTGCTTATTCCCATGTCTTACGAGATGATTTCTTGGTAATGAAAGCAAAAACTTACTTTAATCAGAAGGTTATATTACTGATGTGTCTTCATCTTGTATATGAGAGAAGGGCGGAAGACGACTGCTGGTGGAATAATAATATTTTTTTATGTTACAACATTGGTACACGTTACATTCACAACATAGACAGGGTCAAATTGTACTAACTGGCAATAATTTACTAGTGTGTTGGGTTACGACATCGAAAACTAATGAAATAAAAAAGAAACAAAAACAAAATATCTTCATTCCAACTTTGTTCAAAGCTTTAAATGACACTGACATTAGGGCAACCAACGACATGTTTGGTTTTTCAAAATTTGTAAAAATATCTGTTCCACGAAAAATTACAAAAACAGGTGCAACGATTAAGGGCATTGCCCATCTAATGATGTTTTTTTTTCCATTTGTTTTCTATATCAATACCCTACACGTAGAAAGAGTATTGCCAATTAAATTAATTTCGAACGTACATACTACCGGATCAAAACGTATCCTATGTATGACTCCAAGTTATTAATAAAAACTATCTGTGTGCCAAATTTCATACAAATCCGTTCAGCCGTTTTTGCGTGTATGAGAAACAAAAATCAAATCCACCAAATACCTAAACATACAATTTTTCACATTTATAATATTACAGTCAGCACTAATAGATCACATGACGAATGTCCGTCACACACTTTCCCAAATTACTAGTATCGTAACATTTCTGCTTTGTCACGCTTATTTGTAAACAATCATACAATAACCTCGGTAACTTATGTATTACCTAATCGTTAGGTAAGTCTTTAAAGTGGTAAATAAGTGGCATTTTATTATTAACATGAGATGACGTGTTCACTCTTCGTTGAGATAGGCAGAGGAGTAGATTAAGGAGGTACAGTCACATCTTACTTATCAGGCACGGTCATGAGTTCATGACTTTAAGAGCGCACCAAACTTCTTGCGCTTATTGAAGCGTGGCAACTCTGGTTATTTCATTTCTATCCATAAATAGTGAACATCCATAAATAGTTAAAAAAAAACTGGCCTGCAATATGTACCAATAAACCCTATCTGTACGAAAAAAAACTGAGCGTTTAATAGTGTCCTACGATTGGACAGAGCTTTAACAGAATTATTATATTACCGAATCTAAAATTGCAACATAATTAAAAGACGAATCTGTCTAAGAATTTAAGTGATGCGTTTCACAGATTGACGTAAATCGCCGTGAAATTAATGCAAATGCGGAAGTTTATTTATATTTTAGTTAATTAATGACGTTTTGAAAGACGACACGTTAAACTCAAGTGCAAGTTAAGGTGAAGGTCACTGGTAAGAATGACTGTGGGAAGAACAAAACTATCAATTTGCACAAATAATAAGTACCTACGGGAGCTGATCTATAGCTTGCTTAGGGCTTATGTTACTTCTTATAACATCAGCTATCTACCAGCAGTTTAAATAAATAGTAGAAATTTGCCGGAACAAACACACAGACATACAAAAAAAATAGACATTTGAAAAACTAATTGAGTGAATCGATTTTGAGTACGGTAGGTATATATACGTTCATATGCATTTAGTAAAAATCTGTTATTTTGACATTACAAACACGCACTTCAATTTTATTTATTGGTATAGATTTTGATACTTGATCAAACCTATAGTAAAATGCATCCATTAGGTATTCTTAATTATTTCAAAAATTACCAGAAGTCCAATACCTTTCTTAAGATCTCATTAATCTTATCTTATACCTTTAAACGAGCAATTCTTGTATATATATATATAATCTGAATCTCGGAAACGGCTCCAACGATTTTCATGAAATTTTGTATACAGGGGGTTTCGGGGGCGATAAATCGATCTAGCTAGGATTCATTTTTAGAAAATGTCGTTTTATTCGCGTTTTCAATAATCAACTTTTAAACATAAACTGAAAAATATGACTGTTCCTGACATCTATTGGCGACTAATAATACATTTTTTTTAATTGGGAGCAACTAACTGCTTTAACGACACAACAACACTAAAGCTACTTCAACAGATGGCGTTGTTAAGCAACACTAAGTCATTGGCTTGACGTGTTTGGTTTGACGTTATGGTCCAGGAGGTAGCGTTGCAAATGAAAAAGTCATAGTAAGCCGGCTGAACTTATTATTTTAAACACAATTTACCAAAAAATACCGAGCAAAGCTCGGTCATCCAGATATACATACTTACTTTAATCTGGCAAATATTCAATTTCTTCGGTACTCGCGAACAGTTCAAAAATGTAATTAATTTGTCAAGTATCTTATTTTTTTAACATGACGTTTAAATCCAACACTTCGAGGGATACTAAACATTCCCAGACGTAATAACAATAAAACTTCTATCGTGTCTCGTTCAGTGTCCTTCAATGGGTTAAGCGTGATAATAAGTTGCCTACATAGCATAAATTCTCAGCCAGTTTCAGTTTCTTTAGACAGTAAAACAGCCAGAAAAAAAATCCTAATTTAATATAAACTAATCCTCTCAATGCGAACTCAAATGAAACTAAAAGACAAATTTTCTCCCAGCATTATCTATAATTAGTTTCCAAGAGATGGTTACTTAACAGATTTAACCGCACCGCGCGCCTCCATCACAATGGCGGCTTAAGACACGCGACGTCAAATTCACTTAATTACGTCATTGTTACCAACTAGGTCATTGTTATGTTTTTATTATCCAAAAATAGGACTCCCTGACAGGTTAGTGGCGGTTTCCTAAAACATGACCTTTGTTGTTTATGGCTATTTTTAACGTCGTTTAATTTGGAACGTCGCCGGTGTTTTTTGACAGCCTCTGTTTAGAATTATCTGGCTGTCAAATGTGATGTCAGTTTTGTTATTGTTTGTTGTTATTTTGGTCAACCGATTCCAGTATCCATGGTTTAATAATTGACTTCGCCAGGTATAGCAACAGGAGCAGCGGTGGCCCAGTGGTAACGGCAGTGACTTTAGGTCGTAGGATCGAATCCAGACTGGCGTTTTAATTTGTGAATTATCTTTCCTCACCACTGATCTCAAAACGGCATGTTCTAGAACCAAATATTCGTAGATATGAGGCATCTAGCACCCCTCACTAGGCCTGCGTGGTTACAAGATCATTCTTTGTTTCTCTGGATGACGCTATAAAGCAATATGACCATCACCACCAAGGACTCAATCTAAAAGATCGGTCTTTGTCTCTTCTGGATGACGCTATAAAGCAATATTAAGAATAGCAATCCGCGTTCCTAGATATCTTTAAAATTGTTCTAATAATGTTAACATTCGCAGAACCGTTTATTCGCTTTGTGATTGATGTCCATATTTAGTAAATGCACTTTAATGGGTTAATTGGTTTCATTTTATAAAATGGTGACGTTAATCGATATTGATTGTGTTTATCAATTTTCATTTTATTAATGTTATTGTTGAAACAATAATCACGACCTTCCTGTGCGATGGGCAATGACTCATTTGTCGAAATTCTTTTATGTTTTTGCAACTGTTTTGACCAAATCAAGTCTCCAAATGTAAATTTTTATCAAATGAGTTCCGAGTCTAAGACACTGTCATCATCATCACCCTACAACAGTCCACTGTTGGACATAGGCTTCCCCTATTGCACGCCATTGAACTCAATTCTCAGCAACTGTCATCCAGCTGCTACCAGCCACCCTGCGAGGATCGTAGCTCCACCTAGCTTGAGGGGGTCCTACTTTACGTATTTATACAACTCTGAAACATGCATGTGAATAGAACCGTAAACAATCTTATGCATCATCAATTCAGCCGAAAGACGTCCAATGCTGGGCAAAGGCCTCTTTAGGGGGTTTGCCATAATCGACACGCTTGGCAGGCGGGTTGGCGATCGCATTATGGTGGTAAAATGTATAAATAACGCTGCTGCCCATTTTCTAGTAAGTCCCTTAATCGCCTCTCACGACATCCACGCGAGGAAATGTGATGGTGCTATTCTTTACGTCTGGCACCATAAGGAATCAATCTTAAACAAGCATTCATAATCATCGTTTGTCTCTAAAATATAATCGTTGTAATTTTCTGAATTCATGTCACAACAACTAGTTTAAAAAAGGAACACCTCTTAACTGTCAGTCGTTAGAGCGACCTCCATGTCTCCTTAGCTTGTCACATAATTCACACGTCGCTTCCGTTGACATAAGATTGTAAACTCTTGGCTTTATGTAAGCGGAGCGGGAGCGGAGCGGAAAGGCTCCAAGTAGGTAATGTATGAAGGCATTATGTGGGGTATGGTGTATGTCAGTTTCAGTAGACATAGTTTAAGGGACCATCGAGGCATTTACTGTCACCATAAATTCACAACATACTTCTAGTCCTGGCGCGATATTTATCATCTAGATGTTTGGAAAAAAATCGTCGTGTATAAAAAATCGTATATTCCATACATTTTGATCCTATAGATACTGAACTAAGATTATTAAACAACCAAATTTTATTACCGTAAATTTAGGCTCGCTAAAAATAACTGTCAAATTACTTACTTCGTTATCAAATAAAAAATTAAAGAATTTCTCTCATGCCTGTTTTCCATGGGGTAGGCAGAAACTGCAGAATAACCTACCTGCTACGATCCTTACATATACCTTTTGCCTCGTTATGTTCATATATTATATAAATTCACTATATGTTCTCCTAGGTCGCATCTGCCTTTTGTTAGCCCTCTTCTTTTTGAAATATTCAAATAATCAAATCAAACACTCAATTTGTACGTAACACTATAAGTTAAGTTCCACATGTACGTTTCCTAAACCAATTGTTCACATTTTTATCAGTTACCTTCGGAACAAACTATACGCCCTTTTGGCCCGCTCCGCTACCCGCTTTCAATACCACAGATAACCTAATACATACCAGCTACAGGGCGTATTGCAGTTTTTCTTTCAAAATGACATCAAACTATGTCACGAACGTGATACAGTTTAGGCCGTATATGGCATAATTATTATTATTTGAGGCCATTCACACATGGTGGTGATTAAAATATCTGCATTTACACGTTATTGATCTCATCCAGTGTTACAATTTACAATCATCGATATATGTGAGACCTTTTAGGCGTGTTTTGTAGGTGTTTAACTTTGTTTCTATCTAATATTATGGTGATTAGTAAGTCCTTTATCGAGTTTGTGTTAGTTAAACATGATGTTGAGGCCATAACTAGTTAATAACTGAAGTAAATTCAGCTTAGTTATTAAATGTCGCTTTAGTTAAAGAACATGAGGAGGCTCTATTTTTAATGATAGCCAGCTACATCTCGTTTCTATATTTTATTCACCAATCAAAGCTTAATACAGTTTAATATATGATGGGTACAAGCAACAGACCGGTCGATGACGCGATGCTTGAGTGCCTATGTCCAGCCGTGGTCGTCTTTCCACTAAAATTATAATAATTATGAAGAAAGAATTTTTTGTGAAAATGGGCAGGGCACATTGCTCGCAGAATGAATGGCCGATGGACCCGAAAGGTTCTGGAGTGGCGACCGCGTATTGGAAGACGTAGAGTTGGAAGGCCTCCCGCAAGGTGGACACAACCGGTCGAATTGACGGAGCTTGTGGGAGGCCTATGTCAAGCAGTGACTCTCTTTTGGAAATAATGATGATGATATTGGATAATATAAAACTACTTAAGTAAATAGTATATTTCATTTCATTTATTCGTGAACAATTTATATTGTGTTGAATATTCATGCAATTTACGTAAAATTATAAGAACTGAGAATCCAAAAAAAAAACAAAATATAGTACTAACAGTTTCAAGAATAATGTTCAAACAGTTTTGAAATACTACTAGATAGTTCAAAAATAATTAATAATAATATAATTATAATGTCAAGTGCAATGTCAAAAACAATATTAAAAAAATATTGTTTTAAAATTGTCTGAAATACAATGTCTAAAAAATCTTTAAATATAATGTCAAACAGTTTTAAATATGATCTCAAATCAAAAGATTTCAGAATTTAAATGATGTCAAAGTTTTTATAATCGTCAAAATTTAATTCCATTCTAAAATAATAATATTATGGCTGTCGTTTATCATCTAGGTACTCATCGACGCTGTAATAGCCCTTCCTCAATCTCTCAAACCTCTATGTGTGGCAACAATATTAACCTTATTTTCTTCTTGTCAACAGAATAAAACAAAATGTTTCACGGAGGCATTTGGACTAAGCTGCAAGGCTTCTACAAGTGGTATGTGCTGGGTCTGGTGTCCGTTGGCTACATCCTGGGAGAGCTCGGACATTATCTTATTGGTGAGTACCACCACACTATTATTTTTTTCACACTTGTCCAAATTAATTACTGAATGTGTTTTAATCGTCCTACTGACTGTCTTAAACAACCTTATTATTAAAAGCTTTTTTTTTTAATCCGATTCCCACCTCAAATCTCAAATCTTTATTGCATTCCATAATGTATACAGGTGATGGGTATTAATATATATAGAAACAATTATAGACCCTGTAGAGCACAGTAACATTTAAATTCTAATTAGAATAGAGGAAAAGCGCTTTAACCTTATCTACTAAAACCCTCGACAAATATTGAAGAGCCATACATTTATAAGAACCAGTGACAAATAAACAGATCCTAACCAGTATCAATCTCCATAGTATTTACATAAAGAATGGTAAAAAGAAATGTATAAATACATACATTAACAAACATTGTGTATGGAAAACAAAGCCGGGGAACGAACGAGTGAGGCACACAAATACATATTTGATATCCCGAGGGACCCGATTCCGATACTCGTTGATCCGGCTGAATTAACTTCTATACCTGGGCATGGAATACTGATATGGTATCGGTATTGATCGTGTTTCCTGGAAAAGAATAGGAAAATATTTTTCCATTGGCGTAAAGGGTTCACAAATATCCCCCGCCTAGCCTTTTCCCAACAATGTTGGAATTGGCTGCCAGTCTAACCAAATACAGCTGAATTTACATGGAACGTCTGCCTATCTGATCTCCACAAATATTGCGGGCTTCCTTAGCGCTTCTCCCTGAAGACGTTGGTCCTGCGCCTGCGAGCTCTCCGGTCGTGTCGGATTGCCGTCAAATGAGGGCAAAAAGTTCACCTGTGTTTGCGCACATAATTGTGCACTATATCTCCACAGGCCAAAATTGGTCAGGACCAATTATTTTCTTAAAAGACTATTTTAAACTTGTTTTTATCTGTCATTTAATAAAGGAGCCTAATTATAGCAGAAGACGTCTGCCGTAGCTAAGTACTAGGCAAGCATTTTTGTCCCTAAACCGAAAAATCACCATACAGGTAGACCAGAAATTGATCCTATAATTAGTACCTTGACTTGAGGCAGGTACGGAACCCAATACCTAGAAAGGTTAGGAGCCAAGTGAGAAGTCACGTAGGCAAGCCATAAATCTGTATATAAAAAACTGTTACAATTTCATGGCAAAAGAAAACAATGAATGAATCAATCAATAGATTACTGTGCCATAACGAGCGTGGGAACAAGAATCACTCGCATTTCAATCATGATCATGATATCTTAATAATGAATTCCTATGGGAAAAGTTTTATCAATACTTATTAAATTTTCTTGAACTTACCTATCTTTTTTGTGTGGGAAATCTTTCTACCTTCTATCTTTTACTGACTAAAACCCACCCGCGTTCCTTCAGTTGCCAAGCTAACAGTCGGCTCTTTCGAAAAAATCCGCGACCTTAGCAGTTGTACTTATCTACCTGCGATTTGTTTCATTATGGCTATAAGAATACAGGTAGATCTAAGAAAATATAGGTACCGAGAAAAAAATGATGAATAAATTATTGGAAGGAATAGCAACACAATACACACACTGAGAAATCGACAGTCAGAGGTAATGGAAGAAATAAATGATAAGTCCTGTGCAAACTCCAAATGAGTCTCATACATTTGTCATAAGATCATACGTCATAAATACGATTCACAGAGTTTAAACTTCTGTAACTTACGATGTCCATGTGGTGTCGAACGTTAAGGATAGCACCATCCCGTTTCTTCCGATTAAGGGACTTACTAGAGAGTGGGCAGCAGCGTTCTCTATGCATTTTACCACCAAACTGCGATCACCAACCCGCCTGCCATGCGTGATGTTTATGGCAATCCTCCCTCCCTTTAGAGGAGGCGATTGTCCAGCAGTCGACGTTTTTTCGGCTAAAAACCTATGATGAGAAATATATCCTTTCCTTTTTTTTTTGAAATCATCAAATGACTTCTCCCGCTATGAGTGGACCGGGAGGGCGTGTCAGACTTTTACTGACTAAAACCCAACCGTGTTCCTTCAGTTGCCTATGCCAGCGCCACTGTAACTCTTTCGAACAAATACGCGACCATGGCAGAGTCAATCAGGGAAATCTTTTCTGGAGCCTTCAATCAAACCACTCTACTGGACCGACATTTTATCATTATGATATCTTTCACTACACGATTACACTTCATTTTTGCCTGGTCCCTTATGTAACACACTCGGGTAGGCAAAGGGTACCATTACATATTCATGACAAGATATAAATACTTCTAAATCGAACCAGCTTGGATGTGGTGTCCCACTAACCTAGCCTTCAAACTGTTACAAGCTAAATGTCAGGCAAGTGTAGAGTTAGTTTATATTTAGGACAATCAGCCGCATGGAGGGCTTGATTGGACGGATTGGTTCTTGTAAATGTTTTATGAAGAGACTGTTGATAGTGGATGATATTTTTTTTACTTTAACTGCCCGTGCTACTTCTACGTAAATTGACAGGTGGATAATGCATCTCCTGGTAACTAGATAGCGCTGCTTACGAAATGCTTAAGTTGTCAGTCTATCCCTATTATAGATAGTAGTCTATGCCACTGGGCCCTATCCAAGGTCCTATCAGAATACCAGCGCTAAGGCACTTTTTTTTTAAAACGTCGCAACAACATGCTGAGGTAGAAGCCTTTTGGCCTCGTATAGGACTTTCTGTTTTTTAAATTTTTATTTCTTTTGCTTTCTAGAAATTTTAATCTTATTTTTTTATTATGTGCGTTTAGAGTTTAGTTTGTGATCTCCCTGTTCGAGTCACAATAAAAACTTTTCCTTTCTATATTTCTAGTTTTGTTGATATTTTAAGAAGAACCGACTAAATTCCATAACCAACTTCTACTTACGAATTAATGACTCATCTATATAGGTACTTAAAAGTCATTTTTAATTGGAATTTATACAAGGTTAACTATTAAAATATAACTCCCATAAAATTAATTCAAGTTATTTGTCGGAATGCTTAACATTGTGTAATATTACACCATTTAACAAAAACTATCAACATCCTATAAATAACTATTAAATCGGTATGCCCAATAATGATCAGACGAAAACAGACAAAAAACTGCGTTACGAATCAGTCAATAAAAGTAAATTAATCGTAGCGTAAGTCATTACCGAGGCCGTTCAAAGTCATTATCATTGGCACGGCGTACGGCCTACTTCACATGACGCCAGTGATTCGGTCAAGTGGTCAGTAGTTTATGACAGTGTTGCACAACATGTGAACGCTCCATAGAATTAACAAAACATTTTTCGTAGAAACATGAGTTTAAAAAGTAATTGGGAAGAGGGAAAGCTGATGATGACATCAGCTTTCCCTTTTCCCAACTACTTTTTTTACGGTCGGCTTCTAGTCCACCCGATGCAGCTGAATATCAGTATTTTACAGAACGCCTGCTTATCTGACCTCCATAAGCAAAATGACTAGGCAATTTGATACCCCTTCGTAAAACTAGTTGTTCTAAGACTTTTGACTGACTACCACTAACGACTGTCAAAGATGTGAAGTCAAATTGACAACTGGGACCAACGGTTTAACCTACTTTCCGAGGCACACAGGTGTCTCGACATGTAATGGATCTCCATCCGGGGCCAAACCTCGTCAAACGTAGCATAACCTTTGATCGAGCTGTGTGGCTGTTATTAACCACGAGCCCCTCTAATAAAAACTGCAGTAATTTAAAGGTAGAGATAAATTTCGCGTAGAAATCATTTATATGGGAATATCGTTTTTTTTTTCTGAGTTAGTGGCATATTATGCAGACATTTGCATGTTAATTAAATCATTGGCACAGCTGCTACAGACGTCTGAACACGACTTAAATAATTTATGTTGTTTCGTGCTAGGAGAGCGTTTGAAATGAAGATCTGTTCTGACGCCTGTGATATTTAGTGCTAGACTAATGACGAAATGGTTAGCTTAATTATTTAAGCATTATCAAATGTATAACTTGATCGGTCCCGACTCACGAGTTGTTGGTCGTGGATTCGAACCCAGGCAGGCGCTTTACTTTGTGTAAATATTTTCATCACCACTGCTCTCAAAATCGTGAAGAATAACATCGTGAGGAAACCGGCATGTACTACAACCCAAAAATTCAAAGACATGTGACATCTACCAACCCGCACTGGGCCCGCTTGGTAGATTATGGCCCACTCCCTCTCACCGAGAAGAGGCCTGTGTCCCAGCAGTGGGAACATTAAAGGCTTACATCTTTGACAATCGTTATGCATCGTCAGAAGCCCGAAAGTCTGACAACCAGTCTTACCAAGGGGTATCGTATTACCCAGTAACTGGGTTGTGGAGGTCAGATAGGCAGTCGCTCCATGTAAAATACTGGTGTTCAACTGCATCCGGTTAGACTGAAAGCCGACGTCAAGATACTTGGGTGGAAAAGGCTAGGCAGATGACGATGATGATGAAGCAAGATTTGGTTTGCATTCTCAAACATCAGGTAAACGGAGTTTGAAAAATTTGGAATTAAGTATCTGTAACAATAATAAAATACGGGAAAGTTGTTTTGTATCAATGAATATATCGACAATCTCTTGAATTAACTAGTGCAGTAACTGTTAAATCTACAAAGAGACAAGTAAGCTACCGAGCCGTTGATTTCTCAAACCGTTGCACAACTAGCTCAAATCACTTGTGTATTCTGAACAAGGCTTTATGTCTCACTAATAGGAGATCGTTCTTCATTGGTTGATTAATGGATCTGCTGGTCTATCCATAACAATATCGTACTATTATGTAACGGACTAAGTATGTGCAAATGTGTTTTAAAATGACGTAGGTAGATTCTGATGTGTCATCATCATGATCATCATTTCAGCTAGAAGGCATCCACTGCTGGACATAGGCCTCCCAATTATTATTTACAAGCTTCTGCCCGCAACTTCGTCCGCGTCAAATTTTCGCTCCCCTTCCCGTCGCGTCGAATTGCCTGCCAGTTTTCGTCAATTTTTCGTTTGCTGCTCCTTTCCTTTTGACCGTAGCGTGATGTTATATAGCCTATAGCCTTTTTCAATAAATAGGTTATCCAACACAAAAATAATTTTTCAATTCCGACCAGTAGTTCTTGAGATTAGCGCGTTCAATCAAACAAACAAACAAACTCTTCAGCTTTATAATATTAGTATAGATTTAATAACTATGGCATGGGGGCAAACCCCCATGCCATGATCACTACGCTGGCAGGTCGGTTGGCGATGGCAGTAAGGTGGTAAAATGCATAGAGAACGCTGCTGCCCATTCTCTAGTAAGTCCCTTGCACGCTTTCTACGACACCCACGGGAAGACATCGGATGATGCTATTCTTTACGAAACATGGAAAGTCGATGTGTTAGTGATTTCAGTTAATGAAACCTCCAGTTCTCTATGCATTTTACCACCATACTGCGATCGCCAACCCGCCTGCCAAGCGTGTCGATTATTCGATTGGTCGTCTTTCATCGTCAACACATCGTCTTTTATCATCATCATCAATGTTTATACTAGAACACCTCTTCATCGGTATTACCCCGTAAGTCCAAATACGAACAATTTAATTTGAAGTCTGTCTGTCATTGTCGAAGCACACTTTTGAAAGGAGGCACATTTGAACCTATGTGTTTTATATAGGCGACTTTTAAAGTAAATTGTTACGTGGGAAGGTACTTGTAGAAATAACTATGTACTAGTGTAAACCGGAACAATAATGTTTTACTCACGACTTCGTACTAAACATACTAGTTTGTACAAACGGCTACAGGTCAAGCTTTACAATTCCAGTTTTAGCTGACCTCGCATTGTATATGCTTTTCGTATAAAGAGATGTCAGCTTATACTGGAAATTTATGGCTTGATGTGTGGAGGTGCGTACAAGTGTTGTTAGCTTTTAATAGCCACGTGTTGTTATGTTTGCCAGTTATAAATGAAACAAGTTTTAATATAAAAATACCTACTCTCGTAAGAGTATGCTTAAATGGTTTGGTCATGTTGATAGGATGAATGAAGGACGGCTAACAAAAAGTATTTACAAGGCAGATGTGATTGGAAACGCCGGAAGGGCGTCCCCATACCGGCGTTTGATTAGAAACGCCGGAAGGGGACGCCCTAGGAGGACATATAGTGACCTTATTGGTATATGTTCTTCAAAAAGGTTAGGTGAGTAGTACTCGCGACCACCGTGTGTGTATGACCAGATGTATCTTATATATTTAAACGAGCAATTCTTGTATAGGTATATATATATGTATATCTATAATCTGAATCTCGGAAACGGCTCCAACGATTTTCATGAAATTTAGTATACAGGGGGTTTCGGGGGCGATAAATCGATCTAGCTAGGATTCATTTTTATAACATGTCGTTTTATTCGTGTTTTCAACGGTAATCAACTTGAACATAAACTTATTGTATTAAACACAATTTACCAAAAAAATACCGAGCAAAGCTCGGTCATCCAGATATTTTATCTTTAAACGAGCAATTCTTGTATATATATAATCTGAATCTCGGAAACGGCTCCAACGATTTTCATGAAATTTAGTATACAGGGGGTTTCGGGGGCGATAAATCGATCTAGCTAGGATTCATTTTTATAAAATGTCGTTTTATTCGTGTTTTCAATGACCAATTTTATCGAAAATCAACTTGAACACAAACTTATTATTTTAAACACAATTTACCAAAAAATACCGAGCAAAGCTCGGTCAACCAGATATTGAACATAAACGAGGCAAAAAGAGTACATTAGAATCATAGCACGTGGCGTTCCGTAGTTTCTGCCGCCCCCTATAATGTAAAATGCTCAATCTTAAGAAAACTAAACCCATGTTCTCGATAGTCCACCGCCGACACTATGAGCGTCATCTTCAAAATGTATGCAAAAAAACAAAGGCACCCGCCGACTATTGTCTGCTGTTTTTCAATCATTCTGAGAGTTGGAAGAAAGATGTCCTTACTAATAGATAATTAATAATATTAGTACATGAAGGAATAACTTTGTTTTTCAAGAAAATTCCTCAGACTGAGGGGTATTTAAGTTTATTTGGCAGCAGAAAGCAGAAAGCTAATACTTTTCTATTATAGTATAACGGATTAGAAGTACATTAAGTTTTGAATTAATAATGGTCGAATTTCGACCTCTGGGTGACCACTACTGAAAACAAAATTCTAACTATCCCACTTTCCGCTCCACAGGTACAACGTCGAAAGTAACGGCTGACGATCTTCACTATGGAGACAAATCCTGCATGCTGAACTTGACCCACGTCTCGCTGATTGACCTGCCTGTCGTCTGTGAGAAGGTGAACTCGAGCGATATGTAAGTACTTTATTTAACTTATATTCTTGTACCATGCTGATGGTATGTTGTGGTCAAACCGACAAGCAGTTCAATACTATATTACTACACTGTTATAATACAGTCCTAAAAATAACAAAACCTGACCTAGCCATAGCTACAAATCGTTTTTTTTTTTTAGGAGTATGCGTTAAAGTAAAAGCGAAATTTATATTTTCTTGCTTTTTCCAATTTGTAGGTTGTAGTGTCAGGTTGTATGTTGATTAAAATATAATTAATGGTCGTAATAAATATGATTTTACAGAAATTTAATCATATAAACCACCAATAGGTTGTACTATTGATTTAAAATCAAATATAATCATTTAAATCATCAAGTTCATTCAATCCATTGAATAACTTTTACTTAGAGGGTTGTATTGCTAATTTTAATGATTATATAATTCTATAAAACCGTATTTGTTACGGTAGCGAATCATATTTTTATCAACTTACAGACTGATACTGACCAGCACGCGTTGCATGACCGCCATAGAAACGGAATTTGTCGACGGAAGAGAAGACAAAATGATAGATTGTATCGTAGAAAAATTGTGTGAAACTGAAAAGAAGAGATGTTTCTATTCTTCAGTCGACAAAAATGCGATGTCAAGTATGATGACTATTTTTCTGATGAGATAGAAACATTTTTACTGAATTAAAATACATAAGAAACTTTATTTGTTCTTGGTAGAATAGACATAGAATTGGTCATGCTACGCCGGCTGCTCATTGCAAACTAATGCAAGTCTACCCTAACGCTATCCCCTTAAAGTAGATAACGTATTTATGTGTTGCTTTCAAGATTTATAAGTAATAGATACTACTTATTGATGTCAATAATGATAAATGTTAATTCGTAAGATTTATAAACACACAAAACGTGCAATGTTAACAACTGCTGTAATCCGTATGCCCAATCCGAAATAAATCAAATGATGTGCCACAAGATTAACTCAAATAAGAAATCTTTTGATTAATATCACATTACGACGAGCGATGATAATCACCCTGTTCAATAGAGATATTTCGGAAAGTAATTTATTTCCCTCCTCCCATTGAGGTTAATTTCCCGATCCGTTATACAGTTACAACCAAAAGTTTCGCTGTCTCCTTGATTAACTTATAGTTACTCCTATTTCTACTAATTATTATATCGACGGTTAAAAGGTAATAGGTTATAAGCGACAAAAACCAATTTGTTCAGGAGAGCAGTTTAAAGTTTGAAATTGTAGAACAATTGTACTTAACTTTTTTGTTTATTGTCATATCGTGAAAATTTTAAAGACATCGTAGAGCCATGGGAGTAATTCATGAGTCATTTTCGACCAAAATTGCGCTTATTACCTTTACCTTTTAACCGTCGATATTATCTTCATTGATGTCCACAATCCTTGTTTGAAAGAAGGGAAGGAAGAGATACAAACGAAACGATCACTTGTCTAATTAGCCTATAATGTACCCACAGCTGGGACAAAAGCCTCCTCTCTGTGAGAGGACTCTCATGTGTTCAAATTTTTGGTTCTTAGGACACGCCGGTTTTCTCACATTTTCCTTCACCGTTTTCAAACAAGTGGGTGACAATATTATTTACATGCCAGCTTGGGTTCGAACACATACCTACAATTCATAAGTAACGGTCATTACCACCGATCTACCACTGCTCTCGACCACCATCAAATGAATGTATACATAAATTTTAATTAAATGTTGTTCATTGGTAAACACGTCGATTAAGATCTGGACCAATTCAAAAAAAACGGCTGTAGATTATTTTTTAAATCTTGGTAAAAGTCCGAATAAACCTTTTAGGTTAAAGAACCAATGAAAAGTTGTCCAGAAAATTGGACAATTCGGGAATAACGGGAAGTGCTTTTTGTATGAATTGTTCAAATTTGAACATTACAACGTCTATCGAATTAACTTATCAAAAATCGAAATCATACATCATATAAAATCAGAACAAATAATAGAATATGAAAAACCACTCAGGAAGTAATAAATACTTATAAATATTTGTGGTATTAAATAACATAAAAATATTTTATGAGTCATAAAGTATGTTATAATTACGAAGGCCACTCTGCCGCTATGGACAGGTGGGCAGGAAACTTGTATACATATACATACACCTACGTGCATAGAGTATCAGGTCGTAAACTTGTACTGATGACTTCGTTAGAAGTGACCAACATTCCCTGATCTGTCTCACACAATCCATCTGGTGCGATCCGCGGTACATAACATGCGGCACGCGATCCTTAACGAACAAGTACAATAACTAAATAAGAAGATAAAAATAAATTGTATTAAGTAAGAATTATGCTTGGATCAATAACAAACAATCAACTAATAATTTCGTCTACAATTTAATGTACTTCATAAAAAGCATTTTAAATTTAGATAGTTGTAAGTTACGTAGCGACATCTACATTACCCCATGCGAAATACGGATCGCTGTGACGTCACGCAAATTTCTGCATCGCGCAAGGAAAGTTTACCGCGCAACTAGTACATACATACATCAAACGTCAGTTTCGTTTCGATCCAGTTCATCCTTTGTTACCCTATTCCAGTGAGACTCTAAGCCGAGGTCCGCATCCCAAGATAATACAATTCTTGTCAAATTATTAGACTTTGGCCTCGCTAACCAGTCTTACCAAGGGGTCTCATTACTTGGGAATTAGTTTATGGAGATTTAGGCAGTTGCTCGATGTATATTAGTATTCATCTGCATCCCGTTTCACCAGAGGCCGACCCCAACATAGTTGGGAAAAAGATAGGCAGATGATGAGGTGGCCACTCAGACCAAAAGACCAAGTCACAGAAAACACTTATATAACAGGGAACCACAAGGCTGCTAGATAGTTCAAGGCAAGGTCAACTCAGAGCTACGTACATAAGAAACAGTTTCACATATCTACACTCAGGCAGTTTTACATATCTACACTCACACGTACCGTCTACACCTACACATACACAACTAAACTTACACTAACACACACACCAGGCACCCTAATAGATACTCCTTTCTCCTTGTTATTAATTAATCTCAAACTACTTTTACTTTGTTCCCCGTTTCTTATACCAAAATGAATTGTATTAGTCTAGTTTATGTTTTTTTTTTAATGTACACATTACTAAATTTGTAAGTACCTACCTTTTATAACATTTATATTGGACGGATGGATGACCCCTGTAACACAGGTTTTTCCTAACATAGAGGTCATTGATCATTTATCTTGTACCAGTCTATTTGCATATTAAATTGTCACTCTGTATCTGTGTACTTTACGTCGAATAAATTCTATTCTATTCTATTCTAGTTCTTTCAAATACCTATCTTATATCTATCTTGTTAACTCATTTCGTTAAATTGACCTACCTCAAGCTTTAAGATAATCAAAATACAGACTGTGTATCTATCGGTCATCAACTCCAGTTCATCTTGTAGATAAAATCTAAACTATGTAAATTAATTCGAAATATGATATTTTTTACATCCATCGGTGAATACCAGATAACATTACATAACCAAGCTGTTATATAGTAAAAAACCGTAACACATTGAATAAAATTACGTAATCAATCAGAGTTCACAATTAAATATTGTAATCCGTTAATAAATGGGTCACGACGAGCAAGAAATAAATTATTCATTCCTATTTTAAATATCGATTGGCTCCAATTGTCAGACTAAAGAAGATCGGTTGGATCCGACAGCGACCTTGGCACAATAATTTTCTATAAACCAACCCGTGCACAAAGCGCTGGACGACTTTACCGATCCTTCCCTTTGTGCGGTTTCTTAAATAAATGAAAGGTAACAATGCATAAATTACAGGAGCTTTTTGACGCCTTTTCCTTGTTTTACAAGATTAATGAAGAAACCATTAAAATATTTGTTAAGCGCTCAAACAATCACTATGTAACTGCGTATTATTTAATCCTTTGAATAATTAATAATCGCATAAAGTCGAGATAAATGATGGTAATGACAATAATATGAATAACCATTTAGCCTATTACATAAACATCAACCATCATACAATTCCCGCGAACTTCACAAGGTCATCGGTCCTCGTGGGAGCTGACGCGAGAAACCGGTAGATGCAAGAAACACAGAACTAGTCGATGTGGCGACGATGCCTGGGATAGGCCGTGACCCTGGGCACAGGCAACTGAAGGAACATGGGTGGATTTTAATCAGTAAAAGTCTAACACGCTCTCCCGCATCCAGAGCGGGTGAAGTCATTTGCCGACTTCCCACCCAGAAAAAAAAAATGGAGTGCTGTTGGATTCTCAATGCAATATTCAAAACCAAAAGTTGAAAATCCAGTGCCCCACAAAATCTCGATATTCTTACATCCTACGGTGGACTTAGCGAAGCGAGTGTGATAAGCTTGGTTTATATCTATACATCTATACAAATAAATAAAATTGGAGTGTCTGTTTGTAATATTAAGATAACCACTTTTTACTAAGTGTATATGGATGTATACACGGTCATCATCATCATCACTTCAGCTGTAAGACGTCCACTGCTGGACTTAGGCCTCCCCCAATTTGGGGGGCTTTGCCATAATCGCCACGCTTGGCAGGCGGGTTGGCGAACGCAGTATGGTGGTAAAATGCATAGAGAACGCTGCTGCCCATTCTCTAGTAAGTCCCTTAGTCGCCTTTTACGACACCCACGGGAAGAAATGGGGTGGTGTTATTCTTTACGTCCGGCACCACACGGTACAATGTGTATGTGTACACGGTGTATACACGGTACATATACCAAAACAACATTTTTTACAATTTTTGTCTGTCTGTCTGTTTGTTCCGGCCAATCTCTGAAATGGCTGGACCGATTTTGACGGGACTTTCACTGGCAGATAGCTGATGTAACAAGGAGTAACTTAGGCTACTTTTATTTTAGAAAAATACCTGCGTTAATTTCCGACATCCACGCGGGCGAAGCCGCGGGCAAAAGCTAGTCTATACTAATATTATAAAGCTGAAGAGTTTGTTTTTTTTGGTTGAACGCGGTAATCTCAGGAAGTCCTGGTCCGAATTGAAAAAATCTTTTTGTGTTAGGTAGCTTATTTATTGAGGAAGGCTATAGGCTATATAACATTACGCTACAGTCAAGCTTAGGAGCAACGAAAAGTGGATGAAAACTAGCAGGCAATTCGATGCGACGGGAAGAGTCAGGGGAGCAAAAATTTTACGCGGACGAAGTCGCGGGCAGAAGCTAGTGGAAAATATTAACAATGCCGCCTCTCGATCTGCATGATCTATGACTAAAACTTTACAAGCGGTGACATAAAACAGATCTTTTATGAAGTCAATTGATCTCAATTAGTGCAGACTATATATGTTTATTTCTGTCCATTGAAGCGTGGCATACATTCCTGTACGTTTTAATTAACAATGATACTGAGAAGGCATTCGGTATAGACCTATTTAAAAACATTGTTTGGTACCTAAGTATGTCCAATATCCGGCAATAAGCTTTGTCATCGAAATTGCTGAGTAATAATTGATTGATTGTTCATACTAATCAACTTTTTGTTCGACACTGCTAAACGTATGCCATTAAAGTATACGATTGTAAGTTGTGTACAGTCACCACGGTAGATAAGTAACCAGGGTCGAATGTTTGATTCAACATTAGAAAACTTCCAATATCTGAATATTGGAGGGTTTCGAATGAAATTTGATTTGATAAATTAAGTGTTTGTTTCTTATTTTTTATTAAATTATTTATTTTTCCGAGTGTTGTTGAACGTAAAGAATAGCACCATCTCATTTCTTCCCGTGGGTGTTGTAGAATGTGACTAAGGGATTTGTAGAGAATGGGCGGCACCGTTCTCTCTGCATTTTACCACCAACCCGCCAGCCAAGCGTGGCGATTATGGCAAACCTGGGAAGGGGGCCAAAATTGGGGAGGAGGCTCATTAGTTTCACTTCAAATAATAACGATGATACAAACAAACTTTATCTTAAAGACAAAAACCCCTAGTTTGTTTTTCCGATAACTATATGTGGAAGAAACAAGTTGAAAGTTGAAGGGCTTGTGGTTAAGTTATACCAGCCGCACGGGTTGATGGTTCAGGTTAAGCTACGCTTGCCGCGGTTGTTCCGTGGATGGGTGACCATCTTTACATACCTAGACCCTTCCGTGCCTCGGAAAGCACGTTAAGCCGTTGGTCCCAGCTGTCTTTCGTAGATTTTAGACAGTCGTTACGGGTCGTCAGAAGCCCAAAAATTTGACAACCAGTCTTACCAAGGGATATCGTATTACCTTACCCAGTAATTGGGTTGTGGCGCTCAGATAGGCAGTCATTCCATGTAAAATACTGGTACTCAGCTGCATCGGGTTAAAGAGGAAGCCGACCCAGATATAGTTGAAAAAAGGCTAAGCGTATGATCTGTGGAAGAAACAGTAATGTTTTATTCTTCAAAAGCACCCCGAGGTAGGTAGAAAGCAGAGATCTTTATCAGAACGAAACTGCGTTATTATAAGGTGTACCTATTCATACACGAAATATTTTAAGAGGTACACCTGTAGGTGGTAAAGAAGCTACAGCATGAAAAAAAATATTTTATAAATGTATTTTTTTCAAAATTTAATATTTATAAATGATTTGACGCACATAAGAAATAATGGCTCCTTCTTATTTTTTACGGCCTGAGACACAGCGGCCATGCTCGTACCGACCGGTCGCTGCCCTCGCAGCGTCAGACGGGCCATTCATAGAATTTTGAGTAAAGGTTTTATGCAAAACGTCTGAAGCAGTTTTAAAATTATAATATTTACGAAAATTCGAAAACGCTTAGATAAAAAAAATATTTTTGTTTCTATAGCTTCTTTAACACCTACAGGTGTACCTCTTAAAATATTTCGTGTATGAATAGATACACCTTATATAGCTCCAACCACCACAAGCTGCAGCATAAACCAACCAAAACTTATTATAATAGCTTAAAGTTGCCAAATAACTACAATTTGATTGGTAGCCAGCCCATGGTAGAGTAGAATATCTTGGACAGGCGAAAAGACCGATCCTTCATCCTATATATAATGTGGAGTCTGTGCCAAATGGAAATCATAATTATCTTTACTCCTAGATACCTAATAGATCATAAACAGACAAAGACAAATCATTTATTTGAAATAGGCACATAAACTTTTGAACGTCAACAATAACAAAAAATTAAGAGATCAAACTCCATCGTTTCTTTTTTTATTTTTTTTAAATATTGTGTATACATACATTTATTATAATCATATGTGAAGACTTAGAGTTAAAAAAAAACTATGCCACAATAGATAAAAGAAATTAAAAATAAAGAAATAACATGTAAATTAATTATAAGATAGATATTATGGTGCTCACATATTTACAAATATTGTAAAAGTAGACGATTTTCCTAATATTCTAACAAAAAATCATTTAGTGCGTGAGTTAAAGTAACCACAAAATATAAAATCTGTCATTAAAATTATACAACTCTTTTAGTAATTTGTCCGATTTTGCCTTGAGTCAAGATTATCATATGGAGATGGACCAGCATATTTACAAACATTTTAAAAAGTGAACACACCCAAGCGATACGTCATTTTTAATAAAGTCTATAATATAAACATGAAATCTGGTTATTGCTGTCAACAAAATCTAGGGAAGTCCCATGACTTCATTTGTCATTTTTCTTACCTCAGAATTTTTTAAGGTAAACCATTGAGTGCCATTCCAAAACCACAAAGTATCTACTTAAAAGTTAAGGAAAATAAACGGCGGCTCTAAAACAAGTTTGAGAATGTTAACTAAGATTTTAATACCAATATTTTTATCCGTAGGCACTTTAAATATACCTACATTTAGGGAGTGGAGACCTAAAGGTGTGTTTATACCAAAAAAAAAACATAAGTATTTGCCTCCCCTTTCCCAATCATGTTGCGGTCGGCTCCCAATCCAAACGAATGCAGCTAAATATCAGTATTTTACATGGAGCAACTGCCTTCTGAGCTCCACAATCCAGTCACTGCGTAATACGATAACCTTTGATAACACTGGTTGTCAGACTTCGGGCTTCTGATGACCCGTAGCGACTATTAAATATCCACTAATGACCGCTGGGACCAACGACTTTAAGTGCTTTTACGGAAGGGCCTTGTATGTAAAGATGTGTCACCCATCCACGGACCAATCGCGGCAAACATAGCTTAACCTGATTGATGGAATCGTGTGGCTGTTATTACTTAGTTACAAGCCCCCTATCTCAACCCTTACACCAAACAAACATAGGGTATTTGTATTTGACAGGCCTGTTAGTCTAGTGGTTAGTGACTCTGACTGCTAAGACTGAGGTCGTGGGTTCGATTCCCACCCAGGACAAATCTTTGTGTGATGAGCACGATCATTTTTTCTGTGTCTGGGTGTAATTTACCTATATAATATGTATATATTTAGAAATATATAAGTATGTTTATCAGTTGTCTGGTTGCCATAGTACAGGCTCTGCCTAGTTTGGGATCAGATAACGGTGTGTTGGTTGTCCTAAGATATTTATTTATTTCGCCAGGTTAAAGTCTCATGTAATAGAGGTGAGCCTATTGCCACGAGCCTATCAGGGCTGCTACTGAAAATCTTGATGGACTAACCCAGTACACGCAGCCCGACACCTTTTTTTTCTGTGCTCTGGGTGGAGCGGGTGTCAGACTTTTACTGACTAAAACCCAACCGTTTTCCTTCAGTTGTCCATATGCCAAGGCCGCGGTAACTCTTTCGAAAAAATCTAGCTACCCTAGCAGACACTGCCAGACCCGAGAATCAAACCCAACAAGACCAACGAGTCAGTCAAATAAGGGCCACGAGGAATGAGCCGAATATCATGCCTATTCAAGAAAATTTGGTAGTTCCATTTAAGTCTATGATTTCAATTCCAGAGTCTCTCTCTTTCACAGATTAACAAGAACGCAATCACGCTTATTGTGAATGCAACTTAGTCCGACACTTAAGTAGGTAAGTACATGCACCTAGTGACTTACTGAAGCAGTTATTGACCATGATTGGCATAACGACTGTATTTACGCCTTAGTAAATATAACTTGCGGTAAGGACCCCAATTACCGGTGTTTATACTAAACAGGGGTAATTCCTGAGTAATTGGCACGTGCTGAGAAGGAAATACGTATTTTTCTATAATAAGAACGTATTCGTCTCTTAGCAACAAGTTTAATTGACCCTAAGCCTATTTCGATACAAAATGAGAGAAGACGGTACAAGTATAAGGGGAAAAAAAAACCAAATAAAGTCCGACTTCAAAAAAACACTGCAAAATTACTTTAATTTCGGAAGATCTGTATTTTAGTTTTTTACCACCGACTTCCGAAATTAAAGTTATTTCTCAGTTTGTCGTGTTTTTTCTCGCAAGTCGGTTGTATTTTGTTTTTGGAAAAAGTTTTTATTTTTCACATTTTAGTCATGGTAGGTACCCACACCAATCGTATACCACTACTTGCAATGTAACAGTGACAGGAAGAAGTAGAATGTCATCGAGATGTGCAAAGTGGATTAAAAACGTACTATCGAGGCTAAAGCCAAAAACGGCCAAGCAAAATAAGTAAAATTAATATGCGACCACCCCTGAGGCCACCCCTATCCACTCAAAAAAATATTTTTCGAAATCCATGCACAATTGCCGGAAAATCGTGGAACATACATAAGAAAACAAATATACAGATGAAATGGGAACCTCCTACTTTTTGAAGTCGGTTAAAAAACATTTATACCTTTTAAGGAAAGGTTAAGATATTCTTTTTATTACCTTTGGAGCACCACTCGAGTAACCCATTTAAATGTGAATGTGCAAATTGTAACTTGGGATTAAAACGGAGTGCTAATAAGAATATTTAAGTGTTTGCAGTCTGCAGTGAAGGAAAGATAACTGACTTATTAAAAAATAAAACTTGTTTGCACGCGATGCCTGGACCTGTAAAACAGGCTTTTTAAAAAACTCACTTCAGGTACCAGTCTCTTACAATGTTGGAATATAATATTGTCAAAACATTGTTATTTTTTAAGGAAACCAATATTGTGAAGAGATAATAAATAAATGAATTGATACAGATCGAATTGTGACAGCCAGTGAAAAATAAAAAAGTTCTTTATTTATTATAATGACTATCTAAACCATTTTCAAAAAATAAACAAAAAATAATCATTTTAAAAGATAACGCCCACCGTTTAAAAGATCACTAAACCTTAGCAGTGTCTTATATTTTACTAGCTTCTGCCCGCGACTGCGTCCGCGTTAAATTTCGTGTTCCCCCGACCCTTCCCGTCGCGTCGAATCGCCTACCCGTGCGATTTTCCTCGTTTTTGCAACATTTTTCATTACTGCTCCGCTCTTCTTAATTGTAGCGTAATGTTATATAGCCTATAGCCTTCCTCGATAAATAGGCTACCCAACACAAAAAGAATTTTTCAATTCGGACCGGTAGTTCCTGAGATTAGCGCGTTCAAACAAACAAACAAACTCTTCAGCTTTATAACATTACTAGCTTCTGCCCGCGACTTCGTCCGCGTCAAATTTTTGCTCCCCTGACCCTTCCCGTCGCATCGATTTGCCTGCTAGTTTTCGTCCATTTTTCGTTGCTGCTCGCTCCTTTTGAGTTATAGTGAGTCAACCTTAAAAGATAGACATATGCTCTCGCGGACTTTTTTTTAGAACTTTTTAAAAGGAACAATTCCGTCATACATGATTTTTGCGTTACTTTAACCGTTTACGCAGCGCACGCAACGGAAACTCTCAAAAGGAATAAATTTTCCCCGTTTTTGCAACATTTTTCATTACTGCTCCGCTCCTCTTAGTTGTAGCGTGATGTTATATAGCCTATAGCCTCCCTCAATAAATAGGCTACCCAATAAAAAAAGATTTTTTCAATTCGGACCAGTAGTTCCTGAGATTAGCGCGTTCAATCAAACAAACAAACAAACTCTTCAGCTTTATAATATTAGTATAGATATAAGTATAGATTTTTTCTGAAGTCAGATTAAAAATCCTTTGAATAAATCAACTACTTAGCTTTTCTCTGACAGCCGAATACCTTGCTGAGTACTTTGCATGGTGTGAATGCCTTTCTGACCTCCACAACCCAGTTACTGGATACCGATACCGTTTGGTAAGACTGGTTGTCTGACTTTTAGAATTATGACCACCCGTACCGACGGTCAAAGAGTCACAAATGAGTACTGGGACCAACGGCTTAACGTGCTTTCCGAGGCATGGAGGGGCCTTGGTACGTAAAAATGGTCACCCATCCACGGACCAACCGCGGTAAGCGTAGCTTAACCTGAACGATCAACCCGTGTAGGTATTATTACTTAGCCACAAGCCCTTACTTAGTAACAAACAACTTTATCTTATCAATCGATTTGTAAATTGATAAATGATTTTATTCCTGTAAGTAGGTTTGTAAATACAACCACTTTTACAAGTCAATAATATTTTTTTGAGCTAGATGATTTCGGCGTTTCCTATCTGACTACTCTGAGAAGAAAGGCCGAAACAAACTCAGAGGTCACAGTCTCTTTTAAAGTCCAGACATAATCTTGGTCACATTATGTGAAGACTATGTGGATAGCAGTCTGAAATGGTCTGTCCAGTCAGTGCACGCATTTGTCACTAATCGGGCGGCTCAATTGTTTGCACATAATTAGCCTATACCGTTCCCACTGCAGGGACAGAAGCCTCCTCTCAGTGAGAGGGAGTTGGCCGTAACCTATCACGCGGGCCCAGTGCGGATTGGTAGACGTCACATGTCCTCGAATTATTGATTCTAAAACATGCCGGTTCCTGCCAGATTGTTCAAACGAGAGACCGTGGCCCTGGCATATGGGTAACTGAAGGAACAGGGTGGGTTTTAGTCAGTAGAAGTCTGACGCGCCCTCCCGCTCCGCCCAGAGCGGGGGAAGTCATTTGATGATTTCCCATCCAAAAAAAAAGCCATGCCGGTTTCCTCACGATGTTTTTTCTTCACCGTTTTGAGAGCAGTGGTGATGAAATTATTTACATAAAGTAAGTAAAGCGTCTACCTGGGATCGAACCCACGACCTACAACTCAGCCGGGCCGATACAACTGGCCCACCACTGCTCTTTTAAATGAAAAATATCTGGATGACCGAGCTTTGCTCGGTATTTTTTGGAAAATTGTGTTTGAAATAATAAGTTTATGTGCAAGATGATTATCGATAAAGTTGGTCATTGAAAACACGAATAAAACGATATTTTATAAAAATGAATCCTAGCTAGATCGATTTATCGCCCCCGAAACCTCCTGTATACTAAATTTCATGAAAATCGTTGGAGCCGTTTCCGAGATTCAGATTATATATATATATATACAAGAATTGCTCGTTTAAAGATATAAGATTTCAAATACGACTATAGATTTTAAACGGGTAGATCGGGCCTCTTAATTATATGGGTACCATCATATAGATGACAATAAAATATGAGCCCCGATTCGCCATAAACAGTCACTAGGCAGTATTCGCCAGTTACAGAACCTATTATATTATCTGTGGTCAAGGTCAGCTGAGCAATCTCCATATTAATCAGGAAACAATAAATTTTATTAAAACAAGTTTTCTATTTGCCTACCTATATTGTTTTTAAATAAATACGTAATGACTGAACAATAGGTTGTTAAACATTATTGTTTTTATATTTCATATTAGTCGGTAATGAAGACATTTCTTGAATTTATGCAGTCTTTTAATTATCTAAAAAAATTAATTTGACATTACATGGGCACTGGGCCCGCTTGAAGGATTATGGCCCACTACCTCTCATCGGGAGGAAGCCTGTGGCCCAGCAGTGGGAACATTATAGTCTGATTAAGTACATGGGCCTTTGCCCTACAGTGGGCTTTTAATAATAACAATAAATAAGGCGAAGCACTGATTAAATTTGCACCTAAAGATTTACATAATCAAAAATAAACGCAGATATTCAGTACCGCTATAGGTATGGATTTAACTCAATAGAACGTAAAATCAACCTTATTAATTACATCAATTCGTGAACGAATTCATAGAGTAGGTAACAAAACATAACAAACATTTTCTCGCTAACCATTGCTGTAAAGTTAAAGATTTGATAAGCAATCCTTAAATAGAAAACTTTCAGCTGAACTCCAAAAAGATAAAAAAGTGACGACTAAGACTACGTTTGCACGTACGTAAAAAAATCGCAGTGGGATCTTATCGTACACCGGAATTCCAACTCTCTGTGTCGAACCGAACATTGAGGATCCAACACAGTGCATCCCAGCGGCAGCGCGTCGTAAATACACAATGCATTCGATTTTTAACTCTATGCGCTATGGAGTGCGTTCAAGATTCAGTGGGCTAAGTTGAAAGTAACACGACACAAAGAAACTGTCATCATCAACATTTCAGCCGAAAAACATCCACTGCTGGATATTGGCCTCTCCCAAAAAAGGGTGTTTGTTATAATCGCCACGCTTGGCAGGCGGGTTTGCGATCGCAATATAGTGGTAAAATGCATAGAGAACGCTGCTGCCCATTCTCCAGCAAGTCCCTTAGTCGCCTTCTAAGGCACACACGAGAAGAAATGGGATAGTGCTATTCTTTACGTCCGGCAACACAAGAAAATTTTAATCATTCGCAACTTTGTTCAACCACTTTGTGAACCTTCAGTTTTGCATACTGTCCACAGAAGTCTTGATAAACTAGATTATTATACCAACAAGGTCAGACTACCTAGGTTCTTATCAAGTTTAATATAAAAGAAACTATTAAACTCTTAGTGTACGCAACTTTTTGCGTCAACGCGGAACTTAGCAAAAAAGAACAAAACATGGTGGCAGGATCTGTTTTGTCACTTCTTATTGCTCCCGGGTTCTCGAGAAACGTTTTTTGCAATGTCCAGCCGAGTTTGTAACTAGTTTATTGGTAGATCGTGACTTGGCAAGCTGGGTTTTCGAAATTAAATGGCGCGGGATAACAAGTTTGTCACGTGCTTAGCCTGTTTGGTTTTAAATTGGTTTACTGGAATCTTTTAGAACCTTGTAGTGAGATAAACGTTGTTATTAAGTTATTGATGTTTGCTACTGTGGGCTAAATGATAATAGCAGCATGCGGCGATGGAACGTAAAGCGACGCTTGCCGCGGTCGGTACTTGAATAAGTGACCATCTATTACATATCGAGAGCCCCCTGCGTACCTCGGAAAGCACGTTAAACATCCAAACGTCTAAGCATGCAAACTTTCTCTACAATGTATATTAACCTCTAAGTCCCTGAGATACCACATTTGGTATAGACATAATGGTTTTTTAATTGTATCTGTAATTACGGTAATTGACTGGTTAACTAAGTTCACACAATCCAAAGAAAATCGACAGCTAAATAATGCGTCAATTGATGAAACCAAAACACCTGAACAAGGCATGGAATGAACTTCGATAGGACAAGTCAATATGGACGAAGAGGAAACCAAAACGGTTGCAATTTTTCGAAACTACTTGGCGCGTTTTCATGTTCCAACATTTGTTCTTCCAACTATCATAATTAGTACCCAATTAATCAATTAAACTAACAATGTGTTTTATGTAACAAAATAATTGCCACAAAAACTCGTATGTTTATTAAATTCAAGTACTTTTTGCTGGTTGAGTAATACATATGAGTTACTAACTACGCGATGTAATTTTTTTGGCATCGTTATCAAATCAGCACCTTTTATAATGACCGAGAAAAGGTATCTTAATGTAGTTTATCTATATCTATACTTATAATAAAACTGTAGAAAGGTCAATTCTGTACATTGAATATACATTCAAAATTAATATTGGAGGATGAATGGTGATCGATACTGATGCCAAAAATGCAATCAGTAAATTTTTTGTCTGTCTGTCTGTATATGCACGCATGGGTCAAAAACTACTGAAGGGATTGTAACCAAACTTGGTACGATTGTAGCTCCTATGTATCTTAGCATTATGTTATTAAAATAACATAACGCTAAGATACATAGGAGCTGAGCAGTGACGATAAATTTGATGCAAGTCGGATGACAATGCGCTTTCGAGCCCTTATCCTCGCATACGTTGATCATACACCAAAAGTATGTATTACAAAGATGATGGTCTTCGAAGGTTCTACAAAAAAGTCCTCAATAGTATATATCTATCCTACTTATCCTATCCTATAATATTATAAATGCGAAAGTTTTTATGTATGGATGTGTGGATGTTTGTTACTCTTTCACGCAAAAACTTCTGAACGGATTTGGATGAAAGGAACACAGTTAGTTTATAACCTGGATTAACACATAGGCTACGTTTTATTCGGGTAGTAAGTTCCCGCGGGATATTTTCCGACCTTCACGCGGGCGAAGCCGCTGGGAAATGCTAGTACATACATATTTTTCTTTGGACATATCGAAACAACGCATTTGTGTAAGGCCTTGTCGTCCAGAGAGAAGTTGAAGGCACAAGAGGTCGCCCATGCGCTATTCGCCAGGCTTATGTTTTGTCTATCATAACAAACTGAACCACCCGCCGAGCTAAGTCACGGTGAACAAACGATCGTCGTCACCGAGACGTCACGTTTGGTTAGAAATATCTCATTTCTCGTTGACGTCTCATTGATGTGGCGGTGGGCAAATGGCCTTAGAGCTCTGCTCTACCTGCCGTCACCAAATCAAGCAATGTATCATCAAATTCACCCTTGCGGCATCAATGGCATTTTTTAGATCATCTGAGGTGCAGGTAGAACGGGCACTTGGGAGACTCTAGCAGGTGGGTCATGGTCTGATCAGACGTACCGCACTCGCACTGGGTGTCGGATGAGTCTATAATCCCCCACTATGACAAATTGTGTCTACAGCGGCCTACCCGGGTACGCAATCGATTGAGAGCTTTCCATATAGGCCACTGCAGATCACGGCCGGAAGGCAAGTGTTCCTGGGGTTCAACGAAGCCGGGAGGTGGTGAATATTTTTGCCACTGATGCCGCCATAAACGTGACCAGCTACTGGGCTCAAACAATTTAGTAAAAAGTATACGAGTACCATCGACACGAAAAAAGAAGAAGAATTCACCCTTCAACCCAGACCGCAGTGCACTTGCATATTGTATAACTTGCGACCAATAAAGCCAAACAAGTAACTTGTTATTACAACTTAGTTCAAGTAACTTATAACTTGATTAGACCGCGCCCCTCCGGCAATGCTGCCATATTAAATTCATACTGTTTTGATAACTTGCACATAGCTTTAACTTAACTCTGAGTGCAGACGAACGACTGTTTTGGTCCTACAATATTAGAATGGAACGTTGGAACTTTCAGAGAAATTAGCTTCTGCCCGCGACTTCATTCACCTGAAATTTTTACCCATGACGCGTCGCGTCGCGCTATTGCTTCGTTTAGACTTGGCGTAATTTCGGAGCTTTTCATTCTGCTTTGCTCTTAAGGGTCGTAGCGTGATGTTAAATAGCCTATAACCTTCCTCAAAGAGTGGGCTATCAATTCAAAAACATATTTTAAACCCGACTGGCATTTCTAGAGCAGTTCTTCTTACAAACAAACTTTCCCTCATTATAATTAGTGTAGATATAAAATTTAAAATAACTTAATGACAAAACAATAAGAAATAACATGCTTAGCCCAATATTTCCACCAACCAACTCCAATCTGTACGAGATTGGGTAATCAAACCACTTAACGATGCACCCCGGAACCACTCGTGAACTATGCGTCTACGCCCCGTAGCAATTTCTTTTTCGTAGTGATGCCCATTGTAATGTGGCGCTACGGCGTAGCACACATTGTGCTACGAAGGGGCGTTCGCGTAGTGTCTACAAAACTTTCTTTATTCGTGAAATTCTGATTCAACAACAAATTCTAATGGAACAGTGTTAAAATGTATACGTATAATTCAATTGTTACTTCATACAAAAGGCACAGTTTCAGATAATACAGCGATTTAAATCGGTCGTCTGTATAAGGCTTTAGTCCCTTTCATATTAAAACAATGCGGTGAATGAACTCCGAGACGCTTGCTATGACAATGCAGTATCAATTTGTAATCTTACCTTACTTTCTCATTGTTTTGTTAGTCTGTCAGCCTTCTTTAAAATAATTAAATAAACTATCTGTAATATGTATTTTCGAAGATATGTGACATCTACCAACCTGCACTGGGCCCGCGTGGTGGATTATGGCCCACTCCCTCTCACCGAGCGGAGTCCTGTGTCCCAACAGTGGGAACTTTATAGGCAGATTATAAAAAGTATCTGTGTGCCAAATGTCATCTAAATCCGTTCCCGCGTTTCGATATGATTGAGTAACAAACATCTCAACATACAACCTTTGACATATAATACATATTAGTAGGAGTGTAATTATAACTGTCTGTTAACAAAAGATAACATACCTTGAAGGAAGTAATTTCGAATTCCACATAACATAACTGGCGTTTGGGTGTACTAGAGTTACACCTCTGCCTAACCCTTGGGGAAAACAAGGCGTTATGTATGTATGTAATCTATACCAAGTGATAATAGAGCTCAAGTTTGTTTAAACGCCGTAATCTCTGGAATGATGGAAAGTCAGGTCATATTCAGAGAGCCATGGATGAAAGATGGTCACAAATAATTTCAACCTGGTACCCCAGAGATAAAAAAAGAAGGAAGTGTAGACCATCGAAAAGATGGAGTGACGACATCGTACAAATAGCTGGAAACTTATGGCCCAGACAGGCAAAAGAAAGACACATCTGGAATGATTTGGAGGAGGCTTTCAGCGCAATAGGTGACCCTTACACCTAACAATATTAACCTTATTTAAGTACAAAACGAACATTACTAACAAATAAATAAATAAGTATGCACCACAAAATCATGTAAGGGATAAAAATAAAAAAATAAAGCTAATAAATAAATAAATCTCTGGAATTACTCGTTAGATTTTGTTTTTTGCATTTGATAGCCTAATTTTAATGAAAGGTTTTTAGCTATTTAACTTCGCTCTATAACTCTTACGAGCTGAGCATAAAGAAAATGGAACAAAAAGAACTAAATGATCGCGCGGGGAGATGACACGATGCAAAACGGGGTGAAGCAAGTATCTTCTTATGTCTGAATTAAAGATATTTTATTTATTTTTATCGCTCAAAGTTCCGGAGGACAGAAATAAATAAATCAGGAGTGAAGCTATGCATATTAATAAGCACGTGTTCCCACCCGCGTCTTCTGTCAAATAAAAAATGCAATATCAAGGGGTCTCATCTCTACCTCGCTTTTAGAGTACCTCTCCCTTTCCAATGGGAAACGAAATCATAAATTAAACGTCTACTTTAGACCATCTGTTTCCAACTCCTTCATTAACGGAATCTAATTGGATTCTAAAAATAAATTATGGCAACTTATCTGATCGCAATCATCGTTCTACCGTCCTTGTCCTCGACACTTCGATCAAATTCCACCCCTCGGCTTTGTTCACTGTTTCCTTTCTCACTTTTGTAAAGAATCGGAAGTCTTTTCATACTTGTATCAAAAGGTATTTCTCGGAGGTATTTAAAATGTTGGATATTGTACCGGTATCGCCAAATTTGTGATTAAATTGAGACCCAATTTCTCCAGGATTTTGCATAATTTACGTATTGTTTCCGTTTATTCATGGAATGATTGACATTGTTTTTGATACACAGTCAGCTATTTAATAATACGTGCGTAGGTATTATTAAATAGATTATTTTTACGAAAATTATACTACAGAGGAGTATGAAATCTGGCACAATTAAAGTTTATAAGCAGAAGGAGTGCAGAAAGCTCATATCTTTTAATTAAGGCCGAGTTTCGACCACGGCGACCACTAGTCCATATATTAATACGAGAAGCGAAACTTTTGTACCCATTTTTTACGAAAATTACGCGGATTAAGGAGTAAGTATAAAATTTAACACAGTTTAAAGTTTATATGGAGACGTAGCGCAGAAAGCTAATAATTTAGATGATTGTTGATTAAAATTTAAATGAACTATGTTCGAATTTTGATGACTTGGCGATCACTAGTTTAATTCATCGGATGATAATTCTTAATAAAAAAATGCAGAATCTTCGCAGGTATATATAATCGTAGGTTAGAAAGAGAATATTAAGTTCTACTACCACGATTTTCAAACATAACTTAAATGTGAGGTTCTTTATAAAGCCATCATTATATGCAGCTTTATTTGTGCGCACATAAACAGCTTATAAACTAGATCTTACCATGATTTATCTTCTCCACAAACAGCCGTTCGCGACACTTGCCATGATTTACAGGGTGTAATAATGATAATAACATAAGTAGATAAATTATAGACGTTACAATGAGAAGACATATCGCCTTCTTGCCCTTGAGCTAAATATATAGGTAAACGCCTTTATGCCTCTGTCCGCAGCCCAAGTTTTGAGGAGGAGTCCTTTAAGAAAAAATAAAACATACTTCAATTTCGTAGAGGTAGAAGAAGGCAGCGCTACGATTTTTTAACATCCCATTTGATTTAACCAATCACAATTGTCTTTATTAGAAAGCTAGAAGTCACCCAACGGGCAATAGGGAGGACTATACTTGCTTGTTTCCCAACGTAATCGAATCAGATATGAAGAGATCCGTAGGTGAACCATAGTTCGGTAACTATGGTTCACCTCAGTCAGTAAGTCAGGCAATTCTTCTGGCTATGTCGGTACATAGTAGAGATGGGTCGTACTAGGTAAATTTTGTACTAGGTTCACCTAGTCCAAGTCCGTACAAATACTAGATCCAAATACCTATTCCAACTAGTCCACCTAGTCCATGAAATACGCATACTTTATAGATGCTTAGTCTTTGCGTACCACCGATACGTGTAGATTCGTACGTCAGCAGTAATAAACTGTACCTTCATAATTTCCGCAGGCTTAGGACTATCAACGTAAAATTAATACATGTTGGCCTTTGTCCGTAAAATGATCACAAGCGACACTTCTTTTTTTGGGAGCCATGTTTTAAAACAAAACTTGAGAGGTGTCAAGGGACACCCGGATGGAACGAAGTTCCTTTCCAGGATTCATGATTGTTTTTTTTATTATTTATTATGTACAAAAAACCTGTATACACTCAACAAAAGTATTATCTCTCTCTCTCTCTCCTTCTCTCTCTCTCTCCCTCTTTCTCTCTCCTTCTCTCGCTCTCTCTCTCTCTCTCTCTCTCCCTGTCTCTGCCTCTTCTTCTCTCTCCCTCTCTCTCTCCCTTTCTCTCTCTCTCTCTCTCTCTCCTACGTTCCAAAACAAAATATATACAGTCGAATTGAGAAACCTCCTCCTTTTTTTTAAGTCGGTTAAAAAGTGTCGTTACAAACAATAAAGTTTTTCTCTTAATTCCGTCTAGCCCCCTTTCGCAAAACGCCATAAGGAACTTCAATAAACAAATTAATTAATGTCACAATAAAAATAGATCTAAGTTCTTGATGATTTATCAAAATTTCGTTACAAAAACCGATCACTAAATAAGTCCGATCTCCGATAGTACGTGTTTGCGACGTCGAGTCAAGCGAGATCACATTCGCATGAGTCCATATTTGATACTAGACTGCATCATCATAGTCTTCATTAGTATCGAGTATTGTCAAAGTACCTAGTCTATAAAATACTCCTATTCCGGACTAGTATCGAGTCTCGAGACTAGTCCGACAGACAAGGATGGAAGGACTGCGGAATAGTATAGTTAAAAAAGGACAGTATATTTAGCACAACACAGTGCGTGTCATGTTACTTTTATGCCATTGAATTAGGGTTCAAATTCAAGTGACTGACACACGAATGATTTTGTCAAACATGAATGAGCTATGACTATGCTGCTATCTCACTTCGCCGCGTAGTTGGTACTTCGATTCGGGCGGACCGCGGTGCGGGTGCTGTGTACTGCGTAGGCACAGTGAGACTAGGTGGATCTAGTATTTTAAAAGTTGGAATAGGTGCAACCTAGTCTCTTTACATACCTATTCCCTGTACCTATTCTAGTATATACGCCTCATCTCTAGTACATAGCCAGAAGAATTGCCTGACTTAAGTGGTAGTGAGTAGGGCAAATTGCACCTAGAACAGATGGCCAATGGCATCAAAAAGTTCTGGATTAGCGACATAGAGTAGACGTAGAGTTAGAAAGCTTCCCACAATGTAGACCTTGCGGGAAGCATAAAACCAGTCGCAGTGGTACACTTTGGAGAAGGCTGATGTCCAGCAGTGGCCGTCTTTCGGCTGAAATGATGATGATGATGATGACTCACATACAGGTCAAACACACAAAAATTGTCTTATAATAATTAATCAATATTATAAAATAAGAAACTACAGAAAGACATACCATTCCTATATCAATTCTGCATCAAGTAAAATAAAAAGATAATAATAAAGGTTAATGGAAAAGATTCGGTTATCCTCCGCGGATTGACCCGCTTCTGCAAATCTCTGCTTTCCTTTGATTGAATTCTCGTAGTATTTTATGGGTTTATCCATTCGTCTACCGATTTATTTTTTTGCGTACATAATGTGTAATCATGAACATATCTCTTTGGTAACTGTGCGTGATTCAGCTCGCTTCAATCGAACTAAATATTTGACTATACGTCTTCTTGTCAACGTCATGCAGTTCAATTTAGACAATAGTTTTAACCAAGGAACTTAAATCCAACCTAGAATGTGCACAGGCTGCCAATACGCGGTCCGAGCGAGATAGCTTCGCGAGAGCCCTCTGTCCCTTTCATTAGGGTGACCAAGCAATATGATGTAGGTAGATACTAATATACCAAGATATAATATATTAACCAATAATTTGATTTTCTTTTTAAATAGTTACGCTTTAAAGATGGATTAAAGTAAAATGCTGTAAACATAAACGCAACGCAACCCATAAACTCTGCTATGAGTATTATTGTATAACCTGGAATATCTGGCGCGCTGGGCAAATAACCATTTTGTTTAGTATTAATTGTCGTTAAAATCTAACAGACGTAGTTTTTAAGAAAAATGGTAGGGACACTTTTTATTGGGCAAATGCATCAAAATTTTGGACTTTACCCGTAAATAATCTTATAATTTCGTTCATTATGGGCACCCTACTTCAAGAAAGGGACACAGGGCTCTCGAAACGCTCTCTCTCTCGGATCGAATTTCTCTTTGACCAAGTGATTCTCTGTAATAGAACTTAGTTTCATATACATAAGGTTTATTAATGGTGTCAAATTGACAATGCACATTCCAGGGGTCGGGTATAAGTTCCTTGGTTTTAACTTACCACTTTTCATTCAGACTCTTCCTCTGGTCAATTTCATCAATGAATACCAGAAATACTGGATCATTCATTTTGACAGATCAACAACATCAATTGCTTCATTTACGCTTTCGAACAGACGAATTTTTCAAACGTTGTGTTGCATGTATTAAACATTTCCTACAAAATCCTTAGGATGATTGGAAGTGTCTAGCAATTGGGTTCTGACTACACCTGTCGACTCTGATAATAACCCACTTCCTTTCCCTCCACAGATGCGCGACTCTCGTGCTGAACGGGACACGTTACTGCGAGTGGGGCTACAATGGTCTGGGCATAGACTACCAGGTGCTGGCCGGACCGGCCTACATGGCAGTCTTCACTGTCGTCGGAGTCATACTCGGCGTAGTCGCTGACAAGTAAGTTATAATAGTATAAATATTACTAAAACTGTAACATACCAACCTTTCGCCAATGTGGCTGCAGGTCAGGAAGCCCCGTATTTAAATTTTGGCAAATTTTGGAGTCAAATATCGCAAACATTTAACTCAGTCACAAATCTTTGCTAATGGCTGATCAACAAGATAACTTCTACCATCACATGCATGGAAGCATCACAGCAGAGTATTTTTTTAAAGAACTATGATAAACATTATGTCTACTCTACCACACCTGGACCACCTTTTTATGACGAAAAAACTTAATATTTTATACTTCCTACTGGTATCTCCCTACAGCCATGACTAACGAGTCGTAGATTCGAATCCTGGAGCTTAACTTTGTGTTAATTATTTTATCACTGCTCTCAATGCTCTCAAAAAGGTGAAGGAAAACATCTTAAGAATATCGGAACAACCGAACTAAACATTCAAAGGCATGTAACATGTACCAACCTGAACAGGGCCAGCGTGGTGGTTAACGGCACACGAGAAGTGGCCTGCGACTTAGTAGTAGGAACATTATAGACTGTCTATGCGGTATCCCACATGATAACCCACAGCCTGCCAGGGTCGCGAGATTGTTCGAAAAAGACACCGTGACCCTGGCACATGGGCAACTGAAGAAACACGGGTGGGTTTTAGTCAGTAAAAGTCTGACACGGCCTCCCGCTCCACCCAAGCGCTCTTGGAGACGTCATTTGATGATTTCCCATCAAAAAAAAAAATGAGCGACAGTGAATAAACAACAAATCACAATTCACAATCCATTTTGCATCTCAACAGATACAACAGAGCGCGAATCCTTGCTTTCTGCACCCTGGTCTTCGTAATCGCCATCCTTCTGATGGGTACCGTCAAAGAATACTGGCATCTTGTTGTCCTACGTATGATCATGGCGGCAGGAGAATCCGGTTGCAACCCTCTCGCCACAGGGATCCTGACAGACCTGTTCCCTGAGAAACAGAGGGCCCTGGTGCTGTCCATCTTCAACTGGGGAATCTATGGAGGATACGGTATTGCCTTCCCTGTTGGACGGTACATCCCTGAAGTCAATGCTTGGGGATTGGTGAGTTTAATTATTTCATACTTATAATTATTTATTTATAATGCTTTATTGTACTCCAGAAAATACATAACAACAAGAACATTTAACACAAATAATTTATGTTTTTTGTGTTATAACACACAAAAAATGTGTGTTTTTTGTGTTATATGTTCTTGTTGTTCTTCTAAGGAATTAAGACTTAATTAATATTTAATTAAGTCCGTATTCCTTAGAAATGGAAATCCTAATTGTCTCTTTCTGCGAGACATACCATATGTGAGACATGAATCTGATCTCAGTTCGTTTTTCAATTTAGTTGCGTTTCAAGACTGTATGGGCTAGTTACAACAAGAGGCTAGTTTACGAGTCAGTTCAGGTGTAGTTCAGTCAATGAACCTGCACTTGCCTGAAATACATTTGACGAAAGTGCAGGACTGAGCCGTATTCGTCTGACTCGAAACCCACATCTATTTTATTTGGTCCACAGAGCTGGCGTGTGTGTTACTTCGGAGCCGGTATCATCGGTCTGGTAGTCACTCTGTTCACCTTCCTCACTCTTCGGGAACCTTCCAGAACTACTATTGGAGAAGAAGGTATGAACTATATTGTTTTCTTTAATAAACCATCTCTGGGGTACCATGGTCATATCTGTCGTATTCAGCATGACGCCCACCTCAGTTACCTTAGTATGTTGGATTTTCTTGCTGCATGTTGTTGTTATCAGGAATTTACCGTCAATGCCTTCAATTTGATTGATAAGCAACTGGCTGGCTTTATTGTAGGAAATAGTTTTATTTCAATTACAATACGTGTGACTTAATCCGTTGTGCACTAATGAACAATTTAAGTCACACGTGTCATATACTATTTTATAACTTGTGTGACATAAACTCGCACTAAAGACACGTTTCTCTAGTGTGAAAAATGGATTACTTAAGTCACAGCGTGAACGAGAGAAAAGCGTGACCTAAGTACGGTTTTAAGTCGCACAGAACTATAAAGGTTAAACGAAAGATTGGTTGACTTCCCTTTGCATTAACGAAAATCACTTACGTTACCTACAATGTTGTCTACAATGTATGCTTACTCTCCTGGACTAAGTATCTAATATCGTCCTCTCTCGTTCAGGAACCAACAAAGGCGGCGACAGTACGTTAGAGTCTGGTAAGAAGATGCCTCAGGTGACCATCTGGCACGTGATCGCGCAGCCCAGAATCATACTGCTGTGCCTCGCCGCCTCCATCAGACATTGTGGTGAGTCTAACTTTTTATTGTTACTTTACGCAATACAAGCGTACTCCAGAGTCAGAAGGGTATAGTACAATAGACCGCGTGTGGTAGCCTCTTATTTTATAGTATAGTCATTATCTACCTAGCCTTTCCCAACTATGTTGTTGTCGGTTTCTAGTTTAACTGAATGCAGCTGAGTACCAGAATTTTGTATGGAACTGCTGCCCATCTGACGTCCACAACCCAGTTACTGGGTAATGGAAAGACCACCTCTTTGAAAGACTAGTGGTCACACTTTCGGTATTCTGACGACCCGTAGCAGTAGTCAAAGATCCACAAAAGACAGTCGGGGCCAACGGTTTAACGTGAAGGGCGGGCGTTTTGTGGGACTATCTGTGTAATTTTGACGTTCAAAAAGTGCTGTATTATACATAGTTTGAATAGATTTTAAAATATGAAAACAAAAAAGAATAAAAATAAACTCCGTACTTATTTATACGCACGCTATAGGTCCGCTCGTCAAGTCAAAGTCTACTTTACTCCTTTTTGTCTGTCTGTCTTTCTGTTTGTGCCGGCTAATCTCCGAAACGGCCAACAGTTTGGTCCAAACCAATTTTGACGAAACTGAGTACTTATGATTAGACTTTGTTTGAACCTTAAAGAAGTAAGTCGCAGGCGAGCGAAGCCGCGGGTGGAAGATTGTCGAAAATAAAGTTGTAGGCACCAGGTAGGTACACCGGTATTACTACTAAAGCACTATCTACTAAAGTTTATATTCATCATGTAAGAATATAAATAATTTATTTTACATATTTAATTGATTTATGTTATGTAGGTATAGGTACGGTCACCAAAACAGATAAGTAATCAGGGTCGTCGGATATAGTTGAAGTTTAATAAGAAACCGATGGATGTTTTCTAATACAATTTAATTTTAATAAAATAAAATAAAAAATATTCATCGGTTTCTTACCAATCTTCAACTACTTATATCAGACGACCCTGGTTACTTATCTCTTTTGCTGACTGTACATGGTATGACTAGTAAAACCTACATAACACGGTATCACGACAAGACAACAAAGCGCTTAAAGCAACATTAACATTTCCTGTTTAATAAAACCCTTATTTTTATTCATAAGCTTTATGAACTCACTATAAGGATTAAAATTGGAAGTTTTTATCTCACGGAGAAGATTTATAAGCACACATGTATGTTTGTAGTTTGTGTGCTGCCAGTTACGTCAAAAGACGAAATCCAAGGTTGGATTAACGTACCTAACTAAAAGTGCCTTAACAAGTACGTAGGTAGGTTGTTTTTACTTTGTTGCGTATGGTGCCAGACGTAAAGAAAGCATCACCCGATTTCTTCCCGTAGATGTCGTAATAGGCGACTTAGAGAATAGGCAGCAGCGTTCTCTATGCATTTTACCACCATACTGCGATCGCCAACCCGCCTGCCAAGCGTGGCAATTATGGCAAACCCCCCCAAATTGAGGGGGGGGGGGAAATGTCCAGCAGTGGACGTCTTAGGGCTGAAATGATGATGTAGGTACTTAGGCACACAGGATATCTAGATCATTGTTATTGTAGCTACAAATATCAAAGTAAACTTTAATTTTGTAAATGTCCATTTTTAAGAAATAAGTATGTTTAGGGACGCAAAGACGAAATTTCCGCCCCTAAATATTTTTCTCAAAAAATCTCTTGGATTTTTTGAGAAAAGAGACTCTCATGTTATAAATGAAATCCTCGATCTTTATCCATCGCTCTCCATAGGATGAGATCGGGGACAAAAGCCAGTTTAAAAAATATATATAAAAGGTGTTTTTTTTTTTACAATTTAGTTGATGTTTCTGACCGTACCTACCTTCCTTATGTCTATACGTCTTTGCTCTTTTGAGCGTCGTGTTTTCGGCGTCAAAACTTAGGAATTGTTCGTATAAAACCTTCCGCTGGCAGGTGCGAGCCGACGTTGCAATGTGATGCTGAAAACTTCATCAAGATGTTCTTATAGAGACACATTCCACTGTCGCGTCGCGCCTGATTGAGCGAGCCTTAAAAGTAGGACTCAAACTGAAGGTACAAGGAATCAAGTTTGGACTCGGCAAGAACTCTAAAACAGCTCCAAGAAGCATTTGCAGAAACACTGGAAAATGTATTGTATTGCTGTTGTTTCTTCCGTAATTTCTCAAATTAAAATTAACAACTGTGTTCGGTGACTTTCTATCGTTCGGTAATGTTTAACGTTCTAAAAGCACAATACATTATTTACTGAAGAAACTTGTACTTACGCGAAAGTTCACTGCGGCTTCCTAAGTCGTATTGTAGATATAACGATGCGACTCACCCGACTTCGGTAACCTACACACGGCGACTTATCAGCCTATGCATTTCCAGTTTTAGCTGACCGTGCATATTGGAAATGAACAGCTTTATATGTCGCCGTGTGTACTTATAATTTAAAACCCTCCCAAAATGGTAATCTCGTTGAATGCCGTAATTACAGACATAATTAAAAATCATTGTGTCTCGTAGGGATCCACGTTCACGGCATACCTACGAAGAGTTAAAGCCTGGATACCCATTGAATACTTTTATGCGGGGAGTACGTTCCCGTGGGATAGTCACCGATCTGCACAAAAATGAATCCGCTGGCAAAAGCTAGAGTAAAATAAAATAAAAAAGCTCCATATTAGGTACAAAAAGTTTTTTTATTTAAAAATGACAGGGCCGTATTTAGGCCTGTCGGAGACTCGAGGGGCACAAACCTCTTCGCGTAATAGAGTCTGTCACATCCAATCCTTTGTAGTTGTTTCAAGATGCCTTTGTTTGTTAGTTTATTCAACGTTAAAGTATCTTCGGTTTAGCCTAATTGTATTTGTTACGGCTGTAAGGGACAGGCCTTTTAACTTTAATCATTTTCTTGTACATGAAAATAATGTTTTTGTTTACTTACCTATTTAATATCGGTAGGCACCTACATACTTATGAATTGGCAGAGGCAGGATAAGCATTGCTGTTGAAACCATTACGTAGACGGAAAGGCAGATATCACGTTCAAGCTTATACTGGAAAGATATTTTGACTAAAAATAAAAAACTCACTGGCGTATTACAGAAAAAAAAACAAGCCAATTTAAAGAGCAATATATTGGGTTGTTCGATAATTCATGTCGTTTTTCTCATAGATGGCTTGAACTGCATATTTCATGTAGTAGTGATTGCGTGGCTTACATTATTATATATTATTTTAAAGTTTACACTTTAGACTATCCTTAGTCAAAGATTGAGCGTCATTAGTAAAAACAAGGTGGTTAGAAATTAAGTTGAAAATGGACAATCAATGAGAGCATTATCGACATATTTTATTGTTTTATTTTCGAAAGAGCAAAAATGCGGTGCAAGGTCGGAAGAAATTGTGTGAAGTTTATGGTGAGGACTGCCTTACTGAACCCCAGTGTCAGCATTGGTTTGCTCGCTTTCGCTCTGGAGATTTTAATGTGCAAGATGCACCACATACTGGTCGTCCAATCACTACTTACTGATGACGACAAAATAAAGGCGTTAATCGAAACTAACCGGCGTATGACAATTTGAGAGATAGCAGAGAAGCTCAACATATCGAATTCAACCGTTTACTTGCACTTACAACAGCTTGGTTATGTAAACAAACTGGATGTTTGGGTTCCTCATGAACTAAAGGAAATCCACCTCACCAAACGCATTAACATATGCAATTCTTTGCTGAATCGTAACCAAAACGACCCATTTCTAAAAAAAATCATAACGAGAGATGAAAAATGGATTGTTTATGATAACGTAGTCCGAAAAATATCATGGTCCAAGCAAAATGAGCCCCCACAATCGACATCCAAAGCCAATATTCACTAAAAAAAGATTGTGGTGGGATTACAAGGGTATAGTCTACTTTAAGCTACTTCCAAGAAACCAAACTATTGATTCAAATGTCTATTGTCGTCAACTATCTAAACTGAATGAAGAAATCAAGAAAAAACGCCCTGGACTGGACAATCGCAAAGGCGTGATGTTCCATCATGATAACGCTAAACCCCACACCTCTTTGATAACCCGTCAAAAATTAACAGAGCTCAATTGGGAATTGATGCCACATCCACCCTATAGCCCTGACTTAGCACCATCAGATTAGCATTTGTTTCGCTCCCTTCGAAACCATTTGAATGGTAAAACTTTCGATTCCGATCATGCTGTCAAAAATGAGTTAGACCAGTTCTTCGCTTCTAAAAACCAGGGCTTCTTCGAACGTGGAATTTTTCAGCTTACCGAAAGATGGCAAAAGGTCATTCAACAAAATGGTCAATATATCATTGATTAAAGTTTATTGTTAATATAAATAAATTGTGTTTGAAAAATATGAAAAAAAACAACATGAATTATCGAACAACCCAATATTTTTTCGACTATCGGAAGGTCGAAGAGAAGCATCATTTTTTTTAATCTAGTGCTTCTTCAATAATAATGATTGATTATTACTTGATTAGCGACGACTAGTAAAGTAGTAGCGTAAGGTACTAATATATATTCTGTGGTAGTAGGCAAATATCTACAGGTGATTACCTGTAGATATTTGTAATCAATATACGTAAAGCTCCATTTCTCCATTCTCCGTGTCCATGACACTAGTCATAGTAAACGATAATACGAGTCCCTCGTATAGACGGATAAGCAAGTCACTGAGACATTTATATCTTCCTTTTGACCTTATCTAGGTCAGCAAGGAAACTCATATAATAAAGCCATTGGATATTAAAGCCTTGGATAATAAAGCATTGGATAATAAAGCCACTGCCAACTTAACTACTTATATCATTTTCTTTATCCCGGCGTCTATTTCCATTACGAATAAGTAGTGGGAAAGTCTAAGCTATAGGTACTTTCTCAGTGCCAACAAGGGCATCGTGTAACTATGTAACTTTTATGGAGGTAAAATAGGCAGTCGCTCCATATAAGGCATTGGACTGGAAGCCGACCACAACACAGTTGAGAAAGGGAAAAGGTAGAAGTGTGGAAAAAGTGCTGGGTTTTTAGGGTTCCGTTGCCAAATGGCAAAAAACGGAACCCTTATAGATTCGTCATGTCTGTCTGTCTGTCTGTCTGTCTGTCTGTCTGTCTGTCCGTCCGTATGTCACAGCCATTTTATTCCGAAACTATAAGAGCTATGCTGTTGAAACTTGGTAAGTAGGTGTATTCTGTGAACCGCATTAAGATTTTCACACTAAAATAGAAAAAAAACAGTAAATTTTGGGGTTGCCCATACATAGAACTGAAACTCAAAAATGTATTTTTTCATCAAACCCATACGTGTGGGGTATCTATGAATAGGTCTTCAAAAATGGTAATGAGGTTTCTATTATCATTTTTTTCTAAACTGAATAGTTTGCGCGAGAGACACTTCCAAAGTGGTAAAATGTGTGTCCCCCCCCCCCCCCGTAACTTCTAAAATAAGAGAATGACAAAACTAAAAAAAAAATATGATGTACATTACCATGTAAACTACCAACGAAAATTAGTTTGAACGAGATCGAGTGAGTAGTTTTTTTTTAAAACGTCATAAATCGTAAACCGCAATTTACCTTACATTCAATCAACTGAAATATAAAAATTAAAAAATATATACTTTTTTAAACCGAAAATACCTACAGGTTTGTACGGAACCCTCGGTGCGCGAGTCCGACTCGCACTTGGCCGGTTTTTTATGTTTATTATGTCACTCATACTTGGGATTTCTACTCAAAATAACGAGTCGATGCCTAATTGAATTTTGTACCAGCTTCATTGATTTATCTACTAAAGGTGTAACTAAGACTTAGGGGAGTACTCGTCTGCCTTGATAGGCACAAGCCTGTCAAGGCAGCTACTAAGCTACTGGCATTGTAGCGGCATCTACCATTCGTCATGTGAACTACGCTTCACGAAAGCTGGGTCACCCGCGCGATTAACATGTGATATCGCGTGATTCGTCGGTTCTGCATCATATGGCCGATCACGCGATATCGCGTGCTTGCTACTAACAATTTTGTATGCGCTCTAAATCTGTGGCCATATAGGATTAACCATCAATCTGTGTTTGGCACTCAACGTGTTAAACAACATCCCAAAATCTACATCCTCAGGCCCATAGGTCTATGTTTGATACATACCTCAATAGCACCATAAGCATCGGTATGATTTTCAAGAAAACTCGGCCCAGGTCAACCAAATTCGCCTGAATATCATCACTGCATCATGGCCATTGACTGTTTTCGATGCTTGGTCACTCTTGTTACCAACTGCATCCTAACCACACATTTCTTTGTTTTCCAGGAGGCATGTGCTTCGCCTACAATGCGGACCTGTACTACCGGGACTACTTCCCTGACGTAGATCTAGGCTGGTGGCTGTTCGCTGTTACCGTCGGTATTGGTTCCATTGGAGTTGTGGCTGGAGGAGTTATCTCGGACAAGTAAGAAATTTGTTTTTATTTTGTCTTTATGCTGTTTGACCGTCCGATTCCAGTGGCATGACGTAGGTTAGAAGAAAAATATCTTGTGTAGGTTACAAAAGTTTTTGCCAGGGTCGCGAGATTTGTTAGAAAGAGTTACCGTGGCCCTGGCATATAGTCAACTGAAGAAACACGGGTGGGCCCTGCTCCGCCCAGAGCGGAAGACGTCATTTGATGATTTCCCACCCAAAAAAGGGTTACAAAAGTTTGTAGTAGGTACCTAGATACATATTTTATTGCTATAAAAATATGAAAGAAAAAACTGCGTGAAAACGCTACCTTGGTATTTTTACCTTTAGAAAGCTTAAACAGAGTCGGCAAAACCTTGTTTATCTTCGTTAATTGGACCGCCAACAAAAAATGCAATCACATCGGCACATACAATACATTATGTATTTTCATAAAGTCAGCATAAAAATTCAATCTGAATATTTAACACTGCCATCTTTTATGTCCATATATTATCATGTATTTGTTTGTCCAGGTACGTGGAGAAGATGGGCGTACGTTCGAGAGTACTGGTACTTGCGCTATCTCAGCTGATTGCTACTCTGCCTGCGTTCGGATCCGTCGTTTTTGGACCTCTGTGGGCCATGATCACTCTTGCTATTTCCTACTTCTTTGGTAAGCCACATAAGATACCTATTACCCTGACAATTACGAATAGTGTCTTGGCCCAACTTACTGATTAAATACCTGTTTTTTTGAGAATTCCTTACTCTCTCTTATTCCTACTCTTTACATGTAAAATTTCAAGCAATGCCAAAGCCCTAAAGCGAAAGCTTACTTTTACTTTGCTTTGCTAAAGCTTAGAATTTACCTGAAAATGATCATTATACCGGGCCTGAATGACGATGTCAAAATACTTCGCCATGGCGTGTACGCACGACGACATAACAAGCTATACATTTCTAATATAAGCTGACTTCCCACTGTATGAAAAGCCAGGTCAGCTAAAACTTGAAATGTACAACTTGATATGTCGCCGTGTGTACCTTTGCTGATACTCTCATCATACCAGTTGGCACCTATACAAAAGCGAATAGTGCTCGCAGATTAAGATCTTTAATTTCAATAACTTACGCAGCAACCTAGGAACCTGGATAATTACACTAAACTTCTCCCTTCCAGCTGAGATGTGGTTCGGCATCGTATTCGCCATACTAGTGGAGATAGTGCCGCTGTCCGTCCGCTCCACCACAGTCGGAGTGTTCCTCTTCGTCATGAACAACGTAGGAGGCAACCTGCCCATCCTCGTAGACCCCGTGTCCAAGATCATCGGATACAGGGAGGCCATTATGATCTTCTACGCTGGATTTTATGGCATAAGTAAGTTTGAGTAAATGAGCTCATAAGAACTTCTACATAACATTTTATACCTAGTATTTTTACCTAATTTTGTGAGAAGGCTTATTCCTAATCAAGGGATTTATACGTTTTCTTTTGGTAAAAGCATTTCATAATTATCAGTTAATATTTATTTTTTGTGTTATCTCGGCTAAGTTTATAATACCTTACCATTTTAAAGCAAGCATCTAACTTCATAAATCAAAACAATCATTATTTTTCTAACCCACAGGCAGCATAATGTTCTTCCTAACCATGTTCCTGATGGACGGTCCCATTGAGAAGCCAGCAACGACAGAGGAATCCGCAGACAAGCGCAGCGGCCTCGACAACAGAGCCTTCACTCAAGACGAACTACCCGCAAGACACGCAGGAAGAACTCTACCTAGCGAAAGACTGTAGATTTTAAACGAATTGTTCGAACTTCGAATGAAAAATATCGGGGACTAAAAACTCTACAGTCAAGAACTGCTAGCAAAAAGGACCAGAAATATTCGTTTGTGGAAAGCCCCCAGGGTCGTAATCAGGATGTGTGGGTGCAATAAAAGTACAAATGGGTGCATGACAGGATTTTGTGTGAGATGGCCTTTACGACACAGTTCGATATTGGTAAATTATGCGTTCTTTCCAAAGTTAATTGTTATTTTTTAAGGTTTTTTTTTTAATATTTTTAATTTAATTTGATAAAGCAATAAAATTCATGACATTTGAATCTCTTACTCTGAAAAATGAATCTCCAAATTCTACGGAAATTCTTTTTTTTTAAGTTTCGAAGTTTTGATCCGCCTAAAGGTAACGCAACTAAACCAAGCAATTTCATGCGGCTGCGTCTTACATGACAAACAAAATTTCAGATGTGTCAGTTGATAGAAAAGCCTAAACATGACCCTTTCAAACAATGCATGTTCCTTTATGAGTAAGCAAAACAGTTCTTTCATCTCAGAGTACCTAAAGCGCGTAAAAAATCTAAACTGAATTTGCCTGCAGGTATGGAGATGATAGATTGAGCAATTATAAATATGCGTTGTCGTTAGTACCAGTAAGTTATGTCTGAGTGTTAAGTTTTAGAATAAGTTGTTATAAGATTATTTTAAACTCAGTGTCATTGTGTTGAATACATTTTATTTATTTTCATGAAAAAGCAGTGCATTCGAATGGTTTGTTTGAAAATTACCTTTTCCTTTTAAACTGTACGAAAATATCGCAAAAATATTGGTTTACACCTTTAACTGATTCGATTTAATGTCACCGTCAACCGCCTATTCTATTATTACTAAAAATGGAGCATAAACAGTCAAAAATTAAACACCTACTATATGTTGTGAAAAGTTGATTTCTAAACAAACTAATTATTTTACCCAAAAGTTGTTGCATAATTTTGAGTTTATTTGCATTTACTTGCCGTATCAATGAATTATGTTATGAAAAATGTACAACTTAATCTATTGGTATAGCAGATAGTGTCTAAGACATGTTTTTGTAGTTTTAAAAACTTCAAACTTCTTTGACTACAGAAAGTTCGGCAAAATGAAATAAAATACAAAAGACTTTCATATACTATGGAATAGGTAAAGCTAAATGTATTTTTCCCGTTTATTCATTCTGGTTGTTCTATGGAAACTATATGAAAAATCCTTAGTGGAATGCAGTTATTATGTGATAATGATCTTTTGTACATATTTATTTCATAGTTATGTGTTTACTGTAAATAAATGTTTAATGTTTTATAAGTGTTTTATTTCCTTCAGTTTACAGTTTCAGGTTCTTACTGTGTTGGAATAACTACTTTCAGCTAACAATGTCAGAAATCTTTTGCAAACTGGTAATAATATCTATACCACTTCAGTCAAAATCTTACTTTTCTTTTGACCTTTATATTTAAAAAGCTTTTCTTTTCTTCTCGACTTCCACATTTTTGTTTCTTCTTTGGATAAAATGGATTCCCCGCTGACTACCACAGCATTAACTTTATCTACAAAGAAAAGGATTTATTAGTTAGTAGTTTCCAAGAACTACTCGTAGAATAATAGTTATCTATTAAAAAGAAAGTAAAAAGTGAAGATATTTAATGAGCAGGTGATTGCAGCCATATCAGTCACATTGAAATGTTGAAAGAGGAAGGGATAGGTAGTACTTGATTTAGTGAAACCATTCGGGACCACCGAACCATTAAACTAATAGACATTTAAAAAAATACTGCAACACAAAGATGTTCAGAATTTAAAGGGCTTATTAAACATTAATAGTAAAATCTGTGTAAATTTATACTTTTAACAACATAAATTCAATAGCGTGCGGCTGTGGTGGAAAAAATACTTACTATCTTCATTTATACTGTCTTCCTCATCAATAGGCCTTCTTTTAAGTTTGAGTTTTTTCGATTTAATATTATGACTTTCAGTGTAGGTGTCCTTCACCTCTTCACATGACAAAAATCCTTCAGAAGCCTTAAATAGTTTTACACCACCTTTGATCTTCCGTTTTCTAGAAAGAATGAATTCTAAGTCATTAGCTTTTCAATCTTGTTGTTCAGTACACAAGTGAAAACATTTACAGTAGATGCTTACTTAGGTTTAGTTTCCATGTCCACAAATTCTATTTTTTTCTGTATTATTTCTGATACTTTTGCGCCAATTTTCTTTTGCATTTCTTTCGGTACTTTCACATCATTGTAGTGGGATGATACTTCCAAATTTCTTTCAGATTTAGGTTTATCTTGAGCTGAAAAATAGTATTTTCGTCCTTAAATATTTATGACAACTTTAATGATTCAACAATAAATGAAAATGTTCTTCTAGTTTTCTAGCAAAATATTTATATAAATTATAAATTGACGTCAGTTGCCTGATTGTCAAATCCTAAATACAGCCCTGTACAAAAGTGAGGTTATACTATTTAAATCAATAAGTGAAAAGTATGATATTCAACCAAAAGCACATGTAATGTAGATACATATTACTATATTAAGCTAGCTAATACAAATAGCATTGAATGTGATGGAAACTTACTATTGTCACTGGCTTTTTGTTTCGTCGTTAGCCCTCGAGATTCGTTTATCATCTTAGTAAAAGATGTGTCCACGACTTCTCTGAAACGTGAAAGATCCTCATCTTCGGAAGAATCAGACATTATGTAAACTTATATTGTATGTTAAATGTAATAGAAAAATGGGACCGACTCACCGACTGAACAACCCCTTTTTGTTTACTATTGTTCACGAAGCTTGCTGAGAAGCTGTCAAAACAGCTTTTTAAAGAAACGAAGATATAAAAGAAAAAAAAAACAATAAAAAACACGAACAAATTAAATAAAATCCCATCTCACTGCAATAAATCAAACGTTATATTACAATTGACACTAAAAATAAGTTTAGTACCGCAGCTTAGCAGTTGAAGGTAAAGTTACTCTTTCATTCCATAATTATTTACAGCTTATTTCATAAATGTATGAAATAATCTGTCAATACCTAGAAATGTCGGCTGTCACTGTCAGCATGTTGTCATGCTGTACAAACACTTGTCCAGTGTTTCTTGACCCACGGCAAAATTAGAAACTGAGCTGAAAAGTACTGGATTTATTAAACTTTGAAACTTTGACTGTAAGCAGCGCCATCACAAAAGTACCAAGACCCGCAAAAGTGTCAAAGTCGCAATCGCAATAACAATGTCAAACTCACAATGTCTCGGAAGAAATAATGGAATTTAGTTTAACTACTTCATCTAAGAATATTATCAGCGCAATACTTTATAGGTTATAAATTCAATAACGATTGTTGTGCAAAAATAATTTTATAAGAATTATTTTATGTATAGAAACGTCATAGTTTAATCAGTGTTCACAATGTCTATACTATTCCGACCACCTACAGACCCGAATTTATCAAAATTTATGGAAGAAAATGACTACGATTCACTTACGAAATACCTGGTCGGCAACAACTACAGGTTTCGTGAGAATATCATAATACCAAGGATCCTCGGGCCTGTTGTCATCAAAACGAATGAGGAGAAAATGATAGAAGCTACTGTTGAAAGCTGCCCTTTTAAATCAGTCACCAGTTGTGTTATTGGTAAGTTATGTGTAAAATAGTATCTTTTAATTATCTCTTATACCTACCTACTAGTTGATGTTACTGGATATTTATTCTGTGCTTCTTGTCCAAGAATAGGCTACCCTGACTGCCGGCAGATGCAGTAACAGGTTAATAAGAGATAAACTCAGTTGGGGCATTGTAAACTTAGGCAATGGGCTAAATTAAGTGACTAACATACAACTACTGAGAATACAAGACACAGATTGCCACTAGTTGCCAATCTTAAATCTGTTATCCTGTGTCACTAATGTATATTTTAACATTGTTTAAAAGTTCATTAGCACTACCAGTAGTCTATGACCATTCATGAAAGTCCTGCATTATATAATAACATCCCGCCCGATCTTGGGTTCTTTAGAATATCAATAATTCAAAGACAACCATTCTTAAGTAGGATAGCAGAGGTGGCCTGTAAAATTCAAATTTCTATTTTATCTTTTTTTTTCATGAAATAGCCATACATATTATTAAAATCACAGATAAATTCGAAAGAGACACCGTGACCCTGGCACATGGGCAACTGAAGGAACACGGGTGGGTTTTAGTTAGTAAAAGTCTGACACGCCCTCCTGCTCCGCCCAAGAGCGAGATGTCATTTGATGATTTCCCATCCAAAAAAAGGGTTGTATTGATGATTTTAATGATTATAGTTCTGTAAAGCCATATTTGGGTCAGTGGGTCGTCAATATTTAATTCAACATATAGCCGGACACTGACCTGCAAATTGTATTATGTGCGGGCTACCCTAGAGCTCCCACCATAAAGAGTGATAATAGGTATTCTATGTAATGGAACTAGTATTGTAGCTGATCTATAATTTTATAAAAATCATCAAGAGACATCTTAAATTTCTCAATAAATGTAGCCAAGGCAGGTTTATGTTGAACCCCCAAGACAACTCTCTAACTAAAATATTTCCAAGGTTTAACAGTGTGTACAAAAGCTGTTAAATCAATTTTTTGCCTGTTGTTTTCATGTTGGTGCCAATTAAGAAACCTCACCTCCACCATTCCTGGTCAATACCCAATATCTATTTATTTTTTATAGACTATGTGAAAATCTTGATCATTTTAACATTACATATATTATGTCAATATTTTTCTGATATTATTAAGTACCTCTACCTAATGCTATTCATAGTTTGAAATGAGTTTATTCGGTCTAATGGGCTTTATGTCATCCAGAAAAATCCACCAAAACATATTCTCTTTTCAGGATACGGTCTTGGATTGGCAGTGGGTCTCTTTACGTCCTCATTAATGCCAAATGTAGCTGTAACAGATCCCATGAAAACGCAAACGGCCAGAGAAATACTGCGTGAAATGAAAACATCTATGTTCAGTTATGCAAAGAACTTTGCTATACTCGGTGGTGTATTTTCTGGCATTGAATGCTGTATAGAGTCTGCTAGAGGGAAATCTGACTGGAAGAACGGTACCTATGCAGGTGGAGTCACAGGCGGCCTAATAGGATTAAGAGGTATGATTCATTTGTTCATTAATTAGTTGAATGGAAAAATGTAATGTAGTTGGACAATTTATGGAAGAATGTGATATGAGATTATCAGGATCAATGAAAACATGTATGGGAATCGCGGCGAAGGTCACATCCACCGTGACATAAAAGATTTACTGTTGAATTTGATTACACGGTAAGACTATCGCTGCCATTCTCTCGCCCCTTGGAGACGGCACCTTATAGGTAGTAAAAAAACAGCATTTTCTGTTTTGAGAAAAGTAAAGGACATGTTGCACTGATTCCAAATAAATTGGGAGGAGAGGAGAATGATTATGATTATTCAATGTCATCAAACACATCTATCAGCTCTTAGTTCTTCCCGCCTGCACTACAAGTATATTATTAACTAGTTTCTGCCCGCGACTTCTTCCGCGTTCAATTTCTTGCCACCCCGACCCTCAGGGGCGGTCCGAGGGGGGGGGGTCATGACCTCCCCCAAAGTCAGCCATGCTGTCGAGACTGAACGATCTGCCTGAAAAACCCAATAATAATCCCGACCTGAGAATCGAACCCGGGACCTCATGCTCATCAGTAGCGCTTTCGACTACTAGACCAACGAGTAGATGTACCTTCCTAAAAATATTCTTCAGTACTCATGGTGACCTCCCCCCCCCCCCCCCCCCCCCAAAATCATAGGCTGTGACCGCGCCTGCCGACCCTTCCCGTCGCATCGAATCGCCTGCCCGTGGGAGGTGTTCCTATTCGTGACTTTTTATTTTTGCTCGACTCCCGACCCGTACCAAGCATGATGTTAGAGACATTTCGGGACGCGGTATTACAGAGAACGCTCGAACTTATACTCGTGATAACTTCTAATGTCGGATTTGAATGAATTAAAATGGGGTATGATTTAAGCTGTGACCAATTTAATTAGTTTTGTGTTTCTTAAATAATAGGGTTTGCCCGCAAAATAGTAGATTTGTCACCAAAATGTAGTCACCAGACAATATAAAATCAATTCCACAATAAATTACGTCAAATCATGGAGATATGGGGTCAAGTACCAAATAAATGTTTTTGTATGCATTATAATAGGTTTGTCCTAATAGTATTTAAGCAAACTAATTTAAATAGATCACCAATAAATCATATATTATGTCACTAGAAAATTTAATGAAGTTCCAAAAATGTAGGGTTGTCGTCATCATCCTTTCAACCAAAAGAGTCTACTACTTAACTGGCCATGTGCCTCCCCCAAGGGTCTTAATTTCCACAGGTAGTATAAATATATTTAAATTAAATTTCTAGCAGAATTATAAATAAAATTTCTATAGAATAAAGTTCTATAATAAACACTTAATTAAAGTCAAAATAATCAATATTTATTGTTAAAAATAATAATCACTGAATAATCAGCGCTGGTTTGGCTTTTGAAGGGCGCCTCTTTTTCTTTTCTGGCCGATAAGCACAATTTTTGCTTCTGGTGGGGGGTTGGCCAGCTTTAAGCGTATGGCTAATCCGATAATATGCTTGCACATATAATTTTTGTAAAACGCAGGGCAGTTGCATTTTCCATGCATCCAATCAATAAGCGCGCCAATTTGTCTCCGCCCCCTTTGAACATATTTTCATTAATATTCTAATAAACTGATGTATTAAATTGATAACAAATACATCATTTTAATAACTGAACGAAATAAAATGTAACTACTGTTGGTGACAAAATCTATACTTATAATATTATAAAGCTGAAGAGTTTGTTTGTTTGTTTGTTTGTTTGTTTGATTGATTGAACGCGCTAATCTCAGGAACTACTGGTCCGAATTGAAAAATTATTTTTGTGTTAGGTAGCCTATTTATCAAGGGAGGCTATAGGCTATATAACATCACGCTACAACTAAGAGGAGCGGAGCAGTAATGAAAAATGTTGCAAAAACGGGGAAAATGTATTCCTTTTGAGAGTTTCCGTTGCGTGCGCTGCGTAAACGGTTAAAATAACGCAAAAATCATCTATGACGAAATTGTTCCTTTTAAAAAGTTCTAAAAAAAAGTTCGCGAGAGCATATGTCTATCTTTTAAGGTTGACTCACTATAACTCAAAAGGAGCGAGCAGCAACGAAAAATACAAATCGATGCGACGGGAAGGGTCAGGGAGCAAAAATTTGACGCGGACGAAGTCGCGGGCAGAAGCTAGTAACAAATAAAAAGGAGTCGCAGTCAGGGATCGATTAATCGATTTATTTGGTGACAGATCTACCATTCTAAGCACAAAGCTATTATTTAAGTAATAAAACTATTATTATAAGAACGAAGTTTATATTCATGTAATGCACTACAATTTTATTGGTAATCCATCTCATATTTTACACATTATATTAACAATAATTTGATAACTCATACCTGGGAACACTCTTTGTTTATCTGAGAACGAAAATATTTTGTGGCGATAGATCTATTTATTAGGTGATACAACTTGATGACAAATATAAATTTTGGTGACAAGAAATATAGTCCCCATTAAAATGGAATTTGCTTGGAAATAATTAGTCCTGGTGATGAAATAATTTATGTGGATAAGGGTTCAACCATGACGCGAATGGAACTAACCTTTGTTCCTACCTGCATTTAAAAACCTGTAGTACAGACGCCAACACATCAAGCTACTACAATCTGTCAGATTTCTTTGATAGATTTTCGACTTTATTTCTAGAGCATTAGGTTCAAGGTTTATTGGGAAAAATTGACAGTTGCGGGTAGCTTGACCTGGTGGCGTCTGTACATTATTTAATTCTATCATTAATAGTTTTCGCAGCGTACGCCATAAACAATTTTGAGTTTTCTAACTTGGATTTACAATATTGCAATTTTCTTACGGATCCCTAAATTTTTTTTTAAAATAAATTATAGCCTATGTTATTTCGTGAAAATGTAGCTAATCTACTGGTGAAAGATTTTTTTAAATCAGTTCAGTAGTTTCGGTGCCTATTCGTTACAAACAGATATACAAAAAGTCAAATCTTTCCTCTTTATAATATTAGTTTAGACTACTATAAATAACCAACTTCATTTCTTTATTTTCAGGTGGCATGAAGGCGGGGTTGTTTGGCGCAGCTGGTTTCGCGGCATTTTCGACAGTCATTGATTATTACATGCATCAACGTGGATAATTTAAATAATAAATTATTATTATACTTAGTAACTCTTAGCAATAAACAAAACAATTAGATATTACTAATCTCTTTTAATTGGTAAAACGGCAAAATATTTGTATGATCCGTTTGATACTCTGATTTGATCCCAATCAAACCCATTCTGCGTTTGGTCAGTAGAGGCGTTTTTGTGGTAAGGGGACCTTAGACTATAAGGGCGAGCGCGCACTGCCATGCGTTTTGTTACCGCATAATTTGTAAAGTATGAAATGTCATGGAAGTGCGCGTACTGCGGTGAAATAAACGCATGCGGTAGAATCATCGCTGCAAATTTGCGGTGATTCTACCGCAATTTTTTTTGTATCGCATAGTGTTCTAAGAAGTACCGCGCACTGCGGTGAATTAAACGCACTGAGACTCGCTCAGTTGCTGTTGGGTTGCGACACAGATATGTCGTTACTTGGCGTTTGTCCGACGACGGCGGCGGCGGCGGCGGTGCGAGAATCAATCGCAGAATTTCAGGACCAGCAATTCTTAACAAACTATTATAATACTAGCTTCTGCCCGCGACTTTGTCCGCGTTAAATTTCTTGCAACCCCGACTCTCCTAGTCAGCTTTATGATTTGAATACATTTAAAAACGCTATAGTGAGCCAACCTTAGCAAAAGATAGACATATGCCATCGTGAAATTTTTTGTAGAATTTTTCAATAGGAACAATTTCGTCATAAATAATTGTTACGTTATTGTAACCGTTTACGCAGCACAGCTCTCAAAAGGAATAACTTTCCTCCGTTTTTTGCAACATTTTTCATTGATGTTCCGCTCCTATTGGCCGTAGCGTGATGTCACATAGTGATGCCTTCCTCGATAAATGGGTTACCACCAAACATTAATAATTTTTTCAGTAGTTCTTGAGATTAGTGCGTTCAAATAAATAAACTCTTCAGCATTATAACATAAGTATAGATATATATACAGATAGCGACTCTTGTATTAGTTCATAACGACATATAACTTGAATGACAAAACGTGCGTTTTTTCCACCGCAGTGCGCGGACGCGTGACTGGGTAAGGCCGTAGATTTCGCCACTTTGTAACATAGAGTAACATAGACACTTCTATGTTACGGTAACATAAAAGTAACTCAAAAGTAACACATAATTTTGTAAGGGTGGTTTCATATCGCACTCTTTGAAGCGACATTGTATGTCAGAGTAGGAATGTGGATAAAAAAATGCCCGAATTTCTGGACTGTTTAAAAACGCTAACTTGTAAACAGTTCAACGATAAAAAAAGCAAAAAAATTGTTAGATGTTCGGAGAAAACAGAAAAATGACATCAAAAGTTTGGAGTTTTTTAATTAATAAAAAAAGTACTTAATAAAACACAGCATGTATTATTACACCATTCGAACGTATTCTGGGAAGTTATACAACATATGGCAGACCAAAGGAAAGTGCTTATTTTTAACAAAACACTTTATTTTCAAGAAAAAAAAATATAATGGTAATTTATGTGAAGAAAACTAGATCGCGATCGTCTTCCAGGTAATATTCTTTAGAAGAAGAAAGTTCCTTTTGTACCAGATTTACTTTCTTGACGATATTATTATTGGTTACGATATCGATATCTAATTTTCTTTGGAATGTAAACTTCAAAGAATTAAAGGAATCTTTGATAGTTTTCAAAAATTTTACTTGATAATAATTTAATCCGTCCTTGAATACTATACTCTCAACAACTCCTATATAATGTTTCCATGTTTTTCTTAGATAATATCTAACTATAATTGCGTCATTTATGTTAAAAATAAAATCAGTCTGCATATTCTCTCCACTTTCGTCTTCTTCTCTTTCTTGAGTCTGCATAATTTCTCCAATCTCATCTTCTTCTCTTTCTTCAATCTGAATATTTTCTCCAGCCTCATCTTCTTCTGCATGTTTCCTTCTCTCTATTTCTTCTTTTTGAGCTATATTCAATTCTTTGTTGTCACTTTTATCCTCCAAAATATTCTCCATGTCGTTTTTTATAAAATCAGTTTCATTTTTTTCTCTATTTTCAGTCTTATTTGTATCACTGTATGTACTTTTTAATTCAGTCATTGTGCCTGTTTTTCCAAATATATTGCTCTCTCCTAAGTCATAACTAGCAATGTTTTCCGGAGTGTTCCTAATTTGAGACAGAATTGACACATAGTTATTTTCTAGAATATGTTGTTTCACGTTCACATCTACATTTACGTGGGTCACTTTCTTGTTTCTGTATCCAACTTTACTTTTATCTTCTTCTGCTTTATTTCTTTCTTCCCTGGCTCTTTTCCTGTCTACTTTGGCTTTATTTTTGTCATCTTTGGTTTTATTTTCACTTCTTTTAGATTCTATCTCTTTAATTTTATCTGCGTCATTATTGCTTTGGTCATTATTTTCACTTTTAGCTTTCATGATTATTCTCGTAGACAAAACATTGATTTTTTTATTGGGATCTATCCTTTGCTTTAAAAATCCAGTTTTTTCATCCAAATCGAACGTATTTGCTTGTTCTTCATTATCTTCTTTTCTTTCAATGAGGTCGACTTCAACATTATCCAAATTATCTTCATCATTATCTAAAGTATCTTCTTCCATATAACATGTTACGTCACTATCAGCATACTCAATATCCATGTCCGTACTATTTTCGGACGATGAACTTACTTTCCGATATTTTCTTGTCCTTTTTGTTTTTTCACGATAGTCCACATTTTCTTTTTCACTAGTCTTCCGTTTTTTGCCTTTAGTCTGTGTTTTGCTTGTGTCTTGTCCAGTAGCTGTCTTAAATTCATGTATCATAGGAGAATAGCATTCACACATACCGTTTAAATCATTGCAAAAACAACTTAGGTTTCTGTATTTAACTTTTAAAACGCTGTTTGTCATTAATTGGTGGATTTTCATCGTTCCAGGTATAGGAAGTATGCTAATATCTAAGGGTTTAATATTATCCATTGGAATGAAAAATATTTTAATTCCTGTATCCGACATGTTCAGTATATTAAAAGCAGTTTCAGCATTGGGGATATCAATTCCTTGGGCTATTTTCGCATCAAGCTTACGTTTGATGGCCCCACCAATGCCATCTGCTGCTCCTTTTCCATGGGCCGATTCAAAGAAGGACCAAGTTCCGCTTTCAAATCCATATTCGTAAATATTTTTGCTAAAAAGAAAAAAGTTCTTTTTTTGCCGGTACTGAGTCGTCGGCCCGTCAGAAAAAAAATGTAAGATACTAACGTTTGGGTAACCCGCTTTAATATATTTCAGTATGGGGTCTAGGTGTGCCCATATGGCTTCTGGACAGTGTTCATTGTTGGGAGATATCGAACAGAAAGATATGGGTCTTTCATTAGTTACGTATAAAACACCCGTGTGTAATGTTATCTGGTCTTTAATGAAATGCATGGCTTGGACTTCCTTATTGTATTTACATGTGAAATTTTCGGAAAAATCGATATGAATTATTGCTTCATTGTTTTTTAAGTTTTCTTTGCAATCCTTGTATTTATTAAACTGATGATAAAAATTATATGCATGTATTTTAAATTTCGTCATTTCTGTATTAAACTTGTGTAGTAAATCTTTCAATGTACCCTCTTTAGTAGTTTTCATCATTCTTTTTATTTGTTTCACTTTGTCACCCTGGCCATATGCATGCTCTTTCATAGCCCACTCGAACCATGTAACTTCTATTTCTTCCTGGTCATCACAACCGAATAGTTTTCTATCTGCGCAAATATGGCACTCTCCAAACATGCATTCTTTAGTCTTGAAATCACAAACAAAGTCTGAAGTGATGTCATTTAAACTTTCTTTCTCCTGGAGGAAACCCTGTGACTTCAATGCATCCACCAAAAATTGCATATTTGAGTGCTTCACACAGGCACATGTTTCACAGTTCCTTATTTTGGGAGGTAAGACGTAAAAAGGCCTGTATTTTTTAAAAGTACTAAAACTAGTGTTTTCCACCTCAGCCGTGTACTTTTGGTGGAGAATTTTCAGTTTATCCAGTTGATATCTTATTTGACGAGTCACTTTTTTGTATGTTCTATACTCCTTCTTACCGGCGGTCGCACGAGTTACGTCGTCTCTATTAAAAAAATCCTCTATTTTATTTCGTAACTGAATAGCCTTACGAATTTGAGCCGTGGTGTATTTTTTTAAACTGCCTTTGAAACCCAAGGACAGCGTTAATTTTGTTTTTTGTCTATACTTCTCGACCAAATTATTATTCAAAATTTTTTTGAAAGTTCTTTTTTCAGTTTGATTTGAACTTTTCATTTCTGACTTAAGTGCTTCTGTCAAAACATTATGTTCCAGTAGTTTTTGTTTAATAACTTCTTTCTTTGGTGTTTCAATATGAGGAATGTTTTCACTAATAAATTCTTCAACTCTCTTCCTTGGAGTGTATTCAGCTGTATTTTGTCTCATCAAACTGACTTCTTCACTCTCGGTCGATGTTTTACTATTTTCTAGTTGTTTAAGTCTAATCATTACATTTTTAAAATTTTCATTTGTTTCATCAATTTGTTTTTTGTGTCTGTAAAGACTTTTTTGCAGATTTTTAAACCTTCTTGACAAACTAATTAAATCTTTTCGTAACCTCATATTTTCTTGCTGAAACTTGTATTCAATACGACGTTGAATGTTCCGTAAATCTACGGATTCTTTGTCGATAGTCTTTTGCTGCGACGTTGATGGCATTTGTTCTTTGGCTTTTTTTCTATCTTCTTTCCATTTTCGTCTTTGTTCTTCTTTTTGGTCTTCTGTGTAATTATCTCTTTTATTTCTATAATACTTCAAAGCATTTTCTGCAGCCTTCTTTTTCATCTCCTCATATTTTTCTGGATTTTTAGCTTTAAGCTTTTCTCTGTACTTTTTTTGCTTTTCCGCCGGCGTTAGTGGCATCTATAAACAATTAAAATATTTACACTTTTAATAAACTCGAAAACGGGAACTTTCATTATGGATGCTACCACGCCTTAGTACTCCCTAAATCGTACCGGGACTCGTCTCTCAGTTTTAGCGGCGAACACTAGGCTTGCCAACCGTACTTCATAATAAAGTCAAAATTCATATAAGTTAAATGAAATGAAATAATAATGCATTGGTCGTACGCATTTTTGCATACGTAATGTAAATGATACTTAATAATTTGACACTATGTATTTTGCCCCCCTTAATCACCAATTTACAGTCAACAGCAGGTTATTAACTGGCAAATTCTTCAATCAACTTCCAACCAAAATAAAAAGTCCAAAATAGATGGGAAAATTTGTCAAGTTTTGGTAGTCTGATGAGCCCCAGCGCACAACCCACTTTGTACACTTTCTTTTAAATATAGAATGGATTTGATAAAATAAAGAAGAAAGAAAATAAATCTTTAACGGGGAAAAAATCTTGATAAATCCTAAATTATTTTAATGTGTACACAAGCAATTTTTACAAGCACTTTTAGGCGATGGTGCAGATTTTTCTCATTGTTATAAGATTAGCGATGTAAACTAGACTTTACAATGACTTACGTTACGTCACATAAAAACTTATGTTACCGGCAACATAAAAGTATCATAAAAGCCACGTAAAAGTAACATAATATTGGACTGATTAGGTTATAATATGAAAATAAAACAGATTTTCATGCCAAAACATGCTTTCTCGATCAATGTTAGCTTTGGCGCAAACGTGAATAGTATTTTGAGCATAAACAAATGTCTACTTACCTTCCAAAATCGTAGAAAACACTTTTTATTTTAAGTGACGAAATTCACACGTGCGCTTCTTGTCACAATCCAAAGACATTTTTTTTTTTTTTTTTGGTTCTTTTCGTCCCTCTTTGGGACAGGCAAAGGGAGCTGAGCCCATACAGCCAAGTCTGATTTAGTTTTCTTTTTCTTCCAATTCTTCTTTTTTTTTTCTTTCTTGTCTGTCTTTCTATAATATAATCAAGGCCGAAACCATGTCTTCTTTATTCAATGTCTTCGATATCCAATAGTCAGGCCGAAACCAAGTCTTATTTTTATCAATGTCTTCAATAACCAATAGTTAGGCGTAAGCCAAGTCTTCTTTTAATATATTCAAGTTCAGTACCTTTTGTTAGACCGGAGCCGAGTCTTCTTTCATGTTTTATTTAATATTATCTCAATATCTCAATATCATATAATTTTATGTCAAAAGTGTAGTAGTTGTCAAATTCAAATTTCATCAACAGTTGATACAATAAAATCGTAAATTGGTAAAAAACAATCTTTTTTCGTCAAAAGTTGCTGAAGCGAGCGCGGGATATCTTCAGCATTTTCATAAATACCTAGCAGGCGATCAACTAAAATTATCCTTTGAAGAGCAAAATTAGGACAATCAAATACAATGTGATCCAATGTTTGTATAGCAGAATTACAATAATCACAATTTGGGGAAGACAGAATGCCAATTCTAAACAGATGTGCATTAAATCGACAGTGACCTAGCCGTAGACGACAAATCGTTGTATAAAACTTTCTGTTCCGATAGATATTTCCTCCTGTAAACCAAGGAGGAGAAATCTTTGTTTTAATTTCAGCTAGCCACTTTCCTTTGGTTTCAACTACATGCTGCCAGAAATTGTGAAATTCACGTGCCAGTTTTGATTTGAAATAAGTCAACGCATCTGAATTTGGAATGGGCTTATGCAAAATTGGACATTCCTGATGATGATTAACAATGAATTTAGCCAGGTAATCAACTTGTTCATTTCCAACTACCCCGATATGTGAAGGAGTCCAGAAAAGGACGATATCTTTGAACTTATGTAAATTATTGTATTTTTCTCTGATATTATAAATTATGTAACTTGTTTTTGCATTACAACTGGGATTTTCTAGTGCTCTCAATACACTCATACTATCAGTGATAATGATCCATTTATTTTCTTGCCTAGTCTCAATATACTCTAAAGCACTGAGTATTGCCATAGCCTCTGCTGTATACACAGTTGCTACTGAAGACAACCTATTTCCAAACCCACTTCGAGCCTGAACGTCATAAATAGCCATAGATACAGCATTATCATTTTTTGAGCCATCTGTGTACAATTGATTGTAACCATTCCATTCCTCAAGCATTCTGTAAACATCCTCTTTAAACTTCAAAGATTCATTAATTACTATTTTAAATGGACAATACTTTGATTCATAGGAATATAAATAACAAGGCCAAATGGAGCTAGAAAAATAATTTTGATTAGAACAATCTTTTAAAATTTCAGATAAACCTTGTACTAGAAAAGGGGGATTGATCCCATTAATAGCCTTCTTTAACTGCAATAGAAGAGGATGATCACTGATAGAAGAAATCTTAATGAAGAATTTTGTTCTGAGGTAATTGAATCTAATTATCAATGGAGGCAAACTACATTCGACTTGCATTGACACTATAGGTGTTGAACACATAGCTCCCAAAATAATACGTAAGCATCTATTTTGCACTTTGTCTAGTTTTTCTACTAGTTTTTGTACACCACTATAGCAAAAAAATGCATATTCGAAGTGACTTCTTACTAAGGACTTATATAAAATCAGTAATGTCCCTGGATCAGCACCCCAATAAGTGCCAGCGAGAGATTTCAAAATATTGCAAGCTTTTAATGCTCTGTTTGCTAAGTAATCAACATACACATTCCATTTAAAATTACTGAGAAAAGTAACACCTAAAAATTTTATGGAACTATCCACTAACATAAGGCTATTATTGTAATAAATTTTAATACTAGGAGAACCAACAACATTTTTGGAAAAGACAACAACCTTACTTTTCTCATAGCTGACCTCCAAACTGAGACTTTCAAAATAATGTCCCAATTTTTCCAAGCTAGCATTGAGTTTTGTTTCAATGCTGTTAAGGTTTTCTCCTGAACAATACACAACCAAATCATCAGCAAATTGTAAATTACAGACATCACTACCCAGCACATTATTTAATCTAGCAATATATAAAATAAATAATAGAGGACTTAATATTCCTCCTTGAGAAACTCCTCTATAAGAATACCTAGGTCCTATTAATTGATTATTGACTTTTACATACAATTTACGTTCATTTAAAAACTCAAAAATCCAACTTACTATTTTTTCAGGAACATTTAGTGAAAGGAGAATGGATGACAATGTACTTAAATTTACATTATTAAAAGCACCAACAATATCGAAGAAAACAGATCCCAACATTTTATGCTCGACAAGAGCACTGTGTATATCCAGAGATAAATGACTAAGACTTTCCCGAGCAGAACGACCACATCGAAAGCCAAATTGATTGTAAGGTAGTAGACTATTACTTTCAATGTAAAATATCAAACGTTGTTTTAGAAGCTGTTCAAATATTTTACCAACACACGAACTTAGAGTAATAGGACGATATGAGTCAGCGCTGTTAGGGTCTTTACCCTGTTTCAGGATAGGTATTAAACAATCTGTTTTCCATTCCTCAGGAATAATAGAACAATGCCAAAGTGAATTCAAAATATTTAAAAATATAGACAAACTGTGTGAATTTAATAATTTTAACATTTTGTATGAGAGCCAATCTAAGCCACATGCCGAATCTCTTCTTGATCTTAAAGCAGATTTTAGCTCTTCAATAGAAAAAGTTTCCACCATGAAATTATTTGTGCAATTTTGTAAGTTATTGTGACTGACTGTGTAAAAATTCTGAACTGAATCAGGAGTATACTTATGCAGAAATTGAGAGATCCATTCATAACTAGAAAACAAACTGCTATTTGTAGAAACATTTTTTAACTTCCTCATTTTTGCCCAAACTTGACTCATTGGAGTGAGTCTATTAATAGAATGACAAAACTCTAACCAACATGCACGACGCTCCTGTCGTAGGATACGTTTTTTTCGGGCTTGCATATGTTTGAAACTTATAAAATTGTCTAGACAAGGATTTGATTTAAATAAGATGTATGCTTGCTTACAATCTTGTACAGCTCTAGTGCACTTCTCGTTCCACCAAGGGAGTCGAAGCTTCCTCCTAGATCTGCGAGAGTCGCAAGTGGTATTGTTTTTATTAAAACTGATTACTGACATCTGAACTGCTTGTAGAATTATTGAACAAAAATTATTATATGTATCAATATGACTCGAGTTATTATACTGAAAACTTTCCATCATGTCATTTACAATCTTTTTATAAATAGACCAATCAACTAATTTCAGATTACAATGAAGAGGAATATTTGAAACATTAGAAGGATCCACATCATTAGCAGTATCTATAACATATTTTGTAATGGTAGGCAAATGATAGCTGCCTATAGAATCCTGATAAACCTGCCATTCACAAGACAAAGCCAAGGAAGAAGAAACCATAGTTAAATCAAGACCATTTGGTCTCCATAGATGAGACCCTACAGTAGTTGGCTGACCATCATTTAAGAGTATCAAGTCATTTTCATCCATGGAATTCATTATAGCTCTGCCACGAGAGTCGTCACTACAACAACCCCAAAAAGTGTGATGGGCATTAAAGTCCCCAGCAATTATCAATGGTTTAGGTATACTATTTATTAGTGAATCAAATTTGTTCTTTTCAAAAGTAGGACTGCAATTTCCAGGACTGTAAAAACTAACTACTGAAATGTATTTGTTATTAATTTTAATTTTAATTGCAATATTTTGAATAGAATCGTCAAAATATGTGTCTAATAATCTAAATTCAATGCCATTACGTATAAATATAGCAACACCATTGTGATCATTACCACAATCATTCCTAACTGTGGTATAGCCACGAATGTTGTATTGTATGTGTGGTTTTAACCATGTTTCTGAAACTAAAGCTAAATGTATGTCATTATTATAGAGAAACTGCTGAAACTGTAGTTTATTACTTAGCAAACTTTGTGCATTCCACTGAGCAATATTTAAAATTTTGTTAGTGAATTTTATATTATAATATTTTTACCTTTAATAGTCTCTCTAATAGCAGATGTTATAGTTTGTGTACAAATACTTTCATTTTGTGTTTTATTTAACTTAATCAAGTTAACAATAGATTCTGTCAACAAACTTAATGCTGTGCTATCAGACAACATCAAGTTTATAATATCTGTCGAATGTTCCGATTTGTTCAGTGATGGGAAATTAGCTTTATTAAATAAGTCCGAAAAAGGGGTTTTCGATGTATTTCTGCTTTCAGCAATCTTTCTTTTCTTAATGGGACATTGGCCAGATATGGATAAATGATTACCTTTGCAATGAACACATACAGCTTTTTCAGCAGGTTTGAGCATCTTTGCGAATTTTTACAAAATTTGGCTAAATGCCCAAAACGTAAGCAACGGAAACACTGCTTGACTGGTGGAATATAGGGCAGTACTGAAAGCCGCCACATCTTAATATGAACGTAATCTGGTAAAGATGTAGATGAAGCAAAAGTAATAACTACAGTTTGGGTAGGCTGTAGTTCAGATGAGCTACCTACTCTAACTTTTTTCATTATTCTTCTAACGCTTATAATTTTTTTTGAACTTGATATTGCCTTAAAAATTTTTTTGTTTGACATATCCGTAGGTACTGACGTGATAACTCCAGACAATTCTGTCGTTCCAGCCGGAATCGACGCTTTGATCGACTGTTCTTTCAGAAAAGTAACATTGTCCAAGAATGAATTGGCTAAATTCGGGCGATCGAAAACTACGCCGATTTTGTATCTGTTAATTTTTTTCAAGTACTTAATCCCTTTAACAAATCTAGTGAAGCATCCACTCAGGTACATCATATCTCTTTGGCCTATTGGTTGTTCTTCATTTATGCTCTCGATAAATACAATAAAGTCATACCCAGCTACGGCATCCTCAGGGTACCTGCGACTGTAGTCTGTAACCCTATACGGGGCATACTTCTCTGTAGCCTTTTCTTCCGCAGTGCAGGAGTCGACGTAGTCTGACTCACTTGTCTCCGAAGATGAATCCGGAGGACCAGTAACAATTACTTCACCAGGATCTTGTTTGGGTTTTTTTCTTTTCTTAGGCATCTTAAATCTTGTTTTATAAAGTAAGTTAGTAGAATAAAAACAGGAAAATATGTACAAACTAAATTAAAATTAAAGTAAAATTACAAGAAGTAAAAAAAAGACCGCCTATTATTTCAAGGTTCCCGCGCTTTTTTTTTCACAATCCAAAGACATTTTTTTTTTTTTGGTTCTTTTCGTCCCTCTTTGGGACAGGCAAAGGGAGCTGAGCCCATACAGCCAAGTCTGATTTAGTTTTCTTTTTCTTCCAATTCTTCTTTTTTTTCTTTCTTGTCTTTCTATAATATAATCAAGGCCGAAACCATGTCTTCTTTATTCAATGTCTTCGATATCCAATAGTCAGGCCGAAACCAAGTCTTATTTTTATCAATGTCTTCAATAACCAATAGTTAGGCGTAAGCCAAGTCTTCTTTTAATATATTCAAGTTCAGTACCTTTTGTTAGACCGGAGCCGAGTCTTCTTTCATGTTTTATTTAATATTATCTCAATATCATATAATTTTATGTCAAAAGTGTAGTCACAAGTGTAGTAGTTGTCAAATTCAAATTTCATCAACAGTTGATACAATAAAATCGTAAATTGGTAAAAAACAATCTTTTTTCGTCAAAAGTTGCTGAAGCGAGCGCGGGATATCTTCAGCATTTTCATAAATACCTAGCAGGCGATCAACTAAAATGATCCTTTGAAGAGCAAAATTAGGACAATCAAATACAATGTGATCCAATGTTTGTATAGCAGAATTACAATAATCACAATTTGGGGAAGACAGAATGCCAATTCTAAACAGATGTGCATTAAATCGACAGTGACCTAGCCGTAGACGACAAATCGTTGTATAAAACTTTCTGTTCCGATAGATATTTCCTCCTGTAAACCAAGGAGGAGAAATCTTTGTTTTAATTTCAGCTAGCCACTTTCCTTTGGTTTCAACTACATGCTGCCAGAAATTGTGAAATTCACGTGCCAGTTTTGATTTGAAATAAGTCAACGCATCTGAATTTGGAATGGGCTTATGCAAAATTGGACATTCCTGATGATGATTAACAATGAATTTAGCCAGGTAATCAACTTGTTCATTTCCAACTACCCCGATATGTGAAGGAGTCCAGAAAAGGACGATATCTTTGAACTTATGTAAATTATTGTATTTTTCTCTGATATTATAGATTATGTAACTTGTTTTTGCATTACAACTGGGATTTTCTAGTGCTCTCAATACACTCATACTATCAGTGATAATGATCCATTTATTTTCTTGCCTAGTCTCAATATACTCTAAAGCACTGAGTATTGCCATAGCCTCTGCTGTATACACAGTTGCTACTGAAGACAACCTATTTCCAAACCCACTTCGAGCCTGAACGTCATAAATAGCCATAGATACAGCATTATCATTTTTTGAGCCATCTGTGTACAATTGATTGTAACGATTCCATTCCTCAAGCATTCTGTAAACATCCTCTTTAAACTTCAAAGATTCATTAATTACTATTTTAAATGGACAATACTTTGATTCATAGGAATATAAATAACAAGGCCAAATGGAGCTAGAAAAATAATTTTGATTAGAACAATCTTTTAAAATTTCAGATAAACCTTGTACTAGAAAAGGGGGATTGATCCCATTAATAGCCTTCTTTAACTGCAATAGAAGAGGATGATCACTGATAGAAGAAATCTTAATGAAGAATTTTGTTCTGAGGTAATTGAATCTAATTATCAATGGAGGCAAACTACATTCGACTTGCATTGACACTATAGGTGTTGAACACATAGCTCCCAAAATAATACGTAAGCATCTATTTTGCACTTTTTCTAGTTTTTCTACTAGTTTTTGTACACCACCATAGCAAAAAAATGCATATTCGAAGTGACTTCTTACTAAGGACTTATATAAAATCAGTAATGTCCCTGGATCAACACCCCAATAAGTGCCAGCGAGAGATTTCAAAATATTGCAAGCTTTTAATGCTCTGTTTGCTAAGTAATCAACATACACATTCCATTTAAAATTACTGAGAAAAGTAACACCTAAAAATTTTATGGAACTATCCACTAACATAAGGCTATTATTGTAATAAATTTTAATACTAGGAGAACCAACAACATTTTTGGAAAAGACAACAACCTTACTTTTCTCATAGCTGACCTCCAAACTGAGACTTTCAAAATAATGTCCCAATTTTTCCAAGCTAGCATTGAGTTTTGTTTCAATGCTGTTAAGGTTTTCTCCTGAACAATACACAACCAAATCATCAGCAAATTGTAAATTACAGACATCACTACCCAGCACATTATTTAATCTAGCAATATATAAAATAAATAATAGAGGACTTAATATTCCTCCTTGAGAAACTCCTCTATAAGAATACCTAGGTCCTATTAATTGATTATTGACTTTTACATACAGTTTACGTTCATTTAAAAACTCAAAAATCCAACTTACTATTTTTTCAGGAACATTTAGTGAAAGGAGAATGGATGACAATGTACTTAAATTTACATTATTAAAAGCACCAACAATATCGAAGAAAACAGATCCCAACATTTTATGCTCGACAAGAGCACTGTGTATATCCAGAGATAAATGACTAAGACTTTCCCGAGCAGAACGACCACATCGAAAGCCAAATTGATTGTAAGGTAGTAGACTATTACTTTCAATGTAAAATATCAAACGTTGTTTTAGAAGCTGTTCAAATATTTTACCAACACACGAACTTAGAGTAATAGGACGATATGAGTCAGCGCTGTTAGGGTCTTTACCCTGTTTCAGGATAGGTATTAAACAATCTGTTTTCCATTCCTCAGGAATAATAGAACAATGCCAAAGTGAATTCAAAATATTTAAAAATATAGACAAACTGTGTGAATTTAATAATTTTAACATTTTGTATGAGAGCCAATCTAAGCCACATGCCGAATCTCTTCTTGATCTTAAAGCAGATTTTAGCTCTTCAATAGAAAAAGTTTCCACCATGAAATTATTTGTGCAATTTTGTAAGTTATTGTGACTGACTGTGTAAAAATTTTGAACTGAATCAGGAGTATACTTATGCAGAAATTGAGAGATCCATTCATAACTAGAAAACAAACTGCTATTTGTAGAAACATTTTTTAACTTCCTCATTTTTGCCCAAACTTGACTCATTGGAGTGAGTCTATTAATAGAATGACAAAACTCTAACCAACATGCACGACGCTCCTGTCGTAGGATACGTTTTTTTCGGGCTTGCATATGTTTGAAACTTATAAAATTGTCTAGACAAGGATTTGATTTAAATAAGATGTATGCTTGCTTACAATCTTGTACAGCTCTAGTGCACTTCTCGTTCCACCAAGGGAGTCGAAGCTTCCTCCTAGATCTGCGAGAGTCGCAAGTGGTATTGTTTTTATTAAAACTGATTACTGACATCTGAACTGCTTGTAGAATTATTGAACAAAAATTATTATATGTATCAATATGACTCGAGTTATTATACTGAAAACTTTCCATCATGTCATTTACAATCTTTTTATAAATAGACCAATCAACTAATTTCAGATTACAATGAAGAGGAATATTTGAAACATTAGAAGGATCCACATCATTAGCAGTATCTATAACATATTTTGTAATGGTAGGCAAATGATAGCTGCCTATAGAATCCTGATAAACCTGCCATTCACAAGACAAAGCCAAGGAAGAAGAAACCATAGTTAAATCAAGACCATTTGGTCTCCATAGATGAGACCCTACAGTAGTTGGCTGACCATCATTTAAGAGTATCAAGTCATTTTCATCCATGGAATTCATTATAGCTCTGCCACGAGAGTCGTCACTACAACAACCCCAAAAAGTGTGATGGGCATTAAAGTCCCCAGCAATTATCAATGGTTTAGGTATACTATTTATTAGTGAATCAAATTTGTTCTTTTCGAAACTAGGACTGCAATTTCCAGGACTGTAAAAACTAACTACTGAAATGTATTTGTTATTAATTTTAATTTTAATTGCAATATTTTGAATAGAATCGTCAAAATATGTGTCTAATAATCTAAATTCAATGCCATTACGTATAAATATAGCAACACCATTGTGATCATTACCACAATCATTCCTAACTGTGGTATAGCCACGAATGTTGTATTGTATGTGTGGTTTTAACCATGTTTCTGAAACTAAAGCTAAATGTATGTCATTATTATAGAGAAACTGTTGAAACTGTAGTTTATTACTTAGCAAACTTTGTGCATTCCACTGAGCAATATTTAAAATTTTGTTAGTGAATTTTATATTATAATATTTTTACCTTTAATAGTCTCTCTAATAGCAGATGTTATAGTTTGTGTACAAATACTTTCATTTTGTGTTTTATTTAACTTAATCAAGTTAACAATAGATTCTGTCAACAAACTTAATGCTGTGCTATTAGACAACATCAAGTTTATAATATCTGTCGAATGTTCCGATTTGTTCAGTGATGGGAAATTAGCTTTATTAAATAAGTCCGAAAAAGGGGTTTTCGATGTATTTCTGCTTTCAGCAATCTTTCTTTTCTTAATGGGACATTGGCCAGATATGGATAAATGATTACCTTTGCAATGAACACATACAGCTTTTTCAGCAGGTACAGAGCACTCCTTGAAGGAATGACCCTCAGTACATACTGAGCATCTTTGCGAATTTTTACAAAATTTGGCTAAATGCCCAAAACGTAAGCAACGGAAACACTGCTTGACTGGTGGAATATAGGGCAGTACTGAAAGCCGCCACATCTTAATATGAACGTAATCTGGTAAAGATGTAGATGAAGCAAAAGTAATAACTACAGTTTGGGTAGGCTGTAGTTCAGATGAGCTACCTACTCTAACTTTTTTCATTATTCTTCTAACGCTTATAATTTTTTTTGAACTTGATATTGCCTTAAAAAATTTTTTATTTGACATATCCGTAGGTACTGACGTGATAACTCCAGACAATTCTGTCGTTCCAGCCGGAATCGACGCTTTGATCGACTGTTCTTTCAGAAAAGTAACATTGTCCAAGAATGAATTGGCTAAATTCGGGCGATCGAAAACTACGCCGATTTTGTATCTGTTAATTTTTTTCAAGTACTTAATTCCTTTAACAAATCTAGTGAAGCATCCACTCAGGTACATCATATCTCTTTGGCCTATTGGTTGTTCTTCATTTGTGCTCTCGATAAATACAATAAAGTCATACCCAGCTACGGCATCCTCAGGGTACCTGCGACTGTAGTCTGTAACCCTATACGGGGCATACTTCTCTGTAGGCTTTTCTTCCGCAGTGCAGGAGTCGACGTAGTCAGACTCACTTGTCTCCGAAGATGAATCCGGAGGACCAGTACCAATCCCTTCACCAGGATCTTGTTTGGGTTTTTTCTTTTCTTAGGCATCTTAAATCCCGCTTTATAAACTAAGTTAGTAGGATAAAAAAAAGGAAAATATGTACAAACTAAATTAAAATTAAAGTAAAATTACAAGAAGCAAAAAAAAGACCGCCTATTATTTCAAGGTTCCCGCGCTTTTTTTTTTCCAATCCAAAGACATTTTTTTTTTTTGGTTCTTTTCGTCCCTCTTTGGGACAGGCAAAGGGAGCTGAGCCCATACAGCCAAGTCTGATTTAGTTTTCTTTTTCTTCCAATTCTTCTTTTTTTTTCTTTCTTGTCTTTCTATAATATAATCAAGGCCGAAACCATGTCTTCTTTATTCAATGTCTTCGATATCCAATAGTCAGGCCGAAACCAAGTCTTATTTTTAACAATGTCTTCAATAACCAATAGTTAGGCGTAAGCCAAGTCTTCTTTTAATATATTCAAGTTCAGTACCTTTTGTTAGACCGGAGGCGAGTCTTCTTTCATGTTTTATTTAATATTATCTCAATATCTCAATATCATATAATTTTATGTCAAAAGTGTAGTAGTTGTCAAATTCAAATTTCATCAACAGTTGATACAATAAAATCGTAAATTGGTAAAAAACAATCTTTTTTCGTCAAAAGTTGCTGAAGCGAGCGCGGGATATCTTCAGCATTTTCATAAATACCTAGCAGGCGATCAACTAAAATGATCCTTTGAAGAGCAAAATTAGGACAATCAAATACAATGTGATCCAATGTTTGTATAGCAGAATTACAATAATCACAATTTGGGGAAGACAGAATGCCAATTCTAAACAGATGTGCATTAAATCGACAGTGACCTAGCCGTAGACGACAAATCGTTGTATAAAACTTTCTGTTCCGATAGATATTTCCTCCTGTAAACCAAGGAGGAGAAATCTTTGTTTTAATTTCAGCTAGCCACTTTCCTTTGGTTTCAACTACATGCTGCCAGAAATTGTGAAATTCACGTGCCAGTTTTGATTTGAAATAAGTCAACGCATCTGAATTTGGAATGGGCTTATGCAAAATTGGACATTCCTGATGATGATTAACAATGAATTTAGCCAGGTAATCAACTTGTTCATTTCCAACTACCCCGATATGTGAAGGAGTCCAGAAAAGGACGATATCTTTAAACTTATGTAAATTATTGTATTTTTCTCTGATATTATAAATTATGTAACTTGTTTTTGCATTACAACTGGGATTTTCTAGTGCTCTCAATACACTCATACTATCAGTGATAATGATCCATTTATTTTCTTGCCTAGTCTCAATATACTCTAAAGCACTGAGTATTGCCATAGCCTCTGCTGTATACACAGTTGCTACTGAAGACAACCTATTTCCAAACCCACTTCGAGCCTGAACGTCATAAATAGCCATAGAAACAGCATTATCATTTTTTGAGCCATCTGTGTACAATTGATTGTAACCATTCCATTCCTCAAGCATTCTGTAAACATCCTCTTTAAACTTCAAAGATTCATTAATTACTATTTTAAATGGACAATACTTTGATTCATAGGAATATAAATAACAAGGCCAAATGGAGCTAGAAAAATAATTTTGATTAGAACAATCTTTTAAAATTTCAGATAAACCTTGTACTAGAAAAGGGGGATTGATCCCATTAATAGCCTTCTTTAACTGCAATAGAAGAGGATGATCACTGATAGAAGAAATCTTAATGAAGAATTTTGTTCTGAGGTAATTGAATCTAATTATCAATGGAGGCAAACTACATTCGACTTGCATTGACACTATAGGCGTTGAACACATAGCTCCCAAAATAATACGTAAGCATCTATTTTGCACTTTTTCTAGTTTTTCTACTAGTTTTTGTACACCACTATAGCAAAAAAATGCATATTCGAAGTGACTTCTTACTAAGGACTTATATAAAATCAGTAATGTCCCTGGATCAGCACCCCAATAAGTGCCAGCGAGAGATTTCAAAATATTGCAAGCTTTTAATGCTCTGTTTGCTAAGTAATCAACATACACATTCCATTTAAAATTACTGAGAAAAGTAACACCTAAAAATTTTATGGAACTATCCACTAACATAAGGCTATTATTGTAATAAATTTTAATACTAGGAGAACCAACAACATTTTTGGAAAAGACAACAACCTTACTTTTCTCATAGCTGACCTCCAAACTGAGACTTTCAAAATAATGTCCCAATTTTTCCAAGCTAGCATTGAGTTTTGTTTCAATGCTGTTAAGGTTTTCTCCTGAACAATACACAACCAAATCATCAGCAAATTGTAAATTACAGACATCACTACCCAGCACATTATTTAATCTAGCAATATATAAAATAAATAATAGAGGACTTAATATTCCTCCTTGAGAAACTCCTCTATAAGAATACCTAGGTCCTATTAATTGATTATTGACTTTTACATACAATTTACGTTCATTTAAAAACTCAAAAATCCAACTTACTATTTTTTCAGGAACATTTAGTGAAAGGAGAATGGATGACAATGTACTTAAATTTACATTATTAAAAGCACCAACAATATCGAAGAAAACAGATCCCAACATTTTATGCTCGACAAGAGCACTGTGTATATCCAGAGATAAATGACTAAGACTTTCCCGAGCAGAACGACCACATCGAAAGCCAAATTGATTGTAAGGTAGTAGACTATTACTTTCAATGTAAAATATCAAACGTTGTTTTAGAAGCTGTTCAAATATTTTACCAACACACGAACTTAGAGTAATAGGACGATATGAGTCAGCGCTGTTAGGGTCTTTACCCTGTTTCAGGATAGGTATTAAACAATCTGTTTTCCATTCCTCAGGAATAATAGAACAATGCCAAAGTGAATTCAAAATATTTAAAAATATAGACAAACTGTGTGAATTTAATAATTTTAACATTTTGTATGAGAGCCAATCTAAGCCACATGCCGAATCTCTTCTTGATCTTAAAGCAGATTTTAGCTCTTCAATAGAAAAAGTTTCCACCATGAAATTATTTGTGCAATTTTGTAAGTTATTGTGACTGACTGTGTAAAAATTCTGAACTGAATCAGGAGTATACTTATGCAGAAATTGAGAGATCCATTCATAACTAGAAAACAAACTGCTATTTGTAGAAACATTTTTTAACTTCCTCATTTTTGCCCAAACTTGACTCATTGGAGTGAGTCTATTAATAGAATGACAAAACTCTAACCAACATGCACGACGCTCCTGTCGTAGGATACGTTTTTTTCGGGCTTGCATATGTTTGAAACTTATAAAATTGTCTAGACAAGGATTTGATTTAAATAAGATGTATGCTTGCTTACAATCTTGTACAGCTCTAGTGCACTTCTCGTTCCACCAAGGGAGTCGAAGCTTCCTCCTAGATCTGCGAGAGTCGCAAGTGGTATTGTTTTTATTAAAACTGATTACTGACATCTGAACTGCTTGTAGAATTATTGAACAAAAATTATTATATGTATCAATATGACTCGAGTTATTATACTGAAAACTTTCCATCATGTCATTTACAATCTTTTTATAAATAGACCAATCAACTAATTTCAGATTACAATGAAGAGGAATATTTGAAACATTAGAAGGATCCACATCATTAGCAGTATCTATAACATATTTTGTAATGGTAGGCAAATGATAGCTGCCTATAGAATCCTGATAAACCTGCCATTCACAAGACAAAGCCAAGGAAGAAGAAACCATAGTTAAATCAAGACCATTTGGTCTCCATAGATGAGACCCTACAGTAGTTGGCTGACCATCATTTAAGAGTATCAAGTCATTTTCATCCATGGAATTCATTATAGCTCTGCCACGAGAGTCGTCACTACAACAACCCCAAAAAGTGTGATGGGCATTAAAGTCCCCAGCAATTATCAATGGTTTAGGTATACTATTTATTAGTGAATCAAATTTGTTCTTTTCAAAAGTAGGACTGCAATTTCCAGGACTGTAAAAACTAACTACTGAAATGTATTTGTTATTAATTTTAATTTTAATTGCAATATTTTGAATAGAATCGTCAAAATATGTGTCTAATAATCTAAATTCAATGCCATTACGTATAAATATAGCAACACCATTGTGATCATTACCACAATCATTCCTAACTGTGGTATAGCCACGAATGTTGTATTGTATGTGTGGTTTTAACCATGTTTCTGAAACTAAAGCTAAATGTATGTCATTATTATAGAGAAACTGCTGAAAATGTAGTTTATTACTTAGCAAACTTTGTGCATTCCACTGAGCAATATTTAAAATTTTGTTAGTGAATTTTATATTATAATATTTTTACCTTTAATAGTCTCTCTAATAGCAGATGTTATAGTTTGTGTACAAATACTTTCATTTTGTGTTTTATTTAACTTAATCAAGTTAACAATAGATTCTGTCAACAAACTTAATGCTGTGCTATTAGACAACATCAAGTTTATAATATCTGTCGAATGTTCCGATTTGTTCAGTGATGGGAAATTAGCTTTATTAAATAAGTCCGAAAAAGGGGTTTTCGATGTATTTCTGCTTTCAGCAATCTTTCTTTTCTTAATGGGACATTGGCCAGATATGGATAAATGATTACCTTTGCAATGAACACATACAGCTTTTTCAGCAGGTACAGAGCACTCCTTGAAGGAATGACCCTCAGTACATACTGAGCATCTTTGCGAATTTTTACAAAATTTGGCTAAATGCCCAAAACGTAAGCAACGGAAACACTGCTTGACTGGTGGAATATAGGGCAGTACTGAAAGCCGCCACATCTTAATATGAACGTAATCTGGTAAAGATGTAGATGAAGCAAAAGTAATAACTACAGTTTGGGTAGGCTGTAGTTCAGATGAGCTACCTACTCTAACTTTTTTCATTATTCTTCTAACGCTTATAATTTTTTTTGAACTTGATATTGCCTTAAAAATTTTTTTGTTTGACATATCCGTAGGTACTGACGTGATAACTCCAGACAATTCTGTCGTTCCAGCCGGAATCGACGCTTTGATCGACTGTTCTTTCAGAAAAGTAACATTGTCCAAGAATGAATTGGCTAAATTCGGGCGATCGAAAACTACGCCGATTTTGTATCTGTTAATTTTTTTCAAGTACTTAATCCCTTTAACAAATCTAGTGAAGCATCCACTCAGGTACATCATATCTCTTTGGCCTATTGGTTGTTCTTCATTTGTGCTCTCGATAAATACAATAAAGTCATACCCAGCTACGGCATCCTCAGGGTACCTGCGACTGTAGTCTGTAACCCTATACGGGGCATACTTCTCTGTAGCCTTTTCTTCCGCAGTGCAGGAGTCGACGTAGTCAGACTCACTTGTCTCCGAAGATGAATCCGGAGGACCAGTAACAATTTCTCCACCAGGATCTTGTTTGGGTTTTTTTCTTTTCTTAGGCATCTTAAATCTTGTTTTATAAACTAAGTTAATAGAATAAAAACAGGAAAATATGTACAAACTAAATTAAAATTAAAGTAAAATTACAAGAAGTAAAAAAAAGACCGCCTATTATTTCAAGGTTCCCGCGCTTTTTTTTCCTACCACTCCAATCCAAAGACAACAAAACGGCGCTTGTTTTTTTTTTCTAAAGTGGCTGTTTGGTGTTGCCAACCTAAATTACCACAATTATCCCATTCTTATGTTAAAGACTGGGTTACTCTCAAAACTGGTAACATAAAAAAGTAACATACAAGTGTTAAAATTGAAGACATGTTTTAAAACTAGGATAAGGAATAAACAAATGGCGCTTGAACTCAATGTTACATTGAAATAAGTAGCTCTACCAAAGTACTTTCTATACGTTTAAGAATTTATGTATAACTGATTACAAGGTCTGTAATGTAGTTCATTGTTTTCGTGTCACAGTTTATGGACAATAACTTTTTATATGAAACTTTTATGTCATCTATACATTTAAATTCATTTTAAAATAAAATTATACCCACTGTAGTTAAATTATAAACAAAAATGTATTGTGAGGCATAATGCTACAAGATAAAAATATGTCACCTGAAAAAAATAACAAACTAAGCGTACAAAATTAGAGAACTTTTCTTGATTATGAAAAATGTGGCAAAATCTACGGCCTTACCCGACTGCGTTTATTATACCGTGCGGTAGAATAAACGCACCGCAAGGCAGTGCGCGCTCGCCCTAAAACTCTCATTAGATAAATAAAAACCATTTAATTATAGACTGTGGGGATTCGGAAACATCGGAAGCTATCGGAAGAGTGCCAAGATGCATGACGAAACAATCATGAAACTGTTAATCTTTACCCGTGTGAGGAATAAACAAAAAATATATATTAGACATATTATTTTGTTGCCTACCAATATATATGTATATTATCGTTTTTAAATGGAACTCTTAAATCCATACTAAATTATTTGCTAACATAGCATACTAAAATCTGAAAAATTCTGGCAACAAACATGGAACGCAATGCCAAAAGCTAGCTATTCAAGCTCGAAGCAGAAAGAAAAGAGAAGTTACCGTTTTAAAAAAGACAACAAAATCAACGGTCTTTGTCGTGTTCAGCTTGATTGATTTTTTACATAGAAATTAACGAAAATGTGTATCGAAGTGTGAGTTGTTGCTAGATTCTTATCAAGAAGTTAGTGTTAGTAGTCTGCTAGTGTATTTATATTGGTAGTGCGACGAACAAATTCTTTAAAATGAAGGATCCTTTTGTAAAGGATTCGGTGATCGATTCGCCGGCCAGGGAGAGTCTTAGAAATGTGGAAGGTTGCTACAACAAGAACATATTCAAGACTAATTCATTCGCGAACTCCCGCCGCGCTTTGCAGTCGGGAGCTGATAAGATAACGAGAACATTTCGAAGTGTAAGAAACACCTTTGGAAATCTGTCACAGGTAATTTTGCCGAGTCATATTTTAATACAAAGAATTTAATAAACGTACTATATCACGAGCTAAAACTAAACAAAAAACCTTTATTTACAATTACCAACACCGATATTCCTCATAGATAATTCTTTTCTATTTAAAATTAACATCGAAAGTTATGGCCGAAAATTCCATGGTAACAGATATCGATCTTTTCCAGTACCATTCTGAATGTTCTCGTAACTGTACGTATTTCTAACACTGCACCAATATGCTACCCTTTCCTATGTAGTGCCCCATTTTGTTTAGGAAATCAATATACTGAACCAAATTTAACAATAAATTAACATGTGAAGAAACAGAAGCCAAGACTTCTTTATCTCTTTTTCTTCAGATTCTAGCATAAACCCATTTATGTTCCCTTGTGAACTTGTAAAAGGCATTGTAATCTTTACTTTTTAAATCCTACTTTTGCTTTTCACCATAAGAGCAAGTATACAAGTACTGGCTGAAGTCAATGACCTATAATGCTCTTTTCAGTTTGTCTCCTTCTATAACTCAATGAGCAAAATCAGTTTGATTCTTGTCACTATGGCTACTGTATACTTGTGCCTGCAACTTAGTCCACATTGAATAATGTCTTTTTTCTCATTTTTAATGCAATCTGTTCTGGGTTATTTAGCAATAGGTGGATTCCTAATCTTGCACCGTATTAAGCCACTGCCCCTTGTGATTGATACTACAGCTTCATTCTGGTTGAAAGTCGGTGCCCTTCATTTCAGTTTTGTAAAGATAACTGGGTTTGACATTAGTTCTCTTAGATTCGTGTATTTCTTTTTTGATGGCTTTTATATTTACATCCCTAGGAAACTTTAACTGAGACACAACAGATCCTGTCTACCTGTGATTGTGCAGCAAAAGACAAATACATAAATCCGTTCAACCCTTTTGGAAGGATTGAGAATCAAATATAATCACAATAATAACTATAAGAATCAATATTGAAAAGAGCCTTTTAGCAAACATAAACTAGGTTGTAGTGACATTGATGCACAACTTGTGCCATTGATTCAGTACATGATTCTGCTCTCCTCCATTCTGCAATAAAATTCTCCATTAGAAAAAAATACTTTTGTATGTAACAGCAGTTATTTATTTGTTGAATATTGATGAAATTCAGAATCATGTGCATGTGAATTCATGGTTCCAGTTGGCATGTCGATGGGTGCCATCCTGGATAAAATCATGTTTTCTCAGTTCATAAAAATGACCACATGGAGTATTCTAATTCAGCATTTCAGATTGGGAGGCAGACGTCGTCACCGTCTCACTGATCCAGTGTCTCCATGCAGGGCACCAACCACACCCGTCATGAAGAAGAAACAGGTATGAATTCATAACTGCTTTTACATAAATCTGTGCCTAAAAACCGGCCAAGTGCGAGTCGGACTCGCGCACCGAGGGTTCCGTACAAACCTGTAGGTATTCTCGGTTTAAAAATATATATTTTTTTTAATTTTTATATTTTAGTTGATTGAATGTAAGGTAAATTGCGGTTTACGATTTATGACGTTTTAAAAAAAACTACTCACTCGATCTCGTTCAAACCAATTTTCGGTGGTAGTTTAAATGGTAATTATATATTTTTTTTTAGTTTTATCATTCTCTTATTTTAGAAGTTACGGGGGGGACACACACATTTTACCACTTTGGAAGTGTCTCTCGCGCAAACTATTCAGTTTAGAAAAAAATTATAATAGAAACCTCATTACCATTTTTGAAGACCTATTCATAGATACTCCACACGTATGGGTTTGATGAAAAAAAACATTTTTGAGTTTCAGTTCTATGTATGGGGAACCCCAAAATTTATTGTTTTTTTCTACTTTAGTGTGAAAATCTTAATGCGGTTCACAGAATACATCTACTTACCAAGTTTCAACAGCATAGCTCTTATAGTTTCGGAATAAAATGGCTGTGACATACGGACGGACGGACAGACAGACAGACAGACAGACAGACAGACAGACATGACGAATCTATAAGGGTTCCGTTTTTTGCCATTTGGCAACGGAACCCTAAAAAAGCTGAGACTGAGGTCGTGGGTTCGATTCCCACCCAGGACAAATCTTTGTGTGATGAGCACAATCATTTGTCCTGTGTCTGGGTGTAATTTATCTATATTTATCTATAATATGTATGTATTTAGAAATATATAAGTATATTTATCAGTTGTCTAGTTACCATAGTACAGGCTCTGCCTAGTTTGGAATCAGATAACAGAGTGCTGGTTGTCCAAAAAAAAAAATTGTGGGATGCATCGTATAGTGCGGGAATTTGGACCTGGGTTATATGTTTCTCTTCCTCTAAATCGGAGAAACTCATTGTTTTTATTCAATGTTTTGTCTCGACTAGTGTTGCGAAGGACTCGAGTCCTCGAGTCGTAATTTTAAAGACTTGACTCAATTATGCAAGACTCATTGTACTCAAAAGGCTCGGAGTCTAGAGTCAAGCCGAGCCCGAGTCATTTACGAGTCTAAAAAAAGGGACTCGAGTTTTAAAAAGGACTCGAGTCTTAAAATGAACTCGAGTCTTAAAATGAACTCGAGCCTTGTTGACTGATTTTTTTTATACGCAAAGTTACATCATAACCACTAATTTGAATTTATTGTTTTCTTTCGAGTTTTTTCGAATGATGAGGTACAAGTTTCATCTTCATGCTCCGAGTTTTTCTTTAAGACTCGGTTTCATTTTAAGACTCGAATCCTTTTTATGACTCGAGCCCTTTTTAAGACCCGAGTCTTTTTTAAGACTTATCTGTAGGCAGCTTATCTGTAGACTCCGAGCCTTTTGAGCACACTGAGTCTTGAATAATTGCGTCGAGTCTTTAAAATTAGGACTCGAGTCCTTTGCAACTCTAGTCTCGACCGTATGTGTCACTAATGGTCTTTGGTAGGGCTATAATGTTGTCGTCTTTCGTTCGGCCCGTAGCTGCAAACGACGTGTCGATATATTGAAACCAGTAGTGACATTGAATTTGTAGCACAGTTTATTTCAGGGGTGTTATAGGCGTGTTCAGGTCGGCATAATTCGGTACAGTCAGGTAGCAAAATCCTACTAATATTATAAATGCGAAAGTTTGTAGGTATGTGTATGGATGTGTGGATCTTTGTTACTCTTTCACGCAAAAACTACTGAACGGATTTGGATGAAATTTGGAATACAGATAGTTTATAGCCTGGATTAACACATAGGCTACTTTTTATCCCGGTAGTACCTTCCCGCGGGATATTATCCGAACTCCACGCGGGCGAAGCCGCTGGGAAAAGCTAGTATATTATAAAGAGATTTTGCCGCCTGGCTGCGTGGATTAGAAAAAATGTGATGATGTGTGAAATGTGAATAAGATTTTTTCTGACATTAATAACTTAAATAACATTTTGTGTGAAATTAGCTTTACTAACATTTTGTCTGGTTAATTCCAGATACTTGGCAGGAGCCCTACTAAGCTATACAGCCCCTTCGGCATAGAGACACCGCACAGCCGGGACTTTAGAATGTCGCCGTATATGCCCGATACACCCGACCATGGGTAAGTTATCATAAAGTTATTCGTTTTAAAGAAATTCCTAATGGAAAAACCCAATGAGTGCCCCTGTATCTGTCAAGTGTGACATACTTTTGCAGAGTATAATATCTCCCGCCCCGGTGGCTAGTGTCCGGTGAGATTGGCCGCCATAGCCGAAATACGGTCTGGACGACTATGATTAGTTCTAGAATTCAGTTTCCTCAACTTATTATTTGATAACCATGGATGCTCAGAAGAGCTATCAACGGTTGGATTTTTGAACCAGATAAGTCTTGCGACTGATAATTCGAATTAAAAAAAAAATGTAATTGGGTGGCGGACTGTCCACCACGGACTTCATCAAACAAACATATAAAACTGGCTGTCAGTGATCAGTCGATTGAAACCTTCCTCCCAGTTTTGTAATACAAGGCTTACCAACTAGTGTTGCAAAGGACTCGAGTCCTCGAGTCGTAATTTTAAAGACTCGACTCAATTTTGCAAGACTTCAGTGTGCTCAAAAGGGTCGGAGTCTAAAGTCAAGCCGAGCCCGAGTCATTTAACAGCCACTCGAGTCTTAAAAAGGACTCGGTTCTTAGAAAAGGACCCGAGTCTTAAAATGAAATCGAGTCTATGAATAACTCGACAGATTTTTTTGTACACATAATTACATCATAACCTCATTTGAACTTATCACCAATTCGAGTCTCAAGTCTCATCTTCATGCTCCGAGTTTTTCTTTAAGACTCGAGTTCATTTTAAGACTCGAGTCCTTTTTAAGACTCGAGTGCTTGACTCTAGACTTCGAACCTTTTGAGCACACTGAGTCTTGCATAATTGAGTCGAGTCTTTAAAATTACGACTCGAGGACTCGAGTCCTTTGCAACACTATTACCAACTGCAAGGGCATCTACAATACACACATGTCCGCTGAAGCGAACTACGCGTTAGACGCAACGCAAAATACTGCAACAAGCAAGCAGAGTTTACCGCCCAACTAGCATAATAATATATACAACCTCTCGACATCATTCGTCAAATACCCCTTGCTCTACGAAGTGCCAGCCCTCGCCTTAGCAGAATCTGTAGTTCTAAATTCCCCACTTAAAAATAATTCTGATCTGATCCAGCCTGTCACATCTCGTTATCCTCCCCTAGCGACGCCCTAAGCCAAGTTTCGTGCCTTTAGCGTGCAGTCACTTAATAAGTAATTCGCCTCTGGCTTGGAGGCAACCACAGGATATCCCGGTTAAGTAGCTACTACCTCTCAAGATCAAATACGAGATGTCTTAAAAATAATCATCGGTCAGTTGCCCGCCAAACAACACCCGTGTGATCAGAGGGACCTCCCATTTCTATAAGTGAATTTTACACACTTCTTCATACCTCAAGCCAATTTTATGCTTTCTCATGCTACTTGTACTTAATTTCCAGTTTATCACCGAAGCGGCGCAAAGGTATCACCCACTCGTGGCATGTCCTCGCCAAGAAGAGACCTCGAGCGCTCTTCCACTGAAGCTTCTATAACTACTCGTTATAACTCAACGCACAAATGTATCCCACCGCTTAATGTAAGACTTGCTTCAAGAGGCTACAAGATATTGTTAAGACGCGAATGTCGGTCGTGAAGAGAGTTCTTTTACAACAAGCTTATGTTGGTTAAAAAATAGTATAATTTCTACATGTATGTAGACTACATTATATTATGATAAGAGTTGCTGGGTGATGTTTCCAAATAACTTAGTATTGGTAAATTTGGTAAATCCAAATGATATGAAATGGCGAAAAATGCACAAATCTTAAGAGCCAAACATTGTTACAGTTTTGGAAAATCCAATTACTGAGCTTTTAAACCAGAATAATAAATATGTATTCGCAAATAAGTGACATGGTTATTGTGACATTGCATGAATTGCTATATTTCGAGTTTATTTAACTTTGCAAACTTATTTGGAAAACAAAAGGCTCAGTTTCCTAACCTGCGAGTCTAAAAAGGCCACTTTGGCAGAATCATAATAGGATAATAAGAATCATATTATAAATCGTAAAATGGCATATGGTCACAAATTGACAACCCATAATGACAGTTCATTCTGAACTGAATTGAGTATGATTGTGCTAATATGTGTCATCATTTCACGTAAATTACAGGAATTGCTAATGAATTGCTGGGAATTCAGAATATGAATTGCTTAATGTGGCCTTTTTAGGCCCTCAGCTTGCCCACGCCCAAGCTTATTGAGCAAAAACCTATGTCCAGCAGTGGCCTACAAAAGGCTGGTTTCGTTGTAATGCTACTAAAACTCGGGATGGCCTAATCACAAACAAGATTTTTGCGTTTGACATCGCTTAAACCATAGTTCTAGTTTTTGAAATTAGAACGTGACTATTATTAAAAAAATAAACTTCTTATTACAAACCTGACAAACTTGGTCCATTGCTAAGTGGTCAGTTTTGTATTGTTTTGTAAAGAACTTTAAATTTTTCGATAAAACGTTCGAAATACAAAAATGGCTCCATGGTTTAAACCAAAGTCTGACGAAAACCTATCTTTTAATAAGAAGGGGATAGTTTAATTATACTAAGCACAGACTGATTTGATCATTTATCATCATTGATATTCGTGGTTAGCAATCTCTTGTCGCCAGTATTGTCGATATTTTGTATGCAATTGGTGCTATACTCATAGTATTTACTTATTATTGAAATACATCCGCGATTGGCTTATTCCCGTCGATATTAAATAACTTAAGATCGGTGACAGTTAGAATTATTAGTACAAAAGTAATAAATTGGTAAACCATGGACTGAAGAACGATCTTGATCATAGTAAAATCTAGATCTAGAAAAGCAAACCATCTGTAATGTACTAATAATATTTAACTTTCCCATAAAATATGTATTTTTAAGATAACTGCAAAATTCCTTTGAATTAAGTTCTACTAGAACTGTTCGGTGATTTACGTATGTACTTATATCCAATTGAATTGTATTAAGATATCACGTATTATTGCATATTCAGTATTATGACGCCAAATTGTATGGCTTTGAGTACAAATTGTATAATTATACCGTCGGATAAAATGGAGTAGTGGAAAAGCAGAAATAATTCAAATGAATTATAGAAACGGGCTAATAAAGGCTCCCGCAGACAACCGCGACGCAACAACGCGATGCGCCTTTTGGTAGAACAATTTGTATGAAAAGTTCATGGAAATTGTTCTGAAAGAGCACCGTCGTGGCTGTCTGCGGGGATCTTTTCGCGTATTTCGTTAGCTTAATTAGTTAGGACAGGACTATCAATTATTCTTTACATTACTAACAAGTTTAGATATTAAAGAAGATATTTGATAGTATGCCGAACTGTTTATAAGAATGTATTATTAATACATAAGGTTTATTGAAGTCCACTGCTGGACATAGGACTCAAAAACTTGGTACAGTTTGGTACACAATGTATGCTACTCCATTTTCGTTCGACTAAACACGTAGGTACGTATAGTTTTTTTTTTTACACTAATACGCTTCGCTGTGACAATATTGTAAACGCCTATTACTATTTATACGTAGATTAAGATTGTGTGATTTTTTTTTCTGGAATCTCGCCGGATTTTTTTCTTTATCGTCGAATACAGTCCGCGTCATGAGAAAGTAAAATAATTTTGGAAAATTATATGAAAAGATTTTTTGTAGATGGCAACTTTTGAATAAGTGTAAAATGGCGTTGACTGTACTTTTAAGACTGATTGTCTTGTAGTTGTATATTTTTACTAATTTCTTAGTCGAGGAGGCTCAAATGTATTTTTTCCCACCAATTTTTTTTATATTTTAATACCATGGTGTGTATTATTATTTTTAATGTATTTTCATCAGTTGTATGTAAACCATTAGCTATGAGGCACTGCGGTGTCATTTATTATATTGGGTTTTCTACAAATTACTGTTTCATTTACTTTTACTCACATTTCAATACCGCTTGTATATGGCATTTTGACCCTTATCAAGTAAGTTTACCCTATTACAAATCATAGAGGCTGGTTTTCGTAGTTTATTTTGTTACACTAATTTTTTTTTCAGGTCTGGTCATTAAATCACATCTACTATATGTTTTTGGGGGCACTGAATCCAAATTATTTATTTATTTATTTAAGGAAAAACAAACAGTAACACAATAAGAGATAGACATAATCTTAAATATTACATTTTGAACAATTGTGAAACCCACAACGTTCTCCACAGATTACAATGCAAAGTATTTAAAACTTGCTGGTAGTACAGATACAATGCCTATACAACAGCCATTGTCCTACAACTCTGGATCTGGATTTTGAAATTTATACAAGAAAAAGTAAGTGTGTGCATACATGATTAAATTATATTGATACAAGATTAAATTATATTGCGCTATTTTAAATTACTTTGCTGATCCTTTAGGGTTGCTCGGATTTGATTCTTAAATGCATTTAATAATCCAAAAACATATAATAGATGTGATCAAAGGACCAGACCTGAAAAAAAAATCAGTGCTGATGACCCTGAAAAAGTGGTTTCTTGAGGTTATGATCAACTGATGGAGCTAAGTGAACTTGAGATTCGGATTCAGCGAACCCAAAAACATTATAGGGGATGTGGTTTCATGATCAGACCATAGAAAAAAATGTTGACGTACTGATGACCCATAAAAGTGGGTTTTTTAAGGTTATGGCCAAACCTAGACCCGATGGAGTTAAATGGACTTCCGATTCGGATTCAGCGACCCCATAAACATATACCTAGTCAACATAGTGAGACCACCAGATCATAACTTTTTTCTTTTTGTGGGGCTGTTATCGATCCGGTGCCTCGAATAGAACGCGAAAATTGAAATCACGTCAACAACGGATGTCGCTGAAAACCAGCGCTGGGGCTCTGTCTCTCGCATAGGGTCGCAGCATTATGCTGAGAGATGGTCGTTTTGGGTCGCCATCTTGTTCTTTGCGTCATGTTACTGGAAATATACGTTTTTCTTTCTTTCTTTTGTGTATGTCGATTTAGTACTTATATTATGGAACAATTTAGTTACTTTGGCCACTACAAAGTATACACGAGTATTTGCGTACTACTCGTGTATAGATTGGAAGACCTTGATTTAAAAAAGTGATTTCCAATCTATACGTGACTAGTTTCGCACCCTTGCGTTCTAGCCTTGTACAGAATGGAAATACGCCTCTGCGACCATTCTTCCATAAAATAAGTACAGTGCTAATCCGCATGCAAACTAATCCTGTAAAGACGAGCGACCGGCGAGTGCCAGAAACGACACGGTTTGGGGAGGTTAGGTTAGGTTAAAACTGTGACCTCTTATGGAAACGCCTTGATTCTGTTGACGAGCCCTATCAGCGAAGTGTCCTGTCAAGCGTTGCTACTTCCCCTTCATTTTACTCGTCAACCCCATACCTCTTCCGGCCTTTAAATCGATGTCGATACACGAAAATTCGAAAGTTAGGTTAGAACATTGAAAAAAATATTTCTCAAAAGGGGGGAGGGGGGTTTCGAAACTTTTCGTTCACAGGAGGGGGGCTTTACACCTCCCTCCTCCCTCCCCCTACCACCCCTTAAATCGAAGCCCGCCAAGCCCGTCAATCAGAAGTCCTACCAAATTTCTATGGTGGCATTATGGCCTTGTATAAATTGGAAAGGTGCACGTGCGCGTCTACCTTACAAACTATATACAAATAGTACACAAAATTTCTGTATACATTGTAAACACAAATTCAAAAATTGCGTTACAAAGTATACGCGAGCAGATTCCTATGGTTGCGTTTTGGCCATGTACAGAATGGAAATACGCGTCGCAGAGCTAGTGAACCCATATTACTGAAACGAGTGGAGGAGGATAAAAATAAAAGATTTTATTGGATCATATTTTTATTACTAAAAAATATCTTCACAGCTCAAACTTATAAAAAAAAACATTAGAAATGGATACCTTAAGTAGTTTAATTTATACAGGATAGTATGCTTCGCTAAAAACTATTTTAAGAAGTTTTTATCTTTCCTGGTGTAGTGCTTTTGGAAATATGTATCTAACATAATTACACTCTTAGTCTAACGATAGGTATCATGATGAGAGGTGGCAGAATACATCTATCTGTCAGCAAGTGCGAATGAGAGGCAAATAGCACTGTAAGTATATTATAGCCAAGTCACTTACAAATTACACAATAGTGATATTGTATTATTTACAGTTTAAATAGACGAATTTAAAAAGTCTGTAATCACATCTGTAACTTTTACATAAAAGATAGCGGGTTTTTTAACCTCTAAGTCCCTGAGATACCACATTTGGTATCGACACAATGGTTTTTTAATTGTGTCTGTAATTACGGTAATTGACTGGTTAAACTCGATAAACTTAAAATTAACGTGTTTGTCACATATTAGTAATCCTACTAGTCTTTAGAAAATAAAACGTCCGAGCTACAACTAAGTATCATTATCGAGAATGTAAAACGAGGTCCTTATTTATGATTCGGTGGATTGGATATTGCAGAACTGATAGGACCTCATCATAGTATATAATAATATGTACCTTATCTCTATGTATATAGAAGCAATAGTTGTTGACCCTACACGTTGGCCCAATGTCGAGTTCTGCCTTATATTATCCTTACCGTATTGAGATTTCTAGATAGGCTATCCAAGTTAGGCATGCAACGATAAACTGCTGGAAAGACCTATTTTTCAGACAATTTCAGTGTTAATTAAATGCACTTATGAGTTTAAATTGTTTGAGTAAATTATATAGTATTTCTGTACAATATACAAGATTTTTATTTTTAGCAAGAACTGTCCCATTTCCGCAAAACATGTCAATATTCCTTATGAATAACGAGGTAATCTTAATATTTACATTTTTACCTAAACTAAGAAGGAAATAACAACAACAAAAAAAAAAACTAAACCTAGCAATTACTGGCACTTTTCTCGGAGTCAGCGAATTATTAGATACCCATAGACATTTTTGTATAAATCGTATACATACAAATAAATGTTTCAATTCTTTTCTTTAAAAATATAACAATTGGCTAGCACCATATTATCATACCAAGATTCTATCTTACGAAAAAAAAACTTATCAGCAAAAGGGATCACAAGAAACCAATAGGACCAACAATTAGATATTTTGCGAGATTTTATAGAAAATCTATCCAGACTCCAAATTAATCCTACATAAGGATTGACCAACAACTAAACAGCCCCGATTAAAATAGAATATATAGAACACACGAAAATAATTGAAATCGTTGCAATTGTAACACACTAGGACTTGTACTAAACTAATTTGCAAAAAAACCTACAAATTCCTTGGCGCATAAAAACGCATTGCAGAACGAAAAGACAAATTTAGTGCGATATTACGAGAACTATGCCGTAGACAGACAAGTACCTATATCCAAAATGCAATCTGTAGCTTTCCTTTTCAACCAACCATTGTTGAACCATTTATGTTCAATTTTTTTTTTTCGAATTGAAACTTGATGGTCCATCGGTAAATAGCCACAGTGTTTTGAAAATTGAAAGTTTTTTTTTCGAGTCCTAAGTCATTCTTACCACGCGGCCTTTCATCAACAGTGGTATGAGGCAGGCTAATAGTAACAGTAAGTCATTTTATACACATTATATTAGTAGGTAGGTACAAGTATTAAAATTAGGTAGGTAAACTAGTTCTTATCTTCAAACGGACAGTAATAAGCAACACATAAAAAACAACCGTAAAACTAAAAATTCAAGCAAGAGTAACTTCTACAGATGCCATAAGCAGACTAGATTTGTTCAGTGTTCAAAGCGAGTTTATTTCGACTGAAAATCAATACTAAGTGCAATCCACGTCTAATTGGAGGGGAGCCTATTGCCACCAACCGAGTACAAATCCAGACTCCTGCTACTGAGAAGATGTACATAGAAAAATCCAATAATACTTTATCCGACCCGAGAATAGAACCTTAGACTTCACTCTGCCAGGGTCGCGAGATCTGTTCGAAAGAGATACCGTGGTCCTGGCAGATGGCCAACAGAAGGAACACGGGTGGGTTTTAGTCAGTAAAAGTCTGACACACCCTCCCGCTCCGCCCAAGAGCGGGAGACGTCATTTGATGATTTCCGAGCCAAAAAAAAGACCTCACAATCAGCACCACTAAACCAACGAATTCAACTTATATTTTTCACAATTAATTCTCTATATCCTCGAAGCAACCAACACCTTGATGGTAGATGTCACAATGGAATCGTCTAGGTTTTGTTTTTTTTTTTTTTTATTGGGCAATTTTAGACGTCAATAAGTAGCCAAATTTTTCGTACTATGTCCAAGAAGTGAAAAACAAAAGGTTAAAAAAAAATCATCGAATCTGAGGCTGAACTAAATAACTGCCACGAAATGCATCAAAATGCTTCGAAAGTGACCTTGTTTGTTAGTTGCAGTCGGGTTCCTTGTACTTTTTTTTACACTAAGCTGACTTACAAAAAAATCATTGACCATATGGCAACCAAAATGTCCATTTTAAATTTGAATCAACCAATGAGATTACTATAGATACAAATAGCTTACAAGTTCTCTATCAAACCCGCTGCGCAAGTTCATATAATCCCGTAGTTCGTTTCTAGAAATAAGTCTTTCAATAGGAATATATGAACTTTGAGGGTTGTATTTATGATTTTTATGGTTATAATTCTGTTAGTACATATTTATAATGATCGCGAATCATATTTTATTCAACATACAACGTAATAATGACCTCCAAATTGTAAAAACGAATTAGAATTTTGCTGGGTACCCTGACACTTCCTCCTTAATCGTATTCACTGGGTATTAAAATATAATTTGTGTCTTACATTAATACAACTAGTCAGCTACAATTTAGAATACCGATAAATAAATCTGAAAAAATAATGGTGAAGCAAATTGACTAGAAACTTAAATTGTCCGTAGGTATATTCAAATCACAAACTGTCATTATATGACAGCTGTATGAAAAGGCTGTGACACGGCCAATTGTCGTATTTGCTTTACTATTAATTTCCCGGACTGTATTTGTAATTGTAACTTAACCAAGTGATGAGCTTCAATACTGCGGACCAGGCTGTCTGTTTACGTAGTTCTGAAAATAATGTTAAAAGTATTAGTAAAAGATATGTTTACAGAACTCCCTGTTAATTAACAAGAAGCAATTTAGCTCTCGAGGATAATGATTGAAAACAATATTTTGATTTCATAGATTAAACGACTTTTATTTCGTCTTCAAGTTATTGAATTTAAAGGGCAAAAATTTGCTCGTTATAAAGTTGCTTGTTAGAATATAGCGGGAAGACAAGAATATCGAAGTTTCGTTCCGTAAACTCTGCCCTATCCCAGAGATTAATAGATTTAAATTAAATTATTGGCAAAACTTTTCAATCTGATGTGAAGTTCGCTAATCCATTAAGTTACCCTTTTCTAATTCGCTGCGATTATATCCCAAATGCATTAAGTAGTAAGTAATTAAATCCCAAATGATGATGGTGTGATGTCTTTCAGTCCAAAGATTGTTCTAAGAGCTAAATTATCGCTTACTGCACCCATTCGTTTATAATCTGTCATGTTCAATGAATCCATTTTTTTTCTAAAGGGTCTTCGATCGTCAATGTTGGTTTATTTAAAGAACACGAATAGAAAATTCGCAATTTATCCTACAGAAGTGATAAAATCAGTTATACATACAGAAGGGCTCTTGAACGTCACCTGCCGTTGATTAAAAGGTAATCTTGGAGGCGGCCTCATTTGATACCACACAGACGGCCTCATGGTAAACCGCGGAGGTGCACCACGGGGAGGTGTATCCCGTGTAGGAGTGTCATGCATAAAGTCCTGGCTGGCCATCGGAGGCGGGAATTTATGGGCGAATATCGATCGATTCCGCCATTTCTTGATGTTCGGTTTGGCCGAGTCGTTGTTGGTATCCGATTCTGTGTTGTTGCCGTAAAATTTCGAGGGGCCGGGGGTTGCCAAAGATTTCGAGTGGTCGATCGCTCGGGCTTGCGAGTCACCGGATCTTAACGACGCTCGGTTGAAGATGATCGCCGGGTTCGTGCCTATAGTAAATTCTGGCTTCGTCGGCTCTTCAGCCGCTTTGTTCTGTTGAAATCATTTCAGTATATCAATAAAAAGTACTTTAATAATTTTATTTCCAAGTGATTTTAAAAATATACTGATGATGAAGAGTGATGAGTAAATGTAGTGACAAATATTTAAAACAGTATGGTCAGATGATCTGGTCATGTTAAGAGGATGAATATAAGGCGACTAAAGAATGTATTTACAGCGCAGATGTGAAATGGGACGCCCTAGAATGACATCATTGCAGAGAAGACGTTCACAGCTGGACATAAGCCTCCCCCAAAATGCAGGGGGATTTGCCATAGTCGCCACGTTTGGCAAGCAGATTGGCGATTGCAATATGTCGGTAAAATGCATAGAGAACGCTGCTGCTTACGGTCTAGTCAGTCCCTTAGTCGCCTTTTAAGACACTCACCGGAAGAAATGGGAAGACTGGCATCATTATAGTGACATTATTGGTGGTTTAAGTTCGTTAGACAGATCAGGTGCGTACAACTCGCAACCGGCTTGTGTGTATGACCAGATCGTAAACGAGGCAAAAGTACTGTACAGGGATCGGCGGAGGTGGCGTTCGGTTTGTGCCGACCCACATGGCGTATGAGCTCATATTGTCAACTTCTCAATATGTAAAATTCGCATAATGTCAATTTCTTAAAATGTAGATTTCTCACAATGATAAATTCGCATAAAGTCAACTTCTTAAAATTACAAATTCGCTTATTGACAACTCCGTAGTTTCTATGTCAATCGGACGCAAAATATCCACTTCGCACAATGTCCACTTTTTAGAATATCAAATTCACATAATGTCAACTTCTTTAAATGACAAATTCGCTTAATAGCTACTCCACATAGTTTCTACTTTAACAAGGTAATTTGAATGTGGTTAATAGGTAGGTATACATATACTAAGGGTTATATGAAAGTAGGTAATCTGAACACTGTGTTATACGGTATCACCTTAAACAAATACAAAAAAAATATCACCAACATCAAAATGACGAAACTGATATAACATACCATAAACTAAGAAGAACTTTGATTCTCCATTATTAAAGATAAAATATACCGGGATCAGAGATTCTCTGACAGTCTTTTTAAAGTTTTAAGAAATAGGAGACGACCTCGTGATATACTTTTGAATGAAATATTTGAGCAAAATGAAAGTCGAAATATTGCATCATTTTTTAAAAGATTACATTTTCATTTCAAAAACATAATTAAAAAAATATATTTTTTTAATGATTTTTTTGTATGTGTGACACAACACCATTTAATATTTGATTGATTTTACATTTTGGTATTTTATTTTTAATATTCCTACCTTCATATATATAACCCATTAACCACATTCAAATTACCTTGTTAAAGTAGAAACTATGTCGAGTTGCCACTAAGCGAATTTGTCATTTTAAGAAATTGACATTTGGAGAAATTTACATTATGTGAATTTGACATTCTAAGAAGTGGACATTGTGAGAAGTGGACATTTTTCGTCCGATTGAAATTTGAGAAGTTGACATTATGTTAAACTCATCTGACATTTCTAGAATCTGACGTTAGTGGACGAATTCATCCGTCAGTAAGCTGCGTCTCTAAGGATTTTGAAGATGTATAGTTTACGCAACCGGGTTACAACTACCAATTATAACCCAACATAGTACCAATTTTTGGAACGAAGTTCTTTAACGTAGCAGGCGGTAGGAGTAAAATTGTAGAATCAAAATGAAAATCCAAGCCACTGCAATATTCTTTTTTTGCATGAGTATCGTTGTTACGGTTTTCGAGGGAGCGGAGGTTCCGCTAAAGAGGTCAAATGTTGGGGTTATAACTATTAAGTGGGTTACGAAGTGGCATACCGGCAATTACCGGGCCATACCAGAACAATGTCTGGGAACATTACATCCCAGACATTGTTCTGACATCTAAATGATCGTCTGCATCGTCTTTCAAACCACAAGTTAAATGACCCAATTTGTTTTCTAAAAAATATAAATAATAATTGAATTAAAGACTACAGTGCCCCTAGCACGAACAACTTGCGAAAAAGTATTCGTATCGTTAACGTAAGCATTTTATATGGAAACATGAACAGCGCCTCTAGTGTGCGTAATTTGAACTAATTTTGTGAGCACGAAATAGTCAAGTAAGTGTCGTATCGTATTCGTAACGTAACCTTGAGCCGTTTGTATGAAGATAGCTAGCACGAAGGCATAAAATGACGTATCGTATCGTCATTCTCGAAGGCTGGCTTGCGAGTTTCTCGAAAGTTTATTCACTGTAAATTTGCCAGTGAGAAAACTTTCGTCGGAGTTTATTGGAAGCATATAATGATAATTTAAGTGATTGTGTTACTAAATGTTGTTAGAAAATGCTTAGATTAACAAGAAGCACCCCTCGACATAGTACATTGTACTATTATCTTGCGGGGCGATTGATTGTTGAAAGTAGAAATGTATGAAGAGAAACAAGGTGAGTGATTAATTTCTCCAGCCTATAATAATTTTAACATTTAAAGGACTGTGTATTACAATTTCTATTCTAATAAAATGTTGCCTTCCAATAATTAAGCACATACCTCATCAAAGTTTATTTCAATTTAATCCAAATTTGATTACAAATTAACAAGTTTATAGCCTACTATTTTTGAATGACTCGAGTATACAAATAAACTGTAGCTTTTTATCCTTAACGAAAAAATAATCCAAATATCCCAGTAAAACACTGACAATATGTTTACAATAAAATCTTAAATGGAATTTAAGTACTTACTTTTCTATAAATTCTACCATAATGGTGTATTGCGGGTGGCTAGTTCTCATTTTGGAAACGTTTTATTGGCTTTATTGCTACGAGAGTTAAGTTTTAGAACTTTTAGATGTAAAGAAATACAAGTACACTTCCAAACAAAGTTGACCTTGAATGAGCATCGCGTCAAAAAATTCAAGTGTTACGCGTCGTTCGTTTAGGAACACAGTCTCACTAAACATAAAGTTTTAATAATAAATTAAATAATTATACCGTTAATCTTAACTGAATAATAACTTTTACTGCAGTTTCTTCGTATTGCATCAAAATTTGAATAGTTTTAAAGTTTAAAAGGCCCTGAAAACACTAAAAACTAAATACGTATATAGTTTTTGAACGAAACGTTCAATCAATTTTACGATCTTTCGTTCAATTTTGTACATCCTTACTTACATTAGCATGACGTCACTCACGTAATCGCATCGAGGTCTCGATACTAATACGAAAGAGCTTCGTGCTTCCTACTTTAGTTGTATTCCGTTATCGTGTCGACAACTCGATACGTTTACTATACGAAACCTACAAATGTTCGTGCTAGAGGTACAGGTCTCTTAACAATTTATCTTACATCTGTAACCAAAGTAGGTACAATAAAGAACTCACCATTTCATCCAAGTTGGAGGTATCCGGCGAGGAGGCCGGGGCCTGCGGGTCGGGCGTGTCGGAATCGGGCGGCGCCGGGGGCGCGGGGGACCCGGAGGGCGCGGGAGCCCCGGGGGGCGCGGGGGATCCGGTGGGCGCATCGAGGCGCGCCGGTGTGGCCTCCGGCGGTGGGCTGGGCGAAACCACCGACGACGCCAGCATCGAAGAAAACGCCCGCTGGTTCTTCAGGAAAGTGTAGTCCGCAAACACATCCTTATTCACAGATATCTGCTTCTCAAAATGCCCAATCATGGAGTTCTCGAATACACCCGACTTCGTCATCCGAATCATCTCTATCACAGCCCGTGCTAACGGTTCCTCAAAAGGCAATATACAAACGCGCTCCATTATATGCTCCACGACATCATCGACAAAAGTCCTGTCGTTGGCCACCATGAAATACGTGAGATTTAAAAACACTCTTTTGAACCTTGAAAAGTTCTGCGTTATTGACATCGTCGCCAATAACACGTCACAGAGTAGCGTGTTGGTCCCCTGGTAAACAGTCAGCTTCAACAAATCTTCACAACTGCTCAAGTCGACGGTGTTCAAATGTAATAAAGTCACTTCTACCGCCTTAACTCTTCTCTTCTTGTCATCCTCGCACCCATGCCTAGCCTTCACAACATAATCGTAAGCCATTTCTACGAGTACCCTCGTGAGCCCCCGCTTCGCACACTCCTCCACGTAATACATCCCATACCTTCTTCTTAGATCCGACCAGCCCCTCAACAACATATACTCTTGTACGAACTTCTTGTCGTCTAAATGAGTAAGTGTTTCTTGAACGTGTGTGTCAGTCGGTACCACGTGCAGAAACCGACACTTTCCGTGAAACCCTAAACGGCAACGACTCAATAAGTTGTAGAAACATACATTGTGAAACACGATGCTTCTGGATTTGGGCAACGATTCATAGACAGAGTCCATTAAACGCGGTTTTTTTATTATATCCGGGGGAACTAATCTTGTATCTAAGTCTATGTTTTCAATAATGTCTTGGTAGCTTTCAGCGTCGTCTGTACTGATGCTCTGTTTATAATGAGAAGTTGAATCAGCACTTTGCTTTTCGCAACCGTTCATTATTTTTGATGCTATCATTTCAACGTCTGCTCTAATTTTCGTTGGACAGTAGGTTTCCTTTTCTGTGTTTGGCACGGAGTAATCCTTGACTGGTTTAGGAATATATTGCTCGTCTTCGGGCGGTTTGGGAACAGGGATAGGAGCAATCGCTGTATTAATTTTAGTACATTCAAAACCGCTTATGCTTTCAGCGAACAGAGACAGGGTATCGTCATCATCATGGTGGTCATAGTACCGGTAGGAGCTGCTGGCCACCAGCTCGTCGTTTGAGAGTATTTCCTTGCTAGCTGTGCTCACGTTTGACAGACTACCCTCAGACATATTTGATAGATATCTACTAAGTCTTCTTCTAGGCTCTAACAAATCTTTTACAAGTTCTGAAGTCTGGTTCTCTACAGGACTATTTACTTCGACAGGGGCCTTTACTACAGGGGCGTTTTCTACAACAGGGGGATTTTCAGCTGGGGCCTTTCCTAGAATAGGAGAATTTTGAACTGGGGCCTTTTCGACAACAGATAAATTTTCAACTGGGGCGTTTTCTACAATAGGGAAATTTTCAACTGGAGCTGTTTCTACAATCGGGGTATTTTCTACAACTGAGTCATTGTCTACAAAATTTTCTATGTCGTTATTGGCATCATTTTGGATTTTCTGCGAAATAAAAGTCTCGTTGATACTTCGTTCTTTTCTTGGAGGGTTTAACACCTCTATTAAATGACGACAATGCGTTATAACTCCAAATTCTCTATCCAAAATATCGAACATTTTATCTCTAAACTTCTCGAGATTCGCATTGACGTTTTCACCGTCGGAGTTCATCCATTTTATTATTTCCAGGTCCAACTTATTCATTGTCAAACTTAATTTGTTAGCTGCTTTTGCGTAATCTGAACTGCTTCCTATTATGTCTCTACGGGATTGTGTAAAATGACTACTAGACGAGCCGCTCAAATGTAGCGAATTCGCACATAATGAATCATTTGACTGCACGGAAATCTTGTTGACGCTGCTAACAGAGTCATACGTGTCTGATAGATTTTCATCCGTTGCATCCGCAACATCAACAAGAGATGCATAAATCTCTGGCGCCCCATTCTGCCATTTCTTCACTTCACTATCTATGTTAGTAAGTTTAAGTACCGGCAACTTTTTATTAATACGGACAAAGTCATTGGAGCAGACTGAAGCTATGCAAGTTGTATTGCTGGAACTGGATATGTCTCTAGTCCATGACCTGTTCGAGCTGCTCCCAATAGAACTCTTACGGGAATCCACTAGTCCTGGTTCATTTTGTTGGTTTGGTTTGGTATGGACTACAGCCTCCGTGACTTTGTTTCTCAATAAGCTCGGGCTGCTAAGAACAGAACTATTTCGCGATGTTGCTAATCCTTGTGGATTTTGTTGGTTCTGGTTGGTTATTACTTCAGCCAGTTCGTTCTTTAACAATTTCGGGCTGCTGCCAACAGAATTCTGTCGATATTCTGGTAATCCTGGAGTATTGTGTTGGTTGTGATTGGTTTTTACTTCAGCTAGTTCGTTCTTTAACAAGTTCGGGCTGCTGCTGACAGAATTCTGTCGATATTCTGGTAATCCTGGAGTATTCTGTTGGTTTTGATTAGTTTTTACTTCAGCCAATTTGCTCTTTAACAAGTTCGGGCTGCTGCCGACAGAATTCTGTCGATATTCTGGTAATCCTGGAGTATTCTGTTGGTTTTGATTGGTTTTTACTTCAGCCAATTCATTCTTTAACAAGTTCGGGCTGCTGCCGACAGAAGTCTGTCGATATTCTGGTAATCCTGGAGTATTGTGTTGGTTGTGATTGGTTTTTACTTCAGCCAGTTCGTTCTTCAACAAGTTCGGGCTGCTGCCAACAGAATTTTGTCGAGATTCCGGTAATCCTGGAGCATTTTGTTGCTTTTGCTTGTTTTTTACTTTAGCTAGTTCGTGCTTCAATACGTTCCCACCAGAATTCCTTCGAGATCTTGCTAATCGGTTTTTTTTCATTCGCTTGATGTTTACTACAGGCTCTGTTACTTTGTTATTCAATAAGTTCGGGCTGCTATCAACAGTACTCTTACTAGATTCCTCTAATTTTGGAGAATTATTTTGTCGGATTTGCTTAGTTTTTACTGTAGCCTCTGTTATTTTGTTATTCAATAAGTTCGGGCTGCTATCAACAGTGCTCTTATTAGATTCCTCTAATTTTGGAGCATTTTGTCGGTTTCGCTTGGTTTTTATTATAGCCTCTGTTATTTTGTTATTCAATAAGTTTGGGCTGGTATCAACAGTGCTCTTATTAGATTCCTCTAATTTTGGAGCATTTTGTCGGTTTCGCTTGATTTTTGTTATAGCCTCTGTTACTTTGTTATTCAGTAAGTTCGGGCTGCTACCAACAGTACTCTTACTAGATTCCTCTAAATTTGGAGCATTTTGTCGGTTTTGCTTAGTTTTTACTACAGCCTCTGCTATGTTGTTATTCAATAAGTTCGGGCTGCTACCAACAGAACTAGATTCCATTAATTCTGGAGCATTATGTTGGTTATGCTTGATTTCCACTACAGGCTCTGTTACTTTTGTCTTCAATAACTCGACTATTGACGGTGTCTCAATATTAGCCTGTACATTTTGTTGCTTACCTCTAGATCCTCTCTTCCTTCCAGGTGGTTGTCTCATTGGCGGTGGTTTCTTAGCTGCTGGCTGCAGCCGGTTGACTGGCGGTTTAGGTTTTTTATGTTGAGGTTGAACCACTTCAGATGCTGGATGTAAGACAATAGGTGACAGTTGTTCAACCACATGTGTTGGTTGTACTACCGTAGGTAGTGGTTCCACAAAAGCGAGACATTCAGGCTCAACTGGCACATTGTCAGCTTCCACTTTTATGAAAAGATCACAGGTTTCGGTGTCAGTTTCTGCTTCGACTTTTGAACGCTTTGCATTTTCCAGTGCTTTTGAATCAGCCAGTCTTTTTCTAGTAACTGTAAAGAAGAATTTTTTTATCATCATTATAATGTATTGGTTCTTTTAACATAATGGGAGAATCTCACTACAACCTTGCTCTGACTAATGTGTTTGCTATGCATGACTTTTTATAGGGTGTGCCAGCCGATACCAGAAACCAACCCGCACTGGGCCCGTGTGGCAGATTACGGCCCACTTCCTCTCATCGAGAGAACGCCTGTGTCCCAGCAGTGGGAACAATATAGGCTGATTATGATACCAGAAAAGGAAAAACACTCAATAAAGAAATATAACAAACACGACAACATTTTAAGAATATAAAACAACATACGAATTTTTCGTGTAGGTGCTGGTGCCGGCTTTTTTCCAGGTGACATCTTCTCCGGTAATTTAGTATCCGTTGGTGAGACACCAACATCTGTACAAAAATGTATTAATAGGTAAACTAATGCAAGAGATCGGAAAGAAATTTGAAAGTCCACAGGAGAGATCTTGACCCAACCGTAGGACAGAACAGATGATTAAAAATAAATAACCTGCTCTATTATTTCCCATGCCTACACAGTTCTCAAAAAAATCGGACACCACTTCAACATTTCTTTTTCTCCTGGACTTCGGGGTCTGAATAATAACAACATTGTCTGCTTCAAATACAGGATGTTCTTGTTTAACTAATTGTTGTCTAGCAACTGAAACAAAAGAGTAGTATAATACTTACATTACTTAAGCTATGATGTTTATTTTGGTGTTTGGCAATCGAAAAAGCCTTTTACAGAGTAATGAACAAAGAAATTCCTGAAAAGATTTGTGATTTTGTTTGTGTGCAGACACTTGTGTATTCACTTTCACGCCTTTATCTGTTGCTAGAATGTTAAAATGACAAATATCTTAAGGATTAGTATGGTATCTCCCAAGGTTCAATCTTAGGACCTAACATTTTTTCCCAAGATTTATAAAAGTTTTTACATCAGACACAACTTATCACAGATTTTCAATACAGGGTCAAATAAAATTCTGCTACGATCGCGGATTTGTTCGAAAGAGTTAACATGCCCCTGGCACAGGCAACTGAAGGAACACGAGTGGGTTTTAGTCAGTTAAAGTCTGAAAAGTAATCTGATAATTTGCCACTAAAACCCATTACCCACATGGTATTGTTGCGGAAGATTATGATTTTTTGGAGTTTACTCCTTAAGAATTGGTTTTCACATATAAGCCTGGGGTATGAAAGTTTATGGGGAGTAAAATCAAACTTTCTCAGTTATGTTACGTTATGTTTACTAATCTATATATTTTATTATCGTTTGTAAGGAGTAAACTCCAGTCGTGCGTCGGACCTGACACAATTTTTATTTGAGTACATTGTTCTGAGATAAGCTCATTAGGTTCTGAGTTGAGCTGCACGATTGCTGCACCAATCCGTGCACTGACTGAACAGATCCACTCAATCTATGTGGTCATAAATCTACGTGGTCTTCACATGATCTGAGCGAGACCTCTTGAATTTGTTTTGGCCATTTTTTTCAAAGTAATGAAATATGAACGACTTGTAAAGTGTTTGTACACCAATTACAAAATAAAATCATTTAAATAGGTACTAATCCCAGTTACAGAACCGTCAATGTGCGTGGTACGCAACACACTTGGGGTTATTTTAAGTTTCTTGATATAGTTCGATTCAAACTTAATGGCGGCTGTAAAGTGCGCTCTTGGCGTCGCAGTACCTCGCCCCTCACCCCTGATGACACCGGAAATTGTTACTGCGCAGCCACTCGCCTCGTGTTCAGAGCCGCCATTAAGTTTGAATCGTACTATACCATATAGGATTTTGTATTCATAAACAAATAACACAATTACCCTATCTAATTGTAGTTTTCATTTTAGTCAATTTAGATTTAAAATTATTTTTTATAGTTTACCTGAATTTGCAAGATTTATTTTGGTTTTTATATCCAAATGCTTCGTAAATTGTGGAGGACGACGTCCTTTGACAATAGGGATATGTACTCCTTCTTGTTCTGTAATAAGATATTAATATTGTTTTCATTGTATGTTTTTAGTGTTAAATGATTTTTTGTGGTTAGTTCCATGAAATTTTTTAAAAACTCTTGACCTGAACCGACCTGAATGATGAAACATTTATTTTTTGGGTTCCTTTGTTTTTGATATTGATATGACTTTACCCACATATTGGGTATGTGGGTAAAGTTTAATTTTATTCACTACCAATTTAGTTAGACCTTGTTTATTTTAATTTAGGTGCAACCCTGCCTGACCCTTGCCATGCCTGATGTAATGTTTTTAGAGTAGAAGAACACCAAAGAAACAATGGATGGATTGTGTGAAATATGATATGAAAAGAAAGGGAAAGGAGAGGGAAAGGGAGTTGATGAATTTTTTTTAAATTATTTTTTTGCTTTATGAAGTATCACATCTGTTGATACTTTACAACATAAACACATAAACATCACGCCTTGTTTCCCCGAAGGGTTGGGCAGAGGGGTACCTATAGTACACCCACATTTCGCCTGTTATGTTCAAGTCCCATGTAATAGGGGGCGAGCCTATTGCCATCAACCGGGCTCAAATCCAGACTCCGAGCTGCTACTGAGAAATTCCAGATGGAAAAACCCAATAACACTTTGCCCGACCTGGGAATCGAACCCAGGACCTCAAGTTCAGCAGTAGCGCTTGCTACCACTAGACCAACGAGGCAGTATTCACACTTCAATCTTGCCTATTAGCTCATAAGTAATTTAAATATAATCTAAACTGCTAAGTAATTATAAAACTAAGAAATTGACTTTCTTATTCACTAAAAGTTAAGGGGAAGACACTAGATTTTCATGTTCTTTATAAAAGTAAGTAAGCACTTTCACTACAGCTTGAGTTCACTAACACTGCACTTAACTAACTGAAATGGTTTAACTCTTTATGGTCTTCGCACTAATTCGGTGTTGTCAAAGAGCTGGATCGCCTCAACATTCACATGATGATGAAGTCTTTGTTCATTGGCTTCTAGATATTTTTATATAACTATGTTTACAACATCCATTTTGAGGTCCCAGTGAAGGTCAATGTTTCTTATGTACCAGGGCGCACTGACTATATCCCTAAGTACTTTGTTTTGACATTGTATGATTTTTTTGGCTGGTGCAGCTCCACAGCTGTATACCGTAGGTCCATACAGGCTGTAAACCTTGTTTATATACCAACAATTTATTAGATATTGACAATGGCGACGACTGATATAGAAGTGTAAAAGAAAAAGGCATTGCGCTGATCCCACATAAGTTGGGATAAGGGGAGGAGAATTACGACTTCTTGTAGTCGTATTGTATGCTATTATTATTAGATCCCAGCTAGAATACGCTGTGGTAATATGGAACCCTTATTACAAGAAATATATAGATAAATAGAAAAAGTCCAATGAAATTTTTTAAGATCTGTTCAATATCGTTGTCACCGGAACTTCATGTCGTATAATGAAATGCTCAAAAATTATAATATGATGAGTCTGAAGTCTAGAAGATTATACCTGGAAATGACGTTTCTTCATGATTTATGTAGCAACAGATACGATTGTTCAGAATTGATTAACAGAATAAATTTCTTTATACCTAGAACTGTTATGAGACGACAGGTGCGCGTGTGCCCATTTTTTGCGGTTTCTTCTTGTCGAACAAACGCTGGCGCCCCTGCGTCGTATCAGTAATAATTTTAATAAAATATCCACAGAATTAAACATATTTACAAAGCCTACTGGTAAGTTTTGTAATTCTCTTATTGAAACGATTAAAAACTTAAAAGAATTTTAATGAATTAAAGCAGTAGTCGATTGTTTCAATTTTCTTTAAACTCGTTCTACTCATGAACAATAAATCTTTTTTTTTGTATGCTGTGGATAAGGGTGTGAGTTGCACATTTGTATTTTGTACTTATTCTATAAGATAGTTTATAAGATTTAATGTGTAACTGTTTGTTATTCCTAATAAATAAATAAATAAATGCTATGTCGAAAGAAAATGTATAGACTTTACAATGTATCTCGGTCTCCTGTTTGTTATTGAAGGATCTATGACTGTTGTTACAGGGCATCAGAAGCCAAAAGTATGAACACATTGGTATGAACTAATGGTCATAGCATTACCCAATATCTGTGTGGTGTAGGTTAGAGAGGCTACTGCACCACAAAAAATTCAGGTATTCTTTGGGAAAAGGCTAGACAGATGATGGTATAAAACTTTGATACTGGTAGAAACCATTAAAGTTACATTGTCTTATGTCCACCTTACAGTTATAAGAATGTGAATATCCATTCCAAGGTTAATGGGACGACATCACAGAAAGTGATATGGTATTTTATTGTGTTTTGTAGTGTTACATTTATTTTTGTGGTTTGCCCTGCAGTGGGACATCAGACCCTAATGATAATATTTTTGATGATGTAAAATATAGTTTAAAAGAAATCAAATTTAAGAATTACCAGCGAAACTACAGTTTTGTATTGCTACCAGTGCTGTATCAAGCCATTTTGTATTCACTAATGATTGGTTGCTGTTATCATCAATTAAGCCCGGAATCACCTACTACTGGTTATAGGCTTCCACTTTTTTCTCCTATACTTCTTACAAATTCAGTGTAACACAAGTTTAGTGAGATTTTGCAGTGTTTGCAAATTGTTGGATTCAAACGTACCTGGGCCTTGAAGAGGTATGCTGATTTTTAAGTTAGCAGGCTTATTAAAATGTGATTGTTGTTTGCGAACAGATCGCAGTTTTTCTGTTTTCTTCCTGCCGTCTTTGAGTGGTGGCATTTCTGCTAATTTATTTATTTTATTATGATTATGGCATAAACTATTTTATTTTCCATCAAAGTTCTGAAAGTTCTCCATTTCTTCCACAGACTAAATAACAGTGTTGCCATTTGAAAAAGTCCGTAGATGAAACTAACTTTTTTAGTGTTTTATTATGTGAATATTGGAGTTTACTCCTTAAGAATCGGTTTTCTCCGTTACGTTACGTTATGCGTTATGTTATGTTTACTAATGTATATATTTTATAATTGTTCGTAAAGAGTAAACTCCAGTCGTGCGTCGAAGTTGAAACAGGCATTTTTTTTAAATCGGCCTTTAAACTAGTTCATTGATAAAGAAAGTCTAAACCAAATAAATAATGAGAATAATAAAAAAATCAGCGTATTTAAATGATCGCGCTTTCCCCGATCCTCTCCACCCAATTTCAACTTCGTTGAATGTTTCGGCCTCCCATTTGTTTGCAGCCGTAAGCTTCTTCTGAAGTAGTTTCGCCAACGCCCTCAACGGCGTGACTCCACAACATTTAAAGGATCTTTTGAGTTCAGGTTCCAGGAAATCTTCTGAGTCACTTTTCAGGGTGCTTACCGGCACTGTAAACTATGCCACCGTCGGTGTCATAAACGGGGTCAACCTTCAGTCACAACCTGCTGTAGGATGCCAATAGGGTGACGCTCTAGTCAGTTGTTTTCAACTTAGCTATTTATACAATTATCCATAAACTAAATTCAAAATTCAACGCTTAGGTAGTATTTAGATGACGGAATGCTAGGAGGTTATGTAGACACTGTTTTGCAAGACCTACGATTCTTCAAACAGTAATTTAATTTTTTTGTCTTGGACCCACCAAAATGTGTTATTTACTTTTCTGACATTATAAAAAATTAATGCAACACCAGATTATAATTCTAGAAAAACATTCACTACACCTCAACTCTCCAAAATAAATATTCAGTCGGCATTCACCCTTTTATTTTAGATTAGATGCTGTTTTTTTGGCCCAAATTTTATATATTTTCTACGCTTTTCCCTCTTAGAAAAAATGTAAAATGTATTAAGTTTACGATACCTCATGTTAGACAAGTAGAAACTAGTGTCCTCATAAAGGGTGAAGTGTTGAAACCCGAAGATACCACAGTATTCTTAGGCATAACTCTGGATGCCAAGCTTCAATGGGGCCCCCATATAGAAAAATTGTCAAAAAAGCTTAGCTCTGCAGCATACGCTGTTAAAAAAATTCGTGATTTAACTGATTTAGAGACAGCCCGTTTAGTTTACTTTAGTTATTTTCATAGCGTGATGTCGTACGGTATTCTGCTGTGGGGAAATGCCGCCGATATTCAGACAATTTTTGTTTTACAAAAAAGGGCAATTCGTTCGATTTATAAATTAAGTCCCAGATTCTCCCTCAGAGACAAATATAAAGAAATTAATATAATGACTGTGCCTTCTCAGTATATTTATGAAAATCTGCTGTATGCACATAAAAATATTAATCTCTTTAAAAGATACAGTGATATCCATAATGTCAATACTAGAAACAAACAAAACTTTGTTGTTCCTAAGACCAGGCTCAAGAAAATAGGTGGCTCGTTTAGATGCCAATGTATTCGTTTTTATAATAAAATTCCTAGCCTCATTCAAGAACTAAGCCTAAATAAATTCAAATCTTTTATAAAGCGTAAATTATGTCAGAAAGCCTATTATACTGTTAAGGACTATATTGAGGATAAAACGGCCTGGGATTGAGCTGCTCCAATAAATCTACATTGAATGTTGTTTTTTTTTATTATTATTATTTTGCTATTTTTACTCTTTTTTTTATTATTTCACATGACATGAATATTAATTGTATGAATATTACTTTGATTATTGAGAATTTGAGGACTATGTGGGTCACTGTTTCACTTTTGACTATGGTCTGGCAGTTTGAGTAGTTAGTGGCAATATCTGTGTGGTTCTTTCATCAAAAGACCATTCCAGACACCGATCTACATGGTCATCAAATGATCTGACCAACAAAATGAGGATCAATTCGACAAAAGGATATAGCAATTTTGAATACTACATCGAATACAATATAAATATCTGAGTTCATTTCTTTTTGAATCACTCAAATCCATCGAGAAATTACGAAGTTATTAAACTTTAAAAAAAGGGAGTTTTAAAACGCACGCCGCGCGCGCGAAACTGCTGATGACGTCACGAGGCTCGATCGCCCGCCACGCGCCGCACTGCTTTGTTATGATTTGCGGAGTTTAATCGTTGTTTCTTGTTTATTTATGTTTTATGATATTGGTAGATAGGAAACATGGAAGTCGGATTTACCCAAGGCCCAGTCGGACAATCTCGCGAAGATTGATTCGTTTATGGTTGAAAAGTAAAAAAAAAAAACTATTCCAGTGCACAGTTAGGTACTACGTTTTAGAATGTTTTGATTTGGCAGGTAGGTACCTTTTTCGTGTTTCCACAATGTGTAGGCACCTCTCTACCTATTTTAAATAATATTTCTTACTAGCTTCTGCCCGCGACTTCGTCCGCGTAAAATTTCCTGCTCCCCCAACCCATCCCGTCGCATCGAATCGCCTGCCCGTGCGAGGTCTTTGTATGCGTGACGTTTTTCTTTGTGCTCGGCTCCTAAGGGTCTTTGCGTGACCTTATATAATATATAGTATATAGCCTTCCTCGATAAATGGGCTATGCAACACTAAACGTACAACTCTTCAGCTTTTACTTGGGTGTGCTACGCAATGATTTTTTTGAAAGACCAAGGCGCGCGCAATGGACGTGTTTTATATGGAATTTTCACATTTTCTTCGAAAAAAAAAAAAAATATTACCCACGTTTTGAAATTTATATGTGAGGGGTTTACAAAGGGGGTCGAAAATTTCATTATTTTTGCGATAGGAAACGCCATTTTCGAGATATAAGCAAAAGAAAAGGAAAACAAAAATACAGTACTGTTTTTGCACATGAAGGCGAGGCACGTGAAGGCAAGGCGCGAGGCGCGCGCAATGGACGTGTTTTATATGGAATTTTCACATTTTCTTCGAAAAAAAAAAAAAATATTACCCACGTTTTGAAATTTATATGTGAGGGGTTTACAAAGGGGGTCGAAAATTTCATTATTTTTGCGATAGGAAACGCCATTTTGGAGATATGAGCAAAAGAAAAGGAAAACAAAAATACAGTACTGTTTTTGCACATGAAGGCGAGGCACGTGAAGGCAAGGCGCGAGGCGCGCGCATTGGACGGGTTTTATATGGAATTTTCACATTTTCTTCGAAAAAAAAAAAAAAAATATTACCCACGTGTTGAGATTTACATGTGAGCGGGTTACAAAGGGGGTCGAAAATTTCATTATTTTTGCGATAGGAAACGCCATTTTCGAGATATGAGCAAAAGAAAAGGAAAACAAAAATACAGTAAGGTGCGTTGGGGTAAGATCGAAGCTGGGGTAAGAACGTAGAAATCAAATATCCCGCTTATTTGGCTATATTTTTTAATGCTAGCCATAGTGCGTGGCACGTCAATATGTCCCGCCCCGCCCCGCAGTAGCCGCCAGTCGTTCCGGCAACTCGGACGTGTTTTACGCGCCGTTAAAGAAAAAAGGTGAAATTCATAAATTATTTGTCGATCCGGTCTTTCACCTTCATTTGTATTTGCATATTTTAGCAAAAGTATAGCTTAATTTGGTATTATTTTGCATAAATACTAAGTTTTAAGCAGAGGTAACTCCATAAAACGTATCCATAAATGTCTACTATCTCTGTAGGCTGATATCCGGTGTTATCCATCTCGAGTGAAGATCGGACAAAAATATCCGGTGCTAACCCATTTCGAAATTGGTAGTGATTGTCAAACTTTTATTACACATGATTTTAATTTTAAATACTTAATTGTGTTCGTAATCGTTCACAATCTGGGGCTTGTGTAAGAGATATTAATCTACTTATACAAACATACGCAACTGTAACTGTTTTGCATCTTTTGTTTTAAGGTGGGAATTCATCCAATGACTTCTCCCGCTCTAGGGTGGAGCATGTCATATTTTTAGTGACTAAAACCACACATGTGTCATTAAGTTTCCCTTTGCGTTCTAGGACTGCGGGTTTTTATATTTTCTAGAAAAACAGCAAGCGAAAAAGAAATACAGAAAACATAAAACGGAAACAAAAAATAGTACTTCAACCTAAAAATTATGCATTTGATCCTATACCAGGACTGGTCATCTGGAAATCAAAATAAAAACATAATAACAGAAGCGGTAACGAATGAATCGATTTTGACTAACAAGAACAGCAGTGACGTAATTAAAAAAGGCAAAGGAGTAGTAAAAGAACTAGAACTGACAAAAAAAAATTGAAACTGGATAAGTATGATGAACACAAGAAGAAAAGCGAATTACATAGATTGGATAATAAATTTGGCCAAAAGACAGCTACAAAGACAGCGATGGAAAAACGTAAAAGATCTAAAAACAGTGTTACGACACTTGAAAGTGGTCAGATGAGTATCTTGATTTTCTTTAAGATGGTAAAATGTTCCTAATAGTGAAAATGTGTAAGAATCCCTTTTAAAAGACCTTTGTAATAAAAATTTCAGTTTAATTAGTATTTTTATCCTAAAAATACTGAAATGTCTATGGCAATGGTCAATTATTTGCTATAATTGTTTGTATTCATTTCTTTTAAATTGAAGAATGTTAATTTCATATATATTAAGTATTATAAATTATTTCATTCCATGTTTGTGATTTCTGTACTTTATATATATATATACAACATTAGTTTTTGTTTATGCGAAACCCGAAACACGGGTCTAGTATTTTTATGTAAAGAATCTATGAAAAAAATTTCAAAACTGTATCATTAATAATCACAAAGTTATAAGCTTGTTACGGTACCTAATTGTCCTCGCAAAAACATATGCAGCCTACCGGAGGGCACCCACGCCAGCCGCGCGCGCTGCTCTCACTCTCACTCATTGATAATAATTTGCCACAGTGATTGTTTATGTATTAGTTGGTGATAAACATTTTCCATCACGCTTGCTGGCTTTGGACTGTCGTAATGGTCAAGTGTAGGTAGATATTATTATGTAATTTATTCGTAAATGCAGTAGTAAGTGGTAAAATGTAATCAATGCCATTTGTTGCACCTTATGTCAACAACTTAAAGTTCAAAATGGATGAAAATTGTTAAACATCGCATTACTGAACCACAGCAGGCTGTAAACAAATAATAAATTTGTACCCTTGACTATCTTTGCGTGTTTAAAAATGTTAATCATAGTGATGATTAACATTTTTAAACACGCCAATTATTGTAGATAGTGATCTACAATAATTGGCGTAATCACTATTTACAAACTGAAGCAACTGTTCGAAACTTTCTTGTATGCACTGCCATGCCAGGGAAATGTTATCACCACAAACAGCTAGTTTACGTACCATCTCCGTATAATGGACGTTTGAGTACGAGAAAGACATGATAATTTTAAAATCTAAACACTAGCCCCGGGGCCTCGGCGTCCGCGCGCTCGCGATCCCGTATTGTTGCGTGACGTGACTGATACGTGCACATCTGTCCGTAGCATTCGGGCGACTGAAAGAAGGGGGGGCGGGGCGCCGTCGCGCGGTCCCGCGCCTACGCCACCGCGCCGCCGTACGCGGCCGTTATGAACTTTCGTGACCCCTGTGTGCAAACAGATAATTGCGGATACCAACTTTTAAGCGTAATTAAATATTTTTGGTACAAAATATAACATGGTGTAAAAATTATTGGAATCGATTCAGTTACTGATTCTGAACAAACTATATTCAGGTTTCGCATATACTAAAAATAATGTTGTATATATTTTTCATTAATTGAGGATCTGAAATCTTATTCTAATAAAACGGGTTACTAAAAAAGCTTAATTTTTATTCTTGTTACCTCTTCCCTTCATCTCTATACCAACCATACAGTATTACGGTTTTATATGACGCTTTAACATATGCGTATTTTATTTAGTAGCCTGCTTGTGGATGGAACTAAACTTTGGGAATCGTAATATCTTCTAAATTTGGTATGTGGGGTAAGATCGGACAGTTTAAACCAAAAAAAAAGTAATCACTTGGTACATCCATGTTTGTAATATTAGGTAGATTTTGTTGATGTCATTTTAAAGAACAGGAAAAATAGGTTACATTCTTTTCTAACATCTAGTACTTCTAGCTATAGAAATAGTATTAAATTGCTGTCCGAACTTACCCCTTAACGGCCAAATCGTCATTATACTCACAAAAATTGTGTCTTGATTTTACAGGCTTACCAAACAAAAAGTATTGAGTTTTTATAAATAAATTAATATTTAAATTACACTGTGTTTAATCATTATCAATTTCCACCATTTCTCAAGAATGTGGTGTATACCAAAACTGAAAAAAAAAAAAAGTTTTTGTAACATCCTTGCAACTATCCCAAAATCCGTCCGGTATTACCCCAACGCACCTTACTGTTTAAAGCACGTGAAGGCGAGGCGTTCGTTGGTGTGAATTTTAGTTCATAACTACTAGTTTTAATCCACACCTTTTTTATCGCGATTAAAAATAGATTTAGCTAAAATAAATTATTATAGTCAAAATTTTTGAAATGCAGTATAAAGTACTTTTAGTTAAGGGGACATGGGGCGTCGCTCCTCATGAATGTACAGACGCCAACACATCAAGCTACTACAATCTGTCAGATTTCTTTGATAGATTTTCGACCTTATTTCTAGAGCATTAGGTTCAAGGTTCATTTGGAAAAAATTGACAGTTTCGGGTAGCTTGACCTGGTGGCGTCTGTACACCACTTCTTTCTATTTTTTGGGTATTTTGGGACACATAATAACAATTTGTCCGGTGTAGCAACACTTGTATTTTCGCATCGTGGCACGATACAATATTTTATGAAGACATTATTCGTTTAAATGTTCTGCGAGTCACGTAACTAAAGGCAGAAAGAACGTGCGTGGCGGTGCCGCGGACGCGAACGTGGAAAATGACGTCATCAACAAATTGTGCGTATTGGCGGGCGTTTTTGAAAATGCAAAATTAAAACCGCTCTAACTTCGTCATTTTTGGTCCAATTTTAATAATTCTTTCACTGAAATAATTGGTTTAGGTATGACTGTAATTCTACATATTTAACTAAAATCGTCGCTGATCCTCATTATATCCGTTTCTTTTTTTTTTTTTTTATATACACATTGACATTGATAATTTTTATATATACAATGACATGATTATTTACTTTGTAAAGTATCGTATTGTTTTAATTATTGTGAATGTGAAGACTATGTGGGTCTTTTTTTATTTTATTTTTTTTCTTTCGTTCTCAGTAATCACGATCTGGCAGTTTGAGTAATTTATGTGGCCTACCCAAATGTCCTTTCTTTGGTACTGTTCGTCAAAGCGTTGGGCTCCTTATTTTCCGAGTTGAGCTAAACGATTAGTGACAAATGCTTGCACTGACTGGACAGGTCCACTCAATCTGTGTGGTTCTTTCTTCAAAAGACCATTTCAGACACCGATCTACATGGTCATCAAATGATCTGACCAACAAAATTATATCCGTTTTTTTTTTTTTTTTTTTTTTTTTTTTATATACACATTGACATTGATATTTTTTTATATATACAATGACATGAATATTTACTTTGTAAAGTATCGTATTTTTTAATTATTGTGAATGTGAAGACTATGTGGGTCTTTTTTTAATTTTGTTTTCTTTCGTTCTTAGTAATTATGATCTGGCAGCTTGAGTAATTTATGTGGCCTACCCAAATGTCCTTTCTTTGGTACTGTTCGTCAAAGCGTTGGGCTCCTTATCTTCCGAGTTGAGCTAAACGATTAGTGACAAATGCTTGCACTGACTGGACAGGTCCACTCAATCTGTGTGGTTCTTTCTTCAAAAGACCATTTCAGTCACCAATCTACATGATCTTCACATGATGTGAACAAGATTATGTCTGGACTTTAAAAGAGACTGTGACCTCTGAGTTTGTTTCGGCCTTTCTTCTCAGAGTAGTCAGTTAGGAAACGCCGAACTCATCTAGTTAAAAAAAATATAATTGACATGTAAAAGTGTTTGTACAAACCTACTTACAGAAATAAAATCATTTATCATTATCATTTATCATTTATCATTAGAAAAAAATTGCTTTTGCACGCGGCTTCACCCGCGTGGATGTCAAAAAATTCAATCACCTTTTCAACCCCCCATTTCACCCTCTTAGGGGTAGAATTTCAAAAAACCGTTTCTTAGTGGACACCTACTCTTCATGAAGAACACACCCATGTCTCTAGGACCAGGGGTTTAGGCTGTGCGTTGATATATCAGTCAGTCAGTCATTCACTCAGGAGTTTGAATTTTATATACATATATATAGATAGAAAATAGATGTCCAAGTTATTCGCAGCACACTTACATCAATTTTAAATGTGGCCTTGGACGACCGAGCGTTGCATGAAGCCACACTACCCATCCATTTTGGAGGCCTCCACGTCAGTAAAATAACTTATATTTGCTGATCGTTATTGCTGTCCTCAGCACTGAGAAGTTGAATGAGAAAATTTTAGTTCTTTAAATGATAAATGAATGAAGAATAAATATTTTATTCTTCACTAGTTAACCATGAAGTGCCGATATGATGAATGCCAATAGCGATGCAGTTTGATTGAATCAGGGTAGTTTATCCATATTCTTGTAAATCTCACGTCCACACACAAAATTTTGATCGTAGTAGACGTAATACTTTGTAATTGCATGTATGGACTAAAACATGCAGGATTAATCGTCTCCGGTCCCTGTTTGCATGTTATTGCCTAGAAGATATCCGACTTTATCAACTTGTTTTAGTCGATTATCTCAGTTTTGTAATCAATGCTTGAGATACCTACCAAATTTCATTTTGTTTTTGGTACTATGGAACGCGACTTTGTATTGACTTTGACTAGAATACATACATACTTACAATATGACTTTGACTAGAGGTCACTCAGGTTATTTACGTCAAGAATAGGAAAAAGTGTCGGCTTCTATTACATCGCCGGTCTAGATTTGTAAATTCGGTCAAAATGCCTGCCAAATACAAGATTGTTATGATTCGCCACGGCGAAAGTGAATGGAACCAGAAGAATCTATTCTGTGGGTGGTTTGACGCTGACCTCAGCGATAAGGGTAAGATCAAAACATTTTTACCTTAGAGATCTTTTTAATTTTATCATAATTACTTACCATTAAAATATATCCCAACTAGGACGTGAGGAAGCGGTAGCTGCCGGAAAAGCATTGAAATCCGAAGGCTACGAATTCGATGTCGCCCACACTTCGGTGTTGAAACGCGCTCAGATAACCCTGGGCACTATTTTGAAAGAGCTCGGTAAGGAAGACTTGCCGGTGGAGAAGACCTGGCGATTGAACGAGAGGCACTATGGTGGCCTCACAGGTCTTAACAAGGCCGAGACAGCTGCCAAGTATGGTGAAGCTCAAGTGTGTATTTAATATTATACTTAAATATTTTTATCCTTAACAAATGCATTGTACTTATTAGGATTTATTAGTGTTATTATTAATAGAAGCGGCTTACTGAAGGCTCGTTATCTATTTAGCTGTCATTGGAATAATTTTATATGGACAGAAAAAGCTATTTTGTTCCAATTTGAAAATGGAATAAAAAAAATTTCAAAATTTTCTGAATAAAAAATCCAGGCATTTTACTTCATTATTATCGAAAGTAAAGTCGGAAAATTGCAAGGCCAGACAAAATCTGGACAGGAGGCTAAAAAGCCAGACATGTTCATATCAAATCTGAATGGTTAGTAACCATACTTTGATATCATTAATCTGGCTGCATCGTTATATGTATATCTTGGCATCTTTTTGGCAGACCTTTATTTGACCTCACAATTGATAGAATGTATGACTCAAGTATTTGTAGATAACATACTTATGTTCCCACACTGTTTTTAAATTTAGATAGCTTTTGCCGTGGCTTTGTCTTCATAAATTATACCATGGGAACATTACTATGTTAGAACTATTTTATCATTATAAAATAAGAGTCGTGGCTGTGACATGTAAAAATATAATTTGAATTAATAACAGCGGTTGCTAAGCAATACATCAGACATAAGTTTAAAAAGGTTATCAAAAAATAATAAGGTTCTAGTAAGTATAACATACTCCTTAACATCCTCCCTTTTTGGCAACCCTTTTACTGCATCAAACCAATTTGTTTTGCGATTGATACAATCCGTGGCTTATGTAATGCTTTGGTCAGTAAATCCGCTAGTTGGAACTCGCTGGGAACGTATTCTACACGTATTTCTTCGTTAGCAACGAGTTCTCTCACATAGAAATGTCGAATAGCAATATGCTTGGTTCTTCTGTGGAGTTCTGGATTGTGTGAGATCTTTATGGCTGCATCATTATCAACCTTTAGCTTAGGTATTTCTTTCAATTTAGATATTTCACCATAGAGTCTTTTGATCCAGACAATCTCTCTAGCCGCTTCACTGGCAGCAACCAATTCGGCTTCAGTGCTTGATATTGCAACACATGTTTGTCGTCGACTTATCCAAGATATTGGTCCTCCAGAGTATAAGCATAATATGCCTGACGTTGAACGTCCGGTACTTTGGTCTCCACCGTGATCAGAATCACTGTAGCATTCTAGAATTCCAGCATTGCAGCTCTTCTTAAAAACTATTCCGTAGTTGAAAGTGCCTTTGATGTATCTTAGGATACGTTTCAGCCTTTGGATGTCTTCTTTAGAAGGGTTTTCTAGACTTCGGGATACAACGCTTACAGCATATGCTAAGTCCGGTCTGGTTCCAACGGTCAGATATGCGAGTGCTCCCACAGCTTCTCTATACGGAAATAAAGCAGGGTCTACCACTTCTTTATCCAGATCTGGCAGTTCACCTTTTTGTATAGGAGTGGTAACAGGTTTGCAATCACCCATTCAAAAGCGATCTAAAACTTTCTGAGCATAGTGCTTTTGTGACACTTTTATATTACCGTCATGGTTCTCTATTTCTAATCCTAGAAAATATGATGCATCTTTTGTCGTGATTTTAAATCTTCTCTTCAATTCTCTCATTAACTTTTCAGAATCTTCCTGATTTGTTGCAGCGACCAAACCGTCATCTACATAGAGAGCAAGAATAATTTTGTTACTTGCACGGTTTCTTATAAACAGGCAGGGGTCGGTATCGCATTGATTGAATCCAATGGTTTTTAAATAATCCACCATACATTTATTCCAACACCGAGGCGCTTGCTTGAGACCATACAAACTTTTCTTGAGTTTACAAACCTTGTTAGATCCATCAGAGTAGCCATCAGGTTGATTCATATATATTTCTTCACTCAGTGAACCATAGAGAAAAGCAGTTGATACATCAAACTGTGTGAGTTTTAGGCCTTCATTTGCAGCAACGCTTAAAACCGATCTTATTGTAGACATCTTAGCAACTGGGCTGAAAGTCTCATCATAGTCGATGCCCTTTTTCTGTGTATATCCTCTAGCAACTAGTCTTGCTTTGAATTTATCTAGAGAGCCATCAGCATTGGTTTTGATCTTAATATATCCATTTACAGGATATAGGCTTCCTGTCTTTTGGAAGGTCCACCATTATCCAGGTTTTGTTTTCCTTTAAAGACTTCACCTCACTTTCCATTGCTTTGACCCACTGATCTTTATGCGTACTAGTCATTGCTTCTTTGTAGGTTTTAGGTTCATTGATCTGATTAAAAATTTCAGTTGACATCATGACGTAATCTCCGAATCTGATAGGTGGTCGTATTTGACTTCTATCTCGTAGAGTCATTCTGGTGGCTATCTCAGTTATATCATCTGAGATTCTGGGTCGTTCAGTATCATTACCATAATCTAAGGCGTCTTCATAAGGAGGCGATTCTGGCATTGATGCTTCTGAAGGCGTTTGTAATGGTTCAGTAGAGTCATCTTGGCTTTCTATTTCCTGACTCACAACCAAATCCGGTGATGTGGGGGGCAAAGTCGAACTAAGCTTATCTGAGCTACTTGCAGCGCGATCCAAGCTATTTTCGACACAATCATCCTCCCTTGCATCACACATCGGTGGTACTGAAAGAGGAAAGTGTGTTTCGACTGAAGGCTGTTCATCCGAATCACTTTGACCAAATGGAGTCAATACTGATTCATTAAATGTAACGTCTCTTGACCTTATGAGTTTACCATGTTTATTTAGTAAGCGATAGCCTTCATCGGCCTCATATCCAATAAGAATGCATTTCTCAGCCTTTTTAGATAGCTTTTTCCTTTTTTGTTTAGGAATATGAGCATAACATTCACATCCAATTATTTTAAGGTGACTTATTGCTGGTTTTTTCTTAAACCACAATTCAAATGGTGATTTTCCATTTTCTGAAGTTGGACCAGTTCTGTTTAACACGTACGCAGCGGTATTTATCAATTCTGCCCATGTAGCAGACGGTAATTCTTCATGAGCATGCATCATTGTACGTGCGGCTTCAACTAAGGTTCTATTCTCACGTTCGCTAAGACCATTTTGTTGTGGTGTATAGGGCATCGTGAGCCTTTGTCTAATTCCAGCTTGTTGTAGAATGCACCTGACGTTCTGATTATCAAATTCACCTCCGTTATCACTAAGAAATTCTTTAACTGAGTATCCAGCTACTTTACATTCTTGTAACATCTGTCGGAGTTTCAGGTAAACTTCCGATTTTTGTCGAACAAAATAAATGTGTCTGTACTTGCTGTAGTCTGCTTTGAATAAAATGAAGTAGCGAAATTTGTTAAAAGAAGGAGGGAATGGACCACATACATCAGCGTGTAAAATTTCTGCAGGTAATTTAGCTCGTACTCTTGTTCCGAAAGACTGTCTGTGGGTTTTACCATAAATACATCCAGTACACAATTCTGAATCTAGTCGAACTTTAATTCCTAGTTCTCGTTCTATAACACCTGTAACATGTTTTTTATTCTGATGAGCTAACCTTTCGTGATACAGTTGTAGTGTATTTTCTGATGACAAAATGTTGACAGTAGGTGTTGACTTTGTAATAGTCTCTACATTGAGCTTGTATAAGCCACCATTGTTAATCCTTTTGCCAGTCAGTCTAACTTGTCCATCAACTTTCAGCGAGCAGTGTTCTCTTTCAGACATGAAAACACTTTTATTTAGTCTGTCTTGAGCAGCCAGTACTGAGAATAAGTTTCGCTTAATATCAGGTACATACCATACATCACAGAGTGTTACTCTTGATTCCTTGCCATTTATAATTGTTTTCAAGTCAACAGTACCTTTGCCAAATGCTTTGACAGTAGCTCCATTAGCAGTAATCACTATACGATTATCTTCAAAATGCTGAAAACTAGAAAAATAGTCGTTCCGGCAGGTGACATGATTAGTTGCACCATTGTCGACGAACCAACTCGATGTATCATAGTTTGTATGCATTGAATTTACATCTGTATTGACTTGCATGAGCATTAAGTTCAAATTTGTTGGGGTCTGTTTACTTTCAGGCTTGGCTGGTTTACCGTCAGCTTTCCATTTATGACATTGCCTTACTTTGTGACCGACTTTTCCACAATATCCACATTTCTTCTTTGCTTTATTATAATTCTGTAAGGCTAGAGCTTCTGCAGGATCTTCATTTTTCAAAGAAATAGAGCGCTCATAGGCACACAGTTGTGCAGTCAGATTTTCTATTGTTCTATCTGTCTTTGACATCAATATCCAGCTTGATTTGAATGAGAAATATGATTCAGGTAGAGTATCTAGAATTTTACAGATTAATAGGATATCTGGTAATTCAGATTTATCTATCTTCATTAATTCATTTATCAAGTCTGACCAAATGGTTTTTATTTTGGAGATATGAGTTGTGATGTCGTGTGACGGATCTTTAGAATAGCTGAAAAACCTCATACAAAGATCATAACTTTTGTCTACAGACGTGCCATCGAACAAACGATGTAGTTCGTCCCAAACTTCTTTAGATGAATTAAAACGCATGATTTTCTGAAGAGTTTCATCTGACATATTTGCGGTAAGCAGAAGTAATGCAGAACTATCAATTTTATTATATTTTTCAAGAGCATTGTCATATTGAGAAATTTCGTCGACATTGTTGGTAATAGGTTTCACGGGTTTTATTAGAGCACCGTTTACCGCATCCAATCCACCAGGCATACCTCTTAGTAGTAATGTCGCTTTAAATTTCCAAGTCGACCAGTTCTTCACACCCTCCAGGTGACCAATGTCAATTTTACAACTTGGTGATTGCATTATGAATATTTGTCTTCCAGGGTTGTTTTAAACTTGGTTGATGACTTCTCTAGTTACTTTCACTTGCAACCACGCTCTGCTACCATGTTAGAACTATTTTATCATTATAAAATAAGAGTCGTGGCTGTGACATGTAAAAATATAATTTGAATTAATAACAGCGGTTGCTAAGCAATACATCAGACATAAGTTTAAAAAGGTTATCAAAAAATAATAAGGTTCTAGTAACACACACACACACATACTCCTTAACATACTATTGAGGCAAAAAGTATCCTGACCCAGGTCATGATTTAACTGTGTTTGGTCATGATAAAATTCATCGAATTTCATTCATCCGTTAAGGCACCAAAAGGTAATAGAGCTATTTTCACATTAACAATATTAGTTGGTAGAAGAATACAGAGTTACTCCTTCTCTCTTCAGAATTCAGTTACGGTTGATTTGTGACTTATAATTTCAATTATTTTTCAGGTACAAATCTGGCGCCGTAGCTTCGATGTGCCCCCTCCTCCCATGGAAAAGGACCACCCTTATTACGACACCATCGTCAACGACCCCCGTTACGCTAATGACCCAAAACCTGATGAGTTCCCCATGTTCGAGAGCTTGAAGCTCACCATTGAGAGGACATTGCCTTACTGGAACAATGTTATTGTTCCTCAGGTATGTCTATAAGTTAAATAAGAAATCTATCATACTATTTAGCTATGGATTGACCATGTGAAAGATGATATGTCTAGAAAGGAGGTGACTACAGTGGTATCGACGCCAAGAGTAGTGTTGAAAAAAAGCATGTATTGCGCCGACCCGAAATAAACTGGGATAAAGTCAGGGCAATGAAGACTGTGTAGGATGATAAATGCCCAATTTAACTACAGTCGCTTGCCAAATGCTAGAAAAACCACTTGGGGATGACAAGAAGGAACACCAAAGAAGAATTCAGCAAGATTTCTCTATTATTATTATTTAAATTGTTTTCAATTGTACATTAATTTCTTTCAACAGTACATAATGTGGTTTGGCTATAGTTTATTTAAGTCGTAAAGCAGGTTTAAATAATACATGAGTTACCAGATTAGAGCAGTTCGCTTTATCTAGATCTTGTAAGGTGGCAGTCATGATTTATTCACTTTCTTAACCGCCTGCTATAAAATTAACTTACGATAACGACTTAATTTTACTTTAAGTCACTGATAAAAAAAGGCATTATTTTATTTTACAACAGTAACTACAATAAGAACGATAGTTAATTTTATAGATACTAATAGAAAATACATTATTCCTTTTTTTTCAGATTAAAGCAGGAAAGAGGATTATTATCGCTGCCCACGGTAACAGTCTCAGGGGTATTGTCAAGCATTTAGATGGTATGTACTTACATCGTATTGTTACGATAAACCACTATATTTTACAGTAGGAATCTACAATTGATAATCTTCTAGATCTTGACATGTTGCCATTTTTTAGCTATTCTTGTATACATATAAAATAATGTTAAAGTGAAAGCACCAGGATGTGCAAAATTAAAATATTCTTAAGGTTTTTTTTTGCAGGTTTGTTGTGCCATTTGCGACCAAAACAAATGTGTACTAATTTATTATTAGCTGTTCATGTCCTCCTGGTAGGCAAAAGCTCTGAACAGATAGTAGGGGATCTTTGTTCAGAGCTGCCAACGACCAATCTTTATTAAAGGAGTCCAGCTCATCCCGACTAGGCAGGCCGCGATGTCGCGAATATTATAAGTATGTAGATATACTTGTATGTATATTTACTGTAGCTGACTGGACAGACGTTGTCCTGTTTCCTAGACCCCAATCGCAGCGCCACCTCCTGGTCCAACTGTAAATCTAAGCCATCCAGAGACCCAAACACACCCAACAAACTCATAAATCTGGAGGAATTTAGTGATATACACACGTGCAGTATATAATTCTATACTGCACGTGTGAAAAGAGAAAAGTTTTTTTTGTTTGTTTATACCAAATAGGCTCCGAAAGTTCTGGACCGATGTTAACCATTTTTTTTTACGACCAGTTATTTATTAAAATTTTAGAACGCAAAAGCTGTTATTGTGACTTAAGTATGATAGTTAGAAATTTCCCTTGCCAACTTTTTTTGTAGCAATATCTACAAAAATGTTGCCTATAAAATTCATTATTTGGTGTGCGCTGAGAAAAAGTTGGTTTAAAGATCGTCTATTTTTAAATAGCTTGCCACTCCACTGCTTGTTATATACACAATTAAAATGTTTGTATAGATATTTTTGTGGAAGGGCGTGCTGTTTTAAATTCGACGATCTCTACCTCATCGAATGATTGTTACGTGAAGCCATGACATTTGAAGTCAATTTAACTATATTTATTCTACCACCACTTCCCCTTAATTAATCATGCTAAATTTTCAGTCCTATATTGACGGTCTTGTTCGTAGTTCCTCAGTCAGCCATTGGCACATCGTCGAAAGACGGAAAAGGTTCGCAAAGACAAGAAAGACAATAAAGGACACTCCAGAGGTCAATAGAAAGTATATATGTGCCATGTGTATTTCCAGGTCTAAGTGATAAAGCCATCATGGAACTGAACCTGCCCACCGGCATTCCATTTGTGTACGAGTTGGATGAGGATATGAAGCCAGTTGATTCCATGATCTTCCTTGGAGATGAAGAAACCGTGAAGAAAGCGATGGAAGCCGTAGCCTCCCAAGGCAAGGCCAAGTAACTTTAAGCAAAAATCAGTAATTTATTTTGTTGTAGTTGTTAAATATTATCATAACGGTTGACATTATTATAAAGGATCTAATCATGTATGTATTGTATTAATATTTATTTTCGTTCTGCAAACAATAAAAAATGTACCAAGGAATCTCTACAGAATGTTTAGATTGATATTCAAAATCAGCTGCTGTTTCTAAGAGATTATTTATTGGGCGTATGCCAAGAAATACAAGTTGTTACCATAGAGACTACAATATTTATCAATGTAGAGTGCATAAACATTAAAGTGGATAAACATTAAAATGTAAATATATATACTTCAAATTTCTTTTTATTCCGGCAAGCTTTCTTTTAGATCCGCCATTGCCTCATCCATATTCACGTCTTTTGAGTTTTTATTACCATCATTTTTTGTAAATTTTTTGCCACTGTATTTTGCGAAAGTCTTCTGCCTGCTTGTAGTTAGTACTATATCGATTTTTGCGTCGCTAGTACTTTCGTCCTCAACTTCCATGCACATTGCGTTTTCATCAGTAGTTCCTTTTGATTTTTTCTTGGTTTTATTTTTTGGTTTTATATCGAACCGAAAATCTCTTGGCAGTTTGTGTACGTCTACACAATGTTTAAGTCGATCATTGGCGGTCGCAAATTTTAGCTTGCAGTCTTGAATGTAGCAGCAGTACTGTAAATTGTGGTAAAGTTATAAGTCAAATTGCCTACAAGCTACATGTATAATATTTTACCTCTTGTCTTACCATAGGCCTCGTGTCAGATAGAATTAAGAAGAATGTGTCGTGATTTTCTTGTATATGCAAGTCCAAGAAATGAGGCGAAGGTAGAACCTTTTTGCACATAGAACAGGTGTACCGATGTGATGCGTTATAATGATTTTCAAATTCCAATACAGATTCAGATGTAAACAAGCATCCAGGAATGCTGCATGTGTTTTGGTTGCATTTTACGCTAAAACACATAAAAATCTGCTGAAATTTATCTTCAATAGTTGAAAAAAATTATAAGATTGCATTCATCAATGCTCAAATGTATATCATGCTTTAACCGATATTTAAACTGGTAGAACACACATATTGAACCCCAAATTGGACGGCTCGTCATAAGCTGCAGTGCAAATTATATAAATAGACGACTTCCACTTCTAGAGGGGGACTGCTCGGCTCAAATTGAAATTTGAGTAACAACTAACGGGTCGTTGCTCAAAGACGAATTCACTAGTTGGTCGTGCATGCGTATGACCTTGTTCAGTTCATAATCTAACAATTGTGAATTGAATAGATCAATAAAAAAACGTTATATAAGTTATAATAGCATCCCGCCACTGCTTCGTATGGTTTTGACTTAACAAAATATCGAGATTCTTTTATCATGTGTGATGTTAATTTTAATTTATTGTATGTACACATAAACCTGATTGAAACCACATCAGAATCCGCTGTTTTATTTAGGAGAATTACTCGGTCACACAGACACGAAAAGCGATTTTCTTTTATACTACAGATATAGATTACGGATAACGAATATTTTTTTGTATGTTCGCACAACTGTGTGCAGCTATTGCATCACACTGTGGTTATTTTGCGGGGTGTGCCATATCCGTAGGCAATGAGCATTTATTCTTCTTAAGGATGGTTTTGTTCAATGCTCTTTGCTGCGCTATACTTCCCTTAAGACATTTTCGGGAATAGCTGGCAAAATTTATCAATATTTAACTAAAAACTCGAGCTAAATTATGTTCAAAATACACTGGCTAGGAGTTGTGTTAGGAAGCTTTATTGGGGTGTCATGTAAGCAGCAAGACATGGGCATAAGCAGAAACCACTGCAATAGATTCATTTGTCTACTTACACTTCCTGGCAGAGATTTTCTTCGTCGAAGTCGTAAACACCAAGTCTGGGTGGCGGTTTGTCGTTAATAAAAAGTATATCATCCAGTTTACGACGACCGACCCCATACTCTTTTAATTTGCTAAGCAAGTAGTTGCTGTCCTCCATCCTGGAAATAAGATTAAGAAGAAAACAAACATCTGAATTAAAATATAGAATACATCGATGCTGCGTTGACTGCTTAATGCGCACTTCAGGATTACACAAGATGAGGATGAAGCTGCCAAACCTGAGATATTCAGTAATGTATGTTAGAAGGACTATTCAACTGTGCAGTCATGTATCTACTGTAAAAAACGTGTAAATAGATAACGAATGACATGTGCACGCGAAGTATATAGGATTGATTACCGATTAAAATAGATTCACCATGATTGAAGGTAAGGCAGTAAGTGCACATCATTGAGATAATAAAGGTTTCATTCCCAAAGTTCGTCGAAAATAATGTGCCATTTCTCAGTGATGGGTGTTCTAAAAGAATGGATAGTGGTGTAGATTCTACCTGGAGCAGCACCCTATTCCTTCTAACTCGTCTGTCAAGCGTGACAATAATATGATGATACATGTCAAGGCTGTCTCGATAAATAAGTTTTATTTAATGGTTCGTTCAGTAAATACATGTATTGCAGTCCATATATAAGTTCCTAGTAGATAAAAAAAATGTGAATGATTACGTAATATCTGAGATTAGTCTCTTGCAATGAACAATGTTTTTACAACTTATTTCATCAGCCTCTAATCATACAAAAGCATGAGGTAAAAATGTCGAATCTTTGCTAGATTTGTTTGATTAATAAAGTTTGTTTGACAAAACGAGTTTTATTGCAGAATTTAGCTCGAAGGAGGATGCTACTGCTTGTGCTTACCCTCTCAACAACCTCACAAGAGCTACATTATGCATTCGGCGTTCTAATCCTGTTTATGACTGGTTTATTTTTTTGCCGAAAATCACAATGCTAAATATTGTAGATATTCGTTTCGTATCTCAGTTACCAGTTGATTCAAAAATCAAACAGGTTTTAAATAATATTATAATACAAATACCTTCTCGGTATTCAATATTTTGATCAAATATTACATTTATTATTCATCAATTAGCATTGAATGATTGCTGTAAGTCTCAAACCATCAAAATATGTAAAACCATTTTAATAAACTAATATAAGTTATAAATAACATAAACAGTCCCCTCGATTGATTAATAAGGTCAAAACTGTTAAAAAAAAATTAAACTGCCGAAAAAACTGAAAAACATAAAATAATAAACCTTAAAATTATGAGTCGGCGGTTTGAGTTATCTTTGTTCATTGATTTTTCAGCGCCGACTCAAAATTTTAAGGTTTATTATTTTATGCTTTTCAGTTTTTTCGGCGGTTTAATTTTTTGTTAAAAAGTTTTTACTTTATAATTTTTTATGACTTTAATGTACCAATAACACTTGGCAAGGTATACCCTATCCAACAAAAAAAGAATTATCAAAATCGGACTACTATGTATAAAGTTATGCGTGGTTATACATTACAATTACAATCAGCGAGTTAACAATCAATCATCCCCTGTTTTCCGACCCTTGGGGTTCGATTTTGTTTTCCAGATTTATATGGGACCACCTTGGGAGTATACCTTTTCCAATAGAAGAAGAATTGTCACAATCGGACCACTATGTAAAAAGTTATGCGTGGTCATACATAAAAAAAATATACGCGTCGAATTGAGAAGCTCCTCCGTTTTTTTTCGTCGGTTGAAAATCATTTTTCTATCAACGTATCTACAGGCCAAACTTATCGCTATCTCATTCGATATAGTATTATTAGTTACTAGACGGCTACTTTATTGCTAATATTATCGAGGTCTGAACGAATAAGAAAAATGCTAAGTCATGCTAAATCAACGATAAACTCGCCTGATATAGGTGTACTGCTACCAATGATGTTCAGTCATCAAGATAACTCTCAGTAGTAAAGTTGTTCAAATGCCTATTTGTATACTCTGTGGCTCTATGTGATGCGCACGTCTGTTATATACTTGTGACTATGATACCTACGTAATATTATTGTCAAGGCCAAGATAATTACTTGATCTAAGTAAAGTTAGTTTACATTCAGCAAGTGTTCAATGAGGTGCATAAATTAATATATTAATTTGATTACTTAATAAAAATTAAGTAACAAGTAGCGGCACTCTCATAATTAGTTAATTATTTTGTGAAGTGATTTAATTAAATAAAGCGAAGTGATAAATAAAATAAAATGAACGTACGCCAAAGAAAGGTAAGTTACTCTGTTGTAATATATAGTACCGTATTTAATTGGTTCAAAGGTTATGAAGTTAATCTAGGAGTTATTATTATTGAGGTTATATTTTTATCAATTCAATGCCGAAGATATACGTGAATGTCTGGAACCACGGTAACGAGGATTCATTTAATTAGACATACATTATTTAATACAAACCGTAGTTTCATTATTGATCATTGTTCAACGCTTACCTCGCCATTTATGTTTATCTCCACTTCCGTCTTCTCTTTTCGCTTATTTTATTGATGCAGCTACGAAAGCAAAGACGAAAAACTCTGCTTTCAATTTATTGCACCTAAAAGAAAAAGCAGAAAAAGTAATTGCAAATTACTTGAAAGGTAAAGCGGAGTGCATTTTAACCAATTTTGAATTTGGAATGAAACGTGATCGTTGTTTTTGCTTGAATATTTTTGTTGACACACTTGAACATACAAAACCCACCACTATTTAGTTTATTTATGGACCGTGTTAGACCTCGACCAATTAATTTACAATAAAAAAAAAAACTCCCTATTATTGCAAGACTAATAAAATCAAATGTGAAGGTTTAGTCGATTTCATACAATGGTTAGCAATAGTCGTTCGGCTCGTGTCATACTCTTTCTCGCTCGCACGTATACTAGTTTTTTTTTACTAGTAACAGCTCATGCCCTCATCCCATCACTAAGGGAATACGGGATGAACGCAAATTGTCATTCTGGACTCTAGACAGATTGTCATCATGTGACAACTCATGTCACTTTTTTTTGACACTAATGAAAAAATAATAGCAGTGTGACGTTGTGTTTCAAGTTCTTTTCGTAAAAATATTATGAAAAAATGTCTACGTACCGCTTGTTGAATTTTAATTAGAAATAATAATAAAATAACTGATTTATTGGTTGTGATGTTTATTTTAAGTCAACATGGGAAAGTTCAGCACGTACAGATACTTAGAGGTATTTATCATGTATTCGTTGGAATGTTTTTATTTTTATTTCGTGCGGTTTTTGAATACACATGAACCTTGAATTATAAAAGAAAAAATAAACGGACCTTCTATTTCAATGGGCTAACTGTTCAGTTTTACGTAAAAAATCTGGGAAAATGATTAATTAAACGTAGTCATTGTAGGCTGTAAACTGCATTATTCACGGATTTATTGGTTTTATGTTTACACAGGGTTGAGGTGCACACAGGTTTCTGAATAAAAATTCTGTTTGATTACTAATTCACAAAAAAAAAAAAAATTCGCTATGCACGTTTTCCATACAGAATTCCGATCTAACTAAAAAAAAAACCGTGAAATGTAATAAAATAATAAATCTCATAGAATATTATTGGTTTACTCACCAAGCTAGTAAAATATTTGTTACTACTAGTAGTTGACAAAATATTGTCATAGAAACACATCATATTTTTTTTTAATGTTTCGTAAAGTATAATATAAGATGTTTCGTTTTTTTTACAGTTAAAAGATGATACCTCAGCCCCACATATCAATGTTAGAAGTAGGACAATCAAGCACCCGAGAAAATTGAAGAAAGTTTTTATCTTCCTCATTGTAGTAGCACTAAGTATCACATACTTTTTGGGTGAGTACTGTCATAATAATACTAAGTACCTAAGTGTTAAAATGCGCATTCGGCTGTCATGTCAACGTAAGGCTGACAGAATAGTGAACATGAGATCAGTTGCCATAAAAAAGTTGCAGTTTGAAAAAACACTGTCATCTAGGTCAGTGGCGTGCAGAGGCGAAAGCACCATATAACACGATTCCTACCGGCTTGCCTTCGGGGATTCGCATTGGTAACTCTATCACTATTAAAAATACAATAGTATGTAAATAGTGGCTACTATTGTCAATAAATATAGTTACACTACGGGTATTTAATTCACCATAACATTCAAACAACAAAAAAGGTTATTTATAGCTTTGTATTACAACAAAAGAGAAATGTTCTAAATGAACCTGGCGCCGAAACGTCATAATCGGGAACTAAAAATTCATACAACAGCGATCCCGTAATGATGTCACTTTAGGTCACGTGGCACCGCTTGATATGGACGAGAGCAAGCCGCTGTACAACGGGTTATGACAGAGACAGGTATAGAAAAATGCGTCAGCGAGAACGAGATAGAGGAATATTGCTTATTTTATTCGGTTTTCAGCTGTTCAATTTAATTGTATTTAATTCATTACATTCCTATATTAATTTTAGAATGATAGTAAGTATTCTTTATTGATGAGTCAGTAAGTTAAAGCCGACTTCGCATCAGCTTCTCTTTTAGAAAAAAATACACCTCGCCACTGGTGGCGTGCATTGCTTTTTTGTAGGCACTAGGCCGCCTGTTCTTGTCTAGGCACACAAACATGTTTCTTTTAGGTATGATAATTTATTTAGTTTCTTAATAATTTCGGTACACACAATAAAATGTAAATGACTGACTAATGGTGATTTTTAGAGGCCTACCTCTAAAAATCACCATAATCAGTATCACCATACGACTGTCTATGGTGATACTGATAAGGGTGATTTTTAGTAGCAAATGACTATTTACTACTACTGCTTATGTGCCGATATAAAATGCATGCCACTGACCTAGGTTCTCATAGATGTCCCATTACAAGCCTGAATTCTTTCTACATATCAATGTGTAATATAAACGGCTATGTACTGTATACAGGATGGTAGACTCATTGATGACCTGTAACCATGAATACAGCACATGATTCTGAACCTGCTGTTTAAATATATCATTGGTACTTAAAAATTAGATATATTTTGAAATTTTCTATGAAACAGTAGTAATTTTTTTTTCATAATTCATGATAAATTTCAGTGACGGGTGTCGTGAATCATGTGCCGTATCCATGGCAACCGTTTGAGTTTCAATTTCTTTCATCCCTGACTGTTACTTAGTGATTCATTAATTTATTTATACAAGTGTACCAGCTTGTAAATGTTCTGTAACATTTACTCGCAGTTTTGAAAGTCAGAGTGTTATGGGCCTGTTCACATACTTTGTACTACATACAAGCAAAATTATCAGTTGACATGAGATATCACCATAGTTGATTTACGGCCAATCTGACTATCAGTACATCTACTTCTAGCATCTGTTGGAATGACAGCTCAAATCAAGCTCAGGGCCACTTTACCTACGTTTTCATAGTGACATTATTAAAGAATAGCTGCTCAGAGAATGGGTCAGGCTTTCAGATTTTTTTGTGACCTTTTGATGTTTGTCTCCAGTAGTGATGTGTATCCACGGATACCCGAGGGAGAAGAAAGATCAATGTCCATATCTGTTACTTTTTGGCGGGTCTTTTACGGTTTTTTGTTCCTTATTAATCTATACTAATATTATAAAGCTGAAGAGTTTGTTTGTTTGTTTGTTTGATTGAACGCGCTAATCTCAGGAACTACTGGTCCGAATTGAAAAATTCTTTTTGTGTTGGGTAGCCTATTTATCGAGGGAGGCTATAGGCTATATAACATCACGCTATAACTAAGAGGAGCGGAGCAGTAATGAAAAATGTTGCAAAAACGGGGAAAATTTATTCGTTTTGAGAGTTTCCGTTGCGTGCGCTGCGTAAACGGTTAAAGTAACGTAAAAATCATGTATGACGGAATTGTTTCTTTTAAAAAGTTCTAGAAAAAAGTCCGCGAGAGCATATGTCTATCTTATAAGGTTGACTCACTGTAACTCAAAAGGAGCGAGCAGGCAAATCGATGCGACGGGAAGGGTCAGGGGAGCAAAAATTTGGCGCGGACGAAGTCGCGGGCAGAAGCTAGTTTTAAATAAATTGGTGAAATTCTATAAATTCTTAAAATCAAACATTTGCCACCTTTATATTCCAAACATTTATCAGTTAGTTATCATACTTATCATACAAATAGTACATAACTTAAAGGTACTAAATCAACTATCAAAGCGTCAAGTGGCGTCAGCTATCACTTCAATTTCACGCGTATCGACACCGATTGAGTAAGAAAGTTAAGGTTCGTATCCGTATCCGCGGAGCTTGGCACCAAATATCCGTATTCGGATCCGGATCCGCGGATATATATTTTTAACAATCTGGCACATCACTAGTCTCTAGTATCCTTAAAAGTTAAACAAACAAATCTTCAGTACACTGATACTTAAATGGTTGTCCTGCTCGGGGAGGTTGTTGCGCCACTTCCATTTCCCAGCTAAAGCACTAGGATCTGGTGAAGTATTTTGGGGACTGTCTTAGGCAATTGTGAAATACAGAAAGTGCTGATTTTGAGCCTAATTTTAATAAATGAATTTTGTTTCGAATAGGTTTGAATCTTCTAAGTAATATTTCTTACAAAAGTCTCACTCAATTAGGTATGAATAAGTTGGCTGTTTTAGTTAGTACAGGTGTAAACGAATGTAAATATTTTCTAGTTATTTTCCAGCTGTTTACTGCTGTAGTAAACAGTTTTATTTAACCAAAACAATGGTTTAATAATAACGGTATTCATAGGTTGTACAATAGAACCCCAAAAACAAATGTTAAGTATAAAAATAAGTTGTAAAACTAAAACCTGAGTACTGAAAAATAATACAGTAAAAGGTATGAAACAAGAAAGTATTGAAATTTTAGTTTAAACTATTCAATATTTAATCCGCATTCATCGTGATGTTGAAAGATTTGATGTGGTCATATGCCACTTTTCCCTAAAGCTTATGATTGCTTCCTATTTTTGGAATGTATTGTTTTGTTAGGGTAGCTGGCATACAACCACAGCTATCCTCTGAACATCACCATCAATATGTATTAATTAAATACATTAAAATCAATCATACTCGCTTCACCATAGTTGGGTAAAAATATTGTTATATTTAAAATTATTCAGTGTTTTGTAATGTTAATTACAGATAAAAAAATCGATAAAACAATGTTACTATGGCATCGAAACCATGATGTAGCTATTATTGTTTAGTTACCAATAAAAAATAATTATTTAGCTTGTAGGTATTACGTGATCGTCCGTGATTCGTGACAGCATGCGTAAATGCTAATACGCTACGCATGCATCTTCTTTCTATATATAGGTATATACAATATATTTTATATATAGGCCAAAGAAAACAAGGCCCTCCAAAGGCGCGTGGATTGACGATATCGTCAAGGTCGCGGGAAACGCACGGTACCGAGATGTATGGCGAAAAAAGGGGGGGAAGTCTATACCCAGCAGTAGGTGATTTCGGGCTGAGATGATGATATAAAAGAAAATCGTGACTGACTGACTGACGATCTATCAACACATAGGTATGTAGTTCAAACGACTGAAGAAATTGTGCTAAAATGTGGAAAACGCAAATAGTTATTATGATGCAGGCATCCAGTAAGGAATCACAACCTCCGACAAAGTTGCGGGTAGAAGTTGGTGAGTCTATAAAAGGCTAGTTTTATTTCATCATGTTGTCATGGAAACTACCTTGCTACCACCTTCCTACAAAATCGAAATTCTTGCGGATTTATAAATGGTGCAACAAAATACCATCATGCCTGTATTCCATGACGTGGAAGGCAGAAATATATGAATGAGGAAATCCCTTATCACGCTATTTGTGGTCCAACAAATGCATGTTAAAATTACTAATCCGCCAACAAATGTTAGGTAAAGCTGTTTTAATCCCCATTTCTTCAAGTAAAAATACAGTATTATAAAACAGAAAAGTTCCTGCCACAAAATTTTAATTAAAACTAATAAAACCCTGCGAGACCACCTTTATCAGGGTGTTACCAAAGATGAATAGATAATAATTAATTGAAGCACTCAATTAAATAATTGTGAGTGTTATAGATTGAGATAAGATTTGTACCCGGAAATTAATAAGCTAACATACCAATGCTGTTATTAAGATGGCCAACAGATTATTTCATAGGAAGACAGAAGTTTCTGTTATCATCAGCCGAAATGTGTCCACTGCTGGACATAGAGCTCCCCCACTTCGAGGTTTCTGTTTTGCCAACCAATTAGTTTTGTAGTTGTCTGTTGAAAATAACTCCTTTGTTCTGCCTTTCAGTCGTATTGGCCTTGGAACATATTGGCCTGGGGTAGTATGGCTCTTGAGAAGTAATCTTGAACCATGGTTATTTTGCCCTGTAGTCGTATTGACTCTGGGTTGCATCGACTTTGGGCAGTATTGATCTTTGGTTGTATTGAACTTTGGTCATTTGGCTGTGGGCGTTCATCTTTGGTGGTATTGAACTATGGTAATTTTGCCGTGTAATCGTATTGACCCCGGGTTGTATCTAGTGTTGCAAAGGACTCGAATCCACGAGTCGTAATTTTAAAGACTCGAGTCAATTATGCAAGACTCAGTGTGCTCAATAGGCTCGAAGTCTAGAGTCAAGCACTCGAGTCTTAAAAAGAACTCGAGTCTTAAAGAGGACTCGAGTCAAAAAAGGACTCGAGTCTTAAAATTAACTCGAGTCTTAAAGAAAACGGAGCATGAAGATGAAACTTGTAGCTCATCATTCGAAAAGACTCGAATAGAAGAACGATAAGTTCTAATGAGTGGTTATGATGTAATTATGCGTACAAATAATCTGACGAGTTATCCATAGACTCGAATTCATTTTAAGACTTGAGTCCTTTTTTAAGACTCGAGTCCTTTTTAAACTCGAGTGGCTTGTAAATGACTCGGGCTCGGCTTGACTCTAGACTCCGAGCCTTTTGAGCACACTGAGTCTTGCATAATTGAGTCGAGTCTTTAAAATTGCGACTCGAAGACTCGAGTCCTTTGCAACACTAGTTGTATCGACTTTGGGTAGTATTGAACTTTGGTTGTATTGAACTTTGGTCGTATTATTGAGCCTGGGTACTATTGTTGTTTGATCTTATTGACCTGTGGTCGTATCAACATGCGGCCGTATTGACCTATGTCAAAGTAAATTAGGTAAAAAACGTACTGCTACACAACATCATACTTGTCTTTTGTTCCACTGTAAACCCAACGAAGATAAAATAAACAATGGCGATATAAATTTGTATATCATTAAAATAAATAGTATAATATTTCAGTAAACGATGTAGGTAGTTAATTGCCTCTCTCAAGGCTGGATGGATGGCAAACAATACTTGAGAAAAATGTAGTTCCAATTGTCATGTTAAGTATATAATTGCCTTCGTGTCTGCATTTCAATTTGTGTGCATGATAATAGTTCAGTAATTCGGTGTAGAATTATATCGAATAATAAAGTTTTTGGTACTGCATATTTAAATGCAGCTATGCGCTGCACGTAGAACGTATCTTAGTCAAGATTCTCGTTAAATTCTTTCCAAACCCAATTGTCTCATTATATTAGGTATTTTGCTGATTTGCTGGCCATCATCAAAGAAATTTGAAATCATATTCTCGCATCCAATGATTGTCATTAAATAATAATAAGATAAACATAGAAGATATTTGGGGGAGGTCTATGACCAGCAGTGGACATCTTTCGGCTGAAATGATGATAAATAATAAGATAAGCCTTCCTTTTCGCTGGTCTTCTTTGTCTTTTGCGGAGTAGCTATGATCCGATTTTCTCTACCGCTAGCTCAACGCTAAAAAAAGAGTTAAACTGATTTAGGAAAACCTGGTAAACGAGGAAAACGTAGAAATCGTGGTACACCTTTTTTTTGGCAATTATGATCATGACAGTTATCATTCACTGCCCATCTTTTCCCACTGCTTGGCATAGACCTCTCTTGTGCCAATCCCCACGTTCCTCCAGCCTCATCCAGGTTTAGTTCGCGATGGCAACAATGTCTGTCTTCGTCCGCCCTCTCTTCGTCTTCCAGTCCTTGGATGCCAGTTCAAACCCCTAACCTAAACTTAATCCCAACTAAAAGAACAAAGATTCCTTAAATGACTCTGACTTTTTAAATGATGCACTGGCTCCAAGTTTCTCACCCGTGCCAACATCGGATGCATCGCTTCACATTCCAACAATACGAATGCATAAACATTGGCCGTGTTGTGATATTAAACAATATCTGTGATTGAGAAACATAAAAAAAAAACATTCATTTCACGTTAATTAACGTTATGTAATTGAGTACTTATGAAGGAAATAGTAGATCTTTTCTTTAGTTTTTTGGTGATCGAGTTGGTAAAATGTGGGAAAGAAGTTACGTACTCATCCACAAAACGAGTGTCGACAGAAGTCCCGAAATTTTACGGTAAGAGGTATCAGTCAATAGGAAGGTACAGAGGAAAAAACCCTCTCGCGAATTCTAATCTTAACCAGTCAGCATCAGACAGGATCTGTCAGGCATTAATCAACAACAACTGCAGGCCAATCTCACTAGCCACAGTACTTGCTAAGGTTCTTGACAGTTTGCTGAATACACAGCTTGACCGGTATGTAGTCACTCATGACAACCAATTTTGTTTTAAACCGGGACTGTCTACTGAGTCAGCTATTTTATGTTTGAAGCAAACTGTCAAGTACTACTCCGAGAGAAGCACACCTATTTATGCCTGTTTTCTCGACCTCTCGAGGGCGTTCGACCTGGTGAGCTATGACATCTTATGGCAAAAATTGAATAACATCTCAATGCCTAGTGAACTGATAGATATTTTCAAGTACTGGTATCTTAACCAGGTCAACGTCGTTCGATGGTCGAATGCTCTGTCGGAGCCGTACAGGTTGGAGTGCGGAGTGAGGCAGGGAGGGCTGACCTCGCCGAAGCTCTTCAACCTGTACGTGAACGCACTGACAGAGGAACTCAGCAGCACCCGTGTCGGCTGCCATATTGACGCTGTCTGTGTCAACAATATTACTTACGCGGACGACATGGTGCTGCTGAGCGCCTCGGTGTGTGGTCTGTCCAGGTTGCTCAGTATCTGCGAGCGTTACGCGCTGGATCACGGTTTGCTCTATAACGCAAAGAAGAGTGAATGTATGGTCTTTCAGGCCAGGGGTCAGCGCTGCTCGAATTCTGTTCCACCTGTTAAACTGAACGGTGTGAAATTAAACAGAGTTCACCATTTTATATACCTCGGGCATATCGAAACCTTTGACCTGAAGGACAATGAGGACATCAATAGAGAGCGGAGGGCGTTGTCTGTGAGGGCCAATATGATCGCCCGCAGGTTTGTTCGTTGCTCGGGGGCCGTCAAAGTAACTCTTTTCAGAGCATTTTGTACGTCCCCGTACACAGCCAGCCTGTGGGTTTCATATACCCAGAAGCAGTACAACGCTCTCCTTGTCCAGTATAATAATGCGTTCAGGGTGTTGTTGGGACTGCCCCGGTACTGCAGCGCGTCGGGGATATTCGCCGACGCCCGTGACGATTGTTTCTACGCGACGATGCGAAAGCGGTGCACATCTCTGGGGCGCAGGCTTCGGACCACCTCCAACACCATCCTGAGTGTATTTAAGAATAGGTTTGACTGTCAGTACATTAACCATTGTTATATGATTAATGTACTGACAAACAAACAAATGACTCAGAGGCAGCGTTATTGATTATTCTATTTTACTGTAATTTATTTTATTTTACTGATAATTTTAATTTAATTGTATTAATTTGAATTCTGATTTTATTTTATTATTTAATTAATTATTTATAATTATAGGTATTTATTGTAATTAAATTGTAAAAACTATGATCTCGATGTGGATTGAAATAAATTATATTCATTCATTCATTCATTAATGCTGAAATGGACCTTTTTGGCGTAGCCGTGAAGCACTCACTACGTTTTTACAGTCTTGCACTTTTCTATTTCGTATCCAGTGTTTCTTGAACTGTTGCCAAATAAATGTTATTTTTCTTATCGATAAAACTTAGTCACCTCGCGAGTTAAAAAAAATCTTATCGCGAAGTGAATGACTTTAAATTACGTTATCATTAAAATAAAGAGATTATTGTTATCGAAGTAGTGCCTATAATAGATTATTTCCGGGAAAATATTCACAATGACTGCGCATTATTTCATCATACACCGGTTAAAGTCCTGAAGGAGAGATTCCCTGGCCCTCAGGATGGTCTTGAGTCTTTTCAACTAAGGCACGGCATAGTCCTAAGTTTGTCGTAGTTTCTTATCATCATCATGTCAACCTAAAGACGTCCACTGCTGGACATAGGCCTCCCCTAATTTGGGGGGGTTTGTCATAATCGCCATGCTTGGCAGGCGGATTGGCGATCGCAGTATGGTGGGAAAATGCATAGAGAACGCTGCTGCCCATGCTCTAGTAAGCCTTTATAGCAAGCCCTTACGACACCCACGGGAAAAAACAGGACGGTGATATTCTATACGTCCGCGGAACTTCATGGAGTTTTTTATACCTTATTGTTATCAATTTTGTAATGTAATACAATTTATTTTTCGATTTAATTAAAATACACACTGGTGCCGATTCTGTTGTACACGAACTAAACTAACTATCTCTAAATTCCTTACTTTTGGCTATGAGAATTGTAACGCTATTCTGCAAGGAAAAATCTCTAAATTTAAAAATTATTTTGACACGATTAAAATCGAATTTGACAATCGCGACTCAGCGTGGTATTTTTTTTTCTTTTGGTTTCGCAACGTACTTGTGTGTGCATTGCGTAGAATGAATTTTTTGAGAGACGAAGGCGCGTGCCGGGGGGCAGCCTCAACGTGTTTTATATGGAATTTTTCACTTTTGTTTGAAAAATATAAAAAAAATATTACCCACGTGTTGAGATTTAAATGTGCCGGGGTATACTAAGGGGGCCGAAAATTTCATTATTTTTGCGATAGGACACGCCATTTTCAAGATATAAGCAAAAAGAAAATAAAAAATACAGAACTGTTTTTGCACGTGAAGGCGAGGCGTTGTTGAGAATGTTAGTTCATGACCACTAGTTTTATTCCACACCTTTTTAATCGCGATTAAAAATAGTCAGATTTAGTTAAAATAAATTATTATAGTCAAAATTTTTGGTGAAAACCGGCAAACTCAGAATAGCAAAATTGACATTTTCACTAAACTAATAACTCAGTGCAATCTTAGTGCTGTCAAACTAAAAGAGCGTTAACGTCGATTTTGGTTGTTTGACCCAAAAAGCGTACTTTTCAAACCATTTAATCATCTCATAAAACGTATCTAACGAAAGTGTGAATAACTAAATATTGTTGGAAATATTTCGGTCTAAAAAGTTGACTGAAAACTTTTTTACATTAATAAAGTATTCGTGAATTCTAACCAGATAAACAAACAGTGTTTTCTAAAATCCTTTTACAGTAGTCATTTCGAAGCTTAAAATATCCGAAACCACTAATAAAATTGACAAACTAATAAACATATTTAATTGTTCACATCCTTGAGCAAAAAACTGAGAGAGACTTTTTTGATTTTCAGCGCCTAACATAATAAATAAAACAATAAACAAAGTGAAATTAACAAGAAAAACAGTTGCTAAATTCATTATTTCTTCCAATAAATCTTATTTAATTTTACAAAATAAAGGTGTATTGTAATAGAAGAACATCTTCTTTAAAACTTGCAATAAAAAATTTCAACTAAATTAGTTTTATTATTTTTCTACAATTATTTTAAAACTACTATAAAACCGTGCGCGGTAATAATTTTAAATCAGTCCGCCGCGAGGCTGTTCAAAGAGTGGACGTATCGCTCAGTGCTCTACGCGTGACCTCTCCCGACCCTTGGCATCGAGTGAGTTTATAGTGCGATATAACGATCTTGGGTTGGTAAGTAAAATAATTATTTTTTATTTAGATAATTGAAAACAATGTTTTTCGAAACAACAAAAATTGTTTCAGGTGCCATGTGGAATAAGAGTAAAAAAACGAAACTAGTTTTATCGAGGAAAAGGAAGAGACTCAATCAAGAGGTTTTAGCTAAAGCTAGGGCTAAAAGGTTGGGTAAAATAATATTTTGTATAGAACTTGATTTGTTATCTTTGTTGATCGAAGTTTGCTATATAAGGTCCTCGTTATTAATTTATTTCCTTCTAGGGGGTGATTGTACTACTCAAATACATTTTTTTTTTCTAAACGATTAATTTCGAAATTGCAAAAAACAATACTTCCTCAAACTAAACCGTCGATCATCTGATTTTTTTTAACTTGCATTGTAATAATAATAATTTAATTGATTTGGTTTAATTTAAACTTTATTTCTTCTTTTTAGAGAATTTAACTAAAAGCTTGTTTTTAAAAATGTTTTTAGGGTTCCGTAGTGAAAGAGGAACCATTTATAGTTTCGCTAAGTCTGTCTGTCTGTCCGACCGCGGCTTAGCTCAGAGACCCTTAGTACTAGAAAGCTGGAATTCAACATGAGTAAACATATTAATCACGCAGACAAAAGGGTAAAATAAAATCCTGTTTTTTTATCTTCAGGCATTGTAAAGAAAATAATGTTGTTGTGAGTACGGAAGATGTTAAAATCCAAAATGAGGTAAAGGTTAAGCACAACTAACGTATTTTTTATTTACAATTTCATATTTACGTATGGGATTACATCTATCTTTTTTTTTTCAGGACTTAGCCTCGTCTTCCAAAACCAGCTTGTCGATGTGTGGAACACACGTGTCGGTTATCTTTCAAAGTCGGTAAAGGAAAACATTTATTTAAATCTACATACAAGTGCTATATATAATAAATATAATATTATAAATAAAGAATTCTTCGATATTGAAATATTTTATTTTAAAACTAGAATACTTAATAATTTGCTAGAGGACCATCGCGACTTCCTACGACTTCAAAATGATGAACCCCCTTCATTATGATTTTTTCATGTACTTTTTAATCAAATGAGCAATTTTTAATCAAAATTCATTTAGTAGTTTTTGTGAAAGAGTAACAAATATACATCTACTCATCCATAAATAAACTCTCAAACTTGCGCGTTTATAATTATCCCATCAAAAACATAAATGTGAAATGAGAGCCAAGTTCAATATTATGATATATGCCTTGGTTGTTGACTTCAACGACAAAAGAAGTGAGATCTAAATGGGTGCCAAGTTTAATGGTCAGTCCTGACTTGGCTAGTTCTCATATACGAATTATTATGTTCGTTGGCTAGTTTCTACCAGCAAGCCAAATTTTCGGAATAATATAATAAGAACCGACAAGTAACAGGTTTAAAACCTGCGAAGGCTATAATATAATTCCTATATGAAAACTAGCCAAGGCAAGACTGACCATTAAACTTGGCACCCATTTAGATCTCACTTCTTTTGTCGTTGAAGTCAACAACCAAGGCATATATCATAATATTGAACTTGGCTCTCATTTCACATTTATGTTTTTGATGGGATATCATTGCTTTTTGTACATAAATTATTAGTAGGTACTTATTTATAACAAAATTAATACCAAATCGTTTTTGTTATAAGTGTTCCTAATAGAATCAATTAAGTGAAAAATTATAATAAAATGATAAAAATTTGCCAGTTTCTGATTTATTCCTTTGTATTCACCTAATTACCTATCTGCATGCCAAATTTGAACTTTCTAGGTCATCTGGAACTGGGTTAGAGTTTTGATCTATAGGTCAGTCAGTGATAAAAATGACGATTTTTGGACGTTAATATCTAAATAACCGTTGAACATTATGTTTATGAAATTTGAAGCACATATGTATCTTGCAAGTTTCACTATATGAGCCAAATTTGACACGTTTATGTGAAACAGTTTTTGAGTTATGAGGGGGTCAAAAGTGGCTCCAAATGGTTCGTGTAATATTACACACGGTGCTGCTCGCCAGTTCGGTTACTTGAACTTGGCTTGACACGCTGCCGCGTGTCTAGATTATTTGAAAATATGATCTGTATGGTATTCTGATGTGTAATCGATATGAATTGAAGTTTCATCAAAATTCGTTCAGTAGTTCTTACGGTAAATTGTTAAAATCATTCATCCATACATCCTCACAAACCTTTGTGTTTATAATAATTATTCGTAGTAGGATTTTACATTTGTACAATATTTCTAACTTTTCTCCCCTAAATAGTACCTACTTACTATACTACGTATCCAAAATTGCCTTTTTATTTCACAAGCATGTAATAAAAATAAGAATAGTAAATAAAAATCAACTGACGATTAAATAAGTAAGTATCATTAAACATTAAGGATCAACTTGGGTTAGTTTGACTATAATGACGGGCAGCACACCAACTCTACGCACACAGTTATGCGCGTATCTGTGTGAGTGGAAGGAGCACTGCAATTACCTAAACTTGGTGCCGTGGATTTCACGTTAACGCTCTTAAGTTGTGTCACTTTAGTCTATTTCAGAATAGGAAATCGTCGTTTGACAGGAATAAACCAAATTTTAGTGGTTTTTAGTTTAGTTTAGAGAATTTTGTGACAACAGAATCGGCACCACTATCCTGGTTTATGTTAGCACGGCTACACATCAAGCTATGTTATTCCAGTATAAACTGATCTCACATTGTATGGGTGTTCTGTGTATTAAGAGGTCAGCTTAAACTGGAAATCCATAGCTTCATGTGTAGCCATGTGTAGGTGTGTACCGTATGCAATACAGGATAAATTAGTAACAGAAAACTTATGGCCAAAACTCAAAAACCGGAAAGTTGCAAACCGTATATAACATAAGTTACGTTTTGCTTCCGGAATGAGGACAGAGAACATACGGTAACCAAAAGTGGTTGGGTTATCGGATATAGTTGCAGTTTAGCAAGAAACCAATGGACGTTTTCGAATAAAAAATAATTTAATTAATAGAACACTAACAGTTCATTTATCAAATTAAATTTCATTCGAAAACGACGACTCTGGTTACTTTTTCTTATGGTCACTGAACAGTCAACCGCACATTTGTAGTATACTTGCACTACGAAACCATCCTTATAGGTACGATATAAAAGAACTGTCGTTAGCAAACGACTGTATTTAATTCTTGATAACAGTGTGCGTCAATGTCCCTAACACCCTCATCATTAGGGTCAACATCTCTTTCTTCCATACTTCTCTATTAGTTGTCATCTCTGTAGTCACCCCCCTTTCTAGCCATAATTGTCACCGTTTCTTTGGTTTTCTCTACTCTTATAGCCACATTCATATTAAAAACTTTCCTCACAGCATTTTCCTAATACGTCGTTATCACATGATGAATGCAAAATAAAATTGTTTAAGTGGTTAAATGAATGTAATTAATATAGTTTAAAAGAATTCATGGATAAACATGTTAATCCACACTTCCACACTATATTAACACTAATATTATAAATGCAAAAGTAACTCTGTCTGTCTCGCTTTCCTGCTAAAACTACTGAACCGATTTAAATGAAATTTGGTACACAGATAGTTTAGAGCCTGAGAAAGGACATAGGCTACTTTTTATCCCGGTAGTATGTTCCCGCGGGATAATTTCCGACTTCCAAACGGGCGAAGCCGCTGGCAAAAGCTAGTGTAAAATAACTGTATGTTTGATGTTAACTGAAAATGTTTGTGCCAGTATAATTCTATTAACACAATTGTATACAATGTTTATGCAAAATAAATGACTTACTTGCAAAAATATATATCCAATATTCCGGACTCCGGTTCCGTGTGGTGCCGAGCATAAAGAATAGCACCGTTCCATCTCTTCCCGTGGGTGTCGTATGAGGCGACTGAGAGACTTACTAGAGACAGGCAGCAGCGTTCTCTATGTATTTTACCACCATACTGCAATCGCCAATCCGCCTGCCAAGCGTGGTAATTACGGCAAAGCCACCCACATTGGGGAGGCCTATGTCCAGACGATGACATCCAATATTCACATAAAAGACGTTTTAAGAAATCCTCATCTTGAAGACGTCGTCTTTATTTCCTCGATGTACAGTGCTCAGATAATTAGTTTAATTACGCCAGGACGTCAGGTCATTGGATCATGTCTATGAGGGCTCAGGGTCAATATAATTATGTTTGAGTTTAGAAAGACGCTTCATTCGGGCTCTTTGTCAAATCTGTTATGTTAGACTACGTTAGGGAAAAATTCTTCGAAATGGTTTTAGTAGTTAATGACATAATCACGGACATACAAGCTCATTTTCGAGACTTTAACGGTATCATCCTTTTCTTGAAGTCCGTAAAAAATCAACGTGCTGCAAGGTCATCTATAAATTACGGCACAAAATACATCTTCATTGGACCCCTCATCGTCCTTGTCACAGTTGTGTGTCCTTAAGTGATGTCACATACCATAATTTTAAATGGAACCTCACAATAACATTGATAGAGTCGGATTTTTTAAAAGTTTTTCGATACATTACAGTTGATGCTTACAATAATTTTCATCCCTTCGCCTACACTTTGTCCCCCTTAACGTGCGATGTTATTTCTTTTTTGTCTACACTGGGCCGTTACCCTGGCCTAGTAAATAACGTACTTGCGACAAACTTGCAAATCATAGGTACTTTTATTTTTATTTTTTTTAATTGACAAGTGCTACTAGCTATTGTGCTCAACGTTTCGTACATAACATACGACCGATCTTGCTCGATATCAAACGTACAGCGTATTAAATTGGTAGAGCAACCGCGACGTTATAATTATGTGTAACGATAATATGATTCTAAGCGTGGTGTACAAGTAAACACTCATTTTCATCGTCATTATTTCAGGCGAAAGACGTCCACTAATGCACATAGGCATCTAGGGTGGGTGGGGATTTGCCATAATCGCCATGTTTGACTTGGCAGGCGGGTCAGCGATCGCAGTATGGTAACGTTTCTTTTTGTAGTGTTTCAATTTTATTTTTATTTGCGTCATATTTACCGCAAATAAACGTATTTTCTTTCTTCTTTTCTTTTTCTTTCTGTCCATTCTCTAGTACGCCCCTTAGTCGCATTTTACGACAGCCACGGGAACAAGTTCCATGTGTGGCCGGACGTTAAGAATAGCACCGCCCGATGTCTTCCCGTAGAGGTCGTAAAAAATGGGGGGAGACTAATTTTATTCCCTTAAAATATAAATCTCGAACTGACTGTAATTAAAAATATCAAAAATGTTATCACAAAAAAGTAATAGAAATTAATAATGGGTTCTATAGACCAAATTTAAACAAATTATTTTTGCGCTCCTGGTTTAGCGGTTGTTACATTAAATAATTCTTGAAAATAAAACTCGCATACATATGGACCGTATCGTTTTCATCACAAATTATTATAGCCTATACATAGCCTTACAACAAGTTTCGAAGCCGAGTTTCGTCAACAGTTGTCGATATTTCTTTTCAATGTCACTATATTTCCATAGATTTTACGAAAACATACTTTAATTCAAAGGCGTTACAGATTATTTTTATTTAAACAACTATGTATGATATGTTTTCTCGTTGTATATAGTAAAGTTTCTTCTAAGCGGCTGTAACAGTTGAGTTTGTTTCGCAGATAGATACATATCCGCGTTTTGGGAAGCAAATAAAGTGAAAAATGATGAATGGAACCGCCACGTTAGTGCGTACTGTTATGTCTATATCAGGTATTTTGCTGTAGATTATTGTTTAGGAGTAAGTAAAATTTTCATTAATATGTATCTTATTGAAAATGAGTAGATAGTAATTGTAATTTTACATAATTAAGTATGAAACAGTCCATTTAATTGAAACTTGTGAACGTGTAAGTATTTTTTTTATATCGTTTTATAATTTCGCCAGTATTGCTATTTGTGAGTGCGTCTATAAAAAAAATAGGTTATATCAAAAATCACACTCACTATCATCTAAATCAGAAACTTTTTTGCAGCCTAATTAGTAAAAAAGGTGATATTACCAACCTCTTCTAAATAAAAATTTAACCCAAAGCACACACAATTTATTGTTTTATTTGGATAATATTTTGAGTAACATAGAAAGTATCTTCTCAAACAGAAAGGGAGTATTTATTTGTGAAGTAATAAATGCATTTTATTATATCCTATTTATTTGATTTTGCAGCTTGTTTTATTTTAAACGCCATTATAAGTTCATGGTCACAACCATATTTATTAGGCTATTAATATCTACGTGAGGAAATATTTTAATTCTGTGATTTGTAGATCAAGTTTTAATAAATATTTAAAAAAAGTATTACTTAAATTCGATCATGTTTTTATTTACACGTACCAAAAAGGCTTAACTTGTAGGGGTATCATTTTGTCTTAAATTATATAAGGTCGTTTGAAACTTTGTATGAAATTCAAAGACATTCACAGACTCAAAATTTCTTTTATCACTTTAGAAATGTGCAGTAATAATTGCTCTAACCCGGCAGGAAGTACTTGGATAGATTTTTAAAAGTTCACCAATTTATGTTATTTTATTTAAAAAATAAAATACATTATTGACCCTGCATGGTACAAGAATTAGGGAATTAAATAGGGGAAAAAATACTGGGATTCTTTTATGTTAATTGGGATACTTCTCAGATACCTACCTACCACGGTTGAGACATCAATAGGCATTAAAATAACAAGTATTCGTCCATTTGGCAACACTGCTGTTTAAAGACTTAGATATTGTGAAAAAATAGATATTAGGTATATGTATTTTCTAACAATATTTTTCCGTAGATACTAACTACATTTATACAAGTATTCGTTCACTTTGCAGCACAGCTCTAAAGACAAAAAAATTATGAAAAAAAAAAAAGAAACATGTTTGGGTCCCGTAGCTACCAACTACATTTATACAAATATTCGTTCATTTGGCAGCAGAGCTGTTGTGAAAAAAAAAACTTTTTAACAAAAAATTAAACCGCCGAAAAACTGAAAAGCATAAAATAATAAACCTTAAAATTATGAGTCGGCACTTTCCGTGATCCTTGTTCATTGATTTTTCAGCGCCGACTCAAAATTTTAAGGTTTATTATTTTATGCTTTTCAGATTTTCGGCGGTTTAATTTTTTGTTAAAAAGTTTTTATTTTATAATTTTTTGTGGCTTTAATGTACTAATAATACTTGGCAAGGTATACCCTATCCAACACAAAAAGAATTATCAAAATCGGACTACTCTGTATAAAGTTAGGTATGCGTGTTTATACATTACAATCAGTGAGTGAACAATCAATCATCCCCTGTTTTCCGACCCTTAGGGTTCGATTATGTTTTCCAAATTTATATGGGACCACCTTGGGAGTATACCCTTTCCAATAGAAGAAGAATTGTCACAATCGGACCACTATGTAAAAAGTTATGCGTGGTCATACATAAAAAAAAAAAAAATATACGCGTCGAATTGATAACCTCCTCCGTTTTTTTCGTCGGTTGAAAAATAAGGTTCCGTAGGTACTAACTACATTTACACGCTGGAGTAGCCCGATACCCACTTGGCCGTTTCTTTTAAATACGTAACCGTTATAAAATGTCGAAGGCATCTCATTGTTGCGAATTATGCCATTGTTATGTAGTTATAATAATAAGATAAATATATTAATTTTAATCGATTATTTTCAGTATATAAATCAAGTTAAAATCTATTAATAATATAAAAAAACCCGTTTTGTCTGTGTGATTCCTTGGTTTTCTAAGCAACACAAATAGACTTCGATAATGCTATACAAATAATAATGAAATCTCGATGCTTTGTCAGGTCTTCAAACCGTGTGGGTTGCTAGTTTTATATAAGGTATCGTCGGCAATAAATTAAATAACAAGATGGCGATTTGGTTATCACAGTAATTGGAATCACGAAATCCATAATGCATATACAATTAAAATTATTAAAAACATTTAACATTCTAGCCGAGGGACTTTCTTTTTGGTGTAAGTATTTTACAACATTAAACTTTATTTTGTGATTGTTTTGTAAGAATAACATTAAGTTTGTGTTGAATGATTGATACCATCGATCTAATTTTAATGCTATTTGTTTTGTTTGAAGAATTAGTTATTTATTTTTCGATTATACTTGTTAAATTATTTTAACAGACTGAAAACAATTTGTTACAACCGTTGTACTATTTAATGTGACACCTAAATCTAATAATCGCCACCAATCTTTGTCAGCCCATCACTAACTACTAGTTATCTTGTTAGAAATACACTCAATATTAATTTCAATGTTAGGATTTATTTGTCTTTACACTCCACTGCATTAGTATTGGCAGTGTTTTTATTTGTCTTATTGTCATCTCCATTACACACATTACATTCTTGTGTCCGTGCATTAAGTCACGAGTATCTTATACTATTTTATAACTCGTGTGACATAAACCCGCATTTATGTCACGCTTTTCTCACTTACTTTCGACTTATGTAGAGAGAACATGGGCTACTAAGTAAGTCACAGAAAATCGTGACTTAAGCGCGGGATGAGGTCACATTATGATTATTTGTATAACTATCTATACTTAATATTATAAAGCTGAAGAGTTTGTTTGTTTGATTGAACGCGCTAATCTCAGGAACTACTGGTCCGAATTGAAAAATTCTTTTTGTGTTGGCTAGACTATTTATCGAGGGAGGCTATAGGCTATATAACATCACGCTTCAACTAAGAGGAGCGGAGCACTAATGAAAAACGTTGCGTGCGCTGCGTAAACGGTTAAAGTAACGCAAAAATCATGTATGACGGTATTTTTCCTTTTAACCGGTCAAGTACCGTAATTACAGACACAATTAAAAAACGATTGTTTACATACCAAATGTGGTATCTCAGGGACTTAGAGGGTAAAAAGTTCTGAAAAAAAGTGCGCGAGAGCGTATGTCTATCTTTTAGGGTTGACTCATTATAACTCAAAAGGAGCGAGCAGCAACGAAAAATGGACGAAAACTAGCAGGCAAATCGATGCGACGGGAAGGGTCAGGGGAGCAAAAATTTGACACGGACGTAGTCGCGGGCAGAAGCTAGTGTATGTATAATGTCTTTTCTCATTGGATATAGTAAGGTTTCTGCTAAGTGACTGTATGAGTTGAGTTTGTATCGCAGATAGATGCATATCTGCTTTTTGGGAAGCAAATAAAGTGAAAAATGATGAAAGAAAGAAGAAAGAAAGAAAATACGTTTATTTGCGGTAAACATGACGCACAGTAAAACTAGAAACATACAGAAATAAAACAATAAGATGTGGGAAAATATGCGTCATATCCACGCAAAACGGCCATCACTGATGAATGGAACGGCGGCGTTAGTGCATACTGTTGTCACTCTATCAGGTATTTTGGTTGTAGATCATTGTTTAGGAGTAAGTAAAAAGTTGAATAGTCAATTGTAAAGATTATAATTGTAATTTTGAATGTTGAAAAAACTTGTTTATTTTTGCATCCATTAAAATCCTAGAAACTTGTTTGTAGCTCAATTAGTGAAAAATATAATATTACCAACCTCTTATTAATAAACAAAAATATGACCCAAATGATTTTTTATTTGGATTATATTTTCGGTATACTCGAACTTAATTAACTTGTGTGAACTCTTGTCAAAATTTATTAAAAGTACTAGCTTTTGCCCGCGACTTCGTCCGCGTCAAATTTTCGCTCTCCTTCCCGTCGCAACGAATCGCCTGCCAGTTTTAGTCCATTTTTCGTTTGCTGCTCCGCTTCATTTGAACCGTAGCGTGATGTTATATAGCCTTTCTCGATAAATAGGCTACCCAACACAAAAATATTTTTTCAATTCGGACCATTAGTTCCTGAGATTAGCGCTTCGATAAACTCTTCAGCTTTATAATATTAAGTATAGATGTGCCTATGTAACGGAAACTTTGAACATTATTTTGTCTCCCTTTCGATTATGATGGGACTCCCTTTTTCGCACTTAGACCCTCATTCGGGTGGGTCCCCGAATGAGGGTCTTTTTTATATTTATTTTATTCTGACTAACAAAGCCAGTCTAGCTTCGCCTAAAAGCGCAGAAGCTTCCTGGGAGCATCAGAGGCTTTCCGAAGCGATCTCATTGTTCCGTAGATTGGACTGCAGATTGGAGTCAGCACTTTTCGAATGACAAAATTACATAAGACAGTTCCCAAAATGCCCGCCCTTCACCACTTCCTAGTGCTTTAGTTGGGAAGAAGACAGTCCCCCGGCAAGTTGGGAAGAAAAACTGACGCAACAAACTCTTCAGTAGCTCAACTGTCTTTTCACTTAGAAGAGCTTGATCATCATAATCAGCCTATATTGTTCCCACTGCTGGGTCACAGGCCTCCTCCTGGTGACAGGGAGTGGGCCGTAATATACCACACGGGCCCAGTGCGGGTTCGTAGATGTCACATGTCTTCAAATTTTTGGTTCTAGGACATGCCGGTTTCCTTACGATGTTTCAAGAACTTGATAAAATATAATACTAATAGCTGACCCGGCGAACTTCGTACCGCCATATTTTATTTCTCTAATCGCAACTGAGGAAATAAAACCCTTCCGGTAAAATGGAATTAGCTAAATTGAAAATAAAACTGGAGTACTCAATTGAAAAATTCATATTGTCGTACAAAATGCGTAGGGTGCTTATTATAATTACTACAGGTATACTAAACTATCGTTAAAATATTTACAGCAATGCAAATCAAACCCCCCACGCTTTTTGTACAACAATTCAGTTAGTTTCAAAAGCGTGTTTTTTAGATTTTTCAAACTATAATTTATTAAATGTAGATTTTATTTTTCTTATCTTTAACTATTCTTTATAAACAATGACTTATTTACAAAATACATGAAGAAAATAAAATAAAATGCAAGCAAAAATACTTACATGTGTATAAAGTTATGATTTTGCACTGATTAATACTTGCAGAGGTTATATACTTGGTAAATGCACAGGTTTATTTATTTACGTAGAGACTGACGCAGAGAGTAATACTAAGACTTGCACTGAGATTTTACTGAGACTATCACTTTCCGGGAGATAGTATTAATTCACTCGTTTAAAAAGGAACTGTACTGCGGTGACACTCGGCGCCAGTATTTATACCTGAACATTGAATTTCCCGAACGTTCTAGTTCGCATTTGAAACTTTGATTAAAATTTGGCGCCAAGACTTTAATAATTGTCTAACAAAAATAGTACATTTTTTTTTGTTATTAATGGTAATAATATTGTAACATAATACGCAGTATAATTATAAAAATATCAGTCACAAACCATTAAAATAATACGGTTATATCGTGAACATAAATAAATATTACGTGAAATAAAGTAATAGAATTTATATTCTAAGAAACAGAACACAGCGCCATCTATTGGGTGTATTTGTAACCTAGATGTCAAACAATATTGAAGAATTTTATTGATGAATCAACGTACACCGCCATCTTTTAGTTTTATGAAGTTCTCATAGATGGCGGTAAATAAACGCTTAAGAAACAATTAATAGATACATTTTATTCGTTTACATTACCGACATAAGCGAATAATTGAGATGATAACTATCCTATCCAGTAAGTTAGACCAAAATACGGGTACATGTGAAATTTGATTGAAATCGGTTCAGTAGTTTTGGAGTTTATTGGCAACATACATCGTGACACAAGATTTTTATATATATAAGATATAAATAAAAAATTGAAAATAATTTATAAAAAGTAGCTTTTCGTGTCTGTCTGTGTGATCCCTTAGTTTTTCTAAGCTACACATAGATTTCGATGCGGATTTCGCCATCATTAAAAAAAAAACCGGGAGTTCTTTTCTTGTACTGAATTGACTTGCGCTTGACCACGATTATGCCAGATGGAAAACGATTGATGAGGTCTGTGATAGAACAAGCTTAGGTTTATATGCTTATTACTTTATGATTTAAATCACAAATAATAATTAAGTATTTATGCTTTAAGTCTTCATACTGTGCGAAGCAGGGGCGGGTTGCTAGCTTTGTACAAGGTAGCGACGACAATAAATTAAATTGTCTTTATATGATGTTACCTACTAGTCTACATACAAAAATTTAATAAAAATTATTCAGTAGTTTACTCATTAATCAATTATAGCTAGTCTACGATTGGCAGGATCCATAGTCAGCTCATCACTATTTAGTTTGTTGGAAAAAACTCGTATTTTTATTTTAATATTAGGATTTATTGAATAGTCCTGAAATACTCCTAGGCATTAGTATTTCCAGTGTTTAGGTACGGACTCCAAAAAAAAAGTAACTAGAGTCGTCGGATATAGTTCGAAGTTAAAAAAAAAAAAACCGATGAATGTATTCGAATAAAATGAAATAACATTAATAGAAAACAAACAGTGTCTTTGTCAAATTAAATTTCATGTGAAAACATCCATCGGTTTCGGTGACCGGACATATTGTCATATACACATTGTTTAATTGGCGAAACTTGACGGATATGGCTGGTTTCGACACTAATCGGCATTAAATAGATAATAAACATTCATTCGGCAGCTAAGCTTATCACAATCTTATCTCATATCTGATCATAATATGATGAAATACTAATTTTAGGCGCATCCCAGGGTTCCCGCAGCAATATTTATACACTGTGAGTGGTCCGACACACACTTGGCTGTGTCTTTTGAAGTATCGGCTATAAAATCTCGAAGGCATTGTTGACAATCATGGCAATGACTTCATTGTTTTTAGCGATTATTTCCCGTAAATAATTTCATTGTGTCTTATAGTCTATACAAATAAATAATAATAATTTGTCATAAATTCTCTCTTGACAAAGCTGATTTAAAGTTAGAGTGTAGAAAACCACCTTTATGAGAGGCTGGTGCCTGATATAGGTTTTTGGAAAAAACCTGTGTTTACAGGTCACCAGTACAAGTAAAAATTAAATTGAAGTGTTTGTTTGTTATGTAAAAATAACAGCTTTTTAACTCTAGGCTTAAAAAGTAATACTGTAGTTATAAAAAAAATCGGTTTATGTGACTGATTGGTTCTTCTAAACTCCGCAAGGGATTCTGATGCGGTTCAAGCCATGATTTAGGTATTTTTTCCCGCAAGGTTTATTTGTGTAATATTAAACTTACATAGGTAATATTTATGTCAGTCTCCATCTTTTGTGAAGTGGTAAAAATCGTGCGGAGCTGGGGCGAGTTGCTTGTTAAGTACATATATTAAAGACTAGATTCCCGCTGTTATTAAGTAATCATCGTGAATTATAAAATAGTAGGCGCTGTTAAGCAGATTGTGTAATTAATTAGTACCAAATCTATATATATAAAAATTAATCCCTATTTCGCTTGGTCACGCCATCACGCGTGAACGGCTGGACCGATTTCACTTTTTTTTTTTTGTTGTGTTTGTTATTGTCAGGAGAAGGTTCTTATGAAATAAAAAAAATAAAAAAGTGAAAGAAAAAGTGAAATCGGTCCAGCCGTTCACGCGTGATGGCGTGACCAAGGGAAATAGGGATTCATTTTTATATATATATATATTTATAGATACCAATTCGAATTAAATAGTTATCGTTAAGACAGGACAACGTCTGTCGAGTCAGCTAGTGCTCTATAAAAAATGAGATCTTCTTTGATACTTTTTAATATGTACTTAATTAGTTAATTGTAAGACAGCCATACCACTGTGTGCCTTAAGTTTAACTGTTACTGTACGGTGTACCTCACATACATGGATGTATATCAATTGGCTAGACTATTCAATGGACGATTAGATTTATTGAATATATAATGTAAGTTTTTTTCAGTATTACATGATGGTAGTCGTAGTATTTGTACGAGTAGAACTTTAATCAAACGTATTGTGCAAAGTTCACTCCAGGTCAATTGTGATGTGATTAATTAATTATGTTTAACTTATCCCCTCTAATATTATACTAGGTCCAAAGATATGGTTATCATTATTTCATATTTAGTTTAAGATCATACTGGCCGTGTAACATACGTCTGTGTAATTCCTTAACAAAGAAGAAAACATTTTGACAGCTCAAAACCTGCGAAAAGTTTTGACAGCTGACGGAAAACGCGGGAAGAATTTTGACAGAACTTTTTTTTTAAGATGTTGGCAAAGGTAGTGTCTGTGTTCTTCAAATTCAGCATAAGGTTTTATGTTGCAGGGTTGTTTGCCGGCCAGTCACAATGGCTGGATGGGCTCGCCAAGAGTTTGGGGTACGAGAGCGTGTACCACCACGCGGTCATCATCGACGCCGGCTCTTCTGGCACCAGGGTGCTTGCTTATAAGTTTAGAGTGCCTTTTACAGGTGAGTGAGAGTGCCTTTTATTGTTTCATTCACTCACTTATTCTCTCTGGTTGGTTGGTCGCTAGACAAACGCAGAAATTGTTATTGAAACTACAGAAATTACTATTGTGTCTCAAGAAAATCTAATTTCTTTCGAAAATGACTAACGATAACGTGAATCATGTCGATGATAATGTTTTTGATGTCATATTTGTGATTTCTAGAAATTGATAAAAAAATGTATGAAATTTAAACATAATCTAGGGATATTTTAGTTTTCATGTATTGAAAAAAAAAAGAACTACTTCGAAAATCTTTTAACATACTTACTCGTATATCAAATTGCGCTGTATTTTTTACTCTATTAGGAAAAACAATACAAATCAGATGAACTTTAAAAATAAAGACTTTTGTAGAAGAAATAAAAAGTTAATATTGTTGTAACCCACTTCTGTTTTTGGTAATTAATTAGGTGCTGGTGACCGATCACAATTATGTGCATGATGGGATATGCTCCAACGCAGGGCTGTACAACATTTTCACGAAAATCTGGTGGCAGACTGAACTTTCATGCATCTTCGTCAAACGGGGTACCTTATCTCCCACAAGGAGATTTTTTACTAAAGAAAGATTATAACTAGAACTAGAACATTAACTAAAACTTTATTTCAAGAGATGTAAATTCATTAAAAAAATAAAATTATAACCTAAATTAACTACAACTATTTACAAACTAAAATATACCGTCGAAAAAAATCATCCGTATCGCTGTCGACTGGTACTGTACACAATAGACTGGCGGCATTACCAGGTTGTTTGGCAATACTTTGCCTCTGGCCAAGGTAAAAACTAGCCCAGATTTTTATTTAATTTCCTAGTAGAGTATAAAATACCGCGAATTTTGATATCAAAATGATAACATTTTCTAAGTATTTTTTTTTCTATACATGTGTAACTAAAATATCCCTAGATTTTGTTGTGTATTTCTCATACTTTTTATTAATAAGTAAGTATAAAGTTAAAGATACGTTATTTATTTTAAACCATTAGTTATGAAACATAGTTCTGTTGTTAGACCAATAAATATTTAGTTAACGATAAAGTTAATAGTATTGTTGATTAAAGTACATAATCTATTTCATTACTGTTGATAAGATAAAACTGATAATAATAATAATAACCATTTCGCTTATTTCCTACTCTAGTAATTACTGCATTAGAATCTAAAAACGAATCTGACATGTTGTTTTTCAAACTAAAATATTTTTTTTGGAAATACAACATCGAACATTATGGGACCCCTAGGTCCTGAAAAATTAAAAATAAACGTGGCATGGAATCTTTTTATTTAGCTTAATTTAAAACAAGTAAATTAACAGCTTGTCGTAGGCCTAGTAGTTGTAACTTGCTAGCGGGTTGTTTCGAGTTCGACGCCCTGTTCGAGCAGTCTTAATATCATCCCGAAGTTGGCATACACCTATGTCTACGCCATTGGGGAATAAGTACAAGCATGATATTATTTTCATGAAAAATATTAATCTATAAATTTTAATTAGTCGCTCCATGTAATATACTGGTATTTAGCCGCCCCTGGTTAGACTGTACGCCGACTGCAATATATTTGGGAAACGGTTTGAAAGATTGATTAAATTAGTTACGTAATCCTGTATAATTATTTCTTAAACAAAAATTAATGACTGCCTCACTGGTCAAGTGGTCGAAAGTGTTACTACTTAGCGTTGTCCTGGGTTCAATTCCCGGGTTGGCGAGTGTTACTTGGGTTTCAATTTGGAATTTCTCAATAGTAGCCTGGAGTCTGGATTTGTGCTCAATTGATGGCAATAGGCTCGCATGGGTCTTAAAGATAACTGGCGAAGTATGGGTGTATTATAGGTACACCTCTCTCCAATCCTTCGGGGAAACAAGGCGAGTTATTATGTTAAAATGAATGTCATCTACGATTACCTGACTCAGGAAATACAAAACTTGCAGTTACACATGTTTTCCATTATTGCTGGTACTGATACAGACGTCAGCACATCAAGCTATCCGAAACTGTCAAATTTTCCCAATCAATCTTGAACCTAATGCTTTAGCGATAAAGATGAAAACTTGTTAAAGAATTTTGACTGATAGTAGTAGCTTTATGTGCTGGCGTCTGTACATAAAACGCAGTGTTATCAGTAACCGGTTATCTTGGCACGGTAAACTATTAAACGATGTTATGTACGTCTTTCAATGAAAGTACTAACAGTACCTAGTATAAATTGTACCTATGCCACAAAGTAGGTAACATGTGTTTTTCATGGTCGTCACCGTATAACTATTCGATACTACATAAAACGAATTTCATGCGGAGTGCTAGTTATAATAATAATCTTATTGTACCGGACACTTAAATACTGTTATTCTCCGTAATAATTGTTAAATAATTTGTTTCGTAATCCATTCGGGATTACGAAACAAATTATTTAAAAAACTCGTGCTGTCACCTACGATTTTATGTAAGACTAGCTTTTGCCCGCGGCTTCGCCCGCGTGAATGTCGGAAATTAACGCAGGTATTTTTCTAAAATAAAAGTACCTATTTTTATAAAATGAAAGTAGCATAAGTTACTCCTTATTACATCAGCTACCTGCCAATAAAAGTCCCGTCAAAATCGGTCCAGCCATTTCAGGGATTAGCCGGAACAAACAGACAGACAGGCCGACAAAAATTGTAAAAAATGTTGTTTTGGTATATGTACCGTGTATACATCCATATACACTTAGTAAAAAGCGGTTATTTTAATATTAAAAACAGACACTCCAATGTTATTTATTTGTATAGATACATAGTGCCCACATAGTCTGCGTCAGGATGACTGGACCAAGAGCGATTTTGGAAGTTTGAGTAATACCAAGTTTTAGTACCTATTTGGTACTATTTGGTACCAGACATCAAATAATTTGTACCTCGCTAAAGACGGCAAATTATTACGAGGAAAGTGGCCAGCCATTCTGACTTCAGAATGGCTGGACCAAGTCTGTTTTACCTAGTTATAGGCGTTATAACTAGTTCGTCTTTTTGTTAAAATTTAGTACCTCATTGGTACCACAACATATGTTTTTCTTACATTTTTTCGATAAGCCAAAAAAAAGTTACACCTAGGAGAAATTTTGCATGTAATCTGGAGCACGTTGGTTTCTCCTAGTTGTAGGCGTTATAATTAGTTCGTCTTTTTGTTAAAATTTAGTACCTCGTTGGTAACTCAACATATGTTTTTCTTACATTTTTTCGATAAGCCAAAAAAAAGTTACACCTAGAAGAATTTTTTCATGTAATCTGGAGCACGTTGATTTCTCCTAGTTGTAGGCGTTATAATTAGTTCGTCTTTTTGTTAAAATTTAGTACCTCATTGGAACCTCCACATATGTTTTTCTTAGATTTTTTCGATAAGCCAAAAATAAGTTACACCTACAAGAAGTTTTGCGTATATAAAACGCAATACGTACGTATACGTACTACACAGTCAATGAGTACCTGGAAGACAAATTGTAATTTATTGAAATTCGTACTATTTATACTATTTTTCTCCTATGACGTTCAATTTATTGTAATTATAATATAAATGACTAATGAAACTAGATTCTGAGCTTTGATTATTAATTATGAATGTTTCTTATAATTTTATTTTTGGAAGACACATCTATTGACATTTTCAATTTGTAATTAATTTAATTGTTTTATTATAATTATTTTACCCTAATTTATTTCGTTCAATTTGTGATTTATTTGTGCATTTTGATTTGCCACATGAGTTTTGTTAATTGATTTTGAATTTTTACTATTAGTTGATTATTTATTGATAACAACATTTGTACGCCATTGATGGCAAGACATAGCGTTCTAAATATTATTTCTGACATCTGTACTTTTGTTTACCTATGTTCTACAAATAAAAATATTTGATTTGATTTGATTTGTATATTTTTGTACTAAGAAAATTACCGAAAATAAATCATAACACACATAAATATTACATATATTTGTACATTAATATTATATTCATTGATTGATACATTAATTTTTTTTTGCATATAAATTAACATTGTGCATACATTTTGTTTTTAGTAATTGTGATTCTACTTGACATGTCGTCGTTACATTGCCATTTGGACCCTCTGCAGCAATGTGATTTGTAATGTCCCACGCCTTTCGGAGTCAAAAGAGGGACAAATTCTATAACAAACAAAAGGTGGTACTCTATTCCTTTTAATGTTATATTTTGGGTAAATCATTAATGCAAATTTCGACGTCGGAATTGGGCCCAAAAGCAGCAATATCTTTTAAATTATAATCTAAGCACCTTATGCCTTGACAACCAGAAAGTCTACAACTCGACATTTTTTTGTCACTGTTTAGCATCAAATTTGCAGATTCACTTAAGACGACGCCGACCAAACAAGGCGCGCGTCAAATAGGTATTAACTACAGCGCGCTAGTGATGTCTCGTCACGCACACATTGACAAGTTTGCTCGAGACCCGCATGCAGTTGCACGACAAAAGGTGGTAACCTAGGATTTTAAAAATTTTATTCGTTGTGTTGAGTTCGTTATTATTGTTGAGTGACTTGATAATTATTTCGATGATTTATGTAGGTACCAATATAAATCCAAAAATTAAATCTAACAATATATGTATTATATAAAAATTAACGTTTGTAGTTTACAGGACGGGTAATGTAGGTATAACTATAGTACAATATAGGAAAATGCCTAAATTATCCGTCTCTTACTACTCATCCGTTTGCTAAGAAATTTTAGCATTATGAATTTTACTTGCACGTTCGGGAATTTTACTCGGTAAGTAGGTAGGCAGGGTAGATGGGTAGGTGGTAGGTATTGTAATAATACAATTTGTGATATAAAAAATCTATAATTACCTAATGTAATGGAAACCTTGCCTACTTTACAAAAACATACGATAAGCATAGGGAAATGTGGTATATACTATGTAGAGTGTAACGGAAAGGTGTGGCCATATTATAAAAATTGCTCCTGCCCATGAAGATGAACAACTTTTTTCAGGGAAGGTAAATTAAATTTAACTAATAATGTTACCATAAGCTGACTAAAATTTGTGAGGGGAAATTTCCTGTTTTTTTATTATTGAATAAAAAAAACAGGAAAATATAATTCATTTTATAAACATGATTGATATTTCCAACCATAAGGACAATTACTATACGTATAAAACATGCTTATTTGTAGTTTGGACTTGATACTGATGGTAGATGTGTTCATGCGATTTATTTCGCTTTTCCTTTTGTTGTTCCTTATAGCGAAATTGAAAGGACCTGGTATTTTATTGCATTATAAAGAGTTTTCGTTAAACAAATAGTAAAGAAAAAAACATTATAACTTTAAGATACTAGGAAGTACAGTAATTAAACACATGCAAAGTAATTGCAACAAACAAATTAACACATTTCTAAGAATTCCAAGGTAAGTACGGAATATTCAACTCTTTGCGGCAATATATACGTGCACAATAGATCGCGAATTATCGCTATCGGTGCATCGCTCCACGATGAGACGTGACCACTGTCCGAGCTCTCATGGACCACTGAATTTTCGACCCATGTACGTTGAGAATGACTCAAAACAGCGCGTGAATCAAAACAAAAGTTAATAATAAAATAACTAAGTGACATTTCGAAAATGTAATAACCATAAATTGTAATATGATAGTTAGAGATTAATATGAATTCAAGTTTGTGAAAAATTTAACAGTTTTCTATCAAAATTCAACTAAACACGAGCATCCTATTCTAAGATTTTTGTTCAAGTTTACGAATTTTTGTTTATTAAACCATCCAATATTTTTAATTTTTGCCAACTATAATCGGTTAACACATTCATTGCGGTGTTTATTACATATTTTTTATGGGAATTATGGTAAAAGTATTGTTTTTATCACTATAACAGTGACGACTGTTCTGGATTATTTTGCTCTGCTCCCCCTTAAGGTGTTTTTGTTAAAATCAAGTGGCAAAAAAGCACATTTCCTACTAACTTTGTTTAAACGACAGTCCACATTTGAAAAAGTTTACTAACGTCATTCAGATAAATTAAAAAAATATTTTGAAATAGTATATGATAGAGATAAAGTTTACGTGAACTGTGAATGCAATGTTGAATATATATTTGAAAAAATATTGTTAGAAAAACTATACAGTGCAGAGATAAAAGAATCTTGTACAAATGTGGACTGTCGTTTATAAAAACAAAGTAGGAAATGTGCTTTTTTGCCACTTGATTTTAACAAAAACACCTTAAGTGAGTCTGCAAATTCAATACTAAACAGTGACAGAAATATGTCGAGTTGTAGACTTTCTGGTTGTCAAGACATAAGGTGCTTAGAATAGAGTACCACGTTTTGTCTGTTATAGAATTTGTGCCACGTTCGACTCCAAAAGGCGTGGGATATTACAAATCACATTGCCGCAGAGGGTCCAAATGGCAATGTTACGACGACATGTCAAGTAGAATCACAATTACTAAAAACAAAATGTATGCACACTGTTATTTATATACAAAAAAATATTAATGTATGAATGAAAATTATTAATGTATAAATATATCTAATATATAAAATTCTCGTGTCACAGTTTTCGTTGCCATACTCCTCCGAAACGGCTTGACCGATTTTGATGAAATTTTTTGTGCTTATCCGGTATCTATGAGAATCGGCCAACATCTATTTTTCATCCCCCTAAATGTTAGGGGTAGTCCACCCCTAATTTTTTATTTTATTTTTTAGATAAAACTTTTAATTTCTATTTTTTTATGATACAACATACAAAAATACATACATCTATAAATTTTCACTTTTTTTCACCCGGCAAAACAACGTTTGCTGGGTCAGCTAGTAATATGTAATATTTATGTGTGTTATGATTTATTTTCGGTAAATTTCTTAGTACAAAAATATACATTATTTTTTATACGCAAAATTTCTTGTAGGTGTAAGGGGTCCCACACATAAACACGATACGACGTCGCGTCGTTCAAAAATGCGGCTTCGTTTCACGATACGACGTCGCGTCGTGGAAATCTACGATGAGCATCGTAAAAAAACACGACATCGTAACGTAATGTCCCACGCACGATGCCGTCGATACAGTTAGGTGGTGTTTTAGTTCATTCCGAAAAATGGAACGCTTTAGACGCATTCTGCTTCTGCTGTTAATAAGAAGACTAAGAAAGAAAAGACAGATACTCAGAAGATATTCGATGCTGTGTTTTTGCATTTTTATTCTTGTATTCTTCTGATGCTTTGTTCCATAGTACGGGACGCTGCTCGACTAGGGTAATTAAATGATCGACTTCAATACCATCCGTCATCTTTGAATTTCGAATAACAACTGCGCAGGATTCCATCGTGAGTTTCTAACGTCACGACGTCGTATCGTGCATCAACACGTTACGACGTCGTGTCGTAGATTTCCACTACGCGACGTCGTATCGTGAAACGACGCGGCATTGTTGTACGACGCGACGTCGTATCGTGTTTATGTGTGGGAGCCCTTACTTATTTATGGCTTATCGAAAAAATCTAAGAAAAACATTAATATGTTTTTCTTAGATTTTTGATTTGTTGAGGTACCAATGAGGTACAAAATTTTAACAAAAGGACGAACTTATTATAACGCCTACAACTAGGTGAAACCAACGTGCTCCAGATTACATGAAAAAATTCTTCTAGGTGTAACTTTTTTTTGGCTTATCGAAAAAATGTAAGAAAAACATATATTGAGGTACCAATGAGGTACTAAATTTTAACAAAAAGACGAACTTATTATAACGCCTACAACTAGGAGAAATCAACGTGCTGCAGATTACATGCAAAATTTCTTCTAGGTGTAACTTTTTTTTGGCTTATCGAAAAAATGTAAGAAAAGCATATGTTGAGGTACAAATGAGGTACTAAATTTTAAACAAAAAGACGAACTAGTTATAACGCCTACAACTAGGTGAAACAGACTTGGTCCAGCCATTCTGAAGTCAGAATGGCTGGCCACTTTTCTCGTAATAATTTGCCGTCTTTAGCGAGGTACAAATTATATGATGTCTGGTACCAAATAGTACCAAATAGGTACTAAATCTTGGTATTACTCAAACTTCCAAAATCGCTCTTGGTCCAGTCATCCTGACGCAGACCCCACATACTTACAAACATTGCAAAGGCAAGAATACAAATTTCCTAATATTTTACAAGTTACAAATCAGTGTATGAGTTATAGTATTCATAGAATGTAAATCAGTGTCATAGGGGAAAATAAATCTAATGTAATACAATTAAGTTAGCAACCGGTTTGATAAATACAGTACCGTGTGGTGCCGGACGTAAAGAATAACACCACCCCATTTCTTCCCGTGGGTGTCGTAAAAGGCGACTAAGGGACTTACTAGAGAATGGGCAGCAGCGTTCTCTATGCATTTTAACCACCATACTGCGATCGCCAACCCTCCTGCCAAGCGTGGCGATTATGGCAAAGCCCCCCAAATTGAGGAAGGCCTAAGTCCAGCAGTGGACGTCTTACGGCTGAACCGAAGACTGTCCTATGGAGCGAGACCAGCATGTTTCCAAGCATTCTTATCTTGGATGTAATCCTCTAATTTGTAATAAACTCGTTTACAAAGTGTAGATGTCGCTAGTCGTCTCTGATAGATTTTTATTATAAGTTCTGCTTATCCCCTTGGGCAAAAGGCGTGAATGTATGTATATGTGTTTGTTCAGGACATATAAACGTGACATTAAAGATCAGTGTATAACTTTGTTTCAGTATTCGGCCAGGGCAACTTGGACCTAGTAGATGAATATTTTGAACAATCCAAGCCGGGCTTGTCGTCTTTTGCCGATGATCCTGAAAAGGTAAGAAAATTTCATGTTATACTATTCTCCATTTCAACACCTTTACCTTTGTCTCCAAAAGCTTTGTCTCGTTGGTCTAGTCGTTGCAAGTGCGACTGCTTTGCGTCTGAACGTGGGATGCTGGTTGATGCAACCTAGGGAAGGTTGAGAAAATGTTAGGCCGCGACATTAAGAAGGTCTTAAAAGCCAAAAAGAGTGTATATTTGTGCCTGGTTTCTGTCAATAAGCTTAGACCACGTTTGCACGAACGTAAATTATAGCGAAAGGATTTTTATCTTTCACGCACTGTTTAGTGCGAACAGTTGAAAATCGAACACTATATTTTTTCGACGCATTGGAATGTACTTTATTGGATTCTCAACACCGAGAATTGACGAAATGTGGGTGTTGTGAATCGTATTGAAGATTATTTCTAACCCATTGCGTCATTTGTTCGAATAAATTGTCGTCTCAACAACGTAAATAACACAATGAATATTGCTTAACTATCAAAATGAAACCGATTCCTAATGATAGCAAGTAACGCAAGTGTCCCTCTGAAGTAATATGCAGAGGTCACTTATTGGAGAAACCTTTGCCCACCTTGGGATTGTTTTCTTAGTTTTGTGTTGACTAGACCGTGATTTTAATATCCTTGCTATTATAGAGGCATGAGATATCCGACCATAGACGTGTGTTGTGTCTGGTAGGCAACAGCCTGACGATGCTGTCGGGACGTTTTACGAGTATTCTAGTTGCGCGGCAAACTGCTTGCGCGATGTATAATTTTGCGCGACGACAGTATGGCCTGTAGTTCGCATGAGACAGTGTAGGGACCGCCACACTACCGACACAATGTTAACAACTATATTTTACACTTACAGGGCGCGGACACAATAGTACAATTGATAAAGAAAGCCGAGTTCTTGACGCCGCCGCACAAACGAAAGGCGACGCCTCTCATCGTTCGCGCCACAGCCGGCCTGCGGCTACTACCCGCACAGAAGGCGCAACAACTCATAGACCACGTCTCCCATGCTATTAACAAGTAAGTAAAGTAGGATAGTTGTACAGAGAGTCATGGAGCGTTCCATGCTTGGCATCAGGTTAATAGACCGAGTTTCAGTCGTCGAGATACGGAGATGTATCATACATCTTCATAGCTCTTCGGTAAGCGGAAAGCGTATTATGGAATTCAATTGGAATTGGGAAGGATATCTGGCAACGCATAGTGATGACTGGTGGAGTAAGGCTGTGTCTGACTGGTGTTGAGGACAACAAGGAGTGGATGAAGAGATGTCGGTCGACTGGCCGCAGCTAGATGGGCGGACAACATTGTTGCCACGTTCTTTTATTGCAAAGTTGGTTAACATAACAGGGATCAATGGGAAATAAAATTGTCAAATTAGGTTCGCGTCAATAGCGTTATTGTTTATAAGATGCTTTTAGCTGCTAATGGAGTTCATTGTTAAAAAAAATGCTGCGAGTGCTGAATGTTTTGTGTTGGCGCCAATTAGTTTCTTTTCATTCAAGATCACTTTGATAGGTTACAAACACTCGGCTCTCTCTCGCGGCGACGCTGTAAAAACCCCTTTTAGATTCATAAAACTTTACTTGTCAAAATAATAATAATAATAAACAATTTTTCACTTTCATAAAACACTGTTCTATGTTTATTTCCAGACTGGGCTATGACGTAGCGCTTGATGGAGTCAAGATCATGGACGGGTCTGATGAGGGCATCTTTATCTGGTATACCATCAATCTTCTGCACAGTAAGTTTCACCCAAACAAATATAATAGCTTAAAAAAATGTATCGTGAAAACAATTCTTTAATAAGGAAATAAAGTCCGGGAAAACAAGGAAGTGACATAAATTTTTGCAATAAAGAGACATTCCCAAACAAAGGCAGAATAGATACGAATGCTCAAAACTACAGCAAGTTCTATTACTATCAAATCTAGTGTGAAGTGTGTTCTTTGACCACAACTCCCCATTTTTCGTAGGATAAGAGGAGCAATTTCGTTAGCATTCTAATGTTCTTTCTAGCAAAAATACTTTAAATTTCTGTAAAGTTTATTTTTGATTATTCGGGGAAACAAGGCGACATTTAATGTTTTTTTTTCAACATTTATTAACACTGACCCATGTCAGTGATTTAAAATTGTTTTTTTTTTAATACGGGTACCGTCCTGCAGGTTCCCCCGGAGTCCCTTTCAAAAATATTTCCTGTTTATGCACACCATATTGACATATCATAGATCCTCATATTAACTGTTACGCAGTTTGGCAGGTTTATGAAATGTAACACTAGTTTGGTCAAAATAAATGATTTATTTATTTATTTTTATTTAAGTAAATGGAATGCTCATAAATCTCTATCCTGTTCCAGACCTGATAGAGGGCGAGACGATGGCAGCATTAGACCTGGGCGGAGGCTCCACACAGATTACCTACCAGCTGAGCGACAGCGACAAGAGCGCCTTCCCCGCCGTCGATCAACATGTAGTACCCGCTGGGGACAACATCACCCTGTATACACACAGGTGAGATTATAGAGTTGAATTTTCTGTACTAGCTTTTGCCAGCGACTTCGCCCGCATATTATACGTATAAACCTTCCTCTTGAATCACTCTATCCATTAACAAACACCGCATCAAAATCCGTTTCGTAATTTTAAAGATCTAAGCATACATAGGGACAGACAGAGGGACTATGTTTTATACTATGTAGCTTCGATCAATAATAGCACTAGATAAAGGATCAGGAACAAAATTAAGGCGCTCAAGTGGCCACGTTTGCACACACTTACATATTTATATTTCTTACTACGAAATATAGAAAAACGTTTCATAATAATAACAACTTCAGTTTATTATAATCCTTAACACTCAAACATAAAGCATAATTACGATTGCCAAATATTCATATTTAAGTCCTTTTGTCATTGGAGAAAGGTAAAGAGCAATAAATTTGAAATGTCTCTTAAAAATCAAAAGTCATTTTTATATAAGTACAAAATTATTTATTCTAAACTAAAACTTAAAGTCTAAGCAATAAGGTTAAAAACAATGTGTTGACAATTTCGTGCTTACTCTTTTTTGGAACAAGACGTAGTTCTTGGTACATTTCAATGCTCAGAACACAGTACGTATTGAAAGACGTAGAGTTGCGGAATATAATTTTGTAGGTTTCGATTTAAAAAAGTAGTAGGACTAAAATAGTACAATCGTAATTTTATTTAATTAAGTGCGGGTTGACTCAATGTGATCCACCCGTATAAAAAATGGGTGCGTCTACTTTTATGTACGCTATTTAGGAGTTAAATTTGTATCAAATCAAATTATTTTTTCATTTAAATTAAAGTTCAGATATGATTTTTTATAAGGTTTGTATATTTCTTCTCCTCTTTCTTTCGCTACAATAGATACCCATTCTGCACAACGAAATGGTTCGCTAGGAAATCTACAAACAAAAATAAAATATAAAATTACACTCCATGTATTCTGTTAGCGCCATCTATTTTTTATTTTGTTAAACTATTACGCAAGATGTCAAGCTAGTCCTTTCCCTGCCAATTATATCGTGCACCTCGTAAATTTCTCCTTGACGAGTGTCGCCCTCTTTATGGCTCGCTCGAGAAAGACATTATAATATTCCAATATGGATTCCGCCGTGATCGCAACTCCGCTGTGCTTTTTTAATATTATAAGTTCATAGCAGTCCCGCTGTTTCTATAGTGGTGTATTTGTGGCTTCGACGGTTGAACTGAAGTGCTGTGTTGTGCCTCTGGACTTTGCCGACACGTGGTGAGCCGAACTGTAAGGACTCCGGAGCTCCTAGATTCTGCTGGTAGATCGAGCGGCTTCCCGAGGAGGTAGGTGCACGATTCCCTCACCCCTGGCCCTAGGCGGGACACTTGCGATCATCAGTTTTTCGGTCCGCGTCGAAGGTACCTAATTCGCCTTCCGTCGGAGCCCCACCATTATTGTGGTCCTTCGAACCGTATTGATACAGTTTCCGCCCCTTTTAGGTCACCTAATAGGAGATTTAGTGTTAAAACCCGCCGTTTTTAGGTTTTCGTTAGCCTAGAAAACGTAACCTCCGCCATTACGCTCGCTGCGTACCGCGAAGGTATTTATTTCATTTTGTTACCGCTTAACACTAAATACTTATTTTCCCGCTGTCATACTAATATTTCATCTTATTATTCGCTGTAATATTCATATTCTCAGTGGTATTCGCGAAATAAGGTTCTATTTCGATAATTTTCGCTGAGATTTGGTAGATACCTACCATAACTGACGCGGCGTATAAGTCGGTACGTGTCGTCGAGCCGCGCTCGGCGCTCGCCACGCACGATTCTCGCTAGGTACGCTAGGTAGGTACTAGTACCCACTTGTGGTTACTTTTATATTATTCGCAAATTCACAAATAAATTATTTTGTATACTTTTTAATTTAAAATTCTCATTTCATAATGAAGAAAGCTATTAAGTCTGATAGTACGGAGTTTTCGTTGTTGGCGTTGGAAGCCAAACGGAATGCTTTATTCGAGTGTTTACAGTCTGCCTACGATTTATCTAAAGACATAGGCACGGGAGATGATGCGAAAGAGGCTTTTCTGGACGCTAGCTCAAACATTGACGCTATTCGTTCCGAATTTCATAAAGTTATGGATCAGTATAATAACTGTCTACTGACAGCTGATCCCACCGCGCGCGCTGATTACAAGGCGCTGGTTTCGTTTGAACAGTTATATAGTCGCTTAAAACGTTTGGTTGCTTCCAATACCAATGCAGACGTCGTTCCGTCCATCTTAGAGAAAAAATCTTCTATCATTAAGTTACCGCCGATTGAATTAATGAGTTTTAACGGTGACATTCGTTCATGGCCATTGTTTTACTCAAATTATAAATCCGCTGTTCATGATAATCCATCTCTCTCGGATCATCAAAAATTACATTATTTACAGGGCAAATTGACCGGTAAAGCGCTAGCCGCATGCGCCGGCATTGTACCTACCGCTGAGAATTACGAACTCATTTTCAATACGCTAGTGAATAGGTATGAAGACAAACGCACACTAGCGGCCACTTATTTGAAACAGATCATAGATTTTAAACCGTTAACTTCCGTTACTTCCGATAATTTGGACATTTTTATTTGTCCGTGCCTTACAACATTAAAAAATTCCAGATTTATTGAATTTAATTTTCGTACAAATAGCTATTACCAAGTTAGACAGTGAAACTGTTCGTAACTTTGAAAACAGTCAGGATCAGTCTGATATTCCTTTATTTGATGATTTAGTCGATTTCGTTAATAATCAGAGTAAAATATTGTATCGCGCTCACGCTTTAACAGCCGGCGCGCAAGTACATAAATCCGCAAAATCAGCTGATCGCTCCCGCAGTTCTAATGATAGTAAAAAACCGCAGTCCTCCCCGCGTTATAACACGTATGTAAGCACGGTCGAATCTGATTGAACAGATAAATGTTTGTGTACTAATGTCACACATCAACACTTATTTAAATGTCCTGATTTTCATAAATCAACTCCGTATGAACGCTTACAGGTTGTTAGGAAAATTAACGGTTGCGTTAATTGTTTAAGTATTAAACATAAAATATTGAGTTGTCAATCCGCATCTGGCTGTAGAGCGTGTAAACAACGTCACCATTCTACTATTACATTTTACTCGGGATTCGAACCCACGGACCGCGGAAGCGGTGAGTTCGCCAATACCTACTCCGCAGCGCGAGGCGCCCGATCCGGTGACGTCAACGCAAGCGAACGTTGCTGTCGTCCCTTTCGCACCCGTGCCCGCGTCCGAGCCGGTGCACTCCGCCACGCAGCCTGATGTAGCTTTGTGTTCGATGTCCGTTGACGCTCTGCGTTCTGTTTCCTCTAATGCCGCTTGCAGCGAGACGCCGCAATGTAATTCGCATACTACTGTTTTACTCGCTACAGCGCAACTCGTGGCGTACGATAATACTGGACGTGAACATTTAATAAGAATTTTACTTGATTCCGCTTCGCAGTCACTTCATTACTAGGGAATGTTGTGAACGTTTACGTTTACGTCAAAACAATACACGGTCTACGACTGTAAGAGGTTTTGGAGGCACAGAGAGGACGTCGTTCGGGACAATAAATTTACGTATATTTTCACGCTTTAACAAAAATATCCGATTTGATATTGACTCGTTAGTAGTTGATCAAATTACGGACAACTTACCTTCCGCTTTTGTTGATATTAAGGCCCTACCTTACTCGAATAAACTTCAGTTCGCTGATGATAGTTTCGCTATTCCAAGTAAAATTGATATTTTAATTGGAGCATCGCTGTTTCCGCATTTACTTTTGCCTGACGTGGTTCCTGGTGGCCCGTCAGTGCCCGCCGCTGTCAATACGGTGTTAGGCTACGTACTCATGGGGGTCGTACCTACACTCAGTAACCGCCCAGCATGTGTCACATCGTGCTGCGCCATAGTCCCTTCGCCTATGGATAACAATTTGATTTCCCGCTTCTGGGAACTTAAAGAAGTTCCTGGCCCGCCCGTTCAGCATCCTGCTGATGCTGAATGTGAATATTTTTATCGTTCAACTACGCAACGGGACCCAGTTACTGGTCGCTATACCGTGGGTCTACCGTTTGATAAGGATGTGTTCACACTGGGTGACTCATTCAATATCGCTCTTAGACGTTTTTTATGCTTAGAGAGGAAGCTTGAAGCTTCACCTGAGCTACGCGCCGCTTATGACGAAGTTTTAAATGATTACCTTTCTAAAGGTTATATCTCGCCCGTCTCAGTTCTTCCGCATGAAACTGCAGATGTGTACCCTACTTATATAATCCCACATCATGGGGTTCTCCGCCCAGACAAGTCTTCGTCTAGGTTACGTCCCGTGCTGGATGGCAGCTGTAAAACATTGTCCGGTGTTTCGTTAAATGATTTGCTGCACAGTGGGCCCAACCTACAGGGTGATTTATTCAAAATTATTTTAAATTTTCGTCTACACTCTGTAGCGATGACCGCTGATTGTAAACAAATGTTTTTACAAATTATGATTCGCGAATCTGATCGACGTTATCAGAGAATTCTTTATCGTTTTAATCCTAACGACCTGCTTTGCTTATATGAATTTAGTAGAGTTTTTTTTGGCTTAAAGTCCAGTCCTTACCACGCTCTGCGCACTGTGCAGCAACTCATCGCTGACGATGGCGCTGAGCATCCCCGCGCTGCTGCCGTCGCCTCCTCGTGCCTGTATATGGATGATGTTGCATTTTCTGTCAATACCGAAGACGAGGCGATTGACACCGCTAAAGATTTAATTGCTCTTTTTAAGGGCGCTCAATGGGACCTTGTGAAGTGGAACAGTAATTCAAAGTCTGTTCTTAATGAACTTCCCGCCTCTCATAAGGTGACGACTGAGGTTGAATTTGACAAAACCGCTGACCATAAAATCTTGGGTCTTCGCTGGTCTATAGACCCAGATATTTTCTATTTTAAAATCAACCCGCCAAGTTCGAATATCGCGTGCACTAAGCGCACCATACTGTCAACCGTCGCGAGACTGTGGGATATCATGGGCTTCGTCGCTCCTTCTATTTTAGTAGCTAAACTTCTTGTTAAGCAGTTGTGGCAGTTGAAGGTGGGTTGGGACGTCCCTGCTCCTACTCATATTGTCAAGGCTTGGCAACAATTTACTTCAGAGTTACCAGCCCTAAACGAAATTAAAATACCGCGTTGATTAGAAGTGAAGAACGACTGTGAATTGACATTGGTCGGGTTCGCTGACGCCAGTGGCGAAGCTTATGGTGGCGTAGTATACCTACACGTTGGCTCTGCCTCCGGCAATATTGTCCGCTTTTTATGTTCCAAGTCAAAGATCGCGCCTTCTTCGCCCATTACGATTGCTCGTATGCAACTTTGTGCAGCACTTTTGCTGTCAAAATTGCTTCGGACTGTTCTTGAGACTTATGACAACCGTTTTGCAATTAAAATTTACGCCTTTACCGATTCAAAAGTCGCACTCTATTGGATTAAAGGTTCACCGCATCGTTGGCAAACGTTCGTTGCCAATCGAGTTATTAAAATTACTGATAATATTTCCGCAGATAATTTTTATCACGTTGCAGGGGTTGAGAACCCGGCAGACTGTCTGTCACGTGGTGTCTCTCCTGCTAAGTTAAAAGACCACCCTCTGTGGTCCCAAGGGCCCCCCTGGCTAACGTTACATCCGTCGCAGTGGCCTATTACTGAAGGTACGGAACCGCTCACGTTGGACGAGATACCTGAACAAAAGAAACTCGTTCACGCTGTTTTAATTCCCGCTGACGCTTCTTATGTTTATGATACTCTTTACCGCCTTTCGTCATGGAGTAAAATACTCCGTACGATTGTTTACATTTATAGATTCGCTAATTTGTTACCACGTCGCGATTCCGTACATATAACCGCAGCTGATTTGAGTTTTGCAGAAAACAAATTGCTGAAACTTATCCAAAATAAACGTTTCAATAAAGAAATTTTAAATTTTAAACTGCGCAGGTTTCATCATCTCTTAATAAATTAAGACCGTTTTTACATAACGATTTAATCAGAGTTGGTGGACGTCTCACCCATTCTGATCTAAGTTACTCACAGCAGCACCCGGTACTTCTGCCAAGCCATGACTTTTTTAATAACTTATTAATTGAATATTATCATAAGAAATATTTACACGCTGGGCCTGAACAGCTCATGTCACTATTACGGCAGAAATACTGGATACTGTCTGCTCGTCGTGCTATTCGTAAGGTAGTTCACGATTGTAATATTTGTTTCCGCGCTCGACCGCGTCCCGTCTTCCCGCTCATGGCTGACTTGCCGGACTGTCGGACGCGTCAGGTTATTAAGCCGTTTACTCACACGGGCTGTGATTACGCAGGTCCTATATCTTACACTCCCATTCGCCGTCGGGGTGCAAAGGCTTTGAAAGCATATTTTTGCGTGTTCACTTGTCTCACAACTCGCGCGCTACATATTGAAGTAGCCACTGATCTTAGCACCGCCAGTTTTTTAGCTGCACTTAAACGGTTCTTGTCGCGCAGGGGCCCTGTCCAAGTAATGCACTCGGACAGAGGCACTAATTTTGTAGGCGCTAATTCTTATTTACACGACTTATATAAATTTCTTAATAATGTCGAGTTCCGCTCTCGCTTCGAAGAAGAGCTTGCTGAAAACCGTATCACATGGAAGTTTAACTGTCCGGCCGCCCCACATTTTGGCGGATGTTGGGAGAGTATGGTGAAGGTCGTCAAGACGCACCTTTTCAAGGTCATCGGTCAACAGCTTCTCTCTTACGAAGAGCTAGTTACAGTGCTCGTTCAGATCGAGTGTTTAAATTCTCGGCCTCTTACGGTCCTGAGTGCCGATCCCGCAGAACCTACCGCGTTAACGCCAGGTAATTTTTTGCATACCGCTCCTTTACTCTCATTGCCCGCGCCTGAAGTAGAATCAGATAATCTCAACTTGCTTCAGAGACATTCTCTGCTTGATAAATTAGTGCAATCTTTTTGGAAAAGATGGAGAATGGAATATTTACATAGTTTACAAACCCGAGAGAAAATGGAATACTCCGTCTGTGCCAATCAAGCCTGGCACGGTTGTTGTTATTATAACTGACAATTCACCTCCTTTATCGTGGCCATTAGCGATAGTAGAGAAGATTCTTCCTTCCAACGATGGTATAACGCGTGTAGTTTCTGTAAGAACAGCTAAAGGTACATACGTGCGTCCGGTCGTACGTTTGTGCCCATTACCTACGCAATAAGATTGTTATTTTATTTTTTTTGTAACCACAGTAGTTTAAGTGCTAGCAGTTAGTTTAAGATTGTCGCAGTTTATCTTATATAAATCGCAGTTTCAATATTATATTTTCGCAGTTCTTTATTACACTTTATGATTGGGTTTAAAGGTGACCCTTTAAAAGGGGGAGGAAATGTTAGCGCCATCTATTTTTTATTTTGTTAAACTATTACGCAAGATGTCAAGCTAGTCCTTTCCCTGCCAATTATATCGTGCACCTCGTCGCCCTCTTTATGGCTCGCTCGAGAAAGACATTATAATATTCCAATATGGATTCCGCCGTGATCGCAACTCCGCTGTGCTTTTTTAATATTATAAGTTCATAGCAGTCCCGCTGTTTCTATAGTGGTGTATTTGTGGCTTCGACGGTTGAACTGAAGTGCTGTGTTGTGCCTCTGGACTTTGCCGACACGTGGTGAGCCGAACTGTGAGGACTCCGGAGCTCCTAGATTCTGCTGGTAGATCGAGCGGCTTCCCGAGGAGGTAGGTGCACGATTCCCTCACCCCTGGCCCTAGGCGGGATACTTGCGATCATCAGTTTTTCGGTCCGCGTCGAAGGTACCTAATTTGCCTTCCGTCGGAGTCCCACCACATTCTCTGTTCCAGAACAGACAATGTTTGTCACAATAGTTGGCGCGTTGTCGCAAACGTTGGTCAAACCATCATAATATGTATTTGCTAAATGATTTATATTTACTATTTGATTGTTTTTAATTTATGAAAAACACTTAAAAGATATACTTGAAAAAATAATATTCCTTCCAAAAACTTGGTGTTACAGTGGTTATTTACACAATTTTTGAACGCGTACTGCGGCATTTAGGACGTCTTATCGTTGACTATGATTGGACCAAATTAATTTGAAATAAGAGCACAAAATATTTGTGCTCGTTATTTTTCGGGCCGTTTTTGAAACGCTCATCGGGAATCTAGTACATTTTTGATCGAAGCTATGTAGTGATGTCATTCAGAAATACTGTTACGAGCTTTGTTAGTACCACACGGTACTAACAAAACTCGTAACAGTATAGGACGTAAAAGGCGACTAAAGGACTTATTAGAGAATAGGCAGAAGCATTCTTTATGCATTTTACCACCATACTGCGATTGCCAATCCGCCTGCAGAGCGTGGCGATTATGACAAACACCCCGTAAATTAAGGAGGCCTATGTCCAGCAGTGGACGTCTTTCGGCTGAAATGATGATGATGACTGTTACGAGCTGCGGTTCAGAATAAATAAATTGACCAATTTTACCAAAAACATACAAAAACAGTTTAAATCAAATAAACACAAATACCGTAATAATTAGAAACGTTAACCAGAATCACTTGTCTCGCTTGTACTTCACTGTTTCGCTTGTATCGCATTCGATCGTATTATTAACGATTTGTCTTCTCAGTCCAACAATCGGCTATGTATATACCGACCTGATCATTCTCGAATATTCGCGATTATTTGCTATAGTTCACAATAAGCGGCGAAGTTTCTAGATAGTACCGGAGAGATAATTCCGGTATTCGATCATAGATGGCGATGGCGTCTACACATAATCATTCGTGTAGTACGTGTTACTTGATAATAGATGACGTTAGCGTGTCGTTTCCACTCTACGATTTACGTAACAATACTAAATTGCCTCGTATCACCGTTGATCTCGTGGTCGCTAATCTGTAAAGTCTGATTCCTTGGTCGAGAAGTGTTCTTCATCCGTTTACGTTTATATTCTTCACTTTTAAAGTCACATGCGTTTCTTGGGAACCTTATCATATGCCCGTACCAACCCAAACGATTTCCTTTCAACTTCTCTGTCATTTGCGCCACGTTTATATCTCCTCGTAAATGCTTATTTCGTGCTTCAATTTTCGGCACTCCCCGACACATCCATCTCAACATGCTCATCTCCGTTGTATGCAATCTTTTTTCATACGTTTTCTTCATGGCCCATCATTCTGATCCATACAGTTGCCAATTAAGAAATTGGTGACTTAGACGCATTAAGAACTTAGATAAGTTTTGTTTGGTTATCGGAATAAAGTTCAAAACACAATTACTGCCGCAGAGGTTAGGCTTGGTCAAAAATCTATCTCTTTTCATCGGATTACGGCAGAGCAAAAAGGATGGGTTATATATTTAGCTGTCTGTACATATAAATATATTTACATACATACATACAATCACGCCTTTTTCCCATGGGAGTAAGCAGAAAGTACAGAACGCTACCTGCTACGATCCCTTACATACACCTTTTACCTCGTTTAAATTAATCAAAATCAAAAGTTATTTATTGAAACTAGGTTGAGAATCAGCACTTTTTGGACGTCAAAATTACATAAGGCAGTCCCCCAAAACGCCCGCCCTTCACCACTTCCTAGTGCTTTAGCTGGGAAGAAGAAGTGGCGCAACAAACTCCCCAGCAGCACAGCTGTCTGTTAAGTTAGACGAACTTGATTCTATACAAAATTCTATAATTGATTTTGAACACAAAATATACTATAAGTTAAATTATTTGCCATATGTCAACTAGCACACGCATATACCAAAAAAATACACATCTGGTATAAGTATGTTTGTTTGTTTATTTATAAAATGGTAAAGGTTTATTGTTGTTATTTGTTCCAGCTACTTGAACCTAGGCTTGCTGGCGGCGCGTTACGGCGTGTTCCGCAGCGAGAGCGACAGCAACAGTTCGCAGGAACTTAGCTCGGTGTGCGTCGACCCTATCATACAGCGGGAGCCCTGGACATATGCTAACAACCACTACTTCGTTAGGTGAGTACAGTAGCTAGAACAAGTTCTCAATAGCCTAGCCCTTTTCCAAGTATATATGTCGGCGTCAGCGATGGCTGAGCGATAGCGCCGTCATCTTCTCGACTCGGTAGTTCGAAATCCATAGCCAGGTTTCCAATAAAACACAGTCCTTTTAAAGAGATTATTTTTTATTAGCCTACACTCCCATTGCTGATTGCTGAGCTAAAATCCTTCCGGGCATCAAAATAAAAAATCATTTATTATATTCAAACCAGGCTAAGAGTCAGCATCTTTGTAAACGTCAAAATTATATAAGACAGTTTCAAAACGCCCCTCTTCGCCATTTCCTAGTGCTTTAGCTGGGAAGAAGTGGCGCAACAAACTCCCCAGTAGCACAGCTGTCGGTTAAGACTGAAGAACTTGATACTATAAAATATTAAATAACTAACATTACGAAACATAAAACATTTAAAGTATTTGTCGTGATTAAAGGTCTACCCAAAATCCCTCCAGGCATCCTTTTCTCGATCCAACTGTTGGAATCCGCGACTAGGTCGTCTCGCTACCTCTTCTTAGGCCGGCTTCGGTGGTGTCGTCCACCTGCAGGCACCCACTGTGTGGAGACTGCCTAGCAGTCGCTGTGCAGGCGGCTGGTGTGACCCGCCCAGTTCCATTTTAGTCTGGCAGCCTTTTTGCCACGTAACAGTATCATATTTTTAACACGCTTTTATTAGTTTTATACGTATGTGCATAGTGTAACGGAAACTTTGAACATGATTTTGACCCCCTCCAAAACGTAGGATTATTCGAAATTTGGATTCTTATCAAGGACCAATGACAATGCAATAATTTTATAAAGGGAAATGCCCATTTAATAAAGAGGAATTGGCCAAGTGATGCCCACGAAAGAAATAAATTATAGGCATTAGGGCTGACATCATAGGTAAAGAAGTAACCACTATTTTTTACATAAAACTTGGTGGGACTTTTACAAACCATATTTAAAAATTAAAGGTTACAATAAAAACACTTTTAGTTTTTTATTCGTTCTCATTCAAATAATTGACAAGCACTCCATCTAGGAATTGGGTTCACAATACACAGCTATAAAATACAACTTAAGTTGAGACAAAACAAACTACAACTATTTCTGTGGTTTCCTTGTCAGGTTTGGAATCCTCACTACGATATTTACATAAAACACCTGGAAAGTGTCCAAAGACGTTTCCTATATCATCTGTGTTACAGCGATCGTTTAGCTAAAAAATTTATCAGCTACAAAGACCGATTAGGGCACTACAAAATGGTCTCACTTGCTGACAGACGTAAAACGGCAGACCTAATACTAATGCACAAAATATTCAGCGGAGTCACAGACTGTAGCGAACTACTAGCTAAACTACAAATGAATGCGCCATCTCGTCTGCCGCGGAAAAGCAGCTATAACCTATTTTACGTGTCAGGATCTAAAACTAATCTAGGACACTTCGCCGCCCTCCCGAGACTCTGTCGGCAATACAATGAATTGTCAAAGCGTTTTAACCTAGACATAACCCTCCCCATTTCGAAATACAAAAGGAATTTGACCACCGCAGTAACCGGGTACATTTCTGATCAGCTTTGAATTGACGTCAACAATTAATGTAAAATTATTATCATACTAACCAATTTCATTTTATTCAATTTTAATTTTTCAATTTCATTTTCAATCTTTATTTTCAATTTTTATTTTTATTAAGAATCGTCATTATTGACATGTTATTTATTTTATATTTTCATTTTATTAAAGTTTATTTTGTTGAGAATCTTCAGTTTTGACATGTCACTCAATTTATTTCATTAATTTTGTTTTATTTCATTAGGAATCCTCGAGATTGGCATGTGAATGTTATATGTTATATTTTGCTCAAATTTTGATGTATTTCCTCTAATTTTAATTTTTAAATTTTTAGTTTAACGTTTACCTAGTTATATGTGCATGCTGTGGTCTCCTGTAATTGAAGGAGCACACGTAAAAGAAACCTTTATAACTGTGATTTGTAATGTGTATGTGTATCCTTTGTTGGAGATCCTAAATAAATAAATAAATAAATAAATAAACAACCGAATTATTTCATTCAAATCTATCTTACATAGCTATGCAATATAAGTTACTGAGTATGTATGTATCTTGCATGTTTTTATAGTAAGTTAGTTGATGTGGTGCAATCCATTGCTGTAATACAGACCGAACTTCCACATTGCTTAAGGTAAATCTCTTAAGTCTTCGTGTATCTACGCCACAATTGACACAGAGAGGGCTCAGTGGTAAACTAGTAAGGTTGTGTAAATCAGAATCAGGTACAGCTCCGGCACCATTGGCAAGCCGGTGTCATCGCGGGAGGTGGGTACAGAATCCAATGTAAAGCCAAGGTCATCATCGGGAGCGGTTACAGGGTCCATATTCGTAATCAAAATCGTCGAAAATCAAATAGAAACACGCAGTAGAAAATAAATCACGATTCGCAAGAACACACAACACCAAACAAAATGTGAAATGTCAATTAGTTGTCAACTACGATTATTATTGACGTAGTGATGCGATATGACATCGATTTACCGAAAAATCTGTAAATCAATTTTTAAAAAATACTGGAGACACGCAATCGGTTCAAAAGATCGCGTTTAGAAGCCCGGAAATGAACAAACATCTTTTTTGTTTCTAAAGAAAACAACAAAGGCGAAACAACTATATAACAAAAGAAGGTTTTCCAAAAATTCAATGTTTGGTAACCGGTTTTTTTTGTGTATCGATTGTGTATTTCAGTAATGCTTGCTATCCCTACTCAGGATTGACAATCGACCGGAACTGTTAGATAATATAATAAACGATTGAATATCTTTATTAAATCGGCTTTTAATTCCGGTGTTTTCATAACAAATAAGTAATAGCAATATTTTAGTTATTAAATGGGTATTTTTTCTGTATATGCCACATTGATGGGCAGAACATGGCCAAGAATGAGCAACTCCCTCTCTCATCATCCTTGGCGGGGTTACCAGGATAGCAAAAAAATTTTTCTTCGAAAACTACGCTGACATACGTCACAAAATACAAAAACTACGCTGACATACGTCACAAAATACAAAACTACGCTGACATACGTCGCAAAATTCGAAGCACCCTAAAAATGGAAAATAAGTAATAGTTTAATAAAACTAAAAAACACGCTCAACTATTTTTTTAAATGAAACGTTTGTATTCGTGTGTTGTTTAGCGGTGCGTCCCGCGCGCGCGGCAGTAAACCATCCGCCGTATACAACGCGTGCCACGCGGTGGTGCGGCGCTACGTGCTGGCCACGCTGGACTGGGAGCCGGCGCGCCCGCCGCTCGGCAGTGTGGCCGCCATGAGCTACTTCTACGACGTCGCCGCCGACGCGGGCATCATCGGTAAGTGAACTTCGGCTCGATAGCAGGGCAGTGAAGTAAAAGTGAGTCCAATATTTCGATAAGTGAAGTATTATCCATGTACAAAGCTTGTGTCCAGACCACCAAAACAAAAGACTAACTTCTATTCAAACTTTTATCCCTTACTAGCTGACCCGACAGATGTTGATATGATAATCTTCACTGATATTTTTGTATGTCATCAATGGCAAAACATAGCGCATCATTTAATTATTAACACCTTGACATGTAACCTATGTTTCACAAATAAATAATTAGATAAGATAAGATTCTGCTTCTGTTGTGTTGTACAAACAATAATTCAAACAAAAACCCCATTGAAAATGTTATTTTAATTTTCCTGATTTTTCGGGTGTTCCTGTTAGTTTTTCAAAGTTTGCTGTTTTTTTAAACCTAGGGTAGATTAACAGCGACCAAACACCAAAAAAAAACATAGGTAAAATCATCTTTCAGTTTTAATGAGACTGAATATTAATTTAACATCGTTATGGGGTGAATTTTCAGAATTTCTTTCTTAATGTTCGCCTTCGCTATATAATATAACGGTCGAACTATTGTGGACACTCATGCTTTCACACCCAGCGGTTAAAAAATCGAAAATTTGTGCGTCGCACTTACATAAACTTGAGAAAATGTAACTTGCATATTTATTAACTTTACTAGCTGACCCAGCGAACTTCGTACCGCCTCAGAATCAATAAACCTATGTAAGGTGAGCTCCTACCAAGTTATGCCAACCTGGTACTTCGAAGACATAAAGCGTTTTCTAGCTATCACACACCATGTTAGGTGAGCTCCTACCAAGTTATGACTACCTGGTACTTCGAAGACATATTAATAAGGAACTTTTTTGGATGATTTTTTACACCTTGGGTCCGAAAAACCCAAATATCTTACGGACACCTATTTAAAAAAAAAAATATAGCCTATGTTACTCGCAGATAATGTAGCTTTCTAATGGTGAAAGAATTTTTTAAATCGGTCCAGTGGTTATTGAGTTTATCCATTACAAACAAACAAAAATACAAACTTTTCCTCTTTATAATATTAGTTAACTTTATAACGTAGTCTTGTCTTCCAGACGTGATGACAGGCGGCACGGTGTCGGTGGAGGCGTACCGCGCGGCGGCCATGCTGGCGTGCACGTCGGCCAACGTGGACCAGCCGTGGGCCTGCATCGACCTCGTGTACATCGTCACGCTGCTGCAGGACGCCTACAAGATCGACAACAACAAGCCCATCAGCGTACGTATACTTAGCGACGCTTCTTACATTACATGCTAAACACGGGTAAAAATGGTCTAGCCTGGGGAAATGTGCTCTAGCCTTGGCCAAGGTTGATCCGCCCTGGGTCAACGAGTCAACTCAAAAATCATTCACAAAACAAAAAAATCAAATATTTCCCAATACAAAATCTGTGAATGTAGTTTAAAATAACTCTTTCTTTCTAATTAGGAATAGCCAAAGTCTAAAGAAGTTTTCGTGTTTTTCTTCTATCACATCAAAATCCATACTAATGTTATAAATGGGAAAATGTGTGTCTGTTTTTCCGTCTTTCACGGGAAAACGGAGCGACGAACTGACGTGATTTTTTAATTGGAGATAGTTGAAGGGATGGAGAGTGACATAGGCTACATTTTGTCTCTTTCTAACCCCCCATTTCCCTAAAATTGGGGTGGAATTTACCGCGAGCGAAGCCGCGGGCAAAAGCTAGTATGAATATAAATGTGAAAATGGGAGTCAAGTTTCGTATTAAGAATATACATATACGTAATTGCCGACTGCGCCGACAAAAGAATTAAGATCTAAATGGGTGCCAAATTCTGTAGATAATCCTGTTTTTTTTTTTAATGTGAACGCACAAAATTTTACAATTAGTTTAAAACACAGTCATAGTCGAATTATTCACACAAAGGAGAAACCTAACCATACGCGTTTTTTTCATAGTTTAAAAAAAGTATTCCTTGTCTTTAAAAAAGAATGAATCCTTAAAACAGCATGATAGAATGCTACACTTGGTGTTTCGTCCCGTGACAACAGACGGACCGACGACGATTTTTGTGGGTGCGTGTATAATGTTCTTAGGTGTGTGTGTACGGAGAGAAATCAAATGCGGAATAGATTGGAATATGTACTTTACTTCACGAAAGGATTTACATAAGGAATTTGGTATAAAGATCGTAAGCGCGTCTATAGGATATGGTGTCTGCGGGCGAACTATCGGTCGCCGGGCACTGCGCATTTTACTCGAATACAAAATGAAGCGTCAGCGCCCACAACAGCATCATGGCGTGTAACGGAGTGACAACTGTCACTTGTCATTTTGATTTTGACACTTGGAATCTTTGGAAAATGAATGGTCGATGTAATTTGCCTTGCGACCCTTGTTGTAATTAATCTTCTTGAATCGATCGTTTGTGGACAATTTGTCGTGATCCAATTGTTTTGTGTGTAACCAACCCCTTTTGACGACATAGAACGGGTTTATATTGGAATTTGATTGAAATAATTTGATGTGATAGTGATTCATTGGGACCGCATGCTGTGAAAATATCTAGCGTCTTGAGCGGCCTGGGATCCTGGAATACTTACAGCGTCACTACACAATACAATATACACTCATTTACATACATAAATCCAGGTAGGTTCCAGAACCAGTTTTCCTCAACCAGGTGAGTGATTGAATATTTGTATTAATCAGCTCCGCGCACGGCGGACAGTTCGTCACCACTCTTGTAGCCAAGGCGCACCATCATGCTTCGACTGCGCTAATTAAATCCTATGGCCAGGGCCTTGGCCTGGCGTCGAACACTTGGGAGACAATTCTTAACTGCCTAGTCCATGTGCCCCTCTCAGAAATAAGTCCTGGAACTGCCCTAATGCGTACCATTGTTGCCATTTGGAGTTGTCTTCTTCTTTATAAAGTATATAAGAAGTCGCTTCCAGCGTCTGTATGTTTAGATCTTTTAAACTACGCAACGGATTTTAATGCGGTTTTCATCAATAGACATCAGTGATTCAAGAGGAAGGTTTATGTGTACAATACGTGGGCGAAGCCGCTGGCAAAAGCTTATACTTAACCCATATTTTCTCACACAAGTAATAAATTCAACAAACTAATAAATTCCTTCTTTCTTTTCCAGTTATTCAAGAAAGTGAACGGACACGAAGTCTCCTGGGCGTTAGGGCTCGCGTACACGACCGTCATGAACCGCATCGTGATCACACCTTAGTGACGTTACCGCTATGATGTCAGCAGCGTGCCAGTTAAGATTAGTAAGAGAACAAGTCATGTTGAGTAACCGGCTGTGAATATGGTACATTGAGATTTAGAAAAATCGCCTTTGTAGAGCGTCATCTTTTCACTAACACTAGGCGACACTTTAATGTAATGTAGGAATTTCAACTCTCTGTTTTGTGCCGAGAGTAGAAAATCCAACATGCTTTGCTTATGTTGCCTCGTCATCATCATCATCTTTTTAGCCGAAAGACGTCCACTGCTGGATCCAGGCCTTCCCAAAACAAGGCCACTGCGTCCTGTTCTGTGTTTCTCGCACGCAGTGCATTTATACGAGAAGATATTATTTAGTTTTCCGAACACTGCCCAGCCGAGTCGAATTAGAAAATTGACCTCGTTCTCGAAGTTGGACGTACCTAACTGGACATTTATATGTATGGTGTCTAGTGTTCTTGAAAAAGGAATCTCTGTCTAAAACTTGATGCGTCATATTTACAGTGGGTTTGCCCGTTTTGCTAAAGGACTGGGTCTTAAACGAGCTTAGCGGATATTGTGTGCGTGAGTCAGTCTGTATACAAGGTATGTGAGCGGTTATGCCATTTTTATATTAGAACTTTAATGGTCATTCATATTTTACGGTAATTGAACTTGTATTTATTTCTAGAACATTTGTCCCGTAATGAAAGAGTGAGGATAATTGTTGCCTGTAATAAGTATTTTAATCTAGATAAATTATTTTATTTCTGTAAGTAGGTTTGTACAAACAGTTTTACACGTCAAATAAATTTAAAAAACTAGATGAGGTTGGCGTTTCCTAACTGACTACTCTGAGAAGAGCGAAACAAACTCAGAGGTCACAGTCTCTTTTGAAGTCCAGACATAATATTGGCGAGATCATATGATTACGATGTAAATGGATCTCTAAAATGTATATTGTATTTCTATCACTATATGTGTAGTTTCACTCTAGACTCGTATAAATTGAGTGCCTTAATTCCAAGGCTTGCACCATTTCATTATTTTAATGACTAATTCTTCATATTTAACCGTGTATTCTGTAAATGTAATCCTTATAACACTTCGTTTAAATTATAGAATATCGTGCGCATATTTACAGGAATATAGCATTATTTAGAAGACGTTGCAAGTTCGTTTCGACCCAGTCCGTTCTAATCTTAACTTTTTAAGTGATTTGACCTGAAAACATTACCTCTTCGGTACTCCATGTGATATAAATAATATGTATCTTAAGTATTTTATTATTGTTTCGTCTCTATTCCACTATATTAGTAAATAATATTTCGCTGAAAGCTGGTATTTATATTTTCGATACAGCAATACTCGACGCACGTTGTATGATATTAGAATGTACGTTGTAATATTGTTGCCAGTTAGAAAATGTTCGAATTTAAATATCTTATGACTGAGGCGTAATATGCACTGAAACAACAAAAAAATACACAAACTTAATAAACTTATAATTATAACTTACAAAAAGTCAATATTTTATTGAACATAGGCATAAAGCACTTTTTGCCAAATAAAAATTCTATCCTTCATCACTTCTTAGCGTTTTGGCATAGCCCAGTAGATGGCGCTGAAATGTTACAACTTCCCAGCAACACATCTTTGTCCGATAGATTATTATTATTATTGTGGTACTTTAATAAGCTAGCTTAGTCTTGCCCAACTTTTATAGTGGAATCTTTCGATGGTCAAAAGACCTATCAAGCATTGCCTAATAAGACACAATTACTTATTGCCACGCGACCCCCTGGGGACTTACGCGTATATACGGAACTTTTCAGCAACGGGTGAGGGTTTCTAATGAGGAAAGGGTGACCAAAATTATTTAATTCATCAAGTAAAAATGTAAAGGTTTATGGATATTTGCGGTTTCCGTGTGTAATGCGTAAACAAGCTATGAAAAAGTGTAGTCCTTTATATACACGGACTTGAAGATTTTCGGCTTATTCCGTTTGGCCACCCTAAAACAGACACCTTAGTGTCCGTATAAGTAAAATACCTATAAAAATACATACAGCCAACCTATTATTGATATGTATTTTGGACCAAGTTTAATAATGTTTCTCTAAATGACTACTCAGTGTACGTAGAAAATGGGAAGAAAGATAAGATATGAATTCCGATTAACCACCCCGTCTTCGATGAACAGATCACTTTCCGAGAATCCACACTGGGGTAGGTGTTTCAGGGTGACCACACTGAATAAGCCAGATTTTCTAAGTATCTAGCAACATTATAATAAAAGTTTATAGATCCAATATAGGTAAAGGCACGAAAACTGTTGATAAACTATCATAAAGAAAGGTTTTTTGTCATTATTTTTGTTTGGAACTTAATTTCCTTTCTAATTTGATTGGTAGATATATTTTGTTGGTTGTGTACTGTGAATTTATTCCAGATTAACGGGTATAAGATAATTTCAGTATGATAGTAAATTCCGAGCAACCGAAGCAACCGAGTTTAGTACAGTGGCGTGCATTGCTTTCCTTTATAGGTAGGCACTGGGCCGCCTGTTCTTGTCTAGGCAGACAAACGCGGGCCTTTTAGGTATGATCATTTAGTTCGTTTCTCAATAATTTGGGGATACAGATTAAAATGTAAGTGACAGACTTATGGTGTATTTTCGAGGTAGGCTTATATAGTATTTGCAATGCACGCCATTGGTCTAGTTTGACATCAAATAAAAAATCCCGTACTCAGTCATGTAGGTTTTTTTTATTTGAATTGTTGAATTTTCCATAAACCTTTCTTTATGTGAGTTTCCAGAAATCCGTGTAACTACTAGACAAGCTGTGTTCGCACATGTTTATTAATTATATCGACACAATTATTTATAATTATGCACAATGTAATTATTATTTAATAATATTGCTCATTTTATTTATCTATATCGCTACTAGATTGAATTTATGAAATAAGGTGTCTTGCAAGAATACAAATAATAGTCGTTTTAATGGTTTTTTGAATCTTATGGATATTGGTTTTGGAAAGTGTGCCCTATTATTTGTTCGTTTGAATTCAAGATTGTTAACCAGCCACAATTGATAAAGTATACAGCAAGCAATGTTCTAAAATGAAATATTTTCTAACAGTTCTTGCATGCTAGCTTACCAAATATAAAATATCGCTAAACATATTTTGACCATCACTATTTTTGTGTAAGTAAATGATATACTGAAATAGTTATTATTGCGTCATTATTACTTTTAAAGTTCATAATGAAATTGATATTTGTGTGCCTGCATGGTGGCAACTTTCAACAAAGAGGTTGAGTATGTTAGTATTGTTCTGTTTAGTTATGTTATTTAGCTTTATAAAGGACCCTAAGAGAATGTATTTGTTTAAACCTAAAGCGTTTCGCGAAAGAAAGTTTCGATATCTATTGAGTCGAAATACTTTTATAATAGACAAGAATATATGCATTTTTTTTTACAAAAGACGTTATAGTTTCCAAAATGTTAAATTGTGTTCAAACTTTAAAAAAATAACGTCTTTTCTAAGCAAAGGTTAAGGAATAAATAGAATTATAGCTTAATTTATGTTATCTGTGAAAATGCGAGAATTTTAAGTTCAGGTAGATTAATTTACAAAGTGATTATTATGTATTGACGTGAAAACACGTTGTTATTTTATGTTCCAATATTATAAATAAAGGTTGTATGTGTGATTTAAGTTATTTAATAACTTATATTGTGAGTTCTTTATGATAAGCACTTTTAAATAAAGTATATTCAAATGCTATTTTTATGAGGACATTGTTTTCTTTTTGTAAGCCATATACGGAATATTTTGTAGCTAACTATGCACTGCGCAGGTAACAATACCTAGCCGACATGCACTGTGTAATTGTGCAGGTATCGATACCTAGCCGACATGCACTGTGTACACGTGTGGGTATCGATACCTAGCCAACATGCACTGTGTACTTGAGTAGGTACCGATACCTAGCCATCATGCACTGTATAATTGTGCAGCTATCGATACCTAGCCGAAATGCATTGTGTATTTTTCCAGGTATCAGGTATACCTAGCCGACACGTACTGTGTACTTGAGTAGGTATTGATACCTAGCCGACACGCGTTGTGTACTTGTGTAGGTATCGATACCTAGTCGACATGCACTGTGTACTTGTCCAGGTATCGATGTCTAGCCGATGTGGTCAAATTGGTGTTATATGTAAATTGTACAAATTTAATAAATGTTGGATCTTATGATTGGCTTTTATTTCTTCAACAGTGTCTGAATAGACAAACATAATATTATGAAATAGACCAACCAGAAGTTCTTAGGATGTGGAGAATACAGGCTGACTTTTGCACTTAAAACATTTTGTCCTTTAGTAAAAGTTGTGTGGTATGTTTTGAGCAGCCCCCTTGAAGAATGAATAAAACATCAAAATTTACTGAATTTTTATACTTTATTAAGAACCATTCAATAGGTACAATAAAAATGTTAATCTAACGCACTTCCATCAGATAACACTGCGTTCAGTCTCGTCTAAAATGATTAGTTTTAAAATCTATTGTTGCCGAGATTACACAATATATCATTACTATTATAGAATTATTACAATAGACATCGAGTTTATGGAAATAATGGAATGTTATGAACAGATTTTAAGTGAATACCTCATACATACAAAAAACAGTTAAAAACTAGGCAGGATATAATTTCATTGTAAAAAAATTGGACATTGAAAATGGATGAATGAAACTGTTCAAAAACTGTTTTTAGAATGTAGCTGTTTACTATATTTAAATTACTGTTAACTTCAATGTCTTACAAAAAATATAAGTATGGAGAACGTTAATGCACTCATGTTAAAATACTGCACATGTGTTTTACTCAATAGTCTACCGATGTTATCGAGGTCGTTCGTGGTGTTAATCGATTTACCTCGTACAGATAAGTAACGAACCAATATTGTTGTAATCAAAGATTTAATTATAAGGCTACAAAAGAGATATTCGTATGTTTTCCATTGTTTTTTTCCATTAACTCGATGCCTGTATTAAAAATGTTTTAAATTGAATACGGTTACTATAACATGAATCTTAACATTGATCTATTCGCTATTATACATGCCCAACTAACGCATGCAAGGTATTGTAGATAAAAATAGTGTCATTATTACTTCCAGGAAATTGAAAAACATCTTGAAATGTCAATTTCCTGACTATAATATTATTAACGATTACAAATTACAGAATGATTGCACCTTTAAAATATAATGCATGATTAAGTAAACACTGAAGTAATTTTTCGTCAGTTCAATATTTGGTTAAGCTTGAGATAGCTATAGAGGCCTGTGTTTTGAACTCCATGGTACTATAGGCTTGTAATAAAGTATTATTATGCTAGGAAGAAACATACATTTAAGGAGACAGATACTTCAAAAATCCAGACAGTTCTGAGATAGTTCATTTGTCCTGTCTTAGATAAGGGGTTCCACAAGGTTCAACTATCGGACCTACATTTTTAATAGTTAATTATCCAGCTGTTTGCCTGTTTCTCACTATAAATTGTTTCTTGGACTGAAATATATGCATCTCAAGCTGAACCATTATGGAAATATTTACATCAGAATCAACCCTTCTGGGTGCGAAAACATAGATCTTTGGTTTATTTCACAGCAGAGAGGTCACTTAGAAAAAAGAGATAGTACTTTTACATTTTTATAAAAATGTTCCATAGTAACGTTAGAGAATTGCCCACAGCTAGTCCGCTTCATGAAAGGTTCAAGTAGTCAGATTTAATTAATCATTATACGTTATTTGATAAATATGTTCCTAAAATCCTATTAATTCTATTGAAATACATACGATAATATGAATGCGAATCTTATAACTAAGTTTCGGGTATTTTACCGATTTATCAGAAACCGGATATTAAAAAGTGATTAAAATAATTAGTTAGTCATGGTATATCAAATAAGGTTCATTGGAATGACAGGAATACAATCAACGGTAAGGTACTGGTTAGTAATTGGTGGAAGAATTACAACTTCTTGTACCAGAACAGATAATGTTCTCCATCTTCAACTAATAAGTCGTCCACACCTGGAACAGAAATATAAAGTTAGTGAATGACGTTTAAATAAAACTTTCGTAAATCATGTAGCAGCGAGACGAGCACGACCGTACCAAACACAAGATAAATTGTCATGTCTTAGGTTTTTGGGTCCGCGTAGTGGATTATGGCCCACTCCATCTCACTGAGAGGAGACCTTTGTCCCAGCAGTGGGAACATTATAGGCTGCTGATGATGAGGTTTTATTGCTAAATTGTGGGAATCAAGCGATGTCACAGTAGGCCGTGCTCGCCCCGCTGTATCTGTTGTGATTTCTTAGTTACTGACTTGTAGACGAAATAAAGCGATATTTCTGCTTTCCACACAAACTAAGAAGAGCATGTCTTAGCCCAAGGCCTAGGCTTGGTTTTTAATAAACTCATTTTACTATGAAGGAGCAAAAATTAGGGTGCATGGTACTTACCGACGGGAGCGACGAGCTGGTTGCCGGGCGGGCTAGCGGGGTCTGGTTTCTCCGGCAGGCGGTACAGCAGCCAGTAGTGATAACCCATCGGCTCCTCCTTGTGGCCGGCGATCGTGTGCACGTAGTGGCCGTTGGGCCACTCGCTAGCCTCGAACTTGAACTTAGGATGCATATCCGCAGCAATTTGCATCACGTGGAAGAATGATATGTTCCTGTAATTGAAAGTTTATTGGTGAGTATTAATGAAAAAAGAAGAGTTATGGCACGATTTGGGAAGACCCAATTACAAAGGAGACCAAAGGACCCGCGGGTTCTCTGCTTATGTTTTTAGCCTAGTACTTATTTCGTAAATCCGTTTAATATACAAGCGACTTTGTGCATTAACAATACACATAGTTTTCAGTATCATTAGTCTCCTAGCTAATTCTGTTATCCTAGTAGTAATGCGTATCTATGTACATATATCCCTCCTCCTCCGAGCGATACCTGTGAGTTATCCGTGTATGGCAGCATCTCCGAAATTGAAACAGACGCTTCGCAATTCGTTGGTCGTCGGGGGGTGAGCTTTCATGTTGTTTTAATGTTTTCCCAGAGTTTTTGTGCATAATGAAAGGTTACGTGGTTGAATGTTTATTTATAAGTAAGTAGTTATTTTATCGACGGGCATAATGTTTGCATCAAAAAACATCCTAAATATTTTTTCGGCAACGAAATTTTACGTTAACAAACCAATGCTTCATAGTTGCCATTATTTTCCGCACCGCCTTCGAGATAACCTGCGTAACTAAATTTTTCGGTTCCTTTAAGCTTCTCACTCATTCTGCTTTCCTAGTACTATATTCTTACCTAGGAGCGACCATGTGCAGGGTGTAGTTCTCGGTGACGTTGGTGCCGACCCACAGCGTGTACGTGAAGGATACGTTGCGGGCGTCGGATTCGTTGCTGGTGCTGCCAGATTGGTAGGCCAGCTTCAGGGTGCCGTCACCACCGTTGCTGTCTGGAATATTAAAATACCCGCGTTTAGCCACAGTGAAATATTTAAAAAGAATAGTAGATTCAATTTACCGTCATGTTTTGTTGGTCTCCAACTCTCTAGTGGGTGATGTTGTGCGTGTATGGGGCTTTTTTGATTGTTTATGTTTAAACCGAAGAAGTGTTGCAAAGGGCACGATGGTGAAAATTCCGATCCGTTTATTAGCTGTGGTATGGCACTTCTCTCGTGCGACACCCAGACAGACACCTACGTATTAGGTGTACCAGAGATGCAATGTAAAAAGTCTGTCAAATGTTCCATAGCAGATTTTTTGCACAAATTTCACAAATGTTTACCAACAACGCTTGGCGCTTGGCTTGACGCTTGTCAATGTATATCAGGTGCCAATGTACAGACGCTAGCACGTAAAGCTACTACAATCTGTCATATTTCTTTAAAACGTTGTCAACTTTATCGCTAAAGTATAAGGTTCAAGATTGATTGAAAAAATTGTTAGTTGCGGGTAGCTAGATGTGCTGGTTGGCGTCTGTGCCATTTTAGTAGTGTCCTCACCCAAGGGCTCGTGTCGGTTGTCGAGCAGCTTGTCGGCGCAGTGCGGCGGGCGCACGGCGGCGAGCGAGGCGGGCGTGAGCGCGGCCACGGCGGCGGCGGTGTTGGCCACGTCGCCCCAGCCGCCGTCCGCGCGCTGCCGCGCCACCAGCCACTTGCGCGCCGCCGGGAAGCTCCAGTGCTGGTGCGCGCCCGGGCCTGACTCCGAGTCCTCCAGAGCCTGGCCGGGAGAAAGGACGTTTAATTAAGGATGTTTTAAATGGAAATCCAAAATACCCCAACGACAAGGTTTTTTATTTAGTAACAAGCCGGTAAACAATTACGAATATTGAGGATATTTAAAGAAAATCCTTCCTTATAAAGGGAACTCTTGCGCAAAATTGCATGCTTTTAAACGTAGCGGTTTAGGCGGTGCGTTATTTGCCGGTGAATATAAGACTTTTATTAAGTAGAAGATGTAGGTATGTATACCTATACTGTAAAATTACTATATAGGGCCCTGCTATAAACATATATAGGGCAGGTGAAATACATAGTAGGAGAGGTAAGCACGACAGTATTTCAGATTTCCCTGGCTGAAATCTTCGCCATTTCCCAGTAAGTTGTTAAGCACAGAATCGGAAAATTCAGCTTTCGTCTAAAATTAAACTTGCTAATGCTATAAAAGGATGTAGCTAATTACCTGAATGGCCAGTGCAGTGGTAGTGAGTGTTCCGAAGCTACCGTCAGAGTGCTGCTGCCTGGCCAAGCCGGCCATGGGGCGGCGCACGAAGTGAATGAGGCTGCGGTGACGGTGGTCCTGCACCACGCAGCGCAGCGCCAGGATTACCATCGAGATCGTGTCTGAAAAGAGAGGAATATTGGGGTCAGGGTGGTTTAGTTATTAGTACTATTCTGCCGTCATTATTAAAAAGGGCACAACTAGCATTTTGTAAATGTTGAGAAAATCGATGTTAAAATATTTTTTGAATTATGTTAAAAAAAAAACACTGCTAAACTATGTTTTTCGAAATGGTGTGAATTTAAATAGTTGCATATATATAGTACACATAAGACTATAGCAATATTTTTTATTATTTTTAATGCATATAATAAATAATCAGCTTATTTTTTTTCAACTCAACATAAAAAATTACATAACAGGAGCAATATTACAGTTAAAAGGCATATACATACATACAACCAAATGTGGCTTTTCAATGTAAAATTTAAAAATGTTACATTGAAAAGGCACTTTTATTCAATTGTGCCTTTTACTGTATATTATTAAAATAGATACATACAGTAAAATATTAGAATATACTATATTTTATACTTCTTGATGAATAAAAACAATCTTATTATGAACTTTCTTGTGTCCCTGCAGTGGGACGTGTAAATAACCTTGACCCCTTTTTTTTTCAGGGTGGGAATTCATCAAATGACTTCTCCCGCTCTGGGCGGAGCGGGAAGGCGTGTCAGACTTTTACTGACTAAAACCCACCCGTGTTCCATCAGTTGCCCATGTGCCAGGGTCACGGTATCTCTTTCGAACAATCACGCGACTCCGGCAGGCATCGGTCCTAGTAGACCCCTACACTGCTGCTGACATCTCTTTGAGGCGCGCGCGCCGTCAACCCGAGCCTGGTCCTTACTCCGCTGCCGCGACAAATCGCGGCACGGCGGACAGAGCTCCGGTGTGATCTCATGGCGACATGGCGGGTACGATTGTCGCAACCCAGTGCTGGGCACGCCACAATTGCGGCGGTAAGTCCCCTCTTTGAGGAGTGGATAGAGAGGCGCCACGGCGTCCTCACCTTCCGCCTGACGCAGGTTCTCACCGGGCATGGGTGCTTCGGTGGGTTCCTGTTCAGGATAAAGCGGGAGGATACGTCCGGGTGTTTCCATTGCGAGGATCGTCTGGAGGACACGGTGGAGCATACGGTGGAGGTGTGCCCTGCCTGGGCGGGGCACCGCCGTGTCCTCGTGGTGGCGATCGGCGGCGGCGACCTCTCGCGTCCGGCCCTGGTGCGAGCCATGGTACGGAGCGAGAGGGAATGGGAAGCCGTCACCTCCTTCTTCGAAGCAGTAATGCTCGCGAAGGAGGAGGCGGGGCGCGTGAGGGAGTGGCAGTCTCTGCGCCCTCACGTCCCTAGCCGCCGCAGGAGGAGACGCCCCGAGCGTCGGGAGTCGATTGCGGACTCCCGGCCACCGTAGGCGCGAGCTTGCGGGTGGCGAGCAATGGGTAGCTCGCATCCCGGTAACCTTGACCCCTCACTTCATCTCCGTTCACAGATGTTTAGTAAGTAGTAAAGGCCTTTTTATAAAAAGGCACACTGGCGGTTATGGCATAGGGTAAATAGTAAAGACATAACTGCTAGTTGTGACTTTTCTTCTTCAATAATTGCTAAGGTGTTGGTATAAAAAAAAAAAATAAGCACAATTGCCACTTAAGCCTTTTATGTTCGGCGGCGACCTCTCGCGTTCGGCCCTGGTGCGAGCCATGGTACGGAGCGAGAGGGAATGGGAAGCCGTCACCTCCTTCTGCGAAGCATTAATGCTCGCGAAGGAGGAGGCGGGGCGCGTGAGGGAGTGGCAGTCTCTGCGCCCTCACGTCCCTAGCCGCCGCAGGAGGAGACGCCCCGGACGTCGGGAGTCAATAGCGGACTCCCGGCCACCGTAGGCGCGAGCTTGCGGGTGGTGAGCAATGGGTAGCTCGCCGCCCGGTAAGAACCAAGCTCGGGTCGACGGCGCGCAGTGTTCCACGCGCGCCTCAAAGAGATGTCAGCAGCAGTGTAGGGGTCTACTAGGACCGATGCCTGCCGGGGTCGCGTGATTGTTCGAAAGAGATACCGTGACCCTGGCACATGGGCAACTGATGGAACACGGTTGGGTTTTAGTCAGTAAAAGTCTGACACGCCCTCCCGCTCCGCCCAGAGCGGGAGAAGTCATTTGATGATTTCCCATCCTGAAAAAAAAAAAAAAAAAAAGCCTTTTATGTTTGACGTAAGCCAATTACGCCTTTTCAATTAAATATATTAAAAATATAAAGGTGAAATAAAAGGCATATCTCACAATGTAGGGCACATTTCCTGGTTAAAAACTTTAAAATGTTGCAGTTGTGCCCTTTAAGCTTATGGTATCTCTGTTAATTTTTTTGTTAAAGATAAAAAAAAAAATTAGGCAGATAGGCTTTTTTTTCCTGATTCCGGTGATATATATAACTCAATTTCATGAAAAATGTTAGTTGTGCCCTTTTTTATTAAAACGGCAGTATTACCGACATATTTAAGCATACAGCTGCAACATATGCTAAGTCTAGACGGTTATAATTATATCAATGGGCGGTTCCAAAAGTATTTCTCGAAAATGTAAACAAATGGATCATAAAGCGTATATATCAGTTTATAGTCCCAATTATAAATTGATTGTTTTTATTTTATTAAATAAACCCGAAATTCTGACTTAAACTCACCTTAAAAAGGTTTGTTTATTTGATTATCGAGGGTAATTTTACAACCTCAATTTTCATCGAGGATTATTCATTTACAATTTAATCTTTGTCTTCAAATAATACTTCTTGGAAAAGGTGGTACGTTATAAAGTCGAAACCTTCTAAATATAAATGAATATGTTACTTAGTCCCTTTAAAGAGAAGAATATTACCTCAACGGGGTTTGTAACTCATAAATGATGAATGATTTTATTTCTGTACGTAGGTTTGTATAAACACTTTTACAAGTCAGTGATATTTTTTAAACTAGATGAGGTCGGCATTTAACTCACTACTCTACTTAAATCAAATACTTTTGAAACAAACTATGTAGCTGAATTCAATACGTTGAGACATTATTTGGGTAATGTCACTTAACTTGCTCTGTCTTTTATGTGCTTCTTCGACTACCGAAGGCTTGTAGCCAGTTATAAGTTTTCTCTTTGTCGCTTGTCAATACTCTTTTAAATGAGAACAGCACTTACCAAGACTATGATCTGACGCAGCGTTAGCGATATCCAGAAGCCTCCTAATATGGCGGCGTCTCACATGAGCTGCCGAGGAGCAAGCAGCCAAGGTCGCGTAGGCGAACTCCAGGTCATGTGGAGGCTCACGGTGCAGGAGGGCAGCCACCAGGTCGCGGCCGTGGAACGAGCGAGGATCCTTACACAGAGCTCCTAAGGCGAGGGTGTACGCGGCCAGGCGCCCGAGAGGAGGTGGAGACTCGTGGTGTCTGGTGAGATAAAATATATGATCTTGTTTCGTCTACTTCATTTTAATTACTCTAAAAATATATTGTGCTCATTTTCATATACAATTAATAAACAAATTAGTAAAATGTAAGAAATCTTGAAAGTAACGACTCTGGACATTGTCCTTTTTTATTTCTCTAGATATTTTGATGCACGTCTTCCAGGTACGTAAAATGGTTTCTGTTTTCTTTATGTATCAACTCTACGAGGCCACAAAAGATTGACCATAATTCAAATATTTCCATAACCATTGTTTACCTCCGTTTTACTGACTAAACATAACTTCAGATGTAATTACAACATTCAAAGAAGACTCACTTGGACATCATGAGCAGTATTTCGATTTCCATCTGCTTGGCTGACAGCTGCATCTCCAGACCTTGCTGCTCGATCTCCTTGCCAGTGTTGTTGGCCAACTGCAAAAGTTATCGTAGAATCTAGCACTTGTTTCGGTACGACAAAAGCTCCATTTTGTTTGCTCTTTTGTCATGAACGTATTCATTGCGTATTCGTAGTGGGCCCGTATGTGTTTTATAAGTAAGAATGAGTAAATAACAGTACAGTAACGTGTACAACCTAGCGTCCAAGGACTGGAGGACGAAATGACGGTCGTCCGGCAGCGAGATGGGCGGACAACATTGTTGCCATTGCCATCGCGGATAACACCAGAGGGGTAATTGTGTAACTTACTATTAGGAGGAATCGACATCTTTTTTGAACATATGACGCAATTAATCTATACTTAATATTATAAAGCTGAAGAGTTTGTTTATTTGTATGTTTGTTTGATTGAACGCGCTAATCTCAGGAACTAGTGGTTCGAATTGAAAAAATATTATTGTGTTGGGTAGCCTATTTATCGAGAAAGGCTTTATAAAATCACGCTACAACCAAGAAGAGCGGAGCAGTAATGAAAAATGTTGCAAAAACGGGGAAAATCGCACGGGTAGGCGATTCGACGCGACGGGAAGGGTCGGGGGAACAAGAAATTTAACGCGGATGAAGTCGCGGGCAGAAGCTAGTTAGAAATAATCTTCAAAATGATTCAGATTCTGATTGGTAGTGCGTTACGCGTTTAATGTGCTGGATAAGGCTCGCTCATGAGCATAGAGATTGGCATAAGAGTTCGGGTGTCTGTCTCAGGTACTCATCATCAGATCTATATGAAATTTATATGGGACCATTTCGGAATAAACCCCTTTCGAACAAAAAAGAATTTTGCAAATCCGTTTATATATGACGGAGTTATGGCCGAACATACATAAAAAAAAATATCTACATCCGAATTAATAACCTCGTCCTTTTTTAAGTCGGTTAAAAAGAGAGGCTTTTGCCCAGGAGTAGGTGAAGTCGAGCTGTGAATGATGATGAACGTATTCAACCCAAAATGTTAAGGATCCTCTAAACAATAACGACAGATAGACGAAGATAACGGTAATGTTATTTGTAGTAAACATATACGTTTACAATTGTCTTTAAAAACAGTCTCAGGTACTTGTATTCTATACAGATATTCTGAATCTCAAACCGAATTTGGTTTTTGCCTACAGACTTATAAATAATTTCAGGGATGTATTTCTGTAATCAGACAAGGTATTGGTGCGGTAATCCGTGTATTAAGCCAGATGCCAAAACGAGATACTGAGATGTATCGGAAATACGTTTCATGACAGCTAAGCCTACCTGACCTAATTGCGTGTTCGTAGGCTGTTTGCCAAATAATAATGTTCATATTTGGCCAACATGTAATATACACATATGCTCATGTTGACTATTATGTCCACTATGAACCTAACAATACCTTTTGCTGTGCCCTAACAGGGTCTACAACGGCTCTTAGCTTTAAGCTTTTTGTTAACACCTGTTTTACCTTGTGGAACGCAAATATATGAATATGAATATTTATTGAGGATTTGAACCAATCTCGCATCATCATGTGTCTAGACAACTATATTGGGGTCGACTTCCATTCCAGTCATGGATCAATTGATTTAAGTTTTGTAATATCCTTAATATTTACCACATTCTTTGTAAATAATTATACTAAGTCACTTGAGGGGAGCGTCACAGTAGCCCGTGAATTTCAAATTTTCTTACGTTTTTTTATATTTTGCAGGTCATTGTCAAACACTTCAAGTTCATATAATCCCATTGAATGACTTTTTCAGTGGGTGCATAGTTGCATTGACGATTTTAATTACCTATTATAATTATGTAAAGCTATATTTGGTACGGTCGCGGTTTAGATTCTAATCAACATACAGAACACATACAAAATAGCACACACATGCAACAAGCACATTGCAAAATACGTGAGAAAATTTGATTTTCGCGTGCTACTTCGTTGGTAGTACTTCCCGAGACAAACTGATCCTGTAAGACCCGCTACAAACAAATTCCATTTTACCTGCAAAGTCAACATAACATGGTGCGTATCATTGCCCCACCCCCAGTCGGGCTGGCGGTGCTGCAGCAGATACTGCAGCGCCTTCTGTATCGCCTGCCCCTCGTTCAGGGTCTCTGTCTCCCATGCCGTGGTGGTGGAAGTCACCACTGTGGTGGTCGCAGGAGCCTTGGTGGTGGCTGTTGTTGGGGGCTCCGTTTCTGGAAAAATAGAGTTTAATTTAAAAAAAATCCTACCGATATTGGGAATAAGGTCCAAGATAGCTGTGGTCAGCGCTCCGGTGAGAGGAAGCTTCTATCAAGGTTTTTCTATGAGTTATCTGAATCAGAACCTTGATCCAACTGCTTAACGAGAGCCTCCTAAGGTGTTTGTTGCTGTTGTTAAAGCTCTCGGCTATTAAGCCCTTGGCTGTCACAAAGATCACTGAGTCCACATCTCACATGTCAGCAACATTATTAACTAAAAATTAATATGTTAACTGCCATAGCTAAAATTAGAAAATCTCAAAAATATACTTAATGTTATTTCACTTTAAATAGATTATTTATTCCATAATACATTATTTATTCCAAAAACATGGCCGCCAGGCAGCAACGACATGTTCAGATTATGTATGTGTTGTCGGTTATATAGTCCGACAAGGCCTGAATGGAACAAAATGTGTCGGACACATAATCCAGCCATGTCGGAATATGTGTCCGACACTTTTTGTTCCATGTTAACGTGTTAAAAAACACGTACAAATATTTCTAAAACATGTTTATTTTAGCAAAAGTTTATCATAGGATCTATTATACATCGTTTATCATGTCTTTATTTGGTGTGGGATTCGAACCGCCCCATCGCAAAGATCATGCAGCCACTGCGCCTGTATTAAAAGTTTTAGACAGCAGGAAAAGTTCTTACTTGGAATAGGATCATTTGTTCAGCGTCGGTTTAAAATACCATCTACCTAAATGTAAGTATCTAAGTTAAACTCACCAGTTTGGCAGTAGCCCACAGCGATGAACATCAAAGCACATAAAGTTATTAAGTAACGTTGGCCCATGATGGAGATCTGAAACAAAAGAAAAGGAACCATCAATATAATGTACTCAAAGCCCTAATTTGTGGGTTGGTAGCAGTTGATAGTTTATGGTGGAGAGAGAGCATAATTCGAACTCATTGAGGAAATGTCAAAGTTACCTTCAATTAAGTAAATCAAGTTAAATTCAAATATTTGAACGGCAACGCCATTGGTCAGAGCGAGGTGAGTGATCTTTGTTCATTGATTTTTCAGCGCCGACTCAAAATTTTAAGGTTTATTATTTTTTGCTTTTCAGGTTTTTCGGCGGTTTAATAATTTTTTGTTGAAAAATTTTTATTTTATATTTTTTTGTGGCTTTAATGTACTAATAATACTTGGCAAGGTATACCCTATCCAATAAAAAAAGAACTATCAAAATCGGACTACTCTGTATAAAGTTATGCGTGGTAATACATTATAATCAGTGAGTGAACAATCAATCCCTCTTTTCCGACCCTTAGGGTTCGATTTTGTTTTCCAAATCTATATGGGACCTTCGAAATATACCCGTTCCAATAGAAGAAGAATTATCACAATCGAACCATGATGTAAAAAGTTATGCGTGGCCATACATAAAAAAAAAATACGCGTCGAATTGAGAACCTCCTCCGTTTTTTTTCGTCGGTTGAAAAATACATTTCAGTGTGTTGTTTTGAGTGCGATTTGGTTCGTTGTCAATGTCATAGACTATTATGTCACACCAAACGTGCCAAAATGGAGGGCATTTAAGGTGCCAATGTCGGATGGCAGTTTTTAAGTTCATTATTTCTAACCGACTAAAACATGTGAGATTGCAAACGACTGCGCATGACCGTCTATTAAAAAAAAAAATTGACTTATTTGGCGTTGAGAATATTTTTATTAATGTAAGTACGGCAATGTGCTGTCGAATAAAAATAAAATAAAAGCATTCGTATTTCCAATTGGGGCTCTTATATTTTTCGATATATCATTCGTCGTTTCTATCCCTAATAGGTTAAAATACATAATTGCCAATGCTACCTAGTATTGATAATTATGTATTTTGTATTTAAAATGAAAAAACTTGAGACATAACTTGAATCTGATGTTCTCCGCACGCAAATTTAGTGTAGAGGTGTAGCGATTGAGAGCCACTTTAGATGGCAGCACTGTTGTAAGATACGACACGTACCCAATCTTACGATAACGCAACAGTCTGATGATTGAGTAAGGACGGTAATTAGATCAGCAGTTTGATTACAATGGGCACTTTGTGGTGATATTCATTGAAAGACAATATTCATTTATTTCTCTTCTTTATCAATACTTAAAAAAAAAACAACAAGCCGCGAATATGTTTGGTACAATGAGTGAATTTTAATAAAAACTCTAATGTCATTTATTCATATTAGGCTGAGGATCAGGACTTTTGAACACCCAAAACGTCCGCCGTTCACTACTTTCTAGTAGTTCAGCTGGGAAGACGAAGTGGCGCAACAAATTCCCCAGCAGCAATGTTTTTTACAGTCTCCTAAGCACAAAAGTATGCAGCGCCGCACTGCTACGCCAGGCCTACGCGGCTACGCTACGCGTCTACGCGGCTACGGCGTAGGTAAGCTTAGCCTACGAATACATCTGCCACTCTAGTCAAAGAGCTTTTTCGCTGCCGGTTTGTCTAATCTAAAGGCTCTATCTATATGTATGCACAGGGGAAATAATTTTATTTTTTCATATATTACATTAAATGCTGTGCCCGACAGGGTCCATAATTGATTCGATGTTAAATATAAATATAAAACATTCATAAATACAAAAACTAGTAGCCCACTGGAACAGGTTCCAATTTAAATGTGGCCAAGGCTGTTGTGAGATGAACGTCTTAACGATACACACCGTCTATCGTTTATCCACCTGCCTCACGAGAGCCTCCTGAGGTATTCGTCGAGGCTTGATTAGGATAGGATTTGGCCGTCACGACTATCGGCACCATGACTGCTGTAGATCCACATCCCACATGTCGACAACCTCGAAAGCCAGGTACTTAATCTGCTTATTTTTTTCACGAGATTCTCGTGTTGCGGGGCCGCTATATCAATAATAATTGTGCGACGCTCATCGATCTATCATCACTATGTTTGTCTACTAAGTGTATATAAATGAGTTTTTTATAGAATCGAACAAAAATGAAAAAGAGTGCGCCAGAATACATGTAAAACAACTTATCTAATCCCAAATCTTTCATTCTGACTTATTAGCAAACGCAATCTGAATTTGCAGAGAGTTCCTTTAGTATGCAGAACTCATATGCAAACTCTAGAGTTTCAGCAGAGAAGCAATATATTTATTTCATATTCAAATTGCAAGTCGTCCGGTGAGGTTTGGCCATGCAAGCAGTTTGCAGTGTGCTATTGAATTTAGAAACTTTATGAAATCGTAAGTTGATACTTGTTCATTGCCATACAACCACCTGTAGGTACATATATTTAAGATAATGTTTGTCCATCTGATAATAATTGTGATACAGATTATGCAGCTGTTTTTGATATGTTAATCTTTTTTTTTGTAGGTGGGAAATCATCAAATGACGTCTACCGCTCTGGCTGGAGTAGAAGGGCGTGTCAGACTTTTACTAACTAAAACCCAACCGTGTTCATTCAGTTGCTTACATATATGCGAGGGCCACGTTAAGATGTGTTAATCCTTGTATCCTATTAATATTATTGAGACTTTCTGTTTGGGTGTTTTGATGTTTGTTACTCAATCACGCAAAAATAGCTGAAAAGGTTTGGATGAAATGTGGCACACAGATATTTTGTAACCAATGCATAGGTTACTTTTATTCTGGTAATTCATTCCTATGGGATCATATTCGACCTCCACGCGGGCGAAACCGCTGACTAAAGCTAGTGCAGTATAAAACGTTCAACGGTCTCACAATAATAGCTGTCTAAACACAGAGCATTCTTGAAACCGTAATGTCAAATACTGGTGAAAATTACAGATTTTTATGACCGTTCATAAATGTCGTCTGTCCCGCAATGTTTAAAAACTAAGGTCTTCAATCTGCGCGTCCTGAACACTGACAGATGGGCGGGTCTACAAATTCAAGGTGCTCAGCGCGCTATGGAGCGGGTTCGGAGTTTCTTTGAAGGATGAAATCAGAAATAAAATTATATGTAAAACCAACTGAGCTACCGACGTAGCTTGCAGAGTAACAAACTGAAAAGGCAGTGGGCTAGCCATGTTTGTGGAAGGGCCGATGGCCGGTGGAGCAGCCGCAGTGTCCAGCATTGGACGGCGATAGGGTGAGTTCAATTAATCGGAAATGTTTACCTAGGAAACTCAAATTTTAATGAGCGATAAACTTTATCTATCAACGACAACTGTGCTGATTAAACTTTCTCTGTTTTAAAAACAAACACAAATTTTCAAAGCTAAAATAATCTTCAAAATAGCTAAAACCCATCTAACCTCACTGATAAATTTTCCTTTCAAAGCGAAAGTATCTTCGAAATCGATAAAACTCTAAATTGCTCGGAGTCTCGATAACCAACCAATACACAAAGTAGAAACATAAACAACATCGGTAGATGACCGGGCAATATTTCCCGTCGCCGCCTACATTTTAGCAAATTGTTATTTCCTTGCATGATTTATTCTGCAAAGCTTATTTTGTACCAGGATAATATGAAATCAATACATGCTGTCTTGGTGATAGAATGTTGTCGGAGATAAATACATACATTTTTAAGAGGATTCGTTGTGTATGTGCTTAGGGGAGCGAGCATTTAAATTAAGAAGTGTTGTAACGTGAGATTGATTTGAAATTGTGTTGTTAAGAAAATTGAGAGAGGCGCGCTTTTTGAAGCAGGTGTATACGGCCGCGCTTAAGTAATTGCCGATGTTACACAAGTAATTTTGTTTGAAAAATCTATATCTATTGAATTATTGTCTTCATACTCTTTAGAAGAAATAAAAGTAAAAAAAAGATAATAAACTGAGTGTTTGTGAGTGTGAAGACAATATTTTAGGCGTTAGAAAATGCATAATACATAGATTGGAAAAACCAAACTATTTTCTTTTTTTCATTGACATGCAATTAGCCTAACACTGCACTGGTTAAATCTTCAAATACCCCATTATTGTTAGAGAAATGAGAAAACAGATTTCTCAACATTACTTCAATAAAAAAAAAACAATAATCATTCAAAAACCTTTTTATCGTCGTAACAACCTATTAAAAAACACTCACACATACGAATCAAAGCGACCAAATACTTATGACACAAGTACCAGGGCTACAGAAATACGTGGAAATAAATAAGATAAAAGGCAAGATGGCGCCGTTTGGCGAGGCGTGGGCAAGGCGTGGGTAAGTGAGTGTGATCGTGTGATGCCACTGAATATGTATGAGCACGCACATCATTTACCTGTGTTTATGTACCAGGAGGTGAGAGAATAATACAGGTTGATGCCTTATGGTGGTTTTATTAATGAGTTGGAATGGAGTTTTTAAGGAAATGCAATGTTTGGGTAAAGTTTGAACGATTGCTGCGTTGACGCCTGGTAGATGTCGTGGGTACGCCAGGTTATCCAAAGATTATGAAATAATAAATTAGTTGATGTTGGTACTTGAGTCGTTGAACTTATAGTTGGCTTTTACCTATTTTTATTTCTTTTATTAGGATTATGTGTTGTCAGTGCATAGTTAGTATAAACAAAGTTGCTTCCCTCGTCAGTACGCTTAGATCTTTTAAACTACGCAACAGATTATAATGCGCTTTTCATCAATATACAGAGTGAATCAAGAGGAAGGTTTATATGAATGAATTCAACAAATTAATTATTTTGATATCGATGTTCGATGCTTTGTTTCGGCTATTGCTTTTATTTGACAGTGTGTAACAACGTGCATTTTCATTTTCTTTCTGCATCCATCAAGAATCAAAACGGAATCGTTTGTTTCAATCCTTCAAAGCCCTTATATAACTCACCTCCTTTAATATTTGTGTATGTAACAGAGACAATTTATCTACTGTACGCCGCGCAATGATCCTTGTCTGATCTGACGCGTGATTGATGGACCTCCTGAGAAGTGCTGCGATCCTGGTACTAGAGATGAAGAATATCTTTTTCTCTCACTTGGAAGATAGCATTTTGAATAATGTTAGGTATTTTGTGACAAGTAGAATTTGTGTATTAGAACAAGATTTTTTGAAAACGTGGTTTCTAGAAGCAAAGATATCAAATCTCTTCATTTCAGTTACAAAAAATTTAACGAATGTTTGGGTCGGTCTTACTAGAAAGTGGGCAGTAGCGTTCTCTATGCAGTTTACCACCATACTGCAATCGCCAACTCGCTTGCTAAGCATGGCGATTATGGCAAAGCCCCCCAAATTGCGGGAGGCCTATGTCCAGCAGTGGACATCTTACGGCTCAAATGATGATGGACAAAAATTTGAGTACCTAACCGAAGTCTGAACGAAACATTCATATTCCATCTACATAATAGAACAATTCATTTTGATGAGCCTCAAGGAAATCTCTGTAGGTGTTAATTACACTACCTAAGGAAGAAAAAGAAACATCACACGTAACGTAATTAACGTATAAGTCAGACGGATCCTTAATTTTTTCCGAGCTCTAGAAGTTTGTCGGAAGTGTGGGCCAAATATTTTATGAGAATACTGAGTAGGTGCTTCGTGACTACTGTTGGCCTAGTGGTAAAGCCCGCAACTTACGAGTAGTCGGTCGTAAGTGCGAACCCAAGCAGGCGCTTTACTTTGTGTAAATTAATTCATCACCACTGCTCTCAAAACGGTGAAGGAAAATTAGTAAGGAAACCGGCATGCGTAAGAACCAAAAATTCGAAGACATGTGGCACCTACCAAACCGCACTGGGCCCGCGTGGTGGATTATGGCCCACTCCCTCTCACCGAGAGGAGGGAACATTACAGGCTGCTGATGATGAGTAGGCGCTCCGTTCGTTTATTACATGATAATATATCAAAGGTTATTTATTTCGGTGAGTCGCGCAGAAGTGTCGCAGGTGTGCATTTAGGTGACGAGAGCTAATTTTCCGTCTACTGAACTAATTGAAGAGGCGTCCACGCAGCCGGCCGTGAAACTCGAGCCCCCATTTACTTGCTAACTATATGTTGTTGTATATTTACGCGCTTAATTTTATGCTCGACGGCCATTTTGGCGTTAAGAGTCGCGGAAAATCGACTAAGGGCCGCTGGCGTCTCTTACGCTATTTTAGTAGTGTTTTTTTTACAGTTTTCGTGTTTGAAGTTCGGATTGCGATTTCTACGAAGTTTCCCTGAGGGAAATTACCAGAAAGTAGATCTAAGGTACTCTTGCTTTGTAAATCAGGTACTGTTTTTTTACATAAGTTGTTAATCAGCGTATTAAAACTATTAAATTATTAGTATATTTTATAATGTATATATAGTTTAATTAGTGTGTATAACATCATATTGGAACACTTACTGTAAGATGTTGTACTTATTGGTGTAAATAAATAAATAAATAAACGTGGGATTTTTTGTTGATCCGTTCCGTCTAGGAGAATTTATCTTGAGCAAAACTAAGATACAACACTTTCAAAGGTTTCATTAGCAAAATTAATGGTGTCACAATAAGAGAAAGCCCATTACCTTATCCTATAAAGTTACCCTCAAACTCCTGCACTTTACAAAAGATAAATTACTTTTGTTCACAAATGTAACATATGATTACTGTACCGCCTACGTAGATAACTTTATTTTGAACGCTTCGCCTCTTTTAGTACAAAATGTAGGTAGGGTAAAGAATCACGATATCGGCAAATTAAATGTTAAGGCGGAGACTGACTTGCAACCTTTCTTTGTAATGTATCGAGTTTTTGCAACGCGTGTTATTCACCTTGTGCGGACCGGCGGCGTTACGGGGCGTAATGTAACATTCACAGCGAGCATGTTGTTACGGAGCAGTGCTGGCTCAGTGCTATCGGCCTCGACTTAATGGTTGTAGGTCGTGGGTTCGAACTTCTTCAAACCCCGGCAGGCGCTTTGCTTTGTGTATATAATTCCATAACCACTGCTCTCAAAAAGGTGAAGGAAAACATCGTGAGGAAACCGGCGTGTCCTAAAAACAAAACTTCGAGGACACTTGGCATCTACCAACCCGCACTGGGCCCGCGTGGTAGATTACGGCCCAGTCTCCCTGTTCTGGAGTAGGCCTGTATGCTAGCAGTAGGAACAGTTTAGGCTGACTATGTATGTTCTTACGCCGTGTGTCAAAGTCCGTGCTGCTCGCTCGCTTGTTTCCTTGTACTGAGTGCACGAATGCTCGTTTTATAACATGTAACATTACGCCTCGTAACGTTGGTTAGTACCTGTACAGTAGTCAGTGCAGCGAGGTAAGCGGCTCGATACGAGCGCTGGATCCACCTTTTACCTGTCGGCTTTTTCTTGAAACACGTTAGGTACAGTAGTCAGTGCAGCGAGCCGAGCCGCTCGATGCGAGCCGGTCGGTGCGAACATTGCGAGCGCATGTTACAAACAAGTCAGTGCAAGGTGACTCCTCATCGCGCGCACCACGTTTTTGGTTGTATTCTCTTTTCCAAAATAAAAAATATAGTTTTACATAGTAAATGCATACACAACCTACCCGCCTTTTCCATTCTCAATGACAACTGAGAATGGAAAACGCGGGTAGGTTGTGAGTTAAGAGCTCGAAGCAAGCATTCGCCACGTTTAGTGTATCGCCATCTAGTAACAAGACATAGAGCTCGTTAGAACCATGTGCTCGAAGCGACCGTTCGTCACGTCTGGTGTATCGCCGTTTTGTAACCAAGGTTGCCTCGAATGATACATTACAAACAAACATTGCAAGTCAGTTTCCTTTAAACTCTGGCAAACAAACATTTTGTCGATTCGCAAATCAGAACGAGACTCCATTATCATAAAGTAGCCTTTTGAAAAGCACTTAGGCACGATGTTTTAAATATTATATTATAATATCTTTGAAAGGAAATTGTAAGTAACGTTACCCTCGAATGAAAAGTAGAAGTGCTGACCTCAACAGGTTTAAGAAAAGGCAGCAAAAATCTTACCATTACGGATCTATGAGGGTACGAAGTCATGTTATCCCCAATTTAAAAATAGCCACCCCCTGCTCTCCCACGTGTGACACGAGGAAGGACTACCTACATCAGTGGCTTGGTCACATTTACCTGTATTAATACTACATAGGGTCACAAATATCTTTTGTATATAGAATGATATTGCAAGGCGCTTTTTTACGTTTAGATGTGGAATTCAGAAAATATATTAATTATAATGCCGAGATTTATAACGTGACTTAGTATATGCTTTGGCCTCGTATTATTTGATAACCTATACAGCATGTACCTTTCCAAAAGACGTGGTTTTATTTAACTAGCTTCTGCCAGCAGCTTCGTAATGTACATATAAACCTTCCTCTTGAATCTCTTTGTAAAGTGATGAAAACCACATTAAAATCCGTTGCGTACTTTAGAAGATTTAAAGATACAGACACGAAATGGGACTATGTTTTATACTATGTAAAGAACTGTTTTTTTTTAGGATTATGATGTTGGTCCTGTGGAGAATTATCCAGTGTGATGATCTCTACCGCAGTCTAAAGAGCGCACCGACCTGTCGCTTATCGAAGCGTGGCGGCTCTGACTTGAATGAGCGGCTCGCGCGCTAATTTCGCATTATTAAAACAAATACACATTTAAAAAATGTAGAATACATTATACGTTCAAGATAACATGTTCTTTATTTAAAAAAAAAAGCTAATGACCTTCTGTGAAATATTTACGCGGTACTAAGGGTTTATTTTGTTTTATTAGAGATTACTTTGGATTTTTTTCTAATAAGAAAACTAGAAGTAGTATTTTAAAGTGTACACTTCATAGAGAAATATTCCAAAGTGTAAACACGATTACTTTTGAGTGTATCCTTAAATACCAGTACACATTATTTGCTTAACTATAACTGAAGTAATAACGATGTAGCAAGGGATCAAACGAACACCATTATTAAGCAAATCCCTCGGTGCGTTCTTAAATATGACCACAAGTTTCTTACACAAGCTGTATGTTGCAAATGTATTTTGTCGGTTATGCGACACTGCAAAAGTGTCAGGAATAATGCTTAGCTCATGAAATTAGCTTGAACTACTTAGCTAGAGCACTAGCTATGTCATATTTATTAGTTAAAACCTTAATTTTAGTGTACCTTCACCGAATTTAACGTATTATATTCCAATCTTATTGTAAATTACACATCTGATCATACACACACGCCGGTTGCGAGTACTACGAACCTGATCTTTCTGAAGAACATCACCAATAAGGTCACTATATGATTTCCTAGGGCGTCCCTCTCCGGTGTGTCCAGTCACATCAAATACCTTTTGTAAGCCGTCCTTTAGTCATCCTCTCAACATGACCAAACCATCTAAGCATTAATTCCAGATGTATGAACCTAAACGAGGCAATAGGAGTATGTAAGGTTCGCAGCAGGTGGCGCTCCGTAAGGCGTAAGTTTATGTATGTTGTAAATTATATGTTCTAGCCGTTTAGGGTTGAAACGCTATGACCATGGGGTCCGAGTGCTCACTTAGTTTTTCGAGACATTGTCAAGCGGCAGGTCGATTCTTCACGTGACCAGCTGGCTTATTTTTTTGAGCAAAGAATCACCATTGCCATACAACGTGGCAATTCTGCCAGCTTTTTGGGCAACTTTCCTGTTAGCTTTCTAATTTTTTGGAGACCTATGTTTCTTTTTTTGATATACTTGTACATTAAGCTTTTGAATTATGTCAATATTTTAAAATAATTAAAGTCCTAACAGTTAAATTATGTCGTGCGCTGTCAGATAATAGTGTAAAATTTAGCTCACTAGAAACTATGTCGCCAGAATTTAGTATCAGACACTCAAAATTCACAGCCTGGCCATTAGACCTTCATCGTTAATTTACGTGATTGTAAGGGAAGACTTTCATCAAAACTAATAGCACTCAAAGTGGAAATTAAAATGAGAAATGTAGACCATTTATAACTTTCCTTGGCGCGTAGATGCTGTGATGGACAGTTCAGCTAAAATATTTAAACTTATCTAGACTATGTCTGACAGAGAATCAGAATTTGGGAATAGGTACCTTGTATTATTTAAACTAAAACAATGTTCGGAGTGGTATTACATTGTAAAATGAGACAATATTTTTGAATTATAAAGCCGTGTTTAGACAACATGAAAAGGGCGAGTTTTTTAATTAAGCTTCAATGTAATTTGCAATTATTGTAAATGATAAAAGTCTTTCATGTTTGTCAAGTGTGTCTTATATGTTTTCCTAGTAAATAAATATCGAATTAAATCCTCCTGATAACAGCGTCCTACAAGCGATGTTTTAATATTGAAATCACTAAGCAAAAACATTCTAAACAGCGTCGTTTATTTTCAGTTAAACATTATACAGCACCTATCAAATCATGACCGCCATCAACATAAACGAGAACGATTCGTTAAAGCTGGGAACAGCTATTATAATTTAGCCTCACCACCGCCTTCACCTTAGTAGTAGTGATTCGCGGATTCTGGCGCAAGCGCCAGAGCCCGCGCTTGCACCAGAGCCCGCGAATCTGTAGCACCCATCGTAAAAAAAAAAAAAAAAAAAAAAAAAAAAAAAAAAAAAAAAAAAAAAAAAAGGTTTTGGTGTGCTCTGATCTCAAATCTGTGGTCCATTTTAGCGTAGGATGCGTGGTTCTGGAGTTATGCAAATCAATTAACTGTTATCTCATTGATTTCCGGTGGTCCTGCACCCTCATTAGCATTCCATTGTTCGCCTAATCCTTTTATCTATTATACTTCGAACACCTCATTACGTTGCGCCAGAACCCACGAATCTGTTGCCCTACGGTTGATTTGGCGTTCTTATCTATTACTCATTGTATGTCTGCTTTTCTATGTCATCAATAAAACACATTCATTTTTATTTCAATATTTTATTACTTTTTTCTACAAAATATGAGCGGAAGATCTCATCCACAAAAATATCATTGTGCAGTGTGTTCCCTGTAAATATGTTCGTAAAACTATGCATTGAACATCCCTGAAACTTAAATAGCAAATATATTAAGCAATATTCACCACAAACTGAAGTCCAATCATTCTGAATCCTATCAACATTCCAGTCCCATCTCTTACAATTCCTTTTCAAAAACTGGAGATGATATCGCTCAGGTGTTCGTCCATATGAATCAAAATATTGACCGATACCATTCGTATCGATATGTACAGCTACCCAGTGTGAACCTGGTTTATCATCCGCATCCAAATTGCATATTATATACGTTGGTACATGTGTATACATAGGTAGTCTATTAGCAGCATAAACATTATTTTCTAGACTGGGATGAATCTTTTTCATATGTTTTTGTAATTCTAGTGTATCCATGATATTACTGTTATTAGCAGATTATTACAGTACCAATCTATTCAATGGTTGTCATAGGAATGTTCAATTATAGTGATTTGTAAATATTAAATCGCATTCTTTGTGGGAGTCACAAAGCTTAGGATTATCATTTTGCTGCAGCTAATTTAAAGTTTGTTATATGGGTCTGATTATATTAAATAAAACACTTTGAGTACATAGACATTTTTAATTAACTGATCAACACAATAATTATTAAATAAATAAATTAAATACAGACATATTATTATCAAAATACCATTTTCTAATACACACAGCATTATTCAATGCACAATTCAATTTATGGTTCACACAATTAAAATCAGTTTTATTTTTACAGAACTTTTTTTTTAATGTCGCAAAATTAGGACATCCCTTCTCACCTATGTCAATCACTTCACAGTTTGCACATAACTCTTTAATCCACGTAATCTTTTCCAAACCCTTTGTCATAATTTTTTTATTTTCTAAATATGGTAAAATAACACGTTTAAACTCTTTGTAGTCTATGTAGCCTTCACTCCAGTAAATTCCTCGATTTCTTTCTAACCATCTCACCTGCTTTTTTTCTTCTAGTGTTAGGTAATGGAATGAATATGGTGGTTTCACCAAGAACGTCTGTGTATGATCATGACTCGCAATGGCCAATTCTTTGATAATAAAATGATTTAAAGAATCTTTAAATCCTTGATAGTATATTGCATACAATTTGTTTTATTTAATTTTATAATGTTATCTTTAGTTACACACACACAAAATGCATTAAACATAACACATATATCTAAAACACAACACACATTATAATCCTAACTACTATAGTCTACAGTAACATTTCTATTTTTATCTATTTCAATAATATTATCAAACTCAGCATAAACAATACAGTTAATTGTTTGTATTAGTGAGGATTCAAATCGTACTTCTAATCTTACACTACCATGCTTTATGAGATTCCAATGGGCTGATGAGTTAGCTGATAAATCAGGAGTTAAATCAAATGCTAAAAGACAGTAACCTTTGGCATACTGTTCACGAGAGATTGCATTTCCTTCATTAAGAAAGTGAATACCAGTCCCCGAGAATAGAGTATGATATGCTGATGTAAATATATTATTATTAAAAGATGGTTGCAAAGCTTTGGAAGGTATTTGTTGACCATCAATATATAAGCTGAAAGAGTTAATACCATAGTTTTCAAAGTTAAATGGATTTTTAGTAAGTGAACCATTAAATGCAGAATTATTCACAAAACCAATAATACACCTTTTGGGTACCTGTCCTAAGAATATATTATCAAGAGTTTTTCCTTGAACACCCGATGCAATTGTTAAAACTTTAACTTCAGCACGAGTAATAGGATATTTAGCAGTGGTAGAAGCTAAAACTTTCTGATGTGCGAGTAATACACTTGGATTAATTCGTGCTCTTCGAACAATAAGAGTTGCGTCCGTAATGCAAACTTTAAACTTTACATCATTTGACCCAGCAATTAAATTAAAACTCTCTCTTGACCGAACTAATTTTACACTCATTTCAACGCCATTAATTAAAAATTTATCTTGATTGAAAATGTCACCATGAAGATGACCAATCATTTCTATTTCCCTGCTTTCATTAACTAATTCCTGTCTTTTAACAAATCCTATGTTTTTACCATCTGTGGAATCCATTTTTCCTGCTGTATCATCATACCAAAGACTACAAGTAAGATGAGATTGTTTAGCAGCAGGAGCATAGTTTAAAAGGGTTTCCATGTATGCTCGATAGGCATAGGTATTATTAGGTGGTGATACAAGTTTTTGGTTTAAATAAACATCGAGTTGACTAAAAAGTGAATGCAACCAATTATTTACAGGTGCTACTGCTGTAGCTGATATCAAGTTTGTTGAATCTTGATTTAATACTTTTGCCTTTATGTGGAGTAATGTATGAGACAAATCTATGTAGTCATCGCCTGTTCCAGGAACTTGAAACTCGATAGGTCCATCATCAGCAAGAGATGAAATTGGTTTATAGTGAATCCACAATCCATTTTCAATGCTTGTTTGTGTAGACGGTAATGCAAACAAATCTAATTCTGACTTAACGCACTCACAAGAATGATTATGAAGGAAAGACATACTTAATTTGAAAATATATCTTTGATGTTTTTTGGTTTTAGACCAAGTTTTTTCGTAGCTTTCACTTTAGCTGTTAGTGGTGGAATGAACGAGGCCAATCGTTTTCTTTTACTTATATACCCAGATCCTGTCATGTTAAATCGATCAATTTTGTCATCAGCCTTTCGTTTTAAGTTTGTACTAACTTGCTTTAGACGATCTTTTATTGAGGCTTCCATAGGACGGGCTTGAACCATATCCGATAAAAGTCCTACTCCAGCGTTTAATGCCTCCTTACCAACCACTCGAGCACCACTTGAAAGTAAAGGTAAAACTGATCTAAATAACCCTCCTAAGAAGCTCCCAATACCATGACCGCGTTGGTATGGTGAACCCTTATAAATTACTCCAACTCCTGATCCAGCTTGATGTGAATAATAATTTTCATATGGACATTTATGATGATCATGAGGAGAATACATTATTATAATTTGCGGAAATGTAGTTTAACACACACGGTTCCAAACTGGAATGGTATTTTTTGTCCTGTGCTCGATCTTATATCTATTTCCAGCGTATCGAACTCTCTTCGCATAACAGGTAAGTAGTGAGGTGGAGAGAAAATGTACATTTTATTCGCACCATAAATGTATTTTGAAGGATCTAATGAAATGACTCTTAATAGTGGAGTCATAACATCACCCACAATCTGAGGATCGATAATGTCGCAATATAGAAATAGTTGAGATGGTAACCCTAAGTGTAAATTAGCAGGACACTTCCCAAAATTTCTGTCTAGGAGATTTGTATTTGGTTAATAACCTAGTTGTAAACTTAATTTGGGTGATAATGTTACGGATGTTATATTTTTATCCAAAACAGAAACAGACACAAATTTTGTTATTTCATCATAACGAAATTTCAAGCTCTCTCTGATACCATTTAACGCTCTTAAAATATGTTCAACGTTATCGTAGTTGGTAGCGGGAATATGTTTTTTGTAGTACACTGTTGATGGTTTATCTTCATTAGGCATTAACATGGTTTTTGTGATGTATACAACATTTTCATGATCTTGAACAGTAAACATGGTGCATGGATATTGAAACTCGACAACTCCAACCGCCCATTCACCTTCTAATTTCATAGCTTTTGGTAATTTTGTTGAAAAATTTGTGGTCTTGTTATCAGGAAAGTATTCCATTGAACTATTGCTGAGCAAAGTTAAATAAAAACTTTCTTTATTCATATTTCTTTTAAACTAGAAGCTAAAATCCAACTGTTAAATTTATCTGGATAACCTTTCCACTTCACTAATACTTCTTTTCTGTTACCCGAATAACGAGTGCCAATTATTTTATCTATTTTATATTGTGAGGTGGGGTTGTAAGTGACCTTCTGTAATTCTCTTTCATAAAAAGTACCAACTATTGGTTCATTTTGTAAATCTGTTATTGTATAAACAACCCATGGAGATCTATCAATTATTGAAGATATAATAAATATTTCATCACTCCAATTTGATTCATATCCTTTTTGGAAAACATGTTTATATTTAGTTATTCGAACATAATCACCCACGTTGAAATTTGGTTTTGGATTTTCTAGAGAAAGTTTGTTTGACCCTCTATCATAAAGATTAGTCCAAACTGTCATAATATTGTTGGAACTTACATCACATGGGCACATCTTAATACTCGAGTGAATGCTGTGATTATAAGAGTATATTAAATCTTGTAAAACATCTATATATCTATAAGTATTATTATGAGTGAAATAACGCCACATTTTCATTTTTAGAGTTCTTTGAAATCGTTCAACAATACTAGCCTTAATATCAGGATTGTTAGTGGTATAGTAATTTATCTTTTTGGATTTAAAGTATTTTTGTACATCTTTTGAAACAAATTCTGTACCTTTATCAGATTGTATGTGAGTAGGTGTTGTATTACTTTCAGTAAATATACTTTCAAAACATTCTTTAGTTGTTTCTGAGTTTTTCTTTTTCATTGGTCTTGCAAAAGCATATTTACTAAATACATCAATAATACAAAGTATGTAGTTGAAACCATCATTATATTGAGAATAAGTTCGCATATCACTTAAATCAGCTTGCCACAGCTCATTAATATTTGATAGAATGTACTTATTACGCGGGAATTTTTTCCGAATGGGTTTATGTAATGTATATGTTTCTTGTGATTGTAACCATTCCTTTGCTTGCTTTTTATCCATTTTACCCTTCATAGCTTTTGATAATTTATCAATACTACCAAAACCAGCGGGGTTAGATGGATCATAATAAATCCTGTTAATTTCTTCTAGTACGGGGTCCATTTTTCCCAATCGATCTTTTTATGTATTTTAGTTATAGATCTTTTATCTCCACTGCTCGGTGTAGAAAACTCTTGAACTTCAATCTCAGAGGTTTTGTTCAGATCTTTTACTTGAAGTTGGTTAATAAACTCACATCTCTTTGGATTTCCAATATAAGTAAGTGGTACTTTAATATCTTTTAATGCTTTAGCAAATCTATCCCACCCTATCGGATCACTTTTTTTTAAGGGTCTAAGTGAATCATTTATTAAATCAACAATATTACTTCCTGGAATTTTTTCATTATCAATTATGACTGTGCCTTCATTATCCCAACGTATTTTACTTTTACTTGTTCCAATTAAGTTTAATAATGACTCACCTTTTTTATTATAAGTTTTTGGTATTAAACTGAGTATTTGTGTTGATGAATACAGTGGATTTGCCTCACTTTCTATACTTTTAATAGATCCTTTCTCCTCCAACAAAGATTCAGCATCAACTGAACTTTTTAGATCTCTATCTTTATTTTTAAAACCAATTTTAGACCCATTTGAATCTTCATTAGATGTATCAGAATAAATTGGTAATCTGAGTGGTTGACGATCCTCTTCGGTAAAGTGAAGGTATCTTTGTAGTGTTTGTAAATATAACATCCACTTCTTTCGGTCTTCCGTCTTACTATTCATAATATTTTGCATTTCAATATCTAATCGAGACAAATTACTAGTAACCTTATTTTCTTGTTTTAATTTTTCAATCAATCCCGGTTCAATAAGTATCATTTTCTTAGCATTTTCCATGTTAACTGGCTAGTCCACTTACTAATCCACTCAATATTGCACCTAATATTATTGGTAAGAAAGCCCCTCCTTTTTGTATAATAATATTTTTTCTTAGTTTATGTTTACACTTATGCACCAGTTTACGGAGTATATTTTTGTGTTTATTCAATTTTTGTTTATCTTGATCTTTAAGAGGTATCTTTCCTTGTAAAACGTTATGAATACATTCACAAATACAATTTATTTCTTCTTCATCACACGTTTTAAGTAACGCTCTTTGATATTTTGGTTTAAGCGTATGCAAAGCGTTTAGCAAATGTTTATGCGTTGTGAGTCGACGATGCATCATTTAGAAATGATTTGAATTGTTTGATTCTTGGTGTATTTAAACTGCAAAGCGTTTAGCAAATGTTTATGCGTTGTGAGTCGACGATGTATCATTTAGAAATGATTTGAATTGTTTGATTCTTGGTGTATTTAAACTCTTTCGTGGGGACGTAGACTGTGCAGTAACCATTAAATGGGAATACATTTGTCTTGATACGACAAAAATCATTTGTATTCTGTTTTAAATCTACCATTAAATATCCATGCGCTTCTAAAGTTGCATCCCTGTAGGCGTCTTCAATGAATTTTGGGTTATCTGGTGACACTTGTCGTGCTAAATATCTTATTTGAGTTTTATCTCGAGGGTTTTTAAAATAAATTATATAACTTGAGTTTAAAGAAATGTCTCTTTGACCTTTACCTTGATGAAATAAATTTTGTGTTAAATAAAATACACTAAGATTCCTGTGATGACTACCTTTTGTAAATATATCCACAATTCTTCCATCAGACTCTCTCATTAGATCATCAATAATAATAAGGTGTGGGTTTTCACCATCAAACATATTAAGATTTGGAATTCCTTGATGATAGTTAACATTTGGTAAATTATTTAAAGCCTGCATTTCATCAAAGCACCATGTGATCTGATTAAAATCACAATTACATATTTCTTTAACTGATTTTATGAAATTTGTTACAAAATTTGACTTCCCACATCCACTTGGTCCTGCCACAATAGCAGTAAACGGATGGATAAAGTGAAACATTTCACACGTCTAGAGTTTTAAAGGGATGAAATAAAAATGAAAATTTTGGTGTAAAAATTAAATATATATATATATTGCTAAAATTATATAAAACATGTAATTTGTGAAAAACAGAATGATCTGTATACTATTTCTAACACAATTAGTACTTATCAGAATTTCACAATCACCTCAACGTCAAATTTAAGCACACAAATAAAAACTACAATTATTTTACATTATTTACAATCAAACAATAAATTTTAAATATGTAATAAACTATTATATAACATTACAGTAATATCATAATTTTACAATCAGTACAAAATTTGTATATACACACAGAAATAAAAGTAAAAAGTATTACACTTAGCGTAATTTATAATGTCCCCAAGCCAATGTATCAATGTTGTTGTTCATAATACATCGTTTGGTATCATTATATGATAAAGATGTTTTATTTATTTTTTGTGTAAAAATAGTGTGTTTGATTGACTTAAATCGAAGCATACTACAATATAATACATTTTTATTAAACAAACACGATTTGTAATTTTCCATATTCATTTTTTTGGTAACACTTTTGTTAACCCCTTTTGCCTTTGCTATAAATTTATCTTCTATTTCTAAGGCATACATTTTTGATCGCAACCCTACAAATTCCTTCAATACTTTACCATTATTCTCATCTTTAAAAAAACCTAACTTTTTTTTATTTATTTTTGGATATCCGTAAATATTATTTTCCGGGTAATCTGATGTATCGAAATAGTGAAGTAGATCTGGTTTTATATCCTCATAAAAATTGTCTGTAAAAATTTGATATATCAAACTATCGGTATCGGTGTACAATAACTTAATTTTATTATGAAACTTTTTAATCATGTAGTTATAATGAAATTCATACATAAGGGTCTTAGATATATCTAAAATACAAAATCCTAAATAAATCGGCTTATCATAAATTAATTTTGTTTTGTGTAATTGTATTGCAACTAAATGTTCTGAAAATATTGATAAACTATGGAATTCTGGTTTTGCAATCCAATCCTGAGCACCTAAAACTTTACCACGATTATCCCAGTGAGTTAGTAGTTTAACGTTTACTCTTTTTTCAATATTTTCCATAGTCTTACCGAAGACAGAATTGTTCATTAATTTAAAAAAGTCTTTTTCAAAGTTTGATGTAGCTAACGTTCTCAAACTAGTATTTAAGTCTATGTATTTCTTTAACCAAGAACTCTGTTTAAATTTTAAAATTCTATGTACTTTAATTAATTTAATCCCCATTTCAATGCATTGTTTTAAATTCCTGTAGTGAATGATGTATTTATTTTTATTATTTAAATTAGGAACTAATTTAGTTTCTTTAGTATTACCCACACATATGTTTTCAGGACATAACGGAAAGTCAGAATGCAAATTATGAAGTTCATCAGGATATTCCAAATCAACTTCTAAAACATAACCGAAATCAGAGTTATCCGACACATTATAATCTGTATTAGAATCTATCCATTCGAAACCACCAACAGGAAGAGATTGAGACATTGCCCAACCATATAAATTATTCGCATCAAAATATGTTAGATATGAATTAGGTTTTTCACTATCATAATCTTCCATGAATTTATTATTTGCTCTAGCAAAACGATTGCTACACTGAGATACACCTCCTCTAATACCAGCTTTAAAAAAAGCAATTTTGTCATAGTCCGTTAACAATTCTAATTCTATTTTGGTAAATTTTAACATTGCATCCCAACTTAAACCTGGGGCAGTATAGTAATGAGCAGGATCTAATCCATAAGTTTTAATACAAAGCTTTCTAAAGTTTTCGAATACATCAGTCAAAAGTAAAACATCAGTTTTTAAATATAAATTGGAATAATCAGACATACTACTACACTTAAAATGTTGCCAAATATCTTTTGCGTGATTATAATCATCATTTGAAATATTTGAATCTGTGAGTGAACTATAAAATTGGTGTTGATCAGGAAGTGATGGATGTTTCAAGCAATCACTATTACACATAAATTCATAAGGATAAATACCTTTCCGTCTTAAACGTGAAAAATCTTCATTATTAGGATAGTTCCTTTTTAGTTCTGTAAACTGATCATCATTAAGATTTTTAGCTAGTTGATCTAAACTACACGATAAAAATTTCAATGAATCTATGAATCTTAAACTTACTGGTTGATTATTTATTGTTAACTGTTTTGAAAATGATATGTATCGTTCTTTATTTTGTGGAATAACTTCAACTTTGTCATCATCGAGGTTTAATGCATGGATAATGAAATGAGCATCGTAATGACTGAGGTTATGTAAAAATATTGGAATATGACGAGGGGTTCTGTACTTAGAACTACACACTTGATGTGCAACACCCCTAAAACTGCCAGTGTGCCAATCAAAATCGTAAAAAAGATCTTCATTTAACTCAGTTTCACAAATATGACATATGTTTGAATTTGAAATTTTAATTTTATCTTCATCTGATAATGGAACGAGACATTTTTGGAAACTATTTTTTTTAAATATTGTTTTCACATCTTCACAAAGGCGATTCATAAACACTTGTGCACAGTTTGACCCACTATACGTCTCATATTTTGATAATCTGTTATCATATGAACATTTAATGTAATATCCAAAACTATACACTTCATGTTTTTGAATATTAATTGTACTAGGCTTGGATGGATCGTTACTACATGATTCTATTGGGTTCAAAAATGCCTCAAAGTCTGCATAAACCACAAAGGGCATTTTCAACTTTTTCACGAATTTATCAAATTTTAATTTATTATTTGAGGTTGCTTTACCAAACCAATCCTTTTTGGAATCCTCACCGTTTGGTAATTCCGTACAAATGTGAGCGCAATCATATTGTTGATGGTTATTAAGTCTTTCCTCCGATGGGAAATGAAGTAAACATGAATCACATATATAAACTGCACAATGATGTCTTGATATTTGTGAACTAACTAATCGCGATAAGTTTTTAATATAACAGTAATGATTGTTAGTACCATTCGATATATATAGTAGGTTAATATGATTAGGTGTACGACATTTTGTTAAATATAAAGGACCTACAACAGAATTACACTTTTTTTCTTTATTATACTCTAAGCCAAAAACATTAATACTAATATTGTTTAATTTCTCTACTTTTGATATATCTGCAATTATAACCGGAAAAGAAATACCAGTAAATTTTAGTTTATTTCCATGAATTGCGTAAGATGCTACCCGATCTACACTTTTACATACAGGATATAAACCAGAGAGTAATGCCCATTTGAAACACATATTATCATTATTTTTAACATTGATTACAGCTTTTTTTGATTTAATATCTTGAGGAAGGTCGATATATGAACTACCACGGGTTGAATTTGTTAACATTCATATCTATGTATTTAATTTGATTAAGACTCCAACCACTATCTTTTTTTTCAAATTGACAAATTTTACCGACTACAGTGTCTATTAATGATGAATAAAAAATATTTAAGTCATCTCCCTGACAAATTATGTAATTAAACGTTTGAAAATCAAACGTATTTTTAATATCTTTAGTTTGTTGTATGAAATCAGCATGCAATATGAAGTTTATTTTAAAAATTGTATGTTGTTGAATACATTCATTTATCAAAAATAAGATATCAATTTTTAGCGAATTTAAAAACGATTCCGGTGTTTCAAAATATTGTCCCGATTGAAGTGTTTTACTATTAATTCTATATGTTAAAATTCGATTGCCAAAAGCGGTTTCAACAACTGTAACATTTGTTAATGAATTATGTGATTTTAAAAGATTATTTTTATGTGAATTGCTTTTTAAATGGTTGTTTAGATACCTTTTATTAATATAAACATGACATGTATCACATTCCACCTTATTGTTGTCCACATCATTGGTTTCAATTGATGATGTAGAAGCTCCTTCATCAAATTTTGCTTTCTTGGTAACCTTATTTTCATCAGTAGTGATACCTCGTTTGATACCTCTTCCAACTTGTTGTTGACTGTAACAAAAAGAAAATTATTAGACAAATCTTAAAATAAAACATTACTACAATAATATTTCTTATTGAGTTTGTACTTCTAATACTTACATCAACTTTGTTTCAACCATCAAACATTGATTATACAACTCATCATCATACGATGAATCGAACAGTTCATGCTTCTCTATTTCATCACAAACTTTAGACAGCTCCTGATTGAATTCGCTGTTGGATTGTTCTATATTCTCTTCAATGGGCGCGGAAAAGAAAGCACTGGTGCACATTTCACTGAAGTTTTCCATCTTTATAATAAAGAAGAAAGTATGTAGCACAGTAAGTAACAGTTAAGTGTTGGTAGAGCAACTGATACCCAATTTCAAATAATGTCCAATATTCATAGTCTAACAAAGGATTAGGAAAGTCATGTAAAATCTAATGAGTACACAGAAGTACTTTAAGTAAACAGAATCACATTCACTAATCCACTAATGAGTGTCATTGTTAAAAAAGTATTTTTTAACTTTTTCACTTTCTGCTATTGTCTTTGTAATATTGTATACGAGGCCGTTTGTGTTGTCGTAGATGCTATCCTTATTATTCTTTATGTAATATTTAATCCTCGTGGTAGCGTGCTTCCAGTGATCACTAGTTGGAATCTTGGATAGTTTCTTCATATCATACATTTCAATTTTTATGAGATGCGTCGCTTGGTCTCCGTCGTCAGAATTTGTAGAGATGTATGATACGCCATCTCTAGCAGCTCGTGTCACAGTCGAGGATAGCAGCTTCTTCCTTTTTATTTTTGGTACCACTTCAAAAAATTGATCAATCGGTTGCGATTTCCTTTTTCCACCATCGTCTGTGTTATTAACGACGATGTCATCACTCTCTTCTTCGTGTTGAGGAGAGAGTGGCGAGTAGTAATACTGTTTATAGGTATTTTCATTATCGTCTGCGAAGCTGAATGATCTCTGCAACAACAGAGTTATCACGTTAATATCAATTTGTTTACACTTAATCACACACGTTAGGAAACAACAACAGAAATACAAGTAAGTTTGTCAATAGAATAAACACTTACCTCCATGGCCATTGATGCGTTGAAGTAACACAAACGTAGTATTGGTAGACGTATACAATCCACTGTGGTCAAACGACCATAGACTGACTGCATGACTGCAACTGTTCGATCTTATATAGCACCATTCTTATCTAAAGCAAATTACTAAGTACAACGAAACTGATTGTAACTCTATGAGTCAACAAACTTATCTCACGTTCCTTATTCTTATCTAAAGCAAATTACTAAGTACAACGAAACTGATTGTAACTCTATGAGTCAACAAACTTATCTCACGTTCCTTCGCAACAGGCATCAACCTGCTTTGTGACTCCCACAAAGAATGCGATTTAATATTTACAACGAGCAATACACCAGATTTCAACAGTCGTATTACGGACGTCGACCGGAACCCATATTAAGCGAAAAACAGTTTAGAGATTTAGCACCGCTGTTTGTCATTGATTGCTCTAGACAAGTGGATAATCTAAAGACAGGGCCAGTTGTGGACGTGAGAGTAGAAATTGAAAGTGATTCGGAGATACCAGATCAAACTTCAGCATATTGTCTCATTCTGAACGATTGCATTGTTGAATACAAACCATTAAGTAACATTGTTAAGAAGATATCATGAAGACGGACACCCTTATAGTGGAACTCCAAGGATTTAAAGATTCTTTAAATCATTTTATTATCAAAGAATTGGCCATTGCGAGTCATGATCATACACAGACGTTCTTGGTGAAACCACCATATTCATTCCATTACCTAACACTAGAAGAAAAAAAGCAGGTGAGATGGTTAGAAAGAAATCGAGGAATTTACTGGAGTGAAGGCTACATAGACTACAAAGAGTTTAAACGTGTTATTTTACCATATTTAGAAAATAAAAAAATTATGACAAAGGGTTTGGAAAAGATTACGTGGATTAAAGAGTTATGTGCAAACTGTGAAGTGATTGACATAGGTGAGAAGGGATGTCCTAATTTTGCGACATTAAAAAAAAAGTTCTGTAAAAATAAAACTGATTTTAATTGTGTGAACCATAAATTGAATTGTGCATTGAATAATGCTGTGTGTATTAGAAAATGGTATTTTGATAATAATATGTCTGTATTTAATTTATTTATTTAATAATTATTGTGTTGATCAGTTAATTAAAAATGTCTATGTACTCAAAGTGTTTTATTTAATATAATCAGACCCATATAACAAACTTTAAATTAGCTGCAGCAAAATGATAATCCTAAGCTTTGTGACTCCCACAAAGAATGCGATTTAATATTTACAAATCACTATAATTGAACATTCCTATGACAACCATTGAATAGATTGGTACTGTAATAATCTGCTAATAACAGTAATATCATGGATACACTAGAATTACAAAAACATATGAAAAAGATTCATCCCAGTCTAGAAAATAATGTTTATGCTGCTAATAGACTACCTATGTATACACATGTACCAACGTATATAATATGCAATTTGGATGCGGATGATAAACCAGGTTCACACTGGGTAGCTGTACATATCGATACGAATGGTATCGGTCAATATTTTGATTCATATGGACGAACACCTGAGCGATATCATCTCCAGTTTTTGAAAAGGAATTGTAAGAGATGGGACTGGAATGTTGATAGGATTCAGAATGATTGGACTTCGGTTTGTGGTGAATATTGCTTAATGTATTTGCTATTTAAGTTTCAGGGATGTTCAATGCATAGTTTTACGAACATATTTACAGGGAACACACTGCACAATGATATTTTTGTGGATGAGATCTTCCGCTCATATTTTGTAGAAAAAAGTAATAAAATATTGAAATAAAAATGAATGTGTTTTATTGATGACATAGAAAAGCAGACATACAATGAGTAATAGATAAGAACGCCAAATCAACCGTAGGGCAACAGATTCGTGGGTTCTGGCGCAACGTAATGAGGTGTTCGAAGTATAATAGATAAAAGGATTAGGCGAACAATGGAATGCTAATGAGGGTGCAGGACCACCGGAAATCAATGAGATAACAGTTAATTGATTTGCATAACTCCACAACCACGCATCCTACGCTAAAATGGACCGCAGATTTGAGATCAGAGCACACCAAAACCTTTTTTTTTTTTTTTTTTTTTTTTTTTTTTTTTTTTTTTTTTTTTTTTTACGATGGGTGCTACAGATTCGCGGGCTCTGGTGCAAGCGCGGGCTCTGGCGCTTGCGCCAGAATCCGCGAATCACAACTACTCACCTTCGCCCATCACCTTTAAGGAGTTCAAACAGTCCCAAACTCCCGTTATTTCAATGTGCGTTAAAAATCTACCAGGCGCCCATAAAGATAAAGATCTCTCCCCAGCGTTTACACATGCAAATTTGCTTATCGACACATGATATGATATTGTAATAAAATATGCACAAGAGCACCGTCGGGCCGAGCTTTCAAATGCGAGGAGCAATTTACATTCTTACCACGCCTCCCTACCATTGTTGCCATTACGGAGTTTTGTGAGGCGCTAATCCTGAATATGAAAGGAAATATATAAAACTCCTCTTCCATATTTCCTTTAAAGTGACGGAAAGCTGCTTATCCTGCATTTAGGAAGTACTAGGAAATCATACAAAGAAAAGATATAAGCGAGTCTTAAATGTAGTAATGTGTTCGTTTTTATGTCGTTGTAATCATAATCCGATTCTGCCCTTTGCGAAGGTTGATCGAAATTTTCGTATAATGTTAAATAAGTAGGAATACACTATATAAATAAATATTCGACAGTTTAAAAGGTATTACCATGGCGGTATGATAATGTCAAGGAAAGACATTGAGTTATAATTTACAATCGCCAAGAGAGATAAGTTACTAGGGCCGTCGAATATAGTTGAAGTTTAGTAAGAAACTGATAAATATTTTCGAATGAAAATTATTTTGACTAATTAATTGTTTGTTTAATCTTAACGTGCGTAAGATAGAATTAAAGCGGTTATAAATGAAGAGTTTGAACAAAGCGATAAAATTTCGAGAACAATATAGTGAACTTTGTCAAAATGTACTTACATACATATATAAACTCACATCTTCCCATGAGGGTAGGCAGAAAACTACAGAGCGCCAGCTGCTAAGATGTTTACATATTTATTTTGCCCCGTTTACATTTATACATTCTGGTCACACGTACGTGTCTTTTATCGTTAATTTCCCAGTAATCAGGCAAATTAATTACAGTGACTAAGTTTCGGTCTAGGCAGATATGATCATAACTAATAACAAGCTTTCCTATAATAACTGATACGACTAAACTTAGTACATACCGAACTAAAACAATTTGTCACTTGTGTGATTAATTGCAAATTACTATCTATGGAATATTTATGAAGTGGATATAGTTTCAAATCGGCGATTAATCTTAAGGCTGGGATACACAGCTTGAAAGATTTATGAAGGGATTGCTGCAATGATTAGTAACCATCTTCATAGCTGTTCATAAACATATGACAGGCTTAAAGGCTCCCGTAGAGAGGCGCGAAGCGTCTTTCTTAGAACAACTTCCATGAAAACTGAATGGAAATTGTTCTACAAGAGTCGAGTTGCGTTATCGCATCGCGCCTATCTGAACAGCCTTTAATAGTATCGAAAATGGTACATATCGTTAAGCTGGTTTGCCTTGCTCCTGACAGCAAACAGCTGTCGGAAAAATAGCGGTCGTCTATTTGTGAGCAGCTTTTAGTGGACTCCTACTATATGTTGTTGTTAAAACATATCGAAAAGTTGTAAATAGCTATGCTTAACTTTTATGAACGCCATTGAAGATGTATGAAAGTAAACGAAGGTAAAGGATATAAGGATCATACAAGGTGGTTGTACTGAAGTTTTTACCTGCTCCTATTGGAAGAAGCGGCGAGTATATATTTTATTTTTATTTTATTAAGTAGGAACAACAAACAGTTACATACCTACTGTAACCATACCTATGTTTAACAAAATAAATTGATTGACTGATTGATTTAAACTCACTAGGAGGTGAACTGTACATGCATGACAGTTACACTAATATTATAAAAATAATTAAAAACAAAACAATTTTAAAGAAAGTAAAAAAAAAACCGGTCAAGTGCGAGTCGGACTCGCGCACCGAGGGTTCCGTACAAACCTGTAGGTATTCTCGGTTTATGGTTATGAAAATAAATGTTTTTTTTTTATTTTTATATTTCAGCTGATTGAATGAACGGTAAATTGCGGTTTACGATTTATGACGTTTTAAAAAAAACTACTTGCTCGATCTCGTTCAAACCAATTTTCGGTGGTAGTTTATATGGTAATTTACATCATATATTTTTTTAAGTTTTATCATTCTCTTATTTTAGAAGTTACGGGGGGGGGGGGACACATTTTACCACTTTGGAAGCGTCTCTCGCGCAAACTATTCAGTTTAGAAAAAAATGATATGAGAAACCTCAATACCATTTTTGAAGACCTATTCATAGATACCCCACACGTATGGGTTTGATGAAAAAAAACATTTTGAGTTTCAGTTCTATGTATGGGGAACCCCAAAATTTATTGTTTTTTTTCTATTTTAGTGTAGAAATCTTGATGCGGTTCACAGAAACATCTACTTACCAAGTTTCAACAGCGTAGCTCTTATAGTTTCGGAGAAAAGCGGCTGTGACATACGGACGGACAGACAGACAGACAGACATGACGAATCTATAAGGGTTCCGTTTTTTGCCATTTGGCAACGGAACCCTAAAAAAGCTAGTCTAAAAGTTTAAGACTACGAAACTTTTTCAAAGAGCATGTAAATATGTCTATGTGTTCGAATGCTTCATTGTAGGTTGCAGCCATTCGCCGATATAGTTAAGAGCCATTTGACATTTTTGCGCGAATATCTAAGATTTTAGTCACCTTATTTACCTCTCATCTCATCATTACAAATACTCTGGGATTGACGAACACATGTAAAAAATAGATCAATCTTTTGTTTTGTTACTTTTAGTAGCACATTTACAAAAACTTATTTGTTTACTTCGTAGTAATTAATCTCCCACAACTAGTTTTCTTAAAAATCAGCGCAGGGTCAATTTCAGACCCTATTTCTATCATTAATATGTAGAAATTTGAGTAAAAAAAATACACAAAACATCAGACATATAATCTTGTTGTTACATTTAGTACAAGAATATTGATTTTTAATAAGCTTAATTAGTAAAAAAAAGAAATAATTCTAATGGCAATTTTTACGATTTATTCGCAATTTTATCGCGTTTTTTTGGTTTGAATAAAGCATAATTACATTAAAAAATTCATGTCAATTTAAAGTATTCTCTATAATGAATCGAATCCTCAAGTTTTATTTAAATCCGTTTATTTAATTAGACATAATATCGTTTTTGAAATCACTCTAAATTAGAATAAATTACGATGCACAAGCGGGCAGCGTTTCCCGCCCGTTGAGGACCCAGATGAGCCCTTGCCCCCCGTCACACCTGACGAGGTGCACGAGCTCATCAAAGGTCTCAAACCTCGCAAGGCCCCCGGATCAGACGGTATCACCAATAGGGTGTTCCAGCTGTTCCCCGCGGACTTGATCATGCTCATGACCACCATCTTCAATGGTGCCCTGAGCAATAACATTTTCCCACAGGCTTGGAAGGAAGCCACAGTCATTGGCATCCCAAAGCCCGGCAAACCGAAGGCGGAGCCCTCGAGCTACCATCCCATCAGTTTGCTCAACGTACTCGGCAAAATCTATGAGAGGCTTATTTATAAGCGTCTCAGAGATTACGCCGAGACAAAGGGCCTCATCCCTAACGAGCAGTTTGGTTTTCGAACCCAACACTCGTGTGTCCATCAAGTGCACCGTATCGTCGAACATATAAGCGTTGGTTTTCAACGCGGTATGTTCACGGGTGCAGTTTTCTTCGACATAGCGAAAGCGTTCGACAAGGTCTGGCACAACGGCTTGTTATACAAGCTGTACCAACTCGGAGTGCCAGACCGTCTCGTGCTCATCCTACGAGACTTTCTATCAAACCGCACCTTTCGCTATCGCATCGAAGGGGCACTGTCCTCCCCCCATCCTATCCGAGCAGGAGTCCCTCAGGGCTCTGTCTTGTCCACTCTCATTTTTACGCTATTTACTAGCGATATCCCCAGAAGTTTAAAGGCTCAGTTGGCTCTGTTCGCAGATGACACGGCCATTTACTTCACGGGGTGCAGTCAAGACGCCTTGATTTGCTACCTCCAGGCTGCAGTCGACGACCTCGCCGACTGGTTCAGGAAGTGGCGAATCGAGGTCAACCCCGACAAGAGTCAGGCGGTTCTCTTTACGAAATCGCGACTCAAACCCCGCCCCCCGACGCCCCTATCCATGTTCGGCAAGCAGATCCCTTGGGAGAAGCGAGCCAAATATCTAGGCGTGATCTTAGATCAGCATCTCTCCTTCTCTGAGCACATAAAGAAGGTCCGCTCGTGGGCCGCTTTCGCTCTCGGTAGGCTACAACCCCATTCTCAATCCAAAGAGCAAAATGTCACTTCGGTGCAAAAAGCTCATTTATACCGCGTGCATAAGGCCAATTATGACCTATGCTTTTGCAGTCTTTGCACACGCGAAACCCCACCACGTCCATAGGATGCAGACCCTCCAAAACCGTTTTCTCCGCAGCGCCACAGGTTCGCCTTGGTACGTTCGGAATGCTAATCTCCACCTCGATCTTAAACTCCCGACTACCCATCAATTCATGAAACGCATCTCCAAGCGTTTCTTCGATAGAGCCGCAACCCACCGCAACCCTCTGGTTGTCGCAGCAGCCAACTACATCCCCTCCCGCATTAGTAAGACCCGCCGTCCGCGGCATATTCTAACCGATCCTGATGACCCCATTACCCTCCTCCAGGAGAGCAATAGGGCCACCAGTACCTTACTTAAACCGAAACGTCCGTCATACCGACCACGCCGCCGAGGTCCGTCGTCGCGACACTCCCCACTAGCTAATAGTCCCCCCCGACCCTTGCATGAGCCAGCCCGCGTCGCTGAGCCTCTAGTTAACGACCACCCAGATCCAGCTTATCCCTTGCTGATCCCCCCCACCAGTGACTCCCTAAGCCGAGGTCCAAACCCCACCGGGGGTGCCCTTAGGTCTTAGTCGCTTAGTTTGTAGTTTTTCTTTAGTTTGTAAGCCCCTGGCTGGAGGCCTTAGGTTCGCGTCTAAAGTCATTCGCAGGGAAAGCCCGTTTAAGTAGTGAAAGCCTTCGGGCTAACCACGAGATGTCATTGTCAAAAAAAAAGGGCAGCGTTTAGTACGGCGCAAGCGCCTAACGAGGCAGGACCTGTGCCATTTTTTCCCGCGTCTCAGTTTTCGGGTACTCGTATCGTGAACGCAAAAATATACTACGACTACAACATTTTGCTACTCTTCGCATTTTATTTTTTGTATAAGATAAGAGTTTCGTTTATTATCAATGAAAGCATTATTTTAATAAATTGTAGAAAAATGTTGACTAAAATCATTTATTTTAACTAAATCTGACTATTTTTAATCGCGATTAGAAAGGTGTGGAATACAACTAGTGGTCGTGAACAAAAATTCACACCAACGACTCGCCTCACGTTTTTTCTTTTGCTTATATCTCGAAAATGGCGTGTCCTATCGTAAAAATAATGACATTTTCGACTCCCTTTATAAGACCCCACACATATAATTCTCAACTCGTGGGTAATATTTTTTTTATAGAATTCAAACAAAAAATGAAAAATCTAAATATATAAAAGGCAAACCTGATTGACTCATCTATCAACGCACAGCCGAAACTACTGAACGGATTTCGCTGAAATTTGGTATACAGATAGTTGTAATGATGTAAGCATCCACTAAGAAAGGATTTTTGAAAATTCTCCCCCTAAGGGGGTGAAAAAGGGATTAAAATTTTGTATGGAAGTCCGTCATTTTTAGAGCTACAAGCTTGAAACTTTGTTTTTAGGTTAACAAATAGAAATAAACAATTTTGTGTCCTAGGGTTTTTGAAAACTCAACCCCTAAGGGGGTGAAAAAGGGGTTTGAAACTTTTTTGTGTGGGGAAACAAGATCAGTTAAACTATTTTATTCGAAACTTCCTATCAATAAATGAGTAAACACGTGTGTCAGACTCTTTCAGAATTCAACCCCTAAAAGGTAGAAAAGGGGTGACAAATTCTGAAAATCAACATGGGTATCGTTTTTATGATTTATTGGGTCGCTGATTACGAAAACAACAACTATTTCACAAAAATTGCACAAAAAACATAAAACAATATAGACAAGAAGATTTATACAAAAAATTGCACAAAATTACTCCTGAACAAAAATAATATAATAAAAAAATTAAAAAACAATGAATATAAACAACCAAACCATTTTTTTTTTTCAAATGAATTATATGGCAAAACCAAAAGAAATACTAAGGTGAGAAATACTAACCTATTTTGTATTGATCCTGAATGATCTTCCCTTTGAATTCAAACGAATACAGTTTCCCCTCAAAGTGCTTTGCAATGACCAGAATCACAAGGGCAGATATTTAAATTTGTGGGTATAGACTTGAGAGAAAACTGGTTTCCACACGGGCAATTCTATGTGGCTTGCTCTCGCGTAAGCTCGCCCAGTAGTCTGATAATTTTGGCATACAGTAATAGATTAGCAAAAAATGTGGTTTATAAAGAAGTTTTGTAGTTTACTAGCTTTTGGCCGTGACTTCGTCCGTGCAATTCTACTTCCTTTCTTAGCGCTCGCTTACGCTACGTTACGCTACGAGTCGCTGGCAAAAGCTAGTTCCATATAAAACACGTCCAGGCTGCCCCCTTGCGCGCGCCGTCGTCTCTCAACAAGTTCATTGCGTAACGCATACAAGTACCAAGTTGCGAAGCCAAAAGAAAAAAAAATACCACTTTGAGTCGCGATTGGCAAATTTGATTTTAGTCGTGTCAAAATATTTTTTACATTTAGAGATTATTTCTTGCAGAATAGCGTAACAATTCTCATAGCTAAAAGTAAGGAATTTTAGAGATAGTTTAGTTCGGTGTACAACAGAATCGGCACCAATATGTAATTGTTTGAATTTTTTATTTTTGTTGTATACTTTACATAACATATATTTGTAATTTTTTATTAGTCCAGAAATCTTTATTAGCTCTTCAATTCCCAGTGTCACCTGTAGGTGACAAAACTTTAATAGTGATTTTCTACCACTAGTCAATATTTATTTCCAATTCTATCATTATAGTAGTAATGCTACTAATCATCACTTAATTTTTTTTTTATCTGGCAACTCGCATCAACTGCCACTTGTCAACGTCACTAAGTTGTTTCGCGCTTATTTTGAACGAGCTGAGTTTGTGTGATTCATTGTGAAAAAAAGTCATATAAAAATGTCTAGACCGTAAGTATTGTGTTTTTTCTTTTTACATATTATAAATAAATATGTAATCTTTACTATACATGTATTTATAGACAAAAATAACTAAAAGTATTTTACTACAACGCCTACAATGTACGGTGTCACCCACAGGTGACACTGGGCATTATGTTATATATTTTTATACTATTTTAACGAATCTTTTTTGTTTATAGTTAGTCATATCGCTATGCGGAAATAGTGTTTTAGAAGTTGTTTTTTTACAGTCTGACATTAGATGAAATTGCTGAGGTGTTGCAGAACGGGGAAGAAGACCCAGGTGATATTATTTTATTCCCTCCTGACGATGGTGAAGTAACTGATGAAGACAGTGGAGATGAAAACGATGCTAACATTCTTCATCTACCTAGTCGCATGCTTAGATCTCAAGTTGAGTTTCAAAATCGACCTTCTGTTTCTGGAGAAATTCGTGTACAAGACCTGGAAAACGAGGAAGAAGAGGAATGTGGGCCAACCCCCAAAAAGAAAAAGAAAAAAGTGAATACTGTAAAAAAATGGTATGGTGATGTCACTATGTCATCTTTTACTACTTGCGGTAAGGGCGACTGCGACGAAGAAGTGTTTAGTTACTCACAGGAAGTGATGACTCCCATTCAATGTTTTGAATTGCTATATAGCGAAGAAATAGTGAATTTCATAGTGGATATGACCAACACGTACGCTTTACAGAGGAATCACACTCTAAATGTAGCTAGTGAGGAAATTCGAGTGTACATTGCAATACTCCTATTGACAGGATATTTGACGCCAAAGTACATGAGAATGTTCTGGGAAGTAAAAAGTGACACACACAATGACTTAGTAGCGTCCAGCATTAGGCGTAATCGATTTTTCGAAATTCAGCAATATCTTCATCTGTGTGATAGTACATCCTTACCATCGAACGACAAATTTGCTAAAATACGAGAATATTTTACAAAACTAAACCAAAATTTTAGTGCTAATTTCATGAGAGCTGGTTCTTCACATATTTCCATTGACGAAACTATTGTACCATATTTTGGGAGGCACGGCACCAAGCAACATATACATGGAAAACCCATTAGGTTTGGTTACAAGCTTTGGTCAGCCGCAACTCGCCATGGTTATTTAGTGAATTGCGAGCCTTATCAGGGTGCGTCTGGTCCTAGCCTCAAGATGCAATCCGACTTGGGCCTAGGTGCTGCTGTTGTCTTAGAACTTCATGAAAGATTACCTCAAGAGTTAGGACCGTATAATATATATTTTGATAATTTTTTTACTGGTCTACCATTACTAAAATATTTGCGAGATCAGAATATAGGGGGAACTGGAACTGTTCGTGAAAATCGTTTGGAGAACTGCAAACTTCCAAACTCCAAAGATATGAAAAAGGAGCCTAGAGGTAAGTTGGCGCATAAAGAATCAGAAGGAATTATTGCTGCTAAATGGCATGACAACAGTATTGTCACCATTTTATCCAACTGTCACGGGTTGGAGCCCGTCACAAAAGTGGATCGAATTGGATTTGTTGATAAAAAGCGGGCCAAAATACAAGTCGATTGCCGAGCTATAATAAAAATGTACAACAAGTACATGGGTGGGGTCGACCGTTTTGACGAAAACGTTGACTCCATGAGAGTAGCTCTTCGTGGCAAAAAATGGTGGTTTCCTCTTTTTGCATTTGGCTTGGATGCAGCTTGTCAAAATGCATGGCTGATCAAAAGGCAGTCAGAAAATAACTGGACCTATTGTGACTTCCGGCGAAATGTTGCCACTACGTATCTGCAGAAATATGGAAAACCACCGACTCGTAATTCTGCTTGTTGCGTCCCCGTGCAATTGAGAGTGCCAAATGAGGTGAGGAGCTCAGGATCTGCGGATGATCACTCAGAAACCGACTGTTCTCAGCGAAGATGCGGGTACTGTCACCAACGAACAAGAAAAATGTGCGGTAAATGCAATATCGGTTTGCATTTGAAATGTTGGTTCATGTTTCACAACAAGCATTAGATATCGTTATTATCTCCTTTTTTATATTTTTATAAATAATATACTATTGAATAAATAAAAACCTAACTTTTATTTCTGCCGAAATTATACTTACAAACTCATAAGTCATCTATCGCAATGCCCAGTGTCACCTATAGGTGACACCCCCCTAAAACGGGAGGGGTGGCAACCTTACTTTTTTTTTCTTCTTTTACCTCTTCAATAAACGTCTATTAACTAGGTAATCAAAGAAAAATTTAAAAAAATGCATAAGTTTGGATATGGGAATTGAAGAGTTAGACTGACTAAATAAAAGTAAGTATTTTCATAAATCTCTAAATACCGCATTATAATTCTAACGGCTCAAGATTGTTTAGACCGGCTCGACACTCGCGTTACACTGTTTGTATTGTGCATGTGTGGATAGCTACGCACACATACATAAGATTGCCGTCTTTTACCTAAACTCGAGCATTCTAATTTTGTGAGAGGCCTCTTAAGTATAAAAGACATCACACCTACTAGAATACATATCAATTCCTTTAAATACATATGCATATATGTTTTTTCTTCTAGACTGCTCAAGTGTATAATGCAATACAAAGGATAAAGTTCGGTTTTACCACTTATCTCACTTCTGATTATTAACGGAATTATTGTTACGTATTCGAAATTTTAATCTCAGTACCTACAAGCCAGGGCAAACCTTAACTATACTCATAATGCCCCAATGTCCATTGCCAAAGCTTGCCAAAATTTTCGTGCAAACTACGTCAATTACCGGGTCTGTTATCGTCCAGGTTGGTGAGCTTAACAGGATTGTCATTAGAATACAAAGTGGATGCTGTTACCATCGACCTGATAATATCTACCACTAATCGGGCCGTAATTGTGAGGAGAGGGCGTTTTTATCTGAGGCCATGCTTAGTAGGAGACGTAATAAAAAAACGGACGTTAAAAGTGTTATTAATTGCTACTACAGAGTACTTAGCAGTAATTTAAAGTCAGAATCGAATAATTTATGGTATATGTATAAGGCTCTATTGAATGTCAAAATGTACGAATAAATATATTTGATCCTAATTGCCCTTTCTGGAAAATAATTTCGTATGTAGAAGAAACTCCACCTTTACTATTTAAAATGATTTAAATGTTTACAATACTTTGTATTCATAAATTATATGTGCGATGTACCTAAAATAAAATTACTACAATAGGTAAAAATAGCGTAAATATGTAATAGATGCGTGGTGATATGATAATTACATATCTACAAATTTTGTAAAAATAGATGATTTCCCTAATATGTCATGAAACAGTAATTGAGTGTATTAGTTAAGGTAATCAGAGAATATAAAATCTACGTCATTAACATCATATAATTAAATAAACATTTATTTTGGTAAATAACAAAGAAGTTAAAGATTAAACCATAATGTATTTTTAAGCAAGCACAAGATGACGATAAATGTTACTCAGAACCACGATTCGACGAAGCAAAGAAAAATTCATCCTAGTTTACCTTTTAAAACACGCTCATCGATTCAAAAGTGAAGTAGCACACGAATTTACATAGTACCATTTTTACGGTATTACTGTTGATATTACAGCGGAAATACGTTGCGGGAAACGCCCAAGGGAATGCCTGGCTCGTACTCGGCGACAATGACTTTCGGCGACGATGACACCTCTAATGAAAATTGGCTATCGTCTGCGCTTTTACTCCCATGTGAACGCAGCTTTATGTACGAGATGACACTTAAGAAAATGTTGCCAGTGTAAATATTTTATTTTAGAATGACTTTTATTTTAAATGGCTAACTTTTTTATAACACGTAAAAACCGAGACGCAAAAAATCCGATGTGTTTTTACTGCTTCTGAAAATGAAATGTAGTTTAAAGTTTTTCGTCTTTGGCAAATAACACGAGGTTAATCAAATTATTTGACATTTCCACGTTTGAATGCTATTTCTCACCTAAATAACGTTACATAACTTCCTATCTAACCTTGGTTACCAGCCAATATCTCACGTTCCCACAAGTTTCCTAATAAAAGAGATATCACCTGCCAAAGCGACTATCTAGTTGTTTCTCGCAACATTATGTTTTATTCAAAGGAAAGTGTGAAGCGGTCAATAAAAACGTGGGTGTGTTATATTTATACATCGCAGGGGGAATTCGAGTGACTCAGAACGTGTGGGAAGACGTCCTGTCGGTATAAAGTTAAATATATTTGATAATAAATGAGGGTACAGAAAAATGGTTCATCATGATCATTTCAGATGTAAGACGTCCACTGCTGAACATGGGCCTCCCTCAATATGGAGGGCTTTGCCAAAGTCGCCACGCTTAGCAGGCGGATTGCCGATCGCAGTATGATGTTAAAATGCATAGAGAACGCTGCTGCCCATTCTCTAGTTAGTCTCTTAGTCGCCTTTTGCGACACCCGCGGGAAGAAATGGGGTGATGCTATTCTTTACGTCCGGCACCACACTTCGAAAATAAGATACGTTTAAAACAATACGAGTTCGGTGTTTACTATCTGATTACCCTGAGAAGAAAGACTAGAACAAACTCAGAAGTCACATTTTATTTTAAACATTAATATATTTTTACTATTCATTTTCATTATTTTTCTTCGTCCCATGGTAGGCAAAAACTATAGAACACCATCTGCTAGATCCTTACATATTTCTTTTACCTCGTTTGCGTTTGTACATCTAGTCAACCTGACCTTTCTGAAGAACATCACCTAAAAGGGCGTCCCTTCCTAGCTGTTCCACTCACATCTGCCTTGTAAATACTTTTTGTATGCCGCTTTTCTTTTAAAGTTCTACCTTGGTCGAGTGGATTGTCCCTACATTCACGACATATTATAAGTTAGGATCACCAAGTACATACAGGGCAATCCATTAATATGGGTCAGTATTAAAATTCTGAAAAAAATGAAAGGTTTACTCTGTGGATTGTATCTAAAAAAACATGTCATGTTTGATATATTTTTTTCCTAAAAAATCCGGGTATAGTCAACTGATTTTACATTTTATTCAGTGGGAAGGCCACTGAAAATGTTCTGCTTCCAGAAGTGCCCAACATCAGCATATATTATTATTACCAGCCTAGCCGTCAAAATACGACCATGTTTTTTAATTATTTGATAAAAATATTAGCTTTCTCCATTCCTTCTCCATATAACTGTGCCCAATTTCATACCCCTCATCCGCGTAATTTCAGTAAAAAGGGGGTACAACGTTTTTGTTTCACGTACTAATATAAAGAATATAAAAAATCCTGAAAAATGGGATTTTTCCTGATGGAACCTCTTTCGTTTTAATGTCCGTTTTATTTCTGTCTTCTTGAAATTTTCTCGGTCGTAGTTAATACCATTGCGGTTTGTAAAATAAAAAAATATATATATATGTATGTACTAGCTGACCGTACAGACGTTGTCCTGCTTCTTAGAATTCGATAGTAGCGCCACCTACCGGGTTCAATAGTGTATCTAAACCATCCAGGGTGCCACCCAAACGCATACAAAAAAAAATCATTCAAATCGGTCCAGCCGTTTAGGAGGAGTTCAGTGACATACACACGTACAGTAGAATTATAAATGTATATAAAGCTATCAACGGTTTTATCATATGCTTTGCCTGTGTGTGTGTGTGTGAATACCCAATCCAATGAAAGATCTTGATATGCACAACATACATAATTTCAAAATGGTTGCTTGTAATTAATCTGCTTTTAAAATCAAATTACACAATAATAAGTACACTGACAATCATCATCATCACCATCATTTCAGCCAAAAGACAACCACTACTGGACATAGGTCTCCCTAAAATGGGGGGGGGGGGGGGGGGGGTTTGTCATAAACCCCACGCTTGACAGGCGGGTTGGAACAGTTTGGTGGTAAAATGCATAGAGAACGCTGCTGCCCATTCTCTAGTTAGTCTCTTAGTCGCCTCTTCGACACCCAAGGGGGAAGAATGGGTTGGTGCTATTCATTACGTCTGGCAACACAAGTAACAGGTAATTGATAGTTTATTTTATTTATTTATTTTTCACTTCAGGTTACTAACATCATTTTAGACCTCTTGTACTCAGAGAGAGCCAACTAATTATTTTCCATTACGTAGTAGTAAACTTTTACTTCCTAAAACAACCAAAAATACAATATTTCAAAAAGTTTTAGTAATCCAAATTCGATCCCACAAATCTTGATGAAGAATTTACTCCACACACGTATATAAATTGGGTAAAAATATCTGTTTCGAATTTAGTATTCCGACGCTCACTCGGCTCGATCGTCAGATTAAACTAATACCCTATAAATCGTGTGTTGTCTGTACTCCACTAAATTACATACAGACCGTCCAGGATAACTTGATATGCGGCGAAACATACTGAAGCTTTATAAGCTGTTAAATTCTTCCCGAATTCCCGAATTTACGATCACTATATTAAGTATATGGGCTAGACACCATAGAACACCACACACTCCATTCATTGTGTAGAGAAATAAATATGAATGTTTACCACTTTATTACGTTTTTTAGAAAAATCACTACATAGTATAAAACAAAGTCGCTTCTTCCTGTCTGTCCCTATGTATGCTTAGATCTTTAAAGTGCACAACGGATTTTGATGCGGTTTTTTTTTAATAGATAGTGTGATTCAAGAGTCAGGCTTATACGTATAATACGCGGACAGAGTCGCGGGCCAAAGCTAGTATGAAATAAGATAAAGTTAAATATTATCTAAAATAGTTGCAAAAACACGTATTTTGGCTTAAATAAAAAGAGAATACGAGAAAATTTATTTACGTGACGAAACCTTTGTGACATGAACCAACCGCACTGGGACTGATGGATTACGATCCTTTACTTAACCCGTCAGGGTGGTAGTATTGGTAAATGTGAAGTGTCACTACGTCAGCATGCATGGAGCAAGTATTATAATAAAGGAGTCCTGTGTCCCAGCGGTGGGAACATTATAGGCTGATTATGATGTTATACATGTACTCCTGTGGCATGATCACTAAGAAGTCAAGTGCTAAGCCTAACACTGTTCTAACTTTTTCGCAAATATGTTAAGGTGGGCAACAAGTCTAAGCCGGATGTAGCTAAATACCAGTATTTTACATGGAGCGACTGCCTATTTGGCCTCCACAATCCATTTATTACGTACTAGCTTTTGCCAGTGGCTTCGCCCGCGTGGAGGTCGGAAATTATCCCACGGGAACATACTACCGGGATAAAAAGTAGCCTATGTCCTTTCTCGGGCTCTACACTATCTGTGTACCAAATTTCATTTAAATCGGTTCAGTAGTTTTAGCAGGAAAGCGAGATAGACAGACAGACAGACCGACAGAGTTACTTTTGCATGTATCAGGTTGGTGCATAAGTTCTTGGACACTCAAACACATTTACTAAAAATAAATTTATTTATTATTAAACAAATATTAATTCACAATATAATGACCGTCATGTTCAACGACATGTAACCATCTCTCTGGCAAAGACATTATGCCGTGTTCCCAAAAAACAGGAGGTTGGTGGTGAAAAAAATCGGCGATGTCGTCTTGGAGTTGTTCATAGTTTTCAAACTTCTTCTTTCTTAGATGTAACTTTAGAGCCCGAAACAGAAAATAGTCTGACGGCGCAATATCAGGACTGTATGGTGGGTGAGGTACCACTGCCCAGTTCAGCTTTTCCAGAATGTGGTGGACGGACTTCGCAATATATGGTCGAGCGTTGTCCTGAAGAAGTGATACAGACAACCTTTTTGGACGCTTAGTCGCTATTTCTGAGGCTGAGTTTTGCAGTTGCTCTCTATAAATAGTAGAGTTAATAATCTTCTTCTTCTCGTCCATTAGTTCCCAGTAGAGAATGCCCTGCCAATCCCAGAAAACTTATAGCACTATCTTTTGTCCATGAAGATCTGGCTTTGGTTTCCTTGGCACCCTTTCTCCGCGTGGAACCCAATAGGCCTGCCGCGTTTTGTTGATGTAGTGAACCCAGGATTCGTCGACAGTGACAATAGACCTGAGAAAGTCTTATCTGTGTGGTTGCAGGAGGAGACTTTCGCAGATGGTCACCCGTGCTGCGCGCTCGCTGTCTGTCAGAGCGTGGGGTGTCAACCTACTCATTATTTTGTGGTATTCCATTGCATGCAGGTGCCGAATTATAGTGGGATGGTGGAATGGTTGACCTAAGTTCCTTCTCCAAGTCCCTGGTAGTCGCATCCGGATGTCTTTCCAAATGTGAGCGTAAAAGGTCTTCGTCGAAGACAACTGGCCGACTGGAGCGAGGTTTGTCTTCACAACTCGTATCCCCCTTATCGAAAGGCTTAAACCAATAACTCACTATGGAATGAGCAATAGTGTCTTGTTCAAACGCAGTGTTAATTTTCTCGGCCGTTTGCCTTGCACTCGTTCCTAGACTATGATCGTAAAGCATGATCGCTCGTAGTTGACGCGGTTCCATTTTGAACTAAACTGAACAACTCGGAACGCGCCCGCCCTTTTATACCCCTTGGCGTAAAGCTCCTAGAACATTCTGTAGAATCATAGATTATTCTAGCGTGTTTACTGAATTAAAACCTAGATTTTTTTTTATGAAATCCAATTGTCCAAGAACTTATGCACAAACCTAATATAATATTAAAGTGTGGAAGTGTGGATTAGTGTGGATTACACCGCCCCTTAGTTAAACTGGTTATCAGATTTTGAGGCTTCTGACCATCCGTGCAGACTGTCAAAGATCTACGAATAGAGGACAAACAGCTTAACGTGCTTTCTGAGGCACGGAGGGATCCCGGTGTGTACAGGTGGTTTTCGGACACGCATTTTCGGACAAACCACGGCAAGCTTAGCTTTACCTGTTCGATCGATTTATGCGACTTTTATTAGTTAAACAAGACCCCTTCTCAAGAGCCAAACATCAACCAACGACCACCACATGGCAACGGTGATATATTTTTTCCTATGGTTAGCACTGTCGTTAAAATCCCTGGAGCCTATTTGATAAACCGACAGATGACAATTCGACAATTTAATAGTTCCTTTGATAGTTTTCTGCTTCATTGAACAACACTTGTCGTAGAAATGTGTCAATTACTTGTGAAATTTTGTGATAAATACTTTGCATTTTCTGTTATATTAAATAGCCCCCCCCCCCCCCCTCACTAACACACTGAGGTAAAATTGCGTAACACACTAACAGAAAGAATTACTTTAATTTTGACTGTTTAACAACAGTTTCATTTTCGAACATACGTATATAGTAATGAATTAGCAGATGTCAGATGACTCCACCCTTTTTTTTTTTTTTTCAGGATGGGATATCATCAAATGACTTCTCCCGCTCTGGGTGGAGCGGGAGGGCGTGTCAGACTTTTACTGACTAAAACCCACCCGTGTTCCATCAGTTGCCCATGTGCCAGGGTCACGGTATCTCTTTCGAGCAATTACGCGACCCCGGCAGGCATCGGTCCTAGTAGACCCCTACACTGCTACTGACATCTCTTTGAGGCGTGCGTGGAACACTACGCGCCGTCGACCCGAGCCTGGTCCTTACCGGGCAGCGTGCTACCCATTGCTCGCCGCCCGCAAGCTCGCGCCTACGGTGGCCGGGAGTCCGCTATCGACTCCCGACGCCCGGGGCGTCTCCTCCTGCGGCGGCTAGGGACGTGAGGGCGCAGTGACTGCCACTCCCTCACGCGCCCCGCCTCCTCCTTCGCGAGCATTACTGCGTCGCAGAAGGAGGTGACGGCTTCCCATTCCCTCTCGCTCCGTACCATGGCTCGCACCAGGGCCGGACGCAAGAGGTCGCCGCCGCCGATCGCCTCCACGAGGACACGGTGGTGCCCCGCCCAGGCAGGGCACACCTCCACCGTATGCTCCACCGTGTCCTCCAGACGATCCTCACAATGGAAACACCCGGGCGTATCCTCCCGCTTTATCTTGAACAGGAACCCACCGAAGCACCCATGCCCGGTGAGAACCTGCGTCAGGCGGAAGGTGAGGACGCCGTGGCGCCTCTCTATCCACTCCTCAAAGAGGGGACTTACCGCCGCAATTGTGGCGTGCCCTGCGCTGGGTTGCGACAATCGTACCCGCCATGTCGCCATGAGATCACACCGGAGCTCTGTCCGCCGAGCCGCGATTTGTCGCGGCAGCGGAGTTTCGCCCTGGCGTTTAGCCTCCTCGCGCCACTCCCACATGTGCGCGAGGACCTTTGCCTCCAGATCCCATGGCGGCACTCCGGCAAGGAGGCTCGCCGCCTCGCACGAGATCGTGCGGTATCCTCGGATTAACCGGATAGCCATGACCCTCTGGGCCGCACTCAACCGGCGCGCTGGGCGCAGCCTCAATGAGGGCGCCCACACCGGTGCCCCGTAGAGGGCCATGGACCGCACGACCCCCGTGTAGAGCCTCCGGCAGGAGGCGTTTGGACCCCCCAGATTGGGCAGGAGCCGCTTTAAGGCAGCCCCAGCCCGCTCCAGTCTGCGAGCCAAACGTCGGAAATGTTCGACGAAGTTCCACCGGCTGTAGAGGACAAGTCCCAAGTACTTCATCGTCGACTCGACGCCGATGTGAACCCCTCCTACCGTGAGTTGGGAACCCGCAGGTGGCGCGTTCCGAGGACCGTGAAAACCCATGGCCTCGGACTTGTGCAAGGCCACCTCGAGTGTCGGATCCTATCGACGATTATCGCAACCCCGCGTGTCATTATGTCGGCCGCCGCCTCGTACTACCTCCCCTGCGCAAGGACCAGCATGTCGTCAGCGTAGCAAACCACGCTGACGCCGCTAGGGAGGTCGGCGCGCAGCACCCAGTCGTAACCGATGTCCCACAGATGCGGCCCCAGGACCGATTCCTGTGGGACACCGCACGACATCTCTCGCCGGTTCCACTCTCCCTGGTGACCGGGGTAGATTACGGCCCTATCCGTGAGATAGGCCTCGACCACGCGACAGAGGTAGGTCGGCATCCGGTGATACCGGAGTGCCTCCCTAATGCAACTCCAGGGTAGGGTGTTGAAGGCATTGGCGATGTCTAGAGACACCGCCAAGACGACCCCACCCCGGGCCACTGCATCCCCCGTCGTGAGGGCTCGCACGCGCATGATGGCGTCCACCATTGAGCGCCCCTTGCGGAAGCCGTACTGGCCGTCCGACAAGTCCGGCCCCTCCCGCACCAGCCATCCGACGAGGCGGTCTGCAATCACTCTTTCAAAGAGCTTGCCCACCTCGTCGAGCAGCACGATGGGCCGGTAAGCGGACGGAGTCCGCTGGGCGCCCAGGCTTCTTAATGAGGACCAGTTTCCCCGTCTTCAAACGAAGTGGGAACTGGCCCCTCTCCAAGCATGCGCTAAGGAGCCCCCTGAGTCGAGGCCCGAGAGCCTCTGCGGCCAGGACCCATGCTTTGCCAGGCAAGCCGTCGGGTCCTGGGGCGGTATTTTTGGCATTTAGCCGACGTACCGCCACTCTCAACTCTACCCCGGTCACTTCTGGAGCGTTGTCGTTGTCATCGGTGATGTGGTCCGCAGCATCGGGCACCGCAGTAGGCGGAGCCATGGGTGGGGGACTATGTTCCCCTCGCGAAGGGAACAGAGTGCTCACCACGCCCTACACGAGTTGGGGCCGGAGACTCTGTGTCAGCGGGGGAGCCCATGGGCGGAGTTTCTCCCGGACGGCCTTGTAAGGCCGTCCCCATGGGTCCCTGTTCAAAGTCTCCAGCGACTCCTTGCGGGCCAGTCCTCTGGCCCGCAGGATCTCCTCTTGGAGGGCGGTCTTCGCCGCTCTGTACCCCTCATATAGCTCCGATGACTCCACCCTGGAGTGTAAATGTGGTGCTGTCCCACAAACAATGCGGCACTTGATATCTTGTCCAGCGTGTCGTGTTGTTCGCATGCTACAGGAGTTGATGGACGCTACTGAAAGTGCGAAGCTCATAGCCAAATTCTTGGCTGACTATGTTTAGATTGCTACCGACACGCTAAGAAGAAGAAGATAGATTAGCATATTGCTAATCCATTACCACAATTGTTCGTAATCTTTTAAAATGATTCAGTTTTTGATCGATAGTGTATTACGCAATTAGGATGCAGGTCGTTCCACGCTCGTATCTACCTAACTCAACAGTCCACAGTTACGAGTCTAGATTCCGAAATCTGTAAGAATTTATTTATTTTGTGGATGTGGCTATTACTTGTGCTGTCTGAATATACGGGTCTCGGGAAATTGATAAAAAAAAATGCATTTTGCAGTGGGAACAGACGGATTTTAAAATGGCTACTTGCTATTGGAGTATCATTTTTCTTCTTTTGACCAAAATATTTTATTAAAATTATAAGAGAAACCGTAGAAAAATAATTGAATAAAAACCTGATTTCATTAAAATTATAACCTGTTATGAGAAAAACTAATAGAAGTTGGAGCTTGTAATTTTAAATAATTCATAATCTATTCAAATATTTTCTTTTGTTCATTTTATACTTTTTTGGAAAAGCTCCTTTTCTCGAAGCACGTAACTTTTGATGGCTTAATTTTATTGATCTTACTACCTTTGCTAAATTATAGGGGTCGGCTTCCAGTCTAACAGACTAAGTATTTTTCATGAAGCGACTACTTACCTGACCTACACAACCCAGTTACTGGGTAACACGATACCTCTTGGTAAGACTGTAAATTTCAGAATACGACTGTCAAAGATCTACGAAAGTCTAATCCAACGGCTTAATGTGTTTGTATCATTGTAGTGTTGACTTACGACATTAAAGAAAACTGATTGGACAGGTCCATTCCACTTTTAAAACATATTTACTAGAAATTAAGAATATACAGATAAGACTGACCAAGTTAGCAAACAGGTTAAGAAAAAGCGTAACAAAGAGTACAATAAATTATTCTCCATTTGTAAAATCTTGCCAGCAGATATAAAAATTGAATATTTGATAGGCTTAGAACACTATTATACTGATAAGTTCAAGGTGCATGTTAAAAAGTGTTGTCCGAGCGGTGGGATTCTCCTTTCTTGCGGAGATGGCTACAGCTTCATGCCAGCGCCTGCACATATATATATTTTTGACTTTGTTATTATTATTATTTTTGTGGACGTTTGTGATATTTTATTTTATTTTTTGATTTTATTGTTGACATTTTTAAACATTTGACTTACAATTCTAATTTCAATTTCAATTTGTCTATTATAATTTGTATATTATATAATCAAGTAGTTGTAAGTAATAGTACGTATAATAACATGTATAGTGCAAGCATGGCAAATGTGTCCTTTTTAATTTTTATATGGGTTGAAGACCTGAAATAAATGAATTAAATTAAATTAAATTAAAAATATGTATAACACAAGGAGTGTGAGAGAGAGAAGACTAGTACAACCAAAAATAACAAACTATTACGGGAAAAGAACGTCTAAATATTTGGTGCCAAAAGTGTTTAATAAAATAGTTTTTTTAAGGAATAACTCCAGACCTCATCTACTTTTATAAAATAGATATGATTTACGTGTTAAAGTGTCGTACAAACCTACTTGTGGCAATAAAATCATATATGATTAAAAAAAACTATCACACTAGTAAAAACGTCGACACAAAATAAAACATACATAGAGTCGGGTAACACAAGTTTACGTTCCATATATGGCGGGATAGTGATGTCCCGGCTTATCTGGTCGCGTCGTAAAATTGTCTGTGCAAAAGGGTTGTTAAGGCGTTCGTCCATTGGACTGAAAGCTTGGACGGAAATAATCTGAAATAGTAGCGAATCTCGTATCTGTGCTTTTTGCGGACATTTTCTTTTTTCTTTTTGACGCTGTGTCGTCATTTGGTTCTCATTTAGGATGTTGTAAGTCATGGTAGGTATTAGGTGTTTTTAGGTTATAGTTGCTACCTTTAAGTTCAATATTGTACTTTCGAGCGCAAAGCTGTTTAGTGTATTTGAATTCGAATCTCGGCTATCCGATGGATCTTGCCGATTTTTAATATTGCCGTTTTGATATCCCACTATAATTCTGATAACATTATAAATGGGAAACAGTTTGTATGTTTGCAAGTTTGTTACTCAATCACGTTAAAACGGCGGAACGGATTTGGAAGAAATTTGGCACACATATAATTTATAATCTGAATTATCACGTAAGATACTTTTTACCCCGGTAGTACGTTCTCGTAGGAAATTTTTTGGACCTCCACGCAGGCCAATTCGTTGGCAAAACCAAGTAATTAAATCATTCCGTTAGTACATACGTTCCCGTGGGATAATTTGAGACGCGGGCGAAGTCGCTGGCAAAATCAAGTAGGTAAATACTATGACACTCCTACTAATAGTTATGCTAATTTTTCTACTGTTTGTAATTGAACACATCCATACAGCAATTTTGCTTAAGAATAATATTACAAAAAAGTACCTTCTTTAAACATGCATATATATTCACATATTCATAGTGTTCATGCCTTCCAATTTTGATAAGCAAACAAGGGCGCTATTTACAACGTCTATCTCGAAAAAGGAACAAAATAAATTGAGATAAGCCTGCGGCCTTCCGGCTTCATTTTGTAAAAAAAAAACTTGTTTACATTTTATCATGTTATTGCAGTGTGTGGAGACCTCAACTAGTCTATGGAATTGTGGCGGGAAACGAAATGAAACGTCATCAACTGAGAATGGACAACACTATTGTGCGTTGTTTATGGTTATAGTTTCTTTTTTCTTACCAGCTTGCTATTTTTCAGTGTTGGTCCATAGATAAAATAACAAGCTAGAGCTGTAAGGAATACATAAGAAGTATGACTTGATGATACTTATCCCTCTTTTTAAACATGTATGTACATACATATGTACCTACATATTAATAATATTGATTCAAGTATGTTAGCAATGTCTGTTTTAAAGCTTACAGACAATGACAGAAATTAAAGAAAAATAATAATCGTTAGAATTACGATTGTATTAATATTTTATGTAAGACTAGCTTACACCCGCGACTTCGTCCGCGTTAAATTTCTTGCTCCCCTGACACTCCCAGTTGCAACAAATCGCCTGCCCCTGCAGTCTTCGTCTTCTTTCTTTTTGCTCGGCTCCTAAGGGTCTTCGCATGATATTATATTGACTATGGCTTTCCTAGTAGGTTGTGAGTTCAAACCCAAGCAGGCGCATTACTTTGTGTAAATTATTTCATCACCACTGCTCTCAAAACGGTGAAGGAAAACATCGTGAGGAAACCGGCATGTCTTAGAACCAAAAATTCGAAGACATGTGATATCTACCAACCCGCACTGGGCCCGCGTGGTGGATTATGGCCCACTCTCTCTCACCGAGAGGAGGCCTGTGTCCCAGCAGTGGGAACATTATAGGCTGATGATGATGGCTTTCCTCGATGAATGGGCTATCCAACACTAAATATAGCTCTTGAGATCAGTACGTTCAACCAAACAAACTCTTCAGCTTTATAATATTTACAATAAAAAAAACGTTATAGTACGCCAACCTTAAAAGACATATGTACAGTCACGAGCAATAATATATATACATTGTCACATTTTCTAAAATATCTTTACTTCTACCATTCAAAAAATATGTGTGCGATATTTTTTCTAAATTATCTAACCATCAAACTGTGTCAAAACTGGGTATACATTAGTTTCACAATAATATAAACGAAACAAAATCAGTAAAAAGTTTACACTTCCAGTGTAATTTTTAAGTATCCATGACAATTTCTATAACATATCTACAATTGTATACGTGTTATAGGAATTGTCATGGATACATTAAAATGAGATTGAAAGTGTATACCTACTTTTTCCTGTGTTTGTTAAGTTTATTACAGTAATAACTACAGTTTTATAAATAAATAGGGGTTGGTTACTGCAATAAAACAAGGACTTACAAAATCAGTGTTTTCATATGTAAAAATACGATATGGCACGTTGTTTTTATTGATTTTATAGCGATTTCAATAATAATCACAATAAAACAGGAAATAAATATTTATCCAGCTGTACTGCACGACAACAAAAAACAACCGTAATGCGCGCCTATCCCTTCTGTATGATTTGCAATGTTGCCGTAGGCATCTAATAGCCCGCCGGCCTCGTCACCATCGGGGCGGTCCGGCCGATGCTAGAGGACTGGCTTCGGAGAAGGCACGGCTCCCTGTCATTTAGGGCGACGCAGGTGCTCTCGGGGCACGGTTGCTCCGGGTAGGCAGGGAGTCAGACGCTCGGTGTCATCACTGCGTCCATTGTCCGGAAGACACGGAGTTCGTATGCTTGCAGAATGCGCAGCTTGGGAGGAGCCGCGTCGAACCCTTGTTTCGCAAGAAGGAAACGATCTGTTGCTGCCGGCTGTGATCCGTTCTATGGTCGGTGGCGCAGCGTCGTGGGATGCGATAATCTCCTTTAGCGAAAATGTCATATCGCAGAAGGAGGCAGCGGAAAGGTAGAAGGAGATTTCGAGTGTTCTCCCAGCCCACAACAGGCGCACCGGGCGTCGGCAGAGTACCCTCTGCCGACGCCTGGTGCACCTGCTAAAAATTCATAAAAATACATGTAGATATTTAGGGGGGCCGGTAGTGGACATTATCGGTAGACGCCCTCTACCAGCCCCCCTAAATGGGTCCAAGGACGGCGGACTCGGGGACGTCCGCCGCCCCCTATCATATATGACCCGAGGTGGTGGCGCGTAATGTACTTACCACGCGCGCTCCTCTTAGACGTTGCGGGGGGAGTCAAACACCTCACTCCCCCTGCTTGACCAGACGGGGCCCGCAGCGGCGGGCCGGCACCAGCGTAAGGCTGCGTTGAAGAATGCTTAAGCGTCCCCGTAGCCCCCGGTGCAAGTGTGCGAGGACACGGGGTGGTTTTAGTCAGTAGAAGTCTGAGAGACCCCTCCGTCCGCCCCAGGGCAGAGGACATCCATGAGGATTTCCACCACGATAAGGAATCTAAAACAATAGTTTTAGGACGGTACACGGAAATAAAAACAGTGGACGGGCGAGTCGATACCACTCACTGATGGCTACTTTTACCTTACTATGACACAATATGTATAACGCAATGATAAAAAATCAAAAATTAATAATACAATAAGATCCTATAACTATTTATGTACTCTGGTTTTGTCAATTAGGTAAAATCACAATTTGGGTTCCTTTTGAACCCGAATTGCAACTTATTTCCGAGCTCAAGGTGCTTGAAACTGCTGCTTTGTAATTGTTTACATAATTTCGAAACTGTACTGTAAGCATGTTTTTGAAATTTCCTTGCATTCATAATTACGTAACTAAAAGTTAATATTATTTTTTGGTAATCTATTGTTGACAAAAATTTGATAAAAATGTGTAGTAAATTTTGACACAGTTTAACGTTTACATAATTTTTGGACACACATAGCATACTTATTTTTGAGATTTAATGTTGCTACATGAATTTGAATTTTAAGGGCGTTTCTATGTTGTTGCTCGTGACTGTATGTAATTGCGGACTTTTTCTTAGATAGTTTTTTGAGGAACGTTTCCGTCGTACATGATTGTTGCGTTACTAGCGCACGCAACGGAAGCTTTAAAAAGCAATAACTTTCCTCGTTTTAGCAACATTTTTCATTGCTCCGCTCTTGTTGGTCATAGCGCAATGTTATATAGCCTATAGCTTTTCTCGACAGGTGGACGACTAAACACTAAAAGAATTTATCAGTTCGAATCAGTAGTTCCTGGTATTAGTGCGTTCAAAACAAACTCTTCAGCTTTATAATATTAGTATAGATTTTATCCATAATTTTCCTGTATGTATCGATCAACTCCTAATTGCGGGATAATGGCGTAACACATATAAAATGGCCATCGGTCGCAAGGACTGTTTTTGACAGTTCAGCTAAGTTCATTGCGTTTTTACGTTGCTAAGCAGACGAATAATTCAAACCTGTGAGGCAATGGATTATGAAGTTCCGTCAAAACCCTGAGTATGTTATGAAATTAAGATACTGGTCATATAAATCCAGCGTAAATAATATCGAGACGATAAGACTGTTTAAAATGATCTAAACAACTGTGAAAATTAAATATTAACTCAATGACAGAAGGAATGTTACAGAATAAAGATACACGACAACTATCATTCTGACAAGAACTTTATCCAATTGAGATAAAGTTTAATTTTCTTAATTGTTGAGATCAATTTGAACAGTTTAGTCGTCCCGATATTTTTGACGTTGACTGTACCATAGCCCTGTCATGTGTGGCCATTTGTAAGTTATAAACTACTAGTCACAATAAACCCTAAAATGTATGATTTAAGTTACGAGAAACTCTCTCAAAACTCCCTAATAATACCTACAATATGAATTCTATTTTATGTTTTCTATCAACAACCTTTTCCAAGAAAATTAGACCGTTTTTTCATTTACTTGTCTTTTTCGTTCACCTTTCATTGTAGTCGGTTACAAAAGCCTACACAACCAATACAATCCTAAATTACAAAAACACAAAATTGAACCCCGTGTACACAGTTCTTTGATAACTTATTTGATTTCTGTAAGTAGGTTTGTACAAACACTTTTACACGGCAACGATATTTTTTTAAACTAGATGAGGTCGGCGACTCTGAGAAGAAAGGCCGAAACAAACTCAGAGGTCACAGTCTCTTCCAGACAAGTCCAGACATAATCTTGGTCCCATCATGTGAAAACCATGTAGATTGGTGCCTGAAATGGCCTTTTGAGGAAAGAACCACACACATTGAGTGGACCTGTTCAGTCAGTGCACGCGTTTGTGACGAATTGAGTAGCTCAACTCAGAACTTAAGAAGCTCAACGATTCGACGAACAATATCCAGAGATGTGAATTATTTGAAATACATGTATTTTAAATACAAATACAAAATGCAAAATACCTATTTTTATTTTACATTTTAAATACTTTTTTCGAAATGTATTTAGTATTTTATTTGAAATACTTTATATAATATATTTAGTATTTGTAAAATACAAAATAATTTTGTTACATTTTTAATTCATAAATAAAAAATACTTTATTTATGAACGCACTGATTGTGATCCTAAATGTTGTCACCATTGTCACCAAAAATAATAATGCCAACATAACATAACGGGTTACCCGTCAAACAAATCTGACATCTGTGGTCAATGTCATTTGTCATGTCAATGAATCAGTGAATGGCGTAAATCGAACTGTCTTTGTGAGAACTGTTTGTGTAGATTATTTTGTTTTCATTGTGATTTTGCTCCGTTTTCTTCACTTGCTGGATGTTCCCAAGTCCAACATACTTACTTTAATAAAAAGAAGGAGAGAGCAGAATCGTATTATATGTTTGTTGAGGACTCTGATTCTTCAGCAGCCAGTGATAATGCCAATACTACAATAGATTTGGAAGCACTACAATATTTAAAAGATGAAGACAATACTTTAGAAGCCTTGAACAAATTTCCAAATGTAAAAAAAACTCTTCCTCAAATATAATACCTGCTTACCAAGTTCTGCACCTGTTGAACGACTATTTTCATTCGGTGGAATGATTATGAGGCCCCATAGACGTAACATGAAAGATGAACTCTTTGAACAAATACTAGTATTAAAATCAGTTAAATAATTAATAAGGTATTTTATTTGGAAAACCTATTTTGAAATACGTATTTTGCATTTTGTATTTAAATACTTTTATTTAAAACTATTTTGTATTTTTATTTTAAATACTAATGTACCAATGCATTTGCATTTTGTATTTAAATACTTTTAATAAACCATTTTTAACATCTCTAACAATATCAAAGAAAAGACAGTTGGGCAGGCCGCATAAATTACTCAAACTGCCAGATCATGATTACAACTTAAGAAATAAAGAAAGAAAAATAATCTTCACATTCACAATAATTAAAACAATATAATACTTTATTTTACAGCAGCGTTCTCTATGCATTTTACCACCTTACTGCGATCACCAACCCGCCTGCCAAGCGTGGCGATTATGGCAAAGCCCCCCAAACTGGGGGAGGCCTGAGTCCAGCAGTGGACGTCTTACGGCTGTAATGATGAATACTTTACTAAGTAAATATTCCAACTAAAGCTTCAGGACTTGACCTTTACAAACTAGGTAGGTACTAGATAGAACAGACCTAAAACTTTCAGTCTATAATTTAGTCTAGAAGTGCGGTCCCGTTTACCTGGAAACTTCATAAATACATTAACGTATACGTCACGTAAATGTGTTCTCACGTGCCACTAACGTACCTTATCTTAAATAACTTACTTAGGTTGCTTTACATACAAACCTGTGTAGGTACATACCTATTATTATTGACACAAAGACAGGTTGTAGAATACAGAGTGGGAGGGACACCAACACCTAATGACATATGTAATCGGTACAGGAATCTGAACCTCCCTGTGTTGATATTTATCGTCAGTAACTTAAAAAACAAATATTTCTGTTCCATGCATTATGACCGCGTAGGTATTGCACTTTTCTATGCAAAAAAAAAATTGTTAATGATGAGAACTTTCTGCGCTAGAGGGTTTGCGATTATGTGCTGAGTTCAAGATTTCAGTTTGCGCGTTAATGTCTGTTCCAGCCTTTATATTCATAGAAGACAATAATGAGAACCTCCTTGTGGTTTAAAGACCTATTTATGTCCTCATTTAAACATAAAGTTTAAAAGGAGTTCAGTGACATACACACGTGCAGAAGAAATGTATAAAGAGACCCGGTATTTTTCATTTGTAAATGAACGCTATGCCTTTACAACATGTAACAAAATTAACGCTAGACCTCGTACACCGAAGCTCGTTCGTTTATTCGTATAAAATACATGTGTCGTAATATATTTATATATGTATAAATTCAGCCTCTAATCCCACTACAGAATCAAGGCCTTCCTTTCCTTTTTCGACTCAACTCGATCCGGCCTGAGCCAATATTGACCAATCCCTCATATACGCGTCGAGTTCATCCCGCCACCTACAGCTGGGTCTTCCGCGATGCCGTCGCATATTTCTTGGGATCTATGCTATGGTGGTTTACGCCCACAATGTATCAGACATGCGGCAAACGTATCCGGCCCAGTCCCATTTGAGTTTAACTGCTTTTTGTGTGACGACACTGACGACTACAATTTGAGTCTTAAAGCGCAGTATCGTGTTCCGTATTCAGTCGGGCAGTCGAACTCCAAGGATACTAATCGCTCTAAAAAATGGGACAATAAATTACCGGTTGATATTATGAAGACACGAAACATCTATCTCAAAATGAAAGCTAACATAATAAAACCAAGTTAAATGGTAACAAACAAGGTGAATAACAAACTTCAATATTATGAGTAAACAAATCTTTTCTCCCCGAACGGATGGAAAGTTGTGAGCTACGCGTAAAGTTGGAATACATCAATAATATGAGAACTTATATGTTACACTCTCATATTTAGATTTTGACGTAAAAGAATACTTATTTTACTTTTCCAGACCATATTTCGGCAAATGGCGGATTTTGGTCACGGGGAGATATTATAGTGGACAAGTGTGTGCGCAGACACAGGTGCCCTCTCTCTTCTCTCACTCTCATAGTCCGATGGGACAACACGTTATTCGACACGACTGGAGAGAGATCAGGCGCAGGACCAACGGCTTAACGTGCTTTCTGAGACATGAAGTTATCACACCGCCAACTTTCAAAGTTCGAGCTGTTACTAAGAAATTCCTGATGGAGAAGCGGTGGTAATAAAATTGTAGAAATCTTAACGTTACGACAAGAAGGAGACAGAGAGAGTGAGATGGAGTGAGATAGTTGTCATGGTTTCCAAGGGTGCTAAAGGCACTGTGAGGTCAAAATGAAAATCCGAGATCGCTGTTCCGAAGATTTTTGATTTTTTTTATCGTGGGTGTCGTTTTCATGTTTTACGAGGGTGCTGAAACCGATAGTGAGATCAAAATAAGGTTTGAATATTTTAAAGAAAGATTCCGCACCGTTTCAATATACGGAGTTGAAAGAAAACCCATAAGGAACTTCGTTCCAGGCGGGGGCCCCCCAGCCTCACACTTTCTTTTCTTAGAACTATTTTTCCTGACTGAATTAACAATTGAAATGTTGCTACCACAGCAACGCCTTAGAAATAAATTGGTTTATCACATCTACATCCAATAAGTCTAACGACTAATGGCAACTTCATTCTAATGAGCTCTGCTATACAGACACTTAAGTAACGTTATGGATAAAAACTGTGAAAAAAGTGCCTATTAAATATATAGGTAAAGTCAACAATACACTAGCGCGCCAACTTCGTATAAAGAATGCCAAAGACTAAATAGAGTGTGTGTGAGCGAGTCAACTTTTAATGGAGTTTGTACGCGAAGTTCTGATGACGCCCGTCTTACGAGGCAGTGACGATAAACAATTGTAACGAACTCCTGAATAAAGTATATTGTTTGAAAGGGCCTGCGTAAGTTGATTTACTATCGTTTATTCACCGAAATATTGAGTTACATGAGGTTATTCATTCAGCTGTGTTGTTTGTCTAGTTAACTTGGTTAGGAGTTATTCAAGAAGGAGCTTCGTTAGAAGCTATTTATCCTGGATGTACTCTACCAACTTCTGCATTCCTGTCACCACGTAGATTGCTGCGTTGAAGAGCAACTGAGGGTTCTGGCTAAAGTACTGGTGATTTACATATCTCCATTTGGAAATAAATTTTCTCTTTGGACTATAGCAAGAGAATCGTCACCAATCATACAAAAACTGCCGGAAAAACTAAGTACTACAGAGCAAAGCAAGGCTACAATACCGTCTGCCGGGGTCGCGTGATTGTTCGAAAGAGATACCGTGACCCTGGCACATGGGCAACTGAAGGAACACGGGTGGGTTTTAGTCAGTAAAAGTTTGACATTGATGATTTCCCATCCAAAAAAAAGGCTACAATACCGTGTCAAGTTAAATATTGGAATTGGAACATAGTAACATAGCTCCGTATGTTCTGCCGGGATACAATCTGTCCAAGCGTGATGGATCCCTGCGCCATCCCATTCGTTCGTTTGTTTTCTTCTACGATGATATCGCACTAGAGTTGATCCAGACGTAGGCGTTTTACTACAGGCTAAATTGACAAATGTTAGAAAGAAAAGGCTGTGAACACACTTTATCTCAACGAAAAGTATTTATATATTGGATGGAGTCGTATTTAAGCACTCACTATTCTACATGATGTGCTGTTTCTAGCCAAACTCTAATTTTAAAAGTACTATTGCTTTTATCTAATATTAGCTAAACGTTAAACACCAAAAAACGTTCCGTAAATATTTACTCTATGGAAAGTAATGAAAAAAAGAAAACCGTTCAAAAGATTCTTTACGACGACAATTCAAAAAAGGAATCGTTTCACCATGACCGATTATAAAGAATCCATTCGCGCGCCGATCAATCAATGTCCTTCAGCAAACAGGATGTTATTTAAAAAAAAAAAGCTTTATAGGTACCTACGTTACGCATTTTTCGATTTGATGACGGAAAAGAATGAAGTTTGACATGTAAAGAAATAATTTAGCACTTTGAATTGAGAATTCTAAACACATATTGAAAACGGACTAATGGTAAAGAGGTCTATATTTATTCCTTTGGAGGTAAAAGCAAGTATGTAGCTTTGTAGTCTTATTTTGGGTAAGGAAACGGAGGTACTTTGAGAGGGAGAGCTTTACTTCAAAGTGTAGTTACAATCTACATCTGTGCATATATGTAGATCGCAGATGAATTCTCGAAACATAACCGATAGCCGTTTTATAAAACAGCTCCGCTGTATAAAACAGCTGAACGATGTATTAGTGTTTTTCGATGATTACTGAACTTTATACACAGAATTACATAAACGTTTTGCATTTATTAATGGGTCAGAGGTTATCTAAACCGCGTAAAATTAAACGTCAAATTATAGATTTTAGCCCTATACTTTGACGTTTGTGACTTATACAGTGTCATGTCGCTGAAAAACAGCGCTGGGGCTCTGTCTCGCATAAGGTCATAGCATTATGCTGAGCGATGGCCGTTTTGCGTGGATGTGACGCAGGTTTTCCCCAGCTTTTTCTTTTTTATGTGTGGGTCTTTCTTTGCGTATTGTGTACCGTAAATAAACGTATTTTCTTTATTTCATAGCAACAATAAGGTAAACTTCAGTTAGCCGTTAAATTATATCTTCTGCCTTCAGTTCGAAACTTAAATATTATATGGAATTTGATCATGGAACAAACATGGAGTTGTCACGTATTTGTACTAAAATAACTCATATTGGTTCCAACCACATTACAAGTTAGCTTTAAGAAACTATCGCGGAGTTTGGATTGCACGTACAAAACATATTGGGCTTTAACATGCTAAAATTGCCTTGTTTATATTTTAAAGCGCTTCGGGAATATGCTCTCCTAGTACCAATATTGTGACTGTGTAATCTTGTGCAATATTTTTTGAAGGGAATAAAATAAATAAATTAGTTGATGGTCCCGATGGGCGATCATGCATGCGATTGGCGAAGTTTAAAAATATATTTTCTACTTGAATTTTGCAGTTAATTCTAGCTGAGAAAGCTGTATTTAAATGAAGCTCTCAAATGCGTGTTTTATTAGCATTCGTATGACGTTTGTGTTAAATGCATTTTCATATATTTGATGCGGAATAAGATTTTAAACAGACAGCGAAATTTTTAGGCAGAGAGAATTAGAAAGAGAGGAACCACCTTGCAACGGCCAGCTGACTAGACACAAAATAATAAGAAATAAAATTAATTAGTAATGACTAGTATCAAGAATGGTTAACACTTAATAGTCTAAGCCTCAATTCAAATCGCGATCAGATTCTATAACTAACCCTGTCATGCCCTAATTACGGGTGAAAATAATGAAGTTATATATATCCAGGTAGTCCTCAGCTGTCAGAAATCGTTGAAGATTTCGTCGCTTTATTGACTTACCTACATTTGTATAAACCAAGTAAAAAATACTTCTTAAAACTATGGAAGAACGGAGTCTCCCTAACACAGGCTTATCTGTTTATCTGCTTAACATGAGGCTCCAATCACTAGTTATCAAGTTTTCTTTTTTTTTAATAATAAACCATTTTTAATTTTAATTTCGGATAAACCATGCTGACGGGGAGCTTAACCGGCGTGTCGCAAAAATCGAGAGAGTTACACGAAAACAAAGGTCAAGATATATTCCATGTACATCCACGCGGGCGAAGCCGTGGGCAAAGACGAGTATTAAATAAAGCAAAATGAAACGTCAGTAATCGCATCTCCAATAAAATATGTCTGCTCGAAATCAATATTCGATTATAAATCGACTCAGCGTATTTCGGAGCCGACCACGGCTATGCGGTATTTAATATTTATACCTTTAGAGAGTTAAATGTACATTTTGCCTATTTCAACCTTCAATGGAATTGGTTTCTAGTCTAGCTGCTAGATACGGCTGAATATCAATATTTTAGCAGTAGCGACGGCAGTCTTCGCTAACAGTTTGATTTAAGTAATAGTACTTTATACAACGTGTAACATAATTCACGGAAGACCTCATACTCCTCAATAAGAGTATTGAGTTAAAATCATATTATAATTACTTCAATTTTTGAAGTGAAAACTTCTTTAGTGGAAAAAAGTACACAACGCCCCCAGCGTTGTGCACTTTTTTGTAATGGGTAAAAAATGTTAAACTCGCGTCAGGACACGTGACCTGATCGAAAATTCGTAAGACGGACAGAGAGTGATTTTTCTGAGAGATAAACTTTTTAATCTAATATAAATTGTCATGTTTGTGTACGATAGCGCAATAAATAAATATTGTATAATATATGTATTCTACCACATAAACTTTTATACTAATAATTAAAGCAATTCGTGCAAAATTATTTCCAAATATTTTGGAATATCTCATAATCAATATACATTCCAAAATATCAAAAATGCACAACGGTAATATTCAAGTTTTCACTTCTGCCGGCAACCCGTCGTTTTTTTTTTAACTGTTGTTATTGAGAAAAACGTTTTGACCCTAGTATTACTTTAAGCTTTTCAAAATGAGTCTCAGTACTTTGCAACAAGACTCAATTTACAGCAACACAACTCAAAATACAGCCTTTTGCTAAGCAAAGGCCCCTCCCAAATCATCCCAGGCATCATTTTCCATGTTATATTACCTCTAATTGTCCATCTTAAACCCCTGTGACGTTGCAATGATAAAATTTAAGGATTGACAATCCTGTAGTCCTGAAAAAATATATTGAGTAGGTTGTAGTTGAAGTCCTGAAGCGAAAATAACACGATGAAGTATTACCAACACCAAAGTAAACATTACCTAAGTTGGTACTCCAATAAACTTCTTTCTGAATTGGTATTCCTAAACTAATCCGAGAAGCTCTACTTACACTATGTATTCCGAGTCCTTAACGATAATACTTCGATACCGCTGTCGCAAGGATGAATATTTTTCCGATAAACAACGATCACGACAAAATGTCAAATGTCATTGAATTTGTCTCTCAGGTACTTCAGAAGATAAATAATAGCCTTATATGTATATTTATCTAGAGAATTAAACTAAAATAACTTTCACTATGAATTCTGTTCCGAGAATATTTTGTAAATAGCGTGGGAACAACAATAAACAGTGAGGCAGTAATACGCTATTGTTTCTATTTCTGAAGGCTTAGGGGCTTCAGAACGTGCTTCTGAGTTTATGTAATCCTGGTACACATGTGTTATATAGTTAAGGTTTGCTACACCGCTAATTAATATTACGACTTTGGTACTAAGAGTAGGTTGCGTATGAGGCTTGTGTCTAAGTATTAACAGCCACACGGTCCGATGGATCAGGTTAAACTACTCTTGCCGCGGTTTGTCCCCATCTTTACATACCAAGACTCCTCCGTGCCTCGGAAAGCACGTTAAGCCGTTGGTCGCGACTGTTGTTAGTTGATTTTTGACAGTCATTACGTGTCGTCAGTAGCCAGAAGTCTTACCCAAAGTGTAACCCAGTTACTGGGTTGTAGAGGTCAGATAGGCAGTCGCTCCATGTTAAATATTGGTATTCAGCTGCATACGGTTAGACTGGAAGCCGACCCCAACACAGTTATATAATAGACTAGCTTTTGCCAGCGGCTTCGCCTGCGTGGAGGTCGGAAATTATCCCGCGGGAACATACTACCGGGATAAAAAGTATCCATTGTGTTACTCCAGGCTATAATCTATCTGTGTACCAAATTTCATCTAAATCAAGTCAATAGTTTTTGCGTAAAAGAGGAACAAACAACCATACATACAAACTTTCGCGTTAATGATATTACTAGCTTTTGCCAGCGGCTTCGCCCGCGTGGAGGTCGGAAAATATCCTGCGGGAACGCACTACCGAGATAAAAAGTAGCCTATGTGTTAATCCAGGTTATAACCTAACTGTGTTCCACATCCAAATCCGTTCAGTAGTTTTTGCGTGAAAGAGTAACTAACATCCACACATCCATACATACAAACTTTCGCATTTATAATATTTGTAGGATAGTACGAAGTAGGATAGGATAGAAAAATTTCCGTTTTAAAGAGTCAGAAGGAACCTAAGTTCCTATAGGAATAAAGTTTAGTAAAAACTTATCTTTTTCAGCTTCAAAACTCAACAACTAATCTCCTAAATCACAATACTATCGTCTAAAGATCTGCCCATAGACAGTGTAGTTATTGCAAAAGTGCAATTTCCTGCTGTAGTGGGGAGTGCTGTATTTTAGCTCGTAGTAGGCCGCCAGGGGCAATGTCCGGTGCCGGCCGGACGGGCGGACGGTCGGACAGCCGGACAGGCGAACGAAACTACCCACTGCATTTATTTAACAGGATGTACGGAGCAACTTTAAGTTTTATCTTTTTGAAATTCCGAAACGATTTTGAATTTATTTGTATGATCTGAATTACTATCTTAAACTTAAGCGGAAAAAATATAAAACTAAGGTCAGGTCTGCTATCTTGTATGCGTCAGAATGTTGCGCCACAAAAGGGATGAATGAAAGGAAATTACATGCAGTTGAGATGACAATGTTAAGAGGGATGTGAGGTGTTAAGAAATAAGTACATAAGAGGAAGTCTGAAAGTGGCACCGATAGCTGAAAACTTGTGTGGGAATTGTTGCGGATGTCTTATATAGTCACGTGGTACGGAGGAATGAAGAAAATGTCATGAGGAAGTTATTGAGTATGAATGTTGATAGCTATAAGACTATAGGGAGACCAAAGAAACGATGGATAGACTGTGTGAATTATGAGATGGATAGAAAGGGGTGTCTACTGAGATGACGACTAACAGAGAAGTTTGGTAGAAAAAGACATGTTGCGCCGACCCCAAATAAATTGGAGTAAGGGCAGGAAAATGATGATACATTATTTTGCATACAATTGACACAATATTCTGTATAGCTAAACAAGTGGATGTAATCACTAGGAAGTGGTGAGGGGTGGGCGTTTTGGCGAACTGCCTTATGTAATATTGAAGCTCAAAAAGTGCTGACTTTCAGTCTAGTTTACATAAATGACTTTTGATTTTTGATTGTAATATCAAACTCAGACTATAACAATTTTACACCATGTTTAAGGCAAACAAAGCAAGAGCTGGTTAGCTAAAACTTGTTAATGATTGTTGACACCGAATTATCTCTGTTTCTAGGTAGGTACTTCTAGAATCATATACTAGTAGGTAGAAAAAAAAAAATATTGTAATATCAGAATTCAACTTTTATTTAGAGAGAAGGGTGAGCTTTTATTATAATCTTTACTATTTCTGGGAAAGATACCTCCGGCGCTTGTCCGTTTAATTAAATTTCTTTGAAAAAAGGTCGACCTGAGCATTAAAAATATAAAGTCGCCAGGATGAAATGTCAAGCTGCAGAGCTCTAGGAGAAAGTCACAAAAAAAAAACTTTTAAATTACAAACCATCCTTGTTTTACTTTCTAAAAATTCAAAAAAATATAACGGTTGCATAAAACGCGGGAACAAAGCTGCACGCTCTTTGGTCGGCCATTCGAATAGTATCGCTGCTCGAGAGCGGGGGAACGGCAGGAGTGGTGCCACTCGACATAGATTCAGTTGCGTTACTATTGTTGGAGAAACTCGTGGAAAACTAACTAGGAATAAGGCTTGGATGCTGTATTGTGATTTTTTGAAAATCGAATATGAGAACCATTTTAAGTCATAAAAAACACCATAAATATAAAACAACCAGTGGTTTGCCATGGCATTCAAAAGCTTACAAGGTTATTCAGCGGTGCGTCTAGAGCGCCGTACTGTAAAGTAACCGAGCCGCCTTGAATGTACTTCTTTTTAGGGTTCCGTTGCCAAATGGCAAAAAACGGAAACCTTATAGATTCGTCATATCTGTCTGTGTGTCTGCCCGTCCGTATGTCACAGCCACTTTTTCCGAAACTATAAGACCTATGCTGTTGAAACTTGGTAAGTAGATGTATTCTGTGAACCACATTAAGATTTTCATACTACAATTAAAAAAAAATTTGGGGTTCCCATACTTAGAACGGAAACTCAAAAATTTTTTTTCATCAAACCCATACGTGTGGGGTATCTACGAATAGGTCTTCAAAAATAATGTTGAGGTTTCTAATGTCATTTTTTCTAAACTGCATAGTTTGCGCGAGAGACACTTCCAAAGTGATAAAATGAGTCCCCTCTCCCCGTAACTTCTAAAATAATAGACTGATAAAACTAAAAAAAAAATATGATGTACATAACCATGTAAACTTCCACCGAAAATTGGTTTGAACGAGATCTAGTAAGTAGTTTTTTTTTAATACGTCATAAATCGTAAACCGCAATTTATCTTTCATTCAATCAACTCAAATATAAAAATTAAAAAGAAAGAAAAATCAAAAACATAAACCTTATGCATAAACCGAGAATACCTACAGGTTTGTACAGAACCCTCGGTGCGCGAGTCCGACTCGCACTTGGCCGGTTTTTTTACAATGCCATTTGCTATTAAGGACTTGTGTTGTAACGTGCAGAAATCGATAATATTTTGTACTTAGGAAATTACTGTTATGGTATTCTGCTCATGAAACCAAGAAAGTTAAATATTGCTTACTCTGCCTTTTTATGTATAAATAGAACGGCTCTTGAACAGTAAAAAAATCTTTTAAAATGAAGCTGTATTGTTCAAAAGAGCAGTACTAATTCAAATGGGACTAGCGTTCACACTAGGATTCCCTCCCTGTGTCGTAGAGACTAGTTTGTCCTTGGTCTTGCAATTATCCATATCCTTATCCATACTATCCATGTACTATATATATATACTAATTATTATTATATATATACTTATAGTAATAGTATTAGTAATAGTAATATAGTAATAGTAATATAGTAATCCATTCCATACTAATATTATAAATGCAAAAGTAACTCTGTCTGTCTGTCTGTCTGTCTCGCTTTCCTGCTAAAACTACTGAACCGATTTAAATGAAATTTGGTACACAGATAGTTTAGAGCCTGAGAAAGGATAGGCTACTTTTTATCCCGGTAGTATGTTCCCGCAGGATAATTTCCGACCTCCACGCGGGCGAAGCCGCTGGCAAAAGCTAGTATAACATATGTAGTAGGTAGATACATTTCCTCTTTTATTTGTGCGTCTGTTTGGGTCATGTCGGACTTCTATCGACTATTACTCCAATATTCCTTCTTCTTCCATAAGTTGGGAACCCGAGTGAAACACGTACATTCGACGCACAGTAGTGCGGACATAACATGGTTACTGGACTTAAACCTACCTACGTAACGTTTCGGATCGGTTTCTAGTGTAACCGAATGCACCTGAATACCAGTATTTTATATCGAGCGACTGTCTATATGACCTTCACATTCCATTTATTGTCAGAACAGACTTTCAGCACTCTGACGACCCAAAACAACTGTCAAAGATCCACGAGTGACAGCCAGGACCGAATGGATGAACGTGATTTCCGAGGCACTGAGATCTTGATGCGTAAAGATGGTCACCCATCCACGAATCAACAACGAAAGGCGTAGCTTAACCTGATCGATCGAACCATGCGGCTATTTTGAGTTAACCACAAACCCACTGTCCTTTGTTTTTTTTTTAAGAAGTTTTCACGAGAAGTGTAGAGTCTTTTAAAACCTTCGACAGACACTTGTCTAAGTGTCATTTCCGGGTGAGTATCAATCGAGTTGTAATCCAGTAGTAGGACAGCTCGTTACGGCGGCAAAATGTTACAGATGCAACACAGAACTGTGGCTGCGGACGTAAAATTTATGGACGATTGTGCGGCACGGCAAGCCGGGCCACAGATAGTTTATTTTTCAATTGTTACTTTTGTTTTTAAATAACTGGGAAGTGTAATTAAAGGGTTGTTTTGTATTTTAATAGCACTTTTTGTTAATAAAAATATCGCTATGAATATTAAAGTTTACTTTTATTTTGGTTTTTCTTGGTTTTCAGAGGTTTATCTGTTAAGTACATATTTATGAGTTAAATGGAAAGCGCTTCAACGGGAAAATGGTGTATCAATTGTTTGTTTCTCAAATTATCATCTTGGATAAGTTGTTTCGTTTATTTAGATTAGAGTTTACTTTGAGTTTATTTGTATAAGATTCTGAACTTACAATAAATTGTCAATAAGAAGGTATTCATAACGGACGAGTTCATCGACCTTTATATTTTTGTATTAGCAGAAAAATCAGAGGGCAGATTTTAATTAAAAGTTTTATGCTATGACCACAACAACGGAGTTATTTTTAATATCCTTTTACTTTTCGTTTTTATTAGTTGGATGATAGATACCTTCTATCATAATAAAAAAAACAAAATAGAAAAAATCCTCGGAGTATCGAATTTACATAAATGCAGTGATGTACATAGAGTTTTAAAAGGTAATCAGAATACATAAGAATATTAGCCTTTTCTGTTTAAAGGGTTCCGTACACAAAGGGTGGACCCTATTAATAAGGTTCTGCTGTCCACCCGTCTGTCACAAGGCCTTTTGACCCGAAAAGTAGACTCTTGAAATTGTCACAGAGTATGTACAGCTATGGCTGCTATAACAAAGGACAATCTTTCTCAACTATGTTAGGGTCGGCTTCCTAGTTACACAACCCAGTAACTGGGTATTACCATACCCATTAGTTAGACTGATTGCCAGACTTTCAGGCTTCTAACGACCCGTATCGACTATTAAAGATCAATAAATGACAGCCGGGTGTAACTGCTGAACTTCCTTTCTGAGGCACGGAGTGCTCTTGATATGTAGTTAATGTCTGGTAGTCACCCATCCGCAAAATGAGTGTGGCAAGCGTAGCTTAACCTTAGATCGACCCGTAAGGCTGATTATTTGGCTGGTATAACAATAATAAAATAAAGTTAACAATTAGACGGGCCCATACAATAAACGTTTAATTTTAATAAAGTATTTAAAAAAACTATCTACCATGTTTTAAATTTTGTGCACTCGGCCGGTTTTGTAATAATACCTAACGCTGTGCCGGTATTCGTGTCGTGCCGGACGTAAAGTATAGCACCACCCCATTTTATAAAAGGTGACTAAGTGACTTACTAGAGAATGGGCAGTAGCGTTCTCTATGCATTTTACCACCATGCTGGGATCGCCAACCCGCCTGCCAAGCAAGGCGATTATTGCAACCCCAAAAATTGAAGGAGGCCTATGTCCTGCAGTGGACGTCATTCGTCTGACATGACGGTGACGATGACTTAACGATGTATCTATACTAAAGTTCAAATGTCAAACGCTCTAATCGGAGTTGTAAGGAACTATTTGGAAACAATATAATAAGTAGGAAGGTAACTGATAAAGTTAACTGAACAAAAACAATAATAACTTGTTCCTATGAAAAGTAAAGCAGTTCAGAACCTAAAATAAGTCTAGATATCGAGGGTATAGTGCTCAAACTCAGTAATTTCGAACTTCTTGGGTTTGAGCACTATAACCTCGGTCTATCAGTTACATTACAAGCCCTGCCTGCAAAATATGAAGAAAGAATACGTTGTTCACATGTGAGTGAACAACGTAATCTTTCTTCATATTTTTACTTGTAATAATTGCGGGAAAGAGCACTAGTCATTAGTAGGGTAAAGTTAAAACCTAATAAGTACGAAATTGACAATTTCGTACTTATTGGGTTTGAGCATTTTCCAGGTGGAATTTCCGTATTTTCGGAATATTTCAATGCCAATCAAGAAGACAGAGAAGTGAACTGCCATTCAAACTAGTCTACGAGTAATAACAAATTCATTATGATAGGTGGTGGAGAAATTATATAACTTTTATACAAATTATCCACTAGTTTGAATCCTGAAGCCTCTGGCGTTTGAAGGTAATTTCATTCAGTTTAAATAAATTTTCTTAGAAATTTTAAATAAGGTGGGAAAACTTGAGAAATCAGATATCTTTTTAGCAGAAATGAGCAGATATTTCACTGTGGGATAAAATTACTAATCACAATTTTTCTTCTATTACTTTTTCTTAGAATTCGCCGATTTGGGATCACCATCATCATCATCATCATCATCATTTCAGCCGTAAGACATCCACTGCTGGACATAGGCCTCCCCCAAATTTGGGGGCTTTGCCATAATAAATAAATTTGGAACCCTGAACCCTGTGGAAGGATATAGGCGATTTTTCATCGATATAATAAGCAAACGAAGCTAGTAATTCCTAAATCTTACTAAACACTAGATAATGTTAAAGATTTCGTATAAATTGTATACATATATGAAATCTGTGAATTTGTGTACAGTAATAAGGGATTGTTCGACAAAGCGTATGAAGTAATCTCTCGAACAACAGACAGACTTGTACACTTATAAAAGGGATCCGCACAGACTTGTACACGTATAAAAGGGTTATCTTAAGTCAACCAAGTATGCTAAAACCTGCTTTGTGATGTGTGTACATATTGTACACAATATGACTACAATACTGAAAGAAATAAAATTATTAAGTAAATAATACTAACTCACATAAAAACAAACTATATAAATAGCTGAATTTATATAAATTTTATGACAATAAAGATTTATTTAACTAAAGTATAAAATATGTAGCTATTATTGATAATGTTTGTAATGTTGATGTGAATTTGGGCAAAAATCTGTTGTCATTGTTTGAGCGTGTAATGAGCGAAATGTCACGAGGAAAGTTTTGAGTATGCATGTCGATAGCTATAAGAGTAGGGGAAAGATGAGCCAAAGAAAAGATGAATGGACTGTGTGAATGATTATATATGCATACAAAGAGAGTGACTACCGAGATGAAAACTAATAGAGAAGAATGGAAGAAAAATACGTGGTGCACACACCACAAATGTAATTGGTATAAGGACAGGACAATAATGTTTGTGTTGTAAGATCTGAATCACTATTATTGTATTGCCATTGCAATTTATCTGCGACATTGTATAGTTCACCTAACTCGTGTATTAATTACTAGCTTCTGCCCGCGACTTCGTCCGCGTCAAATTTTTGCTCCCCTGACCCTTCCCGTCGCATTGATTTGCCTCATTTTTCGTTGCTGCTCGCTCCTTTTCAGTTATAGTGAGTCAACCTTAAAAGATAGACATATGCTCTCGCGGACTTTTTTTTAGAACTTTTTAAAAGGAACAATTCCGTTTTACATGATTTTGCGTTACTTTAACCGTTTACGCAGCGCACGCAACGAAAACTCTCAAAAGGAATAAATTTTCCCCGTTTTTGCAACATTTTTCATTACTGCTCCACACCTCTTTGCTGTAGCGTGATGTTATATAGCCTATAGCCTCCCTCAATAAATAGGCTACCCAACACAAAAAGAATTTTTCAATTCGGACCAGTAGTTCCTGAGATTAGCGCGTTCAATCAAACAAACAAACAAACAAACAAACAAACTCTTCAGCTTTATAATATTAATAAGTATATATATTATATTAATTATATTATAAGTATAGAATAGTATAGATTTTGCATACAATTGATACAATATTTTGTATAGCTAAGAAAAGGCTAGGCAGATGATGATGATAGAAGATAGATTAGATATTTAATGGATGCTAGTTCATTTTTTTTAGTCTCGCTGTATGTGCACGCATGGGTCAAAAACTACTGAAGGGATTTTAACCAATCTTGGTACGATTGTAGTCCATACTCCTGGGCAGGTTATAGGCTATATAATATAACGCTAAGATACATAGCAGCCAGGTAGTGACGATAAACTTGAAGCAAGTCGGATGAAATGCGCTTTCGAGCTAAAAAAAATAACCTGGTTTAACACATTAACATAGGATACTTTTATCCCGGTAGTACGTTCACGCGGGATATTTTCCGACCTCCACGCGGGCGAAGCCGCTGGCAAAAGCTAGTTAGTTATAAAACTAACTTTATGTAGGTGATCTTTATATAGGTGACCTAGATTTCCAGTTCATAAATACTAAACGCTAAACGGTACACTTTGATGTCCACTGACCGTCTGCTTAACTACTATAACCTAGTTAACCACTGTCGCATGTAATGTGTATCGATAAGTACCAGAGACACATGAAGTCGAGGCGTTAGCTGTGTAACCTATAAACCACAAGACCACAACATTGTGGAGCGTTGAAAATATGGCTAAATAAACTTAGATTCGTTTGTTACTTGGCCATTTATTTGAAGGAATTTATTGGTAACATTTAGTGAGCATGGATGAGAGCGAGGAGACCTAAAGTCAGCGGTGGTGGAACAAGGCATCCAGTAATGATGTTGACTTACTTGGTAATATTCTTCTTGTGTTACAATAATTTTGAGTGTGTATTTTCCTTCGACCATTATATTGACTAAATGTCCGTATGTAAATCAAAGTAAACAAAGCACATTTAAAAGTACGTTTCCACTTTTAAATGTAATAAAGTATTTACTCCAAATACACGCCAACATTAAACAGTAGACTAACTTTTTATTCTCAAACCTCAGTATTTTTCAAAACCCGTCGGCTAACCACCGAAAGTGTGCGTTACCGCGCAATGCCGCCGATTTCATTTCCGTTGGGAAATACGAGAGATAGCGGCATGGCGGGCGGCAGCTCTCTCATTATGTTTTGTGACGAAAAAATTCGGATACACACACTGAAATATTTTATGGTTCAGCTTTTACATTGACCTTCAGAGTATCCGGACGCGGCGGAAGGATTATGAATTCATGATTTTTGTAACATGTGTTGGTTCGTTATTTGAGTTTTTTGTTGGTTTATGAAATGAAAAGAATAAATAAAATATTGTTTCCGAAAAAAGTTTCATTTCTCGTTCGCCGTCTATTTTCTTAATTAATTGCAACCGTTACGGATTAGCAGATACCAGGCAATCAGAAACAATAATCGGCTGGATTGGCTGAATTGTACACACGATAGCACATGCGAGCCATAAATAAGGCTTGTTGTCCAAGCCGAACAACAGGCGATACGGGCAATCCTGCCTACGCTCGTGTTTGCCTGTAAATGTATGTAAACCTGGACTAACGAACCCTAGCCTACCTATCGTAGTACAAAAACGTACAACGATGCCGTCATGTTGTTTCTATTCCAGAAATTACTATTAATAGAAAACTAGGTACCTACTTAACACGCTTTATTATCAGGCAACTTTTACTCGTAATTTTAAACACAAACGTGCAGTAAAATCTGATAAAAGCTAAAGTAAAGAAGTTCTTAAGCTCTTTTCTACAAAAAATAAAGAAAAACTTACGACTCCAACACAGACTTCGAAACAAAAATCAAACGGTCTTTGAACTTAACAGGGAGAAAATTAATTATGGTGGGAGTTCAGAAAACAATGTTGGAGTACTAGGGCAGCATGACCACTTGAGAAAAATGTACACATTTGTCTTATAGTCAGTAGTCAGCCCGCTGTGAGAGGCACTTTGAGTGATTAATGAGTTCAGATGGCAAAGCTAGAACTTTATTTATATCTTATGTTCGAAGACTCGAAAGATCTGGCAAAACTGGGAATAATGTTTTATGGAGATCATTTCGCCGGCTTCCGTCTGTTAGGACATAAATCATAAATTCATACTATATACGTGGAAAGCTTCTGAGTAAGTAGTCTATAAATGTGTCATGATTTCCTAGTATCTGTTAACTATTACATTTTTATGTATAGGAATCAGGCAATAAGTGTGGTTTTCAAGTTTAATAGTTTCAGTGATGGTATTTATAAGGCAGATGTGAGTGGAAACGGAGAGGACGCCCTAGGACTTATAGAGAACGTATTGGCTTTCATCAGAAAGTTCAAGTGCTTAATACTGGCAACCGTCGTGCGTCGTGTGGCAATGAAAGTAAATGAAGCAAATGGGGTAAGTAAGCATCGTAGCAGGTGGCGGTTCTGTAGTTCTTGCCTACTCCCATAGAAAAAAGGCGTATGTTTAAAAGTATGTATAATTATGTCAAAAGTATAATAGGAATTACTGTTGATTACATTTTCCATAGTTGCTCTAATTTGCCACATAAAACCTCCATCCTTACACGTAACATAAAACCTCCTTCCACAAAATAAAAAAAAGGCAAGGTGTGTTCCCATTTCCGTTTGTCGCTAAATAAATAAGGGCTGAAAAAGAACAGGAAAAAACACGAAAAGCCCTCTGATTGTAAAACGTTAATTACGCTGAGTTGTTTGTACGTTAAACATTGCTAATTACGAGTCACCATATACGGGCGATTCCACGGAAATAAAAGAAAATTAATTCAAAATTTGTTTAACGAACTTAAAGTTTAACACGTTTTGTTATTTTTTTAAGAAAGGAAATAAATTTTCAACGCAATGATGTTCTATGTTAAATTGTGATTAGGCAGTCATTACCCTTTATGGACTCTTCAAGCGGAGTCGCCACATTGACCAATCCAGTGCTTCTTAATTTATCTATAATATATATGTATTTAGAAATATATAAGTATGTTTATCAGTTGTCTAGTACCCATAACACAAGCTCTGCTTAGCTTGGGACTAGATGGCGTTGTGTGATAGTTGTGGAATATTATTATTATTATTTGTTTAAATCATATCTAAACTATTAATAAAGCTGAAGAGTTTGTTTGTTTGTTTGAACGGGCTAATCTCTGGAAAAAAACCAACGGACGATCAAGACGCGTCCAAAGATAAACCATTCGTCAAATTATTATAAAGAGTTAAGAAAATATCAAAGAACAGATGAACGTACACAATAAATACCACCCACATTATCATTTGAGCCGAAGGACGTCCACAGTTGGAGATAGGCCTCCTTCAATTTGGGGGATGCGGGTTGATGCGGGTTGGCGGCTGCAGTATGGTAGTAAAATGCATAGAGAACGTTGCTGCCCGTTTTCTAGTAAGTCTCTTAGTCGCCTTTTAAGACAGTGGGTGTGAGATACCGTGACCCTGGCACATGGGCAACTGATGGAACACGGGTGGGTTTTAGTCAGTAAAAGTCTGACACGCCCTCCCGCTCCGCCCAGAGCGGGAGAAGTCATTTGATGATTTCCCATCCAAAAAAAAAAAGACAGTGGGTGTTGGTGAAAAGGGATGGTGCTATTCTTTACGTCTGGCACCACACGACACACGGCATGGAATAGTATGTACTACTTATATATCTTATTTCCTAGAGCAGGACTACTGGTGATGCTTGGCATAAAACATCGAACTGCTACGTACATTGATATAAAACCCGATAAATCAGTAAGTAGGAATATAAAAAATATGTGTAAACGAAGGAATGGAGGGAAATAAAAACCGTTATCGTTTTATGGCCAGTGGCTCGGAAATCACACCGATGTCAATGTGGCGAAATGTTATAAATTCTCTTGCTTATCAGTTATCAGAAGTATGCCTGATGATTGCATTTTTATAGGATTTTTAGAACATATAAGTGAAGGTTTTTCAGATCAGGATCCTTACTGTCTTGTCCTTATTCCAATTTATTTGGGGTCAGCGCAACATGTTTTCTTCCAAACTTCTCTTAGTAGTCAACCCTTTCAAACTATATCAACTTTCAGGATGGAATTTTCTTAGAAAACGAGGTACTCGGTAATTAGGTACGTAAATTCAATTGCAATCGTATCGTAGGTGGGTATAATCGTAATCAAACTCTGCCATTTCAGATTAGACGTTTGTAAATAATTGGATAAGTTGAGCTAAACTTTTATTTACCTGTTTGTCGTAATCACCATTTTAGCCGAAAGACGTCCACTGTTGGACATACGCTTCTCCCAAGACAGGGGTTTGTCATAATCGCCACGCTTGGCTGACGGGTTGGCAATCGCAACATGGGCAACAGCGTACTCCATGGTATGGAGCACGCTGTTGTCCGTTTTCTAGTAAGACACTTAGTCGCCTTTTACGAACCCCTGGAATTTGTTCTAATGTATTAAGTCAAATAGGTAAAAAATCAGGAATATGAATAACACATTACAAATGAACTGACCCTATGAAAAACTCTAAAGGATGACATTAAATAACATTACACCTGTAATCCCCGCAGGATTGGGCAGAAGTGTTCCTATAGTACAAGCCCATTTCGTCAGTTATGTTTAAGTCCCATCTAATAGAGACGCCTACAGTCATCAATTAGACACAATCCCAGACTACGAGCTGCCACTGAAAAAATCCTGATAGAAAACTCAATAATCAGCCTATATTGTTCCCACTGTTGGAACACAAGCCTTCTCTCGGTGATTGGGAGTGGGCCTTGATCTACTACGCGGGCCTAGTGCGGATTGGAAGATGTCGTATGTCTGCGAAGTTTTTGTTCTAGTGCAACCCGGTTATTTCACGATATTTTCCTTCACCGTTTTGAGAATTTACTTTGACACTTTACGCGAACAATATTATGTAGCCTAATATACTAGCTAAACTCCTCAGCAATGTACTACAAGCTTTCATCTAATAGTTTCCTCAAGATTCAAACTCAACGCCACAGTTCTGCGCAAGTGGTTTTGTAGTGTGGCAACACATGGCATGTGAACAGTGAATCGCTTGCAGAAGCACCACAAGATTGTACCCACACGAGTACGTGCTTATATAATAACGTACTTGTATGAGTGCATAGTTAAGTAGTTCCAAGCAGTGACCTGATTAATTGATTATTTAATTTAATGCGTAACCAGAATTTACGGGAAATCGTGACGGCCTCAGAAATGCTCTAAGCAGGTGCAAACAACGGCGCTTAAAAAGGGACCCGTAAAATGAAGTTGATTATTATACCAGGCTGTCATTAAATAAAGAAGAGAAATAGGACAGTTTGGGGGATATTTCTCAATGATATAAATAGTTATACCTTATTAATTTTTCGGTTAGTCGTGTCAACATGACAGAGCACAGAACAACGACCTATAGAAATAATATTATTTGTTGAATTGTAAGAATCCAGAAATATGTAGTCTCATAATAAAACATAACCTTCCAAAAAATATGTTCATGAAAATCGTTTTGATTTACGAGCAAGTATGTGGTTTCAACATCTGCGCCGCCCTGTAACCCTGGTACCCACGTTATGAAACAATATTTATTAAGCATTCAGCGTTCAACCTGGTTTTAGTATTTTTACCTACCTGTAACGAATATGTAATGCTATGTACCTTTTGCTATTTTTTCTCTCTGCTATTTCTATACTATTTATTCACTGATACACGAAAGTCATTGGTAAGTAAAATGTTTATTTATTTAGGATTTGACTTTTTGCATTTCCCGGACCTTTGTCAGAAAGCGAGAGCTGCCTAGGTTTACTGAAATCGAATTTATTAACTGTTTAATCACCTAGCTAAATAATTACCACATAACATATAAAATACCACGCCTGTAATATCCCAAGGCTTAGTTAGGCAGAGGTTTAGTTAGGTACCGTTTAGTATAGATATCCAGATTATTAAATCGTTCGTATTTTGACTAGCCAAAAATAGTGGATAATGTTCTAACATGGGATTGAACTAACGGCTAACTGGTCCGTTAACGTAAAACAACGGGGGGCAGATGGATCCGTCGCGGATTTGTTCGAAAAAGTTACCGTGGTCCTGACACAGGCAACTGAAGGAACACGGGTGGCTTTTAGTCAGTAAAAGTGTGACACGCCCTCCAGCTCCTGCGGGAGACGTCATTTGCTGATTTCGCACCCAAAAAAGAGCAGATAGATTTAAAATGCCTCATTCTCAATACCATGCATCTAATCGCTACGAGTATAATATCGATTGTTATTTTATCTGTAGTAGATAACATTTAACGAGTTCGCGCGTGTTTCCAAAACGATTAAATTAATAGCACATGACAGGTATCCGCAAATTGGAGGAGTCCTTAAAGACATCTAAAACGGGTTCATAGATTAAAAATATGTCCATTCGATTACTTTTCTCACTTTTATAGGTATCAAAAAGAACCTAAACGACGAATTTGTACGAAAACGGTATCAAGGCAGCTTTTATGATTATACATTGATAGATATTTCTTCTTCTCTTTCTATGTGTTCTTTAGATTAACGTTGAGTCCCAGTTCTTCTGCTTACCGAATATGTAACCATAAGCCCCAACTTACCTGCAAAAAAGACAAACAAAAAGGTAAGTAAATTGTGTTGAACAAAACTAACCACATCCTAAATACACGTAATAATTAAACCAAAACACGAAACGATCCACGTAAATAAACCCTAGCTACTAGGAAATAATAATGGTGAAGAGTAGAAATTCACTAGTATGTTACACAGGTAAGCACTCGGATACGTTGGAAGTACGGAGTGCATTTCAGAATCTGCAAGTATCAACATAATGAAGGTGTCTCAGTCTGAGAGTACAAGAAACTTCGTGGATAGGTATGTTTTCCTAGTAGCGAGCATGAATAATTGATTAATCTAGTCTGTACTTTTGTGTGCTCATCAAAAATAATCGTATGAATTCGGTAGGTCGTATCGTATGAATTATCGTGTAACAAAACTTGAGGAGGTGGCATATAATTTCTGTTTTTTTTTTAACTTTTTAGTGCGCCTCTGTCTCTGTCACCAGAGACAGAGACAATTTCTTTCTTTTACACGTAAATAGCAGTGCACATTTTAGTATTTATCTTATATATATAAAAATCTTGTGTCACGATGTATGTTGCCAATAAACTCCAAAACTACATAACAGATTGTTACCAAAGTTCTTAACTATTTGTAATTTGGTCCAACTTAAAAGATAGGATAGTTTTTATCTTAATTATTGATCTCAATATTTGTTTTTTTTTTATAGTACTCACGGCTACAGGTCAAGTTATACATTTCCAGTATAAACTGACATCTGATTGTACGAAAAGCCTATACAATGTGAGGTCAGCTGAAACTGGAAATAATATAGCTTGACCTATAGGTCAAGGCTGGCTGGGGTGGCTATAGCCGTGTGTAGTATATGCGTATTCATTGGTTAATTCCAAGAATCCCTAATCGGTGGCGGTGTAATTTAATTCATCGTATCGTTTGACACCAAAGTTGCGTAGACATCCACTGGATAGGGTTTTTTTTCTTTTATAGATAACCTTTGCATAATATTAACCCGTTGAATACCGTAATTACAGACACAATTAAAAACCATTGTGTCTATACCAAATGTGGTATCTCAGGGACTTAGAGGTTAAAAGTATAGATTTTTAATTTAGTTTAATTAAGTCACACTCAGTTAGCGGGGGACAACATTACAATTTAAATAAATTCAGTAGTAAAGTACTAGGAGGGCAGAGAAACGAAGGAATAGATTAACTCGACCGCTCTGGATATTAAGCTCCCCGCTACTTGGTAAAAAGTTTGCGTGCTCCTAAAATGTATTCTGTGTAGTGTTGGGATTTTATCCGGATAAATACTCAAAATGGATAAATACTCGATAAATATCCGTTTTTACTGAGTATTTATCCAAAACAGCGGATAAATACTATTTTATGTTTTCGTAACGTAAGTTTTGTCATTTTACTAACAAAAGGATTAAAATTAATGAAAAATAGACAATGCAGATTGGTATCGTACCTGATTAATCATTTTAACAATTACAAAACGCCGATATTGACAATAATTCCATTCAATTATGAATACAGTTAGTCAATCACTGTCAAAGTTAGATAAAATTATACATTTGTTAATTGGTTTTTCACATACATACATGTACTCATGCCTTTCTCCCATGGGGGTAGACAGAAACTATTTAAGTAACACTTAAATCATTGTAATAATAAAAAAACTACCTCGTGAAAGTCGAGAAAGATTAACAAATGAAATATCTTGACTTGGCTCGCGAGGTTGTCGACATTGTAGGATATGGATTCAGCGAGCAATGTGCAGTTTTGAGGCCAGTGGTGAAGTAATTATTTACCACAAGTAAAGCACCTGCCTGAGTGCGAACTCACGACCTACAAATTGTAAGTCGGGGCTGATACCACCGGGCCACCACTGCTATCCAATAAAGCCAATATGAAAGGCATGTCAGACTTTTACTGACTAAAACCCACCTGTGTTCCTTTAGTTGCCTGTGCCAGGTTTCCTCTTTTAAACAGATCCACAACCCTGGCAGTCATCGGTCCTCGCGGATCCCTTCATTATGTAATGACAACTCTTTGAGGCGCGCGTGGAACACAATGCGCCGTCGACATGGGCCTGTTCTTTACCGTGGTGAGCAATGGGTGGCTCGCCACCCGCAAGCCCGTGCCCACGGTGGCCGAGAGTCCACAATGAACCCCCGACACTCGGGGCGTCTCCTCCTACGGTGGCTAGGGACTGAGGGCGCACAGACTGCCTCTCCCTAACGAGCTCCACCTCCTCCTTCGCAAGCCTTACTTCTTCGCAGAAGGAGGCAGAGAGGAGACAACTTCTTATATCCTCTCGCCCCATACCATGGCCTGCACCAGGGCTGAACGCGAGAGATCGCCGCCGCCAATCGCCTCTACAAGGATGTGGCGCCGCCCAAGCAGGGCAAACCTCCACTCTATGCTCCGCCGTATCTTCCAGGCGATCTACACAGTGGTAAAATTTACTGAAACCTGCTTTTAGATTTTCTCAAATCCAATGACTCATTATCAGTATCTGTCTGTAAATATAACCCATTTTGTGTTGATTTCATATCCTTAAATATTATAAACACTAGAAGAGCATTGCATTTGTTGGACTCTTGTTGAAAGACAGGTTCTGTTATGGGTTCAAAAACAGATATGCATTGATATACCTAAGCTGCTTGTAGCATTTGACTTGACGATATATTTTTCTTTTGCGTACGCTGAGAGAGCGGCTTTTCTATTTTTCATACTCGTGTGTGTGTGTGTGTGTGATCGAGTGATCGTAGATAGTTGCCCTATCTTGTGTAGCATGGCAGGTTTAACTTTTCTCCCGTTACTTTTTGTTTTACAACTTGTTGTAGCTTCGATCGTGGTTTTTGGGTTTAGTTCTTGTGATTTTTTGACTGTCTTATAAATCGATGAACGTTGGCTGCACGCACGGAAAAGCATGACTCATTGTCACGTTCCGCCTGAACCGAGCGTGTAAGCGAGAGCGCGAAACAAGCGATAGAGAGGCACGATCGGCCTTAGCGTTCGACTTGTGAAATCTATCTCTCTTCCACTTCATCGGCCAATACGTCCGAGTAAAAGAGAGTTAGACATTATCACGTAAAATTATCGTCCGTATACCGACTTTACAGAAAACCAATTGTTTTTTTATTAAAGATTTTATCATATCTACATAGTTTATAAATTTTTGAAACTACCGCATTTCAGTGCACCATGAGCCAGCAAATTACTAGTGTGTGCTGCGCAGTTTAAAGGCTCAACACCTTTAACTAATAGAAAAGCCCTTTGCATGTTTATAGCGTTGGCAAACAACAACAACAAACTTGTCTTCGCCGCATTTTTCTTGACTTTTAGAAGCCCTTCACAGAGATAATCAATAATGTGGCTATTCTCTACACTCTCAACAAAGAAAGATTCTAAATTTGTACCTAAAGAGCATGCTCTATTAGAGACGTTTGGGCTTCTGACACAATTACAGCCTGGCAATTAACATTAGAACTAAATAATGTAATAACGTAGTATTTTGAAAAGGCTAAATAACAATAAAAGTCATTAACATTTTAAAATAATCATCCGATGCGCAAAAAAGATATTTATCCATCATTTTGAGTATTTATCCGATAAAAATGAGTAAAAACGAGTATTTATCCGTTTCGGATAAAAACTCGAGTATTTATCCTCCGAGTATTTATCCACTGCCCATCACTAATTCTGTGGCAATGCTAATGAGGTGTTTGTAAAGCTTTTTCAGTATTGTCGTCTACGGTACCTGCTAATTTACAACAAGCTGTAATTTATAAGGAAAAGTTACCTTTTATTAACATTGCCATGAGTACCTACTAGAAATTCACAGTTCTTGTTTTTTAAAAGGCGAGAAGTATTTTTTCCAAATATTTACATAATTAAAATCATGAAATGCGTCAATCTACTGTTAAAAGAAGCATGCATTATAAACCTACTCCAATGTAGCTATTTGTATCTGCCTGCGACTTCATCTGCGTGAAATTTCTTGTTCTCCCGACCCTCTCTGTGCCGCACTGTCTCGCCTGCCCGCGCTATAACGTGTTTTATTTAGCACTAGCTTTTGCCCGCGGCTTCGCCCGCGTGAATTTCGGAAATTAACGCAGGTATTTTTCTAGAATAAATATTTTTTTCTAAAATAAAAGTAGCCTAAGTTACTCCTTATTACATCAGGTACCTGCCAATAAAAGTTCCGTCAAAATCGGTCCTGCCATTTCAGAGATTAGCCGGAACAAACAGACAGACAGACAAAAATTGTAAAAAATGTTGATTTATTTTATTTATTTTAGGAAAACTTACAGTTTTGGTATATGTACCGTATATAAATCCATATACACTTAGTAAAAAGTGGTTATTTTAATATTAAAAACAGACACTCCAATTTTATTTATTTGTATAGATTATTTCTGATTGTTTTCTTTCTTGCTCAGCTCTCAAGACTCCTAGTGTGATGTTAAATTGCCTATAACCCTCCTCGAGAGTCGGACTATCAAATTCAAAAATGATTTTGTCAAATCTAACTGGAAGTTCCAGAGATTAGCGCGTTCAAACAAAGAAACGAAAAACTATCCAACAGTCATTTAATAATTAGTAACAACTATAGTACCAGTAGTAGTAGTAACTACAGTTATTAATAACATGACATTACTAATTTATAGGTAAGCAAAATACCACAAAAAGCATGAAAATAAAATGAACGGTCGAAATACCTTCACAAAAATGTGCGGAGTCATGCTCAACCGAAAGGGTGAAGGGGCCGAGAGAGGTCCGAGTAAAAATGACAAACGAAATGTTTCGGACGTCAAAGGGAGGACGACAAAGTTTTGACAATGAAAACTGGGATAAAAACGAACGGCGTAGACCAACAAGAATTTTTCTTTAAGCCCAATTCATGGATATTAAAAGTTTATCCTTGAAAAAAATGTAGATTTGGCCGCAAATTATAATTTCAGACTTGCAAAGAATAAGCGACAAAAGGTATAAGCTTTCAATTTCTTGTCTCGAGTGTGTCGAGTTGTCTTTAATTTTTCGAGTGACAACTTACGCGTTTTATTCAAGTGGGTAGACAGAAAAAGTACAACATTGCACAAATTTTGTCACTTGTGTTCTCAGTGTGACTCTAAGTTTTGTGGTTAGACATTGCTTTCTTGGACTTCGTTTAATTTCTGTATTATTCGTGATTACTATGGCTAGTTCTCGACGTCATATGACCTGGAAACTGCAGCAAGAGCAGTTTCCCTGCTTCAGGAGGGAGAGTCCCAGAGATCTGTAGCAGGATATTGTTGGATGAGAAGTAGCCTATGTCTTTCTCCAGGTCCCAGGCAACGTTTTTGTCAACAAACTTTCAACTAACTGCTGCTGTCAACTGCCAAGCTGTCAACAACAAATCTAATAAGGATCCGTTCATTATGTTGTTGCGTGATTGAGTAACAAACATATTTTAGTATTTTTATCTCACGAAGGGATGGGCACTTTACTTGTGGTTACCAAGTGCATATACTGCACACATACGCGGTGTGAATGTTTGTGTTAGCAAAGGAGGTCACCATAAATCAGAATTTGAATCTTTATGAATTTTCTTTGTTTTTGTTTTTTTTGCATTACATTTCGATAATCATTTTAGCCGAAACACGTCCACTGCTGGACATAGGCCTCCCTCAATTTGAAGGGGTTTGCCATAATCGCCACGCTTGGCAGGCGGGTTGGCGATCGTAGTACGGTGGTACAATGCATAGAGAACGCTGCTGCCCATCTTTAGTAAGTCCCTTAGTCGCTTCTTAGTCGATGGTGTTATTCTTTTCATCCGGTGCCACACGGAACATTATTCATCTATATATATAAAAATGAATCCCTATTTCCCTTGGTCACGCCATCACGCGTGAACGGCTGGACCGATTTCACTTATTATTTTTTTGTTGTGTTTGTTATTGTCAGGAGAAAGTTCTTATGAAAGAAAAAAATTAAAAAATTGCGCGGAAAATTAGAAAATCTAAGAACACTTATTTAAGACTACAAAGTTACCTACCTAACATGGGTGTTTGATAACTAGAAAACGCTTTATGTCTTCGAAGTACCAGGTTTGCATAACTTGGTAGGAGCTCAACTAACATGGGTGTGGTAGCTAGAAAACGCTTTATGTCTTGGAAGTACTAGGTTGGCATAATTTGGTAGGAGCTCACCTATCATGGATGTGTGTTAGCTAGAAAACGCTTTATGCCTTCAAAGTACCAGTTTGTCATAACTTGGTCTAACATGGGTATATGGTACTTGGTGCTCTTTGCTTTGTGTTGGTGGGATCTGATAAGTTAACACAACATTTATTGATTCTGAGGCGGTACGAAGTTCGCTGGGTCAGCTAGTACCTTTATATAAATTCGGCATTACATTCAATTAGTCTCACAGTAAACCACACAAAACTTCTGATGAATTAGTTTTCTTTCTTTCACAATATGTATTAAATAATGACAATATGTATTTCTTCTTTGACAATATGTATTAAATACTTGATTTTAAATGGTATCTAAATAATTTGTAATAAATAATTATATTTTAAGTTCTTGAAATTAAATTGAATTTTGATAATTTGTAATAAATAATTCTAATTTGACTTCTTGAAATTAAATTGTATTTTAATAACTTGTAACAAATAATTATATTTTGACTTCATGACATAATTGTACCATAATATTAATGTTTTTTTATATACTGTTGACATTTTAAGATTTATTATTGCTTGATGACATAATTGAATTATATTGACTTGAAACTAATTAAATCCAATCAACTATTCATATTTGCACGCCATATTATGTGGCAAACATGTCAGAAGCTATATTTTTACTATCTATAATATCCTGCATGCATGTTTTTATTCTTGTATGTGTACACATGTCTTTAGCAAATAAATCTTATCTTATCTTATCTTATCTTGTCTTATCTTATCTTATCTTATCTTTGTTCTACTGTGAAATCAGTGAGGAATTTTAATTACGCTGGCTAGTGCACTATTCAGTGACTGAGATGGACTTTAGCAATAGAATCGAGCAAGTTAGGAACTCGGTAAAGTCTGTAATTAACGACTAGAAACCTGTTAGATGTGCATCCCACTATGTAGCCTGTATGTGTGTCTAATGGCCGAGATCGAGAAGTCAGTGTTGGTTCAAGAAAGCGAGAGCAACTACAGTATTATCTCTTTCTCTCGTATTTGACATAGGGGGTAATTTGTATGACTTTATAATAGTTAGAATGGCATTCATTGTGCCAATTCAACAATATAAAACGAGGTATTCCACTAACAGCACTGATTTGAACAGCACTTGCCCGAACCGCACTTGAGACCTTCCACTAACAGTACTGAAACAAAATTCTGTAACGTACGGTTCGGTGGAACTATTTATCGTTATTGTATAAAGTGTCCGAACCGCACTTACGGTAAATTTTATTTTTTTAATGATGGGATGTATTTTTTTTCCAAGGTAAACATATCGATACACATATCGATACAAATCGGCAGACGATAAAACTTACACCGGATAATTCCACCTTTTACTCTTTTTTTCTCCAGTCTAGGATAATATTAAAATATAATAAAAATATTTTTTTAATTTCTGATGTCAGACCATCAGAAATTAAAAAAAATATTTTTGTATTATCTTATTTCGTCACTATCAATGCAGAAATTAAAGAAACAATGGTACAAAATCTAAAAAATATATTTTACGTGGCGCGTTGCGTTGTAATAATTGTTATAAGTTTGCGAATACATTTTACACAATTTAATGAAAACCGGAACGTAACCGGAACCTACGTTGAAACGTGGACACTGACGGTTGGGCTGGTCCAGAAATTTAAGGTCGCTCAGCGCGCTATGGAGCGGGCTATGCTTGGAGTTTCTTTGATGGATAAGATCAAAAACGAAGTTATCAGGGAAAGAACTGGAGTTACCGACATAGCAGAGTAAGCAGGTTGAAGAGGCAATTGGCTGGCCTTGTTTTTCAAAGGACCGATGGCCGATGGAGCAGACGAGTCCTGGAGTGGAGACCGCGTATCGGCAAGCGTAGTGTAGGACGCCCCCCAGCTAGATGGACCAACGACTTCAAAAAGGTGGCTGGGACAAACTGGATGCGGAAGGCGGAGAACAGGGTGTTGTGGCGCATGGGAGAGGCCTATGTCCAGCAGTGGACTGCGATAGGCTGAGTTGATTTGATTTGAATAAAAACCTATCTTTCATCATTCATAGCATGACACAGGACTCATTTTCCGTCTAGTCTATGACATTTTTGGTTTGTGCTGACGCGACAGACTGGTCAACGGTTTTAGTTTGGAGATGAACTGTACACAAACTGAAACCGTCGACCGATTCACAGTTATTTTACCTTTAATTTTACATTACCGTCCAAATTCGCCCGTTTTATCAGAAATAAGTTTCTCAATAGGCAGAAATTACATTTCGAAATCTACATTTTTGACGGTGGTTTTATAGGTTTTTTACACAAGTTGATGTCTGATGACAGTTTTCAAACAATATTGACATATCGTTAGAAATCTGTTACTAGGCAACCTGTAGGAGATGTTTAAAGATTATGTATCAGCGAATACTATGTCGTAACTTCAGTCATCTCTTGCTATGTATTTATACGCTGAGTAACTGCTTAAGAGGCCGTACACGAAATTTTGTAGATTTCATAGATTTACATGATTTTATAGACGAGTTTTGTCAAAATAATATCTACTGTATTATTTCAATTTTGATCAAATTAATGAGCTACTTTTTCATCAGTAAATTTTGATTTATTAACCGTAAACCGGTGACTGTTTTGTAAAGTCTGCGGTAAGAAGTTTAGAATAACACATTTTCACCAATTGGTTTAACGTTTTTATGACGATGTCTTCGGCAGAACTTTAGGGAGATGTACTTGCGTTCACGTTGATACCCTGTTCCGTCCAGTCCAGCGTTATAAAGACGTCCTCCAACGCATTAGTAAACAGATTCAGTATCACATCCCTTGTGCCATTTAAAAAACCGGCCAAGTGCGAGTCGGACTCCGCACCGAGGGTTCCGTACAAACCTGTACGTATTTTCGGTTTAAAAATATATATTTTTTGTAATTTTTATATTTAAATTGATTGAATGTAAGGTAAATTGCGGTTTACGATTTATGACGTTTTAAAAAAAAACTACTCACTCGATCTCGTTCAAACCAATTTTCGGTGGTAGTTTACATGGTAATGTACATCATATATTTTTTTAGTTTTGTCATTCTCTTATTTTAGAAGTTACGGGGGGGGGGGGGGGACACACATTTTACCACTTTGGAAGTGTCTCTCGCGCAAACTATTCAGTTTAGAAAAAAATGATAATAGAAACCTCATTACCATTTTTGAAGACCTATTCATAGATACCCCACACGTATGGGTTTTATGAAAAAAAACATTTTTGAGTTTCAGTTCTATGTATGGGGAACCCCAAAATTTATTGTTTTTTTTTCTATTTTAGTGTGAAAATCTTAATGCGGTTCACAGAATACATCTACTTACCAAGTTTCAACAGCATAGCTCTTATAGTTTCGGAATAAAATGGCTGTGACATACGGACGGACGGACAGACAGACAGACAGACAGACATGACGAATCTATAAGGGTTCCGTTTTTTGCCATTTGGCAACGGAACCCTAAAAAGTAAGCGAAGTAACGTGAGTCCATCAGTTGACTAAAATGTACGTTCGAAGTAAAAGTTTCGACTATAGCGGTTGCTTTATACATTTTATGGCGAAGATCAGTTAAAGCTAAATTGTACAACCCGCAATAAATTTGACATTTTGTCCATTCGAAATATTTCGTGTTTCGTCATGACTTACATTTATTCATATAAACTATTTTAAATCAGTCACGTATTTGACATGGAAAATATCAGAACTAAAATTCGTTAACATTACTATTTCCTCGTAACGGTCACATCACAATATTTCAGAAGGAACCTCGAAACCTTGAACTCTGTTAAATTTAAAATTTGTCCCATCACTAATAACTGTAACCAGGTGCGGTTCGGACACTTTATACAATAACGATAAATAGTTCCACCGAACCGCACGTTACAGAATTTTGTTTCAGTGCTGTTAGTGGAATACCTCATAAAACTGTTTGCAAAAAAACAACCGACTTTCGGGGAAAAAAAACACTACGAAGTGAAAAATTACTTTAAATTCTGAAGTCGGTGCCAAAAATCAAAATGCAGATCCAAAGACACCGACTTCCGAAATTAAATTACTTTTGACTTTGTTGAATTTTTTTGGAATTCGGTTTTTTGCAAAAACATTTTTCATTGTTGTTATATCGGCCAATAATAGTACGGAACCAGGTAAATTTTAAGTGTCTATCTATCTGTTACAGTTCAAAACATAAAGTCCTATGACATAGGAATGGACAAGGGAGCCTTAGTAAAAGGGACACGTTAGCATTCCTTTGGGTACGGAACCTCACAAGACTTGATACTTGGTATTTGAAGGAACGAGCAAATCACCGTACTCACTACCTTACATTTTCTGGAATGATAGGTGGTTTTCTCGTGCCTTTAAAAATATACACATTGATATTTCAGATTTAAATCCGTACGTAGTTCGGTGAACAATATAAAATTGGTTGCATGTAAACAAATCCGTTCAATCCATATCCAAACTAAACGTCGGCGTCGGATCCAGACAGGATAAGTTTTTTAAAGTTTTTTCATCGTTTTGTTGCGCACACATGTCCGGAATGCTATATAGGCTGAACAGACTGACCAGTATGACAATTCAGTGCAGGACAATGGCTGTCTGAATAGCGGCCGCCATTTTATGGGAGTCAAATTTTATGCACATAACAGGGTAGCATGAAACTTTTCGTCTATGCTGTAAGAATTTTGAGTCAGAGGTAGGGGAAATTGAAATGAAAATGAATAGAAAAAGAAGATGTTGCTACTCATGGGCGCCTAGTACTCGGTTGGTTTTGCACACAGTTTAACCACGATTAACACGTTAAACGCCATGGGGGACAACATATGGGCCTCACTTATTTAGTAAGAGGAGCCAGATTAAAAATGCCTGATTGTAAAATTTTACGTATAAGTTTTTATTGCTTTAGGGGCTAGAAAATGTGCCAAATCACATGAAATAAATCGAAGAAAAGTAATTTGTGCCTTTATTTTACGAAAATACTACTGTCACTCAACAGTTGGCCCCCATGGCCCACGCGGAAATAAATCGCGTATTACGTTGGCGGGGGCCGCGGGGGTCGGGGTGTCGGTCATCCCCGCTCATGTCCTGCCGGCTGCCGGCCGTCTCAATTTGCGACTCCCGCGCGCCGCGCAGTGACCGTTTGTTTGGACTACCTAGCTAACTACATTGATTACGTATCGATTCGAGATTTTCTGTTTATTTGTTTACGTAAATATAAATTGTTTTTTATTGCACTTCATTCATTGATTAATTATGGATGAATTCGAAGATTTTGAAATAAATCAGGAAGATTTATCACAAATAGAAGAATTAGAAATCACCTTGTTGAATAATAGTTTCCATGTAAGCTCTGAAGAAGAAGACATAAATATCCATCCAGTAACTCGTAAACATCGTCGTATTATGGTGATAGACAGTGAAGAGAGTGATGCGGAAGATCATGCAGTTCCAGATACCTCGGGAAACACGCCGTTTACACGCACATGGTCACTACCAACAGGTAATCAGCGTCAAATTATACCTTTCACTGAAAATCCTGGTTTACCTACTAATCTCCGCTTGGCAATGACTAAGAAATTGCCTGCTGATTTTTACTCTCTCTTGGTTCCTGATGATGTTTTTATGCAGATAGTAGAAGATACAAATCAGTTTGCTATTGATCGAATCACCGGACGCGTGGCTTCAAAAGCAGCAAGAATCCGTAAGTGGTCTCCTTCTAACGTGCATGAGATGAAAGGCTTTTTTGCATTGATTATTTTTATGGGATTGGTAAAACTTCCTAAGCTTTCTGATTATTGGTCAAAAGATGAAATAACAGGTCACCCGTTTGCAGCAACAATGATGTCCCGTAATCGCTTTGAACTGCTTCTTCAAATGCTTCATTTTTCCCGGCTTGACAATGCTCACAAGTCTGATAGGTTACATCGTGTCAGACACTTACTGGAGGTCATGAACACTAATTTCTCAAGGCATTATACTCCTGCTGAAGATATATGCATTGACGAAAGCGTTGTGCCATTCCGCGGAAGAATCATTTTTCGTCAATATAACAAACAGAAACGCCATAAATATGGCATAAAAGAGTTTAAATTATGCACTCTACCGGGGTATACATATAAAATCAATATTTATGCGGGAAAAGAAAACGATCAAGTAAATACTACGCCGGCAAACGTTGTATTGTCGCTTTGCAGTGGCTTGTTGAACAAGGGTCACACGTTGTATACCGACAATTGGTATACGAGTATTGATTTAGCAAGGACTCTGTTGGAAAATGAAACACATCTAGTGGGTACTATTAGAAAGAATAGAAGGAATATACCAAAAGAGGTTACTAATGCTAAACTGAAGACAGGTGAATATATAGCTAGAGAGAACGAAGATGGAATTACTATCATGAAGTGGAAAGATAAAAGAGATGTACTTGTACTTTCCACCAAACATTCCGACAGTTTCCAGACAGTCACAAAGCGAGGAAAAGCGGTATCGAAGCCAAAAATCGTGCTAGACTATAATAGGGAAAAAGGAGCTGTCGATTTGTCCGACCAGATGGGGGCTTATTCCACGCCATTAAGGAAATCGGTAAAATGGTACAAAAAAGTTGCCATAAACTTGCTGTTAAACACTGCAGTTATCAATGTACTAGTATTATATCAAACAGTAACCGGGACGAAAATCCAAATTGTTGAATTTAGGAAACAGGTGTTGAAGGGCCTGCTAATAAGAAGTGAAACCTCAAGTCAGGTTTCGAGACCAATAAGAATGAAGCATAAGCTTGCGAAGAAAGACGGCACAAGCAAAAATAGTAGACGGATATGTCAGCAGTGCTACAAAGACAATACTAAAGTAATGGGACGAGTATTAGCCAAAAACAAGACGAAAAAAGTTGTAACTTTTTGTGAAACCTGCCCTAACAAACCATTTCTTTGTTTTGATTGTTTCCATAAAATTCATTAAAATAATAGGTTTAGTAACGTTGATATTGATCTCAATCTTAAGTCTGATTTAATTTTGTTTTATTTAAAAACTGTAATAAATAGTAACTTTAATACATATTTGTTATATTTCTGATTTACAAACATGTAGTTTAATTCATCAAACTATCCCCAAAAAATTAAAACCTAACAGCGATGTAGTACAACTTAACCAGATTTTAACTACTTAAGTAAATAGTAACATTATACAGTATTTTACAATACATTATAAATAGTGATTTTATGGAAAAATATAAAATAACACATTATCATACACACTTTTTCCTTTAGAACTTTCAAACAAGTCGTGCCCCGAAATTATTTGTCATATTTTTCTAAGTCATATTTTTTACTAAAAACCAAATACAATATATTTGTGTGCAAGGCCGTGGGGGTCACGTCAAATACATATTACCTTCATATCTGTGCCCGACGGCCCAATAGAGACGCTTTAAATCGCGTCTGACTCGCGGTCATATGTTGCCCCCCATGGCCCCAACAGAACAATTGTATGTCGACCACAAGGTGTCCCCCACGGCCCAAACAGAAAGACTTAAAAATTAAAGCGGCTTTCAATGTGTTAAGGCTCTAACTGACAGATAATTAATCTATCGCTTAATACCATTGACTGAGGAAAATCTAGATAGTATTTTGATTTTTGCAATGCAATTATCAGTTATGACTCATGACTTTTGAGTGGACGGTCTTGGAGGAATTTTGCCAATCACCCGCCAGTCAGCGGGCGGACATCGATACAGGACAAAGCTCGGACGGTGTTACTTAAATCAAAAGGTTATCAAAACACGCACCTTTCATGCGAAAATTGTTCATATAGTTCATGCCCTCTTTAGAATCCCGAATAGATTTTATAAGGCTATAGAAATACATTTGTATCTTCTTGTTACACGTTTTTGCTCATCTTCGCAATTAAAACTTAAATATAAGATATTCTCCAATGAATATTCATATTGTCTTGAGCGAATACTAATGTTTTTTCTAAAATCTTGGGTATGACTGACGATCAGCTAGAATGAGCGCCTAATTAATGTCAAAATATAATAACTTTGTTCCTCGTGCGTACTTAAGAGGGATTTGTAAGGGCACGCCACAATTGCGGCGGTAAGTCCCCTCTTTGAGGAGTGGTTAGAGAGGCGCCACGGCGTCCTCACCTTCCGCCTGACGCAGGTTCTTACCGGGCATGGGTGCTTCGGTGGGTTCCTGTTCAGGATAAAGCGGGAGGATACGTCCGGGTGTTTCCATTGCGAGGATCGTCTGGAGGACACGGTGGAGCATACGGTGGAGGTGTGCCCTGCCTGGGCGGGGCACCGCCGTGTCCTCGTGGAGGCGATCGGCGGCGGCGACCTCTCGCGTCCGGCCCTGGTGCGAGCCATGGTACGGAGCGAGAGGGAATGGGAAGCCGTCACCTCCTTCTGCGAAGCAGTAATGTTCGCGAAGGAGGAGGCGGGGCGCGTGAGGGAGTGGCAGTCTCTGCGCCCTCACGTCCCTAGCTGCCGCAGGAGGAGACGCCCCGGGCGTCGGGAGTCGATTGCGGACTCCCGGCCACCGTAGGCGCGAGCTTGCGGGTGGCGAGCAATGGGTAGCTCGCCGCCCGGTAAGGACCAAGCTCGGGTCGACGGCGCGCAGTGTTCCACGCGCGCCTCAAAGAGATGTCAGCAGCAGCGTAGGGGTCTGCTAGGACCGATGCCTGCCGGGGTCGCGTGATTGTTCGAAAGAGATACCGTGACCCTGGCACATGGGCAACTGATGGAACACGGGTGGGTTTTAGTCAGTAAAAGTCTGACACACCCTCCCGCTCCACCCAGAGCGGGAGAAGTCATTTGATGATTTCCCATCCTGAAAAAAAAAAAAAAAAAAAAAAAAAAAAAGAGGGATTTGTACCTTAGGGTACTGGTAGAAACGCAAATAATTGCGTAACAGAAAATCAATTACAATTTGAAATTTTTAAGGATATTATTGGTAATCCATTGCTTCATCATATGTACACTAAAAGTGACTGCTCCACAACACAATGAATTTGGTTGAACTGTCAAAAATTCCCACTTTCAGTATGTTACGCAATATCCCAAAGTATATGTCTATCTATATGACCCCACAAAAGTGTTCACATTATGTCATGCTTGACCAACTGGACTAAGAGAACATAAGAAGAATGTTCTTGCCATTAGCATTAATATTTCAGAGTGTGTTAACGTAGAGGAGTTTCCCTATAGGAGTGTTCCAGAACTAATTTTTCTTCCTGTCCAGTATTCGTAAAAAGTTAAGCCCGCATTTGTCGAAATAAATACAAAAATACATTACCCTCGTATTCAACAAAAAATGCTCCCCATTTTCCCCAACGATGAAAATAGAAGTTCAAAAATAAAACTTCGCCCGTAAAAAATAAAAAAACTGGCTAACGTAATTTAAAATGGCAAAGGACCGTCGGAGCCATCTATAACCTTAAAATATTCTTCCTTGTGTGGTACACATACATAAATCTTCATGAGCCGCCATCTTGAAAGTGCATTTCCCACGTACGTAGGTAATTTCGACGCGTTGCTGGCAACATTTATCATCATTCGCAATGGCAACACCAAGGAAGATGTATCATGTTTGGAAACTATGTGTGTTTAAGATGTCTCAAGCATTCTTATCTTTTTAGCCAGGTGTTTGTTTATAATTAGTTGCCAGTAGGAACAAAAAATAGGATTGAGTTGCTCGAGAATGTGTCTTAGAAAGTGAAGATAATAATATAATATTTATATGAAATTTTCCGTTGTTGATTTTTCTCGTTTACTTCTAAGAGTTCAAGAAACGACAAATACTTATTTTTCTTGTACAGACGCCAGCACATAAAGCTACTACAATCTGTCAAATGTCTTTAATAGGTTTTCAACTTTATCTCTATTACATTAGGCTCAAAATTGATTTGGGAAAATTTGACAGTTTCGGCTTGATGTGCTGGCGTCTGTAACTCTGTACATTGGAGAAAAGTAAAGCAGAGTGCTATGTTTGTTGTCAATCTGTCTAGATTATATACAACTACGTTAGGGTCGGCTTCCAATCTAAACTAATGCAGCTGGATACCAGTATTTTACAAAGGTGACTGCCTATCTGACCTCCACAACTAAGTAACTGGGTAACATGATACCTTTTGGTAAGACTGATGATCACACTTTTATGTTTCTAACTTCCCGTAACAACTATCTAAGATCTACGTATGTCGGCTTACGATGGTCTCGATATGTAATTGATGGTCACCCATCTACGAACCGACTGCAACAAGCAAAGCTTACCTTTCGATCGACCTTCGCAGCTGGTATCATCATTACATTTTACATTACAATATCTGGTTGACCGAGCTTTGCTCGGTATTTTTTGGTAAATTGCGTTTAAAATAATAAGTTTCTGTTCAAGTTGATTATCGACAAAGTTGGTCATTGAAAACACGAATAAAACGACATTTAATAAAAATGAATCCTAGCTAGATCGATTTATCGCCCCCGAAACCCCTTGTATACTAAATTTCATGAAAATCGTTGGAGCCGTTTCCGAGATTCAGATTATATATATATATACAAGAATTGCTCGTTTAAAGGTATAAGATTATTACATTACATTATTATAAAATAAAGTCACTTCGCTGTCTGTCTGTCTATCCCTATGTATGCCTATATCTTTAAAACTTCGCAATGGATTTTGATGCGGGCTTTTTTAATAGATAGAGTGATTCAAGAGGAAGGTTTATGTGTATATAACATACATAATATAGTAAAGAAACGCTGATGATTTTAGAGGTTTCTAATGTGATGTCGTAAATAAACTAATTTTTTTGCGCTTACATTGCGAACGCTGGCTGAACTCTACGAAATAGAACAAAATAATGTACTACAGTATTGTACACCTTAAAAAGGTCTACAAAAAAGTCCGCGATGGCATATGTCTATATCTTAGGGGTAACCTACAATAACCATTTTTTATCCTTTACTTTTTACGAGAAATAATGGCTTATTTACGAAGCGATTTTAAGCAATATAGCATCAATCCTTATCCAATTAAATACATTAGATACATTGTGCATTTCATTTAGATCAAAATTGCCTTTTACAGCATATCATTAAAATGAATATTTTAAAAGATATCAGAGATTATAATAAAATAGCCGCAGAGCGGCTAGCGGGCCGTCCCGCGTCCTGCCGGCCGTCCCGATTGGTAGCGGTCGGGTAGTGCAGAATTAGTAGCACTGTAATTCATATTACTTTGGCTTCATAGTAAATGCGAATATCATGTGTGTTCGAAGTACTCAAAATAAATCTAATTGTATTATTCCAAGTAAGAGACCGCGAAATATGGCTTAGATGTTTAGATTTTTGGATGGATTTTATCTGTTCGAACCCATATCAACGTCCATGTCCTATTCCATTGTCAACGCTTATTTTTCAATTATGTTTTATTTTTTAATTTCGTTTTCTGCGGAAGCGTGTCTTTTAGTTTTTAAACTATTATTTACTAGCTTTTGCCAGCGGCTTCGCCCGCGTGGAGGTCGGAATATATCCCGCGGGAACGTACTACCGGGATAAAAAGTAGCCTATGTGCTAATCCAGATCCAGAACTAACTGTGTTCCAAATTTCATCCAAATCCGTTCGGTAGTTTTTGCGTGAAAGAGTAACAAACATCCACACATCCATACATACAAACTGGCATTTATAATATTATATAGTAGGATTATAGTAGGATATAGTAGGATTAAATATTAATGTGTAAGTACCGATGTACCGATTAGATCCGTAAATAAAGAAATCTTTAGCCGTGGTTATAGGAATTGGGTCGCATTTTTTTATCCGCGAATAGTGAAAACGCGAATGAATGAAGTGCGAATAAGGAGCTTTCTGTACATCAAACACACATGATATTCTCATAAACTATGAATCCGAAGTAATATGAATTATAAACTTACTTAGGTACCTACGACTAATATTATAAATGTGAAATTTGTAAGATTGGATGTTTGTTTCACAATCACGCAAAAACGGCTCAATGGATCTAGGTCGAAAATGGCACACAGATAGTATTTATTACCTATATATAATTAGCCTATATAATTCCCACTGCTGAGACACAGGCCTCCTCTCGGCGAGAGGGAGTGGGCCGTAATCTACCACGCGGGTCCAGTGCAGGTTGGTAGATGTCACATGTTTTCGAAATTTTGGTTCTAAGACATGCCGGTTTCCTCACGATGTTATCCTTCACCGTTTTGAGAGCAGTGTTGATGAAAATATTTACACAAAGTAAAGCGCCTGCCTGGGTTCGAACCCACGACCTACAATTCGCAAGTCGGGGCTGATACCGCTGAGCCACCACTGCTCTCACTCAACTGCTCTCTTATTACCTATATAACCTGGATTAATGCATTCTTAATACATTAACCGCGGTAGTACGTACTCTTGCGATAATTTCCGACATCCACGCGGGCGAAGCCGCGGGCAAAAGCTAGTTTCATTATAAACCTTAGATAGTTATGTTGTGTGACAAATGAAAATGTGTGGTAAATGTTACATTTTCAGCGTAATTGCTTTTCTGCGGAACCTGGGAAAAATTGTATGATGTTGAAAGCAAACCCGCAGATAATTGTATTAGTTTAACTAACTTATCAACTATGCTACGTTACGTTACGGACTAGAATCGACCGCAAACACAATTTTCTGCATAATATGCTAACATCCCTATCCCGTACATACACTATCCTATAACACTTACTTCTATACCTGCCCTAACAAAGCAACCTTTATAAATAGCATTCACTTAACTTTTACCACAAAGACGGCAACAAAACACCTCCTAAACTTCATATTGTCCTAGTAACTAATACCAATTTACGAAATTACAATAACATTTTAATTTAAAAGGCGTACCTCATGATATATTCTTTCCTGTAATTACACTTCCGAAATTAATATAACCTGGGATATTTTGTACCCGCGGTCTTTTGTCCGTGAACTTTGTGGCCGGGAGTGTAAGATAAAGTATAATAACAGCGGCCTATACGACCCTGGTAAGAGGGGAAATACTTACCTATCGAAACGGTGCCTGCTCGACTGGTTATTATTCTGTAAAAAAGAATAAAGAGTTTTAATATGCGTGTATTAGGGCTTTATGTTATTTTTTATTTTAAAACAGTTGTAGGTTGGCAGTACCTTTAATAATGTTGCCAAATAATTAATGTTGAACCGTTTAGGTATATAATCAGAGACATGTGTGTACAAGAAAATGCCGAAAATCAAGGAACTTCGAGGAACAAATTAAGTTATTTTAAATTGAGATACACTGCCTCGCAGCCGGTACCAGGAGCAAAAGTTTGCCAGACCAACTGAGAGCAACATTACAATTAATCCGACTCTCAGCCGCGGATTAACGTGACACGAGCCTTAAATCCCCGAGCGCTGTTCGTAAATTAACCCTGAAATTGTACAATACATTCCACCAGCCAGTATTAATACAATTTCAACACGTTTTCAATTTTCGAAGTCCAGTGTGAAATATTACTGCAAGCTCTTCTGCCGTTCTGGAATCCTGGTAGTATGGTTTGTGAATTAAAGTGATTTTTCTTTGTTTTTTGGTTCGATTTTAAAAGAAAAAAATTACATTTTACGTTTTTTTAAGTTACAGTGTGTTTAAAATGGAAAGGTACTTATGCATCGTTTAGAAAAGAAGTTAAAATAGCATTGAAAAAATTTCTACACTGAGAAAAAAAATGGCTCATAAATAATTCATGTAACACGCCAAATGTTTCTTCATGTAACCAACATTATTATAATACCGAAACAAAGTGGAACACAATTCGATATTCACGTGTCTCCACTTACACATACCGTTTTACCTATTAGGGATCGCATTACTAATTTATTAGTAGGCAGTATCTACATGAGAGAATACTGGTGTATTATCTTCTAACAAAACCCACCTTCTAAAATATTTAAAAGAAGTTGTTACAGAGCATTTCATATCTCCAATTTTCGTTCAAAAGGTAAATTATGTTCGTAGCCAACAAATCGCGTTGAAGTGCTCATGAAAAATATAGCTACTTGTGTAATGAGGTGGAAGACTATTCTAGATAAGTTACAGATATAAAGCGCTAGAAATATGAATTATGTTCGGACATGCCCGCAGTTTGGCTAGTTAAGCTTCACACATGCTTCTAGCGGAGACACACTGGTTATAAAAGTGGCGAGCAATAGCCACAATTTATTAAAAAAAAAATTACATTTTGTGATTTGATTATGATGAACCAAGAGAAGAAGATTTCAATTCAAACTTTGTAATAACTATACAAAACATATTACGAATAGTATGAAACAAAAAAAAAAAAAATATACTTAAATTATTAACTGAACCTATTAATAAACTAATTCATTAGTACAAGATGAATGGAAACGTAAATAGACTAGGCTGTATGAAAGCACGATTCCTGCTACAGGTCTCGTAGCAACGCGTCGCGTAGCCATTTTGCTACAAATTTTCGTAGTCCAAAAGCATAATTATTATGGATTTACTATTTTATTTTAAGCCTGTGTTGACATTATAATTTTTTATTGAAATTGAAGCTGGGAGAACTAGAAGTACATTTTTTTTAAGCGACGTTGAATTCGTATATATTATAGTGTAGGTACTCCAATACGCTTTATTTGAAAAAAAAAAGTTTTTTGTAAAATCTATTTGCCAAACTCGCGCTCCGTGTGTGTCCATTTCTCAATTAATGACGTCACACGCGCGCGCCGCAATAAATATTGATAACGCAGTTCCGTTCGGACTACATAGCTCTGACGTTTTAGTGATGGAACTCTACTAGTCATATGACAGCCTAGTACTTTGTGTGTTAAAGTGGTCTGACGATCTGATATGGACATAGTGAATAATTTAAATTGTTTTACCATTTTTCAGGCTAAAATTCATCGTCGTATAGTTTCTCCTTATATTAGGTCTTTACCTATGAAATTGCCGTTCTGCAGTACTGGCCATTTCAAATCAAAATAATTTTTGTTTGTCTAAGAATTCTAATTTCAAATTAATTTTATTTTAAAAACATGGAATTCTTTTTCCAAAAGTAGTCATTTGTTTATTGATTAGTGTTACTTTTTCATCGCATTTCAATCTTTTTCGTCATCATGGATACGTTAAAAATTGGAGTAATTATGGAATATGAGTACCGTCGTGGCAGCAACGCGGCACAAGCGGCACGCAACATCAACGACGTTTACGGAGCTAACACTACAAACCAACGCACCACCTGTTATTGGTTTGCTCGCTTCCGTTCTGGAAATTTCGACCTGAAAAATGAACCTCGCGGTCGTCCGAAGACTTTGGTCGACAATGACGAATTAAAGGCGATTGTGGAAGCTGATGATACACAATCTACGGCTGAATTAGCAGCAGCTTTCGACGTTAGCGTCAAAACAATATTGGACCATTTGCGTCGAATTGGCAAGGTAAAAAAGCTTGACAAATGGGTGCCCCACGAACTCAATGATCGCCAGCGCGAAGTACGCGTCGAGACGTGCCTTGCACTGCTCAACAGACACACAAATGAAGGAATTTTGAACCGCATTGTTACCTGCGATGAAAAATGGATTCTGTTTGATAACCGCAAGCGCTCAGCAAGTTGGTTGGATCCTGGTTCAGCACCTAAACAATGCCCTAAACGAAAACATACCCCTAGAAAAGTGATGGTCACTGTTTGGTGGTGTAGCGCCGGTTTGATTCATCACAGCTTCTTACCAAACGGGGTGAGCATTACTGCAGATGTGTACTGTGAAGAACTGAACTCAATGATGGAGAAGCTGGCACATCTCCAACCAGCATTGGTCAATCGCTCGTCTCCGCTGCTCCTGCACGACAACGCGCAACCTCATACTGCACAGCAGACGGTCTCCAAGTTGCAAGAACTGGGGTTGGAAGCTCTCCGTCATCCGCCCTACTCACCAGACCTTGCACCTACAGACTACTACTTTTTCCAGAATTTGGATAACTCGAGAGGCAGTACAAAATGCCTTTGAAAAATTTGTTGCCTCCCGTCCAGCTGATTTTTTTAAGACTGCGCCGTCCATACGACGCGCGCGGCAAATAGGTATTTACTACAGCGCGCTAGTCGTGTGCGTCGTTACGCACACATTGACAAGTTTGCTCGAAGCCCGCATGCAGTTGCACGACAAAAGGTGGTATCCTAGGATTTTTAAAATTTGATTCGTTGTGTTGAGTGACTTGCAAATTCGCATATTGATTATTTCGATGGTTTTATGTAGCTGTCCACATAAATCCAGAAAATAAATCTAATAATCTGTATTATATAAATAATTATGTATGTAGTTTATAGAACGGATAATGTAGGTATAAATACAGTACAATATAGGAAAATACCCACATTATCCGTTTGTTAGTACTTATCCAATAGCTATGAAATTTTGGCATTATAAATTTTACTTGCATGGCCGGGAATTTTACTCGGTAAGTAGATAGGCAGGGTGGATGGGTAGGTGCTAGGTATTGTAATAATAAAACCAGACTGTGATAAAAAATCTATAATTACCAAATATAACCTTGCTTACTTTACAAAAACATACGATAACCATAGGGAAATGTGGTATGTATAATATGTATTATATAGTGTAACGAAAAGTCTGGCCATATTATAAAAATTGCTTCTGCTTACTAAATTTAACGCACAAAGTTGCCATTAGCTGACCAAAATTTGTGAGAGGATACAATAACAAAAAATTAAAAAAGAACGGGAATTTTATATCATTCATTTAAAAACATGATTGATATTTCCAACCATAAGGACAATTACTAGACGTATATTTGTAGTTTGGACTACAGACTGAATACATCTATTATGTACCAAAATTCCTAAATTTAACTTAGGAATTTTGATGCAACGTGGATCGTGCATCTTTCGCGTTTCGTTGTTTCTTATAGCGAAATTGAAAGGACCGGGTATTTTATTGCGCTATAAAGTGGTTTCGTAAAACGAAAAATAAAAATATAATTTTAAGATACAATAATTAAACACGTGCTAAGTAATTACAACAAAGAAATGAACACATTTCTAAGAATTCCATGGTAAGTACGACACATTTACGACCTTGTATCAGTATTTGGCTTGAAGGTCAGTGAAATTAATGTTTATTGGGGTCTAAATAAAGATGTATTGTTTCACTATTGAGAGTCATTGGTACACTATAAATAGTGTTTAATACAAGGGTAACAATGTAAACCAAACAAACCTTAGTAATTTCTATGTTTTAAAGAGTTTTTCGTTGGATAGAAGTTTGCTATATAGAGGTTATAAAATAAATTGTCAGTTTCACGAAAAAAAATAGTTCACCACCGCGGATTCGAAAATTAATGTCAGAATAGCAATTGGAACCCCCAAAAACTTACTACACGATATCCATATTGAATCTTTGAAAAAAGTTGAATTCGCTATCTTTGATTTTAAAATGAATGCCAGATTTGAAATCGCCACCCCCCAAAACCCATTACAAGACACCCATATCGAACGTTTGAGAAAAAGTTGCATCTGCCATTTTGGATTTTAAATTGAATGCCAGATTTGCAAACGCCACCCCCAAAAGCCACGACATCCATATCGCATGTTAGAGAAAAAAAACAAATTAAAAGGAACTAATATCACAAAATATAAATACTTACATTTTTGATAACGGCTTTTTTTATGGAAATGAGCGCCAACTTTTTTCTTACAATAGCTGGCCTTACGTTTTCCAATATTTATTTACTTATTTATTTAGTACATGGAGGACTTACAGCTAAATAAAACAGACAAAAAAAATATTAGGCACCCGAAAGCCAATTACAAGTCCTCACGTAAAGCTAACAAAAAAAAAAAAAAACTATTTAAGAAAAATGTTATAGTAATATGTAAGCAGAAAAAAATAAAAAAAGTATTTTTTTTTTATGCCTACTAAATATAAGTCATACTAAAAAAAAAAACACAAATGTGACTTACCCTATTTCACTCTTTGCGGCAACGTATACGAACACAATAGATCGCGAATTATCGTAACCGGCGCATCGCTCCACGATGCGACGTGACCACTCTCTGAGCTCTCGTGGACGACTGAATTCTCGACCCGTATACCTTTCGTATGACTCAAAACAGGGCGTGAATGAAAACAAAAATTAATAATAAACTAAGTAAGTAACATTTCGGAAATATAAAAACTATAAATTGTGGTATGATAATTAAAAATTAATATAAATGCAAGTTTAAAAAAAAAATACAGTTTACTATCAAAAATCAACTAAAAAAGAGCATGCTATTTTAAGATTTTTGTTCAATTTTATGAATTTTTATTGATCAAACTATACAATATTTTTTATTTTTGCCAACTATAATCGGTTAAAATATTCATTGTGGTGATCATTACATATTTTTTATGGTAATTATGGTAAAAGTATTGATTTTATCTCTTTAACAGTGACGGCTGTTTTGGATTATTTTGCACTGCGCCCCCTTAAGAAGGGCATCAATAAACTGCCACTGCGTTGGCAAAGATGCATTGATTGCATGGGTGATTATTTCGATTAATACAAATAAAAAATACATGAAAAAAATCGTTGAATTTTTTTCATACAAAACGGCATTTTCGTAGGTTATATTTAGACCTGTTATATTTAGTCATATACCTAGCCTTTTCCCAACTATGTTAGGGGTCGGCTGCCAGTCTAACAGGATGCAGCTAAGCACCAGTATTTTACATGGAGACTGGTTGTCAGACTTTCGGGCTCTTGGGGACGGTATAACGACTGTCTAAGTTCTACGAAAAGACAGCCGGGACCAACGGCTTGACGTGCTTTCCGAGGCACGGAAGGGTCTTGATATGTAAAGATGGTCACCCATCCACGGAGCTACCGCGGCAAGCGTAGCTTAACTGAGCGATCAACCCGTGCGGCTGTTATTACTTAGATACAAGCCCCTCCTTATAGGTACATTTAGTCCGTGCGTGAAATACGTACATTCATATATTTCCATCACTAACCGCCACCACAGTTGGCTACTAATGCACTTCCTTCCTAACCATAATATAGAATTATTGCCTTTCACACAATTCATCGATGTGTTAAATAACTGATGACTACGATATCAAACTCATGTCTAATCATAATTAGTTGTTGGTGCATTCTAATCAGTAATTACGTTGTAATCCAGCTGATTATTACACGCGCCATTTTACCGGTTCAAACACCGAATAATCTGCTTTATTCGAATTAAACTCGATTATTTTGAATTTGGACCAGCTAATAACAGACCATAGACAATGAAAATTCCAATATACGTAAAATATTTTCATACATTGTCGAAATAAAATCCAAATATGAATTTCTTAGCGGGATCGTCAGAGCGAGCGCGGTAAAAACTATCATAAATATTGTTCTCATACACACGTTTACGGCGACGCGACGCTGGCGTTAAATCCTGCGATAACACTGCGAATAGCGGCCATATATCACGGCGGGAAAAAATTAAAATGTGTCAAAATGCCTCGACCGCGCCCATGCGCGACACGGAAGTTATTAAAAATGCATAGTTTTCGCAGTATTCCCTTATTTGACACCGTACCGGTTATTTCGTTACGTGAAACAGGCAACTACCTGGTTTAATCGCTGACAAGCAAAAGTTATGCCTCGTTTATTCCCATTTCATATTTTATTATTTGTTTTGTGAATTTATGATGATGACTCAACAGTCTGACATTGTTTTACATATCCCAAATGAATGTTTTTGTCACGACCTAAATACGTTCTTAAAATATGAAGGAATAAAGGTTTTTGAGCTGAGTACAGACAATATTTAATCAAACTCAAAATTCAGACGGCTACGGGTTTCAGAGGAATGTACCTTTGTGTTTCGCTTATATCAATACTCAGCTGACTTATCCCGATCTTAAACGGCCTTATGGAAGGACTACATCTGAGGATTTAAAGAACGATCTTTGTTTTTCAAGTGCTTCGCATTTTCGATTAGACAAACAGAAAAATACCGATATTCTCCTGTTTTACTGTTTAATGTAACAATATCTGGCTGACCGAGCTTTGCTCGGTATTTTTTGGTAAATTGCGTTTATGTTCAAGTTGATTTTCGATAAAGGTGGTCATTGAAAACACGAATAAAACGACATTTTATAAAAATGAAACCTAGCTAGATCGATTTATCGCCCCCGAAACCCCTTGTATACTAAATTTCATGTAAATCGTTGGAGCCGTTTCCGAGATTCAGATTATATATACAAGAATTGCTCGTTTAAAGATATAAGATTTGGTTGACCGACCTTTGCTCGGTATTTTTTGGTAAATTGTGTTTAAAATAATAAGTTTATATTCAAGTTGATTATCGATAAAGTTGGTCATTGACAACACGAATAAAACGACATTTTATAAAAATGAATCCTAGCTAGCTCGATTTATCGCCCCCGAAACCCCCTGTATACTAAATTTCATGAAAATCGTTGGAGTCGTTTCCGAGATTCAGATTATATATATATATACATATATACAAGAATTGCTCTATTAAAGGTATAAGATATAGGTACTACTTACTACGTAACTTCTATATTTCGATCAATCAATCGAAATTGTGGTTTGGCTATCAAATTTCCGTTTCGGGGTAGGTAATATGTAATTTGTGTTCAGTTAGTGGAGAGGCTCCTCTTAGGAGCGGACCCATTCCTCATTCATGTCCAGACACGAACGAGGAAATTCAAAATTGGAATTGGTATTTGTCTCTATGACTATCCATGGTTAATCTCAGGAGAGACGAAATAGGTATCATCTTGTGCTAATTACAGTACGTAACATACGTCACATAATGTTCAAATATAAAAATCAAGCAAAATTTAAAGTACGAAATAGGTATTCCTCTCAACATTAAATACAAAAGTTTCACAGCTTACTTCTATAATATCGACAACAACCCGCTAAGTTAAGTCCCTAATTAATTGCTATTCATTCCAGCACCCGAAACCCGATCATTACGAGCCACATAAAACAGGCAACGGACTCACCTACCTACTGCCTGTCTGCCAATATCCACCCCTCCCACTTAAAAGTCGCGCCGAATTCACAGATACTGACACCAACGAAAATAGAATATAAAATGAACAGATATAAACTGCCAGACGTATATAGGCTGAACAATTTTATACCTTTGCGTATAAAAAGATCTTTATGCTTGTAGAACCAGTCTTGGAAGGACGGTTTAAGACCTTTGCTTGCCTACATTAAAGGATATGTTATTAATGAATCTATTGATTCGTGTACACTCTAGTCGACATTGGAGAGACTTCCTATTAACATTAATGTTGATTGATTTCTGTGTATACAAATAAAAAAGAGTGCTTTTGCAAAAATTAAATTGATGAGTTTCATAAGTTAATTTGATTGAACCGTTTTTAATATAATATTACTTTCTGTGGAGTTCAACACGTAATATACTAAGTAGGTAGATATAGAAAAAGTGGGAATGAAATACAACCCATTCATTTCGAAATCACGAGCAGGTCTTCTCCATTTAATTTGTTTGCCGTAATTCCGAAAGTTCAGAGCACGGCCATTTTGAAATTAACGTCAGTCAACATAACCAAGTTCTAGATTCAAATATTTGACGTGCGATACGTTGCTCCAATCAACTGTGTAACAAGCCTTCGAGGCAACCAATAATTTGTACACATTTTGCCGTATCCCACCTCCATACTAACTCAATAGTGGTTTGTGGTCCGAAGGCTATGCGCAAACTGAAATTCAAGGTATATTTTGTAAAATACGAGCCAATTTCACAAATGTTGAAAACGTTATACGTCCATAAGGTTTTGTAAACTTTAAATAAGCTTAGTAGTGACCAGCGACCCTTTGTTGCGATTATTTCCGTAAAATCCGGGGTCTGCGCAATCTGTATTATTTATTACCCCTAATCTTCTTAGAGGTTTGGATATATACATGCTCTCTGCGTATCTACCTACTACAGTTTTGAACAAAAACAAATATTCTCCAGCCTTGTTACGAATATACAGTTACTATTGCTAGACTTTGATAGGTCGTATAAAAGTTTTTCTTAAGGCGTTATTGGATTTGGCATAAAATTTATTCACCTGCCTATTTTGGGTTCGAATGGAGATAGGTATGATTTGAATATTATTCGTTGAAAGTGTTCTATAGCAATATCTTGGAAATAGGTTTAGTATTATCTATACTAATATTATAAAGAGGTAACATTTGTTTGTAAGTTTGTATATTTGTAAGTTTGTATGTAGGGGGTAATCTCCGGAAGTAATGAACCAATTTTAAAAATTGTTTCACTGATAGAAAGCTACATTATTCGTGAGTGCTATAGGCTATAAATTATAAAGATATCATGCATATTCGCCGAACTATCTCAATTTTTGTTTAGCCAGGTGGAAAAAAATTGCTCTTACATCAGAGTTATTTGCATACGCTGTCTTAACAGTTGTATATAATTCAAAACAATGTATGGCAACCTGGTCCGCTTTAAATAGTTCTACAAAAGAGTCCGCGACACCATATTTCTATCTTTTATATTTTAGCAGATATAGTAGCTTTTATGTGTTAAAAAAAGTATTTTTCGACGTACTTACCTTTGGACGATTTTTTAAACAACAAAATACTAAACCTTTTCGAAAAAAATATTACTATGATCACAAGAACATCATAGAGATACGATTTGCCCACAACAGTATGCCAATTGGTTAAATAGTTTCGAAGATAATATAAAATGACTAAATTGCAAAATGCCGCCGTCCATTCACGAACCGCATTAGAACATGCTTTCTACGGACGTTTTATCCATTTACCATAGATGACAAGCTTTTGATGCTATTATGACAGTATTATAAATAACAGGGGTAAAATATTTTTTTCTAGATGCCCCAGGAGGCACTGGGAAAACATTCCTCGCAAATTTAGTATTGGCAAAAGTCAGACAATCCGGGAAAAATGGGCTAGCTGTTACCTCTTCAGGGATTGCCGCAACTCTATTAAATGATGGGAAAACAGCACACTCCACCTTTAAGCTACCACTGACAGTATCATTGGAACAACAGTCAGTATGCTCCATACGTTTAAATGGACCGCTCGGGAAACTGTTTGTTACAAGAGACATCTTTATTTTGGGACGAATGTACCATGAGTCATAGAGCTCATGTTGAAGCAGTAAACCGAACGCTCAAAGACCTCAGAAACTCAGATGCTATTATGGGTGGTGTTACTTTTGTTTTTGCGGGTGATTTTCGGCAAACACTGCCTGTAATAACAAAAGGATCACGCGCCGATGTTATCAGGGCATGCTTAAAATCATCTTACTTATGGAGTTTCGTTGAAACTCTCAATTAACGAACAAACATGAGAGCTCATTTGAGCGACAACTACAATAACGACTTTCCGCATCAACTACTAAATCTTGGAGAAGGAAAAATTAGCTGTCCTTGCACCAACAGTACTAGCAATGACATTAAACTTGACGATAGATTAGGTCACATATTACATAGGTTAGAACATCGGATAGACGCTATTTATCCCGGTCTTGAAAATTTATTGGAAAGAGATTATCATTGGCTTTGTTCCAGGGCAATAGTGTCTCCTAGAAACGATACAGTGAATGAGATAAATAAACTGATTTTAGAGAAAATTCCCGGTCAAGTCAAACACCATAAGTCCATTGATATGATGTGTAATATTGAGGATGCAGTGCACTATCCTCAAGAATTTTTAAATTCTTTGAGCCCTTCTGGCTTACCTCCTCATGACCTTATGTTAAAAGTTGGCATTCTTATCAGGCTATTAAGAAACTTGAGCCCCCCCCAACATGTGTAATGGCACAAGGCTGCTTATAAAAGAGTTGCGGGAGAATATAATCGTGGTGACCATTCTCACAGGGCCAACAGTGGTACGACTGGCTTATATTCCGCGGATACCCGTGATTCCGACGGATTTACCCATACCGTTTAAAAGGCTACCCGTGAAAATCTCCTTTGCCCTCACTATAAATAAGTCCCAGGGTCAAACATTCTCTCTGGTGGGCATTGACCTGAAAAAACAGTGTTTTTCCCATGGACAGTTATATGTTGGCTTATCTCGGGTTGGAACTACTGAAAGACAATATATTTTGGTACCAAATAATAGCATTTCATCTAATATAATATACAGAGAAGTTTTGAATAATTACATTTAACATAGTTTATTCAATCATAATCATTCGTACATACATACATATGCAATAAAAACAAAACCCTCCTTTTGGCAGTCAGGAAATAAATCATAGCACTCAGTACTAACCGAACCACACTCATAATTTCACCACAAGTTAAAATGTTTTCTGCCCGACGAAGTGGGCACGGGTCAGCTAGTCTTTAATACTTTGATACGATTGCAGAAGGCAGGGATTTAATTATAATTTTGATTCCGAGACCACGGCCGCGTCCGCACAGACGTCAAAATATCGTGGCGGGATTATATTGTGCACTGTATTTTCAACGCTCGGCGCTAAACAGTGCGATGGAAAAGCAGTGCGCGAAAAAATATCGCCGCGGGAAAAAGACGCTCGTGTTAACCTGGGCTATTAGTGATATTGGTATATGGAGACCTGGCTTTGTCTAGTTGCTATTACTGTTATCTGCAACATAACCATGTATTGTGGTTTACCTATTCATGTAGAGATTTATCTCGCTATGGTTTGGTCACAGTAAAGATAATTTATACAGTATTTTGACTCGGCCCTATCCTAGAAATAATTACCTACAGCACGCGCGGTACGTAAACATGCGGTAGACGCGGTAGGGTTGCCCGCAAAAAGTATTTTGACTTCATCTACCTACTTGAGTTTCTATGATTTTAAATATTATATTTGTATTAAAAAAAAAAAAAAACATTGTTTGGACCGTTTTTTATTAAAAGTGATAAGGGTGGAAGATGTAAATGATATCAAATCTTATTTATTTTTAATTACGATACTATCTTTGCTGGACCGATTCAAATCTTGCGATCAAGATAGTTTATCGATTCAATGATTTACGATCGAAATGATCTATTCAAATCAATAGATCGGGCATACCAGGCTAGGAAACTACCTGCTACTACTACGAGCTTAGTTAGAACTCTCCTTTGTCACTTTTTTCCCCTATCCACTTACTTATTTAATAATCCTGGAATTTTACTTGGTGTAAAAAGCAAAATACCTACCTATTAAAAAAGAAACAAATTTCGTACTAGTAGGTATATAAAAAAAATCTTTTCTTTCCTATGAAGTTTCTAGGGTAATTTAAAAAATGTATCTCTGGGTGCATTATACAAGAATTCAAGCAACCAGAAACAGCAAAATATAGTTTATAACACGTTTCACGATTGTTTTTTTTTTAGTTTATTTTTTTTTTGTTTGTTTAAGTAATCATCTTGCACTGATTATTACACGCTAACTGCTTACAAACAAAACCATTAATAACACCGCCCGCCATCCGTTTATCAAAGCGGTGCGTACGCGACTGCGTATGTACTCGGAGTGTACCAGACTCGAGGCGCGAGGTATGACTTGCGTTCCGAGCGTTTGTATGAAGATAGACTACTGTATAGATATCTTTACTGTGGTTTGGTCATGTTATTTCAGTTTATCCCACATGTTTACCTTTTGAGCAATACGTACGAAGTACCAGGCGACCAGGAACCTAAAGAGCACGCGACTAATAAAACAGCGGAAAGTATGAAAGCAAAATGTAAACAAACGATTTTCCCTCGAGACTGCACTAGCGGTAGTTGTAGTACGTAGTGCAACCGACAGATGGAGTAGCGATTTATCTATTAGCGAATCAGAGATACGGGACGCTTGGCACAATGCCAGCGACTTATGCATTCATGGGGTGACTAAACAGGTAGGGTTGGTAAAAAAAAAAAATTTTTAAAGAAAGTGGGAATTTTCAATTTTCCAACAGCGTGCTTCATTGTTACGCGCGGTTGAAGCAGTTCTGTGAGTTTTATTTGCATTGACATTGTGTAGGTGGTCTTAAGAAAAATACCAGATATAAAAATATCGATAAACTGAAGAAATCAAAACTAAGAAAGACGGCTCGCTGGCACGTAATTGGCAACAATTTTTAAAATCATAGAAGCAGTCTCCGCATACTAAAGAGTGAGACAAAACGCAAATTTGCGGCAACAGGATAAAATTGTCGGTAAAGATGGCGGCGGGGACGGTTCTCCTGCTCGACAGAATTGGCGTCTCGCGAGGACCTAACGCAATTGCGCCGCGCTGCTAAAATCACGTATATCCCCAACGACCTTATTTAGTTTTCTGTTTAAGGACAAATTGGCTGCTCTGAGCTGCCATTGTTATGTTATATAGCAGTAGTAATCATGTTTTAATTGTTGTCTGTTAATGTTCAAGAATGAAACAATGTTTGTTTCAATCACTTCTGTGTGATCATGTTTGCCTGGTACTTTAGAATCAATTAAAAGGCAATTAAGTATTGGGAAAATAGTATTTTAATCAGGAAAACTGAACGATCAAAGCTATCATAGGTTACGTTTTAACCTAGGTCGAAAGTTAAACATAAAACCAATGATATTTAGAATATCATTGCATAAAACCATTTAGGTTAATAACTAACTGCATGCATTAGGTCATCGTGCTATGTACCCATTGGGGCCGCAGAGAATCGATATAATTATCTGCCCTCACCCTCTGTACAAGACATACAATTGTATGCAAATAAAACCTTTTTAGGATCCGGGTTACGAAATTACGGTGTGCTAACCCAGAATCATATTTAATTATCTCGAAAAAGGTTGCCTATGAAATTATAGAAACTCAAATTAATAAAGGCCAAAAATTCACTGTCACCTAACTGTTAACTCAAATTAAATGCTGGCTGAACAGAAAATTTTTAAAGACTTTCTTAGTCTGCTTCTATTTTCAAAACGGAAGTTTTTTATTGTTTAAAAAATCAGTAAGTACGAAAATGTCTATACTCAAACATCTTTTTCTTAAGTTGCAAAGGCTATGAGAATCATTCTGCCTCTTTTGGACACTGGCAACATAGTGAACGCAGCGTTTATTAATGACAACAGCAACAGACGTGCAGCTTTACTCAATTACCGCCGCACTCTAACTCACTTAATGTCGCTGATTAACGGCAAATGGACTTAATGACAACGGAACATACACCACCACATACTTAGAATTTAATACTGTGACGCTCTAAAAAAAAGAAACTTTTTGCACATACATAAAAAACACGTAGAAATTACTTTTGTACCTACTTTTATCTATACCCTGAAACTAGGGTTGTAACAGAGCTTCGCCTCCGCCTCCGTTACTGCGGAAGTTCCGCAAGAAATCGTATCTTCGCTTCCGCCTCCGCCTCCGTAAAACTTTTGCGGAGTTGTAACGGAGGTTTATTTACGAATCATAGAACAATAAAGCGCGTGTAGGTCGCTACACGCGCTTTATTGTTCGCTCGACGGCAATTCAGCCGTCAGGCCGCGTATCGCGCACGAAATGGTCAAGTCAAGAATTCAAAAAGCAACGAGTGCTCGGCGGGAACGCGGTTGGGGTGGGGGCGGACGTATGTCATTTGTCAAATTATGATACACGATTGTATCTGTGATACACGACAAGAATCAACCTATCGAAATGCTTGGACGAGTTGGACGTAACGTACGAAGTTTTACCCATGTAATTCTAATTGAACCAATGGTTTACGTGATTTAGTGCAAAATCATTGTTATGTTTATTTACGTCACACGATGAAGCCGTTAACATTTGAGATTTGGCAGTTTTTTGTAGAAATAGATAATAATTTTGCAAAATGTTTTGCTTTTTTGTTAACAACATATTTTCTAAGAATATGAACCTAATTGTGATAAAAAAATGAAATTTTCATGTTTTTGAGATGTTTCAACACAATGTCATGTTTTTATACCATATTTTTTCACATTTTTGCATAAAAACATATATTTTTAGTAATAATATAATCCCAGAATTAGGTTCATATGGATTGGAATAGAATAAAAAATACACATAACTTCAGAACGATTGGTCATTTACTTTTTGAGCTAGAATGAAACGACTTTTTTTCAACTGGTGGGCCAGTTGAAAAAAAGTCGTTTCGAGAAAAACGTATTTGAAATAAAATATTGCGAAATCCGTACATTGCCTGTTAATTTCATAACGATTCTTAGGTGTAATGTCTAAATAGCTTCCATACATAACTTTGGAGATATCGTCGTTTTAGTCACTGTCTAGTCTAAACTGGTTTCCCCCCTTAAAGGGCATTCCAAGTCAATGCATAAAGAAAAATACGAAGAACTGTGTGGAGTGGAAAAGAAAGAACCCTGGTTATAATGAACCACAAATTACATTTTTTTTCTACATCCACTTTCACTTCCGCCTTCGCCTCCGTTAACCTCCGCATCCGCGGAGGTGAAACTCATCGCCTCCGCATCCGCCTCCGCCTCCGCTAAGAAGGCCTCCGTTACAACCCTACCTGAAACCGATTGGACGTTTAAGAAAAGGAAGAAGAAATAAACGAAGAAATGACAGACAATTGTATACTTAGGTGGGCATAGACTTAGGGGAGGCCTATGTCCAGCAGTGGATATCTTTCGATTGAAATGATGATCACGATAAGGCACTCTGTATAGATGTTGTTTGCTTAAAAAAACAGAGGATCGAACAAATGCGCAACATGGCTGATTCCATCTTCAAATTGAATTTGTAGATTGTTTCGTGTAACTGAATTTTTATCGTGCGTACACTGGACCGCCATACGGATACCAAATTCAAATACCGAACTCATCGAATGCACGAATCGTACGTTTAGTGTTTAGTTAATCGGTATTCGGAACTAGGCTTTGGGGTGAGGTCCGATCGTCTCGGTCAATGGTTAAAATTTTGTCGTCTCTATGGTTCCGATAAGTCTGTAGACCGTGTAAACGTCAGAAAATATTGTTTAATTAATTATTTTGACAGGCTTATAAAACAAAGGTCTTTAAGTATTTATAAATACAGTCTTTAGACATAACACAACATCGAAACTCCTTTATACTTGATGAACAATTAATAATAATAACTAAGTACATCTTCTACTTAACTGGCAGGAGGGCGCACGGGCTGGCAAAAGATGGAAGGAGTACAGGGAAGCTTTTGACCAGGAGTGAAAAAAGTACACTCAAACCTTTCTGAATAAATTCTATAAATGATGATGAACTCACAAATAGATACATAATAAAACATATTGAAATCGCTCACCGAACTATTGATAACATATATAATATTATTAGATAATAATTTAGATGAAATCGAAGATCGTGGGTTATAAAGAAGCTCTATCAAACTCCTCTATGGTTTCAAACCATAAACATCGCCTTCTATGAAAGTTCAGGAGTGCTCAACCTTTGGCATCGGATACTCCCGATGGGGTGAAACAAGATCGTGCTTAATTAACCAAAGGGTTGAAAGTCAATTCCCCCGATAGGATGAAGTTGCAGAAATTATGCTAATTAATAATTAGGGAGTTTATTGTGGAGCGACGACCGCCATCAGCTGCGGTCCGTGGAAACACGTCTGGGAAGTTGGATAGTATTTTAAATTCGTTGAAGAATTTCGCTTCGCTGGAAAGGAGTTCGGCGTGCTACAAATCAGCATAATTTTGGTAGCACTCTATAGCTACATTTTGATATCTTCAACGAAGGTTGTTACCCCAGAAACAACGATTACCTTTAACTTTTAGAGGTACTTTAGACTTTTAGGTATTAGAAGCAATAAATTGTACGAGTTCTTCGAATACTTTAATTGTTAAAACTTAATTCATTAAGTTAACACATTTAGGTAAAGTTAATTGGAAAAATGTGAATTCAATCTTCACACAACGTAGCGAGAAATAAATTAAATAAGCTCGTAAGGAAATAAATTACACAGTGTATGTTTTTTCTTCTATCTGTACACCCACATCCGACTATACGTCTCGAGAGGTTTAAACAATAGATTGTTTACAATAAGCGTCCGGGGCCACGAAACGACTCCTAAACTGCGCCACGTATTCAAAACTATTGAAATCGCTTAAACACACACATTTTATACGCTATTGAACGACCGACGAGTTAACCAAACCAACCTTTAAACTAGCTGTAGTAGGAACCAACTTTACGTTCGAAGTTTGAAATTGAGAGTGAGTTGTCATTTTATAATTTTGAAAATGGAAAAAAATAAAAATGTTGGTTATCCCGTAACCGAACCAACCTTTAAACCAGCCGTAGTAGGAACCAACTTTACGTTCGAAGTTTGAAACACAAAATACAGTTGTCATTTTATCATTTTGAAAATGGAAAAAATAAAAAAGTTACGCAAGGTCGGTTGTCCCTGTTGTCTGTTAAAATTTTTCTTGACAAAATCTGAACCGCTTTGGATGCAAATTAGGTGTTTTGTACTCCGAAGACGACGCTTTTTTAATTATAATTATTTAGAGCTTTGTTCCTCCTTCTGCCTATTTCAGGAACACGAGATAAATGCTGTCACAGACCCCGTTTTTGCCTACACATAACTAAAACAGTTTAAAGGACTTGTCCCACTAATTGCACTCAGGGCACTACTTAGTACATATGTAAGTTTGGATTTCCAAATTGCATTTCCACGTTCCCTCACGCTAAGAAGTTGGCAAATTGTTAAGTTGCATAATATTCTCAAAGTGGAGGAGAGAGCGAATGAATGGCGTATCGCGTATAATTTTACAAAGCCATTGCAGCCGTAACTAAGATTCCCTGTAGGGATACTGACAGTTACTCCAAGTTATAAGCGCATAGGTATTTTCAACATCAACTAAGGTTTTCGATATAAAAAAGCATGTTATGGAACTCAAATTGAGTTTTGCAGGACATCTAACTAAACGCAGTGATGACAGGGGAGGTAGGTTGTGACAGAGTGGCGTCCAAGGACTGGGTGACGAGATCTCGGTCGTCCAGCGGCGAGATGGGCTGGTGACATTGTTGTCATCGCAACTATTGCCAGTATTATCGCCTCAATATTAACCATCGTTTCTCGTTAGATAGCTGATTAAGTGAACATGTTTTTCCCGTAACATTTACGCTTAATGTGATAATAAAATATAGAGATAACTGGTATCGAAGTTTAATACATACGGAGATGATTAAAAAAAAAGGTTAATGAACTACTTCCTTTTAGTTTTAACTGTTTTATTTATGTCTTAGAAAATTTAGATACTAAAAGGTGTTTTAAAGTATTAGGGTACCCAATGGAACCCAATTAAAGCATTCAATGAAGCAATGAATGTACACAATGTAATGACATTTGAGAGTTAGGAGACACGTGATATACCTCTAATTAGGAAATTTTCAAAAAGTTATAATATGGGTTAATTTGAATGTTTTTCCCCTAGGCTTCATAGGATGCATAATTGTTGACATTTGCATTCAAAGCAGACAGTGTTCGAAATAAACAAATGATAACAAGGTTATTTATAACTGTCAGTCTCATAAACGAATATAATACTAAAACACGCTGTAAGTCATTACCTTACGACCCTCACAAATGGACAATGACGCCGCAGTACCGGTTAGATAAACAGCTAATCCCGTGGCAGCAGCACTGAGCCACCCTCACTAAATGCTGCCCTGCCCATCGACCCGCTAATATCGCTTTTTGATGAAATTGCCCGATTCCTTGTTGTTAAAATTGCTTCATGTCTTGCTTCACTTGATATAGACAGGTAATCCCGTAGCAGCGCAGAGCTGCTTCTCTCTTAACGCTGCACTGCTTTTTTTTTCGGGAATGGTATCTCGCACTTCCACCTATGAGTTTGTCGACTACATAATCGGACTTGCCTGTTGCTACCTGAATAAATTAAGGCCTCATGCCAAGGCTTAAAAACTTCTATCTAAAGCGACTAAGGGCAACCCCTCGGGATGCGGACCTCGGCTTAGGGCATCACTGGTAGAGGGCAGCAAGGAACATACTGTATCGGAATGATTATTATTTAGGGACGAATTTAAAGCTACAGCGTCAGCGGTGTGGGCTGGCTCGAGCAAGGGGCGGGGTGGAAGCAAGGGTCGGGGCGGTAAACGTTGCACTGATCTTCGAAGAGCTTATTATCGCACTTTTAATAATATTGCTCGTTTACTTAGTTGTTAAAATTGCTAAACTTGAGATGAACAGCTAATCCCGTGGCAGCAGTACTGAGACGACCCGCTCACTGAATGCTGCACTATCTCTTTATCATCATTATTACGATTTCAGCCGAAAGACGTCCACTGCTGGACATAGGTTCGCGCAAGCATTGGGGGGGGGGGGGTGTTGCCATAATAGCCACGCTTGGCGTGGCAATCGGATTGGCAATCACAGTATGGTGGTTAAATGCAAAGAGAACGCTGCTGATGGAGGAAACTCTTTTTGGGATTTATGTTTTAGACGTAAATTAACTTAATTGGTTTGCAATGGATTCCCATTAATAGAGACATAAAAGATGTTGCACCCAAGGATCAGATTCGATCATAAGGTGATTTTTTACTAAACTCTTCGTCTAAATTCTTCGTACGGACCAACGAATGTTACATATTAGATTGAAGGCTAAATGAAATTCATAAAAATACATTCAATGAGTGCAAATAGATTCAAAGGATACAAAAATCATGGCGGAAGGAATCAGGAAATCATATTCGATAGTAGCTATCGATTTCGGCTTAACAGTGGGTAGTGTAAGTCTGCTGGACCAGTGTGTCTACCCGTCCAGATAAACAGCTAATCCTGGCAAAGCGGCGTTAAACCGCTTACTTTGTGTGAACATTCTACAACTTTCTGCGCGCCTGGAAGTGCCGCGGCAAGAATTTTTTTTTTGTCGTTCAAAAATAATATTGTGTCTTGGGGGATGGTGGAGGTTTGTATTATTTGCCTTTTTCTTCTTAATTTTCCTGATTCCTCCTTTCCCCAGCTACCAGTGTATATTTTGGTAAGATGTTTTGTTATCTTTCCATTCGGATTTTCGAGCCAAACTAATCAGCAAATAAACACAAAGACGAAAGAGGTATTGTCAAACATTTTTGACGTGTAAAAACGTTTGTACAAAGTTAAGTAGAAAAAAATATAATAAGTCAAAATACCCTTTTATCATTTAATTTATTACACTGATTTATTTTCATGTCGTAAAATACTTACTACAAGTAAAAAAAAATGTTAACAATCGGAATTAGTAAGTATTATCGGTACGGTACATAATATGTACTCTACTATTTCGTCAAGACAAATCAAACGTAAAAAAAAATCCCATTAGGTTAGTGCGTCTCCATAAATAGCGTTTCGTATATAATAACGTAACGTTTCGTGACACGTCTCTTACCTCTAAATAAATTAACGGACAACAGCGCTATATTATTTACACAAGATTTTACATAGCCGCATATTTTGCTAAATTAAAAAAGTTCTTTCGCTGAATTCGTCGGCTTCCGCTAAGCGTTTGTTGGTGTTTTTATGAAGGACAACAATGCTCACTGGTTCATTCAAGGTATTCGAGTTTTCAGTTACGCAATACTTTTCTGTTATATAAAATGATACATTCACAAGTTAATATACCTTTATATTCTGTCCCACCAAAATGTTGACAAACGCAGAATTAAGGACATTGGGTTAAAATTAATTATAGAAATTATCGCAGTAAACTAGGTGAGTGTCAGTCGATCTACAGAGGATGACGAGGAAGACCTGGGTGAGATTTGCATACACCAGGGAAATATGACACAAGAGGCCAGACCAGGAACATATGGCACAAAAAAGTGGACACCTAACCACACGAATCAATGGGTGGAACAATGATGCCAAAGAGGATTATCTTGATGAGATATACCGTGGACTGGACGAGGAAAGGACTGACAGACAAGAATGCTTAAAAGAATGAACCCGTGAAAACTTCTCCAATGCACCCTTTTAATTAGCAATTTGAAGGAAATGACACCTTTTGTGACGTCCCGTGAAAAAGCCGACACGTATATTTAATTAGTGCGTCGCCATCAGTGGAATACTTCTTTAATATGAAGCCATTCCTGAGCGACAGCCTGAATGGTATTTATTTGAAAAATTACAAAGTTCTAACTATGTATAATATTTCAAGTTTCTGTGACTGTCGAAATTAAGTTCAAAAGCATTTCGAAAGTGCAGAAATCTTAATTTTAAATATTCGCCCACCTAATGCAAGGTTGGGTATTGTTTGTGAGTTACCTAATGTCCTGTCCTAATGTCCTTGATTTCAGATGCAGACGCTCACTGCTGGACAAAGGTCTCCCGGACCAAGCACCGGCACTTCGACCGGTTCTGTGCTTCCCGCATCCAGTGGATTCACCAGGTCATCGGTCCTCCTTGTGGGAAGCCTTCTTACTCTAGGTCTCTACGTGGTCGCTACTCCAGAACCTTTCGGCCTCATCGGCCATCTGTTCTACGAGCAATGTGCCCTCACTGCCACTTAAGTTCAACAATTCTCCCTTGGCAATAGTCGATTTTATTATTTGGATTCAAGAGTGTAAAAAGACAATTAACGAAGTTGAGAGTCACTTGTAGCTCCCGTCATTAAAGTCATTTTTCGTAGGGCACCCCTGCTAAAACATAAAAATTATCAACTTTTACTAACTAGATTTTTACGACAAACTGCCCCACGCCCCTGTACTGCACTGCATGCACTCAGAAGTACAATATTTGCGTGTGTTACAATATGCACCCTCCCATACCGCTAAACAACAAGCCATACATATTATGGTGGATATAGGCCCCAATTTGAAGGGGTTTACTATAATCACCACGCGTGGCAGGCGGGTTGACAATCGCAGTATGTTGGTAAAATGCATAGAGAACGCTGCTGCCTATTCTCTAGGAAGCCTTTAGTCGTCTTTTATGACATCCTCGGGAAGAAATGGGATGGTGCTATTCTTTACATCCGGCACAATGACAACCGTGTATTATGTTACAAAACTGAAAAGCAAAAGTGTACTCATATACACCTACAAAAGGCTAATAGCACATACACTAGCACTCAGAAGGCCAGGACAAATATGTACGAACAGGCCATCCAAAATATTTATTTTGTGCAAGGACCGTACGCACCATCTCAGCCCCTGCTAATTACATCTATGCCAAGTTACTCAAACACGAGCAGATTATGTAAAATGTAATTAAATACACCCATCAAATAACATCACTGGCTTAAACCGTGTAAAGCAGGCCACGCATTAGGTATGTTATCTGCCCATTCATAAGACATTCATTAGATCGGGAACATCCAGCCTAACTCATTCATGTCCACGTCCCTACGTCAATTAATGCTAACTAAGGCATCATGCAACCTTTAAATACTAACTAAATAAGGATTGGATTAAGACGAGATTCGCAATCTAATGTTTTACAAATTTCAGCCTGAACTGAACCACACTTATTGCAACAGTGCACGGTTGAAAATTGCTTGGCTTGCTTGCTTAATACATAATTTGTAACGGACAACGAGTGACGCGGCTCGGGGGTCAGATAAATGGTTAATCTCATGAATAGTGTGCTTCACGGGATTATATTTTGTCTGTGTCCGCTGCGGTTTTGAGGCTTGAATTTTTTGTGAAGCAAGAACATTACACGCAAATGTATTTTTATGTTACGTAAACTTCCTTATTGACTGGCCGCCACAACGACTGAATCGAACATAAGTGGTTATAGTCTTCACAAGCAACAAAGAGTGTTCATGTTTTATAAAACTCTTCAAGATAAATCTCAACTACGGGTTTTCTTTCTACCTGGAACTAATTTAATAAAAAAAACGTCTATGTGCAAGCCTTATCTTCCATCTTTATGTAACTTGGTCCCTAATATTATGTTTTCCTTCTAAAAACAGACTCGACTCTCATATAAACACATTAGGGACGCCTCAGGCAAGGTTAAATCAAATCAAATCAAATCAAATCAATTTATTTCGGGCTACAAAGACCCATAACATAAATACCTTACAGACTAACATACATACAAATAAAAAACAATGTAAAAACTATTGTACACGAAGTGACGGCGTCGTGTTGCGTTGCGTGGTGTCACGTAGCCTTCCGCGGAAACGTCGATACCTGACACCTTTCGGCCAAAACTCTGCCTTGAGGAAGGTCTCGATTTCAAAAACTGGAACTCGCACCACGAATGACTTGAAGTTCGTGTTGTGGCGCGATTCCAACTTCTCGACCCTCAAAGTCCAGTTGGTTTTCAGTCGTACATACTCCACGATCTCCTCAACCTTCGTGGTGTAGTGTAGACGGGACACATAGAGCTGCGTCGTCGGTGTAGCTGGACGCAGCAGCATGTTGGGTCCTGCAAGCGCGGTTCCGCACTGGTTCCGACTAGGAGGCTTCCTCCTCTTCTTCCTCTCCACCTTCACGAAGCCATCCTTGTCACACGTGCCTGAAGCCGGGCCTAACTGCTTCGAACCCCTGTTATCAGGTTCATTGCATCTCTTCTCATCCCCCTTCCTGGTTTGAGACACAGGTTTGTGCGTGGCGACGGTAGCAGCGTAGGCACGTTTAGGGGTCGACGTACCTACACGAGTCGCTACCTCGACCGGTGTCGAGTCAGCGACGGCGGCGGCGCATGTTGCAACGCGCGCAATATCAGCAGCGGGTGACGCAGTGGAGCTCGCCGACTCGAAACTGCCGTTGCTAGCGTTACTCGCTCCGTGACGTGTGGCCACGTTGGAGGCAACAGGCGACCTATTTACCTTAACAGAGTTGCGTAACAACTCTACTTCGGCACGTAGTTCACCAATGGTGTTATTCGACACCTCCAATGTAGACTTTACCTCGGCCAGGCTTGCCTTGAGAGTTGTAATGTCCTTCAGCAACCTGGTGACATCGACGTGGTCAAACGTGACTGGGGGCAACTTATGTAGCTCCTTCGCCACAAAAGCAGGAACGTCGTCCGGGTCGGTGCTCTTCAACATCGTGATGATGTCTTGCACACACTTCTGGCCACCATCCCTGCGGCGGGACTGCATCTGCTCGACTTTACCGAGCGATTGGTAAAGTCGAGCAGATGCAGTAAAATGACGTGCTTTGATCAGATTCGTCGCAAACTGGTGTAAGCAATGTTATTTGGAATAATATTTATTTTGGTACACGTAGAGTGGTTATGTGACAATTTTGGAAGTAGCAAAGATATGGGTTTATGATGTAAATGTTACGGAAAAGAGGATTTGAACGCATTTAATCATATTCTCGAAAATTACCTGCATAGCTAAATTTGGAGAGAAAATCAGCCAAGCGAAAGAATGTGCAAACTCAATGGTCGCCTGAAGAAGGACATCGCTGTTGAGATAGATCACAGAGAAAGTGGTGTGGTGATCTGATAAATAAAGTTTGCAGGGCCAACATGGCCAGAGTTCACACAAGACAGAGAGGTTTGGAAGGCAAAATGGGACGCTTTTGCCCATCATTGAGACCCAGAATACTGTAACAAAAAACAAGTAGGTACCTATATTTAAACTCATGGAGGTTGTCCTGTCAGCTTTTGACAGCAATTATTAATATTTTATTATAAATTAAGCACTCAATTTTAAAATTACCAAAACCTGTATGTATTGTCCATCCCAATTTTGTGCTAACAAAATACAAGTTAAACCACACGTTGAATGCATTAATAATAATTACACGATTAAAGCTAATGTGATTACAAATTCATTTAAATTGTAGCCCAAATAGTAATATTTACCCGAATGCCTACGAAATGGGTGATTTGGGGCTGTTTGCAAATATACGCATACATATTTGTATGCATGTATAGATTAGTATCGTTAATTAGAATTTAGTTGACAGTATTGGAAGCTCCAGTTCCTTGGAATTTGAAATCTAAGTTTGGCATGTATCTTCATGTAAATTAGTTCTACATACATCGTGATTTCGTCATATTTAGGGTTTAGTTTTGTCCTCGATTCCGGTTGTCTGCACTAATATAGGTATTGAAACCTAGCCAAAGAACATCATCATCATCATCGTCATCATCATCATCAACATTTCAGCCGAAAAACGATTTCAGCGTAATTTGGGGGGGTTTGCCATAATCGCCACGCTTGGCAGGCGAGTTGGTGATCGCAGTATAATGGTAAAATGCATAGAGAATGCTGCTATTAAAATTGTTGCTAAAGAACATAAAATTGCAAAAAAATCGATGAATCGGGTAAGTGGTTCTTGAGTTAAAAGTTCTTTAAAGACAGACATAAAAAAATCATCTCGTAAAATTTTCTTTTGATTATGCGGCTATAAGCTAACATTTTAAATTTGATTAATGTTACCATTATCTAAGGAGTCTGAGGTAATTTGCAAATTATTAAATAATGTTCATACAATTTCTACTTCATTTAGTCCCATGTGGTGATGTGGGTGTATTATAGTTACACCTCTGCCCTATTCTTAGGGGAAGCGTCAAGATATGCTATGATCTATTTCAATATTGGATTAATCTGGTGGATAGGTTCCACTGCCCATAGTACCTACCTGTTAATGAATAATAAAATAAAATAAAACAATCATTCTGCATCTATTGTTCTGAAGATGTTAAGTGAAAAACCAAATTCTATGACGAAAAATATCTTATGTGCCTCTTCAGTATCACTTACAAATTGTATGTTTTATCACATTTGACCCAGTTTTGTTCTCTCGCACAGGACTAAAAAACGAACAATACCAAAATTGTTAAGAGAGCTACGGCGGAGTAATTAGGTACGTAACACACTCACAATAGTGTTATTATTAAGAAAGTCGTGTTGACCGTAGCGTTTCGTTCGCATTTTAAAATTGAGCCTTATTGCCCTGTAAAAAGATTTTTTGACTCAATTGGCGATATAAATGCCAAAATAAATATAGAAAAATCTATAATAAAAATGAAATTAATTCAGTAGTCAATTATAAACAAATTACTTTCAGGACTTGCTTCTATTCTGTTACACCTTATAAAATAGTACCAATCGTAATAAATACGCTCTTCTCCGATCAATACAACGTTGTTACTGCAGCTTATCCGCCTGTAATCCCCTGCGACCGGGAATTCCCTCGAGAGAAGAGAGTGCCTTATTAGCCCGGTTAGACAGTCATTGCTCACAACACGGCAATTTCCTATGCAGAGCACAGACAAAGCATATTGCTTACCAATCTCCAATACAGCAAATTTTTAAATAGGGGTTAGGTTTTGATTGAATATAGTAAATCGGAACATTGTGTTAATCGATAATTGGGACATTCTATTTATAATAATGGCAACACTAGTGTTGAACGAATGACGTTCTGAGATAACCGTAAAATTTTAACGGTTTTTTTTTTTGACAAAACAAAGTCGCTGTCCACGCTTGTACGCTTAGAACTTTTAAACTACGCAACGGATTTTGATGCGGTTTTCATAAATAGAAAATATGATTCAAGAAAAATGTTTATATGTATACATAGGCTGCACTAAAAGTATCGGGAATGGAATATTTCCACTGTTCCTGTCATATCAAAATCTATTTAATTGAAAACTCCTTGGTTTTAAAAATTGAATACCATTTATTTATTAAAAAAAGATTCTCGGTCTTGTCACAAGGTTTTGTCAAACTTGTTTAGTCGTTGAGAAAATGGAATTGACTCGAGAAAATTCAAGAGCGATGATTTATTATGACTTTCGAAGTGGTTTAACACAAAAACACTGTGTTGACCGGATGATTTCTGCATTTGGTGATGAAGCCTCATCCAAAACCACAATTTATCGCTGGTTTGCTGAATTTCAACGTGGACGTGTCAAGCTCAGTGATGATCCCCGTCAAGGTCGTACAAAAACTGCAGTCACCCAAGAAAACGTTGATGCTGCGCGTAAGCTGATTGAGGAAGATCGACATGTGACATACCGCGAAATTCAGGCAACTTAAGACATTGGCATGAGTCAAATACAAATAATCTTGCATGAACAATTAGGTGTAAAAAAGTTGTTTTCCCGATGGATACCGCATTCGCTCTGTGAAGAGCAAAAAGCGTCTCGCGTTACTTGGCGCGTCAGAACTCTCGAAAGATTCCACACAGGGTCCTCAAATACTGTATATCAGTCATCGTCGGAGTAACATCGTATCAGGTGACGAATCCTGGATATACGCGTACGAACCCGAAACAAAAAACCAGTCACGAGTTTGGGTGTTCGAAAATGAGTTAAAGCCAACAAAAATTGTTCGTCCACGGAGTGTTGCAAAAAAAATGGTGGCCACGTTTGTCTCCAAAACCGGCCATGTTGCGACTATTCCTCTTGAGGGACAAAGAACGGTTAATGCAGAATGGTATGCTAGCATTTGTTTGCCACTGGTCGTTTCTGAACTCCGTAAAGAGAACCGCAACCACCGCATTATCCTCCATCACGACAATGCGAGTTCTCACACCGCGCACAGAACAAAAGAGTTTTTAGAGCAAGAAAACATAGAATTATTAGACCATCCGCCGTACAGCCCAGACCTAAGCCCTAATGATTTCTATACTTTCCCTAAAATAAAGAATAAATCGCGTGGTCAAAGATTTTTATCACCTGAAGAAGCTGTGGACGCCTACAAAACGGCCATTTTGGAGACCCTAAATTCCGAATGGAATGGTTGCTTCAATGATTGGTTTCATCGTATGAAAAAATGTGTCAAATTTCGCGGAGAATACTTCGAAAAGCAATGAATACATTTTTAAATAGTGTCACTTCCTTGATTCCCGAAATTTTCAGTGCTGCCCTCGTAAACCGCGGGCGAAGCCGCTGGCAAAAGCTAGTTATTATAAAAAGGTACTTTTAACAAAGCCATTTTTTGTCTGTTCGTCTGTTTGTTTCCTGGACGGTTTATTTTCACATACGCTAGGTACCCAGTTCCAATTGGTGGCTTCCTATGGAGAAGAGCCGGCAAAAAACTCCACTATTTAAAAATAATTGGCTTTTACAAGTCTAATTCCCTCTAACCTAATAAATAGTGCTGGGAACAATAACCATTCTTCGTATTCAGGCACATAATAGCTATCAAGTGCACTCGCAAAGAATATAAGGTAATATGTCGTAGCTAATGTGAGCTCAGTGGGGAAACCCGGCGTGATTCATGGCAACACTGCGGTTCTGCCAAGTGTAGTTATAATGGCAATACTGGCTGACTGTTCATTGTTGTCTATGTACTGTTGACGACGTCTATATTGGCTGTGCTATTGTTGTCTATGGTACGGTCTAGTGTAGTGAATGATTTGTATTGTGTCCATTATTTAATTTAATTTTTTCCAAGATTAGTTTTATATTGTACTAACTTCAGCCCACGACTGTACCGCGTCAAATTTTTGCTCCCCTGACCATTCCCGTCGCATCGATTTGCCTGCCAGTTTTCGTCTATTTTTCATTACTTTTAATCTTAGCGTGATGTTATATAACCTATATCCTTCCTCAATAAATAGGCTACCAATTCTGACCAGTAACTCCTGAGATTGGCATGTTCAACCAAACAAACATACAAACTCTTCAGCTTTATAATATTAGTATAGATTTGCATGACGCTGTATCGGCGAAACTTGCTGAACTATATATTTTAAACAATATCCTTTCTGTACCGTGTTTCTGCAAATAAAAATATTATATTCTTTAGTATTTGTTTACCGGTTAAATAGGTGCATACACAATGCCGGTTTTCTTATGGTGTGCGGTATTTATTTTATTTTAACAATTTATGTATAGTCCCTCAGATCGAATTTTGGCCATGACGGCTAATCTCAACAGACTTCAGTGCGGGAGATATTACAGTGCTCAAGTGTGTTTACAGACACAGGTGCATTCACTCTTCCCTCACTCTCGTACTCCACCATTTATACACATATTAAGAGACAAGAGAAAAAGAATAGAAAAAGTAAGTACAAAAGTGGTGATGCATATTTTACAATACCAAATAGCGTGACAGCGTAAGCGATAATTATCTACACTTTTTCAATATATTATCTAATAGTTTTTGCCCACTAGGACTCAGACAAAAAATTCTAAATGCTGTGCCTGAGACGGTTACGCACCGGGATTGTGGGTGACCTTTTAAGAATCACTACCAAATACTCTTAATTCCCACCAAATCTCTTAAACACAATTAACAAAACGTACCATCGATCAATTACATCTTAAATCTTCCCATGAACAGTAAATCTGATACAGCTACATCATCAGTAACACGTTGCTCTGTGGGCTCCCAAATAATCGCTCAGACGGCCTCGACAAGACAAATGACTGGCGGTGACCATCTATTACTACACCGTCGACAGATCGACAAATACAGATGAGATTTATAAATTACACTTTATTTTGTTTCGGTAAAAATAGTCTTGTAATTTTCTAGTTGATTGAACTGGCTATTAATTTATTGGTAATTTTTCAGTGGATGAATAACTTATTAAATAATACCCGAATTGCGTAATCAAGATAAAAAAAATGTAACTGTTGGATAAAAATCTCGCAGTCTGTTATCAGAGAGGTATGGCGCTGTAGTCAAGATACAGTTTTTCACTTAGTTTGGCTACAGATGGTAGGTTGGTCCTGTTAAAATTTAATAAGAAGACACGATAAAATGGCGACAGTGACGAGTATACGCGTTTCGGCGTCACTATACGAACGTCAAAATAACATAAGAAAGTCACCTAAAATGTCTGCCCCTTTCCACCACGTCCTGGTCGGACGTAAAATTGTCGTAGCGGGATTATATCGTACACTGAAAACGGCAACAGACTATAGACCAGCGTGCCGATAAATAAACTGTTCGATTTTCAAGTCCCGATGCAATATTATTACGGGCACTAAAGAAGTGGTTTCTTTAGTGCCCGTCGCATCGAATCGCCCATGCGCACGCAACGGAAGCTCTCAAAGGAATACATTTTCCCCGTTTTTGCAATATTGCAACTTTTTTCATTGCTGCTCTGCTCTTATTGGTCGTAGCGTGATGTTATATAGCCTTACTTCATGAATGGGGTACCCAACACTAAAACATTTTTTAAATTCCAATCAGTAATTTCTGAGATTATAGCGTTCAACCAAACAAACAAACAAACTCTTCAGCTTTATTATAGTATATAGATATACGTATATCGACGGAACACTCAGTTACACGAACGTTTAAAACAAAATGGTGCTTAATAGTTTAAAAGCTTTTTTATTTGACGTGTTAATGATTACAATAAATGGATAGAGATAGAGAAGCACTTTCGTTAGATACTGTTTTAAATCTAATAGATACATACTTTGCATCTTCCATATTGGAAAAGAAAGAATAAGGGAATATTCTCTTTACTGAAATGATCTTTATAAATCCGCTTCTCTTTCCTCATTATTTCGTATCTCCTTCAGTTGACATTAAATTATATTCAACCCGGATGCATGCATGGATCTTATTGGACTCCTTTATTCGCCCTCACGGGTATTGTCATATGAGGTACTTACATTGTATTATATGTTAACTCTAGACCAGTCTTTCCCAACGTGGGCGATAACGCCCCCTTGTGGGCGCTGCAGGCCTAAAGGGGGGCGGTAAGAGACCCAGAAAAAAAAGGGGTCATTGTGTAGGGCTTTGGGGTCGATTTATAATTTCCTCTACCTAGCTAGGAAGACTCTTAGACACCGACTGAGCTCTCGACTCTCGACTACATCTTGTGAACATCAACTAATATTAATTAAGATATAGCTCTAACTCGGTTCGATATAAAAGAACGCGGGCAATCATGTTTTAACAAGTTTTTGTTAAATAATCCGAATTGTACATTCCTATACCAATCGGCTGGTTCTATAATACTTGTTCTTGCTTGTCGAGTACGATTGGGCGTCGAATGAGATAAACGAGTTTATGCACGTTTGTCTTATTCCTGTTGGTGCGTGCTGCTTATGCAATCCTATATAAACGACGTAAATTTATTTTATTTTCATTTGCGGTTTCGCGCATAATAGATAAGCAGTACTTGATTTCAACACTTACGTATTTCTTAAAACAAAACAATGTCGGAAGTAAAAAAGAAGAGACGGCAATACTCTGCGGAATATATTAAATTCGTATTTATTGAAAATCCCACAAACCCGTCGTCGCCTTTGTGTCTTCTATGTCTAAAAACATTTTCGAACGAAGCAATGAAGCCTTCAAGACTGCAAGATCATTTGAATAAAATGCATCCAGATAAGACAGAAAAGAAAGTAGCATATTTTCAAGACCTAGAGAAGAAGCATAATACTCAGCCAAGTGTATCAAAACTATTTTCGGCGGCTGCTAAGCAAGATGACGACGGACTTCGAGCTTCGTACAATATCTCTTTGTTAATTGCTCAAAAAGGCAAACCACACAACATCGGAGAAGAGTTAATTTTGCCAGCAATAAAGGAAGTAATAACTACTGTGCTTCATAAACCGGCCGCAGATACTATCCGAAAAATTCCTTTGAGTAATAATTCTGTGCAAAGACGAATTGATGAAATGGCTGAAAACATTGAAGAATCATTGTGCAATCATCTGAGGACTAGTCAATTCTCAATTCAGCTCGATGAGTCCACTTTACCAACTAATGAAGCGTTGTTGCTATCTTACGTGAGGTTTATTAAAGATGAGAAAATACGTGAAGAACTATTGTTTGCCAGAAATTTGGAGACAGATACAAAAGGCGAAACCATATTCAATACATTGGAAAAGTTTTGTGAAGAGAAAGAGATTCCTTTGAAAAATATTATATCAGTTGCTACGGATGGCGCTCCGGCTATGACAGGGCACCATAAAGGCTTCATAGCATACTTAAAGAATAAAATTCCAGATGTCCTTGCTATACATTGCGTTATTCATAGACAACATTTGGTTGCTAGAAACTTAAGTGAACGACTATTTCAATCACTGCAATATGTCATCAAAGCAGTCAATAAAATCCGTAGCAGCTCTTTGAATGATAGATTATTTCATCAGCTTTGTGTTACTAATGACGAAGATTTCAACCGTTTGTTGCTTCATACTGAAGTTCGTTGGCTGTCAAGAGGCAATTGTCTGATTCGATTTTACAACCTGTTTGACTCTATGATAGAGTTCTTGGAAACTAAAGATACAGAACTGCGCAACAAGCTCATAACATCAAAGAATGATATAGCTTACATGACAGACCTGTATAAAATGTTCAACGACATGAACCTCCAACTGCAAGGCGATGAACTAAATTTAATTAAAACAAAAAATGTCGTTGCTGCTTTCGCAGCCAAACTGCTTCTGCACAAAAAGAATATGGGCAGACGTGAGTTTCACAATTTTCCGAATTTATCAGTATACTGCAGTAACGACGACTTGTTTGCCTACTGCCAACATTTGGAAAACCTCCACATTGACTTCACCGAACGATACCAGGACATTTTAAACTTGGAAATACCAGACTGGGTGTTGGATCCGTTTTCAAATGTCAACACAGCAATGTCACCTCAGTTGGAAGAAGAACTTATAGAATTGACAACAAACGAAGAAATAAAAATCAAGTTCAAAAATGGATATCAAGAATTTTGGCTACAAAAACCGATCCCGCAATTGTACCCTGGATTGTGGTCAATTGTTCAACGATTTTTGATAGCATTTCCATCGTCATATTTGTGTGAACGTGGATTTAGTGCTGTAGCAACGCTGCTTACTAAAAAGAGAAATCGTTTGCGTGTTACCGAATGTGGCGACTTGCGGCTGTTTTTGAGTAAATTGGGACCTGATATCAACAAACTTATTGAACAGCATCAGATTCAACCTTTACATTAGTGTTTATATAAGAATTGATTATGTTTGTTTTATTTTCAATAAAAGATACTCTGTCCGAATACTATAAATTTGCGTTTCAATAATAATTTATAAGTACTTAGCGGTTTTTAAGTATGTTTAAAAAGGGGGGCGTTAAAAAATAATTTATTCTTAAAGTGGGCAGTATACAAAAAAAGGTTGGGAACCCCTGCTCTAGACAGTTACTCTTTGGTTATAGTTCTTGGAATCAATCAAAATATATAATATCACTCACATACTTTTGTAAAACAATGTCGACCAATTTTTCTTTGCTTCGTTCCCTTTATGGTCCAAAATTTTTTCCCCACAAAACATTCGCAAACAAAGAAAGTGCTTCATAACCTCTGATCTCCCGGTACCGACCGGGTACAAAGTGCCGGTTGGAAGTGGTGTACCGGTTTCAAACCGGATGCCGCCAGCTAGAGGGCGCAATATCCGCTTCCTAAGAAGCAGCGAGGAAGTTCTGTTTATAGTAAACTTTGTTGAGTTATGCGCGCCTGGTACCACTGCATGGCTAACCATAGCAATGTGGATGGTCTTAAATTGAAAAGATTTACTTAGGTTATCCAATGGACGTGGAGGAAAAGAAAATAAACATGAAAATGTGGAAGATGTTGCAGTATGTAGTTCTTTTTTAAGCCACGTTCCTATGAACGTACGAATTATAGTGTCCATCGAATTATATTTCTATAAATGGAAACAGCTGAATATAAAAGGTGTGTATAAATTGAAAGAAAGCAAATTCATCGAATCCGAAATATTCTGTGTACCAAACCATTTTATGAATTTATAAATTTCTTACATAACAGGAAGACTTCTTTATCCATTACAATAATAAAAACAAAACCAAGAAATTATACTTTTACAAAACCTGTAGAGCACTAAAATTCTAATTGGACGAGTCTAATAGAAAAGAAGTTACAATAAAATGGTGAACAGTGCAAGGTTGCAAAACGATTACAGAAACCACATCATCTCGTCTCCTCTCTTCGCTACACAAAAAAGACTAGAATACTAAAGGCTATTAGGGAAATAGTTATTTCTGAAGTGCTTTGGCACAGTCTCTTTACTGTAGTAGAGGAATCGACGAAAAAAAAAAACATACGCATCGACTTGAGAACCTCCTCCGTTTTTTTCGTCGGTTAATAAATCAAATATATTAATTATGAGGTCTAATTATCTTCACCAATAAAAATAATGTGTATCAAATAGAAGAACGTATTTTTCAAAAATATTATCTTGTCCACATTTTACCGAGCAAATAGGTAATTTTCCAAAGTACCAGGACCGCATATCCGGCAAGAAGTAACGACCACCAAATTCTTTTACCATAAATATTTTTTTTTTTGGTTTTTTTCGTCCCTCTTTGGGACAGGCAAAGGGAGCTGAGCCCATACAGCCAAGTCTGATTTAGTTTTCTTTTTCTTCCAATTCTTCTTTTTTTTTCTTTCTTGTCTTTCTATAATATAATCAAGGCCGAAACCATGTCTTCTTTATTCAATGTCTTCAATATCCAATAGTCAGGCCGAAACCAAGTCTTATTTTTATCAATGTCTTCAATAACCAATAGTTAGGCGTAAGCCAAGTCTTCTTTTAATATATTCAAGTTCAGTACCTTTTGTTAGACCGGAGCCGAGTCTTCTTTCATGTTTTATTTAATATTATCTCAATATCTCAATATCATATAATTTTATGTCAAAAGTGTAGTAGTTGTCAAATTCAAATTTCATCAACAGTTGATACAATAAAATCGTAAATTGGTAAAAAACAATCTTTTTTCGTCAAAAGTTGCTGAAGCGAGCGCGGGATATCTTCAGCATTTTCATAAACACCTAGCAGGCGATCAACTAAAATGATCCTTTGAAGAGCAAAATTAGGACAATCAAATACAATGTGATCCAATGTTTGTATAGCAGAATTACAATAATCACAATTTGGGGAAGACAGAATGCCAATTCTAAACAGATGTGCATTAAATCGACAGTGACCTAGCCGTAGACGACAAATCGTTGTATAAAACTTTCTGTTCCGATAGATATTTCCTCCTGTAAACCAAGGGGGAGAAATCTTTGTTTTAATTTCAGCTAGCCACTTTCCTTTGGTTTCAACTACATGCTGCCAGAAATTGTGAAATTCACGTGCCAGTTTTGATTTGAAATAAGTCAACGCATCTGAATTTGGAATGGGCTTATGCAAAATTGGACATTCCTGATGATGATTAACAATGAATTTAGCCAGGTAATCAACTTGTTCATTTCCAACTACCCCGATATGTGAAGGAGTCCAGAAAAGGACGATATCTTTGAACTTATGTAAATTATTGTATTTTTCTCTGATATTATAAATTATGTAACTTGTTTTTGCATTACAACTGGGATTTTCTAGTGCTCTCAATACACTCATACTATCAGTGATAATAATCCATTTATTTTCTTGCCTAGTCTCAATATACTCTAAAGCACTGAGTATTGCCATAGCCTCTGCTGTATACACAGTTGCTACTGAAGACAACCTATTTCCAAACCCACTTCGAGCCTGAACGTCATAAGTAGCCATAGATACAGCATTATCATTTTTTGAGCCATCTGTGTACAATTGATTGTAACCATTCCATTCCTCAAGCATTCTGTAAACATCCTCTTTAAACTTCAAAGATTCATTAATTACTATTTTAAATGGACAATACTTTGATTCATAGGAATATAAATAACAAGGCCAAATGGAGCTAGAAAAATAATTTTGATTAGAACAATCTTTTAAAATTTCAGATAAACCTTGTACTAGAAAAGGGGGATTGATCCCATTAATAGCCTTCTTTAACTGCAATAGAAGAGGATGATCACTGATAGAAGAAATCTTAATGAAGAATTTTGTTCTGAGGTAATTGAATCTAATTATCAATGGAGGCAAACTACATTCGACTTGCATTGACACTATAGGTGTTGAACACATAGCTCCCAAAATAATACGTAAGCATCTATTTTGCACTTTGTCTAGTTTTTCTACTAGTTTTTGTACACCACTATAGCAAAAAAATGCATATTCGAAGTGACTTCTTACTAAGGACTTATATAAAATCAGTAATGTCCCTGGATCAGCACCCCAATAAGTGCCAGCGAGAGATTTCAAAATATTGCAAGCTTTTAATGCTCTGTTTGCTAAGTAATCAACATACACATTCCATTTAAAATTACTGAGAAAAGTAACACCTAAAAATTTTATGGAACTATCCACTAACATAAGGCTATTATTGTAATAAATTTTAATACTAGGAGAACCAACAACATTTTTGGAAAAGACAACAACCTTACTTTTCTCATAGCTGACCTCCAAACTAAGACTTTCAAAATAATGTCCCAATTTTTCCAAGCTAGCATTGAGTTTTGTTTCAATGCTGTTAAGGTTTTCTCCTGAACAATACACAACCAAATCATCAGCAAATTGTAAATTACAGACATCACTACCCAGCACATTATTTAATCTAGCAATATATAAAATAAATAATAGAGGACTTAATATTCCTCCTTGAGAAACTCCTCTATAAAAATACCTAGGTCCTATTAATTGATTATTGACTTTTACATACAATTTACGTTCATTTAAAAACTCAAAAATCCAACTTACTATTTTTTCAGGAACATTTAGTGAAAGGAGAATGGATGACAATGTACTTAAATTTACATTATTAAAAGCACCAACAATATCGAAGAAAACAGATCCCAACATTTTATGCTCGACAAGAGCACTGTGTATATCCAGAGATAAATGACTAAGACTTTCCCGAGCAGAACGACCACATCGAAAGCCAAATTGATTGTAAGGTAGTAGACTATTACTTTCAATGTAAAATATCAAACGTTGTTTTAGAAGCTGTTCAAATATTTTACCAACACACGAACTTAGAGTAATAGGACGATATGAGTCAGCGCTGTTAGGGTCTTTACCCTGTTTCAGGATAGGTATTAAACAATCTGTTTTCCATTCCTCAGGAATAATAGAACAATGCCAAAGTGAATTCAAAATATTTAAAAATATAGACAAACTGTGTGAATTTAATAATTTTAACATTTTGTATGAGAGCCAATCTAAGCCACATGCCGAATCTCTTCTTGATCTTAAAGCAGATTTTAGCTCTTCAATAGAAAAAGTTTCCACCATGAAATTATTTGTGCAATTTTGTAAGTTATTGTGACTGACTGTGTAAAAATTCTGAACTGAATCAGGAGTATACTTATGCAGAAATTGAGAGATCCGTTCATAACTAGAAAACAAACTGCTATTTGTAGAAACATTTTTTAACTTCCTCATTTTTGCCCAAACTTGACTCATTGGAGTGAGTCTATTAATAGAATGACAAAACTCTAACCAACATGCACGACGCTCCTGTCGTAGGATACGTTTTTTTCGGGCTTGCATATGTTTGAAACTTATAAAATTGTCTAGACAAGGATTTGATTTAAATAAGATGTATGCTTGCTTACAATCTTGTACAGCTCTAGTGCACTTCTCGTTCCACCAAGGGAGTCGAAGCTTCCTCCTAGATCTGCGAGAGTCGCAAGTGGTATTGTTTTTATTAAAACTGATTACTGACATCTGAACTGCTTGTAGAATTATTGAACAAAAATTATTATATGTATCAATATGACTCGAGTTATTATACTGAAAACTTTCCATCATGTCATTTACAATCTTTTTATAAATAGACCAATCAACTAATTTCAGATTACAATGAAGAGGAATATTTGAAACATTAGAAGGATCCACATCATTAGCAGTATCTATAACATATTTTGTAATGGTAGGCAAATGATAGCTGCCTATAGAATCCTGATAAACCTGCCATTCACAAGACAAAGCCAAGGAAGAAGAAACCATAGTTAAATCAAGACCATTTGGTCTCCATAGATGAGACCCTACAGTAGTTGGCTGACCATCATTTAAGAGTATCAAGTCATTTTCATCCATGGAATTCATTATAGCTCTGCCACGAGAGTCGTCACTACAACAACCCCAAAAAGTGTGATGGGCATTAAAGTCCCCAGCAATTATCAATGGTTTAGGTATACTATTTATTAGTGAATCAAATTTGTTCTTTTCAAAAGTAGGACTGCAATTTCCAGGACTGTAAAAACTAACTACTGAAATGTATTTGTTATTAATTTTAATTTTAATTGCAATATTTTGAATAGAATCGTCAAAATATGTGTCTAATAATCTAAATTCAATGCCATTACGTATAAATATAGCAACACCATTGTGATCATTACCACAATCATTCCTAACTGTGGTATAGCCACGAATGTTGTATTGTATATGTGGTTTTAACCATGTTTCTGAAACTAAAGCTAAATGTATGTCATTATTATAGAGAAACTGCTGAAACTGTAGTTTATTACTTAGCAAACTTTGTGCATTCCACTGAGCAATATTTAAAATTTTGTTAGTGAATTTTATATTATAATATTTTTACCTTTAATAGTCTCTCTAATAGCAGATGTTATAGTTTGTGTACAAATACTTTCATTTTGTGTTTTATTTAACTTAATCAAGTTAACAATAGATTCTGTCAACAAACTTAATGCTGTGCTATTAGACAACATCAAGTTTATAATATCTGTCGAATGTTCCGATTTGTTCAGTGATGGGAAATTAGCTTTATTAAATAAGTCCGAAAAAGGGGTTTTCGATGTATTTCTGCTTTCAGCAATCTTTCTTTTCTTAATGGGACATTGGCCAGATATGGATAAATGATTACCTTTGCAATGAACACATACAGCTTTTTCAGCAGGTACAGAGCACTCCTTGAAGGAATGACCCTCAGTACATACTGAGCATCTTTGCGAATTTTTACAAAATTTGGCTAAATGCCCAAAACGTAAGAACGGAAACACTGCTTGACTGGTGGAATATAGGGCAGTACTGAAAGCCGCCACATCTTAATATGAACGTAATCTTTTCGTACTTGCTCAAAAAAGTGACATTCAATGCCACAAAAAGCTAACATAACAACAGTCATTTTTAATCTGTTAAAAACAGGGAAAGAAAATTGTACTGAATTTCATTCATCCTCTAGGGGGAGAATGTGATTTAAATTTGGAATACTTATCGAAATTTATACTGACCTACATCTGTGTTTACACCATTGAGTTTGTATATAAAGCATTCTACATCTTTTTGAAAAAGGAATACGCATTTATTATGCAGTTATGATCATTAAATATAATTACGAAAACCGACGAGGCCGTATGAGCTTGATGCCTTTGCTTTTCCGACAAAAAAATATTAGTCTAGGAATTTGCCGCATTTTTGTTTTCTTCAAATACATAAACGTTAATTGGACCAATGTTTCGAATGTTAGCTTTTACTTTTAATTGTCATTATTTTTAATAAATTTTATCTCATATTATTATTGTGTTAATTTTTTCGCAAATGGTACGAAAAGTAGAGTATTTTCCTGGGTGATAAAGCTGTCTTAGTCTTGGGTGAACTTAAATCCCTCGCTACACTCAGGACTCGTCTTAAATCCCTCGCTTCGCTCGTGATTTAAGTTATTAACACCCTCGCTACGCTCGGGAGTAAACTTCGAGTCCTTCGTTACGCTCGTGATTTAAATCGCCACCCGCGACAGAAGACACTGCTTTATCCCCTTGGTTAATAATCTACTATTTCGTACCACTTGCTCAAAAAAGTGACATTCTATGCCACAAAAAGCTAACATAACAATAGTCATTTTTAATCTGTTAAAAACAGGGAAAGAAAATTTTACTGAATTTCATTCATCCTCTAGGGGGAGAATGTGATTTAAATTTGGAATACTTACCGAAATTTATACTGAACTACATCTGTGTTTACACCATTCAGTAAATATACATATAAAGCATTATACATCTTTTTGAAAAAGGACTATGCATTTATTATGCAGTTATGATTATTAAATAAAATTACGAAAACCGACGAGGCCGTATGAGCTTGATGCCTTTGCTTTTCCGACACAACAATATTAGTCTAGGAATTTGCCGCGTTTTTGTTTTCTTCAAATACATAAAGGTTAATTGGACCAATGTTTCGAATGTTAACTTTTACTTTCAATTGTCATTATTTTTAATAAATGCTGATCTCATATTATTATTGTGTAAATTTTTTCGCAAATGGTACGAAAAGTAGAGTATTTTCCTCGGTGATAAAGCTGTCTTAGTCTTGGGTGAACTTAAATCCCTCGCTACACTCAGGACTCGTCTAAAATCCCTCGCTTCGCTCGTGATTTAAGTTTTTAACACCCTCGCTACGCTCGGGAGTAAACCTCGAGTCCCTCGTTACACTCGCAATTTAAATCGTCACCCGCGACAGAAGACACTGCTTTATCCCCTTGGTTAATAATCTACTATTTCTGCATGTCTCGATGTAATGAACGGCCGCCAAGCATTGAGCGTTGTTTCTCGACCCAATTGTCCCGATACTGACGCTGCATACGACACCAAACTGTTTTATTGCGAATAAAATTAAACAGCACGTCTATTTTAATGTGCTTTGTCGAATTAATGACTACTGCGTTTTAAAGTACGTTTTGGATCATGAGTTTGGATTTGTTAATATAAATTCAAAAGTTTTATGTGTGTTTATTGTCATCCATAACATTAGATGTAAGCGTTAACTGAAATTAATGTCGTAATTATTTAATTAGGTATAAATTTCTATTATATTTTCGCGCCATCTTATTTATAACTAGCTTTTGCCAGCGGCTTCGCCCGCGTGGAGGTCGGAAAATATCCCGCGGGAACATACTACCGGGATAAAAAGTACCCTATGTGTTAATCCAGGTTATAAACTAACTGTGTTCCGAATTTAGTAGGATAGATATATACTATTAAAGAATTTTTTGTAGATCTTTTGAAGACCATCATCTTTGTAATACATACTTTTGGCGTATGATCAACTTATGCGAGGATAAGAGCTCGAAAGCGCATTTTCATCCGAATTGCTTCAAATTTATCGTCACTGTTCAGCTCCTATGTATCTTAGCGTTATGTTATATAGCCTATAACCTGCCCAGGAGTATGGACTACAATCGTACCAAGTTTGGTTAATATCCCTTCAGTAGTTTTTGACCCATGCGTGCACATACAGACAGACAGACAGACAGACAGACAAAAAATTTACTGATTGCATTTTTGGCATCAGTATCGATCACCATTCATCCTCTACACAGTTTTATTATAAGTATAGATAGAAGATATAGATGATATAGATATAGGATATAGGATATAGAAGATATAGATGTTTTTATGTCCACGCAATCACTGTCCATACCAAGGTTGCCTGGAAGAGATCGCAGAAAGCGATAAGGCCGCCCATTGTATGTTTTTTTTTGTTAAATATTCTTGTTGTAATGTATTTTCTGGTGTACAATAAAGCATATATAAATAAATATAAATAAATAAATAAATATAGATGAAGCCAGACGATTTAGACGGTCAATATAAACTTTTTTGTAATAAGTTTCTTAATTAACGTAATAGATTTTGTCTTATTTTGTAGATTCATTTTAATGTCCCAGAAACCAAAAAAAATTTTTTTTAGTAGACAGCTGTTAGTGAAATACTTTTTCCTTCTCCCCATACTAAAACTATCTCATATTTTAAAGTGACTGAAGTCATTAAGAACTGCACCACCATTTCCACAGTCTGTCTTGCCCAAATGTTTTTAAAACATCGCAATAAAATTCAGCTAACGCGGCGTCGGTAATGAGAACACCAGGACAACAGAGGAAGACGAGGGTCTTAACAATTGGAGCTCGGCCAGCGGTGACCGACCCCTACCGACGGTATTTGACATTGTTATTGCTGCGGCCACTCGTTGAATATTGAGACCGAATAGGTGTGGGACTGTGTGTATTACGTTTATTAGCAGTCTTTTGTTTTGGGAAATGAGGCTGATTTTGGTGGAAAAAAAATCTTATAAGTTATTGCAGTACATTCGATTAAGTAGCTGGTACTTGATAATAGTCCTACATTGTTCTCTCATACCTATTTACACTGTAATTTGAAACCATTGTAAAAGCCATTTTTATTTTTAACAGAGTGACTATGGAGTTTCTTGCCGGCTCTTCTCCATAAGAATCAACAATTTGGGACCATGCACCTAGCTTCTGACGTTTCATAAGTGTACATGTAGGTTTATGTGAAATAAAAATATTTTGATTTTGCAGTAAATAGTTATTACAGACTCTCTTTGTAAGTTATCTAGAACGCAAAGTGTTACTCTATTTCGTCATCTTAATATAACTAACGTTATTTTCTGAAATATCTTTAATTTGAAGTATCTACCAACCTTTTCTAACAAAGGCCTTGACAGTAACTAAAATCATAAAAAAATATGACACAAGCCAGTTACCCAAGCCACGCCACGAAGTTATTTTTTACGCGATATGTTTTCCTAGTATTCTTTTACGCAAGACGCTAAACAGATGACAGGGTGGGTGTTTCTTTTTTTATCCAAAAAGAAACAAAAGAATACCGAGAAAGGAAAGTATAATAAAGAATTAATATTGCGAAAGTATATACTGAGGAAATAAATAAGTCCAAATAGCGGGAAAAGTGTAATTGCTCTCAGTTATTGCACTTTATAAGTTCCTGAGAATTTCTGTTACCTCATTCAGCATTGGCAATTATTTATTGCACGTGGTTATTATTTCTTTTGATAAATGATGTTACTTTCAATTTTATTATCGGCACGAGATTAAAGAACAAAAGTTTAGTTCGTTAGCTACCTATTCAATGCTGAGAGATTTTTTGTGAATCAAACATTTTGTGGTAAAAATTCCATTGAAATAAAGGACGTGTCTTTTAAGAGGCCTGTTAACTATTATAATGCAATAAAATAGAAAAGATAATTGATTGAGGCTTCTATTCTTTGTCGAAAACCACGCTACTTCATCATCATCATAATTTCAGCCGAGAGACGTCCACTGCTGGACATACGCCTCCCCCAATTAGGGGGGTTTTGCCAAAATCGCCACGCTTACCAAGTGGGATGGCGATCGCAGTATGGTGGTATAATGTAAAGAGAACGCTGGTACCTATCAATGTTGAGTTTTGTGTCATTGTTTTTATTTGCATATTTGTTAGTCTATATCTATAAGGTATTTATGATATGGGTCTTTGTAGCCCGAAATAAATTGAATTGATTTTTTTTTTAATTTATACGGGAAGCAATGGGATGATGCTATTCTTTACGTCCTCCACTTATCTTTCGAAAATCGTTTCACAATCCAACCACAGACAAATTACCATCAGCCAACATAAACAGTTATTTCAACTAAAGATTGCTTCGAAACGATTTCAGACCACATTTAATTAAAAGAGGTTTAATATTTAAACTAGTACTGCCGGCTGCCAGTATTGCCTGGATCTCGTTATCTCCCAGCTCAGACTTAATTTAGTAAAATTGAAACGGGCTCTGTATATTTACTTTTTTATTAATCCTTAAATATGCCAACGGCTAAAGTTGTTCGGGCATCGGATTAAGAAATGGCTCCGAAAAGAAACGTTGTTCCAACACAGAGTTTATATTAGTTTCTATTTGTCTGTTGAGAGAAAAATGTGTTGGAATAAATATAAGACGATTTCGGACTGATAGACTTGCCTTGGAGATACCTCTTTTCTAAATTTAAGGTCATTTTATTCAAGGCTTTGTCTTGAACAAATTCTGATATCTGAATTTTTCTTTCAACAAAGGACTTTTCAAATATTAACATTGCCGTTTTCTTTTTGCTTATATATAAAGCAAATTGAATTTGCAAATGTTATCTTTAATATTTGCTGTATTACCTTCAAATACCACGTGGCTGGGTAACTTAGGGCCCATACAGATGAGGCGTGCATAGTTGCTAGACGCGCGTTTGTTTGTGTCATATTGTGTAGATCTTGTGTAAAACTTCACAGTGCAGATTTTGATTAAATTGTGGCTATGGAATTAATTGTAGCTTATTTTACGTTGGTAGTTTCTATTTAAGAGCATTTTCCGTTTATATTTCTGCTGAATTGAAACCTTCCTGAATAAAATAGCAAAGCGTCGATCCGTGAACAGTTGTATCTTATCTTATACCTTTAAACGAGCAGTTCTTGTATATATCTGAATCTCGGAAACGGCTCCAACGATTTTCATGAAATTTAGTGTACAGGAGTTTTCGGGGGCGATAAATCGATCTAGCTAGGATTCATTTTTATAAAATGTCGTTTTATTCGTGTTTTCAATGATCAACTTTATCGATAATCCACTTGAACCTAAACTTATTATTTTAAACACAATTTACCAAAAACTACCAAAGAATGAATAGAGAGATAGACCTTAAAATATTATGTAGTTGAGATAAATAGCGTCGGCGTAATCAGCCTGAAATTTTCCCTTTGTTGGGACACAGTTCTCGTCTCTATGAGAGGGAACTGGCCGTAATTCACCATACAGGCCCAGTGCGGGTTGATACAGGTCAAAATTTTTGATTCTAGGACATGCCGGTTTCATCACGATGTTTTCCTTCAACGTTTTGAGAGCTATGTTGATGAAGTAATTTGCATAAAGTAAAGTACCTATCAATGTTCAAACCTACGAACTACAACTCATTAGCCACGATCGGTACCACTGAGCCACCATTGCTCTTAAATAGTATTCATAGCTTAGGGCTCATACAGATGAGGCGTGTATAGTGACGAGGCGCGCGTTTGTGACGTAACGCCCGTGTATGCAGGTTTCATGTACTAAGCGCTGCATTCCGTCTTTGTGATACTAAAATTATTTTAGCTTACACACATATATAGTACAGTATAGTATGTATAGTTACAGTATAGAAGATGGTTAATAAAAGTCTTGAAAAAGTTACTCGTTGTTTAATTTTGATACGAATTTCGTCTACATCGTCGCCACAGAAAGACTTTTGGGGATTATTTTAAGATCTTTCTCAGCCACAACCTTCTCATAAAAACGAACAGGTCGATTTCGTCAGTTAAAAACGTTCTAAATCTAGTTGTAAACTCAACTCAATCAGTGTCATCAACAAAAATACTTATATGTTTTTGACATATTGAGACAAGAATGCGAGAATTATCCTACAGTTCTTAGTTTTACAAAAAAACCATTGTTTTACTAAAAAAACCATTGTTTTACTAAAAAACCATTTACGATATATAGAAGTGATTTTCACATTAACCAAACGACGAACGACGCACGAATGAAGTAAAAGTGAGGACTCCTCAAAGTAGGTATACGCTATATAATCAAAGAACTGAACCGTATATTGTGGCAATAGCTAATAAATTACGAACAACAATTTTATGCTCGATTTGGCTTCACCACACAACGAGTAGGTACCTACGTGAATTTTAATGCCGTAAAAGGGAGAACTTTGCCTTGCGTATATATTTTATACATCTTTTTTTAGAGTTCCGTATCCGTAGGGTGCCAAGGGGATCCTATAACAACGGCTCCACTGTCCGTCCGTCTATCACAGGGCTGTTTCTTTCTACCAGGATCGCGGATTTTTTCGAAAGAGTTACCGTGGTCCTGGCACAGGCAACTGAAGGAACACGGGTGAGCTGAAATCTACGGAAAAAGGAACTGCAAACGGAACTTTAATAATTTTCAAACTTGGAGTATACTAATTTATTAAACACATTTTCTCGTGCTCTGTGCCCGCCAAAAGTAGCGTACCATATTGTACAACGAGTCAACGATTGATTAACTTATATTTCTCAGTGTGAATAAGGTTTTTCTATAATCAACATAAGTATATTTTGAGTAAAAGAAAAATAAGTATTATGTCGCCAACATTGAACGAGCTCAATACTAACCAATCATTGTTTGTATCCAGATGTCACGCAACGGTTTATAAAAGGAAAATTATGTAAGTTTAAGAAACTGGGTAACTAATAAATTTATAGTTTAAAAATACTAGAAACACACGCTTTTATAAATGCACCTAAAAACCAAAAACTTAATCGTGGTTATAGTTCATTACAAGAATTTTCTAACAAGTCCAAACACAGCTATGATACGATGTTCCATCATGAAGTTCCCGTTCATATCTTCCGACTCCATCATCAGATCAGTTTGACAGTACCATATTATTGTATTGTCATGAGAACTACATACAGCTGCCAATTTTCATGACGCTACGATTCTTGGAAGATGGTTAAATTAGTCACCTTAGATTCCATTACATAGTTAGTTACATACAGGTCGACCTAATAAAAGCGTGTTAAAAATAGAAATACGCTGCCTTAACTTCGAGTCGAAAACTGTCACGAACATAAATATTGGTTTAGACTAGTCACGCTAAGGTTACGCATATTCTTAATCTGAATTATTGCTTCACCCTCAAGATATTTGAGGTTTGCTAATTGTTTGGTAAAAATGGATTACGAAATTCGTATATCAAAAGCTACAGAGAGGTATTTAATAAACCACATGCCACAGGAAAAAGATGAAGAACGAACGTTTGAATTCTTCATTCATGACGTGAATTTCAAAAAACATATAAAAGCTGCTATCCCGGTCGGACGCAACCGGGATTCAAAGAATTAAATATGAACAACATTCATAAACCTCATTCAACAAGAAATATGAACAGCGAATAGCCTCGTATATTCGCCGACGTTTATTTCGTGGGTATATTAAAAAAATCCTTTTAACATATAAACATGTGCCGGTCGTTCACAGGTTTTTATCTTTTTACACTATTGTCACGAGCAAAAAACACCCGGCCCGCATAAAATATAGGCACCTTTATACGGTTTATGCCGCCTCTCGTTTACATGAAAAATTATTTTAGCAGTATGTGCACCCAGTAACAGCGAGTGTAAAACATTGCACGTTGTGAGATTTATACGGACAACAGTTTTATTTTTGACGAATTTTCAAACGAGCTCCATCGAGTGTTCCAACCAACTAAAAAAACAATTGAAGTTTCATTTTCGTTTTGCTTTTTATACAATTTTGAATATTAAAGATCATTTTTTAAGAGATAAATTTTTAAAAGGCAATTTTATTTCGAGAATTGGCAATACACTTTTACCGAGAGACTTATTTAAAACGCTACGACTAATGCCCGCCGGCAGAAGAAAATTCCCCCATTCAATTTGAATAAAAAATTGTCTCGTATTTTTCTAAAATACTGTTCAATTCGATAACAAAGAAGATCCTAATGAAACTATTAGCCGAAAAACCTGAAAAATGTTGATTACAGTTAGCTTAGAGAGCTGTGGGGAAGAATACCAAAAGGCTCGAATGCGGGCCGAAAGACAATAAGCGGTAGACAATACGCGCCTCGATATTATCGGATTTTCTCTTCGCACTTATATTTTCCTGGTAGGTATCGCGATAGAGATGAATGTTTTTTTTGTATTCTTGTCGATTGTTAAGAATAGCGAACACTGAAATAATTGCTAAGGACCTTCAAGTAATGTGTTTATTTCAGTCTTTAATTAAAGTTTTATCCTGCATTTGCTGAGATTTCTTTTGAATCACCCGAATAATGTTACTTGTTTCAAATATATGTCATACATAACCATCGACTGAATTTATACAAAATACCGGCCAAATTCTTCGTGGTGAAATATTTTTATCTGTCGGACATATTTCAAACGAGTTTAATAGGTATATTTTTTGTTTGCGAGATAACTTTCCTTTGACATCTCTATAACCTATCGGTTGTAGTTACATAAATCATTCGCCAATGTGGTCGCTACTCTATATAGTGGTGTCACGCGATATCGAATAGCTTTTGGCCCATCTCTATTCGTTCATAGAGATATCCTCTAGAGTAAACGCTTCGGAAAACTGTATAAAATATAAAAACCGTTTATGGTGGCTCCAAAAAAACTATAGTGATAAAGCGTTATAGTTATTGGATCGTTAGGGAAATTTTGAGCTTCTTTGTTTTATGGCATCGCGAGCAAGGTAATACGTTTGGAAACTATCTTGTTTTACCTGATAACATCGTAATCTATGTGGCTCTGGTAACTTTTATCGGATACCTTTCAATCCACATCCACACTATATATATATATATATATATATATATATATATATATATATATAATATATATATTTATATATTAATATTATAAATGCAAAAGTACCTCTATCTGTCTGTCTGTCTATATATCTCTCTCGCTTTCCTGTTAAAACTACTGAACCGATTTAAATGAAATTTGGTACACAGATAGTTTAGAGCCTGAGAAAGGACATAGAGTACTTTTTATTCCGGTAGTAGGTTCCCGCCGGGATAATTTCCGACCTCCAGGCGGGCGAAGCCGCTGGCAAAAGCTAGTATTATATATAAGAAACAATTTCATCAACTGGTTATTTAGTATTAGAAAAAAAAACACAATTTGGATTCCTCAGTATATTCTATAGTGTTCATGCTATACTTACACTTTAATTCATGATTCCTAATACCTATTTATCATCCTCTTTATTTGTTTCTATGTTTACACTATTCATGCTTTACTTATTTTATTTGTTTATATGTCTACACTCAGCAAATCGATCTGAATACAATTTATTAACTTAAAAATAGCTGAAATAAAATATTAACTCAAATTTTCATGTTGTGACAAGCCAAATTGTCAACTGTCAGTTACTTTTCTGCTTAGTCTATGAATGGCTACTTTTTGGTTTATATAATTTAAATTGTTTTTATCAATATGTCTAGCTATTTGATTTTATTAATTATTACGATTGTTTACTAAATAACTTAACTTAAAATTATATTTATAAAATTCTTTACGCACTCATGTGGCCAGCTACACGCACTCATGGATATGTCCTGGCCGACTACACTTGTCAGATGAGATGATGGCTAAACTAATATTTTGAAAAATGTTTGAAAAGAGAAGACGACTTTGATATAAAAACGGGCGTTCAAACCGCTGACGGTTCCACTCGGGAAGCCACTCCACTCTGGAAGCCACTCCTCTGAAGTCAGTCCACTCTGAAGCCAGTCTACTCTTGAAGCCGGTCTACTCTTGGAGCCGATTTGAAAAATATCAAACCCAGGGGATCCAGCTAAAGATCCACCTGGGACCTTCACTCCCGATCATCGAAGGTCAACTACGTGCCTGACTTAATAGGCCCCGAGGTCTACTACGGAGCTCACCTGGCGGATCCTAAGTTCTACACGAAGCCCTCGAAGAAACCATAAACCAAAGAGTGTGTGCCAGGCAGGGTCTTTTATACTTAGCTGTACTTCCCATCTCTTGTTAATAATCATCTAATAAATTGTAACAGATCTGCCTTATTCTTTTTATTCTAACAGGATTAAGCAGATACGTAACAATACCCAAAATAATAGTAAACATTTCACTAAAAATGTCAAATCTAAATCAAACTTCATTCACCACTTCACCAATAGTTTGGAAAAGTAAATAGAAAATAGGCGCTGCCGCAGAAAAGTGTGATTACGTACGTACAGTACGTGACTTTTCTTGTTTCATGCTTGCTCTTTCTTGAGAGTTTTTTTTTCCATTGTTTCTATTTTTTGTGGTCATACGTAGTTCGAGTTTAAGTACCAAATATATTATTATCATAATTGAAATTAATATAATTAACGACTGCCTCGTTGGTCTTGTTGGTTGTAAGTGACCATAAGGACCTGGTTTCAATTCTGGCAAAGTGTTTTTAGGTTTTTCCATCAGGAATTTCTTAGTAGTGGCTTGCTTCCTATTACCGGGATTTAAACTTATCTGGCAAAATGAGAGTGTACTATATAAATGGGTATGCCTCTGCCTCACCCTTTGGGAATTACAGATGTGATGTTATGTTATATACACATATTCTATCATCATCTCAAGAATCCAGAAACATTGTATCATTCAGAAATATTCCCACTAAATAAACCTAAAAATATCAGCTGATTGTTATCATCAATATTACGTAAGTAATCTTTTTTCCCAATCTATAATGAACGAAGGGCCTGTCATCCAGAACAGAGTGAAATGACTCTAGACTCCACAGAACTTGCTACATTATTGATTCAACAAAGTACGGATTGACTAACAATGAGAGTTTCATACCGCTCTGAATACATATTCATCCATTGTTCCCCGAGCCCGAGACAACTTAGTACACAGACATAGACGCAGATCCATTTATTACATTTCAGTTTTATACAAGCACCTGGGACCTGGGCCGTGTCAATTAAAGAAATACGGCGCGGCTTTTCTTCGAGATCGCTTTGAGTCTACCTCGGAGTGTCAAGTAATAAAATAATTAAATCCGAGTCTCCATATCCATTTCGAGGTACCAGGACTGTATAACGGAATAGGAGCGTTCTATTAATGGAATTGGGGCATGCACGGCCACACAAGTATTATCTCACAACAGCTCAACGTATATGCTCTTTACAAAGACCACATCCTCCTCGTACAAAGGCCTCATTGTGTTTGCTTTGAAAATATTATTTTCGCCGATCCCTTACATAGATTGTAGTTAACACGTAGGGGAAGGAAAATAAGGTTTCCGGGTCTCAATGTGGCATAATATCGTATTTTCCTGACCCAACTACCGGTCTGTTTCTACTGATGCTTATAGGTAATGTGACCAATGCCGGTATCGTATAATTTATTTGGGACCCCCGAAATCCATCTACTTTTCCGGTAAAAGCCATAACAAAGAGATTTTCACGATATTTCAGGATTATGTAAGCCTTAAACTAGATGCGAACAGGAAAGTCGAAAGCTGAACTAGTTTTACAAACGAGTCTAAACTTCGTGCCTCTATAAAGAATAAACATTCAAAAGAATTTGTATCCGTCTCGTGGAGATTATTCTTTAGAAAAAAAAAAAACAGCATCGAAGGTTTTGTAAAAAATATTTTCTTGTGAAAACTTGAAGTTACGGAACCATTTAACGCTTCAGTGCAATTTGCTTTGAGTGTAAGCGTTCCGTCGACGTGTTTTTATAAAATACAACATTTGGTGCATTGTTGGAACCCTTTGTATCTATATTATGTAAAACCTGGTTCACAAATACGTGTGGCTATCGAAATTTATGGGTTGAATTCCAGTCAGTATCGAAAAGCGTTAATAACGCTTGCGAAGGCGACTGTGCGGAAAATGCGTTTAATATTTTACCTGCAAAACTACTTTAGCCTTTATGAAAATTTGCGGACTATTTTCGGTAGAGACCTCGATTATTAAAAGCGTATGAATATAAAATAAATATTGATGTACTTTAAATTCAGAAAGGCTGTGTAATATTTACTTTTAACTGACTTCAAAAAGGAGGAGGTTCACAATTCGTCTGTATGATGTTTTCTTTTGTTTTGCATGTTTGTTCCGCGATATCTCCGGCAACAGTGGATACATTTCAAAAAATCTTTTTTCAGTAGATAGCGTATACGATAGGGGTGGTTTTATGTAAATTGTATTTACTCTACTAAGGTATGTTTGGCGTTAGCCTCGATAATACGTTTTTAATCCACTTTGTATATCTAGATGACATTCTTCTGTTTCCTGTCACTGTTGCTTACATAGCAAGTGGTGTGGGGTAGGTATCATAACTTAGAAGAGAAAACCTAAAACTTTTATCCAAAAAAAATCAACTGACATCCGAAAAAAGCACTACAAAGTGAAAAATAACTTTAACTTTTTTGAGAAGAAAACTTTTTTTTTTATAATGAATTTCGTTTTCTGGTAAACGTCACAACAATTTATGCTAGCTTCTGACATTGCACTTTACACTTTTATTTTACTTTTCTTTTGCATTTTAGTCTGTGCTAAATAAATGTGTTTTCTTTCTATTTTCATATTTTCAGTATGAATTTAATACTGAAAACTTCTTCTGTTCCGTCGGACGTTCGGGCAACAAAGTTAACTTCTTTAAAAACTTTATGCGAGTATGTTATAGAGAGTTCAACCGAAGAAATTATGAAAGTTATGACTTGGAGAAGATTGTAAGAAGGAGACAGACGAGGCCAGACGTCCTTCACTTGCCGGTCCCGAGAGAGACGCAAGACTCTATCAAGGTTTATTTATGTATGTCAGTATAAGGCTGTGGCCAGACGAATGATTCTGTCGTTCAAAACGAGTCAAGATATTTACGTTCGATAGAATTTCCTCTTTTTTCGGTCATAATTCTCGAGTGAAGTTAAGATTTCCCATCCAAAAAAAAGGATTGCTCTTAAGCAATCCTTTTTTTTTGGATAGGAAATCATCAAATGACGTCTCCCGCTCTTGGGCAGAGCGGGAGGGCGTGTCAGACTTTAACTGACTAAAACCCACCCGTGTTCATTCAGTTGCCCATGTGCCAGGTTCACGGTGTCTCTTTCGAACAATCTTGCGATCTTAAGAATTGTATAAAATACCAGTGACTTATTATGGACAGCGTCAATAACACCAGGTTGGCCCGTAAAATATCATTAGGAACATCTGAAGTGTTTAAATCAAATGGACATTCAATGTGACATCTCATTACAATAATTATACGTTCAAATTCTTGCTACAACGTTGTAAAATTGATTCATGTGTCAATTACTTTGTTTTACCCGACTTCTAAAAGGTTCTCAATTCATCCTTTATTTTGATTGCAATTGTGGATTGATTTGGTTTTTTTTAAGAGGTAGGTATATGCGTCAGGCGTGATCTCATATATGAAGTATAAATCCAAATCGGTATTTTGTTTACATAGCAAGTATACGAATTGGTAGGTATCATAATTAAAAAATGAAAAATTGTAAAAGATTTTACAATAATAAAACGCAACACACTTCCAAAAAAATAAATACAATGTGAAAAATACCCATAGTTTCGGAAGTCGGTGACCAGAAACTAAAATAAAGATCCAAAGACACTGATTTCCGAAATTAAAGTTATATTTTTTCAATTTGTAGTGTTACTTTTCGAAATCAATGGCTATTCTTCGTAACTTTTTTTTAACTGACTACAATTTTACACACAATTAATCCTTACTGATCATGTATTTTTTTACATTTGCCAAAATGTTTTTTTATTGTTTTTAGGGTTCTTTACCTCGAAAGGAAAAAACGGAACCCTTATAGGATCACTTTGTTGTCCGTCCGTCCGTCTGTCTAGACCCTTTTTCTGGAGGAATGCGTAAAAGTATCAAGCTTAAATTTATATCAAATACTCAAAACTGTTGTCCCTTGAAGCTGTGAAAAAAACAAACTTCTAAGCTAACGCAATCAAAAGATATAGCCCTTTATGCCGCAAATTTTCGCAAATATTCGAAACTCGCAAGTGAATCAAAACCTAAAGGGTACTTCCAGTCGATGTAGAATTTTGAAATTTGGTACGAAGCAACGTCTAATAGCACAGATAAAGGAAAAATTGCGAAAACCGTAAATTTTTAGTTACTGATGTAACTAAAAATTTAGCCGTTAGCTTTTTATTAAAAATATTTTTATTATATGATTATAATAAAAATATTTTTAATAAAATGCTAACGGCTGCGGTACGGAACTCTCGGTGCGCGAGTCCGACTCGCACTTGGCCGGTTTTTTATTAAAAAAACTAACTTACCTGCCAGAAATGAATTAACAATACCCCAAAGATTTCATTTAATTATACAGATGTTTTCAAACAAAAAATCTTTAGAAATAAAGTAAAAGAACCACACTTCTAACCAAGAGATGACACGTCTCCTTGATGAACAAATGACCGCCGGCAATGAGATAACGAGCGACCGTCGGTGAACCGCGCTTACAGGACATGTCACATTTATGGTACAAGACCTGCGCAGTAATACGGTGTAATACCTTTTATTTATTTTATTCGACACCTAATTTTTTTTTTTCGTTATTTTTATTTTATTCTCACTACACATAATTAATGTAATTGACATTGTTCAGTGTGATTGAAAATTCTTAATGCGATCTAATTAATTTACTTGTTTATTTGTGGTTCATGTGTCTAAATGAATTTCTTGTTTAATTATTTTTATTGCATGTATGACTATTTTTGTACGCCCATAGAGGCAAAACATAGCGCCCTCAATGTTTACCAAATAAGAACAAATAATGTACCTATGTTTTACAATAAATAAATGAATTGAATTGAAAACGTGTAGTAGGTCGTGACTTCGAACTCAAGCAGGCGCTATACTTCATAAATTATAGAGCATTAAACCTACGTTTCTTCTACTGCACCTGCTTTCATCGATCACACAAGAAGTATGAACATTTTTATAAGTACATACGAGTACGTGAGAGCAAAGCCTTTTGTCAAAGTGACTTTATGCTCTAAAAATCTTGCAAACGTATGCAGAGAGGCAATTGTTGAACTTATGAATGGTTTTCGATTCACATCGTGTGACAAAAGCATATTTCTGAACTACATTGTCTGAATATTATGAAATTTCAGGTAGTAGTTGTAGATAAAGACTAAAATGTGACTAGAAACAATAACTGGTTGTGAGAAGATTAATCTCTTTTAGACAATAATAAACTGATGGAGCTTCAATAAAGAATTAATGTAATAACGTTACATTACGCTTGTAGTTTGCATAGGGGTGGACACAGATGTATATTTACCCTATAAGTACTATTTTTTACCAGTTTCCATTTTATTAAGTCCTTGCATCACAATGCGTTTCGCATGCAATCTGTACTATCTATACTTGATATTATAAATGCGAAAGTAGTTCTGTCTGTTTGTTACACTTTCACGACTAAACCACTGAACCGATTTTGATGAAATTTAGTACGGGATAAGTTTAAACCCCAAGAAAGGACATTGACTACTTTTATTCCGCGACTTCGGCTGCGTCTGTGATAACCGACATTTACGCGGACAAAGTTGCAAGCAAAAACTAGTACTTATTTACTATATTTTATTACATAAGTAGGTTACCCTACAAAATATCTATATTTTTTTAATTGAAGAAATACTGATTCTACTTACGTACAAACTTATTGACCATAATAAAGATCAAATAATGTTCAAAATCGATTATGTTAAATCACAATTTTCTATTCGGCTTTTTGTTCATCATTTGTCTATTAGATATTCCGAGTGGTTGCCTTAAGGGCATCAACATAATACCAGGGTATCCTAGCCATACCCCGATTAGCGTCATTGTCACCTCACTCGATGTTTCTGATAGCCCGGTCCTAAGTAACGTGAGGGATTAGTTTAGAACCCAAATGTCAACTATCTTAGGTCTGGACTAGAATATTTAAGTGCTATGTGTACACGTAGTTGTACGGAAATATTGATAAGTTTATGTAGTAGTATGTATTATATCTATACTAATATTATAAAAAGGAAAAATTTGTAGATTTGTTTGTTTGTTTGTTTGTAATGGATAAACTCAAAAACTTACTGAACCGATTTTAAAAATTCTTTCACCATTAGAAAGCTACATTATCTACAAGTAACATAGGCTGTATTTTATTTTAAAAAAATAGGGGTCCGTAAGATATTTGAGTTTTTCGGAACCAAGGTGTAAAAAAACATCCAATAAAGCTCCTTATTTGGCGTACGCCACTTAAACTATAAAAGAATTCAAAGTCGAGGTACCAGGTTATCATAACTTGACAGTAGTTTACCAAACAAAGGACTGTCAGGTAGAAAACGCTTTATGCCGTTGACGTACCAGGTTATCATAACTTGGTAGGAGCTAACCAAACATATGAGTGTCAGCTAGAAAACGCTTACCAGACCACCACCAGTAGGTTGTCAAGCATGGTAGGTTTATTACAACATTTATTGAATCTAAGGCGATACGAAAATCGCTGGGTCAGCTAGTGTACATATAACCATATTGTTGCTACGGAGTTACCCAGTAACAGGGTTGTTAAGGCCGGGTAGGCAGTCGCTCCATGTAAAATACTGGTATTCAGCTGGATACGGTTAGACTGAAAACCAACCCCAACATAGTTGTGAAATGCCTGGGCAGAACATGATGTTCCTATGGATTCGGTTTTTAAACCTGATCACCTACTTATTTATCCTCAAGCTTTTTGAATAGAAATTTCCTTGTTATTTCGATCTATACATTACATCAAGAAATAAGTGAAAATTCTGCACTTTGGTGCCAAATAGACCCAGACAGCTTCGGAAAAAGAATTCGCCATACAAAACAATACAAAAAATCTAAAATTAAATGTCTAATGACAGAAAACCCCAAGTCCACCTAATTGATGAGCTGGTACACATACCACTACCTATGTATAGTTGTATACCTACGTCGTGTGAAAAGCCTCCTCACCGTCGTAGGACGAATCCATACATCGTTCGCTCGAAGACATTAAGTACCGACGTTTTGCCAACCCGTCTGGCCTGACCCTTATCACTTATTGTTACGATCTGCGGAAGATAAACAGCTGATACCTTCTATTGTTTTCTGATTTCCTGGTACACGAAAGCCGTATGGGTCGCATAGATTATGGTTATATTCATTTGTTATCGTTATCCATTGATACTGGAACAAACAAAGGTCCCATACAAACTTCATGTAAGTATTTGGCTATATATTTATTAGTAACAGTTATTTGAATATGTGTTAAAATAATTGTGTCGGTAGATAAACCAATGTTACATAAACTTCATATGTAAACTTATGTCCTTTTTCCCATGGGGATAGGCAGAAACTACGGAACGCCATTTGCTACGATCTTGACATACTCCCTTTTGCCTCGTTTAGGTTCATACATCTGGTCATACACGAACGTCGGTTGCGAGTACTACGCACCTGACCTTTTTGAAGAACATCAACAATAAGGTCACTAAATTAATGTTACTTTTTCTAAAATTAAGTACCTATATAACAAGTTGTTTTAGCATATAAACTTATTATACAGACAGACTTATCACTAACAAGATTGGTAACAGCTAGGCAGCATACCAATGTTTAATTTGGGCAAAGAACTAAATTATTTTCTACATCATAAGGAAAATATTCTACGCACAAGCCTCTAAGCAGTTAAGACGTGTAGTTTATTGGCATTAACATGTCTGTCTACAACATGTGCCTCTGCAAAATATACTATCTTCCCTTGTAATAACTGAGAAGTAAGATTTTACAATTGTCTACGCATTAAATCAGCCCGTAATCATTTAGGCTGACATACGTCCACTGTTGGGCATAGGCCTTCCTCAAGCGTCGCCACACCGACAGGTCTAAACATGGACATTAGCAATAAAAGAAAAGGTCTTAAATACCACACCTGGAAAAGAAAATAGTTTATTTTCTTCTTGTTACCCACTGGAGAATGTTGTTTGACCTGGCTCCCATGGTTTTACGAGTATAGCATTCACACTTTTGCCAACGTTTGGTTGTTTAGTAGGCGGAAACTTCATTCCGATCTAGTCCGTCCCTTGATGCCCTCTACCAGCGTTGGCCTAAACTAAGGTCCGTACTCCACAGGGGGAGCCCTTAGCGAGTACTTGCTCTAGGTTTAGGTTTTTTTACCCCTGGCCTTAATTTATCATGGTAGCCACAGGCAGGTCCGGTTGGGCAGGCGACAACCTCATAGGTTGACCTGAGAGATGACATTAAAAAAAAAGTTAGTGGAAACTACACAGCTAACCCATATCTATTAATTATTATTATCTCTCTAATTGTAAACTGGGTTACTAACACAGAACGTGCAGAGTCCCTGCACTCGTGACCAAACTTCGTATAACTCTGCTAATTGGTCTAGAGCTCCTAATAAACGCTGGAGAAGCTCTAATTGGTCAGCAGTGACAAACACTTTGAATGCAGACGTGATGGTATTCAATCAATTAGGTCTGTAAGGTTGCGACTTGATATTAGGAAATATTGTTCTATACAATTCATTTGCAGTTTGAAAGACAGATTATAAATGTATTGCTTTTCTTCTTTTTATTTCATTCTGTAATATAAAGCCATCATGTTGATTATGTTTTGTTGATATTAGCAGACTTTTATATACATACATGGGGAGATACATAAATGTATGACCATTTTCCCATAGGGAGAGGCAGAACCTACAGAATGCCACATTCTAGCATCCTTACATATTCATTTTGCTTGGTTTACATTCATACATCTTGCCATACACGCCGGATGCGAGTACTTCACGTATTACTTTTTTGTGGGTGGGAAATCATAAAATGTCGTCTCCCGCTCTAGGTGGAGCGGAAGGGCGTATCAGGCTTTTACTAACTAACACCCACCCATTTTCCTTCAGTTGCCTATGCCAGGACCCCAGTAAGTCTTTCGGACAAACTTTTCTTTGCCGGTTGTCATGATCGCAAAAGATATATGTTTCGTCCCGTGATAACAGACGGACCGACCTTGTTTACTCTGTGTGCCTACGCATCATGGCGTGTAACGGAGTGACAACTGTCTCTTGTCAGTTTGATTTTGACACTTGTGTTTGGTCTTGAAAAATGCATGGTCGTCGTTTTTTGCCTTGCGACCCTTGTTGGTATTAATCTTCTTGAATCGATTGTTTTTGTGGACAATTTGTCGTGATCCAATTGTTTTGTGTGTAAACAACCCCTTTTGACGAAATAATACGGCTTCAGTTTGGACTTGATTGAAATAGTTTGATGTGATAGTGATTCATTGGGACCGCATGCTGTGTAAATCTCTAGCGTATTGGAGCGGCCTGGTATCCTGGAATACTTACAGCGTCACTACACAATACAATATACACTCACTTACATACATAAATCCAGGTAGGTTCCAGAACCAGTTTTCCTCATCCAGGTGAGTGATTGAATATTTTTATTAATCAGCTCCGCGCACGGCGGACAGTTCGCACCACTCTTGTAGCCAAGGCCCACCATCAGGCTTCCACTGCGCTAATTAAATCCTATGGCCAGGGCCTTGGCCTGGCGTCGAACAATATACTTAGTACATACATACATACATACAATCACGCCTTTTTCCCATGGGGGTAGGCAGAAACCACGGAACGCCACCTGCTACGATCTCTACACACTCCTTTTGCCTCTTTAAGGTTCATACAATTGGTCATACACACACGCCGGTTGCGAGTACTACGCACCTGACCTTTCTGAAGAACATCACCAATAAGGTCACTATATGTCCTCCTAGGGCGTCCCCTCCCGGTGTTTCCACTCACATCTGCCTTGTAAATACCTTTTGTGAGTCGTCCTTCATTCATCCTCTCAACATGACCAAACCATCTAAGCATACTTTTTTCAATTTTTGTCACTATATCTTCTTTTAAACCACACCGTTCTCTTATCACATCATTCCTCAGCCTATCATTCATAGTCACACCACACATGCTTCGCAAGGAACGCATTTCCACAGCATTTATTCTACTTTCATGCTGCTTTTGCCACACCCAACATTCACTCCCATACATAAGCGTAGGCACCAGTACACCATTGTGAACAGCCAGTCGAGCCTTATTGGACATCAGTTGGTTGGTCACAATTGCATGTAGAGCACCATTTACTTTATTTCCCGCATTCACTCTTCTTTCCACATCTTTATCAATCTTTCCATCCCTTGTAAACAAACTCCCCAAATATACGAACTCACTTACTTGCTCCACATTCTTATCATTTATTTTCACATCACACACCGATACGTTCTCTTCTCTTTCAAACACCATGACCTTCGTCTTATTCACATTTATATTCATCCCTTTCATCTTAAATGCTTCAATATACTTAGTGATTATAATAATATCTTTTACTGTTGCGCTAACTTCTGCCTAACGTTTTGAAAATAAAAGCGTGATATTATGGTATATTCGGCTAACAAATAACTGGTATTTGAACATCTAAAGTACCTAGCATCATTTCGACATGTAAATACAGCGCGTTCGCTTTTCAATCAATGTGCTAATGTTTTGAATATTGGATCAATTGAAATGAACATTCGGCTGTTCGGGCTTTCGAGTAATTTGATGATCAATTCATATTTGGTTTGTCGTGGCTTGCTAAAGTGTCTGTGAGCTTCATTTGCAGAATAAATATTTTGAATATTAGAACCTTTGTGTCACGACCATGACATTCGAACCTTAGTTGTCGTTTTATTGGTGGACGTTTTACATCTCTTTTCAAACCTGGGCGCCTGGTACACAGAGCAGTATGGAAATACTTTTTAACCGACTTCAAAAAAAGGAGGAGGTTCTCAATTCGACTGTATTTTGTTTTTATGTTTTGTTATTATTGTAATCACCTTTATTTAAGACTAGCTTTTGCCAGCGGCTTCGCCGCTTACCGCCGCCGCGCCGTCGCCCTTACGATTTATCCTTATTTGTGTGAGGTCTATTAATTTTTATACCAGTTACTCCCCGTTCGCTTTTCAATCAATGTGCTAATGTTTTGAAAATTAGATCAATTGAAATGAACATTCGGCTGTTCGGGCTTTGGATTAATTTATGATCAATTAATATTTGGTTTAGCTTGGCTTGCTAAAGTATCTGTGTGCATCATTTGCAGAATAAACGTTTTGAATATGAGAACCTTTGTGTCGCGACCATGAAGTTGGAACCTTAGTTGTGGTTTTATTGGTGGACATTTTGCATCTTTTTTGAAACCTGGGCGCCTAGTACACAGAGCAGTATGGTAATCCTTCTTTTATTACTGTAACCACCATTCAGATGATCAAAAGACGAGTAAATTACTAGGTCATAATTGCGATTTATCACATTTCGTGTCTGGGTCTATTTATTTTTTTCTAGCTGTTGGCCGCGATTTCGCCTGCAACCAGCTTATGTCACCTAGGTTATAGTCTATCTGTGTGCCAAACTACATCCAAATCCGTTTAGAAGTTTGGCGTTAAAGCAAATAAAACGAAGACTACAGGTCGCCCACTGGTCGAACTTCAACCATAATTTATTTAATCTTAACCAGATTAATCATAATCAAAAATATTAGCTTCCTGTACTTCTTTTCTATTTAAAATGTACGAATATCTGTGCCAAAATTCATATTGCTCCAACTGCGCAATTTTCGTAAAAAGAGGTCCACGTTTTAATATAAGGAAGACTTTCAACTTTAGAGTGTAAAAGATCTACGAAAGAAAACTGGGACCAAGGGCTCAACGTGATTTCTGAGAAACCGAAGAGATCTAATTTCCACAACTCAGTTACTGGGTAATAGGGGCTTCTGACGATCCGTAACGACTGTCAAAGATCCACAAATAACAAACGTAACCAACGGCATAACATGCTTTCCGAGACACAGAACTGTTTTTGTATCTAAAGATGGTCACCCATCCACGGACTAACCGCAACAAGCGTAGCTTAACCACTAGTTCTTGTTATTCTCCTATTTACTTCTACAATAAAACGTTCTACAAAACGACGTAATTTAAATCGATAATATTTAATATACCGAAGGTAACCCACGTTTAATATTCAGGACGCTAAATCCACCTTATCTAACCCCCAGGGATAATATAGAGTATAGATAAAAGTAGAATTTATAATTATTTAATTATGAACACGTATTATTTAGGCGAGCTAAATGCGAAATGTGTTTGCGCATAGATAAAATACTTACGAAACTGTTTGATAAACGAAAAGGTTTGTAAAATGTGGTCGATTTTGGTTGGCTCAAGAAGATATTGGATACTTGGGTAGAAAGGTCTGTTTGAAGTTTTGACTTGACATAGAGTTCTGCAGTCCCTTTACAAAAAGATTTTATAATATCTTTACATCTGCACAAATCAATAAAGTTGTTGTTTCTGTTTGTAACATTCGGGCTTCTGACAACCACAACCACTAAAGATCTATGAATGACAGCGGTGACCAGCGGCCTAGCGTGCTTTCAGAAATACGGTGAAAAATATATTATATTATCCTATCAATATTATAAGTGTGAACGTTTGTATCTTTGGATGTTTGTTCCTAAATCACACAAAAACGGCTGAATAACTTGGAATGCTATTTGGTTTACAAATATTTTATTATTCGATACAAAATGAATTGGCTACTTGGTAGGCAGTCGCCATTGTCAATACCTAATAAATTGTTGGTATATAAACAAGTTTTAAAGCCTGTATGGTATAGTGTTCATGCTATACTTACACTTTAATTCATGATTCCTAATACCTATTTATCATCCTTTTTATTTTTTTCTATGTTTACACTATTCATGTTTTACTTATTTTCATTTTTTTATATGTCTACACTCAGCAAATCGATCTAAATACGATTTATTAACTTATAAATAACTGAAATAAAATATTAACTCAAATTTTCATGTTGTGACAAGCCAAATTGTCAACTGTCAGTTACTTTTCTGCTTAGTCTATGAATGGCTACTTTTTGGTTTATATAATTTAAATTATTTTTATCAATATGTTAATTATTACGATTGTTTACTAAATAACTTAACTTAAAATTATATTTATAAAATTCTTTACGCACTCATGTGGCCAGCTACACGCACTCATGGATATGTCCTGGCCGACTCCACTTGTCAGATGAGACGATGGCTACAAGAATACTAATATTTGGAAAAATGTTTGGAAAGGGAAGACGACTTTGATATAAAAACGGGCGTTCGAACTGCTGACGGGTCCACTCTGGAAGCCACGCCAATCTTGAAGCCACTCCTCTGAAGCTAGTGCACTCTTGAAGCTACTCCACTCTGAAGTCAGTCCATTCTGAAGCCAGTGCACTCTTGAAGCTACTCCACTCTGAAGTCAGTCCATTCTGAAGTCAGTCTACTCTTGAAGCCGGTCTACTCTTGGAGCCGATTTGAAAAAAATCAAACCCAGGGGATCCAGCTAAAGTTCCACCTGGGACCTCCACTCCCGATCATCGAAGGTCAACTGCGTGCCTGACTTAATAGGCCCCGAGGTCTACTACGGAGCTCACCTGGCGGATCCTAAGTTCTACACGAAGCCCTCGAAGAAACCCTGATAACGACCTGCCGCCCTGCTGCCTGCTCCCGTCCCTCAGTGCTGAACCACAGAACCATAAAACAAAGAGTGCGTGCCAGGCAGGGTCTTTTATACTTAGCTGTACTTCCCATCTCCTGTTAAAATTCATCTAATATATTGTAATAGATCTGCCTTTATCCATTCATTTAATTCTAACAGGATTAAGCAGATACGTAACAATGGACCTACGGTATACAGCTGTGGGGCTGCACCAGCCAAAGTAATCGTCAAATCATATAACGTTTTCAAAACAAAGTACTTAGGGATATAGTGAGCGCGCCCTGGTACATAAGAAACAGCTACCTTCACCGGGATCTTAAAATGGATTTCGTAAACATAGTCATACAAAAACGTGCAGAAGTTCATGAATGCAGACTTCATCATCACTTGAATGTCGTGGCGATTCAACTCCTTGACAACACTGAATTAGTGCGCAGACTAAAAAGGGTTAAACCCTTTGAGTTAGTTTAGTGACTGCACTAAACTAACTCAAAGGGTTCTGAAACAGTAGTGAAAGTGCTAACTTTTATAAAGAACACGTGAATCCAGTGTCTTCCCTCTAACTTATAGTGAATAAGAAAGACGTTATTGGACGATTTCTTAGTTTTATAGATATGTACTTAGCAGTTTAAGTTATATTTAAATTACTTATTAGCTAATAGGCTAGATTTTAATGTGAATAAAGTATCATCAAATGTGATATATTATAAGGCAAAAAAAATCTCTTCTTTATCAGTACTTAAAAAACTTCTAGTCCCGGATGTGTTTGATACATTGGGTGAATTTTTATCGAAAATTAAAAGTCATTTATTCAAATTAGACTGAGGATAAAGACTTTCGGACATCAAAATTACACCCAAAACGCCAGTATTTTATGCGGTACCTACCAAAACGTGAACACTGACAGTTGGGCTGGTCCAAAAATTCAAAGTGCTCAACGCGCTATTCTCGGAGTTTCTTTGAAGGATGAAATCAGAAATAAAATTATACGTAAAACCAACTGAGCTACCGACGTAGCTTGCAGAGTAACAAACTGATGACGCAGTGGGCTAGCTATGTTTCTGGAAGGGCATCGGCCGGTAGAGCAGCAGCACTGGCTGACGATAGGGTGAGTTGATTCAATGTATAGACGGAACTGTTTACCTAGGAAACCCAAACTTTAATGAGCGATCAACTTTATCTATCAACGACAACTGTGCTGATTAAACTTCCCTCTTTTAAAAACAAACAAATTTTCAAAGCTAAAATAATCTTCAAAATAGCTAAAACCCATCTAACCTCACTGATTAATTTTCCTTTCAAAGCGAAAGTATCTTCAAAATCGATAAAACTCTAAATTGCTCGGAGTCTCGATAACCGAGCAATACACAAAGTAGAAACATAAACAACATCGCTAGATGACCGGGCGATATTTCCCGTCGGCGCCTACATTTTAATAAATTGTTATTTCCTTGCATGATTTATTCTGCAAAGCTTATTTTGTACCAGGATAATATGAAATCAATACATGCTGTCTTGGTGATAGAATGTTGTCCGAGATAAATACATACACTTTTAAGAGGATTAGTTGTGTATGTGCTTAGGGGAAAATTTATATTTATATATTAAATTAAGAAGTGTCGTAACGTAAGATTGATTTGAAATTGTGTTGTTAAGAAAATTGAGAAAGACGCGCTTTTTGAAGCAGGTGTATACGGCCGAAGTAATTGCCGATGTTACACAAGTAATTTTGTTTGAAAAATCAATATCTATTGAATTATTGTCTTCAGACTCTTTAGAAGAAATAAAACTAAGAAAAAAGATAAGAAACTGAGTTGTGAGTGTGAAGACAATATTTTAGGCGTTAGAAAATGCATAATACATAGATTGGAAAAAACCAAACTATTTTCTTTTTTTCATTGACATGCAACTAGCCTAACACTGAACTGATTAAATTTTCAAATACCCCATTATTGTTAGAGAAATGAGAAAAAAGATTTCTCAACATTACTTCAATAAAAAAACCCAATAATCATTCAAAAACCTTTTTATCGTCATAACAACCTATTAAAAAACACTCACACATACGAATCAAAGCGACCCAAGTACTTATGACACAAGTACCAGGGCTACAGAAATACGTGGAAATAAACAAGATAAAAGGCAAGATGGCGCCGTTTGGCGAGGCGTGGGTAAGTGAGTGTGATCGTGTGATGCCACTGAATATGTATGAGCACGCACATCATTTACCTGTGTTTATGTACCAGGAGGTGAGAGAATACTACAGGTTGATGTCTTATGGTGGTTTTAATGAGTTCGAATGGAGTTTTTAAGGAAATGCAATGTTTGGGTAAAGTTTGAACGCTCGCTGCTGCGTTGACACCACCTAGACGCCGTGGGTACGCCAGCCCCCCTAGCCAAGTCACAAACGTTTACCGTTCTACAATCGGTAACGCTTCAGTGTCAGCAATTGTAGAAAACGATAAGTCGGTAGCCATGTTGAAGCGCCTGAGTCGGCCGCTCGTTCTACAATGTCTTTAGCAAAACGACACCTTATAACAAAGGATTTAGCGTTGAACATTGTAGAAACGATAAAAAATCATTCTATCATTTTGAACGATGTGAATTTGGCTACGAATTTTTTGTTCGTTTGTTCTAACCACGTGACTTAACGTTGAGCGACTAGCGTTAACGATTGCAGATTATCAACTTGGCTAGGGGTGCTGGTTATCAAAAGATTATGAAATATAAATTAGTTGATGTTGGTATTTGAGTCGTTGAGCTTTTAGTTGGGTTTTTACCTATTTTTATTTCTTTTATTAGGAATATGTATTGTCTCTGCATAGTATAAAACAAAGTCACTACCCTCGTAAGTACGCTTAGATCTTTTAAACTACGCAACCGATTTTAATGCGGTTCTCATCAATAGACAGACTGATTCAAGAGGAAGGTTTATATGAAAGAATTAAACAAATTAATTGTTTTGATATCGATGTTCGACGTTTTGTTTCGGCTGTTGCTTTTATTTGACAGTGTGTAACACGTTCAATCTTTCTTCATCCATCAAGAATCAAAACGAAATCGTTCGTTTCAATCCTTCAAAGACCATAATATAACTCACCTCCTTTAATATTTGTGTATGTAACAGAGACAATTTATCTACTGTACGCCGCGCAACGATCCTTGTCTGATCTGACGCGTGATTGATGGACCTCCTGAGAAGTGCTGCAATCCTGGTAGGTACTAGAGATGAAGAATGGATACTGTAGATCTTTTTCTCTCACTTGGAAGAGAACATTTTGAATAATGTTAGGTATTTTGTGACAAGTAGAATTTGTGTTTGAGGACAGAATTTCTAAAAACATGGTTTCTAGTAACAAATCTCCTATCAAATCTCTTCTTAACCGTTACGAAAAATTAACTAAACTTTGAGTCGGTCTTACTAGAAAACGGGCAGTAGCTTTCTCTATGCATTTTACCGCCATACTGTAATCGCCCTCTTGCTAAGCATGGTGATTATGGCAAAGCCCCCCAATTTGCGGGAGACCTATGATGTCCAGCAGTGGACGTTTTGCGGCTGAAATGATGATGATGATAATGTACAAAAGTTTCATTACCTAATCGAACTCCGAAGAAAACATTCCTATTCCATCTATATAATAGAACAATTCATTTTGATGAGCCTCAAGGAAATCTTTTTTTTTTTTAATATCTTTATTGGGAAAAAAAGGCTTTAATCGCTGAGCGATTATGCCAGCCTCGTAGATTTACAAAATATGTATGAAATAGGTTTTTAACTAGGATCTTAACTTAATTAATTTAACAATCACATAATATAACTTAATGGCTATTTTGGATGTAGGTTTGGACAGTATCAAATTACACATGCCAACATCCCTTAACCTAATTCCCTCTTCTAATTCCAAAGTTCTCCGTTCTGTCCCAACCCGAGCACACTCCACCAAAGCGTGGTAGGTATCCTCTCTCATATTACAAATCAGACAGTTTGGCGTGTCAACAACCTTCATAAGATGCCCAAACGCATTCAACGGAATGTGTCCGGATCGCAGACGCATGCTTGTAACCAACAATTGTCTATTCATCCGTACTTCAGAGAACCAAGGAATCTTTGGTGGTTCAGACTGAATTGTTTTGTACCATATACCCTTCTCCTCAGATCTTTTGTCAAAGTATTCTTTCCACATCTTATAACAACTTGTTTTAACTTCTCTTAATAAATCTGTGAAGAAGGGTGGATGACTGACCGATATACCTTCATAGGTTCCTGTTTTTGCCAGCTTATCTACTTTTTCGTTTCCCATCAGATTCACATGTGATGGAATCCATTGGAATTTAATTGTTTTGCCTTTTTCCTTCAAAATTAAATACAACTCTAGTATGGAATAGGCAACGGGCAGACCTCGTATGCCCGAGGTGCACCGGGCTATATGCTGCAAAGCGCTTTTTGAATCACAAAGTATTACAAATTTAGCATAACTGCATGACATCAAGTATGACAGACATTCCAAAATAGCATACAATTCCGCGGTCATTATGGACACTTTGCAATTCAATGTGAAACTGGCTCCCGTGTTAGATTGAGGATCAAAAAAGGCTGCTCCTGTCCCATTATCGTCCTTGGATCCATCACTGTAAATCTGATAGAATCCGTCATAATTTCGTGCAATTGTTTCTACAGATTTCCTTAAAAGTGCTACAGAAGTATGAGATCTTTTCGGTCTTGTCATATTATTCATACTCAGGTTAATGTGTGACTTTATATCAATATTTGCCATCCATGTCGACAGTGAGAACATCTCTAGAACTTTACAACGATGTAAAGTTTGATTTTTCGTCTCACTGTGTACGATAGTTAGCAACGGTTTTTTCTTATTGCGCCAGTATGATTTCCGTTCGCATATCGATGTTAATTTTGATATCATTGAAATGGTGTCACCGTCAACAATAGATTTAGCTTTTAAGTAAAATTTAGTAGCTAAATATTTCCGTCGAACGAACATTGGTGGCAGACACAACTCTGATTCCATCGCGTGGATTGGGCAACTTTTTAAAAAACCGCCAACTATTCTCATGGCTTGGTTTTGGATTTTATCCAATTTAGAAATATTAGTGTTTGCACTATTATCGAACAAACAACTTGCGTAATCTAGCCGACTGCGAATTATTGCAATATATAGTCGTCTTAAATACAATGGATGGACTCCCCATGACGAACCTGCTAGCACCTTAAAAACATTTAAAAATCTCATACTTCTTTCACAGGTTTCGTTGATCTGTTTGCGCCATTTCAAAGATGAATCTAGCCAAAGACCTAAATATTTAAGTACCGGAACATTTTCCAAACATATATTGTTGATATTAACATTTGCTTGCTGTAAAGACTTTCCTCTAGAAAATAAACATATTTTACTTTTTGTGGGAGATAAGTCCAGACCCAGTATTCCCAACAAATTTGTTAAATTATCTATGGCTTCCTGGAGAGTTGTGGTCATAAAACTAATATCTTGTCCAGAAATATAGAGGACGAAATCATCGGCGTATTGAGATACATACACACTAATAATCTGTTTGCAAATATCACTAGTAACTATATTAAATAAAATCGGAGACATAGGGTCTCCTTGGGCCAATCCCTTACATGTCCATCTTGTAATCGAAACATTATTCCCTACTTGTGACACAGTTAAATGTCGTTCCCTTAAGTATTCCCATAAATATCTACATATAGAAGCCCCCACCCCCATCTCATCCAGCTTAGACACCACTTTCATTATATTGACATTATTATAAGCGTTGTCTATGTCCACAAAACATCCCAAAGTTTTTTGATTATTAGTGAAACCTATTTGAATTTGTGATACTAGGCGTACGAGATTGTCCAGACATGATTGAGATCTCCTAAATCCCACTGTATTCTTGGAAAAAAGACAATGTTTTTCAATAAAGCATTCAAGACGTCGCGTTATAATGTTGTGTAAGGTTTTACAAAGACAAGATATGAGTGATATAGGTCTCAAAGATGTTATGTTACTTAGATCGCGGCCAGGTTTTGGTACAGGCACTACTTTAACATTCCGCCACTGTCTTGGAATTTCACCGCTAGACAAACATTTGTTAAATAACTCGACTATCGACTGTTTGCTTGGAAAATTATAAATCATAGAATAAGAAATATCATCCTCCCCTGGAGCGGTATCCTTCAGTTTCAGTACGTTACATAGTTCCTGTACCGAAATTGGTGCCTCCAATTGTAAATTAGTTGAACTAAAGGCAGGACATAGTGGCACAACGTAATCTGGTGTTAATTGTCGTAAGAACTCACCAGCCCTATCGGCATCCAAATAAATTCTATTAGTACGATATCCTTTGAGCCATCGCATTTTATTCCACAACTCGCTGCTAGACACGATCTCACTCATGCTATCACAGAACTGCTGAAAAGATCCTGCACTAGCCTTACGCATCAGTCTCTGTGCTGTAGCAATCTTCTTTTTAAGAATGATAAAATTCGTAGGGGTGGGGTTTTTTCTCACCTGCGCTAATGCTAATCTACGCTCCGCAACTGCCCTAGACAACTCGGGAGACCAATACGATCTTGGAATAAACTTCCTGGTAGGGTCGTCACAAACTTTAATGACCGGAATGGATGTTTGAGATGCTATATTAATCAAATCTATAATATCATCATATATTTGTTGGGTGTCGCCTGTTAAACTAATACTACTAATGTTGCTTGAAATTATTTCCTTGTACTTTAGCCAATCTGCCTTTTTAACATTTCTTTTCGATTTCTTTTCGATTGAGTTTGAGTACCTAACCGAGGTCTGAACGAAACATTCATATTCCATCTACATAATAGAACAATTCATTTTGATGAGCCTCAAGGAAATCTCTGTAGGTGTTAATTACATTACCTAAGGAAGAAAAAGAAACATCACACGTAACGTAATTAACGTATAAGTTAGACGGATCCTTAATTTTTTCCGAGCTCTAGAAGTTTGTCGGAAGTGTGGGCCAAATATTTTATGAGAATACTGAGTAGGTGCTTCGTGAGTACTGTTGGCCTAGTGGTAAAGCCCGCAACTTACGAGTAGTCGGTCGTAAGTGCGAACCCAAGCAGGCGCTTTACTTTGTGTAAATTAGTTCATCACCACTGCTCTCAAAACGGTGAAGGAAAATTAGTAAGCATGCGTAAGAACCAAAAATTCGAAGACATGTGGCATCTACCAAACTGCACTGGGCCCGCGTGGTGGATTATGGCCCACTCCCTCTCACCGAGAGGAGGGAACATTACAGGCTGCTGATGATGAGTAGGTGCTTCGTTCGTTTATTACATGATAATATATCAAAGGTTATTTATTTCGGTGAGTCGCGCAGAAGTGTCGCAGGTGTGCATTTAGGTGACGAGAGCTAATTTTCCGTCTACTGAACTAATTGAAGAGGCGTCCACGCAGCCGGCCGTGAAACTCGAGCCCCCATTTACTTGCTAACTATATGTTGTTGTATATTTACGCGCTTAATTTTATGCTCGACGGACATTTTGGCGTTAAGAGTCGCGGAAAATTGACTAAGGGCCGCTGGCGTCTCTTACGCTATTTTAGTAGTGTTTTTTTTTACAGTTTTCGTGTTTGAAGTTCGGATTGCGATTTCTACGAAGTTTCCCTGAGGGAAATTACCAGAAAGTAGATCTAAGGTAATCTTGCTTTGTAAATCAGGTACTGTTTTTTTACATAAGATGTTAATCAGCGTATAAAAAACTATTAAAAGCTGCACCTACGTAGGATATTTTGTTGATCCGTTCCGTCTAGGGGAATTTATTACGCGCAAAACTAAGATACATCATCACTTTGAAAGATAATCTTATTCGCAGAATTAGTGGTGTAACAATAAGCAAAAGCTCATTACCTTATCCTATAAAGGTACACTCAACTCCCACAATTTACAAAAGATAAATTACTTTTGTTCACAAAAGTAACATATGATTACTGTACCGCCTACGTAGATAACCTTATTTGGAAGGCTTCGCCTCTTTTAATACAAATTGTATGTAGGATAAAGAATTACGATATCGGTAAATTAAATGTTAAGGTAGGAACTGACTTGCTACATTTGTTTGTATCGGGTTTTTGCAATGCGTGTTACTCAGCGTGTACGGACCGGCGTAACAGAGCGTAATGTAATATTCACTGCGAGCATGTTGTTATGGAACAGTGGTGGCACAGTGCTATAGGCATCGGCTTTCGGGTTGTAAGGTCGTGACTTCGAACCCAGGTAGGCGCTATAATTTGATTAAAAAAATCCATAACCACTGCTCTCAAAACGGTGAAGGCTCGTCATCGTGAGGAAACCGGCGTGTCTTAAAAACAAAACTTCGAAGACATTTGGCATCTATTAATACATCGAAAACTTCATTCATGATTTTTACCACTAAAAATAAGCGTATACCGGACTTTGCGCCTCTCAAAATAAATAACGAAATAATCAAACGATCAACCAACGAAAAATATCTTGGATTACGGGTAGACGAAAAACTAACGTGGAAATTACATATTGACCACCTGCGAAATAAATTAACATCGTTATTGGGAGCCTTACGGAAAGTAGCAAACTGTATTCCACACAAAGTACGTACTTTAATTTATAACTCGTTAGTCAAATCGCATTTAGAATACTTAATTGAGATGTGGGGATCCGCAGCAGTAACTAATTTAAATTCACTTCAAAGAGTTCAAAATAAAATAATTAAAACTCTGTTCCATTATCACTATCTCACTCCTACAAAGACGGTTTACGAAAAAACGGGACTACTAAATATTAGACAGCTATACATTTACTACACTTGCATTCTTGTTAAAAACATAACCACTAACTCAATACAAACCAACATACAGCTAAAAAAAAAACAATGTCATATAACCTGAGAAACAGATACAAAAACAAACTTGAAGTTATCAGCGTACGCACTAATTACGGTAAAAAAACCATACTGTCCGAAGGAGCACAGCTGTTTAATGATTTGCCGGACGACATAAAAGAATGCGATAACATAAACATATTTAAAACTAAGCTTAAGAAACATGTATGTAAATTGTAACTTCTAACACTCTAGAGAAAACTGTATTGTACTGTATTACCATATTACTTTGTATCTCATTATAAGTGGACTGTAAGTTCTTATGGGAAATAAATTCTTTAAACCGAAACCGATCTACCAACCCGCACTGGCCCGCGTGGTAGATTACGGCCTAGTCCCTCTGTTCGAGAGGAGGCCTCTGTCTTAGCAGTGGGAACAATTAAGGCTAATTATGTATATTATTAGGCTGTGTGCCAAAATCCGTTGCTGCTCGCTCGATCGTTTCCTTGTACTGAGTGCACGAATGCTCGTTTTGTAACATGTAACATTACACCTTGTAACGCTGGCTAGTACCTTTACAGTCAGTGCAGCTATGTAAGCGGCTCGATGCGAGCGCTGGATCCTCCTTTCACCTGTCGGCTTTTTCTTGAAACACGTTACAGTAGTTAGTGCAGCAAGCCCAGCCGCTCGATGCGAGCCGGTCGGTACGAACATTACGAGCGCATGTTACAAACAAGTCAGTGCAGCGTGACTCCTCATCGCGCGCACCACGTTTCTGGTTGTAGTCTCTTTTCCAAAATAAAAAATATAGTTTTTCATAGTAAATGTATACACAACCTACCCGCCTGTTCCATTCTCAATGACAACTGAGAATGGAAAACGCGGGTAAGTTGTGAGTTAAGAGCTCGAAGCAAGCATTCGCCACGTTTAATGTATCGCCATCTAGTAACAAGACATAGAGCTCGTTAGAACCATGTGCTCGAAGCGACCGTTCGCCACGTCTTGTGTATCGCTGTTTTGTGACCAAGGTCGCCTCGAATGATACATTACAAACAAACATTGCAAGTCAGTTTCCTTTAAACTCTGGCAAACAATCATTTTGTCGATTCGCAAACCAGAACGATCTCCAGAAAGTAACCTTTTGAAAAGCACTTAAGCACGATGTTTTAAATATTATATTATAATATCTTTGAAAGGAAATTGTAAGTATCGTTACTCTCGAATGAAAAGTAGAAGTGCTGACCTCAACAGGTTTAAGAAAAGGCAGCAAAAATCTTACCATTACGGATCTATGAGGGTACGAAGTCATGTTGTCCCCAATTTAAGAATAGCCATCCCCGTGCTGTCCCACGCGTGACACGAGGAAGGACTACCTACATCAGTGGATTGGTCACAATCACCTGTATTAATACCGACGTAGGGTCACAAATATCTTTTGTATGTGAAATGATATTGCAGTAGCTTGTTTACGTTTAGATGTGGAATTTAGAGAAGACATTGATTATAAGGCCGAGATTTATAACGTGACTTAGTATATGCTTTGGCCTCGTATTATTTGATAACCTATACAGCATGTAGCTTTCCAAAAGACGTGGTTTTATTTAACTAGCTTCTGCCAGCAGCTTCGTAATGTACATATAAACCTTCCTCTTGAATCTCTTTGTGAAGTGATGAAAACCACATTAAAATCCGTTGCGTACTTTAGAAGATTTAAGGGTACAGACACGAAAGGGGACTATGTTTTATATTATGTAAAGAACTGTTTTTTTTTTAGGATTATGATGTTGGTTCTATGGAGAATTGTCCAGTGTGATGATCTCTACCGCAGTCTAAAGAGCACACCGACCTTCTGTCGCTTATCGAAACGTGGCGGCTCTGACTGGAATGGGACTCTAGCGCGCTAATTTCGCAGTATTAAAACAAATACACATTTTAAAAATGTAGCATGCATTATACGTTCAAGATAACATTTAAAAAATAGCTAATGACCTTCTGTGAAATATTTACGCGGTACTAAGGGTTTATTTTGTTTTATTAGAGATTACTTTGGATTTTTTTGTATTAAGAAAACTAGTAGGTAGTAGAACTTTAAAGTGTACACTTCATAGAGTGTATACTTAAATATTCCAAAGTGTAAAAACGCTTACTTGTGAGTGAATCCTTAAATGTTAATACATATTAATTGCATAAATAAAGGTGCAAGGGATCAAATGAACGTAATTATTTCGCAAATCCATCGGTGCGCTCTTAAATATGACGACACGTTTCTGACACAAGCTTATGCTGTAATTGTAGTGTTGGAACTGTATGTGTATTTGTCAGATGTGCGACAGTCCAAAAGTGTCAGAAATAATGCTTAGCTCATGAAATTTGCTTGTACTACTTAGCTAGAGCACTAGCTATGTCATATTTATTTATCACGACCTTAATTTTAGTGTATATTAATCGAAGTGAATGTAGGAATTATACATATTCCAATCTTATTGTAAATTACACATCTGATCATACACACACGCCGGTTGCGAGTACTACGCACCTGACCTTTCTGAAGAATATCACCAATAAGGTCACTATATGATTTCCTAGGGCGTCCCTTTCCGGTGTGTCCAGTCAAATACCTTTTATAAGCCATCCTTTAGTCATCCTCTCAACATGACCAAACCATCTATTTATTTTAGCATTAATTCCAGATGTATGAACCTAAACGAGGCAATAGGAGTATGTACGGATCGTAAGTAGGTGGTGTTCCGTAAGACGTAAGTTTATGTATGTTGTAAATTATATGTTCTAGCCGTTTAGGGTTGCAACGCTAGGACCATGGGGTCCGACTGCTCACTTAGTTTTTCGAGACATTGTCAAGCGGCAGGTCGATTCTTCACGTGACCAGCTGGCTTATTTTTTGACCAAAGAATCACCATTGCCATACAACGTGGCAATTCTGACAGCTTTTTGGGCAACTTTCCTGATAGCTTTCTAATTTTTTGAAGACCTAGGTTTTTTTTTTGATATGCTTGTATATTAAGCTTTTAAATTATATCAGTATTTTAAGATAATTAAAGTTCTAACAGTTAAATTATGTCGCGCACTGTCAGATAATAGTGTAAAATTTAGCTCACTAGAAACTATGTCGCCAGAATTTTGTTTCAGACACTCAAAATTCACAGCCTGGCCATTAGACCTTCATCGTTAATTTACGTGATTGTAAGGGAAGACTTTCATCAAAACTAATAGCACTCAAAGTGGAAATTAAAATGAGAAATGTAGACCATTTATAACTTTCCTTGGCGCGTAGATGCTGTGATGGACAGTTCAGCTAAAATATTTAAACTTATCTAGACTATGGTCTGACAGAGAATCAGAATTTGGGAATAGGTACCTTGTATTATTTAAACTAAAACAATGTTCGGAGTGGCATTACATCGTACAATGAGACTGTATTTTTGAATTATAAGGCCTTGTTTAGACAACATGAAAAGGGCGAGTGTTCTGATTAGATTTAAAAAGTCATTTGCAATTATTGTAAATTGTAAGAGTCGTTTATGTTTGTCATAAGATCAAACTACTTGTAATATTTTTCCAATAAACAAATATTGAGCTAGAAATATCCTGTTACAAGCGAGCGATGCTTTAATATTGTTGTAATGATAACTATAAAGCCTTTCTAAACAGTGTCGTTTGTTTTCAGTTAAACATTAAACATCAATTCATGACCGCCATCAACATAAACGACAACGATTCCTTAAAGCTGTGAACAGCCATTATAATTTAAACCACCCATCACCTTTAAGAAGACACTTCCAAACCGTTTAACGGGAGAACTTTTGTTATTTCAACGTAAGTTAAAAAATCTACCAGGCGCCCATAAAGATAAAGATCTCTCGCCAACGTTAACACATGCAAATTTGCTTATCGACACATGATATGATATGTAAAATATGCACAAGAGCACCGTCGGGCCGAGCTTTCAAATGCGAGGAGCAATTTACATTTTTACCTCGCTTCGCTACCATTGTTGCCATTACGGAGTTTTCCGAGGCTCTAATCCTGAATATGAAAGGAAATATATAAAACTCCTCTCCCATATTTCCTTTAAAGTGACGGAAAGCTGCTTATCCTGCATTCAGGAAGTACTAGGAAATCATACAAAGAAAAGATCTAAGCGAGTCTTAAATGTAGTAATGTGTTCGTTTTTATGTCGTTGTAATCATAATCCTTATTACCGAAATTTTCGTATAATGTTAAATAAGTAGGAATACACTATATAAATAAATATTCGACAGTTTAAAAGGTATTACCATGGCGGTACGATAATGTCAAGGAAAGACATTGAGTTATAATTTACAATCGCCAAGAGAGATAAGTTACTAGGGCCGTCGAATATAGTTGAAGTTTAGTAAGAAACTGATAAATATTTTCGAATGAAAATTATTTTGACTAATTAATTGTTTGTTTAATCTTAACGTGCGTAAGGTAGAATTAAAGCGGTTATAAATGAAGAGTTTTTACAAAGCGATAAAATTTCGAGAACAATATAGTGAGCTTTGTCAAAATGTACTTACATACATATGTAAACTCACATCTTCCCATGAGGGTAGGCAGAAAACTACAGAGCGCCAGCTGCTAAGATGTTTACATATTTATTTTGCCCTGTTTACATTTATACATTCTGGTCACACGTACGTGTCATTTATCATAAGGTCCCAATAATCAGGCAAATTAATTACAGCGACTAAGTTTAGGCCTAGACAGATATGATCATAACTTATAACGGGCCTTCCTTTAATAACTGATATGGCTAAATTAAGTATATACCGAACTAAAACAATTTGTCACTTGTGTGATTTATCTATGGAGAATTTATGAAGTGGATACAGTTTCAAATTGGCGATTAATCTTACGGCTTGAATACACAGCTTGAAGGATTTATGAAGGGATTGCTGCATTGATTAGTGACTATCTTCATAGCTATTCATAAACATACGACAGGTTAAAGGCTCCCGTAAAGAGGCGCGAAGCGTCTTTCGTAGAACAATTTCTATGAAAACTGAATGGAAATTGTTCTACATGAGTCGAGTTGCGCTGTCGCATCGCGTCTATCTGAACAGCCTTTAATCGTATCGAAAATGGTACATTTCGTTAAGCTGGTTTGCATTGCTCCTGACAGCAAACAGCTGTCAGGCAAAATATCGATCGTCTGTTTGTGAGCAGCTTTTAGTAGACTCCTACTAAATATAACATATATTGTTGTTAAAAAGTATCGAAAAGTTGTAAATAGCTAAGCTTAACTTTTATGAATGCAATTGAAGATATATGAAAGTAAACGAAGGTAAAGGATATACGAATCATACAGACGCCAGCACATCGAGCTACTACAATCTGTCAAATATCTTCAATAGATTTTCAACTTTATCGCTAAAGCATTAGGTTCAAGGTTGATTGGGAGAATTTGCAGTTTCAGGTACCTTGATTTGCTGGCGTATGTACAAGGTGATTGTACTGAAGTTTTTCTCTGCTGCCCTTGGAAGGAGCGGCGAGTATATGTGTGTATGTAAATGATAAAAGACATCACACCTACTACAATACATATCAATTCCTTTAAATACATATGCATATATGTTTTTCTTCTAGACAGCTCAAGTGTATAATGCAATACAAAGGATAAAGTTCGGTTTTACCACTTATCCCACTTCTGATTATTAACGCAATCATTGTTACGTATCCGAAATTTTAATCTCAGTACCTACAAGCCAGGGCAAACCTTAACTATACTCAGTGTACCCCATTGTCCATAGCCAAAGCTAAGTATACTCTCTAGAACTGTAGAATCAGACAATTTTCGTGCAAACTACGACAATTACCGGCAGTGTTATCGTCCAGGTTGGTGAGTTTAATAGGATTGTCATTAGAATACAAAGTGGATGCTGCTACCATCGACCTGATAATATCTACCACTAATCGGGCCGTAATTGTGAGGGGAGGGCTTTTTTATCTGAGGCCATACTGTCTCTGCTTATAGGAGACGTGATAAAGAAACCGACGTTAAAAGTGTTATTAATTGCTACTACAGAGTACTTAACAGTAATTTAAAATGAAAGTCAAATAATTTCAAATAGGCACATAAAAACCACTTTTCAACGTCGTTTTGCAAAAACAAAAGAATCGTTCCTAGTTGCTTCTTCTGAAAGGTAGTTTCTTATGGAGAGGGATGAGGAAGAAAGTCCATCGTTACTCTAATGTAATAATAAATTAAAATGTTTTACATTATTTTGTATACATTAATAATATAATTATATGTAAAAACGATGCACCTAGAATAAAAATACTATTACACAATAGGTAAAAGAGAAATAAAATAAAGCACAACAATTTAATTATGTGATAGATAGATAGATAGAGACACTTAGTGCTCACGTATTTACAAATATTGAAATAATTGCAGTTAAATTAGCGTTTACTTTTTACTATAACAAAAAAGCCGTAGATTTACTCACTACAAATTAACCGTTACGTACTTCTTCATGTTCCAGATGCTCTTAAATGTTCCAGAGACCTATAGTTCCGCATAGCAAGAAAAAATATCTGTAAGTATTTCATCTTTTAAAACACTCTCAACGATTCAAAAGTGAGAAGTACGCGAATTTACATAGTAACATTTTTGCGGTATTACTGTTGATATTACAACGGAAATACGTCGCGGGAAACGCTCAGGGGAATGTCTAGCTCGTACTCGGCGACAATGACTTTCGGCGACGATGACACCTCGGCGTAATGAAAATTGGCTATCGTCTGTGCTTTTAACTCCCATGTGAACGCAGCTTTATGTACGAGATGACACTCAGGAAAATGTTGCTAGAGTAAATATTTTATTTTAGAATTACTTTTATTTTAAATGGCAAACTTTTTTATAAGACGTAAAAAACGAGACGCAAAAAATCCGATGTGTTTTTATTGCTTCTGAAAATAAAATGTAGCTTAAAGTTTTCCGTCTTTGCCAAATAAACCGTGGTGAAACGAATTCCCTGACATTTTAACGTTTGAATGCCATTTCTCACCTCAATAACGTTACATAACTTCCTACCTAACCCTGGTTACCGGCCAATATCTCACGCTCCCACAAGTTTCCTAATAAAAGAGGTATCACCTGCCAAAGCAACTATCTAGTTGTTTCTCCTAACATTATGTTTTATTCAAAGGAAAGTGTGAAGCGGTCAATAAAAACGTAGGTGTGTCATATTTATATATCGCTTGGGGAATTCGAGTGACTCACAACGTGTGGGAAGACGTTCTTTAGGAATTAAGTTAAATATATTTGATAATAACTGATATTTTTATTTATTATTGGGTTCAGAAAAATTAGTATACACTTTATGAAAATTATTTTAAACCATTCGTCGAACAAACAATTTCTTTTAAACTTTCATACATGAACTGACGCCGTCTTTCTATTGGAGAGGCAGAAACTACAGAACGCTACCTGCTACGATCCTTACATAATCCTTTTGCCTCATACATCTGTCATACTTACGTCTCATACAAGCACGTCGGTTGCGAGTACTACGTAACTAACCTGTCTGAAGAACATCACTAATAAGGGCGTCCCTTCCTGACGTTTCCACTCACGTCTGCCTTGTAAATAAATACCTTTTGTAAGCCACTTTTCTTTTAAAGTTCTATCTACCTTGGTCGAGTGGACCTGTGCCGACATTCACGACATATTATAAGTTGGGATCACCAAGTACATACAGGGCAATGCATTGATATGGGTTAGTATTAACATTCTGAAAATGAGGAGTTTACTATGTCGATCGTATCTACCCAAAAATTGGTTTTCAAACTTGACATGTATTTTTTTTCCATAAAAATTCGGCTATGGTCAACCGATTTTATGCTTTGTTTAGTCATTACGGAAGGCCAATGAAAATGTTTTGATTCTAGAAGTACCCCCAACATAATCATTTATTATTACTAGTGGTCGTCTAGCTGTAAAAATTTCACCATGATTTTCTTTTCATTACTTTTCACATATAAAAATATAACCTTTCTGCATTCTTTCTCCATTTAAACTTGAACTGTGCCCAATTTCATACCCCTCATCCGCGTAATTTCCGTAAAAGGGGGTACAAAGTTTTTGCTTCACGTACTAATATAAAGAATATAAAAATTCCTGAAAAATGAGATTTTTACTGATGGTACCTGTTTCGTTTTAATGTCCGTTTTATTTCTTTCTTCTCGAAAGTTTCTCGGTCATAGTTATTAGTATTGTGAGTTGTAAAATAAAAAAATAATATAAATCAACGGTTTTATTGTATGCTTGCCTGTGTGTGTGTGTGAGTTTTATACCCAATCCAATGAAAGATTTTGATATGCAGAACATACACAATTTCAAAATGGTTGCTTGTAATTAATCTGCTTTTAAAATCATATTACACAAATAATAAGTACACTGACAGTCATCATCATCACCATCATTTCAGCCGAAAGACAACCACTACTGGACACAGGCCTCCCTAAATTTGGGGGGGTTTGTCATAAACGCCACGCTTGACAGGCGGTGGTGCCACAGTTTGGTGGTAAAATGCATAGAGAACGCTGCTGCCCATTCTCTAGTAAGTTTCTTAGTCGCATCTTCGACACCCAAGGGGAAAGAATGGGTTGGTGCTATTCATTACGTCTGGCGCCACATGTAACAGGTAATTGATAGTTTATTTTATTTATTTATTTTTCACTTCAGGTTACTAACATCATTTTAGACCTCTTGTACTCAGAGAGAGCCAACTAATTGTTTTCCATTTACTCACTTTTACTTCCTAAAACAACTAAAAATACAATATTTCAAATAGTTTTAGTAATCCAAATTCGATCCCACAAATCTAGAAGAAGAATTTACTCCACACACGTATATAAAATGGGTAAAAATATCTGTTTCGAATTTAGTATTCCGACGCTCACTCGGCTCGATCGTCAGATTAAACTAATACCCTATAAATCGTGTGTTGTCTGTACTCCACTAAATTACATACAGACCGTCCAGGATAACTTGGTATGCGGCGAAACATATTAAAGCTTCTATGCTGTTAAATTCTTCCCGAATTCACGATCACCATATTAAGTTTATAGACTAGACACCATAGAACAACGCAAACGACATACATTGTGTAGCGTAATAAACATGAATATTTAATTCTTTAACACGTTTTTATAATTGTTTTTTAATGTTAAATAAGTTAAAGTGAAAACACATAATTTGGCTTAAATAATAAAGAGAAAACAAGAAAATTTATTTACGTGACGAAACCGAACCTACCTAAATTGTCCTAAAACTAGAAATTCTATGACATGAGACATCTACCGACCACACTGGGCCCAATGGATTACAGCGCACTCCCTTATCATAAAGAAGTGTCCTGTGTCCCAACATTGGGAACATTATAGGCTGATTATGATGTTATACATGTACTTCTGTGGTGCGACCTGTATCTAAGAATTCAAGTGCTAAGCCTAACACTGTTCTAACGTTTTCGCAAAGATGTTGAGATGGGTAACCAATCTAAGTCGGATGCACCTAAATACTAGTATTTTACATGGAGCAACTGCCTATTTATTACGTACTAGCTTTTACCAGCGGCTTCGCCCGCGTGGAGGTCGGAAATTATCCCGCGGGAACATACTACCGGGATAAAAAGTAGCCTATGTCCTTTCTCGGGCTCTAAACTATCTGTGTACCAAATTTCATTTAAATCGGTTCAGTGGTTTTAGCAGGAAAGCGAGATAGACAGACAGACAGACCGACAGAGTTACTTTTGCATGTATAATATTAAAGTGTGGAAGTGTGGATTAGTGTGGATTACACTGCCCCTTAGTTAAATTGGTTATCAGATTTTGGAGCTTCTGACCACCCGTGCAGACTGTCAAAGATCTACGAATACAGGACAAACAGCTTAACGTGCTTTCCAAGGCACGATGGGGTCTCGGTGTGTACAGGTGGTTTTCGGACACACATTTTCGGACAAACCGCGGCAAGCTTAGCTTTACCTGATGAATTGATTCATACTGCTTTTATTACTTAGCAAAGAGCCCTTCCTTACTAGAGAATGGGCAGCAGCGTTCTCTATACATTTTACCACCATACTGCGATCGCCAACCCGCCTGCCAAGCGTGGCGATTATGGCAAAGCCCCCCAAATTGGGGGAGGCCTAAGTCCAGCAGTGGACGTCTTGCGACTGAAGTGAGTGGTGAAAGAGCCCTTCTCACTGCCAAACATCAACCAACGGCCACCACGTGGCAACGTTAGTATAATTTTCCTATGGTTAGTACTACCGTTAAAAACCCTAGAGCCTATTTGATAAAATCGACAGATGACAGGTGACAATTTGACCATTTAATAGTTCCTTTGATAGTTTTCTGCTTCATTGAACAACACCTTGTCGTAGAAATGTGTCAATTACTTGTGAAATTTTGTGACAAATACTTTGCATTTTCTGTTATATTAAATAGCCCCCCCCCCCCTCCTCACTAACATACTGGGGTGAAATTGCGTAACACACTAACAGAAAGAATTACTTTAATTTTGACTGTTTAACAACAGATTCATATTTCGAACAAAATATGTTCATGAATCTATTATTGAATTTATATGTTATACTAGCTGACCGTACAGACGTTGTCTTGTTTCCTAGAACCCGATAGCAGCGCCACCTACCGGGTCCAATAGTGAATCTAAACCATCCAGGGTGACACCCAAACGCATACAAAAAAATTAATTCAAATCGGTCCAGCCGTTTAGGAGTTCAGTGACATACACACGTACAGTAGAATTATATATATAAAGATAGTAATGGATTAGTAGACGGCAGATGACTCCACCTTGAAGTGTAAATGTGGTGCTGTCCCACAAACAATGCGGCACTTGATATCTTGTCCAGCGTGTCGTGTTGTTTGCACGCCACAGGAGTTGATGGACGCTACTGAGAGCTCGGAGCGAAATTCTTGGCTGACTATATTTAGATTGCTACTGATACGATAAGAAGAAGATGGATTAGCATATTGCAAATCCATTACTACATATGTTCGTAATCTTTTAAAATGATTCAGTTTTTGATCGATAGTGTATTACGCAATTAGGAGGTCGCAGTCACGCAGGTACGCAGGTCGTTCCACGCTCGTATCTACCTAACTCAACAGTCCCGAGTCTAGATTCCGAAATCTGTAAGAATTAATTTATTTTGTGGATGTGGCTATTACTTGTGCTGTCTGAATATACGGGTCTCGGGAAATTGATAAAAAAAACGCATTTTGTAGTGGGAACAGACGGATTTTAAAATGGCTACTTGCTATTGGAGTATCGTTTTTCTTATTTTGACCTAAATATTTTATTTATTTATTTATTTAACCATTTATGTACACACATATATAAACAAACAAGAAGAAAAGAACAGAAAAAATTGTACAAAGGTGATGCTTATTTCTATAGAAATCTCTTCCAGCACACCTGCGATAGGAGAGAAGATACAGAGATGTAGACAGCGTGTGTAACAGTATGAGAAAATAGAATGCATATAATCAAAAAATATTAACTTAATACAATTAATCAAATAATATAAGAATATAAACATACAAACAAACATACATAGATACATACATACAGACTACTAAAATAAATAACAATAAATTGTAATTAAAACAATAAGTACAAACACAACTATGTCGATACGGAAAGATAGTGTTCTTTCACTCTTCTTTTAAAATTTGCAACTGTTTGACAGTCCCTAATGTCAGGCGGAAGTGCATTCCATAACCGCACCGCATGCACAGTGAAGGAGTAGGAGTAGAAGTCAGTGGAGTGGGGAGGGGACTTCAGGAGGTTTCTTAGATGCGACCTATATGGCGCATCTAAAGAACGCGCGTAGGAAAAACGGTCCCGCAAGTAAGATGGTGTTTTAGGATTGTGGAGAAGGTTGAATAGCAAACATAATGTCCAAGAGTTCCTGCGAAGTCGAATAGGGAGCCACTTGAGTGTCTTGCGAAATTCGGAAACATGATCATACTTTCTGAGATTAAAAACAAAACGAATACAGATATTTTGTAAACGCTCAAGTTTATTTAAAAGCTCCTCGGTGGCATCCAAATAACAGGCGTCAGCGTAATCAATGATGGGCTGAATGAGAGTTTGAGCAAGAGAGATTTTGGTGTTCAAGAGCAAGAACCTCTGGAGACATTTCAAAGAATGGAATGTGTAGTGTACTTTCTGACTGACTAGAGCAACTTGGGCAGACCACGATAAATAAGAGTCCATAATCACCCCTAGGTTTTTAGCAGAATGTGCGTATTCAATCGGAACTCCATTCAGACAGAGTGGAGACAGAGATGGCACATCAAGCCTATTTCGCATATATCTGCCGCCAATCACAATGGCCTGGGATTTCCTAGGGTTGATTTGCAGTCCAAAAGACCTCGACCACTCGCTAATCAAATCAGTGTTCATAGCAGACACGGCGGCTTCTGCATCATCCCTTGAGAAGTGACTGTAAAGCTGCAGATCGTCGGCATAGAGATGGAAGAAGGAAGAGATGATTCGGGTGACAGAGTTAATGAAAGTAGAGAAAAGAAGGGGAGAGAGAACGCCACCCTGAGGTACACCAGCGGTAAGGGAACACCAATCAGAAGACGACTGTCAAACCATCCAATGGCGGAAGATGAGAAATTTAAAGATTTAAGAATCCCTAGTAGGAAATCGAAATCAACTGAGTTAAATGCACTACTAAAGTCGAGAAGTACGAGTAAAGTGAGAGGTTTGTGATCCATAGCCCAGCGGATGTCATCAGTAACCTTCAGAAGAGCCGTTACTGTGCTATGACCAGGTCGAAAACCAGATTGAAGAGGACAGAGTAGATCATTCGAAGATATAAAGGCAGAAAGTTGTTGATGAACAATATGCTCCAGAACTTTAGAGAGATACGGTAGGATAGAAATAGGATGAAAGTCAGTGGGTGAGACTGGCTTTGCAATTTTGGGTAAGGGGATGATATGAGCTTGTTTCCAGGCTTCAGGAAAAGTACACGAAAACAAGGAGAAATTAAAAATGTGGATCAGGACAGGAAGAAGCGAGGGGAGGATAGGAGAAATTATTCTAGAGCAAAGTTCATCATTACCAACAGCAGTAGAGGAGATAGCACAAAAAGATTTTTTGACCTCAATTTCATCTACTGGCTTTAATTCAAAAGTAGAACAAGAAAGTTTGTATAAAGAAGCTGATTTGACGTGTGGATCAAAAGTAACAGGAGGATGTGAGAAATGTTTGTTAAGAGCACACACGTCTGTGCCATTAGTAGGAACGCCTGGAGATTTGCTAATACCAACAGTTTTAAGAAACTTCCAGACTTCAGAGGAGTTACGGTTATCGAGAGAATTGTGGAAGTAGCGTCTCTTTGCATCTCTACACAAACGCCTGCAGCGATTACGCAGCACCTTATATGCATTCAGGTTACGTTCAGAAGCACAACGTTTAAACCTTCTCTTGGCTCTGTCCCTGCTAGCCATCGCATCTTTAATGTCAGCAGTAAGCCAAGGAGCCGGAACGTATTTGACCTTGACTCTACGGATAGGGGCATGACGGTCATATAAACTGAGTAAAGTGCTGTTAAACAAGTGAACCATATCGTTTATACATGAGCCCTCTAAGACGTCCGTCCAGTCGATGCTATCAGCATCACGCAGTAATGCCTCCAGGTCTATACCCTTGTAGTTCCGAAAGAAAATATATTTCGGCTTGCGTTTGGGAGGGCGAATCCTGTAGGACATAAAGATAAGGTCGTGGTAAGAAAAACAAGCAGTGAGCTGTCCGTGGACTGATACATTATTCGAGTTCGACACAATCATCAGGTCCAACAAAGAAGGAGTGCAAATAGGGAAATGATGAGTAGCAGAAAGAGGCAGAATACTAAGGTTAAAGGCGGTTAAAAGAGATTTGAGTTTGTGAGTACGATTGTCGTTTTTAAGTAAACAAGTATTAAAATCGCCCATCAAGACTACAAAGAGAAAATTATAAGAGAAACCGTAGAAAAATAATTGAATAAAAACATGATTTTATTAAAATTATAACCTGTTATAAGAAAACTAATAGAAAATGGAGCTTGTAATTTTAAGTACTTCATAATCTATTCAAATATTTTCTTTTGTTCATTTCATACTTTTTTGGAAAAGCTCCTTTTGCTCGAACCACGTAACTTTCGATGGCTTAATTTCATTGATCCTACTACCTTTGCTAAGTTTTTTGGAGTCGGCTTCCAGTCTTACCGACTAATTGTAAGTATTTTTCATGAAGCGTATTATCTGACCTACACAACCCAGTTACCGGGTAATACGATACCACTTGGTAAGACTTTAATTTTTCGATTTATGTATATCTGACGATCGTTAACGACTGTCAAAGATTTACGAATAAGATCCGAGACCAGTGGCTTATTGTTCTTATATTGTTGACTTACTTACGACATTAAAGAGAAAAAAAAAACTATCACACTCGTAAAAACGTCCACACAGAATAAAAACATACTGTATACAGTCGGGTAACACAAGTTTACGTTCCAAATATGGCGCGATAGTGATGTCCCAGCTTATCTGGTCGCGTCGTAAAATTGTCTGTGCAAAAGGGTTGTTAAGGCGCTTGTCCATTGGACTGAAAGCTTGGACGGAAATAATTTGAAATAGTAGCGAACTCGTGTCTGTGTTTTTTGCGGACGTTTTGTTTTTTCTCTTTGACTCTGTGTCGTCATTTGGTTCTCATTTAGGATGTTGTAAGTCATCGCAGGTATTAGATGTTTTAAGGGTTATAGTAGCTAGCTTCAAGTTAAACATTTTGTACGCTGCCAGACTAGACCTCACAATACGATTTCAAGTGCGCAGTGGAAGTGTGATAATCGTGGGGCTCTAGAGACAAGAAGTGGCGAGCGAAACTAGTCCGCCGTACGCGGAGCAGACAATATATAAGAGAACAACTCACCTACAATACAACAAAAGAACTTACCTGTTGGTTGAAGGACACTGCTCTGGTGCCAACCTGGAGTTATGTATGTAAGTGAGTGTATATGTATCGTGTTGTGACGTTACGAGTATTCTTCAGGTTAGAATCCGCTGCAACTAGGCTGGAGGCAATCACAGCATGCGGTCTTCAAATCACTTAACCTCCAAAGTTCTTCAACGTCAAGAAATATCCAAATTCAGCCCGTGTTATTACGTCAAATTGGGGTTATTAACAATCCAAACAAGGGTCATGACTTATTGTCACCAAAACGACCGGGGTAAGGGATTACTTTTCAACAAGATCGCGAGACTCAAGCGGCGACGTGTTCCCTATTTTCCCACCAAAAACCAAGAGAAGTGTCAAGTGTCAAAATCAAACTGTCAAGTCAGATGTCATTCCGTTCGGGCGGCGCGTTCCGAAGGCGCATAGAGTAACAAAGTGTTCGGTCCGAAACACATTTTGTAATTTAGAGTTGTCAGTGAGTGTTTAATGCATTTTAATTTGAATCTCCGCTATCCCATGGATCGTGTCCATTTTCAGTACCTACTATAATTCTACTAATATTATATAAGTGGCAGTTTTTATGCTTGGATGTGCGTTACTCAATGACGTTATAATGGCTGAACGGATTTTGGCGAAATTTGACACACATAGTTTGTAAACTGGATTATCACATAGGATACTTTTTACACCGGTTCCCATGGGATAATTTTCTACTTCAACGTGTGCGAACAAAAGCAAGTAGTTAAATAAAATTGATGCTATTACTAATGTCATTACTACTAATTGTTCCTCTGTGTGGAACACATCCATTACAAAGCAATTCTCTTAAGAATAATATTACAAAAAGTACCTACTTTAAACATGCATGTATATTCACATATTCATAGTGTTCATGCCTTCCAATTTTGATAAGCAAACAAGGGCGCTATTTACAACGTCTATCTCGGAAAAGGAACAAAATAAATCGAGATAAGCCTGCGGCCTTCCGGCTTCACTTTGTGAGAAAAAAAAGCTTGTTTATTTTTATCATATTATTGCAGTGTGTGGATACCTCAAAAAGTCTATGCGATTGTGGCGGGAAACGAAATGAAACGTCATCAACTGAGAATGGACAACACTATTGTCCGTTGTTTATGGTTATAGTTTATTTTTTCTTACCAACTTGCTATTTTTCAGTGTTGGTCCCAGTTGATCCATAGATAAAATAACAAGCTAGAGTTGTGAGGAATACATAAGAATTATGACTTGATAATACTTTTCCCTCTTTTTTAAACATGTACACATACTCGTACATACATATTAGGTCTTTACCTATGAAATTGCCGTTCTGCAGTACTGGCCATTTCAAATCAAAATAATTTTTGTTTGTCTAAGAATTCTAATTTCAAATTAATTTTATTTTAAAAACATGGAATTCTTTTTCCAAAAGTAGTCATTTGTTTATTGATTAGTGTTACATTTTCATCGCATTTCAATCTTTTTCGTCATCATGGATACGTTAAAAATTCGAGTAATTATGGATTATGAGTACCGTCGTGGCAGCAACGCGGCACAAGCGGCACGCGACATCAACGACGTTTACGGAGCTATCACTACAAACCAACGCACCACCTGTTATTGGTTTGCTCGCTACCGTTCTGGAAATTTCGACCTGAAAAATGAACCTCGCGGTTGTCCGAAGGCTTTGGTCGACAATGACGAATTAAAGGCGATTGTGGAAGCTGATGATACACAATCTACGGCTGAATTAGCAACAGCTTTCGACGTTAGCGTCAAAACAATATTGGTCCATTTGCGTCAAATTGGCAAGGTAAAAAAGCTTGACAAATGGGTGCCCCACGAACTCAATGATCGCCAGCGCGAAGTACGCGTCGAGACGTGCCTTGCACTGCTCAACAGACACACAAATGAAGGAATTTTGAACCGCATTGTTACCTGCGATAAAAAATGGATTCTGTTTGATAACCGCAAGCGCTCAGCAAGTTGGTTGGATGCTGGTTCAGCACCTAAACAATGCCCTAAACGAAAACTTACCCCTAGAAAAGTGATGGTCACTATTTGGTGGTCTAGCGCCGGTGTGATTCATCACAGCTTCTTACCAAACGGGGTGAGCATTACTGCAGATGTGTACTGTGAAGAACTGAACTCAATGATGGAGAAGCTGGCACATCTCCAACCAGCATTGGTCAATCGCTCGTCTCCGCTGCTCCTGCACGACAACGCGCGACCTCATACTGCACAGCAGACGGTCTCCAAGTTGCAAGAAGAAGTCCGCCCTACTCACCAGACCTTGCGCCTACAGACTACTACTTTTTCCAGAATTTGGATAACTTCTTGGCGGGAAAAAAATTCAATACCCGAGAGGCAGTACAAAATGCCTTTGAAGAATTTGTTGCCTCCCGTCCAGCTGATTTTTTTAAGAAGGGCATCAATAAACTGCCACCGCGTTGGCAAAGATGCATTGATTGCATGGGTGATTATTTCAATTAATACAAATAAAAATTACATGAAAAAAATTCGTTTAATTTTTTTCATACAAAACGGCATTTTCATAGATAAAGACCTATTAATATTATTATTTTAAGTCTGTTAGCAATGTTTGTTTTAAAGTTAACAGACAATGACAGAAATTAAAGAAAAAATAATAAAATGGATGAATGAATCGTTAGAATTATGTCTACATTAATATTTTATGCTACACTAGCGTCAGCCTGCGACTACGTCCGCGTTAAATTTTTTGCTCCCCTGATCCCCCGTCGCCACGAAACGCCTGCCCGTGCGAGGTCTGCGTATTCGTGAGTTTTTCTTTTTGCTCTGCTCCTAAGGGTCCTAGCGGAATATTATATGGTATATGGCCTTCCTCGATAAATGAGCTATCCAACACTAAACGAAACCTTTGAGATTAGTACGTGCAACCAAAAAAACTTCAGCTTTATAATATTTATTTAGATTTGATCAGAATAAAATACGTTATAGTAAGCCAGCTTTCAAAGATAGACATAATATATAATTCCGGACTTTTCTTAGGAAGTTTTTTGAGGAACGTTTCTGTCGTACATGATTGTTGCGTTACTTTAACCGTTTATGCAGCGCACGCAACGGAAGCTTTCAAAAGGAATATTCCCCGATTTCGCAACATTCTTCATTGGTCTGCTCTTGTTGGTTACAGCGCGATGATAGATATATCATCGCGCTGTAACCAACAAGAGCCTATAGCTTTTCTCGACAAGTGGACGACTAAGCACTAAAAAAATTTAACAGTTTGAACTAGTAGTTCCTAGAATTAGTGCGGTCAACCAAACAAACTCTTCAGCTTTATAATATTTGTATAGATTTTTATCCATAATTTTCCCGTATGTATCAATCAACTCCTATTTGCGGGATAATGGCGTAAAATATATAAAATGCCAATCGTTCGCAAGGTCTTTCATTTTCACGGTTCATTTTCAGTTCATTCCGTTATTTCCTTTGCTAAGCAGATGAATTATTCTAACCTAGTTATGTGAGTTATGAAATAGGATGATGGTCATATAAAGTCAGCGCCACTAATATTGGGACGAACAGATTTTTCAAAACGATCTTTACAACTATGAAAAGTAATTTTAACTCAATGACACAAGGAATGCTTCAGAATAAAGACAGTACACGCCAATATTGTAATTCTGACAAGAACTTTATCCAATTGAAATAAAGTTTAATTTTCTTAGTTGTTTATAATTTTAAACAGTCTGTTCGTCCCGATAATTTTGAGGCTGACTGTACCGATAGTCCCCTGGCATGAGTGGTCATTTCTAAGTTGTAAACTACTAGTCACAATAAACCCTAAAAGGTAGGTATGATTTAAGTTACGAGAAACTCTCTCAAAGATACCTAATAATATCTAATACCTATAACATGAATTTTATTTATGTTTTCTATCAACAACCTTTTCCGAGAAAATGAGACCTTTCTTTCATTATTATTTTTTTTCCGTTCACCTTCCATTGTAGTCGGTTATAAAAGCCTACACAAACATTACAATCCTAAATTACAAAAACACAAAATTGAACCCTGTGTACACAGTTCTTTGATAACTGATTTCATTTTTGTAAGTAGGTTTGTACAAACACTTTTACACGTCAATAATATTTTTTTAAACTAGATGAGGTCGGTGACTCTGAGAAGAAAGGCCGAAACAAACTCAGAGGTCACAGTCTCTTTTAAAGTCCAGACATAATCTTGGTCACATCATGTGAAGATCATGTAGATTGGTGTCTGAAATGGCCTTTTAAGGAAAGAACCACAAAGATTAAGTGGACCTGCCCAGTCAGTGCACGCGTTTGTGATGAATTGGGTAGCGCAACTCAGAACTTAGAAGCTCAACGATTCGACAGTACCAAAGAAAATACATTTGGGTAGGTCACATAAATTACTCAAACTGCCAGATCATGATTACAACTTGAGAAATAAAGAGAAAAAAATAATCTTCACATTCACAATAATTAAAACAATATAATACTTTATTTTACAGCAGCGTTCTCTATGCATTTTACCACCTTACTGCGATCACCAACCCGCCTGCCAAGCGTGGCGATTATGGCAAAGCCCCCCAAACTGGGGGAGGCCTGAGTCCAGCAGTGGACGTCTTACGGCTGTAATGATGAATACTTTACTAAGTAAATATTCCAACTAAAGCTTCAGGACTTGGCCTTTACAAACTAGGTAGGTACTAGATAGAACAGACCTAAAACTTTCAGTCTATAATTTAGTCTAGAAGTGCGGTCCCGTTTACCTGGAAACTTCATAAATACATTGACGTATACGTCACGTAAATGTGTTCTCACGTGCCACTAACGTACCTTATCTTAAATAACTTACTTAGGTTGCTTTACATACAAACCTGTGTAGGTACATACCTATTATTATTTACACAAAGACACAGGTTGTAGAATACAGAGTGGGAGGGACACCAACACCTAATGACATATGTAATCGGTACAGGAATCTGAACATCCCTGTGTTGATATTTATCGTCAGTAACTTAAAAAAAAATTATTGCTATTCCATACATAATGACCGCCTAGGTATTGCACTTTCCTATGCAAAAAAAAAAAATAGCAATGATGAAAACTTTCTGCGCTAGAGGATCTACAAATTATGTGCTGAATTCAAAATTTCAGTTTGCGCGGTAATGTCTGTTCCAGCCTTTATATTCATAGAAGACATTAATGAGAACCTCCTTGTGGTTTAAAGACCTATTTATGTCCTCATTTAAACATAAAGTTTAGAAGGAGTTCAGTGACATACACACGTGCAGAAGAAATGTATATAATATATGTGCCCGGTATTTTTCATTTGTAAATGAACGCTATGCCTTTACAACATGTAACAAAATTAACGCTAGACCTCGTACACCGAAGCTCCTTCGTTTATTCGTATAAAAAACCATGTGTCGTAATATATGTATATATGTATAAATTCAGCCTCTAATCCCACTACAGAATCAAGGCCTTCCTTTCCTTTTTCGACTCAACTCGATCCTGCCTGAGCCAATATTGACCAATCCCTCATATACGCGTCAAGTTCATCCCGCAACCTACAGCTGGGTCTTCCGCGATGCCGTCGCATATTTCTTGGGATCTATGCTATGGTGGTTTACGCCCACAATGTATCAGACATGCGGCAAACGTATCCGGCCCAGTCCTATTTGAGTTTAACTGCTTTTTGTGTGACGACACTGACGACTACAATTTGAGTCTTAAAGCGCAGTATCGTGTTCCGTATTCAGTTGGGAAGTCGAACTCCAAGGATACTACGCTCCATCGCTCTAAAAAATGGGACAATTAGATTACCGGTTGATATTATGAAGACACGAAACATCTATCTCAAAATGAAAGCTAACATAATAAAAAAAATATAAACATCCGAATTGATAACCTCCTCCTTTTTGAAGTCGGTTAAAAACCAAGTTAGATGGTAACAAACAAGGTGAATAACAAACTTCAATATTATGAGTAAACAAATCTTTTCTCCCCGAACGGATGGAAAGTTGTGAGCTACGCGTAAAGTTGGAATACATCAATAATATGAGAACTTATATGTTACACTCTCATATTTAGATTTTGACGTGAAAGGAATACTTCTTTTACTTCTCCAGACCGTATTTCGGCAAATCGCGGATTTCGGTCAACGGGGGATATTATAGTAGACAAGTGAGTCTTGTCTACTATAATATGTATATCTACTATAATATCTTCTGTCACCCTCATACTCCGATGGGACAATACGTAATTCGACACGACTGGAGAGAGATCAGGCGCAGGACCAACGGCTTAACGTGCTTTTTGAGACACGCCCGTATCATACCGCCAACTTCCAACTGTTCCAGTTCAAGCTGTTACTAAGAAATTCCTGATGGAGAAGCGGTGGGAGTAAAATTGTAGGAATCTTAACGTTACGACAAGAAGGAGACAGAGAGAGTGAGATAGTTGTCATGGTTTCCAAAGGTGTTGAAGGCGCTGTGAGGTCAAAATGAAAATCCGAGATCGCTGTTGCGATTTTTTTTTAATTTTTCATCGTGGGTGTCGTTTTCACGGTTTTCGAGGGTGCTGAAACCGATAGTGAGGTCGAAATAAGGTTTAAATATTTTAAAGATAGAGTCCGCATCGTTTCAATATATGGAGTTGAAAGAAAAACCATAAGGAACTTCGTTCCAGGCGGACACACACTTTCTTTTCTTAGAACTCTTTTTCCTGACTGAATTCACAATTGAAATGTTGCTATCATAGCAACGCCTGAGAGATTATTTACTTCATCACCGTCGACATCCTATAAGTGTAATGACTATTGGCAAATTCATTCTAATGAGGTCTACTATAGAGACATTTAAGTAGCTGTATGGAAAAAACTGTGTATAAAGTGCCTATTAAATATATAGGTAAAGTCAACAATAGACTAGCGTGCCAACTTCATACAAAGAATGCCAAAGACTACATAGGATGTGTGTGAGCGAGTCAACTTTTAATGGAGTTTGTACGCGAAGTTCTGATGACGCCCGTCTTACGAGGCAGTGACGATAAACAATTGTAACGAACTCCTGAATAAAGTATATTGTTTCAAAGGGCCTGCGTAAGTTGATTTACTATCGTTTATTCACCATAATATTGAGTTACATGAGGTTATTCATTCAGCTGTGTTGTCTAGTTAATTTGGTCAGGAGTTATTCAAGAAAGAGCTTCGTTAGAAACTGTTTAACCTGGATGTACTCTACCAACTGCAGGAAACGTCAAATTATAGAGTTTTAGTCCTAAACTCTGACGTTTGTGACATTATGTGTCATGTCGCTGAAGACCAGCGCCGGGGCTCTGACTTGTATAGGGTCACAGCATTATGCTGAGCGATGGCCGTTTTGCGTGGATGTGACGCATGTTTTCCCTCAGCTTTTTCTTTTTATATGTGTGTTTTGTCTTTCTTTGGGTCATATTTACTGCAAATAAACATATTTTCTTCTTTCTTTATATCATAGCAACAATACAAATACCTTATGTATTTAAACTTCAGTTAGCCGTCAAATTATATCTTCTGCTTTGAGTTCGAAACTTAAATATTATATGGAATTTGATCATTTCGATTCCATTTGGAACAAACATGGAGTTGTCACGTTTTGATACTAAAATAACTCATAACGGTTCCGACCACATAACAAGTGAGTTTTAAGAAACTATCGCGGCCTTTGGATTGCACGTACAAAACATATCGGGCTTTAATATGCTAAAGTTGCCTTGTTTATATTTTAAAGCGCTTCGGGAATTTGCTCTCCTAGTACCAATATTGTGACTGTGTAATCTTCTGCAATATTTCTTGAACTGAATAAAATAAATAAAGTATTTGATGGTCGCGCTGGGCGGTCATGCATGCGATTGGCAAAGTTTTAAAAATATTTTCCGCTTGAATTTTGCAGTCAAAGTGAATTCTAACTTGCAAAGGCCAGTTATGGTTGAGTAAATACAAAATAATGAAAAATATTTTTTTTTCGTAGTGACAAGTAGGTATCAAGAATAGTTAACACTCAATAGCTTGTTAGCCTCAATTCAAATTGCGATCAGATTCTATAACTAGCCCTGCCGTGCCCTACATACGGGTAAAAATAATGAAGTTATATATATCCAGTTAGTCTTCCATATAATTAACCTCTCAATGATCCGAACTGAAGTAAACGAATGGAAATCGATGGTTATTTATTCATATCGAACTTTACTGGGTCAAGGTAGTGCGAGGGTTAAAAATAAATCTTCATGTCAAATGAAAAATAGTTTTTCTTTATTTAGTACCAGGAGCGGAGAAATGTTAAGTATGTCTTCGAAATGCTGATGGGTTTAAGTAAAAAATGACATATCAAAAGTATCCGGCGAAATAAATAATATTTCTGTATAATTTGAGAGAGATAAAATTTGTTTGTTTGTAACTTTGTGTAATATCTGAAACTACCAATTGGATTTGGATAATCGTTACGTATTTGATAGCCCAATTCTTGAGGAAGGTTATAGGTTTAACATCACGCTACGATCCTTAGGAGCTGAGTATACAGAAAAAAAGTTAGAAAGAATTCGAAATCAAAAACGTCGTAATAGTGCGGGCCGGTAATGGGATGTGACGCGGTGTATCGGGGGAAGAAACACGCAGACAAAGTCGCGGGCAGAAACATTTTAAAACAGCTGAGTCCCCCCGCCGCGTCTGTCTATCTTAATACGATAAACTCAAAAACGATTTTTATAAGATTTTCACCAATGTACGAAGTGGATTTCATGAGTGAGAATTGACTGAAATATGACGATGATCGTTGAAGATGATGATAAAGTACTTAGTTTATACCTCCATTTGTAGGTATAAACTAAGTAAGAGATACTTATTTAAGCTATGAAAGAGCGGAGTCTCCTAACACAGGCTTATCTGCTTAATTGGAAGCTCCAATTACTAGTTGTTATGTTTTCTTTTTTAAAATAATAAACCATTTTTCATTTTCATTTCGGATAAACCATGCCGACTGGGAGATTAAATGGCGTGCGCCGCGAAACAACGGAGATATTTTCCGACATCCACGCGGGCGTAACCGTGGGAAAAGCTAGTACCTATTAAATAAAGCAAAGGGGAACGATAGTAATCGCGTCTCCAACAAAATATGTCTGCTCGAAATCAATTTTCGATTATAAATCGACTCAGCGTATTTCGGAGCCGACCACGGCCAAGCGGTATTTAATATTTATACCTTATAGAGTTAAATGTACATTTAGCCTTTTTCAACCTTCAATGAAATTGGTTTCTAGTCTAGCTGCTAGATACGGCTGAATATCAATATTTTAGCAGTAGCAACGTCCATTTGGTCTTCGTAACCATTTTGATTTAAGTAATAGCACTTTATACAACTTGTAACATAATTCACGCAAGACAATGACTTATTTTTTTTTACTTTTATTATTGAGAAGAATGAGTTGACCTTAGTATTACTTTAAGCATTTCAAATTGAGTCTCAGTACTTTGCAACAAGGCTCAATTTACAGCAACACAACTCAAAATACAGCCATTTGCTAAGCAAAGGCCCCTTCCAAATCATCCCAGACATCATTTTTCAGGTTATATTATCTCTAATTGTATATCTTAAGCCCCCGTGACGTTGCAATGGTAAAATATAAGGATTGACAATCCTTTAGTCCTGAAAAAAACATTGAGTAGGTTGTAGTTGAAGTCCTGAAGCGAAAATTACACGATAAAGTATTACCAACACCAAAGTAAACATTACCTAAGTTGGTACTCAACTAAACATCTTTTTGAATTGGTATTCCTAAACTAATCCGAGAAGCTCTACTTACACTATGTATTCCGAGTCCTTAACGAATAATACTTCGATATTTTATATTCTACTAGCTTTTGCCAGCGGCTTCGCCCGCGTGGAGGTCGGAAATTATCCCGCGGGAACATACTACCGGGATAAAAAGTAGCCTATGTCCTTTCTCAGGCTCTAAACTATCTGTGTACAAAATTTCATTTAAATCGGTTCAGTAGTTTTAGCAGGAAAGCGAGACAGACAGACAGACAGACAGACCGACAGACAGACAGGGTTACTTTTGCATTTATAATATTAGTAAGGAAGTATGGACTAGTATGGATAGTATGGAAGTATGGAAGTATGGATTTTCAATATTTGTCACTACATCTTCTATTAAACGGTACCGCTGTCGTAAGGATGAATATTTTTCCCATAAACAACGATTACGACAAAATGTCAAATGTCTTTGAATTTGTCTCTCAGGTACTTCAGAAGATAAATAATAGCCTTATATGTATATTTATCTAGAGAATTAAACTAAAATAACCTACACGATGAAATTCTGTCCCGAGAATATTTTGTAAATAGCGTGGGAACAATAATAAACAGTGAGGCAGTAATACGCTATTGTTTCTATTTCTGAAGGCTTAGGGGCTTCAGAACGTGCTTCTGAGTTTATGTAATCCTGGTACACATGTATTATAATAATATAGTTAAGGTTTGCTACACCGCTAATTAATATTACGACTATTTTATACGGTCGATGGATTAGGTTAAACTACTCGTACCACGGTTTGTCCCCATTTTTATATATTTCATTTCATTTGATTTTTTCGTGAACAATTTTCATTGTGTTGAACATACATGATTTTACATAAAATTATAAGAACTAAGAATTATTCATTAACATTCCAAAAAATTCAAAATATGCTGATGTTATGTAATCTTGGTACACATGTGTTATATAGATAAGGTTTGCTACACCGCTAATTAATATTACGACTTTCGTACTAAGAGTAGGTTGCGAATGAGGCTTGTCGCTATGTATTAACAGCCACACGGGCCGATGGATCAGGTTAAACTACTCTTGCCGCGGTTTGTCTCCATCTTTACATACGAGTACCAAGACTCCTCCGTGCCTCGTAAAGCACGTTAAGCCGTTGGTCGCGGCTGTTATTGGTTTATTTTTGACAGTCATTACGTGTCGTCAGAAGCCTGAAAGTCTTACCCAAAGTGTAACCCAGTAACTGGGTTGTGGAGGTCAGATAGGCAGTCGCTCCATGAGAAATATTGGTATTCAGCTGCATACGGTTAGACTGGAAGCCGACCCCAATATAGTTATATAATAGATAAATAATGACAAATTTCCGTTTTAAAGAATCAAAACGAACCTAATACCTATAGGAATAATTTTAAGTAAAAAACTTATCTTTTTCAGCATGAAACAGCTTCAATACCCTACAACTAAAATCCTAAATCACAATACTATCGTCTAAAGATCTGCCCATAGACAGTGGAGTTATTGCAAAAGTGCAATTTCCTACTGTAGTGGGGAGTGCTGTATTTTAGCTCGTAGTAGGCCGCCGGGGGCAATGTCCGGTGCCGGCTGGACGGGCGGACGGTCGCACAGCCGGACGGGCGAACAAAACTACCCACTGCATTTATTTAACAGGATGTACGGAACAACTTAATTTTTTTAAGTTTTTAAAATTCCGAAACGATTTTGAATTATTGATCATACTTGTAGGTATATATTTGTATGATCTGAATTACTATTTTAAACTTAAGAGGAAAATATATAAAACCATGGTCAGACCTGCTGCCGTGTCCTCGTGGAGGCGATCGGCGGCGGCGACCTCTCGCGTCCGGCCCTGGTGCGAGCCATGGTACGGAGCGAGAGGGAATGGGAAGCCGTCACCTCCTTCTGCGAAGCAGTAATGCTCGCGAAGGAGGAGGCGGGGCGCGTGAGGGAGTGGCAGTCTCTGCGCCCTCACGTCCCTAGCCGCCGCAGGAGGAGACGCCCCGGGCGTCGGGAGTCAATAGCGGACTCCCGGCCACCGTAGGCGCGAGTTTGCGGGTGGCGAGCAATGGGTAGCTCGCCGCCCGGTAAGGACCAGGCTCGGGTCGACGGCGCGCAGTGTTCCACGCGCGCCTCAAAGAGATGTCAGCAGCAGTGTAGGGGTCTACTAGGACCGATGCCTGCCGGGGTCGCGTGATTGTTCGAAAGAGATACCGTGACCCTGGCACATGGGCAACTGATGGAACACGGGTGGGTTTTAGTCAGTAAAAGTCTGACACGCCCTCCCGCTCCGCCCAGAGCGGGAGAAGTCATTTGATGATTTCCCATCCTGAAAAAAAAAAAAAAAAAAAAAAAAAAAAGACCTGCTGTCTTGTGTGAGTCAGAATGTTGGGCCACAAAAGAGATGAATAAAAGGAAATTATATGCAATTGAGATGAGAATGTTAAGAGATGTGAGTTGTGCATCTTGATTGAGGGCGCATTTTATGAACCCTTGCGAAACGAAATAAGACTTTTAGGGAAATTAGTAAAAAAATGTAAAAACTTAAAGCAAAATATATAAAATCATGGTCAGACCTGCTGTCTTGTGTGAGTCAGAATGTTGGGCCACAAAAGGGATGAATGAAAGGAAATTACATGCAATTGAGATGAGAATGTTAAGAGATGTGAGTTGTGCATCTTGATTGAGGGCGCATTTTATGAACCCTTGCGAAACGAAATAAGACTTTTAGGGAAATTAGTAAAAAAATGTAAAAACTTAAAGCAAAATATATAAAATCATGGTCAGACCTGCTGTCTTGTGTGAGTCAGAATGTTGGGCCACAAAAGGGATGAATGAAAGGAAATTACATGCAATTGAGATGAGAATGTTAAGAGATGTGAGTTGTGCATCTTGATTGAGGGCGCATTTTATGAACCCTTGCGAAACGAAATTAGACTTTTAGGGAAATTACTAAAAAAAATTAAAAACTTAAAGCAAAGGGCTATGAATTTCTTAAACTTGAATTAAAATTGTTATGATGAAATAACTTGGGCCCTCAATCCAGACGCGTGCATAAAGTGGCATAGCCTAAATTTCAGTAAGTACTACCACCTCTGGGTTAATAATTTTTATTTAAGAATTTAGTTAAGAATTTCTTAAATATTTTCTCCCGCGGGATAGCGAGTAAACTTATAAATGATTATTGACACCTACTTAACTCTGTTTTCATTTAAGTACTTCTAGACACCATGTAGCAGTAAGTAGCGACAAAATAAGTTACATCAGAATTTCACAATTTTAGAGAAAAGTGTTAAAGTTTATATCTAACTGGTTCTGGGTAAAATACCTCCGGCGCTTGTTCGTTTAATTAAATTTCTTTGAACAAAGGTTGTTCTGAGGATTAAAAATATAAGTCACCAGGATGAAATGTCAAGCTGCAGAGCTCTAGGAGAAAGTCACAAAAAACTTTTAAATTACAAACCATCCTTGATCTACGTTCTAAAAATTGAAAAAAAAAAAAAAAACGGTACAAAAAACGCAGGAACAAAGCTGCGCGCTCTTTGGTCGGCCATTCGAACAGTATCGCTGCTCGAGAGCGGGGGAACGGCAGGAGTGGTGTCACTCGACATAGATTCAGTTGCGTTACTATTGTTTGGGAAAACTCGCTAGGAATGAGGTTTGGTTGTTGCCATGTGATTTTTCGAACATTGAATATGAGACCCGTTTTAAGCCTTAAAAATCGCGGATGATTCGTGTAGGCACGGTTCTCAGTGTTGTATGTGACTCTATAGAAGTTTGTGGCCGTTACATTACACTTAGTATCAGTATCAGTGGTTTGCTGTGTCATAAACAAGCTTACACGGTTATTTTGAGGCGCGGCTAGCGCGTCGTTCCGTAAAGAAACTCTGCCGCTTGAATGTACCTATTTCCTAACAATATCATTAGCATTTAAAAACTTCTTCCTCAAACGTGTAGAAATCGATAATATTCTGAATGTAGGAAATTGCTGTTAAAGAATTCTGCTAAGAGACCAAGAAAGGTGACCGAACGGGAAGCTACTTGTAGATTAACAAAGTAAGGATTGATGTTACCTTTGAATAGCCTGAAAATGCCTTCTCGAGTTCCTTTTCTTAAGACCCCGGCACCATGGGCAATCGGTCCCGTTCACCCATTCATTTCTTTATAAATTTCCTTCTGACATCAAGTTACTTATTACTGAATAAGCGCTCTTTATTGCTTTATGAGGTTTATCATTTGTCTAGCCTATTCCCAACTATATTCGAGTTGTTTTCCAGTATAACTGAATGCAGCTGTATACCAGTATTTGACATGGGGCGTAGTATTTATAGTAATACGATACTCCTTGGTATGACGGGTTGTCAGAACAGATTTTCGGGCATCTGACGACCCGTAACGACTGTCAAAGATCCACGAATGATTGCTTGAAATGAAATGAAATGTTTATAAAATGAAATGTTTATTTCTGTAAGTAGATCTTATAAGACACTTTTACACATCAACATTTTTTGGACAATGTTTTTTTTAAACTAGATGGCGCTGGCATTTCCTAGCTGACTGTTCCCTGAGAAGAAACGCCGAAACAAACCCAGAGGTCATAGTCTCTTTTAAAATCCAAACATTATATTATTAGAATTTTATGTGAGTCTAACAATGCAGGGCAATGTCTGGAAAAGCCTTTTGAAGAAAGAGCTATTGCAGCTTTGAGCTGACCTGTCGCAACAGACGGCATGTATGTATCAGTCATCGTGTAGCTCAACCCTATTTTAGGGAGCTCAACGACCCGTCACAAGACGCTACCAGATCTGCAGGACATTATAGGTATTCGGTTATTGGCTTAACGTGCTAACCCTAACTAACGGCTTAACGTGCTTTCTGGAGTTCCTGGTACGAAAAGATAGTCTAGTCACCCATCCTCGGACCAATGAGGATCAATTCGACAAAAGGATATAGTAATTTTGAATACTACATCGAATACAATATAAATATCTGAGTTCATTTCTTTTTGAATCACTCAAATCCATCGAGAAATTACGAAGTTATTAAACTTTAAAAAAAGGGAGTTTTAAAACGCACGCCGCGCGCGCGAAACTGCTCATGACGTCACGAGGCTCGATCGCCCGCCACGCGCCGCACTGCTTTGTTATGATTTGCGGAGTTTAATCGTTGTTTCTTGTTTATTTATGTTTTATAGATATTGGTAGATAGGAAACATGGAAGTCGGATTTACCCAAGGCCCAATCGGACAATCTCGCGAAGATTGATTCGTTTATGGTTGAAAAGTAAAAAAAAACAATTTATTCCAGTGCACAGGTAGGTTCTACGTTTTAGAATGTTTTGATTTGGCAGGCAGGTACCTTTTTCGTGTTTCTACAATGTGTAGGCACCTCTCTACCTATTTTAAATAATATTTCTTACTAGCTTCTGCCCGCGACTTCGTCCGCGTAAAATTTCCTGCTCCGCCAACCCATCCCGTCGCATCGAATCGCCTGCCCGTGCGAGGTCTTTGTATGCGTGACGTTTTTCTTTGTGCTCGGCTCCTAAGGGTCTTTGCGTGACCTTATATAATATATAGTCTATAGCCCTCCTCGATAAATGGGCTATGCAACACTAAACGTACAACTCTTCAGCTTTTACTTGGGTGTGCTACGCAATGAATTTTTTGAAAGACCAAGCCGCGCGCAATGGACGTGTTTTATATGGAATTTTTCACATTTTCTTCGAAAAATAAAAAAAAAATATTACCCACGTGTTGAAATTTATATGTGAGAGTGTTACAAAGGGGGTCGAAAATTTCATTATTTTTGCGATAGGAAACGCCATTTTCGAGATATAAGCAAAAGAAAAGGAAAACAAAAATACAGTACTGTTTTTGCACATGAACGCGAGGTACGTGAAGGCAAGGTGCGAGGCGCGCGCAATGGACGTGTTTTATATGGAATTTTCACATTTTCTTCGAAAAATAAAAATAAAATATTACCCACGTGTTGAAATTTATGTGTGAGGGGGCTACAAAGGGGGTCGAAAATTTCATTATTTTTGCGATAGGAAACGCCATTTTCGGGATATGAGCAAAAGAAAAGGAAAACAAAAATACAGTACCGTTTAAAGCACGTGAAGGCGAGGCGTTCGTTGGTGTGAATTTTAGTTCATAACTACTAGTTTTAATCCACACCTTTTTTATCGCGATTAAAAATAGATTTAGTTAAAATAAATTGTTATAGTCAAAATTTTTGAAATGCAGTTTAAAGTACTTTTAGTTAAGGGGACATGGGGCGTCGCTCCTCATGAAAGTACACCACTTCTTTCTATTTTTTGGGTATTTTGGGACACAAAATAACAATTTGTCCGGTGTAGCAACACTTGTATTTTCGCATCGTGGCACGATACAATATTTTATGAAGACATTATTCGTTTAAATGTTCTGCGAGTCACGTAACTAAAGGCAGAAAGAACGTGCGTGGCGGTGCCGCGGACGCAAACGTGGAAAAGGACGTCATCAACAAATTGTGCGTATTGGCGGGCGTTTTTGAAAATGCAAAATTAAAACCGCTCTAACTTCGTCATTTTTGGTCCAATTTTAATAATTCTTTCACTGAAATAATTGGTTTAGGTATGACTGTAATTCTACATATTTAACTAAAATCGTCGCTGATCCTCATTGCGACAGTTGTGACTTGACCTGATAGATCGACGCATGCGGCTGTTATTACTTAACCACAAGCCCCCAGAGAGGTTCTCAAGTCGACGCGTATATGTTTTTTTTTATGTATATCCACGCTTAACTTTTTTACACAGTGGACCGATTTTGATAATTATATTTTTTTTTTAATTGGAAAGGGTATATCCCAAAGGTTGTCCCACGTAAATTTGGAAATAAATTCCATCCCTAAGGGTAGGAAAACAGGGGATGATTGTTTGTTCACTCATTGATTGTAATGACCACGCATAATTTCTTACAGAATAGTCCGAGTTTGCAAGAATGTAGTAATTAGTAGATTATACCCACAAACGATTATAATATAAAAACTTTTAAAAAATAAACCGCCGGAAAACTGAAAAACAAAAAATAAGAAACCTAAGTAATTTTGAGTCGGCGACAAACAATGACCAAGGATCACTAAATTACCTTATAGAAATAACCAAATCAAATTAGTTCATTAATTTACTAGTTTGGCGCCGACTCAACATTACTTAGGGCTACTTATTTTTTGCTTTTCAGTTTTTTTAAGAGCTGCGACAGACACTTCTTTAAGTGATATTTTCGAGTGAGTATTGATCGAGTTGTAATCCAGTAGTAGGACAGCTCGTTACGGCGGCAAAATGTTACAGATGCAACACAGAACTGTGGCTGCGGACGTAAAATTTATGGACGATTGTGCGGCACGGCAAGCCGGGCCACAGATAGTTTATTTTTCAATTGTTACTTTTGTTTTTAAATAACTGGGAAGTGAAATTAAAGGTTCGTTTTGTTATTTTAATAGCATTTTTTGTTAATAAAAATATTGCTATGAAATAATGAAGTTTACTTTTGGTTTTTATTGGTTTTCAGAGGATTGTCTGTTAAGTAGTTTTAAGTAAAATGGAAAGTGCTTTAGTGGGAAAATGGTGTATCAATTGTTTGTTTCTCAAATTATCATCTTGGATAAGTTGTTTCGTTTATTTAGATTAAAGATTACTTTGAATGGGTTTATTTGGATTAGATTCTGAACTAACAATAAATTGTCAATAAGAAGGTATTCATAACGGACGAGTTCAACGACCTCTATATTTTTGTATTAGCAGAAAAATCAGCGGGCAGATTTTAATTAAAAGTTTTATGCTATGACCACAAAAACGGAGTTATTTTTAATATCCTTTTACTTTTCGTTTTTATTAGTTGGATGATAGATACCTTCTATCATAATAAAAAAAAAAAAACAAAATAGAAAAAAATCCTCGGAGTATCGTATTTACATACATGCAGTGATGTACATAGAGTTTTAAAAGGTAACCAGAATACATAAGAATATTAACCTTTTCTGTTTAAAGGGTTCCGTACACAAAGGGTGCACACGGGACCCTATTAATAAGGTTCTGCTGTCCACCCGTCTGTCACAAGGCCTTTTGACCCGAAAAGTAGACTCTTGAAATTGTCACAGAGTATGTACAGCTATGGCTGCTATAACAAAAGACAATCTTTCTCAACTATGTTAGGGTCGGCTTCCTAGTTACACAACCCGGTAACTGGGTATTACCATACCCAGTAGTTAGACTGATTGCCAGACTTTTTGGCTTCTTCTTCTTCCCGTATCGACTATTAAATGTCAATAAATGACAGCCGGAAGTAACTGCTGAACTTTCTTTCCGAGGCACGGAGTGGTCTTGATATGTAGATAATGTCTGGTAGTTACCCATCCGCAAAATGACTGTGGCAAGCGTAGCTTAACCTTAGATCGACCTGTAAGGCTGCTTATTATTTGGCCGCTATAACAATAATAAAATAAAGTTAACAATTAAACGGGCCCATACAATAACCGTTTAATTTTAATAAAGTACTTAAAAACACTATCTACCATGTTTTAAATTTTGTGCGCTCGGCCGGTTTTGTAATAATACCTAACGCTGTGCCGGTATTCGTGTCGTGCCGGACGTAAAGTATAGCACCACCCCATTTTATAAAAGAAGGTGACTAAGGGACTTACTAGACAATGGGCAGTAGCGTTCTCTATGCATTTTACCACAATGCTGGGATCGCCAACCCGCCTGCCAAGCAAGGCGATTATTGCAACCCCAAAAATTGAAGGAGGCCTATGTCCTGCAGTGGACGTCATTCGTCTGACATGACGGTGACGATGACTTAACGATGTATCTATACCAAGGATCTATACTAAAGTTCAAATGTCAAACGCTCTAATCGGAGTTGTAAGGAACTATTTGGAAACAATATAATAAGTAGGAAGGTAACTGATAAAGTTAACTGAACAAAAACAATACTTACTTGTTCCTATGAAAAGTAAAGCAGTTCAGAACCTAAAATAAGTCTAGATATCGAGGGTATAGTGCTCAAACTCAGTAATTTCGAACTTCTTGGGTTTGAGCACTATAACCTTTTTTTTTTTTTTTTTTTTTTTTTTTCAGGATGGGAAATCATCAAATGACTTCTCCCGCTCTGGGCGGAGCGGGAGGGCGTGTCAGACTTTTACTGACTAAAACCCACCCGTGTTCCATCAGTTGCCCATGTGCCAGGGTCACGGTATCTCTCTCGAACAATCACGCGACCCCGGAGCACTATAACCTCGGTCTATCAGTTACATTACAAGCCCTGCCTGCAAAATATGAAGAAAGAATACGTTGTTCACATGTGAGTGAACAACGTATTCTTTCTTCATATTTTTATTTGTAATAATTGCGGGAAAGAGCACTAGTCATTAGTAGGGTAAAGTTAAAACCTAATAAGTACGAAATTGACAATTTCGTACTTATTGGGTTTGAGCATTTTCCAGGTGGAATTCTGCACCGTATTTTCGGAATATTCCAATGCCAATCAAGAAGACAGAGAAGTGAACTGCCATTCAAACTAGTCTACGAGTAATAACAAATTCATTATGATAGATGGTGGAGAAATTATATAACTTTTATACAAATTATCCGCTAGTTTGAATCCTGAAGCCTCTGGCGTTTGAAGGTAATTTCATTCAGTTTAAATAAATATTCTTAGAAATTTTAAATAAGGTGGGAAAACTTGAGAAATCAGATATCTTTTTAGCAGAAATGAGCAGATATTTCACTGTGGGATAAAATTACTAATCACAATTTTTCTTCTATTACTTTTTCGTAGAATTTGCCGATTTGGGATCACCATCATCATCATCATCACCATTTCAGCCGTGAGACATCCACTGCTGGACATAGGCCTCCCCCAAATTTGGGGGCTTTGCCATAATAAATAAATTTGGAACCCTGAACCCTGTGGAAGGATATAGGCGATTTTTCATCGATATAATAAGCAAACGAAGCTAGTAATTCCTAAATCTTACTAAACACTAGATAATGTTAAAGATTTCGTATAAATTGTATACATATATGAAATCTGTGAATTTGTGTACAGTAATAAGGGATTGTTCGACAAAGCGTATGAAGTAATCTCTCGAACAACAGACAGACTTGTACACTTATAAAAGGGATCCGCACAGACTTGTACACGTATAAAAGGGTTATCTTAAGTCAACCAAGTATGCTAAAACCTGCTTTGTGATGTGTGTACATATTGTACACAATATGACTACAATACTGAAAGAAATAAAATTATTAAGTAAATAATACTAACTCACATAAAAACAAAATATATAAATAGCTGAATTTATATAACTTTTATGACAATAAAGATTTATTTAACTAAAGTATAAAATATGTAGCTATTATTGATAATGCTTTTAATGTTGATACGAATTTGGGCAAAAATCTGTTGTCATTGTTTGAGCGTGTAATGAGCGAAATGTCACGAGGAAAGTTTTGAGTATGCATGTCGATAGCTATAAGAGTAGGGGAAAGATGAGCCAAAGAAAAGATGAATGGACTGTGAGAGTGACTACCGAGATGACTACTAATAGAGAAGAATGGAAGAAAAATACGTGGTGCACACACCACAAATGTAATTGGTATAAGGACAGGATAATAATGTTTGTATTATAAGATCTGAATCACTATTATTGTATTGCCAATACAATTTATCTGCGACATTGTATAGTTCACCTAACTCGTGTATTAATTATTTTGCATACAATTAATACAATATTTTGTATAGCTAAAAAAGGCTAGGCAGATGATGATGATAGAAGATAGATTAGATATTTAATGGATGCTAGTTCATTCATTTTAGTATCAACTTTTAACATTTCTATTTCTGTTAATCTATACATCCATACAAATAAATAAAATTGGAGTGTCTGTTTGTAATATTAAGATAACCACTTTTTACTAAGTGTATATGGATGTATACACGGTACATATACCAAAACAACATTTTTTACAATTTTTGTCGGTCTGTCTGTCTGTCTGTTTGTTCCGGCTAATCTCTGAAATGGCTGGACCGATATTGACGGAACTTTCACTGGCAGATAGCTGATATAACAAGGAGTAATTTAGGCTACTTTTATTTTAGACAAAAACTTTTATTTTGGAAAAATACCTGCGTTAATTTCCGACACCCACGCGGGCGCAGCCAAGGGCAAAAGCTAGTTAGTTATAAAACTAACTTTATGTAGGTGATCTTTATGTAGGTGATCTTTATATAGGTGACCTAGATTTCCAGTCCATAAATACTAAACGCTAAACGGTGCACTTTGATGTCCACTGGCCGTCTGCTAAACTACTATAACCTAGTTAACCACTGTCGCATATAATGTGTATCGATAAGTACCAGAGACACATGAAGTCGAGGCGTTAGCTGTGTAACCTATAAACCACAAGACCACAACATTGTGGAGCGTTGAAAATATGGCTAAATAAACTTAGATTCGTTTGTTACTTGGCCATTTATTTGAAGGAATTTATTGGTAATATTTAGTGAGCATGGATGAGAGCGAGGAGACCTAAAGTCAGCAGTGTTGGAACAAGGCATCCAGTAATGATGTTGACTTACTTGGTAATATTTTAGTTTATGTATTTGTTCATTTTCTTCTTGTGTTACAATAATTTTGAGTGTGTATTTTCCTTCGACCATTATATTGACTAAATGTCCGTATGTAAATCAAAGTAAACAAAGCACATTTAAAAGTACGTTTCCACTTTTAAATGTAACAAAGTATTTACTCCAAATACACGCCAACATTAAACAGTAGACTAACTTTTTATTCTCGAACCTCAGTATTTTTCACAACCCGTCGGCTAACCGCCGAAAGGGTGCGTTACCGCGCAATGCCGCCGATTTCATTTCCGTTGGGAAATACGAGAGATAGCGGCATGGAGGGCGGATAGCTCTCTCATTATGTTTGTGACGAAAAAATTCGGATACGCACACTGAAATATTTTATGGTTCAGCTTTTACATTGACCTTCTGAGTATCCGGACGCGACGGAAGGATTATGAATTCATGATTTTTGTAACATGTGTTGGCTCGTTATTTGAGTTTTTTGTTGGTTTATGAAATGAAAAGAATAAATAAAATATTGTTTCCGAAAAAAGTTTCATTTCTGTCCGTTCGCCGTCTATTTTCTTAATTAATTGCAACCGTTACGGATTAGCAGATACCAGGCAATCAGAAACAATAATCGGCTGGATTGGCTGAATTGTTCGATACACGATAGCACATGCGAGCCATAAATAAGGCTTGTTGTCCAAGCCGAACAACAGGCGTTACGGGCAATCCTGCCTACGCTCGTGTTTGCCTGTAAATATATGTAAACCTGCACCCTAATTGCGGAACACACTATTAATCAGAATTTGAATCATTTGAAAGCTTATTTGCTATCCATTCTTTCATATGTTCGAAAAAATTGTTTGCTTAGCAACGTAAACAACGCCATGAATGTTGCGGAAATGTTAAAATTAAACCGACTCCTACTGATAGTGTAGTACGCAATTACCCCTCTGGACTAACGAACCCTAGCTCTCGTTGTACGTTTTTGTACTACCTATCGTAGTACAAAAACGTACAACGATGCCGTCATGTTGTTTCTATTCCAGAAATTACTATTAATAGAAAACTAGGTACTTATTACGCTTTATTATCAGGCAACTTTTACTCGTAATTTTAAACACAAACGTTCAGTAAAATCTAATAAAAGCTAAAGTAAAGAAGTTCTTAAGCTCTTTTCTACAAAAAATAAAGAAAAACTTACGACTCTAACAGAAACTTCGAAACAAAAATCAAACGGTCTTTGAACTTAACAGGGAGAAAATTAATTATGGTGGGAGTTCAGAAAACAATGTTGGAGTACTAGGGCAGCATGACCACTTGAGAAAAATGTACACATTTTGTCTTATAGTCAGTATTCAGCCCGCTGTGAGAGGCACTTTGAGTGATTAATGAGTTCAGATGGCAAAGCTAGAACTTTATTTATATCTTATGTTCGAAGACTCGAAAGATCTGGCAAAACTGGGAATAATGTTTTATGGAGATCATTTCGCGCGCTTCCGTCTGTTGGGATATGAATCATAAATTCATACTATATACGTGGAAAGCTTCTGAGTGAGTAGTCTATAAATGTGTCATGATTTCCTAGTATCTGCTAACTATTACATTTTTTATGCATGAATAGGAGGAATCAGGCAATAAGTGTGGTTTTCAAGTTTAATAGTTTCAGTGATGGTATTTATAAGGCAGATGTGACTGGAAACGGAGAGGACGCCCTAGGACTTATAGAGAACGTATTGGCTTTCATCAGAAAGTTCAAGTGTTTAATAATGGCAACCGTCGTGCGTCGTGTGGCAATGAAAGTAAATGAAGCAAAAGGGGTAAGTAAGCATCGTAGCAGGTGGCGGTTCTGTAGTTCTTGCCTACTCCCATACAAAAAAGGCGTATGTTTAAAAGTATGTATAATTATGTCAAAAGTATAATAGGAATTACTGTTGATTACATTTTCAATAATTGCTCTAATTTGCCACATAAAACCTCCATCCTTACACGTAACATAAAACCTCCTTCCACAAATTAAAAAAAAAGCTAGGTGTGTTCCCATTTCCGTTTGTCGCTAAATAAATAAGGGCTGAAAAAAGAACAGGAAAAAACACGAAAAGCCCTCTGATTGTAAAACGTTAATTAAGCTGAGTTGTTTGTACGTTAAACATTGCTAATTACGAGTCGCCATATACGGGCGGTTCCACGGAAATAAAAGAAAATTAATTCATAATTGGTTTAACGAACCTAAAGTTTTACACTTTTTGTTTTAATTTTATAAAGGATTTTTTTCTACGAAATATTGTTCTTCGTTAAATTGTATTTAGATACACATCACTCTTTATGGACTCTCCAAGCGGCGTCGCCATATTGCATTGTGATTATTTGTTTAAATAATATCTATTTAAACTAATAATAAAGCTGAACATTTTGTACGTTTGTTTGAACGCGCTAAATTCTGGAACAGCCCGTCGGATTTAAAAAAATATTTCACCCCTTTTTTCTATAAAAACATACGCTTAACGAGGTCGAGAGCCATTTATTGCCCCTCATTTTGATATATTTTTGTACTGGACCATATCTAAGAATCTTCTGGTTGCGAAGATATTGAAGGTCCGACTCTTTTGTATTACCCCGAACTAGATATCTCCGTGTTACTACATAGACAGTAAACAGTCTCCATGCAAAGGCTGCCGCAAACAGGCGAGACGCGACAGTGCGATGCGACTCTCGTGAAAACTTCAAGCAAATCATTTGACAAGAGACGCGTCGTGGTGTCGTGTCGCGCCTGACTGAAACAGCCTTTACGCGACTGCGATTGTTCGGTACGCGTAATTCCATTCTGTACAAGGCTAGAACGCAAGGGTGTGAAACTAGTCACGTATACATTGGAAATCACTTTTTAATCAAGGTCTTCCAATCTATACAAGAGTAGTATGAAAATACTCGTGTATACTTTGTAGTGGCCAAAGTAACTAAATTGTTACATAATATACAGTGCTAGTCCGCATGCAAACTAATCCTGTATAGACGAGCGGCAGGCGAGTGCCAGAAACGACATGGTTTGGGGAGGTTAGGTTAGGTTAAAACTGTGACCTCCTATGGAAACGCATTGACGAGCCCTGCCAGCGAAGTGTCCTGTCGAGCGTTGCTACTTCCCCTTCATTTTATTCGTCAACCCCACACCTCTTCCGGCCTTTAAATCAATGTCGGTACACGAAAATTCGAAAGTCTAAGCTAAGAATATAAAAAAATATCTCGAAAAGGAAGCAATGGAAGCCCGGCAATCAGATGTCCTACCAAATTCCTTTGGTGGCATTATGGCCTTATATAAATTGGAAAGATGCACGTGTGCGTCTACGTTACGAACTATATACAAGTAGTACGCAAAATTCGTGTGTAAATAGTAATCACAAATTTAAAAATTGCATTGCAAAGTATGCGCGAACAGATTTCTATGGTTGCGTTTTGGCCATGTACAGAATTTGAAATACGCGTTCGGTACCTGACATAATTATCGGTGATTATTTATTTAAAAGAAATAATTTATTCTATTTGATTCGACGCCACGACAAGCTAGATTAATGGTGATGCTTAGCATAAACATTGAACTGCTACGCAACATTGATATAAAACCCGATAAATCAGTAAGTAGGAATATAAAAAATATGTGTAAACGAAGGAATGGAGGGAAATAAAAACCGTTATCGTTTTATGGCCAGTGGCTCGGAAATCACACCGATGTCGATGTGGCGAAATGTGATAAATTCTCTTGCTTATCAGTTATCAGAAGTATGCCTAATGTTTGCATTTTTAATATGATTTTCAGGGTATATAAGTGAAGGTTTTTCAGGTCAGAATCATCATTCTCCTGTCCTTATCCTAATTTATTTGGTGTAGGCGCAACATATTTTTCTTCCATACTTCACTTTTTTATTTTTATTTATTTTTCATTGGATGTGAAATCATCAAATGACTTCTCCCGCTCTGGGCGGAGCGGGAGGGCATGTCAGACTTTTACCGACCAAAACCCACCCATGTTCCTTCAGTTACCCATATGCCAGGGCCACGGTATCTCGTTTGAACAATCTCGCGACCCTGGCAGTTCCATACTTCTATTAGTATTCAACTCTTTCTATCCATATCATCTTTCAGGATAGAATTTTCTTGGAAAACGAGTTTCTCGGTAATTACGTAAATTCAATGGCAGTTGTTCCGTCTCGTTCGATTTGTTTAGTCTATGCGCCTAACTGAACGCGCCCGAACGGAGTGACATTTGACTTGTCAGTTTGACACTTGCCCCTTTTTTTAGTTTTGGTCTTTGAAAGCGTCGGATAGATTTTTGCTTGCGCGAGTTTTGTAAATTAATCCTTGAGAATCGGTCGTTTTTGTGGACAATAAGTCATGACCCAATTGTTTTGTGTTTAATAACCCCATTTGACGTAATAATACGGGTTGAGTTTGGATATACCTTTGTTGAAACTTTGAGGTTAAGTGTTGAAGACCGCATGTCCTGGTGGCAGGGCGTATTGCAGCGGATTGTAAGCTGGAGATACACATAACGTCACAACACAATACAATACACACTCACTTACATACATAAATCCAGGTAGGCCAGAAGCAGGTGTTCTTCAACCAGGTGAGTCCTTTGTTTGTTGTATTGTAATTGTACTTATTTGAATTATACCATTGTTCGGCTCCGCGCACGGCGGACAAGTTCGCTATGCCACTCTTGTCTCCAGAGCCCCACCATCATAACTTCCACTGCGCTATTGAAATCCGATGGTGAGGCCTGGCCTGGCAGCGAGCAGCAGTCGTATCGTAGGTAGGTACCCGGGCGTCGGGAGTCGATTGCGGACTCCCGGCCACCATAGGCGAGAGCTTGCGGGCGGCGAGCAATGAGTAGCTCGCAGCCCGGTAAGGACCAAGCTCGGGTCGACGGCACGTAGTGTTCCACGCGCGCCTCAAAGAGATGTCAGCAACAATGAAGGGGTCTGCTAGGACCGATGCCTGCTGGGGTCACGTGATTGTTCGAAAGAGATACCGTGACCCTGGAACATGGGCAACTGATGGAACACGGGTGGGTTTTAGTCAGTAAAAGTCTTACACGCCCTCCCGCTCCGCCCAGAGCGGGAGAAATAATTTGATGATTTCCCATCCAAAAAAAAAAATACTGACGCCGTTAACACGAACCGTAGTGGGATAATTGAAGTTACCACCTCTTTTATTTTCTAACAGCCTGGTACGTATGAATAAAGAAAACATGAGAATAATAAAAAATAAAAAAATCCTAAGTAGGTATGATCGTAATTGAACTCTACCATTCAGATTAGACGTTTCTAGATAATTGGATAAGCTGAGCTAAGCTTTTATGTACCTGTTTGTCGTAATCATCACGAGATGTCCACTGCTGGATATAGGCTTCTCCCAAGACAGGGGTTTGTCATAATCGCCACTCTTGCCAGGTGGATTGGCAATCGCAACATGAAGTACCTACTCTGCTGTCTGTTCTCTAGGAAGACACATTTTTTTTTTGATGGGAAATGTTCAAATGGCTTCTCCCGCTCTGGGCGGAGTGGAAGGGCGTGTCAGATTTTTACTAACTAAAACCCACCCGTGTTCCTTCAGTTGCCCATATGCCAGGGCCACGGTAACTCTTTCAAACGAATCTCGCGACCCTGGCAGGCATCGGTCCTAGCAGACCCCTTCAGTAGCAAGACACTTAGTTGCTTTTACGACACCCACGGCAAGAAATGGGGCTTTTTCGTAATGTATTAAGTTAAATAGGTAAAAAATTAGGAATATGAATAACACATTACAAATGAACTGACCCTATGAAAAACTCTAAAGGATGACATTAAATAACATTAAACCTGTAATCTCCGCAGGATTGGGCAGAAGTGTTCCTATAGTAGTCAAGCCCATTTCGCCAGTTATGTTTAAGTCCCATCTAATAGAGACGCCTACAGTCATCAGTTAGACACAATCCCAGAATACGAGCTGCCACTGAAAAAATCCTGATAGAAAACCCAATAATCAGCCTATATTGTTCCCACTGTTGGAACACAGGCCTCCTCTCGGTGAGTGGGGGTAGGCCTTGATCTATTACGCGGGCCAAGTGCGGGTTGGTAGATGTCGCATGTCTGAGAATTTTTGTTCTGGTACAACCCGGTTTTTTCACGATATTTTCCTTCACCGTTTTGAGAATTTACTTTGACACTTTACTCGAATAATATTATGTAGCCTAATATACTAGCTACTAAACTCCTCCGCAATGTACCACAAGCTTTCATCTCATAGTTTCCTCAAGATTCAAACTCAACGTCACAGTAACACAAGTGGTTTTGTAGTGTGGCAACACATGGCATCTGTACAGTGAATCGCTTGCAGAAGCATCACAAGCACAAGCCCACACGAGAACGTGCTTATATAATATAAGGACGTACTTGTTTGAGTGCATAGTTAAATAGTTCCAAGCAGTGGCCTGATTAATTGATTATTTAGTTTAATTTAATGCGTAACCAGAATTTACGGGAAATCGTGACGGCCTCAGAAATTCTCTAAGCAGGTGCAAACAACGGCGCTTAAAAAGGGACCCGTAAAATGAAGTGGATTATTATATCAGGCTGTCAATAAATAAAGAAGAGAAATAGGACAATTTGGGGGAATATTTTTCAATGAAATAAATAGTTATACCTTATTAATTTTTCGGTTAGTCGTGTCAACATGACAGAGAACAGAACAACGACCTATAGAAATAATATTATTTGTTGAATTGTAAGAATCCAGAAATATGTAGTCTCATAATAAAACATAACCTTCCAAAAAATATGTTCATAAAAATCGTTTTGATTTACGAGCAACTATGCCTTGTATAAAAAATGTGGTTTCAACATCTGCGCCGCCCTGTAACCCTGGTACCCACGTTATGAAACAATATTTTTTAAGCATTCAGCGTTCAACCTGGTTTTAGTATTTTTACCTACCTGTAACGAATATGTAATGCTATGTACCTTTTACTGTTTTTTCTCTCTGCTATTTCTATACTATTTATTCACTGATACACGAAAGTCATTGGTAAGAAAAATATTTATTTTTTTAGGATTTGACTTTTTGCATTTCCCGGACGTCAGACGATGTCAGCAGAAAGCGAGAGCTGCCTTTACTGAAATCGAATTTATTAACTGTTTAATCACCTAGCTACATAATTACCACATAACATATAAAATACCACGTCTGTAATATCCGAAGGCTTAGTTAGGCAGAGGTTTAGTTAGGTACCGTTTAGTATAGATATCCAGATTATTAAATCGTTCTTATTTTGACTAGCCAAAAATAGTGGATATTGTTCTAACATGGGATTGAACTAACGGTTAACTGGTCCGTTAACGTATAACAACGGGGGGCAGATAGATCCGTCGCGGATTTGTTCGAAAAAGTTACCGTGGTCCTGACACAGGCAACTGAAGGAACACGGGTGGCTTTTAGTCAGTAAAAGTGTGACACGCCCTCCAGCTCCTGCGGGAGACGTCATTTGCTGATTTCACACCAAAAAAAGAGCAGACAGATTTAAAATGCCTCATTCTCAATACCATGCATCTTATCGCTACGAGTATAATATCGATTGTTATTTTATCTGTGGTAGATAACATTTAACGAGTTCGCGCGTGTTTCCAAAACGATTAAATTAATAGCACATGACAGGTATCCGCAAATTGGAGGAGTCCTTAGAGACATCTAAAACGGGGTCATACACTAAAAAGATGTCCATTTGATTACTTTTTTAATGTTGAATGGCACTGTGTTTCTCACTTTTATAGGTATCAAAAAGAACCTAAACGACGAATTTGTACGAAAACGTTATCAAGGCAGCTTCTATGATTACACACACATTGATAGATATTTCTTCTTCTCTTTCTATGTGTTCTTTAGATTAACGTTGAGTCCCAGTTCTTCTGCTTACCGAATACGTAACCATAAGCCCCAACTTACCTGCAAAAAAGACAAACAAATAGGTAAGTAAAATTGTGTTGAACAAACTAACCACATCCTAAATACACGTAATAATTAAACCAAAACACGAAACGATCCACGTAAACAAACTCTAGCTACTAGGAAATAATAATGGTGAAGAGTAGAAATTCACTTGTATGTTACACAGGTAAGCACTCGGATACGTTGGAAGTACGGAGTGCATTTCAGAATCTGTAAGTATTAACATAATGAAGGTGTCTCAGTCTGCGAGTAAAAGAAACTTCGTGGATAGGTATGTTTTCCTAGTAGCGAGCATGAATAATTGATTAATCTAGTCTGTACTTTTGTGTGCTCATCAAAAATAATCGTATGAATTCGGTAGGTCGTATCGTATGAATTATAGTGTAACAAAACTTGAGGAGGTGGCATATCATTTCTGTTTTTTTTAAACTTTTTAGTGCGCCTCTGTCTCTGTCGCCAGAGACAGAGACAATTTCTTTCTTTTACACGTAAATAGCAGTGCACATTTTAGTATTTATAATATTATAAAATAAAACGATGTATAAAATAAGTATAATTATGAAGCAGACATGTTATTTAAAAGGTGCCGGACGGTACCGTGTGGTGCCGGACGTAAAGAATAACACCACCCCATTCCTTCCCGTGGGTGTCGTAAAAGGCGACTAAGGGACTTACTAGAGAATGGGCAGCAGCATTCTCTATGCATTTTACCACCATACTGCGATCGCCAACCCGCCTGCCAAGCGTGGCGATTATGGCAAGGCCCCTCGGGTTGGGGGAGGCCTAAGTCCAGCAGTGGACGTCTTACGGCTGAAATGATGATGATGACTCTCTACTTCTCGCCATCAAAATGACAGAAGACTCGAGGATAATCTCGTGTTGAATTGACATAATTAGACATACCTTTTTTTGGATGGGAAATCGTCAAATAACGTCACCCGCTCTGGGTTGAGAGGAATAGTATAGGAGCTACCAACGTTTTCGAGAAAGAATTTCAGGTCAGCAGATTTTGTGATATGCCGTCCTTCATGCTCTTTCGGTTGGAGTCTGGGCTATCTGGCTGGCGGTAGCAGTTGCGTTCATTAGTGCGCATGCTATCTGTCCAGGTAATAATCCTGGATTTTAAAAACATTTTAAGACGCGTAATTTTCAATTTTTTGTTTTTAAATAAGTCTACCTGACATATTTTTTTTATTGCCAGACATTTTTGACATTGCTAATTATGTGCCATACGCGAATTATTTTTTTTTTGTTTTAAATTCAAAGTATTTTATAATGTCTGTAATTTTAATATTATGATATTTAAAGATAAAAAAAACTTAAAATTAATTTGCCAGACATTAATTCGATGGTTAAACCCTGAATTAAAATGAAAAAGTCATGAAAAGTATTGCATTATGATTCTAGTAGTCCGAGAGAGACAGTTGCAGAATATATAGTAGAGAATAAGACAGAGAACCGTTACTAGTCATTGTATGTATTACATATAATAATAATAATAATTGTTCATTACCGGAGATTTATTGTGAAAGACGGCACGGTTGACATCTGTCGGGCATGCCACCGTCCAGGGGAATCAATTAGGCACATAATCTCCGGGTGTTCTCGTCTAGCTAACGAAGAATACTTGCATAGACACAACCTAGTAGCCAGGATTATCCATCAGCAACTTGCTCTTAAATACAGCCTTGTGGAATCGGAAGTGCCGTACTACAGGTATGTGCCCGACCCAGTTCTCGAAAATGGAAATATCACATTGTACTGGGATCGATCCATCATCACTGACAGGACTACTGTCGCAAATAAACCTGATATAGTGGTGGTGGATCGAGTAGAGCGGCGCACAATGATTGTTGTCCCACATGACGAGAATCTCGTGAAAGCTGAGAAAGATAAACAGATAAAGTATCTTGACTTAGCGCGCGAGGTTGTCGACATGTGGGATGTGGACTCAGCAATCATTGTGCCGATAGTCGTCACTGCCAATGGCTTGATAGCCAAGAGCCTCGACCAACATCTAAAGAGGCTCTCGTTAGGCAGCTGGGTCAAGGGCTTGATTCAGAAAGCGGTACTTCTGGACACGGCTCGCATTGTCAGGAGGTTCCTCCCTCTGGAGCCCTGACCGCCGGTAGCTTGGACCCTGTTCCCGATACCGGTGGGCTACTATTTTTTATATTTTTAAATGTTTTTATATGTTTGTGTACTAATATTTAAAAATATAATTTATAAGAGTTTACAAATGAATAAAGGAGATAATTGTTCTAGTTAGAGCAAGTCTCAAAAAAAATTAAGCATAAAAAAGAAAATAAAATTAGAATTAAATTTCCAAAACAACACCTTTATTTAAATTGTCCTGTTTACTAAATGTGAATTTTAATAATTAAAATTAAGTTTAAGTTGTTTCAGCTTATAGTGACGTCACAAAAAAGAGGCATCTTCGTAATCGTCATCATCATCGTCGCTGTCTTTGTCAGTATCATTTATATCATCTTCTTGGGAACTTTCGTTATCTTCTAAATCTCTATCATCTGCAAAAGAAATTAAAAATAAACGGTGTAATTCTTCTTGTTCGCTAAAACATTTTAGTTATTATTGATCCCATCAAAAACATAAATGTAAAATGAGAGCCAAGTTCAATATATGCCTTGGTTGTTGACTTCAACGCCAAAAGAAGTGAGATCTAAATGGGTGCCAAGTGCAATGGTCAGTCCTGAAATTTATTTGTAACTACATAAAATATCATTTTTCTTATAACTTAGGACAATATATTGTAGCCTAAGGTCTGACTTGGCTAGTTCTCATATACGAATGATGTTCGATGGCTAGTTTTTACCAGCAAGCCAAATTTTCGGAATAATAAAATAAGAACCGACAAGTAACAGATTTAGAACTTGCGAAGGCTATAATATAATTCGTATATGAAAACTAGCCAAGTCAGACCTTAGGCTACAATATATTGTCCTAAGTTATAAGAAGAAATAATATTTTATGTAGTTACAAATAAATTTCAGGACTGACCATTGCACTTGGCACCCATTTAGATCTCACTTCTTTTGGCGTTGAAGTCAACAACCAAGGCATATATTAAACTTGGCTCTCATTTTACATTTATGTTTTTGATGGGATATCATTACCTTTTGTACATAAATTATTAGTAGGTACTTATTCATAACAAAATTAATACCAAATGGTTTTTGTAATAAGTGCTCCTAATAGAATCAATTAAGTGAAAAATTATAATAAAATGATAAAAAATTACCAGTTTCTGATTTATTCCTTGGTATTCACTTAATTACCTATCTGCATGCCAAATTTCAACTTTCTAGATCATCTGGAACTGGGTTAGAGTTTTGATCTATAGGTCAGTCAGTGATAAAAATGACGATTTTTGGACGTTAATATCTAAATAACCGTTTGAGATGTGTCTATGAAATTTAGAGCACATATGTATCTCGCAAGTTTCACTATATGAGCCAAATTTGACACGTTTATGTGAAACAGTTTTTGAGTTATGAGAGGGTCAAAAGTGGGTCCAAATGGTTCGTGTAATATTACACACGGTGCTGCTCGCCAGTTCTGTTACTTGAACTTGGCTTGACACGCTACCGCGTGTCTAGATAAATGTTCTATTTCATACTTACTTTGAACAATAATATCTGCAACTGAGGATGGTAATTGATCTCCCAAAAACCAGATAAAATCATATTTGTCACCGTTCATAGTCCAACCGAAAGCCAATGGAGATAAAGATGTTGGATGTTTTAAGTGAGCATTTCTCCAAATTTTTGTCACGTAAGTCACGTAACGAACCCTCAAAAAATGCTGTTGCGATTCCGCTTTACAGGGTGGCAAACTGGATGAGTCAAAGTTTCGAAATTTTTTTGTCAAAGTTCTCATCTGACTTTTTAGACTTAAACGTACTTGAAAATAAATGAAATCGAACATCATTAACATCCGAAGAATTTTTAACTCCATACATTTGATAAATAAATTCCTCCAGGGTTACAAAGGTAGTTTCAAGTACCTACTTCTTCGTTATCCGTAATTATATTTTCAAAAGCTAACTGGTATTCTTTAGAATTATCTAACATTTTAAAAGGCTTAACTTTGCCTTTTCTAAAAAAAGCTGGCGTATAATCACATCCGGTGATTGCGTGGCAGCAAGAATAAGCATTAAAATCAAAACAAACACAAACATGTGACATTTGACTGAAGCCATCTTGTAAACTTGCTGGTTACGCCACTGTCACTTTCTATCTCTCTCGCAATTTAAACTGTCTCTCTCGGACTACTAGCATCATAATGCAATACTTTTCATGACTTTCATTTCAATTCAGGGTTTAACAATCGAATTAATGTCTGGCAAATTAATTTTAAGTTTTTTTATCTTTAAATGACATAATATTGAAATTACAGACATTATAAAATACTTTGAATTTTAAAAATAAAAAATAAAACAATGGTATGGCACTTAATTAGCAATGTCAAAAATGTCTGGCAATAAAAAATTTATGTCAGGTAGACTTATTTATAAACAAAAAAATGGAAATTACGCATCTTAAAATGTTTTTAATATCCAGGATTATTACCTGGACAGATAGGATGCGCACTAATGAACGCAACCGCTACCGCCAGCCAGATAGCCCAGACTCCAACCGAAAGAGCAAGAAGGACGGCATATCACAAAATCAGCTGACCTGAAATTCTTACTTTGCAAACGTTGCTAGCTCCCGTACCAGAAGGGCGTGTCAGAAGCGGAAGGGCGTGTCAGAAAAAAATATGGCTTTCGTACCATGTTAGGTTTGTTAAGAAAACATCAAGTTTTATAGCTAAGGTACCATATTAGGTTTTTTAAGAATCAGAATCAGAATCATTATTTATTTGTCAAACATAGGTTATTACGTTATAAGATCTTATGGTAAATAGTGTTAAGTGCTCTATGTTTTGTCAGCTAAGACATACAAATATTTGTGTTTTACATTTTTGAATAATTGTGTGCGTGTATAATCATGAAAAAATAAAGAAAGAAATGTAATTACAAAATTAATATTAAAAAAAAAAAAACCATCAAGTTTGACAGGACGACTCGAGTAGTTACGTAAGTAAGAAAACGAGAAAAAAAAGTGTCTTATATAGACTCAACGAGACGAAGCGAGGGTGAGCAGGTACCTAGTTAATTGTAACATCTCATCTAACCTCTGTGGTACTGTTCAAGGTGGACTATGAAATCGTTAGTTATCTTTAGACCAAATTCATATTGGCCATAAAAACATTTATAAGTTCATAATTGTACTTTCTTCTAGGTCAAAGTCTTAAAAATTAATGTTCATAGGAAACTACGAGAAAACGGATTTTATCGCAGACGTAAAATATAGATTTTACCGCTTTGTGAACTTTTGGAACGGTCAGCAGAATTAACTGAAAACGAGGTGCAACTGAAAACTTCTTACTGCAGAAAACTTTTCTGCTTATTTTTTTACTTTTGAGCGACCCGAACTTCTTACTTTTTTTGGAGTAGCTATATGAATTTTATAATAAAATTGTGTACTTAGCTATATATGTTTATTTGTTCACTGTTCATTGTAGATAACACATCTGATTATACCGCAAGGTGTTGTCAAAATAGAACGTACGTGATTAGGCGTAATTTTACCTAATTTACATAAATCAATTGAATATTTACGAACACGCACTAAACAATAATAACACCTCTGTATGCAAATAGCCATAATTCCAATGTTTGTTATCCAGGTAGCAGAATGTGTCATGTAATACGGAATGGTAGAATTACCAGGGTGACATGAAAACGGACTGGTATTCATTTGCATTTCATGAACGGTCGGACACGCTCTCGCATTGTTGAACTCCTATTACTCTGTGAGCCAATTATCATTACAATTCAACATTTGTTTCCACTTTTTGAATAAATTAATGAGAGTTTTGAGCCTTGGCAATTAAAAAAGGTTATCGTTTACAATAAGGTCACCCGTAAAATTATTTGGATTTATTTTGTATTTGGGTGCTAAGTTAAGGTCTGAGCCAAACGAATAAGTTCAAACGAATGAATGAGTAAATTCTTCATTCATTCGCCCATCGCTTCAAATTCTTTTTGTGTAACAGGGAAAGAGCATTGGGATTCAGTCGTTTTGTCTAAGCTAAAATATTAAGATGTTTTCGATATTTAGTTCTATGCTTGTTCAGTTTAAACCCACCTTCAGATGATGACTATTCAAAAACTATTAATTTTAAACGATTTGTTTAATTTTCTTATAAATTAGAAACTGTTGCACAATGCAATAACAGAGCAGCTCTACTAAAAGCAACTTTCTAAAACACTTAAAACAAAAGTTAAACTCGTTTTCCAAACACCCTAAAAAAAAATTGAAAACTAAATTAACAGACATCCAAAAAAAAAATCACACCATAAATTGGAAAATTCTATATTAAAGTTATAAAGCTGAAGAGTTTGTTTGTTTGGTTGAACGCGATAATCTCAGGAACTACTGGTCCGAATTGAAAAATTATTTTTGTGTTGGGTAGCCTATTTATTGAAGGCTATATAACATCACGCTACAATGAAAAGGAGCGGAGCAGCAACGAAAAATGGACGAAATCTGGCAGGCAATTTGATGCGACGGGAAGGGTCAGGGGAGCAAAAATTTGACGCGGACGAAGTCGCAGGCAGAAGCTAGTATTTAATATTTTGGAAGTCGGTTGGAGTTTTGTTATTATTTAACAAGTATTTTTTTTACGTTTCAGTTTTTAGTTGTGGTACCTACCCCATACAAATTCGTGTAACTTAATTTAGTAAATACCAGTGAGAGGACATTATTATAACAACATCAACATAAACGAATTATTAGAAAAAAATATTATTGAAGCTAACTCAAAATCCAGAATGTGACCAAATTAATAAGACACCACTCGGTGAGAATACACACTTAAAAAAAAAATTAGAAGGGTTAATATATGATGGAGTTCTTTGGTAACAAAATTTGAAAAAGAAATGACATCAGAATTGGGAACCTCCTCTTTTTTTTGAAGTAGGTACAAAAAAAACCGGTATCACTGAAGAAATCATTGACAACCGAACCACAAATCCTTATGACGCACCTAACACTCTCTTAGAATCATCTGACAAGCCTTTTCCTATGTTTGGGTCCGCTTCCAGTCTAACCGGATAGACCTGAATACGAGTATTTTACATGGAGCGACTGCCTACTTGCACCCTAATTGCGAAACGCACAATTTATCAGAATCTGAATGGGATTGAAGATTATTTCTAAACCATTGCGCCATTTGTTCGAATAAATTGTAGCTCAGCAACGTAAATAACGCAATGAATGTTGTTTAACTATGAATATTAAACCAATTCCTACCGATAAAAAGTTCCGCAATTACCCCTCTGACCTCCATAACTCAGTTACTGGGTAACACGATACTCCTTGGTGAGACTAGTTTTTAGACTTTCGGGCTGCTCACGTGACGATTTGACGACCCGTACCTAACGACAGTGAAAGATTCACGTATGCCATCCAGGACTAACTGCTTGACGTGTTTTCTCTCTAGCTAACCTAATATGTCTTAGCATTTTCACAACACTATGTTTATTTAGTCATTCTTGTTGTAATTTGGCCCATAAAGGAAATAGAAGTGTGCATACATTTCTATTATCAAAATAAGATACAAGTTTGTTTACCGTCTTATTAAAAATAAACTGTACCTTATTATTCTTCCGCTCGGAAGACAACTCTGGATTTCTCGAAACCAATTATGAACAGTTAAACTTAATACTCGTACCGTACCACGATCGTTGCTTTTATCACATGCACATTTTTATAAATGCTAATTTTGTAATTATTTATAGATAATCTTGTCTTGATAACAGCGTAATTAACATCGTACTGACATGTACCTACTATAGATTTGTGTTTAAGTGTGATAGTACTATCGAGAATCAATATCGTTAACATGATACGTATGTACATAAGCACGATATCTTTGCAATTATGCGATCCTGGTACCGTGGGTTATAATGGTATGCAAAAAAAACCTGTAAAATACGACGGAGGATAAAAAGCATCTATTTTTTTTTATTCATGAATTTCCCGTAAGTAATATTTACATATTCCGCGTGTTGCCGGACGTAATGAATAGTACCATCACATTTCTTCTCGTGGGTATCGTAGAAGGCGATTAAATGACTTACTAGAGAATGGGCAGCAGCGTTCTCTATGCATCTATCTTACCACCATACTGCGATCGGCAATCCACCAGCCAAGTGTGGCGATTATAGCAAACCCTCCCTTTGGGGGTGGCTTATGTCCACAATTGGACGTCATTCGACTGAAATTATGAATGAATATATACCTTAACATGCACGTAATAATATTGTAGTTTTCGAACAATATGCATGGAAGAAATAAAAACTTACAAATTAAAAGAATTAACTTTGTAGATGTGTACAATATAATATACTTACACAAGTTATTAAAGTAAAGATTTCTTTAAAAAGCTGAGCGTCTTTGCATCGTATGCCTTTTCATTCACCAGCCAAGCGCGTCCTTAGTATATGTAAAATTCAATGCGGTTTGCTGACATTCGGAATTGCGTCGCTAAAATGTGCCATAAATAAGTACGAGTAGCAATCGTTTTTCGTTCATGTTTATATTTTTAATATACGAGACAGTTAACTTGCATATACCTATATAGCCTTGCAATATTTTCAAAACTATTTTGGGGTTGGCGTCCAGTCAAATCGGATGTAACTGAATACTAGTATTTTACATGAAGCGAAAAGAAAAATTATCGCTATCGTGACAAAAATGCTGTTTCTATTTCCATTCTTTTAACGTTTATTTTATAACGTGAACGGTTTTTCTCTATTCCATTTATCCAGTAATGTAGAAGTAATTTACTTTTCCAGGTATCAGAAGCATTTCTCTAATAAAAAAACACTCTTTGAATGTTCCGAGCAGTGGAATAGCAAAAAAAAACACAAGCTAATTAGGTAACTCAAATAAAAACTTGTCAGTCTTTGAACACTACCTGTGCTTCGCTCGCAAATAAAAAAACATAAACTAAAGGCGTGTGCACACATTAAAAAGCGATGACGGTCTATGTTCGGTGAGGTGTCCCGCACACGCTCCGGCAGATAATCGCGTTTGATCAGCGCTCATGCGTGATAACCGGCGGTGAGCGCACGCCTTTATACCTCAGGTTATTTTTATATAAGGTAACGTGCGTATGGTAATGTACATTATTTGAATAGGGAAACACTAGATTTAATCCTGTAGTAAGTAGCAGTAAAGACACATTAAACTGTTGGACTCGAAATTGGAAATGTTCAGGTTCAATAAGTAATTATAATTGGTTGGAAAATTGAGAACAAAGTTGTGTGCAGCTAAATCGAAGAAGAAAATTAACTTTAAAGTCCGTACAACGTCTAGATGTCGCCAGCAGGTTAGTTAATATCTAAAATAATTTATTATTCCCGGTAGTTTAGTCGTAATTACGATAGTTTTAGATGAAAACAAATTAACTCAAAAAATAAAAGGCCAAACCCATCCCATTGATTACGTTGTACAAACATTCAATTATCTGAATCTTATATTTATTACCAGAAAAAATATTGCGTTGCAACGAATCTATCAGCGACCAAGTACTAAGACTACATAAGATTGCCACAGGTGTTCTGACTCGCGCCAATCTAACCTCACCTGGAATGATCGCCGTCCTTGTGAAGGGTCCGAAGTAAATATGAGAATATAAAATTATTGGTCCAAATTTTCGAATGTCATCAATGCAATTAAACTGATGCCTTTAACACCGACCATAGTTGGATAATTGAAGTTGCTTCTTTTATTTTCTAACAGCCTGGTACGTTTGAATAAAGAAAACATGAGAATAATTACTAAGCTGCGATTTTTATGAACCAAAAAGAAATTATTAAAGAGCAAGGGCGTAGTATAGAATTACCAATTACGTTCTTGTTGTAATAATATTATTTTTATTATTGTTGCCTGGCTGGCTAGAACTGCCATTTTTTTTATTTCGGGCACCCAGACGAATTCGATTTCGATATTCGGATTGCTAAAGTGATTAATCAGAAAAATGTGATCAATCACAATTCACGAGCTGTCCATCCATGGCAAATACATATTTATACACAAGTAGGAATGTACTTCTTTATTAATATGTAAATTGAAATCCGTTCCGTTAAAAATTAAACAATATATCATTTTTATTACGCAATCAAGAGGATATCTACATCGTTAATTTCTTTTAGCGTGTCTGATGTCAAGCAATGAAAGAAATAATTTCTTTGTCTGTATAGGAACTGTGAACTGTTGTTTTAGGAATGAAGAAACCAGAAATGAAATGGTTTATTCTGTAAATAGGAATTACATTTACATGCCATATAGAAGAAGGCATGGTGAAACTCAGTCAGGGGTCAAAATCTCTTTTAAAGTCGAAACACAACCCTGGTCAGATTACTTGAGGACCATATAGATTAGGGTCTGAAATGGTCTGAGATACCGTGACCCCGGCACACGGGCAACTGATGGAACACGGGTGGGTTTTAGTCAGTAAAAGTCTGACACGCCCTCCCGCTCCACCCAGAGCGGAAGAAGTCAATTGATGATTTCCCATCCTGAAAAAAAAAAATGGTCTTTGGGGAAAGACACAGATTCGAAGGGATCTGTTAGTGCAAGCGTTTGTCAGGGGATCCTGCCGTTTTGCCGAAAAGATTTTGCCAAATTTTCATTACCCAAACAAATTTTAGCAACCTTTTTTTATACCAATGTAATATTTGGAATAATTTTAGTACGCACATTTTCATTTGGTCAAATGTTTACTTGGCAGATTGTTACTAAGGATAATGTCATTAAGGCTTTTGGTCTTTAATCAAATGATTTATTACAGCAAACAATATTAAGACAATAAACGTTTAGTCAAATGATTTGTTATGACAAAAAATTTACAGGCAGAAATAAGATTTTTTTGGGAATTCTATAATTAAAAATACAATTTTTATTTTAATATAGGTAATCATTTATTAACGCGAGTACAAAATAGCAAAAGCTAGTACAAAATATTTGTAACTTACAATTTTAAATTTAAATACTATAATCATTAAATCTCCTAATTTTGAATGTTATAAAGTCATATGTCCTAAGTATTGTATTATATAAAGTGTATTATGCCGAATGTTCATTTATAATAAAATCATTAGTAGTAAAAATTGCTACAAGTTAGGTTTTAGTGACAGAAAAGAATCGCTGTAAATCCGACTCCACGTAGTCTTGTCTGCCCTACCCCTAGAGTGTAATTTAAAATCGCGTAGGCGCGGAGGGGCTAGGCGGCCCGCGAGCTGAGGAGCAGGTGGTTGTAAGTGTGAGCGTAAAACCATCTGCGACGATAAGCTCGCGTGGGACCGCCGGAGCCACGCAGCGCCGGAACCGTGACAGAAACCATGCCTGCTGCATGATGCATGCTCGCTTGCATATTGCATGCTTGCTTGCATGCTCGATTGCATGCTGCTTGCCTGCTTGAATGCATGCTTGCTTGCATGCTACATGATGCATGCTTGCTTGCATGCTCGATTGCATGTTGCTTGCTTGCATGCATGCTGCATGCATGGTTGTTTGCATGTTTCTTAGAGGGAAATAAAATCACATGTTCACAATCACCTGATTTATTGAGTGATAATACATACAGCGCCATGTCAGACCTTGATAAATGCCTTATTGTTTCTGCATCTTTACTATTGATGTCATTGGCAATCGACTAAACAGAAATGGTAAGTTTAAAGTTGACGTCACCAAATATTTGGCTTATTTAATTTTGCGTAAAATATGTTATACCAACTGAAATATTTGACTAGATAAAAAATGGTAAAAGTACTAGTTGGTGAACAAGTTATTGTTCAAACGTTCACTTGCCAAACATAGGTTTTCGTAACAATTATTTGTAAAGAGATTTTTTGGTAAGTAATAATTTGGCAAATGAAATTATGCGAAAATTTGTTTGGGAAGTGATAATTTGGCAATTTCTTTTCGGTAAAACAAGGGAGACCCGTTTGTCAGTAATCGTGTAGCTCAACTTGGAAAGTCAGCAATTCAACGACTCGACGTACAATAGCTAAGATACCTACAGAGTGAGAAAGGATATTTGGTAAGGCAGCTTAAAGTCCTGAGGAAACTGTCACGAGCATTTTTAAAACCAACAGAGAAATATAACCTACATAATCCTCACATTCCCAGAAATTAAAGTCATTTAGCGACTAATACGACTTAAAAGGAACCTTAAAAATCCAGTTGAAAGTATAAAAAATGACAGAATTTAACTTAGCCATACAGATCCGAACTTATAAGTAAAAGCTATGCAAGTGTGCAACTCCCACAAATTGCAAGTCTCGTACTTTTATAAGTTAGACACGTCTCAAGTAAAAATACTACGAACACTACGACAGTTTCGCTCGGTACGCCGTTAGTCGTATTGTTGTCGTGTTAGTAACTTTATAAGTTTCTGGAATGCTCCATGTCTTTAAAGTTTTATACGTGAAGTCATGAATGTAAAATGTTGAAACTTGAGCAGATGAATTTTAGCAGTATTAATTTTTATGAAATTGTTTTCCCTGTAAGTTTTACATATTTCATCTATACATATGTCCTATGCATTTTGCTTACATTATCCTTCATTAGGGGTGTATCTGTCACCGTGATATTGTAAATATCGTAAGATTATATAATCTATCTCGCGAGATTGTAATCCGTCGACAGATTGTGAATCCTAACATACTGCTTACAATTTAACGCATTATTTTACGTTAGATTACAATCCATCGAAGGGAAACCGTTAAATTATGTAAACACTATCTTATGCACATTAGAAGTGAGGTAGCTGTCACTAATGTCAACTGTCAGTTTACCACAAATGGCGGGAAACAGTGGAAAGTGAAGCGTGTCTGCACAAGAGGCTTGGTGTGGTGATGAGGCAGTGTAGTGTAGAGATACACTCAACTCTAATACCGGGTCAACAAGATTCTATAAAGGGTCTTGTCTGAACTGAGTATTTTGTAGAAGACAAATACTTTTTACTAAAACTAAATAATTTACCTTAAAATAATCAGCCTATATTGTTCCCACTGCTGGGACACAGGCTTCCTCACGGTGAGAGGGAGTGGGCCGTAATCTACCACGCGAACCTGGTGCGGGTTGGTAGACGTCACGTGTAATATTTTTTTTTAGGCCATTCCAGTTTCCTCACGATATTTTCGTTCACCATTTTGAGAGCAGTGGTGATGAAATTAGTTATGCAAAGTAATGCGCTTGTCTAGGTTCGAACTACGACCCGACCTGCAATTCCGCAGTGAAGGTCGTACCACTGAGCCACTGGTGACTCTTGAAGCAACATGAATAAACAATCTCATAAATAAAAAAAACCGGCCAAGTGCGAGTCGGACTCGCTCACCGAGGGTTTCGTACAAACCTGTAGGTATTCTCGGTTTAAAAATAAATGTTTTTTTTTTAATTTTATATTTCAGTTGGTTGAATGTAAGGTAAATTGCGTTATACGATTTATGACGTTTTAAAAAAAAACTACTCGCTCGATCTCGTTCAAACCAATTTTCGGTGGTAGTTTACATGGTAATGTACATCATATATTTTTTTAGTTTTATCATTCTCTTATTTTAAAAGTTACGGGGGGGGGGGACACACATTTTACCACTTTGGAAGCGTCTCTCGCGCAAACTATTCAGTTTAGAAAAAAAATGATACTAGAAACCTGAATACCATTTTTGAAGACCTATTCATAGATACCCCACACGTATGGGTATGATGAAAAAAAAAATGAGTTTCAGTTCTAAGTATGGGGAGCCCCATTTTTTTTTCTATTTTAGTGTAAAAATCTTGATGTGGTTCACAGAATATATCTACCTACCAAGTTTCAACAGCATAGCTCTTATAGTTTCGGAGAAAAGTGGCTGTGACATACGGACGGACGGACAGACAGACAGACAGACAGACAGACGGACAGACAGACAGACAGATATGACGAATCTATAAGGGTTCCGTTTTTTGCCATTTGGCAACGGAACCCTAAAAACAACTTTATGAAATGGATCAGGCGCCATGACAAGCAGTAGAAACCTATTAATTTTTAAAATATGCAAACGATTCCTCTTTCATTTTTCATTCGTCCATTTCGCCGTGATATTAATGCACGTAATACCTCCTATACATGTATGCTGTGTTGCTGTATCATCATGGATGCAAATTTCAATCAGTTTGGACGTTGATTGCCAATAATCTGGCTGAATTGTGCTCGATGCATCGGTGGGATACGTCTTGATATCCATTAATATCCGCAATCTGTAACCGATGAGCAATCCGGATATGTATTTGCGTTGGTATTCCAATTCTGATGTTTTCGGACGCAAAAATATATCAGCAGAATTTTATCGTGCACTAGATTATCAACTCTCGGTGTTCAACCGAGAGTTGTGAATCCAGTAGAGTGCATCCCAGTTAGTCGAAAAAACACACTGTTCGATTTGAACTGTCGGCGCTAAGAAGTGCATTAAAGATTAAGTGCGCGAATAATTCCCGCTGCGATTTTTTACGTTCGTGTGAGAATGTCGATTTATGAAGCAATGTTATTGATATGATTGTTTTTCACGATCACGATCTGCACTCTTATTGCGTATCACACTATTAATCAGAATCTGGTAATTTAGAAGGTTATTAATCCACTCTTTCATAATTAGGTATGTTCGAAAAAAAAAACTGCTTAACAACTTAACTTACGCCATCAATATAATATAATAATATAATATAATATTCCACAACTATCACACAACGCCATCTAGTCCCAAGCTAAGCAGAGCTTGTGTTATGGGTACTAGACAACTGATAAACATACTTATATATTTCTAAATACATACATATTATAGATAAATTACACCCAGACACAGAACAAATGATCGTGCTCATCACACAAACATTTGTCCTGGGTGGGAATCGAACCCACGACCTCCGGCATAGCAGTCAGGGTCACTAACCACTAGACCAACAGGCCTGGCTGGCTGGGCAACTGTCGAAATGAAAGCGATTCCTACTGTTAGTGTATTACGCAATACCCCTCTGTTCTTTTAAAATGTCACCGTGAAGACGAAAGTGAACTTAGTTTGGAGTGGAGGTCAACTCCATCTGATACTATGGATTAGCGCTATAGAGAACTCACTTGACCTAAGTTTTCATGCGGAATTTTTTAAAGAAAATATCGGCGAAACGTAATGTTTCGAGAATTGATATTAAAAACAATTGAGTAGGTACAGTTGATTAAAACTGGTGCAGAAGTTAAGTTTAGAAACATAGTTCCAACCTACCGTAATCCATTAGTTTATTGACAAATTTAATTTAAAAAGACTACTTTTATTCATTTATTATATTCTAAAAATACGCGTCAGCGACGAAAATATTGTTCTGGAGAGTTCAGAAAACGCCAAATAGTCTCACATTCGTTCTAGCGAGGCAGCTCGTTTCTATATGAAACAACAAAATCTATAATATTTTTTTCAACTACAGATGTATTTAAAGACAAATATTTAACGTTTTTGAAAACGCCTAATTCCTGTTTAACCCGACCAACAATTACCTACTTTTCATCGTAGCGTTTAGTAATTACATATCTATGAAAAGGTTCTGTAGGCAATTTAAGTTGGAGATAAGCTTGTAAAACAACACGTAGAAATTTGCACATCATTTAAAGTGCATCTAAAACATATTTCCATAAAACCGCACTATCATTGTTCATGTTCCTTTCATCCTATTGATATGCTCTTTTTCCAGCAATTTGTCGAGTTGTGCAATTTCCCAGGGCGCCCTCTAGCAGCTGTCACTGACAGATCACGCTTTTCTAGTGATTCAGATGCGACCATCTGCGATGTGTGGTGCCCTGGTACCCGATCTTATTCAGCACAATGGAAATATGCTCTTAAAGTTTGAGTTGAATTTTTGCTCGTTGGTTTTTATTATGCTGGTATTTTATTAGAGACCCATAATGATGGAAAAATCAGTTGGAAACCAAATGCGAGTTCGTAATAGCATGATTATGCAAGATATATATAACCAAAGACATCAAAAGTGTACGTATGATTTTCCACCTTTCACCAAAATACATACCCTAAACAATAGTTTTAATATCAGTGAACCACAAATCATTTTCATATCGAAACTACTAAACAACATCGAATGATTAATTAATAAATAAACGGTCCATTCAATTGAATTGAACGGTAACCATTCAGTTTAATTGAACATTCACAACGACTATTTGATGGATTAAAAGTTAAACCTTATTATTATTATTTTTTTATTTTATTTTTTTCAGGATGGGAAATCATCGAATGACTTCTCCCGCTCTGGGCGGAGCGGGAGGGCGTGTCAGACATTTACTGACTAAAACCCACCCGTGTTCCATCAGTTGCCCATGTGCCAGGGTCACGGTATCTCTTTCGAACAATCACGCGACCCTGGCAGAAGTTAATACCTACTAGTTGTTTTCTGTTTGAATGCGTGGAAGCAATATTGCTGCTATAGTTTTTTTTTTTATAGAACTTTTTGGCTACTGAGAAAAATGTACAGTTCTTCTAAATCTGTGGTTGGTTTTAAAGCGTCTAATGAAGTAAATGTCTAGAGAATATGTACACACTGCAACACATCAAGCTATTCATTTTCAGTTCAAGCTGATCTCTCAATATACTGAAATCCCATACAATGTGAGATCAGCTTACACTGGAAATGTATAGCTTGATGTGTAGCTGTGGGTATCAGCTTTCCGATTCTTTCAATAGACGTATTTTCTTCCTCGTTTCTGGTAACAAACTCCAATCAGTCTATTACAAGTCCGTCTGGCACCTCAAGAGCAAGGTTGTGTATGTGGAGGGAGCTTGGGGGAGGCCTATGTCCAGCAGTGGACGTCTTCCGACTGATGATGATGTGTGTATTGCTTATTAAAAGAAAATCGAGGTTCAAACAGAGACGAGTTTTTAACAACCATGGGAATCTTCCTCTGGGGTTTAAAATCACAACACCCTGTCTTTAAGGTTGTTTCCGAAGCTATTCGATGTCACTGAAGACGATATAATGTATTGCAATGGGTGATAGTTAAGTACATTTAATTTAAAAAAAAAAATTGTAGGCTAGTCTTAAAAATACTTCCTATTTCTTTTTTTCCTAGCTAAGCTATACCATACTATACCAAACAAAAATGTATTATTGTAACAAGGGTTATAACTAAAAACTAATTTAAAAATCTACTTAATTTTCTATACGTTCATCAACAGCTGTGCGATAAAAAAAAAACAGCAGTGTTGTTAAGTTTAACATCGAAGCGAACTCGCGAAGTCTAATAAAAAACCTTTCCATTTTCCACTTTGCTCCTCCTACTTTGTTATAGTGGCCGATAATGAGCTCTCTCACAGTATTGAAGTAAGAACCGCTCGTCCACTCCAAATCTGCGGTTTAAGTTGTAAGATAACTAATTAAAATTAATTTGCTTAAGTTTTAATAGTAATAAAGGAGGCTCTTAGGGTTATACAAAGGAGGTCGTAAAAAATGAGGTTCTAGTTCCGTTAGCGAAGTCGGAGTGGACTTAATCTTGTCATTTGTTTGTTGTTTATGGTTCTATCGTAATGCTAGATACACACGCAGTGACCGTAGTCGCTGGCAACTCGTTTGCGATTTCAAAATCTCATGTTCATACCATACACTGATTTATACATCGCTAGCGCTATGCGCCTATTTTATGAAACATGGCCAGAAACTGTGGATAAATAGTGGAGAATATGAAATCCGAATAGGTACTTCCAGTATATCTAGATTCTAGAGGAAATTAGCTTGACAGATTACAACGCTAAAACAATTATGCAGTATAAGGGTCAGCGCACACCGAACTGCACAATGCTCACGCATGCTCGTGCAAAATTTTGATTGCTCGAGCATGCAGGCGGCATGCTCGCGCATCCGCGAGCAAGCTCCGTTGACAATGCTCTGGGTTGCCAGGCGGGCGTGCATTACCAGTTTGATGGCAAAATCCGACGTTGGCAGGCGTGTTCAATACATATAGTTGATTGGGACTTAGTAATTATCGCCCTTTTGGTAGAGGAAGAGGAACATTGAAGAATATGTAAAGAACAGTATTGATAGAAGAAATTTGGCGGGAAAAATGTACCTTTTTTTTTCTACTTCGCTTGTTTCGATTCAGAACCACAGACACCTGCCAGGGTCGCGAGATTTGTTCGAAAGAGATATCGCGGCCCTGCAACATGGGCAACTGACGGAACACGGGTGGGTTTTAGTCAGTAAAAGTCTGACACGCCCTACCGCTTCGCCCAAGACCGGAAGAAGTCATTTGAGGATTTCCCACCCACAAAAAAAGAAGAATGTACCTTAGCGAATATTACAAATTATGTTGGAATTTGGTAAAATAGGTTTTCCCATTTTTTGAGATATTCTTTCTCAAGCATTGGCTTTTAACATCCGATCGCTGTATGTTGGACTCGATACATTGTAAAAACATTCAAAATGCTGCACCAAACCGATCAACTTTTCTTCGTACATGATTTCCAATTTACGCCGGTTGCGCCGTAGGTACACACTCGTCAAGACAGTTTTCACGCTGTGGCAATACTGAGCGCGGCTGACGCGCGGCGGTAGCGGCGCGAGCGCGCTCGCGCGTACTCGCGAATGCTCGAGCATGCTCGGGCATCAAGTTTGGACGTGTATTCAAATTTGCAATCTAAGAAATTGTCATAAGATACATTTTGCAAAATTTTGCTCGAGCATGCGCGAGCATTTTGCAGTTTGGTATGCGCTGACGCTAAGATAGCAAGCTAATTACGTGTTGTTGCGACTGTAAAATCACGTACATTTGCAACACCTTTTAATCCTTTTTTATTTCTTTAAAACCCAAATGTAGATAGTAAAAGTATTACCTAACTCTCTCTTTCTCTCTCTGATATCATTGTAAAATTTTCGTTTTCGTCGGTAACAATTTGTAGTGCATGTCCAAAATATCATTTAGAACCATCTGTCGACGTATTCACGACTTTTATTTATTCAGTGCTGGCTCGGGTGACGTCATCAATCCCAATAAGAAACACAAATACTCCAGAGTTCGAAGGTTCACCGCTAATGGTCAGTCGATCACCTGATACCATTAATTACTGCTCTGCTAGTACTTTGATGACGCAATACTGATTTATTTATTGATTTTATTCGGGGCATAGCTGCGATAATCGGTACCATATTTTGCGGTAAAAAGTTGAGATCTTACGCAAAAAAATACTATCTACTAATGCCACGCGATTGAAAATAAATAACAATTAACAGCCGTGTGATCCCAACATTATGCAGTAAAATATTGTACCGGCTGATCATCAAGGCATTGTAGATGGAATCAAAGAGTTAATAAAATGACAATAAAGTGTTATCCTCATTATGTAATCCACATCTTAATGAGTAAATTGCACCCATAGACAAACCATATTGTGCATATTGATACAAAAAGCAGCTGAGACTTGAGTGCAATATTGTTTAGTCATGTTATGACGTTATCAGGAAAATTCAGACGCATCATTATCTCTGTGATAACCAGTTGTCGTACTATATCAACTATATACTGATTGATGTATACTACACAAGAGCATCTTATGAGTCGACGTGAAGACGTGTAGTGTGTGTCGTTCACAAAATGAGTTTCGAAAATAAAACAGTGTTAATAACGGGCGGGAGTTCTGGCATTGGTGCTGCTACTGCTGTATTATTTGCTAAAGAAGGTGCTTCCGTGGTCATCGTAGGGCGGAATGAAGTTAAGTTAAAGACTGTCACTGAACTCTGCCAGGAACACGGAGTCACACCTCTCGTCATCAAAGTAGATGTTTCTCAAGACGAAGCAGCAAGTGAGATTATCAAACAAACCATCGATAAGTATGGAAAACTCGACGTTCTAATCAACAATGCTGGTATTGTTTTCCCGGGAGGACTGCTTGGCGGCGAACTGATGAAGACGTACGACAAAATCTTGGACACGAATTTGCGAGCAGTCGTTAACCTCACCAGCTTGGCAGTGCCTTATCTTGTACAAACAGGAGGAAATGTTATCAACATATCAAGTACATTAGGAACACAAGCCAACCCATGGATGATGGCGTACTGCATATCCAAAGCTGGCTTAGAACATTTCTCAAAGACCGCTGCATTGGAACTGGCTAAGTCTGGAGTGAGAGTCAATATAGTGAGTCCTGGGGCTGTTATGACTGATATTTTGGAAACTGCTGGAATGCCTAATATGTGGGATGAATGGGGTAAAAACGCGCCTCTGGGTAAAGTGGCTTATCCGGATGAAGTAGCAGACTTGATCCTGTTTTTGGCAAGTAGCAAGGCCAAGAGTATTACTGGTGGAAGCTTTACTATCGACAATGGTTCATTGTTAAATTGTGCCTAATATAATTTGTGTTTTTTTCTGTATCTCAATAATAAAATGAAATGTGGTTTACGATGATAACCTTTTATGTTCTTGAATGCGCTGTTTCATTTTTCAACGTGGTCTATCAGTAAGTTAAATAAATTGTACTAAGATACCAGCAATCAAAACGAAACATACCTATGGAATTGGGAAAGAGGGCATCGATAAATGGGGGTGCTGTTTTTTTTAATCCGTTTTCGTATTTTACAATGTTTACTTTGTGTCGCCTTTAATGAGTTTATTCTAGACATTTCTAGATAACGTTCACTTTTAGTAAAGTGTCATTTGAGACTTCTCTCGTTAGTGTAGATAGTAAGTTTTTGTAGGTATTAAGTAAACCTACATTAACTTAAAGTAGATCATAAAAATCGATAATTTTTCGAAGTGAACTATTTAACACAAACGAGAATATTTTCTTGTTTCTTACTTTTTAGAGCGTGATTTTTCTGTAGTCGGGTTTTAGTTTTTAAATTTATTTCTCACTATTATTTAAATTATTTTGGGGTTAGCTAACAATATATTTGAAATGTAATAAAGCACTTTCTTTTGATACTCAATACGGCATCGATAAATTCGAATGAATTTATGTCCTCTAGACGGCGTCATATTCATGAGACATCACATAGCCTAAAACCAGCGGACGACTAAAACGCTATCGACAATACCTCATATGTCTAATTATTAAGTAGTTTAGAAGTCACGAGTGAACAGATGAACATACGTACATACATACTGTCACAATCATAACCCTCCTTTTTGCTTTGCTATAGTTGGCTAAAAACATAATCAAAAATCAATCATTGTTTATAGCGAACAAGATAACATAATTTTAGTTATTACGATAAAGCTTATTTACATCACGCTTTTGTGGCCCTTTCTTTTTTGAGAAAAATAAGCTTTAGGTATTCAGTTGTTCTTTCATAATTTATATTACTTTTAAATAAATTCAACAGAAGTACTTACTAACCTAATATTACGAAGCAGAATTTCATGAAACGTTTTGGTTAAATAAAATACCAAGGAGATCAATTTGTATTCATAAAAGTTTAATTATAATTAAGTCACACTCAGTTAGCGGGGACAACTTTAACATTTAAATAAATTCAGTAGTAAAGTACTAGGAGGGCAGAGAAACGAAGGAATAGATTAACTCGACCGCTCTGGATATTAAGCTCCCCGGTACTTGGTAAAACGTTTGGGTGCTCCTAAAATGTATTCTGTGGCAATGCTAATGAGGTGTTTTTAAAGCTTTTTCAGTATTGTCGTCTACGGTACCTGCAAATTTACAACAAGCTGTAATTTATAAGGTAAAGTAACTTTTTATTAACATTACCGTAAGTACCTGGAAATTCACAGTTCTTGTTTTCTAAAAGAGGAGAAGCATTTTAAATATTTACATAATTGAATATGGGGTTGTTGCAAGCCTGGAATGGGTCAAAAGAAGTTTGCATTAAGTACCTACTTACCCTAATGTAGTTATTAAAAAAACTTAAAAAAAAAGAATTAAACCGCCGAAAAAACTGAAAAACAAAAAATAATAAACCTTAAAATTATAAGTCGACGCTTTGAGTGATCTTTGTTCATTGATTTTTCAGCGCTGACTCAAAATTTTAAGGTATACTATTTTTTGCTTTTCAGTTTTTTCGGCGGTTTAATTTTTTGTTAAAAGTTGTTATTTTATAATTTTTTGTGGCTTTAATGTATTAATAATACTTGGCAAGGTATACGCTATCCAATAAAAAAGAATGATCGAAATAGGACTACTCTGTATAAAGTTATGCGTAGTTAAACATTACAATCAGTGAGTGAACAATCAAACATCCCCTGTTTTTCGACCCTTAGGGTTCGATACTGTTTTCCAAATTTATATGAGACCACCTTCAGAGTATACCCTTTCCAATAAAAAAAGAATTATCACAATCGGACGATTATGTAAAAAGATATGCGTGGTCATACTTAAAAAAAAAATTATACGCGTTGAATTGAGAACCTCCTCCGTTTTTTTCGTCGGTTAAAAAATTGCATCTGCCTGCGATTTCGTCTGCGTGAAATATCTTGTTCACCCGACCTTTCACCACATCGTTTCGCCCACACGCGCTATATTCGTAGCGCGTGTAGCGTGTATCGTTTTTATTTAGCGTTCTTTCTGATTTTTTCCATTTTTGCTCAGCTCTCAAGGGTCCTAGCGTGATAATAAATTGCCTATAACCCTCCTTGAGAGTTGGACTATCAAATGCAAAAATTATTTTGTCAAACCAAACTGGAAGTTCCAGAGATTAGCGCGTTCAAACAAAGAAACGAAAAACTATCCAACAGTCAGTTTAATAATTTTAGTAACAACTATAGTAGTAGTAGTAGTAACTGTAGTTATGTACCTGTAACTATAATTTGACATTGCTTATTTTTAGGTAAGCAGACTACCACTCTTTGTGGCATGAAAGTAAAATGAACGGACGAAATACCGTCACAAAAATGTGCGGAGTCATGCTCAACCGAAAGGGTGTAGGGGCCGGAGAGGTCCGAGTAAAAATGACAAACGAAATGTTTCGGACGTCGAAGGCAGGACGACAAAGTTTTGACAATGAAAACTGGGATAAAAACGAACGGCGCAGACCAACAAGAATTTTTCTTTAAGCCCAATTCATGGATATTAAAAGTTTATCCTTGGAAAAAATCAAAATTCGTCCGCACATTATAATTTCAGGCTTGCAAAGAATAAGCGACAATAGGTAGGTATAAGCTTTCAATTTATTGTCTCAAATTTAAAGACACAAATTGCCGATCTTTAGCAGAACCAAAGACTTATTCTTACAAAATAAAACTTACATAAGGATGGATAAAACTGTTACCTGTAACGTAAGTTTTATCCATCCTTATGTAAGTGACAGACAGTACTAGACGGATTTTTTAACATAAAAATCAAATAAAAAAAGAGCAGTGTTACGAGGGAGGCCTATGGGCCTAAGGGGGAGGCCTATATCCACCATTGGACGTCTTTCAGCTGGTATGATGAAGAGTCAAACCCCGACAGCCACTTTACTTTGTGTAAGTTATTTTATCTCCACTGTTCTCAGAAACGGTGTAGGAAAAACCGACATGTCCTAGAATCAAAATTTCGAAGACAGTGCCCGCGTGGTAGATTAAAGTCCACTTCTTCACACTGAGAGGAGGCCTTTTTCCCAGCAGTGGGAGCATTATAAGCTAATTATGCAAATGACAATCACCGCTGTAATTCGCTATAAACATATTCAACCACTAGCTGTTGCCTGCGACTTCTTCTGTGATCCAGGATGAAGAGCAGCCTATGTCCTTCTCTAGATCTCAGGCTAACTTACTGTCAAATTATATAAGGATACGTTCAGATGTTGTTGCGTGATTGAGGAGCAAACATCGTTTTTTTTTTATCTTACGAAGCGAGGCGCACTTTACTTGTGGTTACCAAGTGTGAATGTCACACATACACGATGTGAATGTCTGTGTTAGCAAAGGAGGTCACCATAAATCAGAATTTGAATCTTTATGAATTTTCTTTGTTTTTGCTTTTTTTTGCATCACATTTCGATAATCATTTCAGCCGAAACACGTCCACTGCTGGACATAGACCTCCCTCATTTTGATCGCAGTATGGTGGTAAAATGCATAGTGAACGCTGCTGCCCGTTTTCTAGTAGGTAAGTCCCTTAGTCGCCTTTTACGAGAGTGAAATTGGATGGTGTTATTGATTTCGCCAGGCACACAGTGGATCGTCCCCATACGAAGAAAATATGGTATAAAATAGGTAAATAACAGTAGTGAAAACCGCAAATCGAAACAAAGAGGGAATTATGATTTTTATGTTCGTTTCCATACAAAAATAACAGTTTTCATCGAATAGCGCCTAAAGTGCTGGTCAAATAAAAAAAGCGTAAAACATTTTTTGTTGTCCTTTAACCTCTAAGTCCCTGAGATACCACATTTGGTATAGACACAATCGTTTTTTAATTGTGTATGTAGTTATGGTAATGGACTGGTTAATAGAGAAATGCAACTGTACCTATATATATTTTTTTTTTAAATTAAACACTTTATCAATTTTTGTTTCTATGTCCGACCTCTTGTATGGGGACGATTCACTGTGCGGCGCCACACAGAACATTATTACTACATTCAATTAGTCTTACAGTAAACCACACAAAACTTCTGATGAATTAGTTTTCTTTGTTCTACTGTGAAATCAGTGAGGATTTTGGAAGGATTTAAATTTTTCACCACCGACTTCCGAAATTAAAGTAAAGTGAAAGTCGTTTGTTTTTTTGCACAGAGTTTTTCATTGTTGTTATAGCAGCCAATAGTAGTTCAAATGCCGTAAACTTCAAGTGTCTCTCTATTATTACAGTTTAATTCATACAGCCGTGTGATAGATGAACAGACAGGAGAGCCTAAGTAACAGGGTTACGTTACTATCCCTTTGGGTACGGAAACCCAAAACACTTGATTCCTATAATCGAAGGAACGACCAAGTCACAGCACTTACTACCTTACATTTTGTGGAAATAAAGATGCTTTTGACGTGCTATTAAAAATATACATTGATACTTCACAGGACTAAACCCATTCCTCGGTGTAAAATATAACATTGATTTTACGTAAACAAATCCGTTCAATCCATATCCAAACTAAACGTCAGCGTCGGATCCAGACAGGAAAAGTTTTTTTAGAGTTTTTTCATCGTTTTGTTGCGCACACATGTCCGGAATGCCATATAGGCTGAACAGACTAACCAGTATGACAATTCAGTGCAGGACAATGGCTGTCTGAATAGCGGCCGCCATTTTATGGGAGTCAAATTGTATGCACATAACAGGGTAGCATGAAGCTTTGCGTCTATGTTGTAAGAATTTTGAGTCAGAGGTACGGGGGAATTGAAATGGAAATGAAAATGAATAGAAAAAGAAGATGTTACTACTCATGGGCGCCTAGTATACGGTAGGTTTTGCAGACAGTTTAACCACAATTAAGGCTTTAACTGATAGATAGTCAATCTATCGCTTAATACCATTGACTGAGGAAAATCTAGATAGTAGGTATTTTGATTTTGCATTATGCAATCATCAGTCATGACTTTTGAGTGGACGGTCTTGGAGGAATTTTGCCAATCACCCGCCAGTCATCGGGCGGACATCGATACGGGACAAAGATCGGACGGTGTTACTTAAATCAAAAAGGTTATCAAAACACGCATATTTCATGCGAAAATTGTTCGTATAGTCCATGTCCTCTTTCGAATCCCGAATGGATTAATAAGGCTATAGAAATGCATTTTTATTTTTTTGTTACACGTTTTTGCTCATCGTGGCAATGAAAAATAAAAATTATAGAGTCTTGAGCGAAAACTAGTGTTTTCTTTAAAATCTTGGGTATGACTGACGCTCAGCCAGAATGAGCGCCTAATGTCAAAATACGATAAATGTATTCCTTGTGCGTAGTTAAGAGGGTACCTGTACCTTAGGGTACCGACTGCCACAAACGCAATTAGTTTCGTAACAGATAATCAATCACAATTTGAATAATTTTTAAGAATATTATTGGTAATCCATTGCTTCATCATTATGTTCACTAAAAGTGACAGCTCCACAACACAATGAATTTGGTTGAACTGTCAAAATCAACTGGACCGCAATACCAACTGGACTAAGGGAACATAAGAAGAATGTTCCTGCCATTAGCATAAATATTTCAGAGTGTGTTAACGTAGAGGAGCTTCCCTATAGGAGTGTTCCAGAACTCATTTTTCTTCCTGTCCAGTATTCTTAAAAAGTTAAGCCCGCATTTGTCGAAATAAATACAAAAATACATTACCCTCGTATTCAACAAAAAATGCTCCCCATTTTCCCCAACGATAAAAATAGAACTTCAAAAATAAAACTTCGCCCGTAAAAAATAAAAAACTTCCTAACGTAATTTAAAATGGCGAAGGACCGTCGACGCCATCCATAACCTTAAAATATTCTTCCTTGTGTGGTACACATACATAAATCTTCATGAGCCGCCATCTTGAAAGTGCATTTCCCACGTACGTAGGTAATTTCGACGCGTTGCTGGCAACATTTATCATCATTCGCAATGGCAACACCAAGGAAGATGTATCATGTTTGGAAACTATGTGTGTTTAAGGTGTCTCAAGCGTTCTTATCTTTTTAGCCAGGTGTTTGTTTATAATTCGTTGCGAGTCGGAAAGAAAAATAGGATTGAGTTGCTCGAGAATGTCTTAGAAAGTAAAGATAATAATATTATATTTATATGAAATTTTCCTTTGTTGATTTTTCTCGTCTACTTCTAACAGTTCAAGAAATGACAAGTAGGTACTTATTTTTCATGTACAGACGCCAGCACATAAAGCTACCACAATCTGTCAAATGTCTTTAAAGGTTTTCAACTTTATCTCTACAGCATAAAGTTCAAGACTGATTGGGAAAATTTGACAGTTCTTGGTGTGCTGGCGTCTATACATTGGAGAAAAGTAAAGCAGAGTGCTGTTTGTTGTCAATCTGTCTAGATTTTATACAACTACGTTGGGGTCGGCTTACACTCTAAACTAATGAAGCTGGATACCAGTATCTTATAAAGAGTGACTGCCTATCTGACCTCCACAATTAAGTAACTGGGTAACATGATGATACCTTTTGGTAAGACTGATGATCACATTTTTAGGTTTCTAACTTCCCGTAACAACTATCTAAGATCTACGTATGTCGGCTTAAGATGGTCTCGATATTTGTAATCGATGGTCACCCATCTACGAACCTACCGCAACAAGCAAAGCTTACCTTTCGATCGACCTTCGCAGCTGGTATCATCATTACATTTTACATTACATTATTACATTACATTATAAAATAAAATCACTTCGCTGTCTGTCTGTCTGTCCCTATGTATGCCTATATCTTTAAAACTCCGCAACGGATTTTGATGCGGGCTTTATTAATAGATAGAGTGATTCAAGAGGAAGGTTTATGTGTATATAACATACATACATAGTAAGGAAATGCTGATGATTTTAGAGGTTTCTAATGTGATGTCGTAAATAAACTATTTTTTTGCGCTTACATTGCGAACGCTGGCTGAACCCTACGAAATAGAACAAAATAATGTACTACAGTATTGTACACCTTAAAAAGGTCTACAAAAAAGTCTGCGATGGCATATGTCTATATCTTAGGGGTAACCTACAATAACCATTTTTTATCCTTTACTTTTTACGAGAAATAATGGCTTATTTACGAAGCGATTTTAAGCAATATAGCATCAATCCTTATCCAATTAAATACATTAGATACGTTGTGCATTTCATTTAGATCAAAATTGTCTTTTACAGCATATCATTAAAATGAATATTTTAAAAGATATCAGAGATTATAATAAAATAGCCGCAGAGCGGCTAGCGGGCCGTCCCGGTTGGTAGCGGTCGGGTAGTGCAGAATTAGTAGCACTGTAATTCATATTACTTTGGCTTCATAGTAAATACGAATATCATGTGTGTTCAAAGTACTCAAAATAAATCTAATTGTATTATTCCAAGTAAGAGACCGCGAAATATGGCTTAGATGTTTAGATTTTTGGATGGATTTTATCTGTTCGAACCCATATCAACGTCCATGTCCTATTCCATTGTCAACGCTTATTTTTCAATTATTTTTTACTTTTTAGTTTCGTTTTCTGTGGAAGCGTGTCTTTTAGTTTTTAAACTATTATTTACTAGCTTTTGCCAGCGGCTTCGCCCGCGTGGAGGTCGGAATATATCCCGCGAGAACGTACTACCGGGATAAAAAGTAATCCAGGTTATAAACTAACTGTGTTCCAAATTTCATCCAAATCCGTTCGGTAGTTTTTGCGTGAAAGAGTAACAAACATCCACACATCCATACATACAAACTGGCATTTATAATATTATATAGTAGGATTATAGTAGGATATAGTAGGATTAAATATTAATGTGTAAGTACCGATGTACCGATTAGATCCGTGGATAAAGAAATCTTTAGCTGTGGTTATAGGAATTGGGTCGCATTTTTTTATCCGCAAATAGTGAAAACGCGAATGAATGAAGTGCGAATAAGGAGCTTTTACTGTACATCAAACACACATGATATTCTCATAAACTATGAATCCGAAGTAATATGAATTATATACTTACTTAGGTACGACTAATATTATAAATGTGAAATTTGTAAGATTGGATGTTTGTTTCACAATCACGCAAAAACGGCTCAATGGATCTAGGTCGAAAATGGCACACAGATAGTATTTATTACCTGTATATAATTAGCCTATATAATTGCTGAGACACAGGCCTCCTCTCGATATTGGTAGATGTCAAATGTTTTCGAAATTTTGGTTCTAAGACATGCCGGTTTCCTCACGATGTTATCCTTCACCGTTTTGAGAGCAGTGTTGATGAAAATATTTACACAAAGTAAAGCGCCTGCCTGGGTTCGAACCCATGACCTACAATTCGCAAGTCGGGGCTGATACCGCTGAGCCACCACTGCTCTCACTCAACTGCTCTGTTATTACCTATATAACCGATTAATGCATTCTTAATACATTAACCGTGGTAGTACGTACTCTTGCGATAATTTCCGACATCCACGCGGGCGAAGCCGCGGGCAAAAGCTAGTTGTGTGACAAATGAAAATGTATGTTAAATGTTACATTTTCAGCGTAATTGCTTTTCTGCGGAACCTGGGAAAAATTGTATGATGTTGAAAGCAAACCGGCAGATAATTGTATTAGTTTGACTAACTTATCAACTATGCTACGTTACGTTACGGACTAGAATCGACCGCAAACACAATTTTCTGCATAATATGCTAACATCCCTATCCCGTAGATACACTATCCTATAACACTTACTTCTACACCTGCCCTAACAAAGCAACCTTTATAAATAGCATTCACTTAACTTTTACCTCAAAGACGGCAACAAAACACCTCCTAAACTTCATATTGTCCTAGTAACTAATAGCAATTTACGAAATTACAATAACATTTTAATTTAAAAGGCGTACCTCATGATATATTCTTTCCTGTAATTACACTTCCGAAATTAATATAACCTGGGATATTTTGTACCCGCGGTCTTTTGTCCGTGAACTTTGTGGCCGGGAGTAGGGCTTCCATTACGTAATTACGCAATTACGTAATTACGAACTCATTTTAAAGTATTTTCAATTCCGTAACTGAAGATGTCAATTCCGTACTTACGTAATTATTAGTATCATCAATCCATCAAAATAGTCAACCAATAAAAAAGCATTATAGGTACACATTTATAATGTGGCAACACTATACTATATACCTACATCGAAACTGTACAAATAGGGTATTCCCCGCAGTTTATTTTATATCTATTTTGCAAAAAATAGTTCTAAGACGTACAGAATAGAGTTCAAATATATCAACTTGGCGAGTCGGCAAGGCCGGGGAGTCCCTGACGAAAAGTCCCTACGACCACGGGGAACTTAGGGGAACTACTATGCTCCTCACATTCTTAACTAAAAAGAAAGTAGTTTCATTGCTCAATTGTCGGTTGTTCAGTTCACATCGCTAGACTCTCGGCACAGTTGACACTTGATCTGATACTTAATTAAAAGTTGGTGGTAAATGCGCGCAAATATTAACAATTTGTAGCAGTTGTATCTTTATCGTGGGTGACTTTGAAATTTGAATGTGTGGATTATCTCTTCAAAGATGTAAGTACTTAAATCAGTCTTATTTAGTATTAAAAGGGCATTAAAAACCTCATGGGGCGTGGAGCATGCATAGTTCATACAAAATAATTTGTAAATCAAACATTTTCTTAAGGTGTATTTATTCCGATTAGATTATAGAATATCTAGGTTCCCAAATATATATTAATTAAGAACACTGATTAAAACATAAAAGGTCGGTACCTATCAAAAATTTGAAATTCCTCATAGTTCGTCTCTAAATCAGGAATGAATGAACTAAGCATGCTCTTTCAGCGGCGAGGCGTAAATTTTTCTAAAAGAGAAGCCGAAGCCAATTCGGCCTTAACTTACTGACTCATCAATAAAGAATACTTACTATCATTCTAAAATTAATATAGGAATGTAATGAATTAAATACAATTAAATTGAACAGATGAAAACGAATAAAATATGCAATATTCCTCTATCTCGTTCTCGCTGACGCATTTTTCTATACCTGTCTCTGTCATAACCCGCTGTACAGCGGCTTGCTCTCGTACATATCAAGCGTTGCCACGTGACCTAAAGTGACATCATTACGGGATCGCTGTTGTATGAATTTTTAGTTCCCGATTATGACGTTTTGGCGCCGGGTTAATTTAGAACATTTCTCTTTTGTTGTAATACAAAGGTATAAATAAACTTTTTTTGTTGTTTGAATGTTATGGTGAATTAAATACCCGTAGTGTAACTATATTTATTGACAATAGTAGCCACTATTTACATACTATTGTATTTTTAATAGTGATAGAGTTACCAATGCGAATCCCCGAAGGCAAGCCGGTAGGAATCGTGTTATATGGTGCCTTCGCCACTTCTCTTTCGCCTATTATAGAAGAAAAAAACGTTTGCCTACAAATTAAGTGTTTACATTATTTTGTAATGAGTTGACAACTATGTTTAACCAATATAATTTTAACCTAACTTCCTTTTATTTTTTTTCAGGTCTTCTTCAAATAAGACTGTATACAAAGAGTTTTTGAACAAACGCACACAAAGCTCTATCTGGGAACATTTCTTGAGAGCTGATAATGGACAGAGTGTTGAATGTAAGCATTGCAAAAAAAAATTGAAAACTCCAGGTGACGCAACTGGAGCGTTACACACTCACATGCGTGCCAAGCATATCGGAGAGATGCCGCAACAGCAGGAGTCGCAAAGCCCGAGTACATCAACGTCTAATAGTGGTCAAATTCAAACACGAAAACGTACGAATGAACCTTCACAAAAGAAAATTAAACTCACTGATTATTTTTCAAATATGGAGGTTCGAGTGGCCAGAATGGCTGCATTGGATGGGATACCATTGAGCACATTTTGTACGTCAGAAGATCTGAGATATCTTTTTAAAAACTCTGGCTACGATGTGCCGAAATCTTCTACGACTATAACACAGATAATTCTAAAACAGAGTGATAACACAAAAAACAAATTGAAAAATCAATTGAAAATTATGAAGCCTGAAAATAAAAGATTTACTATCACGTTTGATGAGTGGACGTCTACCCGTAATAAAAGGTATATGAATATAAATATCCACAATAAAGACTTTGATATGGCCAAATATAAAAATTTGGGACTTGTACGGATACAGGGATCAATGCCAGCTGAAGTAGGCACTCAATTATTACAGCAACATTTGAGTGACTTCGGTTTAAGTCTGGAAGACGACATAATTGCTTTCACAACAGATGGAGCGAGTGTTATGGTCAAAATGGGTAAAAATTTTGACGGCCACCACCAATTGTGTATGGCTCATGGGATACAACTAGCAGTCCTGGATGTTTTATATAAAACACAAAAATCTCCAGAACCTGAAGTCCAGGAGGATGTCTCAAATACCGGCGCTGAAGAAGAAGAGGAAATTGAAGAAGATGAGGATGCGTTTATTGTAGAATCGACCAGAGTTCCAGAATCGGAGTTTTTATACAAAGGCACTATAAAAAAATTAAGAGATCTAATAAAATCGTTTAAAAACTCCCCTTTGAAAAACGACTTGTTGCAAAAGTACATTTTAGAAGAACATGGTAAAAATATTGACCTAATACTAGACTGTAAAACGCGATGGAACAGCTTATCAGATATGGTAGGCCGATTTCTCAAATTAAAATCATGCGTTTTTAAGGCGTTATTAGATTTGAAATCAAATGCGAAATTTACAGACGAAGAGATCCAAGACCTTCACGACATTCATTACAGCTTGGATGTAATAAAAACTACAGTTTTGTCATTATGTCGCCGTGATTCAAACTTATTGACGGCCGACGCTGCGCTTCGATTCATGCTAGAGAAACTTAATCTTCAGTCAAACGATCTCAGTGGAAAACTAGCCACATCTCTTAGAAAGAGAATTAAGGAAAGGCGAACAAATGTATTCGGTGTTTTGCAATATTTGCATAACAATGAGGAATTTTTTAAAACAGCTGCCTCAGAATATTTCACGAAACCATCGTCGGATGATATACGAATGTACATAGTGGAACTTTTGGAACGGTTGAAATATAATTCTACTCAAAAAAGCACTAATTCACAACCACAACCGAGTGCATCGGACGCAATTGCTACCAGTGACGATGATGACGAGGAGTCGCACAACAGTTAGACAAAGAAATAAACAAAGTGACTGTAAATAAAACAATTTCAACAGTAAACACAGATCTCCATTCCATTATTAGGGTAGAAATGTGCATTTACGACAGCGCTGGCGGCGGTCGCGAAGTTTTTTTGACTGCAGCGTATAATTATTTACTTTCGATAACGCCTACAAGTGTTGAAGCCGAGCGAGCCTTTTCATCCGCCGGATATTTTTGTAATAAACTAAGAAGTTCCCTAGGTGACAAAACTTTAAATGCCTTGTCATTTATCAGATCACATTTTCAAGAAGAAAGATTATATTCGGGACGATAAAAAATGGTTTGACTTAACTAAGTTCTTGAATAATTCATAACAATTAAATAAAATTAACCACCTCTTATTAGCAATTTAGTTATATATTCTTGTTACTATAATGTTATTAGTCTGTAAGCTTTCTAAAAATTAAAAATAAAATAAATAAATATAAATAAATATTTTTTTGTTTAAATATTGTGTTTATTTTGATACATCCTTGAATTTGAAATAGTAAAAGATAACTGTAAAAATTGTAGATACTCTATCTACAATATTTACAAAAATTCATAATCAATTTAAAAAAAATAGGAAAAATTGCGTAATTACGGAATTACGGAATTGGAGAAAAAAGTTGCGTAATTAGTTACGTAATTGACATTTCCGTAATTTTGGAAGCCCTAGCCGGGAGTGTAAGATAAAGTATAATAACAGCGGCCTATACGACCCTGGTAAGAGGGGAATTACTTACCGAAACGGTGCCTCCTCGACTGGTTATTATTCTGTAAAAAAGAATAAAGAGTTTTAATATGCGTGTATTAGGGCTTTATGTTATTTTTTATTTTAAAACAGTTGTAGGTTGGCAGTACCTTTAATAATGTTGCCAAATAATTAATGTTGAACCGTTTAGGTATATAATCAGAGGCATGTGTGTACAAGAAAATGCCGAAAATCAAGGAACTTCGAGGAACAAATTAAGTTATTTTAAATTGAGATACACTGCCTCGCAGCCGGTACCAGGAGCAAAACTTCGCCAGACCAACTGAGAGCAACATTACAATTAATCCGACTCTCAGCCGCAGATTAACGTGACACGAGCCTTAAATCCCCGAGCGCCGTTCGTAAATTAACCCTGAAATTGTACAATACATTCCACCAGCCAGTATTAATACAATTTCAACACGTTTTCAATTTTCGAAGTCCAGTGTGAAATATTACTGCAAGCTCTTCTGCCGTTCTGGAATCCTGGTAGTATGGTTTGTGAATTAAAGTGATTTTTCTTTGTTTTTTGGTTCGATTTTAAAAGAAAAAATTTACATTTTCATCCCACCATCTCGGAAAGAGTATTTTTAATCTTCAATATCTGAGTGGAAAAGCCGTTTTTATTTAGCCGTTTTTACGTGTTGCACTCGAGTGCAAAGATTTTTCACCTCGTGCTCTTTTGATTCCCTCGCTAACGCTCAGGATTCTAAATTGAATCACTCGCTACGCTCGTGATCTCGTGATATAGAATCCTTCGCTTGCTCGGTCATCAAAATTGAGCACGCGGTTAAAAAGCAACTTTGCACTCTTGTATAACAAATAACTATTTACATTTTTTTAAGTTACACTGTGTTTAAAATGGAAAGGTACTTATGCACCGTTTAGAAAAGAAGTTAAAAAATAGCATTGAAAAAATTTCTACACTGAGAAAAAAAAGGGCTCATAAATAATTCATGTAACACGCCAAATGTTTCTTCATGTAACCAACATTATTATAATACCGAAACAAAGTGGAACACAATTCGATATTCACGTGTCTCCACTTACACATACCGTTTTACCTATTAGGGATCGCATTACTAATTTATTAGTAGGCAGTATCTACATGAGAGAATACTGCTGTATTATCTTCTAACAAAACCCTCCTCCTAAAATATTTAAAAGAAGTTGTTACAGAGCATTTCGTATCTCCAATTTTCGTTCAAAAGGTAAATTATGTTCATAGCCAACAAATCGCGTTAAAGTGCTCATGAAAAATATGGCTACTTGTGTAATGAGGTGGAAGACTATTCTAGATAAGTTACAGATATAAAGCGCTAGAAATATGAATTATGTTCGGACATGCCCGCAGTTTGGCTAGTTAAGCTTCACACATGCTTCTAGGGGAGACACACTGGTTATAAAAGTGGCGAGCAATAGCCTGAATTTATTAAAAAAATATATACATTTTGTGATTTGATTATGATGAACCAAGAGAAGAAGATTTCAATTCAAACTTTGTAATAACTATAAAAAACATATTACGAATAGTATGAAACAAAAAAAAAATAGATACTTAAATTATTAACTGAACCTATTAATAAACTAATTCATTAGTACAAGATGAATGGAAACGTAAATAGACTAGGCTGTATGAAAGCACGATTCCTGCTACAGGTCTCGTAGCAACGCGTCGCGTAGCCATTTTGCTACAAATTTTCGTAGTCCAATTGGGAAGCATAATTATTATGGATTTACTATTTTATTTTAAGCCTGTGTTGACATTATAATTTTTTATTGAAATTGAAGCTGGGAGAACTAGAAGAACATTTTTTTTAAGCGACGTTGAATTCGTATATATTATAGTGTAAACACTCCAATACGCTTTATTTGAAAAAAAGTTTTTCGTAAAATCTATTTGCCAAACTCGCGCTCCGTGTGTGTCCATTTCTCAATTAATGACGTCACACGCGCGCGCCGCAATAAATATTGACTAGTGATCGCCCATTGGTCGAAATTTGACCGTACTTCATTTGAATAGAAATACATTATTAAATGAAAAAAATCAGATAATCTATATCTATACTCTATACTTACTAATATTATAAATGCAAAAGTAACTCTGTCTGTCTGTCTGTCTCGCTTTCCTGCTAAAACTACTGAACCGATTTAAATGAAATTTGGTACACAGATAGTTTAGAGCCCGAGAAAGGTCATAGGCTACTTTTTATCCCGGTAGTATGTTCCCGCGGGATAATTTCCGACCTCCACGCGGGCGAAGCCACTGGCAAAAGCTAGTAATAAATAAAAAAAAAATATTATGGTTATATTTGACATTCAGTAACACTATAGATAAATTGTTGACGCTGTACTACTGTGGAGAGGGTTCGCTGGCGGGATGGTGATGGCCAGGACCAGGACGTAGGTGTAATGAGTAAAAAATACTTCTTCAGGACTCTCTTCTTTATTATCTTAATACTTCTTAACTGTTGGATATGGAACAATATGGAAAAATATGAATTATCACAGAAATTTGTTCTGTTTTTATAGAATTTTCCCTATTATTTTTAACTAATTATGACGGTTCTAAATGTCATTTTTTTTTTCGCTTTTGGCAATTCTATATGTCATTATATATATATATATATATATATATATATATATATATATATATATATTTCTAAATGTCATAATTATGGTTATAATTATGACATTTAGAACAGTCATAATTAAAAAACCACCTGTACAATCTGTCACCTGTTATCTATGACCAGCCTGTACAATCGTGAGGCATACAACCTCTACAGTTTGCACATGACACTAAGTTTTGTATGGGAAACTTACTAATGCCATACTTGACACTCTCCATAAAACTACAAAAAATATTTCTTTTAAATCTAAACTAAATTCCTATCGTCGCTAATACAAATAATATTAAGACAAATATTCTCGATACGATCATAGATTTTAAAAATGAAATAGGTTATATATCCATAAAATTAATTTATTACCTATGGTTATACTTGACATTCAGTAAGACTCAGGCTTACCAACTTAGGGGTTTTTCCAAATTTAGGGGGTAAATAAGAGGATTGAGATTTTTAGGGGCGTTCCATTTTTAGGGGTATTCTTAGGGGTTTTTTGCCATCTTACATTTCTCATTGTGTTTTTGATTACAATAAAAGTATTAGCGACTTCTAGTACGGTTCCTTGATACTAAGAATGCAGAGTGAATGATTAACAAATGTCGCGTAATAAATATAGACAAATATTACTACTGTGTGCCGGTCTATGATTACTGAACGTTTGTTGGTTATTTTCATTATAATTTTTTAGCGGATTTTTTTAGTAATGTTTAGGGGTTTTTAACTTAAGCTTTAGGGGTAAATATTTCTGGGTGTTGGTAACACTACACAAAATAATAAAGACAGATTTGGACCATAAACAAAAGAATTTCTATGCATGTGTGTATTAGATACACGGTAATGAACAGTAGTGTGTGTAACGTGTTATTTATTGAAAATAATGTATTTTAACACATAATTTAAAAAAAATATTAGCATTCGTCACTTCTTCTCTGTACAAACTATAAGTGTGCGAAATTTCATACTCCTCCGTCCGCCCAATTTTCGTAAAAAGGGATCCAAAGTTTTCGCTTCACGTATTAATATATAGATAACGCAGTTCCGTTCGGACTACATAGCTCTGACGTTTTAGTGATGGACCCCTACTAGTCATATGACAGCCTAGTACTTTGTGTGTTAAAGTGGTCTGACGATCTGATATGGACCTAGTGAATAATTTAAATTGTTTTACCATTTTTCAGGCTAAAATTCATCGTCGTATAGTTTCTCCTTATCCGGTCTTTACCTATGAAATTGCCGTTCTGCAATACTGGCCATTTCAAATCAAAATAACTTTTGTTTGTCTAAGAATTCTAATTTCAAATTAATTTTATTTTAAAAACATGGAATTCTTTTTCCAAAAGTAGTCATTTGTTTATTGATTAGTGTTACTTTTTCATCGCATTTCAATCTTTTTCGTCATCATGGATACGTTAAAAATTCGAGTAATTATAGAATATGAGTACCGTCGTGGCAGCAACACGGCACAAGCGGCACGCAACATCAACGACGTTTACGGAGCTAACACTACAAACCAACGCACCACCTGTTATTGGTTTGCTCGCTTCCGTTCTGGAAATTTCGACCTGAAAAATGAACCTCGCGGTCGTCCGAAGACTTTGGTCGACAATGACGAATTAAAGGCGATTGTGGAAGCTGATGATACACAATCTACGGCTGAATTAGCAGCAGCTTTCGACGTTAGCGTCAAAACAATATTGGTCCATTTGCGTCAAATTGGCAAGGTAAAAAAAGCTTGACAAATGGGTGCCCCACGAACTCAATGATCGCCAGCGCGAAGTACGCGTCGAGACGTGCCTTGCACTGCTCAACAGACACACAAATGAAGGAATTTTGAACCGCATTGTTACCTGCGATGAAAAATGGATTCTGTTTGATAACCGCAAGCGCTCAGCAAGTTGGTTGGATCCTGGTTCAGCACCTAAACAATGCCCTAAACGAAAACTTACCCCTAGAAAAGTGATGGTCACTGTTTGGTGGTCTAGCGCCGGTGTGATTCATCACAGCTTCTTACCAAACGGGGTGAGCATTACTGCAGATGTGTACTGTGAAGAACTGAACTCAATGATGGAGAAGCTGGCACATCTCCAACCAGCATTGGTCAATCGCTCGTCTCCGCTGCTCCTGCACGACAACGCGCGACCTCATACTACATAGCAGACGGTCTCCAAGTTGCAAGAACTGGGGTTGGAAGCGCTCCGTCATCCGCCCTACTCACCAGACCTTGCGCCTACAGACTACTACTTTTTCCAGAATTTGGATAACTTCTTGGCGGGAAAAAAATTCAATACTCGAGAGGCAGTACAAAATGCCTTTGAAGAATTTGTTGCCTCCCGTCCAGCTGATTTTTTTAAGAAGGGCATCAATAAACTGCCACTGCGTTGGCAAAGATGCATTGATTGCATGGGTGATTATTTCGATTAATACAAATAAAAAATACATGAAAAAAATCGTTGAATTTTTTTCATACAAAACGGCATTTTCGTAGGTTATATTTAGACCTGTTATATTTAGTCATCTACCTAGCCTTTTCCCAACTATGTTAGGGGTCGGCTGCCAAACTGGATGCAGCTAAGCACCAGTATTTTACATGGAGACTGGTTGTCAGACTTTCGGGCTCTTGGGGACCCATAACGACTGTCTAAGTTCTACGAAAAGACAGCCGGGACCAACGGCTTAACGTGCTTTCCGAGGCACGGGTCTTGATATGTAAAGATGGTCACCCATCCACGGAGCTACCGCGGCAAGCGTAGCTTAACTGAGCGATCAACCCGTGCGGTTGTTATTACTTAGATACAAGCCCCTCCTTATAGGTACATTTAGTCCGTGCATGAAATACGTACATTCATATATTTCCATCACTAACCGCCACCACAGTTGGCTACTAATGCACTTCCTTCCTAACCATAATATAGAATTATTACCTTTCACACAATTCATCGATGTGTTAAATAACTAATGACTACGATATCAAACTCATGTCTAATCATAATTAGTTGTTGGTGCATTCTAATCAGTAATTACGTTGTAATCCAGCTGATTATTACACGCGCTATTTTACCGGTTCAAACACCGAATAATCTGCTTTATTCGAATTAAACTCGATTATTTTGAATTTGGACCAGCTAATAACAGACCATAGACATTTTTTTGGTTCTTTTCGTCCCTCTTTGGGACAGGCAAAGGGAGCTGAGCCCATACAGCCAAGTCTGATTTAGTTTTCTTTTTCTTCCAATTCTTCTTTTTTTTTCTTTCTTGTCTTTCTATAATATAATCAAGGCCGAAACCATGTCTTCTTTATTCAATGTCTTCGATATCCAATAGTCAGGCCGAAACCAAGTCTTATTTTTATCAATGTCTTCAATAACCAATAGTTAGGCGTAAGCCAAGTCTTCTTTTAATATATTCAAGTTCAGTACCTTTTGTTAGACCGGAGCCGAGTCTTCTTTCATGTTTTATTTAATATTATCTCAATATCTCAATATCATATAATTTTATGTCAAAAGTGTAGTAGTTGTCAAATTCAAATTTCATCAACAGTTGATACAATAAAATCGTAAATTGGTAAAAAACAATCTTTTTTCGTCAAAAGTTGCTGAAGCGAGCGCGGGATATCTTCAGCATTTTCATAAATACCTAGCAGGCGATCAACTAAAATGATCCTTTGAAGAGCAAAATTAGGACAATCAAATACAATGTGATCCAATGTTTGTATAGCAGAATTACAATAATCACAATTTGGGGAAGACAGAATGCCAATTCTAAACAGATGTGCATTAAATCGACAGTGACCTAGCCGTAGACGACAAATCGTTGTATAAAACTTTCTGTTCCGATAGATATTTCCTCCTGTAAACCAAGGAGGAGAAATCTTTGTTTTAATTTCAGCTAGCCACTTTCCTTTGGTTTCAACTACATGCTGCCAGAAATTGTGAAATTCACGTGCCAGTTTTGATTTGAAATAAGTCAACGCATCTGAATTTGGAATGGGCTTATGCAAAATTGGACATTCCTGATGATGATTAACAATGAATTTAGCCAGGTAATCAACTTGTTCATTTCCAACTACCCCGATATGTGAAGGAGTCCAGAAAAGGACGATATCTTTGAACTTATGTAAATTATTGTATTTTTCTCTGATATTATAAATTATGTAACTTGTTTTTGCATTACAACTGGGATTTTCTAGTGCTCTCAATACACTCATACTATCAGTGATAATGATCCATTTATTTTCTTGCCTAGTCTCAATATACTCTAAAGCACTGAGTATTGCCATAGCCTCTGCTGTATACACAGTTGCTACTGAAGACAACCTATTTCCAAACCCACTTCGAGCCTGAACGTCATAAATAGCCATAGATACAGCATTATCATTTTTTGAGCCATCTGTGTACAATTGATTGTAACCATTCCATTCCTCAAGCATTCTGTAAACATCCTCTTTAAACTTCAAAGATTCATTAATTACTATTTTAAATGGACAATACTTTGATTCATAGGAATATAAATAACAAGGCCAAATGGAGCTAGAAAAATAATTTTGATTAGAACAATCTTTTAAAATTTCAGATAAACCTTGTACTAGAAAAGGGGGATTGATCCCATTAATAGCCTTCTTTAACTGCAATAGAAGAGGATGATCACTGATAGAAGAAATCTTAATGAAGAATTTTGTTCTGAGGTAATTGAATCTAATTATCAATGGAGGCAAACTACATTCGACTTGCATTGACACTATAGGTGTTGAACACATAGCTCCCAAAATAATACGTAAGCATCTATTTTGCACTTTGTCTAGTTTTTCTACTAGTTTTTGTACACCACTATAGCAAAAAAATGCATATTCGAAGTGACTTCTTACTAAGGACTTATATAAAATCAGTAATGTCCCTGGATCAGCACCCCAATAAGTGCCAGCGAGAGATTTCAAAATATTGCAAGCTTTTAATGCTCTGTTTGCTAAGTAATCAACATACACATTCCATTTAAAATTACTGAGAAAAGTAACACCTAAAAATTTTATGGAACTATCCACTAACATAAGGCTATTATTGTAATAAATTTTAATACTAGGAGAACCAACAACATTTTTGGAAAAGACAACAACCTTACTTTTCTCATAGCTGACCTCCAAACTGAGACTTTCAAAATAATGTCCCAATTTTTCCAAGCTAGCATTGAGTTTTGTTTCAATGCTGTTAAGGTTTTCTCCTGAACAATACACAACCAAATCATCAGCAAATTGTAAATTACAGACATCACTACCCAGCACATTATTTAATCTAGCAATATATAAAATAAATAATAGAGGACTTAATATTCCTCCTTGAGAAACTCCTCTATAAGAATACCTAGGTCCTATTAATTGATTATTGACTTTTACATACAATTTACGTTCATTTAAAAACTCAAAAATCCAACTTACTATTTTTTCAGGAACATTTAGTGAAAGGAGAATGGATGACAATGTACTTAAATTTACATTATTAAAAGCACCAACAATATCGAAGAAAACAGATCCCAACATTTTATGCTCGACAAGAGCACTGTGTATATCCAGAGATAAATGACTAAGACTTTCCCGAGCAGAACGACCACATCGAAAGCCAAATTGATTGTAAGGTAGTAGACTATTACTTTCAATGTAAAATATCAAACGTTGTTTTAGAAGCTGTTCAAATATTTTACCAACACACGAACTTAGAGTAATAGGACGATATGAGTCAGCGCTGTTAGGGTCTTTACCCTGTTTCAGGATAGGTATTAAACAATCTGTTTTCCATTCCTCAGGAATAATAGAACAATGCCAAAGTGAATTCAAAATATTTAAAAATATAGACAAACTGTGTGAATTTAATAATTTTAACATTTTGTATGAGAGCCAATCTAAGCCACATGCCGAATCTCTTCTTGATCTTAAAGCAGATTTTAGCTCTTCAATAGAAAAAGTTTCCACCATGAAATTATTTGTGCAATTTTGTAAGTTATTGTGACTGACTGTGTAAAAATTCTGAACTGAATCAGGAGTATACTTATGCAGAAATTGAGAGATCCATTCATAACTAGAAAACAAACTGCTATTTGTAGAAACATTTTTTAACTTCCTCATTTTTGCCCAAACTTGACTCATTGGAGTGAGTCTATTAATAGAATGACAAAACTCTAACCAACATGCACGACGCTCCTGTCGTAGGATACGTTTTTTTCGGGCTTGCATATGTTTGAAACTTATAAAATTGTCTAGACAAGGATTTGATTTAAATAAGATGTATGCTTGCTTACAATCTTGTACAGCTCTAGTGCACTTCTCGTTCCACCAAGGGAGTCGAAGCTTCCTCCTAGATCTGCGAGAGTCGCAAGTGGTATTGTTTTTATTAAAACTGATTACTGACATCTGAACTGCTTGTAGAATTATTGAACAAAAATTATTATATGTATCAATATGACTCGAGTTATTATACTGAAAACTTTCCATCATGTCATTTACAATCTTTTTATAAATAGACCAATCAACTAATTTCAGATTACAATGAAGAGGAATATTTGAAACATTAGAAGGATCCACATCATTAGCAGTATCTATAACATATTTTGTAATGGTAGGCAAATGATAGCTGCCTATAGAATCCTGATAAACCTGCCATTCACAAGACAAAGCCAAGGAAGAAGAAACCATAGTTAAATCAAGACCATTTGGTCTCCATAGATGAGACCCTACAGTAGTTGGCTGACCATCATTTAAGAGTATCAAGTCATTTTCATCCATGGAATTCATTATAGCTCTGCCACGAGAGTCGTCACTACAACAACCCCAAAAAGTGTGATGGGCATTAAAGTCCCCAGCAATTATCAATGGTTTAGGTATACTATTTATTAGTGAATCAAATTTGTTCTTTTCAAAAGTAGGACTGCAATTTCCAGGACTGTAAAAACTAACTACTGAAATGTATTTGTTATTAATTTTAATTTTAATTGCAATATTTTGAATAGAATCGTCAAAATATGTGTCTAATAATCTAAATTCAATGCCATTACGTATAAATATAGCAACACCATTGTGATCATTACCACAATCATTCCTAACTGTGGTATAGCCACGAATGTTGTATTGTATGTGTGGTTTTAACCATGTTTCTGAAACTAAAGCTAAATGTATGTCATTATTATAGAGAAACTGCTGAAACTGTAGTTTATTACTTAGCAAACTTTGTGCATTCCACTGAGCAATATTTAAAATTTTGTTAGTGAATTTTATATTATAATATTTTTACCTTTAATAGTCTCTCTAATAGCAGATGTTATAGTTTGTGTACAAATACTTTCATTTTGTGTTTTATTTAACTTAATCAAGTTAACAATAGATTCTGTCAACAAACTTAATGCTGTGCTATTAGACAACATCAAGTTTATAATATCTGTCGAATGTTCCGATTTGTTCAGTGATGGGAAATTAGCTTTATTAAATAAGTCCGAAAAAGGGGTTTTCGATGTATTTCTGCTTTCAGCAATCTTTCTTTTCTTAATGGGACATTGGCCAGATATGGATAAATGATTACCTTTGCAATGAACACATACAGCTTTTTCAGCAGGTACAGAGCACTCCTTGAAGGAATGACCCTCGGTACATACTGAGCAACTTTGCGAATTTTTACAAAATTTGGCTAAATGCCCAAAACGTAAGCAACGGAAACACTGCTTGACTGGTGGAATATAGGGCAGTACTGAAAGCCGCCACATCTTCATATGAACGTAATCTGGTAAAGATGTAGATGAAGCAAAAGTAATAACTACAGTTTGGGTAGGCTGTAGTTCAGATGAGCTACCTACTCTAACTTTTTTCATTATTCTTCTAACGCTTATAATTTTTTTTGAACTTGATATTGCCTTAAAAATTTTTTTGTTTGACATATCCGTAGGTACTGACGTGATAACTCCAGACAATTCTGTCGTTCCAGCCGGAATCGACGCTTTGATCGACTGTTCTTTCAGAAAAGTAACATTGTCCAAGAATGAATTGGCTAAATTCGGGCGATCGAAAACTACGCCGATTTTGTATCTGTTAATTTTTTTCAAGTACTTAATCCCTTTAACAAATCTAGTGAAGCATCCACTCAGGTACATCATATCTCTTTGGCCTATTGGTTGTTCTTCATTTGTGCTCTCGATAAATACAATAAAGTCATACCCAGCTACGGCATCCTCAGGGTACCTGCGACTGTAGTCTGTAACCCTATACGGGGCATACTTCTCTGTAGCCTTTTCTTCCGCAGTGCAGGAGTCGACGTAGTCAGACTCACTTGTCTCCGAAGATGAATCCGGAGGACCAGTAACAATTTCTTCACCAGGATCTTGTTTGGGTTTTTTTCTTTTCTTAGGCATCTTAAATCTTGTTTTATAAACTAAGTTAGTAGAATAAAAACAGGAAAATATGTACAAACTAAATTAAAATTAAAGTAAAATTACAAGAAGTAAAAAAAAGACCGCCTATTATTTCAAGGTTCCCGCGCTTTTCCCCCAACCATAAACAATGAAAATCCAGACCATAGACAATGAAAATTCCAATATACGTAAAATATTTTCATACATTGTCGAAATAAAATCCAAATATGAATTTCTTAGCGGGATCGTCAGAGCGAGCGCGGTAAAAACTATCATAAATATTGTTCTCATACACACGTTTAGGGCGACGCGACGCTGGCGTTAAATCCTGCGATAACACTGCGAATAGCGGCCATATATCACGGCGGGAAAAAATTAAAATGTGTCAAAATGCCTCGACCGCGCCCATACGCGACACGGAAGTTATTAAAAATGCATAGTTTTCGCAGTATTCCCTTATTTGACACCGTACCGGTTATTTCGTTACGTGGAACAGGCAACTACCTGGTTTAATCGCTGACAAGCAAAAGTTATGCCTCGTTTATTCCCATTTCATATTTTATTATTTGTTTTGTGAATTTATGATGATGACTCAACAGTCTGACATTGTTTTACATATCCCAAATGAATGTTTTTGTCACGACCTAAATACGTTCTTAAAATATGAAGGAATAAAGGTTTTTGAGCTGAGTACAGACAATATTTAATCAAACTCAAAATTCAGACGGCTACGGGTTTCAGAGGAATGTACCTTTGTGTTTCGCTTATATCAATACTCAGCTGACTTATCCCGATCTAAAACGGCCTTATGGAAGGACTACATCTGAGGATTTAAAGAACGATCTTTGTTTTTCAAGTGCTTCGCATTTTCGATTAGACAAACAGAAAAATACCGATATTCTCCTGTTTTACTGTTTAATGTAACAATATCTGGCTGACCGAGCTTTGCTCGGTATTTTTTGGTAAATTGCGTTTATGTTCAAGTTGATTGTCGATAAAGGTGGTCATTGAAAACACGAATAAAACGACATTTTATAAAAATGAAACCTAGCTAGATCGATTTATCGCCCCCGAAACCCCTTGTATACTAAATTTCATGTAAATCGTTGGAGCCGTTTCCGAGATTCAGATTATATATACAAGAATTGCTCGTTTAAAGATATAAGATTTGGTTGACCGACCTTTGCTCGGTATTTTTTGGTAAATTGTGTTTAAAATAATAAGTTTATATTCAAGTTGATTATCGATAAAGTTGGTCATTGACAACACGAATAAAACGACATTTTATAAAAATGAATCCTAGCTAGCTCGATTTATCGCCCCCGAAACCCCCTGTATACTAAATTTCATGAAAATCGTTGGAGTCGTTTCCGAGATTCAGATTATATATATATACATATATACAAGAATTGCTCGTTTAAAGGTATAAGATATAGGTACTACTTACTACGTAACTTCTATATTTCGATCAATCAATCGAAATTGTGGTTTGGCTATCAAATTTCCGTTTCGGGGTAGGTAATATGTAATTTGTGTTCAGTTAGTGGAGAGGCTCCTCTTAGGAGCGGACCCATTCCTCATTCATGTCCAGACACGAACGAGGAAATTCAAAATTGGAATTGGTATTTGTCTCTATGACTATCCATGGATAATCTCAGGATTATCCAGTGAGAGTCCTAGAGACGAAATAGGTATCATCTTGTGCTAATTGCAGTACGTAACATACGTCACATAATGTTCAAATATAAAAATCAAGCAAAATTTAAAGTACGAAATAGGTATTCCTCTCAACATTAAATACAAAAGTTTCACAGCTTACTTCTATAATATCGACAACAACCCGCTAAGTTAAGTCCCTAATTAATTGCTATTCATTCCAGCACCCGAAACCCGATCATTACGAGCCACATAAAACAGGCAACGGACTCACCTACCTACTGCCTGTCTGCCAATATCCACCCCTCCCACTTAAAAGTCGCGCCGAATTCACAGATACTGACACCAACGAAAATAGAATATAAAATGAACAGATATAAACTGCCAGACGTATATAGGCTGAACAATTTTATACCTTTGCGTATAAAAAGATCTTTATGCTTGTAGAACCAGTCTTGGAAGGACGGTTTAAGACCTTTGCTTGCCTACATTAAAGGATATGTTATTAATGAATCTATTGATTCGTGTACACTCTAGTCGACATTGGAGAGACTTCCTATTAACATTAATGTTGATTGATTTCTGTGTATACAAATAAAAAAGAGTGCTTTTGCAAAAATTAAATAGATCAGTTTCATAAGTTAATTTGATTGAACCGTTTTTAATATAATATTACTTTCTGTGGAGTCCAACACGTAATATACTAAGTAGGTAGATATAGAAAAAGTGGGAATGAAATACAACCCATTCATTTCGAAATCACGAACAGGTCTTCTCCATTTAATTTGTTTGCCGTAATTCCGAAAGTTCAGAGCACGGCCATTTTGAAATTAACGTCAGTCAACATAACCAAGTTCTAGATTCAAATATTTGACGTGCGATACGTTGCTCCAATCAACTGTGTAACAAGCCTTCGAGGCAACCAATAATTTGTACACATTTTGCCGTATCCCACCTCCATACTAACTCAATAGTGGTTTGTGGTCCGAAGGCTATGCGCAAACTGAAATTCAAGGTATATTTTGTAAAATACGAGCCAATTTCACAAATGTTGAAAACGTTATACGTCCATAAGGTTTTGTAAACTTTAAATAAGCTTAGTAGTGACCAGCGACCCTTTGTTGCGATTATTTCCGTAAAATCCGGGGTCTGCGCAATCTGTATTATGTATTACCCCTAATCTTCTTAGAGGTTTGGATATATACATGCTCTCTGCGTATCTACCTACTACAGTTTTGAACAAAAACAAATATTCTCCAGCCTTGTTACGAATATACAGTTACTATTGCTAGACTTTGATAGGTCGTATAAAAGTTTTTCTTAAGGCGTTATTGGATTTGGCATAAAATTTATTCACCTGCCTATTTTGGGTTCGAATGGAGATAGGTATGATTTGAATATTATTCGTTGAAAGTGTTCTATAGCAATCTCTTGGAAATAGGTTTAGTATTATCTATACTAATATTATAAAGAGGTAACATTTGTTTGTAAGTTTGTAAGTTTGTATATTTGTAAGTTTGTATGTAGGGGGTAATCTCCGGAAGTAATGAACCAATTTTAAAAATTGTTTCACTGATAGAAAGCTACATTATTCGTGAGTGCTATAGGCTATAAATTATAAAGATATCATGCATATTCGCCGAACTATCTCAATTTTTGTCTAGCCAGGTGGAAAAAAATTGCTCTTACATCAGAGTTATTTGCATACGCTGCCTTAACAGTTGTATATAATTCAAAACAATGTATGACAACCTGGTCCGCTTTAAATAGTTCTACAAAAGAGTCCGCGACACCATATTTCTATCTTTTATATTTTAGCAGATATAGTAGCTTTTATGTGTTAAAAAAGTATTTTTCGACGTACTTACCTTTGGACGATTTTTTAAACAACAAAATACTAAACCTTTTCGAAAAAAATATTACTATGATCACAAGAACATCATAGAGATACGATTTGCCCACAACAGTATGCCAATTGGTTAAATAGTTTCGAAGATAATATAAAATGACTAAATTGCAAAATGCCGCCGTCCATTCACGAACCGCATTAGAACATGCTTTCTACGGACGTTTTATCCATTTACCATAGATGACAAGCTTTTGATGCTATTATGACAGTATTATAAATAACAGGGGTAAAATATTTTTTTCTAGATGCCCCAGGAGGCACTGGGAAAACATTCCTCGCAAATTTAGTATTGGCAAAAGTCAGACAATCCGGGAAAAATGGGCTAGCTGTTACCTCTTCAGGGATTGCCGCAACTCTATTAAATGATGGGAAAACAGCACACTCCATCTTTAAGCTACCACTGACAGTATCATTGGAACAACAGTCAGTATGCTCCATACGTTTAAATGGACCGCTCGGGAAACTGTTTGTTACAAGAGACATGTTTATTTTGGGACGAATGTACCATGAGTCATAGAGCTCATGTTGAAGCAGTAAACCGAACGCTCAAAGACCTCAGAAACTCAGATGCTATTATGGGTGGTGTTACTTTTGTTTTTGCGGGTGATTTTCGGCAAACACTGCCTGTAATAACAAAAGGATCACGCGCCGATGTTATCAGGGCATGCTTAAAATCATCTTACTTATGGAGTTTCGTTGAAACTCTCAATTAACGAACAAACATGAGAGCTCATTTGAGCGACAACTACAATAACGACTTTCCGCATCAACTACTAAATCTTGGAGAAGGAAACATTAGCTGTCCTTGCACCAACAGTACTAGCAATGACATTAAACTTGACGATAGATTAGGTCACATATTACATAGGTTAGAACATCGGATAGACGCTATTTATCCCGGTCTTGAAAATTTATTGGAAAGAGATTATCATTGGTTTTGTTCCAGGGCAATAGTGTCTCCTAGAAACGATACAGTGAATGAGATAAATAAACTGATTTTAGAGAAAATTCCCGGTCAAGTCAAACACTATAAGTCCATTGATATGATGTGTAATATTGAGGATACAGTGCACTATCCTCAAGAATTTTTAAATTCTTTGAGCCCTTCTGGCTTACCTCCTCATGACCTTATGTTAAAAGTTGGCATTCTTATCAGGCTATTAAGAAACTTGAGCCCCCCCAACATGTGTAATGGCACAAGGCTGCTTATAAAAGAGTTGCGGGAGAATATAATCGTGGTGACCATTCTCACAGGGCCAACAGTGGTACGACTGGCTTATATTCCGCGGATACCCGTGATTCCGACGGATTTACCCATACCGTTTAAAAGGCTACCCGTAAAAATCTCCTTTGCCCTCACTATAAATAAGTCCCAGGGTCAAACATTCTCTCTGGTGGGCATTGACCTGAAAAAACAGTGTTTTTCCCATGGACAGTTATATGTTGGCTTATCTCGGGTTGGAACTACTGAAAGACAATATATTTTGGTACCAAATAATAGCATTTCATCTAATATAATATACAGAGAAGTTTTGAATAATTAAATTTAACATAGTTTATTCAATCATAATCATTCGTACATACATACATATGCAATAAAAACAAAACCCTCCTTTTGGCAGTCAGGAAATAAATCATAGCACTCAGTACTAACCGAACCACACTCATAATTTCATCACAAGTTAAAATGTTTACTGCCCAACGAACCTAGTCTTTAATACTTTGAAACGATTGCAGAAGGCAGGAATTTAATTATAATTTTAAATTATAATTAAATTCCTGCCTTCTGCAATCGTATCAAAGTATTAAAGACTAGCTGACCCGTGCCCACTTCGTTGGGCAGTAAACATTTTAACCACGAAGTGGGCACGGGTCAGCTAGTCTTTAATACTTTGATACGATTGCAGAAGGCAGGAATTTAATTATAATTTAAAATTATAATTAAATTCCTGCCTTCTGCAATCGTATCAAAGTATTAAAGACTAGGTTCGTTGGGCAGTAAACATTTTAACTTGTGATGAAATTATGAGTGTGGTTCGGTTAGTACTGAGTGCTATGATTTATTTCCTGACTGCCAAAAGGAGGGTTTTGTTTTTATTGCATATGTAAGTATGTAGACCACGGCCGCGTCCGCACAGACGTCAAAATATCGTGGCGGGATTATATTGTGCACTGTATTTTCAACGCTCGGCGCTAAACAGTGCGATGGAAATTCAGTGCGCTAAAAAATATCGCCGCGGGAAAAAGACGCTCGTGTTAACCTAGGCTATTAGTGATATTGGTATATGGAGACCTGGCTTTGTCTAGTTGCTATTACTGTTATCTGCAACATAACCATGTATTGTGGTTTACCTATTCATGTAGAGATCTATCTCGCTATGGTTTGGTCATGTTATTTCAGTTTATCCCACATGTTTACCTTTTGAGCAATACGTACGAAGTACCAGGCGACCAGGAACCTAAAGAGCACGCGACTAATAAAACAGCGGAAAGTATGAAAGCAAAATGTAAACAAACGATTTTCCCTCGAGACTGCACTGGCGGTAGTTGTAGTACGTAGTGCAACCGACAGATGGAGTAGCGATTTATCTATTAGCGAATCAGAGATACGGGACGCTTGGCACAATGCCAGCGACTTATGCATTCATGGGGTGACTAAACAGGTAGGGTTGGTAAAAAAAAAACTTTTTAACGGCACTGAAAGTGGGAATTTTCAATTTTCCAACAGCGTGCTTCATTGTTACGCGCGGTTGAAGCAGTTCTGTGAGTTTTATTTGCATTGACATTGTGTAGGTGGTCTAAAGAAAAATACCAGATACAAAAATGTAGATAAACTGAAGAAATCAAAACTAAGAAAGACGGCTCGCTGGCACGTAATTGGCAACAATTTTTAAAATTATAGAAGCAGTCTCCGCATACTAAAGAGTGAGACAAAACGCAAATTTGCGGCAACAGGATAAAATTGTCGGTAAAGATGGCGGCGGGGACGGTTCTTCTGCTCGACAGAATTGGCGTCTCGCGAGGACCTAACGCAATTGCGCCGCGCTGCTAAAATCACGTATATCCGACGACCTTATTTAGTTTTCTGTTTAAGGATAAATTGGCTGCTCTGAGCTGCCATTGTTATGTTATATAGCAGTAGTAATCATGTTTTAATTGTTGTCTGTTAATGTTCAAGAATGAAACAATGTTTGTTTCAATCACTTCTGTGTGATCATGTTTGCCTGGTACTTTAAAATCAATTTAAAGGCAATTAAGTATTGGGAAAATAGTATTTTAATCAGGAAAACTGAACGATCAAAGCTATCATAGGTTACGTTTTAACCTAGGTCGAAAGTTAAACATAAAACCAATGATATTTAGAATATCATTGCATAAAACCATTTAGGTTAATAACTAACTGCATGCATTAGGTCATCGTGCTATGTACCCATTGGGCCGCAGAGAATCGATATAATTATCTGCCCTCACCCTCTGTACAAGACATACAATTGTATGCAAATAAAACCTTTTTAGGATCCGGTTTACGAAATTACGGTGTGCTAACCCAGAATCATATTTAATTATCTCGAAAAAGGTTGCCTATGAAATTATAGAAACTTAAATTAATAAAGGCCAAAAATTCACAGTCACCTAACTGTTAACTCAAATTAAATGCTGGCTGAACAGAAAATTTTTAAAGACTTTCTTAGTCTGCTTCTATTTTCAAAACGGAAGTTTTTTATTGTTTAAAAAATCAGTAAGTACGAAAATGTCTACACTCAAACATCTTTTTCTTAAGTTGCAAAGGCTATGAGAATCATTCTGCCTCTTTTGGACACTGGCAACATAGTGAACGCAGCGTTTATTAATGACAACAGCAACAGACGTGCAGCTTTACTCAATTACCGCCGCACTCTAACTCACTTAATGTCGCTGATTAACGGCAAATGGACTTAATGACAACGGAATATACACCACCACATACTTAGAATTTAATACTGTGACGCTCTAAAAAGAAGAAACTTTTTGCACATACATAAAAAAACACGTAGAAATTATTTTTGTACCTACTTTTATCTATACCCTGAAACCGATTGGACGTTTAAGAAAAGGAAGAAGAAATAAACGAAGAAATGACAGACAATTGTATACTTAGGTGGGCACAGACTTAGGGGAGGCCTATGTCCAGCAGTGGATATCTTTCGATTGAAATGATGATCACGATAAGGCACTCTGTATAGATGTTGTTTGCTTAAAAAAACAGAGGATCGAACAAATGCGCAACATGGCTGATTCCATCTTCAAATTGAATTTGTAGATTGTTTCGTGTAACTGAATTTTTATCGTGCGTACACTGGACCGCCATACGGATACCAAATTCAAATACCGAACTCATCGAATGCACGAATCGTACGTTTAGTGTTTAGTTAATCGGTATTCGGAACTAGGCTTTGGGGTGAGGTCCGATCGTCTCGGTCAATGGTTAAAATTGTGTCGTCTCTATGGTTCCGATAAGTCTGTAGACCGTGTAAACGTCAGAAAATATTGTTTAATTAATTATTTTGACAGGCTTATAAAACAAAGGTCTTTAAGTATTTATAAATACAGTCTTTAGACATAACACAACATCGAAACTCCTTTATACTTGATGAACAATTAATAATAATAACTAAGTACATCTTCTACTTAACTGGCAGGAGGGCGCACGGGCTGGCAAAAGATGGAAGGAGTACAGGGAAGCTTTGGACCAGGAGTGAAAAAAGTACACTCAAACCTTTCTGAATAAATTCTATAAATGATGATGAACTGACAATTAGATACATAATAAAACATTTTGAAATCGCTCACCGAACTATTGATAACATACATAATATTATTAGATAATAATTTAGATGAAATCGAAGATCGTGGGTTATAAAGAAGCTCTATCAAACTCCTCTATGGTTTCAAACCATAAACATCGCCTTCTATGAAAGTTCAGGAGTGCTCAACCTTTGGCATCGGATACTCCCGATGGGGTGAAACAAGATCGTGCTTAATTAACCAAAGGGTTAAAAGTCAATTCCCCCGATAGGATGAAGTTGCAGCAATTATGCTAATTAATAATTAATGAGTTTATTGTGGAGCGACGACCGCCATCAGCTGCGGTCCGTGGAAACACGTCAGGGAAGTTGGATAGTATTTTTAATTCGTCGAAGAATTTCGCTTCACTGGAAGAGAGTTTGGCGTGCCACAAATCAACATAATTTTGGTAGAACTCTATAGTTACAGTTTGATGTCTTAAAGGAAGGTTATTACCCCAGAAACCACGATTTTTTTTTTTTTTTTTTTTCAGGATGGGAAATCATCAAATGACTTCTCCCGCTCTGGGCGGAGCGGGAGGGCGTGTCAGACTTTTACTGACTAAAACCCACCCGTGTTCCATCAGTTGCCCATGTGCCAGGGTCACGGTATCTCTTTCGAACAATCACGCGACCCCGGCAGGCATCGGTCCTAGTAGACCCCTACACTGCTGCTGACATCTCTTTGAGGCGCGCGTGGAACACTGCGCGCCGTCGACCCGAGCCTGGTCCTTACCGGGCGGCGAGCCACCCATTGCTCGCCACCCGCAAGCTCGCGCCTACGGTGGCCGGGAGTCCGCAATTGACTCCCGACGCCCGGGGCGTCTCCTCCTGCGGCGGCTAGGGGCATGAGGGCGCAGAGACTGCCACTCCCTCACGCGCCCCGCCTAGAAACCACGATTACCTTTGACTTTTAGAAGTACTTTATTTACACTTTTAGGTATTAGAAGGCATAAAACCGTTCGAGTTCTCCAAAAACTTTAATTAATTTACTTAACATACTTAGGTAAAGTTAATTAGAAGAATCATAATTCAAAAACCACATAACGAATATAACAAGAAATAAATTAAATAAGCTCGTAAAGAAATAAATAACACAGTGTATGCTTTTTCTTCTATCTGTACACACATATTCTACTATACGTCTCGAGAGGTTTAAACAATAGATTGTTTACAATAAGCGTTCAGCGCCACGAAACGACTCCTAAAGTGCGCCACGTATTCAAAACTATTGAAATCACTTAAACACACACATTTTATACGTTATTGAATGACCGACGAGTTAACCGAACCAACCTTTAAACCTGCCGTAGTACGTATCAATTTTACGTTCCAAGTTTGAAATACAAACAAAGTTGTCATTTTGAAAATGGAAAAAATAAAAAAGTTAGACAGGGTGGGTTGTCGTCTCTTAACATTTTTCTTGACAAAATCTGAACCGCTTTGAATGAAAATTGGGTGTTTTGTACTCCGAAGGCGACGCTTTTTTAATTATAATTATTTAGAGCTTTGTACCTCCTTCTGCCTATTTCAGGAACACGAGATAAAGGCTGTCACAGACCCCGTTTTTGCCTACATATAACTAAAACAGTTTAAAGGACTTGTGCCACTAAAGGCACTCAGGGCACTACTTAGTGCTCGTACATAAGTTTGGATTTCCAAATTGCATTTCCACGTTCCCCACGCTAAGAAGTTGGCAAATAATAATTCATAAAGTTATTAAGTTCATTCAGCGGTGAATAAGTTCGTTAAGTTGCATAATATTCTCAAAGTGGAGGAGAGAGCAAATGAATGGAGTATCGCGTATAATTTTACTAAGCCATTGCAGCCGTAACTAAGATTCCCTGTAGGGGACTGACAATAACTCCAAGTTATAATAAGCGCATACGTATTTTCAACTTCAACGAAGGTCTTCGATATAAGAAAGCGTATTATGGAACTCAAATAGAGTTTTGCAGGACACCTAGTAAGACGCAGTGATGACAGGGGAGGTGGGTTGTGACAGAGTGGCGTCCAAGGACTGCGTGCTGAGATGTCGGTCATCCGATAACGAGATTGACGGCTGAAATTGATGTCATCGCGATTATTGCCAGCATTCATCATCAGCATATAGCAATCCACTGTTGGACATAGGCCACTCAAATTTCCCGCATTTTCGACGGAAAAAAACATGTTGATTAAATGAACATGTTTTTTTCCGTATTTTTTACGCTGATATGGTAGTAACATTTAGAGATAACTGGTGTCGAAGTTTATATACATACGTAGATAATTAAAAAAAAATAGTTAATGAACTACTACTTCCTTTATGTTTTAACTGTTTTATTTATGTCTTGGAAAATTTGTATACAAACATCGAAAGGTGTTTTGAAGCATTCAATGAAGCAATGAAGGGCATTACGTTTGAGAGTTTGAAGATAAGTGATATGTTATGTTATGTAGGAAATTTTCAAAAAGTTATAATATGGTCTATCTCGAATCTCATGACTTTTCTCCTAGGCTTCATGGGATGCAAAATAATTGTTGACATTTGCATACAAAGCGGCCAGTGTTCGAAATAAACAAATGATAACAAGGTTATTTATAAATGTGAGTCTTTTTTTTTGGATGGGAAATCATCAAATGACTTCTCCCGCTCTGAGCGGAGCGGGAGGACGTGTCAGACTTTTGCTGACTAAAACCCACCCGTGTCTTTCAGTTGCCCATGTGCCAGGGTCACGGTATCTCTTTCGAAGAATCTCGCAACCCTGGCAGATAACTGTCAGTCTCATAAACGAATATAATACTAAAACACGCTGTAAGTCATTATCTTACGACCCTCACAAATAGACAATGACGCCGCAGTCCCGGTGAGATAAACAGCTAATCCCGTGGCAGCAGCACTGAGCCACCCTCACTAAATGCTGCACTGCCCATCGACCCGCTAATATTGCTTTTTGATAATATTGTCCGTTTCCTTTGTTGTTCAAATTGCTTCATGTCTTGCTACACTTGTGATAACCGGATAATCCCGTAGCAGTGTAAAGCTGCTCTTCTTTTAACGTTGCACTGTTTTTTCTTTGGGAATGACATATCGCAGCACGACCTATGAGGTTGTCGGTTGTATAACCGGCCTTTTTTTTTTTTTTCAGGATGGGAAATCATCAAATGACTTCTCCCGCTCTGGGCGGAGCGGGAGGGCGTGTCAGACTTTTACTGACTAAAACCCACCCGTGTTCCATCAGTTGCCCATGTGCCAGGGTCACGGTATCTCTTTCGAACAATCACGCGACCCCGGCAGGCATCGGTCCTAGTAGACCCCTACACTGCTGCTGACATCTCTTTGAGGCGCGCGTGGAACACTGCGCGCCGTGACCCGAGCTTGGTCCTTACCGGGCGGCGAGCTACCCATTGCTCGCCACCCGCAAGCTCGCGCCTACGGTGGCCGGGAGTCCGCAATCGACTCCCGACGCCCGGGGCGTCTCCTCCTGCGGCGGCTAGGGACGTGAGGGCGCAGAGACTGCCACTCCCTCACGCGCCCCGCCTCCCCCTTCGCGAGCATTACTGCTTCGCAGAAGGAGGTGACGGCTTCCCAGTCCCTCTCGCTCCGTACCATGGCTCGCGCCAGGGCCGGACGCGAGAGGTCGCCGCCGCTGTATAACCGGCCTTGCCTGTGGATACCTTAGTTAATTAAGGCCTCCAGTCAAGGCATAAAAACTTCAAACTAAAGCGACTAAGGGCACCCCTTCTGGGTATGGACCTCGGTTTTGGGCATCGCTGGTAGAGGACAGCAAGGCACGAGCTGGATGGGAATGATTATTATTTAGGGACGAATTTAAAGCTAGCGTCAGCGGTGCGAGCTGGCTCGAGCAAGGGGCAGGGTGGAAGCAAGGGTCGGGGCGGAAAACGTTGCACTGATCTTGGAAGAGCTTATCGCATTTTTGATAATATTGCTCGTTTGCTTTGTTGTTAAAATTGCTAAATTTGAAATAAACGGCTAATCCCGCGGCAGCAGTACGGATACGTCCCTTTCACTAAATGCTACACTGTACTCTACCACCAATTCATTTTCACTGTTTTGATAATATTAAGTACCCATTGTCTTTGTTGCAAATGACGCGTTACATTCGTTATTCTTTTATGTCATTCTTAACTTCAGATAAGTAGATAATCTCATAGCAGCACTGAGTTTCAGTGCCTCACTGACATTCGACCAGTTCATTAAAGCTTTTTACTACTATTGCCCGTTTGCTTTGTTGGTAAAATTGCTTCAGGCCGTTTAGTGTTTAGGCGTTGCGTTTTTAATTCGATAGCAGCTCAATACCAGCTGGTTTATTGCTGACATATTCTTATTATGGACTAAAATAATTCAAATTTAGCCAAAATGAAGGGTGATGTTTTAGACGTAAATTAACTTATTAGTTCGCAATATTTTTTTAAATACAGACATAAAAGGTGTTGCACTCAAGGATCAGAATTTAATTCGATCATCAGGTTATTCTTTACTTAACTCTTCGTCTAAATTCTTCACAGGTACGAAGACCAACCTACGATATAAATATATCAAGATTGAAGGCTAAATGAAATTCATAAAAATAGATTCAGTAAGCCCAAATAAATTCAAAGGATACAAAATTATGGCGGAAGGAATCAGGAAATCATATTCGATAGTAGCTATCGTTTTCGGCTTAAAAATGAGTAGTGTAAGTCCGCTGGACCAGTGCGTCTACCCGTCCAGATAAACAGCTAATCCTGGCAAAGCGGCGTTAAACCGCTTACTTTGTGTGAACATTCTACAACTTTCTGCGCGCCTGGTAGTGCCGTGGCAAGAATTTTATTTTGTCGTACAAAAATAATATTGAGTCTTGGGGATGGTGGAGGTTTGTATTATTTACCTTTTTCTTCTTAATTTTCCTGATTCCTCCTTTCCCCAGCTACCAGTGTATATTTTGGATGTTTTGTTATCTTTCCATTCGGATTTTCGAGCCAAACCAATCAGCAAATAAACACAAAGACGAAATAGGCATTGTCAAACATTTTTGATGTGTAAAACGTTTGTACTTACGTTGGAAAAAAAATATAATACGTCAAAATACCCTTTTATCATTTACTACATTGATTTGTTTTCATGTCGCAAAATACTTACTACAAGTAAAAAAATGTTAACAATCGGAATTAGTAAGTATTATCAGTAGGGTACTTATGTACTCTACTATTTCGTCAAGACAAACCGAACGTAAAATAATTTCCTAATAGGTTACTGCGTCTCCATAAATAACGTTTGCTATCAAGGAGAAGTCTATGTCAAAATTTAAATAACATTACAGACACGTCTCCTACCTCTAAATAAATTAACGGACAACAGCGCTATATTATTTACACAAGATATTACATAGCCGCATATTTTTCTAAATTAAAAAAGTTCTTTCGCTAAATTTGTCGGCTTCCGCTAAGCGTTTGTTGGTGTTTTTATGGAACAATGCTCACTGGTTTATTAGGTGTTCAAGTTTTCCTGTACGCTACTTTTCAGTTATAAAAATGAAATATTCACAAATTAATGTACCTATTTATTCTGTCGCAATATTGGTAAATGCAGAATTGAAAAAATTGAATCAAAATTAATTACAGAAATTATCGCTAGTTACAAGGATGGCCGTAATTACCAGCATGTAGGTAGTTAAATGGCATGTAACCAGGTTGGTGTCGACCTTACAGAGTTCACAAGGACGACCCGGGTGAGACTTGCAAAGACCAGGGAAACATGGTACAATAGAGGTGGAACAATGCTGTATTAGTAGGTGAAACAACGCTGCCGAACATATTGATGACGAGGTATACCATGGACGTGACAAGGGACTGACTGAAAAAATGTTTAAAAGTATGGGCACCCGTGAAACTTCTCTAATGCACCCTTTTAATTTGCAAACTCTTTTGAATGAAATAACACCTTTTGTGATGTGCCGTGAAAAGGCCGTCTATTTAATTAGTACGTAACCATCATAGAGTCCCCTGCGACAGCCAAAGTGGTATTTATTTAAAATATTACAAAGTTAAAACTATGTGTAGCAGCAGCGGTGAGGTTTGGTGAAAACCAAGGTGTTTTATAGATTGTGTAGAGGATTCTTTGGAATTAAAACGATGCTTAAGGTTCAACGATCAGTTCTATATTAGCCATCTTAAAATTTACAATAATCAAGGAAGAGGGGTAGGTATGGGTACAATATTTGAATGAGAACCAATCACTGTCGAGAGATATTTATGTATGACGTAGTTTGTAGTATGGTTTTCTGCGTGTAGATGTCGCTACTGGTTTTTGATGTGCGTTTATGGACCAGTAGTTTGCAACACTATGTATTTTTTATGTTACTGTGACTGGTGAAATTAAGTTCAAAAGCGGTTTGAAAGTGAAGAAACTATAATTATATATTTTCTGCCACCTAATGCTACGTTAGGTTAGATTATTTGTGAGTTAATCAATGTGTATTAGTCGATTCATTTCATCTGAATTTTTTCCACTGCGAGACAGATGCCTCCCTGAAGTACCACCATTTCGAGCAGTTGAGTGTTTCCCGCATGCAGCCGATTAACGAAGTTGAGAGTCACTTGTATCGCCCGCCATTTAAATCATTTTATTGCAGGGCACCTTTTGGTTGAAGGTGAAAATGTCAACTTTTACTAACGTGTAATTAAAATATAATTTTAAACAGCCCCACACAGCTGTACCGTTGCATACACTCAGTACAATGTTTTGCGTGTGTAACAATAAGCCTTCCGCAATTTGGAGGGTTTACTGTAATCGCCACGCTTGGCAGGCGGGTTGAAAATCGCAGTATGTTGGTAAAATGCACAGAGACCGCTGCTGCCCATTGTCTAGTAAGTTCCTCAGTCGCCTTTTACGACACCTACGGGAAGATATAGGATGGTGCTATTTTTTACGTCCGGCACTACGTGGAGAACCGTGTATTATGTTACAAAACTGACAAGAAAAAAAGTGTACCTGTATTTATACAAAAGGCTATCATCATACACAAGCACTCACAAAGCTAAAATATCTATGTACGAATAGGCCATCCAAAATATTTATTTAGTGCAGGGACCATCTCAGCCCCTACTAATTACATCTTTGCCAAGCAACTCAAACATGAGCAGATTATGTAAAATGTAATTAAATACACCCATCAAATAACATCACTGGCTTAAACCGTCTAAAGCGGGCCACGCATTATGTATGTTATCTGCCCATTTATAAGACATTCATTAGATTCGGTCCATCCAGCCTAACTCATTCATGTCCACGTCCCTACGTCAATTAATACTAACTAAGGCATCATGCAATCTTTAAATACTAAATAAGGATTGGATTAAGACGAGATTCGCAATCTAATATTTTCCAAATTTCAGCCTCAACTTAACCACTTTTATTGCAACAGTGCAGGGTTGAAATTTGCTTGGCAAATATAATAATACATAATTTGTAACAGACAACCAGTGACGCGGCCCGAGGGTCAAATAAATGGTTAATCTCATGAATAGTGAGCTTCACGGGATTATATTTTGTCTGTGTCCGCTGCGGTTTTCAATTTTAAACATTATATTCTGAGGCATGAGTTTTCATCGTAGGATGAACACAACACGCAAATGTATTTAGCGTAAGCTTCCTTATTGACTGACCGCTACAATGACTGAATCGAACATAAGTGGTTATAGTCTTCACAACTTAAAAAAATATTAATTTGGTAGCAACAAAGAGTGTTCATTTTTTTATAAAACTCTTCAAAAAAAGTCTCAACTACAGATTTTTTTTAACCTGGATCTAATTTAATAAAAAAAAACGTCTTTTTGGAAGCCTTATCTTCCATCTTTATATAACTGGGTCCCTAATATTATGTTTTCCCTGTAAAAACAGTCTCGGCACTCAAATAAACTAAACACATTAAGGACGCGCCAGGCAAGGTTAAAATGACGTGCTTTGATCAGATTCGTCGCAAACTGCTGTAAGTAATGTTATTTGGAATAATATTTATTCTGGTACACGTAGAGTGGATATATGACAATTTTGGGAGTAGTAAATATATAGGTTTATGATGTAAATGTTACGGAAGAGAGGATTTCAACGCATTTAATCATAATCTCGTAAATTACCTGCATGTGGTAAGTATTACTTAATATTTAAATCAAATCTAAAGTTAAGACTGTAGAGCCCACTAATAGTTTTATTTCGTTAAAACACAAAGTAACTTGGTATATGCGCTCCATAATACAAGTAGCTAAATTCGGAGAGAAAATCAGCCAGGTGGAAATATGGGCAAAGATCGTCAGTCAATGGTCGCCTGAAGAAGTACATCACTGTTGAGATAGACCACGGGGAAAGTGGTGTGGTTATTTGATAAATAATGTTCGCAGGGCCAACATGGCCAGAGTTCGCACAAGACAGAGAGGTGTGGAAGGCAAAAGGGGACGCTTTTGCCCATCAGTGGGATATAGAATACTGTAACAATAAACAAGTAGGTACCTATATTTAAACTCATGGAGGTTGTCCTGTCAGCTTTTGACGGCAATCATTCAAATATTTTAAATAAAGCACTCAATTTCCAATGCGGCCATTGTGGGCCCGTCCAAATACCAAAACCCGTATGTATTGTCCATCCCAATTTTGTGCTAACAAAATAGAAGTTAAACTCCACACGTTGAATGCATTAATAATAATTACACGATTAAAGCTACCAGGGTATCATACCACACAAGCTGATGTGATTACAAATTCATTTAAATTGTAGCCCAAATAGTAATATTTACCCTAATGCCTACGAAAGGGGTGATTTGGGGCTGTTTGCAAATATACGCATACATATTTATATGCATGTATAGATTAGTATCGTTAATTAGAATTTAGTTGACAGTGTTGGAAGCTCCAGTTCCTTGGAATTTGAAATCTAATTAAGTTTGGCATGTATCTTCGTGTAAATTAGTTCTATATACATGGTGATTTCGTCATATTTAGGGTTTAGTTTTGCCTTCAATTCCGGTTGTATGCACTAACATAGGTACTGAAATCTAGTCAAAGAACATCATCGTCATTTCAGCCGAAAGACAATTTCAGCCTAATTTTGGGAGGTTTGCCATAATCGCCACACTTGCCAGGCGAGTTGGTGATCGCAGTATGGTGATGAAATCCGAAGAGAATGCTGCTATTGAAATTGTTGCTAAAGAACATTAAATTTTTTTAAAAGCGTTGAATCGGGTTAGTGGTTCTTGAATTAAAAATTCTTTAAAGATAGACATAAAAATAATACATCTCGTAAAATTTTCATTTGATTATGCAGCTACATTTATATTCATTTCATCATAAAATATTTTACACGTATACATTTTGTGAAGAATCATTCTAAACCTACTCATAACGAAATTAGACCCTCTGTATTTATTGTGAGCGTTAATCAAAATGAAGTGACTTATAAATTCGATTTTGCTCTCGAAAATAAATGTTTCCAACATAATATACCTATGATTTTTTTTTTTCCAAAAGTTTCAAAGTAATTTTTATTATTATTGACCATACTATCTTACAATATATACATAATTTCAAATCAATCAGCTACAAGCTAACATTTTAAATTTGATTAATGTTACCAATATCTAATGAGCCGGGTTAATTTGAAAATTATTAAATTAATTTCATTCAAATTCTTCTCCATCTAGTCCCGTGTGGTGATGTGGGTGTATTATAGTTACACCTCTACCCTATTCTTTGGGGAAACAAGACGTCAAGTTATGTTATGTTCTACTTCAATATTGGATTAATCTGGTGGATAGGTTCCACTGCCCATAGTACCTACCTGTTAATGAATAATAAAATAAAAATAAAAAACAATAGTTCTGGATCTATTGTTCTGAAGACGTTAAGTGAAAAATCAAATTCTATGACGAAAAATATCTTGTGTGCTTCTTCAGTATCACTTACAAATTGTATGTTTTATCACATTTGATCCAATTTTGCTGTCCATATGTTTTTCTACAGTGAAATGACGTACATAAGTACACAAAAAAGAGGCTATTAGCATAAATAGATATTTGGTCAACATTTGTCTAACACAAATATTTTACCACCTTCTAGTTTTTTATATATATTATATTCTTTATATTTCGGACAACAATGATCCATCGGGTTAGTAAACAACAATACAACTTAATACTAGTGTTAGTAGGTAAAACAAAATTCAAAACAACATAGAATAAACAGTATAATATTAACTACTACTCTCTTCCCTAACTCTCATAGGCCACCAATTATACAAAAATTAGAAGACAAGAGAAAAATAACAGAAAAACATATGTACAAAAGTGTTGCATATTGCACAATACCAAGTAGCGTAACTGCGTGAGCGATAATTGGCCACAATTTTTTGTGCATGTTCTAACCAACTATCTCCATAGACTCAGATGAAAACTTCAGTTTGTACCTGTCATCATTTCACCGGGATTGTGGGTGGACCTTTTAAGAATCACTATATACTCTTAATTTCTCCCACCAAATCTCTTAAATGCAATTAACAAAACGTACCATCGATCAATTACATCTTAAATCTTCCCTTGAACAGTAAATCAGATACAGCTACATCATCAGTAACACGCTGCTCTGTGGGCTCCCAAATAATCGCTCAGACGGCCTCGACAAGACAAATGACTGGCGTTGACCATCTATTAGTACACCGTCGACAGATCGACAAATACAGATGAGATTTATAAATTACACTCTATTTTGTTTTCATAAGAAAAAGTCTTGTAATTTTCTAGTTAATTGAACTGGCTATGAATTTATTGGTAATTTTTCAGTGGGTGAATAACTTATTAAACAATCACCGAATTGCGTAATCAAGATAAATAAAATTAGAGTTTAAAAACACTAGAAAAACACGCTTTTATAAATGCACGTAAAAACCAAAAACTTAATCGTGTTCAAAGTTCACATTAGAAGACCTTTCTAACAAGTCCAAACACGGGTATGATACGATATTACATCATGGAATGCCAGTGCCTATCTTCCGGCTCCATCATCAGATCAGTTGAACAGTACCATATTATTGTATTGTCACTAGAACTACATACAGTTGCCAATTTTCATGACGCTATGATCCTTGGAAGATGGTAAAATTAGTTACTTTAGATTCCATTACATAGTTACATACAGGTCGACCTAATAAAAGTGTGTTAAAAATGTGAATGTTAGATAAAAATCGCCCAGTTATCAGAGAGGTATGTCGCTGTAGTCGAGATACAGGTTTTTCACCTAGCTCTATTACAGATGCATGTTAAACTATTTTCATTAGAGTCTAAATTTTTTTTCTCTACGCAAAATGGAAGTTGTAATGTTAACATCTTTGGTGTTATTAAATTTAAAAAGAACTATTCAATTTAATTAAATCATAATCGCAATGATTGTAGGATATCTTCATCCATTAATCTAATATATAAAATAAATAAAATAAAATAAAAAATAAACAATACATTACTAATTCATTGCTTCATACGTCGGAAAAAATTGTCTGCTCAGTAATGTAAATAACGCAATGAATTTTGTAAAATTCTCAAAATGACACCCGTTGTTGCTAGTATAGTGAGTTACCTACCTCGCTGGCTATTTCATCGGTCCTCTTAAAATTCAATATGACTGCACGGTAAAATGACGACGGGAACGAGTATACGCGTTTCAGCGTCACTATACGAACGTCAAAATAACATAAGAAAGTCCCTCAAAACGTCCGCACCTTTCCACCACTTCCTGGCCGGACGTAAAATTATCGCAGCGGGGTTATATCGTGCACTGAAAACGGCAACAGACTATAGACCAGCGTGCTGATAAATAAACTGTTCGATTTTCCAGTCCCGGTGCGATATTATTACGCGCGTAAAAAAAAACCACCGTTATGTAAATGAACTAATATTATAACGAGGAAAGATTTGATTTTTTGTATGTATGTTTGTAATGGATAAACTATAAAATTACTGAACCGATTTAAAAAAATATTTTATCTATAGTAAGCTACATTATCACCAAGTTACATAGGCTATATTTTATCCCGCAAAATACACAGTTCCTGTGAGTCACGCGGACGAAGTCGCGGGCGAAGTGTTAGTGACTTATATACATATATCATGATAACTCAGTTACCTACACAAGCGTCTAAAACAAAATGGTGCTTAATAGTTTAAAAGCTTTTTTATTTGACGTGTGAATGATTACAATAAATGGATAGAGGAGCACTTCCGATAGACGTTATAAATGTATTTTGTTAGATGCTCTTTTAACTCTAATAGGTACGTACTTTGCGTCTTCCATATTGGAAAAGAAAGAATAAGGAAATATTCTCTTTACTGAAAGGATCTTTATAAATCCGTTTCTTTTTCCTCATTATTTCGTATCTCCTTCAGTTGACATTAAATTATATTCAACCCGGATGCATGCATGGATCTTATTGGACTCCTTTATTCGCCCTCACGGGTATTGTCATGTGAGGTACTTACATTGTATTATATACTACCTATAGATAGTTACTCTTTGGTTATAGTTCTTGGAATCAATCAAAATACATAATATCACTCACATACTTTTGTAAAACAGTGTCGGCCAATTTTTCTTTGCTTCATTTCCTTTATGGTCCAAGATTTTTTCCCCGCAAAACATTCGTAAACAAAGAAAGTGCTTCATAACCACTGATCTCCCGGTACCGACCGGGTACAAAGTGGGAAGTGGGTGTACCGGTTTCAAACCGGATGCCGCCAGCTAGAGGGCGCAATATCCGCTTCCTAAGAAGCAGCGAGGAAGTTCTGTTTATAGTAAACTTCGTTGAGCTATGCGCGCCTGGTACCACTGCATGGCTAACCATAGCAATGTGGATGGTCTTAAATTGAAAAGATTCACTCAGGTTATCATCAATGGACGTGGAGGAAAAGAAAATAAACACGAAAATGTGGAAGGTGTTACTAAACAGTAAGTAGTTCTCTTTTAAGCCACGTTCCTATGAACGTACGAATCATAGTGTCCATCTAATTATATTTCTATAAATGGAAACAGGGATATAAATGGTGTGTATAAATTGAAAGAAAATAAATTCATCGAATCCGAAATATTCTGTGTACCAAACCATTTTATGAATTTATAAATTTTTTACATTACAGGAAGACTTCTTTATCCAGTACAATAATAAAAAAAAACCAAGAAATTATACTTTACAAAACCTGCAGAGCACTAAAATTCTAATTGGACGAGTCTAATAGAAAAGAAGTTACAATAAAAATAAAAAATAAAAACTTTTTAACAAAAAATTAAACCGCCGAAAAAACTGAAAAGCATAAAATAATAAACCTTAAAATTATGAGTTGGCGCTTTGAGTGATTTTTGTTCATTGATTTTTCAGCGCCGACTCAAAATTTTAAGGTTTATTATTTTATGCTTTTCAGTTTTTTCGGCGGTTTCATTTTTTGTTAAAAAGTTTTTATTTTATATTTTTTTTGTGACTTTAATGTACTAATAATAGTTGGCAAAGTATACCCTATCCAACAAAAAAAGAATGATCAAAATCGGACTACTCTGTATAAAGTTATGTGTGGTTATACATTACAATCAGTGAGTGAACAATCAATCATCCCCTGTTTTCCGACCCTTAGGGTTTGATTTTGTTTTCCAAATTTATATGGGACCACCTTGGGAGTATACTCTTTCCAATAGAAGAAGAATTGTCACAATCAGACCACTATGTAAAAAGTTATGCGTGGAGTTAACTCAGCCTAACAACCGTTTACGCTGAGTACGCAGCCGCCAACCTACGTAATAAAGTGCAACCTAGTAATAAGATCAAATTCATGTTATTCCATTTTATTGTTTGTAAAATCAGTCTTGACATCAGCCTTCAACGTAATACACTGTTTTTCTATAATTAAAGTAATTGTAATAAATAAAGTTTTTTTTAACTTAATTCCCGATCGCCGAAACATAACTGGCGCAGTCGGTAGGATCGCGACGCTCTTCGTTCGAATACAACTCTTCGGTATAAGAGTGACGGTTCTCAAATCGTTCCTTCGCGATCCGCAAAGAACCTATCTTGCGGTCGGGCACCTGTATAGAAGCAAGAACGTGCTTCTCCGGAGAATTGGAGGAAGCTGTTGGCAGATACAAGACTCGACAGGAGATGCAGTGGCTGCTTTGGTAAGTGCTCTCGTACCACCAAGTGTCCTTGCTCTATTTCCTGCCTTAATGTAATTTTTGTATTTTATTTGTACTAAATGTGTGTCTGTCTATAAGCTAAAATCGCGGTAGGCACCCATTTGTTATAGCGTTAAGATATTCCGTGAAATTCCACGTGAAATATTACACTTCTATTGTTCTGTTTGAGTGCCATTAGACAGGTAACTTACAGTAAAACAATGTCGCTCAGAGATTATGATGCTAACTATAAACCATACAAACTAATTGCAGATTTGATGCCAAGATATGATGGCAATCCCAAATTACTTAGATATTATATTAGAGAGGTAGAAAGCCTATTAACGCTAACTAGTGAAGCAGATCGGTCGCATCCGGCATTTATCTGCCTGATTAAAAGTAGGCTAAGTGGCCCAGCTATCGATGCTATAGCATTTGAGGAATATCTTACTTCCTGGGAGTCAATTAAAATCGCTTTAACTAGACGCCTTGGAGAGCCACGGAATGAGATCCAAGTAATGCAGGAGCTCACACGGGTACGTAAGTCAAAGAATGAAGACGCGGAAACCTTTGGCAAGCGGCTCCGCGAACTATTAGATACGTTATACTCTGTAGGGGAACATCTTACTAAATCGTACTATGAAAAGATGGTAATTGAACAGTACATAAATCAGTTAGATTTTCATGTGTCATTAGGTGTGAGAATTGCGAAACCGGAAACATTTGAAGAAGCTATTATTGCAGCTAGGCAAGAAGAGGCTAGGCTTGCATATAATAGGTCTAATAATTTTAATAGCCTTTCAACATCTCAAGCGAAACCAAAGGAGTTGCCTAAGCAGCAGCTTATCAATAGTCCTTTTCATCCTAATCTAGTAAATCCAACAATTTTGCCATATAAGCCCCAGCAGAATAACATGACCCCAGAACAACGACAACAATGGATACAGTCTATGTTGCCCTGGAAAAACCGACCAGCATCAGGTAACTTCAGACCAGGTGGCTCAGGTAATGTTAGAAGCGGAAACTTTAGGAACCAACCGAACGTCCCTAAACAGCAGATTAATCCACCTGAGGTGTCATCGGACGTCACTATGCGTACGGCAGGTAAGCCAGAAAAACCACAGTTTGCGTCGGGACAGCTATTCTATATCCCGAGCCAAATGGAAGATCAGGTGCAACCAATACCTATTGATAGTGAGTTTTTCAGTCAGTTATTAGACATAAATAGCGATGTCTCTGAACCCAAAGTAGATATAAACGAGCAACAGGTAAGTCAAGAACAGGATTTTTCTTTGGACCCCAATCAAGACAACCGGACATAGTTTCCATTAACTTACAAACTAAACAATTTCTACCATATATTGAGTTGCCAGAATTTAACGGTAAGTTTTTAATAGATACAGGAGCGAGTCATTCTGTTATTGCATCTGAGGAAATTTTTGGTACCATTTTTGAATACTGTGTAGAAACAGAGCCATATCAAATAGTTACGGCTCATAGTTCATCAGTGCACGACAAAGTTGTGTACCTGCCCTTACCCCCTGCGTTCAATAGCGATATAATCCATAAATTCCTAATATTTGATTTTGATTCAAAGTACAAGGGTCTAATAGGATTCGATCTTTTAAAAAAGCTGAAAAGCAATATTGATTTGAACAATAACGTGTTACGAACATCAACGGCACAAGTACCTATTCACTTCAGCTCTCCACCGCAAAAGATAAAAATCGATCCTAAGTGTGAAAAGCTAGTCACGGTTAAAACTAACTACGTGGATGGACAATACTTACACGATGATTTTTTTTGGTCAGATAACTTAAAATCTCCGGCAGCTATAGTTAACGTTAGTAATGGTTGTTTTAAAACTTCAGTAATTAATTATAGTGATGATAAAAAATATATTCTAGATAAGAGTTCAATGGAATTAGAGTCTTATAACGAGGATAATAATATTCAAAGTCATAACATTAATGCCGTACAAGTGCAATCAGACATTGATAGTATATTAAATGAGAACTTGAAGAAAATTCGTACAGGGCATATGAATGAGGAAGAAAAGCGTGAAGTTACTAGGCTATGCTATCAGTATAGGGACCTATTCTATTCAGAAGATATTCCGTTGACGTTTACACACGCAGTCAAACATGAACTTAGAATAAGCGATGATACGCCAATTTTTGTACGTAGTTACAGGCAAGCCCCGCAACAACGCGATGAGATCCGTAAACAGGTAGACAAACTTTTAAAGCAAGGCATTGTCAGAGAGAGTATATCTCCTTGGTCATGTCCCGTGCATATTGTCCCAAAGAAACCTGATGCATCAGGAGAAGTTAAATGGAGACTTGTAATCGACTACAGACGACTAAATGATCGTATAATCGAAGACAAGTATCCTTTACCTAACATTCACGACATCTTAGATAGATTAGGGCGTGCCCAGTATTTTACAACCCTGGATCTCGCCAGCGGCTACCACCAAGTCGAAATGCACCCTAATGATATCGAAAAGACAGCATTCACAACTGAACGAGGGCATTATGAGTTCCTAAGAATGCCCTTTGGTCTCAAAAATGCACCAAGCACTTTTCAACGCTTAATGGACCATATTCTGAGAGGAATAGATAACGTTTATACTTATTTAGACGACGTAATTATTATATCAACATCCTTACAACAACACATGGAAAAATTAAAACAAGTATTTGACCGGTTTAAAATTCACAATTTGAAAATTCAGTTGGATAAATCAGACTTCTTACAAAAGCAGGTTAGCTTTTTAGGACACGAACTTACAAATGAGGGCTTGAAACCTAACAAGGATAAAATTAAGGCAGTATTAAATTTCCCGTTGCCTAAGACTCAGAAAGACATAAAGGCTTTTCTAGGCCTCGTGGGGTACTACAGGAAATTTATTAAGGATTTCGCGAAGTTAACTAAACCAATGACCTTATGTCTTAAGAAAAATAGTAAAGTTTTTCATTCTCCAGACTTTTTAGAAGCTTTTAATAAATGTAAACAAATCTTAACAAATGCCCCAATACTACAATATCCTAATTTTGATGAACCTTTCGTGCTCACCACCGATGCATCGGATGTAGCATTAGGTGCTGTATTGTCACAGGGCATTGTAGGTTCCGATAAGCCGATAGCTTATGCATCTCGGACACTGTCAGACACCGAATCTCGGTACTCTACGATAGAGAAAGAGTTACTAGCAATAGTGGGGGCAATCAAGTATTTTCGTGCCTATCTTTATGGCAGGAAGTTCGTTATTTACACAGACCACAGGCCTCTTACTTGGTTAATGTCACTGAAAGATCCTAACTCCAAATTAACTAGATGGCGTTTAAAGCTCGCAGAATACGACTATAAAGTAGTGTACAAAAAGGGTCGTCAGAATACTAACGCCGATGCCTTATCTCGCGTTAAAATATTTCACGGTAGTATGGATTCATTAGCAGTCAACTTAGATGATAATGAGGATGATGAAATAATCAACAGAATATTTGAGAACGCTCGTAGAGAAGCCGAAAATGAAACAGAGGCACCCGTGCCCCAATATAATGACAATATCCCATCATTAAACCCTAGCGTTCTCCCATCTCACATAGAGACAGAATCAGATAGTATGAGCATAGTGTCAGCCGAACCTGAATTAGTCTCTACACGACACACACAACCGGATAATGAAAACAAGGGCATACCTATAATATCGGACGCTATAGATCGCCAACTGAAACAATTTCACATTAGATCAACACCAGGCTCAACTTATAGAGTAGATAACAGATCCACTAACGCAAAAGTAGTCATTAAAGATGTTTTTATTCCAATTAATAATACAGAATCAGAGATAGTCAGATTTTTAAAGGAACACACAATTGCCGACCGAGTTTTTCATTGTTATTTCCATAGTGAAGAACTATATCATGCCTTCTCTAGAGTCTATACTACTATATTTAACGAGCGTGGCCCAAAATTACTTAAATGCACTACGCGGGTGACCCTAGTAGAGAACAAGACGGAACAGCAAGAGTTAATAAAAAAATATCACGAAGGAAAAACAGTCCATCGCGGTATTCAAGAGACCTATAAACAGTTGCACAGAAATTATCACTGGCCTAACATGTTACTTACCATTCAGAGATTTGTTAATCAGTGCGAGATTTGCTTGCAGTCAAAATACGAGCGCAATCCTCTAAGACCACCTCTGGCCATTACCAATACACCGCGGAAGCCAATGGAACACATATTTATGGACCTTTATTCAACAGGAGGAGTAACTTTCCTCACAATTATTGATAATTTCTCCAAATACGCTCAAGCAGTTCCTTTAAATGCGTGTAGTAGTGTGCATGTAGCAGAAGCATTGCTAGACGTTTTCTCGGTTCTAGGTTTACCAAACAAAATAACCACGGACTCAGATACTAAGTTTGATAATGATGTCATAAAAGATATCTGTGCCTTACATAATATTCATATACATTTCACGACACCGTATAACCCGAACTCGAATTCACCCATCGAACGTTTACATTCCACATTAGCTGAAATAATTAGAATTCAAAGAATGACCAATAAAGACGACCCCATGCAGCTCATCATGAAGTATTCTATTATTGCATACAATAACTCTATCCATTCAGCAACAGATTATACACCTCATGAGCTATTATTTGGACACACAGCATCTAGAAATCCGCTAGAACTATACTATCCCAAAGAATTTTATCAGGATTACGTTATTAAACACCGCGCTAATGCCGAAGCAGTTCAAGAATGTATCGCAGCACTTATGTCTAAAAACAAGGAGCACGTGATTTCTAAACGAAACCAAGCAGCAGAAGAAATCATGTTCAAGGTAGGTGAGACCGTTTATAAGCAGATTGCAAAGTCAGCACGCAGCGATAAAACTAAGCCTGTCTTCAAAGGACCCTACAAGATCATCTACCTTCATCCAAATAATGTGGCTGAAATCATAGGTAACCACCCAAATTCTAAGTCCATCAGGGTACACTTCAAGTTACTACGGAGGCCTCATCTTGTTGCAGGACCCTCGTCTCAGGAGCCGTCGTGCTCAACGCAACAGGAATCATAACCTTTGACCCCGTTAATAATGAAAATGGTATCCTTCTCCTAAAACAAGGACAGCTCCTTAAACAAGATAACTACTTTAGTCTCGCTTGCATTTACAATACTACTAATCTTCATTTAACTTCCATCCAATTAATGTCGTTATATGCAAGCACTAAAGCAGCTGAAAGTGTAAAATCAGGAGAGCTACATCAAACATATAGAAATCAAATAGAGTATAGCTTAGATGAAATAGGTAAAAAGATGAAGTTTTTAAGCCCGCAAGTTAGAAAAAGGCGCGGCTTGATTAATGGGTTAGGTACTGTTGTTAAATCCATAACTGGAAATCTCGATCATGATGACGCAGCAAAATTCGAAGAAGAAATATTAAACATAAGGAATAATATTAATAATGTTCAAAATATGCAAAGGAAGTCCTTAGTTCTAGCTCAAAATACAATAAATGAGTTTGGAAATCAATTAAGTAAATTGGATAGGAATCAGAAAAATTTGGCTAATATACTGCAAAACATTACACGTAATCGTAACGACGTAACTAATCATATACATTTTCTAGATATATACGTACAGATAGATTTTAGTTTACAGATTATCTTAGATAAGTTAATGTTGTTAGAAGATGCCATGACGTTTGCACAACTGGGCACCATGCATCCTAGTATAATAAGTCCCCAAAATCTAATAAGGGAATTAATTAACTTAGGTAACATTTATTCGTTTAAACCAGTAGCTGTAATTAATCTTAGTAATATTCATAGAATAGAAAAATCAATTAAAGTTAAGGCTTATAGTACAGTACACTCTATAAACTTTATCCTAGAAATCCCATCAGTAGCCCCACAAACCTATGACCTTATCCATCTCTACTCCATTCCCAATAAAAATAACCTAACTATTATCCCTAAATCCAAATACCTTGCACTTGGAAACGATGAGTACGCATACCTAGAAGAAGACTGTCAACCCCTCACCGATGACATCCACCTTTGCAAGACCCTGGACACTAGAAGAATTGAAGACACCGAAGATTGCATCCCATCCCTCATTCAGCATCGTCAAGCAAACTGTACACATGCCAAAATGAGCCTAAAAAGAGGAAAAATTCAAAAGATCGCGGATAATACTTGGCTACTTGTCCTGAAGGAAGATGAAATTGTCAAAACACAGTGCAATACTAAGACAGAATACAAAAGGCTCACTGGGATTTATCTCGTCACACTAACAGAAGATTGTCAAATTAATGTCATGAACAGAACATTACGAGCACACACAGACACACTCGTCATCAATGAAATCATACCGCTACCAGAGCAACATCAAGTCGTAGAAGAAACAGTTCAACATGAATTACAATTAGAAGACATCTCACTAGACAGCATCCATGAACTAATCAACAAAGCAAGCGACCTCTCCGTACCAGATGACATCAATTGGCCAATGATGATGGCCACGCCAAGCTGGACTACAGTACTCCTCTACATCTTATTAGTAGCAGCAGCATTCTGGAAGCTGTACAAATGGAAGATAGCTAAGACTTCAGAGGACATCAAAGGCAGCGAGAAAACCAAAGGCAGCGTGGACGCCGCCAGAAGCAAGAGTTGCTTCTATCTTATGGAGGGAGGAGTTAACTCAGCCTAACAACCGTTTACGCTGAGTACGCAGCCGCCAACCTACGTAATAAAGTGCAACCTAGTAATAAGATCAAATTCATGTTATTCCATTTTATTGTTTGTAAAATCAGTCTTGACATCAGCCTTCAACGTAATACACTGTTTTTCTATAATTAAAGTAATTGTAATAAATAAAGTTTTTTTTTAACTTAATTCCCGATCGCCGAAGCATAACTGTGGTCATACATAAAAAAAAAAATACGCGTCGAATTGAGAACCTCCTCCGTTTTTTTTCGTCAGTTGAAAATGGTGAACAGTGCAAGATTGCAAAACGATTACAGAAACCACATCGCTTCGTCTCCTCTCTTCGCTACACAAAAAAGACTAGAATACTAAAGACTATTAGGGAAATAGTTATTTCTGAAGTGCTTTGGCACAATAGCTTAGTCTGTTTGCTGTAGTAGAGGAGTCGACGAAAAAAAAAAATATACGCGTCGACTTGAGAACCTCCTCCGTTTTTTTCGTCGGTTAATAAAACAAATAGATTAATTATGAGATCTATTATCTTCTTCACCAATAAAAATAATTTGTATCAAATAGAAGAAAGTACCTATTTAAGAAAAATATTGTCCACATTTTACCGAGCAAATAGGTAACTTTTAAGAGTTACCAAAGTACCAGGACCGCATATCCGGCAAGAAGTAATGACCACAAAATCCTACCATAAATACAGCTGCCAAAAAGATTGGAGTTAAAATTGCCAAGTATATAATCTTTTCTGCATGTCTCGACGTAATGAACGGCCGCCAAGCATTGAGCGTTGTTTCTCGACCCAATTGTCTCGATACTGACGCTGCATACGACACCAAACTGTTTTATTGCGAATAAAATTAAACTGCGCGTCCATTTTAATGTCCTTAGTCGAATTAATGACTATTGCGTTTTAAGCTACGTTTTTGTTCGTAAGTTTGGATTTGTTAATATACGTTCAGAGGTTTTATGTGTGTTTATTGTCATTCATTCCCATTTCTTCCCATGGGTGTCGTAAAAGGCGATTACGGGACTTACTAGAGAATGGGCAGCAGCGTTCTCTATGCATTTAACCACCATACTGAGATCGCCAACCCGCCTGCCAAGCGTGGCGATTATGGCAAAGCCCCCCAAATTGGGGGAGGTCATGTCCAGCAGTGGACGTATTACGGCTGAAATAATTATTTTCATTCATTACATTAGATGTAAGCGTTAACTAAAATTAATGTCGTAATTATTTAATTAAGTAAGTATATATTTCTATTTTATTTTCGCGCCATCTTAATTCATAATATCAAACGATTTAGACGGTCAATAAAATTTTTTGTAATAACTTTCTTAATTAACGTAGTAGATTTTGTCTTATTTTGTAGATTCATTTTAATATCTCAGAAACTAAAATTTTTTTTGTTTAGTTGATAGCTGTTAGTGAAATATTTTGCCCCCTCTCCCCATACTAAAACTATCTTATATTTTAAAAATGTCTGCAGTCATTAAGAACTGCACCACCATTTCCACAGTACGACTAGCCCAAATATGTCTTTAAAATATCGCAATAAAATTCAGCTAACGCAGCGTCGGTAATGAGAACACCAGGACAACAGAGGAAGACGAGGGTCTTAACAATTGGAGCTCGGCCAGCGGTGACCGACCCCTACCGACGGTATTTGACATTGTTATTGCTGCGACCACTCGTTGAATATTGAGACCGAATAGGTGTGGGACTGTGGGTATTACGTTTATTGGCAGTCTTTTGTTTTGGGAAATGAGACAAATTTTAGTGAAAAAAAAAAAAAAACTATTGCAGAATGGTAAATAGTTATAACCTACCGACTTTAAGTCACCTAGCATGCAGAGAATCAAGTTATTTCATTGAATAAAACGAACATTATTTTCTGAAATATCTTTAATTTGAAGTGTCTACCTACCTTTTTTAACAAAGACCTTGACAGTAACTAAAAACAAAAAATATGACACAAGCCAGTTGCCCAAGCCAAGCCACGAAGTTATCTTCTACACGATATGTTTTCCTAGTATTCTTTTACGCAAGACGCTAAACAGATGACAGGATATTTCTTTTTTATCCAAAAAGAAACAAGAGAATACCGAGAAAGGAAAGTATAATAAAGCATTAATATTGTGAAAGTATATACTGAGGAAATAAATAAGTCCAAATAGCAGGAAAACTGTAATTGCTCTCAGTTATTGCACTTTATAAGTTCCTGAGAATTTCTGTGACCTCATTCGCCATTGGCAATTATTTATTGCACGTGGTTATTATTTCTTTTGATAAATGATGTTACTTTCAATTTTATTATCGGCACGAGATAAAAGTACAAAAGTTTAGTTCGTTAGCTACCTATTCAATGCTGAGAGATTTTTTGTGAATCAAACATTTTGTGGTAAAAATTCCATTGAAATAAAGGACGTGTCTTTTAAGAGGCCTGTTAACTATTATAATGCAATTAGATAGAACAGAAAATTGATTGAGGTTTCTATTCTTTGTCGAAAACCACGCTACTTCATCATCATCATAATTTTAGCCGAGAGACGTCCACTGCTGGATATAGGCCTCCCCCAATTAGGGGGGTTTTGCCAAAATCGCTTACCAAGTGGGATGGCGATCGCAGTATGGTGGTATAATGCAAAGAGAACGCTGCTGCCTATTCTCTAGTAAGTCCCTTAGACCCTTAATTGCCTCTTACGACACGTATACGGGAAGAAATGGGATGGAGTTATTCTTTAAGTCCGCCACTTATCTTCTGAAAATCGTTTCACAATCCAACCACAGACAAATTACCATCAGCCAACATAAACAGTCATTTCAACTAAAGATTGCTTCGAAACGATTTCAGACCACATTTAGTTAAAAGAGGTTTAATATTTAAACTAGTACTGCCGCCTGCCAGTATTGCCTGAATCTCGTTATCTCCCAGCTCAGACTTAATTTAGTAAAATTGAAACGGGCTCTGTATATTTACTTTTTTATTAATCCTTAAAATAATATGCCAACTGCTAAAGTTGTTCGGGCATCAGATTAAGAAATGGCTCTGTAAAGGAACGTTGTTCCGAAACAGAATTTATATTAGTTTCTATTTGTCTGTTGAGAGAAAATTGTGTTGGAATAAATATAAGACGATTTCGGACTGATAGACTTGCCTTGAGATACCTCTTTTCTAAATTTAAGGTCATTTTTTTCATGGCAAAAATTCAGATATCAGAATTTGTTCAAGACAAATCTTGAACAAATTCTGATATCTGAATTTTTCTTTCAACAAAGGACTTTTCAAATATTAACATTGCCGTTTTCTTTTTGCTTATAAAGCAAATTGAATTTGTGAATTTAATCTTTAATAGGTGCTGTATTACCTTCAAATACCACGTGCCTGGGTAACTTAAGGCCCATACAGATGAGGCGTGCATAGTTGCTAGACGCGCGTTTGTTTGTGTCATATTGTGTTGAACTTCTCAGTACAGATTTTGATTAAATTGTGGCTATGGAATTAATTGTAGCTTATTTTACGTTGGTAGTTTCTATTTAAGAGCATTTTACGTTTATTTTCTGCTGGATTGAAATTCCCTGAACAAATAGCAAAGCGTGGATCCGTGAACATTTGATGGTGTATTAAAAAAAAAAATAGAGGTGTATGACCTTTAAATATTACGTAGTTGAGTAAAATAGCGTCGGTGTAATCAGCCTGAAATTTTCCCACTGTTGGGACACAGGTCTCGTCTCTATGAGAGGGAACTGGACGTAATCCACCATGCAAGCCCAGTGCGGGTTGATAGCGATCAAATGTCTTAGAATGTTTGGTTCTAGGACATGCCGGTTTCATCACGATGTTTTCCTTCAACGTTTTGAGAGCTATGTTGATGAAATAATTTAGGTACACAAAGTAAAGCGCCTTTCAGTGTTCAAACCTACGAACTCATTATCCACGATCGGCACCACTGAGCCACCATTGCTCTTATAGTAGTCATAGCTTAGGGTTCATACAGATGAGGCGTGTATAGTGACGAGAAGCGCGTTTGTGACGTAACGCCCGTGTATGCAGGTTTCATGTACTAAGCGCTGCATTCAGTCTTTGTGTTACTAAGATTATTTTAGCTTACACTCATATATAGTACAGTTTAATATGTATAGTTACGGTAAGTATAGAAGATGGTTAATAAAAGTCTTGAAAAACTTACTCTGTTTAATTTTGATACGAATTTCGTCTACATCGTTCCTACAGATTCTGTAGCAACGATGTAGACGAAATTCGTAAGGCTAAGAAAGATCTTAAAATTATCCCCAAAAGTCTTTCTGTAGTACAGAAAGACTTTTGGGGATAATTTTAAGATCTTTCTTAGCCACAACTTTCTCATAAAAACGAACAGGTCGACTCCGTCAATTAACAACGTTCCAAATCTAGTTGTAAACTCAAATCAATCAGTGGTATCAACAAAAATATATGTTTTTGACATATTGACACAAGAATGCGAGAATTTTCCTACGGTTCTTTGTTTTACTGGTAAACCATTTACGATATATAGAAACGATTTTCACATTAACCAAACGACGTACGACGCACGAATGAAGTAAAAGCGAGGAGTCCTCAAAGTAGGTATACGCTATATAATCAAAGAACTGAACCGTATATTGTGGCAATAGCTAATAAATTCCGAACAACAATTTTATGCTCGATTTGGCTTCACCACACAACGAGTAGGTACGTGAATTTTAATGCCGTAAAAGGGAGAACTTTGCCTAGCGTATGTATTTTATACATCTTTGTTTAGAGTTCCGTATCCATAGGGTGCCAAGGGGACCCTATAACTACGGCTCCACTGTCCGTCCGTCTATCACAGGGCTGTATCTTTCTGCCAGGGTCGCGGACTTTTTCGAAAGAGTTACCCTGGCACAGGCAACTGAAGGAACACGGGTGAGTTTTAGTCAATAACAGTCTGACACGCGCTCTCGCTCCGCCCAGAACGGGAGACGTCATTTGAAGATTTCCCAACCAAAAAAAAGGGCTGTATCTTTTGAACTGCAATAGATAGACGCTTGAAATCTTCACAGAAGGTGTAATTTTATGACTGCTATAACAACAAATAATAAAAATATGTATTGTTAAATATTGTGCGGTGGTACAGAACCCTTCGTGTGCGAGATTCCCACTTACAGCCGTTTTTTATGAAAAACCGCCTCGTCTGTCGCCGGTGGTGTTTGATGCGCATTTCAGGGCTTATATGAAGAGCACGCATTATTTTCAGTGTTTTATTTAGTACCGTGTTAGGGATGTGCGTAAAAGTAGCAATTTATCACCGAGGTACCTACATCACTTTGCACCGCGTTACTGTAGGTATTTTCGAGTATGATTTTTAGGTAGAGGTAAGTATGATGAATGAGGGATTAGAGGATAACCTCGAGGCTGAGTGAACTTAACACCTGTTCCTAATAAGGAATACGGTGTAAAGTTCACTCAGCTTCCATAGAAATGGGAGGACACTCTGAAAACCGAACAAGAGCAGTGTTGTGTCTGGTGAGAAACTGCCCGATGCGCGGTAAACTTTGATTGCGCGATGCAGGATTATACGTGACGTCATTTTGATGCGTAATTCGCATGTAGCGATCTAGATGTCACTACAAGTGGTTTATGTATTTTTGCAAACCTTAACTGTTGTTAGTGGTATTCGGTGCACAACCTTCAGTTCCGGTACTGACGCCAGCAAATCGAGCTACCCGAAAATGTCAAATTTTGCTTATACTTTAGCAATAAAGTTGAAAATGGCTTGAAAAATGATCAATACCAGCTCATTTTTTTAGTAAAAGTCGACAATAAACTAAAATCTACGCCGAATGTAGCAAAATAAAACCGGCATGCGTCCTAGTGTTTCTATAAAATATGTTCACACGAATTAACCGCGCCATATATTCCGCGTGGCAAGGGTGGTTGCTAACGCAGCGATTTTTTAGCGTGACATCAGTTTTATGTAACTACCTACTGTAGCATAGTGTAAGGAATAGAGTACTTGCCACGCGACGGATGAAATACGTAAGTACTAATTTCAAAAGGAGAAAATAAATTCAACATGAATACAGCTGAACATATTAATTTTGCACATAGGCTAGAAGATCAGAAACTTCACGCATGTAGGTTTCACCTAAATTCATTAATTATTTTAATAATTTTAACCAATGATCACATTACATGAATACTTCCATAGTTCAGGGGATTCAATTCTGCGGTGACCCATGCCAGAAAATACCTAAATGACAAAATTGACGCCTAATTAGCCGAAACAGGTTGCAATACAAATAAAAAAGTTAAAATGTAGCGGAATAGTGCTACACTACGTACAAAGCCGACAACATTCGTCACATTAAAGAAATACAGAAATACATATTATTGTATACAATGGAACACATGCTCCCAGTGACAGGAACGAGCACTGAGAATATTGTTGATTCGTCATAATTAATCGCAAGTTAAGTGATATGGTTTTTTTTTCTAATTAAGCCCTACGGCAAAATAGGGGTGTTATAAGTTTCACGAGAGTATTTGGCTATCTGTGGCATTGTAGCACTCAAACGGCTGAACCGATTATGTTATATCTGAAAGGTAACTTAAAGTATTGATTTTTGTTCTAAAAATCGGGCTAGAATGGCGCCACCATGTTTCTATTGCCAAAATATGTAGTGTTGGTTGCGTATCCAATTGCCTGTTATCCAACCCATCATAAAGTTGTATAAATTTCAGCAGTAGCTCCTGCAGGGTGTTCAAATATGATACTTAGGCTTACATTTTACTAGGACATCGCGGTGGCGCGACCATGGTCGCGCTAATAGCAAAATATACACAAGCTTTATGGGGGATATCCCACCAGACGTCCAACATATACATATTTAGCAGTGCGACCATGGGTGCTCCGCTACTAGTATTGTACTGAGATAAAGCCCTTAGATAAGGCTCCATCACCCTCGCCTCGTTATCGCTATTAATCGTTAGTGAGTGTCTCCGTTTGCGTGAAGCTCCCAAATCGTGTTAAAGCCAAATTTCCGTCGACACGCCACTATTGTCTTAGTCTACAGGTAAATAAGTGACAATAGGGTAATTTGTAGGTCTACTTACCGCAATGCATCCACTTAACGCTCAAATGGTTAACCATGACTGGAGAGACACATTTCTGCATATTGTGGAGCTTTTGAGTGGAAATACTTAGTGAACATTTTGATTAAATTGTTTGTGTTTTAAGAATTTTACGACATGGATTTTGAAGTCTGTGTATTTACTGGTAATTAGTTTTTAAGCTTTTCCAAAGCAATCAAAATTTTGTCATTCCGGTTCAGCTTGTCTTTTGCTGCTCTTTTCCAGCAATACTCTAAGCAGAGTTCCGTACCCCACAGAGAGTGCTGGAGGGTGCTAGAGCCCTAGTTGGAGGTCTTAATTTATAAAGGTAGCCAAAGGCATGTCCGGTACAGCAGCCGACAACCTCCAAGGCAGACGTGAAAGATGTTCTTCCCAAAAAAAAACTGTTTAGATGCCAAGTCGTCTATCCCTTCACCCAAACAGACGACAAAATATTTAAAATAAAATAAGTACTTAGCTAGAGCAGAGAGCAAAGTGCGAGTAAGACACAAACAGGGTAAAGACCCTAATGAGCCTATTACCAGGAAGACATGGGTCAGAAGATAATAAAAATAAAAATTAACGCGTTCGAAATGCGAGCACTCAGAAAAAGCGTGGCGTCACGCGCGGTTTAAAGAATAGGTCAGTCAGTATAAACGAAAAGGCAATGTGGGTCGGATATGTGGATAGAATGTCGTAGGACAACATAATGAGGGAGGAGATTACAATTCAAAGGGTAAACAGAACTGACGGTTCGCATCAGTATTCAAGAGACAAGATGCCCAAAATGGACAAGAGATATCTGCTGAAATCTACGGAAAAAGGAACTGCAAACGGGACCTTATCATTTACGAACTTGGAGTACACCAATTTGTTAAACACATTTTTCTCGTACTCTGTGCCCACTAAAAGTCAGACAACAATAACATATTGTGTGACGATTTACTAACTTAAATTTCTCAGTTTGGACAAGATTTTTCTATGATCAACATAAGTAAATTTTTAGTAAAAGAAAAATAAGTATTATGTCGCCAACATTGAAACGAGCCCAATACTAATTAATCATTGTTTGTATCCAGATGCCACGCAACGGTTTATAAAAGGAAAATTATGTAAGTTAAAGAAACTGGGTAACTAAAAATTGAAATACGCCACCTTAACTTTGAGTCGAAAATTGTCATGAACATAAATATTGGTTTAGGCTAGTCACGCTAAGGTTACGCATATTCCTACCCTGAATTGTCGCTTTAACCTCAATATATTTGGGGTTTGCTAATTGTTTTCATGTTTGGTAGAAATGGACTACGAAATTCATATATCAAAAGCTACAAAGAGGTATTTGATAAACCAAATGCCAGAAAAAAGATAAAGAACGAACGTTTGAATTCTTCATTCATGACGTGAATCTCAAAAAACATATAAAAGCTGCTATCCCCGGTCAGACGCAAGCCGGATTCAAAGAATTAAATATGAACAACATTCATAAACCTCATTCAACAAGAAATATGAACACCGAATAGCCTCGTATATTCGCCGACCCGTTTATTTCGTGGGTATATTAAAAAAATCCTTTTAACATATAAATATGTGCCGGTCGTTCACAAGTTTTTATCTTTTTACACTATTATCACGAGCAAAAAACACCCGGCCCGCATAAAATATAGGCACCTTTATGCGGTTTATGCCGCCTCTCGTTTACATGAAAAATTATTTTAGAAGTATGTGCACCTAGTAACAGCGAGTGTAAAACATTGCACGTTGTGAGATTTATACGGACAACAGTTTTATTTTTGACGAATTTTCAAACGAGCTCCATCGAGTGTTCTAACCAACTAAAAAAACAATTGAAGTTTAAAATTCGTTTTGCTTTTATACAATTTAACAATTTGCTTTTTTTAAGACATAAATTTTTAAAAGGCAATTTTATTTCGAGAATTGGCAATACACTTTTACCGAGAGACTTATTTAAAACGCTACGACTAATGCCCGCCGGCAGAAGAAAATCCAACCATTCAATTTGAATAAAAAATTGTCTCGTATTTTTCTAAAATACTGTTCAATTCGATAACAAAGAAGATCCTAATGAAACTATTAGCCGAAAAACCTGAAAAGTGTTGATTACAGTTAGCTTAGAGAGCTGTAGGGAAGAATAACAAAAGGTTCGAATGCGGACCGAAAGACAATAAGCGGTAGACAATACGCGCCTCGATATTATCGGATTTTCTCTTCGCACTTATATTTTTAACCCCCGACGCAAAAAGAGGGGTGTTATACGTTTGACGTGTCTGTCTGTCTGTCTGTCTGTCTGTCTGTCTGTCTGTCTGTGGCATCATAGCTCCCGAACGGATGATGCGATTTCAATTAAAAAAAAACGTATTAAAGGTGACTTATCTGCGAGTGTTCTTAGACATGTTTGATGAAAATCGGTTGAGCCGTTTAAAAGTTGTGGGGGGGAAAGTGGGGAAGAGTAACCGAATGTCAGCAAATATACTCGAGTGGGGTCTCAAATGAAAGCGCACTGAAAGAGAATATTGATGAATTAATCGAGAGTGTTCTTAGCTTCGTTTCATTCTACATTATATTAAGTATATACCTGTAAAAAGTACAAAATAAAAAATTAAATTTAAAATTTAAAAAACCCCCAACACAAAAACCTAATTTCCCTTTAAAAAGTAAAAAATAATAAAAAATAACTCAATCTTAAAGTACCTAAGAATGTATTAATAATTCAAAAAAAAACGTCGCATTGGGGGACCGCTCCGCGAGTGCAGACGTCGTTAACTGCTTAGTTAGGTAATAAGACTATTGGTAATTAAATTGTTAGGTTTGAAGCGGTCCCCCAACGCGGCGTATTGTTTTATAGCCTATAGCGTTTCTCAATACCCAACACAAAAACAATTTTTCAATTCGGACCAGTAGTTCCTGAGATTAGCGCGTTCAATCAAACAAACAAACAAACTCTTCAGCTTTATAATATTAGTATAGATTTGCTGAGATTTCTTTTGAATCACCCGAATAATGTTACTTGTTTCATATATATGTCATACATAACCATCGACTGAATTTATACAAAATACCGGCCAAAATCGCAAACTATACTTCGTGGTGAAATATTTTTATCTGTCGGATATATTTCAAACGAGTTTTATAGGTATATTTTTTGTTTGCGAGATAACTTTCCTTTGATATCTCTACAACCTATCGGTTGTGGTTAACATAAATCATTCGTGAATGTGGTCGCTACTCTATATAGTGGTGTCACGCGATATCGAATAGCTTTTGGCCCATCCCTATTCGTCCATAGATATATCCTATAGAGTAAACGCTTCGGAAAACTGTATAAAATTTAAAAACCGTTTATGGTGTTATCCAAACTGTTGCCTCCAAAAAAACTATAGTGATAAAGCGTTATAGTTATTGCATCGTTTTTATTACTTTAGGGAAATTTTGAGCTTCTTTGTTTTATGCTATCGGGAGAAAGATAATAGTTTGGAAACTATCATGTTTTACCTGATAACATCGTAATCTATGTGGCCTTGGTAACTTTTATCTGATACTTTTCAATATTATATATAGGAAACTATTTCGGCTGGATATTATTAGTAAGAAAACGAAATATGGATTCCTCATTATTTACCCAAAATAATAGTAAAAGTTTAATTAAAAATGTCAAATCTAAATCAAACTCTATTCACCATTTGACCAATAGTTTAGTAGTTCAGAAAATACGTACCGCCTCAGAAAAGTGAGATTAGGCTGGTACGTGACTTTTCCTGTTTCATGCTTGCCCTTTCTTGAGAGTTTTTCCATTTGTCTATTTACAATATTTTATGGTTATACCTACTTCGAGTTTAAGAACTAAATAGATTATTCTCATCATTGCAATTACTATAATTAAAGACTGCCTCATTGGTCTTGTTGGTTGTAAGTGACCTATTTTCAATTCTGACAAAGTGTTTGCTAATAGGTTTTTCCATCAGGAATTTCTTCGTAGTGGCTTGCTTCCTATTACACGGGATTTAAACTTATCTGGCAAAATGTGAGCGTACTATATAAGTGGGTATGCTTCTCCCTCACCCTTTGGGAATTACAGATGTGATGTTATGTTATATACACATGTTCTATCATCATCTCAAGAACCCAGAAACATTCGTTTATATCATTCAAAAGTATTCTCACTAAATAAACCTAAAAATATCAGCGGATTGTTATTATCAATATTATGTAAGTAATCTTCTTTAACAATCTATAATGAAAGAAGGGCTCAGTCATCCAGAACAGAGTGAAATTACTCTAGACTCCACAGATCTCGCTACATGATTGATTCAGCAAAGTACGGATTGACTAACAATGAGAGTTTCATACCGCTCTGAATACATATTCATCCATTGTTCCCCGAGCCCGAGACAACTTAGTACACAAACATAGACGCAGATCCATTTATTACATTTCAGTTTTATACAAGCACCTGGGACCTGGGCCGTGTCAATTAAAGAAATACGGCGAGGCTTTCCTTCGAGATCGCTTTGAGTCTACCTGGGAGTGTCAAGTAATAAAATAATTAAATCCGAGTCTCCCTATCCATTTCGAGGTACCAGGACTGTATAACGGAATAAGCGCGTTCTATTAATGGAATTGGGGCATGCACGGCCACACAAGTATTTTCTCACAACAGCTCAACGTATATGCTCTTTACAAAGACCACATCCTCCTCGTACAAAGGCTTCATTGTGTTTGCTTTGAAAATATTATTTTCGCCGATCCCTTACATAGATTGTAGTTAACACGTAGGGGAAGGAAAATAAGGTTTTCGGGTCTAAATGTGGCATAATATCGTATTTTCCTGACCCTACTACCGGTCTGTTTCTACTTATGCTTATAGGTAATGTGACCAGAGACGGTATTGTATAATTTATTTGGGACTCCCGAAATCCATCTTCTTTTCCGGTAAAAGCCACAACAAAGAGATTTTCACGATATTTCAGGATCATGTAAGCCTTATACTATTTGCAAACAGGAAAGTCGAAAGCTGAACTAGTTTTACAAACGAGTCTAAACTTCGTGCCTCTATAAAGAATAAACATTCAAAAGAATTTGTATCCGTCTCGTGGAGATTATTCTTTAGAAAAAAAAAACAGTGTCGAAGGTTTTGTAAAAAATAAATACGTGTGGCTATCGATAAATTATGGTATGAATTCCAGTCTGTATTGAAAAGCGATAATAATGCTTGTGAAGGCAACTGTGCGGAAAATGCGTTTAATATTTTACCTGTAAAACTACTTTAGCCTTTATCGGATAATTTGCGGACAATTTTCGGTAGAGACCTCGAATATTAAAAGCGTATGAATCCACACTATCCACACTATATATAATATTATAAATGCGAAAGTAACTCTGTCTGTCTGTCTGTCGGTCTGTCTGTCTGTCTGTCTGTCTCGCTTTTCTGCTAAAACTACTGAACCGATTTAAATGAAATTTGTTACACAGATAGTTTAGAGCCTGAGAAAGGACATAGGCTACATTTTATCCCGGTAGTATGTTCCCGCGGGATATTTTCCCACCTCCACGCGGGCGAAGCCGCTGGCAAAAGCTAGTATAAAATAAATATTGATGCCCTTTAAATTGAGAAAGGCTTATATTTACTTTTAACCGAGTTCAAAATGAGGGAGGTTCTCAATCCGTCATCGCTCAGTTTTTTTTAAAATACATATTTGTTCCGCGATATCTCCGGCAATTATGGATGGATACATTTCAAAAAATCTTTTTTCAGTAGGGGTATACTTCAGGGCTGGTTTTACATAAATTTTATTTACTCTGCTAAGGTATTTTTGGCGTTAGCCTCGATAATACATTTTTAATCCACTTTGTATATCTAGATGACATTCTACTGTTTCCTATCACTGTTGCTTACTTAGCAAGTTGGATAAAAATTGGTGTGGAGTAAGTACCATAACTTAGAAGAGAAAAATTAAAACTTTTTTCCAAAATAAAAAAAAAAAACAGCAACTGACTTTCGAAATAAGCAAGCACTACAACGTGAAAAAAAAAACTTTAATTTTTGGAGGAGTAAACGTTTTTATTTAAATTAATTTCGTTTATATTGTTTTTTTTCTGGTAAAAGTCACAACAATTTATGCCAAATTCTGACATTACACTTTACATTTTAATTTTACTTTCCTTTGGCCTTTTAGTCTGTGCTAAATAAATGTGTTTTCTTTCTATCTTCATCTTTTCAGTTTGAATTTAAGACTAAAAACTTGCTCTGTTCCGTCGGACGTTCGGGCAACAAAGTTAACTTCTTTAAAAAGTTTATGCGAGTATGTTAAAGAGCTCGACCGAAAAAATGATTACTTGAAAGTTATGACTTGGAGAAGATTGTTAGAAAGAGACAGGCGAAGCCAGACGTCCTTCACTTGCCGGTCCCGAGAGAGACGCTAGACTCTATCAAGGTTTATTTATGTATGTCAGTATAAGGCTGTGGCCAGACGAATGATTCTGTCGTTCAAGGGTCAATATTTGAGAGGGTCTAAATTCATGTCTCTCAACATTTCTCGAAAATGTGTGGATGTATTTTTTTTTAAGTGTTATCTTTAATAGTCAAATAATCAACGAAAATGTTGCTTTAAACCACGATTGGCGCGAGGAGGCGAAACGCCGGGGCGAAACTCCGCTGCCGCGACAAATCGCGGCACGGCGGACAGAGCTCCGGTGTGATCTCATGGCGACATGGCGGGTACGATTGTCGCAACCCAGTGCTGGGCACGCCACAATTGCGGCGGTAAGTCCCCTCTTTGAGGAGTGGATAGAGAGGCGTCACGGCGTCCTCACCTTCCGCCTGACGCAGGTTCTCACCGGGCATGGGTGCTTCGGTGGGTTCCTGTTCAGGATACAGCGGGAGGATACGTCCGGGTGTTTCCATTGCGGGGATCGTCTGGAGGACACGGTGGAGCATACGGTGGAGGTGTGCCCTGCCTGGGCGGGGCACCGCCGTGTCCTCGTGGAGGCGATCGGCGGCGGCGACCTCTCGCGTCCGGCCCTGGTGCGAGCCATGGTACGGAGCGAGAGGGAATGGGAAGCCGTCACCTCCTTCTGCGAAGCAGTAATGCTCGCGAAGGAGGAGGCGGGGCGCGTGAGGGAGTGGCAGTCTCTGCGCCCTCACGCCCCTAGCCGCCGCAGGAGGGGACGCCCCGGGCGTCGGGAGTCGATTGCGGACTCCCGGCCACCGTAGGCGCGAGCTTGCGGGTGGCGAGCAATGGGTAGCTCGCCGCCCGGTAAGGACCAGGCTCGGGTCGACGGCGCGCAGTGTTCCACGCGCGCCTCAAAGAGATGTCAGCAGCAGTGTAGGGGTCTACTAGGACCGATGCCTGCCGGGGTCGCGTGATTGTTCGAAAGAGATACCGTGACCCTGGCACATGGGCAACTGATGGAACACGGGTGGGTTTTAGTCAGTAAAAGTCTGATGATTCCCCATCCTGAAAAAAAAAAAAAAAAAAACCACGATTGTAAATAAATTATAATAAAAAAGATATTAAGTAAAAACTAGTAAAATTGTCGTTTTTTTAAGTGTCGCCTCGGCACGCGTGTCCTATATTTTGATGATTTAAAAAAAATGTGACTTCATGGAGCCATTTGTTGTTGGCGGCTGTATTTATTCATACTCAATCTTCATTATTTTGATAAAATTACCAATACCCACTAGGTTAATAAAGAGAAAACTCATGTTCAAAAAATGTGCGTCATTATCCTGCGCTATGCATGTTTTCAATATTATTCCGAGTAAGAGACGGGAAAGGGGGAAACTCGTGTCTCGGCGAAAAGACCTCCTCGCGCTCCAGTCAGGCGACGTGATTTGGTGAAGATACACGCGTTCGTTTTTTGCAGGTAAGGGTTTGAAATTCATTCTCCAAAAAGTTTCCTTGCAAACGTCATTTACATTTTCATTTATATATCCGTCAAAGTCCATTGTATTCCTATTCATTTAACAAAAAAGTATGAAGCTTTTGTGTGCATATGCAATTGTAAAACGTTTTTTGAAATACGTATACGTATACGTACCACGTGCGCAAAACATGTTTGAACATGTTTTTTTCCGATTCATCATTTTTCTCACCGTCATTGTCCTGAATTTGTGCTGCCAAGATAATGACGCACGTTGAGAAGAATGACATTACGTGAAATGATAATGACAAATGTTGAAGATAATGATGGGAGTTCGTAATTATGCATTTATTTAAGGTCGTGTTTCTGGAATTGTATATTAATATTATCATGAAGTTCAAGTATTATATTTTAATAATGTATATGAATCATCATATTCTTGATGAAAGACGATTTTTGTATATATTGGAACACTTCGATGTTATATACGCTACACATGAAGGTCCCCAATGCAAGGCCTTTTTTTTTTTTTTTTTTTTTCAGGATGGGAAATCATCAAATGACTTCTCCCGCTCTGGGCGGAGCGGGAGGGCGTGTCAGACTTTTACTGACTAAAACCCACCCGTGTTACATCAGTTGCCCATGTGCCAGGGTCACGGTATCTCTTTCGAACAATCACGCGACCCCGGCAGGCATTGGTCCTAGTAGATCCCTACACTGCTGCTGACATCTCTTTGAGGCGCGCGTGGAACACTGCGCGCCGTCGACCCGAGCTTGGTCCTTACCGGGCGGCGAGCTACCCATTGCTCACCACCCGCAAGCTCGCGCCTACGGTGGCCGGGAGTCCGCTATTGACTCCCGACGCCCGGGGCGTCTCCTCCTGCGGCGGCTAGGGACGTGAGGGCGCAGAGACTGCCACTCCCTCACGCGCCCCGCCTCCTCCTTCGCGAGCATTACTGCTTCGCAGAAGGAGGTGACGGCTTCCCATTCCCTCTCGCTCCGTACCATGGCTCGCACCAGGGCCGGACGCGAGAGGTCGCCGCCGCCGATCGCCTCCACGAGGACACGGCGGTGCTCCGCCCAGGCAGGGCACACCTCCACCGTATGCTCCACCGTGTCCTCCAGACGATCCTCGCAATGGAAACACCCGGACGTATCCTCCCGCTTTATCCTGAACAGGAACCCACCGAAGCACCCATGCCCGGTGAGAACCTGCGTCAGGCGGAAGGTGAGGACGCCGTGACGCCTCTCTATCCACTCCTCAAAGAGGGAACTTACCGCCGCAATTGTGGCGTGCCCAGCACTGGGTTGCGACAATCGTACCCGCCATGTCGCCATGAGATCACACCGGAGCTCTGTCCGCCGTGCCGCGATTTGTCGCGGCAGCGGAGTTTCGCCCCGGCGTTTCGCCTCCTCGCGCCACTCCCACATGTGCGCCCAATGCAAGGCCTTGTGTGAAGATAGTGAGGACTTAAAGATTTTTAATATATATGACACAAACAACATCCTTAGATACGATGAAGTATATATTTCAAAGCAGGGGCAGCTGTTGAGTTTATTAGAGGAGTTAATAAATGATGATGGAAACATCCTAATGGATAACAGGCACAAATGGTCCCTGTGATCCTTTTTAAAATGTTATAAAGTATTTATAGGTACTATTTAACCTTAGTAATATCTTTATAAAGTGCATGATTTTCGTGTAGAGTAGTCTGTAGTGTTTAAAGGCAGTAGTATCAAAGAGGTACCTCGTTGTTGTAGATTAGATACCTACATAGTATGAAAAAAAATCCTGAAAAATAATACTGCTCCTTTAAATTCCAGGTTAAGTATAAGTAATTGCTATCAAATGATAATAATATTACCTACATTGAATCAAGAAAACTTTAAGTGTTCATTACTGGTAACTATTAATAACAAATAATAATATTATTATTTTTTTCTTCCATTATTTACTCTTCATTCATTTATAAACCACCAGAGGTATATTTAATTCAGAAATAACCTATCTGTATTTCTGAAATGGACGTAGGTTACATTTCAGACTAACTTTGAAAAAAGGGAGCAAATTGCAATCCGATAGCCGATTTTTGTTTTTCTAGATTATAAGAAGACAGCCAAGACTGAACATATTTTTAATGTATTAAGATTATTAAGCTAAGAATATGACACCTAAATCAAAAAAAAGCAGAGGAGACAGACTAATTAAACAAAGACTATAATCTATAGTCAAAAGCGATGATATGCAGAAATAAAAAATGATCCCGAATTGCTAGCTATAGAAAAAGAAAAAAGGAGACAGAAATATTTAAAAAAGAAAGCAGAAAATAATTCACCAAAAAGCCCTCGCACTATCAAAGAACAACGCAAAAAGTGGAAGGAAAATTCTAAAAGGTAAGTTTCGTTAACTAATCAGTGATTCGGTATATTTACCAATATGTTTCAGTATTTATACGATAGATTTTAGCACAACTGTTATAAGTAGGTAAAATATTATAATAGTAATAATCTTATTTAAAGGTACAGACAAAGAAAAAAGGAAGGAAAACCACCAACATTCGAACCAATTCAAGTAAAAGCAGTTGACAGTGATCAAGATGTAAGTAATTCTTTGGATACAAGCTTTGTTAACAAAGAAGACCCTTTTGATTTAAATCATTCAACTATTCAATCAGCAATTAAAAAAGTTAGGTATGAAGAGACAAAGAAAAGAATAGGGCTTTTAAGACTTCTCATTTCTTATAAGAAAAAAAACAAGACACAAGCAAAAAAGTTACAGAGACTACAGAAGCTACTTAAAGACTACCGACAGATGAATAAGATTAAATTCTTGGTTACGGAATCAAATGCAGACTCCTTGGGTTCCCAATCAAATACATGTGCCATTACCGCAGATAATAGAGACCAATTAGAAATGAATTCAAGAAGTAAGAAAGAGTCAGTGATTGAAACCATAAAAAAATATTATTTGCAAGATTCGAACAATGTACAATGTGCAGGTAAGAAACAATATATTACAAAAAATAAGATACAAATGCAAAAACGGTACTTATGCTTGCCATTGAAAGATTTATATCAAAACTTTTTAGTTGAGACGAAGATCAGATTAAGTTACTCGTGCTTTTGTAAACTGCGGCCGTTTTGGGTCACTTTTCCTAAAAAATCTAATAGAGACACGTGCGAATGCCAAATTCATGAAAACATTAAATTATTAATTGAGGCTTTGCACAAAACTTCAGTAATACGTGAAAAATCTTATGACTATGTGCTGTCTAAACTGTGCTGCAATTCGAAAAATACAGACTGCCTGCAAAGGACATGTGATGCTTGCAAAAATAATAGTCTTGAATATTACGTGAATTCTAAAAACTCTGTATGTACCTTTTATGAATGGAAAAGAGTGACTAAAGAAATTAACCTAGCGGATGGGACAAAGAAAAAACAGATAGTTACTGAGAAAAAGAAAATTACCATAAGTACTAAAGATGCAATTGTAAAATTTGAAGGTGATTTAAAGAAATGTTGTCATCATACCTTCAAAATTGTGAGTCAGTACAAAGCAATTAAGAATTTGAAAGAAAATCTTAATATACATGAAGCATGTGTACACGTTGATTTTTCGGAAAATTATTCCCTAAAGTACGGAGTTGAAGTTCAGGCATTTCATTTCGGAGCCCGCAGGCTCAGTTTATACGCACAGTTTTTCTACTGGACAAATTACTCCGAAATCTATGTGCACATTAAGTAATTGTTTGCGACATGATGCTCCAGCCGTGTGGGCCCACTTGATACCGTTGATAGAAGAGGTATTTAATCTAAACCCCTTTATTGACACTATCCATTTTTTGTCAGACTCACCATCTTCACAATACAGAAACAAGTATATATTTTATTTAATTACTCAACTTTGTAAAGACTTCTCACAGCTAAGAAGAGTAACGTGGAATTATTCGGAATCTGGACACGGAAAAGGTGCTCCGGATGGAGTTAGAGCAACTCTGAAAAGGACTGCAGATCGTATGGTAACTTTTGGGAAATATGTAGGGACTTTTGAACAATTTTACGATTTAATTAAAACCTATATAAAAATGATAACTTTAATATAATTGTGAAAAAAATAGAAAGAGACGATATCTTATTTAGAGAAAGCTTGATTCCCAAAAAATTAAAACCATTTAGGGGCACCTTTTCTGTGTACCAAGTTCTATGGGAGAAATCCACATCGAGAACAACTGTACGCAATATGAGTTGTTTTGATTGTGAAGCTTCAGAAATTTGCATTCATGGAAAACATATTGGTTTTATAGAGAAAGTAATTGACTTAAAAGATGAAAACGCACCTTCCTGTGAGTCTGCTAAGGCAAAGAAAAATCGTATAGTGATTCTCTCTGATATAACCTTTAACCAATTTAATTCTTTTATACCATCTACTTCCTCACAACTCAAATTTTAATAAGATAGATTTGTTCGACCTAGCCCTCGAAATGCAACCTTATTTTTACAAATTACAGATCCGTAGTAAATTATCATTCATTTTTTTTTAGGTATTTAAACTTTTTTGTTTTCAACAGTTTTTCAACATCTTTTTGCATTATTTTGATCATATTCAAAGTGATTGTTTTCAAGGGTTTTAATAACAATTGTTACCATTTCATTTTGTTCTTAGTATAACAACCATAAATGGGGCTGTTAATTGTTAAAATTAAAACTGTTAATAAGCATCAATATATTGACAATGCAAGATTAAATAATGAATATGTTTAATTTATTTTTATTTGACTTGTATAATTCAATCTCCGTATGATTGTGGAAACCGTGACTTAGTTCGGTATGGTCGAATTTTGAACTATCGGTTTTTACGACCCTACTGTGATTAACTTTTAATATTTTGGTATTGAACTGTTGATTTTGCTACTTATAATTTACGAAATATGAATAAATGAATAATAAAGTTTTTAAAAATTTTAAAAGTCTTAGAAAATATTATTTGTTAGACTTATTTTGACGTTAATTAATATTAGTTGATTGTGATACTTTAAACCAAATAAAAATATAATTAAGATACTTAATTCGTTTTATTTTCATTTATGTTCGTTGTTTACAGAAGTAAAAAACTAAACTCATGAGCATATTATCATTGTCCTCAACATATCGTCATTTTCCTAAGTTTGAAAATAATTTTTCTCACACTATATCATTATCCTCAATAGTAGTTTATACAAAAACATGATTATCTCTTGAAATTCTTGTTTATCTGGAGGCAAAATAAAGAAAAACTTGTTATCTAAACATACCTCTTAATACTTTTAAAAAATAAGAGCGATGCACGCAGGTTTTTAAGAATCCACAAAATTTACTCAAAAATAATATTTTCTGAAGATTCACCCTCAAAACGAGTCAAGATATTTACGTTCGATGGAATTTCTTCTTTTTTCGGTCATACAATTTTCGAGTGAAGTTAAAAGCAATCCTTTTCTTTTTTTTTGGATGGGAAATCATCAAATGACGTCTCCCGCTGTTGGGCCGAGCGGAAGGGCGTGTCAGATTTTTACTGACTAAAACCCACCCGTGTTCCTTCAGTTGCCCATGTGCCAAGGTCACGGTGTCTCTTTCGAACAATCTCGCGATCTTAAGAATTGTATGAAATAACAGTGACTTATTTTGGACACCGTCAATAACACTATACATAGTCTACCGCGTAAAATATCATTAGGAACATCTTAAGTATTCAAATCAAATGGACATTTAATGTGATGTCTCATCACAATACGTTCCAATTCTTGATACAACGTTGTAAAAATGATTCATGTGTCAGTAATTTGGCTAAGAGAAGTAGAATTACAACCTACTATTAATTTGTTTTAACCGACTTCTAAAGGGTTCTCAATTCGTCCTTTCTTTTGATATGTATGTCCCGATTGATAGCGTTTTTTTTTTTTTTTTGAAGAGGTACTCGTTTGTATATGCGTCAGGCGTGATCTCATATATGAAGTATAAATCCAAATCCGTATTTTATTTACATAGCAAGCATACGAATTGGTAGGTATCATAATTAAAAAATGAAAAGATTTAACAATAAAAAACAAACTTCCAAAAGAAAAGAAAAACAAAGTGAAAAATACCTATAGTTTCGGAAATTGGTGACAAAAAACTAAAACACAGATCCAAAAACATTGATTTCCGAAATTAAGGTTATTTTTCAATTTGTAGTGATTTTTGGAAATCAGTGGCTATTCTTCGTAACTTTATATTTACCAATTAATCCTTACTGATCATGTATGTGTGTAGAACCGCCAAAATGATTTTTTTATTGTTTTTTATTAAATAAAAATCAAACTTACCTGCTAGAAACCTTTTGACAATAATCCCCAGACACAGCTTAACAATACTCCATAGATTTTATTTAATTAAACAGATGGTTTCAAACAAAAAATACTTAGAAATAATATATAATAGCCAATGATGACACGTCTCCTTGATTAAGAAATGACCGCCGGCAATGAGATAACGAGCGACCGTCGGTGAACCGCGCTTACAGGACATGTCACATTTACGGTACAAGACTTGCGCAGTAATACGGTATAATACCGTTTATTTGTTTTATAAGACACTTAATACAAAGATACACGGTAAAAAGAAGTTTTTAGAATTTTTTTTTTAAACTGGTGCCCTGAGCTGAGGCCGGATCGCAGCAGACCACGTAGGAGATGAAGGGACGACCTGGATAGGTTGACTAACTTAATGCCATTCAGTACAATGAACTTCTTGCTTTGTTTGTTTGTTGTTGCAACACTCAGCAGTTGCATTTGCGACCACGAGACTAACGGGGCAGCGATTTTATTGGTACAAATATTTTAGAGTCACTACGCAAATGTCGACAACCTCAAATGTAAGGTCATGGATACTTCATTTACTATCACTATCTACAAGACGAATAAGTAATATATTTAAGTCACTACAAACACGAAGATAAAACCTCTTTTCTCAAGTCCTTTCAATTCATTATCATCATCATCATCAATTCAGACAAATTACGTTCATTGCTGGACAGGGAGGGTATGCCATTACCGCCACGCTAGGCAAGCGCGTTGGCGATCGCAGTATGGCACTGTGGTATAATGCATAGAGAACACTGCTGCCCATTATCTAGTGATTCCCTTACTCGCCTTTCAATTATAGAACATTAAACCTACTTTCCTTCTACTGCAATTGCTTTCATCGATCACGAAAGAAGTATGAATATTATAAGTACACGAGAACATGAGAGCAAAGCCTTTTGTCAAAGTGACTTAATGCTTTAAAAATCTTGCAAACGTATGCAGAGAGGCAATTGTTGAACTTATGAATGGCTTTTCGATTCACATCGTGTGACAAAAAACATTTCAGAACTACTTTGTCTGAATATTATGAAATTCGAGGTATTAACCTAGTTGATAAAGACTAAAATGTGACTAAAACAGTAACTTGTTGGGACTTGATTAACCTCTTTTTGACAACAAAATACTTATGGAGATTCAATAAAAATTAATGTAATAACGTTACAATACGCTTGTATATTCCAAACGGGTGGGCACATAATGTATATATATTTACCCTTTAAGTACAATTTTTTACCAGTTTCCATTTTTTAAGTCCTTGCATCACAACGCGTTTTGCATGCAATCTATACTATCTATACCTAATATTATAAATACGACACGACTAAACCACTGAACTGATTTTAATGAAATTTGGTACAGGGTAAACTTAAGCCCCAAGAAAGGAATTAGGCTATTTTTTACTCCGTGACTTCGTTTACGTCTGTGATAAACGACATTTCCGCGGACAAAGTCGCAAGCAAAAACTAGTACTAACTTACTATAGTTTATTGTAAGTTATTTTAAAAAGTAAGTTACCCTACAAAATATATATTTTTTAAATTAAAGAAATACTGATACTACTTAGATACCTAGAGACCATAATAAGGATCAAATCAAATTTCGATTATGTTAAATCACAATTTTCTATTCGGCTTTTTATTCATCATTTGTCTATTAGATATTCCGAGTGGTTGCCTTAAGGGCATCAACATAATACCAGGGTATCATAGCCAGACCCCGATTAGCGTCATTGTCACCTCACTCGATGTTTCTGATAGCCCGGTCCTAAGTAACGTGAGGGATTAGTTTAGAACCCAAATGTCAACTATCTTAGATCTGAACTACAATATTTAAGTGCTATGTGTACGCGTAGTTGTACTGAAATATTGATAAGTTTATGTAGTAGTATGTATTATATCTTCTATACTAATATTATAAAGAGGACAAATTTGTATTTTTCTTTGTTTGTTTGTTTGTAATGGATAAACTCAAAAACTACTGAACCGATTTTGAAAATTCTTTCACCATTAGAAAGCTACATTATCTGCAAGTAACATAGGCTATATTTTATTTTAGAAAAAATAGGGGTCCGTAAAATATTTGGGTTTTTCGGAACCAAGGTGTAAAAAATCATCCAAAAAAGCTCCTTATTTTGGGCGTACGCCGCGTAAACTATAAAAGAATTCAAAATCGAGGTACCAGGTTATCATAACTTGACAGGATTTTACCAAACAAAGGAGTGTCAGGTAGAAAACGCTTTATGCCGTTGACGTACCAGGTTATCATAACTTGGTAGGAGCTAACCAAACATATGAGTGTCAGCTAGAAAACGCTTACCAGACCACCACCACCAGGTTGTCAAACATGGTAGGTTTATTACAACATTTATTGAATCTAAGGCGATACGAAGTTCGCTGGGTCAGCTAGTGTACATATAACCATGTTGTTGCTATGGAGTTACCCAGTAACAGGGTTGTTAAGGCCGGGTAGGCAGTCGCTCCATGTAATATACTGGTATTCAGCTGTATCCGGTTAGACTGAAAACCAACCCCAACATAGTTGGGAAATGCCTAGGCAGAAGATAATGTTCCTATGGATTCGGTTTTTAAACCTGATGACCTACTTATTTATCCTCAAGCTTTTTGAATAGAAAGGTCAATGCCTATTCCTGGCCCAACCCGAACACGTTTCGAAGGATAATTAAAAAATATTTTTTTTTAAAACAGGAATTATCCGTTTAACTTCTATCTCTAACTAAGTCGCCGTCATTATAAGCAATAAATAAGTAATTTAACGTATTATTATCACTGAGAGTTTGACTGTCAGGCAAAGTTTAGGGTTGCTAGTATATTGTCAATTTATTTTCGAGTCGTATATTGAATAGACACGTCTAATCGATTACGGATTAATTAATAATTATAAAAATCAATCCGTGTGCTCAAAGGCGTGCATTGTAATCACACGGCACGCCGTCATAATCATGACGGCCATTTTAGTTTCTGTGAACGTAACTAAATAACTCCAGTTTAAGACAAAACAATTATGTTCATAAACATCTCAAACCAGATATCTTATAGTCCAAACATACATAAACATGGAATGGTAATATCATTGTATTGTTTATGGCTTTGCCGTAATTAGATAAAATTAAATTTTTCAAGACCAATAATCGATTCACGTAATCGATTATATTTTAAAATATGGCAGCATTATTCTATGACAGATGATGAAGTTGACATTTGACACCCAGTAAACAAATAATCTAAATCTAAACTTCTAAACTAATATTATAAATGCAAAAGTAACTCTGTCTGTCTGTCTGTCTGTCTGTCTGTCTGTCTCGCTTTCCTGCTAAAACTACTGAACCGATTTAAATGAAATTTGGTACACATATAGTTTAGAGCCTGAGAAAGGACATAGGCTACTTTTTATCCCGGTAGTATGTTCCCGCGGGATAATTTCCGACCTCCACGCGGGCGAAGCCGCTGGCAAAAGCTAGTTAAAGATATAAAATATAGTTTGTGTTCTTTTGTGAGGATTTTTATGACAATGGACTCCGATCAATATCACCAGAATGACAATCCTTGCACGAACTTGGATCGTGGCTCCACTTTGAATGACGACCCCCTAGTGTGAATGTGAAAACTGCTGGCTGCATATGACGACCCTCGCATGCATTTGGACTGCGGGAGTCCCGCTTTTACTAATGATTAATTCGGCGCGAATTCGGACCTGAGTAACTATGCTGTCCCGAACACGTCGCGTGGATTAACCGGCGCAAGCAAGGTTCGCTGTGCGAATTGAATAATGGATATGAGGCACTTACGCTCTCATCAACTCACAAATATATATTGTTTGCAATGGGTTCTTCCACAACAGGTAAGTATTATATTACTCACCTACATTAAACAATACCTTTAGAAAACTATGATAATAACAATAGCCAGTCCTAATGCAAGCTTATAGTGAAATCACTATAAGCTTGCATTAGGACTGGCTATTGTTATTATCATAGTTTTCTAAAGGTATTGTCTAATGTAGGTATTGTTTAATGAAGTGACTTTGTTTTATATTGTGTAGTGAAGTTAAATAACTTCACTACACAATATAAAACAAAGTCACTTCCCTCTGTCTGTCCTTATGTTTAGATCTTTAAAACTACGCAACGAATATTAATGCAGTTTTTTTTTAATAGACAGAGTGATTCAAGAGAAAGGTTTATACGTATAATAGGCGGGTGAAGCTGCTGGCAAAAGCTAGTATTAAATAAGTAAAAAAAGTTATTTTTAAATACCTAAATACTTTTACTTTATTGAGAAAGTAACCAAATAAAGGGTTTGGTTTGTAAAGATGGTCATATACAGGTATATTTACTGACGTGACATCAGCATTATTTCATTACATAACTTTTGTATTGTTGGGGGAGGGGGGGGATGTTGTTTGGGACAAATGATAAGTATTGATTGATTAATAAATAAAATATATGGTGCGGTGCAAAAGTAAAAATTTGTAAAGTTAAACATTACAAAATGATATACCGGGTGACATTTTTTACCGTCTTGAAAAAAAATGGGTGTAATAGGTGAACGGAGTAGAAACCTTTGACATAGAAATTTTTATTATTTTTATTTTTGAATAAGTAATGAAATTGATCTAGCAATAAATACTACTCATTTAAAGTAACATTTTCATACTAGAACAACAAAAACAGAAATTTGGAAAATTAAAAAAAAAAAACTATCGAAACTCAAATTATACGCACCATACTCAATGCGCGGCATGTATCAATGATTTCGTAGCGCGGTCCTACCCTTTGAAGCCGGCAGATAGGCGGCCTCATTGATCTTTCGCAGGCGCACGAGCCGCACACGCATCCCCGTCAGACCGCGTCCCGTGCTCCTTTAGTCACCTACGATGAATCTGAAGGCCTTCCTGCCTTCTAGTTACACAACACAACATATGAAGGTTGAGACGGTAAAAAATGTCATCCGGTATATATGTATATTTAATTTAATAATGTAATAATATAATAATTTAATTAATTACTTAATAGCTACTTAATGCTTGTGTGTGCATCTATGAATGAACATATGTATGTGTGATGTATGTGTAGTGTGGGGTGTGGTGTATTTGTGTGTATGGGTATGTATGGGTTCGGGTGTATGAATGCGGTTGTGTGACTTTATTTTATTATTTTATACTTTCTAGAAGTTTTTCAGTATTTCCATAATTTTGAGAGAGAAGGAAGTCATTTATGGTAAGTTTTAGTTTATTTATTGGTAAGTGATGTAGCTGAGTATTTTTACTTATTTTGTTATATAGGTATGGACCCATATAGCACGGTTGTCTTCTGAAGAATTCTGTTTTACATGGTTTCAGGTCAAATACTAGGTCGTTTGTGCGTTTGTTTTTCAGTCTTACCGGGTCATACGTTGAGCCTTTGTGGCTTATAAGCAGAACTCTCCTGATATAAAGTTGTCGAACCGTTAATACCATACAATCCTTATATAGCTGCTCCGTTGGATACTGGAAGTTCCTTTTGTGCATTACTTTGAGAACTGCTCGCTGGGATCTTTCTAGTTTTAATATATGGGTTTTGTGTGTACTCCCCCAGACTGTTTAAACTTAGAAGGTGACTATTATTCAAAGGTTAAAATGAGTAAGTAACTTTGAAATGAACAATGACTGTGTTAATATCATTCAAAAGTCATTGTAAGTGTATAAAATAAGTCAGTGCTTGTGAAAAAATTAAAAATTATAAAAAATTAAAAACTGTTTTATTTCCAAATGGCGACTTATTTTCTGAACTGATAAGTACTAGAAGGTGCTCATAATACCTTATACTATCATTCCTTACACTATTTGTAAGTGTTCACTGTGGGCCACGGTTGTTCTAGTATGTGGGCATTGTCCTTTCCTTGTTATTTCGATCTACACATTACATCAAGAAATAAGTGAAAATCCTGCACTTTGGTGCCAAATAGACCCAGACAGCTTCGAAAAAAGAATTCGCCATACAAAACAAAATACAAAAAATCTGAAATTAAATGTTTTATGACAGAAAACCCCAAATCCACCTAATTGATGAGCTGGTACACATACCACTACCTATGTATAGTTCCTCCTCACCCTCGTAGGACGAATCCATACATCGTTCGCTAGAAGACATTAAGTACCGACGTTTTGCCAACCCGTCTGGCCTGACCCTTATCATCACTTATTGTTACGATCTGCGGAAGATAAACAGCTGATACCTTCTATTGTTTTCTGATTTCCTGGTACACGAAAGCCGTATGGGTCGCATAGATTATGGTTATATTCATTTGTTATCGTTATCCATTCATTGATAGTGGAACAAACAAAGGTCCCATACAAACTTCTCATGTATTTGGGTATATATTTGTTAGTAAAGGTTATTTGAATATGTGTTTAAATAAATGTGTCGGTAGATAAACCAATCTTACATCCATACTATCCATACTAATATTATAAATGAGAAAGTGTGTATGTCTGTTTGTCCGTCTTTCACGGCAAATTGGAGCGATTAATTGCCGTGATTTTTTAAGTGGAGATAGTTGAAGGGATGAAGAGTGACATAGGCTACTTTTTGTCTCTTTCTAACCCCCCACTTCCCTAAAATGAGGGGTGGAACGCGCTAATCTCAGGAACTACTGGTTCGAATTGAAAAAATATTTTTGAATCGGGTAACCTATTTATTGAGAGAGGCTATATAACATCATGCTACGATCAAAAGGAGCGGAGCAGCAACAAAAAAATGGACGAAAACTGGCAGGTTGCGATGCGACGGGAAGGGTCAGGGGAGCAAATATTTGACGCGGACGAAGTCGCAGGCAGAAGCTAGTAAATATTGACATAAACTTCATATATAAACTAATGTCTTTTTTCCCATGGGGATAGGCAGAAACTACGGAACGCCATTTGCTACGATCTTGACATACCCCCTTTTGCCTCGTTTAGATTCATACATCTGTCTGGTCATACACGGAACGTCGGTTGCGAGTACTACACACCTGACTTTTTTGAAGAACATCAGTAATAAGGTCACTAAACCAATGTTGCTTTTTCTAAAATCAAGTATATAACAACAATAAATAATAAGTAAACTAATAAGATTAGTTACAGCTAGGCAGCATAACAATGTTTAATTTGGGCAAAGAACTGGACTATTTTCTATATCATAAGGAAAATATTCTACGCACAAGCCTCTTAGCAGTAAATACGTGTAGTTTATTGGCATTAACATGTCTGTCCACAACATATGCCTCCGCAAAATATGCTATCTTCTCTTGTAAGAACTGAGAAGTAAGATTTTACTATTGTCAACGCATTAAATCAGCCCGTAATCATTTAGACCAGGAGTTCCCAACCTTTTTTTGTCTACTGGCCACTTTAAGAATAAATTATTTTTTAACGCCCCCCTTTTTAAACATACTTAAAAACCGCTAAGTACTTATAACTGATTATTGAAACGCAAATTTATAGTATTCGGACAGAGTATCTTTTATTGAAAATAAAACAAACATAATCAATTCTTATATAAAAACTAATGTGAAGGTTGAATCTGATGCTGTTCAATAAGTTTGTTGATATCAGGTTCCAATTTACTCAAAAACAGCCGCAAGTCGCCACATTCGGCAACACGCAAACGATTTCTCTTTTTAGTTAGCAGCGTTGCCACAGCACTAAATCCACGTTCACACAAATATGACGATGGGAATGCTATCAAAAATCGTTGAACAATTGACCACAATCCAGGGTACAGTTGCGGGATCGGTTTTTGTAGCCAAAATTCTTGATATCCATTTTTGAACTTGATTTTTATTTCTTCGTTTGTTGTCAATTCTATAAGTTCTTCTTCCAGCTGAGGTGGCATTGCTGTGTTGACATTTGAAAACCGATCCAACACCCAGTCTGGTATTTCCAAGTTTAAAATGTCCTGGTATCGTTCGGTGAAGTCAATGTGGAGGTTTTCCAAATGTTGGCAGTAGGCAAACAAGTCGTCGTTACTGCAGTATACTGATAAATTCGGAAAATTGTGAAACTCACGTCTGCCCATATTCCTTTTGTGCAGAAGCAGTTTGGCTGCGACAGCAGCAACGACATATTTTGTTTTAATTAAATTTAGTTCATCGCTTTGCAGTTGGAGGTTCATGTCGTTGAAGATTATATACAGGCTAAAAAGAGAATACGAGAAAGGGGAAATTGCAAAAGCAGGAAATAATCCAAAAGCTTTATGGAATGTGATTAAAGATATTACTAATACCAAAAAAAGCCATTCCCAACCCTTGGAACTTCTAAATATTTGTACTGATCCTAAACTCTCTGTTAACCACGTTTGCTCATATTTTACAGATATTGGCAAGAACCTTGCAGATAAAATTATCTCATCGAACCAAAACACACACACGAAACTTCAAAACAAGTCAGTTCCTCCTGTTAATTCTTTTGTCCTATCAGAGACAGATGCTAATGAGGTGGAATCAATCATTCAACAGCTACGTAGTAACTGTGCGACGGGCTGGGACAAACTATCGTCTAGTATTCTAAAATATTGTCGAAATTCAATAATTCCCTCTATAACGCACATTTTTAATCTGTCTATACAAACCGGAGTATTTCCCAATGCGTTTAAGAAAGCTATAGTGCACCCAGTTTACAAGGGAGGAGACAGAGACTGTGTAAGCAACTACCGGCCTATTTCAGTGCTATCAGCGCTATCAAAAGTGCTAGAGAAAATATTAAATATAAGACTCAATAAATACCTAAACAAAAATAATTTAATTGCCAGTAACCAATATGGTTTTCGAAACGGTGTTTCTACTGAAGATGCTGTGCTTGATCTCACTCAATTTCTTGCAAATCAATTAGACAATAAGAATAAATGTCTCGGTATTTTCTTGGATATGGCAAAGGCCTTTGACACAGTCTCTGTTTCCAACCTCTTAACCAAGCTGGAGAATATGGGCATTAGGGGTACACCTTTACAATTGTTCAAAGATTATTTAAGTAACAGAACCCAACAAGTTAAACTTGATTCCTATCTCAGTGAGGAAACACTCATAACGTACGGAGTGCCCCAGGGGAGCGTTTTAGGCCCAACGTTGTTCAAAATATACATTAATGACCTTTGCACAATGTCCATGCCTAACGCAAAAATATATACCTACGCTGACGACACAGCTATTGTGATAAACGCTCCCACCTGGGACGAGGTCAAGGTAAAAGCAGAGGATTGTTTTGGGGAAGTTATAAAATGGCTCAACTCCAACCTTCTCACACTTAACCTGGACAAAACAAACTATATTACATTTTCCATTAATAAGATAACTCAACCACCTGAAACTTTTAGTATTGTCGCCCATACTTGTTTAGACAGAACTCAAAATTGTAATTGTCAAAAAATTACTCGGTCTACTACTGTTAAGTACCTTGGAGTAGAAATTGACGACAAATTGCGATGGGACAAACACTTAATTAAACTAAAAACTAGGTTAAGGAGTATGATTTATATTTTTAAAACTCTTAGAGAATCTGCATCAACTGAGCTTCTTACAAAAATATATATTGCACTATGCCAATCTGTCATTCAGTATTGCATCACAGTGTGGGGGGGGTGCAGCAAAAACAAGGTTCCTCGCATTGGAACGGGCACAGAGAGCTATCCTTAAAGTGATGACCCGAAAACCGTTTCGATACTCGACCACACAACTATATTCTGACTGCAAGGTGCTTAGGGTCCGACAAATCTATGTGCTTGAATCCATCTTGAGAAAGCATCGATCGGCTCCCCCTCCTGATACTACCAGACGTAGACAGAAACTAGTTTGGCATACTACTTCACATCACACAGCATTTGCGAGAAGACAGTATTATAATAACAAGCACTATACTTTATAACAAAATAAATAAAAAACTTAATATATTACATTTAAGCAGTATACTGATAAATTCGGAAAATTGTGAAACTCACGTCTGCCCATATTCCTTTTGTGCAGAAGCAGTTTGGCTGCGACAGCAGCAACGACATATTTTGTTTTAATTAAATTTAGTTCATCGCTTTGCAGTTGGAGGTTCATGTCGTTGAAGATTTTATACAGGTCTGTCATGTAAGCTATATCATTCTTTGATGTTATGAGCTTGTTGCGCAGTTCTGTATCTTTAGTTTCCAAGAACTCTATCATAGAGTCAAACAGGTTGTAAAATCGAATCGGACAATTGCCTCTTGACAGCCAACGAACTTCAGTATGAAGCAACAAACGGATGAAATCTTCGTCATTAGTAACACAAAGCTGATGAAATAATCTATCATTCAAAGAGCTGCTACGGATTTTATTGACTGCTTTGATGACATATTGCAGTGATTGAAATAGTCGTTCACTTAAGTTTCTAGCAACCAAATGTTGTCTATGAATAACGCAATGTATAGCAAGGACATCTGGAATTTTATTCTTTAAGTATGCTATGAAGCCTTTATGGCGCCCTGTCATAGCCGGAGCGCCATCCGTAGCAACTGATATAATATTTTTCAAAGGAATCTCTTTCTCTTCACAAAACTTTTCCAATGTATTGAATATGGTTTCGCCTTTTATATCTGTCTCCAAATTTCTGGCAAACAATAGTTCTTCACGTATTTTCTCATCTTTAATAAACCTCACGTAAGATAGCAACAACGCTTCATTAGTTGGTAAAGTGGACTCATCGAGCTGAATTGAGAATTGACTAGTCCTCAGATGATTGCACAATGATTCTTCAATGTTTTCAGCCATTTCATCAATTCGTCTTTGCACAGAATTATTACTCAAAGGAATTTTTCGGATAATATCTGCGGCCGGTTTATGAAGCACAGTAGTTATTACTTCCTTTATTGCTGGCAAAATTAACTCTTCTCCGATGTTGTGTGGTTTGCCCTTTTGAGCAATTAACAAAGAGATATTGTACGAAGCTCGAAGTCCGTCGTCATCTTGCTTAACAGCCGCCGAAAATAGTTTTGATACACTTGGCTGAGTATTATGCTTCTTCTCTAGGTCTTGAAAATATGCTACATTCTTTTCTGTCTTATCTGGATGCATTTTATTCAAATGATCTTGCAGTCTTGAAGGCTTCATTGCTTCGTTCGAAAATGTTTTTAGACATAGAAGACACAAAGGCGACGACGGGTTTGTGGGATTTTCAATAAATCCGAATTTAATATATTCCGCAGAGTATTGCCGTCTCTTCTTTTTTACTTCCGACATTGTTTTGTTTTAAGAAATACGTAAGTGTTGAAATCAAGTACTGCTTATCTAATATGCGCGAAACCGCAAATGAAAATAAAATAAATTTACGTCGTTTATATAGGATTGCATAAGCAGCACGCACCAACAGGAATAAGACAAACGTGCATAAACTCGTTTATCTCATTCGACGCCCAATCGTACTCGACAAGCAAGAACAAGTATTATAGAACCAGCCGATTGGTATAGGAATGTACAATTCGGATTATTTAACAAAAACTTGTTAAAACATGATTGCCCGCGGTCTTTTATATCGAACCGAGTTTGAGCTATATCTTAATTAATATTAGTTGATGTTCACAAGATGTAGTCGAGAGTCGAGAGCTCAGTCGGTGTCTAAGAGTCTTCCTAGCTAGGTAGATGAAATTATAAATCGACTCCAAAGCCCTACCCAATGCCCCCTTTTTTTTTCTGGGTCTCTTACCGCCCCCCTTTAGGCCTGCAGCGCCCACAAGGGGGCGTTATCGCCCACGTTGGGAGAGACTGATTTAGACTGACATACGTCAACTGCTGGACATAAGCCTTCCTCGAGCATCGTCACACCGACAGGTCTAAACATGGACATTAACACTAAAAGGAAAGTTCTTAATCACCACATCTTTTTTTGTGGTTGGGAAATCATCAAATGATGTCTTCCGCTCTGGGTGGAGCGGAAGGGCGTGTCAGACTTTTACTGACTAAAACCCACCCGTGTTCCTTCAATTGGCTATGCAAATCAAGTATACCTGGAAACCAAAATGGAGATTTGTTTTCTTCATATGTCTCCCACTGGAGTATATGTTTTCACTTAGGGGGCGTCCATTCCACGTGTGGCATTTTTGAGAATTTTTATACCCCCCCTCCCCCCTTGGTGACATATCGTAAGATTTTCCTCAACTCCCTCCTTCTCCCCTAATCTCACGCGAGATTCTTCAAATCTTCTATTTGGGCTGTAAACGTGTTGGATTTTCGAGAAACAAAAAAAAAAAACAAGAAATTTTTCTTTGACGAAGAATAATTCTTAACTCAAGAGTTTATTCTCTTGACTAAAAAAAAATCATTTTCTTCAAAATGGTATTCTTGGTGCAAGATTTTGGCTCTTCAGTCAAGTTAATTTTTTTATCTGTGTACTAGTGTCTCAGATGTGGCCATATTTTATTGTAGAAATAAGTTTTCACGCAATTTTACACCGTTTCCTGCGAGAAAAATAATTACGTGATATTTGCCAAGACCCCCTCCCCCCTAAGTGAGATTTGGAAAGATTTAGCTTGATCCCCTCCCCCCCTAGAACACCTCACGTAATTAATGGACGCCCCCTTACACCTGGCTCCCTTGGTTTTACTCACATTTTTGCCAACGTTTGAGGTTTTAGAAGGTGAAATCTGCACAGCTACCCTACCCAACTAACTCATACAGATTACTATTATCTCTGTAATTGTAAACTGGGTTACTAGTCCAGAAAGTGCAGAGTCCCTGTAATTGTGACCAAAATTCGTATAACTCTGCTAATTGGTCCAGAGCTCCTAATAAACGCTGTAGAAGCTCTAATTGGTCAGCGGTGACAAATGCTTTGAATGCAGACGTGATGGTATTCAATCAATTAGGTCTGTAGGGTTGTGACTAGATAGTAGGACATATTGTTATTTGCTATAAAATAGCACTTTGAAAGACAGCTATAATGTATAGCCACCACTTTAAATATATGTAATCCTAGTATTTCCAGTGGGTTCGCCCGCGTGGAGGTCGAAAATTATCCAAAGGAAAGATCAACCAGGATCATTAGGATTTTATCAAGAAAAAGATCTACCGGGATAATAAGTGTCCTGTACGCCAAATTCTATCCAAATCCCTTAAGCCATTTTGCGCGTTTAAAAACTTTCACATTTATTATAATAGTAGGATTAGCAGACATTTACATACATAAATGAGTACGTAAAATTAATTTTTTTTTCTCTTGGGTAAGCAAATTTAAAGAACAACAACTTCTACGATCTTCATATACTCCTTCTGCTACGCTTACGTTCATACTTCTGGTCATACACTCTCACCGGATGTGAGTACTAGGCACCTGACCTTTCGAAGGAACATCAACCAATAAGGTATATTAAATGTCACCTCCAGCGTTTGCACTAAATCTGCCTTATAAATGCTAGACAGACTTTGCTGGACATCATCATCACCAAACATATTGTGATTTTGATGATATCTTTTACTGTTGGGTGAACTAAACGTCACTATTAACGTTTCCCTAACTTTTTTGGAAATAAAAGCGTGACGTCATATTATATTTGACTAACAAACAACTGGGACTTGAAAATCTAAAGTGCCTAGCATCATTTCGACATGTAAATACAGCGCGTTGGCTTTTCAATGTGCTAATGTTTTGAATATTGGATCAATTGAAATGAACATTCGGCTGTTCGGGGTTTCAATTAATTTATGATCGATTCACATTTGGTTTGGCGTGGCTTGCTAAACTGTCTGTGAGCGTCATTTGCAGAATAAACGTTTTGAATATTAGAACCTTTGTGTCGTGACCATGAAATTCGAACCTTATCTGTGGTTTTATTGGTGGACATTTTGCATCTCTTTTGAAATCTGGGCGCCTGGTACTCAGAGCAGTATGGCAATGCTTCTGTGATTACAGTAACTACATTATCAAAAGACGAGTAAATTACTAGCTCATCATTGCGATTTATTACAATTTGTGTCACATCTATTTATTTTTTACTAGTTATTGCCCGTGACTTCGTTGGCGTCCAGCCTTTGCAGGTAATGTGGTCCTCTCTGTGTGCCAAATTTCATCTAAATCTGTTCAAAAGTTTAGCGTTAAAGCGTAAAAAAACTAATAACTAGGGGTTATCCACCGGTCGAAATTCGACCAAAATTTCTTTTTATTTTAACCGGATCAACAATAATCAAAAATATTAGCTTTTTGCACTCTTTTTACATATAAACTTTAACTGTGCCAAGTTTCACATTCGTCTAACCATGTAACTCTTGTGAAAAGAGGTACAAAGTTTTTGCTTCACGTATTAATATAGGGAAGACTTCCGACCTTCGACTGTCAAAGATGTACGAAAGACAACCGGGACCAAGGGCTTAACGTGATTTCTGAGACACAGACGAGATAATACGATATCCCTTGATAAGACTGGTTATTAGAGTTTCGGGCTTCCGACGACCCGTAACCACCGTCGAAGATCCACAAAGTTAACCGTGATCAACAGCTTATCGTGCCTTCCGAGACACAGAGGGGTCTTGATGTATAAAAGTGGTCACCCATCCACGGAACAAAAAGGTAACTTTTTAGAACTCGCCGGGCTACCATCCGTTTAAGTAGTAAGAATCTTTTCAGGATTAACTACGAGACGTCCTACAAAAAAAAAAAAAAACCACGGGCCAAACGTGGCAAGCGTAAGTAAGCTACAAGCTCCTCCTACTCACCTATTTACTACTAAAACGTACTACAAAACGACGTAATTATAATCGATGATGTTCAATATACCGAACGTAACCCACGTTTAATATTCACCTTATCTAACACCCAGGGATAATATAGAGTATAGATAAAAGTAGAATTTATAATTATTTAATTATGAACACGTATTATTTAGGCGAGCTGAATGCGAAATGTGTTTGTGGATAGATAAAATACTTACGAAACTGTTTGATAAACGAAAAAGGTTGTAAAATGTGGTCGATTTTGGTTTGCTGAAGAAGATAATGGATACTTGGGCAGAAAGGTCTGTTTGAAGTTTGAACTTAACATAGACTTCTGCAGTCCCTTTACACAAGGATTTTATAATATCTTTACATTTGCACAAATCAATAAAGTTGTTGTATCTGTTTGAATTGTCAAAAAGAATATTTTTACTAAATGCAAGCAATGAAAGTACATATTAAAGTACAATACATATTGTTAAAAAAAACATGTGGACCCGATTCAGATACGACGGTCTGTACTTTTTTTTTTCAACTGCAAATGTATCGTCGTGTTTCTTTATTTGAACCTCGTTATCGGCTTCAGCTTATTCGAAAACTATTATAACTTCACCCATGGTGCAATCAGAACATTTTTGTCATGGCTCTGCTGTGGAGATTGCTTTTTCGTGACGAGCCGAGTTCTACAATTTCACTCTTACCGTTTCGTTCCAAAACAATTTTTAATTTTTTTGTCTGTATGTTGTAGTTATTCTCCGAAACGGTTCGATAGATTTTGATACACAGCTTTTCGTTGTAAGCGTTCGTTGAAGTTGTATACTTTCGATTGGCTTTAGTAAAAACTGATATTTTGATATTACAAACAGATACGTCAATTACATTTATTTGTATAGTTTAAGGTTGTTAATGTGTTAGTATGTTTCTGTGTTACTTAAATCAAAGGGACAGAGGCATTTCAATTTTAGGGCTAAGGTATTACGAGTCAAGTTACTTTTCTTTTCTTTGATACAATTTACTTCACCATATTCTTTCTTAAATTGTAAACCTCGGCGACAAATCTTCAGTTCGGTGTTCATTATTAATATCACGTAAAAGAAGGTAAAGAGGAAGGATCCTGCAATCTAGACTTATTGGATAACTGGTTTATCTGTCTGGGTTCCATCCTAACTAACTCACATTCACGTTTTTTGCTTCATGATTCAGATATCGGTTTTTTGTTAAGGAGATTGGGAGAGAGATCGTGCGGTTAGTGTTACTTCGTACAAAAATATGTTTTAAAATAGTAGTATATAATTTAGTTTAGTAATACACATATAGCTTATAACTCTCATAAAGGTACATTGTTACGGTCATTTATTTACCCAATTTTGTCTACAACCTTTGCGAGAGCTGGAATCTTAAATATACTTCTCATCATCTGCCTAACCTTTTTCCAACTACATGTTGGAGTTGGTTACTTAAAATAATACTATTCAGTTGCATTCGGTTAGACTGGAGTCTAACCGAATGCAACTGAATAGTATTATTTTATATAAAGGGACTGCCCATCTGACCATACCCAATCGATCTCTGATCTCTGATTATTCCCGATCCATAACTCAACACATATAACCTATTCTTGGGACAGGTTGTCAGACATTCGGGCGTCTGACAACCCGTAACGACTGTCAGAGATCTATGAATGACAACCGGGACCAGCGGCTTATCGCGCTTTCAGAAAAACAGTTAAATAGTTATTTGTGCAACAGGAGAGCAAAGTTGTTTTTTGCTGCGAGTGCTGATTTTGAATCCTGAGTGTGGCGAAGGATTCAAAGGCACGAGATGCAAAAAACTTTGTTCTCGTGTAACCCACATAACTTTTCACTTCAGCAGCGAGAACACTTTAAGAGATAAAATAATAAACAGGAATAGATTGAAATAACTATTTATTGTGAATCAAAGTAATTAACGTTGTAGGTAGAGGTACCAATTCAATAAAATGGAACATTTTAAAAGTTAAAAGTAAAATTACTGCAATTCTGCAAATTAAAAGTAACAGATTTATTTGGCAACGTTATTGTTGCATTGAGTTTAGTTTGATTATCTGGGGTTAAGGTTTCTGTTTCGGTGGCGGATTGAGAAGGAACAACGGTGAACGTTGGTGACTCTGATTGGCTTTCTGACTGTACGTCGTTGGAAGTGGATGGGCGTGGGTGAAATCAAGGATCCGAGGTCGAATTCAGACTTATTGTTTTCACTATACGCTTACAGATTTTCGACTTATTTTTTATTGAGTCTTCAATATAGCCTTCTTCAACCGTATTAGACTTCCACCCGCCGTGACTTTTTAAAGTGGTGAGATCGGCTCCGGAATCAGCCAAGAGCGTTGCCGAAGTTCTCCGAAAGCAGTGACCCGTGTATAGCTGAGGCTCTTCCAGTTTTAAGAAAGTGGCAATTTCTCGCGGTATAGCACCTATTTTATTTACTCCCATAGGCTGTCTTGAGCATTTATTATTATGGTATTGTATGAAAAATCGGTCGGTTTTTATATTGACTGGACGTAAATGTTGATATTTTTCTACAATAGTTACATATTCTTCGCGTACGACAAAAGACCTGTCAAGGTTAGTCTTCGTATTTTTCAATTTACTAACAGTAATTTATCTGAAAGCTTTTCGATATTATTAACTGTTAGCTGTAATAGCTCGTTATTGCGACACGCTCCACTAATTCTTATGATCAGTACAACCTGTAATGAAAATATTACGTAATTAATATGCATAATTTAACATTTACAGCATCTTTTACATATCTTATTAAATATTTTAACAGTATTGCTAAGCCAGACTAGGATTCATTGCGCCTCGAAAAATTAGTAGTAGGCAGTAAGTATCTTTATATAAAACAGTCTACACACAAATTTTAATAACTAACAACATAGATTCATAGGTACCACTTACTTTAGCGGCAAGAAAATCGCAGTCCGGAGCTTCATTAAGAAATTTTTCTATGTTAAGGGCCGTGAACATTTTGGACTTTTTAGTCTTATGCTCAACTGACATTCTTTTTAGAAAAGATACGAGTTTTGCGTATGTTTCAATATGCACGTTATGTTTTGTTTTTAAAGTAGCTTTCAACATTGAGTAAATACTCCACATTGTTGATGATCGCCTCGTCTGTGATAAATCTAAAAAATAAGATAGCAACACCGTCTCCGAAAAACTACTTGCGCCCTTTGTAAGTCTCCATTCATTGAAGACATGGTATGCTTTCAGATATTTCTCGCGAGACTTCTCAGGTAGGAAACTTAATTCTGCATTAATAACTTGTTGTTTTAACTCTTCCCGTGTTAAAATACTGTTCTCAACGCTAGTTTCACTCATATTTTACGATTATTTTAATATTTTTTTAACTTATTCAACTCTTTACGCCAGCTACGAAATTTTATTCCCGCTCTTTTATTTAAATTAAGGCGTGTTCGGAAATAGCACCCATGATATTTTATTATTGAAAATATTTACGTCAGATTATTGAAACTAGAAATAAATATTTACATGTTAAATATCAGTTTTATTTGCAGTAAATACTTATTTTCGTTTAAAAACAACAATAAGTTAAAAATTCAATAAATTACATCAAAAGGCATAATTATCTTTTTGCAGGAGTTCAATTTGAACCCTCGTCGCAAGCGGTCGTCTGTGTGCGCGCGCAACACATGTTGGCTCGGCCGACTTCGAAATCAAAACGCGTTTTTTGTGTGTATCTCTCTGTGCAAAAGTGTCATAAGTTCAGGCTGTAGTGAAGACTGACTGCCGGAGGACGAGTACCCCATGGCGCTAGACCCGGTGAGACCGTTCTTAATATTACAGGGATACGTTAGCTAAACTGCGTAGACGGGCCTAGATATGCCGCGCGCGCGCGCACACAACGTCATCTCAAGCAGCCGTTGCGGACCAGTGTCGTCACACAAACAAATTCACGCTATTATTCTAACACTAAATGTGATATCGTTAAAGATGCCTTACCTAAAGATCTTATAATTGTACACACAGCTACATATCAAGCTATGGATTTCCAGTTTTAACAGACCTCGCATTGTATAGGCTTTCCGTGCAAAGAGAAGTCAGTTTATACTGGAAATGAATGGCTTGATTTGTCGTCGTGTGTACCATGGTAACAAATTCCTCAAATTGTTTTGCAAAAGGCCACGGTCACCGGAATATAAATATACATGTGGACTGAAGAGATAATAAAAAAAAATACCCCGAACTCTTAAGTTTGCATCACCCAAGTAGCACAAAAGTGCTGAATAACAGCATTTTAACAGTGCACAGTGAATGCATTAGTTGCTGAATAATAGCGTAGACAGCGCATCCTCAGAGGATATAACTCTAATTTGGGCACAAATTATTCAGCACATCGTTGTATAAGAAATCCAATTGACAAATAATTGCATTATAACAACATTATATCAGCATTTATGAGTGTAACAGTCACCTCAAGAGCTGAATATTGCCTGATTAACGAGGCACGTGTTACCTATAATACAGCAAGAAGGACAAATGTGAACATTTATACAGTTGAAATTACACACTGACGGAAATTGTGGAATGTAATAACTTAATATTATTTTTTTTTCCATTATTATGTACTGTCAGTTTGTAAAACATGAAGTGTAGCGTTGTGTGCAAGATCTCGTGCCATTTGGAGAATTAAGTATATCAAATTTAAGGTAAGTAAAACTTTAATTTCTTCCTATATTTGAAATCTTATTGGGGAAGTAACTTTACTGTCAAATACCATATATATTTAGTTCAAAATTTTCACGCGCCCTCGAAATACCACTAAATACTAAAGTTAAACTAACAAAAATGGGCTGATGATAAAATAAATATTTTTGTTTTAGTACAAAAAAAAGGATATAAAACTGTTTTCTAAAAAAAAAATCTAAATAATTTGTAATCCAAATGAATTACAATTGATATCATATAAAATAAACCAAAATGAAAAGATAAAATATTACAATAATACACAGTAGTGCAGAGAATATGGCGGATGGCAGGTGAACAGTTTTAATGTTAATGTAATGCTAAGGTCTGTACGGGTGTTCACATGTGGCCTGTAATTCAGCCAAGAGTAAAATAGTTTAGCACTTGTGAAATACAAATCAGACATGGATCGATTAGGAGAGTAGTAGTAGGTCACATTTGCGTCAGTTACCTAGATAAGTACCTTTATGGATAATAATACATAAGTTATTGATTTATTCAATATGCGACAAAATACCTATAAATTAGTCGGTGCCTATCTAAAGATAATGTATTTTTCTGGCCTAATAATTTAATTACTTCCACATGAAATAGCATTATGTTACGTTAAGTTTAGGTATTTAATATGTTATTGTATCTTTGGTTTTTTTTTCCTCAAAAACTGTATAGATAATGTTGTCATTAAGAAACTGATACTTCTATTATAATAAGTATATTTTTCTTGTTTTTACAGAACGAGACATTCAAAATAGTTCAGACTATAGAGAGAGGTGTTGTCGATCTAACATTCGTTCCTGCACAGTGGAAAACTAAGGAAATTCTATGGTGGCCACCGAGAAGTACTTTTGTACTCCTTGAAATTATAAAAAGATGAAAATTCAAGGCCTGGACCAGGGTGTTACACCCTAAATTGTACTTTAAAAAGGGAACATTAAATAAACATAAAGAAAATTACGTTGTTTTTTTTTAGATGCCAGCTGTACCGGTATTTCCTAACTGACTACCTCTGAGAAAAATTGTCGAAATCTGGAATCTTAAAAAGTCTCGAAAGGTATTAATTTATTACTTTTAAAAAATCTTGGATTTCTCTTAATAAATTTTCTTCATTTTTAGGTAAGTACCAGAAACATATAAAACAACAATATTATTTATTTATTTATTTATTAAAACTTTATGCACAAGTAAAACTACTGTACAAAGGCGGACTTAATGCCTGAGGCATTTTCTACCAGTCAACCTTAGGGTGATGCAGAGAAAAACATGGCAGGTGCAACATAACTCGAAAAACAATGAATAACAAATACATAAATAGATACATACATACAACCATATCACGAAAATGAACTTTGTCTGGAGACATAACGATCGGTAGAGGAGAAAACGAACCCAGCAAATCAGCGCTGGGCTGCTTCTGCCAACTTCTTCCGAATATGCTCTCGTACTTTCACCTTAAATGATAACTGACTGGTTGCCATCCTGATGCTCAGAGGGAGCGCATTCCAGAGAAAGACCGCCTGAACAAAGAAAGAAGAGTAAATGAAACCAGAGCGGTGAGAAGGACATCGTAGAAGGCGATTGTTGGTGGAACGAAGATTTTTACTATGCGCAGAGCACAAGTAGTGAACCTGGGAAGTAAGGTAGGAAGGAGAAGTGGGTTTTTCGAGTATAGAAAATAACACTGACAGAGCCCTCAACTCTCTGCGCTGACGAATGGGTAACCATTTTAAGAGCAACCGGTGTGCGGACACGTGATCATACTTACGAAGATTGAAAACGAATCGAATGCAGTTATTCAGAAGGCGGTCAAGTTTATCGAGGAGATCTGCATTCAGGTCGTAGTAACACACATCGCCATAGTCAATTATGGGAAAGATTAGGGATTGTACAAGCGTTGCCTTTATGTGCGATGGGAGAACGTTTTTCAACCGATAGAGCAACCGCAACGTGCCGGTGACTTTTTTACTAACAGTCGCGACCTGCTCTCGCCAGTCAAGGCAAGTGTCAATATGTAGCCCAAGATCCTTAACGTTGGAGCTAAGCGGGATGATAGAATTGTCGAATATTATGGGTGGCACCGTTTGGCCGCTCAACTTCCTCATACTGTGGAGGCTCCCTATAACGATAGCTTGACATTTTGTAGGGTTAACCGCCACCCCAAATCGATCTGACCAATTTTTGACAACTTCTAAATCTCGGTTTAGCTCCACAATTGCATCGGAAATATTGTCAACACCTGCCTGACAGTAAAGCTGCAAATCGTCGGCGTAAAGATGATACGCAGTCCGAAGCAGGGTGGTAATGAGGTTAATAAAAATGGAGAATAAAAGAGGAGATAAAATACCGCCTTGGGGGACGCCAGCTGCAAGATCGCACCAACTCGACGAAGAGTCTCCAGCACGAACAGACTGCTGACGCCCTTGAAGATAAGAGGCAAACCATTCCAGTACCTCCGGAGAGACCATAAGATAGGAAAGGATGGATAAAAGGACTTCGTGACTGACGGTATTAAAAGCATTGGAGAAGTCAATTAGCACTAACACTGTAACTTTAGTGGCTTCCATTCCCCGCCTTATATCGTCAGTCACTTTTAGGAGAGCTGAAACGGTACTGTGCCCGGGCCTGAAACCAGATTGAAATGGACTGATGAGGGAGTTGCGGTGAATAAAGTGGGAGAATTGTTTATGGACACTGGCCTCAAGCACTTTAGATAGAAAGGGAAGGATGGAAATTGGACGAAAGTGACTAGCAAGAGAGGGATTGGGCATCTTAGGCAAAGGCCGAACAAGGGCTTTGCGCCACTGGGAAGGGAAAACACCGGTATATAGTGAAAAGTTTATAATGTGGGAGATTGCAGGGAGGAGTTGATCAAGAGCCGCTACAATCATATGACGGCTGATATCATCGAAACCGACGGCTTTGGATTTAATAATAATATAATATAATAATATTCCACAACTATCACACAACGCCATCTAGTCCCAAGCTAAGCAGAGCTTGTGTTATGGGTACTAGACAACTGATAAACATACTTATATATTTCTAAATACATACATATTATAGATAAATTACACCCAGACACAGAACAAATGATCATGCTCATCACACAAACATTTGTCCTGGGTGGGAATCGAACCCACGACCTCCGGCATAGCAGTCAGGGTCACTAACCACTAGACCAACAGGCCTGTCATCATCATTAATGGAAAGGATAGTCTTTTTGATCTCTCCAGGGTCGACTGGGGTGAAGACAAAGGGGTTAATATTGGGACGCGTCAGACCAGCAAGGTAGTCAAGAGTCTGATATTTGGTTACACTATCAAGAGTGGGAACAGTGGAGAAATGGCGATTTAGGTCGTCCAAACCAATAGTGTGGGGAAGGTCCGATTGCTGCGATTTACCGATGCCTAAAGTTCTAAGAAACTTCCAAATATCAGCAGGCGAAGAGGAAGTGATATTATCTAGAATGTGGCGGCGTTTAGCGTTGCGTATCATCTGGTTACACCGATTCCTAGCAGCCTTAAAAACGGCCCAGTTGTCCTCCGAGCGATCCTTTTTAAATTTCCGAAACGCGCGGTCCCTCCGTCGCATTGCCATCCGAACTCCCCTGTTCATCCAGGGTGCAGGCAATCTCTTCAGCTTAACTTTTTTTATAGGAGCATGAGCGTCATATAGTTTGACCACAACATCGTTGAAAAACCTGACTTTCTCGTCAATTGAAGAAGCTGTTTCCATGGGCGACCAGTCAATGTTGGACGCATCTTGTTGAAGCCTCTCACTATTCATACGCGCAAAGGCACGCCTGTACTGGAACGTAGGTTTAGGTTTAGGAGGTTTAAGGAAATAAGATAGGAAAATAAGGTCGTGATGGGAAAAGCCAGGAGCATGGAATTGCCCATGTGAGGACACTAGGGAAGGATTAGAGGTGAGGATCAAGTCAAGCCAAGTGTCATCGCCAACTAGATTATGATGAGTTGGTTGTAGAGGCAGAACATGCAGACTGGCAGACTTGATTAGATGCAGAAGTTTACGGGACCGAGGGGAATTACGGGCAAAGAGGTTGGTATTCAAATCCCCCATAATTATGTGATGTGCATACTCCGAACCCAAAGATTCAAGTACCGATTCGAATTCGGTGAAATAATCAATGGAAGGGGGGCAATAGACGACGCCAAGGACAGTCTTAGCTCCTTTGACGCAAACCTCAAGGAAAAGAAACTCTGCGGACTCATTGGGAGAAGAAGAAGCTAAAATTTTAAATGGAAGATTATCACGAAGGTAGATAGCTACACCACCCCCTCGCCTACCGATGCGGTCATTCCGAAGAAGAACGAAACCGGAAAGCGAGTAAGTGGTAGATAGTAAGTGAGGTTGGAGCCAAGTTTCTGAAATAAGGACGGCGTGAACATCATTGTCGGTAAATGTATCACATAGTTCGTCATGGTGACTAGGAATACTCTGAGCATTAAGGTGGCATACATTAAATACTCGGCCAGAATTATGGCTGAAAGTTTGGCGTAACTGAACATTTAACGCATCGGGAAGAGAAATGAAACTTTCATCGCTGGAAGAGGCACTTGATTCGTTGGCAGAATAAAATGATTCGTTATCTGATGTCATCATAGATATAATAAAATAAATATATATATATATATATATATTAAATAACGCTAAGAAACACTACACAAATGATTGGCACGATGTTTTTTGCATCTCTGCACCACCCGCCAGCTCACAACATCAACTAAATCTAAAAACTAGTTAAACTAATTAAAGGCGAAAAATACATTAAACCGTGTAACTGAGCTATAAGGAACACATGGAGTAAAAAAAAAAAACAAAAAAAAAATGATAAAGAAAGAAGCCAAATAAATAAAACAGGAAGAAGTCGTGAACGCATCCGCTTAAGAATACGGCACTTGTTGGCTGTACATAGTCTGTGGAGATTTTTTAACTTTTGCATTTGACGTTTGACGTTTAAACAAAATAAAATTTATAATAACAAAACATGAGTTGTTGTGGGTAAAATACTATTATTCTCTAGTGTCCCAACTAAATTGATTAAAATTGTATGAAAATTCAGTTACCTAGTACTTAAAGGACTAAAAATTTCACACTAAAAGGAAGGCGTAGAAATATTTTACTACTGGTAAGCAGTTCAATAATAACAATAACATGCAATTATTTTCCTAGTAAGTAAAACAACATGATACCATTACTAATCCGATCTGTTTTGCAGCTTGTCTCCAGCGCTTTGGGCTTTTGGATCAAGGATCTTTGGATACTTCATGAGCAGAGGATTTAGCTCATCCATTGAAGACACTTTATGCCTACTCCCGTCAAAGGCCTTCAGCATAATAACACCGTCCTGAGTCCAACACGATCGCATTCCGAAGTGAAGACGCGCCTTTCCAAAGATGGATTGCCTGACTCTTGTCAAGAACTCCTTTACTGAGATTGATGTTCCCTTCAGCCGTGTCTTAGCTTTCCAGACTACGGATTTGTCATCATAGCTTGAAAACCTCACCAGTATGGGCCTGTCATGCTCGCTATTGGCAGCGCCAAGTCTGTGACAGACCTTTATGGAGGATGCAGAGATGCTCTTGAGGGCCAGCTTATTGTTGAAAATATCAAGGATGACTGCAGTGCTGTCTTCACCATCAACTTCCGCAACACCTTGCAAAATCAGTGCCTTTCGCCTATGCCTTGTCTCCAATCCATCAACCAACTTAGCACACTCACTGATTTGAGTCCGGAGCAACCCAAGCATGCTGAAAATGAGTTCTCTGAAGGTCCGGAACTCTTCAGCCACCCTTGCCACGGTGTCCTTGGCAGGTCCAGCACACTGAATTTGTGCTTCCAGTGCTTCCATTTTACGAGTGAAGGTCTCTTCCAGGCTTTTTTGTGCAGACAATACCTCAGCAAGTTGTGACATAGTGATCCACTAGTGCCTAAGTGAGTTTGTAGTGACTGTTTAGATGATGAGCTGGCAGGTGGTGTAACTTAAATATTTGAGTCACATAAATTGGCTAGATGGCGCTAGTGCCACGCACAACATCGCCTCTGAGTTTTTATATCGTAAAAAATATTTAAATCACTTCTAAACAAGAAATATCTTTTGAAATGTAATTATAATAGTGTAAATATCAAGTGCTATTGTTATCTGCGTGTTATGTGAAAGTATAGTGTATAAAATACTACTTTTAAATAAAGTGTTACAATAGATGTTTACATCTAAGACTACGAGCAAATAACGTTTAAATAATACAACTGCGGTGAAATTATAATTAAATATAGTGCAACAATAAACTATTCACAAAATAACTGTGTTTGTGAGAATTAAATAAAACTGACGGTTGCGGTAAAATTATCTACGTGTTCTAATGATTATCTTAACGATCGTTTATTTATAGAAAAACTAAAAACACACCATTTATTTCAACTAACACCCTAAGTACAAGTTGGCGCAGTGGTTACGACGGCTACATAGTGCGCTCGATGCCTCGAGTTCCGTCCTTACTAGCAGCAAACACTTTTTGTATTTTTCGAAGTTTCTCGTCACAATTCTCCACAGTCTCTTCGGAACTTAATACAAACTCAAGAGATTATTGAGTGGTGAGTACATAATACGATTTGTTGCAATGGACAATGAGCAGCAGAATATAACGTTCCGACGCATGAGACGATCACTATCGTTCCACGAAATGTCCAACACAACGATATTTGACTCAACAATGTTAAGTTTGCCGGACACCTCTATTAATACGCACAAATCTTGTTGTGAAGACTTGCGATATAAGGTTGAGACATTAACAAAAAATCTTGAAACTGCGACCAATGAGATAGACAACCTACATGACGAAATTAGCAACCTAAAAAGTGAATTAGCTAAGTGTTTGAAAGTTATAGACGTATATAAAAAAATTGATTGCTCTGATTTATCGAAAACTGTTTCAAATAGAAAGAAGAAAAGGCTATCCATCCATGAAAAGAACAGAACAACCTTAATAACATCGTCCCCTACACAAAACGTTGCGGTATCGCCAGTAACTGAGAAATGTGATTTGGATACTCCTGTCACTGAGTTTCGTGCTATCAGTAATATGGTGACAGAAACCTCTCCAGCATCAGCAGCTATCTTGACCCCCGGACCTGTAGATAATACGAAGTCAAGCATTAGTACTGTTTCTCAGGAATTTATATGCACTATAAAGACGACGTCAATCCACAAAACCATACCTGTGCAACAGAAAAAGGTCATTGTTTTAGGTGATGACCAAGGGCGAAATATTCGATACACTTTGCAAGCCTTGCTGGGCAATGAATTTCAAGTATTATGCTTCTGGAAACCTGGTGCAAAAACAACTGATGTCTTAATCAATTCTTATAATTTTGATTCCCTAACGAAAAATGACTATGTAATTATATTGTCAGGTACTAATGATACCAATCCTCTGGATTTACAAATTGATTTCGGTGTTTGGTTTCGAAGTATTAAACATGCCAACATTATTGTATCAGAAATCCCTTACAATAATTATTTAAATGAACGGAGCTTGAATAGTTCGCTACGCCACGTATGTAATAAATATAATGGTATATTTGTGAATATGGGATATAGCCAATCTGTACCAAGAGGTCACCGCCGTACTGTTCATATTTGTAGATACTTACTTAAAGAAATATTACGTATTGATTTCAAAACTAAATTTTTAACATATATTGAGCAAAATAGAATTCTTACTAAGTCAAAAACTGACCAATCAACTCAAACCTGTAACATGCCTGGCGACGTTGTTATTACTGTCTGTGCGAAATCCACTCAAACTAGTGAAATTCCTGATGACAATAATATCAACTGCGACTTATCTAAGAGTATGGACAAAGTACCTCAAGCTGGTAGTAGCAATTGTTTTCGTCTATAAATACATAAATATTCTCCATCAAAATATTAATGGCTTGATTGGTAAGTCGGACCTACTTACTCTCCATTTAGAAGAATTATGGGACAAGGGACAAAACATTGACTTATTATGTATCACTGAACATAATATGCTGAATGGAGATCAGTTCCATCTATCTATCCCTAATTATGAATTAGCTACTTTTTCAATGCGAAATACTAGGCATGGTGGTTCTTGCATCCTTATTAATCGTATGCACAAGTATAAAATCATTGACTTAAGTGAATTCTATGTTGCTAACGTCCTTGAATGCTGTGCAATAGAATTAATAATACATAATTTAATAGTGATCTGTATCTATAGACCACCCAAAATTAAGAATGACTGTTTGGGAGTATTCTTTGCTAACTTGAATGGTATTTTACGAATGTGTGGCCTCAGTGATTTAAAAAAAGTGGTTATCTGTGGTGACTTCAATATAGATACTTTGACTCAATCAAAACTATCTAATAATTTTCAAACTGTCCTTTTAAACTATGATTTAAAAATTGGAATTAGACAGCCTACACGATTAGCTAGTGGTAAATGCCTAGACAATATTGCTCATAACATCAGAGGTAGTAAGTGTACAGTACTTGATCTTGCGCTATCTGATCATACTGCCCAAGTAATTAAATGCCCTGTGAAAAAAACTTGTTCCATTAAGCATTGGTATGCTCTAAGGCGTGACTACTGCCAAGAAAACTTAATTAAATTCATTGATTCCCTTCAAAAACTTAGCTTTACTGAAGTCTATCAACACACTAATCCTGAAGAAGCATTTAACTGTTTCTATGACCTATTTATGCTTTTTTATGACCTCTGTTTCCCTTTAAGGAAAGTAAAAATCTCTCTACGTAAAAAATCAAACTGGATTTCCAAGGGAATTAGGCTCAGTAGTAAACGTAAAAGAGAAATGTTGTGGCAATACAGGCGATCCCCGACTTCTAATAATAAACTGTTATTAAAGCAATATACTGCTCGTTTAAAGAAAATAATAACATTGACCCAAAAATCTCAAAATGACTTTCACATAAATTCGGCCAAGAATAAATCTAAAGCGACTTGGAATATTATCAATAAAAATAAGATTAACTATCCTAAGGAAAATATACCTGAATATGTAACGATAAATGATAATACAATACATAATCCTCAACTAATTGCTCAGGCTTTTAATGACTATTTCATAGACGAAATTCACCCGAATAATTCTATTCCTTCCTATACAAATATTGAAACTAATTGTAACTCCATATTTATCCATCCTACAGTACCAGCAGACATAGAGGCTATAATTCACTCCTTAAATAATACCAAAAGCCATGGATATGATGGCATCATTACAAAAGTTGTCAAATATGTAGCCCCATTAATAGGTCCTGTTATGAGTTATATCATCAATCTTTGCATTGAATATGGCCATTTCCCGGACAAATTAAAAATAACTATTATTAAACCTATTCATAAAAAGGGTGATAAAAGTGTAATGGGTAATTATAGACCGATAGCACTTATTCCTATTTTTTCCAAAGTAATAGAAAAGGTGATATACAATAGCCTTTCGTCATTTTTTGACAAGCATGATCTCATAGTCAGAGAACAATTTGGCTTCCGAAAGGGTAAATCCATTAATATGGCGATTTATGATGTTATCAAGACAATTATTTCTAGTGTTGATGTAAGAACTCCAGTGGCGGCCCTGTTTATGGATATGTCTAAGGCGTTCGACCATGTCGATCATGGTATACTGCTCAAAAAATTAGAACGTTATGGGATTAGAGGAACTCCATTAAACCTATTACAATCTTATCTCTCTAATCGCACTCAGATCACAACGCTTGATAGGCTATGTCCGAGCTCGAAAGTAGAAAGAACATATATGTCACATCCTAGGAAAACTGTTTATGGTGTGCCCCAAGGTAGCATTTTAGGCCCTCCATTATTTAACATTTACATTAATGATATGCCTAAGGCCAGTAAGCACCAGATGGTCTTATTTGCTGATGACAGCACTATTTTATTCTCAAATAATGACATTAATATTCTTGAAAATGACATAAATGACGATCTTAGAAATATTATAAATTGGTTAGTTAATAACAATCTAAAAATAAATCTTAATAAAACTAAATTAATGACATTCAATCAAAGAACAAATAAACTGAAACTAAATATAAAATATGGTAACGTAGCAATCTCTGAAAGTGACGTCACAAAATTTCTGGGCCTTTACATAGATAGTCATTTGACTTGGAAATATCATATCGACGCTTTGTCAAAGAAGCTCAGTCAGTTTGCGTATGCTCTGTACAAATTATCAAAATCGGTTAACCACATTACAGTACAAATAGCTTATAATGCTTATGTGGGTTCTGGCATTAGATATGGAATCATTTTCTGGGGCAACTCCACTGACAGAGACATTGCTTTTAAAGCTCAGAAGAAATGCTTGCGATCGTTTACAAAATTACAATCGATTGAAAGTTGTAAACCATTATTTAAGGAACTCAACTTGCTCACTCTACCGTCTATGTACATTTATGAAATGGCAGTATTTGTTCACAGTAACCTATATTTGTTTGAAAAACTGCGCTCCCACCGTTATCGGAATACGATTCATGTTGCCTCTCACAAAACCGCATTTTTCGGCAAAAGTGTGCTAGGTATGGCCCCAAAAATATATAATAATATACCAACAGCTATAAGAAATAAAGAGTGTCTGGGATCCTTTAAGCGGTCTTTGTTTAAATTTCTTTTAGATAGATGCTACTACTCCATTACTGAGTTCACTACTGATAAACAGAGGTATGAAGGTTCCGACTTATAAATTAAACACTTATGATTTTATTTATTGATTATGTTTAAATGTGCTTATTTATCTTAAATTGTAATGACGTGCTTATTGTAACTATTTAATTTTAAAATTATTTTCAATGTAATTTACTGACATGCCACCGTTATTGTAATCTTTGTTTGTGTTAATTTTGTACGCCATTTATTGGCAAAACATAGTGCACATAATTTTGACAATTTACTATCTGTAACCATACCTATGTTTAACAAAATAAAAATGATTGATTGATTGATTGAAATGTGCCACAAACGTGAGTACTTGTTTAATAGCGGTTATACAATTAAAATTGATAAATGTTTAGGCAAATAACTGTGTATTTTATATTTAAATATAAATTCAAACTCAAAGACACATCTATCTTTTTTTACACCTACCCGCGAAAAAAAAAAAAAAAAAAAAAAAAAAAAAAAAAAAAAAAAAAAAAAAAAAAAAAAAAAAGAAGAAGAAATATTAATTTTGTCGCAACCATATTAGTCCCGAAAATGGGTAGGTTATAAGAAGATTTTTGTAGCATGGCATTTTTGTACCTACTCAGCCTAATGTCATCAAACACACTGACCTCTATTTATAAAGGCTTTTTTGTATTGTTTTGTTCATATGTGCTTTAATTTAAATCCGACGTAAATTTGAAATTTTATTTTATTTCAACTATGTGACGTATATATTTTTATTTTGTTAGTGACATTTTATTCTTTTCTGCTGCAGCATTGTTACTTTTATCTTATTTTTTGTAATATGGGTTATGTGTGAAATAAATTAATTTCATTTTATTTATTTATTTATTAATAAATATAACATACGGAACCCGTCGCGTCCAATATTCCATTCGCGCATGCCGACACTTGGATACATGCTGTTATTCGAGTGTATGGTAAATACCTGACTAATAGGGGAAAAGTGAATCTGTATGCAGCATAAAGCATTAAATAACTTCACAAAGTAACTGATTATGTTATAGTGGGTGATATGTTCTCTCTTAAAATGCAACGGTTGTATAGTACACGTGTGGGCTATTATTCAGAAAACTTACAGCTAATAGGGTACTGCTGTACTAAGCGCTCAATAACAGTGACTTTGTGGCGTGTTTGTGGTGCTTAATAGAATTACTGTACAGAAAAAAGCATTATAGTAGGCCACGTTTTTTTCGAAACAGCTGTTGCAGCACAGGTGAATACTAATAAGTCTTTCTAAATGCTTAGATTACCGCTGTGGGCCTTAAGTGACCATTTATAATGCAGTTCTGTGCTACTTGGGCAGACGTTTTTGCTCTACAGATAACGATACAAAATAAAAAAAAAGGTCAAGCTCACAAATTAGACAGTTTCAGCCCCTTACTGACACAAATGTGTTTGACTAAACAAAAGCAATAACAATGTTTATAATCGTGCCCATCACAAAACACGGGAACTGTTACACGGGAACTGTTTGTCTAGATATCTCACCAAATAACATTTGATCACAAGAATATCCGTCAAGATCTCGCTACATATGTTTTGGAACAGTGACAGGATGATAGAATTCGCCTAGCACATCTAAATAATATGTAGGAATTTCTCCCCAACAGCCTTCTTTTCCAGGAACAAAGGATAACAAAATACATAACCGTGCAATTAATTAAACATTCTGGTATATCGAATATACCATCATCACCGCGTCCGAATTGCAACTCGTAAATGTGAATGTACACATAAACAGAACGCAGAAAAACACCGATCGGCGATCGAGAGAATCCACCAATACATATACGCATCCTCTACACGAAGCACTATGATAGCTGGGTCCTGATCAAAGTAACAATACAAGAACAACTGGATAAACAAAACGCAAAGTTCAACCAACGCATCATACAACCACACACAACCGTACAGCTGTACTTAGAAAGCAATCAGATCCTTCACAAACGTTAAACTTGATTAGACGAAATACAAGGACAGGTGCGCTGCAAATACGACACTTCAACGCCCATATTGGTCGAGGTCGAAGTACCTAACGCAAAGGTTCGATGCAACACACGCTTCAGCATGAAGATTCAAACACTTCAAATAGAATACAATAAAATAATTTGGGGACTGCAAAGATCAAATAACATAGAACAGTTAGCAAAAAGGGAAAAAAAAACAAACACAAAAACAATGACATGGTACGAATGTAACAACGGTTGAGACCAAGTATGTCAAACAATGCAACTGTGCCGCGCTGAATATAAATTCTACCAAACCAAAATACCAAGACTGTATAACAAAAAACTAGCAAATGTAGTAATCACCTCAACGAATGAAAACATCGAAGTACCCTGGAACATTCTTACGGAGGTACCTCTGACTCTTCAGACGATTTACTCAAGGGACCACCGATTAGCCCTTTTTAACCTACAGAAGGCCAAATTTCTACAAAGCAAGCAACCAAATAACTCCAATATGTATAATCACGCAAAAGAAAGCCAGATAACACTCCAAAAGGTTAAATATCAGAACAAGAAACATGCAGACACGTGATAAATATGCTTCACCGAACTAGGGAAAAAAATAATCACCCCGCAAAACACATGCAAACGCTCAACACATTCCACAGAAAAAAAAAACAAACAAACAAAACCGAAAAAAAACAGGGTACCGATATCCAAATGAGAGAAAAAACAAAAGGTCCAAGGGCCTTCGGCCCGCTTCAACCGACGACGAAAGAAACAAAGGAAATCATCATCACTCCCGATGGTATTATCATTTGCGGACGACCCTAACCTCATTACAGATGAGCTGGAAGAACTAAAACGAATCCAATACCACATTATTGCGGCTCAGAAGAAATGAACGAGTTGAGTCATGATTTGATTGATCAAGCTAGGAAAAAAGGAAACTAGGAAACTGCGGACATAAGAAAATGCATCAAATTTAAATCGGTAAAACCGTAACAAAACGCGTCAAGAACCACAGGATGTGCTACCTAGCACACGGTGAACCACACCACGCATGCATGCAGCAATGCAGTACAAGGCCAAATCTAAGAAGGTCGAGCGACCTACTTACAAATGGAACGACAACCTAAAACAAGACATGAAATACGAGTACTTCGACATGGGAATCAAGTTTAGGACAGACAAGCTGGAGATATTATCGTACCTTGTATGATATATGACTTAAACCGAGACCGAGAAGATACGAACGAGTTATCATGAGAGACTCGATCAACAAACCGAGACAGAGAAAATGCATCAAATCTTAGACGGGAAAACCATAACAAAACGCATCAAGAACCACAGGATGTGCGACACATTTTCAGACGCTCTGAACCACACCTGTTTCATGCAGCAATGCAGTACAGGCCCAAATCTAAGAAGGTCGGACGACCTATTTACTAATGGAATGACAACCTAAAACAGGACATGAAATACTTCGACAAGGATATCCAGTTTTGGAGGGACACGGCTGGAGACAGAAATAAGATCAAGAAAGCGGCTAGATATCGGCGGCGGATATCTACAAAAAACCAGAAACTGATATCAGCGAGAACTCAGAAAACGACCAAGAAAACAATAACACGGAACATAGCGAAGCCTCGACATAGAAAAGAGCCAAGCAAACGGTTAACTCCACCAAAAGATGCATCAGTGAAGCTCGACCTGGATCAACATGCCGGCGACGACGTGAAAAGATGCCCTCCTATAGACAAATATCACCCTTCTCTCCACTAGTCCAATGCTTACTTAAGGCTGCATAGTCGGTAGGCTCGTAATCCTTTCCTATCCAATGGGCACGTCTTCCCTACCATTACAGCGCCCCCCGGTCTACTTCTTGATATGCAATGGCCTATGTAGCACCATGAATCATGACGTTTCAGGGGCTAGTGCAAATCTCGGGGTTCATTCGATTAATCGAGTCTGGTCAAACCACGCTGGGATCGGTGCAATTCATTTCATTTCATTTCAAAAGGCATAATTATCTTTTTGCAAAATTTCTTTAGTTAGTACTTTCCGAACGTGTTTGTCTTTGAGGTCGAATTCAAACTGGCAGAACTTCGAAAGGGCTGGTCTTTGTCTCTCTCTATTTCTAATGGCGGGAAAGAGATAGAGTGTAAATGTTTCGAATTGTATGATTAACCCAAGGCTGAATAAGATATTCGCGGCTTTCTAAAAACAAAAATTAAAAAGTTACTTTGTCTCACTCAGTGAGCAAAATCGCATTTTGCTCACTGATTTCAGGCAGCAAAACCTACATGTTTGAGCTACTGAAGTGAAATAGTTATTTGTTATACAAGAGTGCAAAGTTGCTTTTTAACCGCGTGCTCAATTTTGATGACCGAGCAAGCGAAGGATTCTAAAATTGAATCGCGAGCGCAGCGAGTGATTCAAAATTAGAATCCTGAGCGTTAGCGAGGGAATCAAAAGAGCACGAGGTGAAAAATCTTTGCACTCGAGTGCAACACGTAACTTTTCATTCCACCTCAGCGAGGAAAGAGTATTTTTAATCTTCAATATCTGAGTGGAAAAGCCGTTTTTATTCTCTAGAGGATAAAGTAAATTGAATTTAGAACATCGTGTGCACTAAGTTTGTGATAGTGCACACGATGTTCTAAATTCAATTTCCGAGATGGTGGGATGAAATAGTAGATTATTAACCAAGGGGATAAAGCAGTGTCTTCTGTCGCGGGTGACGATTTAAATCGCGAGCGTAACGAAGGACTCGGGGTTTACTCCCGAGCGTAGCGAGGGTGTTAAAAACTTAAATCACGAGCGAAGCGAGGGATTTAAGACGAGTCCTGAGTGTAGCGAGGGATTTAAATTCACCCAAGACTAAGACAGCTTTATCACCGAGGAAAATACTCTACTTTTCGTACCATTTGCGAAAAAATTAACACAATAATAATATGAGATAAGCATTTATTAAAAATAATGACAATTAAAAGTAAAAGTTAACATTCGAAACATTGGTCCAATTATTGATACATTATATTTTTTTGTCGGAAAAGCAAAGGCATCAAGCTCATATGGCCTCGTCGGTTTTCGTAATTTTATTTAATAATCACATCTGCATAATAAATGCGTATTCCTTTTTCAAAAAGATGTATAATGCTTTATATACAAACTCAATGGTGTAAACACAGATGTAATTCAGTATAAATTTCGGTAAGTATTCCAAATTTAAGTCACATTCTCCCCCTAGAGGATGAATGAAATTCAGTACAATTTTCTTTCCCTGTTTTTAACAGATTAAAAATGACTATTGTTATGTTAGCTTTTTGTGGCATAGAATGTCACTTTTTTGAGCAAGTGGTACGAAAAATATATTCTATTATCCTACCAATATTATAACTGTGAACGTTTGTATCTTTGGATGTTTGTTAGTCATTTACGCAAAAACGGCTTAACAACTTGGGATGACATTTGGTTCACAAATATTTTATTATTCGATACAAAAAGCAATGAATTGGCTACTTGGTAGACAGTCGCCATTGTCAATCTATAACTATACTTACTTATAATAAAACTGAAGAAAGGTCAATTCTGTACATTGAATGTACATTCAAAATTAATATTGGAGGATGAATGTTGATCGATACTGGTGCCAAAAATGCAATCAGTAATTTTTTTGTCTGTCTGTCTGTCTGTCTGTATGTGCACGCATGGGTTAAAAACTACTAAAGGGATTTTAACTAAACTTGGTACGATTGTAGTCCAAACTCCTGGGCAGGTTATAGGCTTTATAACATAACGCTAAGACACATAGGAGCTGAGCAGTGACGATAAATTTGAAGTAAGTCGGATGAAAATGCGCTTTCGAGCTCTTATGCTCGCATACGTTGATCATACACCAAAAGTATGTATTACAAAGATGACGGTCTTCAAAAGTTCTACAAAAATGTTCTCAATAGTATATATCTATCCTACTATATTCGGAACACAGTTAGTTTATAACCTGGATTAACACATAGGGAACTTTTTATCCCGGTAGTATGTTCCCGCGGGATATTGTTCGACCTCCATGCGGGCGAAGCCGCTGGCAAAAGCTAGTACCTAATAAATTGTTTATATAAACAAACTAACAAACAAACAAACAACACAAACAACAAACTTGTTTATATAAACAAGTTTTAAAGCCTGTATGGACCTACGGTATACAGCTGTGGGCTGTACCAGCCAAAGTAATCGTCAAATCATATAACGTTTTCAAAACAAAGTACTTAGGGATATAGCCAGCGCGCCCTGCATAAGAAACAGCGACCTTCACCGGGATCTTAAAATGGATGTCGTAAACATAATCATACAAAAATATGCAGAAGCTCATGAACACAGACTTCATCATCACGTGAATGTCGAAGCGATCCAAATCCTTGACTCGAATCTTTCTTGACCAAAAATGTACAATTATTCCTCACGTGGACATTATTATTAAAAAAGCTTCAAAGTCACTTGGTTTTGTACTACGGAACGCAAAATGTTTTCGCAAGCCTCGAACTACAATCTATCTGTACAACTGCCTCATACGTACCATATTAGAGTACTGCTCGGTTGTGTGGCGTCCCCACTGTGCAACACATAGTCTTAGGTTGGAGACTACTAGACGACTAAACCATCTTGCTTACTCGGGGGAAATAGCCAAAAAAGTGCCGAGCTATGCAAAACGACAAGAAAATTTTAACTTCTCTCGAAAAACGCAGAGATCAAAACGACCTAATTTTCTTATACAAAATTCTTCACAGCAAAATAGATTGCTCACAGCTCTTAAGTAAGTTTAGTTTTAACCTACCACATAACTACCCGCGCCACCCAATCAAACTATTACGTCCCCCATTCCGCAAAACTGTTTCAGGGTCAAACTCCCCAAACCCAAGACTTTGCAGGCTTCTCAATAATTGTGATGATGCTATAGATATTTGTTGTACATCTATTCATAAATTCAAGTAACAAGTCCACCAAAAATAATCAACACTACACTGAACTATGTTAATCTTAATCTATATATTTTAGTTTTTAACTGTCTTAATAAGAAGTATGTATTTAATATTAAGTATGTTTATAACTGTAAAACCACTGTAATTAATTTTAAGTAAGTTCATGCATGCTGTGTCTATCGCATCATAATGTACACTTGGTGTGCATTATAGCTTGTATTATTAGATTTTAAAGTGTTACAATTGTAGATAGACCAATCTTATACCTTTAAACGAGCAATTCTTGTATATATATATATAATCTGAATCTCTAAAACGGCTCCAACGATTTTCATGAAATTTAGTATACAAGGGGTTTCGGGGGCAATAAATCGATCTAGCTAGGATTCATTTTTATAAAATGTCGTTTTATTCGTCTTTTCAATGACCAACTTTATCGATAATCAACTTGAACATAAACTTATTATTTTAAACACAATTTACCAAAAAATACCGAGCAAAGCTCGGTCAACCAGATATTAAATAAATAAATTGACAACACTGGATTAGTGCGAAGACTAAAAAGGGTTAAACCCTTTGAGTTAGTTTAGTGCAGTGTAAGTGAACTGAAACAGTAGTGAAAGTGCTAACTTTTATAAAGAACACGTGAATCCAGTGTCTTCCCTCTAACTTATAGTGAATAAGAAAGATGTTATTGGACGATTTCTTAGTTGTATAGTTATGTACTTAGCAGTTTAAGTTATATTTTAATTACTTATTAGGTAATAGGCTATATTGTAATGTGAATAAAGTATCATCAAATGTGATATATTATAAGGCAAAAAAAATCTCTTCTTTATCAGTACTTAAAAACCTTCAAGTCCCGGATGTGTTTGATACATTGGGTGAATTTTTATCGAAAATTAAAAGTCATTTATTCAAATTAGGCTGAGGTTAAAGACTTTTCGGACATCAAAATTACACCATCTTACCCCCATAACGCAACACGCAAACCAAACACACAAACCCACCCGTGTTCCTTCAGTTGCCTATAAGTGAGGGCCACAGATATGTTAATCCATTATCCTATTAATATTATTGAGAGTTTCTGTATGCGTGTTTAGATGTTTGTTACTCAATCACGCAAAAACGGCTGAAAAGTTTTGGATGAAAAGTGGCACACAAATATTTTGTAACCTACATTAACGTATAGGTTACTTTTATTCTGGTAGTTCATTCCTATGGGATCATTTTCGACCTCCACGCAGGCAAAACCGCTGATAAAGCTAGTGCAATATAAAACGTTCAACGGTCTCACAATAATGGCTGTCTAAACACAAAAACCGAAACCGTAATGCTAATACTTGTGAAAATTACAATTCTTCAACCTGTGCATCATGTCAATTATGACATGCGGTGCAGAAACGTGAACACACTGAACACTGACATTTGGACTGGTCCAAAAATTCAAAGTGCTCAACGCGCTATACCTACTCGGAGTTTCTTTGAAGGATTTATCAGAAATAAAATTATTTGTAAATACAACTGAGCTACCGACGTAGCTTGCAGAGTAAGCAAATTGATGAGGCAGTGGGCTAGCCATGTTTGTGGAAGGGCCGATGGCCGGTGGAGTAGCAGCAGTGACTGGCGATAGGGTGAGTTGATTTAATACATAGACGGAACTATTTACCTAGGAAACCCAAACTTTAATGAGCGATAAACTTTATCTATCAACGACAACTGTGCTGATTAAAATTTCCCTCTTTTATAAACAAACACAAATTTTCAAAGCTAAAATAATCTTCAAAATAGCTAAAACCCATCTAACCTCACTGATTAATTTTCCTTTCAAAGCGAAAGTATCTTCAAAATCGATAAAACTCTAAATTGCTCGGAGTCTCGATAACCGAGCAATACACAAAGTAGAAACATAAACAACATCGCTAGATGACCGGGCAATATTTCCCGTCGGCGCCTACATTTTAACAAATTGTTATTTCCCTGCATGATTTATTCTGCAAAGCTTATTTTGTACCAGGATAATATGAAATCAATACATGCTGTCTTGGTGATAGAATGTTGTCGGAGATAAATAACACTTTTAAGAGGATTCGTTGTGTATGTGCTTAGGGGAGCGAGCATTTAAATTAAGAAGTGTTGTAACGTGAGATTGATTTGAAATTGTGTTGTTAAGAAAATTGAGAAAGGCGCGCTTTTTGAAGCAGGTGTATATGGCCGCGCTGAAGTAATTGCCGTAACATCGACAATTACTTCAGCAAGCAAGTAATTTTATTTGAAAAATAATCAAAATCTATTTGAAGTATTTTCTACAAAGTCTTTAGTAGATATAAAAGAGAAGAAAGGGAGTGTTTGTGAGTGTGATGATATTATTGTTAGGCGTTAGAAAATGCATAATATGACTGTTTTGCATTAAGACAAAACAGGTATTATATGTTGAAGAAAACACAGCAATGATATGAAGAAGCAGTCCTATGATTCTGTAGAAAATCGAGAATACCAACCTTTTTAAGTAACTTTACCATGAATATCTTTCCTTTTTCTGCCACCAGAGGGCGGTGTATAACTTTACCGCCAAATTAGCCGGTTGGCGCCATTGCAGTCTTCATCATCAGCAAGCTCCTTGTTTCATTGCTGTGTTTTCTTCAACATATAATACCTGTTTTGTCTTAATGCAAAACAGTCATATTATATGTCTTCGAAAACACAGCAATGATATGAAGACCTGTTTGATATCTGCTGGTGCTTAGAAATAATAAAACACAAGAATGCAATGTGAAAGTAAATGGTTAAATCAAACCAAGATGACTTTTACTAACTAACCTCTAGGTTTTCTATCATAAAAATGAATAAGAATCTAACAATAATTTGAGTCAGAAATATTTATTTTTACTTCCACAAAATTAACATAACAACAAAAAACTTAAAGTTCTTACAAAACGAAAATATGCAAATAGCAGTGGAACTCTGCTATTACAACCATAAATTAAAAATAATAAACATAAAATAAACTCCAACTTAAACATAAATCTTGAGATCAAAATCACAATAACTGTATAGGTCCAATCAAACTGCCTTGAAATTGTTATATAGTAGATCCGCTGGAACCTCTTCACTGACGGATTTATTAATATCCTTATAATAATATTTAGAAAAGGTCTCTACACACTTCCAATTTCCTCTTTCCAATATCTCCTGAATAGGCCTATTGTCCAGCCAACCCCTGGAGGCTACAGCTGATCTAATACTGCCTGGGGAGTAGCCATCTATCTTAGCTAGCTTGAAAGCTGATCTCACCCAACCCGAAATCATGGTTTTCGAAGCAGGCCTTATGCAACCAGTGATTGATATAAAAAGAGATTTAACATTTGTATCCTGGCAGCGTCTGGTTTCTGATAGCCTAATCAACTTCCTTAAATTAGTGACTGGGCAAATTTTAGGGTCTTGGTGCTTCATAAGAAGCCAGCCTGATTGCCTATGAGAACCTGTGTCAGTTTTTGAGCCAAATCTTGGCCAAAATGTTACAGTATCCTCAGTCTCAATAAATCCTTGCTCACTGAGTTCTAAGAGGGTAAGGTCATGCAATCTACGGCCAGATGCAAGTAGAAGAATCAATGCAGTCCGTCTGCTTTGGTAAAATAAAGTGTCTGGAAATTCAGACAACTTTAGCCAGTCAAATAAGATTTTTACATCCCATACTGGGGGCTTAGCTGGGCGTGGTTTGTCCAAACTTACAGCTTTTAACACTTGTTGGATGAAGAAGTTTTTCGCTAAGTCTTCACCTTTTAATGCACAGTAAGTCGAGATCGCCGATTTGTGCAACAGAATTGTGCTGTACGCAAATTTATTTTTGAGATATAAGCTAGCCAAAAATCTAGCTACGTCCTTACCTTCTGGGCGCTTGCTATCTACGCTATGAGATTCGCACCAGTGCAACCACCTTTTTAAGGGTGCATTATAGGTGCTAATAGTGGAAGGACGCCAACTACTTTTCAGCAATTGTTGTTCGTCTCTACTCCAGTCTTTCACTTGATCCCCCCACCCCCAATTTTCCAGGCATGAAGTACCAGCCTGTCCACTTGAGGTGGGGCCAACCCCGTTGTCACATCTAGTAGGACCGTTTTCAGATTCTCTATCGGCAGCGGAGAAGCTAGCGCGCGCTCTTTGAGATCGGGGAACCAGAAACACTGGGTCCATTGTGGTGCTATCACCAGGTATATCCCTACCGCTTTGTTCAAGTGTGCCAGGACTCTGGGCATCATGCTTGGAGGTGGAAACACCCAAGCTATCCGAAACTCCCACTGGCGGCTGAAGGCGTCGCAGAATTCTGCGGAACCATCCCTTGAGTCCAGACTTGCATATCTTGATACTACCGCGGTGTCTCTTGTTGCAAAGAGATCTATTTCGGGAATACCCCACTGCCTGAATACAGCCTCCGCGGCTGTTGGTAGCAGATGCCACTCGGGGACTGACCTTCCTCTTGACAGGCAATCCGCGATGCCGTTTAGGTTCCCTGGCAGATGGTAAGCTGTCATCATAATGTTCAATCGACATGACAACTCCAGCATCCGGGATGTCAGACCCAATAGATTTAAGGAGCGAGTTCCGCCCTGATTTCTGATGTATGCTACTAGAGTCCTGTTGTCCGATTGGACTAAAATATGGGCATTTCTTAACAGTGCGCCCTGGGACTTTATTACGGCAAAAACGGCATACATCTCCTTCATGTTCGAATGCCAGGCTTTTTGGTTTGTGGTCCATTTGCCCGAAAGGTACTGACTGTTTAGATTCGCTCCCCAGCCCGCATCCGCTGCGTCTGTGGTTAAGAAATGGGTTACTTCTTTCTTGTGTAGGGGGGTTGGACTGCCCTCTACTGCATCCAACCACCACCGCAAATCCTCCCGCATTCTGGGACACAGTGCTTTTTTCTGGCCTTTTTGGGAAAATCTTCTTAGAAAAAGCTGTGCTCTGCGACAGTGAAGACGGCCTTGAGGGACCGCATAATTGGCGAAATTTAGTTTGCCCAACAAACTCTGGAGCTCTCTTAAAGAGCAGCTGTCCCGATCTAAAATTTTTTTCAGAGTCATTTTTATGCCCTGTATCTTTCGGGTGGGCAAAGCTATTCTCTGGTTCTGTGTATCCCAGACCAGGCCCAAATATTCTAATTTGTGTGTGGGCTCTGTTACCGATTTCAGGTAGTTTATGTGCCAACCCAGCGATTCCAAGATGGTCAGCGTTTCCGAAACCTGTGCCATTAACTTGGATTTGTCCTGACAAGCCAGGAGGTAATCGTCCAGGTAAACTAAAAGGCGTATGCCCCGACCCCGGAGGATTTCGGACACCCAGTTTGAAACTGCTGCAAACGCTCGGGGTGCTGAAGACAGGCCAAATGGTAGCGCTGTCAACTGGAGAATCTCTCCGTTGTAAGCAACCCTTAAAAACCTTCTGTGGGTCTCCGCAACCCCCAGATGGAAATAAGCTTGGTGAAGATCTATTTTCACCAACCAGTCTTCCGGTTGGAGAAAATTGACTATGTCTGGTTGTGAAATTAGGTAAAAATGTTTTGTTGCAATATAGGTATTTAAGGCCTTGAGGTTGAAAATTGGCCGTAACCCACCATCCGTTTTCTTTATTAAAAACATTTTTGATAGGAAACCTGGGTCCAGCAAAGGTGGTTTCTCCAAAATTCCCTGATTTTTTAAATCCTGTATTATTTGGGTCATTTCCGGTGTAACTTGGGTGGTTAGGCACTTTAAATAATTTTTGGTTGGATATTTCAAGGGGGGTTTCTTTTTGAAAGGCAAGCGGTATTTTGCTATTGTTTTTAATATAAAGTGGTCCGCTCCTAGCTGAGCCCAAATTTCTGTGTAAAATTTTAGACAACCCCCTCTGAAAATCCGTTGTGAGTCAATCTTCTTTGGACTTAGTGGACTTTTCTGTATTGCCACGACGTTTACGAAAGGGCTGACTTTTGTTAATGGTATGTTTAAATTTCTTATCTGATTTTCTAAATTTGTTCTTAATGTAACCTTTTTTATTTTGGAAATGTTGGACATATTCCCCCTGTTCCGGAACTTTCCTATCTTTTAAATAGGCTGGAGTATTAAGCCACACCTGAGACCCTCCGAGGGACTGAATAATAGGTTGTAAGGCTTCTCTACTGAATAAGAATTCCGAACTGGGTGGAACATTTCTTAATGTGTTTCTTAGATTTGAATTAGGAATTTCCTTTAAAATGCGGTCACGCCTAACCTCAATGCACTCAGATCGCTTTCCACATATAAGCTGCATTATGGTTTCTGAATTTTTATGAGATAAAGAATTCGGTCCAAACAGATCAGAAATTTTTTCAAATAAAGTTGTTGGATTTAAGCTTTGCGGTTCAGCACTAGCCCAATCAACAATAGACTGTAAACCTGATTTTAATAACTGTCTTTGCTCCAAAACTTTATTGGATAAGCCAGCTAACAGCAACTCCGTTGATGCCAAATAGTCTTTGTTTTTATTAAAGTGACATAGCTCATCATTTATATGAAGGCTTGTAAATCCCGGAGTTGCCAAACAACTCTGTAAAGCTTGCTTGTATCTAATACCCTTCCACGCCTGGGAGTCAAATTGCTGTAACCTATTTAATTCTGCAAATCTATCTTTATCACTCGCTGGAATAATCTTTTTATCATCAATATTGGTAATTAAAGAACCCCAATTGAGAGACAGAGATTCAGGCTGAGCAGGCAAAGTGATGAACTGCTCTGACCCACTCCCTCCAGTCCTATTAAAATTCTGGGTGCTCGTAATTGTACTACTGGGCAAAACTTTATCGCTATTAAAACAATAGACAGGATACTGATTCAAATAATTCGAAACGTATGACATTTGAGACATTAAGGTATCAATACGAGGATCGGTACGAACAGATTTCGACTTGTACTTACGGTTCCTCGCCGAGGTACGAGAACGTTTATTGGGCAAGGGTGACGTTATGCCCTCCTCAAACTCCGAGGATGAGGAGGAGCTGCTTTCCGATGCCCTAGAGCTCGATGACGATGATTGTCCTCCCTCCGAAGCAACAACAGCGTCCTGCTCACGATTCTCGTCGCCATTACTTACCGGCTCCATTTTTTACAATGAATTACACTGCTGTGTTTCTTATAACCACTATTATCACACTTATTACTACTTATATCCAGATTATAGCCGTTTTCACTTTGAAAGACTTTCTAAACAAAGTTTCGATGCATTGAGACAGAATCACAAGAATGCAATGGCGCCAACCGGCTAATTTGGCGGTAAAGTTATACACCGCCCTCTGGTGGCAGAAAAAGGAAAGATATTCATGGTAAAGTTACTTAAAAAGGTTGGTATTCTCGATTTTCTACAGAATCATAGGACTGCTTCTTCATATCATTGCTGTGTTTTCGAAGACATATAATACACAGATAGGAAATAGCCCAAGTATTTTCTTTTGTCATCTTCAATACATGCAACTAACTTCAGAATGGTTAAAACCGATAAATAGCCCATTATTGGTACAGAAATGAGAAAAAGATTTCTTTACATTACTTCAATAAATAAACCCAATAATCTTTCAAAAACCTTTTTATCGTCGTAACAACCTATTAAAAACACTTACACATACGAATCAAAACAACCCAAGTTCTTATGACACAAGTACCAGGGCTACAGAAATACGTGGAAATAAACAAGATAAAAGGCAAGATGGCGCCGTTTGGCGAGGCTTGGATAAGTGAGTGTGATCGTGTGATGACACTGAATATGTATGAGCACGCACATCATTTACCTGTGTTTATATACCAGGAGGTGAGAGAATAGTACAGGTGATGTCTTATGGTGGTTTTAATGAGTTGGAATGGAGTTTTTAAGGAAACGCAATGTTTGGGTAAAGTTTGAACGCTCGCTGCGTTGACGCCTCCTCGCCTTGGGTACGCCAGGTTATCAAAAGATTATAAAATAGTAAATTAGTTGCAGTTGGTTTTTGAGTTGTTAAGCTTATAGTTGGCTTTTCACCTATTTTTATTTCTTTTATGAGGAATATGTGTTGTCTCTGCATAGTATAAAACAAAGTCGCTTTCCTCGCAAGTACGCTTAAATCTTTTAAACTACGCAACGGATTTTAATGCGCTTTTCATCAATATACAGAGTGATTCAAGAGGAAGGTTTATATGAAAGAATAAAACAAATTAATTATTTTGATATCGATGTTCGACGTTTTGTTTCGGCTGTTGCTTTTATTTGACAGTGTGTAACACGTTCAATCTTTCTTCATCCATCAAGAATCAAAACGAAATCGTTCGTTTCAATCCTTCAAAGCCCATAATATAACTCACCTCCTTTAATATTTGTGTATGAAACAGAGACAATTTATCTACTGTACGCCGCGCAATGATCCTTGTCTGATCTGATGCGTGATTGATGGACCTCCTGAGAAGTGCTGCGATCCTGGTAGGTACTAGAGATGAAGAATGGATACTGTAGATCTTTTTCTCTCACTTGGAAGAGAACATTTTTGAATAATGTTAGGTATTTTGTGACAAGTAGAATTTGTGTTTGAGGACAGGATACTGCAGCCGCCAACCCGCCTGCTAAGCATGGCGATTATGGGAAAGCCCTCCAAATTGCGGAAGGCTTATGTCCAGCAGTGGCTATCGTACGGCTCAAATGATGATGGACAAAAGTTTGAGTACCTAACCGAGGTCTGAACGAAACATTCATATTCCATCTACATAATAGAACTATTCATTTTGATGAGCCTCAAGGAAATCTCTGTAGGTGTTAATTACATTACCTAAGGGAGAAAAAGAAACATCTCACGTAACGTATTTAACGTATAAGTTAGCCGGCTCCTTAATTTTTCCAAGCTACAACGCACTCTAGAAGTTTGTCGGAAGAGGGGGCCAAATCTATACATCTATATAATAGGTCTTAACCTATGAAAATGCCGTATTGTATGAAAAAAATTAAACGAATTTTTTTAATGTATTTTTTATTTGTATTAATCGAAATAATCACCCATGCAATCAATGCATCTTTGCCAACGCAGTGGCAGTTTATTGATGCCCTTCTTAATAAAATCAGCTGGACGGGGGAGGCAACAAATTCTTCAAAGGCATTTTGTACTGCCTCTAAGGTATTGAATTTTTTTTCCCGCCAAGAAGTTATCCAAATTCTGGAAAAAGTAGTAGTCTGTAGGCGCAAGGTACTCACCAGGAGTAGGGCGGATGACGGAGCGCTTCCAACCCCAGTTCTTGCAACTTGGAGACCGTCTGCTGTGCACTATGAGGTCGCACGTTGTCGTGCAGGGGCAGCGGAGACGAGCGATTGACCAATGCTGGTTGGAGATGTGCCAGCTTCTCCATCATTGAGTTCAGTTCTTCACAGTACACATCTGCAGTAATGCTCACCCCGTTTGGTAAGAAGCTGTGATGAATCACACCGGCGCTAGACCACCAAACAGTGGCTATCACTTTTCTAGGGGTAAGTTTTCGTTTAGGGCATTGTTTAGGTGCTGAACCAGGATCTAACCAACTTGCTGAGCGCTTGCGGTTATCAAACAGAATCCATTTTTCATCGCAGGTAACAATGCTGTTCAAAATTCCTTCATTTGTGTGTCTGTTGAGCAGTGCAAGGCACGTCTCGACGCGTACTTCGCGCTGGCGATCATTGAGTTTGTGGGGCACCCATTTGTCAAGCTTTTTTACCTTGCCAATTTGACGCAAATGGACCAATATTGTTTTGGCGCTAACGTCGAAAGCTGCTGCTAATTCAGCCGTAGACTGTGTATCATCAGCTTCCACTTCGGACGACCGCGAGGTTCATTTTCAGGTCGAAATTTCCAGAACGGAAGCGAGCAAACCAATAACAGGTGGTGCGTTGGTTTGTAGTGTTAGCTCCGTAAACGTCGTTGATGTTGCGTGCCGCTTGTGCCGCGTTGCTGCCACGACGGTACTCATATTCCATAATTACTCGAATTTTTAACGTATCCATGATGACGAAAAAGATTGAAATGCGATGAAAATGTAACACTAATCAACAAGCAAATGACTACTTTTGGAAAAAGAATTCCATGACTTTAAAATAAAATTAATTTGAAATTAGAATTCTTAGACAAACAAAAATTATTTTGATTTGAAATGGCCAGTACTGCAGAACGGCAATTTCATAGGTAAAGACCTAATATCTATACATACAAATAAATAAAATTGGAGTGTCTGTTTGTAATATTAAGATAACCACTTTTTACTTATTGTATATGGATGTATACACGGTACATATACGAAAACAAAAATGTTTACAATTTTTATCTGTCTGTCTGTTTGTTCCGGCTAAATTCAGAAATGGCTGGACTGATTTTGACAAGACTTTCACTGGCAGATAGCTAATGTAACAAGGAGTAACTTAGGCTACTTTTATTTTAGAAAAATACCTGCGTTAATTCCCGACATCTACGCGGGCGAAGCCGCGCAAAAGCTAGTATTTTATGAGAATACTGAGTAGGTGCTTCGTGAGCAGTGGTAAAGTCCGCGACTTACGAATGGTAGGTCGTGAGGTCGAACCCAAACAGGCGCTTTACTTTGTGTAAATTATTTCATCACCATTGCTCTCAAAACGGTGAAGGAAAACATCGCAAGGTAACCGGCATGTGTTAGAACCAAAAATTCGAAGACATGTGACACCTACCAACCCGCACTGGGCCTGCGTGGTGGATTATGGTCCACTCCCTCTCCCCGAGAGGAGGCAACATTATAGGCTGCTGATGGTGAGTAGGTGCTTCGTTCGTTTATTACATCCTACTATAATCATTACATATTATAAAATAAAGTCACTTCGCTGTCTGTCTGTCCCTATGTATGCTTATATCTTTAAAACTACGCAACGGATTTTGTTGCGGGTTTTTTTAATAGATAGAGTGATTCAACAGAAAGGTTTATATGTATATAACATGCATAATATAGTAAAGAAACGCTGATAATTTTAGAGGTTTCTAATGTGATGTCATAAATAAACTCATTTTTTTGCGCTTACATTGCGAACGCTGGCTGAACCCTACGAAAAGATCAAAATAATGTACTACAGTATTGTACACCTTAAAAAGTTCTACAAAAAAATCCACAATGGTATATGTCTAACTCTTAGGGATAACCCACAATAACCACTTTTATCCTTTACTTTTTACGAGAAATAATGGCTTATTTATGAATGCGATTTTAAGCAATACAGCATTAATCCTTATCCAATTAAGTACCTTAAATAAATTGTACATTTCATGTAGATCAAAATTGCCTTTTACAGCATATCATTAAAATGAATATTTTAGAAGATATCAGAGATTATAATAAAATTGCCGCAGAGCGGCTAGCGGGCCGTCCCGCGTCCGGTCATCTCGCTTGGTAGCGGTCGGGTACTGCAGGATTAGTAGGATTGTAATATTATAATTCATATTACTTTGGCTTCATAGAAATGCGAATATCATGTGTGTTTGAAGTACTCAAAATAAACCCAATTGTATTATTCCAAGTAAGAGACCACGAAATATGGCTTAGATGTTTAGATTTTTGGATGGATTTGGTTTTTTGGTTATCCTGGATACTTACCATATACGTTCCCGGGAGATATTTTCCGACAGATGTACGGGCGAAGCCACTGGCCAAAGTACTATTCTTATAACTATGTTTAATTTGGTGTCTGGTAAATAATTGAGTGTTTGTAATAGGTAGAATAGGAGCATTAAGAAAAACCAGGAAGACTTATATTCAATTCAATCCAACCCTATGCCGCAGTCTTCTTACTCTGAATACTATTAGTTTTATTTTAAGTACATCAAACACACATGATATGTAAGGATCGTTGCAGGTGGCGTTCCGTAGTTTCTGCCTACCCCCATGGGAAAAAGGCGTAATTTTATGTATGTATAACATGGATTAATACATTCTTACCGCGGTAGTACAGACGCCACCAGGTCAAGCTACCCGAAACTGTCAATTTTTCCCAATGAACCTTGAACCTAATGCTCCAGAAATAAAGTCGAAAATCTATCAAAGAAATCTGACAGATTGTAGTAGCTTGATGTGTTGGCGTCTGTACGTCCTCTTGCGATAATTTCCGACAACCACGCGGGCGAAGCCGCGGGCAAAAGCTAGTATTATATATGCGAAAGTTTGTATGTATGGATGTGTGGATGTTTGTTACTCTTTCACGCAAAAACTACTGATCCGATTTAGATGAAATTTGGCACACATATAGTTTATAACCTGGAGTAACACATACTTTTTATCCCGGTAATATGTTCCCACGGGATAATCTCCGACCTCCACGCGGGCGAAGCCGCTGGCAAAAGCTAGTGATAATATATCAAAGGTTATTTATTTCGGTGAGTCGCGCAGAAGTGTCGCAGGTGTGCATTTAGGTGACGAGAGCTAATTTTCCGTCTACTGAACTAATTGAAGAGGCGTCCACGCAGCCGGCCGTGAAACTCGAGCCCCCATTTACTTGCTAACTATATGTTGTTGTATATTTACTTGCTAACTATATGTTGTTGTATATTTACTTGCTAACTATATGTTGTTGTATATTTACGCGCTAAATTTTATGCAGACGGCCATTTTGGCGTTAAGAGTCGCGGAAAATCGACTAAGGGCCCGCCGTCGGCTCCTACACGATTTGAGTAGTGTTTTTTTACAGTTTTCGTGTTTGAAGTTCGGATTGTGATTTCTACGAAGTTTTCCTGAGGGAAATTACTTGAAAGTAGATCTAAGGTAATCTTGCTTTACAAAGCAAGATTACCTTAGATCTACTTTCAAGTAATTAGTAGTAGTAGAAAACAAAAAAACAAAACACAAAACAAACACAAAAACAAAAAAAAACAAAACATCGTGAAAACATCGTGAGGAAACCGGTACAACTGTACAGTAGTCAGTGCAGCGAGCCGAGCCGCTCGATGCGAGCCGGTCGGTGCGAACATTGCGAGCGCATGTTACAAACAAGTCAGTGCAGAGTGACTCCTCATCGCGCGCACCACGTTTCTGGTTGTATTCTCTTTTCCAAAATAAAAAAAATATAGTTTTACGTAGTAAATGCATACACAACCTTCCTGCCTTTTCCATTCTCAATGACAACTGAGAATGGAAAACGCGGGAAGGTTGTGAGTTAAGAGCTCGAAGCAAGCATTCGCTACGTTTAGTGTATCGCCATCTAGTAACAAGACAAAGACCTCGTTAGAACCATGTACTCGAAGCGACCGTTCGTCACGTATGGTGTATCGCCGTTTTGTGACCAAGGTCGCCTCGAATGATACATTACAAACAAACATTGCAAGTCAGTTTCCTTTAAACTCTGGCAAACAAACATTTTGTCGATTCGCAAACCAGAACGAGACTCCATCATCATAAAGTAGCCTTTTGAAAAGCACTTAGGCACGATGTTTTAAATATTATATTATAATATCTTTGAAAGGAAATTGTAAGTAACGTTACTCTCGAATGAAAAGTAGAAGTGCTGACCTCAACAAGTTTAAGAAAAGGCAGCACAAACCTTACCATTACGCATCTATGAGGGTACGAAAACATGTCGTCCTCAATTTAAAAATAGCCATCCCCGTGCTGTCCCACGCGTGGCACGACGAAGAAGTACCTACATCAGTGGCTTGGTCACAATCACCTGCATTAATACCTACGTAGGGTCACAAATATCTTTTGTATGTAAAATAATATTGCAAGGTGCTTGTTCACGTTTAGATGTGGAATTAAGAGAAGATATTGATTATTAGGCCGAGATTTATAACGTGACTTAGTTAGTATATGCTTTGGCCTCGTATTATTTGATAACCTATACAGCATGTACCTTTCAAAAAGACGTGGTTTTATTTAACTAGCTCCTGCCGGGGTCGCGTGATTGTTCGAAAGAGATACCGTGACCCTGGCACATGGGCAATTGAAGGAACACGGGTGGGTTTTTGTCAGTAAAAGGCTGACATGCCCTCCCGCTCCGCCCAGAGCGGGAGAAGTCATATGATGATTTCCCATCCAAAAAAAAAGGGGTACAGACACGAAATGGGAATATATTTTATACTATGTAAAGAACTGGTTTTTTTTTTAGGATTATGATGTTGGTCCTATGGAGAATTGTCCAGTGTGATAATCTCTACCGCAGTCTAAAGAGCGCACCGACCGCGTGGCGGCTCTGACTGGAATGGGAGTCTAGCGCGCTAATTTCGCATTATAAAAACAAATACACATTTTAAAAATGTAGAATACATTATACGTTCAAGATAACATGTTCTTTATTTAAAAAAAAAAGCTAATGACCTTCTGTGAAATATTTACGCGGTACTAAGGGTTTATTTTGTTTTATTAGAGATTACTTTGGATTTTTTTCTAATAAGAAAACTAGAAGTAGTAAATTAAAGTGTACACTTCATAGAGAAATATTCAAAAGTGTAAACACGATTACTTCTGAGTGTATCCTTAAATAACAGTACACATTATTTGCTTAACTATAACTGAAGTAATAACGATGCAGCAAGGGATCAAATGAACGTAATTATTTCGCAAATCCCTCTGGGCGCTCTTAAATAACACCACATCGTGAAACAAGCTGTATATTGCAAATATATTTTGTCAGTTATGCGACAGTGCAAAAGTGTCAGGAATAATGCTTAGCTCATGAAATTAGCTTGTACTATTTAGCTAGTGCACTAGCTAAGTCATATTTATTTATCACGACCTTAATTTTAGTGTAGGTATATTAATCGAAGTGAATTTAGGAATTATACATACTCCAATCTTATTGAAAACTAGCTTCTGCCCGCGACTTCGTCCGCGTTAAATTTCTTGTTCCCCCGACCCTTCCCGTCGCGTCGAATTGCCTACCCGTGCGATATTCCCCGTTTTTGCAACATTTTTCATTACTGATCCGCTCCTCTTGGTTATAGCGTGATTTTATATAGCCTATAGCCTTTCTCGATAAATAGGCTACCCAATACAAAAAGATTTTTTCATTTCGGACTAGTAGTTCCTGAGATTAGCGTGTTCAATCAAACAAACTCTTCAGCTTTATAATATTATATAGTATAGATTAAACATCTGATTATACACACACGCCGATTCCGAGTACTACGAACCTGACCTTTCTGAAGAACATCACCAATGAGGTCACTACAAGATCGCCTAGGGCGTCCCTTTCCGGCGTGTCTAGTCACATCTGCCTTGTAAATACGTTTTGTAAGCCGTCCTTTAGTCATCCTCTCAACATGCCCAAACCATCTAAGCATTATCTCCAGATGTATGAACCTAAACGAGGCAATAGGAGTATGTAAGGTTCGCAGCAGGTGGCGTTCCGTAAGACGTAAGTTTATGTATGTTATAATTATATGTTCGAGCCGTTTAAGGTTGAAACGCTATGACCATGGGGTGCTCACTTAGTTTTTCGAGACATTGCCAAGCGGCAAGTCGATTCTTCACGCGACCAACTGGCTTATTTTTTGACCAAAGAATCACACTATTGCCATACAACGTGGCAATTCTGCCAGCTTTTTGGGCAATTTTCCCGTTAGCTTTCAAATTTTTTGAAGACCTGTGTTTCTTTTTTTCGATATACTTGTACATTTAGCTTTTAAATTATAGCAGTATTTTAAGATAATGTAAGTTTTAGCAGTTAAATTATGTCGTGCAGTATCAGATTTATAATAGTGTAAAATTTAGCTCACTAGAAACTATGTCGCCAGAATTTAGTATCAGACACTCAAAATTAACAGCCTGGCCATTAGACCTTCATCGTTAATTTACGTGATTGTAAGGGAAGACTTTCATCAAAACTAATAGCACTCAAAGTGGAAATTAAAATGAGAAATGTAGACCATTTATAACTTTCCTTGGCGCGTAGATGCTGTGATGGACAGTTCAGCCAAAATATTTAAACTTATCTAGACTATGATCTGACAGAGAATCAGAATTTGGGAATAGGTACCTTGTATTATTTAAACTAAAACAATGTTCGGAGTGGTATTACATCGTACAATGAGACTGTATTTTTGAATTATAAGGCCTTGTTTAGACAACATGAAAAGGGCGAGTGTTCTGATTAGATTTAAAAAGTCATTTGCAATTATTGTAAATTGTAAGAGTCGTTTATGTTTGTCATAAGATCAAACTACTTGTAATATTTTTCCAATAAACAAATATTGAGCTAGAAATATCCTGTTACAAGCGAGCGATGCTTTAATATTGTTGTAATGATAACTATAAAGCCTTTCTAAACAGTGTCGTTTGTTTTCAGTTAAACATTAAACATCAATTCATGACCGCCATCAACATAAACGACAACGATTCCTTAAAGCTGTGAACAGCCATTATAATTTAAACCACCCCATCATTAAGGAGTTCAAACACTTCCAAACCGTTTAACGGGAGAACTTTTGTTATTTCAACGTAAGTTAAAAAATCTACCAGGCGCCCATAAAGATAAAGATCTCTCGCCAACGTTAACACATGCAAATTTGCTTATCGACACATGATATGATATGTAAAATATGCACAAGAGCACCGTCGGGCCGAGCTTTCAAATGCGAGGAGCAATTTACATTTTTACCTCGCTTCGCTACCATTGTTGCCATTACGGAGTTTTCCGAGGCTTTAATCCTGAATATGAAAGGAAATATATAAAACTCCTCTCCCATATTTCCTTTAAAGTGACGGAAAGCTGCTTATCCTGCATTCAGGAAGTACTAGGAAATCATACAAAGAAAAGATATAAGCGAGTCTTAAATCTAGTGATGTGTTCGTTTTTATATCGTCGTAATCATAACCCTATTCTGCCCTTTGCGAAGGTTGATCGAAATTTTCGTATAATATTAAATGATAATGTCAAGGAAAGACATTGAGTTATACTTTACAATCGCCAAGAGAGATAAGTTACTAGGGCCGTCGAATATAGCTGAAGTTTAGTAAGAAACTGATAAATATTTTCGAATGAAAATTATTTTGACAAATCTTAATCGTTGTTTGTTTGTTTAATCTTAACGTGCGTAAGATAGAAATAAAGCGGTTATAAATGAAGAGTTTTACAAAGCGATAAAATTTCGAGAACAATATAGTGAGCTTTGTCAAAATGTACTTACATACATATATAAACTCACATCTTCCCATGAGGGTAGGCAGAAAACTACAGAGCGCCAGCTGCTAAGATGTCTACATATTTATTTTGCCCCGTTTACATTTATACATTCTGGTCAGAGTACGTGTCTTTTATCGTTAAGTTCCCAGTAATCAGGCAAATTAATAACAGCGACTAAGTTTCGGCCTAGGCAGATATAATCATAACAAATAACAAGCTTTCCTCTAATAACTGATACGACTAAAGTAAGTACATACCGAACTAAAACAATTTGTCACTTGTGTGATTAATTGCAAATTACTATCTATGGAATATTTATGAAGTGGATATAGTTTCAAATCGGCGATTAATCTTAAGGCTTGAATACACAGTTTGAAGGATTTATGAAAGGATTGCTGCTTTGATTAGTGACCATCTTCATAGCTATTCATAAACATACGACAGGCTAAAGGCTCCCGTAAAGAGGCGCGAAGCGAAACCGTGAAGCGTCTTTCTTAGAACAACTTCCATGAAAACTGAATGGAAATTGTTCTACAAGAGTCGAGTTGCGCTGTCGCACCGCGCCTATCTGAACAGCCTTTAATAGTATCGAAAATGGTACATATGGTTAAGCTGGTTTGCCTTGCTCCTGACAGCAAACAGCTGTCGGAAAAATAGCGGTCGTCTATTTGTGAGCAGCTTTTAGTGGACTTCTACTATAACATATATTGTTGTTAAAACATATCGAAAAGTTGTAAATAGCTATGCTTAACTTTTATGAACGCCATTGAAGATGTAAGAAAGTAAACGAAGGTAAAGGATATAAGGATCATACAAGGTGGTTGTACTGAAGTTTTTACCTGCTCCCATTGGAAGAAGTGGCGAGTATATATTTTATTTTTATTTTATTTTATTAAGTAGGAACAACAAACAGTTACATACCTACTGTAACCATACCTATGTTTAACAAAATAAATTGATTGACTGATTGATTTAAACTCACTAGGAGGTGAACTGTACATGCATGACAGTTACACTAATATTATAAAAATAATTAAAAACAAAACAATTTTAAAGAAAGTAAAAAAAAGCTAGTCTAAAAGTTTAATTGTCTCATATAAAAGACTACGAAACTTTTTCAAAGAGCATGTAAATATGTCTATGTGTTCGAATGCTTCATTGTAGGTTGCAGCCATTCGCCGATATATATATGTATGTTAAGTATAAAAGACATCACACCTACTAGAATACATATAAATTCCTTTAAATACATATGCATATATGTTTTTTTCTTCTAGACAGCTCAAGTGTATAGTGCAATACAAAGGATAAAGTTCGGTTTTACCACTTATCCCACTTCTGATTATTAACACAATTATTGTTACGTATTCGAAATTTTAATCTCAGTACCTACAAGCCAGGACAAACCTTAACTATACTCATAATGCCCCATTGTCCATTGCCAAAGCTAAGTATACTCCCTAGAACTGTAGAATCAGACAATTTTCGTGCAAACTACGACAATTACCGGGTCTGTTATCGTCCAGGTTGGTGAGCTTAACAGGATTGTCATTAGAATACAAAGTGGATGCTGTTACCATCGACCTGATAATATCTACCACTAATCGGGCCGTAATTGTGAGGAGAGGGCGTTTTTATCTGAGGCCATGCTTAGTAGGAGACGTAATAAAAAAACGGACGTTAAAAGTGTTATTAATTGCTACTACAGAGTACTTAGCAGTAATTTAAAGTCAGAATCGAATAATTTATGTTATATGTATAAGGCTCTATTGAATGTCAAAATGTACGAATATATATAATTGATCCTAATTGCCCTTTCTGGAAAATAATTTCGTATGTAGAAGAAACTCCACCGTTACTATTTAAAATGATTTAAATGTTTACAATACTTTGTATTCATAAATTATATGTGCGATGAACAGACGCCAGCACATCAACTTACCTCAATCTGTCAAATTTCTTTAATAGATTTTCAACCTTATATCACAGTAGTGGAAGGTTAATTTTCGATTGGTAAAATTTGACAGATTGGGGTGGCTTGACCTGCTGGCGTCTGTACCTAAAATAAAATTACTACAATAGGTAAAAATAAAGCAATTATTTATGTAATAGATGCGTGGTGATATGATAATTATCTACAAATTTTGTAAAAATAGATGATTTCCCTAATATGTCATGAAACAGTAATTGAGTGTATTAGTTAAGGTAATCAGAGAATATAAAATCTACGTCATTAACATCATATAATTAAATTAACATTTATTTTGGTAAATAACAAAGAAGTAAAAGATTAAACCATAATGTATTTTTCAAGCAAGCACAAGATGACGATAAATGTTACTAAGAACCACGATTCGACGAAACAAAGAAAAATTAATCCTAGTTTACCTTTTAAAACACGCTCATCGATTCAAAAGTGAAGTAGCATACGAATTTACATAGTACCATTTTTACGGTATTACTATTGATATTACAGCGGAAATACGTCGCGGGTAACGCCCAAGGGAATGCCTAGCTCGTTCTCGGCGACAATGACTTTCGGCGACGATGATACCTCTAATGAAAATTGGCTATCGTCTGCGCTTTTACTCCCATGTGAACGCAGCTTTATGTACGAGATGACACTTAAGAAAATGTTGCCAGTGTAAATATTTTATTTTAGAATGACTTTTATTTTAAATGGCATACTTTTTTATAACACGTAAAAACCGAGACGCAAAAAATCCGATGTGTTTTTACTGCTTCTGAAAATGAAATGTAGTTTAAAGTTTTTTGTCTTTGGAAAATAACACGTGGTTAATCAAATTATTTGACATTTCCACGTTTGAATGCTATTTCTCACCTAAATAACGTTACATAACTTCCTATTTAACCTTGGTTACCAGCCAATATCTCACGCTCCCACAAGTTTCCTAATAAAAGAGATATCACCCGCCAAAGCGACTATCTAGTTGTTTCTCGCAACATTATGTTTTATTCAAAGGAAAGTGTGAAGCGGTCAATAAAAACGTGGGTGTGTTATATTCGTACATCGCAGGGGGAATTCGAGTGACTCAGAACGTGTGGGAAGACGTCCTGTCGGTATAAAGTTAAATATATTTGATAATAAATGAGGGTACAGAAAAATGGTTCATCATCATCATTTCAGATGTAAGACGTCCACTGCTGAACATGGGCCTTCCTCAATATGGCTTTGCCAAAGTCGCCACGCTTGGCAGGCGGATTGCCGATCGCAGTATGATGTTAAAATGCATAGAGAACGCTGCTGCCCATTCTCTAGTTAGTCTCTTAGTCGCCTCTTCGACACCCAAGGGGAAAGAATGTGATGGTGCTATTCATTACGTCTGGTACCACATGTAACAGGTAATTGATAGTTTATTTTATTTATTTATTTTTCACTTCAGGTTACTAACATCATTTTAGACCTCTTGTACTTGGAGTTCCTGTATCACAAGAGCCAACTAATTGTTTTCCATTACGTAGTAGTAAACTTATACTTCCTAAAACAACTAAAAAGACAATATTTCAAAAGGTTTTAGTAATCCAAATTCGATCCCACAAATCTAGATGAAGAATTTACTCCACACACGTATGTAAAATGGGTAAAAATATCTGTTTCGAATTTAGTATTCCGACGCTCACTCGGCTCGATCGTCAGATTAAACTAATACCCTATAAATCGTGTGTTGTCTGTACTCCACTAAATTACATACAGACCGTCCAGGATAACTTGATATGCGGCGAAACATACTGAAGCTTTATAAGCTGTTAAATTCTTCCCGAATTCCCGAATTTACGATCACTATATTAAGTATATGAACTAGACACCATAGAATACCACACACTCCATTCATTGTGTAGAGAAATAAATATGAATGTTTACCACTTTTTTTTGAAAAATCACTACATAGTATAAAACAAAGTTGCTTCTTTCTGTCTGTCCCTATGTATGCTTAGATCTTTAAAGTGCGCAACGGATTTTGATGCGGTTTTTTTTAATAGACAGTGTGATTCAAGAGGCAGGCTTATACGTATAATACGCGGACAGAGGCGCGGGCCAAAGCTAGTATGAAATAAGATAAAGTTAAGCATTATTGTTTAGAAATATATAAGCAAATATATTAAGGCTATAATTTAAGGCTCAGTTCGGCCGCCTACGCAGTAAGGAAAGTTAGACAGTACACGGACGTTGATACAGCTCGATTAGTCTATTTTAGTTATTTTCATAGCATAATGTCCTACGGCATTCTGCTGTGGGGCAAAGCCGCGGACATTCAAAATATTTTTGTTCTTCAAAAACGAGCTGTTCGAGCGATTTACCAACTAGGTCCTAGAGTTTCTCTGAGAGATTTGTTTAAAGATATTGGTATTCTTACGGTGGCATCACAATTCATCTTCGCCAACATCTTATATATTAGGCAAAATATACACCTGTACACTAAAAACAGTGATATTCATAATATTAATACTAGAAATAAGGACAAACTACGTGCTCCCTTTCACCGGCTTCATAAGGTTCATAATTCTTTTGTTGGTCTTGGTATTTACCTTTTATAACAAGCTTCCCTCTGCTTTACTAGATTTGCAGTTTAATGAGTTTAAAGCTAAAGTAAAATCCAACCTTTGTTCAAAGGCATATTATTCTATCAACGACTACTTAAACGATAAGAATAGTTGGTCGCTGTGATTAACTCAAGACAATGTTTATGTTCTTTCAATCCAGAATTAGCTTTCCTACTATTTTTTATTTATTTAACAGATTTTGTTAATTTATTTATTTATTTTTATTCTCTTTTAATTTCATTTATTGTGGACATAATCTACTCATTACAATGATTTTAAATGAGTTGTATTGCAACATGTAGTTAGCTAGCGACCTCGTCAGCTGTTCATAATATTCTTGCCTGACCAACCGGCAGCAAGTTCGTCATGCTCCCTTAGATGTCACTGCTTGCGGTAGCGTCGGGGGTCGGGTTACCACCTTCCCTCAAATATGGCGAGGGGGGTAATGGCTGACCTTTGCGTTATGCTCGTGAACGGGTGCTGCTTGTGGTGACTGGTTGTCTTGCTGACCATGGTTTTTGTTATTGTTATTTGTATTAACTGTTATTTTATTCTACTCCGGAGGTGCTAGTTTAACTATTATAACTTCAACTTAGCTATATGCATCAATGTATGTATATGGATCATTTTGCATCGTTGAACATGTAAGCGGGCACGCCCTTTATGCCTGGAGGCTTTATTTAGTTTTTAAGTTTTGTTTACGTTTTTGTTTTATTATTTCAGCTTAACTTTAGTTTTCAATTTTTTTGTTGGTTTATTGGCGTGTGCTAGCTGACATATGGCGAATAATGTATGTTTTGTTTTATAATATTAATTACTTACACAATATTGTATAGAATCAAGTTCTTCTATCTTAACAGACAGCTGTGCTGCTGGGGAGTTTGTTCCGCCACTTCTTCTTCCCAGCTACAACACTAGGAAGTGTCGAAGGGTGGGCGTTTTGGGGGGACTGTCTTTTGTAACTTTGACGTTCAAAAAGTGCTGACTCTCAGCCTAGTTTGAATAAATGACTTTTGATTTGATTTGATTTTGATTAGTTGTCTGGTTGCCATAGTACAGGCTCTGCCTAGTTTGGGATCAGATAACGGTGTGTTGGTTGTCCTAAGATATTTATTTATTTATTTTATTTAAAACTAGCTTCTGCCCGCGACTTCGTCCGCGTCAAATTTTTGCTCCCCTGACCCTTCCCGTCGCATCGATTTTTCGTTGCTGCTCGCTCCTTTTGAGTTATAGTGAGTCAACCTTAAAAGATAGACATATGCTCTCGCGGACTTTTTTTTAGAACTTTTTAAAAGGAACAATTCCGTGATACATAATTTTTGCGTTACTTTAACCGTTTACGCAGCGCACGCAACGGAAACTCTCAAAAGGAATAAATTTTCCCCGTTTTTGCAACATTTTTCATTACTGCTCCGATCCTCTTAGTTGCAGCGTGATGTTATATAGCCTATAGCCTCCCTCAATAAATAGGCTACCCAACACAAAAATAATTTTTCAGTTCGGACCAGTACTTTCTGAGATGAGCGCGTTCAATCAAACAAACAAACAAACAAACTCTTCAGCTTTATAATATTATATATAGTATAGATAGATAGTTGCAAAAAACAGGTAATTTGGCTTAAATAAAAAGAGAATACGAGAAAACTTATTTACGTGACGAAACTTAACCTGACCTAAAACCAGAAATTCGGATTACGGCCTACTCCCTTTATCATAGAGGAAGCATGTGTCCCAGCAGTGGGAACATTATCGGTTCATTATGATGTTATACATGTACTCCTGTGGTGCGACCGCCATTCGTCTAACCTTTTCCTAGCTATTTGGGGTCGACAGCCAGTCTAAGCCGGATGCAGCTAAATAGCAGTATTTTACATGGAGCAACTGCCTATTTGACCTCCACAATCTATTATTGCGTATTACAATACCCCTTAGTTAAACTGGTTATCAGATTTTGAGGCTTCTGACCACCCGTGCAGACTGTCAAAGATCTACGAATAGAGGACAAACAGCTTAACGTGCTTTCTGAGGCACGGAGGGATCCCGGTGTGTACAGGTGGTTTTCGGACACACATTTTCGGACAAACCACGGCAAGTTTAGCTTTACCTGTTCGATCGATTTATGCGGCTTTTATTAGTTAAACAAGACCCCTTCTCAAGAGCCAAACATCAACCAACGACCTACACATGGCAACGGTGATATATTTTTTCCTATGGTTAGCACTGTCGTTAAAATCCCTGGAGCCTATTTGATGAACCGACAGATGACCTCCTTTGATAGTTTTCTGCTTCATTGAACAACACTTGTCGTAGAAATGTGTCAATTACTTGTGAAATTTTGTGATAAATACTTTGCATTTTCTGTTATATTAAATAGCCCCCCCCCTCACTAACATACTGGGGTAAAATTGCGTAACACACTAACAGAAAGAATTACTTTAATTTTGACAGTTCAACAACATTTATTGTTTTATTTACGTTGTTGGGCTGAATTTTTTTTCGAACATATGTACAGTAATGAATTAGCAGATGGCAGATGACTCCACCCTGAAGTGTAAATGTCGTGCTGTCCCACAAACAATGCGGCACTTGATATCTTATCCAGCGTGTCGTGTTGTTTGCACGCTACAGGAGTTAATGGAAGCTACTGAAAGTGCGAAGCTCGTAGCCAAATTCTTGGCTGACTATGTTTAGATTGCTACCGACACGCTAAGAAGAAGAAGATGGATTAGCATATTGCTAATCCATTACCACATATGTTCGTAATCTTTAAAAATGATTCAGTTTCTGATTCATAGTGTATTACGTAATTAGGATGCAGGTCGTTCCGCGCTCGTATCTACCTAACTCAACAGTCCATACATACGAGTCTAAATTCCTAAATCTGTAAGAATAATTTATTTGGTGGATGAATCTATTACTTGTGCTGTCTCTACATATGGGTTTCGGGAATTGATAAAAACGAATGTTAGTGCCCGAGACGGATTTTAAAATGACTGCTTGCTATTGAAGTATCGTTTTTCTTCTTTCAATCTTAATATTTTATTAAAATTATAAGAGAAACCGTTGAAAAATAAATGAATAAAAACCTGATTTTATTAAAATTGTAACCTGTTATAAGAAAAACTAATAGAAATTGGAGCTTGTAATTTTAAATACTTCATAATCTATTAAAATATTTTCTTTTGTTTTTTTTTTTTGGGAAATTTCCTTTTCTCGAACCACGTAACTTTTGATGGCTTAATTTTATTGATCCTACTACCTTTTCTAAGTTTTTTGGGGTCGAGTTCCAGTCTAACCGGCTGAGTATTTTACATGGAGCAACTACCTATCTGACCTCTACAACCCAGTTACTGGGTAACGCGATACGTCTTACAAGGAAACATTCCCAGGTGTCCCTCTCCGATGTTGATGCCGCTGAAATGTATGTTATTCTACGTTGAATTCTAAGAGACACGTATTTTTGTCATAGTGTCGTTTTTAATAGTATGTGTTTTATGTAGTCGCGCAGTTTTGACCGAATTGGTTGTTTGCGAAAATATCTACTTTAAGTATATGAAACCTGAAAAACTCGTCCTGAGAGGGTCAACTTTGACGGTCCATTTTACCACCTAAAAATGTTTTTCTGCCGATAAAAAAAAAATGCGTTAGTAAGACCGGTAATTTCTAACTTACATGTATGCTTCTGACGACCCGTAACGACTGACAAAGGTCTATGAACGACAGCCGAGACCAACGGCTTATCGTTCTTATATCGTTGACTTACGATATTAAAGAAAAAGAACTATCAAATGAATAAAAAACGTCGGCACAGAATAAAAACATACTGTATATAGTCGGGTAACACAAGTTTACGTTCCAAATATGGCGGGATAGTGATGTCCCTGCTTATCTGGTCGTGGCGTAAAATTGTCGTGCAAAATGGTTGTTAAGGCGCTTGTCCATTGGAATGAAAGCTTGGACGGAAATAATCTGAAATAGTAGCGATTATCGTCTCTGTGCTTTTTTGCGGACATTTTATTTTTTCTTTTTGACGCTGTGTCGTCATTTTGTTCTCATTTACAAAGTTTTTCGTCAGGGTATTTGGTTTTTTTAGGTTATAGTTGTTCGCTTTAAGTTAAATATTTTGTAATTTTGAGCGCAAAGCTGTTTATTGCATTTTACTTCGAATCTCGGTTATTCGATGGATGTTGCCTAATTTCAATATTGCCATTTTGATATCCTACTATAATTCAACTAATATTAAATGTTTTACTCTATCACGTTTTAACGGCTGAATGAATTTGGACGAAAGGCACACATATAGTTATAATATCATCTGGATTAACACGTAAGATACTTTTTACCTCGGAAGTACGTTCCCGTGGGATATTTTCGGCTGCGTGGAGGCACGCAGGCGAAGCCGTTGGTAAAATCAAGAAGTTAAGTACAATTGATGCTAATACTAATGTCACTACTACTAATAGTAATACTAATTGTTCCACTGAGTGTAATTGAACAGATCCATAACAAAGCATTTTTCTTAAGAATAATATTGCAAAAAGTGCTTACTTTAAACATGCATATATATTCACATATTCATAGTGTTCATGCCTTCCAATTTTGATAAGCAAACAAGGGCGCTATTTACAACGTCTATCTCGAAAAAGGAACAAAATAAATCGAGATAAGCCTGCGGCCTTCCAGCTTCATTTTGTGAAAAAAACCATGTTTACATTTTATCATGTTATTGCAGTGTGTGGGCACCTCAACTAGTCTATGGAATTGTGGCGGGAATTTAAATGAAACGTCATCAACTGAGAATGGACAACACTATTGTCCGTTGTTTATGGTTATAGTTTCTTTACCAGCTTGCAATTTTTTCAGTGTTGGTCCATAGATAAAATAACAAGCTCGAGTTGTGAGGAATACATAAGAATTATGACACGATGTACTTTTCTCTCTGTTTTAAACATGTACATACATATGTTATCATTCTCCTGCCCTTATCGATACATATTATATACTTACGTTTTAATAATATTAATTTAAGTCTGTTAGCAATGTTTGTTTATTTATTTATTTATTTAGGTTAGCCAACAATTGTTTACACAATACATTTAAATATAATTTTGATAACAGAACATTCTTAAGTGCAACAATTAATTATAGGCTAACAGAGCATGCACCATTTATGGTTTTACTTATTATTACAAAGACAGTAGGGATATTAACAATTAAAATAATGCAACATTTGTTTTATAGCTAAACAATCTAAAACAAGCTAGACAATGAGAGAAATTAAAGAAAAATTATAAAATGGATGAATGAATCGTTAGAATTATGACGACATTAATATTTTATGCTAGACTAGCGTCTGCCCGCAACTTCGTCCGCGTTAAATGTTTTGCCCCCCTGATCCTCACAGTCGCCACGATTTTTATCCGTAATTTTCCTGTATTCGTAATTTCCCTATTTGTACTCCTATTTGCGGGATAATGGCGTAACACACATAAAATGGCAATCGGTCTCAAGGTCATTTATTTTGACAGCTCAGCTAAATTCATTGCGTTATTTACGTTGCTATGCAGACGAATTATTCAAACCTGTGAAGCAATGGATTAGGAAGTTCCTTCAAAACCCTCGGAATATGATTGAAACTGAGTTATGAAATAGGATGATGGTCATATAAAGTCAGCGCCACTAATATTATGACGGACAGATTTTTCAAAATGATCTTTACAACTATGAAAATTAAATATTAACTCAATGACACAAAGAATGCTTCAGAATAAAGACAGTACACGCCAATATTGTAATTCTGACAAGAACTTTATCCAATTGAAATAAAGTTTAATTTTCTTAGTTGTATAATTTTAAACAGTCTGTTCGTCCCGATAATTTTGAGGCTGACTGTACCGATAGTCCCCTGGCATGAGTGGTCATTTCTAAGTTATAAACTACTAGTCACAATAAACCGTAAAAGGTAGGTATGATTTAAGTTACGATAAACTCTCTCAAAGACACCTAATAATATCTAGTACCTATAATATGAATTTTATTTTATTTTTCTATCAACAACCTTTTCCGAGAAAATGAGACCTATCTTTCATTATTACTTTTTTTTCCGTTCACCTTCCATTGTATTCGGTTATAAAAGCCTACACAAACATTACAATCCTAAATTACAAAAACACAAAATTGAACCCCGTATTCACAGCTCTTTGATAACTGATTTCATTTCTGTAAGTAGGTTTGTACAAACACTTTTACACGTCAACGATATTTTTTTAAACTAGATGAGGTCGGCGACTCTGAGAAGAAAGGCCGAAACAAACTCAGAGGTCACAGTCTCTTTTAAAGTCCAGACATAATCTTGGTCACATCATGTGAAGATCATGTAGATTGGTGACTGAAATGGCCTTTTGAGGAAAGAACCACACACATTGAGTGGACCTGTTCAGTCAGTGCACGCGTTTGTGACGAATTGAGTAGCTCAACTCAGAACTTAAGAAGCTCAACTATTCGACGAAAAATACCAAAGAAAGATAGTTGGGCAGGCCGCATAAATTACTCAAACTGCCAGATCATGATTACAACTTGAGAAATAAAGAAAGAAAAATAATCTTCACATTCACAATAATTAAAACAATATAATACTTTACTAAGTAAATATTTCTACTAGAGCTTCAAGATCTTGACCTTTACAAACTAGGTACAGTCGGCCAAGAAAGTGGTGTACCACCCTAAGGTTGAATATCGCTTGCAGATTCATAGGTGATAAAGATTAGTTTCGCTTGCAGATCGATCTGACAGCTTCTATTGCTGTCTTTATCTGATTATTGATAACGACTATTACTGTTTGTAACGTGACAGCTGTTCTTAGTTTGAACTTGATGGAACCAATGACGTCGTAAAATCAACGGCGGGGGGCTGTAGATTTTGATGACAAAATTGTATCTACAAATTCAGAATTGTAATCAACAAGTTACATAAAATTGTAAAGGCACAAGGCGAATCCACAAACCTACAATTTCTGTAAACTTGTAATTACAATATCAATAAAAAACAAGCTAAAAATAGATTTATCCTTTTATTAAATTTCTACAATCAATTTTAAAATACTTATAACAAACAAAAACATAGCATATATAGTAATATTTAGAAGATATTGATTTTTTTTTTAAATTAGAAACGGGTGTAACCGCCGTTGGCCTCTATAACCTCTAAAAAACGAGACCTCATTGAACCAACAAGCCGTGAGCAAATATCGGTTCCCCGCATTTCCTCCCAAATATAATTACAGTGACTAATAAGAGCTTCTTTGGTTCTTTCATTTTGATGCGACCATCGTTGGACCATAAGGCCCCAAAGATTTTCTATCAGGTTGAGGTCCGGCGATCTTGAGGACCACTGAATTACCCTTACGTCAGTGTGTGAACGAAACCAGGCTCTTACGATCCTCGCATTATGAATTGAACAGTTATCTTGAACAAAATAAAATTGTGGCACTTCGTTCTCCGGGTAAACATTACGGACTGTCGGTAGCATTGCATTCTGAAGCACGTCGATATAATTTACAGCCATCGCTCGAGGAGGTAGAGAACACAATTCTCCTACACCATCCGCACTCATCCAGCCCCAAATATTTACGGAAATTCGACCTGATTCTCTATTTGGGATTACATGATCATCTTTATACCGTGTTGAATTATATCGCCAAAGGTGAAGACGTCCATGCTGACTGGATTTAAACGTTTTTTCATCACAAAACACTGTATTAGACCAATCAAACTCTAAGTGCTCTCTGGCGAAGTTCAGACGAGCAAGTCTGTGAGCATCCGTCAAATATATTTTCTTGGCGTAATGCCTGTGGTGCAACCCCATGTAATGTAGATGATTCCTTATTGTTTGGGCACTCACATCGAACATCTCCGCAAAATGTTTTGTGGGCTTAAAACCATTGATTTCATATTCCCGTCTCATGAATTCTCTATCGTTATTGGAGAGTGCAGGCCGGCGACCACTTCTTCTGTGATCCAACAAACTTCCCTCCTCTCCTTCACGACGAATCCAAAAGCGGACAGAACGCCTCGATATATTCAAATTCCGGGATATCGCACTGATACTGCTTCCCTCATTAAATTGGGCAATTATTTGTGCTCTTTCGGCAATGGTCAAGTTGGCAGGCATTGAGATGATTTTATATGCAGTTGATTGAAAAAACACGGAAAATATATCGATTTTTTGCATATATTTGACAAAATGTCAATTGTCAGTTTTCTTTTTCAAATGGAATTCGGTTGTCTATTTAAATAGTTTTTATTACTTTTGTTTGGAAACATTTCAATTGCTTTGTAGAAACTAATGTCCTTTTCATTTATACTAAAGGTTAAAATGTCATGTACTTATATGTGACATATGACGTATGAATACTAAATACATAGGTTTACGTCATGATAATGTTGTCTCTTTCAGTAATATCTTTTTATAACGAACCTTGTTGTAATTTTCGATGACCGGGAAACTAAATCAAAACTGGTACACCACTTTCTTGGCTGACCGTACTAGATAGAACAGACCAAAACTTTCAGTCTGTAATTAAGTCTAGAAGTTCGGTCCCGTTTATCTGGAAACTTCATAAATACATAAACGTATACGTCACGTAAATGTGTTCTCACGTGCCACTAACGTACCTTATCTTAAATAACTTACTTTTTTTTTTTTTTTTATTATTCTAATATTTTATACGAGGCTTTTATCCACAATGGCATGTCAGCCTCATCATAACTTAAACTATTCTAAACTACATCTACTAAGACATACAGTATCATTATTAATGTCTAAACAAATCATTAAGTAGGTTTGCTATCTCAGATGAAGGTTGCGCTAAAACTTTTATATATGAACCAATGTCATATTTGTTTAGTTTAATACTGTTAAACAGTGTCTCTCTTTCCTTCTTTGTCTTAATACACTCCATAAGTAGATGGTGAACATCTTCAACCGTTCCGCATGTTTCACAATTGGGGGAATTCACTTTCTTCATCAAATAACCAAACTTGCGGGATGGGTAGTGACCAGAGCGTAATCTATGAAGCAGAACAATATGATACCTACTCATTTCCTTGACAGCAAACCACGGTATTCGAAGAGGCTGACATTGTATAGTTTTATACCAGATACCCTTTTCCCTACTTCGTTCATCAAAATACTCCTTAAACAAATCATAACAAATTGTTTTGAAATTACATAATTGTTCTAGATAATTAGGTATTATACAAAATTCTTGACCTTGACTAACCGCTAATTTTGCTAATCTGTCAGCCTCTTCATTACCTCTCAAACCTACATGAGATGGAACCCATTGCAATCTTAGCACTATGCCATTGTTCGTAAGATCTATAACCTTACTTAATATGGAGTAAGCTATCGAAATACCTCTGAATCCAGAGGCACAACGAGCTAAATGCTGCAAACCACTCTTACTATCTGTGAAAATCACAAAGTAACGATCTCTCGAGTTATAAGCAGAGTTAATGGCTTCATAAATTGCAATGAGTTCCATCGTCATAATAGACACATTAGTGTTTACTTTGTACATAGTAGTTTTTTTCTGTCAGCGTCATAAAACGCTGCTCCCAAACCATCTTTACACTTCGAGCCATCAGTGAAATATTTATTATACTGTAAGTATTTATCGTGAATTTCTTTAACAATTTCAAATTTAAGGGAAGCAAAATTTGAAGATTTTTTAGGACTCGTTACACTTTCTAAATTACATTTAATAATTTCATCTATTTTAATACTGGTTACCCAAACATCTAATGAAAACATTTCTAATGGATCACAGGAATGTACACGAAAAGATTCACATTTATCGAGCACCGATACAAGTAAAGGTTTCTTTTTTTTTCGCCAATAAGTCATGTGCATAAGATCATTTAGTTCTGCAAGAAGTCGCAAAATTATACTGTTTGACCAGGACATACTTTTCAGGCAGTATTTATATGAAAGGAATAATCTTCTATTATGTAAAGGTGGTAGGCACAGCTCGCTTTCCATTACATGAATAGGAGTGCTTTTTATAAATCCTCCGATTATTCTTGCAGCCTGATTCTGTATTTTATCTAATTTATATAAATGAACATTGGCACTATTCCCGAACAAAAAACATCCATAATCCAATCTACTTCTGATTACCGATATGTATAACGTACGTAAATACTTTGGATGCATACCCCATTTAGAACCCGCTAAGACTTTTAAAAGTTTCAAAAATTTTAAGACCTTCTCAGCTACTTCATTAACGTGTTTACCCCACAATAAGGATCGATCAAGCCACATACCCAAATACTTAAAATTTTCAACTGTACTAACTATTTGCTCATTGATTTTAAGATCTACTTTGTTCCGTTTTCGACTTCTGGTAAAAATACACATTTTAGATTTGTTAGGGGAAAGTTCTAAGCCTACTTCATCCAGCTTAGCTATCATGTCGTCAAGTGCTAACTGTAAAGTGATTTCACAAAATTTTATGTCTCTGTGTTTCAAATAAAATACAAAATCATCGGCATATTGCAATACAGAAACGTTTTCAATCTCATGACAAATTTTATAGGTGGTTAAATTGAAAAGTAACGGGGAGAGCGGGTCCCCTTGAGCCAAACCCCTATTTGTCCATCTACTTATAACTGTCTCCCCGGAATATATTTTCATCATTAAACATCTTGCACTTAAAAACTCCCAAATATACTTGCAAATATTAGAACCGACATTTCATGTCTCTACGGCCAGCGGTTTAGGCTGTGCGTTGATATATCAGTCAGTCAGTCACTCACTCAGGACTTTGAATTTTATATATATAGATTAACGTATACGTCACGTAAATGTGTTCTCACGTGCCACTAACGTACCTTATCTTAAATAACTTACTTAGGTTGCTTTACATACAAACCTGTGTAGGTACATACCTATTATTATTTACACAAAGACACAGGTTGTAGAATACAGAGTGGGAGGGACACCAACACCTAATGACATATGTAATCGGTACAGGAATCTGAACATCCCTGTGTTGATATTTATCGTCAGTAACTTAAAAAAAAAATATTGCTATTCCATACATAATGACCGCCTAGGTATTGCACTTTCCTATGCAAAAAAAAAAAAATAGCAATGATGAAAACTTTCTGCGCTAGAGGATCTACAAATTATGTGCTGAATTCAAAATTTCAGTTTGCGCGGTAATGTCTGTTCCAGCCTTTAAATTCATAGAAGACATTAATGAGAACCTCCTTGTGGTTTAAAGACCTATTTATGTCCTCATTTAAACATAAAGTTTAGATGGAGTTCAGTGACATACACACGTGCAGAAGAAATGTATATAATATATGTGCCCGGTATTTTTCATTTGTAAATGAACGCTATGCCTTTACAACATGTAACAAAATTAACGCTAGACCTCGTACACCGAAGCTCGTTCGTTTATAAGTATAAAATACATGTATCGTAATGTATTTATATATGTATAAATTCAGCCTCTAATCCCACTACAGAATCAAGGCCTTCCTTTCCTTTTTCGACTCAACTCGATCCTGCCTGAGCCAATATTGACCAATCCCTCATATACGCGTCGAGTTCATCCCGCCACCTACAGCTGGGTCTTCCGCGATGCCGTGGCATATTTCTTGGGATCTATGCTATGGTGGTTTACGCCCACAATGTATCAGACATGCGGCAAACGTATCCGGCCCAGTCCTATTTGAGTTTAACTGCTTTTTGTGTGACGACACTGACGACTACAATTTGAGTCTTAAAGCGCAGTATCGTGTTCCGTATTCAGTCGGGCAGTCGAACTCCAAGGATACTACGCTCCATCGCTCTAAAAAATGGGCCAATAAATTACCGGTTGATATTATGAAGACACGAAACAGCTCTCTCAAAATGAAAGCTAACATAATAAAACGTTAGATGGTAACAAACAAGGTGAATAACAAACTTCAATATTATGAGTAAACAAATCTTTTCTCCCCGAACGGATGGAAAGTTGTGAGCTACGCGTAAAGTTGGAATACATCAATAATATTGGAACTTATATGTTACACTCTCATATTTAGATTTTGACGTAAAAGAATACTTATTTTACTTTTCCAGACCATATTTCGGCAAATGGCGGATTTTGGTCACTGGGGGATATTATAGTGGACAAGTGTGTGCGCAGACACAGGTGCCCTCTCCATTCTCTCACTCTCATAGTCCGATGGGACAACACGTTATTCGACACGACTGGAGAGAGATCAGGCGCAGGACCAACGGCTTAACGTGTTTTCTGAGACATGAAGTTATCACACCGCAAACCTCCAAAGTTCGAGCTGTTACTAAGAAATTCCTGATGGAGAAGCGGTGGTAATAAAATTGTAGAAATCTTAACGTTACGACAAGAAGGAAACAGAGAGAGTGAGATGGAGTGAGATAGTTGTCATGGTTTCCAAGGGTGCTAAAGACACTGTGAGGTCAAAATGAAAATCCGAGATCGCTGTTCCGAAGATTGTAATTTTTTTTATCGTGGGTGTCGTTTCCATGTTTTACGAGGGTGCTGAAACCGATAGTGAGATCAAAATAAGGTTTGAATATTTTAAAGAAAGATTCCGCATCGTTTCAATATACGGAGTTGAAAGAAAAGCCATAAGGAACTTCGTTCCAGGCGGGGGCCCCCCAGCCTCACACTTTCTTTTCTTAGAACTCTTTTTCCTGACTGAATTAACAATTGAAATGTTGCTACCACAGCAACGCCTGAGAAATCAATTCAATGAGCTCTGCTATACAGACAATTAAGTAACGTTATGGATAAAAACTGTGAAAAAAGTGCCTATTAAATATATAGGTAAAGTCAACAATACACTAGCGCGCCAACTTCGTATAAAGAATGCCAAAGACTACATAGAGTGTGTGTGAGCGAGTCAACTTTTAATGGAGTTTGTACGCGAAGTTCTGATGACGCCCGCCTTACAAGGCAGTGACGTTAAACAATTGTAACAAACTCCTGAATAAAGTATATTGTTTGAAAGGGCCTGCGTAAGTTGATTTACTATCGTTTATTCACCGAAATATTGAGTTACATGAGGTTATGCATTCAGCTGTGTTGTCTAGTTAACTTGGTTAGGAGTAATTCAAGTAGGAGTTTCGTTAGAAACTGTTATCCTGGATGTACTCTACCAACTTCTGCATTCCTGTCACCAAGCAGATTGCTGCGTTGAAGTCCAACTGAGGGTTGTGGCAAAACTTGAGGTGATTGCTCCATGTGGTGCCGGACGTAAATAATAGTACCATCGCATTTCTTCACGTGGGTGTCGTAAGAGGCAACTAAAGGACTTACTAGAGAATGGACAGCAGCGTTCTCTACGCATTTTACCACCATACTGCGATCGCCAACACGCCTGCCAAGCGTGGCAATGATAGCGAATCCCCGCAAAGTACGGGAGGCGTATGTCCAGCAGTCTTACGGCTGAAATGATGATGAATGACCGGTGATTTACATATTCTCTCCATTTGAAAATACATTTTGTCTTTAAGTTATAACGAGGGAATCGTCACCAATCATACAAAACAAACTGCCGGAAAAACGAAGCACTACAGAGCATAGCAAGGCTACAATAACGTTTCAAGTTAAACATTGGAATTGGAACATTGTCCGTAACTCCGTATGTTCTGCCGGGATACAATCTGTCCAAGCGTGATGGATCCCTGCGCCATCCCATTCGTTCGTTTGTTTTCTTCTACGATGATATCGCACTAGCGTTGATCCAGGCGTAGGCGTTTTACTAGGGGCTAAATTGACAAATGTTAGGAAGAAAAGACTTAAATAAGCTGTGAACACACTTTGTCTTGACGAAAAGTATTTATATATTGGATGGAGTCGCATTTAAGCACTCACTATTCTACATGATGTGCTGTTTCTAGCCAAATTCTAATTATGAAAGTAATCGTACTTAAAAGTTATTGTAGCCAACCGTTAAATACCAAAACACATTCCGTAAATATTTACTTTGTAGAAAGTAATGAAAAAAAGAAAACCGTTGAAAAGATTATTTACGACGACAATTCAAAAAAGGAATCGTTTCACAATGACCGATTATAAAGAATCCATTCGCGCGTCGATCAATCAATGTCCTTCAGCAAACAGGATGTTATAAAAAAAAAAAATAAGCTTTATAGGTACACGCATTTAATTTTCGATTTGATGACGGAAAAATAGGAATTTTGACATGTAAAGAAAAAACGTAGCACTTTGAATTAAGAATTCTAAACACGTATTGAAAACGGACCAATGGTAACGAGGTTTATAGTCTAAGAGCCCGTGAACCCCAGACCTACGTTATTTTATAAAAGCTGAAAGTTTGTCAGTGGATGCTCCCAACACTGGTAAGAACGATGGACCATTATGGAGTTTGGGTTATAGTGGCTTTGGCAGGTAAACGGTACTAAAGCTGAGTAAAATACCGATCTAAATACATCAAATAATAAAATGCAATTTTTCGGTATTACCTTCAGAATATCATAAAAAATCACGTTATTCATTGCCAGACACTTAACATCGTGGCAAACCCTTGCCAGACACCCTTAATGTTCATGAAATTATAATTTAACTTACGTTATAGTATAAAAGCTGATTTTTATATATAATACTTGGGTAATAAGTAGATGATGTTTCCTCATTAGCCAGACTCTTTTGATAGTTCCAACCCCTTGCCAGACAAGCATGTAAGGTAGTTGTAGGAGAGCGCGAGGCAGTATGCATATGGGTGAGTGCAAGTGAGATGGTTATTTCTACTGTGCATGCATTGTTAATAATTGGGACGATCTAAGAAGTCGGATAACAGGTATCAAAATACTTTGTGTAGTGAGGAGAAAAAAAATCGGTTGCTTTAAAATCCGATTCTTGAGACTCGTTTTGTAATCGACTTTTGTATTTAGATAGTTTAAAACTGATTTTTGAGGAATATCGTTTAATTACACGTACGAGTTTATAATATTTAACAGTTATTACAAAAAATCCAATGAAGTTTACATTTGGACGAGATTCAAAACGAAAACAAGACGTAAACTAAAACTCGACATACTAATTTCTTACGGAAGTTTAATCTATTATGCCCCAGTGGTGGAATACATTGTGTATTATGCACCAGTGGCGTTATAATATCAAAATAATCATATCAAATATCAAAATAAGGCAAAAAATATGCCACCGTGTAAATCCGAACTGCTACAACAATTTCTGCGAGCCAACTATGTGTCTAGCATTTGGAATAATGCAAATCAGCAAATTCCAACAATTTATCAACCCGAGAATAATGGATGGGTACTCGAAAATAATCAGTACCATTTTAAATGGTTCGAAGGTGATCAGTTACCAAATTTCGTTAGAGATTCACTGAAAACTGACTCGGGTATAAATACTTCAATCTATTTTTAATTTGAACCGTGTGGTGCCGGACGTAAAGAATAACACCACCCCATTTCTTCCCGTGGGTGTCGTAAGAGGCGACTAAGGGACTTACCAGAGAATGGGCAGCAGCGTTCTCTATGCATTTTACCACCATACTGCGATCGCCAACCCGCCTGCCAAGCGTGGCGATTATGGCAAAGCTCCCCAAATTGGGGGAGGCCTAAGTCCAGTAGTGGACGTCTTACGGCTGAAATTATGATGATGATGATTTTTTTTTTTTTTTAATTCTTTTAATCCCAATAAATTTTACATTTTTACAGAAACTGACGAAGAAGATCACGATATCGAATGGAGTAACAGTGACGAAGAAAATGATAACAGCTTTGGTGATAATAATGATAATGAATGAAATAATGTTATCTTTTATGCTCTATAATAATATGTAATGTCATGAATCTTTTTTTATCCTTCATAATAACTTGTATCATAAACCAATTTTTAATTAAATTTTTGAGGAATATTTTATTTTGCTTTTTTTAAACCTGTTATTGACAGAATAAATTAAAAAAATTAACAATTTAAGGTAGTTGTAGGATCGAATGTCTTTTCTTAGAATGTTTTCAAAATTTACATAGACTATCAGTTATATAAGTCTGCGCCAAAAAGTTTATCTGCATAAGTTGTTCTAATCACGAATCTCTTCTTACGATTTACAATGTTTGTCTGGCAAGGGGTGGGAACTATCAAAAGTGTCTGGCTAGTGAGGAAACATCATCTACTTATTACCCAAGTATTATATATAAAAATCAGCTTTTATACTATAACGTAAGTTAAATTATAATTTCATGAACATTAAGGGTGTCTGGCAAGGGTTTGCCACGATGTTAAGTGTCTGGCAATGAATAACGTGATTTTTAATGATATTCTGAAGATAATACCGAAAAATTGCACTTTATTATTTGATGTATTTAGATCGGTATTTTATACACCTTTAGTACCGTTTACCTGACAAAGCCACTATAACCCAAACTCCATAATGGTCCATCGTTCTTACCAGTGTTGGGAGCATCCACTGACAAACTTTCAGCTTTTATAAAATAACGTAGGTCTGGGGTTCAGGGGCTCTTACTCTATTATATTTATTTCTTTGGAGGTAAAAGCAAGTATGTATCTTTGTAATCTGATTTTGGGCAAGGAAACGGAGGTACTTTGTCTGAGAGGGAGAGCTTTACTTCAAAGTGTAGTTACAATCTACATCTGTGCATATATGTAGATCGCAGATGAATTCTTGAAACATAACCGATAGCCGTTTTATAAAACAGCTCCGCTGTATAAAACAGCTGAACAATGTATTAGTGTTTTTCGATGATTACTGAACTTTACACACAGAATTGCATAAACGTTTTCCATTTATTAATGGGTCAGAGGTTATCTAATACCGCGTAAAATTAAACGTCAAATTATAGATTTTAGCCCTATACTTTGACGTTTGTGACTTATACAGTGTCATGTCGCTGAAAAACAGCGCTGGGGCTCTGTCTCACATAGGGTCATAGCCTTTGATTATATACCTGTCTAGATGACACATTGGCCGTACCGAACGGCTCAAAAAAAGTCTACTAAATTTGGTAGACTCGCTTCTCACCGACATCAGTGTCATTTGAATCACGTAGGGGTTATGTGCTCACGAAAAATTATTAATTACGCTGGTTTGTGCTGTCAAACTGTGTCACATTTATGTGGGAAAGCTATATAATAATACCAAGATCAGTTTTCATCGCTAAGTGTTGTTATTTAACAACATTTTTTTTAAAGAAAACACGATTTTTTTATTCGATACTTCGTAGGTTACTTTGATTAGCCGGTGTTGCCAGTTTATTACTAGGGAGATTTGGCGAAAATATGGGAAACATATTACAAATATCATTAAAAGTTATGATTATCTGCCGTGACCGAAATTCAATCAGGAGAATAATAAATTATTATTTAAAAAGTGATGGTATTTATTTGATCTGAAAATGAGAAATTACGTATATAAAATAAATGAAATCCATGACGTCATGCACGAAATAGTATTGTTGTTAGTTCTTTCTAATATTTGCGTTGTAGATTTCCTACGGATTCTGTAAAAGAAAATTGCTGGAGACATACTGTATTAATTAAATAAAACACTAACACAAAAATGTTTTTTTTTTAACCTATTTCGTTTAACATTGATCTTATTAAATGATGAAAGAAAGCGAGGTTAATGATTTAGAGCTGGCATCTCTAAACACGCACACTTTGACAGTTTGATTACAATAAGTACGCGAGCGCTACTCACACATAATCGCGAAACTGGGGACAGTTTTTGTGCATCGTTTGTTTGCATTACTCTATCTAGACAGGTATATAATCAAAGGTCATAGCATTATGCTGAGCGATGGCCGTTTTGCGTGGATGTGACGCAGGTTTTCCCCAGCTTTTTCTTTTTTATGTGTGGGTCTTTCTTTGCGTATTGTGTACCGTAAATAAACGTATTTTCTTTATTTCATAGCAACAATAAGGTAAACTTCAGTTAGCCGTTAAATTATATCTTCTGCCTTCAGTTCGAAACTTAAATATTATATGGAATTTGATCATGGAACAAACATGGAGTTGTCACGTATTCGTACTAAAATAACTCATATCGGTTCCAACCACATTACAAGTTAGCTTTAAGAAACTATCGCGGAGTTTGGATTGCACGTACAAAACATATTGGGCTTTAACATGCTAAAATTGCCTTGTTTATATTTTAAAGCGCTTCGGGAATATGCTCTCCTAGTACCAATATTGTGACTGTGTAATCTTGTGCAATATTTTTTGAAGGGAATAAAATAAATAAATTAGTTGATGGTCCCGATGGGCGATCATGCATGCGATTGGCGAAGTTTTAAAAATATATTTTCTACTTGAATTTTGCAGTTAATTCTAGCTGAGAAAGCTGTATTTAAATGAAGCTCTCAAATGCGTGTTTTATTAGCATTCGTATGACGTTTGTGTTAAATGCATTTTCATATGTTTGATGCAGAATAAGATTTTAAACAGACAGCGAAATGTTTAGGCAGAGAGAATTAGAAAGAGAGGAACCACCTTGCAACGGCCAGTTGACTAGACACAAAATAATAAGAATTAAAATTAATTAGTAACGACTAGTATCAAGAATGGTTAACACTTAGTAGTCTAAGCCTCAATTCAAATCGCGATCAGATTCTATAACTAACCCTGTCATGCCATCCGGTTAATCCGGGGATACCGCACGGTCTCACGCGAGGCGGCGAGCCTCCTTGCCGGAGTGCCGCCATGGGATCTGGAGGCAAAGGTCCTCGCGCACATGTGGGAGTGGCGCGAGGAGGCGAAACGCCGGGGCGAAACTCCGCTGCCGCGACAAATCGCGGCACGGCGGACAGAGCTCCGGTGTGATCTCATGGCGACATGGCGGGTACGATTGTCGCAACCCAGTGCTGGGCACGCCACAATTGCGGCGATAAGTCCCCTCTTTGAGGAGTGGATAGAGAGGCGTCACGGCGTCCTCACATTCCGCCTGACGCAGGTTCTCACCGGGCATGGGTGCTTCGGTGGGTTCCTGTTCAGGATAAAGCGGGAGGATACGCCCGGGTGTTTCCATTGCGAGGATCGTCTGGAGGACACGGTGGAGCATACGGTGGAGGTGTGCCCTGCCTGGGCGGAGCACCGCCGTGTCCTCGTGGAGGCGATTGGCGGCGGCGACCTCTCGCGTCCGGCCCTGGTGCGAGCCATGGTACGGAGCGAGAGGGAATGGGAAGCCGTCACCTCCTTCTGCGAAGCAGTAATGCTCGCGAAGGAGGAGGCGGGGCGCGTGAGGGAGTGGCAGTCTCTGCGCCCTCACGTCCCTAGCCGCCGCAGGAGGAGACGCCCCGGGCGTCGGGAGTCGATTGCGGACTCCCGGCCACCGTAGGCGCGAGCTTGCGGGTGGCGAGCAATGGGTAGCTCGCCGCCCGGCAAGAACCAAGCTCGGGTCGACGGCGCGCAGTGTTCCACGCGCGCCTCAAAGAGATGTCAGCAGCAGTGTAGGGGTCTACTAGGACCGATGCCTGCTGGGGTCGCGTGATTGTTCGAAAGAGATACCGTGACCCTGGCACATGGGCAACTGATGGAACACGGGTGGGTTTTAGTCAGTAAAAGTCTGACACGCCCTCCCGCTCCGCCCAGAGCGGGAGAAGTCATTTGAAGATTTCCCATCGTGAAAAAAAAAAACCCTGTCATGCCCTAATTACGGGTGAAAATAATGAAGTTATATATATCCAGGTAGTCCTCAGCTGTCAGAAATCGTTGAAGATTTCGTCGCTTTATTGACTTACCTACATTTGTATAAACCAAGTAAAAAATACTTCTTAAAACTATGGAAGAACGGAGTCTCCCTAACACAGGCTTATCTGTTTATCTGCTTAACATGAGGCTCCAATCACTAGTTATCAAGTTTTCTTTTTTTAAATAATAAACCATTTTTAATTTTAATTTCGGATAAACCATGCTGACGGGGAGCTTAACCGGCGTGTCGCGAAAATCGAGAGAGTTACACGAAAACAAAGGTCAAGATATATTCCATGTACATCCACGCGGGCGAAGCCGTGGGCAAAGACGAGTATTAAATAAAGCAAAATGAAACGTCAGTAATCGCATCTCCAATAACATATGTCTGCTCGAAATCAATATTCGATTATAAATCGATTCAGCGTATTTCGGAGCCGACCACGGCTATGCGGTATTTAATATTTATACCTTTAGAGAGTTAAATGTACATTTTGCCTATTTCAACCTTCAATGGAATTGGTTTCTAGTCTAGCTGCTAGATACGGCTGAATATCAATATTTTAGCAGTAGCGACGGCAGTCTTCGCTAACAGTTTGATTTAAGTAATAGTACTTTATACAACGTGTAACATAATTCACGGAAGACCTCATAAGAGTATTGAGTTAAAATCATATTATAATTACTTCAATTTTTGAAGTGAAAACTTCTTTAGCGGGGCGTTGTGCACTTTTTTGTAATGGGTAAAAAATGTTAAACTCGCGTCAGGACACGTGACCTGATCGAAAATTCGTAAGACGGACAGAGAGTGATTTTTCTGAGAGATAAACTTTTTAATCTAATATAAATTGTCATGTTTGTGTACGATAGCGCAATAAATAAATATTGTATATGTATTCTACCACATAAACTTTTATACTAATAATTAAAGCAATTCGTGCAAAATTATTTCCAAATATTTTGGAATATCTCATAATCAATATACATTCCAAAATATCAAAAATGCACAACGGTAATATTCAAGTTTTCACTTCTGCCGGCACTCCCGGAGTGCAACCCGTCGTTTTTTTTTAACTGTTGTTATTGAGAAAAACGTTTTGACCCTAGTATTACTTTAAGCTTTTCAAAATGAGTCTCAGTACTTTGCAACAAGACTCAATTTACAGCAACACAACTCAAAATACAGCCTTTTGCTAAGCAAAGGCCCCTCCCAAATCATCCCAGGCATCATTTTCCATGTTATATTACCTCTAATTGTCCATCTTAAACCCCTGTGACGTTGCAATGATAAAATTTAAGGATTGACAATCCTGTAGTCCTGAAAAAATATATTGAGTAGGTTGTAGTTGAAGTCCTGAAGCGAAAATAACACGATGAAGTATTACCAACACCAAAGTAAACATTACCTAAGTTGGTACTCCAATAAACTTCTTTCTGAATTGGTATTCCTAAACTAATCCGAGAAGCTCTACTTACACTATGTATTTCGAGTCCTTAACGATAATACTTCGATACCGCTGTCGCAAGGATGAATATTTTTCCCATAAACAACGATCACGACAAAATGTCAAATGTCATTGAATTTGTCTCTCAGGTACTTCAGAAGATAAATAATAGCCTTATATGTATATTTATCTAGAGAATTAAACTAAAATAACTTTCACTATGAATTCTGTTCCGAGAATATTTTGTAAATAGCGTGGGAACAACAATAAACAGTGAGGCAGTAATACGCTATTGTTTCTATTTCTGAAGGCTTAGGGGCTTCAGAACGTGCTTCTGAGTTTATGTAATCCTGGTACACATGTGTTATATAGTTAAGGTTTGCTACACCGCTAATTAATATTACGACTTTGGTACTAAGAGTAGGTTGCGTATGAGGCTTGTGTCTAAGTATTAACAGCCACACGGTCCGATGGATCAGGTTAAACTACTCTTGCCGCGGTTTGTCCCCATCTTTACATACCAAGACTCCTCCGTGCCTCGGAAAGCACGTTAAGCCGTTGGTCGCGACTGTTGTTAGTTGATTTTTGACAGTCATTACGTGTCGTCAGTAGCCAGAAGTCTTACCCAAAGTGTAACCCAGTTACTGGGTTGTAGAGGTCAGATAGGCAGTCGCTCCATGTTAAATATTGGTATTCAGCTGCATACGGTTAGACTGGAAGCCGACCCCAACACAGTTATATAATAGACTAGCTTTTGCCAGCGGCTTCGCCTGCGTGGAGGTCGGAAATTATCCCGCGGGAACATACTACCGGGATAAAAAGTATCCATTGTGTTACTCCAGGCTATAATCTATCTGTGTACCAAATTTCATCTAAATCAAGTCAATAGTTTTTGCGTAAAAGAGGAACAAACAACCATACATACAAACTTTCGCGTTAATGATATTACTAGCTTTTGCCAGCGGCTTCGCCCGCGTGGAGGTCGGAAAATATCCTGCGGGAACGCACTACCGAGATAAAAAGTAGCCTATGTGTTAATCCAGGTTATAACCTAACTGTGTTCCACATCCAAATCCGTTCAGTAGTTTTTGCGTGAAAGAGTAACTAACATCCACACATCCATACATACAAACTTTCGCATTTATAATATTTGTAGGATAGTACGAAGTAGGATAGGATAGAAAAATTTCCGTTTTAAAGAGTCATAAGGAACCTAAGTTCCTATAGGAATAAAGTTTAGTAAAAACTTATCTTTTTCAGCTTCAAAACTCAACAACTAATCTCCTAAATCACAATACTATCGTCTAAAGATCTGCCCATAGACAGTGTAGTTATTGCAAAAGTGCAATTTCCTGCTGTAGTGGGGAGTGCTGTATTTTAGCTCGTAGTAGGCCGCCAGGGGCAATGTCCGGTGCCGGCCGGACGGGCGGACGGTCGGACAGCCGGACAGGCGAACGAAACTACCCACTGCATTTATTTAACAGGATGTACGGAGCAACTTTAAGTTTTATCTTTTTGAAATTCCGAAACGATTTTGAATTTATTTGTATGATCTGAATTACTATCTTAAACTTAAGCGGAAAAAATATAAAACTAAGGTCAGTCAGGTCTGCTATCTTGTATGCGTCAGAATGTTGCGCCACAAAAGGGATGAATGAAAGGAAATTACATGCAGTTGAGATGAGAATGTTAAGAGGGATGTGAGGTGTTAAGAAATAAGTACATAAGAGGAAGTCTGAAAGTGGCACCGATAGCTGAAAACTTGTGTGGGAGTTGTTGCGGTTGTCTTATATAGTCACGTGGTACGGAGGAATGAAGAAAATGTCATGAGGAAGTTATTGAGTATGAATGTCGATAGCTATAAGACTATAGGGAGACCAAAAAAACGATGGATAGACTGTGTGAATTATGAGATGGATAGAAAGGGGTGTCTACTGAGATGACGACTAACAGAGAAGTTTGGTAGAAAAAGACATGTTGCGCTGACCCCAAATAAATTAGAGTAAGGGTAGGAAAATGATGATACATTATTTTGCATACAATTGACACAATATTCTGTATAGCTAAACAAGTGGATGTAATCACTAGGAAGTGGTGAGGGGTGGGCGTTTTGGCGAACTGCCTTATGTAATATTGACGCTCAAAAGTGCTGACTTTCAGTCTAGTTTACATAAATGACTTTTGATTTTTGATTGTAATATCAAATTCAGACTATAACAATTTTACACCATGTTTATGGCAAACAAAGCAAGAGCTGGTTAGCTAAAACTTGTTAATTATTGTTGACACCGAATTATCTCTGTTTCTAGGTAGGTACTTCTAGAATCATATACTAGTAGGTAGCAAAAAATATTGTAATATCAGAATTCAACTTTTATTTGGAGAAAAAGGTGAGCTTTTATTATAATCTTTACTATTTCTGGGCAAGATACCTCCGGCGCTTGTCCGTTTAATTAAATTTCTTTGAACAAAGGTCGTCCTGAGCATTAAAAATATAAAGTCGCCAGGATGAAATGTCAAGCTGCAGAGCTCTAGGAGAAAGTCACAAAAAAAACTTTTAAATTACAAAGCATCCTTGTTCTACTTTCTAAAAATTCAAAAAAATATAACGGTTGCATAAAACGCGGGAACAAAGCTGCGCGCTCTTTGGTCGGCCATTCGAATAGTATCGCTGCTCGAGAGCGGGGGAACGGCAGGAGTGGTGCCACTCGACATAGATTCAGTTGCGCTACTATTGTTGAAGAATGAGGTTTGGTTGTTGCCATGTGACTTTTCGAAAATCGAATATGAGACCCGTTTTAAGTCGTCAAAAACTACGGTTGATTCCCTGAGTGTAGGTAGGTACGGTTCTGTGTGGAATGGTCCACAATGGATGTTTGTGGCCATATATCAAAAAACCAGTGGTTCGTCGTGCCATTTAAAACCGTACACCGTTATTTTGCGGTGCGGCTAGCGCACTGTAACGTAAAGGAACTGGGCCGCCTTGAATGTACTTCTTTCTTTACAATGTCATTTGCAATTAAGGACTTGTGTGGTAACGTGCAGAAATCGATAATATTCTGACTGTAGGAAACTAATGTTACGGAATTCTGCCAATGAGATCAAGAAAGTTAGACATTACTTAATGTGTGCCTGGTCCCTGTATAAATAGAATGTTCTGCGTATAAATAGAACTCTCTAGAACAAAAAAAAACCTTTTGAACAATAAAAGCTTTATCCTTCAAGGGTAGTACAAATCCAACTAGGACTAGCATCCACACTAGGATTCCCTCTCTGCATCTTCATGGAGACTAGTCTCCTTCTCTTGAAACTATATAACATAGTAGGAATACACATATATGCACCTCTTATTTCGTGGGGTCGTCCTCATGGATAAACACCTATCCTCCGTCTGAGGGGAACGGAGGGTCATGTCAGACTCCTATCGCCTAACACACCACTGTTCTTTATTATAAGCCAGAGATTTAGACCAGTTCAACCAAATAATAAACAAAATAACATTTTTCAACACAATGTATTTTGTTATGAAATAATACCAATATTTTACACGGAGCGACTGCCTATATAACCAGTACAACCCATTTATTGAGTAATACGATACCCCCTGGTATGACTGGTTGTTAGAACAGACTTTCAGGCTTCCGACGACCCTTTACGACTGTCAAAGATCCACGAGTGACAGCCAGGACCAACCAGTAACGTAAGTTTACGGACCAATCGCGGTAAGCGTAGCTTAACCTGATAGATAGAACCGTGCCGCTGTAAGTATTTAGCCACAAGCCCCCTGAGATTCACCTAGCTTTCTTTATGAAGTTTCCACGAGAAAAGAATAGTCTTTTAAAAGCTTCGACAGACACTTGTCTAAGTGACATTTCCGGGTGAGTATCAATCGAGTTGTAATCCAGTAGTAGGACAGCTCGTTACGGCGGCAAAATGTTACAGATGCAACACAGAACTGTGGCTGCGGAAGTAAAATTTATGGACGATTGTGCGGCACGGCAAGCCAGGCCACAGATAGTTTATTTTTCAAATGTTACTTTTGTTTTTAAATAACTGGGAAGTGTAATTAAAGCGTTGTTTTGTTATTTTAATAGTATTTTTGTTACTAAAAATGTTGCTATGAAATATTCAAGTTTACTTTTTGGTTTTTATTGGTTGGATGAAAATTTCTATCATAATAAAATAAAATCGCAAAGATCCTCTGAGTATCATATTTATCTACATGTAATATTTACGTACATACGTATATACAGTTTTAAAAGGTAATTATAATACATAAGAATATTAACCTTTTGCGTTTAAAGGGTTCCGTACACAAAGGGTGCACACGGGACCCTATTAATAAGGTTCCGCTGTCCATCCGTCTGTCACAAGACTGTAGCTTTTGACCCGAAAAAGGTAGACACTTGAATTTTTATGGCCATTAGAACATGCAACAATGTCACTTATGCAAATTTTGTCAAAATTGACCTAAGTATGAGAAAAAGTATATAGCTAATGTACTTAACTTTAATATGAAGTTCAAAGTTGTAGTTTAAATATTAACAGTTAATTCCTTTAGTCAATACATTATAATGGGATGTGGAATTTTCAAACGCTTCTCCCGAAATATTACATGTTTGTGCAAGTGACGTTGTTGCACCGGCGCGGTGCAGCGGTGGTGCGATATGCTAAGCGTTTCCCAACTTTGTTGGTGTCGGCTTCTAGTCTAACCGGATGCAGCTAAATACCAGTATTTTACATTGACGGACTGCCTATCTGACCTCCACAACCCAGTTACTGATTAATACTATACTCCTTCGTAAGACTGGTTGTCAGACTTTCGAGTTTCTGATGACTCGTATCGACTATTAAAGATCTATAAACGACAGTCGGGTCCAAGGGCTTAACGTGCTTTCCGAGGCACGTAGGTAGGGGTCATATGTAATGGACGGTTACCCATCCACAAACTGACTGTGGCAAGCGTAGGTTTGTACCTTTGATCGACCCGTAAGGTTATTATTATTTGGCCGCTACAACAGTAATAAAATAAAGTTAACAACTAAAGGGGGGAGGGTATACAATAAAATATTTAATTTAATAAAGTATTCAAGAAACCATGTCCCAAGTTTTAAATATTGTGCGGTGGTAGGAAACACTTTGAGTTCTCGCACTTGCCGCTTTTGTGATAGTACGGACGCCAGCACTTAAAGCTACTACAATCTGTCAAATTTGTTTAATAGGTTTTCAACTTTAACGCTAAAGTATAAGGTTCAAGATTGTATGGGAAAATTTGACAGTTTGGGGTACTTTGATGTGCTGGCGTCTGTACCTAACGTTGTATCTCATTGCCCTTTTTTTCGTTGTCTGGGAAATCATGTAATGACTTCTCCCGCTCTGTGCAGAGCAGGAGCAGGCGTATCAGACTTTTATTGACCAAAACCCACCCATGTTCCTTCAGTTGCCTGGTCTTCCTTCAGGCCCACGGTAACTCTTTCGATAAAATCCACAACCCTGACAGAGTATTCATTATACTAAATTTCAATCGTGATCTGCTCGATTCGGGTATATAAAGTGCTATTTGCAAACACATAGTTAAGAAGGTGTCTGATAAAGTTAACTGAACGCAAACAAAAATACTAACTTCATCATTATCATCATCAGCCTATAGCAGTCCACTGCTGGACATAGGCCTCCCCAATTGCACGCCATTCAGCCCGATTGTCGGCAACTCTCACCCAGCTGCTACCAGCCACCCTGCGAAGATCGTCGCTCCACCTAGCCCAAGGGCGTCCTACCTTACATTTGCCTATGCGCGGTCTCCACTCAAGAACATATCTACCCCAACGGTCATCGGTTCTACAACTAATGTGGCCGGCCCATTACGCCTACATACTAACTTGCCAATAAACTTCTAAATACTAACTTGTTACTATGAAAAGTTAAGCAGTTCAGAAACTAAAATCAGGTAGCTATTTGCGTTTTCCTGGTGAAATATTCTGAACCGTATTTTCGGAATATTCCAATGCCAGTCAATTTTATTCAACAAAGAAAGAGAAGTGAACTGCCATTCAAACTAGTCTACGATTAATAACAAATTTATGATGATAGATGAAGGAGAAATAATATAAGTTTTATATAAATTATCCGCTAGTTTGAATCCTGAAGCACTCTGGCATTTGAAGGTAATTTAATTCAGTTTAAATAAATTTTCTTAGAACTTTTAAACAAGGTAGGAAAACTTGAGAAATCCGATATCTTTTTAGCAAAAATAAGCAGATATTTCACTGTGGGATAAAATTACTAATCACAATTTTTCTTCTATTACTTTTTCTTAGAATTCGCCGATTTGGGATCACCATCATCATCATCATCACCATTTCAGTCGTAAGACATCCACTGCTGGACATAGGCCTCCCTCAAATTTGGGGGCTTTGCCATAATAAATAAATTTGGAACCCTGAACCCTGTGGAAGGATATAGGCGATTTTTCATCGATATAATAAGCAAACGAAGCTAGTAATTCCTAAATCTTACTAAACACTAGATAATGTTAAAGAATTCGTATAAATTGTATACATATATGAAATCTGTGAATTTGTGTACAGTAATAAGGGATTGTTCGACAAAGCGTATGAAGTAATCTCTCGAACAACAGACAGACTTGTACACTTATAAAAGGGATCCGCACAGACTTGTACACGTATAAAAGGGTTATCTTAAGTCAACCAAGTATGCTAAAACCTGCTTTGTGATGTGTGTACATATTGTACACAATATGACTACAATACTGAAAGAAATAAAATTATTAAGTAAATAATACTAACTCACATAAAAACAAAATATATAAATAGCTGAATTTATATAACTTTTATGACAATAAAGATTTATTTAACTAAAGTATAAAATATGTAGCTAGTTGATGCGAATTTGGGCAAAAATCTGTTGTCATTGTTTGAGCGTGTAATGAGCGAAATGTCACGTCACGAGGAAAGTTTTGAGTATGCATGTCGATAGCTATAAGAGTAGGGGAAAGATGAGCCAAAGAAAAGATGAATGGACTGTGTGAATGATTATATATGCATACAAAGAGAGTGACTACCGAGATGGCAACTAATAGAGAAGAATGGAAGAAAAATACGTGGTGCACACACCACAAATGTAATTGGTATAAGGACAGGACAATAATGTTTGTGTTGTAAGATCTGAATCACTATTATTGTATTGCCATTGCAATTTATCTGCGACATTGTATAGTTCACCTAACTCGTGTATTAATTATTTTGCATACAATTGATACAATATTTTGTATAGCTAAGAAAAGGCTAGGCAGATGATGATGATAGAAGATAGATTAGATATTTAATGGATGCTAGTTCATTCATTTTAGTATCAACTTTTAACAATTCTATTTCTGTTAATCTATATCTATATCTTCTATACTTATAATAAAACTGTAGAGAGGTCAATTCTGTACATTGAAAATATATTCAAAATTAACATTAGAGGATGAATGGTGATCGATACTGATGCCAAAGATGCAATCAGTAAATTTTTTGTCTGTCTGTCTGTATGTGCACGCATGGGTCAAAAACTACTGAAGGGATTTTTACCAATCTTGGTACGATTGTAGTCCATACTCCTGGGCAGGTTATAGGCTATATAATATAACGCTAAGATACATAGCAGCCAGGTAGTGACGATAAACTTGAAGCATGTCGGATGAAATGCGCTTTCGAGCTAAAAAAATAACCTGGTTTAACACATTAACATAGGATACTTTTTATCCCGGTAGTACGTTCACGCGGGATATTTTCCGACCTCCACGCGGGCGAAGCCACTGGCAAAAGCTAGTTAGTTATAAAACTAACTTTATGTAGGTGATCTTTATATAGGTGACCTAGATTTCCAGTCCATAAATACTAAACGCTAAACGGTACACTTTGATGTCCACTGACCGTGCTTAACTACTATAACCTAGTTAACCACTGTCGCATGTAATGTGTATCGATAAGTACCAGAGACACATGAAGTCGAGGCGTTAGCTGTGTAACCTATAAACCACAAGACCACAACATTGTGGAGCGTTGAAAATATGGCTAAATAAACTTAGATTCGTTTGTTACTTGGCCATTTATTTGAAGGAATTTATTGGTAATATTTAGTGAGCATGGATGAGAGCGAGGAGACCTAAAGTCTGCAGTGGTGGAACAAGGCATCCAGTAATGATGTTGACTTACTTGGTAATATTCTTCTTGTGTTACAATAATTTTGAGTGTGTATTTTCCTTCGACCATTATATTGACTAAATGTCCGTGTGTAAATCAAAGTAAACAAAGCACATTTAAAAGTACGTTTCCACTTTTAAATGGAATAAAATATTTACTCCAAATACACGCCAACATTAAACAGTAGACTAACTTTTTATTCTCAAACCTCAGTATTTTTCAAAACCCGTCGGCTAACCACCGAAAGGGTGCGTAACCGCGCAATGCCGCCGATTTCATTTCCGTTGGGAAATACGAGAGATAGCGGTATAGCGGGCGGCAGCTCTCTCATTATGTTTTGTGACGAAAAAATTCGGATACACACACTGAAATATTTTATGGTTCAGCTTTTACATTGACCTTCAGAGTATCCGGATGCGGCGGAAGGACTATGAATTCATGATTTTTGTAACATGTGTTGGCTCGTTATTTGAGTTTTTTGTTGGTTTATGAAAAGAATAAATAAAATATTGTTTCCGAAAAAAGTTTCATTTCTGTCCGTTCGCCGTCTATTTTCTTAATTAATTGCAACCGTTACGGATTAGCAGATACCAGGCAATCAGAAACAATAATCGGCTGGATTGGCTGAATTGTTCGGTACACGATAGCACATGCGAGCCATAAATAAGGCTTGTTGTCCAAGCCGAACAACAGGCGATACGGGCAATCCTTAGGCAGGATTGCCCGTATCTCCTGTTCGTGTTTGCCTGTAAATGTATGTAAACCTGGACTAACGAACCCTAGCCTACCTACCGTAGTACAAAAACGTACAATGGTACCGCTACAAGATTGAAATACAAACAAAGTTTTTTTTTTTCTATTCCAAAAATAACTATTGATAGAAAATAGGCACTCATTATGCTTTAATAAGAGAGGCTATAGCATCTTTTACTCGTAATTTTAAACACAAACATTCAATAAAATCTAATAATAGCTACAGTAAAGAAGTTCTTAAGCTCGACAAAAAATAAAGAAAAACTGACGACTCCAACACAAATTTCGAAACAAAAATCAAACGGTCTTTGAACTTAACAGGGAGAAAATTAATTATGGTGGGAGTTCAGGAAACAATGCTAAAGTATCAAGGCAGCATGACCACTTGAGAAAAATGTACGCATTTGTCTTATAGTCAGTAGTCAGCCCGCTGTGAGAGGCACTTTGAGTGATTAATGAGTTCAGATGGCAAAGCTAGAACTTTATTTATATCTTACGTTCGAAGACTCAAAAGATCTGGTAAAACTGGGAATAATGTTTTATGGAGATCATTTCGCCGGCTTCCGTCTGTTGGGATATGAATCATAAATTCATAGTATAAACGTGGAAAGCTTCTGAGTGAGTAGTCTATAAATGTGTCATGATTTCCTAGAATCTGTTAACTATTACATTTCTATGCATGTATAATAGGAATCAGGCAATAAGTTTGGTTTTCAAGTTTAATAGTTTCAGTGATGGTATTCATAAGGCAGTGAGTGGAAACGCCGGGAGAGGACGCCCTAGGACTTATAGAGAACGTATTGGCTTTCATCAGAAAGTTCAGGTGCTTAATACTGGCAACCGTCGTGCGTCGTGTGGCAATGAACGTAAATGAAGCAAAAGGGGTAAGTAAGCATCGTAGCAGGTGGCGGTTCTGTAGTTCTTGCCTACTCCCATAGAAAAAAGGCGTATGTTTAAAAGTATGTATAATTATGTCAAAAGTATAATAGGAATTACTGTTGATTACATATCAATAATTGCTCTAATTTGCCACATAAAACCTACATCCTAACACGTAACATAAAACCTCCTTCCACAAATTAAAAAAAAAAGCTAGGTGTGTTCCCATTTCCGTTCGTCGCTAAATAAATAAGGGCTGAAAAAAGAACAGTAAAAAACACGAAATGCCCTCTGATTGTAAAACGTTAATTACGCTGAGTTGTTTGTACGTTAAACATTGCTAATTACGAGTCACCATATACGGGCGGTTCCACGAAAATAAAAGAAAATTAATTCAAAATTGGTTTAACGAAGCTAACATTTTACACATTTGTTTTTTTTTTCTTATAAAGCAAATAATTTTTCTACGAAATAACGTTCTCTGTTAAATTGTAATTAGAATCTCATCACCCTTTATGGACTCTCCAAGTGACATCGCCACATCAACCAATCCTGTGCGTCTCACATTCTTGATTAGTTCTTTAATTAAAACCTATTTAAACTAAATAATAATAAAGCTGAAGAGTTTCTTTGTTCATTTAAACGCAGTAATCTCTGGAACGGTCCGTAGAATTTGAAAAAGATATTTTTACACTAGCTTTTGCCAGCGGCTTCGCCCGCGTGGAGGTCGGAAATTATCCCGCGGGAACATACTACCGGGATAAAAAGTTTCCATATGCCTTAGTCCAGGATGTGAACTAGCTGTATTCCAAACATCCAAATCCGATTTGTACGTTTTGCGTGAAAGAGTAACAAACATCCAGCCATCCATACGACATCAGAAATTTTCACATTTGCAATATTAGTAAGAGTAGGATTTGATAGAGCAATGAGGAAGGCAATAGTCTATTGAACATCACGATATGAATGCAATCGAAAACGAAGTAATGGGTAGGCGATGCGATGCGACGAGGTTGGTAGGGGATAGAAAAAAATCCACGGGAACGAAGTCGCGGGCAGAAGGTAATATCATTATGTCCGTGTTTATAGGCGATTAATATTTATTCTCTTTTATTTTGTAAAAAGACCTTTGCGTATCTACATATAACGAATGTAAAATACGCTAAACGATGTCAAGAGTCAGGCATACTACCCATCATTGTGATCATTTTTTGCTCTGAACCATGCCTGTGAACCTTCTTGATACGGAGATAATGAAGGTCCTAGTTGCAAGTCTTTTGGTATGACCCGAACTAGATATCTCCGTATTATCAGCCAGTACCGATCACAATCCATAGACATTAGACGGTCTCCATGCAAAGGCTGCCGCAAACAGGCGGGACGCAACAATGCGATGCGACTCTCGTGAAAATTTCAAGGAAATCATTTTACAAGAGACGCGTCGCGGTGTCGGTCACGCCTGACTGAAACAGCCTTAACGCGACTGCCATTTTTTGGTACCTGACATAATTTTTCGGGGATTTTTTATATAAAAGAAATAATTTATTCGAATTGATTCGACGTCAGTACGAGCAAAATTAACGGTGATGCTTTATTTTGGATGGGAAATCATCAACTGACGTCTTCAGCTCTGGATGGAGCGGAAGGGCGTGTCAGAGTTTTACTGACTAAAACCCATCCGTGTTCCTTCAGTTGCCCATATGCCAGAGCCACGGTACCTCTTGCGAATTAATCTCGCGACCCTGGTAAAGGTGATGCTTGACATGAAACATTGAACTGCTACGCAACATTGATATAAAATTCGTTATATCAGTAAGTAGGAATATAAAAAATATGTGTAAACGAAGGAATGGAGGGAAATAAAAACCGTTATCGTTTTATGGCCAGTGGCTCGGAAATCACACCGATGTCAATGTGGCGAAATGTTATAAATTCTCTTGCTTATCAGTTATCAGAATTATTCCTGATGATTGCATTTTTTATAGGATTTTTAGAACATATAAGTGAAGGTTTTTCAGTTCAGGATCCTTACTGTCTTGTCCTTATCGCAATTTATTTGGTGTCGGCGCAACATATTTTTCTTCCAAACTTCTATTAGTAGTCAACCCTTTCAAACCATATCAACTTTCAGGATGGAATTTTCTTGGAAAACGAGGTACTCGGTAATTAGGTACGTAAATTCAATTGCAATCGTATCGTAGGTGGGTATACTCGTAATCAAACTCTGCCATTTCAGATTAGACGTTTGTAAATAATTGGATAAGTTGAGCTAAACTTTTATTTACCTGTTTGTCGTAATCATCATCACCATTTTAGCCGAAAGACGTCCACTGTTGGACATAGGCTTCTCCCAAGACACGGGTTTGTCATAATCGCCATGGTTGGCTGACGGGTTGGCAATCGCAACATGGGCAACAGCGTACTCCATGGTATAATGCATGGAGCACGCTACTGTCCGTTTTCTAGTAAGACACTTAGTCGCCTTTTACTACACCCCCGGAAAGAAATGGGAATTTGTCGTAATGTATTAAGTTCAATAAGTAAAAAATTAGGAATATGAATAACACATTACAAATGAACTGACCCTATGAAAAACTCTAAAGGATGACATTAAATAACATTACACCTGTAATCCCCACAGGATTGGGCAGAAGTGTTCCTATAGTACAAGCCCATTTCGCCAGTTATGTTTAAGTCCCATCTAATAGAGACGCCTACAGTCATCAATTAGACACAATTCCAGACTACGAGCTGCCACTGAAAAAATCCTGATAGAAAACTCAATAATCAGCCTATATTGTTCCCGCTGTTGGAACACAGGCCTCCTCTCGGTGAGTAGGAGTGGGCCTTGATCTATTACGCGGGCCCAGTGCGGGTTGGTAGATGTCAAATGTCTTCGAATTATTGGTTCTTGAATATACCCGTTTCCTCACGATGTGTTCCTTAACCGTTTTGAGAATTTACTTTGACACTTTACTCGAACAATATTATGTAGTCTAATATACTAGCTACTAAACTCCTCCGCAATGTACCACAAGCTTTCATCTAATAGTTTCCTCAAGATTCAAACTCAACGTCACAGTAACGCAAGTGGTTTTGTAGTGTGGCAACACATGGCATCTGAACAGTGAATCGCTTGCAGAAGCATCACAAACACAAGCCCACACGAGAACGTGCTTATAATATAAGGACGTACTTGTTTGAGTGCATAGTTAAGTAGTTCCAAGCATCGGGAGTCAATAGCGGACTCCCGGCCACCGTAGGCGCGAGCTTGCGGGTGGCGAGCAATGGGTAGCTCGCCGCCCGGTAAGGACCAAGCTCGGGTCGACGGCGGTGGGTTTTAGTCAGTAAAAGTCTGACACGCCCTCCCGCTCCGCCCAGAGCGGGAGAAGTCATTTGATGATTTCCCACCCTGAAAAAAAAAAAAAAAAAAAAAAAAAAAAAAAAAAAAAAAAAAAAAAAAAAGTAGTTCCAAGCAGTGGCCTGATTAATTGATTATTTAGTTTAATTTAATGCGTAACCAGAATTTACGGGAAATCGTGACGGCCTCAGAAATGCTCTAAGCAGGTGCAAACAACGGCGCTTAAAAAGGGACCCGTAAATGAAGTGGATTATTATACCAGGCTGTCATTAAATAAAGAAGAGAAATAGGACAGTTTGGGGGAATATTTTGCAATGAAATAAATAGTTATACCTTATTAATTTTTCGGTTAGTCGTGTCAACATGACAGAGCACAACTGCCTTATTCTCAATACTTGTCTGAGGAGCAAAACAGGCACATTTATAATTTAAATATGTTAATTTATAATAGGACTAGTTGTCACAGTGACGCTATTTTATATTTTGATTGTAATCAATTTATTACTGATTACAAATGAACAAATTATACTATTTATTTGCCACCTAGTTGTAGGAGACAAATTGCTAATCTTTTAGCATACAATTTACACCGTGACACTGGTACTTGTAGGGTGCCAGCGATTACTGTTAGTAGTGGTTCTAGCACCACTTTTGATACACCTAGTAGTTTAAACTATTAGGTGCGACAACAGGTAAGCCGCATATGTTGAATGTTGTTCATCAAAATATGCAGGGTTTGTCCGGCAAAGAACTAGAGTTAAGTTTATTTATAGAAAACCATGATGTTCAGGTATTATGTTTGACTGAACACTGGTTGAAAGAACATGAAATAGTGTTTATGAATGATGATTTTTTTACTGTGCAAAGTGCATTTGTGAGAAAAAGTGCTATACGCGGTGGATCATTAGTTCTTGTTTCAAACAAGTTGAAATGTAAACAACGTTTAGATTTAGTTAATCTTTCCATCGAGCGCACTATTGAGTTGTCTTGTATTGAACTAGAGCGTTACGTCATAATATGCGTTTATCGTCCACCCTCTGGGGATTTTATTCGTTTCGAGTCGGTCATGGAGGACTCACTCAACAAATTAAAATCAATTAATAAATGTATAATTTTATGTGGAGATTTTAATATTAATATTTTAGATGTTACTCCATTAAGTATTAGACTGCTCAATCTGTTTAAGTCATTTAATTTAATAAACTTGTTTTTCGAACCTACTAGGATCACGGCATCGTCTTCGACTTGTCTTGATAATATATTTAGTGATTGTGATGCCAATAATAAGTTAGTGTTAAGTGACTTAACGGTGACTTTAAGTGACTTAAAGGGAAGCTGGCTAATAATCCACAGTGGTCAGAACCACTGTGGATTATTAGCCAGCTTCCCTTTGCCATTACTAAAAAAGCCGCATAAAATAAAATGAAGGCCCTATACAGTTAGTCGTTGCAACAAATTTAAAAATAATATTGCTCATAGGATTACACCATCTATAGTAGAACACGAGAATCCTAATGAAATCTATGGAGCCCTTTTTGATATTGTGCAAAAAGAATACCAATCTACTTTCAAGACCAAAACTATTGACATTAATAGCACCTCTGTTAGCTTCAACCAATGGGCTACTCCAGGTATTTATAAAAGTAGAGCGAGACTATACGACTTATATGGTTTAAAAAAATACATATTTGATACTCCTTTTCTAGAGTATATCAGAAATTATTCAAAGTTATTTAAAAAAAATTGTGCTTTCGCTAAATCTAAATTTTTAAGCGATCAAATTAAAAATTCAAACAATAAAATAAAAAGCACTTGAAAAATCATTAACAATGAAACGGGTAAATCGGTTAAACAGGAAAAACAACTGGAGATTATGATTAACAACAAATTGGTTAATAAAGCTGCCGATGTAGCTGAGGCATTTAATGAGTTTTTTGCCAACATACCTATAACTACGACTTGCTCCTTAAATTCGTCCCCGTCTAAAGCTGAAAACCTTTTGCATAATAGTGTGCCCAGATGTAGTCGCTTATTTAGTTTCGAACATGTAACGCCTCGTGACGTGGTTAATATTTTTAATACACTTAAGTCAAAAAACACTGGAGATTACTGGGGCATCTCCATTAAACTGTTAAGTAATATAATAGACATCGTAGCCCCCTATCTAGCTGTAACTTTTAATAAATGTGTTGATTCGGGATCTTTTCCTGACCTCATGAAGAGTAGTAAAGTCATTCCATTATTTAAAACAGGTAATAAAAATAACGTTGGCAATTTTAGGCCCATTTCTATCTTACCTGCATTTAGTAAAATATTTGAAAAGTTAATACTCAAGCAGTTGCTAAGACATTTTAATTTAAATAGCCTCCTCCATAATGAGCAATATGGCTTTACAAAAGGTCGTTCGACAACAGATGCGGGTGTTGCTCTGCTGAAACACATTTTCAACGCATGGGAGAACTCGCAAAATGCTATCGGAGTTTTCTGTGATCTCTCCAAAGCTTTTGATTGCGTTCACCATGACACACTTTTGCGTAAACTACGTCATTACGGTGTTCAAAACGAAGCTCTCAATGTCATAAGTTCTTATTTACAAAATAGGCACCAATGTGTAGATGTCAATGGTGTAAAATCTTCCGGGCTACTAGTTCAGTTAGGTGTACCTCAAGGCTCAATACTGGGTCCATTCTTATTCTTAGTGTACATTAATGACTTACCATTCTATTTAAAGAATATCTGTGACATTGTACTATTTGCTGATGACACCTCACTTATCTTTAAAGTAGACAGGAATAGAAAAGATTTTGACGACGTGAACAGTGCGCTCTCAATGGCTACAGATTGGTTTACCACAAATAACCTAGTTCTTAATGCTAAGAAAACGAAATGTATAAAGTTCGCCTTACCGAATGTTAGGAATCTGGGACCCAATGTCGTTTTAAATAATCAGGTGCTTGATACTGTACACTCGGCAGTTTTTCTGGGCATAACAGTAGACGCCAAACTTCAGTGGGGATCACATATATCAAGCCTAGCGGGAAGGCTCAGTTCGGCCGCCTACGCCGTAAGGAAAGTTAGACAGTACATGGACGTTGATACAGCTTGATTAATCTATTTTAGTTATTTTCATAGCATAATGTCCTACGGCATTCTGCTGTGGGGCAAAGCCGCGGACATTCAAAATATTTTTGTTCTTCAAAAACGAGCTGTTCGAGCGATTTACCAACTAGGTGCTAGAGTTTCTCTGAGAGATTTATTTAAAGATATTGGTATTCTTACGGTGGCATCACAATTCATCTTCGCCAACATCTTATATATTAGGCAAAACATACACTTGTACACTAAAAACAGTGATATTCATAACATTAATACTAGAAATAAGGACAAACTACGTGCTCCTTTTCACCGGTTTCATAAGGTTCATAATTCTTTTGTTGGTCTTGGTATTACCTTTTATAACAAGCTGCCCTCTGCTTTGCTAGATTTGCAGTTTAATGAGTTTAAAGCTAAAGTAAAATCCAACCTTTGTTCAAAGGCATACTATTCTATCAACGACTACTTAAACGATAAGAATAGTTGGTCGCTGTGATTAACTCAAGACAATGTTTATGTTCTTTCAATCCAGAATTAGCTTTCCTACTGACAGTTTAAATGGGTAGTTCATATAATTGTTTTTTTTTTTATTTTTTATTTAACTGATTTTGTTAATTATTTTTTATTTTCTTTTAATTTCACTTATTGTGGACATAATCTACTCATTACAATGATTTTAAATGAGTTGTATTGCAACATGTAGTTAGCTAGCGACCTCGTCAGCTGTTCATAATATTCTAGCCTGACCAACCGGCAGCAAGTTCGTCATGCTCCCTTAGATGTCACTGCTTGCAGTAGCGTCGGGGGTCGGGTTACCACCTTCCCTCAAATATGGCGAGGGGGGTAATGGCTGACCTTTGCGTTATGCTCGTTAACGGGTGCTGCTTGTGGTGACTGGTCGACTTGCTGACCATGGTTTTTGTTATTGTTATTTGTATTAACTGTTATTTTATTTTTACTCCGGAGGTCCTAGTTTAACTATTGTAACTTCAACTTAGCTATATGCATCAATGTATGTATATGTATCATTTTGCGTCGTTGAATATGTAGGCGGGCACGCCCTTTATGCCTGGAGGCTTTATTTAAGTTTTACGTTCTGTTTACGATTTTGTTTTATTATTTATTTCAGCTTGAGTTTACTTTTCAATGTTTTGTTCGTATATTGGCGTGTGCTAGCTGACATATAGCGAATAATGTATGTTTTGTTTTGTTTTATAATATTAATTACTTACACGATATTGTATAGAATCAAGTTCTTCTAACTTAACAGACAGCTGTGCTGCTGGGGAGTTTGTTCCGCCACTTCTTGCCAGCTAAAGCACTAGGAAGTGTCGAAGGGCGGGCGTTTTGGGGGGACTGTCTTTTGTAACTTTGACGTTCAAAAAGTGCTGACTCTCAGCCTAGTTTGAATAAATGACTTTTGATTTTGATTTTGAACGACCTATAGAAATAATATTATTTGTTGAATTGTAAGAATCCAGAAATATGTAGTCTCATAATAAAACATAACCTTCCAAAAAATATGTTCATAAAAATCGTTTTGATTTACGAGCAAGTACGCCTTGAATAAAAAATGTGGTTTCAACATCTGCGCCGCCCTGTAACCCTGGTACCCACGTTATGAAACAATATTTTTTAAGCATTCAGCGTTCAACCTGGTTTTAGTATTTTTACCTACCTGTAACGAATATGTAATGCTATGTACCTTTTACTGTTTTTTCTCTCTGCTATTTCTATACTATTTATTCACTGATACACGAAAGTCATTGGTAAGTAAAATGTTTATTTTTTTAGGATTTGACTTTTTGCATTTCCCGGACCTAAGTCAAAAAGCGAGAGCTGCCTAGGTTTACTGAAATCGAATTTATTAACTGTTTAATCACCTAGCTAAATAATGTTAAATCACCTTTTGCAGTGCGTCGGGGATGTTCGCGGAGCACGGTGTGCCTGATTTTTATGCTATTATGCGGACACGAATAGCGTGATGACTGATGCGGCGAGTGCGCGATAGCTCCAACAGCTTGGTGGCTATCATGGCCAACAGAGTGGACAGTCCATTGATGTGGAACTGGATGACCACTCACCGTGCGTCATTCCAGTATATAAAATAGAGCTTTTTTGTATTTTTTGTGTATCTTTTTGTTTCTTTTTATTTTTTGTGTGTAAAACTGTAGTGTTTTAAAATATGGACTGATGGTCTGAAATAAATATTATTTATTTATTTATTTAAATAATTACCACATAACATATAAAATACCACGCCTGTAATATCCGAAGGCTTAGTTAGGCAGAGGTTTAGTTAGGTACCGTTTAGTATAGATATCCAGATTACTAAATCTTTCGTATTTTGACTAGCCAAAAATAGTGGATAATGTTCTAACATGGGATTGAACTAACGCGCGGCTAACTGGTCCGTTAAGGTAAAACAACGGGGGGCAGATAGATCCGTCGCGGATTTGTTCGAAAAAGTTACCGTGGTCCTGACACAGGCAACTGAAGGAACACGGGTGGATTTTAGTCAGTAAAAGTGTGACACGCACTCCAGCTCCTGCGGGAGACGTCATTTGCTGATTTCGCACCCAAAAAAGAGCAGATAGATTTAAAATGCCTCATTCTCAATACCATGCATCTAATCGCTACGAGTATAATATCGATTGTTATTTTATCTGTAGTAGATAACATTTAACGAGTTCGCGCGTGTTTCCAAAACGATTAAATTAATAGCACATGACAGGTATCCGCAAATTGGAGGAGTCCTTAGAGACATCTAAAACGGGTTCATAGATTAAAAAGATGTCCATTTGATTACTTTTTTAATGTTGAATGGCACTGTGTTTCTCACTTTTATAGGTATCAAAAAGAACCTAAACGACGAATTTGTACGAAAACGTTATCAATGCAGCTTTTATGATTACACATTGATAGATATTTCTTCTTCTCTTTCTATGTGTTCTTTAGATTAACGTTGAGTCCCAGTTCTTCTGCTTACCGAATATGTAACCATAAGCCCCAACTTACCTGCAACAAAGACAAACAAATAGGTAAGTAAAATTGTGTTGAACAAACTAACCACATCCTAAATACACGTAATAATTAAACCAAAACAGGAAACGATCCACGTAAACAAACTCTAGCTACTAGGAAATAATAATGGTGAAGAGTAGAAATTCATTTGTATGTTACACAGGTAAGCACTCGGATACGTTGGAAGTACGGAGTGCATTTCAGAATCTGTAAGTATTAACATAATGAAGGTGTCTCAGTCTGCGAGTACAAGAAACTTCGTGGATAGGTATGTTTTCCTAGTAGCGAGCATGAATAATTGATTAATCTAGTCTGTACTTTTGTGTGCTCATCAAAAATAATCGTATGAATTCGGTAGGTCGTATCGTATGAATCATAGAGTAACAAAACTTGAGGCGGTAGCATATACTCGTAACTTCTGTTTTTTTTTAAACTTTTTAGTGCGCTTCTGTCTCTGTCACCAGAGACAGAGACAATTTCTTTCTTTTACACGTAAATAACAGTGCACATTTTAGTATTTATAATATTATAAAATAAAAAACGATGTATAAAATAAGTATAATTATGAAGCAGACATGTTATTTAAAAGTTTTTTTTTTTGCATCATATATAATTTGGTCTACTATTCTCGCCATCAAAATGACAGAAGAGTCGGGGATAATCTTGGATGAATTGTCATAATTAGACATACCTTTTTTTTGGATGGGAAATCATCAAATAACGTCTCCCGCTCTGGGGGGAGCGGAAAGGCGTGTCAGAAAAAAATATGGCTTTCGTACCATGTTAGTTTTGTTAAGAAAACATCAAGTTTTATAGCTAAGGTACCATGTTAGATTTTTTAAGAATCAGAATCAGAATCATTATTTACCTATTTGTCAAACATAGGTTATTACGTTATAGGATCTTGTGGTAAATAGTGTTAAGTGCTCTATGTTTTGTCAGCTAAGACATACAAATATTTGTGTTATACATTTTTGAATAATTATTATACATGAAAAAATAAAGAAAGAAATGTATTTACAATATTAATAAATAAAACAAAAAAAGAAAACATCAAGTTTGACAGGACGACTCGAGTAGTTACGTAAGTAAGAAAACGAGAAAAAAAAGTGTCATAAATAGACTCAACGAGACGAAGCGAGGGTGAGCAGGTACTTAGTTAATTGTAACATCTCATCTTACCCCTGTGGTACGGTTCTAGGTGGACTTTGAAATCGTTAGTTATCTTCAGACCAAATTCATATTGGCCATAAAAACATTTATAAGTTCATAATTGTACTTTCTTCTAGGTCAAAGTTTAAGTCTTAAAAATTAATGTTCATAGGAAACTACGAGAAAACGGATTTTATCGCAGACGTAAAATATAGATTTTACCGCTTTGTGAACTTTTGGAACGGTCAGCAGAATTAACTGAAAACGAGGTGCAACTGAAAACTTCTTACTGTAGAAAACTTTTTTGCTTATTTTTTTACTTTTGACCTTCTTACTTTTTTTGGAGTAGCTATATGAACTTTATAATAAAATTGTGTACTTAGCTATATATGTTTATTTGTTCACTGTTCGTTGTAGATAACACATCTGATTATACCGCAAGGTGTTGTCAAAATAGAACGTACGTGATTAGGCGTAATTTTACCTAATTTACATAAAACAATTGAATATTTACGAACACGCACTAAACAATAATAACACCTCTGTATGCAAATAGCCGTAATTCCAATGTTTGTTATCCAGGTAGCAGAATGTGTCATGTAATACGGAGTGGTAGAATTACCAGGGTGACATGAAAACGGACTGGTATTCATTTGCATTTCATGAACGGTCGGACACGCTCTCGCATTGTTGAACTCCTATTACTCTGTGAGCCAATTATCATTACAATTCAACATTTGTTTCCACTTTTTGAATAAATTAATGAGAGTTTTGGGCCTGGGCAATTAAAAAAGGTTATCGTTTACAATAAGGTCACCCGTAAAATTATTTGGATTTATTTTGTATTTGGGTGCTAAGTTAAGGTCTGAGCCAAACGAATAAGTTCAAACGAATGAATGAGTAAATTCTTCATTCATTCGCCCATCGCTTCAAATTCTTTTTGTGTAACAGAGAAAGAGCATTGGGATAGAGCAGTCGTTTTGTCTAAGCTAAAATATCAAGATGTTTTCGATATTTGGTTCTATGCTTGTTCAGTTTAAACCCACCTTCAGATGATGACTATTCAAAAACTATTAATTTTAAACGATTTGTTTAATTTTCTTATAAATTAGGAACTGTTGCACAATGCAATAACAGAGCAGCTCTACTAAAAGCAACTTTCTAAAACACTTAAAACAAAAGTTAAACTCGTTTTTCAAACACCATAAAAAAAAATTGAAAACTAAATTAACCGACATCCAAAAAAAAATCACACCATAAATTGGAAAATTCTATATTAAAGTTATAAAGCTGAAGAGTTTGTTTGTTTGGTTGAACGCGATAATCTCAGGAACTACTGGTCCGAATTGAAAAATTATTTTTGTGTTGGGTAGCCTATTTATTGAAAAGCTATATAACATCACGCTACAATGAAAAGGAGCGGAGCAGCAACGAAAAATGGATGAAATCTGGCAGGCAATTTGATGCGACGGGAAGGGTCAGGGGAGCAAAAATTTGACGCGGACGAAGTCGCAGGCAGAAGCTAGTATTTAATATTTCGGAAGTCGGTATCAAAACACGAGAATACAAAACCAAAGACACTGACTTATTTTTTACTTTGTAGCGCTTTATTAAAGTCAGCAGTTTTGTTATTATTTAACAAGTATTTTTTTTTACGTTTCAGTTTTTAGTTGTGGTACCTACCCCATACAAATTCGTGTAAGTTAATTTAGTAAATACCAGTGAGAGGACATTATTATAACAATATCAACATAAACGAATTATTAGAAAAAAATATTATTGAAGCTAACTCAAAGTCCAGAATATGACCAAATTAATATGACAACACTCGGTGAGAATACACACTTAAAACAAAAATTAGAAGGGTTAATATATGATGGAGTTCTGTGATAACAAAATTAAAAAAGAAATACAACAGAATTGGGAACCTCCTCTTTTTTTTGAAGTAGGTACAAAAAAAAACCGGTATCACTGAAGAAATCATTGACACCCGAAGCACAAATCCTTATGACGCACCCAACACTCTCTTAGAATCATCTGACAAGCCTTTTCCTATGTTTGGGTCCGCTTCCAGTCTAACCGGATAGACCTGAATACGAGTATTTTACATGGAGCGACTGCCTACTTGCACCCTAATTGCGAAACGCACAATTTATCAGAATCTGAATGGGATTGATGATTATTTCTAAACCATTGCGTCATTTGTTCGAATAAATTGTGGCTCAGCAACGTAAATAACGCAATGAATGTTGTTTAACTATGAATATTAAACCAATTCCTACCGATAAAAAGTTCCGCAATTACCCCTCTGACCTCCATAACTCAGTTACTGGGTAACACGATACTCCTTGGTGAGACTAGTTTTTAGACTTTCGGGCTGCTCACGTGACGAGTTGACGACCCGTACCTAACGACAGTGAAAGATTCACGTATGCCATCCAGGACTAACTGCTTGACGTGTTTTCCCTCTAGCTAACCTAATATGTCTTAGCATTTTCACAACACTATGTTTATTTAGTAATTCTTGTTGTAATTTGGGCCCTAAAGGAAATAGAAGTGTGCATACATTTCTATTATCAAAATAAGATACAAGTTTGTTTACCGTCTTATTAAAAAAATTTTTAACAAAAAATTAAACCGCCGAAAAACTGAAAAGCATAAAATAACAAACCTTAAAATTATGAGTCGGCGCTTTGAGTGATCCTTGTCCATTGATTTCTCAGCGCCGACTCAAAATTTTAAGGTTTGTTATTTTATGCTTTTCAGTTTTTCGGCGGTTTAATTTTTTGTTAAAAAGTTTTTATTTTATGATTTTTTGTGGCTTTGATGTACTAATAATACTTGGCAAGGTATACCCTATCCAATAATAAAAGAATTATCAAAATCGGACTACTCTGTACAAAGTTATGCGTGTTCATACGTTACAATCAGCGAGTGAACAATCAATCATCCCCTGTTTTCCAACCCTTAGGGTTCGATTTTGTTTTCTAAATTTATATGGGACTACCTTGGAAGTATACCCTTTCCAATAGAAGAAGAATTGTCACAATCGAACCACTATGTAAAAAGTTATGCGTGGTCATACATAAAAAAAAAAAAAAAAAAATACGCGTCGAATTGATAACCTCCTCCGTTTTTTTTCGTCGGTTGAAAATAAACTGTATCTTATTATTCTTCCGCTCGCAAGACAACTCTGGATTTCTCGAAACCAACTATGAACAGTTAAACTTAATACTCGTACCGTACCACGATCGTTGCTTTTATCACATGCACATTTTTATAAATGCTAATTTTGTAATTATTTATAGATAATCTTGTCTTGATAACAGCGTAATTAACATCATACTGACATGTACCTACTACAGATTTGTGTTTAAGTGTGATAGTATTATCGAGAATCAATATCGTTAACATCATACGTATGTACATAAGCACGATATCTTTGCAATTATGCGATCCTGGTACCGAGGGTTATAATGGTATGCAAAAAAAAAACCTGTAAAATAAATACGACGGAGGATAAAAAGCATCTATTTTTTTTTATTCATGAATTTCCCGTAAGTAATATTTACATATTCCGCGTGTTGCCGGACGTAATGAATAGTACCATCCCATTTCTTCTCGTGGGTATCGTAGAAGGCGATTAAATGACTTACTAGAGAATGGGCAGCAGCGTTCTCTATGCATCTATCTTACCACCATACTGCGATCGGCAACCCGCCAGCCAAGTGTGGCGATTATAGCAAATCCTCCCTTTGGGGGTGGCTTATGTCCACAATTGGACGTCATTCGACTGAAATTATGAATGAATATATACCTTAACATGCACGTAATAATATTGTAGTTTTCGAACAATATGCATGGAAGAAATAAAAACTTACAAATTAAAAGAATTAACTTCGTAGATGTGTACAATATAATATACTTACACAAGTTATCAAAGTAAAGATTTCTTTAAAAAGCTGAGCGTCTTTGCATCGTATGCCTTTTCATTCACCAGCCAAGCGCGTCCTTAGTATATGTAAAATTCAATGCGATTTGCTGACATTCGGAATTGCGTCGCTAAATGTGCCATAAATAAGTACGAGTAGCAATCGTTTTTCGTTCATGTTTATATTTTTAATATACGAGACAGTTAACTTGCATATACCTGTATAGCCTTGCAATATTTTCAAAACTATTTTGGGGTCGGCGTCCAGTCAAATCGGATGTAACTGAATACTAGTATTTTACATGAAGCGAAAAGAAAAATTATCGCTATCGTGACAAAAATGCTGTTTCTATTTCCATTCTTTTAACGTTTATTTTATAACGTGAACGGTTTTTCTCCATTCCATTTATCCAGTAATGTAGAAGTAATTTACTTTTCCAGGTATCAGAAGCATTTCTCTAATAAAAAACACTCTTTGAATGTTCCGAGCAGTGGAATAGCAAAAAAAAAACACAAGCTAATTAGGTAACTCAAATAAAAACTTGTCAGTCTTTGAACACTACCTGTGCTTTGCTCGCAAATAAAAAAACATAAACTAAAGGCGTGTGCACACATTAAAAAGCGATGACGGTCTATGTTCGGTGAGGTGTCCCGCACACGCTCCGGCAGATAATCGCGTTTGATCAGCGCTCATGCGTGATAACCGGCGGTGAGCGCACGCCTTTATACCTCAGTTTATTTTTATACAAGGTAACGTGCGTATGGTAATGTACATTATTTGAATAAGGAAACACTAGATTTAATCCTGTAGTAAGTAGCAGTAAAGACACATTAAACTGTTGGACTCGAAATTGGAAATGTTCAGGTTCAATAAGTAATTATAATGGTTGGAAAATTGAGAACAAAGTTGTGTGCAGCTAAACCGAAGAAGAAAATAACTTTAAAGTCCGTACAACGTCTAGATGTCGCCAGCAGGTTAGTTAATATCTAAAATAGTTTATTATCCCTGGTAGTTTAGTCGTAATTACGATAGTTTTAGATGAAAACAAATTAACTCAAAAAATAAAGGGCCAAACCCATCCCATTAATTACGTTATACAAACATTCAATTATCTGAATCTTATTATTATTACCTTTAATCCAGAAAAAATATTGCGTTGCAACGAATCTATCAGCGACCAAGTACTAAGACTACATAAGATTGCCATAGGTGTTCTGACTCGTGCCAATCTAACCTCACCTGGAATGAACACCGTCCTTGTGAAGGGTCCGAAGTAAATAATTATGAGAATATAAAATTATTGGTCCAAATTTTCGAATGTCATCAATGCAATTAAACTGATGCCTTTAACACCGACCATAGTTGGATAATTGAAGTTGCTTCTTTTATTTTCTAACAGCCTGGTACGTTTGAATAAAGAAAACATGAGAATAATTACTAAGCTGCGATTTTTATGAACCAAAAAGAAATTATTAAAGAGCAAGGGCGTAGTATAGAATTACCAATTACGTTCTCGTTGTAATAATATTATTTTTATTATTGTTGCCTGGCTGGCTAGAACTGCCATTTTTTTTTATTTCGGGCACCCAGACGAATTCGATTTCGATATTCGGATCGCTAAAGTGATTAATCAGAAAAATGTGATCAATCACAATTCACGAGCTGTCCATCCATGGCAAATACATATTTATACACAAGTAGGAATGTACTTCTTTATTAATATGTAAATTGAAATCCGTTCCGTTAAAAATTAAACAATATATCATTTTTATTACGCAATCAAGAGGATATCTACATCGTTAATTTCTTTTAGCGTGTCTGATGTCAAGCAACGAAAGAAATAATTTCTTTGTCTGTATAGGAACTGTGAACTGTTGTTTTAGGAATGAAGAAACCAGAAATTAAATGGTTTATTCTGTAAATAGGAATTACATTTACATGCCATATAGAAGAAGGCATGGTGAAACTCAGTCAGGGGTCAAAATCTCTTTTAAAGTCGAAACACAACCCTGGTCAGATTACTTGAGGACCATATAGATTAGGGTCTGAAATGGTCTGAGATACCGTGACCCCGGCACACGGGCAACTGATGGAACACGGGTGGGTTTTAGTCAGTAAAAGTCTGACACGCCCTCCCGCTCCACCCAGAGCGGGTGAAGTCAATTGATGATTTCCCATCCTGAAAAAAAAATGGTCTTTGGGGAAAGACACAGATTCGAAGGGACCTGTTAGTGCAAGCGTTTGTCAGGGGATCCTGCCGTTTTGCCGAAAAGATTTTGTCAAATTTTCATTACCCAAACAAATTTTAGCAACCTTTTTTTATACCAATGTAATATTTGGAATAATTTTAGTACGCCCATTTTCATTTGGTCAAATGTTTACTTGGCAGATTGTTACTAAGGATAATGTCATTAAGGCTTTTGGTCTTTAATCAAATGATTTATTACAGCAAACAATATTAAGACAATAAACGTTTAGTCAAATGATTTGTTATGACAAAAAAATATAAAGGCAAAAATAAGATTTTTTTGGGAATTCTATAATTAAAAATACAATTTTTATTTTAATGTAGGTAATCATTTATTAACGCGAGTACAAAATAGCAAAAGCTAGTACAAAATATTTGTAACTTACAATTTTAAATTTAAATACTATAATCATTAAATCTCCTAAATTTGAATGTTATAAAGTCATATGTCCTAAGTATTGTATTATATAAAGTGTATTATGCCGAATGTTCATTTATAATAAAATCATTAGCAGTAAAAATTGCTACAAGTTAGGTTTTAGTGACAGAAACGAATCGCTGTAAATCCGACTCCACGTAGTCTTGTCTGCCCTACCCCTAGAGTGTAATTTAAAATCGCGTAGGCGCGGAGGGGCGAGGCGGCCCGCGAGCTGAGGAGCAGGTGGTTGTAAGTGTGAGCGTAAAACCATCTGCGACGATAAGCTCGCGTGGGACCGCCGGAGCCACGCAGCGCCGGAGCCGTGACAGAAACCATGCCTGCTGCATGATGCATGCTCGCTTGCATATTGCATGCTTGCTTGCATGCTCGATTGCATGCTGCTTGCCTGCTTGAATGCATGCTTGCTTGCATGCTACATGATGCATGCTTGCTTGCATGCTCGATTGCATGTTGCTTGCTTGCTTGCATGCATGCTGCATGCATGGTTGTTTGCATGTTTCTTAGAGGGAAATAAAATCACATGTTCAAAATCACCTGATTTATTGAGTGATAATACATACAGCGCCATGTCAGACCTTGATAAATGCCTTATTGCTTCTGCATCTTTACTATTGATGTCATTGGCAATCGACTAAACAGAAATGGTAAGTTTAAAGTTGACGTCACCAAATATTTGGCTTATTTAATTTTGCGTAAAATATGTTATACCAACTGAAATATTTGACTAGATAAAAAATGGTAAAAGTACTAGTTAGTTATTGTTCAAACGTTCACTTGCCAAACATAGGTTTTCGTAACAATTATTTGTAAAGAGATTTTTTGGTAAGTAATAATTTGGCAAATGAAATTATGCGAAAATTTGTTTGGGAAGTGATAATTTGGCAATTTCTTTTCGGTAAAACAAGGGAGACCCGTTTGTCAGTAATCGTGTAGCTCAACTTGGAAAGTCAGGAATTCAACGACTCGACGTACAATAGCTAAGATACCTACAGAGTGAGAAAGGATATTTGGTAAGGCAGCTTAAAGTCCTGAGGAAACTGTCACGAGCATTTTTAAAACCAACAGAGAAATATAACCTACATAATCCTCACATTCCCAGAAATTAAAGTCATTTAGCGACTAATACGACTTAAAAGGAACCTTAAAAATCCAGTTGAAAGTATAAAAAATGACAGAATTTAACTTAGCCATACAGATCCGAACTTATAAGTAAAAGCTATGCAAGTGTGCAACTCCCACAAATTGCAAGTCTTGTACTTTTATAAGTTAGACACGTCTCAAGTAAAAATACTACGAACACTACGACAGTTTCGCTCGGTACGCCGTTAGTCGTATTGTTGTCGTGTTACTAACTTTATAAGTTTCTGGAATGCTCCATGTCTTTAAAGTTTTATACGTGAAGTCATGAATGTAAAATGTTGAAACTTGAGCAGATGAATTTTAGCAGTATTCATTTTTATGAAATTGTTTTCCCTGTAAGTTTTACATATTTCATCTATACATATGTCCTATGCATTTTGCTTACATTATCCTTCATTAGAGGTGTATCTGTCACCGTGATATTGTAAATATCGTAAGATTATATAATCTATCTCGCGAGATTGTAATCCGTCGACAGATTGTGAATCCTAACATACTGCTTACAATTTAACGCATTATTTTACGTTAGATTACAATCCATCGAAGGGAAACCGTTAAATTATGTAAACACTATATTATGCACATTAGAAGTGAGGTAGCTGTCACTAATGTCAACTGTCAGTTTACCACAAATGGCGGGAAACAGTGGAAAGTGAAGCGTGTCTGCACAAGAGGCTTGGTGTGGTGATGAGGCAGTGTAGTGTAGAGATATACTCAACTCTAATACCGGGTCAACAAGATTCTATAAAGGGTCTTGTCTGAACTGAGTATTTTGTAGAAGACAAATACTTTTTACTAAAACTAAATACTTTACCTTAAAATAATCAGCCTATATTGTTCCCACTGCTGGGACACAGGCTTCCTCACGGTGAGAGGGAGTGGGCCGTAATCTACCACGCGAACCTGGTGCGGGTTGGTAGACGTCACGTGTAATATTTTTTTTTAGGCCATTCCAGTTTCCTCACGATATTTTCGTTCACCATTTTGAGAGCAGTGGTGATGAAATTAGTTATGCAAAGTAATGCGCTTGCCTAGGTTCGAACTACGACCCGACCTGCAACTCCGCAGTGAAGGTCGTACCACTGAGCCACTGGTGACCCTTGAAGCAACATGAATAAACAATCTCATAAATAAAAAAAACCGGCCAAGTGCGAGTCGGACTCGCTCACCGAGGGTTTCGTACAAACCTGTAGGTATTCTCGGTTTAAAAATAAATGTTTTTTTTTTTATTTTATATTTCAGTTGATTGAATGTAAGGTAAATTGCGTTATACGATTTATGACGTTTTAAAAAAAAACTACTCGCTCGATCTCGTTCAAACCAATTTTCGGTGGTAGTTTACATGGTAATGTACATCATATATTTTTTTTAGTTTTATCATTCTCTTATTTTAGAAGTTACGGGGGGGGGGGGGGGACACACATTTTACCACTTTGGAAGCGTCTCTCGCGCAAACTATTCAGTTTAGAAAAAAAATGATACTAGAAACCTGAATACCATTTTTGAAGACCTATTCATAGATACCCCACACGTATGGGTATGATGAAAAAAAAAAAAAATTGAGTTTCAGTTCTAAGTATGGGGAACCCCATTTTTTTTTTTCTATTTTACTGTAAAAATCTTGATGTGGTTCACAGAATATATCTACCTACCAAGTTTCAACAGCATAGCTCTTATAGTTTCGGAGAAAAGTGGCTGTGACATACGGACGGACGGACAGACAGACAGACAGACAGACAGACAGACAGACAGACAGACGGACAGACAGACAGACAGATATGACGAATCTATAAGGGTTCCGTTTTTTTCCATTTGGCAACGGAACCCTAAAAACAACTTTATGAAATGGATCAGGCGAAATGACAAGCAGTAGAAACCTATTAATTTTTAAAATATGCAAACGATTCCTCGTTCATTTTTTATTCGTCCATTTCGCCGTGATATTAATGCACGTAATACCTCCTATACATGTATGCTGTGTTGCTGTATCATCATGGATGCAAATTTCAATCAGTTTGGACGTTGATTGCCAATAATCTGGCTGAATTGTGCTCGATGCATCGGTGGGATACGTCTTGATATCCATTAATATCCGCAATCTGTAACCGATGAGCAATCCGGATATGTATTTGCGTTGGTATTCCAATTCTGATGTTTTCGGACGCAAAAATATATCAGCAGAATTTTATCGTGCACTAGATTATCAACTCTCGGTGTTCAACCGAGAGTTGTGAATCCAGTAGAGTGCATCCCAGTTGGTCGAAAAAACACACTGTTCGATTTGAACTGTCGGCGCTAAGAAGTGCATTAAAGATTAAGTGCGCGAATAATTCCCGCTGCGATTTTTTACGTTCGTGTGAGAATGTCGACTTATGAAGCAATGTTATTGATATGATTGTTTTTCACGATCACGATCTGCACTCTTATTGCGTATCACACTATTAATCAGAATCTGGTAATTTAGAAGGTTATTAATCCACTCTTTCATAATTATGTTCGAAAAAAAAAAAACTGCTTAACAACTTAACTTACGCCATCAATATAATATAATAATATAATATAATATTCCACAACTATCACACAACGCCATCTAGTCCCAAGCTAAGCAGAGCTTGTGTTATGGGTACTAGACAACTGATAAACATACTTATATATTTCTAAATACATACATATTATAGATAAATTACACCCAGACACAGAACAAATGATCGTGCTCATCACACAAACATTTGTCCTGGGTGGGAATCGAACCCACGACCTCCGGCATAGCAGTCAGGGTCACTAACCACTAGACCAACAGGCCTGGCTGGCTGGGCAACTGTCGAAATGAAAGCGATTCCTACTGTTAGTGTATTACGCAATACCCCTCTGTTCTTTTAAAATGTCACCGTGAAGACGAAAGTGAACTTAGTTTGGAGTGGAGGTCAACTCCATCTGATACTATGGATTAGCACTATAGAGAACTCACTTGACCTAAGTTTTCATGCGGAAATTTTTAAAGAAAATATCGGCGAAACGTAATGTTTCGAGAATTGATATTAAAAACAATTGAGTATGTACAGTTGATTAAAACTGGTGCAGAAGTTAAGTTTAAGTTTAGAAACATAGTTCCCACCTACCGTAATCCATTAGTTTATTGACAAATTTAATTTAAAAAGACTACTTTTATTCATTTATTATATTCTAAAAATACGCGTCAGCGACGAAAATATTGTTCTGGAGAGTTCAGAAAACGCCAAATAGTCTCACATTCGTTCTAGCGAGGCAGCTCGTTTCTATATGAAACAACAAAATCAATAATATTTTTTTCAACTACAGATGTATTTAAAGACAAATATTTAACGTTTTTGAAAATGCCTAATTCCTGTTTAACCCGACCAACAATTACCTACTTTTCATCGTAGCGTTTAGTAATTACATATCTATGAAAAGGTTCTGTAGGCAATTTAAGTTGGAGATAAGCTTGTAAAACAACACGTAGAAATGTGAACATCATTTAAAGTGCATCTAAAACATATTTCCATATAACCGCACTATCATTGTTCATGTTCCTTTCATCCTATTGATATGCTCTTTTTCCAGCAATTTGTCGAGTTGTGCAATTTCCCATGACGCCCTCTAGCGGCTGTCACTGACAGATCGCGCTTTTCTAGTGATTCAGACGCGACCATCTGCGATGTGTGGTGCCCTGGTACCCGATCTTATTCAGCACAATGGAAATATGCTCTTAAAGTTTGACTTGAATTTTTGCTCGTTGGTTTTTATAATGCTGGTATTTTATTAGGGACCCATAATGATGGAAAAATCAGTTGGAAACCAAATGCGAGTTCGTAATAGCATGATTAGCAGTGCTAGCAGAGCGTTTTTTAGAAGCTAATAATGTGCCAAAACCAAACTTTTCACGTGCAGATTATGAAAGTGTTCTACGTCGTTTGTTGGCAATAGAATGGGATAATGAGTTCAAAAACTGTACTTCTGTTAACGATATGGTAGACGTTTTCTATAACTTATTAAGACATATTATTACTGAATGTATCCCTATGAAAAGAACAGCCAGCGATAAATATCCACCTTGGTTTACACGGGCCCTTATACGACTTCTAAGAGAAAAGTACAAATACCACGTTCGTTTTAAGAAGTACAAAAACCCACTAGATCGAGAGCACTTTGAGAGATTACGTGATGAATGCAATGTTCTGAGTTCAACATGCTACAAGAAATATATCTCCAATATTGAAAACAACATTACAAAAAACCCTAAAACATTTTGGTCTTTCATAAAAAATAAAAGAAAAGGTAGCAGTACCTATCCGGCACAAATGTATCATAACAACAAAATTGCATCAAGTGGAGGGGATGTTTGCGTCATGTTTGGTGAACATTTTGCAAGTACCTTTAATGACTCTACTGCAGACGGTCCCGACCTCACGGACACTGGTTATTCTCTCATGTCTGCAGCACTCTGTAATTTGGAATTTGATGGCAAAGAACTATACCGTGAATTGGACGGATTAGATGAAACCAAAGGCGCGGGTAGCGATGGTATTCCACCAATATTTATTAAGCGCTGTGCAAAGGCCTTAGTATTGCCCCTACAAATTATCTTCAACAGATCTTTACACGATGGTATCTTTCCAGACACCTGGAAAGAAGCTTTCGTAATACCTATATTTAAGTCTGGGGAAAAGCATCTGGTTGGAAATTATAGACCGATTTCATTACTAGTTACATTTGGAAAATTATTCGAAAAACTTGTTAGCAGACATCTGATGTGGTACCTTAAAGAAAGCATTACTGAGAATCAGCACGGTTTCGTTAAATCTAGATCAACCAATACTAATCTTCTATGTTTCACGTCGGCTTTGTCTCAGTGCCTTGACAATCGTATTCCAGTGGACGCAATCTATACAGATTTTAGCAAGGCATTCGATAAAGTGGATCACTGCCTTCTTATTAATAAATTGGCTCAACTGGGTGTTGGTGGAACGTTATTGAAGTGGTTTAAATCTTACCTAGACAAAAGAGAATCTAAAGTAGTAGTGAACGGTCATTTCTCTGAAAGCTATCTAGCTACCTCTGGAATACCGCAAGGATCGCATTTGGGGCCGATTCTTTTTAATGTTTTCATAAATGACATAACTGAGTGCTTTAAACACTCCCGTTTTTATTTGTTTGCAGACGATTTAAAGATAATGAAGCCAATTATGAGTAAATTAGATTCCAAAATGCTGCAGGATGACATCGATAGACTGGTAGACTGGTGCAAAGTAAACAGAATGCTTTTAAATATTAGTAAATGTCACTACATCCAGTTCACACGTAATAAAAAAGTAGTTGAAAACAAATATTACATAGAGGGAATTGAAGTAAAGAAACTGAGTGAAATTCGCGACCTGGGAATTCAACTCGATCAAGCCCTAAAGTTCGATATACACATCTTGAGTATTATGTCAAGATCTTTCAAGGTACTGGGATTTGTTTTGCGAAATAGTAAGGACTTTAAAAGACCCGCCACAAAAATCAAACTTTTCAATACTTTAGTCCGTCCAATCCTAGAATATGGTTCAGTGGTATGGAATCCACATTACGAAGTTTACTCGAAGCGATTAGAGAGTGTCCAAAAGCGGTTCCTTTACCATTTGTGCTACGGAGATCACTTGGCTAAACAACTTACTAGCTACAGTGATAGGTTGAAACACTACCACATGAATACACTAACTAGTCGTAGGAAGAAATTGGACTGCGTCATCCTCCACAAACTATTAAATGGGACGATACATTGCAGTGAACTTTTGAGCTCATTAAAGATTAAAATTCCAACTCGGATTCGCAGGCCTAACACATACAATTTATTTTTACATCCCTGGCTCAAAAACTAACCTCGGTCATTACGCCGCTGTTCCGAGACTTTGTAGGCAATATAACATATTAGCCAAAACTATGAATTTAGACATCTGTGAGTCTCTATCTAAATATAAAAATTGTTTAGTAGATTTAATTTAATTTAAATATCTCTAGGTGTTCATTTAAGTATTTCAATGTATTTCATATTCATCTTCTTAGTGTATATCCTTTAATAATGTTTAAACTGTTACCAAATTTTACCTATAATTAATATTTTAACTTTGTTAGCTTAGTTGTAAACTCTTTTGTGCATGCTGTGGTCTCCTATAAGTGAAGGAGTACACCTACTTAATACCTCATGTTACCCTTGTTTACGTGTCAATGTATTGTGTACATCTTTTGTTGGAGATCCAAATTTAAATAAATAAATAAATAAATAAATTATGCAAGATATATATAACCAAAGACATCAAAAGTGTACGTATGATTTTCCAACTTTCACCAAAATACATACCCTAAACAAAAGTTTTAATATCAGTGAACCACAAATCATTTTCATATCGAAACTACTAAACAACATCGAATGATTAATTAATAAATCGGTAACCATTCAGTTTAATTGAACATTCACAACGACTATTTGATGGATTAAAAGTTAATACCTTATTTTTTTTTTTCAGGATGGGAAATCATCAAATGACTTCTCCCGCTCGTGGCGGAGCGGGAGGGCGTGTCAGACATTTACTGACTAAAACCCACCCGTGTTCCATCAGTTGCCCATGTGCCAGGGTCACGGTATCTCTTTCGAACAATCACGCGACCCTGGCAGAAGTTAATACCTACTAGTTGTTTTCTGTTTGAATGCGTGAAAGCAATATTGCTGCTATAGTTTTTTTTTTATAGAACTTTTTGGCTACTGAGAAAAATGTACAGTTCTTCTAAATCTGTGGTTGGTTTTAAAGCGTCTAATGAAGTAAATGTCTAGAGAATATGTACACACGGCAACACATCAAGCTATTCATTTTCAGTTCAAGCTGATCCCTCAATATACTGAAATCCCATACAATGTGAGATCAGCTTACACTGGAAATGTATAGCTTGATGTGTAGCTGTGGGTACCAGCTTTCCGATTCTTTCAATAGACGTATTTTCTTCCTCGTTTCTGGTAACAAACTGCAATCAGTCTATTACAAGTCCGTCTGGCACCTCAAGAGCAAGGTTGTGTATGTGAAGGGAGCTTGGGGGAGGCCTATGTCCAGCAGTGGACGTCTTTCGCTGAAACGATGATGATGTGTGTATTGCTTATTAAAAGAAAATCGAGGTTCAAACAAAGACGAGTTTTTAACAACCATGGGAATCTTCCTTTGGGGTTTAAAATCACAACACCCTGTCTTTAAGGTTGTTTCCGAAGCTATTCGATGTCACTGAAGACGATATAATGTATTGCAATGGGTGATAGTTAAGTACATTTAATACAATTTTTTGTAGACTAGTCTTAAAAATACTTCCTTATTTCTTTTTTTCCTAGCTAAGCTATACCATACTATACCAAACAAAAATGTATTATTGTAACAAGGGTTATAACTAAAAACTAATTTAAAAATCTACTTAGTTTTCTTTACGTTCATCAACAGCTGTGCGATAAAAAAAACATAGCAGTGTTGTTAAGTTTAACATCGAAGCGAACTCGCGAAGTCTAATAAAAAACCTTTCCATTTTCCACTTTGCTCCTCCTACTTTGTTATAGTGGCCGATAATGAGCTCTCTCACAGTATTGAAGTAAGAACCGCTCGTCCACTCCAAATCTGCGGTTTAAGTTGTAAGATAACTAATTAAAATTAATTTGCTTAAGTTTTAATAGTAATAAAGGAGGCTCTTAGGGTTATACAAAGGAGGTCGTAAAAAATGAGGTTCTAGTTCCGTTAGCGAAGCCGGAGCGGACTTAATCTTGTCATTTGTTTGTTGTTTATGGTTCTATCGTAATGCTAGATACACAATATACACATCCAGTGACCGTAGTCGCTGGATGTGTATATTGTGTATCTAGATACACAATATACACATCCAGTGACCGTAGTCGCTGGCAACTCGTTTACGATTTCAAAATCTCATGTTCATACCATACACTGATTTATACATCGCTAGCGCTATGCGCCTATTTTATGAATCATGGCCAGAAACTGTGGATAAATAGTGGAGAATATGAAATCCGAATAGGTACTTCCAGTATATCTAGATTCTAGAGGAAATTAGCTTGACAGATTACAACGCTAAAAAAAATGCAGTATAAGATAGCAAGCTAATTACGTGTTGTTGCGACTGTAAAAATCACGTACATTTGCAACACCTTTTAATCCTTTTTTATTTCTTTAAAACCCAAATGTAGATAATAAAAGTATTACCTAACTCTCTCTTTCTCTCTGATATCATTGTAAAATTTTCGTCTTCGTCGGTAACAATTTGTAGTGCATGTCCAAAATATCATTTAGAACCATGTATCAACGTATTCACGACTTTTATTTATTCAGTGCCGGCTCGGGTGACGTCATCAATCCCAATAAGAAACACAAATACTCCAGAGTTCGAAGGTTCACCGCTAATGGTCAGTCGATCACCTGATACCATTAATTACTGCTCTCCTAGTACTTTGATGACGCAATACTGATTTATTTCTGACTAATTGATTTTATTCGGGGCATAGCTGCGATAATCCGTACCATATTTTGCGGTAAAAAGTGGAGATCTTACGCAAAATATGGGATTGAAAAAAAAATTAACAGCCGTGTGATCCCAACATTATGCAGTAAAATATTGTACCGGCTGATCATCGCGGTATTACAGATAGAATCAAAGAGATAATAGAATGAAGAAAAGTTAGGTGTTATCCTCTCGATGTTATCCACATTTTAATCAATATATTGCACACACAGACAAACACATATTTAGTAATATGATGCAAAAACAGTTGACACCTGAGTGCAATATTCTTTAGTCAGATTACGACGATAACAGGAAAATTCAGACGCATCATTATCTCTGTGATAACCAGTTGTCGTACTATATCAACTAATAAACCTATGTATATTACACAAGAGCATCTTATGAGTCGACGTGAAGACGTGTAGTGTGTGTTGAATCATTCACAAAATGAGTTTCGATAATAAAACAGTGTTGATAACGGGCGGGAGTTCCGGCATTGGTGCTGCTACCGCAGTATTATTTGCTAAAGAAGGGGCTTCCGTGGTCATCGTAGGACGGAACGAAGCCAAGCTAAAGACTGTCACTGAACTCTGCCAGGAACACGGAGTCACACCTCTCGTCATCAAAGCAGATGTTTCTCAAGACAAAGCAGCAAGTGAAATTATCAAACAAACCATCGATAAGTATGGAAAACTCGACGTTCTAATCAACAATGCTGGTATTGTTTTCCCGGGAGGACTGCTTGACGGCGAACTGATGAAGACGTATGATAAAATCTTGGACACGAATTTGCGAGCAGTCGTTAACCTCACGAGCTTGGCAGTGCCTTATCTTGTACAAACAGGAGGAAATGTTATCAATATATCAAGTACTTTAGGAACACAAGCCAACCCATGGATGATGGCGTACTGCATATCCAAAGCTGGCTTAGAACATTTCTCCAAAACCGCTGCATTGGAACTGGCAAAGTCTGGAGTGAGAGTCAACATAGTGAGTCCTGGGGCTGTTGTGACTGATATTTTGGAAACTGCTGGAATGCCTAATATGTGGGAGGAATGGGGTAAAAACACACCTATGGGTAAAGTGGCTTACCCGGATGAAGTAGCAGACTTGATCATGTTTTTGGCAAGTAGCAAGGCGAAGAGTATTACTGGTGGAAACTTTACTATCGACAATGGTTCATTGCTTAACTGTGCCTAATATAATTTAAGTGTGTTTTTTTCTGTATCTCAACAATAAAATGCAATGTATTTTACGATGAGAACGTTGTATCTTATATGTTCTTGAATGCGCTGTTTCATTTTTCAACGTGGTCTTGATTGATCTTACTGATGTAAGTTAAATAAATTGTAATAAGATATCAGCAATGAAAACGAAATATACCTATGGAATTGGAAAAGAGTGCTGTTTTTTTACTCCGTTTACGTACTTTACAATGTTAACTTTGTGTCGCCTCTAATGAGTTTATTCTAGACATTTGTAGATAACGTTCACTTTTAGTAAAGTATCATTTGAGACTTCTGTCGTTAGTGTAGATAGTAAGTATTGGTAGGTAATAAGTATACCTACCTACATTAACTTAAAATAGATCATCAAAAATCGATAATTTATCTAAGTGAACAACATAACATAGATGAGAATATTTTCTTGTTTCTTACTTTTTAGAGCGTGATTTTCTGGTCGGTTTTAGTTTTTTAACTTATTAAGTAAGAAAAAATCCATATGTTTTTTAGGGGTTAGCTAACAATATATTTATACATACATACAATCACGCCTTTTTCCCATTGGTAATACATATACGCCGGTTGTAACAATATATTTGAAATGTGATAATTCCCCTTAGCCTTGCCCATTAGCCTTCTCATTTGAAACTCAATACGGCATCATTGAAAATTGAATGAATTTCTGTCCTCTAGAATATGGCCCCATATTCATGTAACATCACATAGCCTATAACCAGCGGACGACCAAGACGCTTCCAACGATACGTATATATGTCAAATTATGATAAGTAGTTTAGAAGTTATGAGTGAACAGATGAATATACACACATACATACCGTCACAATCATGACCCTTTTTTTTGCTTTGCTTCAGTCGGGTTAAAATAAATAATCAAAAAATCAATATGTAGTAAAGAAGACAACATAATTTTAGTAAATAAGATAACGCTTAATTTCATCACACTTTTGTGCCCTTTCTTTTTAGAGATAATATTGCTGTTTCTTTATAATTTATATTAGTTTTAAATACATTCAACAGATCTTATACTAACCTAATATTACGAAGCAGAATTTCATGAAACGTTTTGGTAAAATAAAATACCAAGGAGATCAATTTGTATTCATAAAAGTTTAAAGTCACACTCAGCGGGGACAACTTTAAAATTTAAATAAATTCAGTAGTAAAGTACTAGGAGGGCAGAGAAACGAAGGAATAGATTAACTCGACCGCTCTGGATATTAAGCTCCCCGGTACTTGGTAAAACGTTTGGGTGCTCTTAAAATGTATTCTGTGGCAATGCTATTGAGGTGTTTGTAAAGCTTTTTCAGTATTGTCATATACGGTACCTGCTAATTTACAACAAGCTGTAATTTATAAGGAAAAGTTACCTTTTATTAACATTGCCATGAATACCTACTAGAAATTCACATTTCTTGTTTTTTAAAAGGCGAGAAGTATTTTTTCCAAATATTTACATAATTAAAATCAGGAAACGCGTCAATCTACTGTTAAAAGAAGTATGCATTATCAACCTACTCCAATGTAGCTATTTGTATCTGCCTGCGACTTCATCTGCGTGAAATTTCTTGTTCACCCGACCCTCTCTGTGTCGCATCGTCTCGCCTGCCCGCGCTATAACGTGTTTTATTTAGCATTATTTCTGATTGTTTTCTTTCTTGCTCAGCTCTCAAGGGTTTTAGTGTGATGTTAAATTGCCTATAACCCTCCTTGAAAGTTGGACTATAAAATGAGTAGTCCACTTGCAAACCACGCTATGTTATTGAAGCAATTATTTGAGAAAATGTATAAAAATGTTTATCCTTGTAATTCATATTATAAAGGGTGCATTAATTTGCGTATTACTCAAGTGTAGGATCATGACAAATTCATTTATGTTAAGAAATGAAATCACACACGTTCATTAATAATCATTTAATTTGCATTTTAAAATTAAACATAGACAGTTTTGCAGTTGTATTCAATCAACATATGCAGTTTTGAAACAGTTTTATATTTAAACTTGTATCTATCTACTCTTAAGAACCTACAATTTTAATCTATTATAATTGTAGATTCTCAAGAGTACTCAAGCTAACTCTTATGTCTATTTCTTCACGTATTAAAGTTTCTTCACTATCAGTTTCTTCTACAATAGTTAGTTTTATTTTGTTCTTCTAGAAGAAAACTGTAAAAGTGCAGATGATCGTAAGAATCCCAATTTTCACAAGATAGCGGACTTTACACGAGTCACTACGCAACATAGTGATGTACCTACGAGACTTTTGAAAGTGGACTGTGGATCGACATAGCGAGTTTTGCAAGAGTATTGAGTTTTCTATTCCATTTTATTCTTTACTTATAGATTTTTGACAGATTATATTAAGCACAGACGTTACTATTTTAAATCATCAAACGATTGCTGTCATTAAAAAAAAAATGTATTTTCTTAACTTAGAGTGGTTTGCAAGTGGACTACTCAAATGCAAAAATGATTTTGTCAAATCTAACTGGAAGTTCCAGAGATAGTGCATTCAAACAAAGAAACGAAAAACTATCCAACAGTCATTTAATAATTAGTAACAACTATAGTACCAGTAGTAGTAGTAACTATAGTTATTAATAACATGACATTACTAATTTATAGGTAAGCAAAATACCACAAAAAGCATGAAAATAAAATGAACGGACGAAATACCTTCACAAAAATGTGCGGAGTCATGCTCAACCGAAAGGGTGAAGGGGCCGAGAGAGGTCCGAGTAAAAATGACAAACGAAATGTTTCGGACGTCGAAGGGAGGACGATAAAGTTTTGACAATGAAAACTGGGATAAAAACGAACGGCGCAAACCAACAAGAATTTTTCTTTAAGCTCAATTCATGGATATTAAAAGTTTATCCTTGGAAAAAATCAAGATTTGTCCGCACATTATAATTTCAAACTTGCAAAGAATAAGCGACAAAAGGTATAAGCTTTCAATTTCTTGTCTCGAGTGTTACATATGAACGGATCCTTATTAGATTTGTTGTTGACAGCTTGGCAGTTGACAGCAGCAGTTAGTTGAAAGTTTGTTGACAAAAACGTTGCCTGGGACCTGGAGAAAGACATAGGCTACTTCTCATCCAACAATATCCTGTCACAGATCTCTGGGACTCTCCCTCCTGAAGCAGGGCAACTGCTCTTGCTGCAGTTTTCAGGTCATATGACGTCGAGAACTAGCCATAGTAATCACGAATAATACAGAAATTAAACAAAGTCCAAGAAAGCAACGCCTAACCACAAAACTTAGAGTCACACTGAGAACACAAGTGAGAAAATTTGTGCAATGTTGCACTTTTTCTGTCTACCCACTTGAATAAAACGCGTAAGTTGTCACTCGAAATATTAAAGACATTTCGAGTTGTCTTCAGGGAGAGTCCCAGAGATCTGTGACAGGATATTGTTGGATGAGAAGTAGCCTATGTCTTTCTCCAGGTCCCAGGCAACGTTTTTGTCAACAAACTTTCAACTAACTGCTGCTGTCAACTGCCAAGCTGTCAACAACAAATCTAATAAGGATCCGTTCATATGTTGTTGCGTGATTGAGTAACAAACATATTTTAGTATTTTTATCTCACGAAGGGATGGGCACTTTACTTGTGGTTACCAAGTGCATATACCACACACATACACGGTGTGAATGTTTGTGTTAGCAAAGGAGGTCACCTTAAATCAGAATTTGAATCTTTATGAATTTTCTTTGTTTTTGCTTTTTTTGCATTACATTTCGATAATCATTTCAGCCGAAACACGTCCACTGCTGGACATAGGCCTCCCTCAATTTGAAGGGGTTTGCCATAATCGCCACGCTTGGCAGGCGGGTTGGCGATCGCAGTACGGTGGTACAATGCATAGAGAACGCTGCTGCCCATCTTTAGTAAGTCCCTTAGTCGCTTCTTACGACACCCACAGGAAGAAATGGGATGGTGTTATTCTTTTCATCCGGTGCCACACGGAACATTATTCATCTATATATTCCGTGTTGTTCTCCTCATCGCTGTCACTGTGGCGAAGTTGTCACCAGTCTAGGACACCACGGCCTGTCTTGCAGCCAAAGTGCGGGTCGATTAGCGCGGCACGCAAACATAAATGACATCATCCGACGAGCTCTTGTCACCGTCGGCGTTCCAGCTGTATTAGAACCCAATGGCTTGGCTCGCGACGATGGCAAGAGACCGGACGGTATGTCCTTATTTCCATGGAAGGTGGGTAGGCCTTTAGTGTGGGATGCAACGTGCGTCGATACTCTTGCGCCATCCCATCTTCCTGGCACGGCGTGCTGTGCTGGAGCCGCTGCTGCGGCTGCGGAAAACCTCAAGCGGCGTAAGTATAATAACCTTGTTGGTAATTATATTTTTGAGCCGTTTGGGGTTGAAACGCTTGGGCCGTGGGGTCCGAGTGCTCTTAGCCTATTTAAGGATATTTCGAAACGGCTGGTGGACACTTCCCGTGACCCAAGAGCTGGTTTTTACCTTGGCCAGAGGCTAAGCATTGCCATACAACGTGGTAATGCCGCCAGTCTCTTGGGTACTTTACCAGGCGACAGCGATGCGGATGACTTTTCGACGCAATTTTTTTTTTAATTTGTAAATAGTTTTAGTTAGATTAGGTTGTATTTTTTTCCTTTATTAATTTAAATATGTAATCCATGAAATAAATAAATCTATATATATAAAAATGAATCCCTATTTCCCTTGGTCACGCCATCACGCGTGAACGGCTGGACCGATTTCACTTATTATTTTTTTGTTGTGTTTGTTATTGTCAGGAGAAAATTCTTATGAAAGAAAAAAATTAAAAAATTGCGCGGAAAATTAGAAAATCTAAGAACACTTATTTAAGACTACAAAGTTACCTATACCTAACATGGGTGTTTAATAACTAGAAAACGCTTTATATCTTCGAAGTACCAGGTTTGCATAACTTGGTAGGAGCTCAACTAACATGGGTGTGGTAGCTAGAAAACGCTTTATGTCTTGGAAGTACTAGGTTGGCATAATTTGGTAGGAGCTCACCTATCATGGATGTGTGTTAGCTAGAAAACGCTTTATGCCTTCAAAGTACCAGTTTGTCATAACTTGGTCTAACATGGGTATATGGTACTTGGTGCTCTTTGCTTTGTGTTGGTGGGATCTGATAAGTTAACACAACATTTATTGATTCTGAGGCGGTACGAAGTTTGCTGGGTCAGCTAGTACCTTTATATAAATTCGGCATTACATTCAATTAGTCTCACAGTAAACCACACAAAACTTCTGATGAATTAGTTTTCTTTGTTATACTGTGAAATCAGTGAGGAATTTTAATTACGCTGGCTCTTGCACTATTCAGTGAATGAGATGGACTTTAGCAATAGAATCGAGTAAGTTAGCAACTCGGTAAAGTCTGTAATTAACGACTAGAAACCTATTAGTTGTGCATCCCACTATGTAGCTTGGATGTGTGTCTAATGGCCGAGATCGAGAGGTCAGTGTTGGTCCAAGAAGCGAGAGTGACTAAATTATTATCTCTTTCTCTCCTATTTGACCTACGGGGTAATTTTATGGCTCTATAATAGTTAGAATCGCTTTTATTTTGACAGTTTAACAAAAAAAAGATCCTTAAAAAGAAACACTACAAAGTGAAAATTAATTTTAATTTTGGAAGAATTACAATTTTTCACCACCGCCTTCCGAAATTAAAGTAATTTTTCTCTTTGTATTGTTTTTTTTTTTTGAAAGTCGGTTGTTTTTTGCACAGAGTTTTTCATTGTTACTGTAGCGGCCAATAGTAGTTCACACGCCGTAAACTTCAAGTGTCTATCTATTATTACAGTTTAAATCATACAGCCGTGTGATAGATGAACAGACAGGAGAGCCTAAGTAATTAGGGTTACGTTACTATCCCTTAACTTTTGTGTGAGTCATGAGTATTTGCCTAGTCAGATGACTAAAACCATTGTAGTGCCTATAGTTAAAAATAAAACAGGCGATATCTCTGATATGAAAAACTATAGGCCTATTTCTCTGGCTACGGTGATTGCGAAAGTGTTTGATAGCCAGCTTAATAGACAACTTAATAATCACATTACACTGCACGACAACCAGTTCGGATTCAGAGCTGGGCTGTCCACTGAGAGTGCCATCCTGTGTCTAAAGTGGGCTGTCAAGTACTACACTGATCGAAAAACACCTGTATACGCCTGCTTCCTCGATCTATCAGAGCATTTGATCTGGTTTCCTACAGCATTCTGTGGAGTAAGCTTGAGAAAGCTGGAGTTCCATGTGAACTAGTAAGCACTTTGAAATGCTGGTATGGAGGCCAGATCAATCAGGTTCGATGGGCTGGGACTTTGTCGGAACCGTATGGATTGGAGTGCGGTGTGAGGCAGGGGGGACTGACCTCACCTACGCTCTTCAATCTATACGTCAATGAGTTGATTGAGACGCTCAGCAAAGAGCGAGCCGGCTGTTACATTGATGGAGTGTGTGTAAATAATATTAGTTACGCCGATGATATGGCTCTGCTGGGCGCCTCGGTTTGTGGCCTTAGGAGGTTGGTGGCCATCTGTGAAGATTATGCCAAACTTCATGGTTTAGTCTACAACGTGTCTAAGAGTGAGGTCATGGTCTTTGGTGCCGGCGGCGGACGGTGTCCAGAAACTATACCACCAATCGCTTTGAGCGGAACTCCGCTCTCACGGGTATATAAGTTTAAATACCTTGGACACGTCTTGACCGCTGGCATGAAGGACGATGACGATATTGAGCGAGAGCGAAGGGCGCTGTCGGTTAGGGCAAATATGATAGCTCGCAGATTTGCACGTTGCTCACGGGGTGTTAAATTAACCTTGTTCCGAGCATACTGCACTCCATTGTACACGTGTAGTCTGTGGGCTGATTATGTGCAGAAATCGTACAGCGTCCTTCGCGTTCAATACAATGATGCGTTCAGGATATTGTTGGGGTTGCCCCGCTTCTGTAGTGCGTCAGGGATGTTTGCGGACGCTCGAGTCGACTGTTTTTATACAACGATGAGGAAGCGATGCGCCTCCCTGGTGCGCCGCGTGCGGGCTAGCCCCAACCTTATTCTGCGCTGTGTGGCGAGCAGACTCGATTGTTTATATGTGAATCACTGCTGCAAGCTGTCCACCTCGGTGATAGACGTGTGGCGGTGATTCACATATATTCATGTTATAGGTTAAGTAATTAGAATAGGAATACTAACATAGGGGTAAGAAAAATTGTTACTAACACAACTGAGTCTTGTCACTTGATTAATAAAGATATATATATATATATTCGAAGGAACGATCAAGTCACAGCACTCACTACTTACATTTTTTGAAAATAAAGATGCTTTTGACGTGCTATTAAAAATATACATTGATACTTCCCATTGCTCGGTGTACAATAAAACATTGATTGTACGTAAACAAATCCTTTCAATCTATATCCAAACTAACTAAACGTAGGCGTCGGATCCAGACAAGACAAGTTTTTTTTCGAGTTTTTTCATCGTTTTGGTACGCACATGTCCGGAATGCTATAGTAGGCTGAACAGACTGACCAGTTGACAATTCAGTGCAGGACAATGGCCGTCTGAATAGCGGCCGCCATTTTATGGGAGTCAAATTTTATGCAAACACCAGGGTGGGATGAACCTTTAGGTTTATGTTGAAAGAATGTTGAGTGAGAGGTCCGGGGAAATTGAAATGAAAATGAAATTGAATGCTAGAAAAAGAAGATGTTGCTACTCATGGGCGCCTAGTACACGGTTGGTTTTGCTTGTTGTTGGATCGGACGGTGTTACTAAAATCAAAAGGTTATCAAAACACGCACCGTTCATGCGAAAATTGTTTGTTTACTCCATGTCCTCTTTAGGAACCCGAATGGATTTACATTGGAAATACGTTTGTATCTTCCTGTTACACGTTATTGCTCATCTTCGTAATCAAAACTTAAATACAAGATATTCTACTATGAATATTCAAATTGTCTTGAACGAAAACTAGTGTTGTCTCTAAAATTTTGGGTATGACTGACGATCAGCCAGAATGAGCGTCTAATGTCAAAATACAATAATTTTGTTCCTAATGCGTACTTAAGAGGGATTTTTATGTACCTTAGGGTACTGGTACAAACGCAATTAGTTGCGTAACAGAAAATCAATCACAATTTGACATTTTTTAAGGATATTATTGGTAATCCATTGCTTCATCATATGTTCACTAAAAGTGACTGTTCCACAACAAAATGAATTTGGTTGAACTGTCAAAAAATCCCATTGTTAGTATATTATGCAATACCCCACAGTATGTGTCTATCCACATTAAGTCATGTTTTACCAACTGGACTAAGAGAACACAAGAAGAATGTTCCTGCCATTACCATTAATATTTCAGAGTGTGTTAACGTAGAGGAGTTTCCCTATAGGAGTGTTCCAGAACTCATTTTTCTTCCTGTCCAGTATTCCTAAAAAGTTAAGCCCCATCTGTCGAAATAAATACAAAAATACATTACCCTCGTATTCAACAAAAAAATGCTCCCCATTTTCTCCAACGATAAAAATAGAACTTCAAAAATAAAACTTTGCCCGTAAAAAAATAAAAAACTGCCTAACGTAATTTAAAATGCCAAAGGACCGTTGGCGCCACCCATAATCTTAAAATATTCTTGCTTGTGTGGTACACATACATAAATCTTCATGAGCCGCCATCTTGAAAGTGCATTTCCCACGTACGTAGGTAATTTCGACGCGTTGCTGGCAACATTTATCATCATTCGCAATGGCAACACCAAGGAAGATGTATCATGTTTGGAAACTATGTGTGTTTAAGGTGTCTAAGCCTTCTTATCTTTTTAGCCAGGTGTTTGTTTATAACTAGTTGCGAGTCGGGAAGAAAAAAAAAAAAAATATAAACATCCGAATTGATAACCTCCTCCTTTTTGAAGTCGGTTAAAAATAGGATTGAGTTGCTCGAGAATGTGTCTTAGAAAGTAAGGATAAAAATATAATATTTATATTAAATTTTCCTTTGTTGATTTTTCTCGTCTACTTCTAATAGTTCAAGAAACGACAAATACTTATTTTTCTTGTACAGACGCCAGCACATAAAGCTACTACAATCTGTCAAATGTCTTTAATCGGTTTTCAACTTTATCTCTACAGCATTAGGTTCAAGATTGATTGGGAAAATTTTACAGTTTCGGCTTGATGTGCTGGCGTCTGTACATTGGAGAAAAGTAAAGCAGAGTGCTATGTTTGTTGTCAATCTGTCTAGATTATATACAACTACATTGGGGTTGGCTTACACTCTAAACTAATGCAGCTGGATACCAGTATATTACAAAGGTGACTGCCTATCTGACCTCCACACCTAAGTAACTGGGGTAATATGATACCTTTTGGTAAGACTGATGATCACACTTTTATGTTTCTAACTTCCCGTAACAACTATCTAAGATCTACGTATGTGGGCTTACGATGGTCTCGATATGTAATTGATGGTCACCCATCTACGAACCGACCGCAACAAGCGGAGCTTACCCTTCGATCGACCCTCGCAGCTGGTATCATTTCATTATAAACCTCAGTTATGTTGTGTGACAAATGAAAATGTGTGCAGCTTAATTACTTTTCTGCGGAACCTGGGGCCAAATTGCATGATGTTGAAAGTAAACCGGCAGATAATTGTATTAGTATAACTAACTTATCAAATATGCTACGTTACGTTACGGAAAAGAATTGATGGCAAACACAGTTTGCTTCATACATAATATACTCACATTCCACACTCATAAACGCTTAATTCTATATCTGCCCTAACAAAACAACCTTTTTAAATAGCATTCACTTAACTTTTACCTCAAAGACGTTAAGAAAACACCTCCTAAACTTCATATTGTCCTAGTACCATAGAGCAATTTACGATATTACAATAAAATTTTAATTTAAAAGGCGTACCTCATGATATATTCTTTCCCGTAATTACACTTCCGAAATTAATATAACCTGGGATATTTTGTACTCGCGGTCTTTTGTCCGTGAACTTTGTGGCCGGGAGTGTAAGATAAAGTATAATAACAGCAGCCTATACGACCCTGGTAAGAGGGAAATTACTTACCGAAACGGTGCCTCCTCGACTGGTTATTATTCTGTAAAAAAGAATAAAGAGTTTTAATATGCGTGTATTAGGGCTTTATGTTGGTTTTTATTTCAAAACAGTTGTAGGCTGGCAGTACCTTTAATAATGTTGCCAAATAATTAATGTTGAACCGTTTAGGTATATAATCAGAGGCATGTGTGTACAAGAAAATGCCGTTTACGAAAATCAACGAACTTCGAGGAACAAATTAAATTATTTTAAATTGAGATACACTGCCTCGCAGCCGGTACCAGGAGCAAAACTCCACCAGACCAACTGAGAGCAACATTACAATTAATCCGACTTTCAGCCGCGGATTAACGTGACACAAGCCTTAAATCCCCGAGCGCCGTTCGTAAATTAACCCTGAAATTGGACAATACATTTCCACCAGCCAGTATTTATACAATTTCAACAAGTTTTCAATTTTCGAAGTCCAGTGTGAAATATTACTTCTGGCTCCTCTGCCGTTATGGAATCCTGGTAGTGTGGTTTGTAAATTAAAGTGATTTTTCTTTGATTTTTGGTTTGATGTTAAAACAAAATAAATAGCTTTATTTTACAATGTTTAAAGTTACAATGTTTTAAAATGGAAAGTTACTTATAACATGTTACCCACACCCGTTTAAAAAAAAAAGTTAAAATTACAATGAAAAAAATTCTACACTGAGAAAAAAAATGGCTCATAAATAATTCATGTAACACGCCAAATGTTTCTTCATGTAACCAACATTGTTATAATACCGAAACAAAGTGGAACACAATTCGATATACACGTGTCTCCACTTACACATACCGTTTTACCTATTAGGGGTCACATTACTAATTTATTAGTAGGCAGTATCTACATGAGAGAATACTGGTGTATTATCTTCTAACAAAACCCTCCTCTTAAAATATTTACAAGAAGTTGTTACAGAACATTTCATATCTCCAATTTTCGTTCAAAAGGTAAATTATGTTCGTAGAACAAAAACTTTTTGATTAATAGCCAACAAATCGCGTTAAAGTGCTCATAAAAAATATGGCTACTACTGTAATGAGGTGGAAGACCATTCTAGATAAGTTACAGATATGAAGCGCTAGAAATATGAATTATGCTTGGACATGCCCGCAGTTTGGCTAGTTAAGCTTCACACGTGCTTCTAGGGGTGACACACTGGTTATAAAAGTGGCGAGCAACAACCACACGGGTATATTATATTGTGTCGTGATGATGATGAACCAGAGGAGAAGATTGCAGTTCAAACTATGGAATAACAATTTGAACATATTATAGTTTTAATACAAAAAAAAAAACTAAATCTATTACAAAGTCAGTTGTTATTAATTCCTCCTGTCGACTTTTAGGTACCTAAAAGACTGACGGTACAACGTGTATGGTAACGCTTATTGTAACAAATATGGTTTTTCAATTTCCTAAGCTACTGGCGGTGGAGGAAAATAATGTTAAGGAACTTGAAAACGATTAACCGGTTAAATTATACTGCTTGGTGTTTGCCCTGCAGAAGAACAATCAGGTAGTTTAATATGTAAAACCAAGTGATGATATTCGTAACCTCTCTAAAGGCTAGTCGGTTAGTGACCTGCTATCTTTTCCCATTGGCGCGTCAGTATTGAAAACAAAAAAAACATAATATCCTTATTTCACAAGGGCTTCGAAGGCCAAACCAATTTGTGTCAAAGAATAAACAGAATATGTAAAAGAAATTGGTAGATTATAGCAAGTAACGAAAAAAAAAATACTATAAAACCAAGCTAAGTATAGTTTTCATTGAGTTTTAATAGTACTTTAAACCGTTGATATTATTAATAAACTTCATAAACTGGATAGTTTCATTAGTGTAACTTGAATGGAAATGTAAATAGACTAGGCTGTTTGAAACCACGAGTGCTGCTACGGGTTTCGTAGCATCGCGTCGCGTAGCAATCTTGCTACGATTTTTCGTAGTCTAATTGGGAATTTTGTTTTAGCTATTTAATTTTAAGCCTGTGTTGACATTATAATTTTAATTGAAATTGAAGCTGAACCGGAAGATATTATTTTATGCGTCGTTGAATTCGTATTTAGGTAAGTACTTCCTACGCCACAGTACGCTTTATTTGAGAAAAAGAAAAAAGTAAAAAAGCAAAAAATCTATTGGCCAAACTGCTGCTCTGTGTGTCCATTTCCCAATGAATGACGTCACACGCGCGCGCCGCAATAAATATTGATAACGCAGTTCCGTTCGGACTACATGGCTCTGACGTTTTAGTGATGGAACTCTGCTAGTCATATGACAGCCTAGTTACTTTGTGTGTTAGTCTGACGGTCTGATATGGACATAGTGAATAATGTAAATAAATTGTTTTATAATTTTTCAGGGTAAAATTCATCGTCGTATAGTTTCTTATATATTTAGTCACCTACCTAGCCTTTTCCCAATTATGTTGGTGTCGGCTGCCAGTCTAACAGGATGCCGCTAAGTACCAGTATTTTACACGGAGCGACTGCCTATCAGACCTCCACAACCCAGTTACTGGGTAAATATGATACCCCTTGGCAATACTGGTTGTCAGACTTTCGGGTTCTTGACGACCCGTAACGACTATCTAAGATCTACAAAAAGACAGCCGGGACCAACGGCTTAACGTGCTTTTCGAAGCACGGAAGGGTCTTGATATGTAAAGATGGTCACCCATCCACGGAGCTACCGCGGCAAGCGTAGCTTAATCTGAGAGATCAACCCATGCGGCTGTTATTACTTAGCGACAAGCCCCTCCTTATATATTTAGTCCGTGCGTGAAATACGTACATTCATATATTCCCATCACTGTGGTTAGTGATGGGAATATATGAATGTACGTACATCACAGTTGGCTACTAATCCATTTCGTTCCTAACCATAATATAGAATTATTACCTTTCAAACAATTCATCGATGTTTTAAATAGCTAATTATTACGATATCAAACTCATGATTAATCATAATTAGTTTTTGGTGCACACATCAATAATTACGTTATAATCCAGCTGATTATTACACGTATATTTTCATACATTGTCGAAACGAAATCTAAATCTGAATTTCACAGTAGGATCGTCAGAGCGAGCGCGGTAAAAACTATCATAAATGTTGTTCTCATACACACGTTTACGGCGTCGCGACGCTGGCGTTAAATCCTGCGATAACACTGCGAGCAACGGCCATATATCACGGCAGGAAAAAAAATTAAAATGTGTCAAAATGCCTCGACCGCGCCCGTACGCGACACGGAAGTTATTAAAAATGCATAGTTTTCGCAGTATTCCTTCATTTGACACCGTACCGGCTATTTCGTTACGTGGAACAGGCAACTAGCTGGTTTAATCGCTGACAAGCAAAAGTTACGCCTACGGTAAGCCTCGTTTATTCTCGTTTCATATTTTATTATTTGTTTTGTGAATTTATGATGATGACTCGGCAGTCTGACATTGTTTTACATATCCCAAATGAATGTTTTTGTCACGACCCAAATACGTTCTTAAAATATGAAGGGATAAAGGTTTTTGAGCTCAGTACAGACAATATTTAATTAAACTCAAAATTCAGACGGCTACAGGTTTCATAGGAACGTAATACCTTTGTGTTTCGCTTATATCAATACTCAGGTATCACTTGAGCTGACTTATCCCGATCTTAAACGGCCTTATGGAAGGACTACATCTGAGGATTTAAAGAGCGATCCTTGTTTTTCAAGTGCTTCGCATTTTCGATAAGTCAAACAGAAAAATACCGATATTCTCTGTAACAACTAGGTACTACCTAACTTCTATATTTCGAACTTATATAACTTATATATTTCGAGCAATCGATCTAAATTGTGGTGTGGCTATCAAGTTTTCCGTTTCGGGGTACGTAATATGTAATTTGTGTTCAGTTAGTGGAATGGCTTCTCTTAGGAGCGGACCCATTCCTCATTCATGTCCAGACACGAACGAGGAAATTCAAAATTGGAATTGGTATTCGTCTCTATGACTATCCATGGATAATCTCAGGATTATCCAGTGATAGTCCTAGAGACGAAATAGGTATCATCTTGTGCTAATTGCAGTACGTAACATACTCGTACGTTACATAATGTTCAAATGTAAAAATCAAGAAAAATTTAAAGTACGAAACAGGTATTCCTCTCAACCTTAAATAATAATACGAAAGTTTCACAGCTTACTTCTATAATATCGACAACAACCCGCTAAGTTAAGTCCCTAATTAATTGCTATTCATTACAGCACCCGAAACCCGATCATTACGAGCCACATAAAACAGGCAACAGACTCACCTGCCTACTGCCTGCCTGCCAATATCCACCCCTCCCACTTAAAAGTCGCGCCGAATTCACAGATACTGACAACAACGAAAATAGAATATAAAATGAACAGATATAAACTGCCAGACGTATATAGGCTGAACAATTTTATACCTTTGCGTATAAAAAGATCTTTATGCTTCTAGAACCACTCAAGGACGGACGGTTTAAGACCTTTGCTTGCCTACATTAAAGGATATTTTATGAATGAATCTATTGATTCGTGTACACTCTGGTCAGAAAAAGCGCGGGAACCTTGAAATAATAGGCGGTCTTTTTTTGCTTCTTGTAATTTTACTTTAATTTTAATTTAGTTTGTACATATTTTCCTTTTTTTTTATTCTACTAACTTAGTTTATAAAGCGGGATTTAAGATGCCTAAGAAAAGAAAAAAACCCAAACAAGATCCTGGTGAAGGGATTGGTACTGGTCCTCCGGATTCATCTTCGGAGACAAGTGAGTCTGACTACGTCGACTCCTGCACTGCGGAAGAAAAGCCTACAGAGAAGTATGCCCCGTATAGGGTTACAGACTACAGTCGCAGGTACCCTGAGGATGCCGTAGCTGGGTATGACTTTATTGTATTTATCGAGAGCACAAATGAAGAACAACCAATAGGCCAAAGAGATATGATGTACCTGAGTGGATGCTTCACTAGATTTGTTAAAGGAATTAAGTACTTGAAAAAAATTAACAGATACAAAATCGGCGTAGTTTTCGATCGCCCGAATTTAGCCAATTCATTCTTGGACAATGTTACTTTTCTGAAAGAACAGTCGATCAAAGCGTCGATTCCGGCTGGAACGACAGAATTGTCTGGAGTTATCACGTCAGTACCTACGGATATGTCAAACAAAAAAATTTTTAAGGCAATATCAAGTTCAAAAAAAATTATAAGCGTTAGAAGAATAATGAAAAAAGTTAGAGTAGGTAGCTCATCTGAACTACAGCCTACCCAAACTGTAGTTATTACTTTTGCTTCATCTACATCTTTACCAGATTACGTTCATATTAAGATGTGGCGGCTTTCAGTACTGCCCTATATTCCACCAGTCAAGCAGTGTTTCCGTTGCTTACGTTTTGGGCATTTAGCCAAATTTTGTAAAAATTCGCAAAGATGCTCAGTATGTACTGAGGGTCATTCCTTCAAGGAGTGCTCTGTACCTGCTGAAAAAGCTGTATGTGTTCATTGCAAAGGTAATCATTTATCCATATCTGGCCAATGTCCCATTAAGAAAAGAAAGATTGCTGAAAGCAGAAATACATCGAAAACCCCTTTTTCGGACTTATTTAATAAAGCTAATTTCCCATCACTGAACAAATCGGAACATTCGACAGATATTATAAACTTGATGTTGTCTAATAGCACAGCATTAAGTTTGTTGACAGAATCTATTGTTAACTTGATTAAGTTAAATAAAACACAAAATGAAAGTATTTGTACACAAACTATAACATCTGCTATTAGAGAGACTATTAAAGGTAAAAATATTATAATATAAAATTCACTAACAAAATTTTAAATATTGCTCAGTGGAATGCACAAAGTTTGCTAAGTAATAAACTACAGTTTCAACAGTTTCTCTATAATAATGACATACATTTAGCTTTAGTTTCAGAAACATGGTTAAAACCACACATACAATACAACATTCGTGGCTATACCACAGTTAGGAATGATTGTGGTAATGATCACAATGGTGTTGCTATATTTATACGTAATGGCATTGAATTTAGATTATTAGACACATATTTTGACGATTCTATTCAAAATATTGCAATTAAAATTAAAATTAATAACAAATACATTTCAGTAGTTAGTTTTTACAGTCCTGGAAATTGCAGTCCTACTTTTGAAAAGAACAAATTTGATTCACTAATAAATAGTATACCTAAACCATTGATAATTGCTGGGGACTTTAATGCCCATCACACTTTTTGGGGTTGTTGTAGTGACGACTCTCGTGGCAGAGCTATAATGAATTCCATGGATGAAAATGACTTGATACTCTTAAATGATGGTCAGCCAACTACTGTAGGGTCTCATCTATGGAGACCAAATGGTCTTGATTTAACTATGGTTTCTTCTTCCTTGGCTTTGTCTTGTGAATGGCAGGTTTATCAGGATTCTATAGGCAGCTATCATTTGCCTACCATTACAAAATATGTTATAGATACTGCTAATGATGTGGATCCTTCTAATGTTTCAAATATTCCTCTTCATTGTAATCTGAAATTAGTTGATTGGTCTATTTATAAAAAGATTGTAAATGACATGATGGAAAGTTTTCAGTATAATAACTCGAGTCATATTGATACATATAATAATTTTTGTTCAATAATTCTACAAGCAGTTCAGATGTCAGTAATCAGTTTTAATAAAAACAATACCACTTGCGACTCTCGCAGATCTAGGAGGAAGCTTCGACTCCCTTGGTGGAACGAGAAGTGCACTAGAGCTGTACAAGATTGTAAGCAAGCATACATCTTATTTAAATCAAATCCTTGTCTAGACAATTTTATAAGTTTCAAACATATGCAAGCCCGAAAAAAACGTATCCTACGACAGGAGCGTCGTGCATGTTGGTTAGAGTTTTGTCATTCTATTAATAGACTCACTCCAATGAGTCAAGTTTGGGCAAAAATGAGGAAGTTAAAAAATGTTTCTACAAATAGCAGTTTGTTTTCTAGTTATAAATGGATCTCTCAATTTCTGCATAAGTATACTCCTGATTCAGTTCAAAATTTTTACACAGTCAGTCACAATAACTTACAAAATTGCACAAATAATTTCATGGTGGAAACTTTTTCTATTGAAGAGCTAAAATCTGCTTTAAGATCAAGAAGAGATTCGGCATGTGGCTTAGATTGGCTCTCATACAAAATGTTAAAATTATTAAATTCACACAGTTTGTCTATATTTTTAAATATTTTGAATTCACTTTGGCATTGTTCTATTATTCCTGAGGAATGGAAAACAGATTGTTTAATACCTATCCTGAAACAGGGTAAAGACCCTAACAGCGCTGACTCATATCGTCCTATTACTCTAAGTTCGTGTGTTGGTAAAATATTTGAACAGCTTCTAAAACAACGTTTGATATTTTACATTGAAAGTAATAGTCTACTACCTTACAATCAATTTGGCTTTCGATGTGGTCGTTCTGCTCGGGAAAGTCTTAGTCATTTATCTCTGGATATACACAGTGCTCTTGTCGAGCATAAAATGTTGGGATCTGTTTTCTTCGATATTGTTGGTGCTTTTAATAATGTAAATTTAAGTACATTGTCATCCATTCTCCTTTCACTAAATGTTCCTGAAAAAATAGTAAGTTGGATTTTTGAGTTTTTAAATGAACGTAAACTGTATGTAAAAGTCAATAATCAATTAATAGGACCTAGGTATTCTTATAGAGGAGTTTCTCAAGGAGGAATATTAAGTCCTCTATTATTTATTTTATATATTGCTAGATTAAATAATGTGCTGGGTAGTGATGTCTGTAATTTACAATTTGCTGATGATTTGGTTGTGTATTGTTCAGGAGAAAACCTTAACAGCATTGAAACAAAACTCAATGCTAGCTTGGAAAAATTGGGACATTATTTTGAAAGTCTCAGTTTGGAGGTCAGCTATGAGAAAAGTAAGGTTGTTGTCTTTTCCAAAAATGTTGTTGGTTCTCCTAGTATTAAAATTTATTACAATAATAGCCTTATGTTAGTGGATAGTTCCATAAAATTTTTAGGTGTTACTTTTCTCAGTAATTTTAAATGGAATGTGTATGTTGATTACTTAGCAAACAGAGCATTAAAAGCTTGCAATATTTTGAAATCTCTCGCTGGCACTTATTGGGGTGCTGATCCAGGGACATTACTGATTTTATATAAGTCCTTAGTAAGAAGTCACTTCGAATATGCATTTTTTTGCTATGGTGGTGTACAAAAACTAGTAGAAAAACTAGAAAAAGTGCAAAATAGATGCTTACGTATTATTTTGGGAGCTATGTGTTCAACACCTATAGTGTCAATGCAAGTCGAATGTAGTTTGCCTCCATTGATAATTAGATTCAATTACCTCAGAACAAAATTCTTCATTAAGATTTCTTCTATCAGTGATCATCCTCTTCTATTGCAGTTAAAGAAGGCTATTAATGGGATCAATCCCCCTTTTCTAGTACAAGGTTTATCTGAAATTTTAAAAGATTGTTCTAATCAAAATTATTTTTCTAGCTCCATTTGGCCTTGTTATTTATATTCCTATGAATCAAAGTATTGTCCATTTAAAATAGTAATTAATGAATCTTTGAAGTTTAAAGAGGATGTTTACAGAATGCTTGAGGAATGGAATGGTTACAATCAATTGTACACAGATGGCTCAAAAAATGATAATGCTGTATCTATGGCTATTTATGACGTTCAGGCTCGAAGTGGGTTTGGAAATAGGTTGTCTTCAGTAGCAACTGTGTATACAGCAGAGGCTATGGCAATACTCAGTGCTTTAGAGTATATTGAGACTAGGCAAGAAAATAAATGGATCATTATCACTGATAGTATGAGTGTATTGAGAGCACTAGAAAATCCCAGTTGTAATGCAAAAACAAGTTACATAATCTATAATATCAGAGAAAAATACAATAATTTACATAAGTTCAAAGATATCGTCCTTTTCTGGACTCCTTCACATATCGGGGTAGTTGGAAATGAACAAGTTGATTACCTGGCTAAATTCATTGTTAATCATCATCAGGAATGTCCAATTTTGCATAAGCCCATTCCAAATTCAGATGCGTTGACTTATTTCAAATCAAAACTGGCACGTGAATTTCACAATTTCTGGCAGCATGTAGTTGAAACCAAAGGAAAGTGGCTAGCTGAAATTAAAACAAAGATTTCTCCTCCTTGGTTTACAGGAGGAAATATCTATCGGAACAGAAAGTTTTATACAACGATTTGTCGTCTACGGCTAGGTCACTGTCGATTTAATGCACATCTGTTTAGAATTGGCATTCTGTCTTCCCCAAATTGTGATTATTGTAATTCTGCTATACAAACATTGGATCACATTGTATTTGATTGTCCTAATTTTGCTCTTCAAAGGATCATTTTAGTTGATCGCCTGCTAGGTATTTATGAAAATGCTGAAGATATCCCGCGCTCGCTTCAGCAACTTTTGACGAAAAAAGATTGTTTTTTACCAATTTACGATTTTATTGTATCAACTGTTGATGAAATTTGAATTTGACAACTACTACACTTTTGACATAAAATTATATGATATTGAGATAATATTAAATAAAACATGAAAGAAGACTCGGCTCCGGTCTAACAAAAGGTACTGAACTTGAATATATTAAAAGAAGACTTGGCTTACGCCTAACTATTGGTTATTGAAGACATTGATAAAAATAAGACTTGGTTTCCGCCTGACTATTGGATATCGAAGACATTGAATAAAGAAGACATGGTTTCGGCCTTGATTATATTATAGAAAGACAAGAAAGAAAAAAAAGAAGAATTGGAAGAAAAAGAAAACTAAATCAGACTTGGCTGTATGGGCTCAGCTCCCTTTGCCTGTCCCAAAGAGGGACGAAAAGAACCAAAAAAAAAAAAACACTCTGGTCAACAGTGGAGAAACTTCCTGTTACCATTAATGTTGATTGATTTCTCTGTTTACAAATAAAGAAGAGTGCTTTTGCAAAAATTAAATTGATGAGTTTCATAAGTTAATTTGATTGAACCGTTTTTAATAATTTACCTATGAAAATGCAGTTTTGTATGAAAAAAATTAAACGAATTTTTTTCATGTATTTTTTATTTGTATTAATCGAAATAATCACCCATGCAATCTATGCATCTTTGCCAACGCAGTGGCAGTTTATTGATGCCCTTCTTAAAAAAATCAGCTGGACGGGAGGCAACAAATTCTTCAAAGGCATTTTGTACTGCCTCTCGGGTATTTAATTTTTTTCCCGCTAAGAAGTTATTCAAATTCTGGAAAAAGGAGTAGTCTGTAAGCGCAAGGAAAAATGCCGTTTTGTATGAAAAAAATTAAACGAATTTTTTTCATGTATTTTTTATTTGTATTAATCGAAATAATCACCCATGCAATCAATGCATCTTTGCCAACGCAGTGGCAGTTTATTGATGCCCTTCTTAAAAAAATCTGCTGGACGGGAGGCAACAAATTCTTCAAAGGCATTTTGTACTGCCTCTCGGGTATTGAATTTTTTTCCCGCCAAGAAGTTATCCAAATTCTGGAAAAAGTAGTAGTCTGTAGGCGCAAGGTCTGGTGATTAGGGCGGATGACGGAGAGCTTCCAACCCCAGTTCTTGCAACTTGGAGACCGTCTGCTGTGCAGTATGAGGTCGCGCGTTGTCGTGCAGGAGCAGCGGAGACGAGCGATTGACCAATGCTGGTTGAAGATGTGCCAGCTTCTCCATCATTGAGTTCAGTTCTTCACAGTACACATCTGCAGTAATGCTCACCCCGTTTGGTAAGAAGCTGTGATGAATCACACCGGCACTAGACCACCAAACAGTGACCATCACTTTTCTAGGGGTAAGTTTTCGTTTAGGGCAGTGTTTAGGTGCTGAACCAGGATCCAACCAATTTGCTGAGCGCTTGCGGTTATCAAAATCCATTCTTCATCGCAGGTAACAATGTGGTTCAAAATTCCTTCATTTGTGTGTCTGTTGAGCAGTGCAAGGCACGTCTCGGCGCGTACTTCGCGCTGGCGATCATTGAGTTCGTGGGGCACCCATTTGTCAAGCTTTTTTACCTTGCCAATTTGACACAAATGGACCAATATTGTTTTGACGCTAACGTCGAAAGCTGTTGCTAATTCAGCCGTAGATTGTGTATCATCAGCTTCCACAATCGCCTTGCGTCATTGTCGACCAAAGTCTTCGGACGACCGCGAGGTTCATTTGTCAGGTCGAAATTTCCAGAATGGAAGCGAGCAAACCAATAACAGGTGGTGCGTTGGTTTGTAGTATTAGCTCCGTAAACGTCGTTGATGTTGCGTGCCGCTTGTGCCGCGTTGCTGCCACGACGGTACTCATATTCTATAATTACTCGAATTTTTAACGTATCCATGATGACGAAAAAGATTGAAATGCGATGAAAATGTAACACTAATCAATAAACAAATGACTACTTTTGGAAAAAGAATTCCATGTTTTTAAAATAAAATTAATTTGAAATTATAATTCTTAGACAAACAAAAATTATTTTGGTTTGAAATGGCCAGTACTGCAGAACGGCAATTTCATAGGTAAAGACCTAATATTACTTTCTGTGGAGTTCAACACGTAATATACTAAGTAGGTAGATATAGAAAAGTGGGAATGAAATACAACCCATTCATTTCGAAATCACGAACAGGTCTTCTCCATTTAATTTTTTTGCCGTAATTCCGAAAGTTCGGAGCACCGCCATTTTGAAATTAACGTCAGTCAACATAACCAAGTTCTAGATTCAAATATTTGACGTGCGATACGTTGCTCCAATCAACTGTGTAACAAGCCTTCGAGGTAACCAATAATTTGAACACATTTTGCCGTATCCCATCTCCATACTAACTCAATAGTGGTTTGAGGTCCGAAGGCTATGCGCAAACTGAAATTCAAGGTATATTTTGCAAAATACGAGCCAATTTCACAAATGACGAAAACGTTATACGTCCATAAGGTTTTGTAAACTTTAAATAAGCTTAGGAGTGACCAGCGACCCTTTGTGGCGATTATTTCCGTAAAATCCGGGGTCTGCGCAATCTGTATTATGTATTACCCCTAATCTTCTTAGAGGTTTGGATATATACATGCTCTCTGCGTATCTACCTACTACAGTTTTGAACAAAAACAAATATTCTCCAGCCTTGTTACGAATATAGAGTTACTTTTGCTAGACTTTGATAGGTCGTATAAAAGTTTTTCTTAAGGCGTTATTGGATTTGGCATAAAATTTATTCACCTGCCTATTTTGGGTACGAATGGAGATAGGTATGATTTGAATATTATTCGTTGAAAGGGTTCTATAGCAATCTCTTGGAAATAGGTTTAGTACTATCGTTAATACTTTGAAACGATTATAAAAGGTACAGAAAAATTGAATGATAATTTTGATTCCGAGACCACGCCCGCGTCCGCACGGACGTCAAAATATCGTGTCGGGATTATATTGTGCACTGTATTTTTAACGCTCGGCGCTAAGCAGTGCGATGGAAATCCAGTGCGCGGAAAAATATCGCCGCGGGAGAAAGACGTGGTAGCCTGGGCTATTAGTGATATTGGTATATGGAGACCTGGCTTTGTCTTGTTGCTATTATCAACTGTGGATAACAACCGGTTATTTTCAACATAACCATGTATTGTGGTTTATCTATTCTTGGTGATAAGAAAGAAAGAAAGAAAGAAAATCGTTCGTTTATTTGCGGCAAACATGACGCACAGAAAGACCAGAAGTATACAAAAATTAAAAATATGGTGTGGGAAAACATGCTTCATATCCACGCAAAACAGTCATCACTCAGCATAATGCTGTGACCATATGCGAGACAGAGTCCCAGCGCTGGTTTTCAGTTTTTCAGTGACAGCCGGCGCTGACGTGATGACGTTGACCGATGCAGAAACATTCATTAAACAGCGGAAAGTATGAAAGCAAAATGTAAACAAACGATTTTCCCTCGAGACTGCACTGGCGGCAGTTGTAGTATGTAGTGCAACCAACAGACGGAGTAGCGATTTATCTATTAGCGAATCAGAGATACGGGACGCTTGGCACAATGCCAGCGACTCATGCATTCATGGGGTGACTAAACAGGTAGGGTTGGTAGAAAAAAAAAACTTTTTAACGGCACTGAAAGTGGGAATTTTCAATTTTCCAACAGCGTGCTTCATTGTTACGCGCGGTTGAAGAATTTCTGTAAGTTTTATTTGCATTGACATTGTGTAGGTGGTCTTAAAAAGAAAAATACTAGGTATAAAAATCTCGATACACTGAGGAAATCAAAAGTGATAAAATAAAAAACCGGCCAAGTGCGAGTCGGACTCGCGCACCGAGGCCGCGAGGGTTCCGTACAAACCTGTAGGTATCCTCGGTTTATGCATAAGGTTTATGTTTATGACATTTTTTTTTTTTAATTTTTATATTTGAGTTTATTGAATTAAAGGTAAATTGCGGTTTACGATTTATGACGTATTAAAAAAAAAACTGCTTACTGGATCTCGTTCAAACCAACTATCGGTGGAAGTTTATATTGTTATGTACATCATATATTTTTTTAGTTTTATCATTCTCTTATTTTAGAAGTTACGGGGGGAGGGGACACGCAAAGTGGTAAAATGTGTGCGTGTCCCCTACACGCACACATTTTACCACTTTGGAAGTATCTCTCGCGCAAACTATTCAGTATAAAAAAAAATGATATTAGAAACTTCAATACCATTTTTGAAGACCTATTCATAAATACCCCAACCGTATGGGTTTGGTGAAAAAAAAAATTTGAGTTTCAGTTCTAAGTATGGGGAACCCCAAAATTTATTGTTTTTTTTTTCTATTTTAGTGTGAAAATCTTAATGCGGTTCACAGAATACATCTACTTACCAAGTTTCAACAACATAGCTTTTATAGTTTCGGAGAAAAGTGGCTATGACATACACGGACAGACAGACAGAGAGACATGACGAATCTATAAGGGTTCCGTTTTTTGCCATTTGGCAACGGTACCCTTAAAACGGCTCGCTGGCACGTAATTTGCAACAATTTTAAAATCATAGAAGCAGTCTCCGCATACTAAAGAGTGAGACAAAACGCGAATTTGCGGCAACAGGATAAAATTGTCGGTAAAGATGGCGGCGCGCGGCGGGGACTATTCTGCTACTCGATACAATTGGCGTCTCGCGAGGACCTAACGCAATTGCGCCGCGCTGCTAAAATCACGTATATCCCCAACGACCTTATTTCGTTTTCTGTTTAAGGTTAAATTGGCTGCTCTGAGCTGCCATTGTTATAATAAAGCAGTAGTAATCATGCTTCAATGAAGGTTTTCTGAAATCACGATCGTCAGGTCCAAGCACCTGTCAAAACTGTCAATGCGCCTATATTTTCCTTAGTCGTGACTGAATGAAAACGAATGAATGAAATAGTTTTATATTCATTGTCGAAGTGGAGGACCTCCTGTCAAAGTGGCGCCAACTGGTAACCTGAATTTTCTTGAACACCCTCATTGTTGCCTGTTAATGCTGATTTCAAGAATGGAACAATGTTTGTTTCAATCACTTTTGTCTGGTCATGTTTGCTTGGTACTTTCGAATCAATTGATAGGCAATTAAGTATTGGGAATATCTTATCTTATATCTTTAAACGAGCAATTCTTGTATATGTATCTCATATCTTTAAACGAGCAATCTGAATCTCGGAAACGGCTCCAACGATTTTCATGAAATTTAGTATACAGGGGGTTTCGGGGGCGATAAATCGATCTAGCTAAGATTCATTTTTAGAAAATGTCGTTTTATACGTGTTTTCAATAATCAACTTTATCGATAGTCAACTTAAACATAAACTTATGTTTTATTGGAAAAATATAACAAAATTTGCCAGCGGCTTCACCCGCGTGGAGGTCGGAAAATATCCCGTGGGAACGTACTACCGGGATAAAAAGAAGCCTATGTCCTTCCTCAGGCTCTAAACTATCTGTGTACCAAATTTCATTTAAATCAGTTCAGTAGTTTTAGCAGGAAAGCGAGACAGACAGACAGACATAGTTACTTTAGCATTTATAATATGAGTGTGGATGTTATTTGTATTTAAATATAATTTCGTAATAACACACTTTACCAAAAAAAAAAAAACAAAAATACCGAGCATTAAAAAAGCAGGCATCCAGGTACTAGTATTTTAATCAGGAAAGCTGAATATCGATTAAAACTATCATAGGTTCCGTTTCAACTTAGGTCGAAAGTTAAGGTGACGTAGCGAGATAAACGTGCTTTTTCTTTTTAGCGTACCTTTCTTACCGTATGGCATCCGTGCTTAATCTTTTAGTGTATGTTTTTTGACTATATGATCTAGTATCCTGTAAAAGGAAAACACGATACGATGAAATTTTCTCGATACAAAAAAATCGCAAAGTTCTATCTATGATTATGATTTTTTTAGCCTCAAGGCGCGATGCGTATGAATGATTAAACATAGTTTTCTTTAAAACATTGATTATAATTGTATCTAAGTTTTTGTAAAACAGTTTTCGTTTTAATAATACTTTTCATTCATAAAAAACGGCGATTCGTTTTGGCACATACGTTATTTTATTCCAAGAGCACACACATTATCGCCATCTCTTCTTTTGCCTATCATAAGTAGTGTCATCACTCTCGTTCGTTCATAAATCAGTCGCCCAGTAGGGCTCATCGACGTCGAACCTTTGTCACTTTTTTACAAATCAGTGCGATCAAAATTACGTTTTTGAAATATTTGTGTTCACAGAAAAAGGTAGTAGTTAAGCATTTTGCTGTAATCATTTAATATAATAAGTGTTGGCTTTCCAAATAACTTTGTATTTCGACTGTATCTGTGTCTTTTTTTGTGACTGTGAACAATATAAAATTCTTTTTCTATTACCATTTAGAGACGACATAAATTATGTATGAAAATGGGAAGAACCATAAACCAAAACTGAACAGTACCTTCAAGGTTAGGAGTGCCTGCACAGGGCAATTAATTTATTCATTTTGCAAGAATGAAATACCAATAAGATGATCATAACAGTGAATCGAATTCATCACCTTCACTAAAGCATTACAGCAACAATCTTTTCTCCTTTTGTAAAGTAATATTGAGTAAACACCTTATTTTCTAGAGAAGAACGTCTGTTTTATCCCAAAAACTTATAATAATCATTCATTTAGAAATAAAATAAAATATTTAATTTGTTTTTAGGTTTGAAGTATGTCAACAATATATCTATATGTCAAGTACTGTCACTTCAAATGCAAGAGCACAACGAATGAATGAAGTAGCATTAGAATTGAAAAAAGGTGAGGTGTTACTTGACAGCAGCCCAAAGAAGGGTAATGATTTAAACAGTCTGTGTCAAACGCCGAACTAGTTTAAAAAAATATCATTGGCATGTAAAAGTGTTTGTACAAACCTACTTACAGAAATAAAATCATTTATCATTTATAGCAGATGTGAAGTTTTATTGAGAATATAAATTTTAATTTCATGTATCAATCAATCAATCAAATCAGTTTATTTCGGGCTACAAAGACCCAAATCATAATACCATACAGAGTATCATGCATACAAAAAAACCACGTAAACATAACTATTGTACACGAAGTGACGGCGACGTGTTGCGCTGCGTAGTATCGCGTAGCCTTCCGCGGAATCGCCGATACACGACACCCTTCGGCCAAAACTCTTCCTTGAGGAAGGTCTCTATTTGATGAGTTGGAACTTGGACCACGAATGACTTGAAGTTCGTGTTGTGGCACGGTTCCAACTTCTCGACCCTCAAGGTCCAGTTGGACTTAACACGTACAAACTCCACGATTTCCTCAACCTTCGTGGTGTAATGTAGACGGGACACATAGACTGCGTCGTTAGTGTAGCTGGACGCAGCAGCATATTGAGTCCTGCTAGCGCGGTCCCACACTGGTTCCGACTACGAAGCTTCTTCCTGTTCTTCCTCTCTACCTTCACGAAGCCATTCTTGTCAGGCACGTGCCCTGAAGCCGGGCCTAGCTGTTTCGAACCCTATATGTACCGTGTTTGATATCTAATCATTAGCAGCCTATAACGTTCCCACTGCTGGGACACAGGCCTCCTCTCGGTGAGAGAGAGTGGGACATAATCCACCACGAGGGCCCAGTGCGGGTTGGTAGATGTCACATGTCTTCGATTTTTTGGTTCTAAGACATGCCGGTTTACTCACGATGTTTTCCTTCACAGTTTTGGGAGCAGTGGTATTGAAATGATTTACACAGATTAAAAGCCTGCTCGGGTTCGAACTTGTAAGTAGTAGCCGTTGCCACTGAGCCACCACTGCTTCTCGATATCTAATTGATATCTAATCAAAGGTCTACAAGAGTGCTTTCTGAAAACATATTGGCTATTTATAATTTTTCATTCCTACAAGATTTTATGGATGATCAAAACAATGGTGTTTTACTCTGTTTTGAATAACACTAAACGTACTTCTATAATCTTATGAAGACTGTTTAGCAAATTATTTGTGTACTCCATCTCTGAATTACCCCTAACCCCAAAATAACTGTTATGAAAAATAAAATTAATAAAAGAACAAATATACATACGAGTTAATAGGCTGATAAACTCATTGCCCTCTGCACTCGGGTAAAACACCCAAATAAAAAGGTATAATCTAGACATAGTTACAAAATATCGGCAATAATATCGGTTTTGGTTTTCTAAACGCAGTCACACGTAATTACTAAAATATGTATGTATAAGTCAAGTAATTTAGACATTTATCATACACATTGCCATACGAAATTAACCTTGAAGGAAATATAAATGACTTGTAAAATAAGGTGAAAAAAATACTCATAACTAGTATTACGTAATGGACGAAGTCTATGTAAAATATTGTAATTCTCATTTACCAAATAAATGTATAGTAATCGGTGAAACGAAATTGAAGTTTATTAATCTCTTAAACACCATCATATATTTTATTTATAGACCTCTAGAAGATTAATTCGTTATTTTTAATTTGATGTTGTAAATCTATATATTATTACGTGAAGCGAAAATTTTGGAACCCTTTTTACGAAAATTGGGTGGACGGAGGAGTATGAAATTTCGCACACATATAGTTTCACAGAGAAGAAGTGACGAATGCTAATTTTTTTTTAATTATGCGTAAAAATACATTATTTTCATTATTTTCAATATTAATACCATATTATTTTTTATATTCTTTTATTTCATTGTACAAACATATAAATTATATTTTTAAATAATAAAATAACAAAAATTATAAAAACATTTAAAAATATAAAAAATAGTAGCCCAAGCTACCGGCGGTCAAGGCTCCAGAGAGAGGAACCTCCTGACAATACGAGCCGTATCCAGAAGTACCGCTTTCTGAATGAAGCCCTTGATCCAGCTGCCTAACGAGAGCCTCCTTAGATGTTGGTCGAGGCTCTTGGCTATCAAGCCGTTGACTATCGGCACAATGATCGCTGAATCCACATCCCACATGTCGACAACCTCGCGAGCTAAGTCAAGATACTTGATCTGTTTATCTTTCTCAGCTTTCACGAGGTTCTCGTCATGTGGGACCGTTATGTTAACAATCATTGTGCGCCGCTCTACTCGATCCACCACCACTATATCAGGCTTATTTGCAACAATAGTCCTGTCAGTGATGATGGATCGATCCCAGTACAATGTGATATTTCCATTTTCGAGAACTGGGTCGGGCACATACCTGTAGTACGGCACCTCTGATTCCACAAGACTGTATTTCAGAGCAAGTTGCTGGTGGATAATCCTAGCTACTAGGTTGTGCCTATGCAAGTATTCTTCGTTAGCTAGTCGAGAACACCCAGAAATTATGTGTTTAATTGATTCTCCTGCACGGTGGCATACCCGACAGATGTCAACCGTGCCATCTTTCACAATAAATCTCCGGTAGTTGTTCGTCATCATAACTTCGTCCATAATTGCACAGACAAAACCTTCGGTTTCCCCAAAGAGGTGACTGAAACGCAGCCAGGCTACGGACGCTAGTAGATCTACATCGGATCCATGTAAGGCCCGGAAATAGCGTCCGTGGAGCTCCTTACTCTGCCATACCTTCATGCGGTCATTAGTATCGAGTATTACAGGTTTACGCCAGTTCTCGTTAGCCATGGAGAGCGAGGTGAGGCCCTTGTCAACCGCGACCACATCTCGATGCATCCCCACGTCGGTTTCTAGGAAATATTCCCTGAGGCTGCATATCTCGCGATTGTGGAGAGTCTTAGCGTTTAAAAAACCTCGACATCCACACTTTCGCGGGATATACAGTCTCATTACCGATGACCGTGGGTGATGCATTCGATATGCATTCAACAGCGTACGGACCCTCCTGTCCAGGGCGTTGAGTTCGGTTTGAGTCCATTTGAGTATGTCGACAGAGTACATCAAAACCGGCATGACCCAACCGTTGAAGGCACGCACCTTGTTTCCACTTGATAGAAGACTATTAAAAACTTTCTTCAGGTGGCCAAAGAAGCGCTCCTTCAACGATTGCTTCATGTCAGTAACATTGATGCCCAACGCTTCCGACATACCCAAATACTTATAGGTTTTGGCTGCGGAGAGGGCTCGGAGGTTTATGGAATCCGAGAGTTGGGTTCCCACGGAATTCCACAATCTCCCCTCGCTTTACATGCATGACCGCACATTTGTCCACACCAAATTCCATTCTGATGGCGCTACTGAAGGTTTCAACTACTTTCAGTAGCTCCATCAGTTGAAAATTGTTGGGGGCAAAGAGTTTTAAAATCATCCATGTAAAGGAGGTGGGATATAACCTGACCACCTCTCCTCATCCGATAGCCTATGCGTGAATCCTCCAGCAGTGTGCTTAGAGGATTCAGGGTTAAGCAGAACCAAAGTGGACTCAAACTATCACCCTGAAATATGCCTCGCTCGATCCTTATCGGTTCGCTGTTCCCTTGGATATTTCAACATCCTGGATAGCGAAGGACCGTCCTCCACTGCCTCATACATGAAATCAGGAAGGTGCGAAGAGATGCATCGACTTTATACAACTCCAGCACCCTCATGAGCCATGTATGTGGCACCGAGTCATAGGCCTTCTTATAGTCTATCCAACATGTCGACAGATCCTTTTGGGAACGACGAACTTGTTGGCTTATGGTCATATCAATGAGGAGCAGCTCCTTAGTACCTTATATACTTATTATTATTACCTCCTTTATATTTATTATTATATATTTTTTTTCACTTAATAATGTATTTCTATTCAAATGAAGCACGGTCGAATTTCGACCAATGGGCGATGACTAGTAATATAAATACTTAAATTTTTTATTATATATTTTTAATTATTTTGAGTTAAACAATCTCGTATTACCCAACATCGGTACATAAATATTAGCTAGCTTTTTCCCGCGACTTCGTCTGCGTAAATCTTACGTTACGCGGACGCAGGTGAAGTCGCGGCATTAATAGGGTTAATGGGTAACGAATAAGGTTTAGTCGTGAAAGCGTGACAGACAGACAGAGTTAGTTTCGCATTTATAATATTACGTATAGATAAAGAAGATAATTTATTGCTGTAAGATAGTTTTATTGCTTATAATTAAATATTTGTATTATTTGTCTACTCCATAGCACGCTATGTGCAAAAATTTCATAGACCGACTAAATTTATGCTACTTTCACGTACTTTTTTCTAAGATGTTTCCGTCTCTACCTTGCTATTGCAGTTTGACAGATGTGCAACAGTGACAGGAATAGTGCTTACAGCAAGGCTATGCTAAATTAGTAACGGTTTTTTATTTCGAGACATTTTCTGTCATTAGTTCAACTTTTGGTCGCTGGTTTTCCTATTCTCTATAAACGGTTCAGATATAAGTTTGTGGCGGCCGGCCACTTTAGGTTGACCCGTCATAAACCACGCCCATCCTACTATCATTCACTTTGAAGGTGGGCCCTTAAACATAAAACCATTTAGGTTAATAACTAACTGCATGCATTAGGTCATCGTGCTATTCACCCATTGGGCCACAGTGAATCGATATAATTATCTGCCCTCACTCTCTGTACAAGAAATAAAATTTTATGCAAATGAAACCTTTTTGGGATCCGGGTTACGAAATCACGGTGTGCTAACCCAGAATCATATTTAATTATCTCGAAAAAGGTTACCTATGAAATTAAAGAAACTTAAATTAATAAAGGCCAAAAATTCACAGTCCCATCTAAATACTACTGTTACCTCGAATTAAATTCTAGCTGAACAGAATATTTTTAAAGACATTCTTGGTCTGCTTCTATTTTCGAAACTTACTTTTTTATTGTTTAAAAATCAGTAAGTACGAAAATGTCTATGTTCAAACATCTTTTTTTTCGTTGCAAAGGCTATGAGAATCATTCTGCCTCTTTTGGACACTGGCAACATAGTGAACGCAGCGTCTATTAATGACCACGGCAACAGACGTGCAACTTTACTCAATTACCGTCGCAGTCTAACTCATTTAATGTCGCTGATTAACGGAAAATTGACATAAATGGCAACAGAATATACATCCCACATACTTTTTATTTGATACTGTAGCGGTCTGAAAACGAGGAAGAAACTTTTTGCAGGCACGCACAAAACAAGTATAAATTATTTTCGTACCTATACACTCTGAAATCGATTGTACGTTTAAGAAAAGGAAAATAAATAAACGAAGAAATGATAGATCATTTTATACTTAGGTGGGCACAGAACCGATCGATGTGGCGACAAGGCCCTAATAGTATAGCTGGCCCTTTAAGTCATATTATTAACGTTAGCATATCATCAGGAAATTTCCCTGATAACTTAAAATCCGTAATTGTAAAACCAATTCACAAAAAAAACAGTAAAGACAATATGTCGAACTATAGGCCTATAGCTTTAGTTCCCGTTTTTTCCAAAATAATAGAAAATGTCATATATGAAGCAATATCATCTTTCTTGACTAAATTTAATATACTTTGCAATGAGCAATACGGGTTCAGGAAAAACAGAAATATAAACATGGCAATTTTTGACCTGTTGAATATTATTATGTCGAATGTTGATACAAAAACGCCTATATGTGCTATATATACAGATATGTCAAAAGCTTTCGATTGTGTCAACCATAACACCCTACTTCAAAAACTAAACGCCTATGGCATTAGAGGTAATATCCTAAATCTAATAAAAACATATTTATCCGGTCGCAAGCAAATGACAGAAATTTCCAGAATATGTTGCAAGTCTAAATTAGAACTAAAGTATGTGTCGTCCGGTAGAGAAATAAAATTCGGTGTACCACAGGGAAGCGTCCTCGGGCCTTTGTTATTTTTAATTTATATCAACGATCTCCCACGCCAAATCCACCATCCCATGGTTCTGTTTGCCGACGATAGCACAGCACTCTTAAAATGCGACAATAATAAAAAATATGAAAACGATATAAACAACACCATTGAGATTATAATAAACTGGCTACATAGAAACAATTTACAAATAAACGTACAAAAAACAAAGATAATGCATTTTTACCAAAGACTACGTATCAATGACCTAAACATTAATTATAACAGTCAAAATGTGGACAGAGTAGATGTAACGAAATTTCTAGGAATATTGATTGACAGTCAACTGACATGGACGGCACAAGCTGAAGCAATCTGCAAAAAACTTAGCTCATCTGCATATGCACTGTATAATCTTAAAAAAAAAGTTAATATCAAAACAGTATTACTAGCATATCATAGTCTTGTCGTTTCTACTTTAAGGTTTGGTATTATATATTGGGGCAATTGTACCGAAAGAGAGAGTATTTTTAAGGCCCAAAAACGCTGCCTACGAGCAATTTTTGGTTTAAAAGTAACTGACAGCTGTGTTCCAATATTTAAACCGAATAATTTGTTGACATTTCCTTGCCTTTACATTTTAGAAATTGCTCTCTTTGTTAAATGTAATCAACATTTATTTTTAAGTTTATCGGAAAGCAGACATCGAGATGTAACTTTGCGATCTCAATACCAAAACCTGTTACGCACTGGTAGATACAGGACTGCTTTGTTGAGGAAAAGTGTTTTTGGTATGGCACCGACTATCTTTAACCACATTCCTAATTTCATAAAAAAGGAACCAGTAACAACTTTTAAAAAAAGACTAACTTTGCTTCTTTTAGATAAATGCTACTACTCCATATCCGCTTTCCTAGATGATAAATTTTAGTTGTAAATATATCATTGTTTGATACTTACTTTGATGTTTTAACTGCATCAATATTTGCATGCCAAAGTGGTAGAATGTACAAGGATTCCTTAAATCACATAATGTAATCACCTTATTGTAAATACCTACATTCTGAGCAAATAAATAATATTCTATTCTATTCTATTCTATTTTAAGGGGGAGGCCTATGTCCAGCAGTGTATATATTTTGGTTGAAATTATGATGATGATAAGGCACTCTGCTTTTTATGCAAACAACATCTGTTTGCATAAAAAGCAGAGGATCTAACAAATACGCAAACATGTCTGATTCCAATTTTAAATTGAATTTGTAGATTCTTTCGTGCAATAGATTTTTTATCGTGCGTACACTGGACCGCCATACAGATACCAAATTCAAATACCGAACTTGTCGAATGCACGTGTAGTATTTAGGTATCCGGTATTCGGAACTAGGTTTTGGGGTGAGGACCGATCGACTCGGTCAATGTTTAAAATTGTGTCGTCTCTATGGTTCCGATAAGTCTGTAGACCGTGTAAACGTCAGAAAATATTGTTTAATTAATTATTTTAACAGGCTTATAAAACAAAGGTCTTTAAGTTTTTATAAATACAGTCTTTAGACATAACACAACATCGAAACTCCTTTATACTTGATGAACAATTAATAATAATAACTAAGTACATCTTCTACTTAACTGGCAGGAGGGCGCACGGGCTGGCAAAAGATGGAAGGAGTACAGGGAAGCTTTTGACCAGGAGTGAAAAAAGTACACTCAAACCTTTCTGAATAAATTCTATAAATGATGATGAACTGACAAATAGATACATAATAAAACATATTGAAATCACTCACCAACTTATTGATAACATACATAATATTATTAGATAATAATTTAGATGAAATCGAAGATGGGGGGTTATAAAGAAGCTCTATCAAACTCCTCTATGGTTTCAAACCATTAACATCGTCTTCTATGAAAGTTCAGGAGTACTCAACCTTTGGCATCGGATACTCCCGAGAGGGTGAAACAAGATCGTGCTTAATTAACCAAAGGTTTGAAAGTCAATTCTCCCGATGGGATGAAGTTGCAGAAATTATGCTAATTAATAATTAGTGAGTTTATTGTGGAGCGACGACCGCCACCAGCTGCGGTTCATGGAAACACGTCTGGGAAGTTGGATAGTATTTTAAATTTGTTGAAGAATTTCGCTTCGCTGGAAAGGAGTTTGGCGTGCTTCAAATCAGCATAATTTTGGAAGCACTCTATAGCTACATTTTGATGTCTTAAACGAAGGTTATTACCCCAGAAACGATGATTACCTTCGATTTTTAGAGGTACTGTACACTTTTAGGTATAAGAAGCAATAAATCGTTCGGGTTCTCCGAATATTTTAATCGTTAAAACTTAATTCATTAAGTTAACACATTTAGGTAAAGTTTACTGGAAGAATGTGAATTCAATCTTCACACAACGAAGCGAGAAATAAATTAAATAAGCTCGTAAGGAAATAAATTACACAGTGTATGCTTTTTCTTCTATCTGTACGCAGCCTAATATCCTACTGTATACGTCTCGAGAGGTTTAAACAATAGATTATTTACAATAAACGTCCGGGGCCACGAAACGACTCCTAAACTGCGCCACGCATTCAAATCTATTCAAATCGCTTAAACACACACATTTTATACGTTATTGAATGACCGACGAGTTAACCAAACAAACCTTTAAACTGGCTGTAATTAGTAGGAACCAACTTTACGTTCTAAGTTTGAAATTGAGAGTGAGTTGTCATTTTATAATTTTGAAAATGGAAAAAAATAAAAAAGTTAGACAGGGTTGTTATCCCTTAACCGAACCAACCTTTAAACCTGCCGTAGAAGGAACCAACTTTACGTTCGAAGTTTGAAACACAAAATACAGTTGTCATTTTATAATTTTGAAAATGGAAAAAATAAAAAAGTTACGCAGGGTCGGTTGTCCCTGTCGTCTGTTAACATTTTTCTTGACAAAATCTGAACCGCTTTGAATGCAAATTAGGCGTTTTGTACTCCGAAGGCGACGCTTTTTTAATTATAATTATTTAGAACTCCTTCTGCCTATTTCAGGAACACGAGATAAAGGCTGTCACAGGCCCCGTTTTTGCCTACACATAACTAAAACAGTTTAAAGGACTTGTCCCACTAATTGCACCTAGGGCACTACTTAGTACATAAGTTTGGATTTTCAAATTGCATTTCCACGTTCGCTCACGCTAAGCAGTCGGCAAATAATAATTCATAAAGTTATTAAGTTAATTCAGCGGTGAATAAGTTCGTTAAGTTGCATAATATTCTCAAAGTGGAGGAGAGAGCAAATGAATGGAGTATCGCGTATAATTTTACAAAGCCACACCAGCCGAACTAAGATTCCCTGCAGGGGACTGACAGTTACTCCAAGTTATAAGCGCATACGTATTTCCAACATCAACGGAGGTCTTCGATATAAGAAACCGTATTATGGAACTCAAATAGAGTTTTGCAGGATACCTAGTAAGACGCAGTGATGACAGGGGAGGTGTATGTGACAGAGTGGCTTCCAAGGACTGGGTGCCGAGATGTCGGTCGACCGACGACGAGATGGGCGAGTGGCATAGTTGTCATCGTGACTATTGCCAGTATTATCGACTGAATATTAACCGTCGTTTCTCGTTAGATAGTTGATTAAATGAACATGTTTGTCCCGTATTTTTTACGCTGATATGGTAGTAACATTTAGAGATAAATGGTATCGAAGTTTACATACATACGTAGATGATTTAAAAAAAAATTATTAATGAACTACTTCCTTTAAGTTTCAACTGTTTTATTTATATCTTGGAAAATTTTGATACAAACATCGAAAGGTGTTTTAAAGTATTAGCGTACCCAATGGAATGAAGCATTCAACGAAGCAACGAAGGGCATAATATTTGAGTGCTTGGAGACACGTGATATACCTCTAATTAGGAACTTTTCAAAAAGTTATAATATGTTTTTTCTCGAATCTCATGACTTTTCTCCTAAGCTTCATGGGATGCATAAATGTTGACATTTGCATTCAAAGAGGACAGTGTTCGAAATAAACAAATGATAACAAGGTTATTTAGTTATGTATAGATATTTTATACTACCTACTTTGTAAAACTGATATGTGCTACAATCTGTTTTATATAAATAAAGAATTATATTATTATTATATTATATTTCTAACTGTCAGTCTCATAAACGAATTTAATACTAGAACACGCTGTAAGTCACCATCTTACGACCCACACAAATGGACAATGACGCCGCAGTCCCGGTGAGACAAACCGCTAATCCTGTGGCAGCAGCACTGAGCCGCCCTCTCACTAATCGCTGCGTTGTCCATACACCCGCTAAATATCGCTTTTTGATAAAACTGCCCGATTCGTTTGTTGTTATCATTGCTTCATGTCTTGTTCCACTTGATATTGACAGGTATTCCCGTAGCAGCGCAGAGCTGCTCCTCTCTAAATATTGCACTGTTTTTTTTTTTAGGAAAGACATCTCGTAGGTTCGCTATGAAGTTATCTGCATAACCGGACTTGCCTGTGGCTACCTTAACAAATTAAGTCCTCCGGCCAGAACAACTAGAGCGTCTACTCGCTAAGGGCACCCCCTTGGGGTACGGACCTCGGCTTAGGGCATCACTGGTAGAGGGCAGCAAGGAACAGACTGTATCTGAATGATTATATTATTATTTAGGGAAGAATTTAAAGCTATGGGCTCAGCCATGCGAGCTGGCTCGAGCAAGGGGCAGGGAGGAAGCAAGGGTCGGGGCGGAAAACGTTGCACTGATCTTCGAAGAGCTTATTATCGCATTTTTGATAATATTGCTCGTTTGTTTTGTTGTTAAAATTGCAAAATTTGAGATAAACAGCTAATTCCGTGGCAGCAGTACTGAGACGACCCGCTCACTGAATGCTTCACTACTCTTAACATCATTATTATGATTTCAGCCGCAAGATGTCCACTGCTGGACATAGGCTCGCGCAAGCATTGGGGGGGGGGGGGGGTGAGGGTGTTGGCATAATAGCCACGCGTGGCGTGGCAATCGGATTGGCAATCACAGTATGGTGGTCAAATGCAAAGAGAACGCTGCTGATGGAGGAAACTCTTTTTGGGATTTATGTTTTAGACGTAAATTAACTTAATTTGTTTGCAATGGATTCCCCTTAATAGAGACATAAAAGATGTTGCACCCAAGGATCAGATTCGATCATAAGGTGATTTTTTACTAAACTCTTTGTCTAAATTCTTCGTACGGACCAACGAATGTTACATTTAGATTGAAGGCTAAATGAAATTCTTAAAAATAGATTCAATGAGTGCAAATAGATTCAAAGGATACAAAAATCATGGCGGAAGGAATCAGGAAATCATATTCGATAGTAGCTATCGATTTCGGCTTAACAGTGGGTAGTGTAAGTCTGCTGGACCAGTGTGTCTACCCGTCCAGATAAACAGCTAATCCTGGCAAAGCGGCGTTAAACCGCTTACTTTGTGTGAACATTCTACAACTTTCTGCGCGCCTGGTAGTGCCGTGGCAAGATTTTTTTTTTGTCGTACAGAAATAATATTGTGTCTTGGGGGATGGTGGAGGTTTGTATTATTTGCCTTTTTCTTCTTAATTTTCCTGATTCCTCCTTTCCCCAGCTACCAGTGTAAATTTTGGTAAGATGTTTTGGTATCTTTCCATTCGGATTTCAAGCCAAACTAATCAGCAAATAAACACAAAGACGAAAGAGGTATTGTGAAACATTTTTGACGGGTAGAAACGGTTGTACAAAGTTAAGTAGAAAAAAAAATAAGTCAAAATACTCTTTTATCATTTACTACACTGATTTATTTTCATGTCGTAAAATACTTACTACAAGTAAAAAAAATGTTAACAATCGGAATTAGTAAGTATTATCGGTAGGGTACATAATATGTACTCTACTATTTCGTCAAGACAAATCAAACGTAAAAAAAAATCCCACTAGGTTAGTGCGTCTCCATAAATAACGTTTCGTATATAATAACGTAACGTTTCGTGACACGTCTCTTACCTCTAAATAAATTAACGGACAACAGCGCTATATTATTTACACAAGATTATACATAGTCGCATATTTTGCTAAATTAAAAAAAATCTTTCGCTGAATTCGTCGGCTTCCGCTAAGCGTTTGTTGGTGTTTTTATGAAGGACAACAATGCTCACTGGTTCATTCAAGGTATTCGAGTTTTCTGTTACGCAATACTTTTCTGTTATATAAAATGATACATTCACAAGTTAATGTACCTTTATATTCTGTCCCACCAAAATGTTGACAAACGCAGAATTAAGGAAATGGGTTAAAATTAATTATAGAAATTATCGCAGTAAAATAGGTGAGTGTCAGTTGATCTACAGAGGATGATGAGGAAGACCTGGGTGAGATTTGCACACCAGGGAAATATGACACAAGTGGCAGGAGGACTATGCTCATTAGTGGGAACAAGGATGCTTGAATTATCAACATTTAGGTAGGTATCATATATAGCCAGCCGGTGGATGTCGACCTACAAAGGATCGCGATGAAGACTTGCACAGACCAGGGAAACATAACATAAAAGGGAAGAGACCTATACTCATATTTAAGTGGGTGAAACAGGGATGCTGAAATTACTAGCGTGTAGGTAGTGCAGCGTAAATTCGCTGCGGACAAAACTTTTTGGTTTCTAAATCAACCTTTTTTTCAGAAACACTGGCCTTTATATTTTTTTGTTCTATTTCAAATTTCGATCCTGTAAAATCTTACGCCAAAAAATTTTTGCTTGTCAACTGGCAGACTGCAGATGGGAGCTGAGCGTTTCACATCAATATTCTTATTTTCAGAACTCCCAAGTTTAAATTATCAATTTTAGCCCTATAATTTTATTACTAAACCTACGTGTGTCCTATCTGGTGCTACTTTTAAAATTGCTCATATTGATAAAGTTCTGTGTGCAACTCTTCCATTTAACTGGTACGTATTACGTCTTTTTTTTTCCTTTTACTATTCTAATCTGTTCTACCGGCGATTCTCGCTAGCTATATCGAAGATTCCGCTTGTAACCTTGGTCTGACCGTTCTGTTTATTTGTCTTTAGACGGCGACCATACAAGCCGAATTTCGGTTTTTCCCCCCGACGGGCTATCAGCCGTCGGATTAAACTGAGGTCAGCGGCGTGTTGCGGACGTTTGCCACCGACGCAGAGCCTGACGCCCTCATAGACGGTTGCTTGCTGCCGTCGCTGCACGCAGCACTGACAGTGTCCTTCTGGATAGTTTCGCCCGGCTGGTTATAAGGAACCTTTTAACTTACCTATTTTTTCTATTTTTCTGTAATAGATTATCTAGATAATTTTCTATTTTACGCATCCTGATGTAACGTGTATTTCACGATTCAACTAGGTGTTCGTTATAAAAAAGGAACCTATAAATCGACGTGCATAGGCCTATTTTTTTAATCGATTGCAATCGTATTGGGGATAGGTCGTGCGCGAATATAATTTCCCTTATATCTGATTAACCACTAAGTTTGATTCGTCCCTCTTTTTAAACAAAACCAAATATTTGATATCCTCATCTGCAGTTAACCATATACTTGTTTTCTATATTTTTTTTATATTACTGCTGTATTTTTTATTACTTCGTGTTTTGTCGAGATTATAAAAGTGGTGTGAATACGGTGTTTTTCTTTAACCGTCTCGCTACAGTAGGTATACCCAGGATGTCAACCTACAGAGGATCAGAAAGAAGTCCTGGATGAGACTTTCCCTAGTATGGGAAAGTCATCAGTGGGTGGAACAAGGATTTCGAAATTATCTGCCTGTAGGTTATATACGAGTCTAAGGTGTATCTATTCATACACGATATATTTTAAGAGATACACCTGTAGGTGGTAAAGAAGCTATAGAAGCAAAAAGATTTTTTTTATCTAAGCGTTTTTGAATTTTCGTAATTATTATAATTTTAAAACTACTTGAGACGTTTTGCATAAAACCTTTACTCCAAATTCTATATTAGACCGGACGGCACGAGCATGTTCGCGGTGTCTCGGGCTGTAAAAAATAAGAAGGAGCCAGTATTTCTTATGTGCGTCAAATAATTTATAATTATTAAATTTTGAACAAAATGCATTTAGAAAAAAATTTTTTCGTTGCTGTAGCTTCTTTACCACCTATAGGTGTACCTCTTAAAATATTTCTTGTATGAATAGATAGATACACATTATATACAGCCAAGTGGGTGTCGACCTACAGAGGATGACGAGGAAGACTTGGATGTGACTTTCACACACCAGGGAAACATGACACAGGAGGCCAAACCAGGAACATATGGCACAAAAGAGTGGACACCTAACCACACGAATCAATGGGTGGAACAATGATGCCAAAGAGGATTATCTTGATGAGATATACCGTGGACTGGACGGGGAAAGGACTGACAGACAAGAATGCTTAAAAGAATGAACCCGTGAAAACTTCTCCAATGCACACTTTTAATTTGCAAACTATTTTGAAGGAAATGACACCTTTTGTGACGTCCCGTGAAAAAGCCGACATGTACATTTAATTGGTGCGTCGCCATCAGTGGAATACTTCTTTAATATGAAGCCATTCCTGAGCGACAGCCTGAATGGTATTTATTTGAAAAATTACAAAGTCCTAACTATGTATAACTAGCTTCTGCCCGCGACTTCATCCGCGTCAAAGTTTTGTTTCCCTGAACCTTCCCGTCGCATCGAATTGCCTGCCAATTTTCGTCCATTTTTCGTTGCTGCTACGCTCCTTTTCCATATAGCCTTCCTCAATAAATAGGATACCCAACCCAAAAAGAATTTTTCAATTTGGACCAGTAGTTTCGGAACCTATTCAATACAAACAAACAATCAAATCTTTCCTCTTTATAAACGAACGGGATAAAAAAGTATTTTATGTCCGTCTCCTGGTTCTAAGCTACCCACCAATTTTCAGCCAAATCGGTTCAGCCATTCTTGAGTTATTAATAGTGTAACTAACACAACTTTCTTTTATGTCCATAGATATTTCAAGTTACTGTGACTGTCGAAATTAAGTTCAAAAGCATTTCGAAACTGTAGAAATCTTAATTTTAAATATTCGCCCACCTAATGCAAGGTTGGGTTAGATTGTTTGTGAGTTAATGTCTATTAGTCGCTTGATTTCAGATGCAGACGTTCACTGCTAGACAAAGGTCTCCCGGACCAAGCACCGGCACTTCGACCGGTTCTGTGCTTCCCGCATCCAGTGGATTCATCAGGTCATCGGTCCTCCTTGTGGGAAGCCTTCTTACTCTAGGTCTCTACGTGGTCGTTACTCCAGAACCTTTCGGCCTCATCGGCCATCTATTCTACGAGCAATGTGCCCTCACTGCCACTTAAGTTCAACAATTCTCCCTTGGCCTTAGTCGATTTTATTATTTGGATTCAAGAGTGTAAAAAGACAATTAACGAAGTTGAGAGTCACTTGTAGTTCCCATCATTAAAGTAATTTTTTGTGGGGCACCCCTGTTAAAACATAAAAATTACCAACTTTTACTAACTAGATTTTTACGACAAACTGCCCCACGACCCTGTACCGTACCGTTGCATGTTTTCATAATGCATACGTATGTTGATATGTTGGTAAAATGTATAGAGAACGCTGCTGCCCATACTCCAGTAAGTCCCTCAGTCGCCTTTTACGACACGCACGGGAAGAAATTGGATGGTACTATTATTTACGTCTGGCACATGGACAACCGTGTATTATGTTACAAAACTGAAAAGCAAAAGTGTACCTATATTTATACAGAAGGCTAACTACACAAGCACTCATAAGGCCAAAATATCTATGTACGAATAGGCCATCCAAAATATTTATTTAGTGCAGGGACCATCTCAGCCCTTACTAATTACATCTTTGCCAAGCAACTCAAACATGAGCAGATTATGTAAAATGTAATTAAATACACCCATCAAATAACATCACTGGCTTAAACCGTCTAAAGCGGGCCACGCATTATGTATGTTATCTGCCCATTCATAAGACATTCATTAGATTCGGTCCATCCAGCCTAACTCATTCATGTCCACGTCCCTACGTCAATTAATACTAACTAAAGCATCATGGAACCTTTACATACTAAATAAGGATTGGATTAAGACGAGATTCGCAATCTAATGTTTTCCAAATTTCAGCCTAAACTTAACCACACTTATTGCAACAGGGTAGGGTTGAAATTTGCGTGGCAAATATAATAATACATAATTTGTAACGGACAACGAGTAACGCGGCCCGAGGGTCAGATAAATGGTTAATCTCATGAATAGTGTGCTTCACGGGATTATATTTTGTCTGTAGCCGCTGCGGTTTTCAATTTTAAACGTTAAATTCTGAGGCTTGAATTTTTAGCGAAGGATGATATTTATTTATTAAAAAAAAACATTACACTCAAATATATTAAACGTAAGCCTCCTTATTGACTGACCGCTACAATGACTGAATCGAACATAAGTGGTTATAATCTTCACAACATTAAACATATTAATTGGGTAGAAACAAAGAGTGTTCATTTATATAAAAACTCTTCAAGATAAATCTCAACTACGGGTTTTTTTCTACCGGGAACTAATTTAATTTAAAAAACGTCTATCTGCAAGCCTTATCTTCCATCTTTAAAAAACTTGGTCCCTAATATTATGTTTTCCTTCTAAAAACAGACTCGGCACTCGAATAAACACATTAGGGACGCCTCAGGCAAGGTTAAAATGACGTGCTTTGATCAGATTCGTCGCAAACTGGTGTAAGCAATGTTATTTAGAATAATATTTATTTTGGTACACGTGGAGTGGTTATGTGACAATTTTGGGAGTAGCAAATATATGGGTTTATGATGTAAATGTTACGGAAGAGAGGATTTCAACGCGTTTAATCATAATCCCGGTAATTACCTGCATATGGTGAGTATTACTTATGCTGATCGAATTACTTTGATTCCAATCTGAACTTTATTTCGTTAAAATATAATGTACCTAGTGGGTATTAGCGCCCCTAATTTAAGTAGCAGAAGTTGTAGAGAAAAAAAGCCAGGTGAAGGGAGCGGGCCAAACATTTCGTAGGAATGCACCCGGAACGATGGGCAAAGTTTTTTATTCACTAAATACCTGTGGTAGTACATTGCTGTTGCGGTAGATAACGGCGAAGGTGTTGTGGTGTTTTGATAATGTTCGCAGGGCCCAACATGGCCAGAGTTCACACAAGACAGGCAAAAGGGGACGCTTTTGCCCATGAGTAGGACAAAAAATATACTAACAAAAACAAAAGTAGCTACCTAGGTTGTCCTATCAGTTTTTGGTCGCAATTATTCAAATATTTTAAATAAAGCACTCAATTTTCCCAAATTGTGGGCCCGTTCAAATACCAAAACCCGTATGTATTGTCCATCCCAATTTTGTGCGAACAAAATACAAGTTAAACTCCACACGTTGAACGCATTAATAATAATTACACGATTAATGTTACCAGGATATCATACCACACAAATTACTAATTCATTTAAATTGTAGCCCAAATGGTAATATTTACCCTAATGCCTACGAATGGGGTGATTTGGGACTGTTTGTAAATATACGCATACATATTTGTATGCATGTATAGATTTTAGTATCGTTAATTAGAATTTAGTTGACTGTGTTGGAAGCTCCAGTTCTTTGAAATTTGAAATCTAATTAAGTTTGGCATGTATCTTCATGTAAATTAGTTCTACATACATCGTGATTTCGTTATATTTATGGTTTAGTTTTGCCTTCGATTCCGCTTGTCTGTACTAACATAGGTACTGAAATCTAGTCAAAGAACATCATCGTCATTTCAGCCGAAAGACAATTTCAGCCTAATTTGGGGAGGTTTGCCATAATCGCCACACTTGCCAGGCGAGTTGGTGATCGCAGTATGGTGATGAAATCCGAAGAGAATGCTGCTATTGAAATTGTTGCTAAAGAACATAAAATTGAAAAAAAAGCGATGAATCGGTAAATGGTTCTTGAGTTAAAAGTTCCTTAAAGACAGACATTTAAAAAAATCTCATCTCGTAAAATTCTCATTTGCGGCTTATGCAGGTACATGCTTACATTTTAAATTTGATTAATGTTACCATTGTCTAATGAGTCTGAGGTAATTTAAAAAAAAAAACTATATTAAAACTGACTAAAATCAATTCAGTAGTAAATTATGAACAAACTATTTTCAGTACTTGCGTCTATTCTGTTACACCTTTTATAATAGTACCAATCGTAATAAATACGCTCTTCTCCGATCAATACAACAACTTCGTTGTTACTGCAGCTTATCCGCCTCTAATCTCCTGCGACCGGGAATTCCCTCGAGAGAAGAGAGTGCTTTATTAGCCCGGTTAGACAGTCATTGCTCACAACATGGCAATTTCCTATGCAGAGCACAGACAAAGCATATTGCTAACCAATCTATACTATATATACTATTTTACTATATTATATAATATTATAAATCTGAAGAGTTTGTTTGTATGTTTGTTTGTTTGTTTGGTTGAACGCGCTAATCTCAAGAACAACTGCTCCGATATATTACTGTCAGCACTGTTATTGAACGAATTACGTTCTGAGATGACAGTTAAGTTTTATTTAAATACCTTTACATACTATAAAACAAAATTGCTTTCCACGCTTGTCCGCTTAGAACTTTTAAACTACGCAACGGATTTTGATGCGGTTTTCATAAATAGAAAAGATGATTCAAGAGAAAGGTTTATATGTATAATACGCGGGTGAAGCCGCTGGCAAAAGGTAGTTATTATAAAAAGGTACTTCTAACAAAAGCCATTTTTTTTGGCCTGTTCGTCGGTTTGTTTCTGGGACGGTTTATTTTCACATGTCTACGGTTGGTACACAGTTCCTATGGAGAAGAGCCGGCAAAAAACTCCACTCTTTAAAATTAATTGGCTTTTACAATGTCTAAGGTCCTCTCACCTAACAAATAGTGCTGGGAACAATAACCATTCCTCGTATTCAGGCACATAATAGCTATCAAGTGCACTCGCAAAGAATATAAGGTAATATGTCGTAGCTAATGTGAGCTCAGTGGAGAAACCCGGCGTGATTCATGGCAACACTGTGGGGCTGCCAAGTGTCGTGATAATGGCAATACTGGCTGACTCTTCATTGTTGTCTATGTACTGTTGACGACGTCTATATTGGCTGTGCTATTGTTGTCTATGGTATTGTTGAAGTTGTCTATGATGTCTGTGGTAATGTAGTCTTAGTTTACCAGTTAAGTAGTTGCATATCCAATTCCGTTTTTTTATATGGTGTGCTGATGTACCTAGTGTTGCACAATTTATTTTGTTTTTCAACCTTTTATGTATAGCCCCCAGACAGTTCGTATTTCGGCCTTGGGCGAGGGAGATATTGCAGTGCACAAATGTGTGCGCAAACAAAGATGTGCTCTCTCTTCCTTAACCGCTCGATCGCTTCTCGCAACCACAGTTGCAAAGAAAAAGTTATCAGTTTTGCTTCGTGCAACCGTGGTTGCACGGCGACGAAGTCTTTTTAATTTAATTTAGTCTCTATACCAAAGGCATAGAGTCGTAGTAGTATGTATTTAAACCAAAGACAGATATATTTCTCATAGACGTGTGCCCATATTACCAACATCACGGTAGAAAAATAACAAAATATTGTTAGTTGTGTTTACGTGAGTGAAGTGACGCCATAGTGTTTTCAAGGAGCTGATTAAATATGTCGTAAGTTTATTATTTTACTGATTTCTGCTGATGTTTATATACTAAATTAATCTCTATCGTGTGTGTTTTTATATTAAAGTAATATTTTTAGGTACATTGTAAGACAACATTTAAAAAATCGTCATTTAAAAACATACTCGCAGTGTCGTAGTCCTAAACTTAATTTTGTACTGCTATATTATCGTAAATACGATGTTTTTCTTAAACATACAATATTATTAATGATATTTTACTATATTTATTCAATTTAAGGTATTAAGTTGTGTAAATTGTTCTTCAGATTGTAGCAGATTGGAAAATTAAACCGCCCGGTAAGTTTTAGCCTACTCAATTTGATATTGCCGCTTTGGTTGCGCGAAGCAATATACGTGTTTTGGCTTAGGGTTGGCGGTCGGTGTTTTTTGTTGGCTTATTTTAATTTTATTTATTGGTGAAAGGTGACGACTAATTTTTTCAAATCTAAGTTAATTATGTTTTTTTTTTAATAATTTTTAAATATCGCTAAGACGTAAAAATAATTATTTGTCCTGCATAAAATTGATAGTTTAAAATTAGGTGATGGTGATTTTTGTTTTGTTTTTTTCACTTTTGGTTCAATCATGTTTTTGTTGTGTTTATTTTTACGTTTTTTTTAAATAGTGGTCGTTGGTTCAGGGCTGAAGTAGCGGAAGAATTGCTGAAAATCATGAAACCTCCAGTCATAGAACAACCTTTAAAAGTTTCAGTTAACAAATACTTGATTAGCCCAAAATCTAAAAACGTCCGTCCAATTTTGGAAGGGAACCACTTTTTAGGTACTGGGCCATCCAAGTACTCATCATGTATATGGTGCAAAAAAAGCCGTACAAAATGTGTTTGCAAGCCATGCCAAGTTGGGCACGCCACAATTGCGGCGGTAAGACCCCTCTTTGAGGAGTGGATAGAGAGGCGTCACGGCGTCCTCACCTTCCGCCTGACGCAGGTTCTCACCGGGCATGGGTGCTTCGGTGGGTTCCTGTTCAGGATAAAGCGGGAGGATACGTCCGGGTGTTTCCATTGCGAGGATCGTCTGGAGGACACGGTGGAGCATACGGTGGAGGTGTGCCCTGCCTGGGCGGAGCACCGCCGTGTCCTCGTGGAGGTGATTGGCGGCGGCGACCTCTCGCGTCCGGCCCTGGTGCGAGCCATGGTACGGAGCGAGAGGGAATGGGAAGCCGTCACCTCCTTCTGCGAAGCAGTAATGCTCGCGAAGGAGGAGGCGGGGCGCGTGAGGGAGTGGCAGTCTCTGCGCCCTCACGTCCCTAGCCGCCGCAGGAGGAGACGCCCCGGGCGTCGGGAGTCAATAGCGGACTCCCGGCCACCGTAGGCGCGAGCTTGCGGGTGGCGAGCAATGGGTAGCTCGCCGCCCGGTAAGGACCAAGCTCGGGTCGACGGCGCGCAGTGTTCCACGCGCGCCTCAAAGAGATGTCAGCAGCAGTGTAGGGGTCTACTAGGACCGATGCCTGCCGGGGTCGCGTGATTGTTCGAAAGAGATACCGTGACCCTGGCACATGGGCAACTGATGGAACACGGGTGGGTTTTAGTCAGTAAAAGTCTGACACGCCCTCCCGCTCCGCCCAGAGCGGGAGAAGTCATTTGATGATTTCGCATCCTGAAAAAAAAAAAAAAAAAAAAAAAAAAAAAAGCCATGCCAAGTCTCACTCTGCTTAGATATTTGTTTTGAGCAATATCACACAGTTCCTGAGCCAAGTCAGACATAATCACGCGCACATTAACGTACCACACACCCTACACACATGTTACAAATAAACACAACTCATACATATAACGTGTAACAGATTAAACGCAACACCTTAAAATTTTACTAATCATTATGACTATTTTATTTTTTCTATAAATACATAACCTTCATTTTTCGAAGTCGGTTAAAACTAAGTATTTAAAATCTATGCAAATAAATAAAATTTGATTTAAAAAAAATTGATACATTGATATATTTACACAGTGTTGTTCCCTTAATTTAAGCAGTAAGTCGTAGTAGTTGACAACCCTAGCTAAGAATGGCCGCCATCTTTGCGGTTCGGGCGTCAAGTGCTTGATCTCAAGTCCCAGTCAGGTTACGTATGTAGCCGTTTTTATTTTTTTTTTTATTAATGTTAATAATACTATATTTTTGAGATTTATGACGCTTTCGAAACGTCAGGATTTGCCCTATTTATTGTATGAGTAAATATGATTGCTTGGTGGTCTATATTTACAAATTTAAAGATTTAGGTAGGCAATGCAAATTGGCAAAAATATGTGGCGCTTATTTTAATTTATAAATTTGACAAACATTTAAGAAAAACCCATTTAAACTATTATATTCATCTAAGAGTGATGAAAAAGACCTTTATAGAGGTGGTAATATTTTTGTTCTATGTACTTTAGTTATAATGTAAAGTGGCCTAAATTATACCTAAAAAAAGTTACGATCTTTTACGCATCCGCGAATTCTGCACCTGGATTTACATAATATTTTTACTACATTATTATATGTAAATTGTTTTCAAATACTGTTAAATATGTACAGTAATAAACCTAGTTTAAGAATAAAATAGATAACTATATACTTATTGATCTTATTTTTGTTTTAAACCCCTATGTTTTACAAAAGTCGCTAAAATGGGTGGTACTCTTAATTTAAACACTTGTAAAATATTATTGTAATCATATTTTTAAAATAAAGCGATCACACATTATTTCTTATCTCATGGACTACTCATAACAGTAAAAATATTTGAAGTACTCCCCTCGAGTAAGTCATAAATTAAGTTTTAGTAACAGCGGGCAGAACGCGCAGTAAGCGGTCCAAAGTAACTGGCAAAGTAAGGTACCCATTTTTTTTCGCGCAAGCGATTGAGCGGCTAACTCTCATAGGCCACCAATTATACAAAAATTAGAAGACAAGAGAAAAATTACAGAAAAACATACGTACAAAAGTGTTGCATATTGCACAATACCAAGTAGCGTAACTGCGTGAGCGATAAGTGACCACAATTTTTTGTGCATGTTCTAACCAACTATCTCCATAGACTCAGATGAAAACTTCAGTTTGTACCTGTCACCATTTCACCGGGATTGTGGGTGGACCTTTTAAGAATCACTGTATACTCTTAATTTCTCCCACCAAATCTCTTAAACGCAATTAACAAAACGAACAATCGATCAATTACATCTTAAATCTTCCCATGAACAGTAAATCAGACACAGCTACATCATCAGTAACACGCCGCTCTGTGGGCTCCCAAATAATCGCTCAGACGGCCTCGACAAGACAAATGACTGGCGGTGACCATCTATTAGTACACCGTCGACAGATCGACAAATACAGATGAGATTTATAAATAGGGGAGACCGGGTACAAAAGTAACGGTGGGTCGAAAGTAACAAATGCTCTGTGGGTTTATGCAATAGTCAAAACACCGCTTTGCTGGCGTCAGGTGATAGCCCGTGACGCCCCCCTCACTTGCATTCAGTCGCCGCTAGCGCCCCGCGCTGTTAGGTTGTGTGAGAAGACGCAACGTGATTTTACAAATCAAATGTAAGTTTTTTGACGTTTACTTATTTGATATTTACTTAGTATTAAAAGTATAAAAGCAATTTGAATATTTACCTATTTATTCTTGATTAGATTCTTTGCACAGTGTTTAAATTCGTTTTTGTTCAACACGTTCCGTTTCAAGGTTATCTTTCATGTTTTAACAAAAATGTGGTTGGGTACAAAAGTAACATAGCCCTATGGGTACACAAGTAACATGTTACTTTTGTCCCCATATTGATTAACTATCCTAATCTTTTTATGTGTGTGTTTATTTCAACAGAATGCCGCGACAACGCATAAGAAAGACCGCAAGAGGAACTACTGACATGGAAGTGTACCGAAAAGCGGCTGAAGAACACTTCAAAGATAGTGCAAAAATTAGAGCCCTAGCAAAAAAATATAATGTTTGCCATGTAACATTATATAGATATATAACAAAACTAAAGGCAGGAAATACTAGCGCAATTGTTGGCTACCGTTGCGTCAACCGTGTTTTTACTATTGATGAGGAAAAATGTCTACATGACTATTTAATCGAGTGCTCTAGAGTTTATTTTGGGTTATCTCCATTTGAAGTACGTAAACTGGCATATGAGTTGGCGACTAAAAATGGAAAAACATTTCCTGAAAAGTGGCATGATACTCAAATGGCGGGTAAGGAATGGCTGACGGGTTTTTTGAAACGACACCCGAGCCTCTCCTTGAGGTGTCCTCAAGCAACAAGTCTGTCGCGCGTCTCGAGTTTTAACGAGCATAATGTGACTAAGTTTTTTGATAACCTAGCTTACGTAATGGATAGGTATAAATTTGAGCCAAAAGACATCTGGAATATGGATGAGACCGGGGTGACCACTGTCCAAAAACCTACCAAGATTATAGCTCAAAAAGGAGTCAAACAGGTAGGTGCTGTAACCTCAGCAGAACGTGGGAGGTTAGTAACTGTTGCTGTTGCTGTTAATGCTCAAGGAGGACACATACCTCCTTTTTTTGTATTCCCATTGAAACGATACCAAGACCACATGATACGTGAAGGTCCTGTTGGTTGTGCCGGAGCTGGCAATGCAAGTGGATGGATGCAAGAAGCAGAATTTTTACTGTTTCTAGAACATTTCAAAAAACAAATCAAGCCAACAGTTGATCAAAAATGCTTGTTACTGCTCGACAACCATGCATCGCATATATCAATTCAAGCTCTTGATTTTTGTAAAAAAAATGGAATAGTATTGCTGTCGTTTCCACCCCATTGCAGCCATAAACTTCAGCCTCTAGATAGAGCAGTATTTGGACCATTCAAAAAAATGATAAACACAGCTACAGACAACTGGATGCGAAATCATCCTGGTCAAACGATGACCATCCATTACATTCCTGGAATTGTAAGAGAAGCATTTCCTCTTTCTGTTACGGATAGAAATGCAATTGCTGGCTTCACCTGTACCGGTATAAGTCCATTCAATAGGAATATATTCACTGCTGTTGACTATGCACCGTCGTCTGTAACTGACCGTCCTTTGCAAGTTAACAATGAAATTCCACCAAAAGATCTTTCGAACAGTTTCGATGCAACGTCCTCCATTCAAGTTGACCCGGATACTCCAGTTGATGATCTTCCAACATCGAGTAACCAGCGTACAGATAGTAACGATTTTTCAAAGAAATCACACAATAATAACAAATCACCGTCTGTTCAACATTTATCGGATCCGTTCTCTGCTGATGCTCAGTCTCTATTAAGTAACTCAATTTATGATCGAAGATCTAACTCACCAGTACCAGGACCTAGTGGGTTACAACGAGCAATTGCTTCACAATCGTTTAATGTGACTCCTAAAGATCTCAGACCTTTACCACAAGCAGGTCCGAGGACTGTAACAAATAAAGGACGTAAAAAACGTAAGACGGCAATATTGACAGACACGCCCGAAAAAAACGCAATTGAAGAAGAATACCGACAAAGAAATGCCAAGAAAACAGTTTTACAGCCCGATACTGGAAAAGGCAACAGAAAGTTGACATTTAAGAAAGGAAAGGGTACAGGAAAAAATACAAAGAAGGCAGCTAAAGGCAAGGAAAATAACTCTGACGACGAAGATTGTTTCTGTCTGATTTGTTTGGAAACTTTTAGCAATAGTCGACCAAATGAGCAATGGATACAATGTATTGAATGTAAAATGTGGTCACATGCTGAATGCATCAATGATGATGTAAATTATGTGTGCCATAATTGTGAGTCCGAATAGAATGATTGAGCAAAAATGATGATTTGTAACCTGTGATTATCATATAACAATTGATCTCATTATTTGAATTAAGAATAATTTCTAACGAGGAGTATATTATTAATATTGATTTGATTTCATATTTTTGAGCATTTAAAATACAAATGTTTATTTGTGTTATTAATACTAAGTTTTCTAATAAATAATTTGTTGATTTAATATGTCATATCATATTCATTACAAAACCCTTTGCCTTGGTACTTTCGACCCACAGCATGTTACTTTCGGCCTGCCAACGTGGTCGATAGTAACAATCGACGAATTTTTTTAAAGTGTCTGTGGGTCATACAAAATACACAATTATAAGGTAAATCAGGATACTAATGTTAAGAATATTAATGGAACTTATATACGGTTATATTAATTTAATCAAAATAATAACACCTAGCTAGCAATCAAGGTAAAAGTCCAAAATGTTACTTTTGTACCCGGTCTCCCCTACACTCTATTTTTTTTTGGTAAAAAAAGTCTTGTAATTTTCTAGTTGATTGAACTGGCTATGAATTTATTGGTAATTTTTCAGTGGATGAATAACTTATAAAATAATAACCTAATTACGTAATCAAGATTTTAGAAAATGGAAATGTTGGTTAAAAATCTCCCAGTCTGTTATCAGAGATGTATGTCGCTGTACTCGTGATACAGGTATTTCACCTAGTTCTGCTACAGATGCATGTTAAATTATTTTCATTAGAGTCTACAATTTTTTCTCTACGCAAAATGGAAGTTGTAATGTTAATATTTCTGGTGTCAATAAACAAATAAATTATTTGATTTCATACATGCATACATACATAAAATCACGCCTTTTCCCCATGGGGGGGAGGCAGAAACTACAGAACGCCACCTGCTACGATCCTTAAATACTCCTTTTGCCACGTTTAAGTTCCAACATCTGGTCATACACGCACGCCGCCGGTAACTAGTGCTACGCACCTGACCCTTCTGAAAAAAATCATCAATAAGGTCACTATATGTTCTCCTAGCCTAGGGCGTTCCCTCTCAACATGACCAAACCATCTAAGCATACTCTTTTCAATTTTTGTCACTACATTTTCTTTTAAATCGCACCGTTGTTTTATCACATCATTCCTCAGCCTATCCTTCACAGTCACACCACACATGCTTTGCCATGAACGCATTTTCACAGCATTTATTCTAATTTCATGCTTCTTTTGCCACACCCAATATTCACTTTCATACATAGGCGTATTTAATCATAATCGGAATGATTGCAGGATATCTCTATCCATTAATCTAATACATTACAAATTGATTGCTTCATATGTTGGAAAAAATTGTCTGCTCAGTAATGTAAATAACGCAATGAATTATGTAAAATTGACAAAATGACACCCGTTGTTGCTAGTATAGTGAGTTACCTACCTCGCTGGCTATTTCATCGGTCCTCTTAAAATTCAATATGACTACACGGTAAAATGGCGACGGTAACGAGTATACGCGTTTCGGTGTCACTATACTAGCGTCAAAATAACATAAGAAAGTCCCCCAAAACGTCCGCCCCTTTTCACCACTTCCTGGCCGGACGTAAAATTATCGCAGCGGGTGTATAACGTGCACTGAAAACGGCAACAGACAATAGACCAGCGTGCCGAAAAAACACTGTTCGATTATCAAGTCCCGGTGCGATATTATTACGTGCACTAAGGAAACCACCGTTATGACCCTAGCCTCTGCCCGCGACTTCATCCGCGTTAAATTTCTTGCTCCCCGACCCTCCCCGTCGCATCGAATCGCCCGTGCGCACACAGCAGAGGCTGTCAAACGAATACATTTTCCCCGTTTTTGCAACTTTTTTCATTGCTGCTCCGCTCTTATTAGTTGTAGCGTGAAGTTATATAGCCTATAGTCTTCCTCCATAAATGGGCTACCCAAAACTAAAAGAATTTTTAAATTCCAATAAGCAGTTCCTGAGATTATAGCGTTCAGCCAAAAAAAAAACAAACTCTTCAGCTTTATTATATTACGTATAGCTTCTGCATGCGACTTCATCCGTATCATATTTTTACTCCCTGACCCTTCCCGTCGCATCGAATTGCCTGCCAGTTTTCGTCCATTTTTCGTTGCTGCTCCGCTCCTTTTGATCTTAGCGTGATGTTATGTAGCCTATAGCCTTCCTCCATAAATAGGCTACCCAACACAGCAATTTCAATTCCGCTCAGTAGTTCCTGAGATTACCGCGTTCAACCAAACAAACTTTTCAGCTTTATAAAATTAATATACTTATATGTCGTTTGATAACTCAGTTACACAAGCGTTTAAAACAAAATGGTGCTTAATAGTTTTAAAGCTTTTTTATTTGACGTGTGAATGATTGCAATAAATGGATAGAGGAGCACTTCCGATAGACGTTCACTTTTGAATGTATTTAGTTTATGTAATCTAATAGATACGTATTTTGCGTCTTCCATATTGGAAAGAAAGAATAAGGGAATATCTAGACACGCGGCAGCGTGTCAAGCCAAGTTCAAGTAACAGAACTGGCGAGCAGCACCGTGTGTAATATTACACGAACCATTTGGAGCCACTTTTGGCCCCCTCATAACTCAAAAACTATGTCACATAAACGTGTCAAATTTGGCAAATATAGTAAAACTTGCAAGATACATAAGTGCTCCAAATTTCATAAGCACATCTCAAAAGGTTATTTAGATATTAACGTCCAAAAATCGTCATTTTTATCACTGACTGACCTATAGATCAAAACTCTAACCCAGTTCCAGATGACCTAGAAAGTTCAAATTTGGCAAACAGATAGGTAATTAGGTGAGTACCAAGGAATAAATCAGAAACTGGTAAATTTTTATCATTTTATTGTAATTTTTCACTTAATTGATTCTATTAGGAACACTTATAACAAAAACCATTTGGTATTAATTTTGTTATAAGTAAGTACCTACTAATAATTTATGTACAAAAAGTAATGATATCCCATCAAAAACATAAATGTGAAATGAGAGCCAAGTTCAATATTATGATATATGCCTTGGTTGTTAACTTCAACGACAAAAGAATTGAGATCTAAATGGGTGCCAAGTTCAGTGGTCAGTCCTGAAATTTATGTATAACTACATAAAATATTATTTCTTCTTATAACTTAGGATAATATATTGTAGTGAAAGGTTTGACTTGGCTAGTTTTCATATAAGAATTATATTATAGCCTTCGCAAGTTCTGAACCTGTTACTTGTCAGTTCTCATTTTATTATTCCGAAAATTTGGCTTGCTAGTAGAAACTAGCCATCGACCATAATAATTCGTATATGAGAACTAGCCAAGTCAGAGCTTAGGCTACAATATATTATCCTAAGTTATAGGAAGAAATGATATTTTATGTAATTATAAATAAATTTCAGGACTGACCACTGAACTTGGCACCCATTTAGATCTCAATTCTTTTGTCGTTGAAGTCAACAACCAAGGCATATATCATAATATTGAACTTGGCTCTCATTTCACATTTATGTTTTTGATGGGATTCTTTTTACTGAAGGGATCTTTATAAATCCGCTTCTTTTTCCTCATTATTTCGTATCTCCTTCAATTGACATTAAATTACATTCAACCCGGATGCATGCGTGGATCTTGTTGGGCGAATAACGCCCTGACGGGTATTGTCATATGAGGTACTTACATTGTATTATATGTTACCTCTAGATAGTTACTCTGGTTATAGTTCTTGGAATCAATCAAAATACATATATCACTCACATACTTTTGTAAATCAGTGTCGGCCAATTTTTCTTTGCTTCTTTCCCTTTATGGTCCAAGATTTTCCCCACAAAATATTCGTAAACAAAGAAAGTGCTTCATAACCTCTGATCTCCCGGTACCGACCGGGTACAAAGTGCCGGTTGGAAGTGGTGTACCGGTTTCAAACCGGATGCCGCCAGCTAGAGGGCGCAATATCCGCTTCCTAAGAAGCAGCGGGGAAGTTCTGTTTATAGTAAACTTTGTTGAGCTATGCGCGCCTGGTACCATTGCATGGCTAACCATAGCAATGTGATGATCTCAAAGTGGAAAGATTCACTGAGGAGGTAGGTTATCTGGGAACGTGGAGGAAAAGAAAATTAACATGAAAATGTACTGAATAGAAGATGTTATACTATCTACTTCCACGTTTATGGAGATAGACTATGCTGGATTTAAAAGATATGCTTCAATTGGAAAAAAATAAATTAACGAATTTGATTCTGGGTGTACCTAATTTTTTTAATGTTATTATCTAGTTGTTACAATAACAGGAAGATTTCTTTATTCGGTACAGGTTTTTTTTTTAAACAAGGATTTTGCTACTTTTACAAAACCTGCAGAGCACTAACATTTTAATTGGACGAGTCTAATAGAAAAGGTGTTACAATAAAATCGTGAACAAAGTAAGGTGCAAAACGATTACAGAAACCGCATCGCCTCGTCTCCTCTCTTCGCTACACAAAAAGTAGGGGAAGTACGCCCAAAATGACAAATACAAGATGACACACCGGGCTTTTTTCGAAATTGGCCGGCTATAATCCTGCAGCTGTCATATCATTATGTGACGCCGGCCATGGTGGCATACCTGTTAAGTTTATACCGCCATTGACTTGGTCACGCCAAAATAACTCGCAGGAAAGCGTTTTGTGCGCATAAAAGTTTTTTATTGTTATTCATTTCGTCCTGTTTTTTATCAGTTTCTCGTGGTTTCTTACCTCTTTTGAAGTAAACTCAATAAGTCTAGCATTATACTGCATTATTTAAGAGTATTTATTTATAAATCTCGTGTTTATAGTAATTATGACTGAGTTAGTGTTTAGATAACCTATGGGGTAAAATGAAATACTTATATTCGGGGCAAAATGACACCTTTATTAAAAATATATACGCGTCGACTTGAGAACCTCCTCCGTTTTTTTCGTCGGTTAATAAATCAAATAGATTAATTGGACGTAGTTATGCAAAAAGGATCCAATCCACATTCAGTTAATTTTGAGTTATTGACGTTTTAAGTTCAAGAGGTATTTTTTCAATACTTAAAAAAAAAATTGTCTGTGGAATATTAACACGTTTTTTATTAGTAATGGTATATTAACATATTCTGGTACAAATAATAGTTAAGAACCAGAAAGTTTAAATAGTTTATACTGAAAAAAAAAAAATAAGAAGCGCCATACCATTGGTTTTAAAAATTAAAGTACGCGAAAAATAAAGCTATTTGTAGCTTGGTCGTTTTTACTGACTCGTAGTATGTATAATTTGTATCAGTTTATTTATTTATTTATTTATTTATAATAAGCACACCAACAGCACAATCACTTACAATTCAAATAAAATACAATTTAAAATTGGCACTTCAGTAACCATGCAAATAACAGATATGCATGACATTAGCATATGAATATTAGAGACAAAAAAAAACTTGAAAGTAAAAAGTAAAAGTAAAAAGTATCCAGAGACCCAAACCTAGAACACTACAAAACACTAATTTTACAGGCTACACAGACGTACAGTCGTTACACCATTTAAATAGGGAACGCCTGTATGAAGCGAAAGTCATGGAGAATACATCAATGGGGTAATCTGTCAAATTGGACCTGTCATTATATTCCCTTGCCATACGTGTTAAGGGGCTATTAAACGTGGTATTTAGTGTGGATGTAGGCAATTCAAAAATACGGTGATGCCGCTTACTACGTTGGCTAAACCTAAAGTTTGGTGCACTTAACTCATTTTTGACCAAGTTGTGGATTGGATCCTTTTTGCATAACTACGTCCAATTATGAGATCTATTATCTTCTTCACCAATAAAAATAATTTGTATCAAATAGAAGAACGTATTTATCAAAAATATTGATCATGTCCACATTTTCCCCGAGAAAGGGTAACTTTCTAGAGTTCCATAAGTACCAGGACTGCATATCCGGCAAGAAGTAACGACCACCAAATTCTTCTACCATAAATACAGCTGCCAAAAACATTGAGTTAAAATTGCCAAGTAAATAATCTCGACCCAGTTGTCCCGATACTGACGCTGCATACGACACCAAATTGTTTTATTGCGAATAAAATTAAACTGCGCGTCCATTTTAATGTGCTTTGTCGAATTAATGACTATTGCGTTTTAAGCTACTTTTTGGATCGTGAGTTGGATTTGTTAATATAAATTCAGAGGTTTCATGTGTGTTTATTGTCATCCATTACATTAGATGTAGGTAAGCGTTAACTGAAATTTACTTAAGTATATATTTCTATTATATTTTCGCGCCATCTTAATTCATAATGAAGCCAGACGATTTAGACGGTCAATTTAAACGTTTTCGTAATAACTTTCTTAATTAACGTAGTAGATTTTGTTTTATTTTGTACTAGCTTCTGCCCGCGACTTCGTCCGCGTCAAATATTTGCTTCCCTGACAGGAAGACCTGTCGCATCGCAGCCTGCCAGTTTTCGTCCATTTTTTGTTGCTGCTCCGCTCCTTTTGATTGCAGCGTGATGTTATATAGCCTTCCTCAATAAATAGGCTACCCGATTCAAAAAGAATTTTCAATTCGAACCAGTGGTTCCTGAGATTAGCGGGTTCCACCCCCCATTTTAGGGAAGTGGAGGGTTATAAAGAAACAAAAAGTAGCCTATGTCATTCTCCATCCCTTCCACTATCTCCACTTAAAAAATCACGTCAATTCGTCGCTCCGTTTTGCCGTGAAAGACGGACAAACAGACACACACACTTTCCCATTTATAATATTAGTATGGATATTCGTTTTAATCTCCCAAAAACCTAAAATGTTCTTGACAGTTTTCAGTAAAATATTCCCCCCCCCCCCCCCCACCTTTACTAAAACCATCTCAAAATTCAAGTAACTGCAGTCATTAAGAACTGCACACCATTTCCGCAGTCTGACTAGCCCAAATAAATGTCCTTAAAACATCGCAATAAAACTCAGCGAATGCGGCGTCGGTAATGAGAACACTAGGACAACAGAGGAAGACGAGGGTCTTAACAATTGGAGCTCGGCCAGCGGCGACCGACCTCTACCGACGGTATTTGACATTGTTATTGCTGCGACCACTCGTTGAATATTGAGACCGAATAGGTGTGGGACTGTGGGTATTACGTTTATTGGCAGTCTTTTGTTTTGGGAAATGAGGCTGATTTTGGTGGATAAAAAAAAACTATTGCAGAATGGTAAATAGTTATTACCGGCCGACTTTAAGTCACCTAGCATGCAGATAATCAAGCTATTTCATTGAATAAAACTAACTTTATTTTCTGAAATATCTTTAATTTGAAGTGTCTCCCTACATTTTTTAACAAAGACCTTGACAGTAACTAAAATCATAAAAAAATATGACACAAGCCAGTTGCCCAAGCCACGGTAATTATATCTATACAGTAGTCTATCTTCATACAAACGCTAGGAACGCAAGTCATACCTACGCGCCTCGAGTCTGGTACACTCCGAGTACATTCGCAGTCGCGTACCTACGCACCGCTTTGACAAACGGATGGCGGGCGGTGTGATTGATGGTTTTGTTTGTAAGCAGTTAGCGTGTGATTTATGAATATTTGATCATAATCAGAGCAAGATGATTACCATAGTAGTATTATTTTTTTAAATTACTTGAAAACTCCGAAAGGAAAGACTAGATTTTTTATATACATACCTACTAGTACGAAATTTGTTATTTTTTTAATACTTTTCCACCAAGTAAAATACCTGGATTATTGAATAAGTAAGTGGATAGGGTGAAAAAAGTGACACACGAGTGACCTACCTACGCTCGTAGTAGTAGCAGGTAGTTTCCTAGCCTGGGGTACCCAATCTTTTGATTTGAATCGATCCTTTGGATCGAAAATTATTGAATCGATAGACAATCTAGATCGCAGGATTTGAATCGGCCCAGCAAAGATCATATCGTAATTAAAAATCAATAAAAGTTGACATAATTTACATCTTCCACCCTTGTCACTTTTAATTAAAAACGGTCCAAACATTTGATTTTTTAAATAAAAATATAATATTTACAATCAAAGAAACGCAAGTAGGTAGATAAAGTTAAAATACTTGATGCGGGCAGCCCTCCCGCGTCTATCGCTTGTTTACGTACCGCACGTGCTGTAGCCCTGTAGGTAATTATTTCTAGGATAAGGCCGAGTCAAAATACTGGTAGTATATCTATACTGTGCCCAAGCCAAGCCACGAAGTTATTTTTTACGCGATATGTTTTCCTAGTAATCTTTTACGCAAGACGCTAAACAGATGAAAGGATGTTTTCTTTTTTATCCAAAAAGAAACAAAAGAATACCGAGAAAAGAAAGTATAATAAATAATTAATATTGTGAAAGTATATACTGAGGAAATAAATAAGTCCAAATAGCGGGAAAAGTGTAATTGCTCTCAGTTATTGCACTTTATAAGTTCCTGAGAATTTCTGTGACCTCATTCATTGCATTGGCAATTTTTTATTGCAAGTGGTTATTTTTCTTTTGATAAATGATGTTACTTTCAATTTTATTATTGGCACGAGATAAAAGTACAAAAGTAGTTCGTTAGGTACCTTTTCAATGCTGAGAGATTTTATGTGAATCGAAAATTCTGTAGTAAAAATTCCATTGAAATAAAGGACGGGTCTTTTAAGAGGCCTGCGTGCGCTGCGTAAACGGTTAAAGTAACGCAAAAATTATGTATGACGGAATTGTTCCTTTTAAAAAGTTCTAAAAAAAAGTCCGCGAGAGCATATGTCTATCTTTTAAGGTAGCAAAAATTTGGCGCGGACGAAGTCGCGGGCAGGAGCTAGTAATGTAATAAGATAGAACAGAAAATTGATTGAGGCTTCTATTCTTTGCTGAAAACCACGCTACTTCATCAGCATCATCATTTTAGCCGAAAGACATCAACTGCTGGACATAGGCCTCCCCCAATTTGGGTGAATTGCCATAATCGCCACGCTTACCAAGTGGGATGGCGATCGCAGTATGGTGGTATAATGTAAAGAGAACGTTGCTGCATAACAATGTCAAGTTTTGTGTCATTGTTTTTATTTGCATATTTGTTAGTCTATAAGGTATTTATGATGTGGGTCTTTGTAGCCCGAAATAAATTGAATTGATTTTTTTTTTTAATTTAGACGGGAAGCAATGGGATGATGCTACGTCCGCCACTTATCTTCGGAAAATCGTTTCACAATCCAACCACAGACAAATTACCATCAGCCAACATAAACAGTCATTTCAACTAAAGATTGCTTCGAAACGATTTCAGACCACATTTAATTAAAAGAGGTTTAATATTTAAACTAGTACTGCCGGCTGCCAGTATTGCCTGGATCTCGTTATCTTCCAGCTCAGACTTAATTTAGTAAAATTGAAACGGGCTCTGTATATTTACTTTTTTATTAATCCTTAAATATGCCAACTGCTAAAGTTGTTCGGGCATCGGATTAAGAAATGGCTCCGAAAAGAAACGTTGTTCCAACACAGAGTTTATATTAGTTTCTATTTGTCTGTTGAGAGAAAAATGTGTTGGAATAAATATAAGACGATTTCGGACTGATAGACTTGCCTTGGAGATACCTCTTTTCTACATTTAAGGTCATTTTTTTCAAGGCTTTGTCTTGAACAAATTCTGATATCTGAATTTTTCTTTCAACAAAGGACTTTTCAAATATTAACATTGCCGTTTTCTTTTTGCTTATATATAAAGCAAATTGAATTTGCAAATGTTATCTTTAATATTTGCTGTATTACCTTCAAATACCACGTGGCTGGGTAACTTAGGGCCCATACAGATGAGGCGTGCATAGTTGCTAGACGCGCGTTTGTTTGTGTCATATTGTGTAGATCTTGTGTAAAACTTCACAGTGCAGATTTTGATTAAATTGTGACTATGGAATTAATTGTAGCTTATTTTACGTTGGTAGTTTCTATTTAAGAGCATTTTCCGTTTATATTTCTGCTGAATTGAAACCTTCCTGAATAAAATAGCAAAGCGTCGATCCGTGAACAGTTGTATCTTATCTTATACCTTTAAACGAGCAGTTCTTGTATATATCTGAATCTCGGAAACGGCTCCAACGATTTTCATGAAATTTAATATACAGGAGTTTTCGGGGGCGATAAATCGATCTAGCTAGGATTCATTTTTATAAAATGTCGTTTTATTCGTGTTTTCAATGATCAACTTTATCGATAATCAACTTGAACCTAAACTTATTATTTTAAACACAATTTACCAAAAACTACCAAAGAATGAATAAAGAGATAGACCTTAAAATATTATGTAGTTGAGATAAATAGCGTCGGCGTAATCAGCCTGAAATTTTCCCACTGCTGGGACACAGTTCTCGTCTCTATGAGAGGGAACTGGCCGTAATTCACCATGCAAGCCCAGTGCGGGTTGATACAGGTCAAAATTTTTGGTTCTAGGACATGCCGGTTTCATCACGATGTTTTCCTTCAACGTTTTGAGAGCAGTGGTGATGAAGTAATTTGCATAAAGTAAAGTACCTATCAATGTTCAAACTTACGAACTACAACTCATTAGCCACGATCGGTACCACTGAGCCACCATTGCTCTTAAATAGTATTCATAGCTTAGGGTTCATACAGATGAGGCGTGTATAGTGACGAGACGCGCGTTTGTGACGTAACGCCCGTGTATGCAGGTTTCATGTACTAAGCGCTGCATTCCGTCTTTGTGATACTAAGATTATTTTAGCTTACACACATATATAGTACAGTATAGTATGTATAGTTACAGTATAGAAGATGGTTAATAAAAGTCTTGAAAAAGTTACTCGTTGTTTAATTTTGATAGGAATTTCGTCTACATCGTCGCCACAGAAAGACTTTTGGGGATTATTTTAAGATCTTTCTCACCCACAACTTTCTCATGAAAACGAACAGGTCGATTCCGTCAGTTAAAAACGTTCCAAATCTAGTTGCAAACTCAACTCAATCAGTGTCGTCAACAAAAATATTTGTTTTTGCCATATTGACACAAGTATGCGGGAATTTTCCTACAATTCTTTGTTTTACTGGTAAACCATTTACGATATATAGAAGCGATTTTCACATTAACCAAACGACGTACGACGCACGACTAAAGTAAAAGCGAGGACTCCTCAAAGTAGGTATACGCTATATAATCAAAGAACTGAACCGTATATTGTGGCAATAGCTAATAAATTACGAACAACAATTTTATGCTCGATTTGGCTTCACCACACAACGAGTAGGTACGTGAATTTTAATGCCGTAAAAGGGAGCACTTTGCCTTTCGTATGTGTTATACGTCTTTTTTTAGAGTTCCGTATATAAAGGGTGCCAACGAGGCCCTATAACTACGGCTCCACTGTCCGTCCGTCTATCACAGGGCTGTTTCTTTCTGCCAGGATCGCGGATTTTTTAGAAAGAGTTACCGTGGTCCTGGCACAGGCAACTGAAGGAACACGGGTGAGTTTTAGTTAGTAACAGTCTGACACGCTCTCTCGCTCCGCCCAGAGGGGGAGACGTCATTTGAAGATTTCCCACCCAAAAATAGGGCTGTATCTTTTGAACCGCAATAGACAGACGCTTGAAATCTTCACAAAAGGTGTAATTTTATGGCTGCTATAACAAAAAAAAATAATAAAAATATGTCTTGTTAAATATTGTGTGGTGGTATAGAACCCTTCGTGTGCGATGTTCCTACTTACAACCGTTTTTTGTAAAAAACCGTCTCGTCTGTCGGCGGTGGTGTTTGATGCGCATTCCAGGGCTTATATGAAGAACACGCATTATTTTCACAGTGTTTTATTTAGTACCGTGTTAGGGATGTGCGTAAAAGTAGCAATTTATCACCAAGGTACCTACATCACTTTGCACCGCGTTAGTGTAGGTATTTTCGAGAATGATTTTTAGTCAGAGGTAAGTATGATGAATTAATGATTAGAGGATAACCTCGACGCCGAGTGAACTTTACACCTGTTCCTAATAAGGAATACGGTGTAAAGTTCACTCTGCCTCCATATCCGGTTAATCCGGGGATACCGCACGGTCTCCTGCGAGGCAGCGAGCCTCCTTGCCGGAGTGCCACCATGGGATCTGGAGGCAAAGGTCCTCGCCCACATGTGGGAGTGGCGCGAGGAAGCGAAACTCCGCTGCCGCGACAAATCGCGGCACGGCGGACAGAGCACCGGTGTGATCTCATGGTGACATGGCGGGTACGATTGTCGCAACCCAGCGCAGGGCACGCCACAATTGTGGCGGTAAGTCCCCTCTTTGAGGAGTGGATAGAGAGGCGCCACGGCGTCCTTACCTTCCGCCTGACGCAGGTTCTCACCGGGCATGGGTGCTTCGGTGGGTTCCTGTTCAGGATAAAGCGGGAGGATACGTCCGGGTGTTTCCATTGCGAGGATCGTCTGGAGGACACGGTGGAGCATACGGTGGAGGTGTGCCCTGCCTGGGCGGAGCACCGCCGTGTCCTCGTGGAGGCGATCGGCGGCGGCGACCTCTCGCGTCCGGCCCTGGTGCGAGCCATGGTACGGAGCGAGAGGGAGTGGGAAGCCGTCACCTCCTTTTGCGAAGCAGTAATGCTCGCGAAGGAAGAGGCGGGGCGCGTGAGGGAGTGGCAGTCACTGCGCCCTCACGTCCCTAGCCGCCGCAGGAAGACGCCCTGGGCGTCGGGAGTCCATAGCGGACTCCCGGCCGCCGTAGGCCCGAGCTTGCGGGTGGCGAGCAATGGGTAGCTCGTCGCCCGGTTAGGACCAGGCTCGGGTCGACGGCGCGTAGTGTTCCACGCGCGCCTCAAAGAGATGTCAGCAGCAGTGTAGGGGTCTACTAGGACCGATGCCTGCCGGGGTCGCGTGATTGTTCGAAAGAGATACCGTGACTCTGGCACATGGGCAACTGATGGAAAACGGGTGGGTTTTAGTCAGTAAAAGTCTGACACGCCCTCCCGCTCCGCCCATAGCGGGAGAAGTCATATGATGATTTCCCATTCTGAAAAAAAAAAAAAACTCTGCCTCCATAGAAATGGTAGGACACTCTGAACACCGAACAAGAGCAGTGTTCTGGTGAGAAACTACCCGATGCGCGGTAAACTTTGCTTGCGCGATGCAGGATTATGCGTGACGTCATATTGACGCGTAGTTCGCATGTAGCGTTCTAGATGTCGCTACAAGTGTTTCATGTATTTTTGCAAACCTTAACTGTTGTTAATGGTATACGGTGCACAACCTTCAGTTCTGGTACTGACGCCAGCACATCGACCTACCCGAAAATGTCAAATTTTGCCAACCTGTCTTAAACCTTATACTTAAGCGATAAAGTTGAAAACCGTTTGAAAAATGCTCAATACCAGCTCATTTTTTTAGTAAAAGTCGACAATAAACTAAAATCTACGCCAAATGTAGCAAAATAAAACCGACATGCGTAGGCAGTGTTTCTATAAAACATATTCGCACGAATTAACCGTGCCATATATTCCGCGCGGCACGGGGCGACTAACGCAGCGATTTTTTAGCGCGACATCAGTTTTATGTATCTACCTAATGTAGCATAGTGTAAGGAAAAGAGTTCTTGCCACGCGACGGATGAAATACGTAAGTACCAATTTCAAAAGTAGAAAATAAATTCAACATGAATACAGCTGAACATATTAATTTTGCACATAGGCTAGAAGATCACGCATGTAGGTTTCACCTAAATTCATTAATTATTTTAATAATTTTAACCAATAATCACATTGTATGAATACTTCCATGGTTCAGGGGATTAAATTCTGCAATGACCCATGCCAGAAAATACCTAAATGACAAAATTGACGCCTAATTAGCCGAAACAGGTTGCAATACAAATAAAAAAGTTAAAATGTAGCGGAATAGTGCTGCACTACATACGATGCAGCCAAGACTCGTCACATTAAAGAAATACAGTATATTATTGTATACAATGGAACACATGCGCCCAGTAACAGGAACGAACACTGAGAATATTGTTGATTCGTCATAATTAATCGCAAGTTAAGTGATATGGTTTTTTTCTTCTAATTAAGCCCCGACGGCAAAAGACGAGTGTTATAAGTTTAACGAGTGTATTTGACTATCTGTGGCATTGTAGCACTCAAACGGGTGAACCGATTATGTTATGTCTGAAAGGTAACTTAATTATTGTATTGATTTTTGTTCTAAAAATCGAGATAAAATGGCGCCACCATGTTTCTATGTAGTGTTGGTTGCGTATCCAATCGCCTGTTATCCAACCCATCATAAAGTTGTATAAATTTCAGCAGTAGCTCCTGCAGGGTGTTCAAATATGATACTTAGGCTTATATTTTACTAGGACATCGCGGTGGTGCGACCATGGTCGCGCTTACAGCAAAATATACACAAGCTTTATGGGGGATATCACACCAGATGTCCAACATATACATATTTAGCAGTGCGACTAGGGCTCACAAAACCGGTTTCACCGAAATCGAAAAAACCGGCTAACCCGGTTTTCACGACATTTTTAGAAACCGAGTTTCAGTTTAGCGAAAACCGAGGTTTCGATTATTTCGGTTTTCTTTTAAAGTAATAACTTATCCAACGATATGACATGTTTACAATGTACACATATTATCTCATCAATTACAATTATTGTAATTAATAATAATTATTATATTGATCACACCATTAGTGCTGTCTTTGCCGAGGTATAGTATCAATCAATTGAAAAGTTTGTGTCTGAGTCTCAACCTAACAACGGAAGTACGACGTCCACCGCTTCCCTTCTTTTAGGAGTGGCTGGAGAGGCTCCACGGCGTCCTCAAATTCCGTCTTACGCAGGTCCTCACCGGACGCGGGTGCTTCACGAGGTTCTATTCAGGACAGGGTAGCAGGAAACGCCCGGGTGTTACCACTATGTGGATCGCCTGGAGGACACGGTGGAGCATACGGTAATAGTGTGGCCTGCCTGGGCGGAGCACCACCGTGTCCTCGTGGAGGCGACCGGCGGCGGCGATCTCTCACGTCCGGCCCTGGTCCAGGCCATGTACGAAGCGAGAGGGCAAGGGCAGCCCAGAGGCAATATATGCGCCCTCATGCTCCTAGCCGCCGCAGGAAACGCCCCGGGCGACGGGAGTCCATTGCGGACTTCCGGCTACCGTAGGCGCGGGCTTGCAGGTGGCGAGCACGCGCGCCTCAAAGAGATGTCAGCATTAATGAAGGGGTTGGCTAGGATCGATGCCTGCCAGGGTCTCGGATTTGTTCGGAAGAGCGGTGGCCCTGGCATAGGCAACTGAAGAAACATAGGTGGATTTTTGTCAGTTAAAGTCTGACACGCCCTTCCGCTCCACCCAGAGCGGGAGACGTAAAGTGATGATTACCTACCCGAAAAAAAAAGGACGTCCACCGCTATTGATACGAGATTCGAGAATGATTTAACTGCCAACATTAAAGTGGAGCTGGCCCTTTATGAAAATGGAGGTTTTTGTAGGTGTACAATAATTTGTTTAAAGTTCCTCCCTCCGAGTGTCGAGGCTAAAAGAATGTTCTCATCAGCCGGTTACCTTTATTACCACTAAAAGGCCATGGCACGATTTTTTAGATTTTGCTGATTTATGTGATTTTACAATTAAAATAATGTATTTCTATATTCGTTTATAATTTCAGTTTTGATCAAACTATGATCATTTCAATTTTGATGAAATTAATGAGCTACGTTTTTATTTTTTATAATTTGATTTTGATTAATCAACGTCAAACAGACTGTAAAAATACGTCTGAATAATAAAGTAAATCAGGCACCGAATATCGCTGAATTTTACGGTCGAATGACAAAAATAAGAATGGAGTTTAATTTATCGTTGTTTTAAGCCAGATGTTTTGTTGATTCTCAGATACAATAATTGTTGATTTTTTTTAGTTTATTCACTCAAATGGAGTTTTCCAATTTATTCTAGTGTTCTCTGATTTAGCAATAAAGCTTATTAACGACTGTCGACGACAAAAAGACTTAAGAACCATAATAATAGGTTTAAGTAAAAAAAAACATGGTAATAATCGAAATAATCGAAAAAACCGGAGAACCGGTTTTGGGATGAAAACAAAATCGAAAAACCGGTTTTCTAATATACCAACGGTTTTGTAACCCCTAAGTGCGACCATGGGTGCTCCGCTACTAGTATTCTACTGAGATAAAGCCCTTAGATAAAGCTCCATCACCCTCGCCTCGTTATCGCTATTAATCGTTAGTGAGTGTCTCTGTTTGTCTGAAGCTCCCAAATCGTGTTAAAGCCAAATTTCCGTCGACACGCCACTGTTGTCTTAGTCTACAGGTAAATAAGTGACAATAGGGTAATTTGCTTCGTCTACTTACTTGCTCGCAATGCATCCACTTAACGCTCAAATGGTTAACCATGACTGGAGAGACACATTTCTGCATATTGTGGACTTTTTGAGTGGAAATACTTAGTGAACATTTTGATTAAATTGTTTGTGTTTTAAGAATTTTGCGACGTGGATTTTGAAGTCTGTGTATTTACTGGTAATTAGTTTCTAAGCTTTTCCAAAGCAATGAAAATATTGTCATTCCGGTTCAGCTTGTCTTTTGCTGCTCTTTTCCAGCAATACTCTTAGCCGAGTTCCGTACCCCACAGGCTGCTGGAGGGTGCTAGAGCCTTGGCGGAGGTCTTAATTTATTAAGGTAGCCACAGGCACGTCCGGTAAAGCAGCCGACAACCTCCAAGGCTGACGTGAAAGATGTCCTTCCCAAAAAAAAACTGTTTAGATGCCAAGTCAGACGACTTGGCATCTAAACAGTTTTTTTTGCTTTATCTCAAAGGTTAGACATCCCTTAACCGAAACAGACGACAAGATATTTAAAATAAAATTGGTACTTAGATAGAGCAGAGAGCAAAATGCGAGTAAGACACAAATGGGGTAAAGATCTTAACGAGCCTATTACCAGGAAGACATGGGTCAGAAGATAATAAAAATAAAATTAACGCGTTCGAAATGCGAGCACTCAGAAAAATGCGTGACGTCACGCGCGGTTTAAAGTAAAGGGCAGTCAGTATAAACGAAAGGGCAATGTGGGTCGGATATGTGGATAGAATGTCGTAGGACAACATAATGAGGGAGGAGATTATAATTCAAAGGGTAAACAGAACTGACGGTTAGCATCAGTATTCAAGAGACAAGATGCCTGAAATGGACAAGAGATATCTGCTGAAATCTACGGAAAAAGGAACTGCAAACGGAACTTTATAATTTTCAACCTTGGAGTATACCAATTTCTTAAACACATTTTTTTCGTGGTCTGTGTCCGCTAAAATTCACGTAACATATTGTATGACGATTGATTAACTTATGTTTCTCAGTGTGAATATGGTTTTTCTATGATCAACATAAGTATATTTTGAGTAAAAGAAAAATAAGTATTATGTCTCCAACATTGAAACGAGCCCAATACCAATCAATCATTTTATGTATCCAGATGTCACGCAACGGTTTATAAAAAGAAAACTATGTAAGTTTAAGAAACTGGGTAACTAAAAATAGAAATACGCTGCCTTAACATTGAGTCGAAAATTGTCATGAACATAAATATTGGTTTAGGCTAGTCACGCTAAGGTTACGCATATTACTACTCTGAATTGTCGCTTTAACCTCAAGATATTCGGGGTTTGCTAATTGTTTTCATGTTTGGTAGAAATGGATTACGAAATTCATATATCAAAAGCTACAAAGAGGTATTTGATAAATCAAATGCCAGAAAAAAGATAAAGAACGAACGTTTGAATTCTTCATTCATGACGTGAATCTCAAAAAACATATTAAAGCTGCTATGCCGGTCAGACGCAAGCCGGATTCAAAGAATTAAATATGAACAACATTCATAAACCTCATTCAACAAGAAATATGAACACCGAATAGCCTCGTATATTCGCCGACCCGTTTATTTCGTGGGTATATTAAAAAAATCCTTTTAACATATAAATAAACATGTGCCGGTCGTTCACAGGTTTTATCTTTTTACACTATTGTCACGAGCAAAAAACACCCGGCCCGCATAAAATATAGGCACCTTTATACGGTTTATGCCGCCTCTCGTTTACATGAAAAATTATTTTAGCAGTATGTGCACCTAGTAACAGCGAGTGTAAAACATTGCACGTTGTGGGATTTATACGGACAACAGTTTTATTTTTGACGAATTTTCAAACGAGCTCCATCGAGTGTTCCAACCAACTAACAAAACAATTGAAGTTTAAAATTCGTTTTGCTTTTTATACAATTTTGAATATTAGAGATCTTTTTTTAAGAGATAAATTTTTAAAAGGCAATTTTATTTCGAGAATTGGCAATACACTTTTACCGAGCGACTTATTTTAAACGCTACGACTAATGCCCGGCCGGCAGAAGAAAATCCAACCATGCAATTTGAATAAAAAATTGTCTCGTATTTTTCTAAAATACTGTTCAATTCGATAACAAAGAAGATCCTAATGAAACTATTAGCCGAAAAACCTGAAAAATGTTGATTACAGTTAGCTTAGAGAGCTGTAGGGAAGAATAACAAAAGGCTCGAATGCGGACCGAAAGGCAATAAGCGGTAAACAATACGCGCCTCGATATTATCCGATTTTCTCTTCGCACTTATATTTTCCTGGTAGATATCGCGATAGAGATGGATGTTTTTTTTTTGTATTCTTGTCGATTGTTTAGAATAGCGAACACTGAAATAATTGCGAAGGACCTACAAGTACTGTGTTTTTCAGTCTCTAATTAAAGTTTTATTCTGCATTTGCTGAGATTTCTTTTGAATCACCCGAATAATGTTACTTGTTTCAAATATATGTCATACATAACCATCGACTGAATTTATACAAAATACCGGCCATATTCTTCGTGGTGAAATATTTTTATCTGTCGGACATATTTCAAACGAGTTTAATAGGTATATTTTTTGTTTGCGAGATAACTTTCCTTTGATATCTTTACAACATATCGGTTGTAGTTAACATAAATCATTCGTGAATGTGGTCGCTACTCTATATAGTGGTGTCACGCGATATCGAATAGCTTTTGGCCCATCTCTATTCGTCCATAGATATATCCTCTAGAGTAAACGCTTCGGAAAACTGTATAAAATATAAAAACCGTTTATGGTGTTATCCAAACTGTTGCCTCCAAAAAAACTATAGTGATAAAGCGTTATAGTTATTGCATCGTTTTTATTACTTTAGGGAAATTTTGAGCTTCTTTGTTTTATGGTATCGGGAGATAGTTTGGAAACTATCATGTTTTACCTGATAACATCGTAATCTATGTGGCCTTGGTAACTTTTATCCGATACTTTTCAATATTATATATAGGAAACTATTTCGGCTGGATTATTAGTAAGAAAACAAAATATGGATTCCTCAGTATTTACCCAAAATAATAGTTAAAGTTTAATTAAAAATGTCAAATCTAAATCAAACTCTATATTACTATTGGTCAAATGGTGATTTGACCAATAGTTTAGTAGTTCAGAAAATACGTACCGCCTCAGAAAAGTGAGATTAGGCTGGTACGTGACTTTTCCTGTTTCATGCTTGCCCTTTCTTGAGAGTTTTTCCATTTGGTCTATTTATTTTGGTCGGTTTTTCTTTTGTTTATGGTTATACCTAGTTCGAGTTTAAGAACTAAATAGATAATTCTCATCATTGCAATTACTATAATTAAAGACTGCCTCGTTGGTCTTGTTGGTTGTAAGTGACCATAAGGACCTGGTTTCAATTCTGGCAAAGTGTTTTAGGTTTTTCCATCAGGAATTTCTTAGTAGTGGCTTGCTTCCTATTACACGGGATTTAAACTTATCTGGTAAAATGAGAGTGTACTATATAAATGGGTATGCCTCTGCCTCACCCTTTGGGAATTAAAGATGTGATGTTATGTTATATACACATATTCTATCATCATCTCAAGAATCCAGAAACATTAGTTTATATCAAGAAATATTCCCACTAAATAAACCTAAAAATATCAGCTGATTGTTATCATCAATATTACGTAAGTAATCTTTTTTCCCAATCTATAATGAACGAAGGGCTCAGTCATCCAGAACAGAGTGAAATGACTCTAGACTCCACAGAACTTGCTACATTATTGATTCAGCAAAGTACGGATTGACTAACAATGAGAGTTTCATACCGCTCTGAATACATATTCATCCATTGTTCCCCGAGCCCGAGACAACTTAGTACACAGACATAGACGCAGATCCATTTATTACATTTCAGTTTTATACAAGCACCTGGGACCTGGGCCGTGTCAATTAAAGAAATACGGCGCGGCTTTTCTTCGAGATCGCTTTGAGTCTACCTCGGAGCGTCAAGTAATAAAATAATTAAATCCGAGTCTCCCTATCAATTCCAGTCAGTATCGAAAAGCGTTAATAACGCTTGCGAAGGCGACTGTGCGGAAAATGCGTTTAATATTTTACCTGCAAAACTACTTTAGCCTTTATGAAAATTTGCGGACTATTTTCGGTAGAGACCTCGATTATTAAAAGCGTATGAATATAAAATAAATATTGATGCACTTTAAATTCAGAAAGGCTGTGTAATATTTACTTTTAACCGACTTCAAAAAGGAGGAGGTTCACAATTCGTCTGTATGATTACTCTTTTGTTTTGCATGTTTGTTCCGCGATATCTCCGGCAACAGTGGATACATTTCAAAAAATCTTTTTTCAGTAGATAGCGTATACGATAGGGGTGGTTTTACGTAAATTTTATTTACTCTACTAAGGTATGTTTGGCGTTAGCCTCGATAATACGTTTTTAATCCACATTGTATATCTAGATGACATTCTACTGTTTCCTATCACTGTTGCTTACATAGCAAGTGGTGTGGGGTAGGTATCATAACTTAGAAGAGAAAACCTCAAACTTTTATCCAAAAAAAATCAACTGACATCCGAAAAAAGCACTACAAAGTGAAAAATAACTTTAACTTTTTTGAGAAGAAAACTTTCTTTTTATAATGAATTTCGTTTTCTGGTAAACGCCACAACAATTTATGCTAGCTTCTGACATTGCACTTTACACTTTTATTTTACTTTTCTTTTGCATTTTAGTCTGTGCTAAATAAATGTGTTTTCTTTCTATTTTCATATTTTTAGTATGAATTTAATACTGATCTGTTCCGTCGGACGTTCGGGCAACAAAGTTAACTTATTTAAAAACTTTATGCGAGTATGTTATAGAGAGTTCGACCGAAGAAATTATTACTTGAAAGTTATGACTTGGAGAAGATTGTTAGAAAGAGACAGACGAGGCCAGACGTCCTTCACTTGCCGGTCCCGAGAGAGACGCAATACTCTATCAAGGTTTATTTATGTATGTCAGTATAAGGCTGTGGCCAGACGAATGATTCTGTCGTTCAAAACGAGTCAAGATATTTACGTTCGATGGAATTTCCTCTTTTTTCGGTCATAATTCTCGAGTGAAGTTAAGATTTCCCATCCAAAAAAAAGGATTGCTCTTAAGCAATCCTTTTTTTTTGGATAGGAAATCATCAAATGACGTCTCCCGCTCTTGGGCAGAGCGGGAGGGCGTGCCAGACTTTAACTGACTAAAACCCACCCGTGTTCATTCAGTTGCCCATGTGCCAGGTTCACGGTGTCTCTTTCGAACAATCTTGCGATCTTAAGAATTGTATAAAATACCAGTGACTTATTATGGACAGCGTCAATAACACCAGGTTGGCCCGTAAAATATCATTAGGAACATCTGAAGTGTTTAAATCAAATGGAAATTTAATGTGACATCTCATCACAATAATTATACGTTCCAATTCTTGCTACAACGTTGTAAAATTGATTCATGTGTCAATTTGGCTAAGAGAAGTAGAATTACTTTGTTTTACCCGACTTCTAAAAGGTTCTCAATTCATCCTTTATTTTGATTGCAATTGTGGATTGATTGGGTTTTTTTAAGAGGTAGGTATATGCGTCAGGCGTGATCTCATAATTATATGAAGCATAAATCTAAATCGGTATTTTTTACATAGCAAGTATACGAATTGGTAAGTATCATAATTAAAAAAGGAAAAATTGTAAAAAAAATATACAATAAAAAACGCAACACACTTCCAAAAGAAAAAAGAAACAAAGTGAAATATACTTTCGGAAGTCGGTGACAAGAATCTAAAATACAGATCCAAAGACACTGATTTCCGAAATTAAAGTTATTTAAAGTTATATTCAATTTGTAGTGTTATTTTTGGAAATCAGTGGTTATTCTTCGTAACTTTTTATTAACCGACTACAATTTTACACACAATTAAATCCTTACTGATCATGTATGTTTGTAGAACCGCCAAAATGGTTTTTTTTAAATTTAAAAATCAAACTTACCTGCCAGAAACCTACTGACAATAATCTCCTAACACACTAACACACTCCAAAGATTTCATTTAATTAAACAGATGATCTCAGACAAATAATCCTTAGAAATAAAGTAAAAGAACCACACTTTAACCAAGAGATGACACGTCTCCTTGATGAACAAATGACCGCCGGCAATAAGATAACGAGCGACTGTCGGTGAACCGCGCTTACAGGACATGTCACATTTATGGTACAAGACCCGCAGTAATCTATACTATATATAAGGTGTATCTATTCATACACGAAATATTTTAAGAGGTACACCTGTAGGTGGTAAAGAAGCTACAGCAAGGAAAAAAAAAAATTCTGAATGTATTTTTTCAAAATATAATATTTATAAATTATTTGACGCACATAAGAAATACTGGGTCCTTCTTATTTTTTACGGCCTGAGACACCGCGGCCAAGCTCGTGCCGTCCGGTCACCGCCCTCGCAGCGTCAGGCGGGCCATTCATAGAATTTGGAGTAAAGGTTTTATGCAAAACGTCTCAAGCAGTTTTAAAATTATAATAATTACGAAAATTCAAAAACGCTTAGATAAAAAAAAATGTTTTTGCTTCTATAGCTTCTTTATCACCTACAGGTGTACCTCTTAAAATATTTCGTGTATGAATAGATACACCTTATATACTATATAATATTATAAAGCTGAAGAGTTTGTTTGTTTGTTTTATTGAACGCGTTAATCTCAGGAACTACTGGTCCGAATTGAAAAAATATACTTTTGTGATGGGTAGCCTATTTATCGAGAAAGGCTATAGGCTATATAACATTAAGCTACAACCAAGAGGAGTGGAGTAGTAATGAAAAATGTTGCAAAAACGGGGAAAATCGCACGGGTAGGCGATTCGACGCGACGGGAAGGGTCGGGGGAACAAGAAATTTAACGCGGATGAAGTCGTGGGCAGAAGCTAGTATGGTATAATACCGTTTATTTATTTTATTCGACACCTAAAACAAAGAAACACGGTAAAAAGAAGTTGTTAAAATATCTAAAAATTAATGGCAAAATTACATACGTCTTAAAGTCGATGCATGACGACACGGCTTACGTGGTCGTGAGTTCGAACCCAAGCATGCGCTTTACTTTGTGTAAATTATTTCATCAATTATAGAGCATTAAACCTACACTCCTTCTACTGCAATTGCTTTCATCGATCACGTAAAAAGTACGAACATTTTATAAGTACATACGAGTAGTTGAAAGCAAAGCCTTTTGTCAAAGAGACTTAATGCCCTAAAAATCTTGCAACCGTATGCAGAGAGGCAATTGTTGAAGTTATGAATGGCTTTTCGATTTACATCGTGTGACAAAAGCATATTTCTGAACTACTTTGTCTGAATATTATGAAATTTCAGGTAGTAGTAGTAGATAAAGACTAAAATGTGACTAAAAACAATAACTGTTTGTGAGAAGATTAATCTCTTTTAGACAATAATAAACTGATGGAGCTTCAATAAAGAATTAATGTAATAACGTTACATTACGCTTGTAGTTTGCAAAGGGGCACAGATGTATATTTACCCTATAAGTACTATTTTTTACCAGTTTCCATTTTATTAAGTCCTTGCATCATAATGCGTTTCGCATGCAATCTGTACTATCTATACTTGATATTATAAATGCGAAAGTAGCTCTGTCTGTCTATTACACTTTCACGACTAAACCACTGACCGATTTTGTCGAATTTTGGTACGGGATAAGTTTAAACCCCAAGAAGGGACATTGACTACTTTTATTCAGCGACTTCGGCTGCGTCTGTGATAACCGACATTTACACAGACAAAGTTGCAAGCAAAAACTAGTACTTATTTACGATATTTTATTGCATAATGTAGGTTACCCTACAAAATATCTATATTTTTTTAATTGAAGAAATACTGATTCTACTTACGTACAAACTTATTGACCATAATAAAGATCAAATATCGTTCAATTTCGATTATGTTAAATCACAATTTTCTATTCGGCTTTTTGTTCATCATTTGTCTATTAGATATTCCGAGTGGTTGCCTTAAGGGCTTCAACATAATACCAGAGTATCATAGCCATACCCCGATTAGTGTCATTGTCACCTCACTCGATGTTTCTAATAGCCCGGTCTTAAGTAACGTGAGGGATTAGTTTAGAACCCAAATGTCAACTATCTTAGGTCTGAACTAGAATATTTAAGTGCTATGTGTACGCGTATTTATATTGAAATATTGATAAGTTTATGTAGTAGGATGTATTGTATCTATACTAATATTATAAAAAGGAAAAATTTGTATTTTTGTTTGTTTGTTTGTTTGTAATGGATAAACTCAAAAACTACTGAACCGATTTAAAAAATTCTTTCACCATTAGAAAGCTACATTATCTACAAGTAACATAGGTTGTATTTTATTTTAGAAAAAATAGGGGTCCGTAAGATATTTGAGTTTTTCGGAACCAAGGTGTAAAAAAACATCCAATAAAGCTCCTTATTTGGCGTACGCCACTTAAACTATAAAAGAATTCAAAGTCGAGGTACCAGGTTATCATAACTTGACAGTAGTTTACCAAGTCTGTTTTGTCAGTTAGAAAACGCTTTATGCCGTTGACGTACCAGGTTATCATAACTTGGTAGGAGCTAACCAAACATATGAGTGTCAGCTAGAAAACGCTTACCAGACCACCACCACCAGGTTGTCAAACATGGTAGGTTTATTACAACATTTATTGAATCTAAGGCGATACGAAAATCGCTGGGTCAGCTAGTGTACATATAACCATATTGTTGCTACGGAGTTACCCAGTAACAGGGTTGTTAAGGCCGGGTAGGCAGTCGCTCCATGTAAAATACTGGTATTCAGCTGCATACGGTCAGACTGAAAACCAACCCCAACATAGTTGTGAAATGCCTGGGCAGAAGATGATGTTCCTATGGATTCGGTTTTTAACCCTGATGACCTACTTATTTATCCTCAAGTTTTTTGAATAGAAATTTCCTTGTTATTTCGATCTACACATTACATCAAGAAATAAGTGAAAATCCTGCACTTTGGTGCCAAATAGACCCAGACTGAGCTTCGGAAAAAGAATTCGCCATACAAAACAAAAATACAAAAAGTTTGAAATTAAATGTCTTATGACAGAAAACCCCAAGTCCTCCTAATTGATGAGCTGGTACACATACCACTACCTATGTATAGTTGTATACCTACTGCGTGTGAAAAGCCTCCTCACCCTCGTAGGACGAATCCATACATCGTTCGCTCGAAGACATTAAGTACCGACGTTTTGCCAACCCGTCTGGCCTGACCCTTATCACTTATTGTTACGATCTGCGGAAGATAAACAGCTGATACCTTCTATTGTTTTCTGATTTCCTGGTACACGAAAGCCGTATGGGTCCCATAGATTATGGTTATATCCATTTGTTATCGTTATCCAATGATGTGGAACAAACAAAGGTCCCACACAAACTTCATGTAAGTATTTGGGTATATGTTTGTTAGTAAAAGTTATTTGAATATGTGTTTAAATAAATGTGTCGGTAGATAAACGAATGTCACATAAACTGCATATATAAACTTTAGTCCTTTTTCCCATGGGGATAGGCAGAAACTACGGAATGCCATTTGCTTCGATCTTGACATACTCCCTTTTGCCTCGTTTAGATTCATACATTTGGTCATACACGATGAAGAACATCCGCAATAAGGTCACTAAACCAGTGTTACTTTTTCTAAAATCAAGTATAATAACAAGTTCTTTTTGTCATATAAACTTATTATACAGACAGAATAATCACTAATAAAATTGGTAACAGCTAGGCAGCATTATTTTCTATATCATAAGGGAAATATTCTACGCACAAGCCTCTAAGCAGTTAAGACGAGTAGTTTATTGGCATTAACATGTCTGTCCACAACATGTGCCTCCGCAAAATATGCTATCTTCCGTTGTAAGAACTGAGAAGTAAGATTTTATTATTGTCTATTCATTAAATCAGCCCGTAATCATTTAGGCTGACATACGTCCACTGCTGGACATAAGCCTTCTTCAAGCGTCGCTATACCGACTGGTCTAAACATGGACATTAGCATTAAAAGGCAAGGTCTTAATTACCACACCTGGAAAAGAAAATAGTGATTTATTTTCTTCTTGTTACCCACTGAAGAATGTCGTTTGACCTGGCTCCCATGGTTTTATAGCACTCACACTTTTGCCAACGTTTGGTTTTTTAGTAGGCGGAAACTTCATTTCGATCCAGCCCGTCCCTTGATGCCCTCTACCAGCGATGGCCTAAACCAAGGTCCGTACTTCACAGGGGGAGCCCTTAGCGAGTAGTTGCTCTAGTTTTAGGTTTTTTTAAGCCCTGGCCTTAATTTATCAAGGTAGCCACAGGCAGGTCCGGTTGAGCAGGCGACAACCTCATAGGTAGACCTGCGAGATGACATTCCAAAACAAAGTTAGTGGAAACTGCACAGCTAACCCATATCTATTAATTATTATTATCTCTCTAATTGTAAACTGGGTTACTAATACAGAAAGTGCAGAGTCCCTGCAATTGTGACCAAACTTCGTATAACTCTGCTAATTAGTCCAGAGCTCCTAATAAAAAGCTGTAATTGGTCAGCGGTGACACACACATTGAATGCAGACGTGATGGTATTCAATCAATTAGATCTGTAGGGGTGTGACTTGATAGTAGGACATATTGTTATTTGCAATAAAATAGCACTTTGAAAGACAGCTGTAATGTATAGCCACCACTTTAAATATATGTAATCCTAGTATTTCCAGTGGCTTCGCCCGCGTAGAGGTCGAAAATTATCCAAAGGAAAGATCAACCAGGATCATCAGGATTTTATCAAGGAAAAGATCTACCGGGATAATAAGTATCCTGTACGCCAAATTCTATCCAAATCCGTTAAGCCATTTTGCGCGTTTAAAAACTTTCACATTTATTATATTAGTAGGATTAGCAGACATTTACATACATAAATGAGTACGTAAAATTACATTTTTTTATCTCTTGGGTAAGCAAATTTAAAGAACAACAACTTCTACGATCTTTATATACTCCTTCTGCTACGCTTACGTTCATACTTCTGGTCATACACTCTCACCGGATGTGAGTACTAGGCACCTGACCTTTCGAAGGAACATCAACCAATAAGGTATATTAAATGTCACCTCCAGCGTTTGCACTAAATCTGCCTTATAAATGCTAGACAGACTTTGCTGGACATCATCATCACCAAACATATTGTGATTTTGATGATATCTTTTACTGTTGGGTGAACTAAACGTCACTATTAACGTTTCCCTAACTTTTTTGGAAATAAAAGCGTGACATCATATATTTGACTAACAAACAACTGGGACTTGAAAATCTAAAGTGCCTAGCATCATTTCGACATGTAATTACAGCGCGTTGGCTTTTCAATGTGCTAATGTTTTGAATATTGGATCAATTGAAATGAACATTCGGCTGTTCGGGGTTTCAATTAATTTATGATCGATTCATACTTTGGTTTGGCGTGGCTTGCTAAACTGTCTGTGAGCGTCATTTGCAGAATAAACATTTTGAATATTAGAACCTTTGTGTCGTGACCATGAAATTCGAACCTTATCTGTGGTTTTATTGGTGGACATTTTGCATCTCTTTTGAAATCTGGGCGCCTGGTACTCAGAGCAGTATGGCAATGCTTCTTCTGTGATTACAGTAACCATCATTCAGATTGTCAAAAGACAAGTAAATTACTAGCTCATCGTTGCGATTTATTACAATTTATGTCACATCTATTTACTTATTTTTTACTAGTTATTGCCCGTGACTTCGTTGGCGTCCAGCCTTTGCAGGTAATGTGGTCCTCTCTGTGTGCCAAATTTCATCTAAATCTGTTAAAAAGTTTAGCGTTAAAGCGTAAAAAAACTAATAACTAGGGGTTATCCACCGGTCGAAATTCGACAAAAATTTCTTTTAAATTTTAACCGGATCAACAATAATCAAAAATATTAGCTTTTTGCACTCCTTTTACATATAAAATTTAACTGTGCCAAGTTTCACATTCGTCTAACCATGTAACTCTTGTGAAAAGAGGTACAAAGTTTTTGCTTCACGTATTAATATAGGGAAGACTTCCGACCTTCGACTGTCAAAGATCTACGAAAGACAACCGGGACCAAGGGCTTAACGTGATTTCTGAGACACAGACGAGATAATACGATATCTCTTGATAAGACTGGTTATTAGAGTTTCAGGCTTCCGACGACCCGTAACCACCGTCGAAGATCCACAAAGTTAACCGTGATCAACAGCTTATCGTGCCTTCCGAGACACAGAGGGGTCTTGATGTATAAAAGTGGTCACCCATCCACGGACCAAAAAGGTAACATTTAGAACTCGCCGGGCTACCATCCGTTTAAGTAGTAAGAATCTTTTCAGGGTTAACTACGAGATGTCCTACATAAAAAAAAAAAAACCACGGGCCAAACGTGGCAAGCGTAAGTAAGCTACAAGCCCTTCTTACTCACCTATTTACTACTGAAACGTACTACAAAACGACGTTATTTAAATCGCTGATATTTAATGTACCGAACGTAACCCACGTTTAATATTCAGGTCGCTAAATTCACCTTATCTAACCCCCAGGGATAATATAGAGTATAGATAAAAGTAGAATTTATAATTATTTAATTATGAACACGTATTATTTAGGCGAGCTGAATGCGAAATGTGTTTGTGGATAGATAAAATACTTACGAAACTGTTTCCTAAACGAAAAAGGTTGTAAAATGTGGTCGATTTTGGTTGGCTGAAGAAGATAATGGATACTTGGGCAGAAAGGTCTGTTTAAAGTTTGAACTTAACACAGACTTCTGCAGTCCCTGTACAAAAGGATTTTATAATATCTTTACATTTGCACAAATCAATAAAATTGTTGTATCTGTTTGAATTGTCAAAAAAAAAAAAAAATTTACTAAATGCAAGCAATGAAAGTACATATTAAAGTACAATACGAATTGTTAAAAAAAACATGTGGACCCGATTCAGATACGACGGTCTGTACTTTTTTTTTCAACTGCAAATGTATCGTCGTGTATCTTTATTTGAACCTCGTTATTGGCTTCAGCATATTCGAAAACCATTATAACTTCACCCATGGTGCAATCAGAACATTTTTGTCATGGCTCTGCTGTGGAGATTGCTTTTTCGTGACGAGCCGAGTTCTACAATTTCACTCTTACCGTTTCGTTCCAAAACAATTTTTAATTTTTTTTGTCTGTATGTTGCAGTTATTCTCCGAAACGGTTCGATAGATTTTGATACACAGCTTTTCGTTGTAAGCGTTCGTTGAAGTTGTATACTTTCGATTGGCTTTAGTAAAAACTGATATTTTGATATTACAAACAGATACGTCAATTACATTTATTTGTATAGTTTAAGGTTGTTAATGTGTTAGTATGTTTCTGTGTTACTTAAATCAAAGGGACAGAGGCATTTAAATTTTAGGGCTAAGGTATTACGAGTCAAGTTACTTTCTTAGATAATTCTTAATTTAAGTTCTTTTCTTTGATACAATTTACTTCACCATATTCTTCCTTAAATTGCAAACCTCGGCGACAAATCTTCAGTTCGGTGTTCATTATTAATATCACGTAAAAGAAGGTAAAGAGGAAGGATCCTGCAATCTAGACTTATTAGATAACAGGTTTATTTGTATGCGTTCCATCCTAACTAACTTACATTCGCGTTTTTTGCCCCATGATTCAGATATCGGTTTTTAGGATTCCGTAGCCAAATGGCAAAAAACGGAACCCTTATGGATTCGTCTTGTCTGTCTGTCTATCCGTTCGTATGTCACAGCCACTTTTTTCCGAAACTATAAGAGCTATGCTGTTGAAAATTTGTAAGTAAACGTATTCTGTGAACCGCATTAAGATTTTTACACAAAAACCTTAAAATTTTGAGTCGGCGCTGAAAAATCAATGAACAAAGATCACTCAAAGCGCCGACTCAAAATTTTAAGGTTTATTATTTTTTTGCTTTTCAGTTTTTTCGGCGGTTTAATTTTTTGTTAAAAAGTTTTTATTTTATATTTTTTTGTGGCTTGAATGTACTAATAACACTTGGCAAGGTATACCCCATCCAATGAAAAAAGAATTATCAAAATCGGACTACTCTGTATAAAGTTATGCGTGGTTATACATTACAATCAGTGAGTGAACAATCAATCATCCCCTGTTTTCCGACCCTTGGGGTTCGATTTTGTTTTCCAAATTTATATGGGACCACCTTGGGAGTATATCCTTTCCAATAAAAAGAAGAAAAAGAAGAATTATCATAATCGAACTACCATGTACAAAGTTATGCGTGGTCATACATAAAAAAAAAATATACGCGTCGAATTGATAACCTCCTCCTTTTTTTTTCGTCGGTTAAAAATAGAAAAAACAATAATAAAATTTGGGGTTCCCCATACTTAGAACTGAAACTCAAAAAAATGTTTTTCATCAAACCAATACGTGTGCGGTATCTATGAATAGGTCTTCAAAAATGATATTGAGGTTTCTGATATCATTTTTTTCTAAACTTAATAGTTGGCGCGAGAGACACTTCCAAAGTGGTAAAATGTCCCACCTGTAACTTCTAAAATAAGAGAAAGATAAAACTAAAAAAATACATCATGTACATTACTATGTAAACTTCCACCGAAAATTGATTTGAACGAGATCTAGTAAGTAGCTTTTTTTAATATGTACGTTATAAATTGTAAACCGCAATTTACCTTTCATTTAATCAACTCAAATATAAAATTAAAAAAAAAACTTTAATTTCATAAACATAAACCTTATACATAAATCGTGAATACCTACAGGTTTGTACGGAACCCTTGGTGCGTGAGTCCGACTCGCACTTGGCCGGTTTTTGTTAAGGAGATTGGGAGAGAGATCGTGCGGTAACTATTACTTCATACAAAAATATGTCGCTACCTTGGGGTAGAAAGGTAGTAAAAGCCATAAACCCTACTTTACAGGACGAGCAAAAAACAAAATTTTAAAAACATTTTGGCTAATAACTTTTTTGTTCTTATAGGTATATTGACCCTATTACGTGAGATTTGTTAATTCATTATGTTCTTTGCAATGGAAAACCTTATTTTATTGTCAGTATCTTAGTTTAGAAGTTAGCGTGGATTTACGACCAATGTTTTTTAGAAAAATGGTTTATACATCCTATAATTATTTGATTTGTTACATTGTAATGTTTTAGAAAATATGGCATTACTCCCAATGATCATAGCAAAAAAAGTATTTTTGGTTCTTACATCATAAATTCCAACAAAAACTCTTTTTAGACGTTGAAGTAATCTGGGCCGTAACAACCATTTTTTTGCGAATTTACAAGCGTCACATAGACCAATCGATAGAGCTGAAAATTCTGAATAAGACTGCATTCATAACTCATTTTGGGTAAAATGGTTTATACGACCTTTCTACCCCGAGGTGTCGATGTTTTAAAGTAGTAGTATATAATTTAGTAATATACATATAGCTTATTAGTCTGATAAAGGTACATTGTTACGGTCATTTATTTATCCAATTTTGTCTACAACCTTTGCGAGAGTTGGAATTTTAAATATACTTCTCATTATCTGCCTAACTTTTTCTCAACTACATGTTGGAGTTGGTTTCCAGTCTAACCAAATGCAACTGAATAATATTATTTTTCATCCCCCATCTCGGAAAGAGTATTTTTGCCCTACGATATCTGAGTGCAAAAGCCGTTTTTATCCGCTAGGGGATAAAGTAAATTGAATTTAGAACATCGTGTGCACTAAGTTTGTAAATTCAAAACATCATTAAACCTATTCCTATTCTTCTACCTCTATGGTGCCGAATTTATCATACAACCTTTTTCTAATTTGTTAAAAACTCAGACTCGGAACCATATTGGTGTACTTTTTAGGGTTCCATTGCCAAATGGCAAAAAACGGAACCCTTATAGATTCGTCATGTCTGTCTGTCTGTCTGTCTGTCTGTCTGTCTGTCTGTCTGTCTGTCTGTCTGTCTGTCTGTCCGTCCGTATGTCACAGCCATTTTATTCCGAAACTATAAGAGCTATGCTGTTGAAACTTGGTAAGTAGGTGTATTCTGTGAACCGCATTAAGATTTTCACACTAAAATAGTAAAAAACAATAAATTTTGGGGTTCCCCATACATAGAACTGAAACTCAAAAATGTTTTTTTTCATCAAACCCATACGTGTGGGGTATCTATGAATAGGTCTTCAAAAATGGTAATGAGGTTTCTATTATCATTTTTTTCTAAACTGAATAGTTTGCGCGAGAGACACTTCCAAAGTGGTAAAATGTGTGTCCCCCCCCGTAACTTCTAAAATAAGAGAATGACAAAACTAAAAAAAATATATGATGTACATTACCATGTAAACTACCAACAAAAATTGGTTTGAACGAGATCGAGTGAGTAGTTTTTTTTTTAAAACGTCATAAATCTTAAACCGCAATTTACCTTACATTCAATCAACTGAAATATAAAAATTAAAAAATATATATATTTTTAAACCGAAAATACCTACAGGTTTGTACGGAACCCTCGGTGCGCGAGTCCGACTCGCACTTGGCCGGTTTTTTTAATTTACTTTGAGCGCCCCATTTTCTTTTCACGTCACTAACAAAAATATTACACTCTACTTAGGCAGCTGTAGCAACTTTACTTTCAATTTTTCTTAATTATACCTAAGTATTATTTGAAATAATTTAAAGATAATTCTGTAATACTTACCTATCACAATGTAGTACCTAATAAATATTAATACCTAAACTGAAATAAAAGTATCTTGTGATTGTAAATGCTTTTTTTGCATTTAGTCATTTCCTCGCTGAGGTGGGATGAAAAGTTACGTGTTGCACTCGAGTGCAAAGATTTTTCACCTCTTGCTCTTTTGATTCCCTCGCTAATGCTCAGGATTCTAATTTTTGAATCACTCGCTGCACTCGTGATTCAATTTTAGAATCCTTCGCTTGCTCGGTCATCAAAATTGAGCACGTAGTTAAAAAGCAACTTTGCACTCTTGTATAACAAATAACTATTATATAGAGCGACTGCCTATTTGACCTCCATAACGCAACACGCATAACCCATGGTTTATTTTTTGGATCTGACATCATCAAATGATATCTCCCGCTCTAGGGTGGAGCGGAAGGGCGTGTCAGACTTTTACTGACTAAAACCCACCCGTGTTCCTTCAGTTGTCCATATGCCAGGACCACGGTATCGCTTTCGAACAAATCTCGCGGCCCTGGCATTCTCGTGACCCTGGCAGAGGAACCCATGGTTGGGACAGGTTGTCAGGCATTTGGGCTTCTGACAACCCGTAACGACTGCCAAAGATCTATGAATGACAGCCGGAACCAGCGGCTTATCGCGCTTTCAGAAAAACAGTTAAAAATATAGTCTACTAGCTTCTGCCCGCGACTTCGTCCGCGTCAAATCATTTGCTCCCCTGACCCTTCCCGTCACATCGCAGCCTGCCAGTTTTCGTCATTTTTGGTTGCTGCTCCTCTCCTTTTGATCGTAGCGTGATGTTATATAGCCTATAGCCTTCCTTAATAAATAGGCTACCCGACTCAAACAGATTTTTTCAATTCGAACCAGTAGTTCCTGAGATTAGCGCGTTCCACCCCCCAATTTAGGGAAGTGGGGCGTTAGAAAGAGACAAAAAGTAGTCTATGTCACTCTCCATCCCTTCAACGTGTTTGAGACATTGAGTGAATTTTCATCAAAAACCAAAAGTCATTTTTTCAAATTAAGACTTTTCGGACGTCAAAATTACAACCAAAACGCCCGCCGTTCACCACTTCCAAGTAGTTTAGGTGGGAAAACGAAGTGGCGCAACAACCTCTCCAGCTGCAATGTTTTTTACAGTGTCCTAAGTACAAAAGTATGCAGCGCCGCGCTGCTACGCCCGGCCTACGCGGCTACGCTTGACTTCTATGCGGCTACGGCGTAGGCGAGGTTAGGCTACGAAAACATCCGCCACTCTAGTCAAAGAGGTTTTTCACTGCTGGTTTTTCTAAAGGCCCCGTACATACACGGTGTACGGTATACATACACGGTGTGAATAAATTAGTTTTAACCTCTAAGTCCCTGAGATACCACATCTGGTATCGACACAATGGTTTTTTAATTGTGTCTGTAATTACGGTAATTGACTGGTTAATATTACTGAGTGTACATAAATTGGTTTTTATAGAATCAACATCATCATTTACCTAGCTTTTTCCAAACTATGTTGGCTACCTGTGTAACTGGATGCAGCTGAATACAAGTATTTCACATAGAGCGATAGCCTATCTGATCTCCACAACCCAGTTACTGGGTAATACGATACCCCTTGGTAAGACTGGTTGTCAGACTTTCAGGTTTCTGATGACCCGTAATGACTATCGAAGATCTACGAATTAACATGTTTTTCGAGGCATAGCATGACACCTCCTTCTTGGTATGAAAAGATGGTGACCCATCCACGAAGTAACCGCGTCAAGCGTAGCTTAACCTAACTGATCGATCCATGCGGCTGTTATTAAGCATCCACAAGCTCTTAAAAATGCGCACCAAACTTTCTAACTCTGACGGTTTATTTTCTGACTTATGCAAACGCAATTTGTATTTGCAAAGAGAACCTACAGTATACAGAACTCATATGCAAACACTAGACTTTCAGAAGAGAAGCAATATATATGTCGCCGCGGAGATTATTCGGCCGTTAATTAAGTTGATTTTGTTTTATAACAGTACCTATCACTATTTAGAGAAGTTTTATGTTTATTAATAAATACCTTCAGATTTGGTTGGTAATGATTTTGGCATCAAGTTAATGTCAAAATCATGACTAATTAAATCTAGTAACGCTCCTAAAATTTAATACTGATTGTTTTAAATATCTCGTTATTTTGGAATATTGTTTTGTAAATAATAATGCCTAAAACTTACTTACTTTTTTAAAATGTGACGATTAAACGTCATCTTACTTTTGGCGGTAAAAACGGTGTGATTGACGTTTGTTTTTGGCGGGGCGTCCGAGTTAATAAAAGGCGCAACTTGAGCGCGGAGCTCACTTTGGTTGCCGATTTTGAACGAGGAACATTGTGAGTAAAACCTATGTCTGTTTGATTAAACACATTATTGAATTAATTAGTTTACTTGTTTTTATTTTACTGTAATCCTTGTGTTTGCCTTATAGATCAAATGTAAAATGCATTGTAGCTGTAGCAGAACCGATGACCAGAATAAGGTCAGCGGTACTGCATATTTTTGAAAATAACTTCCCTGTCTCAACTGCGACATATATATATTTTATATTCAAATTGCAAGTCGTCCGGTGAGGTTTGGCCGTGCAAGCAGTTTGCAGTGTGCTATTGAATTTAGAAACTTTATGAAACCGTAAGTTGATACTTGTTCTCTGCCATATTGCCACCTGTAGGTAATACTGAAGTAGGTGTTTTGACCATCCGACAATAATTGTGACAGATTATGCAGCTGTTTTCGGTATGTTAATCCTTTTTTTGTGGGTGGGAAAACATCAAATGACGTCTCCCGCTCTGGCTGGAGCAGAAAGGCGTGTCAGGTTTTTACTGACTAAAACCCACTCGTATTCCTTAAGTTGCCTATACGCCAAGGTCATGGTAAGGTATTTTAATCCTACTATCCTACTAATATTATAGAGAGTTTCTGTTTGCGTGTTTGGATATTTATTACTCAATCACGCAAAAACCGCTGAACGGGTTTCGATTTTTGGCACACAGATAGTTTATAACCTACATTAGCGCATAGGTTACTTTTATACTGGTAGTTCATTCCCATGGGATAATTTTCAACCTCCACGCGGACGAAACCGCTGACTAAAGCTTGTGCAGTATAAAACGTTCAACGGTCACACAATTATGGCTGTCTAAACACCACACCACAGGTTGATGTCTTATGGTGGTATTCTTGAAACTGTAATGGCAAATACTGGTGAAAATTACAGATTTTTATGACCGTTCATTAATGTCGTCTATCCCACAATGTTTAAAAACTAAGTTCTTCAATCTGTGCGGCCTCTCCGTAATGGCATGCGGTGCCGAAACGTGAACATTGACAGTTGGGCTGGTCGACAAATTCAAGGTGCTCAACGCGCTATGCTCGGAGTTTCTTTGAAGGATGTCATCAGAAATACAATTAAGCTTGCAGAGTAAGCAAATTGATGAGGCAGTGGGCTAGCCATGTTTGTGGAAGGGCCGATGGTCGGTGGAGCAGCCGCAGTGTCCAGCATTGGACGGCGATAGGGTGAGTTCAATTAATCGGAAATGTTTACCTAGGAAACCCAAACTTTAATGAGCGATAAACTTTATCTATCAACGACAACTGTGCTGATTAAACTTTCTCTCTTTTAAAAACAAACACAAATTTTCAAAGCTAAAATAATCTTCAAAATAGCTAAAACCCATCTAACCTCACTGATTAATTTTCCTTTCAAAGCGAAAGTATCTTCAAAATCGATAAAACTCTAAATTGCTCAGAGTCTCGATAACCATCCAATACACAAAGTAGAAACATAAACAACATCGGTAGATGACCGGGCAATATTTCCCGTCGGCGCCTACATTTTAGCAAATTGTTATTTCTTTGCATGATTTATTCTGCAAAGCTTATTTTATACCAGGATAATATGAAATCAATACATGCTGTCTTGGTGATAGAATGTTGTCGGAGATAAATACATACATTTTTAAGAGGATTCGTTGTGTATGTGCTTACGGGAGCGAGCATTTAAATTAAGAAGTGTCGTAACGTGAGATTGATTTGAAATTGTGTTGTTAAGAAAATTGAGGAAGGCGCGCTTTTTGAAGCAGGTGTAGGTATATGGCCGCGCTGAAGTAATTACCGATGTTACGCAAGTAATTTTGTTTGAAAAATCAATACCTATTGAATTATTGTCTTCAGACACTTTAGAAGAAATAAAAGTAAGAAAACAGAGAAGAAACTGAGTGTTTGTGAATGTGAAGACAATATTTTAGACGTTAGAAAATGCATAATACATAGATTGGAAAAAACCATACTATTTTCTTTTTTTTCATTGACAACAACATGCAACTAGCCACACTGCACTGGTTAAATCTTCAAATAGCCCATTATTGATAGAGAAATGAGAAAAAAGATTTCTTAACATTAATAAAAAGAAGAAAAATAATCTTTCAAAAACCTTTTTATCGTCGAAGCGACTTACTAAAAACCGGCCAAGTGAGAGTCGGACTAGCGCACCGAGGGTTCCGTATAAACCCGTAGGTATTCTCGGTTTATGCATAAGGTTTATGTTTATGAAATTAAACGTTTTTTTATTTTTACTTTTATATTTGAGTTGATTGAATGATAGGTAAATTGCGGTTTACGATTTATGACGTATTAAAAAAAACTACTTACTGGATCTCGTTCACACCAATTTTCGGTGGAAGCTTACATGGTTATGTACAGACGCCAACACATCAAGCTACTACAATCTGTCAGATTTCTTTGATAGATTTTCGACTTTATTTCTAGAGCATTAGGTTCAAGGTTCATTGGGAAAAATTGACAGTTTCGGGTAGCTTGACCTGGTGGCGTCTGTACATCATAATTTTTTTTAGTTTTATCATTCTTTTATTTAAGAAGTTACAGGGGGGGGGGGACACATTTTCCCACTTTGGAAGCGTCTCTCCCGCAAACTATTCAGTACAGAAAAAAATGATGTTAGAAACCTCAATACCATTTTTTAAGACCTATTCATAGATATCCCGCACGTATGGGATTGATGAAAAATTTTTTTTTAAGTTTCAGTTCTAAGTATGGGGAACCCCAAAATTTTTTGTTTTTTTTTTTTTTATTTTAGTGTGAAAATCTTGATGCGGTTCACAGAATACACCTACTTACCAAGTTTCAACAGCATAGCTCTTACAGTTTCAGAGAAAAGTGGCTGTGACATATAGACGGACAGACAGACAGACAGACAGACGGACAGACAGACATGACGAATCTATAAGGGTTCCGTTTTTTGCCATTTGGCAACGGAACCCTAAAAACACTCACACATACGAATCAAAGCAACCCAAGTACTTATGACACAAGTACCAGAGCTACAGAAATACGTGGAAATAAACAAGATAAAAGGCAAGATGGCGCCGTTTGGCGAGGCGTGGGCAAGTGAGTGTGATCGTGTGATGCCACTGAATATGTATGAGCACGCACATCATTTACCTGTGTTTATGTACCAGGAGGTGAGAGGATACTACAGGTTGATGTCTTAGGCCTTGTCCGCACCGCGAAATTTTTCCGCGCGAATTTTTTCCCGCAATTCTGTAACACATTGAAACTTAGACGAGTTAATTACAAATTAAAAATTCGCGCAGAAAAATCTGTGATTTGATGCAAATTGAACGCGATTGCGGTGCGGATTTATTTCCGCGCGATTTTATTTCCGCAGTGCGGACAAAGCCTTATGGTGGTTTTACTGAGTTGGAATGGAGTTTTTAAGGAAATGCAATGTTTGGGTAAAGTTTGAACGTTGGCTGCGTTGACGCCTCGTATAAAACAAAGTCGCCTCCCTCGCAAGTACGCTTAGATCTTATAAACTACCTAACGGATATTAATGTGGTTTTCATCAATATACAGAGTGATTCAAGAGGAAGGTTTATAGGAAAGAATTAAATAAATTAATTATTTTGACATCGATGTTCGATGCTTTGTTTCGGCTATTGTTTTTATTTGACAGTGTGTAACACGTTCAATCTTTCTTCATCCATCAAGAATCAAAACGAAATCGTTTGTTTCAATCCTTCAAAGCCCAGAATATAACTCACCTCCTTTAATATTTGTGTATGTAACAGAGACAATTTATCTACTGTACGCCGCGCAACGATCCTTGTCTGATCTGACGCGTAATTGAGGACCTCCTGAGAAGTGCTGCGATCCTGGTAGGTACTAGAGATGAAGAATGGATACTGTAGATCTTTTTCTCTCACTTGGAAGAGAACATTTTGAATAATGTTAGGTATTTTGTGACAAGTAGAATTTGTGTTTTAGAACAAAAATTTTATAAAACGTGGTTTCTAGAAGCAAATTTGATATCAAATCTCTTCTCATCTAATCGGTTACTAAAAATTTAACAAATGTTTGGGTCGGTCTTACTTGAAAATGGGCAGTAGCGTTCTCTATGCATTTTACCCCCACACTGCAATCGCCAACCCGCCTGCTAAGCATGGCGATTATGGCAACGCCCCCAAAATTACGGAAAGCCTATGTCCAGCAGTGGCCATCTTACGGCTCAAATGATGATCGACAAAAGTTTGAGTACCTAACCGAGGCCCCAAGGAAACATTCCTATTCCATCTACTTAATAGAACAATTCATTTTGATGAGCCTCAAGGAAATCTCTGTAGGTGTTAATTACATTACCTAAGGAAGAAAAAGAAACATCACACGTAACGTAATTAACGTATAAGTTAGACGGATCCTTAATTTTTTCCGAGATCTAGAAGTTTGTCGGAGTGTCGGCCAAATATTTTATGAGAATACTGAGTAGGTGCTTCGTGAGTACTATTGGCCTAGTGGTAAAGCCCGCGACTTACGAGTAGTCGGTCGTAAGTGCGAACCCAAGCAGGCGCTTTACTTTGTGTAAATTAATTCATCACCACTGCTCTCAAAACGGTGAAGGAAAATTAGTAAGGAAACCGGCATACGTAAGAACCAAAAATTCGAAGACATGTGGCACCTACCAAACCGCACTGGGCCCGCGTGGTGGATTATGGCCCACTCCCTCTCACCGAGAGGAGGGAACATTACAGGCTGCTGATGATGAGTAGGTGCTTCGTTCGTTTATTACATGATAATATATCAAAGGTTATTTATTTCGGTTAGTCGCGCAGAAGTGTCGCAGGTGTGCATTTAGGTGACGAGAGCTAATTTTCCGTCTACTGAACTAATTGAAGAGGCGTCCACGCAGCCGGCCGTGAAACTCGAGCCCCCATTTACTTGCTAACTATATGTTGTTGTATATTTACGCGCTTAATTTTATGCTCGACGGACATTTTGGCGTTAAGAGTCGCGGAAAATTGACTAAGGGCCGCTGGCGTCTCTTACGCTATTTTAGTAGTGTTTTTTTTTACAGTTTTCGTGTTTTTCGATTTCTGTGATTGCGATTTCTACGAAGTTTCCCTGAGGGAAATTACCAGAAAGTAGATCTAAGGTAATCTTGCTTTGTAAATCAGGTACTGTTTTTTTACATAAGATGTTAATCAGCGTATAAAAAACTATTAAAAGCTGCACCTACGTAGGATATTTTGTTGATCCGTTCCGTCTAGGGGAATTTATTACGCGCAAAACTAAGATACAACACTTTGAAAGATAATCTTATTCGCAGAATTGGTGGTGTAACAATAAGCAAAAGCTCATTACCTTATCCTATAAAGGTACACTCAACTCCCACAATTTACAAAAGATAAATTACTTTTGTTCACAAAAGTAACATATGATTACTGTACCGCCTACGTAGATAACCTTATTTGGAAGGCTTCGCCTCTTTTAATACAAATTGTATGTAGGATAAAGAATTACGATATCGGTAAATTAAATGTTAAGGTAGGAACTGACTTGCTACATTTGTTTGTATCGAGTTTTTGCAACGCGCGTGTTACTCAGCGTGTACGGACCGGCGTAACAGGGCGTAATGTAACATTCACTGCGAGCATGTTGTTACGGAACAGTGGTGGCACAGTGCTATAGGCATCGGCTTTCGGGTTGTAAGGTCGTGACTTCGAACCCAGGTAGGCGCTATAATTTGATTAAAAAATTCCATAACTACTGCTCTCAAAACGGTGAAGGCTCGTCATCGTGAGGAAACCGGCGTGTCTTAAAAACAAAACTTCGAAGACATTTGGCATCTATTAATACATCGAAAACTTCATTCATGATTTTTACCACTAAAAATAAGCGTATACCGGACTTTGCGCCTCTCAAAATAAATAACGAAATAATCAAACGATCAACCAACGAAAAATATCTTGGATTACGGGTAGACGAAAAACTAACGTGGAAATTACATATTGACCACCTGCGAAATAAATTAACATCGTTATTGGGAGCCTTACGGAAAGTAGCAAACTGTATTCCACACAAAGTACGTACTTTAATTTATAACTCGTTAGTCAAATCGCATTTAGAATACTTAATTGAGATGTGGGGATCCGCAGCAGTAACTAATTTAAATTCACTTCAAAGAGTTCAAAATAAAATAATTAAAACTCTGTTCCATTATCACTATCTCACTCCTACAAAGACGGTTTACGAAAAAACGGGACTACTAAATATTAGACAGCTATACATTTACTACACTTGCATTCTTGTTAAAAACATAACCACTAACTCAATACAAACCAACATACAGCTAAAAAAAAAACAATGTCATATAACCTGAGAAACAGATACAAAAACAAACTTGAAGTTATCAGCGTACGCACTAATTACGGTAAAAAAACCATACTGTCCGAAGGAGCACAGCTGTTTAATGATTTGCCGGACGACATAAAAGAATGCGATAACATAAACATATTTAAAACTAAGCTTAAGAAACATGTATGTAAATTGTAACTTCTAACACTCTAGAGAAAACTGTATTGTACTGTATTACCATATTACTTTGTATCTCATTATAAGTGGACAGTAAGTTCTTATGGGAAATAAATTCTTTAAACCGAAACCGATCTACCAACCCGCACTGGCCCGCGTGGTAGATTACGGCCTAGTCCCTCTGTTCGAGAGGAGGCCTCTGTCTTAGCAGTGGGAACAATTAAGGCTAATTATGTATATTATTAGGCTGTGTGCCAAAATCCGTTGCTGCTCGCTCGATCGTTTCCTTGTACTGAGTGCACGAATGCTCGTTTTGTAACATGTAACATTACACCTTGTAACGCTGGCTAGTACCTTTACAGTCAGTGCAGCTATGTAAGCGGCTCGATGCGAGCGCTGGATCCTCCTTTCACCTGTCGGCTTTTTCTTGAAACACGTTACAGTAGTTAGTGCAGCAAGCCCAGCCGCTCGATGCGAGCCGGTCGGTACGAACATTACGAGCGCATGTTACAAACAAGTCAGTGCAGCGTGACTCCTCATCGCGCGCACCACGTTTCTGGTTGTAGTCTCTTTTCCAAAATAAAAAATATAGTTTTTCATAGTAAATGTATACACAACCTACCCGCCTGTTCCATTCTCAATGACAACTGAGAATGGAAAACGCGGGTAAGTTGTGAGTTAAGAGCTCGAAGCAAGCATTCGCCACGTTTAATGTATCGCCATCTAGTAACAAGACATAGAGCTCGTTAGAACCATGTGCTCGAAGCGACCGTTCGCCACGTCTTGTGTATCGCTGTTTTGTGACCAAGGTCGCCTCGAATGATACATTACAAACAAACATTGCAAGTCAGTTTCCTTTAAACTCTGGCAAACAATCATTTTGTCGATTCGCAAACCAGAACGATCTCCAGAAAGTAACCTTTTGAAAAGCACTTAAGCACGATGTTTTAAATATTATATTATAATATCTTTGAAAGGAAATTGTAAGTATCGTTACTCTCGAATGAAAAGTAGAAGTGCTGACCTCAACAGGTTTAAGAAAAGGCAGCAAAAATCTTACCATTACGGATCTATGAGGGTACGAAGTCATGTTGTCCCCAATTTAAGAATAGCCATCCCCGTGCTGTCCCACGCGTGACACGAGGAAGGACTACCTACATCAGTGGATTGGTCACAATCACCTGTATTAATACCGACGTAGGGTCACAAATATCTTTTGTATGTGAAATGATATTGCAGTAGCTTGTTTACGTTTAGATGTGGAATTTAGAGAAGACATTGATTATAAGGCCGAGATTTATAACGTGACTTAGTATATGCTTTGGCCTCGTATTATTTGATAACCTATACAGCATGTAGCTTTCCAAAAGACGTGGTTTTATTTAACTAGCTTCTGCCAGCAGCTTCGTAATGTACATATAAACCTTCCTCTTGAATCTCTTTGTGAAGTGATGAAAACCACATTAAAATCCGTTGCGTACTTTAGAAGATTTAAGGGTACAGACACGAAAGGGGACTATGTTTTATATTATGTAAAGAACTGTTTTTTTTTTAGGATTATGATGTTGGTTCTATGGAGAATTGTCCAGTGTGATGATCTCTACCGCAGTCTAAAGAGCACACCGACCTTCTGTCGCTTATCGAAACGTGGCGGCTCTGACTGGAATGGGACTCTAGCGCGCTAATTTCGCAGTATTAAAACAAATACACATTTTAAAAATGTAGCATGCATTATACGTTCAAGATAACATGTACTTTATTTAAAAAATAGCTAATGACCTTCTGTGAAATATTTACGCGGTACTAAGGGTTTATTTTGTTTTATTAGAGATTACTTTGGATTTTTTTGTATTAAGAAAACTAGTAGGTAGTAGAACTTTAAAGTGTACACTTCATAGAGTTACATACTTAAATATTCCAAAGTGTAAAAACGCTTACTTGTGAGTGAATCCTTAAATGTTAATACATATTAATTGCATAAATAAAGGTGCAAGGGATCAAATGAACGTAATTATTTCGCAAATCCATCGGTGCGCTCTTAAATATGACGACACGTTTCTGACACAAGCTTATGCTGTAATTGTAGTGTTGGAACTGTATGTGTATTTGTCAGATGTGCGACAGTCCAAAAGTGTCAGAAATAATGCTTAGCTCATGAAATTTGCTTGTACTACTTAGCTAGAGCACTAGCTATGTCATATTTATTTATCACGACCTTAATTTTAGTGTATATTAATCGAAGTGAATGTAGGAATTATACATATTCCAATCTTATTGTAAATTACACATCTGATCATACACACACGCCGGTTGCGAGTACTACGCACCTGACCTTTCTGAAGAATATCACCAATAAGGTCACTATATGATTTCCTAGGGCGTCCCTTTCCGGTGTGTCCAGTCAAATACCTTTTATAAGCCATCCTTTAGTCATCCTCTCAACATGACCAAACCATCTATTTATTTTAGCATTAATTCCAGATGTATGAACCTAAACGAGGCAATAGGAGTATGTACGGATCGTAAGTAGGTGGTGTTCCGTAAGACGTAAGTTTATGTATGTTGTAAATTATATGTTCTAGCCGTTTAGGGTTGAAACGCTATGACCATGGGGTCCGAGTGCTCACTTAGTTCTTCGAGACATTGCCAAGCGGCAAGTCGATTCTTCACGTGACCAACTGGCTTATTTTTTGACCAAAGAATCACCATTGCCATACAACGTGGCAATTCTGCCAGCTTTTTGGACAACTTTCCTGTTAGCTTTCTAATTTTTTGAAGACCTGTGTTTCTTTTATTGATTATACTTGTACATTAAGCTTTTAAATTATATCAGTATTTTAAGATAATTAAAGTTCTAACAGTTAAATTATGTCGTGCGCTGTCAGATAATAGTGTAAAATTTAGCTCACTAGAAACTATGTCGCCAGAATTTTGTTTCAGACACTCAAAATTCACAGCCTGGCCATTAGACCTTCATCGTTAATTTACGTGATTGTAAGGGAAGACTTTCATCAAAACTAATAGCACTCAAAGTGGAAAATAAAATGAGAAATGTAGACCATTTATAACTTTCCTTGGCGCGTAGATGCTGTGATGGACAGTTCAGGTAAAATATTTAAACTTATCTAGACTATGGTCTGACAGAGAATCAGAATTTGGGAATAGGTACCTTGTATTATTTAAACTAAAACAATGTTCGGAGTGGCATTACATCGTACAATGAGACTGTATTTTTGAATTATAAGGCCTTGTTTAGACAACATGAAAAGGGCGAGTGTTCTGATTAGATTTAAAAAGTCATTTGCAATTATTGTAAATTGTAAGAGTCGTTTATGTTTGTCATAAGATCAAACTACTTGTAATATTTTCCCAATAAACAAATAACGAGCTAGAAATATCCTGTTAACAGCGTCTTACAAGCGAGCGATGCTTTAATATTGTTGTAATGATAACTATAAAGCCTTTCTAAACAGTGTCGTTTGTTTTCAGTTAAACATTATACATCAATTCATGACCGCCATCAACATAAACGACAACGATTCCTTAAAGCTGTGAACAACCATTATAATTTAAACCACCCCATCACCTTTAAGGAGTTCAAACACTTCCAAACCGTTTAACGGGAGAACTTTTGTTATTTCAACGCAAGTTAAAAAATCTACCAGGCGCCCATAAAGATAAAGATCTCTCGCCAACGTTAACACATGCAAATTTGCTTATCGACACATGATATGATATGTAAAATATGCACAAGAGCACCGTCGGGCCGAGCTTTCAAATGCGAGGAGCAATTTACATTTTTACCTCGCTTCGCTACCATTGTTGCCATTACGGAGTTTTCCGAGGCTCTAATCCTGAATATGAAAGGAAATATATAAAACTCCTCTCCCATATTTCCTTTAAAGTGATGGAAAGCTGCTTATCCTGCATTCAGGAAGTACTAGGAAATCATACAAAGAAAAGATATAAGCGAGTCTTAAATCTAGTGATGTGTTCGTTTTTATACCGTCGTAATCATAATCCTATTCTGCCCTTTGCGAAGTTGATCGAAATTTTCGTATAATATTAAATGATAATGTCAAGGAAAGACATTGAGTTATAATTTACAATCGCCAAGAGAGATAAGTTACTAGGGCCGTCGAATATAGCTGAAGTTTAGTAAGAAACTGATAAATATTTTCGAATGAAAATTATTTTGACTAATTAATTGTTTGTTTAATCTTAACGTGCGTAAGATAGAAATAAAGCGGTTATAAATGAAGAATTTTTACAAAGCGATAAAATTTCGAGAACAATATAGTGAGCTTTTGTCAAAATGTACTTACATACATATATACTCTCACATCTTTCCATGAGGGTAGGCAGAAAACTACAGAGCGCCAGCTGCTAAGATGTTTACATATTTCTTTTGCCCCGTTTACATTATACATTCTGGTCACACGTACGTGTCTTTTATCGTTAAGTTCCCAGTAATCAGGCAAATTAATTAATAACAAGCTTTCCTATAATAACTGATACGACTAAACTTAGTACATACCGAACTAAAACAATTTGTCACTTGTGTGATTTATTGCAAATTACTATCTGTGGAATATTTATGAAGTGGATATAGTTTCAAATCGGCGATTAATCTTAAGGCTGGGATACACAGCTTGAAAGATTTATGAAGGGATTGCTGCAATGATTAGTAACCATCTTCATAGCTGTTCATAAACATATGACAGGCTTAAAGGCTCCCGTAAAGAGGCGCGAAGCGTCTTTCTTAGAACAACTTCCATGAAAACTGAATGGAAATTGTTCTACAAGAGTCGAGTTGCGTTATCGCACCGCGCCTATCTGAACAGCCTTTAATAGTATCGAAAATGGTACATATGGTTAAGCTGGTTTGCCTTGCTCCTGACAGCAAACAGCTGTCGGAAAAATAGCGGTCGTCTATTTGTGAGCAGCTTTTAGTGGACTCCTACTATATGTTGTTGTTAAAACATATCGAAAAGTTGTAAATAGCTATGCTTATCTTTTATGAACGCCATTGAAGATGTATGAAAGTAAACGAAGGTAAAGGATATAAGGATCATACAAGGTGGTTGTACTGAAGTTTTTACCTGCTCCCATTGGAAGAAGCGGCGAGTATATATTTTATTTTTATTTTATTAAGCAGGAACAACAAACAGTTACATACCTACTGTAACCATACCTATGTTTAACAAAATAAATTGATTGACTGATTGATTTAAACTCACTAGGAGGTGAACTGTACATGCATGACAGTAACACTAATATTATAAAAATAATTAAAAACAAAATAATTTTAAAGGAAGTAAAAAAAAGCTAGTCTAAAAGTTTAATTGTCTCATATAAAAGACTACGAAACTTTTTCAAAGAGCATGTAAATATGTCTATGTGTTCGAATGCTTCATTGTAGGTTGCAGCCATTCGCCGATATATATATGTATGTTAAGTATAAAATACATCACACCTACTAGAATACATATCAATTCCTTTAAATACATATGCATATATGTTTTTTCTTCTAGACAGCTCAAGTGTATAGTGCAATACAAAGGATAAAGTTCGGTTTTACCACTTATCCCACTTCTGATTATTAACACAATTATTGTTACGTATTCGAAATTTAAATCTCAGTACCTACAAGCCAGGACAAACCTTAACTATACTCATAATGCCCCATTGTCCATTGCCAAAGCTAAGTATACTCCCTAGAACTGTAGAATCAGACAATTTTCGTGCAAACTACGACAATTACCGGGTCTGTTATCGTCCAGGTTGGTGAGCTTAACAGGATTGTCATTAGAATACAAAGTGGATGCTGTTACCATCGACCTGATAATATCTACCACTAATCGGGCCGTAATTGTGAGGAGAGGGCGCTTTTATCTGAGGCCATGCTTAGTAGGAGACGTAATAAAAAAACGGACGTTAAAAGTGTTATTAATTGCTACTACAGAGTACTTAGCAGTAATTTAAAGTCAGAATCGAATAATTTATGTTATATGTATAAGGCTCTATTGAATGTCAAAATGTACGAATATATATAATTGATCCTAATTGCCCTTTCTGGAAAATAATTTCGTATGTAGAAGAAACTCCACCGTTACTATTTAAAATGATTTAAATGTTTACAATACTTTGTATTCATAAATTATATGTGCGATGTACCTAAAATAAAATTACTACAATAGGTAAAAATAAAGCAATTATTTATGTAATAGATGCGTGGTGATATGATCTAGACACGCGGTAGCGTGTCAAGCCAAGTTCAAGTAACAGAACTGGCGAGCAGCACCGTGTGTAATATTACACGAACCATTTGGAGCCACTTTTGACCCCCTCATAACTCAAAAACTATTTCACATAAACGTGTCAAATTTGGCTCATATAGTGAGACTTGCAAGATACATATGTGCTTCAAATTTCATAAACATATCTCTAACGGTTATTTAGATATGAACGTCCAAAAATCGTCATTTTTATCACTGACTGACCTATAGATCAAAACTCTAACCCAGTTCCAGATGACCTAGAAAGTTCAAAATTGGCAAGCAGATAGGTAATTAGGTGAACACAAAGGAATAAATCTGAAACTGGTAAATTTTTACCATTTTATTATAATTTTTCACTTAATTGATTCTATTAGGAACACTTATAACAAAAACCATTGGGTATTAATTTTCCTACTAATAATTTATGTACAAAAACTAATGATATCCCATCAAAAACATAAATGTGAAATGAGAGCCAAGTTCAATATTATGATATATGCTTTGGTTGTTGACTTCAACGACAAAAGAAGTGAAATATAAATGGGTGCCAAGTTCAATGGTCAGTCGTGAAATTTATTTATAACTACATAAAATATAATTTCTTCTTATAACTTAGGATAATATATTGTAGCCTAAGGTCTGACTTGGCTAGTTTTCATATACGAATTATATTATAGTCTTCAAAGTTCTAAACCTGTTACTTGTCGGTTCTTATTTTATTATTCCGAAAATTTGGCTTGCTGGTAGAAACTAGCCATCGAACATAAAAATTCGTATATCAGAACTAGCCAAGTCAGACCTTAGGCTACAATATATTATCCTAAGTTATAAGAAGAAATTATATTTTATGTAGTTATAAATAAATTTCAGGACTGACCATTGAACTTGGCACCCATTTATATTTCACTTCTTTTGTCGTTGAAGTCAACAACCAAAGCATATATCATAATATTGAACTTGGCTCTCATTTCACATTTATGTTTTTGATGGGATAATTATCTACAAATTTTATAAAAATAGATGATTTCCCTAATATGTCATGAAACAGCAATTGAGTGTATTAGTTAAGGTAATCAGAGAATATAAAATCTACGTCATTAACATCATATAATTAAATTAACATTTATTTTGGTAAATAACAAAGAAGTAAAAGATTAAACCATAATGTATTTTTCAAGCAAGCACAAGATGACGATAAATGTTACTAAGAACCACGATTCGACGAAACAAAGAAAAATTCATCCTAGTTAACCTTTTAAAACACGCTCATCGATTCAAAAGTGAAGTAGCACACGAATTTACATAGTACCATTTTTACGGTATTACTGTTGATATTACAGCGGAAATACGTTGCGGGAAACGCCCAAGGGAATGCCTAGCTCGTTCTCGGCGACAATAACTTTCGGCGACGATGACACCTCTAATGAAAATTGGCTATCGTCTGCGCTTTTACTCCCATGTGAACGCAGCTTTATGTACGAGATGACACTTAAGAAAATGTTGCCAGTGTAAATATTTTATTTTAGAATGACTTTTATTTTAAATGGCAAACTTTTTTATAACACGTAAAAACCGAGACGCAAAAATCCGATGTGTTTTTACTGCTTCTGAAAATGAAATGTAGTTTAAAGTTTTTCGTCTTTGGCAAATAACACGTGGTTAATCAAATTATTTGACATTTCCATGTTTGAATGCTATTTCTCACCTAAATAACGTTACATAACTTCCTATCTAACCTTGGTTACCAGCCAATATCTCACGTTCCCACGAGTTTCCTAATAAAAGAGATATCACCCGCCAAAGCGACTATCTAGTTGTTTCTCGCAACATTATGTTTTATTCAAAGGAAAGTGTGAAGCGGTCAATAAAAACGTGGGTGTGTTATATTCGTACATCGCAGGGGGAATTCGAGTGACTCAGAACGTGTGGGAAGACGTCCTGTCGGTATAAAGTTAAATATATTTGATAATAAATGAGGGTACAGAAAAATGGTTCATCATCATCATTTCAGATGTAAGACGTCCACTGCTGAACATGGGCCTCTCTCAATATGGAGGGCTTTGCCAAAGTCGCCACGCTTGGCAGGCGGATTGCCGATCGCAGTATGATGTTAAAATGCATAGAGAACGCTGCTGCCCATTCTCTAGTTAGTCTCTTAGTTGCCTCTTCGACACCCAAGGGGAAAGAATGTGATGGTGCTATTCATTACGTCTGGTACCACATGTAACAGGTAATTGATAGTTTATTTTATTTATTTATTTTTCACTTCAGGTTACTAACATCATTTTAGACCTCTTGTACTTAGAGTTCCTGTATCACAAGAGCCAACTAATTGTTTTCCATTACGTAGTAGTAAATTTTTACTTCCTAAAACAACTAAAAAGACAATATTTCAAAAGGTTTTAGTAATCCAAATTCGATCCCACAAATCTAGATGAAGAATTTACTCCACACACGTATATAAAATGGGTAAAAATATCTGTTTCGAATTTAGTATTCCGACGCTCACTCGGCTCGATCGTCAGATTAAACTAATACCCTATAAATCGTGTGTTGTCTGTACTCCACTAAATTACATACAGACCGTCCAGGATAACTTGATATGCGGCGAAACATACTGAAGCTTTATAAGCTGTTAAATTCTTCCCGAATTCCCGAATTTACGATCACTATATTAAGTATATGGACTAGACACCATAGAAACCACACACTCCATTCATTGTGTAGAGAAATAAATATGAATGTTTACCACTTTATTACGTTTTTTAGAAAAATCACTACATAGTATAAAACAAAGTCGCTTCTTTCTGTCTGTCCCTATGTATGCTTAGATCTTTAAAGTGCGCAACGGATTTTGATGCGGTTTTTTTTAATAGATAGTGTGATTCAAGAGGCAGGCTTATACGTATAATACGCGGACAGAGGCGCGGGCCAAAGCTAGTATGAAATAAGATAAAGTTAAGCATTATTGTTTAGAAATATATAAGCAAATATATTAAGGCTATAATTTAAGGCTCAGTTCGGCCGCCTACGCAGTAAGGAAAGTTAGACAGTGCACGGACGTTGAAACAGCTCGATTAGTCTATTTTAGTTATTTTCATAGCATAATGTCCTACGGCATTCTGCTGTGGGGCAAAGCCGCGGACATTCAAAATATTTTTGTTCTTCAAAAACGAGCTGTTCGAGCGATTTACCAACTAGGTGCTAGAGTTTCTCTGAGAGATTTGTTTAAAGATATTGGTATTCTTACGGTGGCATCACAATTCATCTTCGCCAACATCTTATATATTAGGCAAAATATACACCTGTACACTAAAAACAGTGATATTCATAATATTAATACTAGAAATAAGGACAAACTACGTGCTCCCTTTCACCGGCTTCATAAGGTTCATAATTCTTTTGTTGGTCTTGGTATTACCTTTTATAACAAGCTTCCCTCTGCTTTACTAGATTTGCAGTTTAATGAGTTTAAAGCTAAAGTAAAATCCAACCTTTGTTCAAAGGCATATTATTCTATCAACGACTACTTAAACGATAAGAATAGTTGGTCGCTGTGATTAACTCAAGACAATGTTTATGTTCTTTCAATCCAGAATTAGCTTTCCTACTATTTTTTATTTATTTTTTTATTTAACAGATTTTGTTAATTTATTTATTTATTTTTATTTTCTTTTAATTTAATTTATTGTGGACATAATCTACTCATTACAATGATTTTAAATGAGTTGTATTGCAACATGTAGTTACCTAGCGACCTCGTCAGCTGTTCATAATATTCTTGCCTGACCAACCGGCAGCAAGTTCGTCATGCTCCCTTAGATGTCACTGCTTGCGGTAGCGTCGGGGGTCGGGTTACCACCTTCCCTCAAATATGGCGAGGGGGGTAATGGCTGACCTTTGCGTTATGCTCGTGAACGGGTGCTGCTTGTGGTGACTGGTCGTCTTGCTGACCATGGTTTTTGTTATTGTTATTTGTATTAATTGTTATTTTATTCTACTCCGGAGGTGCTAGTTTAACTATTGTAACTTCAACTTAGCTATATGCATCAATGTATGTATATGGATCATTTTGCATCGTTGAACATGTAAGCGGGCACGCCCTTTATGCCTGGAGGCTTTATTTAGTTTTTAAGTTTTGTTTACGTTTTTGTTTTATTATTTCAGTTTGACTTTAGTTTTCAATTTTTTTGTTGGTATATTGGCGTGTGCTAGCTGACATATGGCGAATAATGTATATTTTGTTTTATAATATTAATTACTTACACAATATTGTATAGAATCAAGTTCTTCTAACTTAACAGACAGCTGTGCTGCTGGGGAGTTTGTTCCGCCACTTCTTCTTCCCAGCTACAGCACTAGGAAGTGTCGAAGGGTGGGCGTTTTGGGGGGACTGTCTTTTGTAACTTTGACGTTCAAAAAGTGCTGACTCTCAGCCTAGTTTGAATAAATGACTTTTGATTTGATTTGATTTGATTTTGATTAGTTGTCTGGTTGCCATAGTACAGGCTCTGCCTAGTTTGGGATCAGATAACGGTGTGTTGGTTGTCCTAAGATATTTATTTATTTATTTTTATTTAAAATAGTTGCAAAAAACAGGTAATTTGGCTTAAATAAAAAGAGAATAAGAGAAAACTTATTTACGTGACAAAACTTAACCTGACCTAAAACCAGAAATTCGGATTACGGCCTACTCCCTTTATCATAGAGGAAGCGTGTGTCCCAGCAGTGGGAACATTATCGGTTCATTATGATGTTATACATGTACTCCTGTGGTGCGACCGCCATTCGTCTAACCTTTTCCTAGCTATTTGGGGTCGACAGCCAGTCTAAGCCGGATGCAGCTAAATAGCAGTATTTTACATGGAGCAACTGCCTATTTGGCCTCCACAATCTATTATTGTGTATTACAATACCCCTTAGTTTAACTGGTTATCAGATTTTGAGGCTTCTGACCACCCGTGCAGACTGTCAAAGATCTACGAATACAGGACAAATAGCTTAGCGTGCTTTCTGAGGCACGGAGGGATCTCGGTGTGTACAGATAGTTTTCGGACACACATTTTCGGACAAACCGCGTCAAGCTTAGCTTTACCTGTTCAATCGATTCATGCGGCTTTTATAAACAAGACCCCTTCTCAAGAGCCAAACATCAACCAACGACCACCACATGGCAACGGTGATATATTTTTTCCTATGGTTAGCACTGTCGTTAAAATCCCTGGAGCCTATTTGATAAACCGACAGATGACAATTCGACAATTTAATAGTTCCTTTGATAGTTTTCTGCTTCATTGAACAACACTTGTCGTAGAAATGTGTCAATTACTTGTGAAATTTTGTGCACGCTCGTATCTACCTAACTCAACAGTCCACAGTTACGAGTCTAGATTCCTAAATCTGTAAGAATTAATTTATTTGGTGGATGTGGCTATTACTTGTGCTGTCTGAATATACGGGTCTCGGGAAATTGATAAAAAAAACGCATTTTGTAGTGGGAACAGACGGATTTTAAAATGGCTACTTGCTATTGGAGTATCGTTTTTCTTCTTTTGACCTAAATATTTTATTTATTTATTTATTTAACCATTTATGTACACACATATGTAAACAGACAGGAAGAAAAGAACAGAAAAAATTGTACAAAGGTGATGCTTATTTCTATAGAAATCTCTTCCAGCACACCTGCGATAGGAGAGAAGATACAGAGATGTAGACAGTGTGTGTAGCAGTATGAGAAAATAGAATACATATAATCAAAAAATATTAACTTAATACAATTAATCAAATAATATAAGAATATAAACATAAAAACAAACATACATAGATACATACATACAGACTACTAAAATAAATAACAATAAATTGTAATTAAAACAATAAGTACAAACACAACTATGTCGATACGGAAAGATAGTGTTCTTTCACTCTTCTTTTAAAATTTGCAACTGTTTGACAGTCCCTAATGTCAGACGGAAGTGCATTCCATAACCGCACCGCGTGCACAGTGAAGGAGTAGGAGTAGAAGTCAGTGGAGTGGGGAGGGGATTTCAGGAGGTTTCTTAGATGCGACCTACATGGCGCATCTAAAGAACGCGCGTAGGAAAAACGGTCCCGCAAGTAAGATGGTGTTTTAGGATTGTGAAGAAGGTTGAATAGCAAACATAATATCCAAGAGTTCCTGCGAAGTCGAATAGGGAGCCACTTGAGTGTCTTGAGAAATTCGGAAACATGATCATACTTTCTGAGATTAAAAACAAAACGAATACAGATATTTTGTAAACGCTCAAGTTTATTTAAAAGCTCCTCGGTGGCATCCAAATAACAGGCGTCAGCGTAATCAATGATGGGCTGAATGAGAGTTTGAGCAAGAGAGATTTTGGTGTTCAAGGGCAAGAACCTCTGGAGACATTTCAAAGAATGGAATGTGTAGTGTACTTTCTGACTGACTAGAGCAACTTGGGCAGACCACGATAAATAAGAGTCCATAATCACCCCTAGGTTTTTAGCAGAATGTGCGTATTCAATCTGAACTCCATTCAGACAGAGTGGAGACAGAGATGGCACATCAAGCCTATTTCGCATATATCTGCCGCCAATCACAATGGCCTGGGATTTCCTAGGGTTGATTTGCAGTCCAAAAGACCTCGACCACTCGCTAATCAAATCCAGGTCAGTGTTCATAGCAGACACGGCGGCTTCTGCATCATCCCTTGAGAAGTGACTGTAAAGCTGCAGATCGTCGGCATAGAGATGGAAGAAGGAAGAGATGATTCGGGTGACAGAGTTAATGAAAGTAGAGAAAAGAAGGGGAGAGAGAACGCCACCCTGAGGTACACCAGCGGTAAGGGAACACCAATCAGAAGACGACTCGTCTAGGCGAACCCGCTGCGAGCGGCCCCTAAGATACGAGTCAAACCATCCAATGGCGGAAGATGAGAAATTTAAAGATTTAAGAATCCCTAGTAGGATATCGAAATCAACTGAGTTAAATGCACTACTAAAGTCGAGAAGTACGAGTAAAGTGAGAGATTTGTGATCCATAGCCCAGCGGATGTCATCAGTAACCTTCAGAAGAGCCGTTACTGTGCTATGACCAAGTCGAAAACCAGATTGAAGAGGACAGAGTAGATCATTCGAAGATATAAAGGCAGAAAGTTGTTGATGAACAATATGCTCCAGAACTTTAGAAAGATACGGTAGGATAGAAATAGGACGAAAGTCAGTGGGTGAGACTGGCTTCGCAATTTTGGGTAAGGGGATGATATGAGCTTGTTTCCAGGCTTCAGGAAAAGTACACGAAAACAAGGAGAAATTAAAAATGTGGGTCAGGACAGGAAGAAGCGAGGGGAGGATAGGAGAAATCATTCTAGAGCAAAGTTCATCATTACCAACAGCAGTAGAGGAGATAGCACAAAAAGATTTTTTGACCTAAATTTCATCCACTGGCTTTAATTCAAAAGTAGAACACTGAGGCCATGGCAAACAAGAAAGTTTGTATAAAGAAGCTGATTTGACGTGTGGATCAAAAGTAACAGGAGGATGTGAGAAATGTTTGTTAAGAGCACACACGTCTGTGCCATTAGTAGGAACGCCTGGAGATTTGCCAATACCAACAGTTTTAAGAAACTTCCAGACTTCAGAGGAGTTACGGTTGTCGAGAGAATTGTGGAAGTAGCGTCTCTTTGCATCTCTACACAAACGCCTGCAGCGATTACGCAGCACCTTATATGCATTCAGGTTACGCTCAGTAGCACAACGTTTAAACCTTCTCTTGGCTCTGTCCCTGCTAGCCATCGCATCTTTAATGTCAGCAGTAAGCCAAGGAGCCGGAACGTATTTGACCTTGACTCTACGGATAGGGGCATGACGGTCATATAAACTGAGTAAAGTGCTGTTAAACAAGTGAACCATATCGTTTATACATGAGCCCTCTAAGACGTCCGTCCAGTCGATGCTATCAGCATCACGCAGTAATGCCTCCAGGTCTATACCCTTGTAGTTCCGAAAGAAAATATTTTTCGGCTTGCGCTTGGGAGGGCGAATCCTGTAGGACATAAATATAAGGTCGTGGTAAGAAAAACAAGCAGTGAGCTGTCCGTGGACTGATACATTATTCGAGTTCGACACAATCATCAGGTCCAACAGAGAAGGAGTGCAATTAGGGAAATGATGAGTAGCAGAAAGAGGCAGAATACTAAGGTTAAAGGCGGTTAAAAGAGATTTGAGTTTGTGAGTACGATTGTCGTTTTTAAGTAAACAAGTATTAAAATCGCCCATCAAGACTACAAAGAGAAAATTATAAGAGAAACTGTAGAAAAATAATTGAATAAAAACATGATTTTATTAAAATTATAACCTGTTATAAGAAAACTAATAGAAAATGGAGCTTGTAATTTTAAGTACTTCATAATCTATTCAAATATTTTCTTTTGTTCATTTCATACTTTTTTGGAAAAGCTCCTTTTGCTCGAACCACGTAACTTTTGATGGCTTAATTTCATTGATCCTACTACCTTTGCTAAGTTTTTTGGAGTCGGCTTCCAGTCTAACCGACTAATTGTAAGTATTTTTCATGAAGCGTATTATCTGACCTACACAACCCAGTTACTGGGTAATACGATACCACTTGGTAAGACTTTAATTTTTCAATTTATGTATATCTGACGATCGTTAACGACTGTCAAAGATTTACGAATAAGATCCGAGACCAGTGGCTTATTGTTCTTATATTGTTGACTTACTTACGACATTAAAGAGAAAAAAAAAACTATCACACTCGTCCACACAGAATAAAAACATACTGTATACAGTCGGGTAACACAAGTTTACGTTCCAAATATGGCGGGATAGTGATGTCCCAGCTTATCTGGTCGCGTCGTAAAATTGTCTGTTCAAAAGGGTTGTTAAGGCGCTTGTCCATTGGACTGAAAGCTTGGACGGAAATAATTTGAAATAGTAGCGAACTCGTGTCTGTGTTTTTTGCGGACGTTTTGTTTTTTCCCTTTGACTCTGTGTCGTCATTTGGTTCTCATTTAGGATGTTGTAAGTCATCGCAGGTATTAGATGTTTTAAGGGTTATAGTAGCTAGCTTCAAGTTAAACATTTTGTAATTTAGAGTTGTCAGTGAGTGTTTAATGCATTTTAATTTGAATCTCCGCTATCCCATGGATCGTGTCCATTTTCAGTACCTACTATAATTCTACTAATATTATATAAGTGGCAGTTTTATGCTTGGATGTGCGTTACTCAATGACGTTATAATGGCTGAACGGATTTTGGCGAAATTTGACACACATAGTTTGTAAACTGGATTATCACATAGGATACTTTTTACACCGGTTCCCGTGGGAAAATTTTCTACTTCAACGTGTGCGAACAAAAGCAAGTAGTTAAATAAAATTGATGCTATTACTAATGTCATTACTACTAATTGTTCCTCTGTGTGGAACACATCCATTACAAAGCAATTCTCTTAAGAATAATATTACAAAAAGTACCTACTTTAAACATGCATGTATATTCACATATTCATAGTGTTCATGCCTTCCAATTTTGATAAGCAAACAAGGGCGCTATTTACAACGTCTATCTCGGAAAAGGAACAAAATAAATCGAGATAAGCCTGCGGCCTTCCGGCATCACTTTGTGAGAAAAAAAAAAACTTGTTTATTTTTATCATAATTATTATTGCAGTGTGTGGATACCTCAAAAAGTCTATGCGATTGTGGCGGAAAACGAAATGAAACGTCATCAACTGAGAATGGACAACACTATTGTCCGTTGTTTATGGTTATAGTTTATTTTTTCTTACCAGCTTGCTATTTTTCAGTGTTGGTCCCAGTTGATCCATAGATAAAATAACAAGCTAGAGTTGTGAGGAATACATAAGAATTATGACTTAATAATACTTTTCCCTCTTTTTTAAACATGTACACATACTCGTACATACATATTAGGTCTTTACCCATGAAATTGCCGTTCTGCAGTACTGGCCATTTCAAATCAAAATAATTTTTGTTTGTCTAAAAATTCTAATTTCAAATTAATTTTATTTTAAAAAATGGAATTCTTTTTCCAAAAGTAGTCATTTGTTTATTGATTAGTGTTATATTTTCATCGCATTTCAATCTTTTTCGTCATCATGGATACGTTAAAAATTCGAGTAATTATGGATTATGAGTACCGTCGTGGCAGCAACGCGGCACAAGCGGCACGCAACATCAACGACGTTTACGGAGCTAACACTACAAACCAACGCACCACCTGTTATTGGTTTGCTCGCTACCGTTCTGGAAATTTCGACCTGAAAAATGAACCTCGCGGTTGTCCGAAGGCTTTGGTCGACAATGACGAATTAAAGGCGATTGTGGAAGTTGATGATACACAATCTACGGCTGAATTAGCAACAGCTTTCGACGTTAGCGTCAAAACAATATTGGTCCATCTGCGTCAAATTGGCAAGGTAAAAAAGCTTGACAAATGGGTGCCCCACGAACTCAATGATCGCCAGCGCGAAGTCCGCGTCGAGACGTGCCTTGCACTGCTCAACAGACACACAAATGAAGGAATTTTGAACCACATTGTTACCTGCGATGAAAAATGGATTCTGTTTGATAACCGCAAGCGCTCAGCAAGTTGGTTGGATGCTGGTTCAGCACCTAAACAATGCCCTAAACGAAAACTTACCCCTAGAAAAGTGATGGTCACTGTTTGGTGGTCTAGCGCCGGTGTGATTCATCACAGCTTCTTACCAAACGGGGTGAGCATTACTGCAGATGTGTACTGTGAAGAACTGAACTCAATGATGGAGAAGCTGGCACATCTCCAACCAGCATTGGTCAACCGCTCGTCTCCGCTGCTCCTGCACGACAACGCGCGACCTCATACTGCACAGCAGACGGTCTCCAAGTTGCAAGAACTGGGGTTGGAAGCTCTCCGTCATCCGCCCTACTCACCAGACCTTGCGCCTACAGACTACTACCTTTTCCAGAATTTGGATAACTTCTTGGCGGGAAAAAAAATTCAATACCCGAGAGGCAGTACAAAATGCCTTTGAAGAATTTGTTGCCTCCCGTCCTGCTGATTTTTTTAAGAAGGGCATCAATAAACTGCCACCGCGTTGGCAAAGATGCATTGATTGCATGGGTGATAATTTCGATTAATACAAATAAAAATTACATGAAAAAAATTCGTTTAATTTTTTTCATACAAAACGGCATTTTCATAGATAAAGACCTATTATATTAATATTATTATTTTAAGTCTGTTAGCAATGTTTGTTTTAAAGTTAACAGACAATGACAGAAATTAAGGAAAAAATAATAAAATGGATGAATGAATCGTTAGAATTATGTCTACATTAATATTTTATGCTACACTAGCGTCAGCCTGCGACTACATCCGCGTTAAATGTTTTGCTCCGCTGATCCCCCGTCGCCACGAAACGCCTGCCCGTGCGAGGTCTGCGTATTCGTGAGTTTTCTTTTTGCTCTGCTCCTAAGGGTCCTAGCGGGATATTATATGGTATATGGCCTTCCAGGATAAATGAGCTATCTAACACTAAACGAAACCTTTGAGATTAGTACGTGCAACCAAAAAAAATTCAGCTTTATTATATTTAGATTTGATCAGAATAAAATACGTTATAGTAAGCCAACTTTAAAAGATAGACATAATATGTAATTCCGGACTTTTCTTAGGATTTTTTTTGAGGAACGTTTCTGTCGTACATGATTGTTGCGTTACTTTAACCGTTTATGCAGCGCACGCAACGGAAGCTTTCAAAAGGAATATTCCCCGATTTCGCAACATTCTTCATTGGTCTGCTCTTGTTGGTCACAGCGCGATGATATATCGCCTATAGCTTTTCTCGACAAGTGGACGACTAAGCACTAAAAGAATTTATCAGTTTGAACTAGTTGTTCCTAGGATTAGTGCGTTCAACCAAACAAACTCAACAGCTTTATAATATTAGTATAGATTTTTATCCATAATTTTCCCGTATGTATCAATCAACTCCTATTTGCGGGATAATGGCGTAAAATATATAAAATGCCAATCGTTCGCAAGGTCTTTCATTTTCACGGTTCAGTTAAGTTCATTGCATTATTTACGTTGTTAGGCAGACGAATTATTCAAACCTGTGAAGCAATGGGTTAGGAAGTTCCTTCAAAACCCTCGGAATGTGTTTGAAAGTGAGTTATGAAATAGGACAATGGTCATATAAAGCCAGCGTCAATAAAATCGGAAAGATAAGATAATGTGGGTGTACTAAAAGGTACACCTCTGCCTAACCCTTCGGGGAAAACAAGGCGTGATGTTATGTTATGTTATAAGACTGTTAAAAATGATCTAAACAACTATGAAAATTAAATATTAACTCAATGACAGTAGGAATGTTTTAGAATGAAGACAGTATACGACAACTGTCATTCTGACAAGAACTTTATTCAATTGAGATAAAATTTAATTTTCTTAGTTGTTGATCATTTTAAACAGTCTGTTCTTCCCGATAATTTTGAGGCTGACTGTAACGATAGCCCCCTGGCATAAATGGCCATTTATGTAAGTTATAAAATACTAGTCACTGTCAACCCTAAAAGTATTATTTAAGTTACGAAAAACTCTCTCAACGATAGCTAATAATCTATATATATACAAATAAATATAATTGGAGTGTCTGTTTGTAATATTAAAATAACCGCTTTTTACTAAGTGTATATGGATATACACACGGTACATATACCAAAACAACATTTTTTTAAATTTTTGTCTGTCTGTTCCGGCTAATCTCTGAAATGGCTGGACCGATTTTGACACTTTCACTGGCAGATAGCTGATATAACAAGGAGTAACTTAGATTACTTTTACTTTAGAAAAAAAATAGGATCTCACGCAAAAAAAAAAAACAAATTAAAAATCTTTTTTGGTAAATACCACGCGGACGAAATTGCGGGTAACAGCTATATGAATTATAATAATCCTACTTACTACTAATATTATAAATGTGAAAATATGTATGACTGGGTGTTTGTTTCTCAACCACGCAAATATGGCTGAATGGATCTGGATAGAAAATGGCACACAGAGTATATATTACCTATATAACCTGGATTAACACATTCTTACCGCAGTAGTACGTCCTCTTGCGTTAATTTCCGACATCCACGCGGACGAAGCCGCGGGCAAAAGCTAGTATCTAATAAGTACCTACAAAACGGTTTTTATTTTATGTTTTCTATCAACAACCTTTTCCAGGAAAATGAGACCTTTCTTACATTATTAGTTTTTTCCCGTTCACCTTCCATTGTAGTCGGTTACAAAAGCCTACACAACCAATACAATCCTAAATTACAAAAACACAAAATTCAAACGCGTATTCACATTTCTTTGATAACTGAATTTATTTCTGTAAGTAGGTTTGTACAAACACTTTTACATGTCAATGATATTTTTTTAAACTAGATGAAGTCGGCGACTCTGAGAAGAAAGGCTGAAACAAACTCAGAGGTAACAGTCTCTTTTAAAGTCCAGACATAATCTTGGTCATATCATGTGAAGACCATGTAGAGTCTTTCCTTAAAAGACTGAAACGGTCTTTTAAGGAAAGAACCACACAGACTGAGTGAACCTGTCCAGTCAGTGCACGCGTTTGTGATGAATTGGGTAGCGCAACTCAGAACTTAAGAAGCTCAAAGATTCGACAGTACCAAAGAAAGGACATTTGGGTAGGTCACATAAATTACTCAAACTGCCAGATCATGATTACAACTTGAGAAATAAAGAAAGAAAAATAATCTTCACATTCACAATAATTAAAACAATATAATACTTTACTAAGTAAATATTTCTACTAGAGCTTCAAGATCTTGACCTTTACAAACTTGGTAGGTCCTAGATAGAACAGACCAAAACTTTCAGTCTGTAATTTAGTCTAGAAGTGGTGTCCCGTTTACCTGGAAACTTCATAAGAACATTAACGTATACGTCACGTAAATGTGTTCTCACGTGCCACTAACGTACCTTATCTTAAATAACTTACTTAGGTTGCTTTACATACAAACCTTTGTGGGTACATACCTATTATTATTTACTCAAAGACACAGGTTGTAGAATACAGAGTGGGAGGGACACCAACACCGAATGACATATGTAATCGGTACAGTAATCTGAACATCCGTGTGTTGATATTTATCGTCAGTAACTTAAAAAACAAATATTGCTGTTCCATACATTATGACCGCATAGGTATTGCACTTTTCTATGCAAAAAAAACATTGTTAATGAAGAGAACTTTCTGCGCTAGAGGGTTTGCGATTATGTGCTGAGTTCAAGATTTCAGTTTGCGCGTTAATATCTGTTCCAGCCTTTATATTCATAGAAGACATTAATGAGAACCTCCTTGTGGTTTAAAGACCTATTTATGTCCTCATTTAAACATAAAGTTTAGAAGGAGTTCAGTGACATACACACGTGCAGAAGAAATGTATAAAGATGCCCGGTATTTTTCATTTGTAAATGAATGCTATGCCTTTACAACATGTAACAAAATTAACGCTAGACCTCGTACACCGAAGCTCGTTCATTTATTCGTATAAAATACATGTGTCGTAATATATTTATATATGTATAAATTCAGTCTCTAATCCCACTACAGAATCAAGGCCTTCCTTTCCTTTTTCGACTCAACTCGATCCTGCCTGAGCCAATATTGACCAATCCCTCATATACGCGTCGAGTTCATCCCGCCACCTACAGCTGGGTCTTCCGCGATGCCGTGGCATATTTCTTGGGATCTATGCTATGGTGGTTTACGCCCACAATGTATCAGACATGCGGCAAACGTATCCGGCCCAGTCCTATTTGAGTTTAACTGCTTTTTGTGTGACGACACTGACGACTACAATTTGAGTCTTAAAGCGCAGTATCGTGTTCCGTATTCAGTCGGGCAGTCGAACTCCAAGGATACTACGCTCCATCGCTCTAAAAAATGGGCCAATAAATTACCGGTTGATATTATGAAGACACGAAACAGCTCTCTCAAAATGAAAGCTAACATAATAAAACGTTAGATGGTAACAAACAAGGTGAATAACAAACTTCAATATTATGAGTAAACAAATCTTTTCTCCCCGAACGGATGGAAAGTTGTGAGCTACGCGTAAAGTTGGAATACATCAATAATATGAGAACTTATATGTTACACTCTCATATTTAGATTTTGACGTAAAAGAATACTTATTTTACTTTTCCAGACCGTATTTCGGCAAATGGCGGATTTTGGTCACTGGGGGATATTATAGTGGACAAGTGTGTGCGCAGACACAGGTGCCCTCTCTCTTCTCTCACTCTCATAGTCCGATGGGACAACACGTTATTCGACACGACTGGAGAGAGATCAGATGCAGGACCAACGGCTTAACGTGCTTTCCGAGGCACGGGGATATCACACCGCCAACCTCGAAAGTTCGAGATGTTACTAAGAAATTCCTGATGGAGAAGCGGTGGGAGTAAAATTGTAGAAATCTTAACATTATGATAAAAGAAACAGAGAGAGTGAGATGGAGTGAGATAGTTTTCATGGTTTCCAAGGGTGCTGCAGCCGCTGTGAGGTCAAAATGAAAATCCAAGGTTGCTGCTGCGAAGATTTTTAAATTTTTCATCGTGGGTGTCGTTTTCATGGTTTTCGAAGTCAAAATAAGGTTTGAATATTTTTAAAATAGAGTCAGTACCCGTTCAATATATGGATTTGAAAGGAAACCCTATGGAACTTCGTTCCTGGCTGGACTGGCCTCACACGTTTTATATTAGAACTCTTTTTCCTGACTGAATGAACAATTGAAATGTTGCTATCACAGCAACGCCTGAGAAATCAATTGGTTTATCATATCTACATCCAATAAGTCTAACGACTAGTGGCGACTTTATTCTAATGAGCTCTGCTAAATAACACAAGTAGCTAAATGGAAAAAAGCTGTGAAAAAGTGTCTATTAAATATATTGGTAAAGTCAACAATACAATAGCGCGCCAACTTCGTATAAAGAATGCCAAAGACTACATAGAGTGTGTGTGAGCGAGTCAACTTTTAATGGAGTTTGTACGCGAAGTTCTGATGACGCCCGCCTTACAAGGCAGTGACGTTAAACAATTGTAACAAACTCCTGAATAAAGTATATTGTTTGAAAGGGCCTGCGTAAGTTGGTTTACTATCGTTTATTCACCGAAATATTGAGTTACATGAGGTTATTCATCCAACTGTGTTGTCTAGTTAACTTGGTTAGGAGTCATTCAAGTAGGAGCTTCGTTAGAAACTGTTTATCTTGAGAGTACTCTTCCAACTTCTGTATTCCTTTCACCAATTGCTGCGTTGAAGTCCAACTGAGGGTTGTGGCAAAAGTACAGGTGATTGCTCCATGTGGTGCCGGACGAAAATAATAGCACCATTGTATTTCTTCGCGTGGGTGTCGTAAGAGGCGACTAAGGGACTTACTAGATAATAGGCAGCGGCTTTGGCTTTCTCTACGCATCTTACCACCTTACTGCGATCGCCAACACGCCTGCCAAGAGTGGCAATTCTAGCGAACCCCCCTAAATTGGGGGAGGCCTATGTCCAGCAGTCTTACGGCTGAAATGATGATGAATGACAAGTGATTCACATATCCGTTCCATTTGGAAATACATTTTGTCTTGTAAGTTTTAACGAGGGAATCGTGACCCATCATGCAAAAACTGCCGGCAAAACTAAGTACTAAAGAGCAAAGCAAGGCTACAATACTATGTCAAGTTAAACATTGGAATTGGAACATAGTACGTAACTCCGTATGTTCTGCCGGGATACAATCTGTCCAAGCGTGATGGATCCCTGCGCCATTCCATTCGTTCGTTTTTAGGGTTCCGTTGCCAAATGGCAAAAAACGGAACCCTTATAGATTCGTCATGTCTGTCTGTCTGTCTGTCCGTCCGTCCGTATGTCACAGCCACTTTTTTCCGAAACTATAAGAGCTATGCTGTTGAAACTTGGTAAGTAGATGTATTCTGTGAACCGTATTAAGATTTTTATGCTAAAATAGAAAAAAAACAATAAATTTTGGGATTCCCCATACGTAGACCTGAAACTCAAAAAATTTTTTTTCATCATACCCATACGTGTGGGGTATCTATGAATAGGTCTTCAAAAATGGTAATGAGGTTTCTAACATCATTTTTTTCTAAACTCAATAGTTTGCGCGAGAGACACTTCCAAAGTGGTAAAATGTGTGTCCCCCCCCCCCCGTAACTTCTAAAATAAGAGAATGATAAAACTAAAAAAAATATATGACGTACATTACCATATAAACTACCACTGAAAATTGGTTTGAACGAGATCGAGTGAGTAGTTTTTTTTTAAACGTCATAAATCGTAAACCGCAATTTACCTTACATTCAATCAACTGAAATATAAAAATTAAAAAAAAAAAACATTTATTTTTAAACCGAGAATACCTACAGGTTTGTACGCAACCCTCGGTGCGCGAGTCCGACTCGCACTTGACCGGTTTTTTTTTCTTCTACGATGATATCGCACTAGCGATGATCCAGGCGTAGGCGTTTTACTAGGGGCTAAATTGACAAATGTTAGGAAGAAAAGACTTAAATAAGCTGTGAACACACTTTATCTTAACGAAAAGTATTTATATATTGGATGGAGCACGTTTGACCACTCACTATCCTACACGATATGCTGTTTTTAGCCAAATTCTACTTATAAAAGTGGTATTACTTTTATATAATCGCGTTAAACACTAAAACACGTTCCGTAAATATTTACTCTGTAGAAAGTAATAAAAAACAGAAAACCGTCCAAAAGATTCTTTACGGCGACAATTCAAAAAACCGGCCAAGTGCGAGTCGGACTCGCGCACCGAGGGTTCCTAACAAACCTGTAGGTATTCTCGATTTATGCATAAAGTTCATGTTTAGTTTTTTTTTTAAATTTCTATATTTCGGTTGATTGAATGAAAGGTAAATTGCGGTTTACGATTTATGACGTTTTAAAAAAAACTACTTACTCGATCTCGTTCAAATCAATTTTCGGTGGTAGTTTACATGGTAATGTACATCATATATTTTTTTTAGTTTTATCATTCTCTTATTTTAGAAGTCACGGGGGGGGGGACACACATTTTTCCACTTTGGAAGTGTCTCTCGCGTAAACTATTCAGTTTAGAAAAAAATTATATTAGAAACCTCAATACCATTTTTGAAGACCTATTCATAGATACCCCACATGTAGGGGTTTGATGAAAAATAATTTTTGAGTTTCAGTTCTATGCATGGGGAACCCCAAAATTTATTGTTTTTTTTCTATTTTAGTATGAAAATCTTAATGCGGTTCACAGAATACATCTACTTACCAAGTTTCAACAGCATAGCTCTTATAGTTTCGGCAAAAAAGTGGCTGTGACATACGGACGGACGGACAGACAGACAGACAGACAGACAGACATGACGAATCTATAAGGGTTCCGTTTTTTGCCATTTGGCAACGGAACCCTAAAAAGGAATCGTTTCACCATGACCGATTAAAAAGAATCCATTCGCGCGCCGATCAATCAATGTCCTTCGGCAAACAGGATGTTATTAAAAAAAAATAAGCTTTATAGGTACACGCATTTAATTTTCGATTTGATGACGGAAAAGAAGGAATTTTGACATGTAAAGAAAAAACGTAGCACTTTGAATTAAGAATTCTAAACACGTATTGAAAACGGACCAATGGTAACGAGGTTTATATTTATTCCTTTGGAGGTAAATGCAAGTATGTTTCTTTGTAATCTTATTTTGGGTAAGGAAACGGAGGTACTTTGTCTGAGAGGGAAAGCTTAACTTCAAAGTGTAGTTACAATCTACATCTGTGCGTATATGTACATCGCAGATGGATTGTTGGTACAGCGGTTTTACATGACCTATGGCCACACGTAAACAGCTGAACGAAGTATTAGGGATTTTCGATAATTACTGAACTTTAACCGCCGCCGCCGCCGCCGCCGCTTTAAACGTTTTGAATTTATTAATGGGTCAACGATTAGAGTGTGGTGTGGTGTCACGTACATTATACACGTGCATCACATACATGTACATCAGCTCATATGTAGTTTAAGTTAAGATAGATATGTCATCGAATAAGTAGAAGGACATCACGTACATATTATGTATATAAACTGAACCGTTGAACATTAAAGTTAGTTCTTACTAGTTGATACACGGACCTCATAGTGTTTGACTAAACCCCCTCCATCTCCTCACATCGCATGGCGACCCTGCCAGTCGGCTGGATGGCGTTCTAGTAGCTTGATCGAAGGCTCGGAGTAAGTTACTTCAGGCAGTTCGAAGCCAATAGTTCCAAGCCATGGGTACGACGTCATCGAAGGAAGAAGTGATAATCGCCCAGACGGCATCGGGTGGTGCAAATGCCGCGACGGTGACGCAGGAACAGCTGACAACGATGAGCGCTATACTGTTGTTCATCGCCGTGTGTTTGGCGGTAGTGATAGCTGGCGTAGCACTCCGGATGTACAAGAGGTGCCACCAAGGTTGGGTAGAAGAGAAGGTCCAGCAGCGAGAGGTGCAGAAGGCGGTACAGATGGCCTAACCAGGAGCGCGTGGAACGGCGGAAGTAAGTGTCTGCGATATTTTAACTCGAGTGTAGTGACGTGTGCCGGCAAGTGATCGTGATGATTTACCGGTTTAGAGACTATATTGTTTTTAAATGGAAGTAGAATTAGCAACGTTATTACTTCAACTTAAGTCGTTAAGGGAGTCTATCGTTAAATTAGGTCCTAGTAGACGGAAGGGTGAAAATTTTGATAGGAAGATAAGCGAAGTAAAAACACTTCACGGTAAGTTTAAGAGTATAATTTCAAGTTGTAGTAAGTTTTCCGAGGAGATAGTGTTACGAAACGATACGAAAATTATGCTTCGTCGGGGCAAGTCATGGCGTATCAGCGTGGAAATGGCTATAGGCGGCACGTGATAGAGAATAGGCACGTGCAACAAAGGAGTGTTGGGCGTACGTATAAAAATGAGCGTGTCTGGCATAATGGTGGGATGCGCGGACGTAGCAATAATGCGCGTCGTGGACGGCAGACTCAGCAAGGTCGGCAGCGCGTAGCATGTTTAGAACATGTGCGGGCTGATGCTGACTCAGGCACAATGTCAATGTCGCGGAAGCATGAAGACGGGGAAGTGAATGAGACGCAGTTTTTTCGAGGTTAAACATGTGTTAGCATGTAATAGTGTTAATTGGGTTAATTTTCTAGTGGATAATGTAGATTCGGAATGGTTGGTAGATACAGGTGCGTCAATATCAGCTATAAAAAGCAGTTACTTGAAGGGGAATGTTTTGTGCAGTAAGGTAGTAAAGGCAGAATTAGTGATTAATAGGAGGTAGTTTACGAGCTATAGGTTATGTTTATTTGAAGTTAGAATGCGGGCAATGTTTGTTCGAGCATAGATTTTATGTATTTGACGATTTACCATGTAGTTCGGTAGGCATATTAGGCCAGGACTTTTTGCAGAAGTATAGTGGTATTGTAGATTTTTCGGGGAACAGGTTGTCTCTTAGAGATCGTGAGCGGCGGATGGTTTCAATGCCACTGAAATCCTATGATTACTTGTTAACTATTTCTCCGCGTTGTGAGATGATTAAATATATTCCCGTTAACCGAGCGCAAGATTGTGTGGTGTTTAGGAAGGAATTGCGTGAAGGGGTATTCTTAGCCAATGGGGTAGCTAGATCTAAGAGTGGGATGATGCCCATTAGGGTTTTGAATACGACATCTGAGGAAGTGTGTTGTGTAATGGGAATGGGAAACCCGTTGCATAAGCTAGCAGGTCTCTGGGGAAAAGTGAGTTAAATTATCCTATAATAGAGAAGGAGTTATTGGCTATAGTTTGGTCAGTTAAGTATTTTAGACCGTATTTGTATGGACGGAGGTTCGTGGTAAAGACGGATCACCGGCCACTGTTGTATTTGTTTAATATGACGGATCCATCGAGTAGGTTAACTAAATTTCGTTTGTGTTTGGAGGAGTACGATTTTGAGGTCGAATATATTAAAGGGAAAGAAAATGTGCTAGCTGATGCACTTTCCAGGATAGTAATCTCTAGTGATGATTTGAAGGCGATGCGTGAAAAGGCGGTATCGGTAATGACGAGGGCGCAGCGTAAACAATCGGGAGAACTGAATGATTGTGATAGGAGTTCTGTGGGGTCTAGGACTGATCACCCTAGAATCGTAGAAGTTCTTAGGAAACAAGGAAATGATATTGAAATATGTTTCGGTGAATGGAAGAAAATGTTACGTAACACTACTGGTAGGAAAATATTTTCAAAGTCGCGCAAAATAATGTATATGCCAGGAAACTCGAGTATTTATATAGACTATAAATCTTTATCAGCATCATCGCGAGACGAGTTGCCGAAAGACATAGTAACTTTTTGCATAGGAAATGGCATAAAAGAGGTTGTTGTTTTGAAAAATCGTTATAACGTTGAATTTATTACAGAAATGGCCAAGTGGTTGAAAGAGAATAGTAATTCGATATGTGGAGATTTTAAGATATGCATAGTGAAGAGTGTGCGGAGAATAGAAGACAAAGATGAGAAGAAAGTCATTTTGAATGATTTTCATATTTTACCTACGAGTGGTCATTCGGGGATACGCAGGATGGTAAATAATATAAAGAAATATTATTATTGGCCGTCTATTGAGAAAGACGTAGTGGAATACGTTGGTAAATGTGATAAGTGTAAGAAACAAAAGTTTTCGAAACATGTTAGAGAACCAATGACAATTACAACAACTGCATCTTCATCTTTTGAGAAGATTTATTTGGATATAGTGGGTCCACTTGATAGGGATGAAAGAGGTAATGTTTACATATTGACTCTACAATGTGAGCTAACGAAATTTGTCGAGGCTTATCCGTTACAGAATAAGTCCGCAGATGAGGTAGCAAAAGCTTTAGCAGAGAATTTTGTTTTGAGATATGGAATACCAGGAACAATTGCTTCAGATAGGGGTTCTGAGTTCATTTCAAAAGTGATGGTTAAGCTATGTAATATTTTAAATATCAATAAAATCCTATCAACATCATATCATCATGAGAGTATAGGATCTTTGGAGAATGTTCATAAAACATTAGGAGCATATTTAAGAATACAAACGGATAACAATCCATCGTCGTGGAGTTCGTGGATACCGTATTGGTGTTTTTCATATAACACAAAAGTTAATACTGTGACAAAATATACTCCTTATGAGTTGGTTTATGGTAAAGTTTGTAGGTTACCAAGTAGTCTTAAAGGTGTTAGTGTTGAACCTTTGTATAATTTTGATGATTATCCTTTAGAATTTAAGTACAGGTTACAAAGGGCTCAGAATGATGCGAAAGAAAATTTAATAGCAAGTAAATTAGTAAGGAAAGATTGTTATGATAAGAATCTCAATTCTGTAACTTATAAAGAAGGTGATTTGATATTAGTAAAAACGAGATAGGCAATAAATTGGAACGTATTTATAATGGACCATTTGAGGTTGTTAAGGATGAGTCACCAAATGTTAAGATTAAATATAAGAATAAAGTAGACGTAGTTCATAAAAATAGAACGAAGTTGTATTGTAAAAGTTAGAATGTAAGTTTTCGTGTGATAGGAAAAAAAAAACAATGTAACTTAGTTTTTTTTTTTCTCTAAGAAGAGTGATGTGGCGTGGTGTCACGTACATCATACACGTGCATCACATACATGTACATCAGCTCATATGTAGTTTAAGTTAAGATAGATATGTCATCGAATAAGTAGAAGGACATCACGTACATATTATGTATATAAACTGAACCGTTGAACATTAAAGTTAGTTCTTACTAGTTGATACACGGACCTCATAGTGTTTGACTAAACCCCCTCCATCTCCTCACATCGCAAGAGGTTATGTATAACCACATAAAATGAAACGTTAAATTGTAGATTTTTAGTACTAAACTTTGACGTCTGGGACTTTATGTCGCTGGAAACCAGCGCTGCGACCCTGTTTCGCATAGGGTCATAGCATTATGCAGAGCGATGGCCGTTTTGCGTGGATTTGACGCATGTGTTCCCTCAGCTTTTTCTTTTTATGTGTGTGTTTTGTCTTTCTTTGGGCGATATTTACTGCAAATAAACATATTTTCTTCTTTCTTTATTTCATAGCAACTATAAGGTAAAGAACAATGGCGAACTCCCGAACAAATTTTTGTTGACATTTTTTTTTTGCATCTGCCTATGAGAAATATGTAAAAATATAGAGATTGAATTGTTGAACAGTTTTGTCTTCAGTTATACTTTTATAGGAAGTCAGGAATTTAAGATATTTCAGGTAGAAGTTTTAGAGGTTATGTCTCGTCAACAACAGACTTACCGAAAAAGATATATAGAAATACCTACTTATTGCTCAAAATATCATTGATAGTAATGCATTTTAGATATAAAATAAACGACGGACTACGTATTCAGAATATTAAGTCCAACCGACGTGCGTAGGTCTGCCACATGGTCCACGTAAGTAAGTAGGCAGGTACTTACCTACTTAATTATATGTTCAGAAGAATATTTATTTAATAATCTTAGTCAACTATCTTTAGAGCAGTTAGTTATAGATATAGTATGATTCATTTCATGATAAGGGTAGGTCATTGGTAGGTATAGAAAAAGAAAACATATTTGTTTTTTAAATATTTATTCCTCATCTTCTCTAACCACAATGTCATCAAGAAAACTTGCGGGTGCTGTGATATGTGGTTGATGTCTGGCTCATCCTAGATATCATACTTCAGTCATTGTATGAGCGCAACATCCAACTCTCGAGTTAAGTGCCAATGCCGGGTATCGGCGCATTTTATTGATACATAATATGTTGCAGTTGACACACATGAAGCGCCTTACACAGCTACTCATCGTGATAAACAAATCGACGCACACACAACAAAATTCAAGGTATCAGGCAGAATCGGAATCCAGAGTCACAGAAAAATGTCCTCGTATAGGCGAACAATCAGAATCCTTAGGCAAGCACTAGTCACACAGGGAACCGTAAATCTCAGAGTCCATAAGCAGAAGCAGTTGATGAAGTAGAAAATCACGGAAAATCGATGGAAAACAAAATAAAGAGACGCACGCGAAGACGACAAGTTATCAGTGCCGGCCGATTGATAATTGAAATGTCATGTTTCTTTTTTTTCGATGTTGCCATACTCGAATTGCACTACGATGTCATATGTACGTATTAAAAAATTATGACCGCTATAATCAATCATTTTTATTTTAATATTTGTATTCTGATACAGAAATATATTTCCTAGATATATTAATGCAATACGTAAAGCCACAGCGTATGTAAGTTGACTAGATATAGTTATTTGTTATACAAGAGTGCAAAGTTGCTTTTTAACCGCGTGCTCAATTTTGATGACCGAGCAAGCGAAGGATTCTAAAATTGAATCACGAGTGCAGCGAGTGATTCAAAAATTAGAATCCTGAGCGTTAGCGAGGGAATCAAAAGAGCACGAGGTGAAAAATCTTTGCACTCGAGTGCAACACGTAACTTTTCATCCCACCTCAGCGAGGAAATGACTAAATATGCAAAAAAAAGCATTTCAATCACAAGATACTTTTATTTCAGTTTAGGTATTAACATTTATTATTTACTACATTATGATAGGTAAGTATTACAGAATAATCTTTAAATTATTTCAGATGATACTTAGGTATAATTATGAAAAATTGAAAGTAACGTTGCTACAATTACTTAAGTCGAGTGTAATATTTTTGTTAGGTACTGTAATGTTGGTGACGTGAAAAGTAAAATGGCGCGCGCAAAGCAAATTAAAAAAAAAAGTATATCAAGAAGGTTCCGAGTCTAAGTTTTACAAATTAGAAAAAGGTTGAATGATAAATTCGGCACCATGGAGATAGAAGTAAATAGGTTTAATGATGTTTTGAATTCACAAACTTAGTGCACACGATGTTCTAAATTCAATTTACTTTATCCTCTAGCGGATAAAAACGGCTTTTGCACTCAGGTATCGAAGGGCAAAAATACTCTTTCCGAGATGGGGGGATGAAAAAATATTGAAAGCCCAAAAACGTTGTGTAAGAGCAATGTGTCATATTAAACCTAGAGATAGTTGTAAACCACTGTTCAAGTCATTGAAAGTTCTAGTTTTTCCGTCTCTATATATTTTGGAAATGGCAGTTTTTGTCAAAAAGAATAAAAGCCTGTTTGCTAAGGTTTCGGACACCAAGAAAGGTCCCGTCAGAAGCCAGTACAAAAACCTTTTAACTGTCGGTAGCTATAAAACAGCACTTCTCCAAAAAAGTGTTTTTTGCATGGCTCCAGTTATATTTAATAAACTCCCAGATAGCATAAAAAATGACACACTGCAACATTTTAAAAGTAAATTTAGGCTTTCTTGGTTCAAAGGTGTTATTACTCGTTATGTGACTTTTTTAATGACACTATGTGTGACATATCAACTGTATAATTTCATTGACATTACTTAATTCTATTGACATGATTTTATTTTATTGGCACTATTTAATTTCATTGACATTATTTATTTTTATTGACATTATTTAATACTCCTTTGTGCATGACCTAGACTTGTAATAATAATTTATTAATTGATTAACTTTTTCATTATTTTGTTCAAAATTTGTTTTATTATTTGTAAAATTTTTGCATGCCGAAACTTAGGCAGAATGTACTCGGCTCATTATATTTCTACAAACTACAAACGACTAAGATCTAGACACGCGGAAGCGTGTCAAGCCAAGTTCAAGTAACAGAACTGGCAAGCAGCACCGTGTGTAATATTAATAATATTACATGGCAACATTAAAAGTATCGCTTAGCCAAAAGTCATGAAGTCAAGCAAGAAAGAAAAAAAACATAGCCATGATTATTTCTTAGCATCAATAATCTAGTCAAATAAGCTCTTTATTATGATGTTTTTTTTTTTCAGACTTTGATAGGACTTATGTTTGATATGATAAAACTTAGTAAATTATTTCGGTGGTATCTAGTAGGGTATACGTAGACGCTTAATAATTTCATCAACAATTCTCTCGCCGGTATCCTTTCAGTTAGCCATCAAATTAAATCTCCTGCCTTTTTTTTGGATGGGATATCATCAAATGACTTCTCCCGCTCTGGGCGGAGCGGGAGGGCGTGTCAGACTTTTACTGACTAAAACCCACCCGTGTTCCTTCAGTTGCCCATATGCCAGGGCCACGGTAACTCTTTCGAATGAATCTCGCGACCCTGGCAGGAAATCTTCTGCCTTGAGTTCGAAATTTAAATATTATACGGAATTTGATCATTTCGATTCCATTTCGAACAACCACGGAGTTGTCACGTATTGATACTAACTCATATCGGTTCCAACCACATTACAAGTTAGCTTTAAGAAACTATCGCGGAGTTTGGATTGCACGTACAGAACATATTGGGCTTTAACATGCTAAAGTTGTTCATGTCTTGTTTATATTTTAAAGCGCTTCGGGAATATGCTCTCCTAGTACCAATATTATGACTGTGTAATCTTCTGCAATATTTCTTGAAGGATAAAATAAATAAAGTATTTGATGGTCGCATTGGGCGGTCATGTATGCGATTGGCGAAGTTTTAAAAATATTTTCCACTTGAATTTTGCAGTTAAAGTGAATTCTAACTGAGAAAGCTGTATTTAAATGAAGCTCCCAAATGCATGTTTTATTAGCATAGGTATGAATGAAGTCGGTGTTCAATATTTTTTTTCTATATTTGATGTAGAATAACATTTTAAACAGGCAGCGAAATTTTGAGGTAGACAGAATTAGAAGTAGAGAAACCATGTATGTCTGACTAAATACAAAATAATGAAAACTAAAATTAATAAGTAATGACAAGTACCAAGAATGGTTAACAGTTAGTAGTCTAAGCCTCAATTCAAATTGCGATCAAATTCTATAACTAACCCTGTCATGCCCTACATACGAGTGAAAATAATGAAGTTATATATATCCAGGTAGTCTTCCATATAATCAGTATCTCAATGAACCGAATTGAAGTGAACGAATGGAAATCGATGAAAGGTTATTTATTCAAATCGAACTTTATTGGGTCAAGGTAGTGCGAGGGTTAAAAATAAATCTTCATGTCAAATGAAACATAGTTTTTCTGTAGTCAGTACCAGGAGCGAAGAAATACAAAGTATGTCTTCCAAAATGCTGATGGGTTTAAGTAAAAAATGACAGATATCAAAAGTATCGGCGAAATCAAAACATTTGTGTATAATTTGAGAGAGGTAAAATTTGTTTGTTTGTAACTTTGTATGTAATATCTGAAACTACCACTTGGATTTGGATAATCTTTATGTATTTAATAGCCCAATTCTTGAGGAAGGTTTTAGGTTTAACATCACGCTACAACCCTTAGGAGCCGAGCAAAAAGATAAAAAAGTCAGAAAGAAATCGAAAGAAAAAACGTCGTAATAGTGCGGGCCAGTAATGGAATGCGACGCGGTATATCGGGGGACGAAACACGCAGACGAAGTCGCGGGCAGAAACATTTTAAAACAGCTGAGTCCCCCCGCCGCGTCTGTCTGTCTTAACACGATAATCTCAAAAACGATTTTTATAAGATTTTCACCAAACGTACGGAGTGGATTTCATTAAGAAGGTTTAGGTATATTTTCATAACGTTTTTGTGAAAATTTACCGAAATATGACGATGATCGTTGAAGATATCGTCGCTTTATTTATTTACCTATCGATGAACCTATATTTGCATAAAGCAAATGAAATGTACTTATTTAAGCTATGGAAGAGCGTAGTCTCCCTAACACAGGTTTATCTGCTTAACAGGAGGCTCCAATGACTAGTTGTTAAGTTTTCTTTTTTAAAATAATAAACAATTTTTCATTTGTCAGTAATCGCGTCTCCAATAAAATATGGCCGCTGAAAATCAATATTCGATTATAAATCGACTCAGCGTATTTCGGAGCTGACCACGGCCATGCGGTATTTAATATTTATACCTTTAGAGAGTTAAATGTACATTTGGCCTTTTCAACCTTCAATGGAATTGGTTTCTAGTCTAGCTGCTAGGTACGGCTGAATATCAATATTTTAGCAGTAGCGACGGCGGTCTTCGCAAACAGTTTGATTTAAGTAATAGTACTTTATAAAACGTGTAACATAATTCACGCAAGACCTCATAATCCTCAATTAGAGTATTGAGTTAAATTCATAATAAAATGACTTAAACGAATTTTTTTAAACTGTTATTATTGAGAAAAACGCGTTGGCCCTAGCATTAAAAATTAAGTCTGACTGCCTTGTAATAAGACTCAATTTACAGTCACACAACTCAAAATACAGCCTTTTGCTAAGCAAAGGCCTCTCCCAAATCATCGCAGGCATCCTTTTCCAGGTTATATTACCTCTAATTGTCCATCTTAAACCCCTGTGACGTTGCAGTGATAAAATTTAAGGACTGACAATCCTGTAGTCCTGAAAAAAAATGTTGAGTAGGTTGTAGTTAAATTCCTGAAGCGAAAATAACACGATGAAGTATTACCAACAGCAAAGTAAACATTACCTAAGTTGGTACTCAAATAAACTTCTCTCACAATTGGTATTCCTAAACTAACCCGAGAAGCTCTACTCGAACTATGTATTCCTAGTCCTAAACGAATAATACTGTAATATTTTATTTTATTTCGGGATAAAAAACAGGAGTACGACTAAATGTTAAACATAATATCCTACTAATTAAACAATATGAATACTTATTGTACTAGCAACAACATTATCCACTTATCAGTAACTAACTTCTGCCCGCGACTTCATCCGCGTCAAACTTTTGCACCCCTGATCATTCCCGTCGCATCGAATTGCTTGCCAGGTTTCGTAAATTTTTCATTGCTGCTCCGTTCCTTTTAATTGTAGCGTGATGTTATATATCCTATAGCTTTTCTCAATAAATTGTCTACTCAACACAAAAATAATTTTTATATTCGGACTCTAGTTCCTGAGATTAGCGCGTTCAACCAAACAAACAAACTCTTCTGCATTATAATATTAGTATAGATACATCTTCATAATTGAATATGTGCTATATACTAACTAGTTTACGCGTAAAATGTAGATAGGCTCTTCAACTAGCAGGCTTGGCTTAAGACTTTACTCAGAAATGGGACTCATCATGCCTCATGAAATGCTTTGAGAAGAATTTAAACTACTTATTGCTTCCTAAAGAGACGGGAGATCTTATTCTCTGATATACTGACACTCATACGTTAATTTGCACAACACATCAATGTAAACCAGTGACATCTGTCTGACTATCTATCGGTTATAGGTTATACAAGAGGCAGTTTTGAACCTGCAAAACATTTCAGGAGGTTGTTATGAGACTCGTAAATAATCATGTAACAATACGAGACCAAGTCAATAATCAATAATACTTTTTGCTTTAGATTTTTCAATTTTATTGTTTTTCAGAATATCTCTCTTAATAACCCTCTTCAAAAAATCTATGAAAGAAATGTCGGTCGCGTTTGTTTGTGTGTGTGAAAGCGCAGTTTAAGAACACGTACAGAACGGAGGCGTTTTAAAAAAGGGAGTTCACACTTACCGATTTCCGTAAATAAGAAAAAAATGAAAAAAAAAAATAATACCTGCCCATTTTATTGTTGATTTGGGTCGAGAATCACTAACATAATGACCATAATTATTACCTGTTAAATTTTTTTGCAGATCCAAAACTACACCTTGTAGTTCTGACAATACAATCAGAGGACACTGCTTTACGCCTCGAACACAAACAGAAAATGCATTTTTAACCGACTTCAAAAAAAGGAGGAAGTTATCAATTCGACTGTATGTTTTTTATTTTTTTTTTATGTTTGTTACCTCATAACTTTTGACTGGGTGAACCGATTTTGATGATTCTTTTTTTATTTGAAAGCTGGTGCTTCCCGAATGGTCCCATTTTAATTTGGTTCCATTTTTCATACGATATGTTGAGAGTTGGCTACTCACTCCATTGACCATCCTTATGCATCCTGTCCCATGAGCAATTACTTTTAAGACCTTGTAGTGAAGCCATTGTAAGTATCATTAATTTTAAATTTAGAACTTACCCTCGCCAAACTTTATGACGTCACGTGCTGAGAGACCCAACACGCTTGAAAAAAGGTTCAACAACATAACATTAACTCACGCCTTTTTCTCATGGGGGAAGACAGAAACTACAGATTACTACCTACTAGATCGCTATACATACTCATTTTGCCTCGTTTGCGTTCATACACACACGCCGGTTGTGAGTTTTACGCACCTGACCTTTCTGAGAGCATAACCAATAAGGTCACTATATGTCCTTCTACGCCCTAGGAGGAGATATAGTGTAAATACCTTATTGATGATCCCTCCCGGGGTTTCCACTCACATCTGCTTTGTAAATACTTTTTGTTAGTCATCCTTCATTCATCCTCTCAAAATAACCAAGCCATCTAAGCATATTCTTTTGCATTTTTGTCACTACATGTTCTTTTAAACCGTACCGTTGTCGCAAGGTTGAACAAGTTTCCCATCATCGACAAAATCTAAGACGTAATTCTCGTCTTGGAGTTTGTTACTCAAATAGTTTAGAAGATATAGCAGAGCTTTGTATTTACTTAGAAAATTAATCTAAAATAACCTTCACGATGAAATTCTGCTCCTAGAATATTTTGTAAATAGCGTGGGCACAACAATAAACAGTGAGGCAGTAAGTAATACGCTATTGTTTCTATTTCTGAAGGCTTAGGGGCTTCAGAACGTGCTTCTGAGTTTATGTAATCCTAGTACACATGTGTTATATAGATAAGGTTTGCTACATCGCTAATTAATATTACGACTATTTTATACGGTCGATGGATCAGGTTAAACTACTCTTACCGCGGTTTGTCCCCATTTTTACATATTTCATTTCATTTTTTCGTGAACAATTTACATTGTGTTGAATATACATGATTTTACATAAAATTATAAGAACTAAGAATTATTCATTAGCATTCCAAAAAATTCAAAATATGCTGAGGTTATGTAATCCTGGTACATATGTGTTATATCAGCTAAAGAATCAGAACGAATCAGAACGTATCTATGTATGTATGTTTGTTTGTATGTATGTATCAAAGTAGATATTTATGTTTGTTTGTATGTATGTAACTATATTCTTATATTATTTGATTCATTGTATTAAGTTAATAGTTTTTGATTATATATATTTTATTTTCTCATTCTCTTACACACGCTGTCTACATCTCTGTATCTTCTCTCCTATCGCACATGTGCTGGAAGAGATTTCTTTAGAAATAAGTATCACCTTTGTACAAATTTTTCTGTTCTTTTCTTCTTGTCTGTTTATATATGTGTGTACATAAATGGTTAAATAAATAAACGAACCTAAGTACCTGCAGGAACAACGTTTAGTAAAAATCTTATCTTTTTCAGCACGAAACAGCTTTCATAGCCAACAACTAAAATCCTAATTCACAGTACTATCGTCTAAAGATCTGCCCATAGACAGTGGAGTTATTGCAAAAGTGCAATTTCCTGCTGTAGTGGGGAGTGCTGTATTTTAGCTCGTAGTAGGCCGCCGGGAGCAATGTCCGGTGCTGGCCGGACGGGCGGACGTTCGGACAGTCGTCGGACGGGCGAACGAAACTACTCACTGCATTTATTTAACAGGATGTACGGAACAACTTTAAGTTTTTTATCTTTTTGAAATTCCGAAACGATTTTAATTATTTGTATGATCTGAATTACTATCTTAAACTTAAGCGGAAAATATATAAAACTAAGGTCAGGTCTGCTATCTTGTATGCGTCAGAATGTTGCGCCACAAAAGGGATGAATGAAAGGAAATTACATGCAGTTGAGATGAGAATGTTAAGAGGGATGTGAGGTGTTAAGAAATAAGTATGTACATAAGAGGAAGTTTGAAAGTGGCACCGATAGCTGAAAACTTGTGTGGGAATTGTTGCGGTTGTCTTATATAGTCACGTGGTACGGAGGAATGAAGAAAATGTCATGAGGAAGTTATTGAGTATGAATGTTGATGGCTATAAGAGTAGAGGGAGACCAAATAAACGATGGATAGACTGTGTGAATTATGATATGGATAGAAAGGGGTGTCTACTGAGATGACGACTAACAGAGAAGTTTGGTAGAAAAAGACAGGTGCGCCGACCCCAAATAAATTGGAGTAAGGGCAGGAAAATGATGATACATTATTTTGCATACAATTGATACAATATTCTGTATAGCTAATATATAATAGCTATAAAAGTGGATGTAATTACTATACACTAGGAAGTGGTGAGGGGTGCGCGTTTTGGCGAACTGCCTTATAATATTAACGCTCAAAAAGTGCTGACTTTCAGTCTAGTTTACATAAATGAGTTTTGATTTTTGATTGTAATATCAAATTCAGACTATAACAATTTTACACCATGTTTAAGGTAAACAAAGCAAGAGCTGGTTAGCTAAAACTTGTTAATTATTGTTGACACCGAATTATCTCTGTTTCTAGGTAGGTACTTCTAGAATCTAATACTAGTAGGTAGCAAAAACAAAAATATTGTAATATCAGAATTCAACTTTTATTTGGAGAGAAGGGTGAGCTTTTATTATAATCTTTACTATTTCTGCACGCGTAGCATGACCACCGTAGAAAAGGGTTTTATCGACGGAAGAATAGATAAAGTAACGTTTCGGGTACACAGTACGACGGCAGCAAAGTAGAAAGAGTCAACTGCACTTTTTTATAAAATTTACTCTTCGACATGATTCGACTCAGAATTATATTTAACCAACTTCAAAAAAAGGAGGAGGTTCTTAATTCGACTGTATTTTTTATGTTTGTTACCTCATAACTTTCGACTAGGTGAACAGATTTTGCCACACAAACTACATGGTCACCCGTCCAAAGGCTGAACTTGCGAAATGCAGCTTAACTTTGTGAAACTGCGACAAAACGCCACACATAAAGTAAATGGTCACCCATCCAAAGGCTGCCCTTGAGAAGTGTAGCTTAACCTAGCGAACCTGCGACACAAGGCAAAACAAAAACTACATGGTCACCCATCCAAAGGCTGCCCTTGCGAAATGCAGCTTAACCTTGCGAACCTGCGACAAAACGCCACACATAAAGTAAATGGTCACCAATCCAAAGGCTGACCTTGCGAAGTATAGTTTAACCTAGCGAACCTGCGACAAAACGCCACACATAAATTAATTGGTCACCCATCCAAGGGTTAACCTTGAGAAGTGTAGCTGAACCTAGCGAACCTGCGACACAAGGCAAAACAAAAAAAATATTTTGTAAAGGTAATATTTATAAAGCATGCTTTACGAAAGGAAATAATATGGTTTAATCAAAAATAACGTATTAATTATATGTTAATATGTTAATTATCACATCAAAAAAAATCGCATCGATATTGAAACTTCGTTGCCTAAGTCCACTAATTTTCAGTATGGGCCACTGTGCGTGGCCACGCTCACCACGCCAAAATTTAGGTTTACCCTCGCCTATAGATGTTTCACGTCAAAAGTGCAGTTGACTTTTTCTACTTTGCTGCTGTCGTACTGTGTACCCGAAACGTTACTTTGTCTAATCGTCCGTCGACAAAATCCCTTTCTACGGTGGTCATGCTACGCATGCTGGGCAAGATACCTCCGGCGCTTGTCCGTTTAATTAAATTTCTTTGAACAAAGGTCGTCCTGAGCATTAAAAATATAAGGTCGCCAGGATAAAATGTCAAGCTACAGAGCTCTGGGACAAACTCACAAAAAAAAAAAAATTTAAATTACAAACCATCCTTGTCCTACGTTCTGAAAATTCAAAAAAATATGACGGTTGCAAAAAACGCGGGAACAAAGCTGCGCGCTCTTTGGTCGGCCATTCGAACAGTATCGCTGCTCGAGAGCAGGGGAACGGCAGGAGTGCTGCCACTCGACATAGATTCAGTTGCGTTACTATTGTTGAAGTAACTCGGGAAAAACTCACTAGGAATGACGCTTGGTTGTTGCAATGTGACTTTTTGAAAATGGAATATGAGACCCGTTTTAAGCCGTCAAAAACTACGGTCGATTCTCCGAATGTAAACACGATTCTCAGTATTTTATGGTCCACTATGAAAGTTTGTGGCCGTTATATCATACCTACAATCAGTGGTTTGCCGTGTAATTATTATTATTAATCATTTATTTCAGAATATAATACATTCCATATAATTGTTAGTAAAACATACTTAAAACTATTTTAGTTAGATTATTAATCATTACATAAAATTGCGCTACTTATCATTATATCGGGCACTCCCGGAGCTGTGAATGGCATTCCAGTGCCTCACAACTGGGCAATCTCACATGATTATTCTGCGGTGCGGTTATGGAATTTAGCCAATGACACTAAGAAAGTTAAACATTGCTTACTCTGTGCTTCTATGTTTAACTCATCGAATGCCGTAATTAGAGACACAATAGAAAGACAATTGCTTATGTCGAACTGTGTAACTTAGACATTCAAAAGGTTAAATAGAACTCTCTAGAATTAAAAAGAAAAGTTTTTAACAATAAAAGTACTGTTCAAGATAGCAGCATAAATTCAAATACGACCAGCGTTGACACTAAGATTCCCTCCCTGCGTCTGGAGACTATACTCCTTAGTCTCTTTTTTTCGTGGGGTCACCTTCATGGATAAATACCGTCCATCTGGGAGGAACGGAGGAGCATGTTGGACTCCTATCGCCCTAACAACTCACCGGTCTTTTCATAAGTCTGGGACTCGGGAGATACATGTACATTCGCCTCACACCTTACTGGACATAAACCTACCGACGTTATGCTTGTGGTGGACTTCCAGTCTAACCGGATGCAGCTGAGTACCAGTATTTTACATGAAGCGACTGCCTATCTGACCTCCACTACCCACTTATCGAGTAATACGATAGCACTGGTAAGACTGGTTGTCAGATTTTAGGCTTCTGACGACCCGTAACGACTATCAAAGATTCACGAATGACAGCCGGGACCAATAGTAGAACATACTTTTCGAGGCCCGGAAGTTTTGGTGTGTAAAGATCATCCACCCACCACGGGCCAATCGCGGCAAGCGTAGCTTAACCTGATAGATCGGACCGCGCCACTGTTAGTATTCAGAAACAAGCCCCCTAAGATCCGCCTAAGTTTCTTGATAAAGTTTCCACGAGAAAAGAATAGTCTTTTAAAAGCTTCGACAGACACTTGTCTAAGTGACATTTCCGGGTGAGTATCAATCGAGTTGTAATCCACTAGTAACGCAGCTCGTTACGGCGGAAAAATGTTACAGATGCAACACAGAACTGTGGCTGCGGACGTAAAATTTATGGACGATTGTGCGGCACGGCAAGCCGGGCCACATATAGTTTATTTACCAATTGTTACTTTTGTTTTTAAATAACTGGGAAGTGTAATTAAAGGGTTGATTTGTTATTTTAATAGTATTTTTTGTTAATAAAAATGTCGCTATGAAATATTCAAGTTTACTTTTTGGTTTTTATTGTTTTTCAGAGATTTTAACTGCTAAAATGGAAAGCGCTTCAGCAAAAAAAGCTGTATCCATTGTTTGTTTAAACTTATCCTAGATAAATAATATACTGTCAAAAAGAAGGTATTGCTCTGTGAACGAGTTCATCGACCTCTATAGTCTTATATTAGCAGAAATATCAAGGAGCTAATTTTAATTAAAAGTTTTATGCTATGACCACCAAATCGGAGTTATTATTTATCCTTTTACTTTTCGTTTTTATTGGTTGGATGAAAATTTCTATCATAATAAAATAAAATCGCAAAGATCCTCTGAGTATCATATTTATCTACATGTAATATTTACGTACATACCTACGTATATACAGTTTTAAAAGGTAATTATAATACATAAGAATATTAACCTTTTGCGTTTAAAGGGTTCCGTACACAAAGGGTGCACACGGGACCCTATTAATAAGGTTCCGCTGTCCATCCGTCTGTCACAAGGCTGTAGCTTTTGACCCGAAAAAGGTAGACACTTGAATTTTTACAGAGTATGTACAACTATGGCCATTAGAACATGCAACAACGTCACTTATGCAAATTTTGTCAATATTGACCTAAGTATGAGAAAAAGTATATAGCTAATGTACTTAACTTTAATATGAAGTTCAAAGTTGTAGTTTAAATATTAACAGTTAATTCCTTTAGTCAATACATTATAATGGGATGTGGAATTTTCAAACGCTTCTCCCGAAATATTACATGTTTGTGCAAGTGACGTTGTTGCACCGGCGCGGTGCAGCGGTGGTGCGATATGCTAAGCGTTTCCCAACTTTGTTGGTGTCGGCTTCTAGTCTAACCGGATGCAGCTAAATACCAGTATTTTACATTGACGGACTGCCTATCTGACCTCCACAACCCAGTTACTGATTAATACTATACTCCTTCGTAAGACTGGTTGTCAGACTTTCGAGTTTCTGACGACTCGTATCGACTATTGAAGATCTATAAACGACAGTCGGGTCCAAGGGCTTAACGTGCTTTCCGAGGCACGTAGGTAGGGGTCATATGTAATGGATGGTTACCCATCCACAAACTGACTGTGGCAAGCGTAGGTTTGTACCTTTGATCGACCCGTAAGGTTATTATTATTTGGCCGCTTTAACAATAATAAAATAAAGTTAATAACTAAAGGGGGAGGGCATACAATAAAAAATTTAATTTAATAAAGTATTCCAAAAACCATGTCCCAAGTTTTAAATATTGTGCGGTAGTACACTTTGAGTTCTCGCACTTGGCCGCTTTTGTAACAGTACGGACGCCAGCACTTAAAGCTACTACAATCTGTCAAATTTGTTTAATAGGTTTTCAACTTTAACGCTAAAGTATAAAGTTCAAGATTTTGAAAATTTGACAGTTTGGGGTACTTTGATGTGCTGGCGTCTGTACCTAACGTTGTATCTCATTACCCTTTTTTTCGTTGTCTGGGAAATCATGTAATGACTTCTCCCGCTCTGTGCAGAGCAGGAGCAGGCGTATCAGACTTTTATTGACCAAAACCCACCCAAGTTCCTTCAGTTGCCTGGTCTTCCTTCAGGCCCACGGTAACTCTTTCGATAAAATCAACAACCCTGACAGGGTATTCATTATACTAAATTTCAAACGTGATCTGCTCGATTCGGATATATAAAGTGCTATTTGCAAACACATAGTTAAGAAGGTGTCTGATAAAGTTAACTGAACGCAAACAAAAATACTAACTTCATCATTATCATCATCAGCCTATAGCAGTCCACTGCTGGACATAGGCCTCTCCAATTGCACGTCATTCAGCCCGATTCTCAGCAACTCTCATCCAGCTGCTACTAGCCACCCTGCGAAGATCGTCGCTCCACCTAGCCCGAGGGCGTCCTATCTTACATTTGCCTACGCGCGGTCTCCACTCAAGAACATATCTACCCCAACGGTCATCGGTTCTACAGCTAATGTGGCCTTGGTGGGTTCCTGTTCAGGATAAAGCGGGAGGATACGCCCGGGTGTTTCCATTGTGAGGATCGTCTGGAGGACACGGTGGAGCATACGGTGGAGGTGTGCCCTGCCTGGGCGGAGCACCGCCGTGTCCTCGTGGAGGCGATCGGCGGCGGCGACCTCTCGCGTCCGGCCCTGGTGCGAGCCATGATACGGAGCGAGAGGGAATGGGAAGCCGTCACCTCCTTCTGCGAAGCAATAATGCTCGCGAAGGAGGAGGCGGGGCGCGTGAGGGAGTGGCAGTCACTGCGCCCTCACGTCCCTAGCCTCCGCAGGAGGAGACGCCCCGGGCGTCGGGAGTCGATAGCGGACTCCCGGCCACCGTAGGCGCGAGCTTGCGGGTGGCGAGCAATGGGTAGCTCGCCGCCCGGTAAGGACCAGGTTCGGGTCGACGGCGCGTAGTGTTCCACGCGCGCCTCAAAGAGATGTCAGCAGCAGTGTAGGGGTCTACTAGGACCGATGCCTGCCGGGGTCGCGTGATTGTTCGAAAGAGATATCGTGACCCTGGCACATGGGCAACTGATGGAACACGGGTGGGTTTTAGTCAGTAAAAGTCTGACACGCCCTCCCGCTCCGCCCAGAGCGGGAGAAGTCATTTGATGATTTCCCATCCTGAAAAAAAAAATGGTCTTTGGGGAAAGACACAGATTCGAAGGGACCTGTTAGTGCAAGCGTTTGTCAGTAATCGTGTAGCTCAACTTGGAAAGAAAAAAAAAATAAAAAATGTGGCCGGCCCATTACCACTATATACTAACTTACCAATAAACTTCTAAATACTAACTTGTTACTATGAAAAGTTGAGCAGTTCAGAAACTAAAATAAGGTAGCTATTTGCGTTTTCCTGGTGAAATATTTTGAACCGTATTTTCGGAATATTCCAATGCCACGCAATTTCATTCAACAAAGACAGAGAAGTGAACTGCCATTCAAACTAGTCTACGATTAATAACAAATTCATGATGATAGATGAAGGAGAAATAATATAAGTTTTATATAAATTATCCGCTAGTTTGAATCCTGAAGCACTCTGGCATTTGAAGGTAATTTAATTCAGTTTAAATAAATTTTTGTTAGAACTGATTTCTCAAGTTTTCCTACCTTATTTAAAAATAAGGTAGGAAAACTTGAGAAATCAGATATCTTTTTAGCAAAAATAAGCAGATATTTCACTGTGTGATAAAATTACTAAGAAATTACTAATCAAAATTTTTCTTCTATTACTTTTTCGTTGCAATCGCCGATTTGGGATCACCATCATCATCATCACCATTTCAGCCGTGCATAGGCCGAACATAAGCCTCCCCCAAATTTGGGGGCTTTGCCATAATAAATAAATTTGGCATGGGGATACTTTCAACCCTGTGGAAAGATATAGGCTATTTTTCATCGATATAATAAGCAAACGAAGCTAGTTAATTCCTAAATCTTACTAAACACTAGATAATGTTAAAGATTTCGTATACATATATGAAATCTGTGAATTTGTGTACAGTAATAAGGGATTGTTCGACAAAGCGTATGAAGTAATCTCTCGAACAACAGACAGACTTGTACACGTATAAAAGGGTTATCTTAAGTCAACCAAGTATGCTAAAACCTGCTTTGTGATGTGTGTACATATTGTACACAATATGACTACAATACTGAAAGAAATAAAATGATTAAGTAAATGATACTAACTCACATAAAAACAAACTATATAAATAGCTGAATTGATATAACTTTTATGACAATAAAGATTTATTTAACTAAAGTATAAAATATGTAGCTATTATTGATAATGTTTGTAATGTTGATGCGAATTTGGGCAAAAATCTGTTGTCATTGTTTGAGCGTGTAATGAGCGAAATGTCACGAGGTAAGTTTTGAGTATGCATGTTGATGGCTATAAGAGTAGGGGAAAGATGAACCAAAGAAAAGATGAATGGACTGTGTGAATGATTATATGCATACAAAGAGAGTGACTTCCGAGATGACAACTAATAGAGAAGAATGGAAGAAAAATACGTGGTGCACACACCACAAATGTAATTGGTATAAGGACAGGACAATAATGTTTGTGTTGTAAGATTTGAATCACTATTATTGTATTGCCATTGCAATTTATCTGCGACATTGTATAGTTCACCTAACTCGTGTATTAATTATTTTGCATAAATTGATACAATATTTTGTATAGCTAAGAAAAGTCTAGGCAGGCGATGATGATAGAAGATAGATTAGATATTTAATGGATGCTAGTTCATTCATTTTAGTATCAACTTTAACATTTCTATTTCTGTTAATCTATACATCTATACAAATAAATAAAATTGGAGAGTCTGTTTGTAATATTAAGATAACCACTTTTTAGTAAGTGTATAAGGATGTATACACGGTGCATATACCAAAATAACATTTTTTACAATTTTTGTCGGTCTGTCTGTCTGTCTGTGATAGAATATCAGCGTCCGGTATATTTACCTGACACATGCTGAGCTGGACTCTCTTTTGGTGCAACTTTGATACGCACATCGCACTTTTGTACTCCACCGCACATTATTAACCGGCGAAAAAAAAGGAGGAGGTTATCAATTCGACGCGTATATTTTTTTTATTTTTTTATGTATGACCACGCATAACTTTGTACATGGTAGTCCGATTGTGATAATTCTTTTTTTATTGGAAAGGGTTATACTCCCAAAGTGGTCCCATATAAATTTGGAAAACAAAATCGAACTCTAAGGGTCGGAAAACAGGGGATGATTGATTGTTCACTCACTGATTGTAATGTATAACCACGCATAACTTTATACAGAGTAGTCCGATTTTGATAATTCTTTTTTCGTTGGATGGGGTATACCTTGCCAAGTATTATTAATACATTAAAGCCACAAAAAATATAAAATAAAAACTTTTTAACAAAAAATTACACCGCCGAAAAAACTGAAAAGCAAAAAATAATAAACCTTAAAATTTTGAGTCGGCGCTGAAAAATCAATGAACGAAGATCACTCAAAGCGCCGACTCATAATTTTAAGGTTTATTATTTTTTGCTTTTCATTTTTTTCGGCGGTTTATTTTTTTCACTTCTGAATTTTAATTTGTGTCACAAAGTGTCATCAGTACTATATCATGTCTTCCTTTCTTCTTTTTTTATCTTTGTATATTGGCATTTTGTACCTAGTTCGTTAATTTGTTATCACAATCAATTAATGTTTCATCGTGGTTTGTATGTTGTGTTGCGTCTTTTGTGTGCATAAAATAAACGTTCTATCTATCTATCTAAGATATCAACTTTTAACATTTCTATTTCTGTTAATCTATACATCCATACAACTAAATAAAATTGGAGTGTCTGTTTGTAATATTAAGATAACCACTTTTTACTAAGTGTATATGGATGTATACACGGTACATATACCAAAACAACATTTTTTACAATTTTTGTCGGTCTGTCTGTCTGTTTGTTTGTTCCGGCTAATCTCTGAAATGGCTGGACCGATTTTGACGGGACTTTCACTGGCAGATAGCTGATATAACAAGGAGTAATTTAGGCTACTTTTATTTTAGAAAAATACCTGCGTTAATTTCCGACATCCACGCGGGCGAAGCCGCGGGCAAAAGCTAGTTAGTTATATAACTTTATGTAGGTGATCTTTATACAGGTGACCTAGATTTCCAGTCCATAAATACTAAACGCTAAACGGTACACTTTGATGTCCACTGACCGTCTGCTTAACTACTATAACCTAGTTAACCACTGTCGCATGTAATGTGTATCGATAAGTACCAGAGACACATGAAGAGGCGGCGGCGACCTCTCGCGTCCGGCCCTGGTGCGAGCCATGGTACGGAGCGAGAGGGAATGGGAAGCCGTCACCTCCTTCTGCGAAGCAGTAATGCTCGCGAAGGAGGAGGCGGGGCGCGTGAGGGAGTGGCAGTCTCTGCGCCCTCATGCCCCTAGCCGCCGCAGGAGGAGACGCCCCGGGCGTCGGGAGTCGATTGCGGACTCCCGGCCACCGTAGGCGCGAGCTTGCGGGTGGCGAGCAATGGGTGGCTCGCCGCCCGGTAAGGACCAGGCTCGGGTCGACGGCGCGCAGTGTTCCACGCGCGCCTCAAAGAGATGTCAGCAGCAGTGTAGGGGTCTACTAGGACCGATGCCTGCCGGGGTCGCGTGATTGTTCGAAAGAGATACCGTGACCCTGGCACATGGGCAACTGATGGAACACGGGTGCGTTTTAGTCAGTAAAAGTCTAAGTTCTAATCCTCATTATGTTTTTAATATTTGATTTCAAATTTAAGTTTTCATTGATTATGATTTGATTTTATTTATTTTTGTAAATTTTGTATATGGGTACAATGCCTGAATTAAAACGCTATTTATTTTATTTTATTTTATTTTATAAACCACAAGACCACAACATTGTGGAGCGTTGAAAATATGGCTAAATAAACTTAGATTCGTTTGTTACTTGGCCATTTATTTGAAGGAATTTATTGGTAATATTTAGTGAGCATGGATGAGAGCGAGGAGACCTAAAGTCAGCAGTGGTGGAACAAGGCATCCAGTAATGATGTTGACTTACTTGGTAATATTCTTCTTGTGTTACAATAATTTTGAGTGTGTATTTTCCTTCGACCATTATATTGACTAAATGTCCGTATGTAAATCAAAGTAAACAAAGCACATTTAAAAGTACGTTTCCACTTTTAAATGTAATAAAGTATTTACTCCAAATACACGCCAACATTAAACAGTAGACTAACTTTTTATTCTCAAACCTCAGTATTTTTCAAAACCCGTCGGCTAACCACCGAAAGGGTGCGTTACCGCGCAATGCCGCCGATTTCATTTCCGTTGGGAAATACGAGAGATAGCGGTATAGCGGGCGGCAGCTCTCTCATTATGTTTTGTGACGAAAAAATTCGGATACACACACTGAAATATTTTATGGTTCAGCTTTTACATTGACCTTCAGAGTATCCGGATGCGGCGGAAGGACTATGAATTCATGATTTTTGTAACATGTGTTGGCTCGTTATTTGAGTTTTTTGTTGGTTTATGAAAAGAATAAATAAAATATTGTTTCCGAAAAAAGTTTCATTTCTGTCCGTTCGCCGTCTATTTTCTTAATTAATTGCAACCGTTACGGATTAGCAGATACCAGGCAATCAGAAACAATAATCGGCTGGATTGGCTGAATTGTTCGATACACGATAGCACATGCGAGCCATAAATAAGGCTTGATGTCCAAGCCGAACAACAGGCGATACGGGCAATCCTACCTACGCTCGTGTTTGCCTGTAAATGTATGTAAACCTGGACTAACGAACCCTAGCCTACCTATCGTAGTACAAAAACGTACAACGATGCCGTCATGTTGTTTCTATTCCAGAAATTACTATTAATAGAAAACTAGGTACCTACTTATCACGCTTTATTATCAGGCAACTTTTACTCGTAATTTTAAACACAAACGTTCAGTAAAATCTAATAAAAGCTAAAGTAAAGAAGTTCTTAAGCTCTTTTCTACAAAAAATAAAGAAAAACTTACGACTCCAACACAAACTTCGAAACAAAAATCAAACGGTCTTTGAACTTAACAGGGAGAAAATTAATTATGGTGGGAGTTCAGAAAACAATGTTGGAGTACTAGGGCAGCATGACCACTTGAGAAAAATGTACACATTTGTCTTATAGTCAGTAGTCAGCCCGCTGTGAGAGGCACTTTGAGTGATTAATGAGTTCAGATGGCAAAGCTAGAACTTTATTTATATCTTATGTTCGAAGACTCGAAAGATCTGGCAAAACTGGGAATAATGTTTTATGGAGATCATTTCGCCGACTTCCGTCTGTTAGGATATAAATCATAAATTCATACTATATACGTGGAAAGCTTCTGAGTAAGTAGTCTATAAATGTGTCATGATTTCCTAGTATCTGTTAACTATTACATTTTTATGCATGAATAGGAATCAGGCAATAAGTGTGGTTTTCAAGTTTAATAGTTTCAGTGATGGTATTTATAAGGCAGATGTGACTGGAAACGGAGAGGACGCCCTAGGACTTATAGAGAACGTATTGGCTTTCATCAGAAAGTTCAAGTGTTTAATACTGGCAACCGTCGTGCGTCGTGTGGCAATGAAAGTAAATGAAGCAAATGGGGTAAGTAAGCATCGTAGCAGGTGGCGGTTCTGTAGTTCTTGCCTACTCCCATAGAAAAAAGGCGTATGTTTAAAAGTATGTATAATTATGTCAAAAGTATAATAGGAATTACTGTTGATTACATTTTCAATAGTTGCTCTAATTTGCCACATAAAACCTCCATCCTTACACGTAACATAAAACCTCCTTCCACAAAATAAAAAAAGGCAAGGTGTGTTCCCATTTCCGTTTGTCGCTAAATAAATAAGGGCTGAAAAAGAACAGGAAAAAACACGAAAAGCCCTCTGATTGTAAAACGTTAATTACGCTGAGTTGTTTGTACGTTAAACATTGCTAATTACGAGTCACCATATACGGGCGATTCCACGGAAATAAAAGAAAATTAATTCAAAATTTGTTTAACGAACTTAAAGTTTAACACGTTTTGTTATTTTTTTAAGAAAGGAAATAAATTTTCAACGCAATTATGTTCTATGTTAAATTGTCATTAGGTAATCATTACCCTTTATGGACTCTTCAAGCGGAGTCGCCACATTGACCAATCCAGTGCTTCTTGCATTGTGATTATTTGTTTAAATCATATCTAAACTATTAATAAAGCTGAAGAGTTTGTTTGTTTGTTTGAACGGGCTAATCTCTGGAAAAAAACCAACGGACGATCAAGACGCGTCCAAAGATAAACCATTCGTCAAATTATTATAAAGAGTTAAGAAAATATGAAGGAACAGATGAACGTACATAATAAATACCACCCACATTATCATTTGAGCCGAAAGACGTCCACAGTAGGAGATAGGCCTCCTTCAATAGGGGGGGGGGGGGTGGGGAGGAGTTTGCCATAATCGGCACGCGTGGCAGGCGGGTTGGCGGCTGCAGTATGGTGGTAAAATGCATAGAGAACGTTGCTGCCCGTTTTCTAGTAAGTCTCTTAGTCGCCTTTTAAGACAGTGGGTGTGAGATACCGTGACCCTGGCGCATGGGCAACTGATGGAACACGGGTGGGTTTTAGTCAGTAAAAGTTTGACACGCCCTCCCGCTCCGCCCAGAGCGGGAGAAGTCATTTAATGATTTCCCATCAAAAAAAAAAAAGACAGTGGGTGTTGGTGAAAAGGGATGGTGTTATTCTTTACGTCTGGCACCACACGACATACATCATGGAATAGTATGTACTACTTATATATCTTATTTCCTAGAGCAGGACTAATGGTGATGCTTGGCATAAAACATCGAACTGCTACGTACATTGATATAAAACCCGATAAATCAGTAAGTAGGAATATAAAAAATATGTGTAAACGAAGGAATGGAGGGAAATAAAAACCGTTATCGTTTTATTGCCAGTGGCTCGGAAATCACACCGATGTCAATGTGGCGAAATGTTATAAATTCTCTTGCTTATCAGTTATCAGAAGTATGCCTGATGATTGCTTTTTTATAGGATTTTTAGAACATATAAGTGAAGGTTTTTCAGTTCAGGATCCTTACTGTCTTGTCCTTATCGCAATTTATTTGGGTCGGCGCAACATATTTTTCTTTCAAACTTCTCTTAGTAGTCAACCCTTTCAAACCATATCAACTTACAGGATGGTTTTTTTTTTTAAATCGAGCTACTCGGTATTTACGTAAATTCAATAGCAGTCGTATCGTAGGTAGCTATGATCGTAATCGAACTCTACCATTTTAGACGTTTGTAGATAATTGGATAAGCTGAGCTATGGTTTTATGTACCTGTTTGTCGTAATCATCATCATCATCATTTTAACCGAAAGACGTCCACTGGTGGACATAGGCCTCCCCCAAGATAGGCGTGTGCCATAATCTCCACGCTTGCCAGGCGGGTCGGTGATCGCTGTATGGTGGTAAAGTGTATAGAGAACGCTATTGCCCGTTTTCGAGTAAGACAGTCGCCTTTTACGACACCCCCGGGAAGAAATGGGAATTTGTCGTAATGTATTAAGACAAATAGGTTAATAATCAGGCATATGAAGAACACATAATAAATTAACTGATCCTCTGAGAAAACTATAGGATGAGATAACAAAACATCACGCCTGTGAGTCCCGACGGACTAGGCAGCGGTGTATCCATAGTAGACGCACATTTCGGCTGTTATGTTTAAGTCCCATGGGCGTGTTCCATGGTGTGTTTAGGGGGCGAGCCTATTGTCATCAACCGGGCACAAATTAAAATTATGGGCTGACACTTAAAAAATCCTGATAGCAAACCCAATAATCAGCCAATATTGTTCCCACTGCTGGGACACAGGCCTCCTCTTGGTGAGAGGGAGTGGGCCTTGATCTACTACACGGGCCTAGTGCGGGTTGTAAGATGTCGTATGTCTGCCAATTTTTTGTTCTGGTACAACCCGGTTTCTTCACGATGTTTTCCTCTTAAACGCAAAAGTTCTGCACAAGTGGTTTTGTAGTGTAGCAACACATGGCATGTGAACAGTGAATCGCTTGCAGAAGCACCACAAGATTGTACCCACACGAGTACGCACGGCGACAAATCATGCTATAAATTTCCAGTATAAACTGACTTCTCACTGAACGAAAATTGTGTACAATGCGAGCTCAACTAAAACTGGAAATGTTTAGCTTGATGTAGCCGTGTGTACGTGCTTATATGACGGCGTACTTGTATGAGTGCATAGTTAAGTAGTTCCAAGCAGTGACCTGATTAGTTGATTATTTAGATTAATTTAATGCGTAACCCTTTAAGGAAATTTCTCATCGACTGGTCGACACTTCACGTGAACGGAGGGCTGGGTCATTCTTTGGCCAAAGAATTAGCATTGCCATTCAACGTGGCAATGTTGCCAGTCTTCTGGGCACGTTTCCAGATGACAATTATGCGAACGAGTACTTCGAAGCCTAAGTGTCCTTTGTTTTTGTATTTATTTGTATAGTTAGTTATTTATTTTAGTATATCTGTATTTTAGTTTTTAGCCTACTGTAATAAAAAAAAAAATTGCAAAAAAAAAATGCGTAACCTGGATTTACGAGGGATCGTGACGGCCTCAGAAATGCTCTAACCAGGTGCAAACAACGGCGCTTAAAAAGGGACCCGTAAAATGAAGTGGATTATTATACCAGGCTGTCATTAAATTGGCACGAAACAATTGCGGCGGTAAGTCCCCTCTTTGAGGAGTGGATAGAGAGGCGTCACGGCGTCCTCACCTTCGGCCCGCTAGCCGCTCTGCGTCTATTTTATATCATCATTTCAGCCATAAGACGTCCACTGCTGGACTTAAGCCTCCCCCAATTTGGGGGGCTTTGCCATAATCGCCACGCTTGGCAGGCGGGTTGGCGATCGCAGTATGGTGGTAAAATGCATAGAGAACGCTGCTGCCCATTCTCTAGTAAGTCCCGTAGTCGCCTTTTACGACACCCACGGGAAGAAATGGGGTGGTGTTATTCTTTACGTCCGGCACCACACGGTACCATTTACGTTACTATTTTATATAATCTCTGATATCTTCTAAAATATTAACTTTAATGATATGCTGCAAAGTGCAATTTTGATTGACATGAAATGTACAACGTATCTTATGTATTTAATTGGATAAAGAACGATACGGTATTGTTTAAAATAGCTTGGTTAATGACCCAGATTTTTTTTTTGTAATATATAACAGATAAAAGTGGTTTATCTAGGGTATCCTTAGGAAATAAACATAGAATATTTCACAGACCTGAATACGAGTATTTTACATGGAGCGAGTGCCTACCTGACCTCCATAACTCAGTTACTGGGTAACACGATACTCCTTGGTGAGACTAGTTGTCAGACTCTCGGGCTGCTCACGTACCGAGGTGACGACCCGTACCTAACACAGTGAAAGATTCACGTAAGACAGCCGGGACTAACGGCTTGACGTGTTTTCTCTCTAGATAATCTGATATGTCTCAGCATTTTCACAAAATTATTGGAACGCGCGCTTATTGCGCGTTGCGAAAGGGGGCTAAACGGAAAAAATTAAGACCAAAAGTTGTAACGACACTTTTTGCTGTAGTTGTAAGCCGTGCGGCGTGCGCGTGTTTCTCTGTCCGTCTCTCTCTCTCTCTCTCATAGAAAGCAAGCCAGTTATTTTCGTTTCGTCTTTCTATTTCGCATTGAACAGTGTGGTGTCGCGATGATTTTTTTGTTGAGTGTATACAGGTTTTTTGTACATAATAAATAATAATAAAAACTTTTTTACAAAAAAAAAACAACCGACTTCCTTTAAACACTACAAAGTGACAAATAACTTTAATTTCGGCAGTCGGTGTCTTAGGATTTGTATTTAAGGTTTTTGCCACCGACTTCCGAAATTAAAGTTATTTGTCACTTTGTAGTGTTTAAAGGAAGTCGGTTGTTTTTTTTTTGTAAAAAAGTTTTTATTTTTAAATTTTTAGTTTTGGTATCTACCCTGCACTAATTCCAAACAAACAATGCATATTTATGCGATAGCAGAAATCGCGGTTGATTTGCCGTCAATTTTTAAAGAGTTCCGGTGTCTGTCTCCGGAACTCATCATCAGATCTATATGAAATTTATATGGGACCATTTCGGAATAAACCCCTTTCGAACAAAAAAAGAATTTTGTAAATCCGTTTATATATGACGGAGTTATGGCCGAACATACATAAAAAAAAACATCCGAATTGATAACCTCCTCCTTTTTGAAGTCGGTTAAAAAAAAAAATATAAACATCCGAATTGATAACCTCCTCCTTTTTGAAGTCGGTTAAAAAATAATAACAAAATGAATCCTGACAGTGTTTCTGCACAGGTTCCGGATATTGCTGATGGGGGTAGGTAAGTAGAGATAAATTGAGCCTACTGATTAAGTTTGTATTACATTACATTTGTTAATAATAAAAAAAAAAATATAACTAAAAAGAATATTACAATTCCTTCGCTAATTAATCGATCAAGGTTTTTTTTTTGTTTAGAAAATTTGTAGCAATTTAGGCCAAAAAAGAAATAGAAGTGTGTATACATTTCTCTGAAATAAGATGCAAGTTTCTATTATAAAAATTAGACACATGTTTTAACGACTTTATAAATATAAACAGTACCTCATTTATTCTTCCACTCGTAAAACAACTTTGTACTTCTCGAAACCAATTATGAATTGTTAAACTTAATACTCGTACCACGATCGTTGCTTTTATCACATGCACATTTTTATAAATGCTAATTTTGTAATTATTTATAGATAATCTTGTCTTGATAACAGCGTAATTAACATCGTACTGACATGTACCTACAATAGATTTGTGTTTAATTGTGATAGTACTATCGAGAATCAATATCGTTAAAATGATACGTACCTATGTACATAAATAAGCACGTTATCTTTGCAATGGGGACTATATTTCTTGTCACCAAAATGTATATTTGTCATCAAGTTGTATCACCTAATAAATATATCTATCGCCACGAAATATTTTCGTTCTCAGATAAACAAAGAGTGTTCCCAGGTATGAATTATCAAATTATTGTTAAGGTGACGTAGTGAGATAAACGTGCTTTTTCTTTTTAGCGTACCTTTCTTACCGTATGACTTCCGTACTTAATCTTTTAGTGTATGTTTTTTGACTATATGATCTAGTATCCTGTAAAAGGAATACACGATACGATGAAATTTTCTTGATACAAAAAAATCGCAAAGTTCTATCTATGATTATGATTTTTTTAGCCTCAAGGCGCGATGCGTATGTATTATTAAACATAGTTTACTTTAAAACATTGATTATAATTGTATCTAAGTTTTTGTAAAACAGTTTTCGTTTTAATAATACTTTTCATTCATAAAAAACGGCGATTCGGTTTGGCACATACGTTATTTTATTCCAAGCGCACACACGTTATCGCCATCTCTTCTTTTGCCTATCATAAATAGTGTCATCACTCTCGTTCGTTCATAAATCAGTCGCCCAGTAGGGCTCATCGACGATGAACCTATGTCACTTTTTTACAAATCGGTGCGATCAAAATTAGTTCTTCTAACTTAACAGACAGCTGTGCTGCTGGGGAGTTTGTTCCGCCACTTCTTCTTCCCAGCTAAAGCACTAGGAAGTGTCGAAGGGCGGGCGTATTGGGGGGACTGTCTTTTGTAACTTTGACGTTCAAAAAGTGCTGACTCTCAGCCTAGTTTGAATAAATGACTTTTGATTTTGATTTTGATTTTGATTACGTTTTTTAAATATTTGTGTTCACAGAAAAAGGTAGTAGTTAAGCATTTTGCTGTAATTATTTAATATAATAAGTGTTGGCTTTCCAAATAACTTTGTATTTCGTCTGTATATGTGTCTATTTTTGTGACTGTGAACAATATAACATTCTTTCTCTATTACCATTTAGAGACGACCTAAATTATGTATGAAAATGGGAAGAACCATAAACCAAAACTGAACAGTACCTTCAAGGTTAGGAGTGCCTGCACAGGGCAATTAATTAATTCATTTTGCAAGAATGAAATACCAATAAGATGATGATAACAATAAATCGAATTCACCACCTTCACTAAAGCATTACAGCAACAATCTATTCTCACTTTATAAAATAATATTGAGTAAACTCCTTATTTTCTAGAGAAGAACGTCTGTTTTATCCCAATAACTTATAATAATCATTCATTTAGAAATAAAATAAAATATATAATTAGTTTTTAGGTTTGAATTATGTCAACAATATATCTATATGTCAAGTACTGTCACTTCAAATGCAAGAGCACAACGAATGAATAGGGTAGCATTAGAATTGTAAAAAAGGTGAGGTTTTACTTGACAGCAGCCCAAAGAAGGGTAATGATTTAAACAGGCTGTGTCAAACGCCGAACTAGTATGTTTTTAACATAACATTGGTATGTAAAAGTGTTTGTATAAACCTACTTACAGAAATAAAATCATTTATCATTTATAGCAAATGTGAAGTTTTATTGAAAATATAAATTTTAATTTCATATATCAATCAAATCACTTTATTTCGGGCTACAAAGACCCAAATCATAATACCATACAGACTATCATACATACAAATAAAAACCACATAAACATAACTATTGTACACGAAGTGACGGCGACGTGTTGCGCTGTGTAGTATCGCGTAGCCTTCCGCGGAATCGCCGATACACGACACCCTTCGGCCAAAACTCTTCCTTGAGGAAGGTCTCGATTTGATGAGTTGGAACTCGCACCACGAATGACTTGAAGTTCGTGTTGTGGCACGGTTCCAACTTCTCGACCCTTAAGGTCCAGTTGGACTTAACACGTACAAACTCCACGATTTCCTTAACCTTCGTGGTGTAATGTAGACGGGACACATAGAGCTGCGTCGTTAGTGTAGCTGGACGCAGCAGCATATTGAGTCCTGCTAGCGCGGTCTCACACTGGTTCCGACTACGAAGCTTCTCTCTACCTTCACGAAGCCATCCATGTCAGGCACGTGGCCTGACGCCAGCCTAGGTGTTTCGAACCCTATATGTACCGTGTTTGATACCTAATCATTAGCAGCCTATAACGTTCCCACTGCTGGGACACAGGCCTCCTCTCGGTGAGAGAGAGTGGGACATAATTCACCACGAGGGCCCAGTGCGGGTCGGTAGATGTCACATGTCTTCAATTTTTTGGTTCTAAGACATGCCGGTTTACTCACGATGTTTTCCTTCACAGTTTTGAGAGCAGTGGTGTTGAAATAATTTACACAGAGTAAAGCGTCTGCTCGGGTTCGAACTCGTAAGTAGTAGCCGTTGCCACTGAGCCACCACTGCTTCTCGATATCTAATTGATATTTAATCAAAGGTCTACAAGAGTGCTTTCTGAAAACATATTGGCTATTTATAATTTTTCATTCCTACAAGATTTTAATCAACATCAAATAATTGGATGATCAAAACAATGGTGTTTTACTCTGTTTTGAATAACACTACACATACTTCTATAATCTTATGAAGACTGTTTAGCAAATTATTTGTGTACTCCATCTCTGAATTACCCCTAACCCCAAAGTAAATTTAATGAAAAATAAAGTTAATAAAAGAACAAACATACATACGAGTTAATAGGCTGATAAACACATTGCTCTCAGTAGTCGGGTAAAACACCCAAATAAAAAGATATAATTTAGACATAGTTACAAAATATCGGCAATAATATCGGTTTTGGTTTTCTAACCGCAGTCACACGTAATTACTAAAATATATATGTATACGTCAAGTAATTTTGACATTTATCATACACATTGCCATACGTAATTGACCTTGAAGGAAATATAAATGACTTGTAAAATAAGGTGAAAAAAAAATCATAACTAGTATTACGTAATGGACGAAGTCTATGTAAAATATTGTAATTGTCATTTACCAAATAAATGTATAGTGATCGGTGAAACGAAATTGAAGTTTATTAATCTCTTAAACACCATCATATATTTTATTTATAGAGCTCTAGAAGATTAATTCGTTGTTTTTAATTTCATGTTGTAAATCTATATATTAATACGTGAAGCGAAAACTTTGGATCCCTTTTTACGAAAATTGGGCGGACGGAGCAGTATGAAATTTCGCAGACGTATAGTTTATACAGAGAAGAAGTGACGAATGCTAATATTTTTTTTTTAATTGTGCGTAAAAATACATTATTTTCAATAAATAACACGTTACACACACTACTATTCATTACCGTATATTTAATAATACACACATGCATAGATATTCTTTTGTTTATGGTCCAAATCTGTGGTCTATAGTCTTACTGAATGTCAGTTCAGTTCAGTTTATTTATTTGTTAATATAGGTTAAATATAAAGATCTTATTTGTTTGTATTATTGTCAAGTATAAATATAGGTAATAAATTAATTTTATAGATATATAACCTATTTCATTTTTTCAATCTATGATCATATCGAGAATATGTGTCTGTAATATTATTTGTCTATAGTGTTACTGAATGTCAAATTTAACCATATTATTTTTTTATATTTATTATTGTATATATATTTTCACTTAATAATGTATTTCTATTCAAATGAAGCACGGTCGAATTTCGACCAATGGGCGATCACTAGTAATTAATAAATACTTAAATTGTTTATTATATATTTTTAATTATGTTGAGTTAATCAATCTCGTATAACCCAACATCCATACATAAATATTAGCTAGCGTTTTCCCGCGACTTCGTTTGCGTAAATCTTACGTTACGCGGACGCACGTGAAGTCGCGGAATAAATAGGGTTAATGGGTAACGAATAAGGTTTAGTCGTGAAAGAGTAACAGACAGACAGAATTAGTTTCGTATTTATAATATTACATATAGATAAAGAAGATAATTTCTTGCTGTAAGATAGTTTTATTGCTTATAATTAAATATTTGTATTATTTGTCTACTCCATCGCACGCTATGTGCAAAATTTTCATAGACCGACTAAACTAATGCTACTTTCACGTACTTTTTTCTAAGATGTTTCCGTCTCTACCTTGCTATTGCAGTTTGACAGATGTGCAACAGTGACAGGAATAGTGCTTACAGCAAGGCTATGCTAAGTTAGTAACGTTTTTTATATCGAGAAATTTTCTGTCATTAGTTCAACTTTTGGTCGCTGGTTTTCCTATTCTCTATAAACGGTTCAGATATAAGTTTGTGGCGGCCGGCCACTTTAGGTTGACCCGCCATAAACCACGCCCATCCTACTATCATTCACTTTCAAGGTGGGCCCTTAATATAATGTGTAAAATATGAGATTCGTTGCCAATAAAATTGTAGTACATTACATGAATATAAACTTCGTTCTTATAATAATAGTTTTATTACTTAAATAATAGCTTTGTGCTCAGAATGGTAGATCTGTCACCAAATAAATCGATTAATCGATTCCTGACTGCGACTCCTTTTTATTTGTTATTTTGTCATCAATACAGTATTTACATTTTATTTCGTTCAGTTATTAAAATAATGTTTTCGTTACCAATTTAATACATCAGTTTATAATTTTAATGAAAATATGTATAACTGGCGCGCTTTCCGGCCTCAACGAATGGGTAGTAGGTACGATCAAACGATGCGCGGCGCGGGCAGAGAGATGCAAGTTTTAATTCATTCGCGACGATTCTACGTTCACTGTTGTGGGTGCATTTTATTATCGTTGTGGATAATTTGTTGTTTTAGTTAATTTCTTAACTGTTTATTTTGGATTGGCCCTTGACGATTATATGATTGACCCTGGGGGGAGGCACATGTCCAGTTAAGTAGTAGACTCTTTTGGTTGACGGGATGATGACGAAAACCCTACATTTATGGAACTTCATGAAATTTTCTAGTGACATAATATATGATTTATTGGTGATCTCTTTAAATTAGTTTGCTTAAATACTATTAGGACAAACCTATTATATATATATACATACAAAAACATTTATTTGTTACTTGACCCCATATCGCCATGATTTTAGGTAATCTATTTTGGAATTGATTTTATATTGTTTGGTGACTACATTTTGGTGACAAATCTACTATTTTGTGGGCAAACCCTATTATTTAAGAAAAATAAAACCAATTAAATTGGCGACAGCTTAAATCATACCCCTTGCATTTATGCGATCCTGGTACCGTACCGTGGGTTATGCAAAAAAACCTGTAAAATACGACGGAGGATAAAAAACATCTATTTTTATTATTCATGAATTTCCCGTAGGTAATATTTACATGTTCCGCGTGTTGCCGGACGTAAAGAATAGTACCGTCCCATTTCTTCCCGTGGGTATCGTAGGGCGGCACTGAAAATTTCGGGAATCAAGGAAGTGACACAACATTACTATTTAAAAATGTATTCATTGCTTTTCGAAGTATTCTCCGCGAAATTTGACACATTTTTCCATACGATGGAACCAATCATTGAAGGTTGACCATTCCATTCGGAAGTTGGGGTCTCCAAAATGGCCGTTTTGTAGGCGTCCACAGCTTCTTCAGGTGATGAAAATCTCTGACCACGCAATTTATTCTTTATTTTAGGGAAAGTATAGAAATCATTAGGGCTTAGGTCTGGGCTGTATGGCGGATGGTCTAATAATTCTATGATTTCTTGCTCTAAAAACTCTTTTGTTCTGTGCGCGGTGTGAGAACTCGCATTGTCATGATGGAGGATGATGCGGCGGTTGCGGTTCTCTTTACGGAGTTCAGGAACGACCGTTGGCAAACAAATGCTAGCATACCATTCTGCATTAGCCGTTCTTTGTCCTTCAAGAGGAATAGTTGCAACATGGCCGGTTTTGAAGATAAACGTGGCCACCATTTTTTTTGCAACACTCCGTGAACGAACAATTTTTGTTGGCTTTAACTCATTTTCGAACACCCAAACATGTGACTGGTTTCTTGTTTCGGGTTCGTACGCGTATATCGAGGATTCGTCACCTGATACGATGTTGTATACAGCATTTGAGGACCCTGCGTGGAATTTTTCGAGAGTTCTGATACACCAAGTAACGCGCGCCGCTTTTTGCTCTTCACAGAGCGAATGCGGTATCCATCGGGAAAACAACTTTTTCACACCTAATTGTTCATGCAAGATTATTTGTATTTAACTCATGCCAATGTCTAAAGTTGCCTGAATTTCGCGGTATGTCACATGTCGATCTTCCTCAATCAGCTTACGCACAGCATCAACGTTTTCTTGGGTGACTGCACCAGCGATAAATTGTGGTTTTGGATGGGGCTTCATCACCAAATGCACAAATCATCCGGTCAACACACTGTTTTTGTGTTAAACTACTTCAAAAGTCATAATAAATCATCGCTCTTGAATTTTATCGAGTCAATTCCGACCGAAGACCGAGAATCTTTTTAAATTAATAAATGGTATTTGATTTTTAAAACCAAGGAGTTTTCAATTAAAAAGATTTTAATATGACAGGAACAGTGGAAATATTCCATTCCCGATACTTTTAGTGCAGCCTATGTAGAAGGCGATTAAATGACTTACTAGAGAATGGGCAGCAGCGTTCTCTATGCATCTTACCACCATACTGCGATCGGCAACCCGCCAGCCAAGTGTGGCGATTATAGCAAACCCTCCCTTTGGGGGAGGCTTATGTCCACAATTGGACGTCAGTCAACTGAAATTATGAATAAATATCTTAACATTCACGTAATAATATTGTAGTTTTCCAACAGTAGGTATGCATGGAAGAAATACAAACTTACAAATTAAAACAATAAAACTTCGTAGATGTGTACAAGATATATATACACAATACGAGTATTATTAAAGTAAATAATTATTTAAAAAGCTGAGCGTTTTTGCGTCGTGTGTCTTTTCATTTAACCCGCGACGAACGCGTCTTTAGTATGTTTAAAATTAAATGCGATTTGCTGACATTCGGAATTACGTTACCAAATGTGCCCTAAGTAAGTACGAGTAGCAATCGTTTTAAATCCCCTTGAGAGCTCACACACTGAAAAGGAAAATGCCAGTTATCATGTTGTCTAGCCTTTTCACAAATATGTTGAGGTCGGATTCAGTCAAACCGAATGTAGCTAAATATTAGTGTTTTACATGGAGCGGAATGGGAAGCTAGCTTATCGTGAAATTGCTGTTTCTATTTAAATTCTTTTACAGTTTATAACGTGAATTTAATAAAATAGTTCTCTCTATACTAATTTATTCAGTAATATAAACGTAATTTACTTTTCCAGGTATTAGAACCATTTTTCTAATTAAAAATACTTATTCAATGCTCCGAGCAGTGGAAAAGCAAAAAAAAAAAACAAGCCAATTAAGTAACTCAAATAAAAACTTGGCAGCCTTTTAAAACTACCTGTGCTTCGCTCGCAAATAAAAAAACATAAACTAAAGGAGTGTGCACACATTAAAAAGCGATGACGGTCTATGTTCGGTGAGGTGTCCCGCACACGCTCCGGCAGATAATCGCTTTTGATCAGCGCTCATGCGTGATAACCGCCGGTGAGCGCACGCCTTTATACCTCCGGTTATTTTTATACAAGGTAACGTGCGTATGGTAATGTACTACATTATATGAATAAGGAAAAGCTAGATTTAATCCTTTTGTAAGTAGCAGTAAAGACACATTAAACTGTTGGACTCGAAATTGGAAATGTTCAGATTCAATAAGGAATTGGTTGTAAAATTGAGAACAAAGTTGTGTGCAGCTAAATCGAAGAAGAAAATTAACTTTAAAGTGCGTACAACGTCTAGATGCCGCCACATCAGCCACTGCTGGACTCAGGCCTCCCCCAATTTGGGGGGCTTTGCCATAATCGCCACGCTTGGCAAGCGGGTTGGCGATCGCAGTATGGTGGTAGAATGCATCAAGGAACTTAAGGTGACGTAGCGAGATAAACGTGCTTTTTCTTTTTAGCGTACCTTCTTACCGTATGGCATCCGTACTTAATCTTTTAGTGTATGTTTTTTGACTATATGATCTAGTATCCTGTAAAAGGAATACACGATACGATGAAATTTTCTCAATACAAAAAAATCGCAAAGTTCTATCTATGATTGTGATTTTTTTAGCCTCAACGCGCGATGTGTATGTATTATTAAACATAGTTTACTTTAAAACATTGATTATAATTGTATCTAAGTTTTTGTAAAACAGTTTTCGTTTTAATAATACTTTTCATTCATAAAAAACGGCGATTCGTTTTGGCACATACGTTGTTTTATTCCAAGCGCACACACATTATCGCCATCTCTTCTTTTGCCTATCATAAGTAGTGTCATCATCACTCTCGTTCGTTCATAAATCAGTCGCCCAGTAGGGCTCATCGACGACGAACCTATGTCACTTTTTACAATCGGTGCGATTAAAATTACGTTTTTTAAATATTTGTGTTCACAGAAAAAGGTAGTAGTTAAGCATTTTGCTGTAATGATTTAATATAATAAGTGTTGGCTTTCCAAATAACTTTGTATTTCGAATGTATATGTGTCTATTTAACAATATAACATTCTTTTTCTATTACCATTTAGAGACGACCTAAATTATGTATGAAAATGGGAAGAACCATAAACCAAAACTGAACAGTACCTTCAAGGTTCAGAGTGCCTGCACAGGGCAATTAATTTAATCATTTTGCAAGAATGAAATACCAATAAGATGATCATAACAGTAAATCGAATTCACCACCTTCACTAAGGCATTACAGCAACAATCTATTCTCACTTTGTAAAGTAATATTGATTAAACACCTAATTTTCTAGAGAAGAACGTCTGTTTTATCCCAAAAACTTATAATAATCATGCATTTAGAAATAAAATAAAATATATAATTTGTTTTTAGGTTTGAAGTATGTCAACAATATATCTATATGTGAAGTACTGTCACTTCAAATACAGCACAACCAATGAATGGAGTAGCATTAGAATTGTAAAAAAGGTGAGGTTTTACTTGACAGCAGCTCAAAGAAGGGTAATGATTTAAACAGGCTGTGTCAAACACCGAACTAGTTTAAAAAAATATCATTGGCATGTAAAAGTTTTTGTACAAACCTACTTACAGAAATAAAATCATTTATCATTTATAGCAGATGTGAAGTTTTATTGAAAATATAAATTTTAATTTCATGTATCAATCAATCAATCAAATCAGTTTATTTCGGGCTACAAAGACCCAAATCATAATACCATACAGAGTATCATACGAGTACATACAAAAAAACCACGTAAGCATAACTATTGTATACGAAGAGACGGCGACGTGTTGCGCTGCGTAGTATCGCGTAGCCTTCCACGGAATCGCCGATACACGACACCATTCGGCCAAAACTCTTCCTTGAGGAAGGTCTCGATTTGATGAGTTGGAACTCGGACCACGAATGACTTGAAGTTTGTGTTGTGGCACGGTTCCAACTTCTCGACCCTCAAGGTCCAGTTGGAATTAACACGTACAAACTCCTCGATCTCCTCAACCTTCGTGGTGTAATGTTGACGGGACACATAGAGCTGCGTCGTTAGTGTAGCTGGACGCAGCAGCATACTGAGTTCTGCTAGCGCGGTCCCACACTGGTTCCGACTACGAAGCTTCTTCCTCTTCTTCCTCTCTACCTTCACGAAGCCATCCTTGTCAGGCACGTGGCCTGAAGCCGAGCCTAGCTGTTTCGAACCCTATATGTACCGTGTTTGATACCTAATCATTAGCAGCCTATAACGTTCCCACTGCTGGGACACAGGCCTCCTCTCGGTGAGAGAGAGTGGGACATAATCCACCACGCGGGCCCAGTGCGGGTTGGTAGATGTCACATGTCTTCGATTTTTTAGTTCTAAGACATGTTTACTCACGATGTTTTCCTTCACAGTTTTAAGAGCAGTGGTGTTGAAATAATTTACACAGAGTAAAGCGTCTGCTCGGGTTCGAACTCGTAAGTAGTAGCCGTTGCCACTGAGCCACCACTGCTTCTCGATATCTAATTGATATCTAATCAAAGCACTCTTGTAGACAAGAATGCTTTCTGAAAACATATTGGCTATTTATAATTTTTCATTCCTACAAGATTTTATGGATGATCAAAACAATGGTGTTTTACTCTGTTTTGAATAACACTAAACATACTTCTATAACCTTATGAAGACTGTTTAGCAAATTATTTGTGTACTCCATCTCTGAATTACCCCTAACCCCAAAATAACTGTAATGAAAAATAAAATTAATAAAAGAACAAACATACATACGAGTTAATAGGCTGATAAACACATTGCCCTTTGCAGTCGGGTAAAACACCCAAATAAAAAGATATAATCTAGACATAGTTACAAAATATCGGCAATAATATCGGTTTTGATTTTCTAACCGCAGTCACACGTAATTACTAAAATATGTATGTATAAGTCAAGTAATTTTAACATTTATCATACACATTGCCATACGAAATTGACCTTGAAGGAAATATAAATAACTTGTAAAATAAGGTGAAAAAATACTCATAACTAGTATTTCGTAATGGACGAAGTCTATGTAAAATATTGTAATTGTCATTTACCAAATAAATGTATAGTAATCGGTGAAATGAAATTGTTATTAATCTCTTAAACACCATCATATATTTTATTCATGGACCTCTAGAAGATTAATTCGTTATTTTTAATTTCATGTTGTAAATCTATATATTAATACGTGAAGCGAAAATTTTGGAACCCTTTTTACGAAAATTGGGTGGACGGAGGAGTATGAAATTTCGCACACATATCCATACTTCCATACTATCCATACTTCCATACTATTCATACTATATACTATAATATACTATATACTATATATACTATATATATATATATAATAATAATAATATTATAAATGCAAAAGTAACTCTGTCTGTCGGTCTGTCTGTCTGTCTGTCTCGCTTTCCTGCTAAAACTACTGAACCGATTTAAATGAAATTTGGTACACAGATAGTTTTGAGCCTGAGAAAGGACATAGGCTACTTTTTATCCCGATAGTATGCTCCCGCGGGATAAGTTCCGACCTCCACGCGGGCGAAGCCGTGGCAAAAGCTAGTAGTTTATACAGAGAAGAAGTGACGAATGCTATTTTTTTTTTATTTATGCGTAAAAATACATTATTTTCATTATTTTCAATATTAATACCATATTATTTTTTATATTCTTTTATTTCATTGTACAAACATATAAATTATATTTTTAAATATTAAAATAACAAAAATTATAAAAACATTTAAAAATATAAAAAGTAGTAGCCCACTGGTATCGGGAACAGGGTCCAAGCTACCGGCGGTCAGGGCTCCAGAGAGAGGAACCTCCTGACAATACGAGCCGTATCCAGAAGTACCGCTTTCTGAATCAAGCCCTTGATCCAGCTGCCTAACGAGAGCCTCCTTAGATGTTGTTCGAGGCTCTTGGCTATCAAGCTGTTGACTATCGGCACAATGATCGCTGAATCCACATCCCACATGTCGACAACCTCGCGAGCTAAGTCAAGATACTTGATTTGTTTATCTTTCTCAGCTTTCACGAGGTTCTCGTCATGTGGGACCGTTATGTCAACAATCATTGTGCGCCGCTCTACTCAATCCACCACCACTATATCAGGCTTATTTGCAACAAAAGTCCTGTCAGTGATGATGGATCGATCCCAGTACAATGTGATATTTCCATTTTCGAGAACTGGGTCGGGCACATACCTGTAGTACGGCACCTCTGATTCCACAAGACTGTATTTCAGAGCAAGTTGTTGGTGGATAATCCTAGCTACTAGGTTGTGCCTATGCAAGTATTCTTCGTTAGCTAGTCGAGAACACCCGGAAATTATGTGTCTAATTGATTCTCCTGGACGGTGGCATACCCGACAGATGTCAACCGTGCCATCTTTCACAATAAATCTCCGGTAGTTGTTCGTCATCATAACTTCGTCCATAATTGCACAGACAAAACCTTCGGTTTCCCTAAAGAGGTGACTGAAACGCAGCCAGGCTACGGACGCTAGAAGATCTACATCGGATCCATGTAAGGCCCGGAAATAGCGTCCGTGGAGCTCCTTACTCTGCCATACCTTCATGCGGTCATTAGTGTCGAGTATTACAGGTTTACGCCAGTTCTCGTTAGCCATGGAGAGCGAGGTGAGGCCCTTGTCAACCGCGACCACATCTCGATGCATCCCCACGTCGGTTTCTAGGAAATATTCCCTGAGGCTGCATATCTCGCGATTGTGGAGAGTCTTAGCGTTTAAAAAACCTCGACATCCACACTTTCGCGGGATATACAGTCTCATTACCGATGACCGTGGGTGATGCATTCGATATGCAGTCAACAGCGTACGGACCCTCCTGTCCAGGGCGTTGAGTTCGGTTTGAGTCAATTTGAGTATGTCGACAGAGTACATCAGAACCGGCATGACCCAACCGTTGAAGGCGCGCACCTTGTTTCCACTTGATAGAAGACTATTAAAAACTTTCTTCAGGCGGCCAAAGAAGCGCTCCTTCAACGATTGCTTCATGTCAGTAACATTGATGCCCAACGCTTCCGACATACCCAAATACTAGGCACTAGGCTCGGAGGTTTATGGAATCCGAGAGTTGGGTTCCCACGGATTCCACAATCTCCCCTCGCTTTACATGCATGACTGCACATTTGTCCACACCAAATTCCATTCTGATGGCGCTACTGAAGGTTTCAGCTACTTTCAGTAGCTCCATCAGTTGAAAATTGTTGGGGGCAAAGAGTTTTAGGTCATCCATGTAAAGGAGGTGGGATATAACCTGACCACCTCTCCTCATCCGATAGCCTATGCGTGAATCCTCCAGCAGTGTGCTTAGAGGATTCAGGGCTAAGCAGAACCAAAGCGGACTCAAACTATCACCCTGAAATATGCCTCGCTCGATCCTTATCGGTTCGCTGTTTCCTTGGATATTTCAACATCCTGCATAGCGAAGGACTGTCCTCCACTGCCTCATACATGAAATCAGGAAGGTGCGAAGAGATGCATCGACTTTATACAACTCCAGCACCCTCATGAGCCATGTATGTGGCACCGAGTCATAGGCCTTCTTATAGTCTATCCAACATGTCGACAGATCCTTTCGGGAACGACGAACTTGTTGGCTAATGGTCATATCAATGAGGAGCAGCTCCTTAGTACCTTATATACTTATTATTATTACCTCCTTTATATTTATTATTATATTTTTTTTTTTCACTTAATAATGTATTTCTATTCAAATGAAGCACGGTCGAATTTCGACCAATGGGCGTTGACTAGTAATATAAATACTTAATTTTTTTATTATATATTTTTAATTATTTTGAGTTAAACAATCTCGTATTACCCAACATCCGTACATAAATATTAGCTAGCTTTTTCCCGCGACTTCATCTGCGTAAATCTTACGTTACGCGGACGCAGGTGAAGTCGCGTAATTAATAGGGTTAATGGGTAACGAATAAGGTTTAGTCGTGAAAGCGTGACAGACAGACAGAGTTAGTTTCGCATTTATAATATTACGTATAGATAAAGAAGATAATTTATTGCTGTAAGATAGTTTTATTGCTTATAATTAAATATTTGTATTATTTGTCTACTCCATAGCACGCTATGTGCAACAATTTCATAGACCAACTAAATGTATGCTACTTGCACGTACTTTTTTCTAAGATGTTTCCGTCTCTACCTTGCTATTGTAGTTTGACAGATGTGCAACAGTGACAGGAATAGTGCTTAAAGCAAGGCTATGCTAAGTTAGTAACGGTTTTTTATTTCGAGACATTTTCTGTCATTAGTTCAACTTTTGGCCGCTGGTTTTCCTATTCTCTTTAAACGGTTCAGATATAAGTTTGTGGCGGCCGGCCACTTTAGGTTGACCCGTCATAAACCACGCCCATCCTACTATCATTCACTTTGAAGGTGGGCCCTTAAATCCAACCTGGAATGCGCACAGGCTGCCAATACGCGGTCCGAGCGAGATAGCTTCGCGAGAGCCCTCTGTCCCTTTCATTAGGGTGACCAAGCAATATGATGTAGGTAGATACGAATATAACAGGATAAAATATATTAACCAATAATTTGATTTAAAAAAAAATTGTTACGCTTTAAAGATGGATTAAAGTAAAACGCAGTAAACATAAACGCAATGCAACGCATAAACTCTGCTGTCGAGTATTATTGTATAACCTGGAATATCTGGCGCGCTGGGCAAATAACCATTTTGTTTAGTATTAATTGTCGTAAAAATCTAACAGACGCCGTTTTCAAGAAAAATGGTTGGGACACTTTTTATTGATCAAATGCGTCAATTGAATTTACCCGTAAATAATCTTATAATTTCGTTCATTATGGGCACCCTACTTCAATAGTCCGGGAGCCAGGTGCAAATTTGGTTAATTATTTCCTCTCGAGATATAATTCGTGAGACGACAGAAGCATCTACTCATTTCCTCTCAGCTAAAAATTTGTCAAATTGTAGCTCATCTAATATCTCAACGAAAAAAATAATCAGCTGGTTACAACATAGTGTATTGTCAGCTGGTGTCACGAACATAAAAAAATATATTTTTATTTTTAGTGATTTCCTCTCAAAAAAAATATTTTTAACTAAAAATTTAAATACTAAGCTAATTGATTATTCAATTTTTTTAATATATCTAAAATGATTTGATTACATACTTATTCTTTTCAAAAATATTGATATGGAATATTTATTTCAACTCAACTCTCATATTGAAGCGCTATGTCGAATAATTAAAGATACGTCATTTCCTCCCAAATGAAAATTTGTGAGCTGATTGTTAATATACTGATGCGATAAATTAAAAAAAATCAGCTAACAATAAGTCGAGGGAAACCTAGTCAGCTGCTGCATTTAAATTGGCAGTAGATGCTTCTGCCTAACTCCTATGTAATAACTTTCAAAGTATCAGCTGACGGTTTTTCCACCAAGATACAGCCAGCTGACCTATATATTTATCCACCGTAACATATAAGCTATCATCAGGAAAATTTTGTTTGAGAGGAAATCACTGAAAAAAAAAAGAAAATTCATGTTCGAGACACCAGCTGACGTACAATACACCATGTTGTAACCAGCTGATTATTTTTTTCGATGAGATATTAGATTAGCTACAATTTGACAAATTTTTAGCTGAGAGGAAATGAGTGAATGTATTTTTTTTTTCTTCGTGTTTGGGAGGCTACAACCGCTCATCCCCCCAACCGAGCGCCAGCTGACGTTCACGAGGCTTTATAATTCTTTACTCTGATGCATTTTACTAACTACCGCTTAAGAGGAAATTGGTCATGAAAATCTGTTGCTGGCTCCCGGACTACAAGAAAGGGACACAGGGCTCTCGCAACGCTTTCTCTCTCGGACCGAATTTCTCTCTGGCCAAGTGATTGTCTGTAATAGAACTTAGTAACATATACATAAGGTTTATTTTTATAATGGTGTCAAATTGACAATGCACATTCCAGGGGTCGGGTATAAGTTCCTTGGAATGCATAGAGAACGCTGCTGCCCATTCTCTTCCAGATGCCGCCAGCACGTTAGTTAATATTTAGAATTATCATCCCATATAATATTAGATAAAAACAAATTAACTAAAAAATAAAAGAGCAAATCCATCCCATTGATTGCGTTAGGTATACAAACATTCAATTACCTGAATCTTATAAATCCGGAAAATATCGCTGTAACAACAAATAAATCAGCGATCAAGTACTAAGACTACATAATATTGCCACAGGTGTTCTGACTCGCGCCAATCTAACCTCACCTGGAATGACCGCCGCCGCCGTCCCTAAAAAGAGTCCGGGTCCGGAGTAAATAGGGAAATACAAAAGTCCAAATTTTCGCATGTCATCAATGCAATTAAACTGACGCCTTTATCACCGGGGATAATTAAAGTTACCACCTCTTTTATTTTCTAACAGCCTGGTACGTTTGAATAAAGAAAACATGAGAATAATTACGAAGCAGCGATTTGTATGAATTAAAAGGATATTATTAAAGAGCAAGGGCGTAGTATACAATTACCAATCACGTTCTTGTTGTAATATTATTATTTTTATCTTTGTTGCCTGGCTGGCTGGTACTGCCATTTTTTTTCAGGCAGCCAGACGAATTCGATTTCGATATTCGGATCGCTAAAGTAATCAATCAGAAAAATGTGATCAATCACAATTCACGAGCTGGCGATCCATGGCAAATACGTCTTTATAGACAAGTAGGAATGTACTTCTTTATTAATATGTAAATTGAAATCCGTTCCGTTAAAAATTAAACAATATATCGTTTTTATTACGCAATCAAGAGGATATCTACATCGTTAATTTTTTTTAGCGTGTCTAATGTAAATTAACTAAAGAAATGATTTCTTTGTCTGTATAGGAACTGTGAACTGTTATTTTGGGAATGAAGAAACCAGAAATGAAATTGTTTATTCTGTAAATAGGAATTACATTTACCTATATGCCATATAGAAGAAAGCATGGTGAAACTCAGTCAGGGGTCAAAATCTCTTTTAAAGTCGAAACACAACCCTGGTCAGATTACTTGAGGACCATATAGATTAGGGTCTGAAATGGTCTTTGGGGAAAGACAGATTCGAAGAGACCTGTTAGTCCAAGCGTTTGTCAGTAATCGTGTAGCTCAACTTGGAAATTCAGGAATTCAACGACTCGACGTACAATAGCTAAGATACCTACAGAGTGAGAAAGGATATTTGGTAAGGCAGCTTAAAGTCCTGAGGAAACTGTCAGAGCATTTTTAAAACCAACAGAGAAATATAACCTACATAGTCCTCACATTCCCAAAAATTAAAGTCATTTAGCGACTAATACGACTTAAAAGAAACCTTAAAAATCCAGTTGAAAGTATAAAACATGACAGCATTTAACTTAACCATGCAGATACAAACATATAAGTAAAAGCTATGCAATTATGCAACACCCACAAACTGCAAGTCTCGTACTTTTATAAGTTGGACTAAGCGTACAAGTCTCAAGTAAAAATACTACGAGCACTACGACAGTTTTGCTCGGTACGCCGTTAGTCGTATTGTCGTGTTACTAACTTTAAGAGTTTCTGGAACGCTCCATGTCTTTAAAGTTTCATACGTGAAGTCATGAATGTAAAATTTTGAAACTTGAGCAGATGAATTTTAGCAGTATTAATTTTAATGAAATTGTTTTCTCTGTAAGTTTTAGATATTTCATCTAGATGTCCCATGTATTTTTGCTTACATTATCCTTCATTACGGGTGTGGTGTATCTATCTTCGTGAAATTGTGAATACCGTTAGATTTATCTATCTCGCGAGATTGTAACCTGTCGAAAGATTGTAAACTTACAATTTAACGCATTATTTTACGGTAGATTACAATCCATCGAATGGAAACTGTTAAATTACGTAAACACTATTTTAAGCACATTAGCAGTGAGGTAGCTGTCACTAATGTCAGCTGTCAGTTTACCACAATTGGCGGAAAACGGTGGGAAGTGAAGCGTACCTGCATGAGAAGCTTGATGTGGTGATGAGCCAGTGTAGTGATATATAATCAAGTTTAATATGGGATCAACAAGATTCTATAAAGCGTTTTCAACTTGTCTGAATTAAGATCAAATACGGATCTTGGGTAGTTTTATCAAAATAAAACTATCCTCAGAACATAAAACCCTTACCATAATCAACCTACAATGTTCCTACTGCTTGTGGCCTCTTCTCAGTGAATGAGAGTTGTCCGTTATCGCGAGCCTAGTGCGGGTTGGTAAATGTTACATATTATGTCATTAATTTTTTAGTACTAGGATATACCGGTTTCCTCATGATGTTTTCCTTCCCTGTTTTCAGAGCAGTGGTGATGAATTTAGTTATGCAAAGTAATGCGCCTGCCTAGGTTCGAACTCACGACACGGCCTATGTCTGCGTAAAAATGGAGACCGTAGCACTGGGCCACCAGTGACCCTTAAAGCAACATAAATAAACTATCTCATAAATATAAAACAACTTTATGAAATGGATCAGGCGCTATGACAAGCAGTAGAAACCTATTAATTTTTAAAATATGCAAACGATCCTCCGTCCATTTTTCATTCGTCCATTTTGCCGTGATATTATTGGGTCCTATGTATGTATGCTGTGTTGCTGAATCATCATGGATGCAAATTTCAATCAGTTTGGACGTTGATTACCAATAATCTGGCTGAATTGTGCTCGATGCATCGGTGGAATATGTCTTGATATCCATTAATATCCGCAATCTGTAAGCGATGAGCAATCCAGATATGTATTTGCGTTGGTATTCCGATTCCGATGTTTGCGGACGTAAAAATATAGCGGCAGGATTTTATCATGCACTGATTTTTTAACTCTTGGTGTTGAACACGAGCAGTGGTGGCCTTGAGGTATTGCCCCGACTTACGAGTAGTTGGTCGTGGGTTCGAACCCAGGCAGGCGCTTTACTTTGTGTAAATTATTTCATCACCACTGCTCTCAAAACGGTAAAGGAAAACATCGTGAGGAAACCGGCATTGCTTAGAACCCAAAATTCCAAGACATGTGATATTTACCAACCCGCACTGGGCCCGCGTGGTGGATTATGGCCCACTCCCTCTAACCGAGACGAGGCCTGTGTCCCAACAGTGGTAATAATATAGGCTGATTATGATGATTATGAGGTGTTGAACTGAGGATTGTGAATCGAAAAGAGTGCATCTCAGTTAGTCGAAAAAAACAGTGTTCGAATTTCAACTCTCGGCACTAAGCAGTGCGATATAAAAAATCCCGCTGCTCTTTTATGACGTAGGTATGTGAGAATGTCGACTTATGAAGTCATGCTATTGATAATGTTATTCTCTTTTGTTTTCACGATCTATATTCAATTTAAATGTCACCATGAAGACTTAAGTGAAGTTTGTTTGGGGTGGTTCATGGCCGTGGCCACTGCATCTGATGCATGCATGCAGGCATTGACAACTCACTTCACCTTTTTTTTGGGAGGGAAAGCATCAAATGACGTCTCCCGCTCTTGGTGGGGCAGAATGGCGTGGCAGACTTTTACTGAGGAAAACCCGCCCGTGTTCCTTCAGTTGCCTATGTAAACGAAAATGTAAATTGTAGATAATCCATAGCTAGTAAAACAACACGTAGGTAAGTGAATATAATTTATAGTGCATTTAAAACCTATCACTATAATACAACAATATCATTGGTCACGCCCCCTACATCTTGTCGATATGCTCTTTTTCCAGCAATTTGTCGAGTTGTGCAATTTCCCAGGGCGCCCTCTAGCGGCTGTCACTGACAGATCGCGCTTTTCTAGTGATTCAGACACGACCGTCTGCGATGTGTGGGGTGCCCTGGTACCCGATCTTAGTCAGTAATATGGAAATATGCTCTTAAAGTTTGACTTGAATTTTTGCTAGTTGGTTTTTATTATGCTGGTGTTTTATTAGAGACCCATTATGATGGAAAAATCAGTTGGAAACCAAATCCGAGTTCGTAATAGCATAATTATGCAAGATAGATAACCAAAGACATCAAAAGTTTACGTCTGATTTTCCACACTCCACCAAAATACATACCCTAAACAATAGTTTTAATATCAGTGAATCACAAATCATTTTCATATCGAAACTACCAAACAACATCGAATGATTAATTAATAAATAAACGGTCAATTCAATTGAATAGAATAGTAACCATTCAGTTTAATTGAACAGTGACTGTTCAAATATGAATTTACCTTTATTTAGCTAACATGTCGATGGCTCACAATAGTAATTCCATTAGCCATTAATTTGTCAGGAGTGTTGGCAGACGGCAAATATGAATGAATTCACAATGACTATTTGATGGATTTAAAGTTTATAATGCCCACTAGCTGTTTTCTGTTGGATTGCGTGAAAGCAATATTACTACTATAGTTTTTTTATGGAACTTTTTGGCTACTTACAAAAATGGTCAGTCGTTCTAAATCTTTTAAAAGTGTATAATAAAGTAATTGTCTAGTCTAGAGACTATGTAGCAGCTTTCTGATTCTTTCAATAGAAGTATTTTCTTCCTAGTTTCTGGTAAAAAGCTGCTATCAGTCTGTTACAAATTCGTCTGACAACTCAAGAGCATGGCTGAGTGTGTGAGGGCTTGGAGGAGGCCTATGTTCAGCAGTGGACGTCTTTCGACTGAAACGATGGTGATAATGATGATGTGTGCATTGCTTATTAAAAGAAAATCGAGGTTCAAACAGAGACGAGTTTTTAACAACCATGGGAATCTTCCTCTGGGGTTTAAAATCACAACAACCTGTCTTTAAGGTTGTTTCCGAAGCTATTCGATGTCACTGAAGACGATATAATGTATTGCAATGGGTTATAGTTAAGTACTTACTAAAAAAAAAGTTGAATAAAAAAAAATTGTAGACTAGTCTTAAAAATACTTCCTTATTTCTTTTTTTCTTAGCTAAGCTTATACCAAACAAAAATGTATTACTGTAACAAGGGTTATAACTAAAAACAATGTAAACATCCACTTAATTTTCTTTACGTTCATCAACAGCTGTGCGATAAAAAATATAGCAGTGTTGTTAAGGGGATTACCTCGCTCAAATCCCGAAAATACCGTGTGTTTAAAGAAGTTTGTAGATGAATCCTTTTGTGCGTTTTCAATATAAAAAATATATGTTAAATTAAAATTCATCACAAATACATTGTATTGTTTAAAATTTTAATAAACTTACTCAAATTTTATCAAAAAATCGTAACAAATAGGTCCTTTTTCAAACTAAATTGAAAATTTTCTCTATAACGGCTCAATAACTCGGCATGAATTTTATACCAAAAAATACGTAATGACGTATTTAACAATGTGTATTGATTTTTTTCTCTTATTTCTTTTAATATTTTATAAAAATCCGAAATTTCACGAAAAGCACTATGTCACTCCCGCACTCGTCCCTCTCTCTCTCTCGTCGTTTCGTCGTAAGTTAGTACGGGGCAGCATGCTCAAGGTAATTTGGCAATGTAATGCCCTTAAGTTCAACATCGAAGCAAACTCGCGAAGTCTTATAAAAAACCTTTCCATTTTCCACTTTGCTCCTCCTACTTTATTGTAGTGGCCGATAATGAGCTCTCTCACAATATTGAAGTAAGAACAGCTCGTCCACTCCAAATCTTCGTTTTAAGTTGTAAGATACCTAATTAAAATTAATTTTTTTAAGCTTTAGTAGTAATAAAGGAGGCTCTTAGGGTTATACAAAGGAGGTCGTAAAAAATGAGGTTCTAGTTCCGTTAGCGAAGCCGGAGCGGACTTAATCTTGTCATTTGTTTGTTGTTTATGGTTCTATCGTAATGCTAGATACACACGCAGTGACCGTAGTCGCTGGCAACTCGTTTGCGATTTCAAAATCTCATGTTCATACCATACACTGATTTATACATCGCTAGCGCTATGCGCCTATTTTATGAAACATGGCCAGAAACTGTGGATAAATAGTGGAGAATATGAAATCCGAATAGGTACTTCCAGCCTATCTAGATTCTAGAGGAAATTAGCTTGACAGATTACAACGCTAAAAAAATGCAGTATAAGATAGCAAGCTAATTACGTGTTGTTGCGACTGTAAAAATCACGTACATTTGCAACACCTTTTAATCCTTTTTTATTTCTTTAAAACCCAAATGTAGATAATAAAAGTATTACCTAACTCTCTCTTTCTCTCTCTGATATCATTGTAAAATTTTCGTCTTCGTCGGTAACAATTTGTAGTGCATGTCCAAAATATCATTTAGAACCATGTATCGACGTATTCACGACTTTTATTTATTCAGTGCCGGCTCGGGTGACGTCATCAATCCCAATAAGAAACACAAATACTCCAGAGTTCGAAGGTTCACCGCTAATGGTCAGCCGATCAACTGATACCATTAATTACTGCTCTCCTAGTACTTTGATGACGCAATACTGATTTTATTTCTGACTGATTGATTTTATTCGGGGCATAGCTGCGATAATCCGTACCATATTTTGCGATAAAAAGTGGAGATCTTACGCAAAATATATGATTGAAAAAAAAATAACAGCTGTGTGATCCCAACATTATGCAGTAAAATATTGTACCGGCTGATCATCGCGGTATTACAGATGGAATCAAAGAGATAATAAATAGAATGACAAAAAGTTAGGTGTTATCCTCTCGATGTTATCCACATTTTAATCAATATATTGCACACACAGACAAACACATATTTAGTAATATGATGCAAAAACAGTTGACACCTGAGTGCAATATTCTTTAGTCAGATTACGACGATAACAGGAAAATTCAGACGCATCATTATCTCTGTGATAACCAGTTGTCGTACTATATCAACTAATAAAACTATGTATATTACACAAGAGCATCTTATGAGTCGACGTGAAGACGTGTAGTGTGTGTTGAATCATTCACAAAATGAGTTTCGAAAATAAAACAGTGTTGATAACGGGCGGGAGTTCCGGCATTGGTGCGGCTACCGCAGTATTATTTGCTAAAGAAGGGGCTTCCGTGGTCATCGTAGGACGGAACGAAGCCAAGCTAAAGACTGACACTGAACTCTGCCAGGAACACGGAGTCACACCTCTCGTCATCAAAGCAGATGTTTCTCAAGATAAAGCAGCAAGTGAGATTATCAAACAAACCATCGATAAGTATGGATAACTCGACGTTCTAATCAACAATGCTGGTATTGTTTTCCCGGGAGGACTGCTTGACGGCAAACTGATGAAGACGTATGACAAAATCTTGGACACGAATTTGCGAGCAGTCGTTAACCTCACGAGCTTGGCAGTGCCTTATCTTGTACAAACTGGAGGAAATGTTATCAACATATCAAGTACATTAGGAACACAAGCCAACCCATGGATGATGGCGTACTGCATGTCCAAAGCTGGCTTAGAACATTTCTCAAAGACCGCTGCATTGGAACTGGCAAAGTCTGGAGTGTGACTCTCACTCCAGACTTTGCCAGTTCCAATGCAGCGTGTGTCATGTGTGATGACATAGTGAGTCCTGGGGCTGTTGTGACTGATATTTTGGAAACTGCTGGAATGCCTAATATGTGGGAGGAATGGGGTAAAAACGCACCTATGGGTAAAGTGGCTTACCCGGATGAAGTAGCCGACTTGATCCTGTTTTTGGCAAGTAGCAAGGCCAAGAGTATTACTGGTGGAAACTTTACTATCGACAATGGTTCATTGTTAAACTGTGCCTAATATAATTTAAGTGTGTTCTTTTTCTGTATCTCAACAATAAAATGAAATGTGATTAACCATGATAACGTTGTATCTTTTATGTTCTTGAAAGCGCTGTTTCATTTTTCAACGCGGTCTATCAGTAAGTTAAATAAATTGTACTAAGTTATCAGCAATCAAAACGAAATATACCCATGGAATTCGAAAAGAGGGCATCGATAAACTGGAGTGCTGTTTTTTTACTCCATTTTCGTACTTTACAAAGTTTACTTTGTGTCGCCTCTAATGAGTTTATTCTAGACATTTGTAGATAACGTTCACTTTTAGTAAATTGTCATTTGAGACTTCTCTCGTTAGTGTAGATAGTAAGTATTTTTAGGTATTTAGACTTATATTAACTTAAAATATAGATCATAAAAAACGAAATTTTTTCGAAGTGAACAATTTAACATAGATGAGAATATTTTCTTGTTTCTTACTTTTTGGAGCGTGATTTTTCTGTAGTCGGGTTTTATTTAGTTTTTGAACTAACTATGGGTTAGCTAACAATATCTTTGGACAACTAAAAATGTATTACTGTAACAAGGGTTATAACTAAAAACAATGTAAACATCCACTTAATTTTCTTTACGTTCATCAACAGCTGTGCGATAAAAAATATAGCAGTGTTGTTAAGGGGATTACCTCGCTCAAATCCCGAAAATATCGTGTGTTTAAAGAAGTTTGTAGATGAATCCTTTTGTGCCTTTTCAATATAAAAAATATATGTTAAATTAAAATTCATCACAAATACATTGTATTGTTTAAAATTTTAATAAACTTACTCAAATTTTATCAAAAAATTTCAAAAAGTTCAACATCGAAGCGAACTCGCGAAGTCTAATAAAAAACCTTTCCATTTTCCACTTTGCTCCTCCTACTTTATTGTAGTGGCCGATAATGAGCTCTCTCACAATATTGAAGTAAGAACCGCTCGTCCACTCCAAATCTTCGTTTTAAGTTGTAAGATACCTAATTAAAATTATTTTTTTTAAGCTTTAGTAGTAACAAAGGAGGCTCTTAGGGTTATACAAAGGAGGTCGTAAAAAATGAGGTTCTAGTTCCGTTAGCGAAGCCGGAGCGGACTTAATCTTGTCATTTGTTTGTTGTTTATGGTTCTATCGTAATGCTAGATACACACGCAGTGACCGTAGTCGCTGGCAACTCGTTTGCGATTTCAAAATCTCATGTTCATACCATACACTGATTTATACATCGCTAGCGCTATGCGCCTATTTTATGAAACATGGCCAGAAACTGTGGATAAATAGTGGAGAAAATGAAATCCGAATAGGTACTTCCAGCCTATCTAGATTCTAGAGGAAATTAGCTTGACAGATTACAACGCTAAAAAAATGCGGTATAAGATAGCAAGCTAATTACGTGTTGTTGCGACTGTAAAAATCACGTACATTTGCAACACCTTTTAATCCTTTTTTATTTCTTTAAAACCCAAATGTAGATAATAAAAGTATTACCTAACTCTCTCTTTCTCTCTGATATCATTGTAAAATTTTCGTCTTCGTCGGTAACAATTTGTAGTGCATGTCCAAAATATCATTTAGAACCATGTATCGACGTATTCACGACTTTTATTTATTCAGTGCCGGCTCGGGTGATGTCATCAATCCCAATAAGAAACACAAATACTCCAGAGTTCGAAGGTTCACCGCTAATGGTCAGTCGATCACCTGATACCATTAATTACTGCTCTCCTAGTACTTTGATGACGCAATACTGATTTATTTCTGACTGATTGATTTTATTCGGGGCATAGCTGCGATAATCCGTACCATATTTTGCGGTAAAAAGTGGAGATCTTACGCAAAATATGGGATTGAAAAAAAAATTAACAGCCGTGTGATCCCAACATTATGCAGTAAAATATTGTACCGGCTGATCATCGCGGTATTACAGATAGAATCAAAGAGATAATATAATGACGAAAAGTTAGGTGTTATCCTCTCGATGTTATCCACATTTTAATCAATATATTGCACACACAGACAAACAAATATTTAGTAATATGATGCAAAAACAGTTGACACCTGAGTGCAATATTCTTTAGTCAGATTACGACGATAACAGGAAAATTCAGACGCATCATTATCTCTGTGATAGCCAGTTGTCGTACTATATCAACTAATAAACCTATGTATACTACACAAGAGCATCTTATGACGTGAAGACGTGTAGTGTGTGTTGAATCATTCACAAAATGAGTTTCGAAAATAAAACAGTGTTGATAACGGGCGGGAGTTCCGGCATTGGTGCGGCTACCGCAGTATTATTTGCTAAAGAAGGTGCTTCCGTGGTCATCGTAGGACGGAACGAAGCCAAGCTGAAGACTGTTACTGAACTCTGCCAAGAACACGGAGGCACACCTCTCGTCATCAAAGCAGATGTTTCTCAAGATGAAGCAGCAAGTGAGATTATCAAACAAACCATCGATAAGTATGGAAAACTCGACGTTCTAATCAACAATGCTGGTATTGTTTTCCCGGGAGGACTGCTTGACGGCGAACTGATGAAGACGTACGACAAAATCTTGGACACGAATTTGCGAGCAGTCGTTAACCTCACGAGCTTGGCAGTGCCTTATCTTATACAAACAGGAGGAAATGTTATCAACATATCAAGTACATTAGGAACACAAGCCAACCCATGGATGATGGCGTACTGCATATCCAAAGCTGGCTTAGAACATTTCTCCAAGACCGCTGCATTGGAACTGGCAAAGTCTGGAGTGAGAGTCAACATAGTGAGTCCTGGGGCTGTTGTAACTGATATTTTGGAAACTGCTGGAATGCCTAATATGTGGGAGGAATGGGGTAAAAACGCACCTATGGGTAAAGTGGCTTACCCGGATGAAGTAGCAGACTTGATCCTGTTTTTGGCAAGTAGCAAGGCCAAGAGTATTACTGGTGGAAACTTTACTATCGACAATGGTTCATTGTTAAACTGTGCCTAATATAATTTGAGTGAGTTTTTTTCTGTAACTCAACAATAAAATGCAATGGGGTTTACGATGACAACGTTGTATCCTTTATATTCTTGAATACACTGTTTCATTTTTCAACGCGGTCTATCAGTAAGTTAAATAAATTATACTAAGATATCAGCAATCAAAACGAAATATACCTATGGAATTGGAAAAGAGGGCATCGATGAACTGGAGTGCTGTTTTTTTTTACTCCGTTTTCGTACTTTACAATGTTAACTTGTGTCGCCTCTAATGACTTTATTCTAGACATTTGTAGATAACGTTCACTTTTAGTAAAGTGTCATTTGAGACTTTTCTCGTTAGTGTAGATAGTTAGTATTTGTAGGTATTAAGCATACATACATTAACTTAAAGTAGATCATCAAAAATCGATATTTTTTCGAAGTGAACAATTTAACATAGATGAGAATATTTTGTTGGTTATTACTTTTTAAAGTGTGATTTTCCTGTAGTCGGGTTTTAGTTTTTAAACTTATTACGTACTTTTATTTAAATTATTTTGGGGTTAGCTAACAATATATTTGAAATGTGCTAATAAAGCACTTATATTTGATGCTCAATATGGCATCATTATAATCGAATGAATATATGTCCTCTAGAGGGCGTCATATTCATGAGACGTCACATAGCCTATAACCAGCGGATAACTAAAACGCTGTCGTATTAAGTAGTTAAGAAGTTATGAGTGAACAGATGAATATACACACATACATACCGTCACAATCATGACCCTCTGTTTTGCTTTGCTGCAGTTGGGTTAAAATAAATAATCAAAAAATCAATAATTGTGTATAGTAAAGAAGACAACATAATTTTAGTAAATAAGATAACCTTAATTTCATCACACTTTTGTGCCCTTTCTTTTTAGAGATAATATTGCTGTTTCTTTATAATTTATATTAGTTTTAAATACATTCAACAGAAATACTTATACTAACCTAATATTACGAAGCAGAATTTCATGAAACGTTTTGGTAAAATAAAATCCCAAGGAGATCAATTTGTATTCATAAAAGTTTAATTAAGTCACACTCAGTTAGCGGGGACAACTTTAAAATTTAAATAAATTCAGTAGTAAAGTACTAGGAGGGCAGAGAAACGAAGGAATAGATTAACTCGACCGCTCTGGATATTAAGCTCCCCGGTACTTGGTAAAACGTTTGGGTGCTCCTAAAATGTATTATGTGGCAATGCTAATGAGGTGTTTGTAAAGCTTTTTCAGTATTGTCGTCTACGGTACCTGCTAATTTACAACAAGCTGTAATTTATAAGGAAAAGTTACCTTTTATTAACATTGCCATGAGTACCTACTAGAAATTCACAGTTCTTGTTTTTTACAAGGCGAGAAGTATTTTTTCCAAATATTTACATAATTAAAATCAGGAAATGCGTCAATCTACTGTTAAAAGAAGCATGCATTATCAACCTACTCCAATGTAGCTATTTGTATCTGCCTGCGACTTCATCTGCGTGAAATTTCTTGTTCACCCGACCCTCTTTGTGTCGCATCGTCTCGCCTGCCTGTGCTATAACGTGTTTTATTTATCATTATTTCTGATTGTTTTCTTTCTTGCTCAGCTCTCAAGGGTTTTAGTGTGATGTTAAATTGCCTATAACCCTCCTTGAAAGTTGGACTATCAAATGAGTAGTCCACTTGCAAACCACGCTATGTTATTGAAGCAATTATTTGAGAAAATGTATAAAAATGTTTATCCTTGTAATTCATATTATAAAGGGTGCATTAATTTGCGTATTACTCAAGTGTAGGATCATGACAAATTCATTTATGTTAAGAAATGAAATCACTGTTCATTAATAATCATTTAATTTGCATTTTAAAATTAAACATAGACAGTTTTGCAGTTGTATTCAATCAACATATGCAGTTTTGAAACAGTTTTATATTTAAACTTGTATCTATCTACTCTTAAGAACCTACAATTTTAATCTATTATAATTGTAGATTCTCAAGAGTACTCAAGCTAACTCTTATGTCTATTTCTTCACGTATTAAAGTTTCTTCACTATCAGTTTCTTCTACAATAGTTAGTTTTATTTTGTTCTTCTAGAAGAAAACTGTAAAAGTGCAGATGATCGTAAGAATCCCAATTTTCACAAGATAGCGGACTTTACACGAGTCACTACGCAACATAGTGATGTACCTACGAGACTTTTGAAAGTGGACTGTGGATCGACATAGCGAGTTTTGCAAGAGTATTGAGTTTTCTATTCCATTTTATTCTTTACTTATAGATTTTTGACAGATTATATTAAGCACAGACGTTACTATTTTAAATCATCAAACGATTGCTGTCATTAAAAAAAAAATGTATTTTCTTAACTTAGAGTGGTTTGCAAGTGGACTACTCAAATGCAAAAATGATTTTGTCAAATCTAACTGGAAGTTCCAGAGATAGTGCATTCAAACAAAGAAACGAAAAACTATCCAACAGTCATTTAATAATTAGTAACAACTATAGTACCAGTAGTAGTAGTAACTATAGTTATTAATAACATGACATTACTAATTTATAGGTAAGCAAAATACCACAAAAAGCATGAAAATAAAATGAACGGACGAAATACCTTCACAAAAATGTGCGGAGTCATGCTCAACCGAAAGGGTGAAGGGGCCGAGAGAGGTCCGAGTAAAAATGACAAACGAAATGTTTCGGACGTCGAAGGGAGGACGATAAAGTTTTGACAATGAAAACTGGGATAAAAACGAACGGCGCAAACCAACAAGAATTTTTCTTTAAGCTCAATTCATGGATATTAAAAGTTTATCCTTGGAAAAAATCAAGATTTGTCCGCACATTATAATTTCAAACTTGCAAAGAATAAGCGACAAAAGGTATAAAGCTTTCAATTTCTTGTCTCGAGTGTTTCGAGTTGTCTTTAATATTTCGAGTGACAACTTACGCGTTTTATTCAAGTGGGTAGACAGAAAAAGTGCAACATTGCACAAATTTTCTCACTTGTGTTCTCAGTGTGACTCTAAGTTTTGTGGTTAGACGTTGCTTTCTTGGACTTTGTTTAATTTCTGTATTATTCGTGATTACTATGGCTAGTTCTTGACGTCATATGACCTGAAAACTGCAGCAAGAGCAGTTGCCCTGCTTCAGGAGGGAGAGTCCCAGAGATCTGTGACAGGATTGTGTTGGATGAGAAGTAGCCTATGTCTTTCTCCAGGTCCCAGGCTACGTTTTTGTCAACAAACTTTCAACTAACTGCTGCTGTCAACTGCCAAGCTGTCAACAACAAATTTAATAAGGATCCGTTCATATGTTGTTGCGTGATTGAGTAACAAACATATTTTAGTATTTTTATCTCACGAAGGGATGGGCACTTTACTTGTGGTTACCAAGTGCATATACTACACACATACGCGGTGTGAATGTTTGTGTTAGCAAAGGAGGTCACCATAAATCAGAATTTGAATCTTTATGAATTTTCTTTGTTTTTGCTTTTTTTTGCATTACATTTCGATAATCATTTTAGCCGAAACACGTCCACTGCTGGACATAGGCCTCCCTCAATTTGAGGGGGTTTGCCATAATCGCCACGCTTGGCAGGCGGGTTGGCGATCGCAGTATTGTAGTAAAATGCATAGAGACCGCTGCTGACAATCTTAAGGCTAAGTTCAGATGAACGCGCGACGACGCGCGGTTGGCTCGGCGCGCGGTTTAAGATTGTAAGAAATCAATGTTGTTGTGTTCATGACCGCGTGTCACCGCGCGTGCCCGCGCGCACCGCCATGCACCGCGCGCAAGATGTTGACCCACGTGCCACCGCGCGGGGACGCGCGGTATAAGATCTACACTCCTGTATCGACCTGTTCAGTTGACCCGCGCGGTTTGAGGCGGACGGACGCAAGGAGCGACGAAAAAAATGGAGGACGACATATCAATGGATTTACTCATAGACGAAATTGAAAAAAGAGATGCGATTTGGAATCTTAACTCGAAGGACTATTCAAATAGAATAATAAAAAGAAGGTCTTGGGAAGAATTAATGTTAATTTCAGGTTAAAGTATGCAATCGACATCCTAAAATAGTTGACAAATCGATCTTCGTGTAGTCTTAGTGTGGGATATAAAGTCACAAACAGGCTTAAAGAAAGTCTTTGACTTAATATAGGGTGCACCCAGTATCGTCTTTGCTTTCGACGGCGACGTCGCAGTTTGCGGTATAAAACCCACAAGCAAATTGCCTCCTCCACGTCCATTTTCACTGAATGTTCACGCTAGACTGTCGCGCGCAAGCCGCCGCCATCTGAACAGGTGAATCGCGCGGCAGCGCGCCGCGTCGCGCGTTCATCTGAACTTAGCCTTAGTAAGTCCCTTAGTCGCCTCTTACGACACCCACGGGAACAAATGGGATGGTGTTATTCTTTTCGTCCGGTGCCACACGGAACATTATATACAGATGAATACATCTATATAAAAATGAATCCCTATTTCCCTTGGTCACGCCATCACGCGTGAACGGCTGGACCGATTTCACTTATTATTTTTTTGTTGTGTTTGTTATTTTCAGGAGAAGGTTCTTAAGAAAGAAAAAAATTAAAAATTGCGCGGAAAATTAGAAAATCTAAGAACACAAAGACTACAAAGTCACCTAACATGGGTGTTTGATAACTAGAAAACGCTTTATGTCTTCGAAGTACCAGGTTTGCATAACTTGGTAGGAGCTCAACTAACATGGGTGTGTGGTAGCTAGAAAACGCTTTATGTCTTGGAAGTACTAGGTTGGCATAATTTGGTAGGAGCTCACCTATCATGGATGTGTGTTAGCTAGAAAACGCTTTATGCCTTCAAAGTACCAGTTTGTCATAACTTGGTCTAACATGGGTATATGGTACTTGGTGCTCTTTGCTTTGTGTTGGTGGAATCTGATAAGTTAACACAACATTTATTGATTCTGAGGCAGTACGAAGTTCGTTGGGTCAGCTAGTACCTTTATATAAATTCGGCATTACATTGAATTAGTCTCACAGTAAACCACACAAAACTTCTGATGAATTAGTTTTCTTTGTTCTACTGTGAAATCAGTGAGGAATTTTAATTACGCTGGCTAGTGCACTATTCAGTGACTGAGATGGACTTTAGCAATAGAATCGAGCAAGTTAGGAACTCGGTAAAGTCTGTAATTAACGACTAGAAACCTTTTAGATGTGCATCCCACTATGTAGCCTGTATGTGTGGCTAATGGCCGAGATCGAGAGGTCAGTGTTGGTCCAAGAAGCGAGAGAGACTACATTATTATCTCTTTCTTTCCTATTTGACCTACAGGGTAATTTTATGACTCTACTAGCTTCTGCCCGTGACTTCGTCCGCGTTAAATTTCTTGTTCCCCGAACCTTCCCGTCGCTTCGAATCGCCTACTTGTGCAATTTTCCCCGTTTTTGCAATATTTTTCATTACTGCTCCGCTCCTCTTAGTTGTAGCGTGATGTTATATAACCTATAGCCTTCCTCGATAAATAAGCTACTCAACACAAAAATAATTTTTCAATTCGGACTAGTAGTTTCTGAGATTAGCGCGTTCAATCAAACAAACAAACTCTTCAGCTTTATAATATTAGTATAGATAATAGTTAGAATCGCTTTTATTTTGACAGTTCAACAAAATAAAATACACTACAAAGTGAAAATTAATTTTAATTTTGGAAAAATTTAAATTTTCCACCACCGACTTCCGAAATTAAAGTAATTTTTTTTTGTTTTTTTTTTTTTTTTTAAAGTCGTTTGTTTTTTTGCACAGAGTTTTTCATTGTTGTTGTAGCGGCTAATAGTAGCCGTAAACTTCAAGTGTCTATCTATTATTACAGTTTCAAAACATACAGCCGTGTGATAGATGAACAGACAGGAGAGCCTAAGTAATAGGGGTACGTTACTATCACTTTGGGTACGGAAACCCAAAACATTTGATTCCTATAATCGAAGGAACGACCAAGTCGCAGCTTACATTTTGTGGAAATAAAGATGCTTTTGACGTGCTATTAAAAATATACATTGATACTTCACAGGACTAAACCCATTCCTCGGTGTAAAATATAACATTGATTTTACGTAAACAAATCCGTTCAATCCATATCCAAACTAAACGTCAGCGTCGGATCCAGACAGGAAAAGTTTTTTTAGAGTTTTTTCATCGTTTTGTTGCGCACACATGTCCGGAATGCCATATAGGCTGAACAGACTGACCAGTATGACAATTCAGTGCAGGACAATGGCTGTCTGAATAGCGGCCGCCATTTTATGGGAGTCAAATTGTATGCACATAACAGGGTAGCATGAAGCTTTGCGTCTATGTTGTAAGAATTTTGAGTCAGAGGTACGGGGGAATTGAAATGGAAATGAAAATGAATAGAAAAAGAAGATGTTACTACTCATGGGCGCGCCTAGTATACGGTAGGTTTTGCAGACAGTTTAACCACAATTAAGGCTTTAACTGATAGATTATCAATCTATCGCTTAATACCATTGACTGAGGAAAATCTAGATAGTAGGTATTTTGATTTTGCATTATGCAATCATCAGTCATGACTTTTGAGTGGACGGTCTTGGAGGAATTTTGCCAATCACCCGCAAGTCATCGGGCGGACATCGATACGGGACAAAGATCGGACGGTGTTACTTAAATCAAAAGGTTATCAAAACACGCATATTTCATGCGAAAATTGTTCGTATAGTCCATGTCCTCTTTCGAATCCCGAATGGATTAATAAGGCTATAGAAATGCATTTTTATTTTTTTGTTACACGTTTTTGCTCATCATGGCAATCAAAAATAAAAATTATAGAGTCTTGAGCGAAAACTAGTGTTTTCTTTAAAATCTTGGGTATGACTGACGCTCAGCCAGAATGAGCGCCTAATGTAAAAATACGATAAATGTATTCCTTGTGCGTAGTTAAGAGGGTACCTGTACCTTAGGGTACCGACTGCCACAAACGCAATTAGTTTCGTAACAGATAATCAATCACAATTTGAATAATTTTTAAGAATATTATTGGTAATCCATTGCTTCATCATTATGTTCACTAAAAGTGACAGCTCCACAACACAATGAATTTGGTTGAACTGTCAAAATCAACTGGACCGCAATACCAACTGGACTAAGGGAACATAAGAAGAATGTTCCTGCCATTAGCATAAATATTTCAGAGTGTGTTAACGTAGAGGAGCTTCCCTATAGGAGTGTTCCAGAACTCATTTTTCTTCCTGTCCAGTATTCTTAAAAAGTTAAGCCCGCATTTGTCGAAATAAATACAAAAATACATTACCCTCGTATTCAACAAAAAATGCTCCCCATTTTCCCCAACGATAAAAATAGAACTTCAAATATAAAACTTCGCCCGTAAAAAATAAAAAACTTCCTAACGTAATTTAAAATGGCGAAGGACCGTCGACGCCATCCATAACCTTAAAATATTCTTCCTTGTGTGGTACACATACATAAATCTTCATGAGCCGCCATCTTGAAAGTGCATTTCCCACGTACGTAGGTAATTTCGACGCGTTGCTGGCAACATTTATCATCATTCGCAATGGCAACACCAAGGAAGATGTATCATGTTTGGAAACTATGTGTGTTTAAGGTGTCTCAAGCCTTCTTATCTTTTTAGCCAGGTGTTTGTTTATAATTCGTTGCGAGTCGGAAAGAAAAATAGGATTGAGTTGTCGAGAATGTGTCTTAGAAAGTGAAGATAATAATATAATATTCATATGAAATTTTCCTTTGTTGATTTTTCTTGTCTACTTCTAACAGTTCAAGAAACGACAAATACTTATTTTTCTTGTACAAACGCCAGCACATGAAGCTACTACAATCTGTCAAAAATGTCTTTAATAGGTTTTCAACTTTATCTCTACTACATTAGGTTCAAGATTGATTGGGAAAATTTGACAGTATCGGCTTGATGTGCTGGCGTCTGTACAGACGCCACCAGGTCATGCTACCCGAAACTGTCAATTTTTCCCAAAGAACCTTGAACCTAATGCTCTAGAAATAAAGTCGAAAATCTATCAAAGAAATCTGACAGATTGTAGTAGCTTGATGTGTTGGCGTCTGTACATTGGAGAAAAGTAAAGCGGAGTGCTATGTTTGTTGTCAATCTGTCTAGATTATATACAACTACGTTGGGGTCGGCTTACACTCTAAACTAATGCAGCTGGATACCAGTATCTTATAAAGAGTGACTGCCTATCTGACCTCCACAATTAAGTAACTGGGTAACATGATACCTTTTGGTAAGACTGATGATCACATTTTTAGGTTTCTAACTTCCCGTAACAACTATCTAAGATCTACGTATGTCGGCTTAAGATGGTCTCGATATTTGTAATCGATGGTCACCCATTTACGAACCGACCGCAACAAGCGAAGCTTACCTTTCGATTGACCTTCGCAGCTGGTATCATTTCATTACAAACCCCAGATAGTTATGTTGTGTGACAAATTAAAATGTGTGTTAAATGTTGTATTTTCAGCCTAATTACTTTTCTGCGGGACCTGGGACAAATTGTATGATGTTGAAAGCAAACCAGCAGATAATTGTATTAGTTTAACTAACTTATCAACTATGCTACGTTACGTTACGGACGAGAATCGGCGGCAAACACAGTTTGCTTCATAATATGCTCACATTCCGAAGCCCGTGGTTAGACTATCCTATAAACGCTTAATTCTATACCTGCCCTAACAAAACAACCATTTTAAATAGCATTAACTTAATTGTTACCTCAAAGACGGCAACAAAACACCTCCTAAACTTCATATTGTCCTAGTACCTACCTGATAGCAATATACGATATTACAATAACATTTTAATTTAAAAGACGTACCTCATGATATATTCTTTCCCGTAATTACACTTCCGAAATTAATATAACCTGGGATATTTTGTACCCGCGGTCTTTTGTCCGTGAACTTTGTGGCCGGGAGTGTAAGATAAAGTATAATAATAACAGGGGCCTATACGACCCTGGTAAGAGGGAAATTACTTACCGAAACGGTGCCTCCTCGACTGGTTATTATTCTGTAAAAAAGAATAAAGAGTTTTAATATGCGTGTATTAGGGCTTTATGTTGGTTTTTATTTTAAAACTGTTGTAGGTTGGCAGTACCTTTAATAATGTTGCCAAATAATTAATGTTGAACCGTTTAGGTATATAATCAGAGGCATGTGTCTACAAGAAAATGCCGAAGTCCAAAGTCAAAGTCGAAGTCGAAGTCGTTCGAAGTCCAGTGTGAAATATTACTGCAAGCCCCTCAATCGTTCTGGAATCCTGGTAGTGTGGTTTGTGAATTAAAGTGATTTTTCTTTGTTATTTTTTCCAATTTTAAAAGAAAATAAATAACTTTATTTAACAATGTTTAAAGTTACAATGTGTTTAAAATGGAAAGTTACTACCTAATAACCCGTTACCAGCATCCGTTTAGAAAAAAAAAGTTAAAATTACAATGACAACATTTCTACACTGAGAAAAAAAAATGGCTCATAAATAATTCATAAAACACGCCAAATGTTTCTTTATGCAACCAACATTGTTATAATACCGAAACAAAGTGGAACACAATTCGATATTCACGTGTCTCCACTTACACATACCGTTTTACCTATTAGGGATCGCATTACTAATTTATTAGTAGGCAGTATCTACATGAGAGAATACTGGTGTATTATCTTCTAACAAAACCCACCACCTCCTAAAATATTTAAAAGAAGTTGTTACAGAGCATTTCATATCTCCAATTTTCGTTTAAAAAGTAAACTATGTTCGCAGAACAAAAACTTCCGACTGGATTAGCCAACAAATCGCGTTAAAGTGCTCATGAAAAATATGGCTACTTGTGTAATGAGGTGGAAGACTATTCTAGATAAGTTACAGATATAAAACGCTAGAAATATGAATTATGCTCGGACATGCCCGCAGTTTGGCTAGTTAAGCTTCACACGTGTTTCTAGGGGTGACACACTGGTTATAAAAGTGGCGAGCAACAGCCACACAGATATTATATTTTGCCGTGATGTGATAATAATGAACCAGAGAAGATTGCAGTTCAAACTTTGAAATAACAATTTGAACATATTATAGGTTTAATACAAAAAAAAAAACTATTACAAAGTCATGCGTCAAAAATTTCTCCTCTCGTGTTTTAGGTACCTAAAAGACTGAGGGTATTACAACGCTGTATGGTAACGCTTATTGTATCAAATATGGTTTTTCAATTTCATGATAAATAGTTAATATCACTAACACCATCCTAAGCTACTGGCGGTGGAGGAAAATAATGTTAAGGAACTTAAAAAAGATTAACCGGTTAAATTATACTGCTTGGTGTTTGCCCTGCAAAAGAACAATCATAGGCAGTTTTTTATGTTTTATAATAATAATATGCAAGTTTTTAACCTTAGACAATGTAAAACCAAGTGACGATATTCGTAACCTCTCTAAAGGCTAGTCGGTTAGTGACCCGCTGTCTTTTCCCGTTGACGCGTCAGTATTGAAAACAAAAAACATAATATCCTTATTTCACAAGGGCTTCCAAGGCCAAACCATATTTGTGTCAAAGAATAAACAGAATATCTTAAAGAAATTGGTAGGTTTTAGCAACTTAACGAAAAAAAAAAAACTATAAAAACCGACCCAAGTATAGTTTTCAATGAGTTTTTATAGTACTTTAAACCTTTGACTATTAATAAACTCCATAAACTGGCTAGTTTCATTAGTGTAACTTGAATGGAAACGTAAACAGACTAGACTGTATGTATGCACGAGTGCTACGGGTTTTGTAGCAACGCGTCGCGTAGCAATCTTGCTACGATTTTTCGGTTTTGCTATTTAATTTTAAGCTTATGTTGACATTTTCACAATTTCTCATTGAAATAGAAGCTAAAAGAACTAGAAGATATTATTTTATGAATCTTTGAATTCGTATTTAGGTAAGTACATCCTACGCCACAGTACGCTTTATTTGAGAAAAAGAAAAAAAGAAAAAACGTAAATTCTATTTGCCAAACTACTGCTCTGTGTGTCCATTTCCCAATTAATGACGTCACACGCGCGCGCCGCAATAAATATTGATAACGCAGTTCCGTTCGGACTACATGGCTCTGACGTTTCAGTGATGGAACTCTGCTAGTCATATGACAGCCTAGTACTTTGTATGTTAAAGTAGTCTGACGGTCTGATATGGACATAGTGAATAATTTAAATAAATTGTTTTATTATTTTTCCGTACTGTATGGTGCCGGACCTAAAGAATAACACCACCCCATTTCTTCCCGTGGGTGTCGTAATAGGCGACTAAGAGACTTACTAGAGAATGGGCAGCAGCGTTCTCTATCGCCAACCCGCCTGCCAAGCGTGGCGATTATGGCAAAGCCCCCCAAATTGGGGGAGGCTTAAGTCCAGCAGTGGACGTCTTACGGCTGAAGTGATGAGTGATGATAATTTTTCAGGGTAAAATTCATCGTCGTATAGTTTCTTAAATATTTAGTCACCTACCTAGCCTTTTCCCAATTATGTTGGGGTCGGCTGCCAGTCTAACAGGATGCCGCTAAGTACCAGTATTTTACACGGAGCGACTGCCTATCAGACCTCCACAACCCAGTTACTGGGTAAATATGATACCCCTTGGCAATACTGGTTGTCAGACTTTCGGGTTCTTGACGACCCGTAACGACTGTCTTAAGATCTACGAAAAGACAGCCGGGACCAACGGCTTAACGTGCTTTTCGAGGCACGGAACGGTCTTGATATGTAAAGATGGTCACCCATCCACGGAGCTACTGCGGCAAGCGTAGCTTAACCTGAGCGATCAACCCATGCGGCTGTTATTACTTAACGACAAGCCCCTCCTTATATATTTAGTCCGTGCGTGAAATACGTACATTCATATATTTCCATCACTAACCGCCATCACAAATGGCTACTAATGCACTTCCTTCCTAACCATAATATAGAATTATTACCTTTCAAACAATTCATCGATGTGTTATATAACTAATGACTACGATATCAAACTCATGTCTAATCATAATGAGTTGTTGGTGCATTCTAATCAGTAATTACATTGTAATCCAGCTGATTATTACACGCGCCATTTCCCGGTTCAAACACCGAATAATCTGCTTTATTCGAATTAAAATTTGGACCAGCCATTTTGAATTTGGACCAGCTAATAACAGACCATAGACAATGAAAATTCCGATATACGCAAAATATTTTCATACATTGTCTAAAATCTAAATAAAATCTAAATACGAATTTCTCAGTGGGATCGTCAGAGCGAGCGCGATAAAAACTATCATAAATATTGTTCTCATACACACGTTTACGGCGACGCGACGCTGGCGTTAAATCCTGCGATAACACTGCGAACAGCGGCCATATATCACGGCGGGAAAAAATTAAAATCTGTCAAAATGCCTCGACCGCGCCCATACGCGACACGGAAGTTATTAAAACCGGCCAAGTGCGAGTCGGACTCGCTCACCGAGGGTTCCGTACAAACCTGTAGGTATTCTCGGTTTAAAAATAAATGTTTTTTTTTTTAAATTTTATATTTCAGTTGATTGAATGTAAGGTAAATTGCGTTATACGATTTATGACGTTTTAAAAAAAAACTACTCGCTCGATCTCGTTCAAACCAATTTTCGGTGGTAGTTTACATGGTAATGTACATCATATATTTTTTTTAGTTTTATCATTCTCTTATTTTAGAAGTTACGGGGGGGGGGGACACACATTTTACCACTTTGGAAGCGTCTCTCGCGCAAACTATTCAGTTTAGAAAAAAATGATACTAGAAACCTCAATACCATTTGTGAAGACCTATTCATAGATACCCCACACGTATGGGTTTGATGAAAAAAAAAAATTGAGTTTCAGTTCTAAGTATGGGGAATCCCAAAAATTAATATTTTTTTCCTATTTTAGTGTAAAAATGTTGATGTGGTTTACAGAATACATCTACTTACCAAGTTTCAACAGCGTAGCTCTTATAGTTTCGGAGAAAAGTGGCTGTGACATACGGACGGACAGACAGACAGACAGACATGACGAATCTATAAGGGTTCCGTTTTTTGCCATTTGGCAACGGAACCCTAAAAATGCGTAGTTTTCGCAGTATTCCCTAAATCGACACCGTACCGGTTATTTCGTTACGTGGAACAGGCAACTAGCTGGTTTAATCGCTGACAAGCAAAAGTTATGCCTCGTTTATTCCCATTTCATGTTTTATTATTTGTTTTGTGAATTTATGATGATGACTCAACAGTCTGACATTGTTTTACATATCCGAAATGAATATTTTTGTCACGACCTAAATACGTTCTTAAAATATGAAGGAATAAAGGTTTTTGAGCTGAGTACAGACAATATTTAATCAAACTCAAAATTCAGACGGCTACGGGTTTCAGAGGAATGTAATACCTTTGTGTTTCGCTTATATCAATACTCAGGTATCTCTTCAGCTGACTTATCCCGATCTTAAACGGCCTTATGGAAGGACTACATCTGATGATTTAAAGAGCGATCTTTGTTTTTCAGGTGCTTCGCATTTTCGATTAGTCAAACAGAAACATACCGATATTCTCCTGTTTTACTGTTTAATGTAACATATAGGTACTACGTAATTTCTATATTTCGACCAATCGATCGAAATTGTGGTTTGGCTATCAAGTTTTCCATTTTGGGGTAGGTAATATGTAATTTTTGTTCAGTTAGTGGAAAGGCTCCTCTTAGGAGCGGACCCATTCCTCATTCATGTCCAGACACGAATGAGGAAATTCAAAATTGGAATTGGTATTCGTCTCTATGACTATCCCTGGATAATCTCAAAATTATCCAGTGATAGTCCTAGAGACGAAATAGGTATCATCTTGTGCTAATTGCAGTACGTAACATACTCGTACGTTACATAATGTTCAAATGTAAAAAGCAAGCAAAATTTAAAGTACGAGACAGGTATTCCTCTCAACATTAAATACAAAAGTTTCACAGCTTACTTCTATAATATCGACAACAACCCGCTAAGTTAACTCCCTAATTAATTGCTATTCATTACAGCACCCGAAACCCGATCATTACGAGCCACATAAAACAGGCAACGGACTCACCTGCCTACTGCCTGCCTGCCAATATCCACCCCTCCCACTTAAAAGTCGCGCCGAATTTACAGATACTGATACCAACGAAAATAGAATATAAAATGAACAGATAAACTGCCAGAAATATATAGGCTGAACAATTTTATACCTTTGTGTATAAAAAGATCTTTATGCTTCTAGAACCACTCAAGGACGGACGGTTTAAGACCTTTGCTTGCCTACATTAAAGGATATTTTATGAATGAATCTATTGATTCGTGCACACTCTGGTCGTTGGCTGTATGGGCTCAGCTCCCTTTGCCTGTCCCATAGAGGGACGAAAAGAACCAAAAAAAAAAAAAAAAACACTCTGGTCGACATTGGAGAGACTTCCTATTATCATTAATGTTGATTGATTTCTTTGTATACAAATGAAAAAGAGAGGTTTTGTAAAAATTAAATTGATGAGTTTAGTTAAGATAAGTTAATTTGATTGAACCATTTTAATATATTACTTTCTGTGGAGTTCAACACGTAATACCTATACTAAGTACGTAGATATAGAAAAAGTGGGAATGAAATACAATCCATTCATTTCAAAATCACGAACAGGTCTTCTCCATTTAATTTGTTTGCCGAAATTCCGCAAATTTCGGAGCACCGCCATTTTGAAATTAACGTCAGTCAACATAACCAAGTTCTAGATTCAAATATTTGATGTGCGATACGTTGCTCCAATCAACTGTGTAACAAGCCTTCGAGGCAGCCAATAATTTGTACACATTTTGCCGTATCCCATCTCCATACTAACTCAATAGTGGTTTGAGGTCCGTAGCCTATGCGCAAACTGAAATTTAAGGTACATATTGCAAAATATGAGCCAGTTTCACAAATTTCCAAAACGGTATACGTCCATAAGGTTTTGTAAACTTTAAATAAGCTTAGGAGTGACCAGCGACCCATTGTTGCGATTATTTCCGTAAAATCCGGGGTCTGCGCAATCTGTATTATGTATTACCCTTAATCTTCTTAGAGGTTTGGATATATACATGCTCTCTGCGTATCTACCTACTACAGTTTTGAACAAAAACAAATATTCTCCAGCCTTGTTACGAATATAGAGTTACTTTTGCTAGACATTGATAGGTCGTATAAAAGTTTTTGTTAAGGCGTTATTGGATTTGGCATAAAAGTTATTCACCTGTCTATTTTGGGTTCGAATGGAGATAGGTATGATTTGAATATTACTCGTTGAAAGGGTTCTATGGCAATCTCTTGGAAATAGGTTTAGTTGTTAATACTTTGATACGATTGTAAAAGATAGGGAAAAATTGAATTTTTATTTTTATTCCGTGACCACGGCCACGTCCGCACGGACGTCAAAATATCCGGGATTATTAGTGCACGGCGCTAAGCAGTGCGATGGAAATCCAGTGCGCGGAAAAATATCGGCGCGGGAAAAAGACGCTCGTGTTAACCTGGGCTATAAGTGATATTGGTATATGGAGACCTGGCCTTGTCTTGTTGCTATCATCAGCTGTGGTTAACAAAATAACATAACGGTTACTTGCAACATAACCATGTAGTATTGTGGTTTATTTATTTTTGGAGATCTACCTCCTGGGCGTATGTTATTGTTTGTTCATATTATTTCAGTTCATTCCATATGTTTACCTGACGAGCGACACGTACGAAGTACCAGGCGACCAGGAACTTAAAGAGCGCGCGACTAATTAAACAGCGGGAAGTATGAAAGTAAAATGTAAACAAACGATTTTCCCTCGAGACTGCACTGGCGGCAGTTTTAGTATGTAGTGCAACCGACAGACGGAGTAGCAATTTATCTATTAGCGAATCAGAGATACGGGACGCTTGGCACAATGCCAGCGACTTATGCATTCATGGGGTGACTAAACAGATAGGGTTGGTAGAAAAAAAAAACTTTTTAGCGGCACAGAAAGTGGGAATTTTCAATTTTTCAACAGCGTGCTTCATTGTTACGCGCGGTTGAAGCATTTTTGAGAGTTTTATTTGCATTGAAATTGTATAGGTGGTCTAAAGAAAAATACGAGATATAAAAATGTCGATAAACTGAGAAAATCAAAACTAAAAGAAAGATGGCTCGCTGGCACGTTATTTGCAACAATTTCAAAATCATAGAAGCAGTCTCCGCATATAAAGAGTGAGACAAAACTCGAATTTGCGGCAACAGGATAAAATTGTCGGTAAAGATGGCGCCGGGGACGATCCTGCTGCTCGACACAATTGGCGTCTCGCGAGGACCTAACGCAATTGCGCCGCGCTGCTAAAATCACGTATATCCCCAACGACCTTATTTAGTTTTCTGTTTAAGGATAAATTGGCTGCTCTGAGCTGCCATTGTTATGTTATATAGCAGTAGTAATCATGCTTCAATTGGTGCCTGCTAATTTTGATTTCAAAAATGGAACAATGTTTGTTTCAATCACTTCTGTGTGGTCATGTTGCCTGGTACTTTGGAATCAATTAAGAGGCAGTTAATTTTTGGGAAAATAAGTATTTTAATCAGGAAAACTGAATATCGTTCAAAGCTATCACAGGTTCCGTTTTAACCTAGGTAGAAAGTTACACATAAAACCAATGATATTTAGAATATCATTGCATACAACTATTTAGGTTAATAACTAACCGCATGCATGAGGTCATCGTGTTATTCACCAATTGGGCCGCAGTGAATCGATATAATTATCTGCCCTCACCCTCTGTACATGACATAAAATTGTATGCAAATGAAACCTTTTTGGGATCCGGGTTACGACATTACGGAGTGCCAACCCAGAATCATATTTAATTATCTCGAAAAAGGTTGCCTATGAAATTAAAGAAACTTAAATTAATAAAGGCCAAAATTCATAGTCTCATCTAAATACTACTGTTATCTCAAATTAAATTCTGACTGAACAGAATATATTTTGAAAGATATTCTTGGTCTACTTCTATTTTCAAAACGGAACTTTTTTTGTTTAAAAAATCAGTAAGTACGAAAATGTCTACGCTAAAACATCTTTTTCTCAAGTTGCAAATGAGAATCATTCTGCCTCTTTTGGACACTGGCAACATAGTGAACGCAGCGTCTATTAATGACCACAGCAACAGACGTGCAGCTTTTCTCAATTACCGTCGCACTCTAACTCACTTAATGTCGCTGATTAACGGCAAATGGACTTAATGACAACGGAATATACACCACCACATATTTAGAATTTAATACTGTGACGCTCTGAAAAGAAGAAACTTTTTGCACATACATAAAAAACACGTAGAAATCATTTTTGTACCTACTTTTATCTATACCCTGAAAACAATTGGACTTTTAAGAAAAGGAAGAAGAAATAAACGAAGAAATGACAGATAATTGTATACTTAGGTGGGCACAGAACCTGTAAGTGTATTTACTGTGTACGTGTGTATAAAGGGGTGATGAGTCGTGTAAATAAAACGACTGTTTCGGCGAGCGCTAGTACACGACTGAAATGTATAATTATTTATTCCGCTAATATAATATTTTTCCTACACGCATATTAGCTGACGGGGCGCCACATTATTTCCCCCCTTTAAAAAAAAAAAATATATATATAATTACATTTTGATTTCGTAAGTACACCTACATAACAGTACAGTTGTTATTATCATTAAAGTACACAAAAAGAATTAATAATTAAAAATTACACTATCTTATTTTATTTCGTCTTTTTCTTCTGCTGATCTAGCTGTATTGTAAATCGTACCACCGGACGTATGACGCGGCCTGAACGTGTCGTGTTCGGCGCGGTCTTGCTATTTTCCGCTGGCTCTGCACTCTTGTGTTCGTTCACGTCTCTATTGGTACTTTTTAAATGTGCTAAAGGTTCATTTACCTTATCTTCTATTAAAATGTAGGCTGGTTTTAGTCTGTCCACCGATACTACAGATGTTTTCCTTGGCATTTGGATTCTGAAATGCTTATCTTGCTTCTCTAAGACTTTGTATGGACCTTCATATGATGGGGTCAGAGGTTTCTTAACAGCATCCGTTCTGACGTATACGTATTCACAATCTTTCATATCTGGGTGAATAAATGGTTTGTGGGTTGTGGTGTGGTGGTTGTTGTTAAACGGGCTTAGCTTTGCCATTGTCTTTTGGAGAGTCTGTGCATAGGTTTCTGGTGATGTAACTTGCGTTTTCGGCTCGATAAACATTCCAGGTAGACGTATGTTCGTTCCGTATAACATTTGTGCAGGGCTGACATTTTCTTTCAATCGTAATGCTGCTCTTAATCCTAGTAGGACAAAGGGTAATTCGTTCGACCAGTTTGCAGTATTACCGCGCGCGACTAGAGCAGTTTTCATTGATCTATGCCAGCGTTCAACTAAACCATTTGATTGCGGATGATAACTTGTAGTTCTGGTCTTCTTGATACCAAGTGACTTAGTCAGAGCGGTGAATAAGTCTGACTCGAACTGTCGTCCTTGGTCCGTAGTTATGGTGTTTGGGCATCCGAATCTCGATATCCAGGTGTTCATGAGAACGTCCGCTACGAGTTGTGCCTGTGTGTCTTGCTTTTTTGGCATGCCTGACATGTTTTAGTCCACATACCAACGTCAGTATTCATGCGTGGCCAGAAATAATGCTCAGTGATCATTTTCTTTGATGATCTTATACCGGGATGCGTTATGTTGTGCATAGTGTCGAATACTTGTTTTCGAAGTGACTTCGGCACATATGGTCTTGGGTTCGGTTTTGAATTTTCGCAAAATAGTTGTTTTGTTCCTGATAATTGCATACTTTTCCAACTAAGGTTATTGTTGTTCAACAGCTGAGTGAGTTCAATGTCATTGCCTTGCATATCTGCAATCTCATTCCAATCCACAGGTGTTGGGCAATCTATTTGTTCGACTCGCGATAATGCGTCGGCTACTGGGTTCATGTTACCGGATAGGTGACGGATGTCTGTCGTGAATTGTGCAATGAACTCTAAGTGACGTAACCTCCTTGGTGCTATCGTTTTACTTGTGGAGTTTTGTTTATTGGTAAAGGCATGACATAATGGCTTATGATCGGTATATACAATCAACTCTCGTCCCTCGACATAAGGTTGAAAATGTGTTACTGCCATGTAAATTGCCAGCAATTCTCGATCATATGTGCTATATCTTGATTGCGTTTCACTCAGTCCCTTTGAAAAAAAGGAAAGAGGCTTCCAGTTTCCGTTTTCATACTGCTGCAAAACGGCGCCTACGCATGTCTGTGATGCATCTGTCATGAGCGATAGCCGGGAATGCGTTGTTGGCGAAGTCAATGTAACGGCGTCGCTTAGACTTGCTTTACATTGATCGAAGGCTTCTAGTGCTTCTGGAGTCCATTGTATTTCAGTTTTGTCGTTTTTCTTTGAGCCAATTAGGTATTTGTTCAACTGTGCTTGATGACGGGCTGCTTGAGGAATGTTGTTTCGGTAAAAATTAATCATGCCTAAAAATCTTCGTAATTCTTGCACCGTTTTCGGTATCGGATATCTGGTGATCGCTTCGACCTTGTCAGGTAATGACTTGATACCGGTGTTTGTGATCTGATATCCAAGGAACTCTATTTGAGGTTTGCCCAGCACGCACTTTTCTTGATTGATTGCGATGCCATGTTCGTCTAACCGTTTAAACACTTCTTGTAAATGACGTCGGTGTTCGCTGACTGATGATGACGTCACTAGTATGTCATCTATGTACACGAAAATAAAGTCGAGTCCAGCTAAGACTGTGTTCAGGAATCTGACAAAGGTTTGACCTGCGTTTCGTAGTCCGAACGGCATTCTTGGAAATTCGAATAGACCGAACGGGGTAATCACTGCGGTTTTTTCTACCTCTTGTACTGGGATCTGATTATAGGCCCTTTTCAAGTCAATTTTTGAGTATATGCTGGTCCCTGGTAATAGGTACGTGAAGTCTAGTACTCTTGGAATCGGGTATCTATCCGGCACAGTGATCGCGTTCAATCTCCTGTAATCTCCACATAGGCGTAATTCACCGTTTTTCTTGGTCGCCACGAGCAATGGGCTTGCCCACGGACTCTTGGAAGGCCTGCATAACCCTGCCTCTAGCATGTGTTCTATCTCTTTCTTCACTCTTAGGTATTTGCCCGCCGGCAAAGGTCTTGATTTGGAGTAAACAGGGTGTCCGTTGGTGATGATTTGATGGACTACGTCGTGCTTCGGTTGTGTCTGAGCGTCAAAAGGTTTCAAACAGTTCGGTATTTTTCTAAAATGTCTGCATAATCTTCGGTTAAATTTACGGTCCGAAGTGTTGGTGTGCTTGACTTCATTAACTTTGCGTTTCTCTGAAGTCCAGTCGTACCATCTATTAAACGTTTATTTCGAATATCCACCAAAATGTTATGCTTTTCTAAAAAATCGGCACCCAGTATTGGTTGCGTAATGTCAGCAACGATGAAAGTCCATCGATACGGCCGTCTCAAGTTTAGATTTAATGTCAGCGTTTTGTCACCGTATGTTTTAATTTGCGTTCCGTTTGCGGCATAGATTTTGTATGTGTCGTCTGTTTTCAAACGGTTTCCTCTTCTAGGTATTGCTGAGATGTTAGCGCCAGTATCAACCAAAAAACGATACCCACTTTTTCGGTCGGTAACGCATAGGCGGTTGGAAGGTATGATAGCGCTGACGACCGCCTCTGTCAACGCTGCACTTAGTTTTCCGACGGTTTCTTCCAACTGCATGGTTTTTCACAGTTCCGGGCTCGATTCCTGTACCGAAAATGATACTTGCATAACCAGTTTGGGCTGTCAGGCGTAATCCTCGATCTTGAGAGGGATCTTGGGCGCGACCGGCTTCGATTGCGTCTATAATTATGACGTCCGCTATCGGATGAGTTAGTTTTCAAAACTGCTATTTCCATGGTCAGCTTACTCATTTGATTGACTAACTGAGCTATAAGCTGTGTTTGACTGCTTGATACTTCACACGATCTTCCTCTTCCGATCTTGTCTGTTATAGCGGTGAGGTTCATGTCTGCGATAACTATGTGCCTCTTGAAAACCAAAACCAGGGAGATCCGCTTGTGGAAGGCTGATTAGGTTGTGCAGCGCAGTTATCACGACACGGGTAAATCACGAAAAAAATACTTTAAGTCGCGGCGCGTGTTACTGATATCGGGGTCACCAAATGTAAGTGTATTTACTGTGTACGTGTGTATAAAGGGGTGATGAGTCGTGTAAATAAAACGACTGTTTCGGCGAGCGCTAGTACACGACTGAAATGTATAATTATTTATTCCGCTAATATAATATTTTTCCTACACGCATATTAGCTGACGGGGCGCCACAAACCGATCGATGTGGCGACTTAGGGGAGGCCTATGTCCAGCAGTGGATATCTTTCGATTGAAATGATGATCACGATAAGGCACTCTGTGTAGATGTTGTTTGCTTAAAGAAGCAGAGGATCGAACAAATGCGCTATATGTCTGATTCCATTTTCAAATTGAATTTGTAGATTGTTTCGAGCAATATTTTTTTTATTTATAGTGCGCACACTGGACCGCCATACAGATACCATATTCAAATACTGAACTCGTCGAATGCACGAATCCTACGTGTAGTGTTTAGTTATCTGTTATTCGGAACTAGGCTTTGGGGTGGGGACCGATCGACTCGGTCAATGTTTAAAATTGTGTTGTCTCTATGGTTCCGAAACCTCTGTAGACTGTGCAAACATCAGGAAATATTGTTTAGTGAACTATATTGACAGGCTTGCTCTTCTTTAGGTTTTTCTGAATAACTTGATCGTTTTAAATATGTCACAACATCGCGAGATTCCCATATTATATACATAATGAACGTTTAATCCCTACTTATAATATTATAAATATGAATGTAAGTTTGTTTATTACGCTTTCACGCGAAAACTACTTAACCGATCATCATGAAACTTTGTACACATATTATTGGAGTTATTAGAAGTAACATAGGATATTTTATGAAAAAAAAACTATATTTATTGTTATTTCTAACACAAGTGAAGCTGCGGGCAAAAACTAGTAAGAATATAAACCAACTGGACGCAATGCTGGCGAAAGATGGAAGAAGTGGAGGCAAGCCATTGCCCAGGAGTGAAAAAAGTACATCTAATCCATACGGAATAAATTCTCTAAACGATGATGAACTTCGTATCAAAATATGTTGTGTAGTTTAGAAAAATTGATACATAATAAAACGTATTGAAATCAGTCACCGAACTATTTTACAACATACACAATATAATTTAGATGAAATCGAAGATCGGGGGTTATAAAGAAGCTCTATCAAACTCCTCTATGGTTTCAAACCATAAACATCGCCTTCTATGAAAGTTCAGGAGTGCTCAACCTTTGGCATCGGATACTCCCGAGGGGGTGAAACAAGATCGTGCTTAATTAATCAAAGGGTTGAAAGTCAATTCTCCCGATAGGATGAAGTTGCAGAAATTATGCTAATTAATAATTAGTGAGTTTATTGTGGAGCGACGACCGCCATCAGCTGCGGTCCGTGGAAACACATCTAGGAAGTTGGATAGTATTTTAAATTCGTTGAAGAATTTCGCTTGGGACGGAGTTTGGCGTGCTACAAATCAGCATAATTTTGGTAGCAGTCTATAGCTACATTTTGATGTCTTAAACGAAGGTTATTACCCCAGAAACGGTGATTACCTTTGACTTTTAAGACTACTTTACACTTTTAGGTATTAGAATCGTTCAAGTTCTCCGAATAGCTACTTTAATTGTTGAACTTAATTTAATTAGTTAACATACTTAGGTAAACTTAATTAGAAGAATGTGAATTCAACTTCCACACAACGAAAATAACAAGAAATAAATTAAGTAAGCTCGTAAGGAAATAAATTACACAGTGTATGCTTTTTCTTCTATCTGTACACACATATCCTACTATACGTCTCGAGAGGTTTAAACAATACATTGTTTACAATAAGCGTCCGGGGCCACGAAACGACTCCTAATCTGCGCCACGTATTCAAAACTATTCAAATCGCTTAAACACACATATTTCATACGTTATTGAACGACCGACGAGTTAACCCAACCAACCTATAAACCGGCTGTAGTAGGAACCAACTTTACGTTCGAAGTTTGAAATTGAGAGTGAGTTGTCATTTTATAATTTTGAAAATGGAAAAAAAATAAAAAGTTAGACAGGCTTGGTTATCCCTTAACCGAACCAACCTTTAAACCTGTCGCAGAAGGAACCAACTTTACGTTCGAAGTTTGAAACACAAAATACAGTTGTCATTTTATCACTTTGAAAATGGAAAAAATAAAACAGTTAGACAGGGTTGGTTGTCCCTGTCGTCTGTTAACATTTTTCTTGACAAAATCGGAACCACTTTGAATGCAAATTAGGCGTTTTGTACTCTGAAGGCGACGCTTTTTTAATTATAATTATTTAGAGCTTTGTACTTCCTTCTGCCTATTTCGGGAACACGGGATAAAGGCTGTCACAGACCCCGTTTTTGCCTACATATACCTAAAACAGTTTAAAGGACTTGTCCCACTAATTGCACTCAGGGCACTTAGTACATAAGTTTGGATTTCCAAATTGCATTTCCACGTTCCCTCACGCTAAGAAGTTGGCAAATAATAATTCATAAAGTTATTAAGTTAATTCAGCGGTGAATAAGTTCGTTAAGTTGCATAATATTCTCAAAGTGGAGGAGAGAGCAAATGAATGGAGTATCGCGTATAATTTTACAAAGCCATTGCAGGCGTTACTAAGATTCCCTGTAGGGGACTGACAGTTACTCCAAGTTATAAGCGCATACGTATTTTCAACTTCAACGAACGTCTTCGATATAAGAAAGCGTATTATGGAACTCAAATAGAGTTATGCAGGACACCTAGCAAGACGCAGTGATGACAGGGGAGGTGGGTTGTGACAGAGTGACGTCCAAGGACTGGGTGCTGAGATGTCGGTCATCCGGCGACGAGATTGGCGGCTGACATTGTTGTCATCGCGATTATTGCCAGCATTCATCATCACAGCTGGACATAGGCCTCTCCAGTTGCACGCATTATCGACTGAATATTAACCGCCGTTTCTCGTTAGATAGCTAATTAAATGAACATGTTCTTCCCGAAATTTTTACGTTTAGTGTGATAATAAAATATAAAGATAACTGGTATCGAAGTTTAATACATACGGAGATGATTTAAAAAAAATGGGTAATGAACTACTTCCTTTTAGTTTTAACTGTTTTATTTATGTCTTGGAAAATTTGGATACTAACATCGAAAGGTGTTTTAAAGTATTAGGGTACCCAATGGAATGAAGCATTCAATGAAGCAATGAATGTACACAATGTAATGACATTTGAGAGTTTGGAGACACGTGATATACCTCTAATTAGAAAATTTTCAAAAAGTTATAATATGGGTTAATTCGAATGTCATGACTTTTCCCCTAGGCTTCATAGGATGCATAATTGTTGACATTTGCGTTCAAAGCGGACAGTGTTCGAAATAAACAAATGATAACAAGGTTATTTATAACTGTCAGTCTCATAAACGAATATAATACTAAAACACGCTGTAAGTCATTATCTTACGACCCTCACAAATGGACAATGACACCGCAGTCCCGGTGAGATAAACAGCTAATCCCGTGGCAGCAGCACTGAGCCACCCTCACTAAATGCTGCACTGCCCATCGACCCGCTAATATTGCTTTTTGATAATATTGCCCGTTTCCTTTGTTGTTCAAATTGCTTCATGTCTTGCTACACTTGTGATAACCAGATAATCCCGTAGCAGTGTAAAGTTGCTCTTCTTTTAACGTTGCACTGTTTTTTCTCTGGGAATGTCATATCGCAGCACGACCTATGAGGTTGTCGGCTGCATAATCGGATTTGGCTGTAGCTGCCTGAATAAATTAAGGCCTCCAGCCAAGACTTAATAACTTAAAACTAAAGCGACTACTCGCTAAGGGCACCCCTTTGGGGTACGGAATTCAGCTTGGAGCATCGCTCGTAGAGGACAGCAAGGAACGGGCTGGATCGGAATGATTATTATTTAGGGTAGAATTTAAAGCTACGGGCTCAGCGGTGCGGCCATTTTTTTTTTTTTTTTTTTTCAGGATGGGAATTCATCAAATGACTTTTTACCCTGCCTTCCCGCTCTGGGCGGAGCGGGAGGGCGTGTCAGACTTTTACTGACTAAAACCCACCCGTGTTCCATCAGTTGCCCATGTGCCAGGGTCACGGTATCTCTTTCGAACAATCACGCGACCCCGGCAGGCATCGGTCCTAGTAGACCCCTACACTGCTGCTGACATCTCTTTGAGGCGCGCGTGGAACACTGCGCGCCGTCTACCCGAGCTTGGCCCTTACCGGGCGGCAAGCTACCCATTGCTCGCCACCCGCAAGCTCGCGCCTACGGTGGCCGGGAGTCCGCAATCGACTCCCGACGCCCGGGGCGTCTCCACTTGCGGCGGCTAGGGACGTGAGGGCGCAGAGACTGCCATTCCCTCACGCGCCCCGCCTCCTCCTTCGCGAGCATTACTGCTTCGCAGAAGGAGGTGACGGCTTCCCATTCCCTCTCGCTCCGTACCATGGCTCGCACCAGGGCCGGACGCGAGAGGTCGCCGCCGCCGATCGCCTCCACGAGGACACGGCGGTGCTCCGCCCAGGCAGGGCACACCTCCACCGTATGCTCCACCGTGTCCTCCAGACGATCCTCGCAATGGAAACACCCGGACGTATCCTCCCGCTTTATTCTGAACAGGAACCCACCGAAGCACCCATGCCCGGTGAGAACCTGCGTCAGGCGGAAGGTGAGGACGCCGTGGCGCCTCTCTATACACTCTTCAAAGAGGGGACTTACCGCCGCAATTATTTATTTATTTTATTATATATTTGTTATTCCTTTACTTATTGTTTATTTTAAACCAAAATTTTCACTTCGTCAAATTAACTACCTATTCTTAGGTAGATAGGTAAACAAAAACCAAAAAGTGCACCTTTATCATAATCATTGTTGGTAATAAAAATAAAAGTTTATACATGAAGTCCAGGTCATTTTATGAAGTACTTATTATGCAGTTTTCGATGGCATAAAGAAATAAAGAATATTTCGTTGTATTTGATGAAAGTAATCCTCCCTAGCCGCGCCACATACTTTGAAGATTAATTAATCAAAATGAATAGTTTCTTGAGAGAAAAAAGTATCAACGAAGAGTAGAGAAAAGGTACTATTATATAAATTGATTTATGGTTAGCTAATATTAAATATTGCAAAATTGACTTGCTGCAGAGTATACCTTCCAGCCGGACCACACCCTACGACCAGTAACTCCTTAACTAAAGGGGTTTATTGGACCATATTTGTCGTATGCAAGGTACTCTTTAGGTAGTTTTTTTCGGGATATTGATTTATTAATAGTTCATTATACTCTATTTAATTTGACGTGGCGCGGCCAGAGAGCACTTCCTGGCGGCCGGACCACATAAATTGTTAATTAAAAAGATATCTCTTGAGGTACTAAAAAGGCTTGCTTGAGCAAGGGGTGGGAGGAAGCAAGGGTCGGGGCGGAAAACGTTGTACTGATCTTCGAAGAGCTTATTATCGCATTTTTGATAATATTGCTCGTTTGCTTTGTTGTTAAAATTGCAAAATTTGAGATAAACAGCTAATCCCGTGGCAGCAGTACTGAGACGTTCCACTCACTGAATGCTTCACTACTCTTAACATAATTATTATGATTTCAGCCGAAAGACGTCCACTGCTGGACATAGGTTCGCGCAAGCATTGGGGAGGGGTGAGGGTGTTGCCATAATAGCCACGCTTGGCGTGGCAATCGGATTGGCAATCACAGTATGGTGGTTAAATGCAAAGAGAACGCTGCTGATGGAGGAAACTCTTTTTGGGATTTATGTTTTAGACGTAATTTAACTTAATTGGTTTGCAATGGATTCCCCTTAATAGAGACATAAAAGATGTTGCACCCAAGGATCAGATTCGATCATAAGGTGATTTTTTACTAAACTCTTCGTCTAAATTCTTCGTACAGACCAACGAATGTTACATATTAGATTGAAGGCTAAATGAAATTCATAAAAATAGATTCAATGAGTGCAAATAGATACAAAGAATACAAAAATCATGGCGGAAGGAATCAGGAAATCATATTCGATAGTAGCTATCGATTTCGGCTTAACAGTGGGTAGTTTAAGTCTGCTGGACCAGTGTGTCTACCCGTCCAGATAAACAGCTAATCCTGGCAAAGTGGCGTTAAACCGCTTACTTTGTGTGAACATTCTACAACTTTCTGCGCGCCTGGTAGAGCCGTGGCAAGATTTTTTTTTTGTCGTACAAAAATAATATTGTGTCTTGGGGGATGGTGGAGATTTGTATTATTTGCCTTTTTCTTCTTAATTTTCTTGATTTCTCCTTTCCCCAGCTACCAGTGTATATTTGGGTAAGATGTTTTGTTATCTTTCCATTCGGATTTTCGAGCCAAACCAATCAGCAAATAAACACAAAGACGAAAGAGGTATTGTCAAAAATTTTTGACGTGTAAAAACGGTTGTACAAAGTTAAGTAGAAAAAAATATAATAAGTCAAAATACCCTTTTATCATTTACTACACTGATTTATTTTCATGTCGTAAAATACTTACTACAAGTAAAAAAAAAATGTTAACAATCGGAATTAGTAAGTTAATACTTACTAATTCCGATTGTTAACATTTTTAATAATACACTACATACAACATAAAACATAACATACACACACACACACACACACACAGAGGTACATATATATACTGTTTTTAATAATACATTTTTGATAATTCGGTAGGGTACATAACATGTAATCTACTATTTCGTCAAGACAAATCAAACGTAAAAAAAATCCCACTAGGTTAGTGCGTCTCCATAAATAACGTTTCGTATATAATAACGTAACGTTTCGTGACACGTCTCTTACCTCTAAATAAATTATCTCTCCAAAGCTTTTGATTGCGTTCACCATGACACACTTTTGCGTAAACTACGTCATTACGGTGTTCAAAACGAAGCTCTCAGTGTCATAAGTTCTTATTTGCAAAATAGGCACCAATGTGTAGATGTCAATGGTGTAAAATCTTCCGGGCTACTAGTTCAGTTAGGTGTACCTCAAGGATCAATACTGGGTCCATTCTTATTCTTAGTGTATATTAATGACTTACCATTTTATTTAAAGAATATCTGTGACATTGTACTAATTGCTGATGATACCTCACTTATCTTTAAAGTAGACAGAAATAGACAAGATTTTGATGACGTAAATAGTGCGCTCTCAATGGCTACGGAATGGTTTACCACAAATAACCTAGTTCTCAATGCTAAGAAAACGAAATGTATAAAGTTCGCCTTACCGAATGTTAGGAATCTGGGACCCAATGTCGTTTTAGATAATGAGGTGCTTGAAACTGTACACTCGGCGGTTTTTCTGGGCATAACAGTAGACGCCAAACTTCAGTGGGGATCACATATATCAAGCCTAGCGGGAAGGCTCAGTTCGGCCGCCTACGCAGTAAGGAAAGTTAGACAGTATACGGACGTTGATACAGCTCGATTAGTCTTTTTTAGTTATTTTCATAGCATAATGTCCTACGGCATTCTGCTGTGGGGCAAAGCCGCGGACATTCAAAATATTTTTGTTCTTAAAAAACGAGCTGTTCGAGCGATTTACCAACTAGGTGCTAGAGTTTCTCTGAGAGATTTGTTTAAAGATATTGGTATTCTTACGGTGGCATCACAATTCATCTTCGCCAACATCTTATATATTAGGCAAAATATACACCTGTACACAAAAAACAGTGATATTCATAATATTAATACTAGAAATAAGGACAAACTACGTGCTCCCTTTCACCGGCTTCATAAGGTTCATAATTCTTTTGTTGGTCTTGGTATTACCTTTTATAACAAGCTTCCCTCTGCTTTACTAGATTTGCAGTTTAATGAGTTTAAAGCTAAAGTAAAATCCAACCTTTGTTCAAAGGCATATTATTCTATCAACGACTACTTAAACGATAAGAATAGTTGGTCGCTGTGATTAACTCAAGACAAACTCAAGACAATGTTTATGTTCTTTCAATCCAGAATTAGCTTTCCTACTGACAGTTTATATGGGTAGTTCATATAATTGTTTTTTATTTATTTTTTTATTTAACAGATTTTGTTAATTTATTTATTTATTTTTATTTTCTTTTAATTTCATTTATTGTGGACATAATCTACTCATTACAATGATTTTAAATGAGTTGTATTGCAACATGTAGTTAGCTAGCGACCTCGTCAGCTGTTCATAATATTCTTGCCTGACCAACCGGCAGCAAGTTCGTCATGCTCCCTTAGATGTCACTGCTTGCGGTAGCGTCGGGGGTCGGGTTACCACCTTCCCTCAAATATGGCGAGGGGGGTAATGGCTGACCTTTGCGTTATGCTCGTGAACGGGTGCTGCTTGTGGTGACTGGTCGTCTTGCTGACCATGGTTTTTTCGTTATTGTTATTTGTATTAACTGTAATTTTATTCTACTCCGGAGGTGCTAGTTTAACTATTGTAACTTCAACTTAGCTATACGCATCAATGTATGTATATGGATCATTTTGCATCGTTGAACATGTAAGCGGGCACGCCCTTTATGCCTGGAGGCTTTATTTAGTTTTTAAGTTTTGTTTACGTTTTTGTTTTATTATTTCAGCTTGACTTTAGTTTTCAATTTTTTTGTTGGTATATTGGCGTGTGCTAGCTGACATATGGCGAACAATGTATGTTTTGTTTTATAATATTAATTACTTACACAATATTGTATAGAATCAAGTTCTTCTAACTTAACAGACAGCTGTGCTGCTGGGGAGTTTGTTCCGCCACTTCTTCTTCCCAGCTACAGCACTAGGAAGTGTCGAAGGGTGGGCGTTTTGGGGGGACTGTCTTTTGTAACTTTGACGTTCAAAAAGTGCTGACTCTCAGCCTAGTTTGAATAAATGACTTTTGATTTTGATTTTGATTAACGGACAACAGCGCTATATTATTTACACAAGATTTTACATAGCCGCATATTTTGCTAAATTAAAAAAGTTCTTTCGCTGAATTCGTCGGCTACCGCTAAGCGTTTATTGGTGTTTTTATGAAGGACAACAATGCTCACTGGTTCATTCAAGGTATTCGAGTTTTCAGTTACGCAATACTTTTCTGTTATATAAAATGATACATTCACAAGTTAATGTACAGACGCCAACACATCAAGCTACTACAATCTGTCAGATTTCTTTGATAGATTTTCGACTTAATTTCTAAAGCATTAGGTTCAAGGTTCATTGGGAAAAAGTGACAGTTTCGGGTAGCTTGACCTGGTGGCGTCTGTACCTTTATATTCTGTCCCACCAAAATGTTGACAAACGCAGAATTAAGAACATTGGGTTAAAATTAATTATAGAAATTATCGCAGTAAACTAGGTGAGTGTCAGTCGATCTACAGAGGATGACGAGGAAGACTTGGGTGAGATTTGCATACACCAGGGAAATATGACACAAGAGGCCAGACCAGGAACATATGGCACAAAAGAGTGGACACCTAACCACACGAATCAATGGGTGGAACAATGATGACAAAGAGGATTATCTTGATGAGATATACCGTGGACTGGACGGGGAAAGGACTGACAGACAAGAATGCTTAAAAGAATGAACCCGTGAAAACTTCTCCAACGCACACTTTTAATTTGCAAACTATTTTGAAGGAAATGACACCTTTTGTGACGTCCCGTGAAAAAGCCGACATGTACATTTAATTGGTGCGTCGCCATCAGTGGAATACTTCTTTAATATGAAGCCATTCCTGAGCGACAGCCTGAATGGTATTTATTTGAAAAATTACAAAGTTCTAACTATGTATAATATTTCAAGTTACTGTGACTGTCGAAATTAAGTTCAAAAGCATTTCGAAAGTGTAGAAATCTTAATTTTAAATATTCCCCCACCTAATGCAAGGTTGGGTATTGTTTGTGAGTTACCTAATGTCTATTAGTCGCTTGATTTCAGATGCAGACGCTCACTGCTGGACAAAGGTCTCCCGGACCAAGCACCGGCACTTCAACCGGTTCTGTGCTTCCCTCATCCAGCGGATTCACCAGGTCATCTGTCCTCCTTGTGGGAAGCCTTCTTACTCTAGGCCTCTACGTGGTCGCTACTCCAGAACCTTTCGGCCTCATCGGCCATCTGTTCTACGAGCAATGTGCCCTCACTGCCACTTAAGTTCAACAATTCTCCGGGCATTAGTCGATTTTATTATTTGGATTCAAGAGTGTAAAAAGACAATTAACGAAGTTGAGAGTCACTTGTAGCTCCCGTCATTAAAGTCATTTTTTTGTAGGGCACCCCTGCTAAAACATAAAAATTATCAACTTTTGTTAACTAGATTTTTACGACAAACTGCCCCACGCCCCTGTACTGCACTGCATGCACTCAGAAGTACAGTATTTGCGTGTGTTACAATATGCACTACCGTATACCGCTAAACAACAAGCCATACATATTATGGTGGATATAGGCCCCAATTTGAAGAAGTTTATCATAATCACCACGCTTGGCAGGCGGGTTGACAATCGCAGTATGTTGGTAAAATGCATAGAGAACGCTGCTGCCTATTCTCTAGGAAGTCCCTTAGTCGCCTTTTACGACACCTACGGGAAGAAATGGGATGGTGCTATTCTTTACATCCGGCACAATGACAACCGTGTATTATGTTACAAAACTGAAAAGCAAAAGTGTACCTATATACACCTACAAAAGGCTAATAGCACATACACTAGCACTCAGAAGGCCAGGACAAATATGTACGAACAGGCCATCCAAAATATTTATTTTGTGCAAGGACCGTACGCACCATCTCAGCCCCTGCTAATTACATCTATGCCAAGTTACTCAAACACGAGCAGATTATGTAAAATGTAATTAAATACACCCATCAAATAACATCACTGGCTTAAACCGTGTAAAGCAGGCCACGCATTATGTATGTTATCTGCCCATTCATAAGACATTCATTAGATTCGGTCCATCCAGCCTAACTCATTCATGTCCACGTCCCTACGTCAATTAATGCTAATTAAGGCATCATGCAACCTTTAAATACTAAATAAGGATTGTATTAAGACGAGATTCGCAATCTGTTTTCCAAATTTCAGCCTCAACTAAACCACTTTTATTGCAACAGTATAGGGTTGAAATTTGCCTGGCAAATATAATAATACATAATTTGTAACGGACAACGAGTGACGCGGCCCGGGGGTCAGATAAATGGTTAATCTCATGAATAGTGTGTTTCACGGGATTATATTTTGTCTATGTCCGCTGCGGTTTTCAATTTTAAACATTATATTCTGAGGCATGAGTTTTCATCGTAGGATGAACACAACACGCAAATGTATTTAGCGTAAGCTTCCTTATTGACTGTCCGGTCAGGGTATCTCTATACCCATCCGCACGACCGGTTAGGGCTCCGTCGCACAATAAGATTGGCGACGGCACACACAGCTTAGGGCTCACGCAGTAGGTCACACCTCCCTGTCTACACCCGACAGGGAGTGCTACTCACCCCCGGGCACACCCACCCGGGGATTAGGGCTGTTAGGTGATAGGCGCTCCGATGAGCGAGTAGGGTTCCCCTTTCCCAACCATGTTGGGCTCGAAGGTCTCCGAGTGGAGCAAAACAGAGCGGGAAAGTTTTTTCTCGCTCTGTGAGCTCTTCATGGACGACCCCGAGTTCAAAGGGTTGTTCAAGCGATTGTCGAAGCGCGCCCTGGGTGCTCAAGCGCAGACCATCGCCGCCGATGCTACCTCGACTCCCGAGACTAGCGTCGCTACATTTAGCGACACACTAGGGTCTCCCCCCGTGCCCAGCTCTCAGGTGCCCATTTCGATGGACACCGAAGAGGTCTCCTCTGGTGAGGAGGAAAACCGAGCAGCAGACTCGGTCTCCTCCCCCTCGTCAGAAGGAGAAAATTACACGCTAGTTTCCCATGGCAAGGGAAACAAGCGTAAGAAAAACAACTCTAGCGCCGCCCCAGCCGCTAAATTCGCAGCGATCGAGGAATCATCCCCTCCCTCGCGTGCCCCCACCCCGCAGGCTAACGCCGCGTCCATCCCCACCCCGAAAGCGTCAACCTCCGCAAAGGTTGTCGCTCCCCGCGACATTGCCCCCACCCCTCCGGTCAACAAGACCGCTAAAAAGATCCCTCCCCCGCCTCCTGTATTCATACAGGATAAGGCGAAGTGGACGGAGATCTCTAAGTGGTGTGTTGACCAGAGGGTCAATTTCACTAATGCCCGCTCAACCCAGCAGGTCATTAAAGTCCAGACCCCAACGTCACGAGACTTTCGTGACTTGACCAAACTCCTCAGTGCACGTAATGTGTCGTACCATACATACGCTCTGCCTGAGGAGCGTCAAATCCGGGTGGTGATCCGAAGGATCCCCGTAGAGATTGCCACTGAGGAAATCAAGGCCGACCTCGAGGCACAAAACGTGCCCGTAGATGAGGTTCATAGAATGCACCGGGCCAGGCATGGTCCGGCATTCGACATGGTCCTAGTGGTGTGCCCTCCCACCGAGGGTTATCACCCTATCTTTCGCATAAAGGCTGTCTGCAGCCTCACGGGCATCCGTATTGAGAAGCCCCGTAAAACTGGCAACATTGGCCAATGCCATAGGTGCCAGCTTTACGGGCACTCTCAGCACCACTGTTTCGCGACCCCCAGGTGCGTCAAGTGCTTGGGGAATCACGGAACAGCTGACTGTCCCCGTCCCAAAGACCGAGCCCTCTGCACAGAGCCACACAGCTGTGTTCTCTGTGGAGAGGCCGGCCACCCCGCCAACTACCGGGGCTGCCCCAAGGCCCCGAAGTCCTCCTCCTCAAAACTGACGAAGCGCGCCAACGCTCGCCAGTTAAGAGAAGCCCCCTCTTCCAAACTTCCAGAGAGGCTAAGTCCCCAGAGACCCAGCCCCTGGAATCACTGGAACCAAGGGAACCACATGCAGGCTTTCCCTGCATTAGGTCCTCTCAAGCCCTCCCCCGCTGGGATCCCCGCGTTATTGGACCCGCGTCCTAACGCCCCAGCCCCCCCCCCCCTGCGCCCCCCGCAAAGCCCGCTAAGCCCATGGCCGCTCCCGCCGCCAAAACTGCACCCCCTGCTCCCCGTCCCGTAGCACCCACATCTGGAGCAACGGTGAACCCCCTAGATGCTTTCAACATCATTTCGGGTACGTTCACAACGTTCTTTTCCCCCAGAGCCCAACGTATGGCCCAGGAGCTAGTCGACGCAGCACGCGCTGGCAACCTGCTCCAAATCCAGGCCATCTACAACGCGTATCCGGAGATTACGCAAGCCCTTGTCTCCCTCTCTACTCAAGCCCCCCATTATGGATAGTCGAACATTAGCGAGAACCAAACCCCGAATCCTAAAGTTAGGTTTTTTCAATGCCAATGGCATTCTCAACCAACGTGATGAGATCGCCACTTTCCTCCGCGACCTTGATGGTCGCGGAGGAAAGTGGCGTAAGTTAGACATTCTACTCATTCAAGAGTCCTTCCTTAAACCGAATCATCGCGACCCGAAAATTGCCAACTATCGCTTAGTTCGCAATGACAGGACGCGCTGCCACAGAGGCGGCACCCTCATTTATTATAGGAAGTCCCTGTACTGCATCCCCATGGACCCTCCCGCCCTCTCCCGTTTAGAAGTCTCGATCTGTCATTTAGGAATGACAGGTCATCAGCCGATCACACTAGTATCGGCCTACCTTCCCCCACAGTCCTCGACGGAGAACTACCAACTCCTCACGGACGACCTCGATTTACTCCTTGGCTTGAGCGAGTCCGTTATAATAGCGGGCGATCTCAACGCCAAACACCCAGCCTGGAACAGTTCCAGGACATCGACCAGAGGACGACACCTGTTCGACCTCTGTTCCACCCTCCACTTTGACGTCATCGCCCCGATGACCCCTACCCATTTCCCCCATGATCCCACCCACGTCGCAGACGTCCTCGATATAGCTCTTCTTAAGAATATCAGCCTTAGGCTGGATTCTATAGAAGCTATACCCGAGCTCGACTCCGACCATAGGCCGGTAGTCATGCACCTGGCCCGCCGCTTAGGTTCCCACGATCCCACCCAACCCCCCGCTACTAAAGTGATCACGGACTGGAGGAAAGTCAGCGAAAAGCTGAAAGCCACCACGTCCCCTCACTTAGATTCCATCCCGGATCACTTCGATTCGATCGCTGACACAACGGCCGCGATCGACTCATTCACAGAGCACGTACAATCGGTCTTGAACGAATGTTCAAGGGAAGTTCCAGAGTTGGGAGACCAACGCTGGAAACTTCCGGACGATATATGGGCTCTGCTGAATGAGAAGAACGCGGCCGTTCGTGCCCTCAGCAACTTTCCCTGCGACGCGAACAGGGCTCACTTGCGTCACTTACAGCGTGCTGTAAGGACACGCATTGAGGAGCTACGTTCCGCCGGTTGGGAAAAGATGCTGGGCGATTTAGAACCGACCCACCAGGCATTCTGGGAACTTCAGAGGAAACTCAAATCCAAAGAAGTCACCACAATGCCCCCCCTGATCCGCCCCGATGCGACACTTGCATTCGAGGATGCAAGTGTCGCATCTTCGATAGGGCCGCAACCCACCGCAACCCTCTGGTTGTCGCGGCAGCCAACTACATCCCAACAAGACGTCAAGTTATGTTATGTTCTACTTCAATATTGGATTAATCTGGTGGATAGGTTCCACTGCCCATAGTACCTACCTGTTAATGAATAATAAAATAAAAATAAAAAACAATAGTTCTGGATCTATTGTTCTGAAGACGTTAAGTGAAAAATCAAATTCTATGACGAAAAATATCTTGTGTGCTTCTTCAGTATCACTTACAAATTGTACGTTTTATCACATTTGATCCAATTTTGCTGTCCATATGTTTTTCTACAGTGAAATGACGTACATAAGTACACAAAAAAGAGGCTATTAGCATAAATAAATATTTGGTCAACATTTGTCTAACACAAATATTTTACCACCTTCTAGTTTTTTATATATATTATATTCTTTATTTTTCGGACAACAATGATCCATCGGGTTAGTAAACAACAATACAACTTAATACTAGTGTTAGTAGGTAAAACAAAATTCAAAACAACATAGAATAAACAGTATAATATTAACTACTACTCTCTTCCCTAACTCTCATAGGCCACCAATTATACAAAAATTAGAAGACAAGAGAAAAATAACAGAAAAACATATGTACAAAAGTGTTGCATATTGCACAATACCAAGTAGCGTAACTGCGTGAGCGATAATTGACCACAATTTTTTGTGCATGTTCTAACCAACTATCTCCATAGACTCAGATGAAAACTTCAGTTTGTACCTGTCACCATTTCACCGGGATTGTGGGTGGACCTTTTAAGAATCACTGTATACTCTTAATTTCTCCCACCAAATCTCTTAAATGCAATTAACAAAACGTACCATCGATCAATTACATCTTAAATCTTCCCTTGAACAGTAAATCAGATACAGCCACATCATCAGTAACACGCTGCTCTGTGGGCTCCCAAATAATCGCTCAGACGGCCTCGACAAGACAAATGACTGGCGTTGACCATCTATTAGTACACCGTCGACAGATCGACAAATACAGATGAGATTTATAAATTACACTCTATTTTGTTTTCATAAAAAAAGTCTTGTAATTTTCTAGTTAATTGAACTGGCTATGAATTTATTGGTAATTTTTCAGTGGGTGAATAACTTATTAAACAATCACCGAATTGCGTAATCAAGATAAATAAAATTAGAGTTTAAAAACACTAGAAAAACACGCTTTTATAAATGCACGTAAAAACCAAAAACTTAATCGTGTTCAAAGTTCACATTAGAAGACCTTTCTAACAAGTCCAAACACGGGTATGATACGATATTACATCATGGAATGCCAGTGCCTATCTTCCGGCTCCATCATCAGATCAGTTGAACAGTACCATATTATTGTATTGTCACTAGAACTACATACAGCTGCCAATTTTCATGACGCTATGATCCTTGGAAGATGGTAAAATTAGTTACTTTAGATTCCATTACATAGTTACATACAGGTCGACCTAATAAAAGTGTGTTAAAAATGTGAATGTTAGATAAAAATCGCCCAGTTATCAGAGAGGTATGTCGCTGTAGTCGAGATACAGGTTTTACACCTAGCTCTATTACAGATGCATGTTAAACTATTTTCATTAGAGTCTAAATTTTTTTTCTCTACGCAAAATGGAAGTTGTAATGTTAACATCTATGGTGTTATTAAATTTAAAAAAAACTATTCAATTTAATTAAATCATAATCGCAATGATTGTAGGATATCTTCATCCATTAATCTAATATATAAAATAAATAAAATAAAATAAAAAATAAACAATACATTACTAATTCATTGCTTCATACGTCGGAAAAAATTGTCTGCTCAGTAATGTAAATAACGCAATGAATTTTGTAAAATTCTCAAAACGACACCCGTTGTTGCTAGTATAGTGAGTTACCTACCTCGCTGGCTATTTCATCGGTCCTCTTAAAATTCAATATGACTACACGGTAAAATGACGACGGTAACGAGTATACGCGTTTCAGCGCCACTATACGAACGTCAAAATAACATAAGAAAGTCCCTCAAAACGTCCGCACCTTTCCACCACTTCCTGGCCGGACGTAAAATTATCGCAGCGGGGTTATATCGTGCACTGAAAACGGCAACAGACTATAGACCAGCGTGCTGATAAATAAACTGTTCGATTTTCCAGTCCCGGTGCGATATTATTACGCGCGTAAAAAAAAACACCGTTATGTAAATGAACTAATATTATAACGAGGAAAGATTTGATTTTTTGTATGTATGTTTGGATTGTAATGGGTAAACTATAAAATTACTGAACCAATTTAAAAAAATATTTTATCTATAGTAAGCTACATTATCACCAATTTACATAGGCTATATTTTATCCCGCAAAAATACACAGTTCCTGTGAGTCACGCGGACGAAGTCGCGGGCGAAGTGTTAGTCACTTATACAGCATGTAACAAAAACCCTGTCCGATCCTTAAGGGTATTATTCGGCATCGTACTGCGTACATTATTACGTACCCAATTAATGGATTTGAGATTATTATTTTTCCCTTGTGAATATAATTAAATAAAAATAAAAAATGAAAACGAATCAAAGGCAACACTGATCGCTCGACAAAGTTCACGTGTTACTACGTACAGTTTTGTGTCAAAGAAGCCGCGGTTTGTATGATCCTTTGTCATGAACCTGCTTTGTCGCGTGCCGCCAAACAAACTTATAACGAAAGAAAATTACGCTACGTCATACCTTATGCCTACGCGTAGGTATCAGCTGATATTGTTTTGTAGGCATAGTGATCCGGAGATTTAATCATGTTTATCAAGAAACAATTTATTGAATTAAATGTAGCCCTGATAAGGGCTTTTTTTAATATGATGTCCTTTGGGCAATGTACTTACTGACTGCAGGTTTCAGTTCTTTTGTTGTTGCATACTTCGGCGATCGTGCTCCACAAGTCCACCTCCAACACTGATACACATTCGACACCTTTTCACTTAATTTGCACGTACTCTTTGCAGCGCATTTGTGTCCGATTTAAGTGAGTCGAAAGCTGCCACAATTCGATCTCTGACTTCGATTTCCGAATCGCACTCTCTTTTATAAACAATTTGTTTAACATGACCCCTTAAATAAAAATCCAGTGGAATGGCTGATTGGAATACGAAATTGTTCGCGAAACGATAGCGGCACGTGATACGTACAGACGTCCGATCAAAAGCTATCTACACGAAAGACTGGCAATTGGCCAACAAGTAGCGCGCCGGTAGGCAACTAGTCGGCAACATCAAAGAGTCGAACGAGTGCCTACAACGCGGTACTATAGGGCGGTGGATCTTTGAAATAAAAAAAATAGGTAAAAATAACAAGATTTTGCCGGCAGGTGGAGTGTTGTTAACTTATGGAAATTTCCCATATTCACTGTTATATTTCGCATGGATTATAAAAATAAAAAATCAATTACCTTTTGTTTTTTTTTTAGATACATTTATATATCATTTTTTCTATTACGTATGTTGAACGAGGAATACGCCTTTATTGGATCGGACAGGGTTTTTGTTACATATTGTATACATATATCATGATAACTCAGTTACCTACACAAGCGTCTAAAACAAAATGGTGCTTAATAGTTTAAAAGCTTTTTTATTTGACGTGTGAATGATTACAATAAATGGATAGAGGAGCACTTCCGATAGACGTTATAAATGTATTTTGTTAGATGCTCTTTTAACTCTAATAGGTACGTACTTTACGTCTTCCATATTGGAAAAGAAAGAATAAGGAAATATTCTCTTTACTGAAAGGATCTTTATAAATCCGTTTCTTTTTCCTCATTATTTCGTATCTCCTTCAGTTGACATTAAATTATATTCAACCCGGATGCATGCATGGATCTAATTGGACTCCTTTATTCGCCCTCACGGGTATTGTCATGTGAGGTACTTACATTGTATTATATGTTACCTATAGATAGTTACTCTTTGGTTATAGTTCTTGGAATCAATCAAAATACATAATATCACTCACATACTATTGTAAAACAGTGTCGGCCAATTTTTCTTTGCTTCATTCCCTTTATGGTCCAAGATTTTTTCCCCGCAAAACATTCGTAAACAAAGAAAGTGCTTCATAACCTCTGATCTCCCGGTACCGACCGGGTACAAAGTGGGAAGTGGTGTACCGGTTTCAAACCGGATGCCGCCAGCTAGAGGGCGCAATATCCGCTTCCTAAGAAGCAGCGCGGAAGTTCTGTTTATAGTAAACTTCGTTGAGCTATGCGCGCCTGGTACCACTGCATGGCTAACCATAGCAATGTGATGGTCTTAAAGTGAAAATTTTCACTTAGGTTATGAATGAAAAATGTTATGTACAGGAAAACAAAAATTAACATCAAAATGTACTGGATGGAAGATGTTATAGTATGTACTTCTCTTTTAAGCCACGTTACACAGTGGAACGAATGTATGGGAGCGGTTGGACGTAGACATGTCCGAAAAAAAAGAGTAAAATTATGCCAAACTAATGATGCCATCTTATTCGATTACTTAATGCCTTCATAACTTGTGGTGATGAATTTCTTCATAACTCCCATATTTCGGGAGTAATTTGAGAAAATGTGAAATTTTACTATGAAAATGAGTGTATCGAGCTCTCTCCCTCCTGATTCCGGGCTTGTTTCAAGTAGCGGTCTCTAATATCATAATGCTAATACTAAGAGCTATATTGAATACTAAGACACATAGTGCGCCAAATGTGCACTTTCTGGGATAAAGAGTGATGTTTATTTTATAACACAATTTTTTTATTTTTTGTTTATTTTGTTGATTAAAACCGTTTTTCTAAAGGTTTACCTTATTACAATAACATTTCTGAGCAGCCAATTAGAGAAGATATAAGCTAATTAGGATATATAATTAGGGACTTAAGGTTTACATATAAAACTGATGCACTAATGATTACTGATAAGAACATTGCTATTATTTAATTACTAAATGGCTCTTAATACACTAATTTAGCATGCATCATTGACTAATTATCACAATAACTAATTACCTTGCAATATTTAACAAAGGATACCTGGGATACCTGGATTTTATATAAATAGGTCACTATTAGTAACTTTAAAATCAGTGTTGATTTACACCTCGTTGTATCCAAGCTAATCTCGCAATGTATTTTCCAAATTTTAATACAAATCTTGATATTCACGTTGCTTTATGCGCACGCGCACATAAAGATTTACGCGACTTTAACTATTTGTTCAGTGTTTTAAAAGATAACAGTTGTGTTCAGTTATGTGAAAGTGCTGAAACAAGTTTAAAAGACTGGTGTCGTCGATTTTGCTACCGCATTTATGCAAAATGGACACAGTCTGGAAGAAGCACAGATAAGTTTCGGAAGAAACATGAGATTTGGCTACAGGCTGCAATTCAATGGCCGGAATTACAGAATGAAAATATGGAACCTTCTACAGAAAATATAAGTGACGTCATCGAGCCCATAATTTCTCCTGCTAAATCTGATGCTTCAACTTGTACACATCCTAGTCCTCGTAAATCTTTTGAGGACCTTAGTAACCGGCAAAAAAGAAGACGCACTGAAGATAGTCTTTCATGCAGCAGTAGCAGCGCTGAAATTATGTTTTCGGCCGAAAGGGCGCTTCAAAAGGCAGGACAAAGCGATACAGCTTATGTTATGAAATACTTGACGGAGAATCCAGAAGAGGCCTCAAAAATCAAAGCCTTCATTGAAGGTAAATCAATTCAGGTACGGGAAATATCCCCTTTGAAGGCATTGGCTCTTTATGTATCGATGAACTTATCGAAATGGCGCTATAACACTCTTCGGGATTTCAACACTCAAGAAGGAGCTCTTCAATACCCGAGTTACTACATGTTGGTTAAAGAAAAAATTAAGTGCTATCCGGCCAAAGAAGATCTCACAGTTACAGAGAGCTCTGCAAAAATCAAATTACAAGCCTTGATGGATTTAACCTCAAGAAGACTTATTAGGTCGTTAGAAACCCCTGTTGATCCCAATCAACAGCTCGTATTGACCAGCAAATGGGGTTTTGACGGATCATCTAGCCAAAGCATTTATCATCAAAGGACGAGTGAAGATGAGCAAATCGATCTTGCTAGTAATTTTATGATTAGTCTTGTACCACTGCGGCTCGTCTCAAAAGGTGTAACAATTTGGGAAAACGAGCGACCATCTTCCACTTCATTTTGCCGGCCAATATTGTTTAAGTTTATAAAGGAAACCAAAGAAAATGTGCAGAGAGAGATGGCTGAAATCGAAGCAGAGATTGAAGCCTTAACTCCATCCACCATCACTGATGGAATTAGTGTCAAACACCAACTGCTGTTGACAATGATTGATGGTAAAATTCATTCCATTATATCCAATACAGCAGCTTCAGTGTGTGACATATGCAAGGCTTGTCCTAAAGAAATGAATAATTTAGAGTTAATCAAAGATAAACACGCAAACGAGGACATGTATAAATATAGCTTAAGCACCCTTCACGCTTGGATTCGCTCAATGGAATGCTTATTACACATTTCCTACAAATTAGACATAAAATCATGGCAAGTAAGGGGTGATATAGCAAAAAGGCAAGTTGATGACAGGAAGAAAAGAGTTCAAGAGGCTGTAAGAAGAGAAATGGGCTTACTTCTCGATGTTGTGAAACAAGGCAGTGGATCCACCAACAATGGCAACTCGGCAAGGAGATTTTTTGAAAACTACACTAAATCTGCTGAACTGACCGGAATAGATGCTATGCTTTTAAGAAAAATCTGTGTGATCTTGCAGTGTATTTCATCAGGAGAGAAGATCAACGTAACTAAATTCCGAGAGTTCTGCTTTGATACTGCTAAGCTTTACGTGGAGTTATACCCATGGTATTATATGCCTTCTTCACTTCATAAAATTTTAATGCATGGGCCAGACATAGTTCAGAACATGTCAATTGTGCCCATTGGTTTTCTATCCGAAGAGGCATCTGAGGCTAGAAATAAAGATTTTAGAAAATATAGAGAGGGGCATTCTCGAAAGCATAGCAGTATCTCATGCAATGAAGATATTATGCACAATCTTTTACTGTCTTCTGATCCACTTGTTACAAGTATCCGTCCAAAAGGAAATAAGTTTGTAAAAAAATCTTCTTTTAAGGAATTTTATGAGCTTACGGATTCTGAGAAAAGTGATATCGAATTTGTTAACATAAATGATTTAGCGGACATCGATTCTGAATTTGAATTAATTGATGATGATGATGATGACGAAGATAATTAAATGATGTTATTGTTTTAAAATGTGTAACTTAGTAAATTAGAGCTTACATCTTAATTATTTATTGTACTTTTAATGAAACTAGGTAATTTATTATCAACTTACTTAAAAGTCATACTCTCATCAGTTCTTGTGAATATTTTTGTTAATATATATTTCTGTATATATATAATATATTTATAGACCTCTTAATAAGTCTGTCTGCGGTTTAAAGTAAATACAAATGGGGAAAAAACGTTTTTTTTTTTAAATTTTCATTTCCTTTTATCCCAGAAAGTGCACATTTGGCGCACTATGTGTCTTAGTATTAAATATAGCTCTTAGTAATAGCATTACGATATTAGAGACCGCTACTTGAAACAAGCCCGGAATCAGGAGGGAGAGAGCTCGATACACTCATTTTCATAGTAAAATTTCACATTTTCTCAAATTACTCCCGAAATATGGGAGTTATGAAGAAATTCATCACCACAATTTATGAAGGCATTAAGTAATCGAATAAGATGGCATCATTAGTTTGTCATAATTTTACTCTTATTTTTCGGACATGTCTACGTCCAACCGCTCCCATACATTCGTTCCACTGTGCGTTACTAAGAACGTGGCTCTACGAATCATAGTGTTAATCAAATTCTATTTCTATAAACAGAATCTAAAATTTTAATTTGAAGGGTCTAATAGAAAAGGTGTTGCAATAAAATCATGATAAAGGCAAGGTGCATAACGATTACAGAAACCGCATCGCTTCATCTCTTCTCTTCGCTACACAAAAAGGACTAGAAAACTAAAGGCTATTAGGGAAACAGTTATTTCTGTAGTGCTTTGGCACAATAGCTTAGTCCGTTTGCTGTAGTAGAGAAGTCGATGAAAATAAATCAATTAAATAGTAAGTAAGTAAGGCCAATAGTGTGAACAACTTTTACTTATTTATTTAGTTTATGAGATCGATCATGTTCACCAATAAATCAAGATTTGTATCATTACACAACGTGTATAATCTATCAGTCCTGATATTACCGAGCAAAAAGGTAACTGTCAAGAGTAAAGTACCAGGAGCGCATATGCGGCAAGAAGTAATGACCACAAAATCCTTCTACACTAAGGGTTGGTTCACATCTGACGGAAGATGCGTCAGCGTATCATCGGTCGCGTCTATTCGGTCAAATAGTGTGTTTTCATAGTTGACGGAAGATGCGTCGCACAGTGTTTTATGAAGACGATTTTTCGGACATTGCTTTTTTATATAAAAAACTGATAGTTTAAGTTACTACAATGCAATATTTCGTATCCCCATTACAGTAGTATGTTTAATTTTTGAGATATAATTTTTTGAAAATCGTCTTTTTTTCAACCGGGTATTTAGAAAAAAAATCATATCTCTGAAACTAAATATGATACGCAATTGTGACCTTAGAAACATCGATGGCGTTTTTTATGCTGCATATTTTAGAGTACAAATAAACCTCGGAACTTCGTTAGATTCAGACTTATACGAGGTTTTTCGTTTTTATTTTTTTCTCGGTAATTCCATCGTATTTGGAAAAGTTATTTATACTAAAATTATGCCCTTCATCTTCCCTACATACCACAAAAATAACACATCCTAATTGCGTGGAATCTAGAAGTTATTCCAAATTAACTGTTTTTGCTAGGGTTGTCACTTTCGAATCTGAATTTTGATGACTCAATTTTTATTTAATGGGACGTATTGGTTATTAAAATTTTGACTATTAAACCAAGGAACTTTGTTATATCCAGACTTATAAAAGGTTTTTAGTTTTTATTTATTTTGTTCTCGATAATTCCGTAGTATTGGGATAAGTTATTTAAACTGAAACTAGCACTTTGCCAGTTTCGTTCGCGCAAGTTTTCATAAAAACTTTAACACCCTTTAAAACTGTATTTTGACGGTAATTTAGAAAAAACGAATAACGGGCCGATTCTGTTGTCACAAAATTCTCTAAACTAAACTAAAAATCACTTAATTTTGGTTTATCCCTGTCGAACGAGGATTTCCTATTCTGAAATAGACTAAAGTGACACAACTTAATTATATTTTAGTTTGGCAGCACTAAGATTGCGCTGAATTATTAGTTTAGTTTTCACCAAAAATTTTGTCTATAATAATTTATTTTTTCTAAATCTGACTACTTTTAATCGCGATCAAAAAGGTATGGAATAAAATTAGTGATCATGAACTAAAATTCACACTAACGCAACGCCTCGCCTTCACGTGCAAAGACAGAACTGTATTTTTTGTTTTCCTTCTCTTTTGCTTATATCTCGAAAATGGCGTGTCCTATCGCAAAAATAATGAAATTTTCGACCCCCTTTGTAACCCACACAAATATAAATCTCAACACGTGGGTAATATTTTTTTTAAATTTTCAAACTAAAAGTGAAAAATTTCATATAAAACACATCCAGGCTGCCTCCTTGTGCACGCCTTTGTCTCTCAAAAAATTCATTGCGTAGCGCACACAAGTACCACGTTGCGTAGCCAAAAGAAAAAAAAATTCCACGTTGAGTCGCGATTGTCAAATTCGATTTTAATCATGTCAAAATATTTTTTTAATTTAGAGATTTTTTCTTGCAGAACAGCGTTACAATTCCGTAACTCCGGAATTCCGGATCAATTTTATTGATTTTTCAGTTCCGGAATTGACGGGAGTAATTCCGGAATTCCGATATTTATATAACTAGCTGCCCTCCCCAGCTTTGCCTGGGTGCAATTTCTTTTTCGATTTCTTTCAATTTTCTTTACAACAGACCTTGTCCTGACAATACGAACACTACAAAAAAAAGCCAAATAGGTGCAGTCGTTCTGAAGTGATGTCCTTACGTGTCACATAGCTGTAACAGTTAGACATATGCTGTGAGCTGTCGCGACACTTTTTATAGATAATGATGTATTCTGAAAAGCCGTAGTACATTATTTTGTTCCATAGTTTTCGCAGCGCATGCGATGGAAGGATATTTTTTTAACTCCTTCCAGTCCTTCCATTATGATCATCATCATCATCATTTCAGCCGAAAGACGTCCACTGCTCCGCCACTTCGACCGGTTTTGTGCTTCCCGCATCCAGCGGATTCCTGCGGCCTTCACAAGGTCATCGGTCCACCTTGTTGGAGGATTTCCAACTCTACGTCTTCCGGTACGCGGTCGCAACTCCAGAACCACCACCACCACCACCACCACCTTCCATTATGATATTTTGTCGTAATAATAATTTTAGACAGGAAGGAGACTATTTAGAGTACATTTTTTATGTTTTTGTTACTGTTTAATTACATTATTTTATTTTCTATAAACCTTGTTGACTTTATTATTGTGAAAATGTCTAATAGAGTAATAAGGTAAAATGATGACCAAATATGTTTAATTTGTAACTCAAAATGATTCGAAGACTGATTTATTATAAATTTTGTTTGATTTGAAACAATTTTTGTTTATTTTCCTAGATAGAGAAGAGACACTGAAACAATTAAAAAGAAAAAGAAAGAAAAAAATTTTAAAAGAAAAAAGATACCAGTTCCGGAATTCCAGAATTAGTTCTCCAGTATCGGATCTCAGTTCCGGAATTAAGAACCCTCAGAGATTGCACGCCCTAGTTACAATTCTCATAGCCAAAAGTAAGGAATTTTAGAGATAGTTTATAGTTCGGTGCACAACAGAATTGGCATCAATAACAATTTTTATTTTGATAAGAATTTGTGCTAAATTTTAAGTTTATTAACCTAAGAAATAAGATTCCTCCATATAATCTTTAAAAACCCCTAAATTGTTCTAATAGAGGTAGTTCTGAAAATCTAAAATGACATTAAAATGTAAATGTGCCCTGCCCACTGCCCGTTAAGGTTGGCGATTCTTCTGATTGTGTGGATAACTTTGGTTTAAATATAGAGATAACTTCAGATCCGGATATGAAGTAATATAATATGATCGCGTGACAACCCTAACGACGTAGAATACGGATCAAGCTTAAAAATGTTGTGGTTTCTAGATTCCACGCAATTAGGATGTGTTATTTTTGTGGTATGTAGGGAAGATGAAGGGCATAATTTTAGTATAAATAACTTTTCCAAATACGATGGAATTACCGAGAAAAAAAATAAAAACGAAAAACCTCGTATAAGTCTGAATCTAACAAAGTTCCGAGGTTTATTTGTACTCTAAAATATGCAGCATAAAAAACGCCATCGATGTTTCTAAGGTCACAATTGCGTATCATATTTAGTTTCAGAGATATGATTTTTTTTCTAAATATCCGGTTGAAAAAAAGACGATTTTCAAAAAATTCTATCTCAAAAACTAAACATACTAGTGAAATGGGGATACGAAATATTGCATTGAAATAACATAAACTATCAGATTTTTATATAAAAAAGCAATGTCCGAAAAATGGTCTTCATAAAACACTGTGCGTCGGGCGTAATTTTGCATTTCCGTGATAAATCGTTCTGTATCAAACATTTTCAATACAAGAAAACTTCGAACGGTCAGTACACAAATATCTCCGCAGATGTTACGTCTAGTCTGAATGCATCAGTCAATATACGCGTGGCACGACGGTGCCGCCCTTTACGTCGGCCGACAATGCGTTGACGGAAACGGAACAGACGCTGTACGCTCGACGCACTAACGCATCATCGGTTAAATGTGAAAGGTTGAATGTTTTCTCATATAATTAATTGTCTGTTCTGGCATTACGCGACCGATGATACGCGACGCATCTTCCGTCAGATGTGAACCGACCCTAAATACAGCTGCCAAAAAGATTGAGTTAAAATTGCCAAGTAAATAATCTTTTCTGCATGTCTCGACGCGCGACGTAATGAACGGCCGCCAAGCATTGACCGTTGTTTCTCGACCCAATTGTCTCGATACTGACGCTGCATACGACACCAAACTATTTTATTGCGAATAAAGTTAAACTGCACGTCTATTTTAATGTGCTTTGTCAAATTAATGACTATTGCGTTTTAAGCTACGTTTTGGATCGTGAGTTTGGATTTGTTAATATAAATTCATAGGTTTTATGTGTGTTTATTGTCATCCATTACATGAGATGTAAGCGTTAACTGAAATTAATGCCGTCATTATTTAATTAGGTATATATTTCTATTATATTTTCGTGCCATCTTAATTCATAATGAGGCCAGACGATTTTTTTTTTTGGACGGGAAATCATCAAATAACTTCTCCCGCTCTGGGCGGAGCGGGAGGGGAAAAAAAGCCAGACGATTTAGACGGTCAATTTAAATATCCCAGGAATCAAAATTTTTTTGCTTAGTTGACAGCTGTTAGTGAAATATTTTGCCCCCTCTCTCCATACTAAAACTATCTTATATTTTAACTTGACTGCAGTAATTAAGAACTGCACCACCATTTCCACAGTCTGACTAGCCCAAATGCCTTTTAAACATCGCAATAAAACTCAGTCGGTAATGAGAACACCAGGACAACAGAGGAAGACGAGGGTCTTAACAATTGGAGCTCGGCCAGCGGTGACCGACCCCTACCGACGGTATTTGACATTGTTATTGCTGTGACCACTCGTTGAATATTAAGACCGAATAGGTGTGGGACTGTGTGTATTACGTTTATTGGCAGTCTTTTTTTTTTGGGAAATGAGGCTGATTTTGGTGGAAAAGAATACTTATAAGTTATTGCAGTACAATCGATTAAGTACCTGGTACTTGATAACAGTCCTACATTATTCTCTCATACCTATTTACACTGTAATTTGAAACCATTGTAAAAGCCATTTTTATTTTTAACAGAGTGACCATGGCGTTTCTTGCCGGCTCTTCTCCATAATAATCAACAATTTGGAACCATGCACCTAGCTTCTGACGTTTCATAAGTGTACATGTAAGTTTATGTGAAATAAAAATATTTTGATTTTGCAGAATTGTAAATAGTTATTACAGACTCTCTTTGTAAGTTATCTAGAACGCAAAATGTTACTCTATTTCGTCATCTTAATATAACTAACTTTTTAACAAAGGCCTTGACAGTAACTAAAAACATAAAAAAATATGACACAAGCCAGTTGTCCAAGCCAAGCCACGAAGTTATCTTTTACGCGATATGTTTTCCTAGTATTCTTTTACGCAAGACGCTAAACAGATGAAAGGATGTTTCCTTTTTTATCCAAAAAGAAACAAAAGAATACCGAGAAAGGAAAGTATAATAAAGAATTAATATTGTGAAAGTATTACTGAGGAAATAAATAAGTCCAAATAGCGGGAAAAGTGTAATTGCTCTCAGTTATTGCACTTTATAAGTTCCTGAGAATTTCTGTGACCTCATTCGCCATTGGCAATTATTTATTGCACTTGGGTTATTATTTCTTTTGATAAATGATGTTACTTTCAATTTTATTATTGGCACGAGATAAAAGTACAAAAGTTTAGTTCGTTAGCTACCTATTCAATGCTGAGAGATTTTTTGTGAATCAAACATTTTGTGGTAAAAATTCCATTGAAATAAAGGACGTGTCTTTTAAGAGGCCTGTTACCTATTATAATGCAATAAAATAGAAAAGATAATTGATTGAGGCTTCTATTCTTTGTCGAAAACCACGCTACTTCATCATCATCATAATTTCAGCCGAGAGACGTCCACTGCTGGACATAGGCCTCCCCCAATTAGGGGGGTTTTGCCAAAATCGCTACGCTTACCAAGTGGGATGGCGATCGCAGTATGGTGGTATAATGAAAAGAGAACGCTGCTGCCTATCAATTTCAAGTTTTGTGTCATTGTTTTTATTTGCATATTTGTTAGTCTATTAAGTATTTATGATATGGGTCTTTGTAGCCCGAAATAAATTGAATTGATTTTTTTTTTAATTTATACGGGAAGCAATGGGATGGTGCTATTCTTTACGTCCGCCACTTATCTTCGGAAAATCGTTTCACAATCCAACCACAGACAAATTACCATCAGCCAACATAAACAGTCATTTTAACTAAAGATTGCTTCGAAACGATTTCAGACCACATTTAATTAAAAGAGGTTTAATATTTAAACTAGTACTGCCGGCTGCCAGTATTGCCTGGATCTCGTTATCTCCCAGCTCAGACTTAATTTAGTAAAATTGAAACAGGCTTTTTTATTAATCCTTAAATATGCCAACTGCTAAAGTTGTTCGGGCCTCGGATTAAGAAATGGCTCTAGATGTAAAGAAACGTTGATCCGAAACAGAATTTATATTAGTTTCTATTTGTCTGTTGAGAGAAAATTGTGTTGGAATAAATATAAGACAATTTCGGACTAATAGACTTGCCTTGAGATACCTCTTTTCTACATAAATTCTTTCAATGCTTTGTCTTGAACAAATTCTGATATCTGAATTTTTCTTTCAACACAGGACTTTTCAAATATTAACATTGCCGTTTTCTTTTTGCTTATAAAGCAAATTGAATTTGCGAATGTAATCTTTAATAGGTGCTACCTTCAAATACCACGTGCCTGGGTAATTTAAGGCCCATACAGATGAGGCGTGCATAGTTGCTGGACGCGCGTTTGTTTGTGTCATATTGTGTAGATCTTGTGTAGAACTTCTCATTGCCGATTTTGATTAAATTGTGGCTATGGAATTAATTTTAGCTTATTCTACGGTGGTAGTTTCTATTTAAGAGCATTTACCGTTTACTTTTCTGCTGGATTGAAAACTCCCTGAAGAAATAGCAAAGCGTCGATCCGTGAACATTTGATTGTGTATTAAAAAAATATTAAAAGAGGTGTATTCCTTTAAAATAATACGTAGTTGAGTAAAAGAGCGTCGGTGTAATCAGCCTGAAATTTTCCCACTGTTGGGACACAGGTCTCGCCTCTATGAGAGGGAACTGGCCGTAATTCACCATGCAAGTCCAGTGCGGGTTGATAGAGGTCAAATGTCTTAGAATTTTTGGTTCTAGGACATGCCGGTTTCATCACGATGTTTTCCTTCAACGTTTTGAGAGCTATGTTGATGAAATAATTTATACAAAGTAAAGCGCTTGTCAGTGTTCAAACCTATGAACTACAACTCATTAGCCACGATCGGTACCACTGGGCCACCATTGCTCTTAAATAGTATTCATAGCTTAGGGTTCATACAGATGAGGCGTGTATAGTGACGAGGCACGCGTTTGTGACGTAACGCCCGTGTATGCAGGTTTCATGTACTAAGCGCTGCATTCCGTCTTTGTGATACTAAAATTATTTTAGCTTACACACATATATAGTACAGTATAGTATGTATAGTTACAGTATAGAAGATGGTTAATAAAAGTCTTGAAAAAGTTACTCGTTGTTTAATTTTGATACGAATTTCGTCTACATCGTCGCCACAGAAAGACTTTTGGGGATTATTTTAAGATCTTTCTCAGCCACAACCTTCTCATAAAAACGAACAGGTCGATTTCGTCCGTTAAAAATGTTCTAAATCTAGTTGTAAACTCAACTCAATCAGTGTCATCAACAAAAATACTTATATGTTTTTGACATATTGAGACAAGAATGCGAGAATTATCCTACAGTTCTTAGTTTTACAAAAAAACATTGTTTTACTAAAAAAACCATTGTTTTACTAAAAAACCATTTACGATATATAGAAGTGATTATCACATTAACCAAACGACGAACGACGCACGAATGAAGTAAAAGTGAGGACTCCTCAAAGTAGGTATACGCTATATAATCAAAGAACTGAACCGTATATTGTGGCAATAGCTAATAAATTACGAACAACAATTTTATGCTCGATTTGGCTTCACCACACAACGAGTAGGTACCTACGTGAATTTTAATGCCGTAAAAGGGAGAACTTTGCCTTGCGTATATATTTTATACATCTTTTTTTAGAGTTCCGTATCCGTAGTGTGCCAAGGGGATCCTATAACAACGGCTCCACTGTCCGTCCGTCTATCACAGGGCTGTTTCTTTCTACCAGGATCGCGGATTTTTTCGAAAGAGTTACCGTGGTCCTGGCACAGGCAACTGAAGGAACACGGGTGAGCTGAAATCTACGGAAAAAGGAACTGCAAACGGAACTTTAATAATTTTCAAACTTGGAGTATACTAATTTATTAAACACATTTTCTCGTGCTCTGTGCCCGCCAAAAGTAGCGTACCATATTGTACAACGAGTCAACGATTGATTAACTTATATTTCTCAGTGTGAAAAACTATTTTTCTATAATCAACATAAGTATATTTTGAGTAAAAGAAAAATAAGTATTATGTCGCCAACATTGAACGAGCTCAATACTAAACAATCATTGTTTGTATCCAGATGTCACGCAACGGTTTATAAAAGGAAAATTATGTAAGTTTAAGAAACTAGGTAACTAATAAATTTATAGTTTAAAAATACTAGAAACACACGCTTTTATAAATGCACCTAAAAACCAAAAACTTAATCGTGGTTATTGTACGCTGCCAGGCCGAACCTCAATTCAATTGCGCAGTGGAAGTTTTTGATGGGGGGCTCTGGAGACAAGAGTGGCTAGCGTACTGTCCGCCGTACGCGGAGCAGACAATACAAGTACAAGATACAATATACAAACAAAGGAACTTACCTCATGGTTGAAGGACACTGCTCTGGTGCCAACCTGGAGATATGTATGTAAGTGAGTGTATGTGTATCGTGTCGTGACGTTATGAGTATTCTCCTGGCAACAATCCGCTTCCAATTAGGCTGGAGGAGGTCACAGCATGCGGTCTTCAAATCACTCATTCACAACAGCGTCACACTTTGCTTAACCTTCAAACTATTTATCCAAAATATGTCCAAAACCCGTGTTATTACACCAAGATAGGGGTTATTAACTCAAACAACTGGGTCATGGTCCATTGTCCACCAAAACGACCGGTTAAGAGATTGATTTCAACAAAAGCCGCGAGACCCAAACGGCGGCGTGCTTCCTCGTTTCCCCCCGAAAATCAAGAGAAAGTGTCAAACGTCAAAATCAAACTTGACAAGTCAGATGTCATTCCGTTACGCGTTGCGTGCGCATAGAGAAACTATTTCAGGACGCAACATCTACCCCCCCCGGACGGGCCTTCCCGTCCGCTAATCACTTGGCAATCCCGACAAGGTTGCGTTTTATCAGTCCACCTGACGTGCTGCTGGAGGATGTGCAAATACTCCAAGCTCAAACGCTTCCAAAACTCTGAGCGAGCTGCTGCACCAACTGAAACCGCGATAGCCAATTTTGGCTCACATCGACAAAAAGGTGCTCCGGCAGGGCGACAAGTGGCTGTCAAATCAAAAAATGGCCCGGGGTCAGGGCCTCCAAGACGTTCGGGTCCGAAGACAGCGGGCACAATGGACGCGAGTTCAATACAGCTTCAATGCGGCAAAATACCGTAGCTAACTCCTTAAAGGTGAGAACGGTGTCTCCCAACAGTCTGCGCCAGAGTCCCTAACCGCCTTCACCGCGGCCTCAAAATACCCCCCCAATGGGAGCAGGCTGGCGGGTCAAAACAATAACAAACAACAAAAACAACCAAACAACAATAAACAATTTAACCAAATGGCCCTCCTGAGGCAACAAAAGGGGGTGACGGGCCCCATAAGGAAGGCTAGAGCCTCAACCGTCAACAACCAAACAACAAAAGACCCGTATCGACCAAAAGGGGTTCAACTTACTAACGGCTCCCGACAATATCCAAAACTCTCGCTGCAGAATGGCCAACAGCGCATTGCAACCGGCATGCGAGTTCTTAATGTGACGATCAGTCACCAACAATTCAACAACAGAAAAACAATTCAACAATTTGTCGAGGGAGCCAAATCGACTCAACAAACTCAGGGTCCTTTGTTCCAACAGCGAGCACCTTGAGCCCGGGCAAAGGACCCGACATCAAGACTGGCGATCGAGGCCAATCATCCTCGGGATGAGTCAGCCAGTCTGGTCCCCACCATAGGGGGAAAGCAAACAGGCGGGGTGCCATGCACCTACGTGAGGCCACGGCGCCTGGGTTCAAATCTCCAGGCAAGGGCCTCCAAATCAAAGGCGTATCAAAATTTTGAATCTGGGACACTCGGTACGCAACAAAGACCTCCAAAGAGTGGACGGACGTCTTCAACCAACACAAAGCAATTTGACTGTCCGTCCAGGCGTAAGAAAACCGAATGTCCACAGTTCCACCCAAAGTGTGAGCAACGTGGTTCAATAAACGCACAAGACGCGCCGCCCCTGACAATTCAACTTAGGGATGGTCAGTGCCGTCCGGAGGGGGGCCACCTTGCTCTTGGCCAAGACCAGTGACAAATTCACCTGGCCTGTTGCGCAGACGGTGCGCAGACAAACAACAGCTGCATAACCGTGCGAAGACGCATCACAAACAAGGGTAGCAGAGTAGCTCCCAGGGGGGAGGATAGCGCGGGGTAACACGACCTCGTTGACTGCAGGGAGTGCGGATACAAATTGGAGCCAATCTTCCAACAGGGTTTCCCGAATTGGCTCGTCCCAGCCAAGTCCCGCAGTCCAAAGGCGCTCCAGAAAACAATTTCACCCAAACAATACAAAAAAACAATAGACAAAAGGCAACCCTGGTCTCCCATGTCCAAAATGGCACGGACCACAACAGAGTCCCCCGTGGGCCCCCAGACCTGACCGATGCCGTTGGCAACAAAACCGTGTCGATCTGAGGGGTACCTTAGCGGGGCAGGCGCCAATGTCCTAACAATATCTGGGCGGCGACCGATCGCCACACCCAGACCCAAGTCTTTCCCGACGAGGACGGAGTTCAAACTCCTCGTCCGCGCGGTGTCCCGAGCCACGCGCCATCGCTGGAAGGGCATATCCCACCGGATGCCCAAATGGCGGGGGGCGTGACTCCAACCGGGGACGTTCCGCCAATGGAGGGGAGGGAAAGCGGTGCTGGTCTGGCCAGCGCTGCCTAGCAACAATTGCGTAATCGCCTATACGCGGGGAGACCAAATGGCGGTCGCGCGGCTCCCGATCAACTTGCGCGGGGGGTGGAGTGCGGCGCTCAAAATTGCGGGCCTCTCCCCGGTTCTGAACCGGCAAGGCAGAAGCCCGGTGACCAACTCCATGATACCCCCCCGTACGCGAACCTTCATCAGAGGCTGGTCTGCCAGCGTGGTTCGCGTTAGCGCACAATATGTCCAAATGGGACCCCCCACAAATTCTACAAGGGCGGGGGTTGGGGCAGTCCCGATGGAAGTGAGCCCCCAAACAAGAGAAGCACAGGCGGCGTGCATTGGCAATTCGGCGGCGGGCACTCACGTGCAACTTCAAAAAGGCCGCGCAAGTTGCCATGCCATGCCCCGTGTCCCTACAAACTCACAACCAGGACGACTCTGGGTGCCAGCAAAACGAGCGGCGGGGCGACCATCAACAGGCCCGCCAGCCCTAGTCCATCCCTGGTCTCGTGGCCGGGAAGACGGCTGGCATGACTCAGTGGCAACGCCAGAGTTGTCCACAAACCGACACTCATCCTCCAAAAATTGGACGAGGTCACCAAATGGGGGGAGATGTGTAACACTATCCCCACCATACCTTTGCTCGAAATGAGCCCTCAAATCGGCAGGAAGCCGTTGCAGCACAACATGCACCAAAGGGTAAGACCATTGGTCCACCGGCAAGTCCAATCGCTTTAAAGCGTTGGTCGCTACCACCAACGGGTTCAACAGGTCAGTATGCAATGCTGACAAACTAGTAATGACCGGTAACCCCAAAATCAATTCAATATGTACATCAGCCGAACAACGTTCATTTGGTACCGCTGGGTGAGTAGTCCCAAAGCGGTAGGGTAGGCTGAGTCAGTCAACGACAGATGCTGTACCAAGGCTCACCTTCCAGGACAGACAACAAATAGGTCAACTTTAGGGCGGGTCTGAGGTCTGAGCGTGCATCAACCAAACTTGCAAACAGGTTGTGGAAACCGTACCAGTGGTCCCAGCGACCGTCAAGTGTGGCAGTTCCAAAGCAGGCAATCTACTCAATAGTCCGGGACCTGAAACAACCGAGGTCTCCGGCTTGACCTGGACAGGTGTCCGGCACTGCAATATTTCCATTTGTATGCCATTGCACAAAGAAAATCATTAAAATAAACAAAACAATTAAATTATCAAATAACAAAGTTCAATCAATAAATAACAAGGAAATCCAACATAAACAATCAAATAAAATAAACCAAGCAAAAGGTAATTAAGTAACAAAGTTCAAACAATATATTACAAAATAACTACAATCAAACTACCAAACTGACTAATCAGCAACTCAAGAAATAACAAAATTCTGGTTTCAATTCAATTCAACAATAAACTTTTATTTTAATTCAAACCCAATATCAACGTTCAAAATTCTATTTCACAATTCAATTCAAATATTCAAATTCCAATCCAATTCCAAATGTTAAGTTCACAAACCACTTTGTTAATGGTACAACAATAATAATCCTTTATTGCAACTCAAAACAATGGTAATACTCTAAAATGACAATTTCAAATATTAATTTTCTCAAACAACCTTAGCAACGGTACAAAACTCAATATTTTAATGTCTTCCTGACATTCAATACAACAGAGGTCAAATAACAACAACAAGAGGTTATAGCATAGCTCAATCTAACCAACTCTGAAGCATATGCAAACCTGGTTGACCCCCGGCAATATGAGTTACTCGACTCAATAAATTCCAAATTATTTCAAATACCAATTAATTACCATTAACAAACATTTACAGCGAATTACTACTTCCCTTATAGAGACTGCCAAGTAATTAGCCTACTGTAAATTACCAATTTGGTGGTTATGTCTTATAGCCACGCTCTTGCTAACAAAATGTACGCTGCCAGGCCGAACCTCAATTCAATTGCGCAGTGGAAGTTTTTGATGGGGGGCTCTGGAGACAAGAGTGGCTAGCGTACTGTCCGCCGTACGCGGAGCAGACAATACAAGTACAAGATACAATATACAAACAAAGGAACTTACCTCATGGTTGAAGGACACTGCTCTGGTGCCAACCTGGAGATATGTATGTAAGTGAGTGTATGTGTATCGTGTCGTGACGTTATGAGTATTCTCCTGGCAACAATCCGCTTCCAATTAGGCTGGAGGAGGTCACAGCATGCGGTCTTCAAATCACTCATTCACAACAGCGTCACACTTTGCTTAACCTTCAAACTATTTATCCAAAATATGTCCAAAACCCGTGTTATTACACCAAGATAGGGGTTATTAACTCAAACAACTGGGTCATGGTCCATTGTCCACCAAAACGACCGGTTAAGAGATTGATTTCAACAAAAGCCGCGAGACCCAAACGGCGGCGTGCTTCCTCGTTTCCCCCCGAAAATCAAGAGAAAGTGTCAAACGTCAAAATCAAACTTGACAAGTCAGATGTCATTCCGTTACGCGTTGCGTGCGCATAGAGAAACTATTTCAGGACGCAACAGTTATAGTTCATTACAAGAATTTTCTAACAAGTCCAAACACAGCTATGATACGATGTTCCATCATGAAGTTCCCGTTCATATCTTCCGACTTCATCATCAGATCAGTTTGACAGTACCATATTATTGTATTGTCATGAGAACTACATACAGCTGCCAATTTTCATGACGCTACGATTCTTGGAAGATGGTTAAATTAGTCACCTTAGATTCCATTACATAGTTAGTTACATACAGGTCGACCTAATAAAAGCGTGTTAAAAATAGAAATACGCTGCCTTAACTTTGAGTCGAAAACTGTCACGAACATAAATATTGGTTTAGACTAGTCACGCTAAGGTTACGCATATTCTTAATCTGAATTATTGCTTCACCCTCAAGATATTTGAGGTTTGCTAATTGTTTGGTAAAAATGGATTACGAAATTCGTATATCAAAAGCTACAGAGAGGTATTTAATAAACCACATGCCACAGGAAAAAGATGAAGAACGAACGTTTGAATTCTTCATTCATGACGTGAATTTCAAAAAACATATAAAAGCTGCTATCCCGGTCGGACGCAACCGGGATTCAAAGAATTAAATATGAAAAACATTCATAAACCTCATTCAACAAGAAATATGAACAGCGAATAGCCTCGTATATTCGCCGACCCGTTTATTTCGTGGGTATATTAAAAAAATCCTTTTAACATATAAACATGTGCCGGTCGTTCACAGGTTTTTATCTTTTTACACTATTGTCACGAGCAAAAAACCCGGCCCGCATAAAATATAGGCACCTTTATACGGTTTATGCCGCCTCTCGTTTACATGAAAAATATCTTTAGAAGTATGTGCACCTAGTAACAGCGAGTGTAAAACATTGCACGTTGTGAGGTTTATACGGACAAAAGTTTTATTTTTGACGAATTTTCAAACGAGCTCCATCGAGTGTTCCAACCAACTATAAAAACAATTGAAGTTTCAAATTCGTTTTGCTTTTTATACATTTTTGAATATTAAAGATCTTTTTTTAAGAGATAAATTTTTAAAAGGCAATTTTATTTCGAGAATTGACAATACACTTTTACCGAGGGACTTATTTAAAACGCTACGACTAATGCCCGCCGGCAGAAGAAAATCCAACCATTCAATTTGAATAAAAAATTGTCTCGTATTTTTCTAAAATACTGTTCAATTCGATAACAAAGAAAATCCTAATGAAACTATTAGCCGAAAAACCTGAAAAATGTTGATTACAGTTAGCTTAGAGAGCTGTAGGGAAGAGTAACAAAAGGCTCGAATGCGGACCGAAAGACAATAAGCGGTAGACAATACGCGCCTCGATATTATCGGATTTTCTCTTCGCACTTATATTTTCCTGGTAGGTATCGCGATAGAGATGGATGTTTTTTTTTTTGTATTCTTGTCGATTGTTAAGAATAGCGAACACTGAAATAATTGCGAAGGACCTACAAGTAATGTGTTTATTTCAGTCTTTAATCAAAGTTTTACTCTGCATTTGCTCAGATTTCTTTTGAATAACCAAATGTAATCACTCGAATAATGTTACTTGTTTCAAATATATGTCTCAAATAACCACTGACAGAATTAATACAAAATACCGATCAAAATCGCAAACTATAATTCTTTGTAGTGAAATATTTTTTTATCTGTCGGACATATTTCAAACGTGTTTAATATATTATTTGTTTGCGAGATAACTTTCCTTTGACATCTCTATAACCTATCGGTTGTAGTTACATAAATCATTCGCCAATGTGGTCGCTACTCTATATAGTGGTGTCACGCGATATCGAATAGCTTTTGGCCCATCTCTATTCGTTCATAGAGATATCCTCTAGAGTAAACGCTTCGGAAAACTGTATAAAATATAAAAACCGTTTATGGTGGCTCCAAAAAAACTATAGTGATAAAGCGTTATAGTTATTGGATCGTTTTTATTACTTTAGGGAAATTTTGAGCTTCTTTGTTTTATGGCATCGCGAGCAAGGTAATACGTTTGGAAACTATCTTGTTTTACCTGATAACATCGTAATCTATGTGGCTCTGGTAACTTTTATCGGATACCTTTCAATCCACATCCACACTATATATATATATATATATATATATATATATATATATATATATATATATATATATATATATATATATATATATATATATGTATATATATATATATATATATATAATATAATATATATATATTTATATATTAATATTATAAATGCAAAAGTACCTCTGTCTGTCTGTCTGTCTATATGTCTGTCTCGCTTTCCTGTTAAAACTACTGAACCGATTTAAATGAAATTTGGTACACAGATAGTTTAGAGCCTGAGAAAGGACATAGAGTACTTTTTATTCCGGTAGTAGGTTCCCGCGGGATAATTTCCGACCTCCAGGCGGGCGAAGCCGCTGGCAAAAGCTAGTATTATATATAAGAAACAATTTCATGAACTGGTTATTTAGTATTAGAAAAAAAAACACAATTTGGATTCCTCCGTATATTCTATAGTGTTCATGCTATACTTACACTTTAATTCATGATTCCTAATACCTATTTATCATCCTCTTTATTTGTTTCTATGTTTACACTATTCATGCTTTACTTATTTTATTTGTTTATATGTCTACACTCAGCAAATCGATCTGAATACAATTTATTAACTTAAAAATAGCTGAAATAAAATATTAACTCAAATTTTCATGTTGTGACAAGCCAAATTGTCAACTGTCAGTTACTTTTCTGCTTAGTCTATGAATGGCTACTTTTTGGTTTATATAATTTAAATTGTTTTTATCAATATGTCTAGCTATTTGATTTTATTAATTATTACGATTGTTTACTAAATAACTTAACTTAAAATTATATTTATAAAATTCTTTACGCACTCATGTGGCCAGCTACACGCACTCATGGATATGTCCTGGCCGACTACACTTGTCAGATGAGATGATGGCTAAACTAATATTTTGAAAAATGTTTGGAAAGAGAAGACGACTTTGATATAAAAACGGGCGTTCAAACCGCTGACGGTTCCACTCGGGAAGCCACCCCACTCTGGAACCCACTCCTCTGAAGTCAGTCCACTCTGAAGCCAGTCTACTCTTGAAGCCGGTCTACTCTTGGAGCCGATTTGAAAAATATCAAACCCAGGGGATCCAGCTAAAGATCCACCTGGGACCTTCACTCCCGATCATCGAAGGTCAACTACGTGCCTGACTTAATAGGCCCCGAGGTCTACTACGGAGCTCACCTGGCGGATCCTAAGTTCTACACGAAGCCCTCGAAGAAACCATAAACCAAAGAGTGTGTGCCAGGCAGGGTCTTTTATACTTAGCTGTACTTCCCATCTCTTGTTAATAATCATCTAATAAATTGTAACAGATCTGCCTTATTCTTTTTATTCTAACAGGATTAAGCAGATACGTAACAATACCCAAAATAATAGTAAACATTTCACTAAAAATGTCAAATCTAAATCAAACTTCATTCACCACTTCACCAATAGTTTGGAAAAGTAAATAGAAAATAGGCGCTGCCGCAGAAAAGTGTGATTACGTACGTACAGTACGTGACTTTTCTTGTTTCATGCTTGCCCTTTCTTGCGAGTTATTCCATTTGTTCTATTTATTTCAATGTCATGTTCAAGTTTTAGAACTAAATAGATTATTCTCATCATTGCAATTAATTTAATTAACGACTGCCTCGTTGGTCTTGTTGGTTGTAAGTGACCATAAGGACCTGGTTTCAATTCTGATAAAGTGTTTGTTATTAGGTTTTTCCATCAGGAATTTCTTAGTAGTGGCTTGCTTCCTATTACCGGGATTTAAACTTATCTGGCAAAATGAGAGTGTACTATATAAATGGGTATGCCTCTGCCTCACCCTTTGGGAATTACAGATGTGATGTTATGTTATATACACATATTCTATCATCATCTCAAGAATCCAGAAACATTAGTTTGTATCATTCAGAAATATTCCCACTAAATAAACCTAAAAATATCAGCTGATTGTTATCATCAATATTACGTAAGTAATCTTTTTTCCCAATCTATAATGAACGAAGGGCCTGTCATCCAGAACAGAGTGAAATGACTTTAGACTCCACAGAACTTGCTACATTATTGATTCAACAAAGTACGGATTGACTAACAATGAGAGTTTCATACCGCTCTGAATACATATTCATCCATTGTTCCCCGAGCCCGAGACAACTTAGTACACAGACATAGACGCAGATCCATTTATTACATTTCAGTTTTATACAAGCACCTGGGACCTGGGCCGTGTCAATTAAAGAAATACGGCGCGGCTTTTCTTCGAGATCGCTTTGAGTCTACCTCGGAGTGTCAAGTAATAAAATAATTAAATCCGAGTCTCCATATCCATTTCGAGGTACCAGGACTGTATAACGGAATAGGAGCGTTCTATTAATGGAATTGGGGCATGCACGGCCACACAAGTATTATCTCACAACAGCTCAACGTATATGCTCTTTACAAAGACCACATCCTCCTCGTACAAAGGCCTCATTGTGTTTGCTTTGAAAATATTATTTTCGCCGATCCCTTACATAGATTGTAGTTAACACGTAGGGGAAGGAAAATAAGGTTTTCGGGTCTCAAAATGTGGCATAATATCGTATTTTCCTGACCCAACTACCGGTCTGTTTCTACTTATGCTTATAGGTAATGTGACCAATGCCGGTATCGTATAATTTATTTGGGACCCCCGAAATCCATCTACTTTTCCGGTAAAAGCCATAACAAAGATATTTTCACGATATTTCAGGATCATGTAAGCCTTAAACTAGATGCGAACAGGAAAGTCGAAAGCTGAACTAGTGTACGCTGCCAGGCTAGACCCCTACAATAGGTTTTAATTGAGTAGGTGGAAGCGTGATGGTGGGGTCCAGGAGACAAGAGTGGCTAGCGTACTGTCCGCCGTACGCGGAGCAGACAATCAAATCAAACACTTACAGTACAACAAAAGAACTTACCTCATGGTTGAAGGAAACTGCTCTGGTTCCTACCTGGAGTTGTGTATGTAAGTGAGTGTATCTGTATTGTGTTGTGACGTTATGAGTAAGTATTCTCAGGAACAATCCGCAACAATCCGCCCGACGTCTTCAGGGCACGCGGTCTTCAAATCACTCATTCCCAATAGCGTCACTAACACTTAACCATCGGGTCATGACAGATTGTCCACAAAACGACCGGTTCTCATGGTTTAAGGGATTACTTTACAACAGGGTCGCACGCGCAACTTGGACCGCCATCCCTTCACAAGAACTTCAGTTTCAACAAACGTAACCCGTATTAATACGTCAAATTAGGGGTTATTAACAATCAAACAACTGGATCACGACTAATTGTCACAAACGGATCGATTTAAAAAAAAGGATTAATTTCAACAAAAGCGTCGCGGGGGTTTCAATAGCGCGACGGGGCTTTTTTAGCGGCAAAACTAACAAGAAAGCTGTCAAGTGTCAACGTCAAACTGACAAGTCAGTTCTCACTCTGTTACACGCGCATTCCGTTAGGCGCACAGATAATAAACGGTACCGAACATCTACCCCCCCCGGACGGGCCTTCCCGTCCGCTAATCACTTGGCAATCCCGACAAGGTTGCGTTTTATCAGTCCACCTGACGCGCTGCTGGAGGATGTGCAAATACTCCAAGCTCCAACGCTTCCAAAACTCTGAGCGAGCTGCTGCACCAACTGAAACCGCGATAGCCAATTTTGGCTCACATCGACAAAAGGGTGCTCCGGCAGGGCGACAAGTGGCTGTCAAATCAAAAAATGGCCCGAGGTCAGGGCCTCCAAGACGTTCAGGTCCGAAGACAGCGGGCACAAAGGACGCGAGTTCAATACAGCTTCAAAACGGCAAAATACCGTAGCTAACTCCTTAAAGGTGAGAACGGTGTCTCCCAACAATCTGCGCCAGAGTCCCTGTGCCGCTTTCACCGCGGCCTCAAAAATACCCCCCCAATGGGGCAGGCTGGCGGGTCAAAACAATAACAAACAACAAAACAACCAAACAACAATAACAACCAAACAACAACAACAACCAAACAACAACAACTTAACCAAATGGCCCTCCTTAGGCAACAAAAGGGGGTGACGGGCCCCATAAGGAAGGCCAGAGTGCCTCAACCATCACCAACCAAACAACAAAAGACCCGTATCGTCCAAAAAGGGGTTCAACTTACTAACGGCTCCCGACAATATCCAAAACTCTCGCTGCAGAATGGCCAACAGCGCATTGCAACCGGCATGCGAGTTCTTAATGTGACGATCAGTCACCAACAATTCAACAATTTGTCGAGGAGCTGTATCGACTCAACAAAAAATCTGGGTCCTTCGTTCCAACAGCGAGCACCTTGAGCCCGGGCAAAGGACCCGACATCAAGACTGGCGATCGAGGCCAATCATCCTCGGGGTGAGTCAGCCAGTCTGGACCCCACCATAGGGGGTAAGCAAACAAGCGGGGTGCCATGCACCCACGTGAGGCCACGGCGCCTGGGTTCAAATCTCCAGGCACGTGCCTCCAAAACAAATGCGTTTTAGACTTTTGAATCTGGGACACTCGGTTCGCAACAAAGACCTCCAAAGAGTGGACGGACGTCTTCAACCAACACAAAACAATTGACTGTCCGTCCAGGTGTAAGTAGCCCGAATGTCCACAGTTCCACCCAAAGTGTGAGCAACGTGGTTCAATAAACGCACAAGACGCGCCGCCCCTGACAATTCAACTTAGGGGTGGTCAGTGCCGTCCGGAGGGGGGCCACCTTGCTCTTGGCCAAGACCAGTGACAAATTCACCTGGCCTGTTGCGCAGACGGTGCGCAGACAAACAACAGCTGCATATCCGTGCGAAGACGCATCACAAACAATGGTAGCAGTGTAGCTCCCAGGGGGGAGGATAGCGCGGGGTAACACGACCTCGTTGACTGCAGGGAGTGCGGATACAAATTGGAGCCAATCTTCCAACCGGGTGTCCCGAATCGGCTCGTCCCAGCCAAGTCCCGCAGTCCAAAGGCGCTCAAGAAAACAATTTTGCCCAAAACAATACAAACAAAACAATAGACAAAAGGCAACCCTGGGCTCCCATGTCCAAACTGGCACGGACCACAACAGAGTCCCCCGTGGGCCCCCAGACCTGACCGATGCCGTTGGCAACAAAACCGTGTCGATCTGAGGGGTACCTTAGCGGGGCAGGCGCCAATGTCCTAACAATGCCTGGGCGGCGACCGATCGCCACACCCAGACCCAAGTCTTTCCCGACGAGGATGCAATTCAAATTCCTCGTACGCGCGGTGTCCCGAGCCACGCGCCATCGCTGGAAGGGCATATCCCACCGGATGCCTGAATGGCGGGGGGCGTGACTCCAACCGGGGACGTTCCGCCAAAGGAGGGGAGGGAAGGCGGTGCTGGTCTGGCCAGCGCTGCCTAGCAACAACTGCGTAATCGCCTTTACGCGGGGAGACCAAATGGCGGTCGCGCGGCTCCCGATCAACTTGCGCGGGGGGTGGAGTGCGGCGCTCAAAATTGCGGGCCTCTCCCCGGTTCTGAACCGGCGAGGCAGAAGCCCGGTGACCAACTCCATGGTTCCCCCCCGTACGCGAACCTTCATCAGAGGCTGGTCTGCCAGCGTGGTTCGCGTTAGCGCACAAAATGTCCAAATGGGACCCCCTACAAATTCTACAAGGGCGGGGGTTGGGGCAGTCCCGATGGAAGTGAGCCCCCAAACAAGAGAAGCACAGGCGGCGTGCATTGGCAATTCGGCGGCGGGCACTCACGTGCAACTTCAAAAAGGCCGCGCAAGTTGCCATGCCATGCCCCGTGTCCCTACAAAACTCACAACCAGGACGACTCTGGGTGCCAGCAAAACGAGCGGCGGGGCGACCATCAACAGGCCCGCGAGCCCTAGTCCGTCCCTGGTCTCGTGGCCGGGGAGACGGCTGGCATGACTCAGTGGCAACGCCAGAGTTGTCCACAAACCGACACTCATCCTCCAAAAATTGGACGAGGTCATCAAATGGGGGGAGATGTGTGACACTATCCCCACCATACTTTTGCTCGAAACGAGCCCTCAAATCGGCAGGAAGCCGTTGCAGCACAACGTGCACCAAAAGGTAAGACCAATGGTCCACCGGCAAGTCCAATTGCTTTAAAGCGTTGGTCGCTGCCACCAACGGGTTCAACAGGTCAGTACGCAATGCTGACAATCCAGTAATGACCGGTAACCCCAAAATCAATTCAATGTGAACGTCAGCCAAACAACGTTTATTTTGGTACCGCCGGGTGAGTAACTCCACAGCGGTAGGGTAGGCTGAGTCAGTCAAAGGCAGATGCTGCACCAAGGCTCGGGCCTCACCTTCCAGGACAGACAACAAATAGGCCAACTTTTGGGCGGGTCTGAGGTCCGAGCGTGCATCAACCAAACTTTCAAACAGGTTTTGGAAACTTAACCACTGGTCCAAGCGACCGTTAAAGTGTGGCAGTTCCAAGGTAGGCAGTCTACTCAATAGTCCGGGACCTGAAACAACCGAGGTGTCCGGTTTGACCTGGACAGGTGTCCGGCTCTCCAATATTTCCCGAGCACGTTGACCGATGACATCCCCCAGGTCCAAGATCTGGTCGTAGTCAGCAAGGACCTTGTCACGTGCTGCTTGGTCCAGCACTTCCAAATCCACTTCACAAATGTACTGGTTGTAGCGGGTGAGCAGAGCATCAACGTTGCCGAGTCTCAAGTTCAACTGCTCGAACCGAGCAAGAGTGATCCCCTCAAGATCCTGGCGCTCAGCGGTCGCTGCAGCTGAAGCGAACCACCGCAGCTGTGTGGTCAATCCACTGATTGCCTCTCTCACCGCTTTGTATGCCATTGCACAAACAATACGATTCAAATAAACCAAATAATTAAATAATCAAATAACAGTTCAATCAATCAATTACAAAATAACTACAAGCAAACAATCAAACTACCAAACTGACTAATCAGCAACTCAAGAAATAACAATATATTGGTTTCAATTCAATTCAACAATAAACTTTTATTTTAATTCAAACCCAATATCAACGTTCAACATTCAACTTCAAATTCAATTCCAAATATTCAAATTCTATCCAATTCCAAAGGTTAAGTTTACAAACCACTTTGTTAATGGTACAACAATAATGAACCTTTATTCCAACTCAAAACAATGGTAATACTCAAAAATGCCAATAATTTTTCAAATATTAATTTTCACAAATAACCATATCAATGGTACAAACTCAATACTTTAATGTCTTCCTGACATTCAATACAACACAGAGGTCAGACACAAAAAGGGGCTACAACAAGGGGGTGCAACACAGCCCAATCCAATCCACTTTATTAGCCCGGCTGACTTTGGCAACATCAGGTTACACGTCTCAATAAATTCAAACAAATTATTTCAAATAACAATTAATTATAGTTATCAAAATATTTACAGCGTATTACTACTTCCCTTATAGAGACTGCCAAGTAATTAGCCTACTGTAAATTACCAATTTGTTGGTTATATGTCTTATAACCGCGCTTCTGCTACCAAAATTTGTACGCTGCCAGGCTAGACCCCTACAATAGGTTTTAATTGAGTAGGTGGAAGCGTGATGGTGGGGTCCAGGAGACAAGAGTGGCTAGCGTACTGTCCGCCGTACGCGGAGCAGACAATCAAATCAAACACTTACAGTACAACAAAAGAACTTACCTCATGGTTGAAGGAAACTGCTCTGGTTCCTACCTGGAGTTGTGTATGTAAGTGAGTGTATCTGTATTGTGTTGTGACGTTATGAGTAAGTATTCTCAGGAACAATCCGCAACAATCCGCCCGACGTCTTCAGGGCATGCGGTCTTCAAATCACTCATTCCCAATAGCGTCACTAACACTTAACCATCGGGTCATGACAGATTGTCCACAAAACGACCGGTTCTCATGGTTTAAGGGATTACTTTACAACAGGGTCGCACGCGCAACTTGGACCGCCATCCCTTCACAAGAACTTCAGTTTCAACAAACGTAACCCGTATTAATACGTCAAATTAGGGGTTATTAACAATCAAACAACTGGATCACGACTAATTGTCACAAACGGATCGATTTAAAAAAAAGGATTAATTTCAACAAAAGCGTCGCGGGGGTTTCAATAGCGCGACGGGGCTTTTTTAGCGGCAAAACTAACAAGAAAGCTGTCAAGTGTCAACGTCAAACTGACAAGTCAGTTCTCACTCTGTTACACGCGCATTCCGTTAGGCGCACAGATAATAAACGGTACCGAACAACTAGTTTTACAAACGAGTCTAAACTTCGTGCCTCTATAAAGAATAAACATTCAAAAGAATTTGTAGCCGTCTCGTGGAGATTATTCTTTAGAAAAAAAAAACAGCGTCGAAGGTTTTGTAAAAAATATTTTCTTGTGAAAACTTGAAGTTACGGAACCATTTAACGCTTCAGTGCAATTTGCTTTGAGTGTGAGCGTTCCGTCGACGTGTTTTTATAAAATACAACATTTGGTGCATTGTTGGAACCCTTTGTATCTATATTATGTAAAACCTGGTTCACAAATACGTGTGGCTATCGATAAATTATGGTTTGAATTCCAGTCTGTATTGAAAAGCGTTAATAATACTTGTGAAGGCAACTGTGCGGAAAATGCGTTTAATATTTTACCTGAAAAACTACTTTAGCCTTTATCGGATAATTTGCGTACAATTTTCGGTAGAGACCTCGAATATTAAAAGCGTATGAATCCACATCCACACTAATATTATAAATGCGAAAGTAACTCTGTCTGTCTGTCTCGCTTTCCTGACAAAACTACTGAACCGATTTAAATGAAATTTGTTACACAGATAGTTTAGAGCCTGAGAAAGGACATAGGCTACATTTTCCCCGGTAGTATGTTCCCGCGGGATATTTTCCCACCTCCACGCGGGCGAAGCCGCTGGCAAAAGCTAGTATAAAATAAATATTGATGCCCTTTAAATTGAGAAAGGCTATTATATTTACTTTTAACCGAGTTCAAAATGAGGGAGGTTCTCAATCCGTCATCGCTCAGTTTTTAAAAAAATACATATTTGTTCCGCGATATCTCCGGCAATTATGGATACATTTCAAAAAATCTTTTTTCAGTAGGGTAGGGTATACCCTACCCTAAATAAAATTTATGTAAAACCAGCCCTGAAGTATACTTCAGGGCTGGTTTTACATAAATTTTATTTACTCTGCTAAGGTATTTTTGGCGTTAGCCTCGATAATACATTTTTAATCCACTTTGTATATCTAGATGACATTCTACTGTTTTCTATCACTGTTGCTTACTTAGCAAGTTGGATAAGAATTGGTGTGGAGTAAGTACCATAACTTAGAAGAGAAAAATTAAAACTTTTTTCCAAAAAAAAAAAAAAACAGCAACTGACTTTCGAAATAAGCAAGCACTACAACGTGAAAAAAAAAACTTTAATTTTTGGAGGAGTAAACGTTTTTATTTAAATTAATTTCATTTATATTGTTTTTTTTTTCTGGTAAAAGTCACAACAATTTATGCCAAATTCTGACATTACACTTTACATTTTTATTTTACTTTCCTTTGGCCTTTTAGTCTGTGCTAAATAAATGTGTTTTCTTTCTATCTTCATCTTTTCAGTTTGAATTTAAGACTAAAAACTTGCTCTGTTCCGTCGGACGTTCGGGCAACAAAGTTAACTTCTTTAAAAAGTTTATGCGAGTATGTTAAAGAGCTCGACCGAAATAATTATTACTTGAAAGTTATGACTTGGAGAAGATTGTTAGAAAGAGACAGGCGAAGCCAGACGTCCTTCACTTGCCGGTCCCGAGAGAGACGCTAGACTCTATCAAGGTTTATTTATGTATGTCAGTATAAGGCTGTGGCCAGACGAATGATTACGTCGTTCAAGGGTCAATATTTGAGAGGGTCTAAATTCATGTCTCTCAACATTTCTCGAAAATGTGTGGATGTATTTTTTTTTAAGTGTTATCTTTAATAGTCAAATAATCAACGAAAATGTTGCTTTAAACCACGATTGTAAATAAATTATAATAAAAAAAATATTAAGTAAAAACTAGTAAAATTGTCGTTTTTTTAAGTGTCGCCTCGGCACGCGCGGCCTATATTTTGATGATTTAAAAAAATGTGACTTCATGGAGCCATTTGTTGTTGGCGGCTGTATTTATTCATACTCAATCTTCATTATTTTGATAAAATTACCAATACCCACTAGGTTAATAAAGAGAAAACTCATGTTCAAAAAATGTGCGTCATTATCCTGCGCTATGCATGTTTTCAATATTATTCCGAGTAAGAGACGGGAAAGGGGGAAACTCGTGTCTCGGCGAAAAGACCTCCTCGCGCTCCAGTCAGGCGACGTGATTTGGTGAAGATACACGCGTTCGTTTTTTGCAGGTAAGGGTTTGAAATTCATTCTCCAAAAAGTTTCCTTGCAAACGTCATTTACATTTTCATTTATATATCCGTCAAAGTCCATTGTATTCCTATTCATTTAACAAAAAAGTATGAAGCTTTTGTGTGCATATGCAATTGTAAAACGTTTTTTGAAATACCACGTGCGCAAAACATGTTTGAACATGTTTTTTTCCGATTCATCATTTTTCTCACCGTCATTGTCCTGAATTTGTGCTGCCAGGATAATGACGCACGTTGAGAAGAATGACATTACGTGAAATGATAATGACAAATGTTGAAGATAATGATGGGAGTTCATAATTATGCATTTGTTTAAGGTCGTGTTTCTGGAATTGTATATTAATATTATCATGAAGCTCAAGTATTATATTATAATAATGTATATAAATCATCATATTCTTGATGAAAGACGATTTTTGTATATATTGGAACATTTCGATGTTGTACGCTGCCAGGCCAAACCTCAATTCAATTGCGCAGTGGAAGTTTTTGATGGGGGGCTCTGGAGACAAGAGTGGCTAGCGTACTGTCCGCCGTACGCGGAGCAGACAATCAAATCAAAGAGAACAACTCACCAGAACAAAACAACTTACCTCATGGTTGAAGGACACTGCTCTGGTGCCAACCTGGAGTTATGTATGTAAGTGAGTGTAGGTGTATCGTGTCGTGACGTTATGAGTATTCTCCTGGTAACAATCCGCTTACAATAAGGCTGGAGACAATCACAGCATGCGGTCTTCAAATCACTCATTCACAATAGCGTCACTTTGACTTGACCTTCAAACCATTTCAACAAGATATGTCCAAACCCGTGTTATTACGTCAAATTAGGGGTTAGCTACATTCACCTCAACTGGGTCATGACAGATTGTCCACAAAACGACCGGGGTAAGGGATAACTTTCCAAAAAGATCGCGAAATACAACCAGCGACGCGTTCCCCCTTTTCCCACCGAAATTCAAGAGAGATGTCAAGTGTCAAAATCAAACTGTCAAGAGAGATGTCACTCTGTAACTCGTTTAGAAACGTAGGCGCATAGAGTAAACAAATCGTTCGGGACTAAACATCTACCCCCCCCCGGACGGGCCTTCCCGTCCGCTAATCACTTGGCAATCCCGACTAGGTTGCGCTTTATCAGTCCACCTGACGCGCTGCTGGAGGATGTGCAAATACTCCAAGCTCCAACGCTTCCAAAACTCTGAGCGAGCTGCTGCACCAACTGAAACCGCTATAGCCAATTTTGGGTCACATCGACAAAAGGGTGCTCCGGCAGGGCGACAAGTGGCTGTCAAATCAAAAAATGGCCCGGGGTCAGGGCCTCCAAGACGTTCGCATGCAATGCGGCAAAATACCGTAGCTAACTCCTTAAAGGTGAGAACGGTGTCTCCCAACAATCTGCGCCAGAGTCCCTAACCGCCTTCACCGCGGCCTCAAAATAACCTCCCAATGGGGGCAGGCTGGCGGGTCAAAACAATAACAAACAACAAAACAACCAAACAACAATAACAACCAAACAACAACAACAACAATTTAACCAAATGGTCCTCCTTAGGCAACAAAAGGGGGTGACGGACCCCATAAGGAAGGCTAGAGTGACTCAACCGTCAACAACCAAACAACAAAGACCCGTATCGTCCAAAAGGGGTTCAACTTACTAACGGCTCCCGACAATATCCAAAACTCTCGCTGCAGAATGGCCAACAGCGCATTGCAACCGGCATGCGAGTTCTTAATGTGACGATCAGTCACCAACAATTCAACAACAACAAACAACAATTCAACAATTTGTCGAGGGAGCCAAATCGACTCAACAAACTCAGGGTCCTTTGTTCCAACAACGAGCACCTTGAGCCCGGGCAAAGGACCCGACATCAAGACTGGCGATCGAGGCCAATCATCCTCGGGATGAGTCAGCCAGTCTGGTCCCCACCATAGGGGGTAAGCAAACAAGCGGGGTGCCATGCACCCACGTGAGGCCACGGCGCCTGGGTTCAAATCTCCAGGCACGTGCCTCCAAATCAAATGCGTTTTAGACTTTTGAATCTGGGAAACTCAGTACGCAACAAAGACCTCCAAAGAGTGGACGGACGTCTTCAACCAACACAAACAATTTGATTGTCCGTCCAGGTGTAAGAAGCCCGAATGTCCACAGTTCCACCCAAAGTGCGAGCAACGTGGTTCAATAAACGTACAAGACGCGCCGCCCCTGACAATTCAACTTAGGGGTGGTCAGTGCCGTCCGGAGGGGGGCCACCTTGCTCTTGACCAGTGACAAATTCACCTGGCCTGTTGCGCAGACGGTGCGCAGACAAACAACAACTGCATATCCGTGCGAAGACGCATCACAAACAATGGTAGCAGTGTAGCTCCCAGGGGGGAGGATAGCGCGGGGTAACACGACCTCGTTGACTGCAGGGAGTGCGGATACAAATTGGAGCCAATCTTCCAACCGGGTGTCCCGAATTGGCTCGTCCCAGCCAAGTCCCGCAGTCCAAAGGCGCTCAAGAAAACAATTTTGCCCAAAACAATACAAACAAACAACAAAACAATAGACAAAAGGCAACCCTGGGCTCCCATGTCCAAAATGACACGGACCACAACAGAGTCCCCCGTGGGCCCCCAGACCTGACCGATGCCGTTGGCAACAAAACCGTGTCGATCTGAGGGGTACCTTAGCGGGGCAGGCGCCAATGTCCTAACAATGCCTGGGCGGCGACCGATCGCCGCACCCAGGCCCAAGTCTTTCCCGACGAGGATGCAATTCAAATTCCTCGTACGCGCGGTGTCCCGAGCCACGCGCCATCGCTGGAAGGGCATATCCCACCGGATGCCTGAATGGCGGGGGGCGTGACTCCAACCGGGGACGTTCCGCCAATGGAGGGGAGGGAAGGCGGTGCTGGTCTGGCCAGCGCTGCCCAGCAACAACTGCGTAATCGCCTTTACGCGGGGAGACCAAATGGCGGTCGCGCGGCTCCCGATCAACTTGCGCGGGGGGTGGAGTGCGGCGCTCAAAATTGCGGGCCTCTCCCCGGTTCTGAACCGGCGAGGCAGAAGCCCGGTGACCAACTCCATGATACCCCCCCGTACGCGAACCTTCATCAGAGGCTGGTCTGCCAGCGTGGTTCGCGTTAGCGCACAATATGTCCAAATGGGACCCTTACAAATTATACAAGGGCGGGGGTTGGGGCAGTCCCGATGGAAGTGAGCCCCCAAACAAGAGAAGCACATGCGGCGTGCATTGGCAATTCGGCGGCGGGCACTCACGTGCAACTTCAAAAAGGCCGCGCAAGTTGCCATGCCATGCCCCGTGTCCCTACAAAACTCACAACCAGGACGACTCTGGGTGCCAGCAAAACGAGCGGCGGGGCGACCATCAACAGGCCCGCGAGCCCTAGTCCGTCTGGTCTCGTGGCCGGGAAGACGGCTGGCAAGACTCAGTGGCAACGCCAGAGTTGTCCACAAACCGACACTCATCCTCCAAAAATTGGACGAGGTCACCAAATGGGGGGATATGTGTAACACTATCCCCACCATACCTTTGCTCGAAATGAGCCCTCAAATCGGCAGGAAGCCGTTGCAGCACAACATGCACCAAAGTGTAAGACCATTGGTCCACCGGCAAGGCCAATCGCTTTAAAGCGTTGGTCGCTACCACCAACGGGTTCAACAGGTCAGTACGCAATGCTGACAAACTAGTAATGACCGGTAACCCCAAAATCAATGCAATATGAACATCAGCCAAACAACGTTCATTTGGTACCGCTGGGTGAGTAGTCCCAAAGCGGTAGGGTAGGCTGAGTCAGTCAACGACAGATGCTGTACCAAGGCTCGGGCCTCACCTTCCAGGACAGACAACAAATAGGCCAACTTTAGGGCGGGTCTGAGGTCCGAGCGTGCATCAACCAAACTTGCAAACAGGTTGTGGAAACCGTACCAGTGGTCCCAGCGACCGTCAAGTGTGGCAGTTCCAAAGCAGGCAATCTACTCAATAGTCCGGGACCTGAAACAACCGAGGTCTCCGGCTTGACCTGGACAGGTGTCCGGCACTGCAATATTTCCATTTGTATGCCATTGCACAAACAAAACCATTCAAATAAACAAAACAATTAAATTATCAAATAACAAAGTTCAATCAATAAATAACAAGGAAATCCAACACAAACAATCAAATAAAATAAACCAAGCAAAAGGTAATTAAGTAACAAAGTTCAAACAATTAATTACAAAATAATTACAAGCAAACAATCAAATTACCAAACTGACGAATCAGCAACTCAAGAAATAACAAATACTGGCTTCAATTCAATTCAACAATAAACTTTTATTTTAATTCAAAATCAATATCAACGTTCAAAATTCTATATCATATTCAATTCAAATATTCAAATTCTAATCCAATTCCAAATGTTAAGTTCACAAACCACTGTGTCAATGGTAAAACAATAATAATCCTTTATTCCAACTCAAAACAATGGTAATACTCAAAAATGCCAATTTCAAATATTAATTTTCTCAAACAACCATATCAATGGTACAAACTCAATATTTTGATGTCTTCCTGACATTCAATACAACACAGATCAGACACAAAAAGGGGCTACAACAAAGGGCTGCACCACAGCCCAATCCAATCCACTTTATTAGCCCGGCTGACCTTGGCAACATCAGGTTACCCGTCTCAACAAATTTACAAATTATTTCAAATAAACTAGCAATCATAGTTAACAAACATTTACAGCGCATTACTACTTCCCTTATAGAGACTGCCAAGTAATTAGCTCACTGTAAATTACCAATTTGTTGGTTATGTCTTATAACCGCGCTCTGAATACCAAAAATGTACGCTGCCAGGCCAAACCTCAATTCAATTGCGCAGTGGAAGTTTTTGATGGGGGGCTCTGGAGACAAGAGTGGCTAGCGTACTGTCCGCCGTACGCGGAGCAGACAATCAAATCAAAGAGAACAACTCACCTACCATAGAACAAAACAACTTACCTCATGGTTGAAGGACACTGCTCTGGTGCCAACCTGGAGTTATGTATGTAAGTGAGTGTAGGTGTATCGTGTCGTGACGTTATGAGTATTCTCCTGGTAACAATCCGCTTGCAATAAGGCTGGAGACAATCACAGCATGCGGTCTTCAAATCACTCATTCACAATAGCGTCACTTTGACTTGACCTTCAAACCATTTCAACAAGATATGTCCAAACCCGTGTTATTACGTCAAATTAGGGGTTAGCTACATTCACCTCAACTGGGTCATGACAGATTGTCCACAAAACGACCGGGGTAAGGGATAACTTTCCAAAAAGATCGCGAAATACAACCAGCGACGCGTTCCCCCTTTTCCCACCGAAATTCAAGAGAGATGTCAAGTGTCAAAATCAAACTGTCAAGAGAGATGTCACTCTGTAACTCGTTTAGAAACGTAGGCGCATAGAGTAAACAAATCGTTCGGGACTAGACAGATGTTATATACGCTACACATAAAGGTCCCCAATGCAAGGCCTTGTGTGAAGATAATGAGGACTTAAAGATTTTTAATATATATGACACAAACAACATCCTTAGATACGATGAAGTATATATTTCAAAGCAGGGGCAGCTGTTGAGTTTATTAGAGGAGTTAATAAATGATGATGGAAACATCCTAATGGATAACAGGCACAAATGGTACCTGTGATCCTTTTTAAAATGTTATAAAGTATTTATAGGTACTATTTAACCTTAGTAATATCTTTATAAAGTGCATGATTTTCGTGTAGAGTAGTCTGTAGTGTTTAAAGGCAGTAGTATCAAAGAGGTACCTCGTTGTTGTAGATTAGATTCCTACATAGTATGAAAAAAAATCCTGAAAAATAATACTGCTCCTTTAAATTCCTTTAAATAAGTAATTGCCATCAAATGATAATTATATTACCTACATTGAATCAAGAAAACTTTAAGTGTTCATTACTGGTAACTATTAATAACAAATAATATTATTATTTTTTTCTTCCATTATTTACTCTTCATTCATTTATAAACCACCAGAGGTATATTTAATTCAGAAATAACCTATCTGTATTTCTGAAATGGACGTAGGTTACATTTCAGACTAACTTTGAAAAAAGGGAGCAAATTGCAATCCGATAACCGATTTTTGTTTTTCTAGATTATAAGAAGACAGCCAAGACTGAACATATTTTTAATGTATCTTTAAGATTATTAGGCTAAGAATATGACACCTAAATCAAAAAAAAGCAGAGGAGACAGACTAATTAAACAAAGACTATGTCAAAAGCGACGATATGCAGAAATAAAAAATGATCCCGAATTGCTAGCTATAGAAAAAGAAAAAACGAGACAGAAATATTTAAAAAAGAAAGCAGAAAATAATTCACCAAAAAGCCCTCGCACTATCAAAGAACAATGCAAAAAGTGGAAGGAAAATTCTAAAAGGTAAGTTTCGTGAACTAATCAGTGATTCGGTATATTTACCAATATGTTTCAGTATTTATACGATAGATTTTAGCACAACTGTTATAAGTAGGTAAAATATTATAATAGTAATAATCTTATTTAAAGGTACAGACAAAGAAAAAAGGAAGGAAAACCACCAACATTCGAACCAATTCAAGTAAAAGCAGTTGACAGTTGTTAGGTTTGCACACGTGTTAGGTTTGTACTTGTTACGGGAAGGGAAACGTCAAACTTAAACGTCGGTTAGAGACACACTGTTTATTCAATATGGCGGGTGGCGCAACAGGCGCGTCCTTGGCCAAGGTATGAATGGCATACAGCCTATGCCCAACACAACATCTCCCCACCCTAGTTAACACACCCCATAGGAATAATAAGATACAATAATATACAATTAATAACAATAGTAATACCACTAAATAGAAAATGTACCGTTACAAATGGGGTGCATAATCAACCCTTGGTACGTTGCGCAGGAGCCTGTGTGGACACCTAGAAACCGGTGTCCCTTGACTGTTTTCCCCAACCCCTTCTTCCCCCGTTTGAGGTTGAGGCTCACACACCCCAGCTGTCAAGTCATCGTCCTCTATGCTACAAGATTGAGGATTCCTTACATTTGTTACCATTTGGTTTTTGTGTTTTCGTTCGTTGGTAGAAGTAACACTGTCTTTAATGAGGTATAACACCGTACCTAGTCTTTTTATGACGATACCCATACACCATTGATATTTGTTTTTATTTAAGTATTTTTTATATAAAATTTCATCTCCCGGCTTAAACACTTGGCTATTGGTTCCTCCGCTAAACTTAATCTGCGAGCACTGTTTCCGTTTAACATTATTTACCAGTGATGTAAGCGGAGGCGGCGGTGGCGTCGGGTTAAGAATATCTAACCGTGTTCTGAGCTTACGCCCGAACACTAGCTCAGCCGGTGAGAAACCTGTGACAGAGTGTACGGAGTTCCTGTAATCGAATAAATATTTTAAGAGCTTTAACTTACAGTCCTTTTTACTGTGTGATGATAAAACACTTGATTTTATCCCTTTCTTTACGATTTTTACGAAACTTTCCGCTTGACCGTTACTAGCTGGATTGTATGCTGGTGATGTTAAATGATTTATGCCGTTTAGTGAGCAAAAATTTTTGAACTCAAAAGACGTAAACGCTGTACCATTATCACTGACAATCGTATGCGGTAACCCGTATTTGGACATGAATTCATAAAGTTTCTCGGTTACTGTCGCAGATGTGGTTGAGTTACTGACGTCATAAACTTCCACCCACTTAGTGTGTGCATCTACAACTACCAAAAACACAAGGTTGTTATTGATAGGCCCCAGAAAGTCTATGTGCAGTCGATGGAACGGCGTTGGTGGGTATTTCCATGGAGCGAGAGGCGCTCGTGGCGGAGAGGGCCGCAGCTTTTTGCAAATATCACACGAATTAATCATCATCTCCACGGCCTCATCTATACCCGGGTACCAAAAACGTGATCTGACTTCTGCTTTAGTCTTAACAATTCCTAAATGTGAGTTATGCAATTCTTTTAAAACTTTATTACGTAATACTTCTGGTAATACAACTTTATGTCCTCTCATTAAACATCCATTCTCATAGGATAATTGGGTTTTACACAAATAATAAGGTTTTAAACGTAAATCTACAGTTTTCTTTGGCCAACCATTAAGGACTAAATTAACTACTTTTTTTAAAGTAGCATCGTTATCTGTTGCATCGCGTAGCTCGTCTAAGCTTACTGGCAAGCTACCCTCTACAACAAAGTGGACGTATGACGCGCGGTCGATGAGCGCTGCGGCTGCCGGCGCGTGAGCGCCGCCGTCCCCCTCCGTGCCCGCTTGCGGTTGTTCATAGTGTAAACTAGCCCGTGATAAATAGTCCGCGTTGTTATCGGCGCTTCGTACATATTCAATGGTATAATTGTATGCGGATAAAAACATTGCGTATCTTTGTAACCTGTTGGCCGATACTTCTGGTATGCCCTTATGTGATCCGAAAATTGATATTAGAGGCTTGTGATCTGTACGTAAAATAAAAGCGTCTGATCTTCCATACAGGTACTGATGAAACCGCCGCACCCCAAATATTATGGCTGTTGCTTCTTTTTGAATTTGTGAATATCGTTTCTCAGCTGAGTTAAGTGTGCGGGATGCAAACGATATCGGTCGTTCAACTCTATCGTTCCCAATCTGTGATAACACGGCACCTAGACCGTATGGAGAAGCATCAACCGTTAAAATTATTTTTGCACTGGCATCAAAATGTGTTAATACTTGATCAGATGTTAACCTTTCTTTTATTTCATTGAAAGCGTTATTGTGTACTGCTGTCCATTCCCACTTAATCCCTTTTTTTAGCAAATCATACAAGGGGCACAAGATACTAGATGCTTTGGGTACAAAATTCCTATAATAATTTACAAGCCCTAAAAAAGATTGTAACCTGTGAATGTCCGTGGGAACTGGAGCCTCCATAATAGCTGTAACCTTTGATGGATCCTTTTTTAATCCGTCCTTGTTTATCACATATCCTAAATAACTTAATTCATCTTTGAAGAATTCACATTTTTCTTTCTGTAAAGTTAACCCTGCCTCTTGGAGTCTTTGTAGGACTACATGAAGCTTTTCCATATGCAATTCTGGTGTCTTTTCGGTTATTAACACATCATCCAACAGACACAATACCCCATCTAACCCTGCTAGCACCTGTTCCATTGCCCTTTGAAATATAGAGGGTGCACTAGAAAGACCAAATACCAGTCGAGTATATTTGAATAAGCCTCGGTGAGTGTTTATACATGTTAAATTCTGCGACTCTTCATCTAATAAAAACTGGTTATATGCCATAGATAAGTCTATCTTTGAGAACTGCTGACCCCCATGTAACTTAGAAAACAACTCATGTACTGTCGGCAACGGATATTGTTCAATAACAAGCTGTTTATTAATTGTGACCGAATAGTCAGCGCACAGTCTTACTGAACCGCTACGTTTTAGCACAGGTACCACTGGTGATGCATACTCAGAATGCTGTACAGGTTTTAGAACTCCTAACTCCACCAAGCGCTGTATTTCTTTGTCAACTTTATCGCGTAAAGCAAATGCAATCGGGCGTGCCTTAAAAAATATCGGTTTCGAATCCTTTTTTAATTCTAACTTAACACAGTACTTTGTAAATTTACCTAGTTTGTCAGAAAAAACATCGGGAAAACGGGTTTGTAATTGTTGAACGATACTGTTTTGATTATTTACGAAATGACAACTAGTAAGCTTGAGTTGAAACTTTGAAATAAAATCTCTACCTAGAAGCGGCGGGCCTCCATTACGTATGACGTACATGTTGAGCGTTCGTGTGTGCTGCAGGTATGTAACGGGCAGCCGCATGTAACCTACACATTCCATGACGTCACCCGTATAACTATGAAACGTCTGCTCCGCAGCTAGTAACGGTATCTTGCTAAAATTTTGTTTGTACGTTTTTTCCGATACCACTGACACAGCGGATCCACTATCTAACTGAAATTTAAAACTAAACCCATTTATTGCAATCACTTCTGTCATAGGTTCCCCTAGGGCTGATCCAATATTAAACAATGACTTACCATCGTCGCCCTCGCTTACCTCACCGGCCCCTTGAGCTGTCACAAAATTCACTTTGTTTTTACACATCCTACGTAAATGACCCTTCGAGTTGCACTTTTGACATTTATAGTTTTTGAACCGGCACTGGGATGATTTGTGGTTTTTACCACCACACACTGAACACTTATTTTCATCTGACGTGCTAGCCGTTTTGCTTGCATCCTGTTCTTTGTCTATCTTGTATAGCTCAGCCTGTTGCGATGTAGAGGAGCCCCAAGTTGTGAGGGCGGCGGCAGCGCCTGCGCGCGCACAGCGCACGCTCTCTGCTAACTCCACCGCTTTCGCCAACGTCAAGGACTCCAGGTCCCGTGCAAACAGTTTTTCGCGCTCTGGACCCGCAAGCATACCCATCACGAACTTATCCCGAAGCGCTTCTTCTACGTTGCTGAAGTCACAGTGCACTGTAAGTCCCCGAAGTCTTGCCGCCCATTGCGTGTGCGTCTCGCCGGGCTGCTGCACCGCAGCATAAAAATTAAATCGCTCTCCGAAACCGCAACGCTTGGGTATGAAATGGTTATCCAGTAACCGAATTATTTCGGCGTACGCCACCTTTTCAATGTCGTTTGGCGCCGATAAATCTGCTGCAAGTTTGAAGGTGGCGTCGTTGAGTGCGCTCAACAAAATGGCGCGCCTTTTTGTTCCCTTCTCGTCGGTTTTCGCGTCGATATCGTTCGCGATGAACCATTGCGTGATGCGGCCTTTATATGTCTTCCAGTCGTGAACATTATGATCGAAAGTTGCTAAGATTCCGTAAGTCGCGTTCATCCTCGTCGCCACTGTTAGGTTTGCACACGTGTTAGGTTTGTACTTGTTACGGGAAGGGAAACGTCAAACTTAAACGTCGGTTAGAGACACACTGTTTATTCAATATGGCGGGTGGCGCAACAGGCGCGTCCTTGGCCAAGGTATGAATGGCATACAGCCTATGCCCAACACAACAACAGTGATCAAGATGTGAGTAATTCTTTGGATACAAGCTTTGTTAACAAAGAAGACCCTTTTGATTTAAATCATTCAACTATTCAATCAGCAATTAAAAAAGTTAGGTATGAAGAGACAAAGAAAAGAATAGGGCTTTTAAGACTTCTCATTTCTTATAAGAAAAAAAACAAGACACAAGCAAAAAAGTTACAGAGACTACAGAAGCTACTTAAAGACTACCGACAGATGAATAAGATTAAATTCTTGGTTACGGAATCAAATGCAGACTCCTTGGGTTCCCAATCAAATACATGTGCCATTACCGCAGATAATAGAGACCAATTAGAAATGAATTCAAAAAGTAAGAAAGAGTCAGTGATTGAAACCATAAAAAAATATTATTTGCAAGATTCGAACAATGTACAATGTGCAGGTAAGAAACAATATTTACAAAAAATAAGATACAAATGCAAAAACGGTACTTATGCTTGCCATTGAAATATTTATATCAAAACTTTTTAGTTGAGACGAAGATCAGATTAAGTTACTCGTTCTTTTGTAAACTGCGGCCGTTTTGGGTCACTTTTCCTAAAAAATCTAATAGAGACACGTGCGAATGCCAAATTCATGAAAACATTAAATTATTAATTGAGGCTATGCACAAAACTTCAGTAATACGTGAAAAATCTTATGACTATGTGCTGTCTAAACTGTGCTGCAATTCGAAAAATACAGACTGCCTGCAGACATGTGATGCTTGCAAAAAGAATAGTCTTGAATATTTTTATATAGTCTTGAATTCTAAAAACTCTGTATGTACCTTTTATGAATGGAAAAGAGTGACTAAAGAAATTAACCTAGCGGATGGGACAAAGAAAAAACAGATAGTTACTGAGAAAAAGTAAATTAACATAAGTACTAAAGATGCAATTGTAAAAGGAGATTGGGCATTTTGGTACTCGCTCCAATAGCAATCATTGTGGCGTCATTGGATAGATCTTTTAATCAGGAAAAATATTTACTATGGCGACTTGTCCCAAATCCTTGTCCGAAAACCTCGGGAAGCCCCCAAAGTTAGTTAATATCATAATTGCAAATACAGTAATATTACATACCTATCATGGTTGAAAATACGAAAAATAACAATGTAAAATAACATTATTTAAAACGAGAAATATATTGTGTAACTATTCATGCATAATATTTCGTGATATGATATGATAATGGTGATGACTTTTGAAAATATGTATTTTTACATAAAAAAGTAGTATTACATTTAAGATTTCTGTTTTTTGATACTACGGTGACTCGGGGATAGGGAACCAGCCGAGGGGTGGGGTGGGCGGTGCGCGGTGCCAGTGGACAACCTTTTGTGCCGCATCCTTCATTAGTCGTCGTATCGTTCTGTGCGTGAGACGACGTTCCGCTGCTGTTTATTACATATCTAGTACTTTCTTATACCGTTTTCATCACTGACCCCGGCTACCCCTTTTGGACATTGTTACCCGCTATAAACGTTTATCTTGGCTAGTGTTGTGGACTATTGTTGTGCTTTTCGATTTGGAACATCGTTATGGAGGAACATCGCAACTGTGTGATGTGTCGGCGAGGCCTACATCGTGCTAGATACCAACAGCACGTGTTGACTGATGATCTTCCAAGAATGCGCCCCGAGTTTGTGGCATATATACGAGAACACGCCGTTCTGGAGGTTAGTACTTCATTAAAGTATATCGCTCTTCACCAGCTTCAATTTTTCTTTTTAGAAGAGGTTTGTTTATAATATTATTGTATGTTATATTTTTATACTTGAGCCATTAGAAACGTGCGAACTGAGTCATAAATCGTTTTAAGTGGACCTTTTACTCGCACTTACAGGTCTTATTGAACTGTCCTAGTGTTGTGTGTAAAAATGCGTTTCCGAAACGAGCTGTAGACTACCAACTGCACGTATTTATTTTAGCTGTGGGTGTTTTTTTAGAATAGAATAGTGTTCGCGCTTCATAGAAAAAAAAAAATTGGTTGCCTGTAAAGTCGGTATACGGGCGAAAGTTTTACGTGACAACGACTTTGAGTGACTTTTTATGTCTGTCTCTCTCGCTCTTAGGCGGGCTAACCATGCCCGAGTGGAAGGGACGCGTGCCTCTCACTCGCTCTCATTGTGAGCGCATAACGTGAGCGGAGCGTAACGCAGTTTCTTGAAGTGTCACCTGGCAAACCAATTTATAAGACGTTGTCACGTCAAAAAACACGTGTAATCCCAGATACCTGCGTCTGAGCGGCATTCCTTTATATCAATAATGACTTGTGCAGCTTTTTCACAATCCTTTTATGACTTAGTTCGCACGTTTATAGTTCTTATTATTGAAACACTTTTCTGACCACTTATTGTGCGTTTGATATTGTTATCTATTCTATTCACTAAGCCGTCGCTTCGGCTATACATAAGATATTTTTTTACTTGCATTACTTAAAATGTGAAAACAATACAAGTATGCTATGACTTTAGCCCTGAATTTTTAGCCTACAACCCGCATTGTTTTAAATATTTTCATAAAAATACAACATTACATCAACAAGATCGTATTTTACTATTTTCAGGTGGAGTTCAACAACACACGACGTGTGTGTCACCGATGTTGGCAGAGAATTGACAACGTTGTAGGAAGACCACCTGCAGAAGTAGAACAGAATGTACGAGAACTTCAGGTTCCAGACTACACTCGAGCTCCAAACACTCCAGGGCATTGTATCTTTAACACCTGCCAAAACACAACCCGCCATTGAATACCAGAGACGATCAAGATTCACATTTTCTGTGAATATAAGTTATATATTCCTGACGGTGCTAGAGTATGTGGACAACACCTTGAGAGCAATTCTTGGGAAGAGCTGCCTCAATTCTGCAATGTCACACATAACTTCAATGCACAACAGTTTAGTGACGTTTGTGACATGTTGAGAATGGCTTTAAATCGTGGACCTAGGCTAGATTTCAACACGAGAGGTGCTTTAAGCAACGAGGATATGCACTTTTGGACAGGACGCAACTGCGAACAGTTTGATTCCATACTACAACAAACACCGTCACTAAGTGAGAGGTGCAAGGAGCCTCGAACTGCGTTAGGCATATATCTTACGAAACTACGTACCGGAGACTCAGATGAAAGACTAGCGACGTTATTTAATATGTCACGAAGAAAACTGGAACGTTTATTAACTATTGTGCGCGAATGCCTCATAAATGAATATGTAATATTACACTTGGGAGTGGACCATATGAACAGAAACGACGTTTTAGAAAAGAACCTTACTATACCAAGAGGATTATTTGGCAATGAAGAAAACAATAAAGCTATCGTGATATGCGATGGGACTTATATATATATCAATAAAAGCTCGAACTTCTTGTTCCAGCGTCTATCTTATAGCCTGCATAAGTTCCAGAATTTGCTAAAGCCGTTTTTACTTGTGTGTTCCAATGGCTATATAATCGATGTTTTGGGACCATACGCTGCCACTAAGACCGATGCGAACATCATGAGCGACATAATGAATGATGGAGAAAACCCATTACATTGCTTTTTTCAACCGAACGATGTCTTCATATTAGATCGCGGCTTCCGGGACAGTTTAGAGGCTATCGAAGCATGTGGATATGAATCCTACGTTCCACCATCTAAAGACAGATGGGAGACACAGTTAACTACAGAGCAAGGTAATGAAGCTCGATCAGTAACAATATGCCGGTGGGTAGTGGAAGTGGTGAACGGGAGGTTCAAACGAGATTTCAAGCTTTTGCGGCATAAATATTTTAATAAAACACTACCAAAAATGTTCATTGATTTTAAAATCGCCGCAGCTATGTTAAATAACTTCCACATACCCATCGATGATAACATTCATGCAGAGGCCTTCCTAAACATAATTAGGGAGAGAATAGATTCCCCGAATCTACTTTATGATTATGTAGAAAGAAAACGTTTGAATAGCCGAAGAGCAGATTTTCAAAGAATAGAAAGTCAAGAAATACAGAACTTCCCACTACTGACGGAAGAACAGATTATTTTACTTTCTTTGGGCACCTATCAACTAAAGCTAGCCCGATCCTACTGCAACGAGCATTTGTCAAATGGACTATACATTTTAGAAATATATAGAGAAAGTGCACTTCAAGATTTAATTGAATATGGCATAAACGAAGATACTTGGCTTTTACGCGGACGCATACAGTCGCGTCACGTACGGTCAAAAACGTATTATTGTTATGTATTGGTAAAAAACAATGTTAATGAAAACGAAACCAATATCCATAACATTTTATGCAATTATTACTGCACATGTTTGACCGGACGACGAACAGTCGGCACTTGTGCTCATATAGTTTCAATCGTGTGGTATCTAGGATATGCCAGACATGAAGGCTTCACTGCTCCTGCAGCGTTCCTCAATGATATCATTATTGATAATAATGTTTAAAAAAATAAATAACGTTTCTTACTTTTCTTTTCTTTTTCTTTTTTTATTCTTGAGTGTTTATTCATTTTAGTACCTATTAATCAACACACACATGATTCTATACAAGACAACGATATAATATCACCATTATCTTAACAAAATCAACAAAAACAAAAAAAAAATACTAAAAAAAAAATTAAATACTTAACACAAAATAACTCCGTTCCGACAGCAAATGGAGACAAGCGACTTGGTTATCATTAATCCTTGTAAAAAGACCTTCCCAATGATATATATATTATGACTATTGGGCCGAGTACCAGGCTTCATACATTTTTGCCCATTCTCCTTTGAAGGTGATTTAAAGAATTGTTGTCATCATACCTTCAAAATTGTGAGTCAGTACAAAGCAATGAAGAATTTGAAAGAAAATCTTAATATACATGAAGCATGTGTACACGTTGATTTTTCGGAAAATTATTCCCTAAAGTACGGAGTTGAAGTTCAGGCATTTCATTTCGGAGCCAGCAGGCTCAGTTTATACGCACAGTTTTTCTACTGGACAAATTACTCCGAAATCTATGTGCACATTAAGTAATTGTTTGCGACATGATGCTCCAGCCGTGTGGGCCCACTTGATACCGTTGATAGAAGAGGTATTTAATCTAAACCCCTTTATTGACACTATCCATTTTTTGTCAGACTCACCATCTCCACAATACAGAAACAAGTATATATTTTATTTAATTACTCAACTTTGTAAAGACTTCTCACAGCTAAGAAGAGTAACGTGGAATTATTCGGAATCTGGACACGGAAAAGGTGCTCCGGATGGAGTTGGAGCAACTCTGAAAAGGACTGCAGATCGTATGGTAACTTTTGGGAAAGATGTAGGGACTTTAGAACAATTTTACGATTTAATTAAAACCTATATAAAAAATGATAACTTTAATATAATTGTGAAAAAAATAGAAAGAGACGATATCTTATTTAGAGAAAGCTTGATTCCCAAAAAATTTAAACCATTTAGGGGCACCTTTTCTGTGTACCAAGTTCTATGGGAGAAATCCACATCGAGAACTGTACGCAATATGAGTTGTTTTGATTGTGAAGCTTCAGAAATTTGCATTCATGGAAAACATATTGGTTTTATAGAGAAAGTAATTGACTTAAAAGATGAAAACGCACCTTCCTGTGAGTCTGCTAAGGCAAAGAAAAATCGTATAGTGATTCTCTCTGATATAACCTTTAACCAATTTAATTCTTTTATACCATCTACTTCCTCACAAATCAAATTTTAATAAGATAGATTTGTTCGACCTAGCCCTCGAAATGCAACCTTATTTTTACAAATTACAGATCCGTAGTAAATTATCATTCATTTTTTTAGGTATTTAAACATTTTTGTTTTCAACAGTTTTTCAACATCTTTTTGCATTATTTTGATCATATTCAAAGTGATTGTTTTCCAGGGTTTTAATAACAATTGTTACCATTTCATTTTGTTCTTAGTATAACAACCATAAATGGGGCTGTTAATTGTTAAAATTAAAACTGTTAATAAGTATCAATATATTGACAATGCAAGATTAAATAATGAACATGTTTAATTTATTTTTATTTGACTTGTATAATTCAATCTCCGTATGATTGTGGAAACCGTGACTTAGTTCGGTATGGTCGAATTTTGAAATATCGGTTTTTACGACCCTACTGTGATTAACTTTTAATATTTTGGTATTGAACTGTTGATTTTGCTACTTATAATTTACGAAATATGAATAAATGAATAATAAAGTTTTTAAAAATTTTAAAAGTCTTAGAAAATATTATTTGTTAGACTTATTTTGACGTTAATTAATATTAGTTGATTGTGATACTTTAAACCAAATAAAAATATAATTAAGATACTTAATTCGTTTTATTTTCATTTATGTTCGTCGTTAACAGAAGTAAAAAACTAAACTCATGAGCATATTATCATTGTCCTCAACATATCGTCATTTTCCTAAGCTTGAAAATAATTTTTCTCACACTATATCATTATCCTCAACAGTAGTTTATACAAAAACATGATTATCTCTTGAAATTCTTGTTTATCTGGAGGCAAAATAAAGTAAAACTTGTTATCTAAACATACCTATTAATACTTTTAAAAAATAAGAGCGATGCACGCAGGTTTTTAAGAATCCACAAAATTTACTCAAAAATAATATTTTCTGAAGATTCACCCTCAAAACGAGTCAAGATATTTACGTTCGATGGAATTTCTTCTTTTTTCGGTCATACAATTTTCGAGTGAAGTTAAAAGCAATCCTTTTCTTTTTTTTTGGATGGGAAATCATCAAATGACGTCTCCCGCTGTTGGGCCGAGCGGAAGGGCGTGTCAGATTTTTACTGACTAAAACCCACCCGTGTTCCTTCAGTTGCCCATGTGCCAAGGTCACGGTGTCTCTTTCGAACAATCTCGCGATCTTAAGAATTGTATGAAATAACAGTGACTTATTTTGGACACCGTCAATAACACTATACGTAGTCTAGCGCGTAAAATATCATTAGGAACATCTTAATTATTCAAATCAAATGGACATTTAATGTGATGTCTCATCACAATAATTATACGTTCCAATTCTTGATACAACGTTGTAAAAATGATTCATGTGTCAGTAATTTGGCTAAGAGAAATAGAATTACAACCTACTATTAATTTGTTTTAACCGACTTCTAAAGGGTTCTCAATTCGTCCTTTCTTTTGATATGTATGTCCCGATTGATAGCGTTTTTTTTTTTTTTGAAGCGGTACTCGTTGGTATATGCGTCAGGCGTGATCTCATATATGAAGTATAAATCCAAATCCGTATTTTATTTACATAGCAAGCATACGAATTGGTAGGTATCATAATTAAAAAATGAAAAGATTTAACAATAAAAAACAAACTTCCAAAAGAAAAGAAAAACAAAGTGAAAAATGCCTATAGTTTCGGAAATTGGTGACAAAAAACTAAAACACAGATCCAAAAACATTGATTTCCGAAATTAAGGTTATTTTTCAATTTGTAGTGATTTTTGGAAATCAGTGGCTATTCTTCGTAACTTTATATTTACCAATTAATCCTTACTGATCATGTATGTGTGTAGAACCGCCAAAATGATTTTTTTATTGTTTTTTATTAAATAAAAATCAAACTTACCTGCTAGAAACCTTTTGACAATAATTCCCAGACACAGCTTAACAATACTCCATAGATTTTATTTAATTAAACAGATGGTTTCAAACAAAAAATACTTAGAAATAATATATAATAGCCAATGATGACACGTCTCCTTGATTAAGAAATGACCGCCGGCAATGAGATAACGAGCGACCGTCGGTGAACCGCGCTTACAGGACATGTCACATTTACGGTACAAGACTTGCGCAGTAATACGGTATAATACCGTTTATTTGTTTTATAAGACACTTAATACAAAGATATACGGTAAAAAGAAGTTGTTAGATTTTTTTTTTAAACTGGTGCCCTGAGCTGAGGCCGGATCGCAGCAGACCACGTAGGAGATGAAGGGACGACCTGGATAGGTTGACTAACTTAATGCCATTCAGTACGATGAACTTCTTGCTTTGTTTGTTTGTTGTTGCAAGACTCAGCAGTTGCATTTGCGACCACGAGACTAACGGGGCAGCGATTTTATTGGTACAAATATTTTAGAGTCACTACGCAAATGTCGACAACCTCAAATGTAAGGTCATGGATACTTCATTTACTATCACTATCTACAAGACGAATAAGTAATATATTTAAGTCACTACAAACACGAAGATAAAACCTCTTTTCTCAAGTCCTTTCAATTCATTATCATCATCATCATCAATTCAGACAAATTACGTTCATTGCTGGACAGGGAGGGCATGCCATAACCGCCACGCTAGGCAAGCGCGTTGGCGATCGCAGTATGGCACTGTGGTATAATGCATAGAGAACACTGCTGCCCATTATCTAGTGATTCCCTTACTCGCCTTTCAATTATAGAACATTAAACCTACTTTCCTTCTACTGCAATAAGTACACGAGAACATGAGAGCAAAGCCTTTTGTCAAAGTGACTTTATGCTTTAAAAATCTTGCAAACGTATGCAGAGAGGCAATTGTTGAACTTATGAATGGCTTTTCGATTCACATCGTGTGACAAAAAACATTTCAGAACTACTTTGTCTGAATATTATGAAATTCGAGGTATTAGCCTAGTTGATAAAGACTAGAAATGTGACTAAAACAGTAACTTGTTGGGACTTGATTAACCTCTTTTTGACAACAAAATACTTATGGAGATTCAATAAAAATTAATGTAATAACGTTACAATACGCTTGTATATTCCAAACGAGTGGGCACATATGTACATATATTTACCCTTTAAGTACAATTTTTTACCAGTTTCCATTTTTTAAGTCCTTGCATCACAACGCGTTTTGCATGCAATCTATACATCTATACCTAATATTATAAATACGACACGACTAAACCACTGAACTGATTTTAATGAAATTTGGTACAGGGTAAACTTAAGCCCCAAGAAAGGAATTAGGCTATTTTTACTCCGTGACTTCGTTTGCGTCTGTGATAAACGACATTTCCGCGGACAAAGTCGCAAGCAAAAACTAGTACTAACTTACTATAGTTTATTGTAAGTTATTTTAAAAAGTAAGTTACCCTACAAAATTTATATTTTTTAAATTAAAGAAATACTGATACTACTTAGATACCTAGAGACCATAATAAGGATCAAATCAAATTTCGATTATGTTAAATCACAATTTTCTATTCGGCTTTTTATTCATCATTTGTCTATTAGATATTCTGAGTGGTTGCCTTAAGGGCTTCAACATAATACCAGAGTATCATAGCCAGACCCCGATTAGCGTCATTGTCACCTCACTCGATGTTTCTGATAGCCCGGTCCTAAGTAACGTGAGGGATTAGTTTAGAACCCAAATGTCAACTATCTTAGATCTGAACTACAATATTTAAGTGCTATGTGTACGCGTAGTTGTACTGAAATATTGATAAGTTTATGTAGTAGTATGTATTATATCTTCTATACTAATATTATAAAGAGGACAAATTTCTATTTTTCTTTGTTTGTTTGTTTGTAATGGATAAACTCAAAAACTACTGAACCGATTTTGAAAATTCTTTCACTATTAGAAAGTTACATTATCTGCAAGTAACATAGGCTATATTTTATTTTAGAAAAAATAGGGGTCCGTAAAATATTTGGGTTTTTCGGAACCAAGGTGTAAAAAATCATCCAAAAAAGCTCCTTATTTTGGGCGTACGCCGCGTAAACTATAAAAGAATTCAAAGTCGAGGTACCAGGTTATCATAACTTGACAGGATTTTACCAAACAAAGGAGTGTCAGGTAGAAAACGCTTTATGCCGTTGACGTACCAGGTTATCATAACTTGGTAGGAGCTAACCAAACATATGAGTGTCAGCTAGAAAACGCTTACCAGACCACCACCACCAGGTTGTCAAACATGGTAGGTTTATTACAACATTTATTGAATCTAAGGCGATACGAAGTTCGCTGGGTCAGCTAGTGTACATATAACCATATTGTTGCTATGGAGTTACCCAGTAACAGGGTTGTTAAGGCCGGGTAGGCAGTCGCTCCATGTAATATACTGGTATTCAGCTGTATTATTGGAAGAGGTCGCATATATGTATGCACTGGCCTGTTACACATGCCTGTCACTGATTCAAATTAATATTGTTACGGCATATGTTTTTATGAGCCTTGTCACTTGTGTAAAAATATTGACCACGAAATATACGAATTATATTATCAGACCACTGCTCGTTATTGGCTTCTGTTTTCCATTAGGTTATGGGCCCAGGAGTGTACTGGAGTTTTTTCTGATAGTTCGTATAATTTATATGAGTGGTTTGCTGTAAAACTTACGAAATTTTAATTATGTCAGCTGAAGTTGGTATAAGTGGTATCAAGAAGCTGAAAGGATCGTCCGACTACCCAAATTGGAAGTTCTTGGTGCGAAATTACTTGGAGAATAAAAACTGGTGGGGAGTAATTTCTACAGATGTAGCAAACGCTGACGTAGACCGGCAGGCACGAACGACAATATGTTTGTTGTTAGAACCAGAGTGCTTTACCCACGTCTACAATGCGAAGACTGCGAAAGAAGCCTGGAACAGCTTACAAAAAGCATATGAAGACAAAGGTTGGGGAAGACGTATACATATTCAGCGAGAGCTTTTCAACTGTAAGTTAGAGAATTTCGATTCTATGGAAAGCTACATAAGCAAAACTACATTCCTGACACAACAATTGTCCGATATTGATGCTGATATTCCTGATGATTGGATCATATCGATTTTGCTGGGTGGACTAACCGCTGAGTACAGCCCTCTCATCATGGCTGTAGATAATAGTGGACAACAGATCACGTTGGAGCAAATCAAAACGAAATTGTTACAAGAAGGAAGTAGACAGAGTAAGTTAAATACAGAGTACGAACAAGCCTTAGTTACACGTAAAGTACAGAACGATGCAAGATCTAACACAAAAACTAACGATCGCAAGCAGAAATTCGTCTACAAGTGTTTTAAGTGCCACAAGCAAGGACACAAGGCGTCCGAATGCAAGGAGCGGATCAAAACCGCGAATATCTGCCTGAATACAAAGAAGGCGATACACAAAGATAAGTGGTATTTAGACAGTGGGTGCTCAAATCATATGACCCACGATAAAAACAAATTGTTGTCTTATAAACCTGAAAAGGGCAACATGAAGATCGCAGTAGCAAACGGCGAGAAATTGTTGGTGAAAGGACGAGGAAATGCTGAGCCACGAGTCAGCGAAAACGAAAAATTAATTTTAGAAAACGTTTTACATGTTCCTGATTTATCCATGAACCTTATTTCGGTGAGCGATTTGACCAAGAAGAATTATTGCATGAATTTTGACAATGGAGGTTGCATAATTCAAAATAAGAATCGAATTATTGCAAGATGTCAAGAGGTTGACGGAATTTATGAGTTGACAGAAAATAAAAATAACGTCGTGAATGTGACACTGTCAAAACAAAATGAAAATATTTCGAACATTTGGCATAAAAGATTAGCTCATTTATCGCGTAATTATATGAATAAAATGAAAGTTTTAGTAACCGGTATGGAATTTAAGAGTACCGATTTATGCGAGCCGTGTATTCCATGTATCGAAGGAAAGACCTGCAAAAGTCCCTTTAAAAACCAAGGTACGAGAGCGAACGAGGTCTTACAGCTGGTTTTTAGCGACGTTTGCGGACCAATCGAGGAGCCGTCGTTCGGAGGTTCGAGGTATATTTTTCTATTTATCGACGATTTTACTCGGAAGACTCATGTTTACTTTTTGAAGAACAAAAGTGAAACTTTCGATAAGTTCCGTGAATACAAGGCGGAAGTTGAGAATGAGACCAGTAAATTCATTAAATGTCTGAGAACTGACAACGGCGCAGAGTACTGTAATGGTAAATTTAAATCATTTTTGAAGTCTGCAGGTATAAAACACCAGACGACTGTACCGTACACGCCGGAACAAAATTCTGTCGCAGAGAGAGCGAATCGGACTATAATAGAAAAGGCAAGAACATTACTCTCAGAATCGAACTTAAGCAAGAAGTATTGGGCCGAGGCTGTTAATACTGTTGTTTACCTAAAGAACAGAAGCCCCACGAAAGCATTGAACAATGCGGTACCAGAGAAGCTTTGGACTGGAAAAGATGTGGATGTCAGTCATCTGAAAATCTTTGGTTGTTTGGCGTACAGATTGATATCAAAACAAAAGAGACGGAAACTAGACATGAAGACGGAACCGATGATTTTTATTGGATATCCAGATAATCAGAAAGGTTATCGTCTGATGAATCCTAAGACAGGTGAAGTGAAAACTGCAAGAGATGTAAAATTTCTCGAAAACGTCTTTTTCCAAAAAGTGGAAAAGTCGGAAGTTATCATAAACCTAAATACAGATTCTGTTCATGCCAATTTACCCAACAGATCTACAAGCAGATCGGAACCCTTGGAGGCTCACGATGATGTGTACCGTAAACGCAGACAAGTCGATCGGTATGGATGCAATGTTATGTATGCCAAGAGCAATCTTGATGATGATCCATTGACTATTAATGAAGCGTTGGCGAGACCCGATGGTGACTTATGGCAAAAAGCGATCGATGATGAACTTATGTCACTAAAGGAGAACCAGACTTGGACGTTGGTGGATTGTCCGATTGATAAGAAGCCTATCCATTGCAAATGGGTGTTCAAAATCAAGAGAGATAGTGACGGCAAGGTAACAAAGTATAAGGCTAGATTAGTAGCAAAAGGTTTCACACAGGTACGTGGTGTAGACTATACTGAGACGTATTCTCCAGTAGTTAGAAGTTCTACTCTGCGAACGTTGTTCTCGCTAGCTGTTGAATACGGTTGGTTTATTGACCAATGGGATGTCACGACTGCCTTTTTATATGGTAAGATTAAAGAGGACATTTACATGCTCCAACCGAAAGGAGCAGTAGTCAAAGGTCAAGAAACCAAAGTATGTAAGCTGCAGCGTTCTTTGTATGGATTGAAACAAGCTTCGAATGCTTGGTTCAAGGAATTGGACAAAGAGATGTTGAACTCAGGCTTTGTACAATCAAAAATAGAACCGTGTTTGTATCAAAAGCAGCTTAAAAACAATAACAAGTTAATTGTTGTTATTTATGTAGATGACCTTTTTATCTTTGGAAATTGTGAACAAGAAAAGCAAAAATTAAAAACCAATTTGCTTGATAAGTTTAAAGTGAAAGATTTAGGCGCGGCTAGGCATGTTTTAGGCATGAGGCTGAGGAGAGATAAAGATGTTATTTGTCTAGATCAGCAACAGTTCATTTCGGAAATTTTGAATGACTTTAACATGACAGACGCTAAGCCAGTTTCAACCCCAATGGAAGTCGGCATGAAATTAGAAAGATCGACAAATTCCCATAGTAATCTGCCATATCAAAGCATAATAGGGTGTCTAAACTATTTAGCCTGTAATACGCGACCAGACATAGCACATGCGGTGAGTGTACTTTCACAATTTAATTCGTGTTATGACGAAATACACTTTAAATGTGCAAAACGGGTCTTAAGGTATTTGAAGGGTACGTCTAACCTTTGTCTTACTTTTAGGAAGTCGGGAGATTTGGACTTACGAGGCTATGTTGATGCAGATTGGGGAGGGGCACTTGATAGAAAATCTTTCACAGGATTAATTTTCAAGATAGGTAAAAATATAGTGTCATGGGAGAGTAGGAAGCAAGCGACAGTATCCTTGTCCTCCACAGAGGCAGAGTACGTAGGATTGAGTCTAGCTTCGAAGGAAGCTCTTTATTTACGTAGTTTACTTAACAGTTTGACAGCTGTGGATAGTAAAGCAGTAGTAATTTATAATGACAATCAGTCGGCGCATAAAATTGCAGCTAACAAAATGATGCATAATAGGACAAAGCATATAGATATCAAGTATCATTTTATTCGTGAATGTGTACTAGCTAACAAAGTTGAAATAAGGTACATGTCAACTGATGTGATGATAGCGGACATCTTAACTAAAAGTGTTCACAGCCCGAAGCTTAGAGAATTTTTAAAGGATTTATCCCTGTCAAATTATTCTATTAAGGGGGCGATGAGTAGTTAGACGTTTTGACGTTTTATGTTCTTTTTTGTGCTTTGTGTAATAGATAATTTAGTTTCGTTATGCATACTTTATTTTGTTAGATTTCTTCTGTTTTTGTATTCTACTTTTGGGTACAGCGTAGTACAGTCGGACACAGAAGTGTTGGTGATTTATTTAATTTTATGTACCGAGTTCTGACAAGTACAGAAGTGATCATACGCAGCGTAACTATATTAAGGGGGCGTATTGGAAGAGGTCGCATATATGTATGCACTGGCCTGTTACACATGCCTGTCACTGATTCAAATTAATATTGTTACGGCATATGTTTTTATGAGCCTTGTCACTTGTGTAAAAATATTGACCACGAAATATACGAATTATATTATCAGACCACTGCTCGTTATTGGCTTCTGTTTTCCATTATGTATCCGGTCAGACTGAAAACCAACCCCAACATAGTTGTGAAATGCCTAGGCAGAACATGATGTTCCTATGGATTCGGTTTTTAAACCTGATCACCTACTTATTTATCCTCAAGCTTTTTGAATAGAAAGGTCAATGCCTATTCCTGGCCCAACCCGAACACGTTTCGAAGGATAATTAAAAAATATTTTTTTTTAAAACAGGAATTATCCGTTTAACTTCTATCTCTAACTAAGTCGCCGTCATTATAAGCAATAAATAAGTAATGTAACGGATTATTATCACTGAGAGTTTGACTGTCAGGCAAAGTTTAGGGTTGCTAGTATATTGTCAATTTATTTTCGAGTCGTATATTGAATAGATACGTCTAATCGATTACGGATTAATTAATAATTATAAAAATCAATCCGTGTGCTCAAAGGCGTGCATTGTAATCACACGGCACGCCGTCATAATCATGACGGCCATTTTAGTCTCTGTGAACGTAACTAAATAACTCCAGTTTAAGACAAAACAATTATGTTCATAAACATCTCAAACCAGATATCTTATAGTCCAAACATACATAAACATGGAATGGTAATATCATTGTATTGTTTATGGCTTTGCCGTAATTAGATAAAATTAAATTTTTCAAGACCAATAATCGATTCACGTAATCGATTATATTTTAAAATATGGCAGCATTATTCTATGACAGATGATGAAGTTGACATTTGACACCCAGTAAACAAATAATCTAAATCTAAACTTCTAAACTAATATTATAAATGCAAAAGTAACTCTGTCTGTCTGTCTGGCTGTCTGGCTGTCTGTCTGTCTGTCTGTCTGTCTGTCTCGCTTTCCTGCTAAAACTACTGAACCGATTTAAATGAAATTTGGTACACATATAGTTTAGAGCCTGAGAAAGGACATAGGCTACTTTTTATCCCGGTAGTATGTTCCCGCGGGATAATTTCCGACCTCCACGCGGGCGAAGCCGCTGGCAAAAGCTAGTTAAAGATATAAAATATAGTTTGTGTTCTTTTGTGAGGATTTTTATGACAATGGACTCCGATCAATATCACCAGAATGACAATCCTTGCACGAACTTGGATCGTGGCTCCACTTTGAATGACGACCCCCTAGTGTGAATGTGAAAACTGCTGGCTGCATATGACGACCCTCGCATGCATTTGGACTGCGGGAGTCCCGCTTTTACTAATGATTAATTCGGCGCGAATTCGGACCTGAGTAACTATGCTGTCCCGAACACGTCGCGTGGATTAACCGGCGCAAGCAAGGTTCGCTGTGCGAATTGAATAATGGATATGAGGCACTTACGCTCTCATCAACTCACAAATATATATTGTTTGCAATGGGTTCTTCCACAGCAGGTAAGTATTATATTACTCACCTACATTAAACAATACCTTTAGAAAACTATGATAATAACAATAGCCAGTCCTAATGCAAGCTTATAGTGATTTAACTTCACTACACAATATAAAACAAAGTCTCTTCCCTCTGTCTGTCCTTATGTTTAGATCTTTAAAACTACGCAACGAATATTAATGCAGTTTTTTTTAATAGACAGAGTGATTCAAGAGAAAGTTTTATACGTATAATAGGCGGGTGAAGCTGCTGGCAAAAGCTAGTATTAAATAAGTAAAAAAAGATATTTTTAAATACCTAAATACTTTTACTTTATTGAGAAAGTAACCAAATAAAGGGTTTGGTTTGTAAAGATGGTCATATACAGGTATATGTACTGACGTGACATCAGCATTATTTCATTACTTAACTTTTGTATTGTTGGGGGAGGGGGGGGGGATGTTGTTTGGGACAAATGATAAGTATTGATTGATTAATAAATAAAATATATGGTGCGGTGCAAAAGTAAAAATTTGTAAAGTTAAACATTACAAAATGATATACCGGGTGACATTTTTTACCGTCTTGAAAAAAAATGGGTGTAATAGGTGAACGGAGTAGAAACCTTTGACATAGAAATTTTTATTATTTTTATTTTTGAATAAGTAATGAAATTGATCTAGCAATAAATACTACTCATTTAAAGTAACATTTTCATACTAGAACAACAAAAACAGAAATTTGGAAAATTAAAAAAAAAAAAAACTATCGAAACTCAAATTATACGCACCATACTCAATGCGCGGCATGTATCAATGATTTCGTAGCGCGGTCCTACCCTTTGAAGCCGGCCGATAGGCGGCCTCATTGATCTTTCGCAGGCGCACGAGCCGCACACGCATCCCCGTCAGACCGCGTCCCGTGCTCCTTTAGTCACCTACGATGAATCTGAAGGCCTTCCTGCCTTCTAGTTACACAACACAACATATGAAGGTTGAGACGGTAAAAAATGTCATCCGGTATATATGTATATTTAATTTAATATTTAATAATGTAATAATATAATAATTTAATTAATTACTTAATAGCTACTTAATGCTTGTGTGTGCATCTATGAATGAACATATGTATGTGTGATGTATGTGTAGTGTGGGGTGTGGTGTATTTGTGTGTATGTGTATGTATGGGTTCGGGTGTATGAATGGGGTTGTGTGACTTTATTATTTTATACTTTCTAGAAGTTTTTCAGTATTTCCATAATTTTGAGAGAGAAGGAAGTCATTTATGGTAAGTTTTAGTTTACTTATTGGTAAGTGATGTAGCTGAGTATTTTTACTTATTTTGTTATATAGGTATGGACCCATATAGCACGGTTGTCTTCTGAAGAATTCTGTTTTACATGGTTTCAGGTCAAATACTAGGTCGTTTGTGCGTTTGTTTTTCAGTCTTACCGGGTCATACGTTGAGCCTTTGTGGCTTATAAGCAGAACTCTCCTGATATAAAGTTGTCGAACCGTTAATACCATACAATCCTTATATAGCTGCTCCGTTGGATACTGGAAGTTCCTTTTGTGCATTACTTTGAGAACTGCTCGCTGGGATCTTTCTAGGTTTAATATATGGGTTTTGTGTGTACTCCCCCAGACTGTTTAAACTTAGAAGGTGACTATTATTCAAAGGTTAAAATGAGTAAGTAACTTTGAAATGAACAATGACTGTGTTAATATCATTCAAAAGTCATTGTAAGTGTATAAAATAAGTCAGTGCTTGTGAAAAAAGTAAAAATTATAAAAAATTAAAAACTGTTTTATTTCCAAATGGCGACTTATTTTCTGAACTGATAAGTACTAGAAGGTGCTCATAATACCTTATACTATCATTCCTTACACTATTTGTAATTGTTCACTGTGGGCCACGGTTGTTCTAGTATGTGGGCATTGTCCTTTCCTTGTTATTTCGATCTACACATTACATCAAGAAATAAGTGAAAATCCTGCACTTTGGTGCCAAATAGACCCAGACAGCTTCGGAAAAAGAATTCGCCATACAAAACAAAATACAAAAAATCTGAAATTAAATGTTTTATGACAGAAAACCCCAAATCCACCTAATTGATGAGCTGGTACACATACCACTACCTATGTATAGTTGTATACCTACGTCGTGTGAAAAGCCTCCTCACCCTCGTAGGACGAATTCATACATCGTTCGCTCGAAGACATTAAGTACCGACGTTTTGCCAACTCGTCTGGCCTGACCCTTATCACTTATTGTTACCATCTGCGGAAGATAAACAGCTGATACCTTCTATTGTTTTCTGATTTCCTGGTACACGAAAGCCGTATGGGTCGCATAGATTATGGTTATATTCATTTGTTATCGTTATCCATTGATAGTGGAACAAACAAAGGTCCCATACAAACTTCTCATGTATTTGGGTATATATTTGTTAGTAAAGGTTATTTGAATATGTGTTTAAATAAATGTGTCGGTAGATAAACCAATCTTACATCCATACTATCCATACTAATATTATAAATGAGAAAGTGTGTATGTCTGTTTGTCCGTCTTTCACGGCAAATTGGAGCGATTAATTGCCGTGATTTTTTAAGTGGAGATAGTTGAAGGGATGAAGAGTGACATAGGCTACTTTTTGTCTCTTTCTAACCCCCCACTTCCCTAAAATGAGGGGTGGAACGCGCTAATCTCAGGAACTACTGGTTCGAATTGAAAAAATATTTTTGAATCGGGTAACCTATTTAATGAGAGAGGCTATATAACATCATGCTACGATCAAAAGGAGCGGAGCAGCAACAAAAAAATGGACGAAAACTGGCAGGTTGCGATGCGACGGGAAGGGTCAGGGGAGCAAATATTTGACGCGGACGAAGTCGCAGGCAGAAGCTAGTAAATATTGACATAAACTTCATATATAAACTAATGTCTTTTTTCCCATGGGGATAGGCAGAAACTACGGAACGCCATTTGCTACGATCTTGACATACCCCCTTTTGCCTCGTTTAGATTCATACATCTGTCTGATCATACACGGAACGTCGGTTGCGAGTACTACACACCTGACTTTTTTGAAGAACATCAGTAATAAGGTCACTAAACCAATGTTGCTTTTTCTAAAATCAAGTATATAACAACAATAAATAATAAGTAAACTAATAAGATTAGTTACAGCTAGGCAGCATAACAATGTTTAATTTGGGCAAAGAACTGGACTATTTTCTATATCATAAGGAAAATATTCTACGCAAAAGCCTCTTAGCAGTAAATACGTGTAGTTTATTGGCATTAACATGTCTGTCCACAACATGTGCCTCCGCAAAATATGCTATCTTCTCTTGTAAGAACTGAGAAGTAAGATTTTACTATTGTCAACGCATTAAATCAGCCCGTAATCATTTAGACCAGGAGTTCCCAACCTTTTTTTGTCTACTGCCCACTTTAAGAATAAATTATTTTTTAACGCCCCCCTTTTTAAACATACTTAAAAACCGCTAAGTACTTATAACTGATTATTGAAACGCAAATTTATAGTATTCGGACAGAGTATCTTTTATTGAAAATAAAACAAACATAATCAATTCTTATATAAAAACTAATGTGAAGGTTGAATCTGATGCTGTTCAATAAGTTTGTTGATATCAGGTTCCAATTTACTCAAAAACAGCCGCAAGTCGCCACATTCGGTAACACGCAAACGATTTCTCTTTTTAGTTAGCAGCGTTGCCACAGCACTAAATCCACGTTCACACAAATATGACGATGGGAATGCTATCAAAAATCGTTGAACAATTGACCACAATCCAGGGTACAGTTGCGGGATCGGTTTTTGTAGCCAAAATTCTTGATATCCATTTTCGAACTTGATTTTTATTTCTTCGTTTGTTGTCAATTCTATAAGTTCTTCTTCCAGCTGAGGTGGCATTGCTGTGTTGACATTTGAAAACGGATCCAACACCCAGTCTGGTATTTCCAAGTTTAAAATGTCCTGGTATCGTTCGGTGAAGTCAATGTGGAGGTTTTCCAAATGTTGGCAGTAGGCAAACAAGTCGTCGTTACTGCAGTATACTGATAAATTCGGAAAATTGTGAAACTCACGTCTGCCCATATTCCTTTTGTGCAGAAGCAGTTTGGCTGCGACAGCAGCAACGACATATTTTGTTTTAATTAAATTTAGTTCATCGCTTTGCAGTTGGAGGTTCATGTCGTTGAAGATTTTATACAGGTCTGTCATGTAAGCTATATCATTCTTTGATGTTATGAGCTTGTTGCGCAGTTCTGTATCTTTAGTTTCCAAGAACTCTATCATAGAGTCAAACAGGTTGTAAAATCGAATCAGACAATTGCCTCTTGACAGCCAACGAACTTCAGTATGAAGCAACAAACGGATGAAATCTTCGTCATTAGTAACACAAAGCTGATGAAATAATCTATCATTCAAAGAGCTGCTACGGATTTTATTGACTGCTTTGATGACATATTGCAGTGATTGAAATAGTCGTTCACTTAAGTTTCTAGCAACCAAATGTTGTCTATGAATAACGCAATGTATAGCAAGGACATCTGGAATTTTATTCTTTAAGTATGCTATGAAGCCTTTATGGCGCCCTGTCATAGCCGGAGCGCCATCCGTAGCAACTGATATAATATTTTTCAAAGGAATCTCTTTCTCTTCACAAAACTTTTCCAATGTATTGAATATGGTTTCGCCTTTTATATCTGTCTCCAAATTTCTGGCAAACAATAGTTCTTCACGTATTTTCTCATCTTTAATAAACCTCACGTAAGATAGCAACAACGCTTCATTAGTTGGTAAAGTGGACTCATCGAGCTGAATTGAGAATTGACTAGTCCTCAGATGATTGCACAATGATTCTTCAATGTTTTCAGCCATTTCATCAATTCGTCTTTGCACAGAATTATTACTCAAAGGAATTTTTCGGATAATATCTGCGGCCGGTTTATGAAGCACAGTAGTTATTACTTCCTTTATTGCTGGCAAAATTAACTCTTCTCCGATGTTGTGTGGTTTGCCTTTTTGAGCAATTAACAAAGAGATATTGTACGAAGCTCGAAGTCCGTCGTCATCTTGCTTAGCAGCCGCCGAAAATAGTTTTGATACACTTGGCTGAGTATTATGCTTCTTCTCTAGGTCTTGAAAATATGCTACATTCTTTTCTGTCTTATCTGGATGCATTTTATTCAAATGATCTTGCAGTCTTGAAGGCTTCATTGCTTCGTTCGAAAATGTTTTTAGACATAGAAGACACAAAGGCGACGACGGGTTTGTGGGATTTTCAATAAATCCGAATTTAATATATTCCGCAGAGTATTGCCGTCTCTTCTTTTTTACTTCCGACATTGTTTTGTTTTAAGAAATACGTAAGTGTTGAAATCAAGTACTGCTTATCTAATATGCGCGAAACCGCAAATGAAAATAAAATAAATTTACGTCGTTTATATAGGATTGCATAAGCAGCACGCACCAACAGGAATAAGACAAACGTGCATAAACTCGTTTATCTCATTCGACGCCCAATCGTACTCGACAAGCAAGAACAAGTATTATAGAACCAGCCGATTGGTATAGGAATGTACAGTTCTGATTATTTAACAAAAACTTGTTAAAACATGATTGCCCGCGGTCTTTTATATCGAACCGAGTTTGAGCTATATCTTAATTAATATTAGTTGATGTTCACAAGATGTAGTCGAGAGTCGAGAGCTCAGTCGGTGTCTAAGAGTCTTCCTAGCTAGGTAGATGAAATTATAAATCGACTCCAAAGCCCTACCCAATGCCCCTTTTTTTTCTGGGTCTCTTACCGCCCCCCTTTAGGCCTGCAGCGCCCACAAGGGGGCGTTATCGCCCATGTTGGGAGAGACTGATTTAGACTGACATACGTCAACTGCTGGACATAAGCCTTCCTCGAGCATCGTCACACCGACAGGTCTAAACATGGACATTAACACTAAAAGGAAAGTTCTTAATCACCACATCTTTTTTTGTGGTTGGGAAATCATCAAATGATGTCTTCCGCTCTGGGTGGAGCGGAAGGGCGTGTCAGACTTTTACTGACTAAAACCCACCCGTGTTCCTTCAATTGGCTATGCAAATCAAGTATACCTGGAAACCAAAATGGAGATTTGTTTTCTTCATATGTCTCCCACTGGAGTATATGTTTTCACTTAGGGGGCGTCCATTCCACGTGTGGCATTTTTGAGAATTTTTATACCCCCCCTCCGCCCTTGGTGACATATCGTAAGATTTTCCTCAACTCCCTCCTTCTCCCCTAATCTCACGCGAGATTCTTCAAATCTTCTATTTGGGCTGTAAACGTGTTGGATTTTCGAGAAACAAAAAAAAAAAAAACAAGAAATTTTTCTTTGACGAAGAATAATTCTTAACTCAAGAGTTTATTCTCTTGACTCAAAAAATCATTTTCTTCAAAATGGTATTCTTGGTGCAAGATTTTGGCTCTTCAGTCAAGTTAATTTTTTTATCTGTGTACTAGTGTCTCAGATGTGGCCATATTTTATTGTAGAAATAAGTTTTCACGCAATTTTACACCGTTTCCTGCGAGAAAAATAATTACGTGATATTTGCCAAGACCCCCTCCCCCCTAAGCGAGATTTGGAAAGATTTAGCTTGACCCCTCCCCCCCCTAGAACACCTCACGTAATTAATGGACGCCCCCTTACACCTGGCTCCCTTGGTTTTACTCACATTTTTGCCAACGTTTGAGGTTTTAGAAGGTGAAATCTGCTCAGCTACCCTACCCAACTAACTCATACAGATTACTATTATCTCTGTAATTGTAAACTGGGTTACTAGTCCAGAAAGTGCAGAGTCCCTGTAATTGTGACCAAAATTCGTATAACTCTGCTAATTGGTCCAGAGCTCCTAATAAACGCTGTAGAAGCTCTAATTGGTCAGCGGTGACAAATGCTTTGAATGCAGACGTGATGGTATTCAATCAATTAGGTCTGTAGGGTTGTGACTAGATAGTAGGACATATTGTTATTTGCTATAAAATAGCACTTTGAAAGACAGCTATAATGTATAGCCACCACTTTAAATATATGTAATCCTAGTATTTCCAGTGGGTTCGCCCGCGTGGAGGTCGAAAATTATCCAAAGGAAAGATCAACCAGGATCATTAGGATTTTATCAAGAAAAAGATCTACCGGGATAATAAGTATCCTGTACGCCAAATTCTATCCAAATCCCTTAAGCCATTTTGCGCGTTTAAAAACTTTCACATTTATTATAATAGTAGGATTAGCAGACATTTACATACATAAATGAGTACGTAAAATTAATTTTTTTTTCTCTTGGGTAAGCAAATTTAAAGAACAACAACTTCTACGATCTTCATATACTCCTTCTGCTACGCTTACGTTCATACTTCTGGTCATACACTCTCACCGGATGTGAGTACTAGGCACCTGACCTTTCGAAGGAACATCAACCAATAAGGTATATTAAATGTCACCTCCAGCGTTTGCACTAAACCTGCCTTATAAATGCTAGACAGACTTTGCTGGACATCATCATCACCAAACATATTGTGATTTTGATGATATCTTTTACTGTTGGGTGAACTAAACGTCACTATTAACGTTTCCCTAACTTTTTTGGAAATAAAAGCGTGACGTCATATTATATTTGACTAACAAACAACTGGGACTTGAAAATCTAAGTGCCTAGCATCATTTCGACATGTAAATACAGCGCGTTCGCTTTTCAATCAATGTGCTAATGTTTTGAATATTGGATCAATTGAAATGAACATTCGGCTGTTCGGGGTTTCAATTAATTTATGATCGATTCACATTTGGTTTGGCGTGGCTTGCTAAAGTGTCTGTGAGCGTCATTTGCAGAATAAACGTTTTGAATATTAGAACCTTTGTGTCGTGACCATGAAATTCGAACCTTATCTGTGGTTTTATTGGTGGACATTTTGCATCTCTTTTGAAATCTGGGCGCCTGGTACTCAGAGCAGTATGGCAATGCTTCTGTGATTACAGTAACCACCATTCAGATTGTCAAAAGACAAGTAAATTACTAGCTCATCGTTGCGATTTATTACAATTTATGTCACATATATTTATTTTTTACTAGTTATTGCCCGTGACTTCGTTGGCGTCCAGCCTTTGCAGGTAATGTGGTCCTCTCTGTGTGCCAACTTTCATCTAAATCTGTTCAAAAGTTTAGCGTTAAAGCGTAAAAAAACTAATAACTAGGGGTTATCCACCGGTCGAAATTCGACCAAAATTTCTTTTTATTTTAACCGGATCAACAATAATCAAAAATATTAGCTTTTTGCACTCCTTTTACATATAAACTTTAACTGTGCCAAGTTTCACATTCGTCTAACCATGTAACTCTTGTGAAAAGAGGTACAAAGTTTTTGCTTCACGTATTAATTAATATAGGGAAGACTTCCGACCTTCGACTGTCAAAGATCTACGAAAGACAACTGGGACCAAGGGCTTAACGTGATTTCTGAGACACAGACGAGATAATACGATATCTCTTGATAAGACTGGTTATTAGATTTTCGGGCTTCCGACGACCCGTCACCACTGTCAAAGATCCACAAAGTTAACCGTGATCAACAGCTTATCGTGCCTTCCGAGACACAGAGGGGTCTTGATATATAAAAGTGGTCACCCATCCACGGACCAAAAAGGTAACTTTTTAGAACTCGCCGGGCTACCATCCATTTAAGTAGTAAGAATCTTTTCAGGATTAACTACGAGATGTCCTACAAAAAAAAAAAAAAAAACCACGGGCCAAACGTGGCAAGCGTAAGTAAGCTACAAGCCCTTCTTACTCACCTATTTACTACTGAAACGTACTACAAAACGACGTTATTTAAATCGCTGATATTTAATATACCGAACGTAACCCACGTTTAATATTCAGGTCGCTAAATTCACCTTATCTAACCCCCAGGGATAATATAGAGTATAGATAAAAGTAGAATTTATAATTATTTAATTATGAACACGTATTATTTAGGCGAGCTGAATGCGAAATGTGTTTGTGGATAGATAAAATACTTACGAAACTGTTTCATAAACGAAAAAGGTTGTAAAATGTGGTCGATTTTGGTTGGCTGAAGAAGATAATGGATACTTGGGCAGAAAGGTCTGTTTAAAGTTTGAACTTAACACAGACTTCTGCAGTCCCTGTACAAAAGGATTTTATAATATCTTTACATTTGCACAAATCAATAAAATTGTTGTATCTGTTTGAATTGTCAAAAAAAAAAAAAAATTTACTAAATGCAAGCAATGAAAGTACATATTAAAGTACAATACGAATTGTTAAAAAAAACATGTGGACCCGATTCAGATACGACGGTCTGTACTTTTTTTTTTCAACTGCAAATGTATCGTCGTGTATCTTTATTTGAACCTCGTTATTGGCTTCAGCATATTCGAAAACCATTATAACTTCACCCATGGTGCAATCAGAACATTTTTGTCATGGCTCTGCTGTGGAGATTGCTTTTTCGTGACGAGCCGAATTCTACAATTTCACTCTTACCGTTTCGTTCCAAAACAATTTTTAATTTTTTTTGTCTGTATGTTGCAGTTATTCTCCGAAACGGTTCGATAGATTTTGATACACAGCTTTTCGTTGTAAGCGTTCGTTGAAGTTGTATACTTTCGATTGGCTTTAGTAAAAACTGATATTTTGATATTACAAACAGATACGTCAATTACATTTATTTGTATAGTTTAAGGTTGTTAATGTGTTAGTATGTTTCTGTGTTACTTAAATCAAAGGGACAGAGGCATTTCAATTTTAGGGCTAAGGTATTACGAGTCAAGTTACTTTTCTTTTCTTTGATACAATTTACTTCACCATATTCTTTCTTAAATTGTAAACCTCGGCGACAAATCTTCAGTTCGGTGTTCATTATTAATATCACGTAAAAGAAGGTAAAGAGGAAGGATCCTGCAATCTAGACTTATTGGATAACTGGTTTATCTGTCTGGGTTCCATCCTAACTAACTTACATTCACGTTTTTTGCTTCATGATTCAGATATCGGTTTTTTGTTAAGGAGATTGGGAGAGAGATCGTGCGGCTAGTGTTACTTCGTACAAAAATATGTTTTAAAATATATACATAAATACTTATCTATACTAATATTATAAAGCTGAAGAGTTCGTTTCTTTGTTTGATTGAACGTGCTAATCTCAGGAACGACTGGTCCGAATTGAAAAATTATTTTTGTGTTGGGTAGCCAATTTATTGAGGAAGGCTATAGACTGTATAACATCACGCTACAACTAACAGGAGCGCAGCAGTAATGAAAAATGTTGCAAAAACTGGGAAAATCGCACGGGTAGGCGATTCGATGCGAGGGGAAGGGTCGGGGGAACAAGAAATTTAACGCAGACGAAGTCGCGGGCAGAAGCTAGTTGTAGTATATAAATTAGTTTAGTAATACACATATAGCTTATAACTCTCATAAAGGTACATTGTTACGGTCATTTATTTATACAGTTTTGCCTACAACCTTTGCGAGAGCTGGAATCTTAAATATACTTCTCATCATCTGCCTAACCTTTTCCCAACTACATGTTGGAGTTGGTTTCCAGTCTAGCCGAATGCAGCTGAGTAACAGTATTTTATATAGAGAGATTGCCTATCTGACCTCCATAACCCAACAAGCATAACCCATGGTTTTTTTTGGATCTGACATCATCAAATGATATCTCCCGCTCTAGGGTGGAGCGGAAGGGCGTGTCAGACTTTTACTGACTAAAACCCACCCGTGTTCCTTCAGTTATCCATATGCCAGGGCCACGGTATCGCTTTCGAACAAATCTCACGGCCCTGGCATTCTCGTGACCCTGGCAGAGGAACCCATGGTTGGGACAGGTTGTCAGACATTTGGGCTTCTGACAACCCGTAACGACTGTCAAAGAACTATGAATGACAACCGGAACCAGCGGCTTATCGCGCTTTCAGAAAAACAGTTAAAAATATATTCTACTAGCTTCTGCCCGCGACTTCGGCCGCGTCAAATATTTGCTCCCCTGACCCTTCCCGTCACATCGCAGCCTGCCAGTTTTCGTCATTTTTTTAATTGCTGCTCCGCTCCTTTTGATCGTAGCGTGATGTTATATAGCCTATAGCCTTCCTTAATAAATAGGCTACCCGACTCAAACAGATTTTTTCAATTCGAACCAGTAGTTCCTGAGATTAGCGCGTTCCACCCCCCAATTTAGTGAAGTGGGGGGTTAGAAAGAGGCAAAAGTAGTCTATGTCAATCTCCATCCCTTCAACTATCTCCACTTAAAAAATCACGTCAATTCATCGCTCCGTTTTGCCGTGAAAGACGGACAAACAGACACACACATATCCCATTTATAATATTAGTATGGATTATCTTACCGATATTATAAATGTGAACGTTGGTATCGTGGATACCAACGTACCAACGTGGGAAGGGATACCGTGACTCTGGCACATGGGCAACTGAAGGAACACGGGTGGGTTTTAGTCAGTAAAAGTCTGACATGCCCTCCCGCTCCGCCCAGAGCGGGAGAAGTCATTTGACGACTTCCAATCCAAAAAAAAAAAAAACACGTTGGTATCTTTGGATGTTTGTTAGTCATTTACGCAAAAACGGCTAAACGACTTGGGATGACATTTAGTTCACAAATATTTTATTATTCGATACAAAAAACAATGAATTGGCTACTTGGTAGACTGTCACCATTGTCAATACCTACGAAATTGTTGGTATATAAAAAAGTTTTAAAGCCTGTATGGACCTACGGTATACATCTGTGGGGCTGCACCAGCCAAAGTAATCGTCAAATCATATAACGTTTTCAAAACAAAGTACTTAGGGATATAGTGAGCGCGCCCTGGTACATAAGAAACAGCTACCTTCACCGGGATCTTAAAATGGATTTCGTAAGCATAGTCATACAAAAACGTGCAGAAGCTCATGAACGCAGACTTCATCATCACTTGAATGTCGTGGCGATTCAACTCCTTGACAACACTGAATTAGTGCGCAGACTAAAAAGGGTTAAACCCTTTGAGTTAGTTTAGTGCAGTATAAGTGAACTGAAACAGTAGTGAAAGTGCTAACTTTTATAAAGAACACGTGAATCCAGTGTCTTTCCTCTAACTTATAGTGAATAAGAAAGACGTTATTGGACGATTTCTTAGTTTTATAGTTATGTACTTAGCAGTTTAAGTTATATTTAAATTACTTATTAGCTAATAGGCTATATTGTAATGTGAATAAAGTATCACCAAATGTGATATATTATAAGGCAAAAAAAAAATCTCTTCTTTATCAGTACTTAAAAAACTTCAAGTCCCGGATGTGTTTGATACATTGGGTGAATTTTTATCGAAAATTAAAAGTCATTTATTCAAATTAGACTGAGGATAAAGACTTAGGAGATCAACATTACACCCAAAACGCCAGTATTTTATGCGGTACCTACTAAAACGTGAACACTGACAGTTGGGCTGGTCCAAAAATTCAAAGTGCTCAACGCGCTATTCTCGGAGTTTCTTTGAAGGATGAAATCAGAAATAAAATTATACGTAAAACCAACTGAGCTACCGACGTAGCTTGCAGAGTAACAAACTGATGACGTAGTGGGCTAGCTATGTTTCTGGAAGGGCATCGGCCGGTGGAGCAGCAGCAGTGGCTGACGATAGGGTGAGTTGATTCAATGTATAGACGGAACTGTTTACCTAGGAAACCCAAACTTTAATGAGCGATCAACTTTATCTATCAACGATAAATGTGCTGATTAAACTTTCTCTCTTTTAAAAACAAACACAAATTTTCAATGCTAAAATAATTTTCAAAATAGCTAAAACCCATCTAACCTCACTGATTAATTTTCCTTTCAAAGCGAAAGTATCTTCAAAATCGATAAAACTCTAAATTACTCGGAGTCTCGATAACCAACCAATACACAAAGTAGAAACATGAACAACATCGCTAGATGACCGGGCAATATTTCCCGTCGGCGCCCAAATTTTAACAAATTGTTATTTCCTTGCATGATTTATTCTGTAAAGCTTATTTTGTACCAGGATAATATGAAATCAATACATGCTGTCTTGGTGATAGAATGTTGTCGGAGATAAATACATACACTTTTAAGAGGATTCGTTTTGTATGTGCTTAGGGGAGCGAGCATTTAAATTAAGAAGTGTTGTAACGTGAGATTGATTTGAAATTGTGTTGTTAAGAAAATTGAGGAAGGCGCGCTTTTTGATGCAGGTGTATATGGCCGCGCTGAAGTAATTACCGATGTTACGCAAGTAATTTTGTTTGAAAAATCAATACCTATTGAATTATTGTCTTCAGACACTTTAGAAGAAATAAAAGTAAGAAAAAAGAGAAGAAACTGAGTGTTTGTGAATGTGAAGACAATATTTTAGGCGTTAGAAAATGCATAATACATAGATTGGAAAAAACCATACTATTTTCTTTTTTTTTTTTCATTGACAACAACATGCAACTAGCCACACTGCACTGGTTAAATCTTCAAATAGCCCATTATTGATAGAGAAATGAGAAAAAAGATTTCTTAACATTACTTTAATAAAAAAAAGAACAATAATCTTTCAAAAACCTTTTTATCGTCGAAACGACTTATTAAAAAACACTCAATCAAAGCAACCCAAGTACTTATGACACAAGTACCAGGGCTACAGAAATACGTGGAAATAAACAAGATAAAAGGCAAGATGGCGCCGTTTGGCGAGGCGTGGGTAAGTGAGTGTGATCGTGTGATGACACTGAATATGTATGAGCACGCACATCATTTACCTGTGTTTATGTACCAGGAGGTGAGAGAATACTAAAGGTTTGGTGTCTTATGGTGGTTGTAATGAGTTGGATGGAGTTTTTTTAAGGAAATGCAATGTTTGGGTAAAGTTTGAACGCTCGCTGCGTTGACGCCTCCTCGCCGTGGGTACGCCAGGTTATCAAAAGATTATAAAATAGTAAATTAGTTGCAGTTGGTTTTTGAGTTGTTAAGCTTATAGTTGGCTTTTCACCTATTTTTATTTCTTTTATGAGGAATATGTGTTGTCTCTGCATAGTATAAAACAAAGTCGCTTTCCTCGCAAGTACGCTTAAATCTTTTAAACTACGCAACGGATTTTAATGCGCTTTTCATCAATATACAGAGTGATTCAAGAGGAAGGTTTATATGAAAGAATAAAACAAATTAATTATTTTGATATCGATGTTCGACGTTTTGTTTCGGCTGTTGCTTTTATTTGACAGTGTGTAACACGTTCAATCTTTCTTCATCCATCAAGAATCAAAACGAAATCGTTCGTTTCAATCCTTCAAAGCCCATAATATAACTCACCTCCTTTAATATTTGTGTATGTAACAGAGACAATTTATCTACTGTACGCCGCGCAACGATCCTTGTCTGATCTGACGCGTGATTGATGGACCTCCTGAGAAGTGCTGCGATCCTGGTACTAGAGATGAAGATCTTTTTCTCTCACTTGGAAGAGAACATTTTGAATAGTGTAACATATTTTGTGACAAGTAAAATTTGTGTTTTAGAAAAAGATTTTTATAAAACGTGGTTTCTAGAAGCAAATGTTTGGGTCGGTCTTTCTAGAAAGTGGGCAGTAGCGTTCTCTATGCAGTTTACCACCATACTGCAATCGCCAACCCGCCTGCTTAGCATGGCGATTATGGCAACGCCCCCCAAATTGCGGAAAGCCTAAGTCCAGCAGTGGACATCTTACGGCTCAAATGATGAAGGACAAAAGTTTGATTACCTAACCGAGGTCCGAACGAAACATTCATATTCCATCTACATAATAGAACAATTCATTTTGATGAGCCTCAAGGAAATCTCTGTAGGTGTTAATTACATTACCTAAGGAAGAAAAAGAAACATCTCACGTAACGTAATTAACGTATAAGTTAGCCGGCTCCTTAATTTTTTGCGAGCAACAACGCGCTCTAGAAGTTTGTCTGAAGAGTGGGCCAAATATTTTATGAGAATACTGAGTAGGTGCTTCGTGAGTACTGTTGGCCTAGTGGTAAAGCCCGCGACTTACGAGTAGTCGGTCGTAAGTGCGAACCCAAGCAGGCGCTTTACTTTGTGTAAATTATTTCATCACCACTGCGCTCATAACGGTGAAGGAAAACTATTAAGGAAACCGGCATGTGTTAGAACCAAAAATTTGAAGACATGTGGCACCTACCAACCCGCACTGGGCCCGCGTGGTGGATTATGGCCCACTCCCTCTCCCTGAGAGGAGGGAACATTATAGGCTGCTGATGATGAGTAGGTGCTTCGCTCGTTTATTACATCCTACTATAATATTATATATGCGAAAGTTTGTATGTATGGATGTGTGGATGTTTGTTACTCTTTCACGCAAAAACTACTGATCCGATTTAGATGAAATTTGGCACACAGATAGTTTATAACCTGGAGTAACACATACTTTTCCTCCCGGTAATATGTTCCCACGGGATAATCTCCGGCCTCCACGCGGGCGAAGCCGCTGGCAAAAGCTAGTGATAATATATCAAAGGTTATTTATTTCAGTTAGTCGCGCAGAAGTGTCGCAGGTGTGCATTTAGGTGACGAGAGCTAATTTTCCGTCTACTGAACTAATTGAAGAGGCGTCCACGCAGCCGGCCGTGAAACTCGAGCCCCCATTTACTTGCTAACTATATGTTGTTGTATATTTACTTGCTAACTATATGTAGTTGTATATTTACGCGCTTAATTTTATGCAGACGGCCATTTTGGCGTTAAGAGTCGCGGAAAATCGACTAAGGGCCCGCCGTCGGGTCCTACACGATTTGAGTAGTGTTTTTTTTACAGTTTTCGTGTTTGAAGTTCGTATTGTGATTTCTACGAAGTTTTCCTGAGGGAAATTACTTGAAAGTAGATCTAAGGTAATCTTGCTTTGTATATCAGGTGCTGTTTTTTACATAAGATGTTAATCAGCGTATAAAAAACTATTAAAAGCTCCACCTACGTAGGATATTTTGTTGATCCGTTCCGTCTAGGGGAATTTATTACGCGTAAAAATAAGATACAACACTTTCAAAGATAATCTTATTCGCAGAATTAGTGGTGTAACAATAAGCAAAAGCCCATTACCTTATCCTATAAAGGTACACTAAACTCCCACACTTTACAAAAGATAAATTACTTTAGTTCAAAAAAGTAACATATGATTACTGTACCGCCTACGTAGATAACCTTATTTTGAACGCTTCGCCTCTTTTAATACAAATTGTATGTAGGATAAAGAATTACGATATCGGTAAATTAAATGTTAAGGTAGGGACTGACTTGCTACATTTGTTTGTATCGGGTTTTTGCAACGCGTGTTACTCAGCGTGTACGGACCGGCGTAACAGGGCGTAATGTAACATTCACTGCGAGCATGTTGTTACGGAACAGTGGTGGCACAGTGCTATAGGCATCGGCTTTCGGGTTGTAATGTCGTGACTTCGAACCTAGGTAGGCGCTTTAATTTGATTAAAAAATTCCATAACCATGACTGCTCTCAAAAAGGTGAAGGAAAACATCGTGAGGAAACCGGCGTGTCCTAAAAACAAAACTTCGAGGACACTTGGCATCTACCAACCCGCACAGGGCCCGCGTGGTAGATTACGGCCCAGTCTCCCTGTTCTAGAGTAGGCCTGTATGCTAGCAGTAGGAACAGTTTAGGCTGACTATGTATGTTGTTACGTCGTGTGTCAAAGTCCGTGCTGCTCGCTCGCTTGTTTCCTTGTACTGAGTGCACGAATGCTCGTTTTATAACATGTAACATTACGCCTCGTAACGTTGGTTAGTACCTGTACAGTAGTCAGTGCAGCGAGCCGAGCCGCTCGATGCGAGCCGGTCGGTGCGAACATTGCGAGCGCATGTTACAAACAAGTCAGTGCAAGGTTCCTCATCGCGCGCACCACGTTTTTGCTTGTATTCTCTTTTCCAAAATAAAAAATATAGTATTACATAGTAAATGCATACACAACCTACCCGCCTTTTCCATTCTCAATGACAACTGAGAATGGAAAACGGTAGGTTACTGGAAATTTTATAAAAATGAATCTTAGCTAGATTGATTTATCGCCCCCGAAACCCTCTGTATACAAAATTTCATGAAAATCGTTGGAGCCGTTTACAAGAACAAGAAGACAATACAAGAACAAGAATATATACAAGAATTGCTCGTTTAAAGGTATAAGATTATACCTACCAAAGGAGGTTGGGCAAAGTTTAGTGGTGTGAGCGCCTAAAAATAAAACAGGTGACATAGCGGACAAAACCAACTACAGGCTCATCTCTGTAGCCATTATAATTGGAAAGGTATTTATTTGTTGGTGTGTCCGAGCGCTGGTTTGGTAAGTATTTACAGTTGAATGACATACAGTTGAATGATACAGTAACGGTAGGTTGTTAGTTAAGAGCTCGAAGCAAGCATTCGCCACGTTTAGTGTATCGCCATCTAGTAACAAGACATAGAGCTCGTTAGAATCATGTGCTCGAAGCGACCGTTCGTTACGTCTTGAGTATCGCCGTTTGGTAACCAAGGTCGCCTCGAATGATCCATTACAAACAAACATTGCGCAAGTCAGTTTCCTTTAAACTCTGGCAAACAAACATTTTGTCGATTCGCAAGCCAGAACGAGACTCCTTCATCATAAAGTAGCCTTTTGAAAAGCACTTAGGCACGATGTTTTAAATATTATATTATAATATTTTTGAAAGGAAATTGTAAATAACGTTACTCTCGAATGAAAAGTAGAAGTGCTGACCTCAACAAGTTTCAGAAAAGGCAGCAAAAATCTTACCATTACGGATCTATGCGGGTACGAAAACATGTCGTCCTCAATTTAAAAATAGCCATCCCCGTGCTCTCCCACGCGTGACACGAGGAAGTAGTACCTACATCAGTGGCTTGCTCACAATCACCTGTATTAATACCGACGTAGGGTCACAAATATCTTTTGTATGTAAAATAATATTGCAAAGCGCTTGTTCACGTTTAGATGTGGAATTAAGAGAAGATATTGATTATTAGGCCGAGATTTATAACGTGACTTAGTTAGTATATGCTTTGGCCTCGTATTATTTGATAACCTATACAGCATGTACCTTTCCAAAAGACGTGGTTTTATTTAACTAGCTTCTGCCAGCAGCTTCGTAATGTACATATAAACCTTCCTCTTGAATCTCTTTGTAAAGTGATGAAAACCACATTAAAATCCGTTGCGTAGTTTCAAAGGTCTAAGCGTACAGACACGAAATAGGAATATGTTTTATATTATGTAAAGAACTGGATTTTTTTAGGATTACGTTGTTGGTCCTATAGAAAATTGTCCAGTTTAATGATCTCTACATACCCTAAAGAGCGCACCGACCTTCTGTTGCTTATCGAAGCGTGGCGGCTCTGGCTGGAATGGGTGGCTTGTGCGCTAATTTCGCATTATTAAAACAAATACACATTTAAAAAATATAGAATACATTGTACGTTCAATAAAACATGTACTTTAGTTAATAAAAAAAACTAATGAACTTCCGTGAAGTATATAGGGGTTTATTTTGTTTTATTTATTAGAGATTACTTTCGATTTTTTTCTATTAAGAAAACTAGAAGTAGTATTTTAAAGTGTTACACTTCATAGAGTGAATACTTAAATATACCAAAGTGTAAAAACGATTACTTCTGAGTGAATCCTTTAATCATCATCATCATCATCATTTCAGCCGAAAGACGTCCACTGCTGGACATAGGCCTCCCCCAAGCACCGCCAATTCGACCGGTTTTGTGCTTCCCGCATCAAGCGGGAAGAATCCTTAAATGTCAATACATATTAATTGCATACTCGTAAATAAAGGTTAAGTAATAACGATGCAACAAGGGATCAAACGAAAGTAATTATTTCGCAAATCCCTCTGGGCGGTCTTAAATTATACCACATCGTTTCTGACACAAGCTGTATATTGTAATCCCATCAAAAACATAAATGTGAAATGAGAGCCAAGTTCAATATTATGATATATGCCTTGGTTGTTGACTTCAACGACAAAAGAAGTGAGATCTAAATGGGTGCCAAGTTTAATGGTCAGTCCTGAAATTTATTTATATCTACATTAAATATCATTTCTTCTTATAACTTAGGATAATATATTGTAGCCTAAGGTCTGAGTTGGCTAGTTTTCATATACGAATTATTATGTTCGATGGCTAGTTTCTACCATCAAGCCAAATTTTCGGAATAATAAAATAAGAACCGACAAGTAACAGGTTTAGAACTTGCGAAAGCTATAAAATAATTCGTATATCTCACGGTCACTATATGATCCCCTAAGCCATTCCTTTCCGGCGTGTCTAGTCACATCTGCCTTGTAAATACGTTTTGTAAGCCGTTCTTTAGTCATCCTCTCAACATGACCAAACCATCTAAGCATTAATTCCAGATGTATGAACCTAAACGAGACAAAATGAATATGTGAGGATCGCAGCAGGTAGCGTTCCGTAAGGCGTAAGTTTATGTATGTTGTAAATTATATGTTCGAGCCGTTTAGGGTTGAAACGCTATGACCATGGGGTCCGAGTGCTCACTTAGTTTTTCGAGACATTGCTAAGCGGCAAGTCGATTCTTCACGTGACCAACTGGCTTATTTTTTGACCAAAGAATCACCATTGCCATACAACGTGGCAATTCTGCCAGCTTTTTGGGCAATTTTCCTGTTAACTTTCAATTTTTTTGAAGACCTGTGATTCTTTTTTTGATATACTTGTACGTTAAGCTTTTAAATTATATCAGTATTTTAAGATAATTAAAGTTCTAACAGTTAAATTATGTCGCGCACTGTCAGATAATAGTGTAAAATTTAGCTCACTAGAAACTATGTCGCCAGAATTTAGTATCAGACACTCAAAATTCACAGCCTGGCCATTAGACCTTCATCGTTAATTTACGTGATTGTAAGGGAAGACTTTCATCAAAACTAATAGCACTCAAAGTGGAAATTAAAATGAGAAATGTAGACCATTTATAACTTTCCTTGGCGCGTAGATGCTGTGATGGACGGTTCAGCTAAAATATTTAAACTTATCTAGACTATGTCTGACAGAGAATCAGAATTTAGGAATAGGTACTTTGTATTATTTAAACTAAAACAATGTTCGTAGTGGTATTACATTGTAAAATGAGACAATATTTTTGAATTATAAAGCCGTGTTTAGACAACATGAAAAGGGCGAGTTTTTTAATTAAGCTTCAATGTAATTTGCAATTATTGTAAATGATAAAAGTCTTTCATGTTTGTCAAGTGTGTCTTATATGTTTTCCTAGTAAATAAATATCGAATTAAATCCTCCTGATAACAGCGTCCTACAAGCGATGCTTTAATATTGAAATCACTAAGCAAAAACATTCTAAACAGCGTCGTTTATTTTCAGTTAAACATTATACAGCACCTATCAAATCATGACCGCCATCAACATAAACGAGAACGATTCCTTAAAGCTGGGAACAGCCATTTTAATTTAAACCACCCCATCACCTTTAAGGAGTTCAAACAGTCCCAAACCGTTTAACGGGAGAACTTTTGTTATTTCAATGTGCGTTAAAAAATCTACCAGGCGCCCATAAAGATAAAGATCTCTCGCCAACGTTAACACATGCAAATTTGCTTATCGACACATGATATGATATGTAAAATATGCACAAGAGCACCGTCGGGCCGAGCTTTCAAATGCGAGGAGCAATTTACATTTTTACCTCGCTTCGCTACCATTGTTGCCATTACGGAGTTTTCCGAGGCTCTAATCCTGAATATGAAAGGAAATATATAAAACTCCTCTTCCATATTTCCTTTAAAGTGACGGAAAGCTGCTTATCCTGCATTCAGGAAGTACTAGGAAATCATACAAAGAAAAGATATAAGCGAGTCTTAAATGTAGTAATGTGTTCGTTTTTATGTTGTTGTAATCATAATCCTATTCTGCCCTTTGCGAAGGTTGATCGAAATTTTCGTATAATGTTAAATAAGTAGGAATACACTATATAAATAAATATTCGACAGTTTAAAAGGTATTACCATGGCGGTACGATAATGTCAAGGAAAGACATTGAGTTATAATTTACAATCGCCAAGAGAGATAAGTTACTAGGGCCGTCGAATATAGTTGAAGTTTAGTAAGAAACTGATAAATATTTTCGAATGAAAATTATTTTGACTAATTAATTGTTTGTTTAATCTTAACGTGCGTAAGATAGAATTAAAGCGGTTATAAATGAAGAGTTTTTACAAAGCGATAAAATTTCGAGAACAATATAGTGAACTTTTGTCAAAATGTACTTACATACATATATAAACTCACATCTTCCCATGAGGGTAGGCAGAAAACTACAGAGCGCCAGCTGCTAAGATGTTTACATATTCATTTTGCCCCGTTTACATTTATACATTCTGGTCACACGTACGTGTCATTTATCATAAGGTCCCAATAATCAGGCAAATTAATTACAGCGACTAAGTTTAGGCCTAGACAGATATGATCATAACTTATAACGGGCCTTCCTTAAATAACTGATATGGCTAAATTAAGTACATACCGAACTAAAACAATTTGTCACTTGTGTGATTTATCTATGGAGAATTTATGAAGTGGATACAGTTTCAAATTGGCGATTAATCTTACGGCTTGAATACACAGCTTGAAGGATTTATGAAGGGATTGCTGCATTGATTAGTGACTATCTTCATAGCTATTCATAAACATACGACAGGTTAAAGGCTCCCGTAAAGAGGCGCGAAGCGTCTTTCGTAGAACAATTTCTATGAAAACTGAATGGAAATTGTTCTACAAGAGTCGAGTTGCGCTGTCGCATCGCGTCTATCTGAACAGCCTTTAATCGTATCGAAAATGGTACATTTCGTTAAGCTGGTTTGCATTGCTCCTGACAGCAAACAGCTGTCAGGCAAAATATCGATCGTCTGTTTGTGAGCAGCTTTTAGTAGACTCCTACTAAATATAACATATATTGTTGTTAAAACGTATCGAAAAGTTGTAAATAGCTAAGCTTAACTTTTATGAATGCAATTGAAGATATATGAAAGTAAACGAAGGTAAAGGATATAAGAATCGTACAGACGCCAGCACATCGAGCTACTACAATCTGTCAAATATCTTCAATAGATTTTCAACTTTATCGCTAAAGCATTAGGTTCAAGGTTGATTGGGAGAATTTGCAGTTTCAGGTACCTTGATTTGCTGGCGTATGTACAAGGTGATTGTACTGAAGTTTTTCTCTGCTGCCCTTGGAAGGAGCGGCGAGTATATGTGTGTATGTAAATGATAAAAGACATCACACCTACTACAATACATATCAATTCCTTTAAATAAATATGCATATATGTTTTTCTTCTAGACAGTTCAAGTGTATAATGCAATACAAAGGATAAAGTTCGGTTTTACCACTTATCCCACTTCTGATTATTAACGCAATCATTGTTACGTATCCGAAATTTTAATCTCAGTACCTACAAGCCAGGGCAAACCTTAACTATACTCAGTGTACCCCATTGTCCATAGCCAAAGCTAAGTATACTCTCTAGAACTGTAGAATCAGACAATTTTCGTGCAAACTACGACAATTACCGGCAGTGTTATCGTCCAGGTTGGTGAGTTTAATAGGATTGTCATTAGAATACAAAGTGGATGCTGCTACCATCGACCTGATAATATCTACCACTAATCGGGCCGTAATTGTGAGGGGAGGGCTTTTTTATCTGAGGCCATACTGTCTCTGCTTATAGGAGACGTGATAAAGAAACGGACGTTAAAAGTGTTATTAATTGCTACTACAGAGTACTTAACAGTAATTTAAAATGAAAGTCAAATAATTTCAAATCGGCACATAAAAACCACTTTTCAACGTCGTTTTGCAAAAACAAAAGAATCGTTCCTAGTTGCTTCGTCTGAAAGGTAGTTTCTTATGGAGAGGGATGAGGAAGAAAGTCCATCGTTACTCTAATGTAATAATAAATTAAAATGTTTTACATTATTTTGTATACATTAATAATATAATTATATGTAAAAACGATGCACCTAGAATAAAAATACTATTACACAATAGGTAAAAGAGAAATAAAATAAAGCACAACAATTTAATTATGTGATAGATAGATAGATAGAGACACTTAGTGCTCACGTATTTACAAATATTGAAATAATTGCAGTTAAATTAGCGTTTACTTTTTACTATAACAAAAAAGCCGTAGATTTACTCACTACAAATTAACCGTTACGTACTTCTTCATATTTCAGATGCTCTTAAATGTTCCAGAGACCTACAGTTCCGCATAGCAAGAAAAAATATCTGTAAGTATTTCATCTTTTAAAACACTCTCAACGATTCAAAAGTGAGAAGTACGCGAATTTACATAGTAACATTTTTGCGGTATTACTGTTGATATTACAGCGGAAATACGTCGCGGGAAACGCTCAGGGGAATGTCTAGCTCGTACTCGGCGACAATGACTTTCGGCGACGATGACACCTCTAATGAAAATTGGCTATCGTCTGCGCTTTTAACTCCCATGTGAACGCAGCTTTATGTACGAGATGACACTCAGGAAAATGTTGCTAGAGTAAATATTTTATTTTAGAATTATTTTTATTTTAAATGGCAAACTTTTTTATAACACGTAAAAAACGAGACGTAAAAAATCCGATGTGTTTTTATTGCTTCTGAAAATAAAATGTAGCTTAAAGTTTTCCGTCTTTGCCAAATAAACCGTGGTGAAACGAATTCCCTGACATTTTAACGTTTGAATGCCATTTCTCACGTCAATAACGTTACATAACTTCCTACCTAACTCTGGTTACCGGCCAATATCTCACGCTCCCACATGTTTCCTAATAAAAGAGATATCACCTGCCAAAGCGACTATCTAGTTGTTTCTCCTAACATTATGTTTTATTCAAAGGAAAGTGCGAAGCGGTCAATAAAAACGTGGGTGTGTCATATTTATATATCGCTTGGGGAATTCGAGTGACTCACAAAGTCACAACGTGTGGGAAGACGTTCTTTAGGAATTAAGTTTAATATATTTGATAATTACTGATATTTTTATTTATTATTGGGCTCAGAAAAATTAGTATACACTTTAAGAAAATTGTTTTAAACCATTCGTCGAACAAACAATTTCTTTTAAACTTTCATACATGAACTGACGCCGTCTTTCTATTGGAGAGGCAGAAACTATAGAACGCTACCTGCTACGATCCTTACATAATCCTTTTGCCTCATACATCTGTCATACTTACGTCTCATACAAGCACGTTGGTTGCGAGTACTACGTAACTAACCTGTCTGAAGAACATCACCAATAAGGGCGTCCCTTCCTGACGTTTCCACTCACGTCTGCCTTGTAAATAATCCTATAATACCTACCTATCCTAGAATACCTTTTGTAAGCCGCTTTTCTTTTAAAGTTCTTTCTACCTTGGTCGAGTGGACCTGTTCCGACATTCACGACATATTATAAGTTGGGATCACCAAGTACATACAGGGCAATCCATTGATATGGGTTAGTATTAACATTCTGAAAAATGAGGAGTTTACTATGTCGATCGTATTTACCCAAAAATTGGTTTTCAAACTTGACAAGTATTTTTTTTCCATAAAAATTCGGCTATGGTCAACCGATTTTATGCTTTGTTTAGTCATAACGGAAGGCCAATGAAAATGTTTTGATTCTAGAAGTACCCCCAACATAATCATTTATTATTACTAGTGGTCGTCTAGCTGTAAAAATTTCACGATGATTTTCTTTTCATTACTTTTCACATATAAAAATATAACCTTTCTGCATTCTTTCTCCATGTAAACTTGAACTGTGCCCAATTTCATACCCCTCATCCGCGTAATTTCCGTAAAAGGGGGTACAAAGTTTAATAGCATTTCAATAGCGCAGTGGAAGATATTATGGTAGGGTCCAGGAGACAAGAGTGGCTAGCGAAACTAGTCCGCCGTACGCAGAGCAGACAATCAAATCAAACAACTCACCTACAATACAACAAAAGAACTTACCTGTTGGTTGAAGGACACTGCTTCTGGGGTTACCTGGAGTTATGTATGTAAGTGAGTGTATATGTATCGTGTTGTGACGTTACGAGTATTCTTCAGGTTACAATCCGCTGCAATAAGGCTGGAGGCAATCACAGAATGCGGTCTTCAAATCACTCGTTCCCAATAGCGTCACTTTCACTTGACCTTCAAACTATTTCAACAAGATATATCCAAAACCCGTGTAATGGTACCAAATTGGGGTTATTTACAATCAAAGCAATTGGATCACGACTAATTGTCACAAACGGATCGATTTAAAAGGATTAATTTCAACAAACGCGTCGCGGGGTTCCAAAAGGCGACGGACTTTTTTCAAGCGCCAAATCAAGAGAGAAGTGTCAAGTGTCAAAATCAAACTGTCAAGTCAGATGTCATTCCGTTCGGGCGGCGCGTTCCGAAGGCGCATAGAGTAACAAAGTGTTCGGTCCGAAACATCTACCCCCCCCGGACGGGCCTTCCCGTCCGCTAATCACTTGGCAATCCCGACAAGGTTGCGTTTTATCAGTCCACTTGACGCGCTGCTGGAGGATGTGCAAATACTCCAAGCTCCAACGCTTCCAAAACTCTGAGCGAGCTGCTGCACCAACTGAAACCGCGATAGCCAATTTTGGCTCACATCGACAAGAGGGTGCTCCGGCAGGGCGACAAGTGGCTGTCAAATCAAAAAATGGCCCAGGGTCAGGGCCTCCAAGACGTTCAGGTCCGAAGACAGCGGGCACAATGGACGCGAGTTCAATACAGCTTCAAAACGGCAAAATACCGTAGCTAACTCCTTAAAGGTGAGAACGGTGTCTCCCAACAATCTGCGCCAGAGTCCCTGTGCCGCTTTCACCGCGGCCTCAAAAATACCCCCCCAATGGGGGCAGCCTGGCGGGTCAAAACAATAACAAACAACAAAAACAACCAAACAACAATAACAACCAAACAACAACAACAATTTAACCAAATGGCCCTCCTTAGGCAACAAAAAGGGGTGACGGACCCTATAAGGAAGGCTAGAGTGACTCAACCGTCAAAAACCAAACAACAAAAGACCCGTATCGTCCAAAAGGGGTTCAACTTACTAACGGCTCCCGACAATTTCCAAAACTCTCGCTGCAGAATGGCCAACAGCGCATTGCAACTGGCATGCGAGTTCATAATGTGACGATCAGTCACCAAAAATTTAACAACAACAAACAACAATTCAACAATTTGTCGAGGGAGCTAAATCGACTCAACAAAAAATCAGGGTCCTTCGTTCCAACAGCGAGCACCTTGAGCCCGGGCAAAGGACCCGACATCAAGACTGGCATTCGAGGTCAATCATCCTCGGGGTGAGTCAGCCAGTCTGGTCCCCACCATAGGGGGTGAGCAATCAAGCGGGGTGCCATGCACCCACGTGAGGCCACGGCGCCTGGGTTCAAATCTCCAGGCAAGTGCCTCCAAATCAAAGGCGTATCAAAATTTTGAATCTGGGACACTCAGTACGCAACAAAGACCTCCAAAGAGTGGACGGACGTCTTCAACCAACACAAAACAATTTGACTGTCCGTCCAGGCGTAAGAAGCCCGAATGTCCACAGTTCCACCCAAAGTGTGAGCAACGTGGTTCAATAGACGCACAAGACGCGCCGCCCCTGACAATTCTAACTTAGGGATGATCAGTGCCGTCCGGAGGGGGGCCACCTTGCTCTTGGCCAAGACCAGTGACAAATTCACCTGGCCTGTTGCGCAGACGGTGCGCAAACAAACAACAGCTGCATAACCGTGCGAAGACGCATCACAAACAAGGGTAGCAGTGTAGCTCCCAGGGGGGAGGATAGCGCGGGGTAACACGACCTCGTTGACTGCAGGGAGTGCGGATACAAATTGGAGCCAATCTTCCAACACGGTTTCCCGAATTGGCTCGTCCCAGCCAAGTCCCGCAGTCCAAAGGCGCTCAAGAAAACAATTTTGCCCAAAACAATACAAACAAACAACAAAACAATAGACAAAAGGCAACCCTGGGCTCCCATGTCCATAATGACACGGACCTTAACAGAGTCCCCCGTGGGCCCCCAGACCTGACCGATGCCGTTGGCAACAAAACCGTGTCGATCTGAGGGGTACCTTAGCGGGAGCCACGCGCCATCGCTGGAAGGGCATATCCCACCGGATGCCTGAATGGCGGGGGGCGTGACTCCAACCGGGGACGTTCCGCCAATGGAGGGGAGGGAAGGCGGTGCTGGTCTGGCCAGCGGTGCCTAGCAACAATTGCGTAATCGCCTTTACGCGGGGAGACCAAATGGCGGTCGCGCGGCTCCCGATCAACTTGCGCGGGGGGTGGAGTGCGGCGCTCAAAATTGCGGGCCTCTCCCCGGTTCTGAACCGGCGAGGCAGAAGCCCGGTGACCAACTCCATGGTACCCCCCCGTACGCGAACCCTCATCAGAGGCCGGTCTACCAGCGTGGTTCGCGTTAGCGCACAATATGTCCAAATGGGACCCCCTACAAATTCTACAAGGGCGGGGGTTGGGGCAGTCCCGATGGAAGTGAGCCCCCAAACAAGAGAAGCACATGCGGCGTGCATTGGCAATTCGGCGGCGGGCACTCACGTGCAATTTCAAAAAGGCCGCGCAAGTTGCCATGCCATGCCCCGTGTCCCTACAAAACTCACAACCAAGACGACTCTGGGTGCCAGCAAAACGAGCGGCGGGGCGACCATCAACAGGTCCGCGAGCCCTAGTCCGTCCCTGGTCTCGTGGCCGGGAAGACGGCTGGCATGACTCAGTGGCAACGCCAGAGTTGTCCACAAACCGACACTCATCCTCCAAAAATTGGACGAGGTCATCAAATGGGGGGAGATGTGTGACACTATCCCCACCATACTTTTGCTCGAAACGAGCCCTCAAATCGGCAGGAAACCGTTGCAGCACAACGTGCACCAAAAGGTAAGACCAATGGTCCACCGGCAAGTCCAATTGCTTTAAAGCGTTGGTCGCTGCCACCAACGGGTTCAACAGGTCAGTACGCAATGCTGACAATCCAGTAATGACCGGTAACCCCAAAATCAATTCAATATGAACGTCAGCCAAACAACGTTTATTTTAGTACCGCCGGGTGAGTAGCTCCACAGCGGTAGAGTAGGCTGAGTCAGTCAACGACAGATGCTGTACCAAGGCTCGGGCCTCACCTTCTAGGACAGACAACAAATAGGCCAAGTTTTGGGCGGGTCTGAGGTCCGAGCGTGCATCAACCAAACTTTCAAACAGGTTTTGGAAACCTAACCAGTGGTCCAGACGACCGTCAAAGTGTGGCAGTTCCAAAGTAGGCAGTCTACTCAATAGTCCGGGACCTGAAACAACCGAGGTCTCCGGTTTGACCTGGACAGGTGTCCGGCTCTCCAATATTTCCCGAGCACGTTGACCAATGACATCCCCCAGGTCCAAGATCTGGTCATAGTCAGCAAGGACCTTGTCACGTGCTGCCTGATCCAGCTTTTCCAGAGCCACATCACAAATGTACTCGTTGTAGCGAGTAAGCAGAGCATCAACGTTGCCGAGTCTCACGTTCAACTGCTCGAACCGAGCCAGAGTGACCGCTTCAAGATCCAGGCGCTCAGCGGTTGCTGCAGCTGAAGTGAACCACCGTAGCTGTGTGGTCAATCTACTGATTGCCTCTCTCACCGCTTTGTGTGCCATTGCACAAACAATACAATTCAAATAAACCAAATAATTAAATAATCAAATAACAAAGTTCAATCAATCAATTACAAAATAACTACAAGCAAACAATCAAACTACCAAACTGACTTATCAGCAACTCAAGAAATAACAATATATTGGTTTCAATTCAATTCAACAATAAACTTTTATTTTAATTCAAACCCAATATCAACGTTCAAAATTCTATTTCATATTCAATTCAAATATTCAAATTCTAATCCAATTCCAAATGTTAAGTTCACAAACCACTGTGTGGTACAACAATAATGAACCTTTATTCCAACTCAAAACAATGGTAATACTCAAAAATGCCAATTTCAAATATTAATTTTCACAAACAACCATATTGATGGTACAAACTCAATATTTCAATGTCTTCCTGACATTCAATACAACAGAGATCAGACACAAAAAGGGGCTACAACAAGGGGCTGCAAAACAGCCCAATCCAATCCACTTTATTAGCCCGGCTGACCTTGGCAACATCAAGTTACCCGTCTCAATAAATTTAAACAAATTATTTCAAATAACAATTAATTACCATTAACAAACATTTACAGCGAATTACTACTTCCCTTATAGAGACTGCCAAGTAATTAGCCTACTGTAAATTACCAATTTGTTGGTTATATGTTGTTGAGTCCCGAACGATTTGTTTACTCTATGCGCCTACGTTTCTAAACGAGTAACAGAGTGACATCTCGCTTGACAGTTTGACGTTGACACTTGACAGCTCTCTTGATTTGCCGCTAAAGAAGCGTGGTTCGCCTGTTGAGTTCCGCGACGCTTTGTTGAAATCAGCTCTTAACCGGTCGTTTTTGGTGGACAATGGACCATGACCCAGTTGTTTGAGTTAATTACCCCTATCTTGGTGTAATAACACGGGTTCATTTGTTGGAAATATCGCGATAAATAGTTTGAAGGTCAAATCAAAGTGACGCTATTGTGAATGAGTGATTTGAAGACCGCATGCTGTGACCTCCTCCGGCCTAATTGGAAGCGGAATCTAACCTGAAGAATACTCGTAACGTCACCACACAATACAGATACACTCACTTACATACAGAACTCCAGGTTGGCACCAGAGCAGTGTCCTTCAACCATGAGGTAAGTGCCTTTGTTTGTATATTGTACCTTGTACTTGTATTGTCTGCTCCGCGTACGGCGGACAGTACGCTAGCCACTCTTGTCTCTAGAGCCCCACGATTATAACTCTTCCACTGCGCACTTGAAATCGTATTGTACGGGGTCTAGTCTGGCAGTGTACATTTTTGGTATGCAGAGGCGTGGTTTTAACCTACAAAACCACCAAATTGGTAATTTTACAGTAGGCTAATTACTTGGCAGTCTCTATAAGGGAAGTAGTAATTCGCTGTAAATATTTGTTATCGGTAATTAATTGTTTGTTTGAAATAATTTGGAATTTATTGAGTCGAGTAACTCATATTGCCGGGGGTCAACCAGGTTTGCATATATGCTTCAGAGTTGGTTAGATTGAGCTATGCTATAACCTCTTGTTGTTGTTATTTGACCTCTGTTGTATTGAATGTCAGGAAGACATTAAAATATTGAGTTTGTACCATTGATATGGTTATTTGTGAAAATTAATATTTGAAAAATTATTGGCATTTTTGAGTATTACCATTGTTTTGAGTTGGAATAAAGGATTATTATTGTTGTACCATTAACAAAGTGGTTTGTGAACTTAACATTTGGAATTGGATTGGAATTTGAATATTTGAATTGAATTGTGAAATAGAATTTTGAACGTTGATATTGGGTTTGAATTAAAATAAAAGTTTATTGTTGAATTGAATTGAAACCAATTTAATGTTATTTCTTGAGTTGCTGATTAGTCAGTTTGGTAGTTTGATTGTAGTTATTTTGTAATATATTGTTTGAACTTTGTTACTTAATTATTTTGTTTGGTATATTGAATTGTATTGTTTGTGCAATGGCATACAAAGCGGTGAGAAAGGCAATCAGTGGATTGACCACACAGCTGCGGTGGTTCGCTTCAGCTGCAGCGACCGCTGAGCGCCAGGATCTTGAGGGGATCACTCTTGCTCGGTTCGAGCAGTTGAACGTGAGACTCGGCAACGTTGATGCTCTGCTTACCCGCTACAACCAGTACATTTGTGAAGTGGATTTGGAAGTGCTGGATCAGGCAGCACGTGACAAGGTCCTTGCTGACTACGACCAGATCTTGGACCTGGGGGATGTCATTGGTCAACGTGCTCGGGAAATATTGGAGAGCCGGACACCTGTCCAGGTCAAACCGGAGACCTCGGTTGTTTCAGGTCCCGGACTATTGAGTAGACTGCCTACTTTGGAACTGCCACATTTTGACGGTCGTCTGGACCACTGGTTAAGTTTCCAAAACCTGTTTGAAAGTTTGGTTGATGCACGCTCGGACCTCAGACCCGCCCAAAAGTTGGCCTATTTGTTGTCCGTCCTGGAAGGTGAGGCCCGAGCCTTGGTGCAGCATCTGTCTTTGACTGACTCAGCCTACCCTACCGCTGTGGAGCTACTCACCCGGCGGTACCAAAATAAACGTTGTTTGGCTGACGTTCATATTGGATTGATTTTGGGGTTACCGGTCATTACTGGATTGTCAGCATTGCGTACTGACCTGTTGAACCCGTTGGTGGCAGCGACCAACGCTTTAAAGCAATTGGACTTGCCGGTGGACCATTGGTCTTACTTTTTGGTACATGTTGTGCTGCAACGGCTTCCTGCCGATTTGAGGGCTCGTTTCGAGCAAAAGTATGGTGGGGATAGTGTCACACATCTCCCCCCATTTGATGACCTCGTCCAATTTTTGGAGGATGAGTGTCGGTTTGTGGACAACTCTGGCGTTGCCACTGAGTCATGCCAGCCGTCTTCCCGGCCACGAGACCAGGGACGGACTAGGGCTCGCGGGCCTGTTGATGGTCGCCCCGCCGCTCGTTTTGCTGGCACCCAGAGTCGTCCTGGTTGTGAGTTTTGTAGGGACACGGGGCATGGCATGGCAACTTGCGCGGCCTTTTTGAAGTTGCACATGAGTGCCCGCCGCCGAATTGCCAAAGCACGCCGCATGTGCTTCTCTTGTTTGGGGGCTCACTTCCATAGGGACTGCCCCAACCCCCGCCCTTGTAGAATTTGTAGGGGGTCCCATTTGGACATATTGTGCGCTAACGCGAACCACGCTGGCAGACCAGCCTCTGATGAAGGTTCGCGTACGGGGGGGTACCATGGAGTTGGTCACCGGGCTTCTGCCTCGCCGGTTCAGAACCGAGGAGAGGCCCGCAATTTTGAGCGCCGCACTCCACCCCCCGCGCAAGTTGATCGGGAGCCGCGCGACCGCCATTTGCTCTCCCCGCGTAAAGGCGATTACGCAATTGTTGTTAGGCACCGCTGGCCAGACCAGCACCGCCTTCCCTCCCCTCCTTTGGCGGAACGTCCCCGGTTGGAGTCACGCCCCCCGCCATTCAGGCCTCCGGTGGGATATGCCAATCCAGCGATGGCGCGTGGCTCGGGACACCGCGCGGACGAGGAGTTTGGCCTCCATCCTCGTCGCGAGGGACTTGAGCTTGGGTGCGGAGCCTGGGTGTGCGGCGATCGGTCGCCGCCCAGGCATTGTTAGGACATTGGCGCCTGCCCCGCTAAGGTACCCCTCAGATCGACACGGTTTTGTTGCCAACGGCATCGGTCAGGTCTGGGGGCCCACGGGGGACTCTGTTGTGGTCCGTGTCATTATGGACATGGGAGCCCAGGGTTGCCTTTTGTCTATTGTTTTGTTGTTTTGTTTGTATTGTTTTGGGCAAAATTGTTTTCTTGAGCGCCTTTGGACTGCGGGACTTGGCTGGGACGAGCCAATTCGGGAAACCCTGTTGGAAGATTGACTCCAATTTGTATCCGCACTCCCTGCAGTCAACGAGGTCGTGTTACCCCGCGCTATCCTCCCCCCTGGGAGCTACACTGCTACCCTTGTTTGTGATGCGTCTTCGCACGGTTATGCAGCTGTTGTTTGTCTGCGCACCGTCTGCGCAACAGGCCAGGTGAATTTGTCACTGGTCTTGGCCAAGAGCAAGGTGGCCCCCTCCGGACGGCACTGACCACCCCTAAGTTGAATTGTCAGGGGCGGCGCGTCTTGTGCGTTTATTGAACCACGTTGCTCACACTTTGGGTGGAACTGTGGACATTCGGGCTTCTTACGCCTGGAAGGACAGTCAATTGTTTTGTGTTGGTTGAAGACGTCCGTCCACTCTTTGGAGGTCTTTGTTGCGTACCGAATGTCCCAGATTCAAAATTTTGATACGCCTTTGATTTGGAGGCCCTTGCCTGGAGATTTGAACCCAGGCGCCGTGGCCTCACGTAGGTGCATGGCACCCCGCCTGTTTGCTTACCCCCTATGCTGGGGACCAGACTGGCTGACTCATCCCGAGGATGATTGGCCTCGATCGCCAGTCTTGATGTCGGGTCCTTTGCCCGGGCTCAAGGTGCTCGCTGTTGGAACAAAGGACCCTGAGTTTGTTGAGTCGATTTGGCTCTCTCGACAAATTGTTGGATTGTTTTTTTTTGTTGTTGAATTGTTGGTGACTGATCGTCACATTATGAACTCGCATGCCGGTTGCAATGCGCTGTTGGCCATTCTGCAGCGAGAGTTTGGATATTGTCGGGAGCCGTTATTAAGTTGAACCCCTTTTTGGACGATACGGGTCTTTTGTTGTTTGGTTGTTGACGGTTGAGTCACTCTAGCCTTCCTTATGGGGTCCGTCACCCCCTTTTGTTGCCTAGGGAGGGCCGTTTGGTTGAATTGTTGTTGTTGTTGTTGTTTGGTTGTTATTGTTGTTTGGTTGTTTTGTTGTTTGTTATTGTTTTGACCCGCCAGCCTGCCCCCATTGGGGGGGTATTTTGAGGCCGCGGTGAAGGCGGTTAGGGACTCTGGCGCAGATTGTTGGGAGACACCGTTCTCACCTTTAAGGAGTTAGCTACGGTATTTTGCCGCATTGAAGCTGTATTGAACTCGCGTCCATTGTGCCCGCTGTCTTCGGTCCCGAACGTCTTGGAGGCCCTGACCCCGGGCCATTTTTTGATTTGACAGCCACTTGTCGCTCTGCCGGAGCACCCTTTTGTCGATGTGAGCCAAAATTGGCTATCGCGGTTTCAGTTGGTGCAGCAGCTCGCTCAGAGTTTTGGTAGCGTTGGAGCTTGGAGTATTTGCACATTCTCCGGCAGCGCGTCAGGTGGACTGATAACGCGCAACCTTGTCGGGATTGCCAAGTGATTAGCGGACGGGAAGGCCCGTCCGGGGGGGGGTAGATGTTGAGTCCCGAACGATTTGTTTACTCTATGCGCCTACGTTTCTAAACGAGTAACAGAGTGACATCTCGCTTGACAGTTTGACGTTGACACTTGACAGCTCTCTTGATTTGCCGCTAAAGAAGCGTGGTTCGCCTGTTGAGTTCCGCGACGCTTTGTTGAAATCAGCTCTTAACCGGTCGTTTTTGGTGGACAATGGACCATGACCCAGTTGTTTGAGTTAATTACCCCTATCTTGGTGTAATAACACGGGTTCATTTGTTGGAAATATCGCGATAAATAGTTTGAAGGTCAAATCAAAGTGACGCTATTGTGAATGAGTGATTTGAAGACCGCATGCTGTGACCTCCTCCGGCCTAATTGGAAGCGGAATCTAACCTGAAGAATACTCGTAACGTCACCACACAATACAGATACACTCACTTACATACAGAACTCCAGGTTGGCACCAGAGCAGTGTCCTTCAACCATGAGGTAAGTGCCTTTGTTTGTATATTGTACCTTGTACTTGTATTGTCTGCTCCGCGTACGGCGGACAGTACGCTAGCCACTCTTGTCTCTAGAGCCCCACGATTATAACTCTTCCACTGCGCACTTGAAATCGTATTGTACGGGGTCTAGTCTGGCAGCGTACATATGTCTTATAACCACGCTCTGCTACCAAAATATGTACGCTGCCAGACTAGACCCCTACAATAGCATTTCAATAGCGCAGTGGAAGATATTATGGTGGGGTCCAGGAGACAAGAGTGGCTAGCGAAACTAGTCCGCCGTACGCGGAGCAGACAATCAAATCAAACAACTCACCTACAATACAACAAAAGAACTTACCTGTTGGTTGAAGGACACTGCTTCTGGGGTTACCTGGAGTTATGTATGTAAGTGAGTGTATATGTATCGTGTTGTGACGTTACGAGTATTCTTCAGGTTACAATCCGCTGCAATAAGGCTGGAGGCAATCACAGCATGCGGTCTTCAAATCACTCGTTCCCAATAGCGTCACTTTCACTTGACCTTCAAGCTATTTCAACAAGATATATTCAAAACCCGTGTTATGGTACCAAATTGGGGTTATTTACAATCAAAGCACGACTAATTGTCACAAACGGATCGATTTAAAAGGATTAATTTCAACAAACGCGTCGCGGGGTTCCAAAAGGCGACGGACTTTTTTCAAGCGCCAAATCAAGAGAGAAGTGTCAAGTGTCAAAATCAAACTGTCAAGTCAGATGTCATTCCGTTCGGGCGGCGCGTTCCGAAGGCGCATAGAGTAACAAAGTGTTCGGAAACAGTACCTGTTTCGTTTTAATGTCCGTTTTATTTATTTCTTCTCGAAAGTTTCTCGGTCATAGTTATTAGTATTGTGAGTTGTAAAATAAAAAAATAATATAAATCAACTGTTTTATTGTATGCTTGCCTGTGTGTGTGTGAGTTTTGTACTCATTCCAATGAAAGATCTTGATATGCACAACATACATAATTTCAAAATGGTTGCTTGTAATTAATCTGCTTTTAAAATCATATTACACAAATAATAAGTACACTGACAGTCATCATCATCACCATCATTTCAGCCGAAAGACAACCACTACTGGACACAGGCCTCCCTAAATTTGGGGGGGTTTATCATAAACACCACGCTTGACAGGCGGGTTGGAACAGTACGGTGGTAAAATGCATAGAGAACGCTGCTGCCCATTCTCTAGTTAGTCTCTTAGTCGCCTCTTCGATACCCAAGGGGAAAGAATGTGATGGTGCTATTCATTACGTCTGGTACCACATGTAACAGGTAATTGATAGTTTAGTTTAATTGTTTATTTTTCACTTCAGGTTACTAACATCAATTTAGACCTCTTGTACTTGGAGTTCCTGCATCACAAGAGCCAACTAATTGTTTTCCATTACGTAGTAGTAAACTTTTACTTCCTAAAACAACTAAAAATACAATATTTCGAAAGGTTTTAGTAATCCAAATTCGATCCCACAAATCTAGAAGTAGAATTTACTCCACACACGTATATAAAATGGGTAAAAAATATCTGTTTCGAATTTAGTATTCCGACGCTCACTCGGCTCGATCGTCACATTAAACTAATACCCTATAAATCGTGTGTTGTCTGTACTCCACTAAATTACATACAGACCGTCCAGGATAACTTGATATGCGGCGAAACATACTGAAGCTTTATAAGCTGTTAAATTCTTCCCGAATTCCCGAATTTACGATCACTATATTAAGTATATGGACTAGACACCATAGAACACCACACACTCCATTCATTGTGTAGAGAAATAAATATGAATGTTTACCACTTTATTACGTTTTTTAGAAAAATCACTACATAGTATAAAACAAAGACGCTTCTTTCTGTCTGTCCCTATGTATGCTTAGATCTTTAAAGTGCGCAACGGATTTTGATGCGATTTTTTTTAATAGATAGTGTGATTCAAGAGGCAGGCTTATACGTATAATACGCGGACAGAGTCGCGGGCCAAAGCTAGTATGAAATAAGATAAAGTTAAGCATTATTGTTTAGAAATATATAAGCAAATATATTAGTTAGATAACGGTGTGTTGGTTGTCCTAAGATATTTATTTATTTATTTTTATTTAAAATAGTTGCAAAAAACAGGTAATTTGGCTTAAATAAAAAGAGAATAAGAGAAAACTTATTTACGTGACAAAACTTAACCTGACCTAAAACCAGAAATTCGGATTACGGCCTACTCCCTTTATCATAGAGGAAGCGTGTGTCCCAGCAGTGGGAACATTATCGGTTCATTATGATGTTATACATGTACTCCTGTGGTGCGACCGCCATTCGTCTAACCTTTTCCTAGCTATTTGGGGTCGACAGCCAGTCTAAGCCGGATGCAGCTAAATAGCAGTATTTTACATGGAGCAACTGCCTATTTGGCCTCCACAATCTATTATTGCGTATTACAATACCCCTTAGTTAAACTGGTTATCAGATTTTGAGGCTTCTGACCATCCGTGCAGACTGTCAAAGATCTACGAATACAGGACAAACAGCTTAACGTGCTTTCTGAGGCACGGAGGGATCCCGGTGTGTACAGGTGGTTTTCGGATACACATTTTCGGACAAACCACGTCAAGCTTAGCTTTACCTGTTCGATCGATTTATGCGGCTTTTATTAGATAAGATAAGATAAGATAAGATGCATTTATTTGTCAGAAACACGTGTAGGTTTAAAATCAGTTGTTGTGATTACAGGAAAAGTTTCAACATGTTTTGCCTAAAAAGGCGTACAAATACAATAATAATGTTATTAAATAGAATAATACAATAAAAATAAAAAATAAAATCAAGTCACGTTAAATCAAGCAAAAATAATAAAAATGGTAAAAATGTCTAAAATACATCATTTAGATAGTCAGCAACACTATAATAGCACTTATTTATTAAAAGTTTCTTCATATTTTTACTAAAACTATTTATATTTAAATCTTTGTATGCCTTTGGTAACTTGTTGTATAATCTAGGAGCCATACAAAATACACTTTTACGCATGAGAGCCGTTTTAGCGTTATATATACGAAGTCTACCATCATCACGTTGACTTCTTTCAGTACTATCTGAAAACTTTGTAAACAGTTGCGGATTCTTTTTAACAAATAATACTGTTTCTAATATATACAAGGAAGGAAGTGAGAGAATTTGATGTTTAATAAAATATGGTTTGCAACTGTCCGTAATCCCAAGGCCAAACATAGCTCTTACGCATCGTTTTTGCATTCTAAAAATAACATCTTTTTGTGTAGAGTTTCCCCAGAAAATAATACCGTATCTAAGAATCGATGCAACAAGTCCGTGATAGGCAGCAAGCAATGTATCCGTATTTACAATTGGGGCGAGTTTATGTAATGCGTAGGATGAACTACTAATTTTTTTACAAATTTCATCAATATGATCTTTCCAATCAAGTTTTTTGTCTATGGTTAGTCCAAGGAATTTTGCAGTATCAACTCTGCATATGGTATGATTTTTATAGTTTAAGTTAATGTCACTCTTTACTGGTATTCTTTGACTAAAATGTAAGATTTGTGTTTTATTTATATTAATTTTTAGATTATTATTGTCTAACCAAGAAATTATAGAAGCTAAAGCATTATTAATGACAAGTTCATAGCTGTCAGTTTTCTGACATGCTATTGTGACTGTGCTATCGCCTGCAAAAAGAGTCATTGGATGTTCAATAGATGTTGGAAAGTCATTTACATAAATAATAAACAATAGTGGTCCCACAACGCTTCCCTGGGGTACACCAAATTTCACTATACGTTCTTGAGAGAAATACGTCGCGACTGTTTTGTTACGATCCATTCTTGAGATTGCTGTGATTTGCTTTCTATTGGACATATAGGACTCAATTAATTTAAGAATATTGCCTCGAACTCCATATGCGTGAAGTTTATTCATTAAAATCTTGTGATCAACGTAGTCGAATGCTTGTGTCATATCGCACAGTACAGCGCAAATAGGAGTCCTTTTATCTATCCTTAACATCACGGTTTGAAGAAAATCATAGACCGCCATATTTATTGTCTTATTTTGTCTGAAACCTTTTTGCTCACTGCAAAGAATATTATTTTTTTCCATATACGAATATAATTGTTTGGAAATGTATTTTTCAAAGATCTTCGACATGATTGGTATCAGCGCTATTGGTCTATAATTTTCTATAAGATATATTTATATATAGATATTTATATATAGAGATAGATAGATTTTCTATTAGTTAAACAAGACCCCTTCTCAAGAGCCAAACATCAACCAACGACCACCACATGGCAACGGTGATATATTTTTTCCTATGGTTAGCACTGTCGTTAAAATCCCTGGAGCCTATTTGATGAACCGACAGATGACCTCCTTTGATAGTTTTCTGCTTCATTGAACAACACTTGTCGTAGAAATGTGTCAATTACTTGTGAAATTTTGTGATAAATACTTTGCATTTTCTGTTATATTAAATAGCCCCCCCCCCCTCACTAACATACTGGGGTAAAATTGCGTAACACACTAACAGAAAGAATTACTTTAATTTTGACAGTTCAACAACATTTATTGTTTTATTTACGTTGTTGGGCTGAATTTTTTTTCGAACATATGTACAGTAATGAATTAGCAGATGGCAGATGACTCCACCCTGAAGTGTAAATGTGGTGCTGTCCCACAAACAATGCGGCACTTGATATCTTATCCAGCGTGTCGTGTTGTTTGCACGCTACAGGAGTTGATGGACGCTACTGAAAGTGCGAAGCTCGTAGCCAAATTCTTGGCTGACTATGTTTAGATTGCTACCGACACGCTAAGAAGAAGAAGATGGATTAGCATATTGCTAATCCATTACCACATATGTTCGTAATCTTTAAAAATGATTCAGTTTCTGATTCATAGTGTATTACGTAATTAGGATGCAGGTCGTTCCGCGCTCGTATCTACCTAACTCAACAGTCCATACATACGAGTCTAAATTCCTGAATCTGTAAGAATAATTTATTTGGTGGATGAATCTATTACTTGTGCTGTCTCTACATATGGGTTTCGGGAATTGATAAAAACGAATGTTAGTGCCCGAGACGGATTTTAAAATGACTGCTTGCTATTGAAGTATCGTTTTTCTTCTTTCAATCTTAATATTTTATTAAAATTATAAGAGAAACCGTTGAAAAATAAATGAATAAAAACCTGATTTTATTAAAATTGTAACCTGTTATAAGAAAAACTAATAGAAATTGGAGCTTGTAATTTTAAATACTTCATAATCTATTAAAATATTTTCTTTTGTTTTTTTTTTTGGGAAATTTCCTTTTCTCGAACCACGTAACTTTTGATGGCTTAATTTTATTGATCCTACTACCTTTTCTAAGTTTTTTGGGGTCGAGTTCGAGTCTAACCGGCTGAGTATTTTACATGGAGCAACTACCTATCTGACCTCTACAACCCAGTTACTGGGTAACGCGATACGTCTTACAAGGAAACATTCCCAGGTGTCCCTCTCCGATGTTGATGCCGCTGAAATGTATGTTATTCTACGTTGAATTCTAAGAGACACGTATTTTTGTCATAGTGTCGTTTTTAATAGTATGTGTTTTATGTAGTCGCGCAGTTTTGACCGAATTGGTTGTTTGCGAAAATATCTACTTTAAGTATATGAAACCTGAAAAACTCGTCCTGAGAGGGTCAACTTTGACGGTCCATTTTACCACCTAAAAATGTTTTTCTGCCGATAAAAAAAAATGCGTTAGTAAGACTGGTAATTTCTAACTTACATGTATGCTTCTGACGACCCGTAACGACTGACAAAGGTCTATGAACGACAGCCGAGACCAACGGCTTATCGTTCTTATATCGTTGACTTACGATATTAAAGAAAAAGAACTATCAAATGAATAAAAAACGTCGGCACAGAATAAAAACATACTGTATATAGTCGGGTAACACAAGTTTACGTTCCAAATATGGCGGGATAGTGATGTCCCTGCTTATCTGGTCGTGGCGTAAAATTGTCGTGCAAAAGGGTTGTTAAGGCGCTTGTCCATTGGAATGAAAGCTTGGACGGAAATAATCTGAAATAGTAGCGATTATCGTCTCTGTGCTTTTTTGCGGACATTTTATTTTTTGTTTTTGACGCTGTGTCGTCATTTTGTTCTCATTTACAAAGTTTTTCGTCAGGGTATTTGGTTTTTTTAGGTTATAGTTGTTCGCTTTAAGTTAAATATTTTGTAATTTTGAGCGCAAAGCTGTTTATTGCATTTTACTTCGAATCTCGGTTATTCGATGGATGTTGCCTAATTTCAATATTGCCATTTTGATATCCTACTATAATTCAACTAATATTAAATGTTTTACTCTATCACGTTTTAACGGCTGAATGAATTTGGACGAAAGGCACACATATAGTTATAATATCATCTGGATTAACACGTAAGATACTTTTTACCTCGGAAGTACGTTCCCGTGGGATATTTTCGGCTGCGTGGAGGCACGCAGGCGAAGCCGTTGGTAAAATCAAGAAGTTAAGTACAATTGATGCTAATACTAATGTCACTACTACTAATAGTAATACTAATTGTTCCACTGAGTGTAATTGAACAGATCCATAACAAAGCATTTTTCTTAAGAATAATATTGCAAAAAGTGCTTACTTTAAACATGCATATATATTCACATATTCATAGTGTTCATGCCTTCCAATTTTGATAAGCAAACAAGGGCGCTATTTACAACGTCTATCTCGAAAAAGGAACACAATAAATCGAGATAAGCCTGCGGCCTTCCGGCTTCATTTTGTGAAAAAAACCATGTTTACATTTTATCATGTTATTGCAGTGTGTGGAGACCTCAACTAGTCTATGGAATTGTGGCGGGAAACGAAATGAAACGTCATCAACTGAGAATGGACAACACTATTGTCCGTTGTTTATGGTTATAGTTTCTTTACCAGCTTGCAATTTTTTCAGTGTTGGTCCATAGATAAAATAACAAGCTCGAGTTGTGAGGAATACATAAGAATTATGACACGATGTACTTTTCTCTCTGTTTTAAATATGTACATACATATGTTATCATTCTCCTGCCCTTATCGATACATATTATACATATACTTACGTTTTAATAATATTAATTTAAGTCTGTTAGCAATGTTTGTTTATTTATTTAGGTTAGCCAACAATTGTTTACACAATACATTTAAATATAATTTTGATAACAGAACATTCTTAAGTGCAACAATTAATTATAGGCTAACAGAGCATGCACCATTTATGGTTTTACTTATTATTACAAAGACAGTAGGGATATTAACAATTAAAATAATGCAACATTTGTTTTATAGCTAAACAATCTAAAACAAGCTAGACAATGAGAGAAATTACAGAAAAATTATAAAATGGATGAATGAATCGTTAGAATTATGACGACATTAATATTTTATGCTAGACTAGCGTCTGCCCGCAACTTCGTCCGCGTTAAATGTTTTGCCCCCCCTGATCCTCACAGTCGCCACGATTTTTATCCGTAATTTTCCTGTATTCGTAATTTCCCTATTTGTACTCCTATTTGCGGGATAATGGCGTAACACACATAAAATGGCAATCGGTCTCAAGGTCATTTATTTTGACAGCTCAGCTAAATTCATTGCGTTATTTACGTTGCTATGCAGACGAATTATTCAAACCTGTGAAGCAATGGATTAGGAAGTTCCTTCAAAACCCTCGGAATATGATTGAAACTGAGTTATGAAATAGGATGATGGTCATATAAAGTCAGCGCCACTAATATTATGACGGACAGATTTTTCAAAATGATCTTTACAACTATGAAAATTAAATATTAACTCAATGACACAAAGAATGCTTCAGAATAAAGACAGTACACGCCAATATTGTAATTCTGACAAGAACTTTATCCAATTGAAATAAAGTTTAATTTTCTTAGTTGTATAATTTTAAACAGTCTGTTCGTCCCGATAATTTTGAGGCTGACTGTACCGATAGTCCCCTGGCATGAGTGGTCATTTCTAAGTTATAAACTACTAGTCACAATAAACCGTAAAAGGTAGGTATGATTTAAGTTACGATAAACTCTCTCAAAGACACCTAATAATATCTAGTACCTGTAATATGAATTTTATTTTATTTTTCTATCAACAACCTTTTCCGAGAAAATGAGACCTATCTTTCATTATTACTTTTTTTTCCGTTCACCTTCCATTGTATTCGGTTATAAAAGCCTACACAAACATTACAATCCTAAATTACAAAAACACAAAATTGAACCCCGTATTCACAGCTCTTTGATAACTGATTTCATTTCTGTAAGTAGGTTTGTAAAAACACTTTTACACGTCAACGATATTTTTTTAAACTAGATGAGGTCGGCGACTCTGAGAAGAAAGGCCGAAACAAACTCAGAGGTCACAGTCTCTTCCAGACAAGTCCAGACATAATCTTGGTCCCATCATGTGAAAATCATGTAGATTGGTGCCTGAAATGGCCTTTTAAGGAAAGAACCACAAAGATTAAGTGGACCTGCCCAGTCAGTGCACGCGTTTGTGATGAATTGGGTAGCGCAACTCAGAACTTAAGAAGCTCAACGATTCGACAGTACCAAAGAAAATACATTTGGGTAGGTCACATAAATTACTCAAACTGCCAGATCATGACTTGAGAAATAACGAAAGAAAAATAATCTTCACATTCACAATAATTAAAACAATATAATACTTTACTTTACAGCAGCGTTCTCTATGCATTTTACCCCCTTACTGCGATCGCCAACCCGCCTGCCAAGCGTGGCGATTATGGCAAAGCCGCCCAAATTGGGGGAGGCCTGAGTCCAGCAGTGGACGTCTTACGGCTGTAATGATGAATACTTTACTAAGTAAATATTCCAACTAAAGCTTCAGGACTTGACCTTTACAAACTAGGTACTAGATAGAACAGACCAAAACTTTCAGTCTGTAATTAAGTCTAGAAGTTCGGTCCCGTTTATCTGGAAACTTCATAAATACATTAACGTATAGGTCACGTAAATGTGTTCTCACGTGCCACTAACTTACCTTATCTTAAATAACTTACTTAGGTTGCTTTACATACAAACCTGTGTACATACCTATTATTATTTACACAAAGACACAGGTTGTAGAATACAGAGTGGGAGGGACACCAACACCTAATGACATATGTAATCGGTACAGGAATCTGAACATCCCTGTGTTGATATTTATCGTCAGTAACTTAAAAAAAAATTATTGCTATTCCATACATTATGACCGCCTAGGTATTGCACTTTTCTATGCAAAAAAAAATTAGCAATGATGAAAACTTTCTGTGCTAGAGGGTCTACAATTATGTGCTGAATTCAAAATTTCAGTTTGCGCGGTAATGTCTGTTCCAGCCTTTATATTCATAGAAGACATTAATGAGAACCTCCTTGTGGTTTAAAGACCTATTTATGTCCTCATTTAAACATAAAGTTTAGAAGGAGTTCAGTGACATACACACGTGCAGAAGAAATGTATAAAGGTGCCCGGTATTTTTCATTTATAAATGAACGCTATGCCTTTACAACATGTAACAAAATTAACGCTAGACCTCGTACACCGAAGCTCGTTCGTTTATTCGTATAAAATACATGTGTCGTAATATATTTACATATGTATAAATTCAGCCTCTAATCCCACTACAGAAACAAGGCCTTCCTTTCCTTTTTCGACTCAACTCGATCCTGCCTGAGCCAATATTGACCAATCCCTCATATACGCGTCGAGTTCATCCCGCCACCTACAGCTGGGTCTTCCGCGATGCCGTCGCATATTTCTTGGGATCTATGCTATGGTGGTTTTCGCCCACAATGTATCAGACATGCGGCAAACGTATCCGGCCCAGTCCCATTTGAGTTTAACTGCTTTTTGTGTGACGACACTGACGACTACAATTTGAGTCTTAAAGCGCAGTATCGTGTTCCGTATTCAGTCGGGCAGTCGGACTCCAAGGATACTACGCTCCATCGCTCTAAAAAATGGGCCAATAAATTACCGGTTGATATTATGAAGACACGAAACATCTCTCTCAAAATGAAAGCTAACATAATAAAACCAAGTTAGATGGTAACAAACAAGGTGAATAACAAACTTCAATATTATGAGTAAACAAATCTTTTCTCCCCGAACGGATGGAAAGTTGTGAGCTACGCGTAAAGTTGGAATACATCAATAATATTGGAACTTATATGTTACACTCTCATATTTAGATTTTGACGTAAATGAATACTTATTTTACTTTTCCAGACCGTATTTCGGCAAATGGCGGATTTTGGTCACTGGGGGATATTATAGTGGACAAGTGTGTGCGCAGACACAGGTGCCCTCTCTCTTCTCTCACTCTCATAGTCCGATGGGACAACACGTTATTCGACACGACTGGAGAGAGATCAGGCGCAGGACCAACGGCTTAACGTGCTTTTTGAGACACGGGGGTATCATACCGCCAACTTACAAAGTTCGAGCTGTTACTAAGAAATTCCTGATGGAGAAGCGGTGGGAGTATAATATAGAGAGTGAGATAGTTGTCATGGTTTCCAAGGGTGTTTAAGGCGCTGAGAGGTCAAAATGGAAATCAGAGATCGCTGTTGTGATTTTTTTTTAATTTTTCATCGCGGGTGTCGTTTTCATGGTTTTCGAGGGTGCTGAAACTGATAGTGAGGTCAAAATAAGGTTTGAATATTTTAAAAATTGAGTCCGCACCGTTTTCATATATACAGTTGAAGGAACTTCGTTCCAGGCGGCGCACTGTGGGAAAGCCCCATACAAAGCCGTCTCAAAACTGTTTTACGTGAAAGTCGTTATGATGGAATAAAATTAATAAATTAATATAGTTTAATAAATAAGCTTTCTTTTCGTAATTTTTTAGTTTTTTTTTAGTTAACCATAATGTATATAAATAGGCTTCAACGCTAACTCATGTTCAATAACGTAATTTAAACGCAATACGTTACTATAATTCAACGCCACATTACTCAAAAGTTTTTGATATAAATGTACAAGTATTATACAGTTTTGGAATGCTTATAATGCCCCCATAACGTTTATTAATTAATATTATATACATTGGTTTAATAAAATAAAATTAACCAATATAGTTTAAGATGGTGTATTTTTAGTGCAATTTTTTTTTTAACTAGACTTTTACCCTTTACCGCTGCTTGCCGCTGTCGAGATATTTGTTGTATTAAGATCTTTATACATTAGTATATACAAGGAAAAAATAAAAATTTGCGCGTACTTGCGCTTTTTCTGACACGGGATCAAAACATATCGTGAGATAAAATTATATATTTTTTCAAATTCGTTTTATTTCCCACAAAATTATTTTTTATCTATTTAGGTCAAATTGATATACAGCGATGAGTATTATTAATAGTTTTTATGTGGTTTTGACTACCTTACTTGATAAAATATGGTCAAATATCTATTAGGGTCGAATTTGAAACCGGTTGGTTATGGGAAGAGTGCAAATGATTAGTTTCTTATCTTTTTGCACATAGCACTATTTCATTGGCCAATAAAAGGAAGGCGAACCCTGAAGCATTCACAGTTCTTGGTCAGATATTCAGTTGCCCTAAAAAGCAGTTATTACTTATTTTCAAATATTCGCAGAAGTTGACTGATTTCAAAAATGGGTGAATTTGTTTGTAGCAAACGAGAGTTGTGCAATTTGTTGATAAATGGGCATAATGTAGAAGAGTACTTACAAGAAAATTTCAATTTGTTACCAGAGGATATGGCTACTGTGGTCTCCTACATTCAAAGAAACTTAGTATCTAAGTGTAACGAACGCTGGAGAAATGCATATCGAAGAAAAGAACGCTTTGAAAGTAAGAACGTTCACTGGTTAGACGGTCAATTTCGTTTCCCACTGGACTGTCGTGTCACGGTTAATGACACTAATTCCTCTGGAAGTAGTGTTGGCAGACCTTCAAAATCATACGTAGCATCTTCAGACAAAACAAAAAAAAAAACAGAAAAAACATGGAATTGATACAAGAGTACGGATTGGACTGTGTGCTCAATGCATATGCTCAGGAATTACGGTCTATTGGTGAGACGGAGGAGGCCTCAATCGTTAATATTATACGAGCTGGATCAAGAAATGATAAAAAAAATTCTTAAATACGTAACTGAGAACCCTGAAGACGTTACACCTTTTACAAAGGAAGAAGCACTAAGGACATTTATTGACTTAGACCTTAACAAAGAACAGTATGGAAAACTTCGTCTTTGTTTAGCGGACAAAAACTGCTGAGTGTTTCCTTCTTATCCAACTTTACTCGAAGCGAAGAAGATGTGTTACCCACCAGATTCGAGCATAACCATTACTAACATAAGTGCAAAAGTCAATCTGCGAGACTTGTTGGATCATACTGTGGCACGTATATTACTAATTGGTTCAGTTTACAAAAACGGTTTAAGAAAGTTGAAATTATTCTGTAAATGGGTTTGTGACGGGTCATCTGGGCAGAGTGAATACAAGCAAGTTTTGCCCGAAGAAAGCGATTTTATATCAGATGCAAACCTTTTTATTGCTTCACTTGTACCCATTAGATTCATAGATGAGACAACTAAAACTGTCGTTTGGAAGAATGAAACTTGCTCATCTGTAAGATATTGCAGACCTATCCTGTTAGAATTTGCCAAAGAAACTCTAGAAAAAACCACGTCTGTTGTGGCTGATATCAAGAATCAGAAACAAAATCTGTCTCCTTCCCTGATAAATAAGAATGGTGAGGTAATCGAAATTACGCATGACCTATTTTTAACCATGATTGATGGTAAAGTGGCACAAGTTTTAACTGAAACTCGTTCAAGTGCTTCTTGTACAGTTTGTGGTGCTACTCCTCGGCAAATTAATAACTTAGAGGCAGTTAGGACAAGAGATGTGAACGAAAGTTCATTACAATACGGACTGTCAACACTACATGCTTGGATTAGGAGTATGGAGATGATCTTACACATTTATTATAACTTGTCTTTTGAAAAGTGGTCAGCTACTACACCCCAAAAATAAAAACAAAACAAAGACGAAAAGAAAAAACTGGTACAAAAGCGGTTTAGGGAAGAAATAGGACTGCATGTCGATAAACCCCGACAAGACACTGGAATTAGTAATGACGGAAACACAGCTCGGATTTTTTTTCAGAATTACTCTTGCTCCGCAGACATTACAGGTGTAGACGTAGAACTTATAAAACGAATGTACATAATACTACAAACTATGTCATCTGGAATGGCTATTGATTCAAAAAAGTTCGGTAAAGTTCGGTGCTAAGGCGGGAGCTCCGCTACGCTTCGCTCCCGCCTTAGCCTTCTAACCTCACCTATCCGAGTCGGGGTACTCTGAGTCGGGGTGTTAACCATAATGACGTTTTTTATATATATTAAACGTTAGACCTAATGATTTTCGATTAAATAAACAATATATATATTAAACGTTAGACCAAATGATTTTCGATTACATAAACGTTATATCAAACAACGTTATACTAATTAAGTTTTAGAATAAATAAATGTTATATGTAAAGAAATTATATCAAAAGTTGGTAAATCTCACGTTGATTATATCTTATGAACGATAATAAAATGAAATTAGACCAAATGAGTTTATACGTTATGAGACGCACCCAAAGTCAACAATACACTAGCGTGCCAACTTCGTACAAAGAATGCCAAAGACTACATAGAGTGTGCGTGAGCGAGTCAACTTTTAATGGAGTATGTCCGTGAAGTTCTGATGACGCCCGTCTTACGAGACAGTGACGTTAAACAATTGTAACGAACTCCTGAATAAAGTATATTATTTGAAAGGGCCTGCGTAAGTTAATTTACTATCGTTTATTCACCGAAATATTGAGTTACATGAGGTTATTCATCCAGCTGTGTTGTCTAGTTAATTTGGTTAGGAGTTATTCAAGATTGTTCTTGAAAGAGATACCGTGACCCTGGCACATGGGCAACTGAAGGAACACGGGTGGGTTTTAGTCAGTAAAAGTTTGACATTGGTGCCGATTCTGTTGTACACGAACTAAACTAACTAAACTATCTCTAAAATTCCTTACTTTTGGCTATGAGAATTGTAACGCTATTCTGCAAGGAAAAATCTCTAAATTTAAAAACTATTTTGACACGACTAAAATCGAATTTGACAATCGCGACTCAGCGTGGTATTTTTTTTTTCTTTTGTTTTCGCAACGTTTACTTGTGTGTGCATTGCGTAGAATTAATTTTTTGAGAGACGAAGGCGCGTGCTAGGGTGCAGCCTGGACGTGTTTTATATGGAATTTTTCACTTTTGTTTGAAAAATATAAAAAAAATGTTACCCACGTGTTGATATTTAAATGTTCCGGGGTACACTAAGGGGGTCGAAAATTTCATTATTTTTGCGATAGGACACGCCATTTTCAAGATATAAGCAAAAAGAAAATAAAAAATACAGATCTGTTTTTGCACGTGAAGGCAAGGCGTTGTTGAGAATTTTAGTTCATGACCACTAGTTTTATTCCACACCTTTTTAATCGCGATTAAAAATAGTCAGATTTAGTTAAAATAAATTATTATAGTCAAAAATTTTGGTGAAAACCGGCAAACTCAGAATAGCAAAATTGACATTTTCACTAAACTAATAACTCAGTGCAATCTTAGTGCTGTCAAACTAAAATATAGTTAAGTTGTGTCACTTTAGTCTATTTCAGAATAGGAAATCGTCGTTTGACAGGAATAAACCAAATTTTAGTGATTTTTAGTTTAGTTTAGAGAATTTTGTGACAACAGAATCGGCACCATTGATGATTTCCCATCCAAAAAAAAAGGCTACAATACCGTGTCAAGTTAAACATTGGAATTGGAACATAGTACGTAGCTCCGTATGTTCTGCCGGGATACAATCTGTCCAAGCGTGATGGATCTCTGCGCCATCCCATTCGTTCGTTTGTTTTCTTCTACGATGATATCGCACTAGAGTTGATCCAGACGTAGGCGTTTTACTACAGGCTAAATTGACAAATGTTAGAAAGAAAAGGCTGTGAACACACTTTATCTCAACGAAAAGTATTTATATATTGGATGGAGTCGTATTTAAGCACTCACTATTCTACATGATGTGCTGTTTCTAGCCAAACTCTAATTTTAAAAGTACTATTGCTTTTAATTAATCTTAGCCAAACGTTAAATACCAAAACACGTTCCGTAAATATTTACTCTGTGGAAAGTAATGAAAAAAAGAAAACCGTTCAAAAGATTCTTTACGACGACAATTCAAAAAAGGAATCGTTTCACCATGACCGATTATAAAGAATCCATTCGCGCGCCGATCAATCAATGTCCTTCGGCAAACAGGATGTTATTAAAAAAAATAAGCTTTATAGGTACCTACGTTACGCATTTATTTTTCGATTTGATGACGGAAAAGAACGAAGTTTGACATGTAAAGAAATAATTTAGCACTTTGAATTGAGAATTCTAAACACATATTGAAAACGGACTAATGGTAAAGAGGTTTATATTTATTCCTTTGGAGGTAAAAGCAAGTATGTAGCTTTGTAGTCTTATTTTGGGTAAGGAAACGGAGGTACTTTGAGAGGGAGAGCTTTACTTCAAAGTGTAGTTAAAATTTACATCTGTGCATATAGGTATGTGGATCGCAGATGGATTGTCGAATCAGCGGTTTTACATAACCGATAGCCGTTTTATGAAACAACTCCGCTGTATAAAACAGCTGAACGATGTATTAGTGTTTTTCGATGATTACTGAACTTTAACACACAGGTTTGCGTAAACGTTTTGCATTTATAAATGGGTCAGAGGTTATCTAAAACCGCGTAAAATGAAACGTCAAATTGTATATTTTTAGCCCTAAACTTTGACGTTTGTGACTTATACAGTGTCATGTCGCTGAAAACCAGCGCTGGGTCTCTGTCTCGTATAGGGTCACGGCATTATGCTGAGCGATGGCCGTTTCGCGTGGATGTGGTGCATGTATTCCCTCAGCTTTTTCTTTTTAAGTGTTTGTTTTGTCTTTTTTTGGGTCATATTTACTGCAAATAAACATATTTTCTTCTTTCTTTATTTCATAGCAACTATAAGGTAAATTTCAGTTAGCCGTCGAATTAAATCAACTGCCTTTTTTTTGGATGGGATATCATCAAAAAACTTCTCCCGCTCTGGGTGGAGCGGGAGGGCGTGTCAGACTTTTACTGACTAAAACCTCCACCCGTGTTCCTTCAGTTGCCCATATGCCAGGGCCACGGTAACTCTTTTGAACGAATCTCGCGGCCCTGGCAGGAAATCTTCTGCCTTGAGTTCGAAACTTAAATATTATATGGAATTTGATCATTTCGATTCCATTTCGAACAACCACGGAGTTGTCACGTATTGATACTAAAATAACTCATATCGGTTCCAACCACATTACAAGTAAGTTTTAAGAAACTATCGCGGAGTTTGGATTGCACGTACAAAACATAACGGGCTTTAACATGCTAAAGTTGGCTTGTTTATATTTTAAAGCGCTTCGAGAATATGCTCTCCTAGTACCAATATTGTGACTGTGTAATCTTCAGCAATATTTCTTGAAGGGAATAAAATAAATAAAGTATTTGATGGTCGCGGTGGGTGGTCATGCATGCGATAGGCAAAGTTTTAAAAATATTTTCTAAGTGACTTATGTAATCAAAGTGCATTCTAATTGGGAAACCTGTATTTAAATGAAGCTTCCATATGCATGTTTTATTAGCATTGGTATGACGTCTGTGTTCAATGCATTTTCATATGTTTGATGCAGAATAAGATTTTAAACAGACAGCGAAGTGTAGAGGCAGAGAGAATCAGAATCAGAGGGAGCGTATTAAGATCTTGCAAAGGCCAGTTATGGTTGAGTAAATACAAAATAATGAATTTTTTTTTTTTTCGTATCGACAAGTATCAAGAATGGTTAACACTCAATAGCGTGTTAGCCTCAATTCAAATCGCGATCAGATTCTATACCTAACCCTGCCATGCCCTACATACGGGTAAAAATAATGAAGTTATATATATCCAGGTAGTCTTCCATATAATTAAGCTCTCAATGAACCGAACTGAAGTGAACGAATGGAAATCGATGAAAGGTTAGGTTATTCAAATCGAACTTTATTGGGTCAAGGTAGTGCGAGGGTTAAAAATAAATCTTCATGTGAAATGAAAAATAGTTTTTCTTTATTCAGTACCAGGAGCGAAGAAATGTAAAGCATGTCTTCGAAATGATGATGGGTTTAAGTAAAAATTGACACATATCAAAAGTATCGGCGAAATGAAAACATTTTAGTATAATTTGAGAGAGGTAAAATTTGTTTGTTTGTAACTTAGTGTCTAATATCTGAAACTACCAATTGGATTTGGATAATCTTTATGTATTTAATAACCCAATTCTTGAGGAAGGTATATAGGTTTAACATCACGCTACGACCCTTAGGAGTTGAGTAAACAGAAAAAAAAGTCAGAAAGAACTCGAAAGTAAAACGTCGTAATAGTGCGGGCCGGTAATGGGATGTGACGCGGTGTATCGGGGGACGAAACACGCAGACAAAGTCGCGGGCAGAAGCATTTTAAAACAGTTGAGTCCCCCTGCCGCGTCTGTCTGTCTTAACATGATAAACTCAAAAACGATTTTTATACCGATTTTTAAAATTGACTGAAATATGGCGACGATCGTTGAAGATGAAGATTTCTCCATTTATATAAACCAAGTAAAAAATACTTCTTTAAGCTATGCAATAGTGGAGTTTCTCCCTAACATAGGCTTATCTGCTTAATTGGAGGCTCCATTAATAGTTAAGTTTTCCTTTAAAACTATAAATCAATTTTAATTTTGGATAAACCATGCCAACTGGGAGCTTAAATGGTGTGCGCCGCGTAAAGCAATAGATTTACCTGTATGAAAAAAGTGGGAATATATATAGTGGGCCTACAACCACGAGGGTGATTCCGCGGGACAGACTGGTATAAAATAAAGCAGAAGGGAACGTCAGTAATCGCGTCTCCAATAAAATATGGCCGCTCAAAATCAATATTCGATTATAAATCGACTCAGCGTATTTCGGAGCCGACTACGGCCAAGCGGTATTTAATATTTATACCTTTAGAGAGTTAAATGTACATTTGGCCTTTTTCAACCTTCATTGGAATTGGTTTCTAGTCTAGCTGCTAGATACGGCTGAATATGAATATTTTAGCAGTAGCGACGGCAGTCTTCGCAAACCCCAGAGGGTCATGGCCATCCGGTTAATCTGGGGATACCGCACGGTCTTGTGCGAGGCGGCGAGCCTTTCCGGAGTGCCGCCATGGGATCTGGAGGCAAAGGTCCTCGCGCATATGTGGGAGTGGCGCGAGGAGGCGAAACGCCGGGGCGAAACTCCGCTGCCGCGACAAATCGCGGCACGGTGGACAGAGCTCCGGTGTGATCTCATGGCGACATGGCGGGTACGATTGTCGCAACCCAGTGCTGGGCACGCCACAATTGCGGCGGTAAGTCCTTTCTTTGAGGAGTGGATAGAGAGGCGTCACGGCGTCCTCGCCTTCCGCCTGACGCAGGTTCTCACCGGGCATGGGTGCTTCCGTGGGTTCCTGTTCAGGATAAAGCGGGAGGATACGCCCGGGTGTTTCCATTGTGAGGATCGTCTAGAGGACGCGGTGGAGCATATGGTAAAAGTTTGCCCTGCCTGGGCGGAGCACCACCGTGTCCTCGTGGAGACGATCGGCGGCGACGACCTCTCGCGTCCGGCCCTGGTGCGAGCCATGGTACGGAGCGAGAGGGAATAGGAAGCCGTCACCTCCTTCTGCGAAGCAGTAATGCACGCGAAGGATGAGGCGGGGCGCGTGTGGGAGTGGCAGTCTCTGCGCCCTCACGTCCCTAGCCGCCGCAGGAGGAGACGCGCCGGGCGTCGGGAGTCCATAGCGGACTCCCGGCCACCGTAGGCGCGAGCTTGCGGGCGGCGAGCAATGGGTAGCTCGCCGCTCGGTAAGGACCAAGCTCGGGTCGACGGCGCGTAGTGTTCCACGCGCGCCTCAAAGAGATGTCAGCAGCACTGAAGGGGTCTGATAGGACCGATGCCTGCCAGGGTCGCGAGATTGTTCGAAAGAGATACCGTGACCCTGGCACATGGGCAACTGAAGGAACACGGGTGGGTTTTAGTCAAAAGTCTGACATACCCTCCCGCTCCGCCCAGAGCGGGAGAAATCATTTGATGATTTCCCATTCAAAAAAAAAAAAGTCTTCGCAAACAGTTTTATTAAATAAGTACTTTATATTTCAACCTAGAAATTAATTTTATTCCTCCCCCAAATTCCTCCAGGCATCCTTTTCCATGTTATTTACGTGTATTATTTTATCTTAGAGCACTGTGACGATGCAATGGTCAAATTTAAACATTGACAATCATGTTGTCCTAAATAAATGATTCAACTACAATCTACCCAGATTGTAGGTGAACTCCTGAAGCGAAAATAAAACGATGAAGTACAACACCAAAGTAAACATTACCTAAGTTGGTACTCAAATAAACTTCTCTCTGAATAGGTATTCCTAAACTAACCCAAGAAGCTCTACTCAAACTATGTATTCCTAGTCCTAAACAAATTATATTCCGATATTTTATTTTATTTCGGAGTAAAAAACAGGAGTACGATTAAATGTTAAACACAATGGTGCCGATTCTGTTGTCACAAAATTCTCTAAACTAAACTAAAAATCACTAAAATTTGCTTTAATCCTGTCAAACGACGATTTCCTATTCTGAAATAGACTAAAGTGACAAAACTTAACTATATTTTATTTTGACAGCACTAAGATTGCACTGAGTTATTAGTTTAGTGAAAATGTCAATTTTGCTATTCTGAGTTTGCCGGTTTTCACCAAAATTTTTGACTATAATAATTTATTTTAACTAAATCTGACTATTTTTAATCGCGATTAAAAAGGTGTGGAATAAAACTAGTGGTCATGAACTAAAATTCTCAACAACGCCTCGCCTTCACGTGCAAAAACAGTTCTGTATTTTTTATTTTCTTTTTGTTTATATCTTGAAAATGGCGTGTCCTATCGCAAAAATAATGAAATTTTCGGCCCCCTTAGTATACACATTTAAATCTCAACACGTGGGTAATATTTTTTTTATATTTTTCAAACAAAAGTGAAAAATTCCATATAAAACACGTTGAGGCTGCCCCCCAGCACGCGCCTTCGTCTCTCAAAAAATTCATTCTACACAATGCACACACAAGTACAACGTTGCGAAACCAAAAGAAAAAAAAATACCACGCTGAGTCGCGATTGTCAAATTCGATTTTAGTCAAATTTTAATTTTAGAGATTTTTCCTTGCAGAATAGCGTTACAATTCTCATAGCCAAAAGTAAGGAATTTTAGAGATAGTTTAGTTAGTTTAGTTCGTGTACAACAGAATCGGCACCATTATCTTACTAATTAAACAATAGGTATACTTATTGTAAGTGGATAATGTTGTTGCTAACAACATTATCCACTTATTAGTAATATATCCTCATTATTAAATATGTGCTTTATACTAACTAGTTTACGCGTATTATGTAGATAGGCTCTTCAACTAGCAGGCTTGGCTTAAGACTTTACTCAGAAATGGGACTCATCATGCCTCATGAAATGCTTTGAGAAGAATTTAAACTACTTATTGCTTCCTAAAGAGACAGGAGATCTTATTCTCTGATATACTGACACTCATACGTTAATTTGCACAACACATCAATGTAAACCAGTGACATCTGTCTGACTATCTATCGGTTATGGTTATACAAGAGGCAGTTTTGAACCTGCAAAACATTTCAGGAGGTTGTTATGAGACTCGTAAATAATCATGTATCAATAAGAGACCAAGTCAATAATCAATAATACTTTTTGCTTTAAATTTTTCAATTTTATTGTTTTTCAGAATAATCTCTTAATAACCCTCTTCAAAAAATCTATGAAAGAAATGTCGGTTGCGTTTGTTTGTGTGTGTGAAAGCGCAGTTTAAGAACACGTACAGACTGGCCGCGTTTTAAAAAAGGGAGTTCACACTTACCGATTTCCGTAAATAAGAAAAAAATGAAAAAAAAAATAATACCTGCCCATTTTATTGTTGATTCGGGTCGAGAATAACTAACATAATTACCATAATTATTACCTCTTAAAATGTTTTGCAGATCCAAAACTGCACCTTGTAGACACACACCTGACAATGCAATCAGAGGAAGCTTCATGCTTTACATCTCGAACACAAACAAAAAAGGCATTTTTCATACGATATGTTGAGAGTTGGCTACTCACTCCATTGACCATCCTTATGCATCCTGTCCCATGAGCAATTACTTTTAAGACCTTGTAGTGAAGCCATTGTAAGTATCATTAATTTTACATTGAGAACTTACCGTCACCAAACTTTATGACGTCACGTGCTGAGAGACCCAACACGCTTGGAAAAGGGTTCAACAACATAACATTAACTCACGCCTTTTTCTCATGGGGGAAGACCTGCTAGATCGCTATACATACTCATTTTGCCTCGTTTGCGTTCATACACACACGCCGGTTGTGAGTTTTACGAACCTGACCTTTCTGAGAACATCACCAATAAGGTGATGTTCTCAGAAACTATGTCCTTCTACGCCCTAGGAGGAGATATAGTGTAAATACCTTATTGATGATCCCTCCCGGGGTTTCCACTCACATCTGCTTTGTAAATACTTTTTGGTAGTCATCCTTAATTCATCCTCTTAAAAATAACCAAGCCATCTAAGCATATTCTTTTGCATTTTTTCACTACATGTTCTTTTAAACCGTACCGTTGTCGCAAGGTTGAACAAGTTTCCCATAATCGACAAAATGTAAGAAGTAATTCTCGTCTTGGAGTTTGTCACTCAGATAGTTTAGAAGATATAACAGAGCTTTGTATTTACTTCGAAAATTAAACTAAAATAACCTCCACGATTAAATTTTGTTCCGAGAATATTTTGCAAATAGCGTGGCAACAGCAGTAAACAGTGAAGCAGTAGTAATAAGCTTTTGTTTCTATTTCTGAAGGCTTAGGGGTTTCAGAACGTGCTTCTGAGTTTATGTAATCCTGGTCCACATGTATTATATAGGTAAGGTTTGCTACACCGCTAATTAATATTACGACGATTGTACTAAAAGTAGGTTGCGTATGAGGCTTGTCGCTAAGTATTAACAGCCGCACGGGTCGATGGATCAGGTTAAACTACTCTTGCCGCGGTTTGTCTCCATCTTTACATACGAGTACCAAGACTCCTCCGTGCCTCGGAAAGCACGTTAAGCCGTTGGTCGCGGCTGTTATTACTTGGTTTTTGACAGTCATTACGTGTCGTCAGAAGCCTGAAAGTCTTACCCAAAGTGTAACCCAGTTACTGGGTTGTGGAGGTCAGATAGGCAGTCGCTCCATGTAAAATATTGGTATTCAGCTACATACGGTTAGACTGGAAGCCGACCCCGACATAGTTATATAATAGATAAATAATGACAAATTTCCGTTTTAAAGAATCAAAACGAACCTAATACCTATAGGAATAATTTTAAGTAAAAAACTTATCTTTTTCAGCATGAAACAGCTTCAATACCCAACAACTAAAATCCTAAATCACAATACTATCGTCTAAAGATCTGCCCATAGACAGTGGAGTTATTGCAAAAGTGCAATTTCCTACTGTAGTGGGGAGTGCTGTATTTTAGCTCGTAGTAGGCCGCCGGGGGCAATGTTCGGTGCCGGCCGGACGGGCGGACGGTCGCACAGCCGGACGGGCGAACAAAACTACCCACTGCATTTATTTAACAGGATGTACGGAACAACTTAATTTTTTTAAGTTTTTAAAATTCCGAAACGATTTTGAATTATTGATTGTAGGTATATATTTGTATGATCTGAATTACTATCTTAAACTTAAGAGGAAAATATATAAAACCATGGTCAGACCTGCTGTCTTGTGTGAGTCAGAATGTTGGGCCACAAAAGAGATGAATGAAAGGAAATTATATGCAATTGAGATGAGAATGTTAAGAGATGTGAGTTGTGCATCTTGATTGAGGGCGCATTTTATGAACCCTTGCGAAACGAAATAAGACTTTTAGGGAAATTAGTAAAAAAATTTAAAAACTTAAAGCAAAATATATAAAACCATCGTCAGACCTGCTGTCTTGTGTGAGTCAGAATGTTGGGCCACAAAAGGGATGAATGAAAGGAAATTACATACAATTGAGATGAGAATGTTAAGAGATGTGAGTTGTGCATCTTGATTGAGGGCGCATTTTATGAACCCTTGCGAAACGAAATAAGACTTTTAGGGAAATTAGTAAAAAAATGTAAAAACTTAAAGCAAAATATATAAAACCATGGTCAGACCTGCTGTCTTGTGTGAGTCAGAATGTTGGGCCACAAAAGGGATGAATGAAAGGAAATTACATGCAATTGAGATGAGAATGTTAAGAGATGTGAGTTGTGCATCTTGATTGAGGGCGCATTTTATGAACCCTTGCGAAACGAAATAAGACTTTTAGGGAAATTAGTAACAAAATGTAAAAACTTAAAGCAAAATATATAAAACCATGGTCAGACCTGCTGTCTTGTGTGAGTCAGAATGTTGGGCCACAAAAGGGATGAATGAAAGGAAATTACATGCAATTGAGATGAGAATGTTAAGAGATGTGAGTTGTGCATCTTGATTGAGGCCGCATTTTATGAACCCTTGCGAAACGAAATAAGACTTTTAGGGAAATTAGTAAAAAAATGTAAAAACTTAAAGCAAAATATATAAAACCATGGTCAGACCTGCTGTCTTGTGTGAGTCAGAATGTTGGGCCACAAAAGGGATGAATGAAAGGAAATTACATGCAATTGAGATGAGAATGTTAAGAGATGTGAGTTGTGCATCTTAATTGAGGGCGCATTTTATGAACCCTTGCGAAACGAAATAAGACTTTTAGGGAAATTAGTAAAAAAATGTAAAAACTTAAAGCAAAATATATAAAATCATGGTCAGACCTGCTGTCTTGTGTGAGTCAGAATGTTGGGCCACAAAAGGGATGAATGAAAGGAAATTACATGCAATTGAGATGAGAATGTTAAGAGATGTGAGTTGTGCATCTTGATTGAGGGCGCATTTTATGAACCCTTGCGAAACGAAATTAGACTTTTAGGGAAATTACTAAAAAAAATTAAAAACTTAAAGCAAAGGGCTATGAATTTCTTAAACTTGAATTAAAATTGTTATGATGAAATAACTTGGGCCCTCAATCCAGACGCGTGCATAAAGTGGCATAGCCTAAATTTCAGTAAGTACTACCACCTCTGGGTTAATAATTTTTATTTAAGAATTTAGTTAAGAATTTCTTAAATATTTTCTCCCGCGGGATAGCGAGTAAACGTATAAATGATTATTGACACCTACTTAACTCTGTTTTCATTTAAGTACTTCTAGACACCATGTAGCAGTAAGTAGCGACAAAATAAGTTACATCAGAATTTCACAATTTTAGAGAAAAGTGTTAAAGTTTATATCTAACTGGTTCTGGGTAAAATACCTCCGGCGCTTGTTCGTTTAATTAAATTTCTTTGAACAAAGGTTGTTCTGAGCATTAAAAATATAAGTCGCCAGGATGAAATGTCAAGCTGCAGAGCTCTAGGAGAAAGTCACAAAAACTTTTAAATTACAAACCATCCTTGATCTACGTTCAAAAATTGAAAAAAAATATAACGGTACAAAAAACGCGGGAACAAAGCTGCGCGCTCTTTGGTCAGCCATTCGAACAGTATCGCTGCTCGAGAGCGGGGGAACGACAGGAGTGGTGCCACTCGACATAGATTCAGTTGCGTTACTATTGTTTGGGAAAACTCGCTAGGAATGAGGTTTGGTTGTTGCCATGTGACTTTTCGAACATTGAATATGAGACCCGTTTTAAGCCTTAAAAATCGCGGATGATTCGTGTAGGCACGGTTCTCAGTGTTGTATGTGACTCTATAGAAGTTTGTGGCCGTTACATTATACTTAGTATCAGTATCAGTGGTTTGCTGTGTCATAAACAAGCTTACACGGTTATTTTGAGGCGCGGCTAGCGCGTCGTTCCGTAAAGAAACTCTGCCGCTTGAATGTACCTATTTCCTAACAATATCATTAGCATTTAAAAACTTCTTCCTCAAACGTGTAGAAATCGATAATATTCTGAATGTAAGAAATTGCTGTTAAAGAATTCTGCTAAGAGACCAAGAAAGGTGACCGAACGGGAAGCTACTTGTAGATTGCCAAAGTAAAGATTGATGTTACCTTTGAATAGCCTGAAAATGCCTTCTCGAGTTCCTTTTCTTAAGACCCCGGCACCATGGGCAATCGGTCCCGTTCACCCTAATATTATAAATGCGAAAGTAACTCTGTCTGTCTGTCTGTCTGTCTGTCTCGCTTTCCTGCTAAAACTACTGAACCGATTTAAATGAAATTTGGTACACAGATAGTTTAAAGCCTGAGAAAGGACATAGGCTACTTTTTATCCCGGTAGTATGTTCCCGCGGGATAATTTCCAACCCCCACGCGGGCGAAGCCGCTGGCAAAAGCTAGTTTCTTTATAAATTTCCTTCTGACATCAAGTTACTTATTACTGAATAAGCGCTCTTTATTGCTTTATGAGGTTTATCATTTGTCTAGCCTATTCCCAACTATATTCGAGTTGTTTTCCAGTATAACTGAATGCAGCTGTATACCAGTATTTGACATGGGGCGTAGTATTTATAGTAATACGATACTCCTTGGTATGACTGGTTGTCAGACAGATTTTCGGGCTTCTGACGACCCGTAACGACTGTCAAAGATCCACGAATGATTGCTTGAAATGAAATGAAATGTTTATTTCTGTAAGTAGATCTTATGAGACACTTTTACACGTCAACATATTTTTGTCAATGTTTTTTTAAAACTAGATGGCGCCGGCATTTCCTAGCTGACTGTTCCCTGAGAAGAAACGCCGAGACAAACTCAGAGGTTATGGTCTTTTTTAAAGTCCAAACAATATATTATTAGAATTTTATGTGAGTCTAACACAATGTCTGGAAGAGCCTTTTGAAGAAAGAGCCATTGCAGCTTTGAGCTGACCTGTCCCAACAGACGGCATGTATGTATCAGTCATTGTGTAGCTCAACCCTATTTTAGGGAGCTCAACGACCCGTCACAAGACGCTACCAGATCTGCAGGACATTATAGGTATTAGGTTATTGGCTTAACGTGCTAACTAACGGCTTAACGTGCTTTCTGGAGTTCCTGGTACGAAAAGATAGTCTAGTCACCCATCCTCGGACCAATTGCGACAGTTGTGACTCGACCTGATAGATCGACGCATGCGGCTGTTATTACTTAACCACAAGCCCCCAGAGAGGTTCTCAAGTCGACGCGTATATGTTTTTTTTATGTATGACCACGCTTAACTTTTTTACACAGTGGACCGATTTTGATAATTATATTTTTTTTTTAATTGGAAAGGGTATATCCCAAAGGTTGTCCTACGTAAATTTGGAAATAAATTCCATCCCTAAGGGTAGGAAAACAGGGGATGATTGTTTGTTCACTCATTGATTGTAATGACCACGCATAATTTCTTACAGAATAGTCCGAGTTTGCAAGAATGTAGTAATTAGTAGATTATACCCACAAACGATTATAATATAAAAACTTTTAAAAAATAAACCGCCGAAAAAACTGAAAAACAAAAAATAAGAAACCTAAGTAATTTTGAGTCGGCGACAAACAATTAATGACCAAGGATCACTAAATTACCTTATAGAAATAACCAAATCAAATTAGTTCATTAATTTACTAGTTTGGCGCCGACTCAACATTACTTATAGTATAGGAGCTACCAACGTTTTCGAGAAAGAATTTCAGGTCAGCTGATTTTGTGATATGCCGTCCTTCTTGCTCTTTCGGTTGGAGTTTGGGCTATCTGGCTGGCTGTAGCGGTTGCGTTCATTAGTGCGCATGCTATCTGTCCAGGTAATAATCCTGGATTTTAAAAACATTTTAAGATGCGTAATTTTCAATTTTTTGTTTTTAAATAAGTCTAACTGACATAATTTTTTTATTGCCAGACATTTTTGACATTGCTAATTATGTGCCATACGCGAATTATTTTTTTTTTTTTTTTTTTAAACTCAAAGTATTTTATAATGTCTGTAATTTTAATATTATGTTATTTAAAGATAAAAAAACTTAAAATTAATTTGCCAGACATTAATTTGATTGTTAAACCCTGAATTAAAATGAAAAAGTCATGAAAAGTATTGCATTATGATGCTAGTAGTCCGAGAGAGACAGTTGCAGAATATATAGTAGAGAATGAGACAGAGAACCGTTACTAGTCATTGTATGTATTACATATAATAATAATAATAATAATTGTTCTAGTTAGAGCAAGTCTCAAAAAAAAAATTAAGCATAAAAAAGAAAATAAAATTAGAATTAAATTTCCAAAACAACACCTTTATTTCAATTGTCCTGTTTACTAAATGTGAATTTTAATAATTAAAATTAAGTTTAAGTTGTTTCAGCCTATAGTGACGTCACAAAAAAGAGGCATCTTCGTAATCGTCATCATCATCGTCGCTGTCTTTGTCAGTATCATTTATATCATCTTCTTGGGAACTTTCGTTATCTTCTAAATCTCTATCATCTGCAAAAGAAATTAAAAATAAACGGTGTAATTCTTCTTGTTCGTTATAAAACATTTTAGTTATTATTGATAAATGTTCTATTTCATACTTACTTTGAACAATAATATCTGCAACTGAGGATGGTCATTGATCTCCCAAAAACCAGACAAAATCATATTTGTCACCGTTGATAGTCCAACCGAAAGCCAATGGAGATAAAGATGTTGGATGTTTTAAGTGAGCATTTCTCCAAATTTTTGTCACGTAAGTCACGTAACGAACCCTCAAAAAATGCTGTTGCAATTCCGCTTTACAGGGTGGCAAACTGGATGAGTCAAAGTTTCGAAATTTTTGTCAAAGTTTGTAACGTTGTGTGAATATCCACATATTCAATTAATTCATAATCAACGTTAATTCTTAACTTATAAAAACATTATCGTAATATCGTCAATGGAATGCAAGGAATGCCTACACATTCTTTTTGGTGTTGGAACAGTACGTCGTGATGTTCTGCGTGACGTCATAAAAGGAATGTCATTGTGGGTATTAGTAAATAGTCTTTAATCGTGTAGTGGCGAAAAGTCATGCTAGGCGGGTAGTTCTGAATCAGTCACTTCCTATTGGTGTCGTAGTCGGACGAATGTTCTCGACATTAACCGAAGTAAAGCGCGTACGAGTATATATATGCTCGTACAGGACGCGTTAGCTCACTTTTATTACTAAAACTTTCTGGTTACACGTTCGCAAAATAGTTTCTCGCTGTATTAGATTCTTGCGACATTACCCGTGTCCAGACTTTTATTTTTATTAAGTTTGTAGTGACTTAAGTTGTATTAATCAAATATATTTCACAAGTGAAGTGTTTTTATCCCCGTGAAGGGTAAGTTTGCCAAACCAAACCAAACAATTATTATAACTGCCAGCTCATGTTTTATTTTCTTTACTGAGTAGGTACCTACAGACATAATTTATTTTGTGTTCATATTTTCTATTGTCTGTTGGTTTCAAGTGTGTCACACGCTCGCAGGGCCAATCGATGTTTTTGTGATAATGCTTCTCGCTAATTTAAGTACGTGTACGTACCATGTAAACTGCGGAGTTTACATGGTACGTACACGTACTTAAATTAGCGAGCGAGAGCGGTCTGATGAGGACCAATACTCTCAAACGCCTTAGCGCCTTACGTCCTAGGCTTTCGCGTACGCTGCGAGGTCATCATCAGAGAGGGGTTGCAGTGGACATTTATTTACCGCTGGACGTTAATTCCAGGGAACAAGATTGGGTTTTAAATTACCCTCATCGACGTTCGTTGAGTTCAGCTGACTCACCCTTACCGAACGTTCGAGACCTGCGCACACGTCACCTGGCGGCACCCACCTGCGCGCCTTACCATCTCGTCTCTGCGGCCTCTTCCACCTCGGGGTCAACTCCTCGGCGTCGCGTCGCTCCAGCTACGCGTTAAGCCAGGGCAGTACTTAGTGCGCCTACTTCCACGGAGCAATAAATTAACAAGTAACGGCCTTGTAATTCCACGACCCTAAATAAATTTTATTGTTGTAAGCGTTGGTGAGAGTTTCATTTTATTTTAAATACTCCCACACGTTACAAGTTCTCATCTGACTTTTTAGACTTAAACGTACTTGAATATAAATGAAATCGAACATCATTAACATCCGAAGAATTTTTAACTCCATACATTTGACAAATAAATTCCTCCAGGGTTACAAAGGTAGTTTCAAGTACTTCTTCGTTATCCGTAATTATATTTTCAAAAGCTAACTGGTATTCTTTAGAATTATCTAACATTTTAAAAGGCTTAACTTTGCTTTTTCTAAAAAAAGCTGGCGTATAATCACATCCGGTGATTGCGTGGAAGCAAGAATAAGCATTAAAATCAAAACAAACACAAACATGTGACATTAGACTGACGCCATCTTGTAAACTTGCTGGTTACGCCACTGTCACTTTCTATCTCTCTCGCAATTTAAACTGTCTCTCTCGGACTACTAGCATCATAATGCAATACTTTTCATGACTTTTTCATTTTAATTCAGTGTTTAACAATCGAATTAATGTCTGGCAAATTAATTTTAAGTTTTTTTATCTTTAAATAACATAATATTGAAATTACAGACATTATAAAATACTTTGAATTTTAAAAATAAAAAGTAAAAAATTCCGCGTATGGCACATAATTAGCAATGTCAAAAATGTCTGGCAATAAAAAAATGATGTCAGGTAGACTTATTTAAAAACAAAAAATTGAAAATTACGCATCTTAAAATGTTTTTAATATCCAGGATTATTACCTGGACAGATAGGATGCGCACTAATGAACGCAACCGCTACCGCCAGCCAGATAGCCCAGACTCCAACCCAAAGAGCAAGAAGGACGGCGTATCACAAAATCAGCTGACCTGAAATTCTTACTTTGCAAACGTTGCTAGCTCCCGTACCATTAGGGCTACTTATTTTTTGCTTTTCAGTTTTTTTAAGAGCTGCGACAGACACTTGTTAAGGTGATATTTTCGAGTGAGTATCGATCGAGTTGTAATCCAGTAGTAGGACAGCTCGTTACGGCGGCAAAATGTTACAGATGCAACACAGAACTGTGGCTGCGGACGTAAAATTTATGGATGATTGTGCGGCACGGCAAGCCGGGCCACAGATAGTTTATTTTTCAATTGTTACTTTTGTTTTTAAATAACTGGGAAGTGTAATTAAAGGTTCGTTTTGTTATTTTAATAGCATTTTTTGTTAATAAAAATATTGCTATGAAATAATGAAGTTTACTTTTGGTTTTTATTGGTTTTCAGAGGATTGTCTGTTAAGTAGTTTTAAGTAAAATGGAAAGTGCTTTAATGGGAAAATGGTGTATCAATTGTTTGTTTCTCAAATTATCATCTTGGATAAGTTGTTTCGTTTATTTAGATTAAAGATTACTTTGAATGGGTTTATTTGGATTAGATTCTGAACTAACAATAAATTGTCAATAAGAAGGTATTCATAACGGACGAGTTCATCGACCTCTATATTTTTGTATTAGCAGAAAAATCAGAGGGCAGATTTTAATTAAAAGTTTTATGCTATGACCACAAAAACGGAGTTATTTTTAATATCCTTTTACTTTTCGTTTTTATTAGTTGGATGATAGATACCTTCTATCATAATAAAAAAAAAAACAAAATAGAAAAAAATCCTCGGAGTATCGTATTTACATACATGCAGTGATGTACATAGAGTTTTAAAAGGTAACCAGAATACATAAGAATATTAACCTTTTCTGTTTAAAGGGTTCCGTACACAAAGGGTGGACCCTATTAATAAGGTTCTGCTGTCCACCCGTCTGTCACAAGGCCTTTTGACCCGAAAAGTAGACTCTTGAAATTGTCACAGAGTATGTACAGCTATGGCTGCTATAACAAAAGACAATCTTTCTCAACTATGTTAGGGTCGGCTTCCTAGTTACACAACCCAGTAACTGGGTATTACCATACCCATTAGTTAGACTGGTTGCCAGACTTTCAGGCTTCTAACGACCCGTATCGGCTATTAAAGTCAATAAATGACAGCCGGGTGTAACTGCTGAACTTCCTTTCTGAGGCACGGAGTGGTCTTGATATGTAGGTAATGTCTGGTAGTCACCCATCCGAAAAATGACTGTGGCAAGCGTAGCTTAACCTTAGATCGATCCGTAAGGCTGCTTATTATTTGGGCCCCTATAACAATAATAAAATAAAGTTAACAATTAAACGGACCCATACAATAAACATTTAATTTTGATAAAGTACTTAAAAAAACTATCTACCATGTTTTAAATTTTGTGCACTCGGCCGGTTTTGTAATAATACCTAACGCTGTGCCGGTATTTGTGTCGTGCCTGACGTAAAGTATAGCACCACCCCATTTTATAAAAGGTGACTAAGGGACTTACTAGACAATGGGCACCAGCGTTATCTATGCATTTTACCACCATACTGCGATCGCCTATCCACCTGCCAAGCACTGTTACTATAAAAAGTTAAGCAGTTCAGAAACTAAAATAAGGTAGCTATTTGCGTTTTCCTGGTGAAATATTCTGAACCGTATTTTCGGAATATTCCAATGCCAGTCAATTTTATTTAACAAAGACAGAGAAGTGAACTGCCATTCAAACTAGTCTACGAGTAAGGGCGAGCGCGCACTGCCTTGCGGTGCGTTTATTCTACCGCACGGTAGAATAAACGCAGTCACGCATCCGCGCACTGCGGTAGAAAAAACGCACTTTTTGTCATTCAAGTTACAACTGTGCAGCCCACGCCACATGTCGTTATGAACTAATACAAGAGTCGCTATCTGTATATATATCTATACTAATATTATAATGCTGAAGAGTTTGTTTATTTGAACGCACTAATCTCAAGAACTACTGAAAAAATAATTAATGTTTGGTGGTAACCCATTTATCGAGGAAGGCTTTAGACTATGTGACATCACGCTACGGCCAATAGGAGCGGAACATCAATGAAAAATGTTGCAAAAAAACGGAGGAAAGTTATTGTTTTTGAGAGCTGTGCTGCGTAAACGGTTACAATAACGTAACAATTATTTATGACGAAATTGTTCCTATTGAAAAATTCTACAAAAATTTCACGATGGCGTATGTCTATCTTTTAAGGTTGGCTCACTATATATAGCGTTTTTAACTGTATTCAAATCATAAAGCTGACAAGGGGAGTCGGGGCTGCAAGAAATTTAACGCGGACAAAGTCGCGGGCAGAAGCTAGTCTTATAATAGTTTGTTGAGAATTGCTGTTCCTGAAATTCTGCGATTGACTCTCGCACCGCCGCCGCCGTCGCCGGACAAACGCCAAGTAACGACATATCTGTGTCGCAACCTAACAGCAACTGAACGTGTCTCAGTGCGTTTATTTCACCGCAGTGCGCGGTACTTCTTACAACAATATGCGATACAAAAAAAATTGCGGTAGAATCACCGCAAATTTGCAGCGATGATTCTACCGCATGCGTTTATTTCACCGCAGTGCGCGCACTTCTATGACATTTCATACTTCACAAATTATGCGGTAACAAAACGCATGGCAGTGCGCGCTCGCCCTAATAACAAATTCATGATGATAGATGGAGGAGAAATAATATAAGTTTTATATAAATTATCCGCTAGTTTGAATCCTGAAGCACTCTGGCATTTGAAGGTAATTTCATTCAGTTTAAATAAATTTTCTTAGAACTTTTAAATAAGGTAGGAAAACTTGAGAAATCAGATATCTTTTTAGCAGAAATGAGCAGATATTTCACTGTGTGATAAAATTACTAGTCACAATTTTTCTTCTATTACTTTTTCTTAGAATTCGCCGATTTGGGATCACCATCATCATCATCATCACCATTTCAGTCGTAAGACATCCACTGCTGGACATAGGCCTCCCCCAAATTTGGGGGCTTTGCCATAATAAATAAATTTGGTATGGGGATACTTTTAACCCTGTGGAAGGATATAGGCTATTTTTCATCGATATAATATGCAAACGAAGCTGCGGACGGAAACTAGTTAATTTGTAAGTCTTACCAAACACTTGGTAATGTTAAAGATTTCGTATAAATTGTATACATACAACGTGACATTTTAGTCGTCTTGCAAAGGTTGTCCACTCAATGTATCCGAAATAATATACCTCTAGGTGTGATTAAATAGTTGTTACCAATTAAGAAAATACGTACTAAGCAAAATAAATAATGCATTAGAATTATGAAACATCCTGTTTATAATGTTTACGCATCATATGGTAGAGAACATATGTACATATATGTACCTACCCAGCGCACGAGTTGACTAGATCATTCCATCTCCATTTTCCACGAGACGAAATATCAAACAAACTATGACGTAGTTTGTTTGATATTTCGTCTCATGGATGCGTCATCATAATGAATAATATTTTTATTATTTAGTTATAAAAATGACATTTTTTTTCTTATGGATGTGTAGTAGTCATTGGATACAGGAAGTGGGCTGCCGTTGTAAGACGATAAAAATGTCACGGTGTATATGAAATCTGTGAATTTGTATTCAGTAATAAGGGATTGTTCAACAAAGCGTATGAAGTAATCTCTCGAGCAACAAGGGATCCACACAGACTTGTATTAAAGGGTAAACCTAAGTCAGCCAAGTATGCTAAAACCTACCTTGTGATGTGTGTACATATTGTATACAATAGGACTACAATACCGAAAGAAATAATATGATTAAGTAAATAATACTAACTCACATAAAAACAAACTATATAAATAGCTGAATTTATATAACTTTTATGACTATAAAGATTTATTTAACTAAAGTATAAAATATGTAGCTATTATTGATAACGTTTGTAATGTTGATGCGAAGTTGGGCAAAAACCTGTTGTCATTGTTAGAGCATGTGATGAGGGATATGTCACGAGGAAAGTTTTGAGTATGCATGTCGATAGCTATAAGAGTAGGGGAAAGATGAACCAAAGAAAAGATGAATGGACTGTGAGAGTGACTACCGAGATGTCAACTAATAGAGAAGAATGGAAGAAAAATACGTGGTGCACACACCACAAATGTAATTGGTATAAGGACAGGACAATAATGTTTGTGTTGTAAGATCTGAATCACTATTATTGTATTGCCATTGCAATTTATCTGCGACATTGTATAGTTCACCTAACTCGTGTATTAATTACTAGCTTCTGCCCGCGACTTCGTCCGCGTCAAATTTTTGCTCCCCTGACCCTTCCCGTCGCATTGATTTGCCTCATTTTTCGTTGCTGCTCGCTCCTTTTCAGTTATAGTGAGTCAACCTTAAAAGATAGACATATGCTCTCGCGGACTTTTTTTTAGAACTTTTTAAAAGGAACAATTCCGTTTTACATGATTTTTGCGTTACTTTAACCGTTTACGCAGCGCACGCAACGAAAACTCTCAAAAGGAATAAATTTTCCCCGTTTTTGCAACATTTTTCATTACTGCTCCACACCTCTTTGCTGTAGCGTGATGTTATATAGCCTATAGCCTCCCTCAATAAATAGGCTACCCAACACAAAAAGAATTTTTCAATTCGGACCAGTAGTTCCTGAGATTAGCGCGTTCAATCAAACAAACAAACAAACAAACTCTTCAGCTTTATAATATTAATATATATATTATATTAATTATATTATAAGTATAGAATAGTATAGATTTTGCATACAATTGATACAATATTTTGTATAGCTAAGAAAAGGCTAGGCAGATGATGATGATAGAAGATAGATTAGATATTTAATGGATGCTAGTTCATTCATTTTAGTCTCGCTGTATGTGCACGCATGGGTCAAAAACTACTGAGGGATTTTAACCAATCTTGGTACGATTGTAGTCCATACTTCTGGGCAGGTTATAGGCTATATAATATAACGCTAAGATACATAGCAGCCAGGTAGTGACGATAAACTTGAAGCAAGTCGGATGAAATGCGCTTTCGAGCTAAAAAACCTAACCTAACCTGGTTTAACACATTAACATAGGATACTTTTTATCCCGGTAGTACGTTCACGCGGGATATTTTCCGACCTCCACGCGGGCGAAGCCGCTGGCAAAAGCTAGTTAGTTATAAAACTTTATGTAGGTGATCTTTATATAGGTGACCTAGATTTCCAGTCCATAAATACTAAACGCTAAACGGTACCCTTTGATGTCCACTGACCGTCTGCTAAACTACTATAACCTAGTTAACCACTGTCGCATGTAATGTGTATCGATAAGTACCAGAGACACATGAAGTCGAGGCGTTAGCTGTGTAACCTATAAACCACAAGACCACAACATTGTGGAGCGTTGAAAATATGGCTAAATAAACTTAGATTCGTTTGTTACTTGGCCATTTATTTGAAGGAATTTATTGGTAATATTTAGTGAGCATGGATGAGAGCGAGGAGACCTAAAGTCAGCAGTGGTGGAACAAGGCATCCAGTAATGATGTTGACTTACTTGGTAATATTTTAGTTTATGTATTTGTTCATTTTCTTCTTGTGTTACAATAATTTTGAGTGTGTATTTTCCTTCGACCATTATATTGACTAAATGTCCGTATGTAAATCAAAGTAAACAAAGCACATTTAAAAGTACGTTTCCACTTTTAAATGTAATAAAGTATTTACTCCAAATACACGCCAACATAGTAGACTAACTTTTTATTCTCAAACCTCAGTATTTTTCAAAACCCGTCGGCTAACCACCGAAAGGGTGCGTTACCGCGCAATGCCGCCGATTTCATTTCCGTTGGGAAATACGAGAGATAGCGGCATGGCGGGCGGCAGCTCTCTCATTATGTTTTGTGACGAAAAAATTCGGATACACACACTGAAATATTTTATGGTTCAGCTTTTACATTGACCTTCAGAGTATCCGGATGCGGCGGAAGGACTATGAATTCATGATTTTTGTAACATGTGTTGGCTCGTTATTTGAGTTTTTTGTTGGTTTATGAAGAGAATAAATAAAATATTGTTTCCGAAAAAAGTTTCATCTCTGTCCGTTCGCCGTCTATTTTCTTAATTAATTGCAACCGTTACGGATTAGCAGATACCAGGCAATCAGAAACAATAATCGGCTGGATTGGCTGAATTGTTCGGTACACGATAGCACATGCGAGCCATAAATAGGGCTTGTTGTCCAAGCCGAACAACAGGAGATACGGGCAATCCTGCCTATGTTCGTGTTTGCCTGTAAATGTATGTAAACCTGGACTAACGAACCCTAGCCTACCTATCGTAGTACAAAAACGTACAATGGTACCGCTACAAGATTGAAATACAAACAAAGATTTTTTTTCTATTACAAAAATAACTATTGATAGAAAATAGGCACTCATTATGCTTTAATAAAAGAGGCTATAGCATCTTTTACTCGTAATTTTAAACACAAACATTCAATAAAATCTAATAATAGCTACAGTAAAGAAGTTCTTAAGCTCTTTTCGACAAAAAATAAAGAAAAACTTACGACTCCAACACAATTTTCGAAACAAAAATCAAACGGTCTTTGAACTTAACAGGGAGAAAATTAATTATGGTGGGAGTTCAGGAAACAATGCTAAAGTATCAAGGCAGCATGACCACTTGAGAAAAATGTACGCATTTGTCTTATAGTCAGTAGTCAGCCCGCTGTGAGAGGCACTTTGAGTGATTAATGAGTTCAGATGGCAAAGCTAGAACTTTATTTATATCTTATGTTCGAAGACTCAAAAAATCTGGTAAAACTGGGAATAATGTTTTATGGAGATCATTTCGCCGGCTTCCGTCTGTTGGGATATGAATCATAAATTCATAGTATAAACGTGGAAAGCTTCTGAGTGAGTAGTCTATAAATTTGTCATGATTTCCTAGTATCTGTTAACTATTACATTTCTATGCATGTATAATAGGAATCAGGCAATAAGTTTGGTTTTCAAGTTTAATAGTTTCAGTGATGGTATTCATAAGGCAGATGTGAGTGGAAACGCCGGGAGAGGACGCCCTAGGACTTATAGAGAACGTATTGGCTTTCATCAGAAAGTTCAAGTGCTTAATACTGGCAACCGTCGTGCGTCGTGTGGCAATGAAAGTAAATGAAGCAAATGGGGTAAGTAAGCATCGTAGCAGGTGGCGGTTCTGTAGTTCTTGCCTACTCCCATAGAAAAAAGGCGTATGTTTAAAAGTATGTATAATTATGTCAAAAGTATAATAGGAATTACTGTTGATTACATATCAATAATTGCTCTAATTTGCCACATAAAACCTACATCCTAACACGTAACATAAAACCTCCTTCCACAAATTAAAAAAAAAAGCTAGGTGTGTTCCCATTTCCGTTCGTCGCTAAATAAATAAGGGCTGAAAAAAGAACAGTAAAAAACACGAAATGCCCTCTGATTGTAAAACGTTAATTACGCTGAGTTGTTTGTACGTTAAACATTGCTAATTACGAGTCGCCATATACGGGCGGTTCCACGAAAATAAAAGAAAATTAATTCAAAATTGGTTTAACGAAGCTAACGTTTTACACTTTTGCTTTTTTCTTTATAAAGGAAGTAAGTTTCTTTTACTAAATAATGATCTCTGTTAAATTATATTTAAGTACTTAGGTATCACCCTTTATGGACTCTCCAAGTGACATCGCCACATCAACCAATCCTGTGCGTCTCACATTCTTGATTATTTCTTTAATTAAAACTTATTTAAACTAAATAATAATAAAGCTGAAGAGTTTCTTTGTTCATTTGAACGCAGTAATCTCTGGAACGGTCCGTAGAATTAGAAAAAGATATTTTCATCCCACCATCTCGGAAAGAGTATTTTTAATCTTCAATATCTGAGTGGAAAAGCCGTTTTTATTCTCTAGAGGATAAAGTAAATTGAATTTAGAACATCGTGTGCACTAAGTTTGTGAATTAAAAACATCATTAAATCTATTTACTTCTATCTCCATGGTGCCGAATTTATCATTCAACCTTTTTCTAATTTGTAAAACTTAGACTCGGAACCTTCTTGATATACTTTTTTTTTAATTTGCTTTGCGCGCGCCATTTTACTTTTCACGTCACCAACATTACAGTACCTAACAAAAATATTACACTCGACTTTTGGTAACTGTAGCAACGTTACTTTCAATTTTTCTTAATTATACCTAAGTATCATTTGAAATAATTTAAAGATTATTCTGTAATACTTACCTATCATAATGTAGTACATAATAAATGTTAATACCTAAACTGAAATAAAAGTATCTTGTGATTGAAATGCTTTTTTTTGCATATTTAGTCATTTCCTCGCTGAGGTGGGATGAAAAGTTACGTGTTGCACTCGAGTGCAAAGATTTTTCACCTCGTGCTCTTTTGATTCCCTCGTCGCTAACGCTCAGGATTCTAATTTTGAATCATTCGCTGCGCTCGTGATTCAATTTTAGAATCCTTCGCTTGCTCGGTCATCAAAATTGAACACGCGGTTAAAAAGCAACTTTGCACTCTTATATAACAAATAACTATTTTACACTAGCTTTTGATAGCGGCATCGCCCGCGTGGAGGTCGGAAATTATCCCGCGGGAACGTACTGCCGGGATAAAAAGCTTCCATATGCCTTAGTCCAGGATATGAACTAGCTGTATGCCAAACATCCAAATCCGATTTGTACGTTTTGCGTGAAAGAGTAACAAACATCCAGCCATCCATCCGACATCAGAAATTTTCACATTTGCAATATTAGCAAGAGTAGGATTTGATGGAGCAATTTTTAAGGAAGGCTATTATAGTCTATTGAACATCACGATATGAATGCAATCGAAAACGAAGTGATAAGTAAGCGATGCGATGCGACGGGGTTGGTAGGGGATAGAAAAAAAACCACGGGGACGAAGTCGCGGGCAGAAGGTAGTATCATTATGTCCATGTTTATAGCTGATTAATATTTCTTCTCTTTTTTTTTTGTAAAAAGACCTTTGTGTATTTAGATATAATGAATGAAAAATACGCTAAACAAAGTCAGGCATACTTCCCATCATTTTGATCATTTTTTGCTCTGAACCATGCCTGTGAACCTTCTGGATACGGAGATAATGCAGGTCCTAGTTGCAAGTCTTTTGTGCCTGAACTAGATATCACCGTGTTACCAGCCAGTACTGATCACAATCCATAGACAGTAAACGGTCTCCATGTAAAGGCTGCCACAAACAGGCGGAACGCGACAGTGCGATGCGCCTCTCGTGAAAACTTCAAGGAAATCGTTTAACAAGAGACGCGTCGGGGTGTCGTATCGCGCCTGACTGAAACAGCCTTAACGCGACTGCCATTGTTCGGTACCTGACATAATTTTTCGGGGATTTTTTATATAAAAGAAATAATTTATTCGAATTGATTCGACGTCAGTACGAGCAAAATTAACGGTGATGCTTTATTTTGGATGGGAAATCATCAACTGACGTCTCCAGCTCTGGATGGAGCGGAAGGGCGTGTCAGAGTTTTACTGACTAAAACCCATCCGTGTTCCTTCAGTTGCCCATATGCCAGGGCCACGGTACCTCTTGCGAACTAATCTCGCGACCCTGGTAAAGGTGATGCTTGACATAAAACATTGAACTGCTACGCAACATTGATATAAAACTCGATAAATCAGTAAGTAGGAATATAAAAAAATATGTGTAAACGAAGGAATGGAGGGAAATAAAAACCGTTATCGTTTTATGGCCAGTGGCTTGGAAATCACACCGATTTCGATGTGGCAAAATGTGATAAATTCTGTTGCTTATCAGTTATCAGAAGTATGTCGATGATTGCATTTTTTATACCATTTTCAGGGTATATTAGTGAAGGTTTTTCTGGTCAGAATCGTCATTCTCTTGTCCTTATCCCAATTTATTTGGTGTCGGCGCAACATGTTTTTCTTCTATACTTCTCTATTAGTCGTCATCTTGGTAGTCAACTTTTTCTAGCCATCTCCTCTTTCAGCATAGGATTTTCTTGGAAAACGAGATACTCGGTAGTTACGTAAATTCACTGGCAGTCGTATCGTAGGCAGGTATGATCGTATTCGAACTCTGTTATTTCAGATTAGACGGTTGTAGATAATTGGATAAGCTGAGCAAAGCTTATATTTACCTGTTTGTCATAATCATCATCATCATTTCAGCTGAAATACGTCCACTGCTGGACATAGGCTTCCCCCAAAATAGGCGTGTGCCATAATCGCCACGCTTGCCAGGCGGGTCGGCTATCGCAGTATGGTAGTATAATGTATAGAGAACGCTGCTACCCGTTTTCTAGTAAGTCCCTTAGTCGCCTTTTACGACACCCACAGCAAGAAATGGGAATTTGTCGTAATGTATTAAGTCAAATAGGTAAAAAATCAGGAATATGAATAACACATTACAAATGAACTGACCCTATGAAAAACTCTAAAGGATGACATTAAATAACATTACACTTGTAATCCCCGCAGGATTGGGCAGAAGTGTTCCTATAGTACAAGCCCATTTCGCCAGTTATGTTTAAGTCCCATGTAATAGAGAGGCCTACAGTCATCAATTAGACACAATCCCAGACTACGAGCTGCCACTGAAAAAATCCTAATAGAAAACTCAATAACCAGCCTATATTGTTCCCACTGTTGGAACACAGGCCTCGTCTCGGCGAGAGGGAGTGGGCCTTGATCTACTACGCAGGCCTAGTGCGGGTTGGTAGATGTCAAATGTCTTCGAATTATTGGTTCTTGAATATACCCGTTTCCTCACGATGTTTTCCTTCACCGTTTTGAGAATTTACTTTGATACTTTACTCGAACAATATTATGTAGCCTAATATACTAGCTACTAAACTCCTCCGCAATGTACCACAAGCTTTCATCTAATAGTTTCCTCAAGATTCAAACTCAACGTCACAGCAACGCAAGTGGTTTTATAGTGTGGCAACACATGGCATCTGAACAGTGAATTGCTTGCAGAAGAATCACAAGCACAAGCCCACACGAGAACGTGCTTATAATAATAAGGACGTACTTGTTTGAGTGCATAGTTAAGTAGTTCCAAGCAGTGGCCTAATTAATTGATTATTTAGTTTAATTTAATGCGTAACCAGAATTTACGGGAAATCGTGACGGCCTCAGAAATGCTCTAAGCAGGTGCAAACAACGGCGCTTAAAAAGGGACCCGTAAAATGAAGTGGATTATTATACCAGGCTGTCATTAAATAAAGAAGAGAAATAGGACAGTTTGGGGGAATATTTTTCAATGAAATAAATAGTTATACCTTATTAATTTTTCGGGTAGTCGTGTCAACATGACAGAGCACAGAACAACGACCTATAGAAATAATATTATTTGTTGAATTGTAAGAATCCAGAAATATGTAGTCTCATAATAAAACATAACCTTCCAAAAAATATGTTCATAAAAATCGTTTTGATTTACGAGCAAGTACGCCTTGTATAAAAAATGTGGTTTCAACATCTGCGCCGCCCTGTAACCCGGGTACCCACGTTATGAAACAATATTTTTAAGCATTCAGCGTTCAACCTGGTTTTAGTATTTTTACCTACCTGTAACGAATATGTAATGCTATGTACCTTTTACTGTTTTTTCTCTCTGCTATTTCTATACTATTTATTCACTGATACACGAAAGTCATTGGTAAGTAAAATGTTTTTTTTTTTTAGGATTTGACTTTTTGCATTTCCCGGACCTAACTCAAAAAGCGAGAGCTGCCTAGGTTTACTGAAATCGAATTTATTAACTGTTTAATCACCTAGCTAAATAATGTTAAATCACCTTTTGCAGTGCGTCGGGGATGTTCGCGGAGCGCGGTGTGCCTGATTTTTATGCTATTATGCGGACACGAATAGCGTGATGACTGATGCAGCGAGTGCGCGATAGCTCCAACAGCTTGGTGGCTATCATGGCCAACAGAGTGGACAGTCCATTGATGTGGAACTGGATGACCACTCACCGTGCGTCATTCCAGTATATAAAATAGAGCTTTTTTGTATTTTTTGTGTATCTTTTTATTTTTTGTGTGTAAAACTGTAGTGTTTTAAAATATGGACTGATGGTCTGAAATAAATATTATTTATTTATTTATTTAAATAATTACCACATAACATATAAAATACCACGCCTGTAATATCCGAAGGCTTAGTTAGGCAGAGGTTTAGTTAGGTACCGTTTAGTATAGATATCCAGATTATTAAATCTTTCGTATTTTGACTAGCCAAAAATAGTGGATAACGGACCAGTTAGCCGCGCGTTAGTTCAATCCCATGTTAGAACAACATAGGATTGAACTAACGCGCGGCTAACTGGTCCGTTAAGGTAAAACAACGGGGGGCAGATAGATCCGTCGCGGATTTGTTCGAAAAAGTTACCGTGGTCCTGACACAGGCAACTGAAGGAAAACGGGTGGCTTTTAGTCAGTAAAAGTGTGACACGCCCTCCAGCTCCTGCGGGAGACGTCATTTGCTGATTTCGCACCCAAAAAAGAGCAGATAGATTTAAAATGCCTCATTCTCAATACCATGCATCTAATCGCTACGAGTATAATATCGATTGTTATTTTATCTGTGGTAGATAACATTTAACGAGTTCGCGCGTGTTTCCAAAACGATTAAATTAATAATAGCATATGACAGGTATCCGCAAATTGGAGGAGTCCTTAGAGACATCTAAAACGGGTTCATAGATTAAAAAGATGTCCATTTGATTACTTTTTTAATGTTGAATGGCACTGTGTTTCTCACTTTTATAGGTATCAAAAAGAACCTAAACGACGAATTTGTACGAAAACGTTATCAATGCAGCTTTTATGATTACACATTGATAGATATTTCTTCTTCTCTTTCTATGTGTTCTTTAGATTAACGTTGAGTCCCAGTTCTTCTGCTTACCGAATATGTAACCATAAGCCCCAACTTACCTGCAAAAAAGACAAACAAATAGGTAAGTAAAATTGTGTTGAACAAACTAACCACATCCTAAATACACGTAATAATTAAACCAAAACACGAAACGATCCACGTAAACAAACTCTAGCTACTAGGAAATAATAATGGTGAAGAGTAGAAATTCACTTGTATGTTACACATGTAAGCACTCGGATACATTGGAAGTACGGAGTGCATTTCAGAATCTGTAAGTATTAACATAATGAAGGTGTCTCAGTCTGCGAGTACAAGAAACTTCGTGGATATGTATGTTTTCCTAGTAGCGAGCATGAATAATTGATTAATCTAGTCTGTACTTTTGTGTGCTCATCAAAAATAATCGTATGAATTCGGTAGGTCGTATCGTATGAATCATAGAGTAACAAAACTTGAGGCGGTAGCATATACTCGTAACTTCTGTTTTTTTTAAACTTTTTAGTGCGCTTCTGTCTCTGTCACCAGAGACAGAGACAATTTCTTTCTTTTACACGTAAATAACAGTGCACATTTTAGTATTTATAATATTATAAAATAAAAAACGATGTATAAAATAAGTATATTTATGAAGCAGACATGTTATTTAAAAGTTTTTTTTTGCATCATATATAATTTGGTCTACTCTTCTCGCCATCAAAATGACAGAAGAGTCGGGGATAATCTCGGATGAATTGTCATAATTAGACATACCTTTTTTTTGGATGGGAAATCATCAAATAACAGAAAAAAATATGGCTTTCGTACCATGTTAGTTTTGTTAAGAAAACATCAAGTTTTATAGCTAAGGTACCATGTTAGATTTTTTAAGAATCAGAATCAGAATCATTATTTACCTATTTGTCAAACATAGGTTATTACGTTATAGGATCTTATGGTAAAAAGTGTTAAGTGCTCTATGTTTTGTCAGCTAAGACATACAAATATTTGTGTTATACATTTTTGAATAATTATTATACATGAAAAAATAAAGAAAGAAATGTAATTACAATATTAATAAATAAAACAAAAAAAAAAAAGAAAACATCAAGTTCGACAGGACGACTCGAGTAGTTACGTAAGTAAGAAAACGAGAAAAAAAAGTGTCATAAATAGACTCAACGAGACGAAGCGAGGGTGAGCAGGTACCTAGTTAATTGTAACATCTCATCTTAGCCCTGTGGTACTGTTCTAGGTGGACTATGAAATCGTTAGTTATCTTTAGACCAAATTAATATTAGCCATAAAAACATTTATAAGTTCATAATTGTACTTTCTTCTAGATCAAAGTAAAAGTCTTAAAAATTAATGTTCATAGGAAACTACGAGAAAACGGATTTTATCGCAGACGTAAAATATAGATTTTACCGCTTTGTGAACTTTTGGAACGGTCAGCAGAATTAACTAAAAACGAGGTGCAACTGAAAACTTCTCACTGCAGAAAACTTTTCTGCTTATTTTTTTACTTTTGAGCGACTCGAACTTCTTAATTTTTTTGGAGTAGCTATATGAACTTTATAATAAAATCGTGTTATGTTTATTTCGTTGTAGATAAACACATCTGATTATACCGCAAGGTGTTGTCAAAATAGAACGTACGTGATTAGGAGTAATTTTACCTAATTTACATAAAGCAATTGAATATTTATATTACCTCTGTATGCAATTACCTCTGTATGCAAATAGCCGTAATTCCAATGTTTGTTATCCAGGTAGCAGAATGTGTCATGTAATACGGAATGGTAGAATTACCAGGGTGACATGAAAACGGACTGGTATTCATTTGCATTTCATGAACGGTCGGACACGCTCTCGCACTGTTGAACTCCTATTACTCTGTGAGCCAATTATCATTACAATTCAACATTTGTTTCCACTTTTTGAATAAATTGATGAGAGTTTTGAGCCTTGGCAATTAAAAAAGGTTATCGTTTACAATAAGGTCACCCGTAAAATTATTTGGATTTATTTTGTATTTGGGTGCTAAGTTAAGGTCTGAGCCAAACGAATAAGTTCAAACGAACGAATGAGTAAATTCTTCATTCATTCGCCCATCGCTTCAAATTCTTTTTGTGTAACAGGGAAAGAGCATTAGGATAGAGCAGTCGTTTTGTCTAAGCTAAAATATCAAGATGTTTTCAATATTTGGTTCTATGCTTGTTCAGTTTAAACCCACCTTCAGATGATGACTATTCAAAAACTATTAATTTTAAACGATTTGTTTAATTTTCTTATAAATTAGGAACTGTTGCACAATGCAATAATAGATCAGCTCTACTAAAAGCAACTTTCTAAAACACTTAAAACAAAAGTTAAACTCGTTTTCCAAACACCATAAAAAAATTGAAAACTAAAATAACCGACTTCCAAAAAAAAACACCATAAATTGGAAAATTCTATATTAAAGTTATAAGGCTGAAGAGTTTGTTTGTTTGGTTGAACGCGATAATCTCAAGAACTACTGGTCCGAATTGAGAAATTCTATTTGTGTTGGGTAGCCTATTTATTGAAGGCTATAGGCTTTATAACATCACGCTACAATCAAAAGGAGCGGAGCAGCAACGAAAAATGGAAGAAATCTGGCAGGCAATTTGATGCGACGGGAAGGGTCAGGGGAGCAAAAATTTGACGCGGACGAAGTCGCAGGCAGAAGCTAGTATTTAATATTTCGGTAGTCGGTATCAAAACACGAGAATACAAAACCAAAGACACTGACTTATTTTTTACTTTGTAGCGGTTTATTAAAGTCAGCAGTTTTGTTATTATTTAACAAGTATTTTTTTTTACGTTTCAGTTTTTAGTTGTGGTACCTACCCCATACAAATTCGTGTAACTTAATTTAGTAAATACCAGTGAGAGGACATTATTATAACAATATCAACATAAACGAATTATTAGAAAAAAATATTATTGAAGCTAACTCAAAATCCAGAATATGACCAAATTAATATGACACCACTCGGTGAGTATACACACTTAAAAAAAAAATTTGAAGGCAATATATGATGGAGTTCTGTGGTAACAAAATTTGAAAAAGAAATACATCAGAATTGGGAACCTCCTCTTTTTGCAGAAGTAGGTACAAAAAAACCGGTATCACTGAAGTAATCATTGACACCCGAAGCACAAATCCTTATGACGCACCTAACACTCTCTTAGAATCATCTGACAAGCCTTTTCCTATGTTAGGGTCCGCTTCCAGTCTAACCGGATAGACCTGAATACGAGTATTTTACATGGAGCGACTGCCTACTTGCACCCTAATTGCGAAACGCACAATTTATCAGAATCTGAATGGGATTGAAGATTATTTCTAAACCATTGCGTCATTTGTTCGAATAAATTGTAGCTCAGCAACGTAAATAACGCAATGAATGTTGTTTAACTATGAATATTAAACCAATTCCTACCGATAAAAAGTTCCGCAATTACCCCTCTGACCTCCATAACTCAGTTACTGGGTAACACGATACTCCTTGGTGAGACTAGTTTTTAGAGTTTCGGGCTGCTCACGTGACGAGTTGACGACCCGTACCTAACGACAGTGAAAGATTCACGTATGCCATCCAGGACTAACTGCTTGACGTGTTTTCTCTCTAGCTAACCTAATAAATATGTCTTAGCATTTTCATAACACTATGTTTATTTAGTAATTCTTGTTGTAATTTGGGCCATAAAGGAAATTGAAGTGTGCATACATTTCTATTATCAAAATAAGATACAAGTTTGTTTACCGTCTTATTAAAAATAAACTGTACCTTATTATTTTTCCGCTCGGAAGACAACTCTGGATTTCTCGAAACCAACTATGAACAGTTAAACTTAATACTCGTACCGTACCACGATCGTTGCTTTTATCACATGCACATTTTTATAAATGCTAATTTTGTAATTATTTATAGATAATCTTGTCTTGATAACAGCGTAATTAACATCGTACTGACATTTACCTACTATAGATTTGTGTTTAAGTGTGATAGTATTATCGAGAATCAATATCGTTAACATGATACGTATGTACATAAGCACGATATATTTGCAATTATGCGATCCTGGTACCGTGGGTTATAATGGTATGCAAAAAAACCTGTAAAATACGACGGAGGATAAAAAGCATCTATTTTTTTTTATTCATGAATTTCCCGTAAGTAATATTTACATATTCCGCGTGTTGCCGGACTTAATGAATAGTACCATCCCATTTCTTCTCGTGGGTATCGTAGAAGGCGATTAAATGACTTACTAGAGAATGGGCAGCAGCGTTCTCTATGCATCTTACCACCATACTGCGATCGGCAACCCGCCAGCCAAGTGTGGCGATTATAGCAAACCCTCCCTTTGTGGGAGGCTTATGTCCACAATTGGACGTCATTCGACTGAAATTATGAATGAATATATACCTTAACATGCACGTAATAATATTGTAGTTTTCGAACAATATGCATGGAAGAAATAAAAACTTACAAATTAAAAGAATTAACTTTGTAGATGTGTCCAATATAATATACTTACACAAGTTATTAAAGTAAAGATTTCTTTAAAAAGCTGAGCGTCTTTGCATCGTATGCCTTTTCATTCACCAGCCAAGCGCGTCCTTAGTATATGTAAAATTCAATGCGGTTTGCTGACATTCGGAATTGCGTCGCTAAAATGTGCCATAAATAAGTACGAGTAGCAATCGTTTTTCGTTCATGTTTATATTTTTAATATACGAGACAGTTAACTTGCATATACCTATATAGCCTTGCAATATTTTCAAAACTATTTTGGGGTTGGCGTCCAGTCAAATCGGATGTAACTGAATACTAGTATTTTACATGAAGCGAAAAGAAAAATTATCGCTATCGTGACAAAAATGCTGTTTCTATTTCCATTCTTTTAACGTTTATTTTATAACGTGAACGGTTTTTCTCTATTCCATTTATCCAGTAATGTAGAAGTAATTTACTTTTCCAGGTATCAGAAGCATTTCTCTAATAAAAAAACACTCTTTGAATGTTCCGAGCAGTGGAATAGCAAAAAAAAACACAAGCTAATTAGGTAACTCAAATAAAAACTTGTCAGTCTTTGAACACTACCTGTGCTTCGCTCGCAAATAAAAAAACATAAACTAAAGGCGTGTGCACACATTAAAAAGCGATGACGGTCTATGTTCGGTGAGGTGTCCCGCACACGCTCCGGCAGATAATCGCGTTTGATCAGCGCTCATGCGTGATAACCGGCGGTGAGCGCACGCCTTTATACCTCAGGTTATTTTTATATAAGGTAACGTGCGTATGGTAATGTACATTATTTGAATAGGGAAACACTAGATTTAATCCTGTAGTAAGTAGCAGTAAAGACACATTAAACTGTTGGACTCGAAATTGGAAATGTTCAGGTTCAATAAGTAATTATAATTGGTTGGAAAATTGAGAACAAAGTTGTGTGCAGCTAAATCGAAGAAGAAAATTAACTTTAAAGTCCGTACAACGTCTAGATGTCGCCAGCAGGTTAGTTAATATCTAAAATAATTTATTATTCCCGGTAGTTTAGTCGTAATTACGATAGTTTTAGATGAAAACAAATTAACTCACAAAATAAAAGGCCAAACCCATCCCATTGATTACGTTGTACAAACATTCAATTATCTGAATCTTATATTTATTACCTTTAATCCAGAAAAAATATTGCGTTGCAACGAATCTATCAGCGACCAAGTACTAAGACTACATAAGATTGCCACAGGTGTTCTGACTCGCGCCAATCTAACCTCACCTGGAATGATCGCCGTCCTTGTGAAGGGTCCGAAGTAAATATGAGAATATAAAATTATTGGTCCAAATTTTCGAATGTCATCAATGCAATTAAACTGATGCCTTTAACACCGACCATAGTTGGATAATTGAAGTTGCTTCTTTTATTTTCTAACAGCCTGGTACGTTTGAATAAAGAAAACATGAGAATAATTACTAAGCTGCGATTTTTATGAACCAAAAAGAAATTATTAAAGAGCAAGGGCGTAGTATAGAATTACCAATTACGTTCTTGTTGTAATAATATTATTTTTATTATTGTTGCCTGGCTGGCTAGAACTGCCATTTTTTTTATTTCGGGCACCCAGACGAATTCGATTTCGATATTCGGATCGCTAAAGTGATTATTCAGAAAAATGTGATCAATCACAATTCACGAGCTGTCCATCCATGGCAAATACATATTTATACACAAGTAGGAATGTACTTCTTTATTAATATGTAAATTGAAATCCGTTCCGTTAAAAATTAAACAATATATCATTTTTATTACGCAATCAAGAGGATATCTACATCGTTAATTTCTTTTAGCGTGTCTGATGTCAAGCAACGAAAGAAATAATTTCTTTGTCTGTATAGGAACTGTGAACTGTTGTTTTAGGAATGAAGAAACCAGAAATGAAATGGTTTATTCTGTAAATAGGAATTACATTTACATGCCATATAGAAGAAGGCATGGTGAAACTCAGTCAGGGGTCAAAATCTCTTTTAAAGTCGAAACACAACCCTGGTCAGATTACTTGAGGACCATATAGATTAGGGTCTGAAATGGTCTGAGATACCGTGACCCCGGCACACGGGCAACTGATGGAACACGGGTGGGTTTTAGTCAGTAAAAGTCTGACACGCCCTCCCGCTCCACCCAGAGCGGGAGAAGTCAATTGATGATTTCCCATCCTGAAAAAAAAAATGGTCTTTGGGGAAAGACACAGATTCGAAGGGATCTGTTAGTGCAAGCGTTTGTCAGGGGATCCTGCCGTTTTGCCGAAAAGATTTTGCCAAATTTTCATTACCCAAACAAATTTTAGCAACCTTTTTTTATACCAATGTAATATTTGGAATAATTTTAGTACGCACATTTTCATTTGGTCAAATGTTTACTTGGCAGATTGTTACTAAGGATAATGTCATTAAGGCTTTTGGTCTTTAATCAAATGATTTATTACAGCAAACAATATTAAGACAATAAACGTTTAGTCAAATGATTTGTTATGACAAAAAATATAAAGGCAAAAATAAGATTTTTTTGGGAATTCTATAATTAAAAATACAATTTTTATTTTAATATAGGTAATCATTTATTAACGCGAGTACAAAATAGCAAAAGCTAGTACAAAATATTTGTAACTTACAATTTTAAATTTAAATACTATAATCATTAAATCTCCTAATTTTGAATGTTATAAAGTCATATGTCCTATGTATTGTATTATATAAAGTGTATTATGCCGAATGTTCATTTATAATAAAATCATTAGTAGTAAAAATTGCTACAAGTTAGGTTTTAGTGACAGAAAAGAATCGCTGTAAATCCGACTCCACGTAGTCTTGTCTGCCCTACCCCTAGAGTGTAATTTAAAATCGCGTAGGCGCGGAGGGGCTAGGCGGCCCGCGAGCTGAGGAGCAGGTGGTTGTAAGTGTGAGCGTAAAACCATCTGCGACGATAAGCTCGCGTGGGACCGCCGGAGCCACGCAGCGCCGGAACCGTGACAGAAACCATGCCTGCTGCATGATGCATGCTCGCTTGCATATTGCATGCTTGCTTGCATGCTCGATTGCATGCTGCTTGCCTGCTTGAATGCATGCTTGCTTGCATGCTACATAATGCATGCTTGCTTGCATGCTCGATTGCATGTTGCTTGCTTGCATGCATGCTGCATGCATGGTTGTTTGCATGTTTCTTAGAGGGAAATAAAATCACATGTTCACAATCACCTGATTTATTGAGTGATAATACATACAGCGCCATGTCAGACCTTGATAAATGCCTTATTGCTTCTGCATCTTTACTATTGATGTCATTGGCAATCGACTAAACAGAAATGGTAAGTTTAAAGTTGACGTCACCAAATATTTGGCTTATTTAATTTTGCGTAAAATATGTTATACCAACTGAAATATTTGACTAGATAAAAAATGGTAAAAGTACTAGTTGGTGAACAAGTTATTGTTCAAACGTTCACTTGCCAAACATAGGTTTTCGTAACAATTATTTGTAAAGAGATTTTTTGGTAAGTAATAATTTGGCAAATGAAATTATGCGAAAATTTGTTTGGGAAGTGATAATTTGGCAATTTCTTTTCGGTAAAACAAGGGAGACCCGTTTGTCAGTAATCGTGTAGCTCAACTTGGAAAGTCAGGAATTCAACGACTCGACGTACAATAGCTAAGATACCTACAGAGTGAGAAAGGATATTTGGTAAGGCAGCTTAAAGCCGGAGGAAACTGTCACGAGCATTTTTAAAACCAACAGAGAAATATAACCTACATAATCCTCACATTCCCAGAAATTAAAGTACGTAATACGACTTAAAAGGAACTTTAAAAATCCAGTTGAAAGTATAAAAAATGACAGAATTTAACTTAGCCATACAGATCCGAACTTATAAGTAAAAGCTATGCAAGTGTGCAACTCCCACAAATTGCAAGTCTCGTACTTTTATAAGTAGACACGTCTCAAGTAAAAATACTACGAACACTACGACAGTTTCGCTCGGTACGCTGTTAGTCGTATTGTTGTCGTGTCAGTAACTTTATAAGTTTCTGGAATGCTCCATGTCTTTAAAGTTTTATACGTGAAGTCATGAATGTAAAATGTTGAAACTTGAGCAGATGAATTTTAGCAGTATTAATTTTTATGAAATTGTTTTCCCTGTAAGTTTTACATATTTCATCTATACATATGTCCTATGCATTTTGCTTACATTATCCTTCATTAGGGGTGTATCTGTCACCGTGATATTGTAAATATCGTAAGATTATATAATCTATCTCGCGAGATTGTAATCCGTCGACAGATTGTGAATCCTATTTTACGTTAGATTACAATCCATCGAAGGGAAACCGTTAAATTATGTAAACACTATATTATGCACATTAGAAGTGAGGTAGCTGTCACTAATGTCAACTGTCAGTTTACCACAAATGGCGGGAAACAGTGGAAAGTGAAGCGTGTCTGCACAAGAGGCTTGGTGTGGTGATGAGGCAGTGTAGTGTAGAGATATACTCAACTCTAATACCGGGTCAACAAGATTCTATAAAGGGTCTTGTCTGAACTGAGTATTTTGTAGAAGACAAATACTTTTTACTAAAACTAAATACTTTACCTTAAAATAATCAGCCTATATTGTTCCCACTGCTGGGACACAGGCTTCCTCACGGTGAGAGGGGAGGGAGTGGGCCGTAATCTACCACGCGAACCTGGTGCGGGTTGGTAGACGTCACGTGTAATATTTTTTTTTTAGGCCATTCCAGTTTCCTCACGATATTTTCGTTCACCAATTTGAGAGCAGTGGTGATAAAATTAGTTATGCAAAGTAATGCGCTTGCCTAGGTTCGAACTACGACCCGACCTGCAATTCCGCACTGAAGGTCGTACCACTGAGCCACTGGTGACCCTTGAAGCAACATGAATAAACAATCTCATAAATAAAAAAAACCGGCCAAGTGCGACTCGGACTCGCTCACCGAGGGTTTCGTACAAACCTGTAGGTATTTTCGGTTTAAAAATAAATGTTTTTTTTTAAATTTTATATTTCAGTTGATTGAATGTAAGGTAAATTGCGTTATACGATTTATGACGTTTTAAAAAAAAAAACTACTCGCTCGATCTCGTTCAAACCAATTTTCGGTGGTAGTTTACATGGTAATGTACATCATATATTTTTTTAGTTTTATCATTCTCTTATTTTAAAAGTTACGGGGGGGGGACACACATTTTACCACTTTGGAAGCGTCTCTCGCGCAAACTATTCAGTTTAGACAAAAAATGATACTAGAAACCTGAATACCATTTTTGAAGACTTATTCATAGATACCCCACACGTATGGGTATGATGAAAAAAAAAAATGAGTTTCAGTTCTAAGTATGGGGAGCCCCATTTTTTTTTTCTATTTTAATGTAAAAATCTTGATGTGGTTCACAGAATATATCTACCTACCAAGTTTCAACAGCATAGCTCTTATAGTTTCGGAGAAAAGTGGCTGTGACATACGGACGGACGGACAGACAGACAGACAGACAGACAGATATGACGAATCTATAAGGGTTCCGTTTTTTGCCATTTGGCAACGGAACCCTAAAAACAACTTTATGAAATGGATCAGGCGCCATGACAAGCAGTAGAAACCTATTAATTTTTAAAATATGCAAACGATTCCTCTTTCATTTTTTATTCGTCCATTTCGCCGTGATATTAATGCACGTAATACCTCCTATACATGTATGCTGTGTTGCTGTATCATCATGGATGCAAATTTCAATCAGTTTGGACGTTGATTGCCAATAATCTGGCTGAATTGTGCTCGATGCATCGGTGGAACATGTCTTGATATCCATTAATATCCGCAATCTGTAACCGATGAGCAATCCAGATATGTATTTGCGTTGGTATTCCAATTCTGATGTTTTCGGACGCAAAAATATACCAGCAGGATTTTATCGTGCACTAGAGAGTGAATCCAGTAGAGTGCATCCCAGTTAGTCGAAAAAACACACTGTTCGATTTGAACTGTCGGCGCTAAGAAGTGCATTAAAGATCAAAGGCGCGAATAATACCCGCTACGATTTTTTACGTTCGTGTGAGAATGTCGACTTATGAAGCAATGCTATTGATATGCTTATTTTTCACGATCGCGATCTGCACTCTTATTGCGTATCACACTATAAATCAGAATCTGATAATTTAGAAGGTTATTAATCCACTCTTTCATAATTATGTTCGAAAAAAAACCTGCTTAACAACTTAACTAACGCCATCAATATAATATAATAATATAATATTCCACAACTATCACACAACGCCATCTAGTCCCAAGCTAAGCAGAGCTTGTGTTATGGGTACTAGACAACTGATAAACATACTTACATATTTCTAAATACATACATATTATAGATAAATTACACTCAGACAGAACAAATGATCGTGCTCATCACACAAACATTTGTCCTGGGTGGGAATCGAACCCAAGACCTCCGGCATAGCAGTCAGGGTCACTAACCACTAGACCAACAGGCCTGGCTGGCTGGGCAACTGTCGAAATGAAAGCGATTCCTACTGTTAGTGTATTACGCAATACCCCTCTGTTCTTTTAAAATGTCACCGTGAAGACGAAAGTGAACATAGTTTGGAGTGGAGGTCAACTCCATCTGATACTATGGATTAGCACTATAGAGAACTCACTTGACCTAAGTTTTCATGCGGAAATTTTTAAAGAAAATATCGGCGAAACGTAATGTTTCGAGAATTGATATTAAAAACAATTGAGTATGTACAGTTGATACAAAGTGGTGCAGAAGTTAAGTTTAAGTTTAGAAACATAGTTCCAACCTACCGTAATCCATTACTTTATTGACAAAGTTAATTTAAAAAGACTACTTTTATTTATTTATTATATTCTAAAAATACGCGTCAGCGACGAAAAAATCGTTCTGGAGAGTTCAGAAAACCTGGAACGCCAAATAGTCTCACATTCGTTCTAGCGAGGCAGCTCGTTTCTATACAAAACAACAAAATCTACTTATAATATTTTTTTCAACTACAGATGTATTTAAAGACAAATATTTAACGTTTTTGAAAATGCCTAATTCCTGTTTAACCCGACCAACAATTACCTACTTTTCATCGTAGCTTTTAGTAATTACATATCTATGAAAAGGTTCTGTAGGCAATTTAAGTTGGAGATAAGCTTGTAAAACAACACGTAGAAATGTGAACATCATTTAAAGTGCATCTAAAACATATTTCCATATAACTGCACTATCATTGTTCATGTTCCTTTCATCCTATTGATATGCTCTTTTTCCAGCAATTTGTCGAGTTGTGCAATTTCCCATGACGCCCTCTAGCGGCTGTCACTGACAGATCGCGCTTTTCTAGTGATTCAGACGCGACCATCTGCGATGTGTGGTGCCCTGGTACCCGATCTTATTCAGCACAATGGAAATATGCTCTTAAAGTTTGACTTGAATTTTTGCTCGTTGGTTTTTATAATGCTGGTATTTTATTAGGGACCCATAATGATGGAAAATCAGTTGGAAACCAAATGCGAGTTCGTAATAGCATGATTAGCAGTGCTAGCAGAGCGTTTTTTAGAAGCTAATAATGTGCCAAAACCAAACTTTTCACGTGCAGATTATGAAAGTGTTCTACGTCGTTTGTTGGCAATAGAATGGGATAATGAGTTCAAAAACTGTACTTCTGTTAACGATATGGTAGACGTTTTCTATAACTTATTAAGACATATTATTACTGAATGTATCCCTATGAAAAGAACAGCCAGCGATAAATATCCACCTTGGTTTACACGGGCCCTTATACGACTTCTAAGAGAAAAGTACAAATACCACGTTCGTTTTAAGAAGTACAAAAACCCACTAGATCGAGAGCACTTTGAGAGATTACGTGATGAATGCAATGTTCTGAGTTCAACATGCTACAAGAAATATATCTCCAATATTGAAAACAACATTACAAAAAACCCTAAAACATTTTGGTCTTTCATAAAAAATAAAAGAAAAGGTAGCAGTACCTATCCGGCACAAATGTATCATAACAACAAAATTGCATCAAGTGGAAGGGATGTTTGCGACATGTTTGGTGAACATTTTGCAAGTACCTTTAATGACTCTACTGCAGACGGTCCCGACCTCACGGACACTGGTTATTCTCTCATGTCTGCAGCACTCTGTAATTTGGAATTTGATGGCAAAGAACTATACCGTGAATTGGACGGATTAGATGAAACTAAAGGCGCGGGTAGCGATGGTATTCCACCAATATTTATTAAGCGCTGTGCAAAGGCCTTAGTATTGCCCCTACAAATTATCTTCAACAGATCTTTACACGATGGTATCTTTCCAGACACCTGGAAAGAAGCTCTCGTAATACCTATATTTAAGTCTGGGGAAAAGCATCTGGTTGGAAATTATAGACCGATTTCATTACTAGTTACATTTGGAAAATTATTCGAAAAACTTGTTAGCAGACATCTGATGTGGTACCTTAAAGAAAGCATTACTGAGAATCAGCACGGTTTCGTTAAATCTAGATCAACCAATACTAATCTTCTATGTTTCACGTCGGCTTTGTCTCAGTGCCTTGACAATCGTATTCCAGTGGACGCAATCTATACAGATTTTAGCAAGGCATTCGATAAAGTGGATCACTGCCTTCTTATTAATAAATTGGCTCAACTGGGTGTTGGTGGAACGTTATTGAGGTGGTTTAAATCTTACCTAGACAAAAGAGAATCTAAAGTAGTAGTGAACGGTCATTTCTCTGAAAGCTACCTCTGGAATACCGCAAGGATCGCATTTGGGGCCGATTCTTTTTAATGTTTTCATAAATGACATAACTGAGTGCTTTAAACACTCCCGTTTTTATTTGTTTGCAGACGATTTAAAGATAATGAAGCCAATTATGAGTAAATTAGATTCCAAAATGCTGCAGGATGACATCGATAGACTGGTAGACTGGTGCAAAGTAAACAGAATGCTTTTAAATATTAGTAAATGTCACTACATCCAGTTCACACGTAATAAAAAAGTAGTTGAAAACAAATATTACATAGAGGGAATTGAAGTAAAGAAACTGAGTGAAATTCGCGACCTGGGAATTCAACTCGATCAAGCCCTAAAGTTCGATATACACATCTTGAGTATTGTGTCAAGATCTTTCAAGGTACTGGGATTTGTTTTGCGAAATAGTAAGGACTTTAAAAGACCCGCCACAAAAATCAAACTTTTCAATACTTTAGTCCGTCCAATCCTAGAATATGGTTCAGTGGTATGGAATCCACATTACGAAGTTTACTCGAAGCGATTAGAGATAGTCCAAAAGCGGTTTCTTTACCATTTGTGCTACGGAGATCACTTGGCTAAACAACTTACTAGCTACAGTGATAGGTTGAAACACTACCACATGAATACACTAACCAGTCGTAGGAAGAAATTGGACTGCGTCATCCTCCACAAACTATTAAATGGGACGATACATGCAGTGAACTTTTGAGCTCATTAAAGATTAAAATTCCAACTCGGATTCCCAGGCCTAACACATACAATTTATTTTACATCCCTGGCTCAAAAACTAACCTCGGTCATTACGCCGCTGTTCCGAGACTTTGTAGGCAATATAACATATTAGCCAAAACTATGAATTTAGACATCTGTGAGTCTCTATCTAAATATAAAAATTGTTTAGTAGATTTAATTTAATTTAAATATCTCTAGGTGTTCATTTAAGTATTTCAATGTATTTCATATTCATCTTCTTAGTGTATATCCTTTAATAATGTTTAAACTGTTACCAAATTTTACCTATAATTAATATTTTAACTTTGTTAGCTTAGTTGTAAACTCTTTTGTGCATGCTGTGGTCTCCTATAAGTGAAGGAGTACACCTACTTAATACCTCATGTTACCCTTTGTTTACGTGTCAATGTATTGTGTACATCTTTTGTTGGAGATCAAAATTTAAATAAATAAATAAATTATGCAAGATATATATAACCAAAGACATCAAAAGTGTACGTATGATTTTCCACCTTTCACCAAAATACATACCCTAAACAATAGTTTTAATATCAGTGAACCACAAATCATTTTCATATCGAAACTACTAAACAACATCGAATGATTAATGAATAAATAAACGGTCCATTCAATTGAATTGAACGGTAACCATTCAGTTTAATTGAACATTCACAACGACTATTTGATGGATTAAAAGTTAATACCTTATTTTTTTTTTTTTCAGGATGGGAAATCATCAAATGACTTCTCCCGCTCTGGGCGGAGCGGGAGGGCGTGTCAGACATTTACTGACTAAAACCCACCCGTGTTCCATCAGTTGCCCATGTGCCAGGGTCACGGTATCTCTTTCGAACAATCACGCGACCCTGGCAGAAGTTAATACCTACTAGTTGTTTTCTGTTTGAATGCGTGAAAGCAATATTGCTGCTATAGTTTTTTTTATAGAACTTTTTGGCTACTGAGAAAAATGTACAGTTCTTCTAAATCTGTGGTTGGTTTTAAAGCGTCTAATGAAGTAAATGTCTAGAGAATATGTACACACTGCAACACATCAAGCTATTCATTTTCAGTTCAAGCTGATCTCTCAATATACTGAAATCCCATACAATGTGAGATCAGCTTACACTGGAAATGTATAGCTTGATGTGTAGCTGTGGGTATCAGCTTTCCGATTCTTTCAATAGACGTATTTTCTTCCTCGTTTCTGGTAACAAACTGCAATCAGTCTATTACAAGTCCGTCTGGCACCTCAAGAGCAAGGTTGTGTATGTGGAGGGAGCTTGGGGGAGGCCTATGTCCAGCAGTGGACGTCTTCCGACTGATGATGATGTGTGTATTGCTTATTAAAAGAAAATCGAGGTTCAAACAGAGACGAGTTTTTAACAACCATGGGAATCTTCCTCTGGGGTTTAAAATCACAACACCCTGTCTTTAAGGTTGTTTCCGAAGCTATTCGATGTCACTGAAGACGATATAATGTATTGCAATGGGTGATAGTTAAGTACATTTAATTTAAAAAAAAAATTGTAGGCTAGTCTTAAAAATACTTCCTATTTCTTTTTTTCCTAGCTAAGCTATACCATACTATACCAAACAAAAATGTATTATTGTAACAAGGGTTATAACTAAAAACTAATTTAAAAATCTACTTAATTTTCTATACGTTCATCAACAGCTGTGCGATAAAAAAAAACAGCAGTGTTGTTTTGTTTAACATCGAAGCGAACTCGCGAAGTCTAATAAAAAACCTTTCCATTTTCCACTTTGCTCCTCCTACTTTGTTATAGTGGCCGATAATGAGCTCTCTCACAGTATTGAAGTAAGAACCGCTCGTCCACTCCAAATCTTCGTTTTAAGTTGTAAGATACCTAATTAAAATTATTTTTTTTAAGCTTTAGTAGTAATAAAGGAGGCTCTTAGGGTTATACAAAGGAGGTCGTAAAAAATGAGGTTCTAGTTCCGTTAGCGAAGCCGGAGCGGACTTAATCTTGTCATTTGTTTGTTGTTTATGGTTCTATCGTAATGCTAGATACACACGCAGTGACCGTAGTCGCTGGCAACTCGTTTGCGATTTCAAAATCTTATGTTCATACCATACACTGATTTATACATCGCTAGCGCTATGCGCCTATTTTATGAAACATGGCCAGAAACTGTGGATAAATAGTGGAGAATATGAAATCCGAATAGGTACTTCCAGCCTATCTAGATTCTAGAGGAAATTAGCTTGACAGATTACAACGCTAAAAAAATGCAGTATAAGATAGCAAGCTAATTACGTGTTGTTGCGACTGTAAAAATCACGTACATTTGCAACACCTTTTAATCCTTTTTTATTTCTTTAAAACCCAAATGTAGATAATAAAAGTATTACCTAACTCTCTCTGATATCATTGTAAAATTTTCGTTTTCGTCGTTAACAATTTGTAGTGCATGTCCAAAATATCATTTAGAACCATCTATCGACGTATTCACGACTTTTATTTATTCAGTGCCGGCTCGGGTGACGTCATCAATCCCAATAAGAAACATAAATACTCCAGAGTTCGAAGGTTCACCGCTTATGGTCAGTCGATCACCTGATACCATTAATTACCTGCCGGGGTCGCGTGATTGTTCGAAGGAGATACCGTGACCCTGGCACATGGGCAACTGATGGAACACGGGTGGGTTTTAGTCAGTAAAAGTCTGACACGCCCTCCCGCTCCGCCCAGAGCGGGAGAAGTCATTTGATGATTTCCCACCCTGAAAAAAAAAAAAAAAAAATACCATTAATTACTGCTCTCCTAGTACTTTGATGACGCAATACTGATTTATTTCTGACTAATTGATTTTATTCGGGGCATAGCTGCGATAATCGCGATAAATAAAAAGTGGAGATCTTACGCAAAATATGGGATTGAAAAAAAAAATTAACAGCCGTGTGATCCCAACATTATGCAGTAAAATATTGTACCGGCTGATCATCGCGGTATTACAGATAGAAAGAATCAAAGAGATAATAGAATTACGAAAAGTTAGGTGTTATCCTCTCGATGTTATCCACATTTTAATCAATATATTGCACACACAGACAAACACATATGTAGTAATATGATGCAAAAACAGTTGACACCTGAGTGCAATATTCTTTAGTCAGATTACGACGATAACAGGAAAATTCAGACGCATCATTATCTCTGTGATAACCAGTTGTCGTACTATATCAACTAATAAACCTATGTACATATATTACACAAGATCATCTTATGAGTCGACGTGAAGACGTGTAGTGTGTGTTGAATCATTCACAAAATGAGTTTCGATAATAAAACAATGTTGATAACGGGTGGGAGTTCCGGCATTGGTGCGGCTACTGCAGTATTATTTGCTAAAGAAGGGGCTTCCGTGGTCATCGTAGGACGGAACGAAGCCAAGCTAAAGACTGTCACTGAACTCTGCCAGGAACACGGAGTCACACCTCTCGTCATCAAAGCAGATGTTTCTCAAGACAAAGCAGCAAGTGAAATTATCAAACAAACCATCGATAAGTATGGAAAACTCGACGTTCTAATCAACAATGCTGGTATTGTTTTCCCGGGAGGACTGCTTGACGGCGAACTGATGAAGACGTATGATAAAATCTTGGACACGAATTTGCGAGCAGTCGTTAACCTCACGAGCTTGGCAGTGCCTTATCTTGTACAAACAGGAGGAAATGTTATCAATATATCAAGTACTTTAGGAACACAAGCAAACCCATGGATCATGGCTTACTGTATATCCAAAGCTGGCTTAGAACATTTCTCTAAGACTGCTGCATTGGAACTGGCAAAGTCTGGAGTTAGAGTCAACATAGTGAGTCCTGGGGCTGTTGTGACTGATATTTTGGAAACTGCTGGAATGCCTACTATGTGGGAGGAATGGGGTAAAAACGCACCTATGGGTAAAGTGGCTTACCCGGATGAAGTAGCCGACTTGATCCTGTTTTTGGCAAGTAGCAAGGCCAAGAGTATTACTGGTGGAAACTTTACAATCGACAATGGTTCATTGTTAAACTGTGCCTAATATAATTTAAGTGTTTTTTTTTCTGTATCTCAACAATAAAATGAAATGTGGTTAACCAAGTTAAATAAATTGTACTAAGATATCAGCAATCAAAACGAAATATACCTATGGAATTGGAAAAGAGGGCATCGATAAACTGGAGTGCTGTTTTTTTACTCCATTTTCATACTTTACGAAGTTTACTTTGTGTCGCCTCTAATGAGTTTATTCTAGAAATTTGTAGATAACGTTCACTTTTAGTAAATTGTCATTTGAGACTTCTCTCGTTAGTGTAGATAGTAAGTATTTTTATGTATTTAGTATACTTATACTAACTTAAAATATAGATCATAAAAATCGATATTTTTTCGAACTGAACAATTTAACATAGATGAGAATATTTTCTTGTTTCTTACTTTTTAGAGCGTGATTTTTCTGTAGTCGGGTTTTATTTAGTTTTTGAACTAACTATGGGTTAACTAATAAAAGTACCGATTCCCTTGTTCACAAACGAAACTAAATTTAAGTTCAGTGCATCTTTTTCTTTGTATTTCATTATGAAGAGGACAAAAGAAAATCTTGGTTTAGTCCTGTCAAATTAATCAGCGCCTGTCACTACTCCATACAAGTTTAGACGTGATTAAAAACTTGCCTACTAAAATTACGTCAATTTACATCAAGCGCTGATTAATTTGACAGGACTAAACTATTTATCTTCTGTCCTTTCCTTAATGAAATAGAAAGAAAAAGATGCACTGAACTTAAATTTAGTTTAGTTTGTGAATAAGGGAATCGGCACCAATATCTTAACAATATCTTTGGACAACTAACACACTGTTATCTGATCCCAAACTAGGCAGAGCCTGTACTATGGTAACCAGACAACTGATAAATATACTTATATATTTCTAAATTCTAAATACATACATATTATAGATAAATTACACCCAGACACAGAACAAATAATCGTGCTCATCACACAAACATTTGTCCTGGGTGGGAATCGAACCCACGACCTCAGTCTTAGCAGTCAGGGTCACTAACCACTAGACTAACAGGCCAGTCATTTCGTGAAAGACCATTTTTTTTTGTATGGTTTTTTTTTCAAATGACTTCTCCCACACTTAGGCGAGGCCAATATATTTGAAATGTGCTAATTAAGCCCTTGCATTTGATACTCAACGCGTCATAATTGAGAAACCATATGCATCTGACGTCACATAGCGGCATAATAGCGGACGACCACGACGCTTCCGATGAACCCTAGTTTGGCATATATGACAAGTAGTTTAGAAGTCATGGGGAAAAGATGAACATACATTCACACATATCATACCGGTCAAAGTCATAACCCTCCTTTTTGCTTTGCCGTAGTCGGGTAAAAAAATAATCAAAAATCAATAATTGTTTATAGCGAACAAGATAACATAATTTTAGTTATTATGATAATTTACACTTAAGTTCTCCACCTTTTTATTTGAAATGACGCTGTTTCTTCATTATTTATACTAGTTTTAAATACATTCAACAGCAGTAATTACTTACCTAATATTACGAAGCAGCATTTCATGAAACGTTTTGGTAAAATAAAATACCAAGGAGATCAATTTGTATTCATAAATGTTTAATTAAGTCACACTCAGTTAGCGGGGACAACTTTAAAATTTAAATAAATTCAGTAGTAAAGTACTAGGAGGGCAGAGAAACGAAGGAATAGATTAACTCGACCGCTCTGGGGTACTTGGTAAAACGTTTGGGTGCTCCTAAAATGTATTCTGTGGCAATGCTAATGAGGTGTTTGTAAAGCTTTTTCAGTATTGTCGTCTACGGTACCTGCTAATTTACAACAAGCTGTAATTTATAAGGAAAAGTTACCTTTTATTAACATTGCCACGAGTAGCTACTGAACATTCACAGTTCTTGTTTTTTAAAGGCGAGAAGTATTTTTTCCAAATGTTAACATAATTAAAATCAGGAAATGCGCAAATCTACTGTTAAAAGAAGCATGTATTATCAACCTCCTCCAATGTAGCTATTTACACTTGGCCCGCGACTTCATCTGCGTGAAATTTCTTGTTCACTTGACCCACCCCGTCGCATCGTTTCGTCTGTCCGCGCTATTACGCGTATTTAGCGTTCTTTCTGACTTTTTTCCATTTTTGCTCGGCTCTTAAGGGTCTTAGCGTGATGTTAAATTGCCTATAACCCTCCTCGAGAGTCGGACTATCAAATGAAAAAATTATTTTGTCATATCTACGAGTAACTGGAAGATCCAGAGATTAGCGCGTTCAAACAAAGAAACAAAAACTAACCAACAGTCAGTTTAATAATTAGTAACAACTATAGTACCATTAGTACTAGTAACTGTTGTTATTAATAAATTGACATTACTTATCTATAGGTAAGCAGACTACCACAAAGAGCATGAAAATAAAATGAATGGAAATGTAAATGTATGATTTTCCACACTCCACCAAAATAAATACCCTAAACAATAGTTTTAATATCAGTGAATCACAAATCATTTTCATATCGAAACTACCAAACAACATCGAATGATTAATTAATAAATAAACGGTCAATTCAATTGAATAGAATAGTAACCATTCAGTTTAATTGAACAGTGACTGTTCAAATATGAATTTACCTTTATTTAGCTAACATGTCGATGGCTCACAATAGTAATTCCATTAGCCATTAATTTGTCAGGAGTGTTGGCAGACGGCAAATATGAATGAATTCACAATGACTATTTGATGGATTTAAAGTTTATAATGCCCACTAGCTGTTTTCTGTTGGATTGCGTGAAAGCAATATTACTACTATAGTTTTTTTATGGAACTTTTTGGCTACTTACAAAAATGGTCAGTCATTCTAAATCTTTTAAAAGTGTATAATAAAGTAAATGTCTAGTCTAGACTCTATGTAGCAGCTTTCTGATTCTTCCAATAGAAGTATTTTCTTCCTAGTTTCTGGTAAAAAGCTGCTATCAGTCTGTTACAAATTCGTCTGACAACTCAAGAGCATGGCTGAGTGTGTGAGGGCTTGGAGGAGGCCTATGTCCAGCAGTGGACGTCTTTCGACTGAAACGATGGTGATAATGATGATGTGTGCATTGCTTATTAAAAGAAAATCGAGGTTCAAACAGAGACGAGTTTTTAACAACCATGGGAATCTTCCTCTGGGGTTGAAAATCACAACACCCTGTCTTTAAGGTTGTTTCCGAAGCTATTCGATGTCACTGAAGACGATATAATGTATTGCAATGGGTTATAGTTAAGTACTTACTAAAAAAAAAGTTTAATAAAAAAAATTGTAGACTAGTCTTAAAAATACTTCCTTATTTCTTTTTTTCTTAGCTAAGCTTATACCAAACAAAAATGTATTACTGTAACAAGGGTTATAACTAAAAACAATGTAAACATCCACTTAATTTTCTTTACGTTCATCAACAGCTGTGCGATAAAAAATATAGCAGTGTTGTTAAGGGGATTACCTCGCTCAAATCCCGAAAATATCGTGTGTTTAAAGAAGTTTGTAGATGAATCCTTTTGTGCCTTTTCAATATAAAAAATATATGTTAAATTAAAATTCATCACAAATACATTGTATTGTTTAAAATTTTAATAAACTTACTCAAATTTTATCAAAAAATCGTAACAAATAGGTCCTTTTTCAAACTAAATTGAAAATTTTCTCTATAACGGCTCAATAACTCGGCATGAATTTTATACCAAAAAATACGTAATGACGTATTTAACAATGTGTATTGATTTTTTTCTCTTATTTCTATTAATATATTTTATAAAAATCCGAAATTTCACGAAAAGCATATGTCACTCCCGCACTCGTCCCTCTCTCTCTCGTCGTTTCGTCGTAAGTTAGTACGGGGCAGCATGCTCAAGGTAATTTGGCAATGTAATGCCCTTAAGTTCAACATCGAAGCGAACTCGCGAAGTCTAATAAAAAACCTTTCCATTTTCCACTTTGCTCCTCCTACTTTATTGTAGTGGCCGATAATGAGCTCTCTCACAATATTGAAGTAAGAACCGCTCGTCCACTCCAAATCTTCGTTTTAAGTTGTAAGATACCTAATTAAAATTATTTTTTTTAAGCTTTAGTAGTAATAAAGGAGGCTCTTAGGGTTATACAAAGGAGGTCGTAAAAAATGAGGTTCTAGTTCCGTTAGCGAAGCCGGAGCGGACTTAATCTTGTCATTTGTTTGTTGTTTATGGTTCTATCGTAATGCTAGATACACACGCAGTGACCGTAGTCGCTGGCAACTCGTTTGCGATTTCAAAATCTTATGTTCATACCATACACTGATTTATACATCGCTAGCGCTATGCGCCTATTTTATGAAACATGGCCAGAAACTGTGGATAAATAGTGGAGAATATGAAATCCGAATAGGTACTTCCAGCCTATCTAGATTCTAGAGGAAATTAGCTTGACAGATTACAACGCTAAAAAAATGCAGTATAAGATAGCAAGCTAATTACGTGTTGTTGCGACTGTAAAAATCACGTACATTTGCAACACCTTTTAATCCTTTTTTATTTCTTTAAAACCCAAATGTAGATAATAAAAGTATTACCTAACTCTCTCTGATATCATTGTAAAATTTTCGTTTTCGTCGTTAACAATTTGTAGTGCATGTCCAAAATATCATTTAGAACCATCTATCGACGTATTCACGACTTTTATTTATTCAGTGCCGGCTCGGGTGACGTCATCAATCCCAATAAGAAACATAAATACTCCAGAGTTCGAAGGTTCACCGCTTATGGTCAGTCGATCACCTGATACCATTAATTACCTGCCGGGGTCGCGTGATTGTTCGAAGGAGATACCGTGACCCTGGCACATGGGCAACTGATGGAACACGGGTGGGTTTTAGTCAGTAAAAGTCTGACACGCCCTCCCGCTCCGCCCAGAGCGGGAGAAGTCATTTGATGATTTCCCACCCTGAAAAAAAAAAAAAAAAAATACCATTAATTACTGCTCTCCTAGTACTTTGATGACGCAATACTGATTTATTTCTGACTAATTGATTTTATTCGGGGCATAGCTGCGATAATCGCGATAAATAAAAAGTGGAGATCTTACGCAAAATATGGGATTGAAAAAAAAAATTAACAGCCGTGTGATCCCAACATTATGCAGTAAAATATTGTACCGGCTGATCATCGCGGTATTACAGATAGAAAGAATCAAAGAGATAATAGAATTACGAAAAGTTAGGTGTTATCCTCTCGATGTTATCCACATTTTAATCAATATATTGCACACACAGACAAACACATATGTAGTAATATGATGCAAAAACAGTTGACACCTGAGTGCAATATTCTTTAGTCAGATTACGACGATAACAGGAAAATTCAGACGCATCATTATCTCTGTGATAACCAGTTGTCGTACTATATCAACTAATAAACCTATGTACATATATTACACAAGATCATCTTATGAGTCGACGTGAAGACGTGTAGTGTGTGTTGAATCATTCACAAAATGAGTTTCGATAATAAAACAATGTTGATAACGGGTGGGAGTTCCGGCATTGGTGCGGCTACTGCAGTATTATTTGCTAAAGAAGGGGCTTCCGTGGTCATCGTAGGACGGAACGAAGCCAAGCTAAAGACTGTCACTGAACTCTGCCAGGAACACGGAGTCACACCTCTCGTCATCAAAGCAGATGTTTCTCAAGACAAAGCAGCAAGTGAAATTATCAAACAAACCATCGATAAGTATGGAAAACTCGACGTTCTAATCAACAATGCTGGTATTGTTTTCCCGGGAGGACTGCTTGACGGCGAACTGATGAAGACGTATGATAAAATCTTGGACACGAATTTGCGAGCAGTCGTTAACCTCACGAGCTTGGCAGTGCCTTATCTTGTACAAACAGGAGGAAATGTTATCAATATATCAAGTACTTTAGGAACACAAGCAAACCCATGGATCATGGCTTACTGTATATCCAAAGCTGGCTTAGAACATTTCTCTAAGACTGCTGCATTGGAACTGGCAAAGTCTGGAGTTAGAGTCAACATAGTGAGTCCTGGGGCTGTTGTGACTGATATTTTGGAAACTGCTGGAATGCCTACTATGTGGGAGGAATGGGGTAAAAACGCACCTATGGGTAAAGTGGCTTACCCGGATGAAGTAGCCGACTTGATCCTGTTTTTGGCAAGTAGCAAGGCCAAGAGTATTACTGGTGGAAACTTTACAATCGACAATGGTTCATTGTTAAACTGTGCCTAATATAATTTAAGTGTTTTTTTTTCTGTATCTCAACAATAAAATGAAATGTGGTTAACCAAGTTAAATAAATTGTACTAAGATATCAGCAATCAAAACGAAATATACCTATGGAATTGGAAAAGAGGGCATCGATAAACTGGAGTGCTGTTTTTTTACTCCATTTTCATACTTTACGAAGTTTACTTTGTGTCGCCTCTAATGAGTTTATTCTAGAAATTTGTAGATAACGTTCACTTTTAGTAAATTGTCATTTGAGACTTCTCTCGTTAGTGTAGATAGTAAGTATTTTTATGTATTTAGTATACTTATACTAACTTAAAATATAGATCATAAAAATCGATATTTTTTCGAACTGAACAATTTAACATAGATGAGAATATTTTCTTGTTTCTTACTTTTTAGAGCGTGATTTTTCTGTAGTCGGGTTTTATTTAGTTTTTGAACTAACTATGGGTTAACTAATAAAAGTACCGATTCCCTTGTTCACAAACGAAACTAAATTTAAGTTCAGTGCATCTTTTTCTTTGTATTTCATTATGAAGAGGACAAAAGAAAATCTTGGTTTAGTCCTGTCAAATTAATCAGCGCCTGTCACTACTCCATACAAGTTTAGACGTGATTAAAAACTTGCCTACTAAAATTACGTCAATTTACATCAAGCGCTGATTAATTTGACAGGACTAAACTATTTATCTTCTGTCCTTTCCTTAATGAAATAGAAAGAAAAAGATGCACTGAACTTAAATTTAGTTTAGTTTGTGAATAAGGGAATCGGCACCAATATCTTAACAATATCTTTGGACAACTAACACACTGTTATCTGATCCCAAACTAGGCAGAGCCTGTACTATGGTAACCAGACAACTGATAAATATACTTATATATTTCTAAATTCTAAATACATACATATTATAGATAAATTACACCCAGACACAGAACAAATAATCGTGCTCATCACACAAACATTTGTCCTGGGTGGGAATCGAACCCACGACCTCAGTCTTAGCAGTCAGGGTCACTAACCACTAGACTAACAGGCCAGTCATTTCGTGAAAGACCATTTTTTTTTGTATGGTTTTTTTTTCAAATGACTTCTCCCACACTTAGGCGAGGCCAATATATTTGAAATGTGCTAATTAAGCCCTTGCATTTGATACTCAACGCGTCATAATTGAGAAACCATATGCATCTGACGTCACATAGCGGCATAATAGCGGACGACCACGACGCTTCCGATGAACCCTAGTTTGGCATATATGACAAGTAGTTTAGAAGTCATGGGGAAAAGATAAACATACATTCACACATATCATACCGGTCAAAGTCATAACCCTCCTTTTTGCTTTGCCGTAGTCGGGTAAAAAAATAATCAAAAATCAATAATTGTTTATAGCGAACAAGATAACATAATTTTAGTTATTATGATAATTTACACTTAAGTTCTCCACCTTTTTATTTGAAATGACGCTGTTTCTTCATTATTTATACTAGTTTTAAATACATTCAACAGCAGTAATTACTTACCTAATATTACGAAGCAGCATTTCATGAAACGTTTTGGTAAAATAAAATACCAAGGAGATCAATTTGTATTCATAAATGTTTAATTAAGTCACACTCAGTTAGCGGGGACAACTTTAAAATTTAAATAAATTCAGTAGTAAAGTACTAGGAGGGCAGAGAAACGAAGGAATAGATTAACTCGACCGCTCTGGGGTACTTGGTAAAACGTTTGGGTGCTCCTAAAATGTATTCTGTGGCAATGCTAATGAGGTGTTTGTAAAGCTTTTTCAGTATTGTCGTCTACGGTACCTGCTAATTTACAACAAGCTGTAATTTATAAGGAAAAGTTACCTTTTATTAACATTGCCACGAGTAGCTACTGAACATTCACAGTTCTTGTTTTTTAAAGGCGAGAAGTATTTTTTCCAAATGTTAACATAATTAAAATCAGGAAATGCGCAAATCTACTGTTAAAAGAAGCATGTATTATCAACCTCCTCCAATGTAGCTATTTACACTTGGCCCGCGACTTCATCTGCGTGAAATTTCTTGTTCACTTGACCCACCCCGTCGCATCGTTTCGTCTGTCCGCGCTATTACGCGTATTTAGCGTTCTTTCTGACTTTTTTCCATTTTTGCTCGGCTCTTAAGGGTCTTAGCGTGATGTTAAATTGCCTATAACCCTCCTCGAGAGTCGGACTATCAAATGAAAAAATTATTTTGTCATATCTACGAGTAACTGGAAGATCCAGAGATTAGCGCGTTCAAACAAAGAAACAAAAACTAACCAACAGTCAGTTTAATAATTAGTAACAACTATAGTACCATTAGTACTAGTAACTGTTGTTATTAATAAATTGACATTACTTATCTATAGGTAAGCAGACTACCACAAAGAGCATGAAAATAAAATGAATGGACGAAATACCTTCACAAAAATGTGCGGAGTCATTTTCAACCGAAAGGGTGAAGGGGTCGGAGAGGTCCGAGTAAAAATGACAAACGAAATGTTTCGGACGTCGAAGGGAGGACGACAAAGTTTTGACAATGAAAACTGGGATAAAAACGAACGGCGCAGACCAACAAGAATTTTTCTTTAAGCCCAATTCATGGATATTAAAAGTTTATCCTTGAAAAAAATGTAGATTTGACCGCAAATTATAATTTCAGACTTGCAAAGAATAAGCGACAATAGGTAGGTATAAGCTTTCAATTTACTGTCTCGAATTTAAAGATACAATTTGCCGATCGTTAGGAGAACCAGAGACTTATTCTCAGTAAAGAAAACTTACATGGACGGATAAAACTGGGTGTACGTTGCCAGGCCAAAGCTCACAATACGATTGCGCAGTGGAAGTTTTTGATGGGGGGCTCTGGAGACAAGAGTGGCTAGCGTACTGTCCGCCGTACGCGGAGCAGACAATACAAGTGAACAATTACAAATACAACAAAAGCACTTACCTCATGGTTGAAGGACACTGCTCTGGTGCCAACCTGGAGATATGTATGTAAGTGAGTGTATGTGTATTGTGTTGTGACGTTACGAGTATTCTTCAGGTTAGATTCCGCTTCAACCCGGCTGGAGACAATCACAGCATGCGGTCTTCAAATCACTCATTCACAACAGCGTCACACTTTGCTTAACCTTCAAACTATTTATCCAAAATATGTCCAAAACCCGTGTTATTACACCAAGATAGGGGTTATTAACTCAAACAACTGGGTCATGGTCCATTGTCCACCAAAACGACCGGTTAAGAGATTGATTTCAACAAAAGCCGCGAGACCCCAAACGGCGGCGTGCTTCCTCGTTTCCCCCCGAAAATCAAGAGAGAGTGTCAAACGTCAAAATCAAACTTGACAAGTCAGATGTCATTCCGTTACGCGTTGCGTGCGCATAGAGAAACTATTTCAGGACGCAACATCTACCCCCCCCGGACGGGCCTTCCCGTCCGCTAATCACTTGGCAATCCCGACAAGGTTGCGTTTTATCAGTCCACCTGACGCGCTGCTGGAGGATGTGCAAATACTCCAAGCTCCAACGCTTCCAAAACTCTGAGCGAGCTGCTGCACCAACTGAAACCGCGATAGCCAATTTTGGCTCATATTGACATACGGGTGCTCCGGCAGGGCGACAAGTGGCTGTCAAATCAAAAAATGGCCCGGGGTCAGGGCCTCCAAGACGTTCGGGTCCGAAGACAGCAGGCACAATGGACGCGAGTTCAACACAGCTTCAATGCGGCAAAATACCGTAGCTAACTCCTTAAAGGTGGGAACGGTGTCTCCCAACAATCTGCGCCAGAGTCCCTAACCGCCCTCACCGCGGCCCCAAAACACCCCCCCAACGGGGGCAGGCTGGCGGGTCAAAACAACAACAAACAACAAAAACAACCAAACAACAATAACAACCAAACAACAACAACAACCAAATGGCCCTCCTTAGGCAACAAAAGGGGGTGACGGGCCCCATAAGGAAGGCTAAGTGCCTCAACCGTCAACAACCAAACAACAAAGACCCGTATCGACCAAAAGGGGTTCAACTTACTAACGGCTCCCGACAATTTCCAAAACTCTCGCTGCAGAATGGCCAACAGCGCATTGCAACCGGCATGCGAGTTCTTAATGTGACGATCAGTCACCAACAATTCAACAACAGAAAAACAATTCAACAATTTGTCGAGGGAGCCAAATCGACTCAACAAACTCAGGGTCCTTTGTTCCAACAGCGAGCACCTTGAGCCCGGGCAAAGGACCCGACATCAAGACTGGCGATCGAGGCCAATCATCCTCGGGATGAGTCAGCCAGTCTGGTCCCCACCATAGGGGGTAAGCAAACAGGCGGGGTGCCATGCACCTACGTGAGGCCACGGCGCCTGGGTTCAAATCTCCAGGCAAGGGCCTCCAAATCAAAGGCGTATCAAAATTTTGAATCTGGGACACTCGGTACGCAACAAAGACCTCCAAAGAGTGGACGGACGTCTTCAACCAACACAAAACAATTTGACTGTCCGTCCAGGCGTAAGAAGCCCGAATGTCCACAGTTCCACCCAAAGTGTGAGCAACGTGGTTCAATAGACGCACAAGACGCGCCGCCCCTGACAATTCAACTTAGGGGTGGTCAGTGCCGTCCGGAGGGGGGCCACCTTGCTCTTGGCCAAGACCAGTGACAAATTCACCTGGCCTGTGCGCAGACGGTGCGCAGACAAACAACAGCTGCATAACCGTGCGAAGACGCATCACAAAACAAGGGTAGCAGTGTAGCTCCCAGGGGGGAGGATAGCGCGGGGTAACACGACCTCGTTGACTGCAGGGAGTGCGGATACAAATTGGAGCCAATCTTCCAACCGGGTGTCCCGAATTGGCTCGTCCCAGCCAAGTCCCGCAGTCCAAAGGCGCTCAAGAAAACAATTTTGCCCAAACAATACAAACAAAACAACAAAACAATAGACAGAAGGCAACCCTGGGCTCCCATGTCCAAAATGACACGGACCACAACAGAGTCCCCCGTGGGCCCCCAGACCTGACCGATGCCTTGGCAACAAAACCGTGTCGATCTGAGGGGTACCTTAGCGGGGCAGGCGCCAATGTCCTAACAATGTCTGGGCGGCGACCGATCGCCACACCCAGACCCAAGTCTTTCCCGACGAGGATGGAGTTCAAACTCCTCGTCCGCGCGGTGTCCCGAGCCACGCGCCATCGCTGGAAGGGCATATCCCACCGGAGGCCTGAATGGCGGGGGGCGTGACTCCAACCGGGGACGTTCCGCCAAAGGAGGGGAGGGAAGGCGGTGCTGGTCTGGCCAGCGGTGCCTAGCAACAATTGCGTAATCGCCTTTACGCGGGAAGACCAAATGGCGGTCGCGCGGCTCCCGATCAACTTGCGCGGGGGGTGGAGTGCGGCGCTCAAAATTGCGGGCCTCTCCCCGGTTCTGAACCGGCGAGGCAGAAGCCCGGTGACCAACTCCATGGTACCCCCCCGTACGCGAACCTTCATCAGAGGCTGGTCTGCCAGCGTGGTTCGCGTTAGCGCACAATATGTCCAAATGGGACCCCCCACAAATTCTACAAGGGCGGGGGTTGGGGCAGTCCCGATGGAAGTGAGCCCCCAAACAAGAGAAGCACAGGCGGCGTGCATTGGCAATTCGGCGGCGGGCACTCACGTGCAACTTCAAAAAGGCCGCGCAAGTTGCCATGCCATGCCCCGTGTCCCTACAAACTCACAACCAGGACGACTCTGGGTGCCAGCAAAACGAGCGGCGGGGCGACCATCAACAGGCCCGCCAGCCCTAGTCCGTCCCTGGTCTCGTGGCCGGGAAGACGGCTGGCATGACTCAGTGGCAACGCCAAAGTTGTCCACAAACCGACACTCATCCTCCAAAAATTGGACGAGGTCACCAAATGGGGGGAGATGTGTAACACTATCCCCACCATACCTTTGCTCGAAATGAGCCCTCAAATCGGCAGGAAGCCGTTGCAGCACAACATGCACCAAAGGGTAAGACCATTGGTCCACCGGCAAGTCCAATCGCTTTAAAGCGTTGGTCGCTACCACCAACGGGTTCAACAGGTCAGTATGCAATGCTGACAAACTAGTAATGACCGGTAACCCCAAAATCAATTCAATATGAACATCAGCCAAACAACGTTCATTTGGTACCGCTGGGTGAGTAGTCCCAAAGCGGTAGGGTAGGCTGAGTCAGTCAACGACAGATGCTGTACCAAGGCTCGGGCCTCACCTTCCAGGACAGACAACAAATAGGCCAACCTTTGGGCGGGTCTGAGGTCTGAGCGTGCATCAACCAAACTTGCAAACAGGTTTTGGAAACCGTACCAGTGGTCCCAGCGACCGTCAAGTGTGGCAGTTCCAAAGCAGGCAATCTACTCAATAGTCCGGGACCTGAAACAACCGAGGTCTCCGGCTTGACCTGGACAGGTGTCCGGCACTGCAATATTTCCATTTGTATGCCATTGCACAAACAAAATCATTCAAATAAACAAAACAATTAAATTATCAAATAACAAAGTTCAATCAATAAATAACAAGGAAATCCAACATAAACAATCAAATAAAATAAACCAAGCAAAAGGTAATTAAGTAACAAAGTTCAAACAATATATTACAAAATAACTACAAGGAAACAATCAAACTACCAAACCGCTAATCAGCAACTCAAGAAATAACAAAATAAATACAAGCAAACAATTGGTTTCAATCCAATTCAACAATAAACTTTTATTTTAATTCAAACCCAATATCAATGTTCAAAATTCTATTTCATATTCAATTCCAAATTCAAATTCTATCCAATTCCAAATGTATAGTTCACAAACCACTTTGTTAATGGTACAACAATAATGAACCTTTATTCCAATTCAAACAATGGTAATACTCAAAAATGCCAATTTCAAATATTAATTTTCACAAATAACCATATCAATGGTACAAACTCAACATTTTAATGTCTTCCTGACATTCAATAAAACACAGATCAGACACAAAAAGGGGCTACAACAAGGGGCTGCAACACAGCCCAATCCAATCCACTTTATTAGCCCGGCTGACCTTGGCAACATCAGGTTACCCGTCTCAATAAATTTAAACAAATTAAAAACCACGCTCTGCTACCAAAATGTACGTTGCCAGGCCAAAGCTCACAATACGATTGCGCAGTGGAAGTTTTTGATGGGGGGCTCTGGAGACAAGAGTGGCTAGCGTACTGTCCGCCGTACGCGGAGCAGACAATACAAGTGAACAATTACAAATACAACAAAAGCACTTACCTCATGGTTGAAGGACACTGCTCTGGTGCCAACCTGGAGATATGTATGTAAGTGAGTGTATGTGTATTGTGTTGTGACGTTACGAGTATTCTTCAGGTTAGATTCCGCTTCAACCCGGCTGGAGACAATCACAGCATGCGGTCTTCAAATCACTCATTCACAACAGCGTCACACTTTGCTTAACCTTCAAACTATTTATCCAAAATATGTCCAAAACCCGTGTTATTACACCAAGATAGGGGTTATTAACTCAAACAACTGGGTCATGGTCCATTGTCCACCAAAACGACCGGTTAAGAGATTGATTTCAACAAAAGCCGTGAGACCCCAAACGGCGGCGTGCTTCCTCGTTTCCCCCCGAAAATCAAGAGAGAGTGTCAAACGTCAAAATCAAACTTGACAAGTCAGATGTCATTCCGTTACGCGTTGCGTGCGCATAGAGAAACTATTTCAGGACGCAACACTGGGTATAGACAAAATAACCCGATACCAACAGTAATATGGACAGATTTTTTCATTATACCATGACAATAACAACTAAATCAAACAGAGCAGTGGTACGGGGGAGGCCTATATCCAGCAATGGACATCTTTTGGCTGAGATGATGATAAGTGACCGTGACTAACGAGTTGTAGGTAGTCAAACCGCGACAGCTACTTTACTTTGTGTAAATTATTTTATCTCCACTGTTCTCAGAAACGGTGAAAGAAATACATCGAGAGGCAACCGACATGTCCTAGAATCAAAATATCGAAGACAATGACCGCGTGGTATATTAAGGTCTACTCTCTCACACTGAGTGGAGGCCTGTGTCCCAGCAGTGGGAATATTATAGGCTGATTATGCAAATGACAATCGCCAGTCACGTTCACTATAAACATATTGGACCACTAGTTGTTGCTTGTAACTTCGCTTGTGATCCAGGATGAGAAGTAGCAGGTGTCTTTTTTTAGGTTCCAGGCTATGTTTCTGTCAAATTTCATATTTTTTTTTCATTATATTTCGATCATCATTTCAGCCGAAAGACGTCCACTGCTGGACATAGGCCTCCCCCAATTTCAGGAGGTTTGCCATAATGCCACGCTTGGCAGGCGGGTTGGGTTGGCGATCGCAATATGGTGGTAAACTGCATAGAAAATGCTGCTGCTCGTTCTCTAGTAAGTCCCTTAGTCGCCTTTTACGACACCCATTAGAAGAAATGGGATGGTGTTATTCATTTCGTCCGGCGCCACACGGAACATTATTCGTACCTATGTATAAATTAATCGGCATTACATTCAATTAGTCTTACAGTAAACCACACAAAACTTCTGATGTATTCGTTTTCTTTGTTCTACTGTGAAATCAGAGAGGAATTTTAATTACGCTGGCAATAGAATCGAGCAAGTTAGGAACTCGGTAAAGTCTGTAATTAACGACTAGAAACCTATTAGATGTGCATCCCACTATGTAGCCTGTATGTGTGTCTAATGGCCGAGATCGAGAGGTCAGTGTTGGTTCAAGAAAGCGAGAGCGACTACAGTAAACTCTTTCTCTCGTATTTGACCTACGGGGTGATTGTAATTTTATGACTCTATAATAGTTAGAATGGCATTCATTGTGACAGTTCAACAATAAAAAGCGATTTACAAAACAAATAAAAAACCAATCGACTTACAAAAAACACTACGGCGTGAAAAATTACTTTAAATTCGGAAGTCGGTGGCAAAAATCAAAATGCAGATCCATACACACCGACTTCCGAAATTAAAATTACTTTTGACTTTGTTGAATTTTTTTGGAAGTCGGTTTTTTGCAAAAACGTTTTTCATTGTTGTTATATCGCCAATAGTACGGAACCAGCTAAATTTAAAGTGTCTATCTGTCTTTTACAGTTCAAAACAAAGTCCTATGACATAGGGATGGACAAGGGAGCCTTAGTAAAAGGGTCCCGTTAGCATCCCTTTGGGTACGGAACCCCAAAACACTTGATAACTGAATTCGAAGGAACGAACAAGTCACAGCACTCGCAGCCTCACATTTTATGGAAAGAAAGATAGATGCTTTTGACGTGCCATTAAAAAAAATACACATTGATACTTCGAATTTAAATCCGCAGCTCAGAGTACAATATAACATTGGTTGGATGTAAAAAAATCCGTTCAATCCAAACCAAACTAAACGTCGGCGTCGTATCCAGACAGGATAAGTTTTTTTAGAGTTTTTTCATAGTTTTGTTGCGCACACATGTCCGGAATGCTATATAGGCTGAACAGACTGACCAGTATGACAATTCAGTGCAGGACAATGGCTGTCTGAATAGCGGCCGCCATTTTATGGGAGTCAAATTTTATGCACATAACAGGGTAGCATGAAGCTTTACGTCTATGCTGTAAGAATTTTGAGTCAGAGGTACGGGGAAATTGAAATGAAAATGAATAGAAAAAGAAGATGTTGCTACTCATGGGCAGTACACGGTTGGTTTTGCAGAAAGTTTAACCACGATTAAGGCTCTAACTGACAGATAATCTATCTGAGGAAAACCTAGATAGTATTTAGATTTTTGCAATAATTATGCAATCATCAGTCATGACTCATGACTTTTGAGTGGACGGTCTTGGAAGAATTTTGCCAATCACTCGCCAGTCAGCGGGCGGACATCGATACAAGACAAAGATCGGACGGTGTTACTTAAATCAAAAGGTTATCAGAACACGCACCTTTCATGCGAAAATTGTTCGTATAGCCCATGTCCTCTTTGGAATCCCGTATGGATTAATAAGGCTATAGAAATGCATTTTTATTTTCTTGTTACACGTTTTTGCTCATCTTCGCAATCAAAACTTAAATATAAGATATTCTCCTATGAATATTCATATTGTCTTGAGCGAAAACTAATGTTTTTTCTAAAATCTTGGGTATGACTGACGATCAGCTAGAATGAGCGTCTAATTAATCTATACTATATTACTATATATATTATTATATATATATATATATTATATATAATATTATAAAGCTGAAGAGTTTGTTTGTTTGTTTGTTTGATTGAACGCGCTAATCTCAGGAACTACTGGTCCGAATTGAAAAATTATTTTTGTGTTGGGTAGCCTATTTATTGTGGGAGGCTATAGGCTATATAACATCACGCTACAACTAACAGGAGTGGATCAGTAATGAAAAATGTTGCAAAAACGGGGAAAATGTATTTCTTTTGAGAGTTTCCGTTGCGTGCGCTGCGTAAACGGTTAAAGTAACGCAAAAATCATGTATGACGGAATTGTTCCTTTTAAAAAGTTCTAAAAAAAAGTCTGCGAGAGCATATGTCTATCTTTTAAGGTTGACTCACTATAACTCAAAAGGAGCGAGCAGCAACGAAAAATGGACGAAAACTAGCAGGCAAATCGATGCGACGGGAAGGGTCAGGGGAGCAAAAATTTGACGCGGACGAAGTCGCGGGCAGAAGCTAGTATCAAAATATAATAACTTTGTTCCTAATGCGTACTTAAGAGGGAGTTGTACCTAAGGGTACTGGTACAAACGCAATCAGTTGCGTAACAGAAAATCAATCACAATTTGAAAAATTTTAAGGATATTATTGGTAATCCATTGCTTCATCATATATGTTCACTAAAAGTGACTGTTCCACAACAAAATGACTTTGGTTGAACTGTCAAAAATTCCCAATGTCAGTATGTTACGCAATACCCCACAGTATGTGTCTACCTATATGAGCCCACAAAAGTATGCACATTATGTCATGCCTGACCAACTGGACTAAGGGAACATAAGAAGAATGTTCCTGCCATTAGCATTAATCAGGCTCAATCAGGGAGATGCTGAACATCTGTGGAAAGTATGCGGCGACTCACGGCCTGTTATATAATGTAGTGAGAAGTGAATACCTGATCTTTGATGCTCCCGGGAAACATATAACTTACGAGCCTTCAATAACTCTCAACGGGGAACCACTTAAAAGGGTTACTCAATTTAAATACTTGGGACACTATGTTACTGAGGACCTCAAAGATCAGGTAGATATTGATCGTGAGCGCAGGGCACTAGCAGCCAGATGCAACATGTCGGCTCACAGATTCGCTCGTTGTAGTAACGAGGTCAAAATAACCCTGTTTAAAGCTTATTGTCAAGCGTTCTACACGGGCAGTTTGTGGGTCAACTGTACACGGAGGGCTCTAGATGCTCTGCGTGTGCAATATAATAATGGCTTCAGGGTGCTGTTGAGGTTGCCCAGGTTCTGCAGCGCGTCTAGCATGTTTGCTGTAGCACGAACCGACGACTTCCATGCTATTATGAGGAAAAAGACCACATCCTTATTAGGCAGAATGAGGGCTAGCAGCAACAGTATCCTGAAAACCCTAGCCAAACAACACGATGCACCAATACTGAGACACTTTGTCAGGTTGCTCGTGTTATGCGTGTTTATACGTTACAATCAGTGAGTGAACAATCAATCATCCCCTGTTTTCCAACCCTTAGGGTTCGATTTTGTTTTCCAAATTTGTATGGGACCACCTTGGGAGTATACCCTTTCCAATAGAAGAAGAATTGTCACAATCGGACCACTATGTAAAAAGTTATGCGTGATCATACATAAAAAAAAAAAAAAAAATATACGCGTCGAATTGAGAACCTCCTCCGTTTTTTTTCGTGGGTTGAAAATAAAACTTCGCCCGTAAAAAATAAAAAACTGCCTAACGTAATTTAAAATGGCGAAGGACCGTCGGCGCCATATATAACCTTAAAATATTCTTCCTTGTGTGGCACACATACATAAATCTTCATGAGTCGCCATCTTGAAAGTGCATTTCCCACGTACGTAGGTAATTTCGACACGTTGCTGGCAACATTTATCATCATTCGCAATGGCAACACCAAGGAAGATGTATTATGTTTGGAAACTATGTGTGTTTAAGGTGTCTCAAGCCTTCTTATCTTTTTAGCCAAGTGTTTGTTTATAATTAGTTGCACGTCGGAAAGAAAAATAGGATTGAGTTGCTAGAGAATGTGTCTTAGGAGGTAAAGATAATAATATAATATTTGTATTAAATTTTCCTTTATTGACTTTTTTTGTCTACTTCTAACAGTTCAAGAAACAACTAATACTTTTTTTTCTTGTCAGACGCCAGCCCATAAAGCTACTACAATCTATCAAATGTCTTTAATAGGTTTTCAACTTTATTTCTACAGCATTCGTTTCAAGATTGATTGGGAAAATTTGACAGTTTCGGGTAGCTTGATGTGCTGGCGTCTGTACATTGGAGAATAGGAAAGCAGAGTGCTATGTTTGTTGTCAATCTGTCTAGATTATATACAACTACGTTGAGGTCGGCTTACACTCTAAACTAATGCAGCTGGATACCAGTATCTTATAAAGAGTGACTGCCTATCTGACCTCCACAATTAAGTACCTAACTGGGTATCATGATACCTTTTGGTAAGACTGATGATCACATTTTTAGGTTTCTAACTTCCCGTAACAACTATCTAAGATCTACGTATGTCGGCTTAAGATGGTCTCGATATTTGTAATCGATGGTCACCCATCTACGAACCTACCGCAACAAGCAAAGCTTACCTTTCGATCGACCTTCGCAGCTGGTATCATCATTACATTTTACATTACATTATTACATTACATTATAAAATAAAGTCACTTCGCTGTCTGTCTGTCTGTCCCTATGTATGCCTATATCTTTAAAACTCCGCAACGGACTTTGATGCGGGCTTTTTTAATAGATAGAGTGATTCAAGAGGAAGGTTTATGTGTATATAACATACATAATATAGTTTTCAACACACTTGCTCGTAAAGTGAGCCTTATTATATCGTTCTTAGGGCCATAAACCGAACTATAACATACACGTGCATAATAATATTACACACTAGTGCATAATAGAATGATCCCTACAAAGTTAAGTTAGTACCTAACTGCAAATTATATGCGAGTAAACAGAGCATTTTCAATTTAACCGGGTAATACAGTTTTTTTTTTTTTTTGTAACAACAAAGAGGTTTTATGCCACCGAAAATCTATTTACATTTTTGAAATAAATAAATGTGTCCCTAATTAAGACGAAAAAACATTTATTATTATCAAATTATTTATAATTCACAATAATTTCTTATAAAATATTTGCATTTTATCACAAAAATTATCATTTTGAAGTAGGCTGTATGGCTGTAATCAATCAACTTACATTTGGCGCGTGCAAAAAAAAAAAAAATTGCGCGCCATTTCCCAATTTTCCCCTAATTTTCATATTTTGTTTGTATCGCATTTGTTGCTGTTATTTGTTTTTTCCTCGCAAGTGTGTTGAAAAACGTCGTATGATACACGTGTGTATTGATGATTACCGTCCTCGGCTCTCTTAAGACCCTCACCTGACGGCTCGGGTCTCAATGGCGCCTCAGCGGTAATCACCAACATTACACACTTGTACCATAATGTACTAAAAGAAACGCTGATGATTTTAGAGGTTTCTAATGTGATGTCGTAAATAAACTAATTTTTTTGCGCTTACATTGCGAACGCTGGCTGAACCCTACGAAATAGAACAAAATAATGTACTACAGTATTGTACACCTTAAAAAGGTCTACAAAAAAGTCCGCGATGGCATATGCCTATATCTTAGGGGTAACCTACAATAACCATTTTTTATCCTTTACTTTTTACGAGAAACGATGGCTTATTTACGAAGCGATTTTAAGCAATATAGCATCAATCCTTATCCAATTAAATACATTAGATACGTTGTGCATTTCATTTAGATCAAAATTGCCTTTTACAGCATATCATTAAAATGAATATTTTAAAAGATATCAGAGATTATAATAAAATAGCCGCAGAGCGGCTAGCGGGCCGTCCCGGTTGGTAGCGGTCGGGTAGTGCAGAATTAGTAGCACTGTAATTCATATTACTTTGGCTTCATAGTAAATGCGAATATCATGTGTGTTCGAAGTACTCAAAATAAATCTAATTGTATTATTCCAAGTAAGAGACCGCGAAATATGGCTTAGATGTTTATGGCTTGTTTGTTATGGATTTTATCTGTTCGAACCCATATCAACGTCCATGTCCTATTCCATTGTCAACGCTTATTTTTCAATTATTTTTTACTTTTTAGTTTCGTTTTCTATGGAAGCGTGTCTTTTAGTTTTTAAACTATTATTTACTAGCTTTTGCCACCGGCTTCGCCCGCGTGGAGGTCGGAATATATCCCGCGAGAACGTACTACCGAGATAAAAAGCCTATGTGCTAATCCAGGTTATAAACTAACTGTGTTCCAAATTTCATCCAAATCCGTTCGGTAGTTTTTGCGTGAAAGAGTAACAAACATCCACACATCCATACATACAAACTGGCATTTATAATATTATATAGTAGGATTATAGTAGGATATAGTAGGATTAAATATTAATGTGTAAGTATCGATGTACCGATTAGTTCCGTGAATAAAGAAATCTTTAGCCGTGGTTATAGGAATTGGGTCGCATTTTTTTATCCGCAAATAGTGAAAACGCGAATGAATGAAGTGCGAATAAGGAGCTTTTACTGTACATCAAACACACATGATATTGTCATAAACTATGAATCCGAAGTAATATGAATTATAAATTTACTTAGGTACGACTAATATTATAAATGTGAAATTTGTAAGATTGGATGTTTGTTTCACAATCACGCAAAAACGGCTCAATGGATCTAGGTCGAAAATGGCACACAGATAGTATTTATTACCTATATATAATTAGCCTATATAATTGCTGAGACACAGGCCTCCTCTCGGTGAGAGGGAGTGGGCCGTAATCTACCACGCGGGTCCAGTGCAGGTTGGTAGATGTCAAATGTTTTTGAAATTTTGGTTCTAAGATATGCCGGTTTCCTCACGATGTTATCCTTCACCGTTTTGAGAGCAGTGTTGATGAAAATATTTACACAAAGTAAAGCGCCTGCCTGGGTTCGAACCCACGACCTACAATTCGCAAGTCGGGGCTGATACCGCTGAGCCACCACTGCTCTCACTCAACTGCTCTCTTATTACCTATATAACCTGGATTAATGCATTCTTAATACATTAACCGCGGTAGTACGTACTCTTGCGATAATTTCCGACATCCACGCGGGCGAAGCCGCGGGCAAAAGCTAGTTTCATTATAAACCTTAGATAGTTATGTTGTGTGACAAATGAAAATGTGTGGTAAATGTTACATTTTCAGCGTAATTGCTTTTCTGCGGAACCTGGGAAAAATTGTATGATGTTGAAAGCAAACCCGCAGATAATTGTATTAGTTTAACTAACTTATCAACTATGCTACGTTACGTTACGGACTAGAATCGACCGCAAACACAATTTTCTGCATAATATGCTAACATCCCTATCCCGTACATACACTATCCTATAACACTTACTTCTATACCTGCCCTAACAAAGCAACCTTTATAAATAGCATTCACTTAACTTTTACCACAAAGACGGCAACAAAACACCTCCTAAACTTCATATTGTCCTAGTAACTAATACCAATTTACGAAATTACAATAACATTTTAATTTAAAAGGCGTACCTCATGATATATTCTTTCCTGTAATTACACTTCCGAAATTAATATAACCTGGGATATTTTGTACCCGCGGTCTTTTGTCCGTGAACTTTGTGGCCGGGAGTGTAAGATAAAGTATAATAACAGCGGCCTATACGACCCTGGTAAGAGGGGAAATACTTACCTATCGAAACGGTGCCTGCTCGACTGGTTATTATTCTGTAAAAAAGAATAAAGAGTTTTAATATGCGTGTATTAGGGCTTTATGTTATTTTTTATTTTAAAACAGTTGTAGGTTGGCAGTACCTTTAATAATGTTGCCAAATAATTAATGTTGAACCGTTTAGGTATATAATCAGAGACATGTGTGTACAAGAAAATGCCGAAAATCAAGGAACTTCGAGGAACAAATTAAGTTATTTTAAATTGAGATACACTGCCTCGCAGCCGGTACCAGGAGCAAAAGTTTGCCAGACCAACTGAGAGCAACATTACAATTAATCCGACTCTCAGCCGCGGATTAACGTGACACGAGCCTTAAATCCCCGAGCGCTGTTCGTAAATTAACCCTGAAATTGTACAATACATTCCACCAGCCAGTATTAATACAATTTCAACACGTTTTCAATTTTCGAAGTCCAGTGTGAAATATTACTGCAAGCTCTTCTGCCGTTCTGGAATCCTGGTAGTATGGTTTGTGAATTAAAGTGATTTTTCTTTGTTTTTTGGTTCGATTTTAAAAGAAAAAAATTACATTTTACGTTTTTTTAAGTTACAGTGTGTTTAAAATGGAAAGGTACTTATGCATCGTTTAGAAAAGAAGTTAAAATAGCATTGAAAAAATTTCTACACTGAGAAAAAAAATGGCTCATAAATAATTCATGTAACACGCCAAATGTTTCTTCATGTAACCAACATTATTATAATACCGAAACAAAGTGGAACACAATTCGATATTCACGTGTCTCCACTTACACATACCGTTTTACCTATTAGGGATCGCATTACTAATTTATTAGTAGGCAGTATCTACATGAGAGAATACTGGTGTATTATCTTCTAACAAAACCCACCTTCTAAAATATTTAAAAGAAGTTGTTACAGAGCATTTCATATCTCCAATTTTCGTTCAAAAGGTAAATTATGTTCGTAGCCAACAAATCGCGTTGAAGTGCTCATGAAAAATATAGCTACTTGTGTAATGAGGTGGAAGACTATTCTAGATAAGTTACAGATATAAAGCGCTAGAAATATGAATTATGTTCGGACATGCCCGCAGTTTGGCTAGTTAAGCTTCACACATGCTTCTAGCGGAGACACACTGGTTATAAAAGTGGCGAGCAATAGCCACAATTTATTAAAAAAAAAATTACATTTTGTGATTTGATTATGATGAACCAAGAGAAGAAGATTTCAATTCAAACTTTGTAATAACTATACAAAACATATTACGAATAGTATGAAACAAAAAAAAAAAAATATACTTAAATTATTAACTGAACCTATTAATAAACTAATTCATTAGTACAAGATGAATGGAAACGTAAATAGACTAGGCTGTATGAAAGCACGATTCCTGCTACAGGTCTCGTAGCAACGCGTCGCGTAGCCATTTTGCTACAAATTTTCGTAGTCCAAAAGCATAATTATTATGGATTTACTATTTTATTTTAAGCCTGTGTTGACATTATAATTTTTTATTGAAATTGAAGCTGGGAGAACTAGAAGTACATTTTTTTTAAGCGACGTTGAATTCGTATATATTATAGTGTAGGTACTCCAATACGCTTTATTTGAAAAAAAAAAGTTTTTTGTAAAATCTATTTGCCAAACTCGCGCTCCGTGTGTGTCCATTTCTCAATTAATGACGTCACACGCGCGCGCCGCAATAAATATTGATAACGCAGTTCCGTTCGGACTACATAGCTCTGACGTTTTAGTGATGGAACTCTACTAGTCATATGACAGCCTAGTACTTTGTGTGTTAAAGTGGTCTGACGATCTGATATGGACATAGTGAATAATTTAAATTGTTTTACCATTTTTCAGGCTAAAATTCATCGTCGTATAGTTTCTCCTTATATTAGGTCTTTACCTATGAAATTGCCGTTCTGCAGTACTGGCCATTTCAAATCAAAATAATTTTTGTTTGTCTAAGAATTCTAATTTCAAATTAATTTTATTTTAAAAACATGGAATTCTTTTTCCAAAAGTAGTCATTTGTTTATTGATTAGTGTTACTTTTTCATCGCATTTCAATCTTTTTCGTCATCATGGATACGTTAAAAATTGGAGTAATTATGGAATATGAGTACCGTCGTGGCAGCAACGCGGCACAAGCGGCACGCAACATCAACGACGTTTACGGAGCTAACACTACAAACCAACGCACCACCTGTTATTGGTTTGCTCGCTTCCGTTCTGGAAATTTCGACCTGAAAAATGAACCTCGCGGTCGTCCGAAGACTTTGGTCGACAATGACGAATTAAAGGCGATTGTGGAAGCTGATGATACACAATCTACGGCTGAATTAGCAGCAGCTTTCGACGTTAGCGTCAAAACAATATTGGTCCATTTGCGTCAAATTGGCAAGGTAAAAAAGCTTGACAAATGGGTGCCCCACGAACTCAATGATCGCCAGCGCGAAGTACGCGTCGAGACGTGCCTTGCACTGCTCAACAGACACACAAATGAAGGAATTTTGAACCGCATTGTTACCTGCGATGAAAAATGGATTCTGTTTGATAACCGCAAGCGCTCAGCAAGTTGGTTGGATCCTGGTTCAGCACCTAAACAATGCCCTAAACGAAAACATACCCCTAGAAAAGTGATGGTCACTGTTTGGTGGTGTAGCGCCGGTTTGATTCATCACAGCTTCTTACCAAACGGGGTGAGCATTACTGCAGATGTGTACTGTGAAGAACTGAACTCAATGATGGAGAAGCTGGCACATCTCCAACCAGCATTGGTCAATCGCTCGTCTCCACTGCTCCTGCACGACAACGCGCAACCTCATACTGCACAGCAGACGGTCTCCAAGTTGCAAGAACTGGGGTTGGAAGCTCTCCGTCATCCGCCCTACTCACCAGACCTTGCACCTACAGACTACTACTTTTTCCAGAATTTGGATAACTCGAGAGGCAGTACAAAATGCCTTTGAAAAATTTGTTGCCTCCCGTCCAGCTGATTTTTTTAAGACTGCGCCGTCCATACGACGCGCGCGGCAAATAGGTATTTACTACAGCGCGCTAGTCGTGTGCGTCGTTACGCACACATTGACAAGTTTGCTCGAAGCCCGCATGCAGTTGCACGACAAAAGGTGGTATCCTAGGATTTTTAAAATTTGATTCGTTGTGTTGAGTGACTTGCAAATTCGCATATTGATTATTTCGATGGTTTTATGTAGCTGTCCACATAAATCCAGAAAATAAATCTAATAATCTGTATTATATAAATAATTATGTATGTAGTTTATAGAACGGATAATGTAGGTATAAATACAGTACAATATAGGAAAATACCCACATTATCCGTTTGTTAGTACTTATCCAATAGCTATGAAATTTTGGCATTATAAATTTTACTTGCATGGCCGGGAATTTTACTCGGTAAGTAGATAGGCAGGGTGGATGGGTAGGTGCTAGGTATTGTAATAATAAAACCAGACTGTGATAAAAAATCTATAATTACCAAATATAACCTTGCTTACTTTACAAAAACATACGATAACCATAGGGAAATGTGGTATGTATAATATGTATTATATAGTGTAACGAAAAGTCTGGCCATATTATAAAAATTGCTTCTGCTTACTAAATTTAACGCACAAAGTTGCCATTAGCTGACCAAAATTTGTGAGAGGATACAATAACAAAAAATTAAAAAAGAACGGGAATTTTATATCATTCATTTAAAAACATGATTGATATTTCCAACCATAAGGACAATTACTAGACGTATATTTGTAGTTTGGACTACAGACTGAATACATCTATTATGTACCAAAATTCCTAAATTTAACTTAGGAATTTTGATGCAACGTGGATCGTGCATCTTTCGCGTTTCGTTGTTTCTTATAGCGAAATTGAAAGGACCGGGTATTTTATTGCGCTATAAAGTGGTTTCGTAAAACGAAAAATAAAAATATAATTTTAAGATACAATAATTAAACACGTGCTAAGTAATTACAACAAAGAAATGAACACATTTCTAAGAATTCCATGGTAAGTACGACACATTTACGACCTTGTATCAGTATTTGGCTTGAAGGTCAGTGAAATTAATGTTTATTGGGGTCTAAATAAAGATGTATTGTTTCACTATTGAGAGTCATTGGTACACTATAAATAGTGTTTAATACAAGGGTAACAATGTAAACCAAACAAACCTTAGTAATTTCTATGTTTTAAAGAGTTTTTCGTTGGATAGAAGTTTGCTATATAGAGGTTATAAAATAAATTGTCAGTTTCACGAAAAAAAATAGTTCACCACCGCGGATTCGAAAATTAATGTCAGAATAGCAATTGGAACCCCCAAAAACTTACTACACGATATCCATATTGAATCTTTGAAAAAAGTTGAATTCGCTATCTTTGATTTTAAAATGAATGCCAGATTTGAAATCGCCACCCCCCAAAACCCATTACAAGACACCCATATCGAACGTTTGAGAAAAAGTTGCATCTGCCATTTTGGATTTTAAATTGAATGCCAGATTTGCAAACGCCACCCCCAAAAGCCACGACATCCATATCGCATGTTAGAGAAAAAAAACAAATTAAAAGGAACTAATATCACAAAATATAAATACTTACATTTTTGATAACGGCTTTTTTTATGGAAATGAGCGCCAACTTTTTTCTTACAATAGCTGGCCTTACGTTTTCCAATATTTATTTACTTATTTATTTAGTACATGGAGGACTTACAGCTAAATAAAACAGACAAAAAAAATATTAGGCACCCGAAAGCCAATTACAAGTCCTCACGTAAAGCTAACAAAAAAAAAAAAAAACTATTTAAGAAAAATGTTATAGTAATATGTAAGCAGAAAAAAATAAAAAAAGTATTTTTTTTTTATGCCTACTAAATATAAGTCATACTAAAAAAAAAAACACAAATGTGACTTACCCTATTTCACTCTTTGCGGCAACGTATACGAACACAATAGATCGCGAATTATCGTAACCGGCGCATCGCTCCACGATGCGACGTGACCACTCTCTGAGCTCTCGTGGACGACTGAATTCTCGACCCGTATACCTTTCGTATGACTCAAAACAGGGCGTGAATGAAAACAAAAATTAATAATAAACTAAGTAAGTAACATTTCGGAAATATAAAAACTATAAATTGTGGTATGATAATTAAAAATTAATATAAATGCAAGTTTAAAAAAAAAATACAGTTTACTATCAAAAATCAACTAAAAAAGAGCATGCTATTTTAAGATTTTTGTTCAATTTTATGAATTTTTATTGATCAAACTATACAATATTTTTTATTTTTGCCAACTATAATCGGTTAAAATATTCATTGTGGTGATCATTACATATTTTTTATGGTAATTATGGTAAAAGTATTGATTTTATCTCTTTAACAGTGACGGCTGTTTTGGATTATTTTGCACTGCGCCCCCTTAAGAAGGGCATCAATAAACTGCCACTGCGTTGGCAAAGATGCATTGATTGCATGGGTGATTATTTCGATTAATACAAATAAAAAATACATGAAAAAAATCGTTGAATTTTTTTCATACAAAACGGCATTTTCGTAGGTTATATTTAGACCTGTTATATTTAGTCATCTACCTAGCCTTTTCCCAACTATGTTAGGGGTCGGCTGCCAGTCTAACAGGATGCAGCTAAGCACCAGTATTTTACATGGAGACTGGTTGTCAGACTTTCGGGCTCTTGGGGACGGTATAACGACTGTCTAAGTTCTACGAAAAGACAGCCGGGACCAACGGCTTGACGTGCTTTCCGAGGCACGGAAGGGTCTTGATATGTAAAGATGGTCACCCATCCACGGAGCTACCGCGGCAAGCGTAGCTTAACTGAGCGATCAACCCGTGCGGCTGTTATTACTTAGATACAAGCCCCTCCTTATAGGTACATTTAGTCCGTGCGTGAAATACGTACATTCATATATTTCCATCACTAACCGCCACCACAGTTGGCTACTAATGCACTTCCTTCCTAACCATAATATAGAATTATTGCCTTTCACACAATTCATCGATGTGTTAAATAACTGATGACTACGATATCAAACTCATGTCTAATCATAATTAGTTGTTGGTGCATTCTAATCAGTAATTACGTTGTAATCCAGCTGATTATTACACGCGCCATTTTACCGGTTCAAACACCGAATAATCTGCTTTATTCGAATTAAACTCGATTATTTTGAATTTGGACCAGCTAATAACAGACCATAGACAATGAAAATTCCAATATACGTAAAATATTTTCATACATTGTCGAAATAAAATCCAAATATGAATTTCTTAGCGGGATCGTCAGAGCGAGCGCGGTAAAAACTATCATAAATATTGTTCTCATACACACGTTTACGGCGACGCGACGCTGGCGTTAAATCCTGCGATAACACTGCGAATAGCGGCCATATATCACGGCGGGAAAAAATTAAAATGTGTCAAAATGCCTCGACCGCGCCCATGCGCGACACGGAAGTTATTAAAAATGCATAGTTTTCGCAGTATTCCCTTATTTGACACCGTACCGGTTATTTCGTTACGTGAAACAGGCAACTACCTGGTTTAATCGCTGACAAGCAAAAGTTATGCCTCGTTTATTCCCATTTCATATTTTATTATTTGTTTTGTGAATTTATGATGATGACTCAACAGTCTGACATTGTTTTACATATCCCAAATGAATGTTTTTGTCACGACCTAAATACGTTCTTAAAATATGAAGGAATAAAGGTTTTTGAGCTGAGTACAGACAATATTTAATCAAACTCAAAATTCAGACGGCTACGGGTTTCAGAGGAATGTACCTTTGTGTTTCGCTTATATCAATACTCAGCTGACTTATCCCGATCTTAAACGGCCTTATGGAAGGACTACATCTGAGGATTTAAAGAACGATCTTTGTTTTTCAAGTGCTTCGCATTTTCGATTAGACAAACAGAAAAATACCGATATTCTCCTGTTTTACTGTTTAATGTAACAATATCTGGCTGACCGAGCTTTGCTCGGTATTTTTTGGTAAATTGCGTTTATGTTCAAGTTGATTTTCGATAAAGGTGGTCATTGAAAACACGAATAAAACGACATTTTATAAAAATGAAACCTAGCTAGATCGATTTATCGCCCCCGAAACCCCTTGTATACTAAATTTCATGTAAATCGTTGGAGCCGTTTCCGAGATTCAGATTATATATACAAGAATTGCTCGTATAAAGATATAAGATTTGGTTGACCGACCTTTGCTCGGTATTTTTTGGTAAATTGTGTTTAAAATAATAAGTTTATATTCAAGTTGATTATCGATAAAGTTGGTCATTGACAACACGAATAAAACGACATTTTATAAAAATGAATCCTAGCTAGCTCGATTTATCGCCCCCGAAACCCCCTGTATACTAAATTTCATGAAAATCGTTGGAGTCGTTTCCGAGATTCAGATTATATATATATATACATATATACAAGAATTGCTCTATTAAAGGTATAAGATATAGGTACTACTTACTACGTAACTTCTATATTTCGATCAATCAATCGAAATTGTGGTTTGGCTATCAAATTTCCGTTTCGGGGTAGGTAATATGTAATTTGTGTTCAGTTAGTGGAGAGGCTCCTCTTAGGAGCGGACCCATTCCTCATTCATGTCCAGACACGAACGAGGAAATTCAAAATTGGAATTGGTATTTGTCTCTATGACTATCCATGGTTAATCTCAGGAGAGACGAAATAGGTATCATCTTGTGCTAATTACAGTACGTAACATACGTCACATAATGTTCAAATATAAAAATCAAGCAAAATTTAAAGTACGAAATAGGTATTCCTCTCAACATTAAATACAAAAGTTTCACAGCTTACTTCTATAATATCGACAACAACCCGCTAAGTTAAGTCCCTAATTAATTGCTATTCATTCCAGCACCCGAAACCCGATCATTACGAGCCACATAAAACAGGCAACGGACTCACCTACCTACTGCCTGTCTGCCAATATCCACCCCTCCCACTTAAAAGTCGCGCCGAATTCACAGATACTGACACCAACGAAAATAGAATATAAAATGAACAGATATAAACTGCCAGACGTATATAGGCTGAACAATTTTATACCTTTGCGTATAAAAAGATCTTTATGCTTGTAGAACCAGTCTTGGAAGGACGGTTTAAGACCTTTGCTTGCCTACATTAAAGGATATGTTATTAATGAATCTATTGATTCGTGTACACTCTAGTCGACATTGGAGAGACTTCCTATTAACATTAATGTTGATTGATTTCTGTGTATACAAATAAAAAAGAGTGCTTTTGCAAAAATTAAATTGATGAGTTTCATAAGTTAATTTGATTGAACCGTTTTTAATATAATATTACTTTCTGTGGAGTTCAACACGTAATATACTAAGTAGGTAGATATAGAAAAAGTGGGAATGAAATACAACCCATTCATTTCGAAATCACGAGCAGGTCTTCTCCATTTAATTTGTTTGCCGTAATTCCGAAAGTTCAGAGCACGGCCATTTTGAAATTAACGTCAGTCAACATAACCAAGTTCTAGATTCAAATATTTGACGTGCGATACGTTGCTCCAATCAACTGTGTAACAAGCCTTCGAGGCAACCAATAATTTGTACACATTTTGCCGTATCCCACCTCCATACTAACTCAATAGTGGTTTGTGGTCCGAAGGCTATGCGCAAACTGAAATTCAAGGTATATTTTGTAAAATACGAGCCAATTTCACAAATGTTGAAAACGTTATACGTCCATAAGGTTTTGTAAACTTTAAATAAGCTTAGTAGTGACCAGCGACCCTTTGTTGCGATTATTTCCGTAAAATCCGGGGTCTGCGCAATCTGTATTATTTATTACCCCTAATCTTCTTAGAGGTTTGGATATATACATGCTCTCTGCGTATCTACCTACTACAGTTTTGAACAAAAACAAATATTCTCCAGCCTTGTTACGAATATACAGTTACTATTGCTAGACTTTGATAGGTCGTATAAAAGTTTTTCTTAAGGCGTTATTGGATTTGGCATAAAATTTATTCACCTGCCTATTTTGGGTTCGAATGGAGATAGGTATGATTTGAATATTATTCGTTGAAAGTGTTCTATAGCAATATCTTGGAAATAGGTTTAGTATTATCTATACTAATATTATAAAGAGGTAACATTTGTTTGTAAGTTTGTATATTTGTAAGTTTGTATGTAGGGGGTAATCTCCGGAAGTAATGAACCAATTTTAAAAATTGTTTCACTGATAGAAAGCTACATTATTCGTGAGTGCTATAGGCTATAAATTATAAAGATATCATGCATATTCGCCGAACTATCTCAATTTTTGTTTAGCCAGGTGGAAAAAAATTGCTCTTACATCAGAGTTATTTGCATACGCTGTCTTAACAGTTGTATATAATTCAAAACAATGTATTGCAACCTGGTCCGCTTTAAATAGTTCTACAAAAGAGTCCGCGACACCATATTTCTATCTTTTATATTTTAGCAGATATAGTAGCTTTTATGTGTTAAAAAAAGTATTTTTCGACGTACTTACCTTTGGACGATTTTTTAAACAACAAAATACTAAACCTTTTCGAAAAAAATATTACTATGATCACAAGAACATCATAGAGATACGATTTGCCCACAACAGTATGCCAATTGGTTAAATAGTTTCGAAGATAATATAAAATGACTAAATTGCAAAATGCCGCCGTCCATTCACGAACCGCATTAGAACATGCTTTCTACGGACGTTTTATCCATTTACCATAGATGACAAGCTTTTGATGCTATTATGACAGTATTATAAATAACAGGGGTAAAATATTTTTTTCTAGATGCCCCAGGAGGCACTGGGAAAACATTCCTCGCAAATTTAGTATTGGCAAAAGTCAGACAATCCGGGAAAAATGGGCTAGCTGTTACCTCTTCAGGGATTGCCGCAACTCTATTAAATGATGGGAAAACAGCACACTCCACCTTTAAGCTACCATTGACAGTATCATTGGAACAACAGTCAGTATGCTCCATACGTTTAAATGGACCGCTCGGGAAACTGTTTGTTACAAGAGACATCTTTATTTTGGGACGAATGTACCATGAGTCATAGAGCTCATGTTGAAGCAGTAAACCGAACGCTCAAAGACCTCAGAAACTCAGATGCTATTATGGGTGGTGTTACTTTTGTTTTTGCGGGTGATTTTCGGCAAACACTGCCTGTAATAACAAAAGGATCACGCGCCGATGTTATCAGGGCATGCTTAAAATCATCTTACTTATGGAGTTTCGTTGAAACTCTCAATTAACGAACAAACATGAGAGCTCATTTGAGCGACAACTACAATAACGACTTTCCGCATCAACTACTAAATCTTGGAGAAGGAAAAATTAGCTGTCCTTGCACCAACAGTACTAGCAATGACATTAAACTTGACGATAGATTAGGTCACATATTACATAGGTTAGAACATCGGATAGACGCTATTTATCCCGGTCTTGAAAATTTATTGGAAAGAGATTATCATTGGCTTTGTTCCAGGGCAATAGTGTCTCCTAGAAACGATACAGTGAATGAGATAAATAAACTGATTTTAGAGAAAATTCCCGGTCAAGTCAAACACCATAAGTCCATTGATATGATGTGTAATATTGAGGATGCAGTGCACTATCCTCAAGAATTTTTAAATTCTTTGAGCCCTTCTGGCTTACCTCCTCATGACCTTATGTTAAAAGTTGGCATTCTTATCAGGCTATTAAGAAACTTGAGCCCCCCCCAACATGTGTAATGGCACAAGGCTGCTTATAAAAGAGTTGCGGGAGAATATAATCGTGGTGACCATTCTCACAGGGCCAACAGTGGTACGACTGGCTTATATTCCGCGGATACCCGTGATTCCGACGGATTTACCCATACCGTTTAAAAGGCTACCCGTGAAAATCTCCTTTGCCCTCACTATAAATAAGTCCCAGGGTCAAACATTCTCTCTGGTGGGCATTGACCTGAAAAAACAGTGTTTTTCCCATGGACAGTTATATGTTGGCTTATCTCGGGTTGGAACTACTGAAAGACAATATATTTTGGTACCAAATAATAGCATTTCATCTAATATAATATACAGAGAAGTTTTGAATAATTACATTTAACATAGTTTATTCAATCATAATCATTCGTACATACATACATATGCAATAAAAACAAAACCCTCCTTTTGGCAGTCAGGAAATAAATCATAGCACTCAGTACTAACCGAACCACACTCATAATTTCACCACAAGTTAAAATGTTTTCTGCCCGACGAAGTGGGCACGGGTCAGCTAGTCTTTAATACTTTGATACGATTGCAGAAGGCAGGGATTTAATTATAATTTTGATTCCGAGACCACGGCCGCGTCCGCACAGACGTCAAAATATCGTGGCGGGATTATATTGTGCACTGTATTTTCAACGCTCGGCGCTAAACAGTGCGATGGAAAAGCAGTGCGCGAAAAAATATCGCCGCGGGAAAAAGACGCTCGTGTTAACCTGGGCTATTAGTGATATTGGTATATGGAGACCTGGCTTTGTCTAGTTGCTATTACTGTTATCTGCAACATAACCATGTATTGTGGTTTACCTATTCATGTAGAGATTTATCTCGCTATGGTTTGGTCACAGTAAAGATAATTTATACAGTATTTTGACTCGGCCCTATCCTAGAAATAATTACCTACAGCACGCGCGGTACGTAAACATGCGGTAGACGCGGTAGGGTTGCCCGCAAAAAGTATTTTGACTTCATCTACCTACTTGAGTTTCTATGATTTTAAATATTATATTTGTATTAAAAAAAAAAAAAAACATTGTTTGGACCGTTTTTTATTAAAAGTGATAAGGGTGGAAGATGTAAATGATATCAAATCTTATTTATTTTTAATTACGATACTATCTTTGCTGGACCGATTCAAATCTTGCGATCAAGATAGTTTATCGATTCAATGATTTACGATCGAAATGATCTATTCAAATCAATAGATCGGGCATACCAGGCTAGGAAACTACCTGCTACTACTACGAGCTTAGTTAGAACTCTCGTTTGTCACTTTTTTCCCCTATCCACTTACTTATTTAATAATCCTGGAATTTTACTTGGTGTAAAAAGCAAAATACCTACCTATTAAAAAAGAAACAAATTTCGTACTAGTAGGTATATAAAAAAAATCTTTTCTTTCCTATGAAGTTTCTAGGGTAATTTAAAAAATGTATCTCTGGGTGCATTATACAAGAATTCAAGCAACCAGAAACAGCAAAATATAGTTTATAACACGTTTCACGATTGTTTTTTTTTTAGTTTATTTTTTTTTTGTTTGTTTAAGTAATCATCTTGCACTGATTATTACACGCTAACTGCTTACAAACAAAACCATTAATAACACCGCCCGCCATCCGTTTATCAAAGCGGTGCGTACGCGACTGCGTATGTACTCGGAGTGTACCAGACTCGAGGCGCGTAGGTATGACTTGCGTTCCGAGCGTTTGTATGAAGATAGACTACTGTATAGATATCTTTACTGTGGTTTGGTCATGTTATTTCAGTTTATCCCACATGTTTACCTTTTGAGCAATACGTACGAAGTACCAGGCGACCAGGAACCTAAAGAGCACGCGACTAATAAAACAGCGGAAAGTATGAAAGCAAAATGTAAACAAACGATTTTCCCTCGAGACTGCACTAGCGGTAGTTGTAGTACGTAGTGCAACCGACAGATGGAGTAGCGATTTATCTATTAGCGAATCAGAGATACGGGACGCTTGGCACAATGCCAGCGACTTATGCATTCATGGGGTGACTAAACAGGTAGGGTTGGTAAAAAAAAAAAACTTTTTAAAGAAAGTGGGAATTTTCAATTTTCCAACAGCGTGCTTCATTGTTACGCGCGGTTGAAGCAGTTCTGTGAGTTTTATTTGCATTGACATTGTGTAGGTGGTCTTAAGAAAAATACCAGATATAAAAATATCGATAAACTGAAGAAATCAAAACTAAGAAAGACGGCTCGCTGGCACGTAATTGGCAACAATTTTTAAAATCATAGAAGCAGTCTCCGCATACTAAAGAGTGAGACAAAACGCAAATTTGCGGCAACAGGCTAAAATTTTCGGTAAAGATGGCGGCGGGGACGGTTCTCCTGCTCGACAGAATTGGCGTCTCGCGAGGACCTAACGCAATTGCGCCCCGCTGCTAAAATCACGTATATCCCCAACGACCTTATTTAGTTTTCTGTTTAAGGACAAATTGGCTGCTCTGAGCTGCCATTGTTATGTTATATAGCAGTAGTAATCATGTTTTAATTGTTGTCTGTTAATGTTCAAGAATGAAACAATGTTTGTTTCAATCACTTCTGTGTGATCATGTTTGCCTGGTACTTTAGAATCAATTAAAAGGCAATTAAGTATTGGGAAAATAGTATTTTAATCAGGAAAACTGAACGATCAAAGCTATCATAGGTTACGTTTTAACCTAGGTCGAAAGTTAAACATAAAACCAATGATATTTAGAATATCATTGCATAAAACCATTTAGGTTAATAACTAACTGCATGCATTAGGTCATCGTGCTATGTACCCATTGGGGCCGCAGAGAATCGATATAATTATCTGCCCTCACTCTCTGTACAAGACATACAATTGTATGCAAATAAAACCTTTTTAGGATCCGGGTTACGAAATTACGGTGTGCTAACCCAGAATCATATTTAATTATCTCGAAAAAGGTTGCCTATGAAATTATAGAAACTTAAATGAATAAAGGCCAAAAATTCACAGTCACCTAACCTAACTGTTAACTCAAATTAAATGCTGGCTGAACAGAAAATTTTTAAAGACTTTCTTAGTCTGCTTCTATTTTCAAAACGGAAGTTTTTTATTGTTTAAAAAATCAGTAAGTACGAAAATGTCTATGCTCAAACATCTTTTTCTTAAGTTGCAAAAGCTATGAGAATCATTCTGCCTCTTTTGGACACTGGCAACATAGTGAACGCAGCGTTTATTAATGACAACAGCAACAGACGTGCAGCTTTACTCAATTACCGCCGCACTCTAACTCACTTAATGTCGCTGATTAACGGCAAATGGACTTAATGACAACGGAACATACACCACCACATACTTAGAATTTAATACTGTGACGCTCTAAAAAAAAGAAACTTTTTGCACATACATAAAAAACACGTAGAAATTACTTTTGTACCTACTTTTATCTATACCCTGAAACTAGGGTTGTAACAGAGCTTCGCCTCCGCCTCCGTTACTGCGGAAGTTCCGCAAGAAATCGTATCTTCGCTTCCGCCTCCGCCTCCGTAAAACTTTTGCGGAGTTGTAACGGAGGTTTATTTACGAATCATAGAACAATAAAGCGCGTGTAGGTCGCTACACGCGCTTTATTGTTCGCTCGACGGCAATTCAGCCGTCAGGCCGCGTATCGCGCACGAAATGGTCAAGTCAAGAATTCAAAAAGCAACGAGTGCTCGGCGGGAACGCGGTTGGGGTGGGGGCGGACGTATGTCATTTGTCAAATTATGATACACGATTGTATCTGTGATACACGACAAGAATCAACCTATCGAAATGCTTGGACGAGTTGGACGTAACGTACGAAGTTTTACCCATGTAATTCTAATTGAACCAATGGTTTACGTGATTTAGTGCAAAATCATTGTTATGTTTATTTACGTCACACGATGAAGCCGTTAACATTTGAGATTTGGCAGTTTTTTGTAGAAATAGATAATAATTTTGCAAAATGTTTTGCTTTTTTGTTAACAACATATTTTCTAAGAATATGAACCTAATTGTGATAAAAAAATGAAATTTTCATGTTTTTGAGATGTTTCAACACAATGTCATGTTTTTATACCATATTTTTTCACATTTTTGCATAAAAACATATATTTTTAGTAATAATATAATCCCAGAATTAGGTTCATATGGATTGGAATAGAATAAAAAATACACATAACTTCAGAACGATTGGTCATTTACTTTTTGAGCTAGAATGAAACGACTTTTTTTCAACTGGTGGGCCAGTTGAAAAAAAGTCGTTTCGAGAAAAACGTATTTGAAATAAAATATTGCGAAATCCGTACATTGCCTGTTAATTTCATAACGATTCTTAGGTGTAATGTCTAAATAGCTTCCATACATAACTTTGGAGATATCGTCGTTTTAGTCACTGTCTAGTCTAAACTGGTTTCCCCCCTTAAAGGGCATTCCAAGTCAATGCATAAAGAAAAATACGAAGAACTGTGTGGAGTGGAAAAGAAAGAACCCTGGTTATAATGAACCACAAATTACATTTTTTTTCTACATCCACTTTCACTTCCGCCTTCGCCTCCGTTAACCTCCGCATCCGCGGAGGTGAAACTCATCGCCTCCGCATCCGCCTCCGCCTCCGCTAAGAAGGCCTCCGTTACAACCCTACCTGAAACCGATTGGACGTTTAAGAAAAGGAAGAAGAAATAAACGAAGAAATGACAGACAATTGTATACTTAGGTGGGCATAGACTTAGGGGAGGCCTATGTCCAGCAGTGGATATCTTTCGATTGAAATGATGATCACGATAAGGCACTCTGTATAGATGTTGTTTGCTTAAAAAAACAGAGGATCGAACAAATGCGCAACATGGCTGATTCCATCTTCAAATTGAATTTGTAGATTGTTTCGTGTAACTGAATTTTTATCGTGCGTACACTGGACCGCCATACGGATACCAAATTCAAATACCGAACTCATCGAATGCACGAATCGTACGTTTAGTGTTTAGTTAATCGGTATTCGGAACTAGGCTTTGGGGTGAGGTCCGATCGTCTCGGTCAATGGTTAAAATTTTGTCGTCTCTATGGTTCCGATAAGTCTGTAGACCGTGTAAACGTCAGAAAATATTGTTTAATTAATTATTTTGACAGGCTTATAAAACAAAGGTCTTTAAGTATTTATAAATACAGTCTTTAGACATAACACAACATCGAAACTCCTTTATACTTGATGAACAATTAATAATAATAACTAAGTACATCTTCTACTTAACTGGCAGGAGGGCGCACGGGCTGGCAAAAGATGGAAGGAGTACAGGGAAGCTTTTGACCAGGAGTGAAAAAAGTACACTCAAACCTTTCTGAATAAATTCTATAAATGATGATGAACTCACAAATAGATACATAATAAAACATATTGAAATCGCTCACCGAACTATTGATAACATATATAATATTATTAGATAATAATTTAGATGAAATCGAAGATCGTGGGTTATAAAGAAGCTCTATCAAACTCCTCTATGGTTTCAAACCATAAACATCGCCTTCTATGAAAGTTCAGGAGTGCTCAACCTTTGGCATCGGATACTCCCGATGGGGTGAAACAAGATCGTGCTTAATTAACCAAAGGGTTGAAAGTCAATTCCCCCGATAGGATGAAGTTGCAGAAATTATGCTAATTAATAATTAGGGAGTTTATTGTGGAGCGACGACCGCCATCAGCTGCGGTCCGTGGAAACACGTCTGGGAAGTTGGATAGTATTTTAAATTCGTTGAAGAATTTCGCTTCGCTGGAAAGGAGTTCGGCGTGCTACAAATCAGCATAATTTTGGTAGCACTCTATAGCTACATTTTGATATCTTCAACGAAGGTTGTTACCCCAGAAACAACGATTACCTTTAACTTTTAGAGGTACTTTAGACTTTTAGGTATTAGAAGCAATAAATTGTACGAGTTCTTCGAATACTTTAATTGTTAAAACTTAATTCATTAAGTTAACACATTTAGGTAAAGTTAATTGGAAAAATGTGAATTCAATCTTCACACAACGTAGCGAGAAATAAATTAAATAAGCTCGTAAGGAAATAAATTACACAGTGTATGTTTTTTCTTCTATCTGTACACCCACATCCGACTATACGTCTCGAGAGGTTTAAACAATAGATTGTTTACAATAAGCGTCCGGGGCCACGAAACGACTCCTAAACTGCGCCACGTATTCAAAACTATTGAAATCGCTTAAACACACACATTTTATACGCTATTGAACGACCGACGAGTTAACCAAACCAACCTTTAAACTAGCTGTAGTAGGAACCAACTTTACGTTCGAAGTTTGAAATTGAGAGTGAGTTGTCATTTTATAATTTTGAAAATGGAAAAAAATAAAAATGTTGGTTATCCCGTAACCGAACCAACCTTTAAACCAGCCGTAGTAGGAACCAACTTTACGTTCGAAGTTTGAAACACAAAATACAGTTGTCATTTTATCATTTTGAAAATGGAAAAAATAAAAAAGTTACGCAAGGTCGGTTGTCCCTGTCGTCTGTTAAAATTTTTCTTGACAAAATCTGAACCGCTTTGAATGCAAATTAGGTGTTTTGTACTCCGAAGACGACGCTTTTTTAATTATAATTATTTAGAGCTTTGTTCCTCCTTCTGCCTATTTCAGGAACACGAGATAAATGCTGTCACAGACCCCGTTTTTGCCTACACATAACTAAAACAGTTTAAAGGACTTGTCCCACTAATTGCACTCAGGGCACTACTTAGTACATATGTAAGTTTGGATTTCCAAATTGCATTTCCACGTTCCCTCACGCTAAGAAGTTGGCAAATTGTTAAGTTGCATAATATTCTCAAAGTGGAGGAGAGAGCGAATGAATGGCGTATCGCGTATAATTTTACAAAGCCATTGCAGCCGTAACTAAGATTCCCTGTAGGGATACTGACAGTTACTCCAAGTTATAAGCGCATAGGTATTTTCAACATCAACTAAGGTTTTCGATATAAAAAAGCATGTTATGGAACTCAAATTGAGTTTTGCAGGACATCTAACTAAACGCAGTGATGACAGGGGAGGTAGGTTGTGACAGAGTGGCGTCCAAGGACTGGGTGACGAGATCTCGGTCGTCCAGCGGCGAGATGGGCTGGTGACATTGTTGTCATCGCAACTATTGCCAGTATTATCGCCTCAATATTAACCATCGTTTCTCGTTAGATAGCTGATTAAGTGAACATGTTTTTCCCGTAACATTTACGCTTAATGTGATAATAAAATATAGAGATAACTGGTATCGAAGTTTAATACATACGGAGATGATTAAAAAAAAAGGTTAATGAACTACTTCCTTTTAGTTTTAACTGTTTTATTTATGTCTTAGAAAATTTAGATACTAAAAGGTGTTTTAAAGTATTAGGGTACCCAATGGAACCCAATTAAAGCATTCAATGAAGCAATGAATGTACACAATGTAATGACATTTGAGAGTTAGGAGACACGTGATATACCTCTAATTAGGAAATTTTCAAAAAGTTATAATATGGGTTAATTTGAATGTTTTTCCCCTAGGCTTCATAGGATGCATAATTGTTGACATTTGCATTCAAAGCAGACAGTGTTCGAAATAAACAAATGATAACAAGGTTATTTATAACTGTCAGTCTCATAAACGAATATAATACTAAAACACGCTGTAAGTCATTACCTTACGACCCTCACAAATGGACAATGACGCCGCAGTACCGGTTAGATAAACAGCTAATCCCGTGGCAGCAGCACTGAGCCACCCTCACTAAATGCTGCCCTGCCCATCGACCCGCTAATATCGCTTTTTGATGAAATTGCCCGATTCCTTGTTGTTAAAATTGCTTCATGTCTTGCTTCACTTGATATAGACAGGTAATCCCGTAGCAGCGCAGAGCTGCTTCTCTCTTAACGCTGCACTGCTTTTTTTTTCGGGAATGGTATCTCGCACTTCCACCTATGAGTTTGTCGACTACATAATCGGACTTGCCTGTTGCTACCTGAATAAATTAAGGCCTCATGCCAAGGCTTAAAAACTTCTATCTAAAGCGACTAAGGGCAACCCCTCGGGATGCGGACCTCGGCTTAGGGCATCACTGGTAGAGGGCAGCAAGGAACATACTGTATCGGAATGATTATTATTTAGGGACGAATTTAAAGCTACAGCGTCAGCGGTGTGGGCTGGCTCGAGCAAGGGGCGGGGTGGAAGCAAGGGTCGGGGCGGTAAACGTTGCACTGATCTTCGAAGAGCTTATTATCGCACTTTTAATAATATTGCTCGTTTACTTAGTTGTTAAAATTGCTAAACTTGAGATGAACAGCTAATCCCGTGGCAGCAGTACTGAGACGACCCGCTCACTGAATGCTGCACTATCTCTTTATCATCATTATTACGATTTCAGCCGAAAGACGTCCACTGCTGGACATAGGTTCGCGCAAGCATTGGGGGGGGGGGGGTGTTGCCATAATAGCCACGCTTGGCGTGGCAATCGGATTGGCAATCACAGTATGGTGGTTAAATGCAAAGAGAACGCTGCTGATGGAGGAAACTCTTTTTGGGATTTATGTTTTAGACGTAAATTAACTTAATTGGTTTGCAATGGATTCCCATTAATAGAGACATAAAAGATGTTGCACCCAAGGATCAGATTCGATCATAAGGTGATTTTTTACTAAACTCTTCGTCTAAATTCTTCGTACGGACCAACGAATGTTACATATTAGATTGAAGGCTAAATGAAATTCATAAAAATACATTCAATGAGTGCAAATAGATTCAAAGGATACAAAAATCATGGCGGAAGGAATCAGGAAATCATATTCGATAGTAGCTATCGATTTCGGCTTAACAGTGGGTAGTGTAAGTCTGCTGGACCAGTGTGTCTACCCGTCCAGATAAACAGCTAATCCTGGCAAAGCGGCGTTAAACCGCTTACTTTGTGTGAACATTCTACAACTTTCTGCGCGCCTGGAAGTGCCGCGGCAAGAATTTTTTTTTTGTCGTTCAAAAATAATATTGTGTCTTGGGGGATGGTGGAGGTTTGTATTATTTGCCTTTTTCTTCTTAATTTTCCTGATTCCTCCTTTCCCCAGCTACCAGTGTATATTTTGGTAAGATGTTTTGTTATCTTTCCATTCGGATTTTCGAGCCAAACTAATCAGCAAATAAACACAAAGACGAAAGAGGTATTGTCAAACATTTTTGACGTGTAAAAACGTTTGTACAAAGTTAAGTAGAAAAAAATATAATAAGTCAAAATACCCTTTTATCATTTAATTTATTACACTGATTTATTTTCATGTCGTAAAATACTTACTACAAGTAAAAAAAAATGTTAACAATCGGAATTAGTAAGTATTATCGGTACGGTACATAATATGTACTCTACTATTTCGTCAAGACAAATCAAACGTAAAAAAAAATCCCATTAGGTTAGTGCGTCTCCATAAATAGCGTTTCGTATATAATAACGTAACGTTTCGTGACACGTCTCTTACCTCTAAATAAATTAACGGACAACAGCGCTATATTATTTACACAAGATTTTACATAGCCGCATATTTTGCTAAATTAAAAAAGTTCTTTCGCTGAATTCGTCGGCTTCCGCTAAGCGTTTGTTGGTGTTTTTATGAAGGACAACAATGCTCACTGGTTCATTCAAGGTATTCGAGTTTTCAGTTACGCAATACTTTTCTGTTATATAAAATGATACATTCACAAGTTAATATACCTTTATATTCTGTCCCACCAAAATGTTGACAAACGCAGAATTAAGGACATTGGGTTAAAATTAATTATAGAAATTATCGCAGTAAACTAGGTGAGTGTCAGTCGATCTACAGAGGATGACGAGGAAGACCTGGGTGAGATTTGCATACACCAGGGAAATATGACACAAGAGGCCAGACCAGGAACATATGGCACAAAAAAGTGGACACCTAACCACACGAATCAATGGGTGGAACAATGATGCCAAAGAGGATTATCTTGATGAGATATACCGTGGACTGGACGAGGAAAGGACTGACAGACAAGAATGCTTAAAAGAATGAACCCGTGAAAACTTCTCCAATGCACCCTTTTAATTAGCAATTTGAAGGAAATGACACCTTTTGTGACGTCCCGTGAAAAAGCCGACACGTATATTTAATTAGTGCGTCGCCATCAGTGGAATACTTCTTTAATATGAAGCCATTCCTGAGCGACAGCCTGAATGGTATTTATTTGAAAAATTACAAAGTTCTAACTATGTATAATATTTCAAGTTTCTGTGACTGTCGAAATTAAGTTCAAAAGCATTTCGAAAGTGCAGAAATCTTAATTTTAAATATTCGCCCACCTAATGCAAGGTTGGGTATTGTTTGTGAGTTACCTAATGTCCTGTCCTAATGTCCTTGATTTCAGATGCAGACGCTCACTGCTGGACAAAGGTCTCCCGGACCAAGCACCGGCACTTCGACCGGTTCTGTGCTTCCCGCATCCAGTGGATTCACCAGGTCATCGGTCCTCCTTGTGGGAAGCCTTCTTACTCTAGGTCTCTACGTGGTCGCTACTCCAGAACCTTTCGGCCTCATCGGCCATCTGTTCTACGAGCAATGTGCCCTCACTGCCACTTAAGTTCAACAATTCTCCCTTGGCAATAGTCGATTTTATTATTTGGATTCAAGAGTGTAAAAAGACAATTAACGAAGTTGAGAGTCACTTGTAGCTCCCGTCATTAAAGTCATTTTTCGTAGGGCACCCCTGCTAAAACATAAAAATTATCAACTTTTACTAACTAGATTTTTACGACAAACTGCCCCACGCCCCTGTACTGCACTGCATGCACTCAGAAGTACAATATTTGCGTGTGTTACAATATGCACCCTCCCATACCGCTAAACAACAAGCCATACATATTATGGTGGATATAGGCCCCAATTTGAAGGGGTTTACTATAATCACCACGCGTGGCAGGCGGGTTGACAATCGCAGTATGTTGGTAAAATGCATAGAGAACGCTGCTGCCTATTCTCTAGGAAGCCTTTAGTCGTCTTTTATGACATCCTCGGGAAGAAATGGGATGGTGCTATTCTTTACATCCGGCACAATGACAACCGTGTATTATGTTACAAAACTGAAAAGCAAAAGTGTACTCATATACACCTACAAAAGGCTAATAGCACATACACTAGCACTCAGAAGGCCAGGACAAATATGTACGAACAGGCCATCCAAAATATTTATTTTGTGCAAGGACCGTACGCACCATCTCAGCCCCTGCTAATTACATCTATGCCAAGTTACTCAAACACGAGCAGATTATGTAAAATGTAATTAAATACACCCATCAAATAACATCACTGGCTTAAACCGTGTAAAGCAGGCCACGCATTAGGTATGTTATCTGCCCATTCATAAGACATTCATTAGATCGGGAACATCCAGCCTAACTCATTCATGTCCACGTCCCTACGTCAATTAATGCTAACTAAGGCATCATGCAACCTTTAAATACTAACTAAATAAGGATTGGATTAAGACGAGATTCGCAATCTAATGTTTTACAAATTTCAGCCTGAACTGAACCACACTTATTGCAACAGTGCACGGTTGAAAATTGCTTGGCTTGCTTGCTTAATACATAATTTGTAACGGACAACGAGTGACGCGGCTCGGGGGTCAGATAAATGGTTAATCTCATGAATAGTGTGCTTCACGGGATTATATTTTGTCTGTGTCCGCTGCGGTTTTGAGGCTTGAATTTTTTGTGAAGCAAGAACATTACACGCAAATGTATTTTTATGTTACGTAAACTTCCTTATTGACTGGCCGCCACAACGACTGAATCGAACATAAGTGGTTATAGTCTTCACAAGCAACAAAGAGTGTTCATGTTTTATAAAACTCTTCAAGATAAATCTCAACTACGGGTTTTCTTTCTACCTGGAACTAATTTAATAAAAAAAACGTCTATGTGCAAGCCTTATCTTCCATCTTTATGTAACTTGGTCCCTAATATTATGTTTTCCTTCTAAAAACAGACTCGACTCTCATATAAACACATTAGGGACGCCTCAGGCAAGGTTAAATCAAATCAAATCAAATCAAATCAATTTATTTCGGGCTACAAAGACCCATAACATAAATACCTTACAGACTAACATACATACAAATAAAAAACAATGTAAAAACTATTGTACACGAAGTGACGGCGTCGTGTTGCGTTGCGTGGTGTCACGTAGCCTTCCGCGGAAACGTCGATACCTGACACCTTTCGGCCAAAACTCTGCCTTGAGGAAGGTCTCGATTTCAAAAACTGGAACTCGCACCACGAATGACTTGAAGTTCGTGTTGTGGCGCGATTCCAACTTCTCGACCCTCAAAGTCCAGTTGGTTTTCAGTCGTACATACTCCACGATCTCCTCAACCTTCGTGGTGTAGTGTAGACGGGACACATAGAGCTGCGTCGTCGGTGTAGCTGGACGCAGCAGCATGTTGGGTCCTGCAAGCGCGGTTCCGCACTGGTTCCGACTAGGAGGCTTCCTCCTCTTCTTCCTCTCCACCTTCACGAAGCCATCCTTGTCACACGTGCCTGAAGCCGGGCCTAACTGCTTCGAACCCCTGTTATCAGGTTCATTGCATCTCTTCTCATCCCCCTTCCTGGTTTGAGACACAGGTTTGTGCGTGGCGACGGTAGCAGCGTAGGCACGTTTAGGGGTCGACGTACCTACACGAGTCGCTACCTCGACCGGTGTCGAGTCAGCGACGGCGGCGGCGCATGTTGCAACGCGCGCAATATCAGCAGCGGGTGACGCAGTGGAGCTCGCCGACTCGAAACTGCCGTTGCTAGCGTTACTCGCTCCGTGACGTGTGGCCACGTTGGAGGCAACAGGCGACCTATTTACCTTAACAGAGTTGCGTAACAACTCTACTTCGGCACGTAGTTCACCAATGGTGTTATTCGACACCTCCAATGTAGACTTTACCTCGGCCAGGCTTGCCTTGAGAGTTGTAATGTCCTTCAGCAACCTGGTGACATCGACGTGGTCAAACGTGACTGGGGGCAACTTATGTAGCTCCTTCGCCACAAAAGCAGGAACGTCGTCCGGGTCGGTGCTCTTCAACATCGTGATGATGTCTTGCACACACTTCTGGCCACCATCCCTGCGGCGGGACTGCATCTGCTCGACTTTACCGAGCGATTGGTAAAGTCGAGCAGATGCAGTAAAATGACGTGCTTTGATCAGATTCGTCGCAAACTGGTGTAAGCAATGTTATTTGGAATAATATTTATTTTGGTACACGTAGAGTGGTTATGTGACAATTTTGGAAGTAGCAAAGATATGGGTTTATGATGTAAATGTTACGGAAAAGAGGATTTGAACGCATTTAATCATATTCTCGAAAATTACCTGCATAGCTAAATTTGGAGAGAAAATCAGCCAAGCGAAAGAATGTGCAAACTCAATGGTCGCCTGAAGAAGGACATCGCTGTTGAGATAGATCACAGAGAAAGTGGTGTGGTGATCTGATAAATAAAGTTTGCAGGGCCAACATGGCCAGAGTTCACACAAGACAGAGAGGTTTGGAAGGCAAAATGGGACGCTTTTGCCCATCATTGAGACCCAGAATACTGTAACAAAAAACAAGTAGGTACCTATATTTAAACTCATGGAGGTTGTCCTGTCAGCTTTTGACAGCAATTATTAATATTTTATTATAAATTAAGCACTCAATTTTAAAATTACCAAAACCTGTATGTATTGTCCATCCCAATTTTGTGCTAACAAAATACAAGTTAAACCACACGTTGAATGCATTAATAATAATTACACGATTAAAGCTAATGTGATTACAAATTCATTTAAATTGTAGCCCAAATAGTAATATTTACCCGAATGCCTACGAAATGGGTGATTTGGGGCTGTTTGCAAATATACGCATACATATTTGTATGCATGTATAGATTAGTATCGTTAATTAGAATTTAGTTGACAGTATTGGAAGCTCCAGTTCCTTGGAATTTGAAATCTAAGTTTGGCATGTATCTTCATGTAAATTAGTTCTACATACATCGTGATTTCGTCATATTTAGGGTTTAGTTTTGTCCTCGATTCCGGTTGTCTGCACTAATATAGGTATTGAAACCTAGCCAAAGAACATCATCATCATCATCGTCATCATCATCATCAACATTTCAGCCGAAAAACGATTTCAGCGTAATTTGGGGGGGTTTGCCATAATCGCCACGCTTGGCAGGCGAGTTGGTGATCGCAGTATAATGGTAAAATGCATAGAGAATGCTGCTATTAAAATTGTTGCTAAAGAACATAAAATTGCAAAAAAATCGATGAATCGGGTAAGTGGTTCTTGAGTTAAAAGTTCTTTAAAGACAGACATAAAAAAATCATCTCGTAAAATTTTCTTTTGATTATGCGGCTATAAGCTAACATTTTAAATTTGATTAATGTTACCATTATCTAAGGAGTCTGAGGTAATTTGCAAATTATTAAATAATGTTCATACAATTTCTACTTCATTTAGTCCCATGTGGTGATGTGGGTGTATTATAGTTACACCTCTGCCCTATTCTTAGGGGAAGCGTCAAGATATGCTATGATCTATTTCAATATTGGATTAATCTGGTGGATAGGTTCCACTGCCCATAGTACCTACCTGTTAATGAATAATAAAATAAAATAAAACAATCATTCTGCATCTATTGTTCTGAAGATGTTAAGTGAAAAACCAAATTCTATGACGAAAAATATCTTATGTGCCTCTTCAGTATCACTTACAAATTGTATGTTTTATCACATTTGACCCAGTTTTGTTCTCTCGCACAGGACTAAAAAACGAACAATACCAAAATTGTTAAGAGAGCTACGGCGGAGTAATTAGGTACGTAACACACTCACAATAGTGTTATTATTAAGAAAGTCGTGTTGACCGTAGCGTTTCGTTCGCATTTTAAAATTGAGCCTTATTGCCCTGTAAAAAGATTTTTTGACTCAATTGGCGATATAAATGCCAAAATAAATATAGAAAAATCTATAATAAAAATGAAATTAATTCAGTAGTCAATTATAAACAAATTACTTTCAGGACTTGCTTCTATTCTGTTACACCTTATAAAATAGTACCAATCGTAATAAATACGCTCTTCTCCGATCAATACAACGTTGTTACTGCAGCTTATCCGCCTGTAATCCCCTGCGACCGGGAATTCCCTCGAGAGAAGAGAGTGCCTTATTAGCCCGGTTAGACAGTCATTGCTCACAACACGGCAATTTCCTATGCAGAGCACAGACAAAGCATATTGCTTACCAATCTCCAATACAGCAACTTTTTAAATAGGGGTTAGGTTTTGATTGAATATAGTAAATCGGAACATTGTGTTAATCGATAATTGGGACATTCTATTTATAATAATGGCAACACTAGTGTTGAACGAATGACGTTCTGAGATAACCGTAAAATTTTAACGGTTTTTTTTTTTTGACAAAACAAAGTCGCTGTCCACGCTTGTACGCTTAGAACTTTTAAACTACGCAACGGATTTTGATGCGGTTTTCATAAATAGAAAATATGATTCAAGAAAAATGTTTATATGTATACATAGGCTGCACTAAAAGTATCGGGAATGGAATATTTCCACTGTTCCTGTCATATCAAAATCTATTTAATTGAAAACTCCTTGGTTTTAAAAATTGAATACCATTTATTTATTAAAAAAAGATTCTCGGTCTTGTCACAAGGTTTTGTCAAACTTGTTTAGTCGTTGAGAAAATGGAATTGACTCGAGAAAATTCAAGAGCGATGATTTATTATGACTTTCGAAGTGGTTTAACACAAAAACACTGTGTTGACCGGATGATTTCTGCATTTGGTGATGAAGCCTCATCCAAAACCACAATTTATCGCTGGTTTGCTGAATTTCAACGTGGACGTGTCAAGCTCAGTGATGATCCCCGTCAAGGTCGTACAAAAACTGCAGTCACCCAAGAAAACGTTGATGCTGCGCGTAAGCTGATTGAGGAAGATCGACATGTGACATACCGCGAAATTCAGGCAACTTAAGACATTGGCATGAGTCAAATACAAATAATCTTGCATGAACAATTAGGTGTAAAAAAGTTGTTTTCCCGATGGATACCGCATTCGCTCTGTGAAGAGCAAAAAGCGTCTCGCGTTACTTGGCGCGTCAGAACTCTCGAAAGATTCCACACAGGGTCCTCAAATACTGTATATCAGTCATCGTCGGAGTAACATCGTATCAGGTGACGAATCCTGGATATACGCGTACGAACCCGAAACAAAAAACCAGTCACGAGTTTGGGTGTTCGAAAATGAGTTAAAGCCAACAAAAATTGTTCGTCCACGGAGTGTTGCAAAAAAAATGGTGGCCACGTTTGTCTCCAAAACCGGCCATGTTGCGACTATTCCTCTTGAGGGACAAAGAACGGTTAATGCAGAATGGTATGCTAGCATTTGTTTGCCACTGGTCGTTTCTGAACTCCGTAAAGAGAACCGCAACCACCGCATTATCCTCCATCACGACAATGCGAGTTCTCACACCGCGCACAGAACAAAAGAGTTTTTAGAGCAAGAAAACATAGAATTATTAGACCATCCGCCGTACAGCCCAGACCTAAGCCCTAATGATTTCTATACTTTCCCTAAAATAAAGAATAAATCGCGTGGTCAAAGATTTTTATCACCTGAAGAAGCTGTGGACGCCTACAAAACGGCCATTTTGGAGACCCTAAATTCCGAATGGAATGGTTGCTTCAATGATTGGTTTCATCGTATGAAAAAATGTGTCAAATTTCGCGGAGAATACTTCGAAAAGCAATGAATACATTTTTAAATAGTGTCACTTCCTTGATTCCCGAAATTTTCAGTGCTGCCCTCGTAAACCGCGGGCGAAGCCGCTGGCAAAAGCTAGTTATTATAAAAAGGTACTTTTAACAAAGCCATTTTTTGTCTGTTCGTCTGTTTGTTTCCTGGACGGTTTATTTTCACATACGCTAGGTACCCAGTTCCAATTGGTGGCTTCCTATGGAGAAGAGCCGGCAAAAAACTCCACTATTTAAAAATAATTGGCTTTTACAAGTCTAATTCCCTCTAACCTAATAAATAGTGCTGGGAACAATAACCATTCTTCGTATTCAGGCACATAATAGCTATCAAGTGCACTCGCAAAGAATATAAGGTAATATGTCGTAGCTAATGTGAGCTCAGTGGGGAAACCCGGCGTGATTCATGGCAACACTGCGGTTCTGCCAAGTGTAGTTATAATGGCAATACTGGCTGACTGTTCATTGTTGTCTATGTACTGTTGACGACGTCTATATTGGCTGTGCTATTGTTGTCTATGGTACGGTCTAGTGTAGTGAATGATTTGTATTGTGTCCATTATTTAATTTAATTTTTTCCAAGATTAGTTTTATATTGTACTAACTTCAGCCCACGACTGTACCGCGTCAAATTTTTGCTCCCCTGACCATTCCCGTCGCATCGATTTGCCTGCCAGTTTTCGTCTATTTTTCATTACTTTTAATCTTAGCGTGATGTTATATAACCTATATCCTTCCTCAATAAATAGGCTACCAATTCTGACCAGTAACTCCTGAGATTGGCATGTTCAACCAAACAAACATACAAACTCTTCAGCTTTATAATATTAGTATAGATTTGCATGACGCTGTATCGGCGAAACTTGCTGAACTATATATTTTAAACAATATCCTTTCTGTACCGTGTTTCTGCAAATAAAAATATTATATTCTTTAGTATTTGTTTACCGGTTAAATAGGTGCATACACAATGCCGGTTTTCTTATGGTGTGCGGTATTTATTTTATTTTAACAATTTATGTATAGTCCCTCAGATCGAATTTTGGCCATGACGGCTAATCTCAACAGACTTCAGTGCGGGAGATATTACAGTGCTCAAGTGTGTTTACAGACACAGGTGCATTCACTCTTCCCTCACTCTCGTACTCCACCATTTATACACATATTAAGAGACAAGAGAAAAAGAATAGAAAAAGTAAGTACAAAAGTGGTGATGCATATTTTACAATACCAAATAGCGTGACAGCGTAAGCGATAATTATCTACACTTTTTCAATATATTATCTAATAGTTTTTGCCCACTAGGACTCAGACAAAAAATTCTAAATGCTGTGCCTGAGACGGTTACGCACCGGGATTGTGGGTGACCTTTTAAGAATCACTACCAAATACTCTTAATTCCCACCAAATCTCTTAAACACAATTAACAAAACGTACCATCGATCAATTACATCTTAAATCTTCCCATGAACAGTAAATCTGATACAGCTACATCATCAGTAACACGTTGCTCTGTGGGCTCCCAAATAATCGCTCAGACGGCCTCGACAAGACAAATGACTGGCGGTGACCATCTATTACTACACCGTCGACAGATCGACAAATACAGATGAGATTTATAAATTACACTTTATTTTGTTTCGGTAAAAATAGTCTTGTAATTTTCTAGTTGATTGAACTGGCTATTAATTTATTGGTAATTTTTCAGTGGATGAATAACTTATTAAATAATACCCGAATTGCGTAATCAAGATAAAAAAAATGTAACTGTTGGATAAAAATCTCGCAGTCTGTTATCAGAGAGGTATGGCGCTGTAGTCAAGATACAGTTTTTCACTTAGTTTGGCTACAGATGGTAGGTTGGTCCTGTTAAAATTTAATAAGAAGACACGATAAAATGGCGACAGTGACGAGTATACGCGTTTCGGCGTCACTATACGAACGTCAAAATAACATAAGAAAGTCACCTAAAATGTCTGCCCCTTTCCACCACGTCCTGGTCGGACGTAAAATTGTCGTAGCGGGATTATATCGTACACTGAAAACGGCAACAGACTATAGACCTGCGTGCCGATAAATAAACTGTTCGATTTTCAAGTCCCGATGCAATATTATTACGGGCACTAAAGAAGTGGTTTCTTTAGTGCCCGTCGCATCGAATCGCCCATGCGCACGCAACGGAAGCTCTCAAAGGAATACATTTTCCCCGTTTTTGCAATATTGCAACTTTTTTCATTGCTGCTCTGCTCTTATTGGTCGTAGCGTGATGTTATATAGCCTTACTTCATGAATGGGGTACCCAACACTAAAACATTTTTTAAATTCCAATCAGTAATTTCTGAGATTATAGCGTTCAACCAAACAAACAAACAAACTCTTCAGCTTTATTATAGTATATAGATATACGTATATCGACTGAACACTCAGTTACACGAACGTTTAAAACAAAATGGTGCTTAATAGTTTAAAAGCTTTTTTATTTGACGTGTTAATGATTACAATAAATGGATAGAGATAGAGAAGCACTTTCGTTAGATACTGTTTTAAATCTAATAGATACATACTTTGCATCTTCCATATTGGAAAAGAAAGAATAAGGGAATATTCTCTTTACTGAAATGATCTTTATAAATCCGCTTCTCTTTCCTCATTATTTCGTATCTCCTTCAGTTGACATTAAATTATATTCAACCCGGATGCATGCATGGATCTTATTGGACTCCTTTATTCGCCCTCACGGGTATTGTCATATGAGGTACTTACATTGTATTATATGTTAACTCTAGACCAGTCTTTCCCAACGTGGGCGATAACGCCCCCTTGTGGGCGCTGCAGGCCTAAAGGGGGGCGGTAAGAGACCCAGAAAAAAAAGGGGTCATTGTGTAGGGCTTTGGGGTCGATTTATAATTTCCTCTACCTAGCTAGGAAGACTCTTAGACACCGACTGAGCTCTCGACTCTCGACTACATCTTGTGAACATCAACTAATATTAATTAAGATATAGCTCTAACTCGGTTCGATATAAAAGAACGCGGGCAATCATGTTTTAACAAGTTTTTGTTAAATAATCCGAATTGTACATTCCTATACCAATCGGCTGGTTCTATAATACTTGTTCTTGCTTGTCGAGTACGATTGGGCGTCGAATGAGATAAACGAGTTTATGCACGTTTGTCTTATTCCTGTTGGTGCGTGCTGCTTATGCAATCCTATATAAACGACGTAAATTTATTTTATTTTCATTTGCGGTTTCGCGCATAATAGATAAGCAGTACTTGATTTCAACACTTACGTATTTCTTAAAACAAAACAATGTCGGAAGTAAAAAAGAAGAGACGGCAATACTCTGCGGAATATATTAAATTCGTATTTATTGAAAATCCCACAAACCCGTCGTCGCCTTTGTGTCTTCTATGTCTAAAAACATTTTCGAACGAAGCAATGAAGCCTTCAAGACTGCAAGATCATTTGAATAAAATGCATCCAGATAAGACAGAAAAGAAAGTAGCATATTTTCAAGACCTAGAGAAGAAGCATAATACTCAGCCAAGTGTATCAAAACTATTTTCGGCGGCTGCTAAGCAAGATGACGACGGACTTCGAGCTTCGTACAATATCTCTTTGTTAATTGCTCAAAAAGGCAAACCACACAACATCGGAGAAGAGTTAATTTTGCCAGCAATAAAGGAAGTAATAACTACTGTGCTTCATAAACCGGCCGCAGATACTATCCGAAAAATTCCTTTGAGTAATAATTCTGTGCAAAGACGAATTGATGAAATGGCTGAAAACATTGAAGAATCATTGTGCAATCATCTGAGGACTAGTCAATTCTCAATTCAGCTCGATGAGTCCACTTTACCAACTAATGAAGCGTTGTTGCTATCTTACGTGAGGTTTATTAAAGATGAGAAAATACGTGAAGAACTATTGTTTGCCAGAAATTTGGAGACAGATACAAAAGGCGAAACCATATTCAATACATTGGAAAAGTTTTGTGAAGAGAAAGAGATTCCTTTGAAAAATATTATATCAGTTGCTACGGATGGCGCTCCGGCTATGACAGGGCACCATAAAGGCTTCATAGCATACTTAAAGAATAAAATTCCAGATGTCCTTGCTATACATTGCGTTATTCATAGACAACATTTGGTTGCTAGAAACTTAAGTGAACGACTATTTCAATCACTGCAATATGTCATCAAAGCAGTCAATAAAATCCGTAGCAGCTCTTTGAATGATAGATTATTTCATCAGCTTTGTGTTACTAATGACGAAGATTTCAACCGTTTGTTGCTTCATACTGAAGTTCGTTGGCTGTCAAGAGGCAATTGTCTGATTCGATTTTACAACCTGTTTGACTCTATGATAGAGTTCTTGGAAACTAAAGATACAGAACTGCGCAACAAGCTCATAACATCAAAGAATGATATAGCTTACATGACAGACCTGTATAAAATGTTCAACGACATGAACCTCCAACTGCAAGGCGATGAACTAAATTTAATTAAAACAAAAAATGTCGTTGCTGCTTTCGCAGCCAAACTGCTTCTGCACAAAAAGAATATGGGCAGACGTGAGTTTCACAATTTTCCGAATTTATCAGTATACTGCAGTAACGACGACTTGTTTGCCTACTGCCAACATTTGGAAAACCTCCACATTGACTTCACCGAACGATACCAGGACATTTTAAACTTGGAAATACCAGACTGGGTGTTGGATCCGTTTTCAAATGTCAACACAGCAATGTCACCTCAGTTGGAAGAAGAACTTATAGAATTGACAACAAACGAAGAAATAAAAATCAAGTTCAAAAATGGATATCAAGAATTTTGGCTACAAAAACCGATCCCGCAATTGTACCCTGGATTGTGGTCAATTGTTCAACGATTTTTGATAGCATTTCCATCGTCATATTTGTGTGAACGTGGATTTAGTGCTGTAGCAACGCTGCTTACTAAAAAGAGAAATCGTTTGCGTGTTACCGAATGTGGCGACTTGCGGCTGTTTTTGAGTAAATTGGGACCTGATATCAACAAACTTATTGAACAGCATCAGATTCAACCTTTACATTAGTGTTTATATAAGAATTGATTATGTTTGTTTTATTTTCAATAAAAGATACTCTGTCCGAATACTATAAATTTGCGTTTCAATAATAATTTATAAGTACTTAGCGGTTTTTAAGTATGTTTAAAAAGGGGGGCGTTAAAAAATAATTTATTCTTAAAGTGGGCAGTATACAAAAAAAGGTTGGGAACCCCTGCTCTAGACAGTTACTCTTTGGTTATAGTTCTTGGAATCAATCAAAATATATAATATCACTCACATACTTTTGTAAAACAATGTCGACCAATTTTTCTTTGCTTCGTTCCCTTTATGGTCCAAAATTTTTTCCCCACAAAACATTCGCAAACAAAGAAAGTGCTTCATAACCTCTGATCTCCCGGTACCGACCGGGTACAAAGTGCCGGTTGGAAGTGGTGTACCGGTTTCAAACCGGATGCCGCCAGCTAGAGGGCGCAATATCCGCTTCCTAAGAAGCAGCGAGGAAGTTCTGTTTATAGTAAACTTTGTTGAGTTATGCGCGCCTGGTACCACTGCATGGCTAACCATAGCAATGTGGATGGTCTTAAATTGAAAAGATTTACTTAGGTTATCCAATGGACGTGGAGGAAAAGAAAATAAACATGAAAATGTGGAAGATGTTGCAGTATGTAGTTCTTTTTTAAGCCACGTTCCTATGAACGTACGAATTATAGTGTCCATCGAATTATATTTCTATAAATGGAAACAGCTGAATATAAAAGGTGTGTATAAATTGAAAGAAAGCAAATTCATCGAATCCGAAATATTCTGTGTACCAAACCATTTTATGAATTTATAAATTTCTTACATAACAGGAAGACTTCTTTATCCATTACAATAATAAAAACAAAACCAAGAAATTATACTTTTACAAAACCTGCAGAGCACTAAAATTCTAATTGGACGAGTCTAATAGAAAAGAAGTTACAATAAAATGGTGAACAGTGCAAGGTTGCAAAACGATTACAGAAACCACATCATCTCGTCTCCTCTCTTCGCTACACAAAAAAGAGTAGAATACTAAAGGCTATTAGGGAAATAGTTATTTCTGAAGTGCTTTGGCACAGTCTCTTTACTGTAGTAGAGGAGTCGACGAAAAAAAAAAACATACGCATCGACTTGAGAACCTCCTCCGTTTTTTTCGTCGGTTAATAAATCATAGTACATTATGGTACAAGTGTGTAATGTTGGTGATTACCGCTGAGGCGCCATTGAGACCCGAGCCGTCAGGTGAGGGTCTTAAGAGAGCCGAGGACGGTAATCATCAATACACACGTGTATCATACGACGTTTTTCAACACACTTGCGAGGAAAAAACAAATATGTATTGCATAAATCGTTTAATTATTAAAACAATTGGTGTTAGGGGAAAATTGGGAAATGGCGCGCAATTTTTTTTTTTTGCACGCGCCAAATGTAAGTTGATTGATTACAGCCATACAGCCTACTTCAAAATGATAATTTTTGTGATAAAATGCAAATATTTTATAAGAAATTATTGTGAATTATAAATAATTTGATAATAATAAATGTTTTTTCGTCTTAATTAGGGACACATTTATTTATTTCAAAAATGTAAATAGATTTTCGGTGGCATAAAACCTCTTTGTTGTTACAAAAAAAAAAAAAAACTGTATTACCCGGTTAAATTGAAAATGCTCTGTTTACTCGCATATAATTTGCAGTTAGGTACTAACTTAACTTTGTAGGGATCATTCTATTATGCACTAGTGTGTAATATTATTATGCACGTGTATGTTATAGTTCGGTTTATGGCCCTAAGAACGATATAATAAGGCTCACTTTACGAGCAAGTGTGTTGAAAAATATATTAATTATGAGGTCTAATTATCTTCACCAATAAAAATAATGTGTATCAAATAGAAGAACGTATTTTTCAAAAATATTATCTTGTCCACATTTTACCGAGCAAATAGGTAACTTTCCAAAGTACCAGGACCGCATATCCGGCAAGAAGTAACGACCACCAAATTCTTTTACCATAAATATTTTTTTTTTTGGTTTTTTTCGTCCCTCTTTGGGACAGGCAAAGGGAGCTGAGCCCATACAGCCAAGTCTGATTTAGTTTTCTTTTTCTTCCAATTCTTCTTTTTTTTTCTTTCTTGTCTTTCTATAATATAATCAAGGCCGAAACCATGTCTTCTTTATTCAATGTCTTCAATATCCAATAGTCAGGCCGAAACCAAGTCTTATTTTTATCAATGTCTTCAATAACCAATAGTTAGGCGTAAGCCAAGTCTTCTTTTAATATATTCAAGTTCAGTACCTTTTGTTAGACCGGAGCCGAGTCTTCTTTCATGTTTTATTTAATATTATCTCAATATCATATAATTTTATGTCAAAAGTGTAGTAGTTGTCAAATTCAAATTTCATCAACAGTTGATACAATAAAATCGTAAATTGGTAAAAAACAATCTTTTTTCGTCAAAAGTTGCTGAAGCGAGCGCGGGATATCTTCAGCATTTTCATAAACACCTAGCAGGCGATCAACTAAAATGATCCTTTGAAGAGCAAAATTAGGACAATCAAATACAATGTGATCCAATGTTTGTATAGCAGAATTACAATAATCACAATTTGGGGAAGACAGAATGCCAATTCTAAACAGATGTGCATTAAATCGACAGTGACCTAGCCGTAGACGACAAATCGTTGTATAAAACTTTCTGTTCCGATAGATATTTCCTCCTGTAAACCAAGGGGGAGAAATCTTTGTTTTAATTTCAGCTAGCCACTTTCCTTTGGTTTCAACTACATGCTGCCAGAAATTGTGAAATTCACGTGCCAGTTTTGATTTGAAATAAGTCAACGCATCTGAATTTGGAATGGGCTTATGCAAAATTGGACATTCCTGATGATGATTAACAATGAATTTAGCCAGGTAATCAACTTGTTCATTTCCAACTACCCCGATATGTGAAGGAGTCCAGAAAAGGACGATATCTTTGAACTTATGTAAATTATTGTATTTTTCTCTGATATTATAAATTATGTAACTTGTTTTTGCATTACAACTGGGATTTTCTAGTGCTCTCAATACACTCATACTATCAGTGATAATAATCCATTTATTTTCTTGCCTAGTCTCAATATACTCTAAAGCACTGAGTATTGCCATAGCCTCTGCTGTATACACAGTTGCTACTGAAGACAACCTATTTCCAAACCCACTTCGAGCCTGAACGTCATAAGTAGCCATAGATACAGCATTATCATTTTTTGAGCCATCTGTGTACAATTGATTGTAACCATTCCATTCCTCAAGCATTCTGTAAACATCCTCTTTAAACTTCAAAGATTCATTAATTACTATTTTAAATGGACAATACTTTGATTCATAGGAATATAAATAACAAGGCCAAATGGAGCTAGAAAAATAATTTTGATTAGAACAATCTTTTAAAATTTCAGATAAACCTTGTACTAGAAAAGGGGGATTGATCCCATTAATAGCCTTCTTTAACTGCAATAGAAGAGGATGATCACTGATAGAAGAAATCTTAATGAAGAATTTTGTTCTGAGGTAATTGAATCTAATTATCAATGGAGGCAAACTACATTCGACTTGCATTGACACTATAGGTGTTGAACACATAGCTCCCAAAATAATACGTAAGCATCTATTTTGCACTTTGTCTAGTTTTTCTACTAGTTTTTGTACACCACTATAGCAAAAAAATGCATATTCGAAGTGACTTCTTACTAAGGACTTATATAAAATCAGTAATGTCCCTGGATCAGCACCCCAATAAGTGCCAGCGAGAGATTTCAAAATATTGCAAGCTTTTAATGCTCTGTTTGCTAAGTAATCAACATACACATTCCATTTAAAATTACTGAGAAAAGTAACACCTAAAAATTTTATGGAACTATCCACTAACATAAGGCTATTATTGTAATAAATTTTAATACTAGGAGAACCAACAACATTTTTGGAAAAGACAACAACCTTACTTTTCTCATAGCTGACCTCCAAACTAAGACTTTCAAAATAATGTCCCAATTTTTCCAAGCTAGCATTGAGTTTTGTTTCAATGCTGTTAAGGTTTTCTCCTGAACAATACACAACCAAATCATCAGCAAATTGTAAATTACAGACATCACTACCCAGCACATTATTTAATCTAGCAATATATAAAATAAATAATAGAGGACTTAATATTCCTCCTTGAGAAACTCCTCTATAAAAATACCTAGGTCCTATTAATTGATTATTGACTTTTACATACAATTTACGTTCATTTAAAAACTCAAAAATCCAACTTACTATTTTTTCAGGAACATTTAGTGAAAGGAGAATGGATGACAATGTACTTAAATTTACATTATTAAAAGCACCAACAATATCGAAGAAAACAGATCCCAACATTTTATGCTCGACAAGAGCACTGTGTATATCCAGAGATAAATGACTAAGACTTTCCCGAGCAGAACGACCACATCGAAAGCCAAATTGATTGTAAGGTAGTAGACTATTACTTTCAATGTAAAATATCAAACGTTGTTTTAGAAGCTGTTCAAATATTTTACCAACACACGAACTTAGAGTAATAGGACGATATGAGTCAGCGCTGTTAGGGTCTTTACCCTGTTTCAGGATAGGTATTAAACAATCTGTTTTCCATTCCTCAGGAATAATAGAACAATGCCAAAGTGAATTCAAAATATTTAAAAATATAGACAAACTGTGTGAATTTAATAATTTTAACATTTTGTATGAGAGCCAATCTAAGCCACATGCCGAATCTCTTCTTGATCTTAAAGCAGATTTTAGCTCTTCAATAGAAAAAGTTTCCACCATGAAATTATTTGTGCAATTTTGTAAGTTATTGTGACTGACTGTGTAAAAATTCTGAACTGAATCAGGAGTATACTTATGCAGAAATTGAGAGATCCGTTCATAACTAGAAAACAAACTGCTATTTGTAGAAACATTTTTTAACTTCCTCATTTTTGCCCAAACTTGACTCATTGGAGTGAGTCTATTAATAGAATGACAAAACTCTAACCAACATGCACGACGCTCCTGTCGTAGGATACGTTTTTTTCGGGCTTGCATATGTTTGAAACTTATAAAATTGTCTAGACAAGGATTTGATTTAAATAAGATGTATGCTTGCTTACAATCTTGTACAGCTCTAGTGCACTTCTCGTTCCACCAAGGGAGTCGAAGCTTCCTCCTAGATCTGCGAGAGTCGCAAGTGGTATTGTTTTTATTAAAACTGATTACTGACATCTGAACTGCTTGTAGAATTATTGAACAAAAATTATTATATGTATCAATATGACTCGAGTTATTATACTGAAAACTTTCCATCATGTCATTTACAATCTTTTTATAAATAGACCAATCAACTAATTTCAGATTACAATGAAGAGGAATATTTGAAACATTAGAAGGATCCACATCATTAGCAGTATCTATAACATATTTTGTAATGGTAGGCAAATGATAGCTGCCTATAGAATCCTGATAAACCTGCCATTCACAAGACAAAGCCAAGGAAGAAGAAACCATAGTTAAATCAAGACCATTTGGTCTCCATAGATGAGACCCTACAGTAGTTGGCTGACCATCATTTAAGAGTATCAAGTCATTTTCATCCATGGAATTCATTATAGCTCTGCCACGAGAGTCGTCACTACAACAACCCCAAAAAGTGTGATGGGCATTAAAGTCCCCAGCAATTATCAATGGTTTAGGTATACTATTTATTAGTGAATCAAATTTGTTCTTTTCAAAAGTAGGACTGCAATTTCCAGGACTGTAAAAACTAACTACTGAAATGTATTTGTTATTAATTTTAATTTTAATTGCAATATTTTGAATAGAATCGTCAAAATATGTGTCTAATAATCTAAATTCAATGCCATTACGTATAAATATAGCAACACCATTGTGATCATTACCACAATCATTCCTAACTGTGGTATAGCCACGAATGTTGTATTGTATATGTGGTTTTAACCATGTTTCTGAAACTAAAGCTAAATGTATGTCATTATTATAGAGAAACTGCTGAAACTGTAGTTTATTACTTAGCAAACTTTGTGCATTCCACTGAGCAATATTTAAAATTTTGTTAGTGAATTTTATATTATAATATTTTTACCTTTAATAGTCTCTCTAATAGCAGATGTTATAGTTTGTGTACAAATACTTTCATTTTGTGTTTTATTTAACTTAATCAAGTTAACAATAGATTCTGTCAACAAACTTAATGCTGTGCTATTAGACAACATCAAGTTTATAATATCTGTCGAATGTTCCGATTTGTTCAGTGATGGGAAATTAGCTTTATTAAATAAGTCCGAAAAAGGGGTTTTCGATGTATTTCTGCTTTCAGCAATCTTTCTTTTCTTAATGGGACATTGGCCAGATATGGATAAATGATTACCTTTGCAATGAACACATACAGCTTTTTCAGCAGGTACAGAGCACTCCTTGAAGGAATGACCCTCAGTACATACTGAGCATCTTTGCGAATTTTTACAAAATTTGGCTAAATGCCCAAAACGTAAGAACGGAAACACTGCTTGACTGGTGGAATATAGGGCAGTACTGAAAGCCGCCACATCTTAATATGAACGTAATCTTTTCGTACTTGCTCAAAAAAGTGACATTCAATGCCACAAAAAGCTAACATAACAACAGTCATTTTTAATCTGTTAAAAACAGGGAAAGAAAATTGTACTGAATTTCATTCATCCTCTAGGGGGAGAATGTGATTTAAATTTGGAATACTTATCGAAATTTATACTGACCTACATCTGTGTTTACACCATTGAGTTTGTATATAAAGCATTCTACATCTTTTTGAAAAAGGAATACGCATTTATTATGCAGTTATGATCATTAAATATAATTACGAAAACCGACGAGGCCGTATGAGCTTGATGCCTTTGCTTTTCCGACAAAAAAATATTAGTCTAGGAATTTGCCGCATTTTTGTTTTCTTCAAATACATAAACGTTAATTGGACCAATGTTTCGAATGTTAGCTTTTACTTTTAATTGTCATTATTTTTAATAAATTTTATCTCATATTATTATTGTGTTAATTTTTTCGCAAATGGTACGAAAAGTAGAGTATTTTCCTGGGTGATAAAGCTGTCTTAGTCTTGGGTGAACTTAAATCCCTCGCTACACTCAGGACTCGTCTTAAATCCCTCGCTTCGCTCGTGATTTAAGTTATTAACACCCTCGCTACGCTCGGGAGTAAACTTCGAGTCCTTCGTTACGCTCGTGATTTAAATCGCCACCCGCGACAGAAGACACTGCTTTATCCCCTTGGTTAATAATCTACTATTTCGTACCACTTGCTCAAAAAAGTGACATTCTATGCCACAAAAAGCTAACATAACAATAGTCATTTTTAATCTGTTAAAAACAGGGAAAGAAAATTTTACTGAATTTCATTCATCCTCTAGGGGGAGAATGTGATTTAAATTTGGAATACTTACCGAAATTTATACTGAACTACATCTGTGTTTACACCATTCAGTAAATATACATATAAAGCATTATACATCTTTTTGAAAAAGGACTATGCATTTATTATGCAGTTATGATTATTAAATAAAATTACGAAAACCGACGAGGCCGTATGAGCTTGATGCCTTTGCTTTTCCGACACAACAATATTAGTCTAGGAATTTGCCGCGTTTTTGTTTTCTTCAAATACATAAAGGTTAATTGGACCAATGTTTCGAATGTTAACTTTTACTTTCAATTGTCATTATTTTTAATAAATGCTGATCTCATATTATTATTGTGTAAATTTTTTCGCAAATGGTACGAAAAGTAGAGTATTTTCCTCGGTGATAAAGCTGTCTTAGTCTTGGGTGAACTTAAATCCCTCGCTACACTCAGGACTCGTCTAAAATCCCTCGCTTCGCTCGTGATTTAAGTTTTTAACACCCTCGCTACGCTCGGGAGTAAACCTCGAGTCCCTCGTTACACTCGCAATTTAAATCGTCACCCGCGACAAAAGACACTGCTTTATCCCCTTGGTTAATAATCTACTATTTCTGCATGTCTCGATGTAATGAACGGCCGCCAAGCATTGAGCGTTGTTTCTCGACCCAATTGTCCCGATACTGACGCTGCATACGACACCAAACTGTTTTATTGCGAATAAAATTAAACAGCACGTCTATTTTAATGTGCTTTGTCGAATTAATGACTACTGCGTTTTAAAGTACGTTTTGGATCGTGAGTTTGGATTTGTTCATATAAATTCAAAAGTTTTATGTGTGTTTATTGTCATCCATAACATTAGATGTAAGCGTTAACTGAAATTAATGTCGTAATTATTTAATTAGGTATAAATTTCTATTATATTTTCGCGCCATCTTATTTATAACTAGCTTTTGCCAGCGGCTTCGCCCGCGTGGAGGTCGGAAAATATCCCGCGGGAACATACTACCGGGATAAAAAGTACCCTATGTGTTAATCCAGGTTATAAACTAACTGTGTTCCGAATTTAGTAGGATAGATATATACTATTAAAGAATTTTTTGTAGATCTTTTGAAGACCATCATCTTTGTAATACATACTTTTGGCGTATGATCAACTTATGCGAGGATAAGAGCTCGAAAGCGCATTTTCATCCGAATTGCTTCAAATTTATCGTCACTGTTCAGCTCCTATGTATCTTAGCGTTATGTTATATAGCCTATAACCTGCCCAGGAGTATGGACTACAATCGTACCAAGTTTGGTTAATATCCCTTCAGTAGTTTTTGACCCATGCGTGCACATACAGACAGACAGACAGACAGACAGACAAAAAATTTACTGATTGCATTTTTGGCATCAGTATCGATCACCATTCATCCTCTACACAGTTTTATTATAAGTATAGATAGAAGATATAGATGATATAGATATAGGATATAGGATATAGAAGATATAGATGTTTTTATGTCCACGCAATCACTGTCCATACCAAGGTTGCCTGGAAGAGATCGCAGAAAGCGATAAGGCCGCCCATTGTATGTTTTTTTTTGTTAAATATTCTTGTTGTAATGTATTTTCTGGTGTACAATAAAGCATATATAAATAAATATAAATAAATAAATAAATATAGATGAAGCCAGACGATTTAGACGGTCAATATAAACTTTTTTGTAATAAGTTTCTTAATTAACGTAATAGATTTTGTCTTATTTTGTAGATTCATTTTAATGTCCCAGAAACCAAAAAAATTTTTTTTTAGTAGACAGCTGTTAGTGAAATACTTTTTCCTTCTCCCCATACTAAAACTATCTCATATTTTAAAGTGACTGAAGTCATTAAGAACTGCACCACCATTTCCACAGTCTGTCTTGCCCAAATGTTTTTAAAACATCGCAATAAAATTCAGCTAACGCGGCGTCGGTAATGAGAACACCAGGACAACAGAGGAAGACGAGGGTCTTAACAATTGGAGCTCGGCCAGCGGTGACCGACCCCTACCGACGGTATTTGACATTGTTATTGCTGCGGCCACTCGTTGAATATTGAGACCGAATAGGTGTGGGACTGTGTGTATTACGTTTATTAGCAGTCTTTTGTTTTGGGAAATGAGGCTGATTTTGGTGGAAAAAAAATCTTATAAGTTATTGCAGTACATTCGATTAAGTAGCTGGTACTTGATAATAGTCCTACATTGTTCTCTCATACCTATTTACACTGTAATTTGAAACCATTGTAAAAGCCATTTTTATTTTTAACAGAGTGACTATGGAGTTTCTTGCCGGCTCTTCTCCATAAGAATCAACAATTTGGGACCATGCACCTAGCTTCTGACGTTTCATAAGTGTACATGTAGGTTTATGTGAAATAAAAATATTTTGATTTTGCAGTAAATAGTTATTACAGACTCTCTTTGTAAGTTATCTAGAACGCAAAGTGTTACTCTATTTCGTCATCTTAATATAACTAACGTTATTTTCTGAAATATCTTTAATTTGAAGTATCTACCAACCTTTTCTAACAAAGGCCTTGACAGTAACTAAAATCATAAAAAAATATGACACAAGCCAGTTACCCAAGCCACGCCACGAAGTTATTTTTTACGCGATATGTTTTCCTAGTATTCTTTTACGCAAGACGCTAAACAGATGACAGGGTGGGTGTTTCTTTTTTTATCCAAAAAGAAACAAAAGAATACCGAGAAAGGAAAGTATAATAAAGAATTAATATTGCGAAAGTATATACTGAGGAAATAAATAAGTCCAAATAGCGGGAAAAGTGTAATTGCTCTCAGTTATTGCACTTTATAAGTTCCTGAGAATTTCTGTTACCTCATTCAGCATTGGCAATTATTTATTGCACGTGGTTATTATTTCTTTTGATAAATGATGTTACTTTCAATTTTATTATCGGCACGAGATTAAAGAACAAAAGTTTAGTTCGTTAGCTACCTATTCAATGCTGAGAGATTTTTTGTGAATCAAACATTTTGTGGTAAAAATTCCATTGAAATAAAGGACGTGTCTTTTAAGAGGCCTGTTAACTATTATAATGCAATAAAATAGAAAAGATAATTGATTGAGGCTTCTATTCTTTGTCGAAAACCACGCTACTTCATCATCATCATAATTTCAGCCGAGAGACGTCCACTGCTGGACATACGCCTCCCCCAATTAGGGGGGTTTTGCCAAAATCGCCACGCTTACCAAGTGGGATGGCGATCGCAGTATGGTGGTATAATGTAAAGAGAACGCTGGTACCTATCAATGTTGAGTTTTGTGTCATTGTTTTTATTTGCATATTTGTTAGTCTATATCTATAAGGTATTTATGATATGGGTCTTTGTAGCCCGAAATAAATTGAATTGATTTTTTTTTTAATTTATACGGGAAGCAATGGGATGATGCTATTCTTTACGTCCTCCACTTATCTTTCGAAAATCGTTTCACAATCCAACCACAGACAAATTACCATCAGCCAACATAAACAGTTATTTCAACTAAAGATTGCTTCGAAACGATTTCAGACCACATTTAATTAAAAGAGGTTTAATAATTAAACTAGTACTGCCGGCTGCCAGTATTGCCTGGATCTCGTTATCTCCCAGCTCAGACTTAATTTAGTAAAATTGAAACAGGCACTGTATATTTACTTTTTTATTAATCCTTAAATATGCCAACTGCTAAAGTTGTTCGGGCCTCGGATTAAGAAATGGCTCTGTAAAGAAACGTTGTTCCGAAACAGAATTTATATTAGTTTCTATTTGTCTGTTGAGAGAAAATTGTGTTGGAATAAAAATATAAGACGATTTGGGACTGATAGACTTGCCTTGAGATACCTCTTTTCTACATTTAAGGTAAATTTTACAAGGCTTTGTCTTGAACAAATTCTGATGTCTGAATTTTTCTTTCAACAAAGGACTTTTCAAATATTAACATTGCCGTTTTCTTTTTGCTTATAAAGCAAATTGAATTTGCGAATGTAATCTTTAATAGGTGCTGTATTACTTTCAAATACCACGTGCCTGGGTAACTTAGGGCCCATACAGATGAGGCGTGCATAGTTGCTAGACGCGTGTTTGTTTGTGTCATATTGTGTAGATCTTGTGTAGAACTTCTCAGTGCAGATTTTGATTAAATTGTGGCTATGGAATTAATTTTAGCTTATTTTACGTTGGTAGTTTCTATTTAAGAGCATTTTACGTTTAATTTCTGCTGAATTGAAACCTCCCTGAAGAAATAGCAAAGCGTCGATCCGTGAACAGTTGTATTAAAAAAACCGGCCAAGTACGAGTCGGACTCGCGCACAAAGGGTTCCGTACAAACCTGTAGGTATTCTCGGTTTATGCAGAAGATTCATGTTTATGAAAATAAATGTTTTTTTTTTAAATTTTTATATTTCTGTTGATTAAATGAAAGGTAAATTGCGGTTTACGATTTATGACGTTTTAAAAAAAAACGACTTACTCGATTTCGTTCAAACCAATTTTCGGTGGTAGTTTACATGGTAATGTACATCATACATTTTTTTTAGTTTTATCATTCTCTTATTTTAGAAGTTACTGGGGGGGGGGGACACATTTTACCACTTTGGAAGTGTCTCTCGCGCAAACTATTCAGTTTAGAAAAAAATGATATTAGAAACCTCAATACCATTTTTGAAGACCTATTCATAAATACCCCACACGTATGGGTTAGATGAAAAAACCAATTTTTGAGTTTCAGTTCTATGTATGGGGAACCCCACGATTTATTGTTTTTTTTCTATTTTTGTATGAAAATCTTAATGCGGTTCACAGAATACATCTACTTACCAAGTTTCAACAGCATAGCTCTTGTAGTTTTGGAGAAAAGTGGCTGTGACATACGGACGGACAGACAGACAGACAGACAGACATGACGAATCTATAAGGGTTCCGTTTTTTGCCATTTGGCAACGGAACCCTAAAAATGAATAGAGGTATTACCTTAATATATTACGTAGTTGAGTAAAATAGCGTCGGTGTAATCAGCCTGAAATTTTTATGAGAGGGAACTGGCCGTAATTCACCATGCAAGCCCAGTGCGGGTTGGTAGAGGTCAAATGTCTTAAAATGTTTGGTTCTAGGACATGCCGGTTTCATCACGATGTTTCTCTTCAACGTTTTGAGAGCTATGTTGATGAAATAATTTACAAAAAGTAAAGCGCTTGTCAGTGTTCAAACCTACGAACTCATTAGCCACGATCGGTACCACTGAGCCACCATTGCTCTTAAATAGTATTCATAGCTTAGGGCTCATACAGATGAGGCGTGTATTGTGACGAGACGCGCGTTTGTGACGTAACGCCCGTGTATGCAGGTTTCATGTACTAAGCGCTGCATTCCGTCTTTGTGATACTAAGATTATTTTAGCTTACACACATATATAGTACAGTATAGTATGTATAGTTACAGTATAGAAGATGGTTAATAAAAGTCTTGAAAAAGTTACTCGTTGTTAAATTTTGTTAAATTTTGTTTGTTGGTCTTGGTATTACCTTTTATAACAAGCTTCCCTCTGCTTTGCTAGATTTGCAGTTTAATGAGTTTAAAGCTAAAGTAAAATCCAACCTTTGTTCAAAGGCATACTATTCTATCAACGACTACTTAAACGATAAGAATAGTTGGTCGCTGTGATTAACTCAAGACAATGTTTATGTTCTTTCAATCCAGAATTAGCTTTCCTACTGACAGTTTATATGGGTAGTTCATATAATTGTTTTTTTTTATTTTATTTTTATTTAACTGATTTTGTTAATTATTTTTTATTTTCTTTTAATTTCACTTATTGTGGACATAATCTACTCATTACAGTGATTTTAAATGAGTTGTATTGCAACATGTAGTTAGCTAGCGACCTCGTCAGCTGTTCATAATATTCTAGCCTGACCAACCGGCAGCAAGTTCGTCATGCTCCCTTAGATGTCACTGCTTGCGGTAGCGTCGGGGGTCGGGTTACCACCTTCCCTCAAATATGGCGAGGGGGGTAATGGCTGACCTTTGCGTTATGCTCGTGAACGGGTGCTGCTTGTGGTGACTGATCGACTTGCTGACCATGGTTTTTGTTATTGTTATTTGTATTAACTGTTATTTTATTTTTACTCCGGAGGTCCTAGTTTAACTATTGTAACTTCAACTTAGCAATATGGATCAATGTATGTATATGTATCATTTTGCGTCGTTGAATATGTAAGCGGGCACGCCCTTTATGCCTGGAGGCTTTATTTAAGTTTTACGTTCTGTTTACGATTTTGTTTTATTATTATTTCAGCTTGAGTTTACTTTTCAATGTTTTGTTCGTATATTGGCGTGTGCTAGCTGACATATGGCGAATAATGTATGTTTTGTTTTGTTTTATAATATTAATTACTTACACGATATTGTATAGAATCAAGTTCTTCTAACTTAACAGACAGCTGTGCTGCTGGGGAGTTTGTTCCGCCACTTCTTCTTCCCAGCTAAAGCACTAGGAAGTGTCGAAGGGCGGGCGTTTTGGGGGGACTGTCTTTTGTAACTTTGACGTTCAAAAAGTGCTGACTCTCAGCCTAGTTTGAATAAATGACTTTTGATTTTGATTTTGATTTTAAATTTTGATACGAATTTCGTCTACATCGTCGCCACAGAAAGACTTTTGGGGATTATTTTAAGATCTTTCTCACCCACAACTTTCTCATAAAAACGAACAGGTCGATTCCGTCAGTTAAAAACGTTCTAAATCTAGTTGTAAATTCAACTCAATCAGTGTCATCAACAAAAATATATGTTTTTGACATATTTACACAATTTACACAAGTATGCGAGAATTTTCCTTCGGTCCTTTGTTTTACTCTAAAACCATTTACGATACATAGAAGCGATTTTCACATTAACCAAACGACGTACGACGCACGAATGAAGTAAAACCGAGGACTCCTCAAAGTAGGTATACGCTATATAATCAAAGAACTGAACCGTATATTGTGGCAATAGCTAATAAATTCCGAACAACAATTTTATGCTCGATTTGGCTTCACCACACAACGAGTAGGTACGTGAATTTTAATGCCGTAAAAGGGAGAACTTTGCCTTGCGTATGTGTTTTATACGTCTTTTTTAGAGTTCCGTATCCGTAAGGTGCCAAGGGGACCCTATAACTACGGCTCCACTGTCCGTCCGTCTATCACAGGGCTGTATCTTTCTGCCAGGGTCGCGGACTTTTTCGAAAGAGTTACCCTGGCACAGGCAACTGAAGGAACACGGGTGAGTTTTAGTCAGTAACAGTCTGACACGCTCTCTCGCTCCGCCCAGAGCGGGAGACGTTAAGTATTTGAAGATTTCCCACCCAAAAAAAGGGCTGTATCTTTTGAACCGCAATAGATAGACGCTTGAAATTTTCACAGAAGGTGTAATTTTATGGCTGCTATAGCAATAAATAGTAAAAATATGTCTTGTTAAATATTGTGCGGTGGTACAGAACCCTTCGTGTGCGAGGCTCCCACTTACAGACGCTTTTTGTGAAAAACCGCCTCGCTTGTCGGCGATGGTGTTTGATGCGCATTGCAGGGCTTATGTGAAGAGCATCATTTTCACGGTGTTATTTAGTACCATTTTAAGGATGTGCGTAAAAGTAGCAATTTATCACCAAGGTACCTACATCACTTTGCACTGCTTTACTGGATGTGGTTTCGAGAATCATTTTTAGGCAGAGGTAAGTATGATGAATGAGTGATTAGAGGATAACCTCGAGGCTGAGTGAACGTTACATCTGTTTCTAATAAGGACTACGGTATAAAGTTCACTCAGCCTCCATAGAAATGGGAGGACACTCTGAACACCGAACAAGAGCAGTGTTGTGTCTGGTGAGACTGTCCGATGCGCGGTAAACTTTGCTTGCGCGATGCAGGATTATACGTGACATTTTGATGCGTAGTTCGCATGTAGCGGTCTAGATGTCGCTACAAGTGTTTCATGTATTTTTGCAAACCTTAACTGTTGTTAGTGGTATTTGGTGCACAACCTTCAGTTCTGGTACTGACGCCAGCACATCGAGCTACCCGAAAATGTCAAATTTTGCCAACCAGTCTTAAACCTTATACTTTAGCAATAAAGTTGAAAACCGCTCGAAAAATGCTCAATACCAGCTAATTTTTTTAGTAAAAGTCGACAATAAACTAAAATCTACGCCGAATGTAGCAAAATAAAACCAATATGCGTAGGCAGTGTTTCTATAAAATATGTTCGCACGAATTAACCGCGCCATATATTCCGCGCGGCAAGGGTGGTTGCTAACGCAGCGATTTTTGAGCGCGACATCAGTTTTATGTATCTACGTATTGTAGCATAGTGTAAGGAAAAGAGTACTTGCCACGCGACGGATGAAATACGTAAGTACCAATTCCAAAAGGAGAAAATAAATTCAACATGAATACAGCTGAACATATTAATTTTGCACATAGGCTAGAAGATCAGAAACTTCACGCATGTAGGTTTCACCTAAATTCATTAATTATTTTAATAATTTTAACCAATGATCACATTACATGAATACTTCCATAGTTCAGGGGATTCAATTCTGCGATGACTCATGCCAGAAAATACCTAAATGACAAAATTGACGCCTAATTAGCCGAAACAGGTTGCAATACAAATAAAAAAGTTAAAATGTAGTGGAATAGTGCTACACTACGTACGAAGCAGCCAAGACTCATCACATTAAAGAAATACAGAAATACATATTATTGTATACAATGGAACACATGCCCCCAGTAACAGGAACGAACGCTGAAAATATTGTTGATTCGTCATAATTAATCGCAAGTTAAGTGATATGGTTATTTTTTTTTTTCTAATTAAGCCCCGACGGCAAAAGAGGGGTGTTATAAGTTTAACGAGTGTATTTGACTATCTGTGGCATTGTAGCACTCAAACGGCTGAACCGATTATGTTATATCTGAAAGGTAACTTAAAGTATTGATTTTTGTTCTAAAAATCGGGCTAGAATGGCACCACCATGTTTCTATTGCCAAAATATGTAGTGTTGGTTGCGTATCCAATCGCCTGTTATCCAACCCATCATAAAGTTGTATAAATTTCAGCAGTAGCTCCTGCAGGGTGTTCAAATATGATATTTAGGCTTACATTTTACTAGGACATCGCGGTGGTGCGACCATGGTCGCGCTAACAGCAAAATATACACAAGCTTTATGGGGGATATCCCACCAGACGTCCAACATATACATATTTAGCAGTGCGACCATGGGTGCTCCGCTACTAGTATTGTACTGAGATAAAGCCCTTAGATAAGGCTCCATCACCCTCGCCTCGTTATCGCTATTAATCGTTAGTGAGTGTTTCTGTTTGCGTGAAGCTCCCAAATCGTGTTAAAGCCAAATTTCCGTCGACACGCCACTATTGTCTTAGTCTACAGGTAAATAAGTGACAATAGGGTAATTTGTAGGTCTACTTACCGCAATGGATCCACTTAACGCTCAAATGGTTAACCATGACTGGAGAGACACATTTCTGCATATTGTGGAGCTTTTGAGTGGAAATACTTAGTGAACATTTTGATTAAATTGTTTGTGTTTTAAGAATTTTGCGACGTGGATTTTGAAGTCTGTGTATTTACTGGTAATTAGTTTTTAAGCTTTTCCAAAGCAATCAAAATTTTGTCATTCCGGTTCAGCTTGTCTTTTGCTGCTCTTTTCCAGCAATACTCTAAGCAGAGTTCCGTAACCCACAGAGAGTGCTGAAGGGTGCTAGAGCCCTAGTTGGAGGTCTTAATTTATAAAGGTAGCCACAGGCATGTCCGGTAAAGCAGCCGACAACCTCCAAGGCAGACGTGAAAGATGTCCTTCCCAAAAAAAACTGTTTAGATGCCAAGTCGTCTATCCCTTCACCCAAACAGACGACAAAATCTATACTTATAATAAAACTGTAGAGAGGTCAATTCTGTACATTGAATATACATACAAAATTAATATTGGAGGATGACTGTTGATCGATACTGATGCCAAAAATGCAATCAGTAAATTTTTTGTCTGTCTGTCTGTCTGTCCGTCTGTCTGTATGTGCACGCATGGGTCAAAAACTACTGAAGGGATTTTAACCAAACTTAGTACGATTGTAGTCCATACTCCTGGGCAGGTTATAGGCTATATAACATAACGCTAAGACACATAGGAGCTGAGCAGTGACGATACCCGCGGGGTATTTTCCGACCTCCACGCGGGCGAAGCCGCTGGCAAAAGCTAGTATTTAAAATAAAATAAGTACTTAGCTAGAACAGAGAGCAAAGTGCGAGTAAGACACAAACAGGGTAAAGACCCTAACGAGCCTATTACCACGAAGACATGGGTCAGAAGATAATAAAAATAAAAATTAACGCGTTCGAAATGCGAGCACTCAGAAAAAGCGTGGCGTCACGCGCGGTTTAAAGAAAAGGTCAGTCAGTATAAACGAAAGGGCAATGTGGGCCGGATATGTGGATAGAATGTCGTAGGACAACATAATGAGGGAGGAGATTACAATTCAAAGGGTAAACAGAACTGACTGAAATCTACGGAAAAAGGAACTGCAAACGGAACTTTTTAATTTTCAAACTTGGAGTATACTAATTTGTTAAACACATTTTTCTCGTGCTTTGTGCCCGCCAAAAGTAACGAGTCAACGATTGATTAACTTATATTTCTCAGTGCGAATAAGGTTTTTCTATAATCAATATAAGTATATTTTGAGTAAAAGAAAAATAAGTATTATGTCGGCAACATTGTAGCGAGCCCAATACTAATCAATCATTTTTTGTATCCAGATGTCACGCAACTGTTTATAAAAAGAAAATTATGTAAGCTTATGAAACTGGGTAACTAAAAAAAGAAATACACTACCTTAACTTTGAGTCGAAAATCGTCACGAACATAAATATTGGTTTAGACTAGTCACGCTAAGGTTACGCATATTCCTACTCTGAATTGTCGCTTTAACCTCAAGATATTTGGGGTTTTCTAATTGTTTTCATGTTTGGTAGAAATGAATTACGAAATTCATATATCAAAAGCTACAAAGAGGTATTTGATAAATCAAATGCCAGAAAAAGATAAAGAACGAACGTTTGAATTCTTCATTCATGACGTGAATCTCAAAAAACATATAAAAGCTGCTATCCCGGTCAGACGCAACCGGGATTCAAAGAATTAAATATGAACAACATTCATAAACCTCATTCAACAAGAAATATGAACACCGAATAGCCTCGTATATTCGCCGACCCGTTTATTTCGTGGGTATATTAAAAAAATCCTTTTAACATATAAACATGTGCCGGTCGTTCACAGGTTTTTATCTTTTTACACTATTGTCACGAGCAAAACACCCGGCCCGCATAAAATATAGGCACCTTTATACGGTTTATGCCGCCTCTCGTTTACATGAAAAATATCTTTAGAAGTATGTGCACCTAGTAACAGCGAGTGTAAAACATTGCACGTTGTGAGATTTATACGGACAACAGTTTTATTTTTGACGAATTTTCAAACGAGCTCCATCGAGTGTTCAAATCAACTATAAAAAGAATTGAAGTTTCAAATTCGTTTTGCTTTTAATACAATTTTGAATATTAAAGATCTTTATTAAGAGATAGATTTTTAAAAGGCAATTTTATTTCTAGAATTGCCAATACAATTTTACCAAGAGACTTATTTAAAACGCTACGACTAATGCCCGCCGGCAGAAGAAAATCCAACCATTCAATTTGAATAAAAAATTGTCTTGTATTTTTCTAAAATACTGTTCAATTCGATAACAAAGAAGATCCTAATGAAACTATTAGCCGAAAAACCTGAAAAATGTTGATTACAGTTAGCTTAGAGAGCTGTGGCACAGTATAGATATACTACACAGTATTTTGACTCGGCCTTATCCTAGAAATAATTACCTACAGCACGTGCGGTACGTAAACAAGCGATAGACGCGGGAGGGCTGCCCGCATCAAGTATTTTAACTTCATCTACCTACTTGCGTTTCTTTGATTGTAAATATTATATTTTTATTTTAAAAATCAAATGTTTGGACCGTTTTTAATTAAAAGTGACAAGGGTGGAAGATGTAAATTATGTCAACTTTTATTGATTTTTAATTACGATATGATCTTTGCTGGGCCGATTCAAATCCTGCGATCTAGATCGTCTATCGATTCAATGATTTTCGATCCAAAGGATCAATTCAAATCAAAAGATTGGGTACCCCAGGCTAGGAAACTACCTGCTACTACTACAAGCGTAGGTAGGTCACTCGTGTGTCACTTTTTTCACCCTATCCACTTACTTATTCAATAATAATCTAGGTATTTTACTAAGTGGAAAAGTATTAAAAAAATAAACAAATTTCGTACTAGTAGGTATGTATGTATATATAAAATCTAGTCTTTCCTTTCGGAGTTTTCAAGTAATTTAAAAAATAATACTACCACGGTAATCATCTTGCACTGATTATTATCAAATATTCATAAATCACACGCTAACTGCTTACAAACAAAACCATCAATCACACCGCCCGCCATCCGTTTGTCAAAGCGGTGCGTACGCGACTGCGAATGTACTCGGAGTGTACCAGACTCGAGGCGCGTAGGTATGACTTGCGTTCCGAGCGTTTGTATGAAGATAGACTACTGTATAGATATAATTACCGTGGCTGTGGGGAAGAATAACAAAAGGCTCGAATGCGGGCCGAAAGACAATAAGCGGTAGACAATACGCGCCTCGATATTATCGGATTTTCTCTTCGCACTTATATTTTCCTGGTAGGTATCGCGATAGAGATGAATGTTTTTTTTTGTATTCTTGTCGATTGTTAAGAATAGCGAACACTGAAATAATTGCGAAGGACCTACAAGTAATGTGTTTATTTCAGTCTTTAATTAAAGTTTTATTCTGCATTTGCTGAGATTTCTTTTGAATCACCCGAATAATGTTACTTGTTTCAAATATATATATCATACATAACCATCGACTGAATTTATACAAAATACCAGCTAAAATCGCAAACTATAATTCTTCGTGGTGAAATATTTTTATCTGTCGGACATATTTCAAACGAGTTTAATAGGTACCATATTTTTTGTTTGCGAGATAACTTTCCTTTGATATCTCTACAACATATCGGTTGTAGTTAACATAAATCATTCGTGAATGTGGTCGCTACTCTATATAGTGGTGTTACGCGATATCGAATAGCTTTTGGCCCATCCCTATTCGTCCATAGATATATCCTCTAGAGTAAACGCTGCGGAAAACTGTATAAAATATAAAAACCGTTTATGGTGTTATGCAAACTGTTGCCTCCAAAAAAACTATCGTGATAAAGCGTTATAGTTATTGCATCGTTTTTATTACTTTAGGGAAATTTTGAGCTTCTTTGTTTTATGGTATCGGGAGAAAGATAATAGTTTGGAAACTATCATGTTTTACCTGATAACATCGTAATCTATGTGGCCTTGGTAGCTTTTATCCGATACTTTTCAATATTATATATAGGAAACTATTTCGGCTGGATATTATTAGTAAGAAGACAAAATATGGATTCCTCAATATTTATTTTTCCCAAAATAATAGTAAAAGTTTAATTAAAAATGTCAAATCTAAATCAAACTCTATTCACCATTTGACCAATAGTTTAAAACTAGTTCAGAAAATACGTACCGCCTCAGAAAAGTGAGATTAGGCTGGTACGTGACTTTTCCTGTTTCATGCTTGCCCTTTCTTGAGAGTTTTTCCATTTGGTCTATGTACAATATTTTATGGTTATACCTAGTTCGAGTTTAAGAACTAAATAGATTATTCTCATCATTGCAATTACTATACTTAAAGACTGCCTCATTGGTCTTGTTGGTTGTAAGTGACCATAAGGACCTGTTTTCAATTCTGACAAAGTTTTTGTTATTAGGTTTTTCCATCAGAAATTTCTTAGTAGTGGCTTGCTTCCTATTACACGGGATTTAAACTTATCTGGCGAAATCTGAGTGTACTATATAAGTGGGTATGCCTCTGCCTCACCCTTTGGAGATTACAGATGTGATGTTATGTTATGTACACATATTCTATCATCATCTCAAGAATCCAGAAACATAAGTTTATATGATTCAGAAGTATTCTCACTAAATAAACCTAAAAATATCAGCTGATTGTTATTATCAATATTATGTAAGTAATCTTAACAATCTATAATGAATGAAGGGCTCAGTCATCCAGATCTGAGTGAAATTACTCTAGACTCCACAGAACTCGCTACATTATTGATTCAGCAAAGTACGGATTGACTAAATGAGAGTTTCATACCGCTCTGAATACATATTCATCCATTGTTCCCCGAGCTCGAGACAACTTAGTACACAGACATAGATAGACACAGATCAATTTATTACATTTCAGTGTTATACAAGCACCTGGGACCTGGGCCGTGTCAGTTAAAGAAATACGGCGCGGCTTTCCTTCGAGATCGCTTTGAGTCTACCTGGGAGTGTCAAGTAATAAAATAATTAAATCCGAGTCTCCTTATCCATTTCGAGGTACCAGGACTGTATAACGGAATAAGAGCGTTCTATTAATGGAATTGGGGCATGCACGGCCACACAAGTATTTTCTCACAACAGCTCAACGTATATGCTCTTTACAAAGACCACATCCTCCCCGTACAAAGGCCTCATTGTGTTTGCTTTGAAAATATTATTTTCGCCGATCCCTTACATAGATTGTAGTTAACACGTAGGGGAAGGAAAATAAGGTTTTCGGGTCTCAATGTGGCATAATATCGTATTTTCCTGACCCAACTACCGGTCTGTTTCTACTTATGCTTATAGGTAATGTGACCAATGCCGGTATCGTATAATTTATTTGGGACCCCCGAAATCCATTTACTTTTCCGGTAAAAGCCATAACAAAGAGATTTTCACGATATTTCAGGATCATGTAAGCCTTAAACTAGATGCGAACAGGAAAGTTGAAAGCTGAACTAGTTTTACAAACGAGTCTAAACTTCGTGCCCCTATAAAGAATAAACATTCAAAAGAATTTGTATCCGTCTCGTGGAGATTATTCTTTAGAAAAAAAAACAGCGTCGAAGGTTTTGTAAAAAATATTTTCTTGTGAAAACGCGAAGTTACGGAACCATTTAACGCTTCAGTGCAATTTGCTTTGAGTGTGAGCGTTCCGTCGACGTGTTTCTATAAAATACAACATTTGGTGCATTGTTGGAACCCTTTGTATCTATGTATATTATGTAAAACCTGGTTCAAAAATACGTGTGGCTATCGATATTTATGGGTTGAATTCCAGTCAGTATCCAAAAGCGTTAATAACGCTTGCGAAGGCGACTGTGCGGAAAATGTGTTTAATATTTTACCTGCAAAACTACTTTAGCCTTTATGAAAATTTGCGGACTATTTTCGGTAGAGACCTCGATTATTAAAAGCGTATGAATATAAAATAAATATTGATGCACTTTAAATTCAGAAAGGCTGTGTAATATTTACTTTTAACTGACTTCAAAAAGGAGGAGGTTCACAATTCGTCTGTATGATGTTTTCTTTTGTTTTGCATGTTTGTTCCGCGATATCTCCGGCAACAGTGGATACATTTCAAAAAATCTTTTTTCAGTAGATAGCGTATACGATAGGGGTGGTTTTATGTAAATTGTATTTACTCTACTAAGGTATGTTTGGCGTTAGCCTCGATAATACGTTTTTAATCCACTTTGTATATCTAGATGACATTCTACTGTTTCCTGTCACTGTTGCTTACATAGCAAGTGGTGTGGGGTAGGTATCATAACTTAGAAGAGAAAACCTAAAACTTTTATCCAAAAGAAATCAACTGACATCCGAAAAAAGCACTACAAAGTGAAAAATAACTTTAACTTTTTTGAGAAGAAAACTTTTTTTTTTATAATGAATTTCGTTTTCTGGTAAACGTCACAACAATTTATGCTAGCTTCTGACATTGCACTTTACACTTTTATTTTACTTTTCTTTTGCATTTTAGTCTGTGCTAAATAAATGTGTTTTCTTTCTATTTTCATATTTTCAGTATGAATTTAATACTGAAAACTTCATCTGTTCCGTCGGACGTTCGGGCAACAAAGTTAACTTCTTTAAAAACTTTATGTGAGTATGTTGTAGAGAGTTCAACCGAAGAAATTATGAAAGTTATGACTTGGAGAAGATTGTTAGAAAGAGACAGACGAGGCCAGACGTCCTTCACTTGCCGGTCCCGAGAGAGACGCAAGACTCTATCAAGGTTTATTTATGTATGTCAGTATAAGGCTGTGGCCAGACGAATGATTCTGTCGTTCAAAACGAGTCAAGATATTTACGTTCGATAGAATTTCCTCTTTTTTCGGTTATAATTCTCGAGTGAAGTTAAGATTTCCCATCCAAAAAAAAGGATTGCTCTTAAGCAATCCTTTTTTTTTTGGATAGGAAATCATCAAATGACGTCTCCCGCTCTTGGGCAGAGCGGGAGGGCGTGTCAGACTTTAACTGACTAAAACCCACCCGTGTTCATTCAGTTGCCCATGTGCCAGGTTCACGGTGTCTCTTTCGAACAATCTTGCGATCTTAAGAATTGTATAAAATACCAGTGACTTATTATGGACAGCGTCAATAACACCAGGTTGGCCCGTAAAATATCATTAGGAACATCTGAAGTGTTTAAATCAAATGGAAATTTAATGTGACATCTCATCACAATAATTGTACGTTCCAATTCTTGCTACAACGTTGTAAAATTGATTCATGTGTCAGTTTGGCTAAGAGAAGTAGAATTACTTTGTTTTACCCGACTTCTAAAAGGTTCTCAATTCATCCTTTATTTTGATTGCAATTGTGGATTGATTTGGTTTTTTTAAGAGGTAGGTATATGTGTCAGGCGTGATCTCATATATGAAGTATGAATCCAAATCGGTATTTTGTTTACATAGCAAGTATACGAATTGGTAGGTATCATAATTAAAAAATGAAAAATTGTAAAATATTTTACAATAAAAAAACGCAACACTCTTCCAAAAAAATAAATACAATGTGAAAAATACCCATACTTTCGGAAGTCGGTGACCAGAAACTAAAATACGGATCCAAAGACACTGATTTCCGAAATTAAATTTATTTTTTCAATTTGTAGTGTTACTTTTCGAAATCAATGGCTATTCTTCGTAACTTTTTATTAACTGACTACAATTTTACACACAATTAATCCTTACTGATCATGTATGTTTTTACAATCGCCAAAATGTTTTTTTTTATTGTTTTTAGGGTTCTTTACCTCGAAAGGAAAATACGGTCCCTTTGTTGTCCGTCCGTCCGTCCGTCTGTCAAGACCCTTTTTCTCAGGAACGCGTAAAAGTATCAAGCTGAAATTTATATCAAATACTCAAATCTATTGTCCCTTGAAGCTGTGAAAAATCATACTTCTAAGCTAACGCAATCAAAAGATATAGCCCTTTACGCCGCAAATTTCCGCAAATATTCGAAACTCGCAAGTGAATCAAAACCTAAAGGGTACTTCCAGTCGATGTAGAATTTTGAAATTTGGTACAAAGCAACGCCTTATAGCACAGATAAAGGAAAAATTGCGAAAACCATAAATTTTTAGTTACATCATATAATAAAAATATTTTTAATAAAAAGCTAACGGCTGCGGTTTTTATTAAAAAAACAAACTTACCTGCCAGAAATGAATTAACAATACCCCAAAGATTTCATTTAATTAAACAGATGTTTGCAAACAAAAAATCCTTAGAAATAAAGTAAAAGAACCACTTCTAACCAAGAGATGACACGTCTCCTTGATGAACAAATGACCGCCGGCAATGAGATAACGAGCGACCGTCGGTGAACGCTTACAGGACATGTCACATTTATGGTACAAGACCTGCGCAGTAATACGGTGTAATACCTTTTATTTATTTTATTCGACGCCAATTTTTACTTCATCAATTATAGAGCATTAAACCTACTTTTCTTCTACTGCACCTGCTTTCATCGATCACACAAGAAGTATGAACATTTTTATAAGTACATACGAGTACGTGAGAGCAAAGCCTTTTGTCAAAGAGACTTTATGCTCTAAAAATCTTGCAAACGTATGCAGAGAGGCAATTGTTGAACTTATGAATGGTTTTTCGATTCACTTCGTGTGCCAAAAGAAAATGTCTGAAGTACTTTGTCTGAATATTATGAAATTCGAGGTATTAGCCTAGTTGATAAAGACTAAAATGTGACTAAAAACAATAACTGTTTGTGAGAAGAATAATCTCTTTTAGACAATAATAAACTGATGGAGCTCAATAACTGGTTGTGAGAAGAATAATCTCTTTTAGACAATAATAAACTGATGGAGCTTCAATAAAGAATTAATGTAATAACGTTACATTACGCTTGTAGTTTGCAAAGGGGTGGGCCCAGATTTATATTTATCCTATAAGTACTATTTTTTACCAGTTTCCATTTTATTAAGTCCTTGCATCACAATGCGTTTCGCATGCAATCTATACTATCTATACTTGATATTATAAATGCGAAAGTAGTTCTGTCTGTTTGTTACACTTTCACGACTAAACCACTGAACCGATTTTGACGAAATTTGGTACGGGATAAGTTTAAACCCCAAGAAAGGACATTGGCTACTTTTATTCTGCAACTTCGGCTGCGTCTGTGATAACCGACATTTACGCGGACAAAGTCGCATGCAAAAACTAGTACTTACTTACTAAATTTTATTGTAACTTATTTTAATAAAGAAATTACGCTACAACATATATATTTTTTTAATTAAAAAAATACTGATACTACTTAGGTACAAACTTATTGACCATAATAAAGATCAAATATCGTTCAATTGCGATTATGTTAAATCACAATTTTCTATTCGGCTTTTTGTTCATCATTTTGTCTATTAGGTATTCGGAGTGGTTGCCTTAAGGGCATCAACATAATACCAGGGTATCATAGCCAGAGCTCGATTAGCGACATTGTCACCTCACTCGATGTTTCTGATAGCCGGGTCTTAAGTGACGTGGAACATTAGTTTAGAACCCAAATGTCAACTATCTTAGGTCTGGACGAGAATATTTAAGTGCATGTGTACGCATAGTTGTACTGAAATATTGATAACTTTATGTAGTAGTATGTATTATATCTTCTATACTAATATTATAAAGAGGAAAAATTTGTATTTTTGTTTGTTTGTTTGTTTGTAATGGATAAACTCAAAAACTACTGAACCGATTTTAAAAATTCTTTCACCATGAAAAAGCCACATTATCTGCAAATAACATAGGCTATATTTTATTTTAGAAAAAATAGGGGTCCGTAAGATATTTGGGCTTTTCGGAACCAAGGTGTAAAAAATCATTCAAAAAAGCTCCTGATTTTGGGCGTACGCCGCGTAAACTATAAAAGAATTCAAAGTCGAGGTTCCAGGTTATCATAACTTGACAGGATTTTACCAAACAAAGGAGTGTCAGGTAGAAAACGCTTTATGCCGTTGACGTACCAGGTTATCATAACTTGGTAGGAGCTAACCAAACATATGAGTGTCAGCTAGAAAACGCTTACCAGACCACCACCACCAGGTTGTCAAACATGGTAGGTTTATTACAACATTTATTGAATCTAAGGCGATACGAAAATCGCTGGGTCAGCTAGTGTACATATAACCATATTGTTGCTACGGAGTTACCCAGTAACAGGGTTGTTAAGGCCGGGTAGGCAGTCGCTCCATGTAAAATACTGGTATTCAGCTGGATACGGTTAGACTGAAAACCAACCCCAACATAGTTGTGAAATGCCTGGGCAGAACATGATGTTCCTATGGATTCGGTTTTTAAACCTGATCACCTACTTATTTATCCTCAAGCTTTTTGAATAGAAATTTCCTTGTTATTTCGATCTACACATTACATCAAGAAATAAGTGAAAATCCTGCACTTTGGTGCCAAATAGACCCAGACAGCTTCGGAAAAAGAATTCGCCATACAAAACAATACAAAAAATCTAAAATTAAATGTCTAATGACAGAAAACCCCAAGTCCACCTAATTGATGAGCTGGTACACATACCACTACCTATGTATAGTTGTATACCTACGTCGTGTGAAAAGCCTCCTCACCCTCGTAGGACGAATCCATACATCGTTCGCTCGAAGACATTAAGTACCGACGTTTTGCCAACCCGTCTGGCCTGGCCCTTATCACTTATTGTTACGATCTGCGGAAGATAAACAGCTGATACCTTCTATTGTTTTCTGATTTCCTGGTACACGAAAGCCGTATGGGTCCCATAGATTATGGTTATATCCATTTGTTATCGTTATCCATTGATAGTGGAACAAACAAAGGTCCCATACAAACTTCATGTAAGTATTTGGCTATATATTTGTTAGTAAAAGTTATTTGAATATGTGTTTAAATAAATGTGTCGGTAGGTGAACCAATGTTACATAAACTTCATAATTATGTTAACTTATGTCCTTTTTCCCATGGGGATAGGCAGAAACTACGGAACGCCATTTGCTAACGATCTTGGTGTTCTACTTCGTAGCACGACCATGCACTCATTCATTATAACTTTAGATGTTAATAAAATCCTTTTAGTTTGTACTATTTTATACCACTAATTAGACATTTTATACCTCTCAATTATCGTAGATATACAGGTTGTGCTGGCTAGATTCCTTCCCAGCACGAACACGCTAAGTTTGTAGCTGGCATTATAACTATACATAGATGGTAATAAAATGCTTTTAATTTGTAAAATTTTTAACCGACGAAAAAACGAAGGAGGTTCTCAATTCGACGCGTATATTTTTTTTTATGTATGACCACGCATAACTTTTTACATAGTTGTCCGATTGTGACAATTCATATTCTATTGGAAAGGATATACTCCGAAGATGGTCCCATATAAATTTGGAAAACAAAATCGAACCCTAAGGGTCGAAAAACAGGGGATGTTTGATTGTTCACTCACTGATTGTAATGTTTAACTACGCATAACTTTATACAGAGTAGTCCTATTTTGATAATTCATTTTTTATTGAATAGGGTACACCTTGCCAAGTATTATTAGTACATTAAAGTCACAAAAAATTATTAAATAAAAACTTTTTAACTTAAAATTTTGAGTCGGCGCTGAAAAATCAATGAACAAAGATCACTCAAAGCGCCGACTCATGATTTTGAGGTCTATTATTTTTTGCTTTTCAGTTTTTTCGGCGGTTTAATTTTTTGATAAAAAGTTTTTTATACCCCTAATTAAATTTTTTATACCTCTCACTTAACGTAGATATACAGGTCGAGCTGGCTAGATTCCTTCCCAGCACGACCACGTATACAATTCTAGCTGGAATAAAAATTTATGAAACGGGAGCATGCCTAAAAATTATTACTCAATATGCACTCTTATTTTATTACTGGTAAATTGTCGTAAAATGATAGAAAAGCAAAAAAAAAAATCTGCCTGTAAGCCAGTATATGATTTTATAATTGACGCAAGATGGTGTTAATGATAATTGAGTGGTATAAAATTTCTAATTAGTGGTATAAAATAGTACAAATTAAAAGGATTTTATTACCATCTATAGTTATAATGCCAGCTACAAATTTAGCGTGTTCGTGCTGGAAAGGAATCTTCCCAGCACGACATGTATATCTACGATAATTGAGAGGTATAAATTTCTAATTAGTAGTATAAAATAGTACAAATTAAAAGGATTTTATTACCATCTTTAGTTATAATGCCAGCTACAAATTTAGCGTGTTCGTGCTGGAAAGGAATCTTCCCAGCACGACATTTGTATATCTACGATAATTGAGAGGTATAAATTTCTAATTAGTAGTATAAAATAGTACAAATTAAAAGGATTTTATTACCATCTTTAGTTATAATGCCAGCTACAAATTTAGCGTGTTCGTGCTGGAAAGGAATCTTCCCAGCACGACATGTAGGGGAAGGGAGGGCAAGATGGAAGGTTTAAATTAGCGACATAATAAAACAAAATCGTTTAAATATAAATCTTTTATTTTAATCAGAGTTGAAAGGTATCTTATTAAACTACAAAATGCTATAACTAATAACAATTAATATTTGATAAATCAGCTGATATGACTCATAAAGCAAAACTATAAAAAATTCCATCTTGCCCTTACCCTGAAGGCAAAATGGAAAGCTTGAACGGGCAAGATGGAATGTATGGGATAATCTTATATTTTACAATTGTCGCACAAAATACAGTATTTTTCAGTATCGGTGCACAGCTTATGTGCCCAACCATGACAAGTTTGACATAGCACCCAGTCTTCTGTCTGTGGATCAATATATTGTTCACCGCAAAATAGGCAAAACACGTCTTCTTGGCTGCATTGCTTTGATTTTGCAATATGTTCTCTTTTTTTTGTGCGCCTTCCCTTTCTTTTACCTTTTCTTTTTAAATAATTTTCCGGCCTTTTTTGTTCAGGTTTATTTTCTTTTCCTTAAACAGCCCATAAATTATCATAGAAGCGTTCAATCTGGATGCGATTAAAAGCAGAACAACGTGCTAGGGCTGCCATGCTCGCCCAGCCTTTCCACATACAAAAGTTTGCGGAATCTTATTTTGTTTCGCCACCTCATAAGCCAACGTCTGCAGGCTATCCTTTGTCAGGCCATAAAATAGCGTATATCGTTCAATTGCGAGATCACAGTGTTTCTGCTCCAGTTCCTTTGGAAAAACAGGCTGAAATCTTTTTAATGCGTCACCTTTTTTGATGTGGCGATGCAAAGTGCCAATCGGGATCTCATATTTTTTCGAAGCAGCACTTTTCGTTGTGGTTTTAGCTTTATCCACCTTCTGCATTGTTTGCTCACTCCAAGACTCTCTAGTAGTCTTCCTTTTATTCCTTATAATACCGCTATTAATCGAAAAAGTTACAAGCAATCAAAATACTACTTTGCAGGCAAAATGTTTTTTTTCCATCTTGCTCTTAAATACGAATTTCCATCTTGCCCATAAGCTTGTCGTTAGTGTTATAGTGAAGCTTCTAGAAACCATTAACCAATGTCTATGTTAAAATATCAATTCATACAACTGATCCTTAGTAAATATCAATCGTAAAAACAAAATAATAACAAGACTTACCGTTTACAATCAATAATGCCACAAAAATCCAATTTTTTTATAATAATCTGCATAAAAACAAACACACCGCACGTACACTTTGATTGTTGGCGCGAGCCGGACTAAAGTACGTACATAGATTCAAAGTGACCACCTGGTGCTGTGTTCGTCACAACTCGCACGTTACGTACATAGTTCGGAATTTGTACGTAATTTCCATTTTGCCCGCCTCTTCCATCTTGCCCTCCCTTCCCCTATATCTACGATAATTGAGAGGTATAACATTTCTAATTAGTGGTATATAATAGTACAAATTAAAAGGATTTTAGTACCATCTATAGTTATAATGCCAGCTACGATCTTAGCGTGGTCGTGCTGGAAAGGAATCTTCCTAGCACGACCCGTTTATCTACGATAATTAAAAGGTACAAAATTTCTAATTAGTGGTACAAAATAGTACAAATTAAAAGGATTTTATTACCATGTAAAGTTATAATGAATACGTTCATGGTCGTGCTACGAAGTACAACACCGATCTTGACGTACTCCCTTTTGACTCGTTTAGGTTCATACATCTGATCATACACGAACGTCGGTTGCGAGTACTACGCACCTGACCTTTTTGAAGAACTTCAGCAATAAGGTCACTAAACCAATGTTACTTTTCTAAAATCAAGTATATAACAAGTTGTTTTAGCATAAAAACTTATCATACAGACAGACTAATCACTAATAAGATTAGTTACAGCTAGACAGCATACCAATGTTTAATTTGGGCAAAGAACTAGGCTATTTTCTACATCATAAGGAAAATATTCTACGCACAAGCCTCTAAGCAGTTAAGACGAGTAGTTTATCGGCATTAACATGTCTGTCTACAACATGTACCTTCGCAAAATATGCTATCTTCCCTTGAGAAGTAAGATTTTACTATTCTCGACGCATCAAATCAGCCCGTAATCATTTAGACTGACATACGTCCACCGCTGGACATAGACCTCCCTCAAGTGTCGCCACAACGACTGTTCTAAACATGGACATTAGCAATAAAAGGAAAGGTCTTAATTACCACACCTGGAAAAGAAAATAGTGATTTATTTTCTTCTTGTTACCCACTGGAGAATGTTGTTTGACCTGGCTCCCATGGTTTTATAGCACTCATACTTTTGCCAACGTTTGGTTTTTTAGTAGGCGGAAACTTCATTCCGATCTAGTCCGTCCCTTGATGCCCTCTACCAGCGTTGGCCTCAACTAAGGTCCGTACTCCACAGGGGGAGCCCTTAGCGAGTACTTGCTCTAGGTTTAGGTTTTTTTACCCCTGGCCTTAATTTATCAAGGTAGCCACAGGCAGGTCCGGTTGAGCAGGCGACAACTTCATAGGTTGACCTGAGGTATGACATTAAAAAAAAAGTTAGTGGAAACTACACAGCTAACCCATATCTATTAATTATTATTATCTCTCTAATTGTAAACTGGGTTACCAATACAGAAAGTGCAGAGTCCCTGCACTCGTGACCAAACTTCGTATAACTCTGCTAAATGGTCTAGAGCTCCTAATAAACGCTGGAGAAGCTCTAATTGGTCAGCAGTGACAAACACTTTGAATGCAGACGTGATGGTATTCAATCAATTAGGTCTGTAAGGTTGCGACTTGATATTAGGAAATATTGTTCTATACAATTCATTTGCAGTTTGAAAGACAGATTATAAATGTATTGCTTTTCTTCTTTTTATTTCATTCTGTAATATAAAGCCATCATGTTGATTATGTTTTGTTGATATTAGCAGACTTTTATATACATACATGGGGAGATACATAAATGTATGACCATTTTCCCATAGGAATAGGCAGAACCTACAGAATGCCACATTCTAGGATCCTTACATATTCATTTTGCTTGGTTTACATTCATACATCTTGCCATACACGCCGGATGCGAGTACTTCACGTATTACTTTTTTGTGGGTGGGAAATCATAAAATGTCGTCTCCCGCTCTAGGTGGAGCGGAAGGGCGTATCAGACTTTTACTAACTAACACCCACCCATTTTCCTTCAGTTGCCTATGCCAGGACCCCAGTAAGTCTTTCGGACAAACTTTTCTTTACCGGTCGTCATGATCGCAAAAGATATATGTTTCGTCCCGTGATAACAGACGGACCGACCTTGTTTACTCTGTGTGCCTACGCATCATGGCGTGTAACGGAGTGACAACTGTCTCTTGTCAGTTTGATTTTGACACTTGTGTTTGTTCTTGAAAAATGCATGGTCGTCGTTTTTTGCCTTGCGACCCTTGTTGGTATTAATCTTCTTGAATCGATCGTTTTTGTGGACAATTTGTCGTGATCCAATTGTTTTGTGTGTAAACAACCCCTTTTGACGAAATAATACGGGTTCAGTTTGGACTTGATTGAAATAGTTTGATGTGATAGTGATTCATTGGGACCGCATGCTGTGTAAATCTCTAGCGTATTGGAGCGGCCTGGTATCCTGGAATACTTACAGCGTCACTACACAATACAATATACACTCACTTACATACATAAATCCAGGTAGGTTCCAGAACCAGTTTTCCTCAACCAGGTGAGTGATTGAATATTTTTATTAATCAGCTCCACGCACGGCGGACAGTTCGCACCACTCTTGTAGCCAAGGCCCACCATCAGGCTTCCACTGCGCTAATTAAATCCTATGGCCAGGGCCTTGGCCTGGCGTCGAACAATATACTTAGTGATTATAATAATATCTTTTACTGTTGCGCTAACTTCTGCCTAACTTTTTGAAAATAAAAGCGTGATATTATGGTATATTCGGCTAACAAATAACTGGTATTTGAACATCTAAAGTACCTAGCATCATTTCGACATGTAAATACAGCGCGTTCGCTTTTCAATCAATGTGCTAATGTTTTGAATATTGGATCAATTGAAATGAACATTCGGCTGTTCGGGCTTTCGAGTAATTTGGTGATCAATTCATATTTGGTTTGTCGTGGCTTGCTAAAGTGTCTATGAGCTTCATTTGCAGAATAAACATTTTGAATATTAGAACCTTTGTGTCACGACCATGACATTCGAACCTAAGTTGTCGTTTTATTGGTGGACGTTTTACATCTCTTTTCAAACCTGGGCGCCTGGTACACAGAGCAGTATGGAAATACTTTTTAACTGACTTCAAAAAAAGGAGGAGGTTCTCAATTCGACTGTATTTTGTTTTTATGTTTTGTTAATTGTAATCACCTTTATTTAAGACTAGCTTTTGCCAGCGGCTTCGCCGCTTACCGCCGCCGTCGCCCTTACGATTTATCCTTATTTGTGTGAGGTCTATTAATTTTTATACCAGTTACTCCCCGTTCGCTTTTCAATCAATGTGCTAATGTTTTGAAAATTAGATCAATTGAAATGAACATTCGGCTGTTCGGGCTTTGGATTAATTTATGATCAATTAATATTTGGTTCAGCTTGGCTTGCTAAAGTATCTGTGTGCATAATTTGCAGAATAAACGTTTTGAATATGAGAACCTTTGTGTCGCGACCATGAAGTTGGAACCTTAGTTGTGGTTTTATTGGTGGACATTTTGCATCTTTTTTGAAACCTGGGCGCCTAGTACTTACACAGAGCAGTATGGTAATCCTTCTTTTATTACTGTAACCACCATTCAGATGATCAAAAGACAAGTAACTTACTAGGTCATAATTGCGATTTATCACATTTCGTGTCTGGGTGGGGGGTCTATTTATTTTTTTCTAGCTGTTGGCCGCGATTTCGCCTGCAACCAGCTTATGTCACCTAGGTTATAGTCTATCTGTGTGCCAAACTACATCCAAATCCGTTTAGAAGTTTGGCGTTAAAGCAAATAAAACGAAGACTACAGGTCGCCCACTGGTCGAACTTCGACCATAATTTATTTAATCTTAACCAGATTAATCATAATCAAAAATATTAGCTTCCTGTACTTCTTTTCTATTTAAAATGTACGAATATCTGTGCCAAAATTCATATTGCTCCAACTGCGCAATTTTCGTAAAAAGAGGTCCACGTTTTAATATAAGGAAGACTTTCAACTTTAGACTGTAAAAGATCTACGAAAGACAACTGGAACCAAGGGCTCAACGTGATTTCTGAGAAACCGAAGAGATCTAATTTCCACAACTCAGTTACTGGGTAATAGGGGCTTCTGACGATCCGTAACGACTGTCAAAGATCCACAAATAACAAACGTAACCAACGGCATAACATGCTTTCCGAGACACAGAACTGTTTTTGTATCTAAAGATGGTCACCCATCCACGGACTAACCGCAACAAGCGTAGCTTAACCACAAGTTCTTCTTACTCTCCTATTTACTTCTACAATAAAACGTTCTACAAAACGACGTAATTTAAATCGATAATATTTAATGTACCGAAGGTAACCCACGTTTAATATTCAGGACGCTAAATCCACCTTATCTAACCCCCAGGGATAATATAGAGTATAGATAAAAGTAGAATTTATAATTATTTAATTATCAATCAATCAACTCAGCCTATCGCAGTCCACTGCTGGACATAGGCCTCTCCCATGTTGCGCCACAACACCCTGTCCTCCGCCTTCCGCATCCAGTCTACCCCAGCCACTTTCCTAAGGTCGTCGGTCCATCTAGCTGGGGGGCGTCCTACACTACGCTTGCCGATACGCGGTCTCCACTCCAGGACTCGTCTGCTCCACCGGCCATCGGTCCTTCGACAGATATGGCCAGCCCACTGCCACTTCAGCTTGCTTACTCTGCGAGCTATGTCGGTAACTCCAGTTCTTTTCCGGATAACTTCGTTTCTGATTTTATCCCTCAAAGAGACTCCGAGCATAGCCCGCTCTATAGCGCGCTGAGCGACCTTGAATTTGTGGACCAGCCCAACTGTCAGTGTCCACGTTTCGGCACCGTATGTCATTACGGGCAGGACGCACTGGTTGAAGACCTTAGTCTTCAGACATTGCGGGATAGGTGACGAGAAGACTTGACGAAGTTTTCCAAATGCTGCCCAACCTAGCTGAATCCTCTTGTCGGCTTCCTTCTCGAAATTGTGTCTACCAACCTGGATGACTTGGCCTAAGTAGACATACTCCTTCACAACTACGAGAAGCGAACCCTCGATGCGGATTGGATTCGGCAAGACATGCGAGTTGAACATGACTTTCGTCTTATCCAAATTCATGCCGAGGCCAACCCGCCGGGAGGCTCCATTCAGGCTGTGCAGCATCTGGTCCAACTGTTCCAGCGTCTCTGCCATTATGACGATGTCATCGGCAAAGCGAAGGTGTGAGATGTACTCGCCGTTCACGTTGATACCCTGTCCAGTCCAGTCCAGCGTCTTGAAAACATCCTCCAATGCGTTGGTAAACAGTTTCGGGGATATAACATCCCCCTGTCTCACCCCTTTTAGAAGTTGGATGGGCTTGGTTTTTTGGTCCTGGATCTGGACAGTCATCGTGGCAGCGTCATATAAGCATCTCAACACTTCGATTTAGCGCCAGTCAATACGACATCGTTGCAGAGAGGCCAGAACTGCCCATATTTCGATGGAGTCGAAGGCTTTCTCGTAGTCCACAAATGCCATACACAGCGGCTGGTTGTACTCCTCGGTCTTCTGTACAATTTGCCGAACAGTATGGATGTGGTCTACGGTACTAAAGCCTTTGCGAAATCCGGCTTGTTCTGGCGGCTGGAACTCGTCAAGTCTCCTGGCGAGACGGTTCGTGACGACTCTCGAGAACAGCTTGTACACGCGGCTCAGAAGTGAGATGGGTCTGTAGTTCTTCAGCAAGGTTTTGTCACCTTTTTTGAAGAACAGAACCACCGCACCTCTGCTCCACGCTTCGGGCGTTGTACCCTCTTGGATGACGGAGTTAAAGAAACTCGCGAGCTCTGTCAAGACTGGAGCCCCGCCCGCTTTAAGGAGCTCTGTCGTTATTCCGTCATCGCCAGGTGCCTTGTTGTTCTTTAGCTGCTCGAGAGCCGCCCTAATCTCGCACTGGTCGACATCTGGGATGTCCTCCGTGTAGTGGCGCGTTAGTTCGGCTCGATGGTCATCCGCACTATGTTCCGCTTGTTTTGCCGTCCGCGTTGAGTATAGGTGCCCGTAAAAATCCTCGACTTCCTCGAGTATCTCGGACTTCGAAGTCACGATTCTGCCATCCCCAGTTCTAAGTTTCGTCAGATGGGACCTTCCTAGTTGCTGAGCGAACACTTTCGACCCTCGGTTCTGCTCAATCGCGACCTCAATGTCGCGGGTGTTGGGGCACCGAAGGTCGCGTCGCGTCAGCTTTCTGATCTTTAAGTTTAAGGCCCTCTTATCTGACGAAGACTGCTGCGTGGATGGCAACTCTCGTTTTTCCCTCATAAGTCCGAGAGTCTCTGAGGAAAGTTTGGACACCTTAGTTTTCCGCTGTGACGGGAAAACTCTGCGGGAAACGTCGCGTAGTGCCTTGACCAACTCGTCGGCCTTCTCGTCAACGGTGCCAGTGGTTTCCAGTAGGGCGAATCGATTTTGAAGTTCCAGTTGGAACTTTTCGGACCCTAGAGCGGCTTGGAGCGGCGTAGGTCGGAGGGTAGGCCTCATCATGCGGATTCTCTCAGCTCGAAAGTTGATATTTAGACTGCCTCGGACAAGTCTGTGATCGCTTCCGGTATTAAACCTATTGATCACGGAGACATCTCTAAATATGTGCTTCTTATCCGTCATGATGAAGTCTATCTCGTTCCTTGTCACGTTATCGGGGCTCTGCCAGGTCCACCTCCTATGGGGTTTCTTTTCGAAGAACGAATTCATCAAAAAGAGCCCCTGCGATTCTAAAAAGTTGACCAGCATTTGCCCCCTGTGATTTCTGCGCCCCACACCGAAGGGTCCGACTCTCGATTCGCCGCGTTCCTGTAATCCCACTTTGGCATTGAAGTCCCCCATAACAACGTTGTAGTGAGCCTTAGTCGTACAGTGCATTGCCTTGGCAATATCCTCGTACATGGCCTCGGCTGTGTCGTCAGAGCATGTCGAAGTCGGCGCATATACCTGTATCACTTTCAGGTAGTACCTGTCAGTGAGTTTTAGTACAAGGTACGCTACCCGTGTCGACACACTACTGATTTCCACAACGCTGTTAGTGAGTTCCTTGTTGACCAGAAAGCCGACACCGCCTTGGGAGAGCTGATCACCTTCGCGGAAGTAGAGTAGGTGGCCTAACTCCAGAGTTATCGTATCCTCCCCTGTCTTCGGACTTCAGATAACCCCAGTATATGCCAGTTAATGCGCCCTAGCTCTACCTCTAGTTCGGCAAGGTGATGGTCCAGCCTCATCGAACGTCCATTATACGTAGCCAGATGTAGTCGTCGTTGGTAGCCTGCCGTAACCCGGAGATTCTTAGCACCCCCCGTCCCGCCGTTACCGTGACCGCTACCTTGACCAGGAATAGCGGGACCACCGGGAACTGGGGGCCGTTGTTTTGGCACTTTATCCATGGTGAGGTTTAATGCCCGTAGTCACCACTCACAACTCACACAATTATGAACACGTATTATTTAGGCGAACTAAATGCGAAATGTGTTTGCGCATAGATACAATACTTACGAAACTGTTTGATAAACGAAAAGGTTTGTAAAATGTGGTCGATTTTGGTTGGCTCAAGAAGATATTGGATACTTGGGTAGAAAGGTCTGTTTGAAGTTTTGACTTGACATAGAGTTCTGCAGTCCCTTTACAAAAATATTTTATAATATCTTTACATCTGCACAAATCAATAAAGTTGTTGTTTCTGTTTGTAACATTCGGGCTTCTGACATCCACAACCACTAAAGATCTATGAATGACAGCGGTGACCAGCGGCCTAGCGTGCTTTCAGAAATACAGTGAAAAATATATTATATTATCCTACTAATATTATAAGTGTGAACGTTTGTATCTTTGGATGTTTGTTCCTAAATCACACAAAAACGGCTGAATAACTTGGAATGACATTTGGTTTACAAATATTTTATTATTCGATACAAAATGAATTGGCTACTTGGTAGGCAGTCGCCATTGTCAATACATACTAAATTGTTGGTATATAAAAAAGATTTAAAGCCTGTAAGCTGTGGGGCTGCACCAGCCAAAGTAATCGTCAAATCATATAACGTTTTCAAAACAAAGTACTTAGGGATATAGTGAGCGCGCCCTGGTACATAAGAAACAGCTACCTTCACCGGGATCTTAAAATGGATTTCGTAAACATAGTCATACAAAAACATGCAGAAGCTCATGAACGCAGACTTCATCATCACTTGAATGTCGTGGCGATTCAACTCCTTGACAACACTGAATTAGTGCGAAGACTAAAAAGGGTAACCCTTTGAGTTACTTTAGTGCAGTGTATGTGAACTGAAACAGTAGTGAAAGTGCTAACTTTTATAAAGAACACGTGAGTCCAGTGTCTTCCCTCTAACTTATAGTGAATAAGAAAGACGTTATTGGACGATTTATTAGTTTTATAGTTATGTACTTAGCAGTTTAAGTTATATTTAAATTACTTATTAGCTAATAGGCTAGATTGAAATGTGAATAAAGTATCATCAAATGTGATATTTTATAAAGCAAAAAAAAAATCTCTTCTTTATCAGTACTTAAAAAACCTCAAGTCCCGGATGTGTTTGATACATTGAGTGAATTTCTATCAAAAATCAAAAGTCATTTATTCAAATTAGGCTGAGGGTAAGGACTTTTCGGAGATCAAAATTACACCCAAAACGCCAGTATTTTATACTAGCTTCTGCCCGCGACTTCGTCCGCGTCAAATATTTGCTCCCCTGACCCTTCCCGTCGCATCGCAGCCTGCCAGTTTTTGTCCATTTTTTGTTGCTGCTCCGCTCTTTTTGATCGTAGCGTAATGTTATATAGCCTCCCTCAATAAATAGGCTACCCGACTCAAAAATAATTTCTCAATCGAAATGAAATGAAATGAAATAAAATGAAATGAAATGTTTATTTCTGTAAATAGATCTTATAAGACACTTTTAGGAAAGTGGGGGGTTAGAAAGAGACAAAAAGTAGCCTATGTCACTCTCCATCTCTTCAACTATCTCCACTTAAAAAACCACGTCAAGTCGATGCTCCGTTTTGCCGTGAAAGACGGACAAACAGACACACACACTTTCACATTTATAATATTATAATATGGATAGAGTGACTGCCTATATGACCCCCATAACGCAACACGCATAACCCATGGTTTTTTTTTGATCTGACATCATCAAATGACGTCTACCTCTCTGGCTGGAGCAGAAGGGCGTGTCAGACTTTTACTAACTAAAACCCACCCGTGTTCCTTCAGTTGCCTATATGCGAGGGCCACAGTAATATATGTAAATCCTACTATCGTATTAATATTATTGAGAGTTTCTGTTTGGGTGTTTCGATGTTTGTTACTCAATCACGCAAAAACGGCTGAAAAGGTTTGGATGAAATGTGGCACACAGATATTTTGTAACCAACGCATAGGTTACTTTTATTCTGGTAGTTCATTCCCATGGGATCATTTTCGACCTCCACGCGGGCGAAACCGCTGACTAAAGCTAGTGCAATATAAAACGTTCAACGGTCTCACAATAATAGCTGTCTAAACACAGAGAATTCTGGTGAAAATTACAGATTTTTATGACCGTTCATAAATGTCGCCTATGACAGAATGTTTGGAGACTAAGGTCTTCAACCAGTGCGGCATGCGGTGCCGAAACGTGACCACTGACAGTTGGGCTGGTCCATAAATTAAAGGTGCTCAAGGCCTTATGCTCGGAGTTTCTTTGAAGGATGGAATCAGAAATAAAGAAAGCTACCGACGTAGCTTGCAGAGTAAGCAAACTAATGAGGCAGTGAGTTAGCCATGTTTGTGGAAGGGCCCATGGCCGGTGGAGCAGCAGCATGTGTCCAGCATTGGACGGCTATATGGTGAGTTGATTTAATACATAGACGGAACCTAAATAGGAAATATATAATCCCTAGGAAACCCAAACTTTAATGAGCGATAAACTGTATCTATCAGCGACAACTGTGCTGATTAAACTTTTCTCTTTTAAAAACAAACACTTTTCAAAGCCAAAATAATCTTCAAAATAGCTAAAACCCATCTAACCTCACTGATTAATTTTCCTTTCAAAGCGAAAGTATCTTCAAAATCGATAAAATTCTAAATTGCTCGGAGTCTCGATAACCAACCAATACACAAAGTAGAAACATAAACAACATCGCTAGATGACCGGGCGATATTTCCCGTCGGCGCCTACATTTTAACAAATTGTTATTTCCTTGCATGATTTATTCTGCAAAGCTTATTTTGTACCAGGATAATATGAAATCAATACATGCTGTCTTGGTGATAGAATGTTGTCGGAGATAAATACATACACTTTTAAGAGGATTCGTTGTGTATGTGCTTAGGGGAGCGAGCATTTAAATTAAGAAGTGTCGTATTGTGAGATTGATTTGAAATTGTGTTGTTAAGAAAATTGAGAAAGACGCGCTTTTTGAAGCAGGTGTATACGGCCGCGCTGAAGTAATTGCCGATGTTACACAATTAATTTTGTTTGAAAAATCAATATCTATTGAATTATTGTCTTCAGACTCTTTAGAAGAAATAAAAGTAAGAAAAAAGATAAGAAACTGAGTGTTTGTGAGTGTGAAGACCGTATTTTAGGCGTTAGGAAATACATAATACATAGATTGGAAAAAACCAAACTATTTTCTTTTTTTCATTGACATGCAACAAGCCTAACACTGCACTGGTTAAATATTCAAATACCCCATTATTGTTAGAGAAATGAGGAAAAGATTTCTCAACATTACTTCAATAAAAAAAACCCAATAATCATTCAAAAACATTTTTATCGTCGTAACAACCTATTAAAAAACACTCACACATACGAATCAAAGGGACCCTAATACTTATGACACAAGTACCAGGGCTACAGAAATACGTGGAAATGAACAAGATAAAAGGCAAGATGGCGCCGTTTGGCGAGGCGTGGGTAGGTGAGTGTGATCGTGTGATGCCACTGAATATGTATGAGCACGCACATCATTCTGTAAAGGCTTTAGCACCGTAGACCACATACATAAGCTGCGGCAGGTTATACAGAAGACCGAAGAGTATAACCTGCCTCTCTGCTTAGCGTTTGTGGATAACGAAAAAGCCTTCGATTCGATCGAGACCTGGGCTGTAGGTACTGCAGTCTCTTCAACGTACAGACACTTCAGCACCTCGATGTACCGATAGTCGATCTGGCACGACTATCGGTACATCGAGGTGCTGAAGTGTCTGTACGAAAACGCCACTATGTCAGTCCGACTTCAGGACCAGACCTCGAAACCTATCCTTCTGCAGCGAGGGGTGAGACAGGGAGACGTTATTTCTCCGAAACTGTTCACCGCTGCACTGGATGATGTCTGGATGTCTTCAAGGTTCTGGTCTGGAAAGGGGCTGGCATCAACATCAATGGCGAGTACATCACTCACCTTCGGTTTGCCGATGATATACTTGTCATGGCTGAGACTATGGAGGGCCTCAGTACAATGCTCGATGACCTCAGTAGAGCTTCCGGAAGAGTGGGTCTCAAGATGAACATGGACAAGACAAAGGTCATGTCCAATGCTCATGTGATACCCACTCCAGTGAAGATCGGAGGCGCTACACTCGAATTTGTGGATGAATATGTGTACCTAGGACAGACTGTCCAGTTAGGTAGGTCCAACTTTGAGAAAGAGGTCAATCGTCGAATCCGACTCGGCTGGGCAGCGTTCGGGAAGCTACGCAATATCTTCTCGTCCCACATACCGCAGTGTCTCAAGACGAAAGTCTTTGACCAGTGTGTGTTGCCAGTGATGACTGATGGAACCGAAACGTGGTCGCTCACAATGGGCCTTATTAGAAGGCTGAAAGTCACCCAAAGGGCAATGGAGGGGGCTATGCTTGGAGTTTCCCTACGCGATCGAATCAGAAATGAAGAGATCCGTAGGAAAACCAAGGTAACCGACATAGCCCGAAGAATTGCTAAACTGAAGTGGCAGTGAGCAGGACACATTGCTCGCAGAACAGATGGCCGATGGGCCTGAAAGGTTCTGGAGTGGCAACCGCGTACCGGAAGACGTAGAGTTGGAAGGCCTCCAACAAGGTGGACCGATGACCTTGTGAAGGCCGCAGGAATCCGCTGGATGCAGGAAGCACAAAACCGGTCGAAGTGGCGGAGCTTGGGGAGGCCTATGTCCAGCAGTGGACGTCTTTCGGCTGAAATGATGACGCACATCATTTACCTGTGTGTATGTACCAGGAGGTGAGAGAATACTACAAGTTGATGTCTTATGGTGGTTTTAATGAGTTGGAATGGAGTTTTTAAGGAAATGCAATGTTTGGGTAAAGTTCGATCATTCGCTGCGTTGACGCCTCGTAGATACCTTGGGTACGCCAGGTTAGCAGAAGATTATAAAATACTTAACTGGTTGGAGTTGGTACTTGAGTTGTTGAGCTGATAGTTTGCTTTTTACCTATTTTTATTTCTTACAATTATAATGAATATGTGTTGTCTCTACATAGTATAAAACAAAGTCGCTTCCCTCGCAAGTAAGTTTAGATCTTTTAAACTACGCAACCGATTTTAATGCGGTTCTCATCAATAGACAGAGTGATTCAAGAGGAAGGTTTATATGAATGAATAAAACAAATTAATTATTTTGATATCAATGTTCGACGTTTTGTTTCGGCTGTTACTTATATTTGACAGTGTGTAACACGTTCACTCTTTCTTCATCCATCAAGAATCAAAACGAAATCGTTTGTTTTAGTCCTTCAAAGCCCATAATATAACTCACCTCCTTTAATATTTGTGTATGTAACAGAGACAATTTATCTACTGTACGCCGCGCAACGATCCTTGTCTGATCTGACGCGTGATTGATGGACCTCCTGAGAAGTGCTGCGATCCTGGTACTAGAGATGAAGAATGGATATCTTTTTCTCTCTCTCACTTGGAAGAGAACATTTTGAATAATGTAAGGTATTTTGTGACAAGTAAAATTTGTGTTTGAGGACAGGATTTTTAAAAACGTGGTTTCTAGTAACAAATCTCCTGTCAAATATCTTTTTAACAGTTACAAAAAAATGAACTTAACTTTGAGTCGGTTTTACTAGAAAACGGGCAGTAGCGTTCTCTATGTATTTTACCGCTATACTGTAATCGCCAACCCCTTGCTAAGCATGGTGATTATGGCAAAGCCCCCCAATTTGCGGGAGACCTATGATGTCCAGCAGTGGACGTTTTGCGGCTGAAATGGTGATGATGATAATGTACAAAAGTTTCATTACCTAACCGAGGTCCTAAGGAAACATTTCTTTTCCATCTACATAATAGAACAATTCATTTTGATGAGCCTCAAGGAAATCTCTGTAAGTGTTAATTACATTACCTAAGGAAGAAAAAGAAACATCACACGTAACGTAATTAACGTATAAGTTAGACGGATCCTTAATTTTTTCCGAGCTCTAGAAGTTTGTTGGAAGTGTGGGCCAAATATTTTATGAGAATACTGAGTAGATGCTTCGTGAGCAGTGTTGGTCTAGTGGTAAAGGCCGCGACTTACGAGTGGTACGTCGTGAGTTTAAACCCAAGCAGGCGCATTACTTTGTGTAAATTATTTCATCACCACTGCTCTTAAAACGGTGGAGGAAAACATCGTAAGGAAACCGGCATGCTGTAGAACCAAAAATTCGAAGACATGTGGCACCTATCAACCCGCACTGGGCCCGCGTGGTGGATTATGGCCCACTCCTTCTCCCCGAGAGAAGGGAACATTATAGGCTGCTGATGATTAGAAGGTGCTTCGTTCGTTTATTATAAAATAATATATCAAAGGTTATTTATTTCGGTTAGTCGCGCAGAAGTGTCGCAGGTGTGCATTTAGGTGACGAGAGCTAATTTTCCATCTACTGAACTAATTGAAGAGGCGTCCACGCAGCCGGCCGTGAAACTCGAGCCCCCATTTACTTGCTAACTATATGTTGTTGTATATTTATGTGCTTAATTTTATGCTCGACGGCCATTTTGGCGTTAAGAGTCGCGGAAAATCGACTAAGGGCCCGCCGTCGGCTCCTACACGATTTGAGTAGTGTTTTTTTACAGTTTTCGTGTTTGAAGTTCGGATTGCGATTTCTACGAAGTTTCCCTGAGGGAAATTACCAGAAAGTAGATCTAAGGTAATCTTGCTTTGTAAATCAGGTACTGTTTTTTTTACATAAGATGTTAATCAGCGTACTTATAAAAAACTATTAAAAGCTGCACCTACGTAGGATATTTTGTTGATCCGTTCCGTCTAGGGGAATTTATTACGCGCAAAACTAAGATACAACACTTTGAAAGATAATCTTATTCGCAGAATTAGTGGTGTAACAATAAGTAAAAGCTCATTACCTTATCCTATAAAGGTACACTCAACTCCCACAGTTTACAAAAGATAAATTACTTTTGTTCACAAAAGTAACATATGATTACTGTACCGCGTACATAGATAACCTTATTTTGAAGGCTTCGCCTCTTTTAATACAAATTGTATGTAGGATAAAGAATTACGATATCGGTAAATTAAATGTTAAGGTAGGAACTGACTTGGTACATTTGTTTGTATCGGGTTTTTGCAACGCGTGTTACTCAGCGTGTACGGACCGGCGTAACAGGGCGTAATGTAACATTCACTGCGAGCATGTTGTTACGGAACAGTGGTGGCACAGTGCTATAGGCATCAGCTTTCGGGTTGTAAGGTCGTGACTTCGAACCCAGGTAGGCGCTATAATTTGATTAAAAAATTCCATAACTACTGCTCTCAAAACGGTGAAGGCTCGTCATCGTGAGGAAACCGGCGTGTCTTAAAAACAAAACTTCGAAAACATTTGGCATCTACCAACCCGCACTGGCCCGCGTGGTAGATTACGGCCTAGTCCCTCTGTTCGAGAGGAGGCCTCTGTCTTAGCAGTGGGAACAATTAAAGCTAATTATGTATATTATTAGGCTGTGTGCCAAAATCCGTTGCTGCTCGCTCGATCGTTTCCTTGTACTCAGTGCACGAATGCTCGTTTTGTAACATGTAACATTACACCTTGCATCTTGCACCGTGCAGCTATGTAAGCGGCTCGATGCGAGCGCTGGCTTTTTCTTGAAACACGTTACAGTAGTTAGTGCAGCAAGCCCAGCCGCTCGATGCGAGCCGGTCGGTACGAACATTACGAGCGCATGTTACAAACAAGTCAGTGCAGCGTGACTCCTCATCGCGCGCACCACGTTTCTGGTTGTAGTCTCTTTTCCAAAATAAAAAATATAGTTTTTCATAGTAACTGATACACAACCTACCCGCCTGTTCCATTCTCAATGACAACTGAGAATGGAAAACGCGGGTAAGTTGTGAGTTAAGAGCTCGAAGCAAGCATTCGCCACGTTTAGTGTATCGCCATCTAGTAACAAGACATAGAGCTCGTTAGAACCATGTGCCCGAAGCGACCGTTCGCCACGTCTTGTGTATCGCTGTTTTGTGACCAAGGTCGCCTCGAATGATACATTACAAACAAACATTGCAAGTAAGTTTCCTTTAAACTCTGGCAAACAATCATTTTGTCGATTCGCAAACCAGAACGATCTCCAGAAAGTAACCTTTTGAAAAGCACCTAAGCACGATGTTTTAAATATTATATTATAATATCTTTGAAAGGAAATTGTAAGTATCGTTACTCTCGAATGAAAAGTAGAAGTGCTGACCTCAACAGGTTTAAGAAAAGGCAGCAAAAATCTTACCATTACGGATCTATGAGGGTACGAAGTCATGTTGTCCCCAATTTAAGAATAGCCATCCCCGTGCTGTCCCACGCGTGACACGAGGAAGGACTACCTACATCAGTGGATTGGTCACAATCACCTGTATTAATACCGACGTAGGGTCACAAATATCTTTTGTATGTGAAATGATATTGCAGGAGCTTGTTTACGTTTAGATGTGGAATTTAGAGAAGACATTGATTATAAGGCCGAGATTTATAACGTGACTATATGCTTTGGCCTCGTATTATTTGATAACCTATACAGCATGTAGCTTTCCAAAAGACGTGGTTTTATTTAACTAGCTTCTGCCAGCAGCTTCGTAATGTACATATAAACCTTCCTCTTGAATCTCTTTGTGAAGTGATGAAAACCACATTAAAATCCGTTGCGTACTTTAGAAGATTTAAGGGTACAGACACGAAAGGGGACTATGTTTTATATTATGTAAAGAACTGGTTTTTTTTTAGGATTATGATGTTGGTTCTATGGAAAATTGTCCAGTGTGATGATCTCTACCGCAGTCTAAAGAGCGCACCGACCTTCTGTCGCTTATCGAAACGTGGCGGCTCTGACTGGAATGGGAGTCTAGCGCGCTAATTTCGCATTATTAAAACAAATACACATTTTAAAAATGTAGCATGCATTATACGTTCAAGATAACATGTTCTTTATTTAAAAAAATAGCTAATGACCTTCTGTGAAATATTTACGCGGTACTAAGGGTTTATTTTGTTTTATTAGAGATTACTTTGGATTTTTTTCTATTAAGAAAACTAGTAGGTAGTAGAACTTTAAAGTGTACACTTCATAGAGTGTATACTTAAATATTCCAAAGTGTAAAAACGCTTACTTGTGATTGAATCCTTAAATGTCAATACATATTAATTGCATAAATAAAGGTGCAAGGGATCAAATGAACGTAATTATTTCGCAAATCCATCGGTGCGCTCTTAAATATGACGACACGTTTCTGACACAAGCTTATGCTGTAATTGTAGTGTTGGAACTGTATGTGTATTTGTCAGTTGTGCGACAGTCCAACAGTGTCAGGAATAATGCTTAGCTCATGAAATTAGCTTGTACTACTTAGCTAGAGCACTAGCTATGTCATATTTATTTTTCACGACCTTAATTTTAGTGTATATTAATCGAAGTACGACGGTACGTTTCGATTTATACATATTCCAATATTATTGAAAATTAAACATCTAATCATACACACACGCCGATTCCGAGTACTACGCACCTGACCTTTCTGAAGAACATCACCAATAAGGTCACTATATGATTTCCTAGGGCGTCCCTTTCCGGCGTGTCCAGTCACATCTGCCTTGTAAATACGTTTTGTAAGCCGTCCTTTAGTCATCCTCTCAACGTGACCAAACCATCTAAGCATTACCTCCAGATGTTTGAACCTAAACGAGACAATAGGAGTATGTAAGGTTCGCAGCAGGTAGCGTTCCGTAAGGCGTAAGTTTATGTATGTTGTAAATTATATGTTCGAGCCGTTTAGGGTTGAAACTCTATGACCATGGGGTCCGAGTGCTCACTTAGTTTTTCGAGACATTGTCAAGCGGCAGGTCGATTCTTCACGTGACCAGCTGGCTTATTTTTTGACCAAAGAATCACCATTGCCATACAACGTGGCAATTCTGACAGCTTTTTGGGCAACTTTCCTGTTAGCTTTCAAATTTTTTGAAGACCTATGTTTCTTTTTTCGATATACTTGTACATTAAGCTTTTAAATTATATCAGTATTTTAAGATAATAAGTTCTAACAGTTAAATTGTGTCGTGCGCTGTCAGATAATGGTGTAAAATGTAGCTCACTAGAAACTATGTCACCAGAATTTTGTTTTAGACACTTAAAATACACAGCCTGGCCATTAGACCTTCATCGTTAATTTACGTGATTGTAAGGGAAGACTTTCATCAAAAGTAATAGCACTCAAAGTGGAAATTAAAATGAGAAATGTAGACCATTTATAACTTTCCTTGGCGCGTAGATGCTGTGATGGACAGTTCAGCTAAAATATTTAAACTTATCTAGACTATGGTCTGACAGAGAATCAGAATTTGGGAATAGGTACCTTGTATTATTTAAACTAAAACAATGTTCGGAGTGGCATTACATCGTACAATGAGACTGTATTTTTGAATTATAAGGCCTTGTTTAGACAACATGAAAAGGGCGAGTGTTCTGATTAGATTTAAAAAGTCATTTGCAATTATTGTAAATTGTAAGAGTCGTTTATGTTTGTCATAAGATCAAACTACTTGTAATATTTTTCCTATAAACAAATATTGAGCTAGAAATATCCTGTTACAAGCGAGCGATGCTTTAATATTGTTGTAATGATAACTATAAAGCCTTTCTAAACAGTGTCGTTTGTTTTCAGTTAAACATTAAACATCAATTCATGACCGCCATCAACATAAACGACAACGATTTCTTAAAGCTGTGAACAGCCATTATAATTTAAACCACCCCATCACCTTTAAGGAGTTCAAACACTTCCAAACCGTTTAACGGGAGAACTTTTGTTATTTCAACGTAAGTTAAAAAATCTACCAGGCGCCCATAAAGATAAAGATCTCTCGCCAACGTTAACACATGCAAATTTGCTTATCGACACATGATATGATATGTAAAATACGCACAAGAGCACCGTCGGGCCGAGCTTTCAAATGCGAGGAGCAATTTACATTTTTACCTCGTTTCGCTACCATTGTTGTCATTACGGAGTTTTCCGAGGCTCTAATCCTGAATATGAAAGGAAATATATAAAACTCCTCTCCCATATTTCCTTTAAAGTGATGGAAAGCTGCTTATCCTGCATTCAGGAAGTACTAGGAAATCATACAAAGAAAAGATATAAGCGAGTCTTAAATCTAGTGATGTGTTCGTTTTTATATCGTCGTAATCATAATCCTATTCTGCCCTTTGCGAAGGTTGATCGAAATTTTCGTATAATATTAAATGATAATGTCAAGGAAAGACATTGAGTTATAATTTACAATCGCCAAGAGAAATAAGTTACTAGGGCCGTCGAATATAGCTGAAGTTTAGTAAGAAACTGATAAATATTTTCGAATGAAAATTATTTTGACTAATTAATTGTTTGTTTAATCTTAACGTGCGTAAGATAGAAATAAAGCGGTTATAAATGAAGAGTTTTACAAAGCGATAAAATTTCGAGAACAATATAGTGATCTTTTGTCAAAATGTACTTACATACATATCGATACCGGAAATTTCAATTGTCGTAAAGGACAAAACACGAGTTTTCAGTAGAGCCAAAAAACAAAAAAAATATTTGTTTTTTTCTGATATCTTTTTCAAATAAAGTACTATATTCATGATGTCAAAAGAAACCCTCACTATTTTTTCGAGTTCTATCCATAAATATTAACAAAATAAACCAAACATAATTATTGACGAAAATGAGAGTCCTTTACAGCCCAAAAAAAATTAACTGAAGTACTTTACAGCCACGAAAAATTGGTTATGATAAAGTCAGATGTGTCGTAAAGTACTAATCATGATCATCAAGGGATAGTACAAGTCATTTAAACCAGAGGCTAAGGGGGTAAAAGGAACAAAAATCCTAAAGTTCTAAATAGAAATACCTACAATAGGTAGTAAAACCAAGTGAAATAAAAGTATTTTACTATTTTTTATTTATTATTCAAATATTTAGTAAAAAAGTCAAAAAATATTATTCTAACAGGAGATCAACATTAAAAAAAAATTTTTTGCGCTAATACGTTATTACGTTTTATTTATAATTATGTTGTGATGGAAGATTTTGTTACCAATTTGGACATTTTCCTGTTTTTGGCAAACACCAGTTGTTTTTAACAACCTCAAATGTTTTTTGAAGTTTTTGCGAATATATAGTCGATTTGTCAGAAAATGAAAAGAACGAATTGAAACAATTCTGTCAGACTTATATGTGCTTGTTGAGGAACAAATGGATCTCGTGTAATCGCACGAGACGTACATTCATACAAAAAGTATGAGACATGGCTGCAAGAGGACATGAAATGGCCTGAGGTCATGAGGGAAAAGATAACCCCTTCTGTAGTGTTAGTAGAACAGCACCCATGTTCCAGTTCTGACTTCGCTATAAATGAGGGTACATCAACATGACATTGACTGGCCTGTTAGTCTAGTGGTTAGTGACCCTGACTGCTAAGAGTGAGGTCGATGCGATTCCCACCCAGGACAAATGTTTGTGTGATGAGCACAATCATTTGTTCTGTGCCTGGGTATAATTTATCTATAATATGTATGTATTTATAAATATATAAGTATGTTTATCAGTTGTCTGGTTACCATACTACAGGCTCTGCCTAGTTTGGGATCAGATAACGTTGTGTTGATTGTCCTAAGATATTATTATTAACATCCTGTGGACCGGAAACGTGCAGTATTGGAATATCAACATCAGTTGTGAGTCCCAGAAAACCATTTGTGATGCTAAGCCCGCTAAAGAAGAGTGAAAGAGCTCCTAACGTACAGCAATGAAAGTCTTGCTCATGCAACTGGTTTAAAAGCACAAATAAGAAAGTAGCAGATATCATTAAACTAGTCTCGGATCATCCCGAAGAAGCTACAAATATGAAGGAATTGTTAAAGGTATAGAAAACTATGCCCATATATTCTGCTGATAAAGCTTTAGGTATTTTGACTTCATTGAAGCTTTCTAAGTGGCAGTATATAATATTAAGATTATGTGCAAAAGAAGAAGGAATATCATTGTATCCTTCTTACACAGCTATCCTTGAAGCGATGAAGAACTACTATCCGCCAAAAGATGCCACAGAAGTCACGGAAGAGGGGTTAAAGTAAAACTCCAAGCTATTTTGAACAAAGCTGTGGCTAGACTTGGAAAATTCCTACGTGTAGAATCTGGATGGCAAAGAATTTATACTTATATGCAAGTGGGGTTTTGATGGTGCTTAGGGCAAAGTTTGTATAAGCAAACTATGGCAGAGGATGACGATTCTAGCATTTTTATGTGTTCGTTTGTGCCTCTGCGCTTAGTTTGTGGTGAAGAAGTGATATGGGAGAATCCAGAACCATCTTCCACAGTGTTCTGCAGACCAATATATTTTAAGTTTTCAAACGAAAACAAGTTGTACATAGTTGAAGAACAGGATGCGATTGGAAACGAGATTGAAGACCTGCAGCCTTCTATTATGGGAAGCCATTATGGGAAGAACTCCTGCGGAAATGAATAAGTTAGAGGTCTTTTTTTGTGTTTGGGAAATCATCAAATGACATCTCCCGCTCTGGGCGGAGCGGAAGGGCGTGTCATTATAACTCAGCCATAGTCACGGTGATTAACAAATGAGGTACTTAGTAACATCAGTTTTCAGTCACTTAGGTATTAATCACCGTGATTATGACTGATTATGAAATTTTGTAAAAAAAAGTATTTGATCAATAACGTATTTAATTATTCTCATCAAAAAAGTCATTAGTTGGCTATTAACTAACGATAGTACAAGTAAATCGATGGTCAACTTCGGTTGACCATGTCAAAGATTTGAAAAATTACCTATCGAAAATTCAAAAATTTGGTACGCGCGAAGCGGCACGGAAAGGTATATGAATTTGATGTCACCTTGATCGCCGTGTATGGTACAATACCTCGTGTGAGCACCAGCCCTTCAGTTCTATTCAGTTTCAAATAAATTAACTTGAAGTGTTTTCTCCCATACAAAAAAAAAAAACTGGAGTTACAATTACGTGGAGTAACTAACCTTGTATAAAGGTATGTATACCAGACACATAGATTTTTTTTTCTGACTTTGAGTTTCTTCGAGTATGGTGCTCGTCAGACCTCTGTACGCCGTCGGTAATAAGAACGAAACGAAAACTTTAATTGAGTTTTTATTAAAATTAAGGTTGTAAAGGGCAATAAATAAAACAAACGTCCTTTACGCCCTAATTACGTAAGTTAAAATAAAGCATAGATTTGGTCGTAAGGGTTAAGACTATGTCTTTATTATGTGGTTAAGAATGTCGTATAAAAAGTTTAATGCAAAAATGAGGATTACGACCTCTTAAATAATTAAAATATGACTTTACGCTCCCCTATTGAAAATTATTTTTACGATACATCCCAAATAGTAAAAAAAAACGCGCTAGAGCTGTTGGAAAGCCAGGTCGTAAGGCGCTTTTTTTAAAGATAGAATTTTTTTAAATATACCAATCGATAGAGCTTGCGACGCTGATTCCAAATATATATATAACTCATTTTCGGAAAAATGTCCTTTACGACAATTGAAATTTCCGGTATCGATATATAAACTCACATCTTCCCATGAGGGTAGGCAGAAAACTACAGAGCGCCAGCTGCTAAGATGTTTACATATTTATTTTGCCTCGTTTACGTTCATACATTCTGGTCACACGTACGCCTGTGTCTTTTAGCATAAGTTCCCAGTAATCAGGCATATTAATTACAGCGACTAAGTTTCGGCCTAGGCAGATATGATCAAAAGTAATAACAAGCCTTTCTCTAATAACTGATATGGCTAAACTAAGGACATACCGAACTAAAACAATTTGTCACTTGTATGATTTGTTGCAAATTACTATCTATGGATAATTTATGAAGTGGATATAGTTTCAAATCGGCGATTAATCTTAAGACTGGGATACACAGCTTGACGGATTTATGAAGGGATTGCTGCAGTGATTAGTGACTATCTTCATAGCTATTCATAAACATACGACAGGCTAAAGGCTCAGTAAAGAGGCGCGAAGCGTCTTTCTTAGAACAATTTCTATGAAAACTGAATGGAAATTGTTCTACAAGAGTCGAGTTGCGTTATCGCATCGCGCCTATCTGAACAGCCTTTAATAGTATCGAAAATGGTACATATGGTTAAGCTGGTTTGCCTTGCTCCTGACAGCAAACAGCTGTCGGAAAAATAGCGGTCGTCTATTTGTGAGCAGCTTTTAGTGGACTCCTACTATATGTTGTTGTTAAAACATATCGAAAAGTTGTAAATAGCTATGCTTATCTTTTATGAACGCCATTGAAGATGTATGAAAGTAAACGAAGGTAAAGGATATAAGGATCATACAAGGTGGTTGTACTGAAGTTTTTACCTGCTCCCATTGGAAGAAGCGGCGAGTATATATTTTATTTTTATTTTATTAAGTAGGAACAACAAACAGTTACATACCTACTGTAACCATACCTATGTTTAACAAAATAAATTGATTGACTGATTGATTTAAACTCACTAGGAGGTGAACTGTACATGCATGACAGTAACACTAATATTATAAAAATAATTAAAAACAAAATAATTTTAAAGGAAGTAAAAAAAAGCTAGTATAAAAGTTTAATTGTCTCATATAAAAGACTACGAAACTTTTTCAAAGAGCATGTAAATATGTCTATGTGTTCGAATGCTTCATTGTAGGTTGCAGCCATTCGCCGATATATATATGTATGTTAAGTATAAAAGACATCACACCTACTAGAATACATATCAATTCCTTTAAATACATATGCATATATGTTTTTTCTTCTAGACAGCTCAAGTGTATAGTGCAATACAAAGGATAAAGTTCGGTTTTACCACTTATCCCACTTCTGATTATTAACACAATTATTGTTACGTATTCGAAATTTTAATCTCAGTACCTACAAGCCAGGACAAACCTTAACTATACTCATAATGCCCCATTGTCCATTGCCAAAGCTAAGTATACTCCCTAGAACTGTAGAATCAGACAATTTTCGTGCAAACTACGACAATTACCGGGTCTGTTATCGTCCAGGTTGGTGAGCTTAACAGGATTGTCATTAGAATACAAAGTGGATGCTGTTACCATCGACCTGATAATATCTACCACTAATCGGGCCGTAATTGTGAGGAGAGGGCGCTTTTATCTGAGGCCATGCTTAGTAGGAGACGTAATAAAAAAACGGACGTTAAAAGTGTTATTAATTGCTACTACAGAGTACTTAGCAGTAATTTAAAGTCAGAATCGAATAATTTATGTTATATGTATAAGGCTCTATTGAATGTCAAAATGTACGAATATATATAATTGATCCTAATTGCCCTTTCTGGAAAATAATTTCGTATGTAGAAGAAACTCCACCGTTACTATTTAAAATGATTTAAATGTTTACAATACTTTGTATTCATAAATTATATGTGCGATGTACCTAAAATAAAATTACTACAATAGGTAAAAATAAAGCAATTATTTATGTAATAGATGCGTGGTGATATGATCTAGACACGCGGTAGCGTGTCAAGCCAAGTTCAAGTAACAGAACTGGCGAGCAGCACCGTGTGTAATATTACACGAACCATTTGGAGCCACTTTTGACCCCCTCATAACTCAAAAACCATTTCACATAAACGTGTCAAATTTGGCTCATATAGTGAGACTTGCAAGATACATATGTGCTTCAAATTTCATAAACATATCTCTAACGGTTATTTAGATATGAACGTCCAAAAATCGTCATTTTTATCACTGACTGACCTATAGATCAAAACTCTAACCCAGTTCCAGATGACCTAGAAAGTTCAAAATTGGCAAGCAGATAGGTAATTAGGTGAACACAAAGGAATAAATCTGAAACTGGTAAATTTTTACCATTTTATTATAATTTTTCACTTAATTGATTCTATTAGGAACACTTATAACAAAAACCATTGGGTATTAATTTTCCTACTAATAATTTATGTACAAAAACTAATGATATCCCATCAAAAACATAAATGTGAAATGAGAGCCAAGTTCAATATTATGATATATGCTTTGGTTGTTGACTTCAACGACAAAAGAAGTGAAATATAAATGGGTGCCAAGTTCAATGGTCAGTCGTGAAATTTATTTATAACTACATAAAATATAATTTCTTCTTATAACTTAGGATAATATATTGTAGCCTAAGGTCTGACTTGGCTAGTTTTCATATACGAATTATATTATAGTCTTCAAAGTTCTAAACCTGTTACTTGTCGGTTCTTATTTTATTATTCCGAAAATTTGGCTTGCTGGTAGAAACTAGCCATCGAACATAATAATTCGTATATCAGAACTAGCCAAGTCAGACCTTAGGCTACAATATATTATCCTAAGTTATAAGAAGAAATTATATTTTATGTAGTTATAAATAAATTTCAGGACTGACCATTGAACTTGGCACCCATTTATATTTCACTTCTTTTGTCGTTGAAGTCAACAACCAAAGCATATATCATAATATTGAACTTGGCTCTCATTTCACATTTATGTTTTTGATGGGATAATTATCTACAAATTTTATAAAAATAGATGATTTCCCTAATATGTCATGAAACAGCAATTGAGTGTATTAGTTAAGGTAATCAGAGAATATAAAATCTACGTCATTAACATCATATAATTAAATTAACATTTATTTTGGTAAATAACAAAGAAGTAAAAGATTAAACCATAATGTATTTTTCAAGCAAGCACAAGATGACGATAAATGTTACTAAGAACCACGATTCGACGAAACAAAGAAAAATTCATCCTAGTTAACCTTTTAAAACACGCTCATCGATTCAAAAGTGAAGTAGCACACGAATTTACATAGTACCATTTTTACGGTATTACTGTTGATATTACAGCGGAAATACGTCGCGGGAAACGCCCAAGGGAATGCCTAGCTCGTTCTCGGCGACAATAACTTTCGGCGACGATGACACCTCTAATGAAAATTGGCTATCGTCTGCGCTTTTACTCCCATGTGAACGCAGCTTTATGTACGAGATGACACTTAAGAAAATGTTGCCAGTGTAAATATTTTATTTTAGAATGACTTTTATTTTAAATGGCAAACTTTTTTATAACACGTAAAAACCGAGACGCAAAAATCCGATGTGTTTTTACTGCTTCTGAAAATGAAATGTAGTTTAAAGTTTTTCGTCTTTGGCAAATAACACGTGGTTAATCAAATTATTTGACATTTCCATGTTTGAATGCTATTTCTCACCTAAATAACGTTACATAACTTCCTATCTAACCTTGGTTACCAGCCAATATCTCACGTTCCCACGAGTTTCCTAATAAAAGAGATATCACCCGCCAAAGCGACTATCTAGTTGTTTCTCGCAACATTATGTTTTATTCAAAGGAAAGTGTGAAGCGGTCAATAAAAACGTGGGTGTGTTATATTCGTACATCGCAGGGGGAATTCGAGTGACTCAGAACGTGTGGGAAGACGTCCTGTCGGTATAAAGTTAAATATATTTGATAATAAATGAGGGTACAGAAAAATGGTTCATCATCATCATTTCAGATGTAAGACGTCCACTGCTGAACATGGGCCTCTCTCAATATGGAGGGCTTTGCCAAAGTCGCCACGCTTGGCAGGCGGATTGCCGATCGCAGTATGATGTTAAAATGCATAGAGAACGCTGCTGCCCATTCTCTAGTTAGTCTCTTAGTTGCCTCTTCGACACCCAAGGGGAAAGAATGTGATGGTGCTATTCATTACGTCTGGTACCACATGTAACAGGTAATTGATAGTTTATTTTATTTATTTATTTTTCACTTCAGGTTACTAACATCATTTTAGACCTCTTGTACTTAGAGTTCCTGTATCACAAGAGCCAACTAATTGTTTTCCATTACGTAGTAGTAAATTTTTACTTCCTAAAACAACTAAAAAGACAATATTTCAAAAGGTTTTAGTAATCCAAATTCGATCCCACAAATCTAGATGAAGAATTTACTCCACACACGTATATAAAATGGGTAAAAATATCTGTTTCGAATTTAGTATTCCGACGCTCACTCGGCTCGATCGTCAGATTAAACTAATACCCTATAAATCGTGTGTTGTCTGTACTCCACTAAATTACATACAGACCGTCCAGGATAACTTGGTATGCGGCGAAACATACTGAAGCTTTATAAGCTGTTAAATTCTTCCCGAATTCCCGAATTTACGATCACTATATTAAGTATATGGACTAGACACCATAGAAACCACACACTCCATTCATTGTGTAGAGAAATAAATATGAATGTTTACCACTTTATTACGTTTTTTAGAAAAATCACTACATAGTATAAAACAAAGTCGCTTCTTTCTGTCTGTCCCTATGTATGCTTAGATCTTTAAAGTGCGCAACGGATTTTGATGCGGTTTTTTTTAATAGATAGTGTGATTCAAGAGGCAGGCTTATACGTATAATACGCGGACAGAGGCGCGGGCCAAAGCTAGTATGAAATAAGATAAAGTTAAGCATTATTGTTTAGAAATATATAAGCAAATATATTAAGGCTATAATTTAAGGCTCAGTTCGGCCGCCTACGCAGTAAGGAAAGTTAGACAGTACACGGACGTTGATACAGCTCGATTAGTCTATTTTAGTTATTTTCATAGCATAATGTCCTACGGCATTCTGCTGTGGGGCAAAGCCGCGGACATTCAAAATATTTTTGTTCTTCAAAAACGAGCTGTTCGAGCGATTTACCAACTAGGTGCTAGAGTTTCTCTGAGAGATTTGTTTAAAGATATTGGTATTCTTACGGTGGCATCACAATTCATCTTCGCCAACATCTTATATATTAGGCAAAATATACACCTGTACACTAAAAACAGTGATATTCATAATATTAATACTAGAAATAAGGACAAACTACGTGCTCCCTTTCACCGGCTTCATAAGGTTCATAATTCTTTTGTTGGTCTTGGTATTACCTTTTATAACAAGCTTCCCTCTGCTTTACTAGATTTGCAGTTTAATGAGTTTAAAGCTAAAGTAAAATCCAACCTTTGTTCAAAGGCATATTATTCTATCAACGACTACTTAAACGATAAGAATAGTTGGTCGCTGTGATTAACTCAAGACAATGTTTATGTTCTTTCAATCCAGAATTAGCTTTCCTACTATTTTTTATTTATTTTTTTATTTAACAGATTTTGTTAATTTATTTATTTATTTTTATTTTCTTTTAATTTCATTTATTGTGGACATAATCTACTCATTACAATGATTTTAAATGAGTTGTATTGCAACATGTAGTTACCTAGCGACCTCGTCAGCTGTTCATAATATTCTTGCCTGACCAACCGGCAGCAAGTTCGTCATGCTCCCTTAGATGTCACTGCTTGCGGTAGCGTCGGGGGTCGGGTTACCACCTTCCCTCAAATATGGCGAGGGGGGTAATGGCTGACCTTTGCGTTATGCTCGTGAACGGGTGCTGCTTGTGGTGACTGGTCGTCTTGCTGACCATGGTTTTTGTTATTGTTATTTGTATTAACTGTTATTTTATTCTACTCCGGAGGTGCTAGTTTAACTATTGTAACTTCAACTTAGCTATATGCATCAATGTATGTATATGGATCATTTTGCATCGTTGAACATGTAAGCGGGCACGCCCTTTATGCCTGGAGGCTTTATTTAGTTTTTAAGTTTTGTTTACGTTTTTGTTTTATTATTTCAGCTTGACTTTAGTTTTCAATTTTTTTGTTGGTATATTGGCGTGTGCTAGCTGACATATGGCGAATAATGTATATTTTGTTTTATAATATTAATTACTTACACAATATTGTATAGAATCAAGTTCTTCTAACTTAACAGACAGCTGTGCTGCTGGGGAGTTTGTTCCGCCACTTCTTCTTCCCAGCTACAGCACTAGGAAGTGTCGAAGGGTGGGCGTTTTGGGGGGACTGTCTTTTGTAACTTTGACGTTCAAAAAGTGCTGACTCTCAGCCTAGTTTGAATAAATGACTTTTGATTTGATTTGATTTGATTTTGATTAGTTGTCTGGTTGCCATAGTACAGGCTCTGCCTAGTTTGGGATCAGATAACGGTGTGTTGGTTGTCCTAAGATATTTATTTATTTATTTTTATTTAAAATAGTTGCAAAAAACAGGTAATTTGGCTTAAATAAAAAGAGAATAAGAGAAAACTTATTTACGTGACAAAACTTAACCTGACCTAAAACCAGAAATTCGGATTACGGCCTACTCCCTTTATCATAGAGGAAGCGTGTGTCCCAGCAGTGGGAACATTATCGGTTCATTATGATGTTATACATGTACTCCTGTGGTGCGACCGCCATTCGTCTAACCTTTTCCTAGCTATTTGGGGTCGACAGCCAGTCTAAGCCGGATGCAGCTAAATAGCAGTATTTTACATGGAGCAACTGCCTATTTGGCCTCCACAATCTATTATTGTGTATTACAATACCCCTTAGTTTAACTGGTTATCAGATTTTGAGGCTTCTGACCACCCGTGCAGACTGTCAAAGATCTACGAATACAGGACAAACAGCTTAGCGTGCTTTCTGAGGCACGGAGGGATCTCGGTGTGTACAGATAGTTTTCGGACACACATTTTCGGACAAACCGCGTCAAGCTTAGCTTTACCTGTTCAATCGATTCATGCGGCTTTTATAAACAAGACCCCTTCTCAAGAGCCAAACATCAACCAACGACCACCACATGGCAACGGTGATATATTTTTTCCTATGGTTAGCACTGTCGTTAAAATCCCTGGAGCCTATTTGATAAACCGACAGATGACAATTCGACAATTTAATAGTTCCTTTGATAGTTTTCTGCTTCATTGAACAACACTTGTCGTAGAAATGTGTCAATTACTTGTGAAATTTTGTGCACGCTCGTATCTACCTAACTCAACAGTCCACAGTTACGAGTCTAGATTCCTAAATCTGTAAGAATTAATTTATTTGGTGGATGTGGCTATTACTTGTGCTGTCTGAATATACGGGTCTCGGGAAATTGATAAAAAAAACGCATTTTGTAGTGGGAACAGACGGATTTTAAAATGGCTACTTGCTATTGGAGTATCGTTTTTCTTCTTTTGACCTAAATATTTTATTTATTTATTTATTTAACCATTTATGTACACACATATGTAAACAGACAGGAAGAAAAGAACAGAAAAAATTGTACAAAGGTGATGCTTATTTCTATAGAAATCTCTTCCAGCACACCTGCGATAGGAGAGAAGATACAGAGATGTAGACAGTGTGTGTAGCAGTATGAGAAAATAGAATACATATAATCAAAAAATATTAACTTAATACAATTAATCAAATAATATAAGAATATAAACATAAAAACAAACATACATAGATACATACATACAGACTACTAAAATAAATAACAATAAATTGTAATTAAAACAATAAGTACAAACACAACTATGTCGATACGGAAAGATAGTGTTCTTTCACTCTTCTTTTAAAATTTGCAACTGTTTGACAGTCCCTAATGTCAGACGGAAGTGCATTCCATAACCGCACCGCGTGCACAGTGAAGGAGTAGGAGTAGAAGTCAGTGGAGTGGGGAGGGGATTTCAGGAGGTTTCTTAGATGCGACCTACATGGCGCATCTAAAGAACGCGCGTAGGAAAAACGGTCCCGCAAGTAAGATGGTGTTTTAGGATTGTGAAGAAGGTTGAATAGCAAACATAATATCCAAGAGTTCCTGCGAAGTCGAATAGGGAGCCACTTGAGTGTCTTGAGAAATTCGGAAACATGATCATACTTTCTGAGATTAAAAACAAAACGAATACAGATATTTTGTAAACGCTCAAGTTTATTTAAAAGCTCCTCGGTGGCATCCAAATAACAGGCGTCAGCGTAATCAATGATGGGCTGAATGAGAGTTTGAGCAAGAGAGATTTTGGTGTTCAAGGGCAAGAACCTCTGGAGACATTTCAAAGAATGGAATGTGTAGTGTACTTTCTGACTGACTAGAGCAACTTGGGCAGACCACGATAAATAAGAGTCCATAATCACCCCTAGGTTTTTAGCAGAATGTGCGTATTCAATCTGAACTCCATTCAGACAGAGTGGAGACAGAGATGGCACATCAAGCCTATTTCGCATATATCTGCCGCCAATCACAATGGCCTGGGATTTCCTAGGGTTGATTTGCAGTCCAAAAGACCTCGACCACTCGCTAATCAAATCCAGGTCAGTGTTCATAGCAGACACGGCGGCTTCTGCATCATCCCTTGAGAAGTGACTGTAAAGCTGCAGATCGTCGGCATAGAGATGGAAGAAGGAAGAGATGATTCGGGTGACAGAGTTAATGAAAGTAGAGAAAAGAAGGGGAGAGAGAACGCCACCCTGAGGTACACCAGCGGTAAGGGAACACCAATCAGAAGACGACTCGTCTAGGCGAACCCGCTGCGAGCGGCCCCTAAGATACGAGTCAAACCATCCAATGGCGGAAAATGAGAAATTTAAAGATTTAAGAATCCCTAGTAGGATATCGAAATCAACTGAGTTAAATGCACTACTAAAGTCGAGAAGTACGAGTAAAGTGAGAGATTTGTGATCCATAGCCCAGCGGATGTCATCAGTAACCTTCAGAAGAGCCGTTACTGTGCTATGACCAAGTCGAAAACCAGATTGAAGAGGACAGAGTAGATCATTCGAAGATATAAAGGCAGAAAGTTGTTGATGAACAATATGCTCCAGAACTTTAGAAAGATACGGTAGGATAGAAATAGGACGAAAGTCAGTGGGTGAGACTGGCTTCGCAATTTTGGGTAAGGGGATGATATGAGCTTGTTTCCAGGCTTCAGGAAAAGTACACGAAAACAAGGAGAAATTAAAAATGTGGGTCAGGACAGGAAGAAGCGAGGGGAGGATAGGAGAAATCATTCTAGAGCAAAGTTCATCATTACCAACAGCAGTAGAGGAGATAGCACAAAAAGATTTTTTGACCTAAATTTCATCCACTGGCTTTAATTCAAAAGTAGAACACTGAGGCAATGGCAAACAAGAAAGTTTGTATAAAGAAGCTGATTTGACGTGTGGATCAAAAGTAACAGGAGGATGTGAGAAATGTTTGTTAAGAGCACACACGTCTGTGCCATTAGTAGGAACGCCTGGAGATTTGCCAATACCAACAGTTTTAAGAAACTTCCAGACTTCAGAGGAGTTACGGTTGTCGAGAGAATTGTGGAAGTAGCGTCTCTTTGCATCTCTACACAAACGCCTGCAGCGATTACGCAGCACCTTATATGCATTCAGGTTACGCTCAGTAGCACAACGTTTAAACCTTCTCTTGGCTCTGTCCCTGCTAGCCATCGCATCTTTAATGTCAGCAGTAAGCCAAGGAGCCGGAACGTATTTGACCTTGACTCTACGGATAGGGGCATGACGGTCATATAAACTGAGTAAAGTGCTGTTAAACAAGTGAACCATATCGTTTATACATGAGCCCTCTAAGACGTCCGTCCAGTCGATGCTATCAGCATCACGCAGTAATGCCTCCAGGTCTATACCCTTGTAGTTCCGAAAGAAAATATTTTTCGGCTTGCGCTTGGGAGGGCGAATCCTGTAGGACATAAATATAAGGTCGTGGTAAGAAAAACAAGCAGTGAGCTGTCCGTGGACTGATACATTATTCGAGTTCGACACAATCATCAGGTCCAACAGAGAAGGAGTGCAATTAGGGAAATGATGAGTAGCAGAAAGAGGCAGAATACTAAGGTTAAAGGCGGTTAAAAGAGATTTGAGTTTGTGAGTACGATTGTCGTTTTTAAGTAAACAAGTATTAAAATCGCCCATCAAGACTACAAAGAGAAAATTATAAGAGAAACTGTAGAAAAATAATTGAATAAAAACATGATTTTATTAAAATTATAACCTGTTATAAGAAAACTAATAGAAAATGGAGCTTGTAATTTTAAGTACTTCATAATCTATTCAAATATTTTCTTTTGTTCATTTCATACTTTTTTGGAAAAGCTCCTTTTGCTCGAACCACGTAACTTTTGATGGCTTAATTTCATTGATCCTACTACCTTTGCTAAGTTTTTTGGAGTCGGCTTCCAGTCTAACCGACTAATTGTAAGTATTTTTCATGAAGCGTATTATCTGACCTACACAACCCAGTTACTGGGTAATACGATACCACTTGGTAAGACTTTAATTTTTCAATTTATGTATATCTGACGATCGTTAACGACTGTCAAAGATTTACGAATAAGATCCGAGACCAGTGGCTTATTGTTCTTATATTGTTGACTTACTTACGACATTAAAGAGAAAAAAAAAACTATCACACTCGTCCACACAGAATAAAAACATACTGTATACAGTCGGGTAACACAAGTTTACGTTCCAAATATGGCGGGATAGTGATGTCCCAGCTTATCTGGTCGCGTCGTAAAATTGTCTGTTCAAAAGGGTTGTTAAGGCGCTTGTCCATTGGACTGAAAGCTTGGACGGAAATAATTTGAAATAGTAGCGAACTCGTGTCTGTGTTTTTTGCGGACGTTTTGTTTTTTCCCTTTGACTCTGTGTCGTCATTTGGTTCTCATTTAGGATGTTGTAAGTCATCGCAGGTATTAGATGTTTTAAGGGTTATAGTAGCTAGCTTCAAGTTAAACATTTTGTAATTTAGAGTTGTCAGTGAGTGTTTAATGCATTTTAATTTGAATCTCCGCTATCCCATGGATCGTGTCCATTTTCAGTACCTACTATAATTCTACTAATATTATATAAGTGGCAGTTTTATGCTTGGATGTGCGTTACTCAATGACGTTATAATGGCTGAACGGATTTTGGCGAAATTTGACACACATAGTTTGTAAACTGGATTATCACATAGGATACTTTTTACACCGGTTCCCGTGGGAAAATTTTCTACTTCAACGTGTGCGAACAAAAGCAAGTAGTTAAATAAAATTGATGCTATTACTAATGTCATTACTACTAATTGTTCCTCTGTGTGGAACACATCCATTACAAAGCAATTCTCTTAAGAATAATATTACAAAAAGTACCTACTTTAAACATGCATGTATATTCACATATTCATAGTGTTCATGCCTTCCAATTTTGATAAGCAAACAAGGGCGCTATTTACAACGTCTATCTCGGAAAAGGAACAAAATAAATCGAGATAAGCCTGCGGCCTTCCGGCATCACTTTGTGAGAAAAAAAAAAACTTGTTTATTTTTATCATAATTATTATTGCAGTGTGTGGATACCTCAAAAAGTCTATGCGATTGTGGCGGAAAACGAAATGAAACGTCATCAACTGAGAATGGACAACACTATTGTCCGTTGTTTATGGTTATAGTTTATTTTTTCTTACCAGCTTGCTATTTTTCAGTGTTGGTCCCAGTTGATCCATAGATAAAATAACAAGCTAGAGTTGTGAGGAATACATAAGAATTATGACTTAATAATACTTTTCCCTCTTTTTTAAACATGTACACATACTCGTACATACATATTAGGTCTTTACCCATGAAATTGCCGTTCTGCAGTACTGGCCATTTCAAATCAAAATAATTTTTGTTTGTCTAAAAATTCTAATTTCAAATTAATTTTATTTAAAAAAATGGAATTCTTTTTCCAAAAGTAGTCATTTGTTTATTGATTAGTGTTATATTTTCATCGCATTTCAATCTTTTTCGTCATCATGGATACGTTAAAAATTCGAGTAATTATGGATTATGAGTACCGTCGTGGCAGCAACGCGGCACAAGCGGCACGCAACATCAACGACGTTTACGGAGCTAACACTACAAACCAACGCACCACCTGTTATTGGTTTGCTCGCTACCGTTCTGGAAATTTCGACCTGAAAAATGAACCTCGCGGTTGTCCGAAGGCTTTGGTCGACAATGACGAATTAAAGGCGATTGTGGAAGTTGATGATACACAATCTACGGCTGAATAAGCAACAGCTTTCGACGTTAGCGTCAAAACAATATTGGTCCATCTGCGTCAAATTGGCAAGGTAAAAAAGCTTGACAAATGGGTGCCCCACGAACTCAATGATCGCCAGCGCGAAGTCCGCGTCGAGACGTGCCTTGCACTGCTCAACAGACACACAAATGAAGGAATTTTGAACCACATTGTTACCTGCGATGAAAAATGGATTCTGTTTGATAACCGCAAGCGCTCAGCAAGTTGGTTGGATGCTGGTTCAGCACCTAAACAATGCCCTAAACGAAAACTTACCCCTAGAAAAGTGATGGTCACTGTTTGGTGGTCTAGCGCCGGTGTGATTCATCACAGCTTCTTACCAAACGGGGTGAGCATTACTGCAGATGTGTACTGTGAAGAACTGAACTCAATGATGGAGAAGCTGGCACATCTCCAACCAGCATTGGTCAATCGCTCGTCTCCGCTGCTCCTGCACGACAACGCGCGACCTCATACTGCACAGAAGACGGTCTCCAAGTTGCAAGAACTGGGGTTGGAAGCTCTCCGTCATCCACCCTACTCACCAGACCTTGCGCCTACAGCGATTGACCAAAGTCAATCGCTCGTCTCCGCTGCTCCTGCACGACAACGCGCGACCTCATACTGCACAGCAGACGGTCTCCAAGTTGCAAGAACTGGGGTTGGAAGCTCTCCGTCATCCGCCCTACTCACCAGACCTTGCGCCTACAGACTACTACCTTTTCCAGAATTTGGATAACTTCTTGGCGGGAAAAAAAATTCAATACCCGAGAGGCAGTACAAAATGCCTTTGAAGAATTTGTTGCCTCCCGTCCTGCTGATTTTTTTAAGAAGGGCATCAATAAACTGCCACCGCGTTGGCAAAGATGCATTGATTGCATGGGTGATAATTTCGATTAATACAAATAAAAATTACATGAAAAAAATTCGTTTAATTTTTTTCATACAAAACGGCATTTTCATAGATAAAGACCTATTATATTAATATTATTATTTTAAGTCTGTTAGCAATGTTTGTTTTAAAGTTAACAGACAATGACAGAAATTAAGGAAAAAATAATAAAATGGATGAATGAATCGTTAGAATTATGTCTACATTAATATTTTATGCTACACTAGCGTCAGCCTGCGACTACATCCGCGTTAAATGTTTTGCTCCGCTGATCCCCCGTCGCCACGAAACGCCTGCCCGTGCGAGGTCTGCGTATTCGTGAGTTTTCTTTTTGCTCTGCTCCTAAGGGTCCTAGCGGGATATTATATGGTATATGGCCTTCCAGGATAAATGAGCTATCTAACACTAAACGAAACCTTTGAGATTAGTACGTGCAACCAAAAAAAATTCAGCTTTATTATATTTAGATTTGATCAGAATAAAATACGTTATAGTAAGCCAACTTTAAAAGATAGACATAATATGTAATTCCGGACTTTTCTTAGGAAGTTTTTTGAGGAACGTTTCTGTCGTAGGTACATGATTGTTGCGTTACTTTAACCGTTTATGCAGCGCACGCAACGGAAGCTTTCAAAAGGAATATTCCCCGATTTCGCAACATTCTTCATTGGTCTGCTCTTGTTGGTCACAGCGCGATGATATATCGCCTATAGCTTTTCTCGACAAGTGGACGACTAAGCACTAAAAGAATTTATCAGTTTGAACTAGTTGTTCCTAGGATTAGTGCGTTCAACCAAACAAACTCTTCAGCTTTATAATATTAGTATAGATTTTTATCCATAATTTTCCCGTATGTATCAATCAACTCCTATTTGCGGGATAATGGCGTAAAATATATAAAATGCCAATCGTTCGCAAGGTCTTTCATTTCCACGGTTCAGTTAAGTTCATTCCGTTATTTCCTTTGCTAAGCAGACGAATTATTCAAACCTGTGAGGCAATGGATTAGGAAGTTCCTTCAAAACCCTAGGAATGTGTTTAAAAGTGAGTTATGAAATAGGATGATGGTCATATAAAGTCAGCGCCACTAATATTGGGACGAACAGATTTTTCAAAACGATCTTTACAACTATGAAAATTAAATATTAACTCAATGACACAAAGAATGCTTCAGAATAAAGACAGTACACGCCAATGTTGTAATTCTGACAAGAACTTTATCCAATTGAAATAAAGTTTAATTTTCTTAGTTGTTTATAATTTTAAAGTCTGTTCGTCCCGATAATTTTGAGGCTGACAGTACCGATAGTCCCCTGGAATGAGTGGCCATTTGTAAGTTATAAACTACTAGTCACAATAAACCCTAAAATGTATGATTTAAGTTACGAGAAACTCTCTCAAAACTCCCTAATAATACCTACAATATGAATTTTATTTTATGTTTTCTATCAACAACCTTTTCCAAGAAAATGAGACCGTTTTTTCATTTACTTGTCTTTTTCGTTCACCTTTCATTGTAGTCGGTTACAAAAGCCTACACAACCAATACAATCCTAAATTACAAAAACACAAAATTGAACCCCGTGTACACAGTTCTTTGATAACTTATTTCATTTCTGTAAGTAGGTTTGTACAAACACTTTTACACGGCAACGATATTTTTTTAAACTAGATGAGGTCGGCGACTCTGAGAAGAAAGGCCGAAATAAACTCAGAGGTCACAGTCTCTTCCAGACAAGTCCAGACATAATCTTGGTCCCATCATGTGAAAACCATGTAGATTGGTGACTGAAATGGCCTTTTGAGGAAAGAACCACACACATTGAGTGGACCTGTTCAGTCAGTGCACGCGTTTGTGACGAATTGAGTAGCTCAACTCAGAACTTAAGAAGCTCAACGATTCGACGAACAATATCAAAGAAAAGACAGTTGGGCAGGCCGCATAAATTACTCAAACTGCCAGATCATGATTACAACTTGAGAAATAAAGAAAAAAAAATAATCTTCACATTCACAATAATTAAAACAATATAATACTTTATTTTACAGCAGCGTTCTCTATGCATTTTACCACCTTACTGTGATCACCAACCCGCCTGCCAAGCGTGGCGATTATGGCAAAGCCCCCCAAACTGGGGGAGGCCTGAGTCCAGCAGTGGACGTCTTACGGCTGTAATGATGAATACTTTAATATTCCAACTAAAGCTTCAGGACTTGACCTTTACAAACTAGGTAGGTACTAGATAGAACAGACCTAAACTTTCAGTCTATAATTTAGTCTAGAAGTGCGGTCCCGTTTACCTGGAAACTTCATAAATACATTAACGTATACGTCACGTAAATGTGTTCTCACGTGCCACTAACGTACCTTATCTTAAATAACTTACTTAGGTTGCTTTACATACAAACCTGTGTAGGTACATACCTATTATTATTGACACAAAGACAGGTTGTAGAATACAGAGTGGGAGGGACACCAACACCTAATGACATATGTAATCGGTACAGGAATCTGAACCTCCCTGTGTTGATATTTATCGTCAGTAACTTAAAAAACAAATATTGCTGTTCGATACATTATGACCGCGTAGGTATTGCACTTTTCTATGCAAAAAAAAAAAATTGTTAATGATGAGAACTTTCTGCGCTAGAGGGTTTGCGATTATGTGCTGAGTTCAAGATTTCAGTTTGCGCGTTAATGTCTGTTCCAGCCTTTATATTCATAGAAGACAATAATGAGAACCTCCTTGTGGTTTAAAGACCTATTTATGTCCTCATTTAAACATAAAGTTTAGAAGGAGTTCAGTGACATACACACGTGCAGAAGAAATGTATAAAGATGCCCGGTATTTTTCATTTGTAAATGAACGCTATGCCTTTACAACATGTAACAAAATTAACGCTAGACCTCGTACACCGACGCTCGTTCGTTTATTCGTATAAAATACATGTGTCGTAATATATTTATATATGTATAAATTCAGCCTCTAATCCCACTACAGAATCAAGGCCTTCCTTTCCTTTTTCGACTCAACTCGATCCGGCCTGAGCCAATATTGACCAATCCCTCATATACGCGTCGAGTTCATCCCGCCACCTACAGCTGGGTCTTCCGCGATGCCGTCGCATATTTCTTGGGATCTATGCTATGGTGGTTTACGCCCACAATGTATCAGACATGCGGCAAACGTATCCGGCCCAGTCCTATTTGAGTTTAACTGCTTTTTGTGTGACGACACTGACGACTACAATTTGAGTCTTAAAGCGCAGTATCGTGTTCCGTATTCAGTTGGGAAGTCGAACTCCAAGGATACTACGCTCCATCGCTCTAAAAAATGGGACAATTAGATTACCGGTTGATATTATGAAGACACGAAACATCTATCTCAAAATGAAAGCTAACATAATAAAAAAAAAAATATAAACATCCGAATTGATAACCTCCTCCTTTTTGAAGTCGGTTAAAAACCAAGTTAGATGGTAACAAACAAGGTGAATAACAAACTTCAATATTATGAGTAAACAAATCTTTTCTCCCCGAACGGATGGAAAGTTGTGAGCTACGCGTAAAGTTGGAATACATCAATAATATGAGAACTTATATGTTACACTCTCATATTTAGATTTTGACGTGAAAGGAATACTTCTTTTACTTCTCCAGACCGTATTTCGGCAAATCGCGGATTTCGGTCAACGGGAGATATTATAGTAGACAAGTGAGTCTTGTCTACTATAATATGTATATCTACTATAATATCTTCTGTCACCCTCATACTCCGATGCGACAATACGTAATTCGACACGACTGGAGAGAGATCAGGCGCAGGACCAACGGCTTACCGTGCTTTTTGAGACACGGGGGTATCATACCGCCAACTTCCAACTGTTCCAGTTCGAGCTGTTACTAAGAAATTCCTGATGGAGAAGCGGTGGGAGTAAAATTGTAGGAATCTTAACGTTACGACAAGAAAGAAACAGAGAGAGTGAGATAGTTGTCATGGTATCCAAGGGTGCTGAAGGCGCTGTGAGGTCAAAATGAAAATCCAAGATCACTGTTGCGATTTTTTTTTATGTTTTCATCGTGGGTGTCGTTTCCATGGTTAACGAGGGTGCTAAAACCGATAGTGAGGTCGAAATAAGGTTTAAATATTTTAAAGATAGAGTCCGCTCTTTTTCCTGACTGAATTCACAATTGAAATGTTACTATCATAGCAACGCCTGAGAGATTATTTACTTCATCACCGTCGACATCCTATAAGTGTAATGACTATTGGCAAATTCATTCTAATGAGGTCTACTATAGAGACATTTAAGTAGCTGTATGGAAAAAACTGTGTATAAAGTGCCTATTAAATATATAGGTAAAGTCAACAATACACTAGCGCGCCAACTTCGTATAAAGAATGCCAAAGACTACATAGAGTGTGTGTGAGCGAGTCAACTTTTAATGGAGTTTGTACGCGAAGTTCTGATGACGCCCGTCTTACGACGCAGTGACGTTAAACAATTGTAACAAACTCCTGAATAAAGTATATTGTTTGAAAGGGCCTGCGTAAGTTGATTTACTATCGTTTATTCACCGAAATATTGAGTTACATGAGGTTATTCATTCCTCTGTGTTGTCTAGTTAACTTGGTTAGGAGTAATTCAAGTAGGAGTTTCGTTAGAAACTGTTTATCCTGGATGTACTCTACCAACTTCTGCATTCCTGTCACCAAGCAGATTGCTGCGTTGAAGTCCAACTTAGGGTTGTGGCAAAAGTACAGGTGATTTGCTCCATGTGGTGCCTACATAAATAATAATACCATCGTATTTCTTCCCGTGGGTGTCGTAAGAGGCTACTAAGGGGCTTTCTAGAGAATGGGCAGCAGCTCTCTCTACGCATTTTACCAGCTTACTGCGATCACCAACACGCCTGCCAAGCATGGCAATCGAAAAGCGAATCCCCCCTAAACTGGGGGAATCCTATGTCCAGCTGTCTTACGGCTGAAATGATGATTAATGACAGGTGATTTACATATCCGTTCCATTTGGAAATAAATTTTGTCTTTAAGTTATAACGAGGGAATGGTCACCAATCATACAAAACAAACTGCCGGAATAACAAAGTACTACAGAGCATAGCAAGGCTACAATAACGTTTCTATTTAAACATTGGAATTGGAACATAGTACGTAATTCCATATGTTCTGCCGGGATACAATCTGTCCAAGCGTGATGGATCCCTGCGCCATCCCATTTGTTCGTTTGTTTTCTTCTACGATGATATCGCACTAGCGTTGATCCAGGCATAGGCGATTTACTAGGGGCTAAATTGACAAATGTTAGAAAGAAAAGGCTGTGAACACACTTTATCTCAACGAAAAGTATTTATTCATTGGATGGAGTCGTATTTAAGCACTCACTATTCTACATGATGTGCTGTTTCTAGCCAAATTCTAATTTTAAAAGTACTATTGCTTTTAACTAATCGTAGCCAAACGTTAAATACCAAAACACATTTCGTAAATATTTACTCTGTGGAAAGTAATGAAAAAAAGAAAACCGTTAAAAAGATTATTTACGACGACAATTCAAAAAAGGAATCGTTTCACCATGACCGATTATAAAGAATCCATTCGCGCGCCGATCAATCAATGTCCTTAGGCAAACAGGATGTTATTAAAAAAAAAGCATCATAGGTACCTACGATACGCATTTAATTTTCGATTTGATGACGGAAAAGAACGAAGTTTGACGTGTAAAGAAATAATTTAGCACTTTGAATCGAGAATTCTAAACACGTATTGAAAACAAACTAATGGTAACGAGGTTTATATTTATTCCTTTGGAGGTAAAAGCAAGTATGCATATTTGTAATCTTATTTTGGGTAAGGAAACGTAGGTTCTTTTCTGAGAGGAAGAGCTTTACTTCAAAGTGTATTTACAATCTACATCTGTGCATATACGAGTATGTAAATCGCAGATGGATCGTCGAATCGGCGGTTTTACATAACCGATAGCTGTTTTATAAAAGAGCTCCGCTAAATAAAATAGCTGAACAATTTATTAGTGATTTTCCATAATTACAAAACTTTTCACCCAGAATCGCATAAACGTTTTGAATTTATTAATGGGTCAACGATTAAAGGTTATGTTTAACCACATGAAATGAAACGTCAAATTGTAGATTTTTAGTACTAAACTTTGACGTCTGGGACTTGTACTGTCGCTGAAAACCAGCGCTGGGACCCTGTTTCGCATAGGGTCAAAGCATTATGCTGAGCGATGGCCGTTTGGCGTGGATGTGACGCATGTGTTCCCTCAGCTTTTTCTTTTTATGTGTGTGTTTTGTCTTTCTTTGGGTCATATTTACTGCAATTAGACATATTTTCTTCTTTCTTTATTTCATAGCAACTATAAGGTAAATTTCAGTTAGCCGTCAAATTAAATCATCTGCTTTTTTTTGGATGGGATATCATCAAATGACTTCTTCCGCTCTGGGCGGAGCGGGAGGGCGTGTCAGACTTTTACTGACTAAAACCCACCCGTGTTCGTTCAGTTGCCCATATGCCAGGGCCACGGTAACTCTTTCGAACGAATCTCGCGACCCTGGTAGGAAATCTTCTGCCTTGAGTTCGAAACTTAAATATTATATGGAATTTGATCATTTCGATTCCATTTCGAACAAGCATAGAGTCGTCACGTGTTGATACTAAAATAACTCATATCGGTTCCAACCACATTACAAGTTAGTTTTAAGAAACTATCGCGGAGTTTGAATTGCACGTACAAAACATATTGGGCTTTAACATGCTAAAGTTGGCTTGTTTATATTTTAAAGCGCTTCGGGAATATGCTCTCCTAGTACCAATATTGTGACTGTACAATCTTCAGCAATATTTTTTGAAGGGAAAAAAGTAAATACAGTATTTAATGTTTGTGGTGGGCGGTCATGATTGGCGAAGTTTTAAAAATATTTTGTATTTGAATTTCGCAAAGTAAATTCTAGCTGTATTTAAATATGTGCATCTGGATTGAGGGCCCATTTTTTGAAACCTTGCGTAACGAAATAAGATTTATAGGGAAATTAGTTAAAAATAGTAAAAACTTAAAGCAAAGGGTCTTAAATTTCTTAAACGTGAATTAAAACTGTTATGATGAAATAACTTGGGCCCTCAATCCAGACGCGTGCATAAAGTGGCATAGCCTAAATCTCAGTAAGTACTATCTCTGGGTTAATAATTTTTGTTTAAGAATTTAGTTAAGAATTTCTTAAATATTTTAAGAAATGCCCAAATCTGTAAAATATAACATTACCGATTTATGGCGGCATATCTAGGGCCCTCACTTCATTATTGTTTGTACTGAGGAATCTGCAAAACATGAATATATCTGAAGAAATACATAAATACGACTTTAACATGTTTTACTTACATACCTATGTGAATTAGTTAAAAAGAAATAAGGACACAAAACTTAATTGTTAAGAAGTAAATGAAAGTCGAATTTTACTAAAAAGTCTGAACTGAGAGCCCAATATTTTCGGCTGTATTGACTAGGCTCAACCTCATAGATTAACGCAAATTAGAATAAAAGTTTTAACTCTTTCTTAATTAAATTGTAACATATCGTTCGTTCTTCTAAATGTCATACTTTAAGAGAAAATTGATTTTCAATTTTTTGTAAGAGAATTATTTGTAGGGTGACCATAATAATCAAAGTAAGTACCTGTCCATTTTGTAAAGTGCATTCGGAAAGTCATAATATTTGCAGCTAAAAGTACTATATACCTACTAATTACAATTTGGCTTTCCTTATTTTTAATGTAATTTCTATAAAAATAAATAAAACTAGAACATTTATTTAGTTTCAACAGTGTTTGCATAAAATGAAAGGCAAACTAACCGACTAGTAGTATGTTATACATGTAAGTAGTCATCGTATCTATGAATCACTGTAGCACCAGATCAAACAAATTCATTGTGATAAATAAAACACGATCGGTATAATTATAAAAAACTATTTACTTCTCATAAATGTTACCTTAAAATAGTCTTATATCTTAAAAAACTTTTTAACAAAAAATTAAACCGCCGAAAAACTGAAAAGCAAAAAATAATAAACCTTAAAATTTTGAGTCGGCGCTGAAAAATCAATGAACTAAGATCACTCATAGCGCCGACTCATAATTTTAAGGTTTATTATTTTTTGCTTTTCAGTTTTTCGGCGGTTTAATTTTTTGTTAAAAAGTTTTTATTTTATATTTTTTGTGGCTTTAATGTACTAATAATACTTGGCAAGATATACACTATCCAACACAAAAAGAATTATCAAAATCGGACTACTCTGTATAAAGTTATGCGTGTTTATACATTACAATCAGTGAGTGAACAATCAATCATCCCCTGTTTTCCGACCCTTAGGGTTCGATTTTGTTTACCAAGTTAATATGGGACCACCTTGGGAGTATACCCTTTCCAATAGAAGAAGAATTGTCACAATCGGACCACTATGTAAAAAGTTATGCGTGGTCATACATAAAAAAAAAAAAAAAAAAATATCCGCGTCGAATTGATAACCTCCTCCGTTTTTTTTCGTCGGTTGAAAATACGAAATTGCGAGAGAGCAAAGTAATTTTTAGTGATGAGAAAAAAAATCAGTTCGTTTTTATTTATTTTTTTACAAATTTTTTTTTATTTGTTTAGGACACTTGGCTCATAGTATTACCTTAAAGAGTAACATCACATAAAATGAAATTACATTAAAAATAAGGTAAACCAAATTGTAATTAGTAGGTATATAGTACTTTTAGCTGCAAATTATGACTTGCCGAATGCACTTTACAAAATGTACAGGTACTTTGAACATTATGGTCACTCTACAAATAATTCTCTTTCAAAAAGTTGATAATCAATTTTCTCTTAAAGTATGACATTTAGAAGAACGAACGATATGTTACAATTTAATTAAGAAATAGTTAAAACTTTTATTCTAATTTGCGTTAATCTATGAGGTTGAGCCTAGTCAATAAAGCCGAAAATATTGGGCTCTCAGTTCAGACTTTTTAGTAAAATTCGACTTTCATTTACTTCTTAACAATTAAGTTTTGTGTCCTTATTTCTTTTTAACTAATTCACATAGGTAGGTAAGTAAAACATGTTAAAGTCCTATTTATGTATTTCTTCAGATATGTTCATGTTTTGCAGATTCCTCAGTACAAACAATAATGAAGTGAGGGCCCTAGATATGCCGCCATAAATCGGTAATGTTATATTTTACAGATTTGGGAATTTCTCAAAATATTTAAGAAATTCTTAACTAAATTCTTAAACAAAAATTATTAACCCTGAGATAGTACTTACTGAGATTTAGGCTATGCCACTTTATGCACGCATCTGGATTGAGGGCCCAAGTTATTTCATCATAACAGTTTTAATTAACGTTTAAGAAATTTATGACCCTTTGCTTTAAGTTTTTACTATTTTTAACTAATTTCCCTATAAATCTTATTTCGGTACGCAAGGGTTCAAAAAATGGGCCCTCAATCCAGATGCACATTATTTAAATGAAGCTTCCAAATGCATATTTTATTAGTATTGGTATGACGTCTTTGTTCCATGCACTTTTCTATGTTTGATGCAGGATAAGATTTCAAACAGACAGCGAAATTTTAAGGGAGAGAGAATCAGAATCAGAATCAGAGGGAGCGTATTAATATCTTGCAAAGGCCAGTTATGGTTGAGTAAATACAAAATAATGAAAAATTTTTTTTTTTTCGTAGTGACAAGTTTCAAGAATGGTTAACACTCAATAGCTTGTTAGCCTCAATTCAAATCGCGATCAGATTCTATAACTAACGCTGCCATGCCCTACATACGGGTAAAAATAATGAACTTAATATATCCAGGTAGTCATCCATATAATAAATCTCTCAATGAACCAAACTGAAGTGAACGAATGAAAATCCATGAAAGGTTACTTATTCATTTCGATCTTTATTGGGTCAAGGTAGTGTGAGGGTGTGTGTGGTGTGATGTCAAATGAAAAAATAGTGTTTCTGTAGTCGGTACCAGGAGCGGAGAAATGCTAAGTATGTCTTCGAAATGCTGATGGGTTTAAGTAAAAAATGATAGATATCAAAAGTATCGGCGAAATAAATAACATTTCTGTATAATTTGAGAGAGGTACAATTTGTTTGCTTGTAACTTTGTGTGAAATGTCTTTGAAACTACTACTTGGATTTGGATAACCTTTATGTATTGGATAGCCCAATTCTTGAGAAAGGTTAACATCACGCTATGACCCTTAGGAGCTGAGTAAAAAGAAAAAGTCAGAAAGAACTCGAAAGCAAAAACGTCGTTATAGTGCGGGCCGGTAATGGGATGCGACTGGAGGATATAATCCCGAGCATGTTTTTCAATCCCAGGATTACGGGATTCTTGAAGCGTAATCCAGGGATCCCGGGCCTATCCCGGGATTAGACTATGTGTTTTCTATTGGGCTTAAATGAAAATACAACATAAATAATTTAAAAAATATATTGTTATGTCTTTGCACAACAAAAATCACAATATAATGAGAAAAGATAAAGACAAAACAAAAAACGATACTTTTGCAAGAAATCAAAAAGACAACACAAAAAAAAATATTTAAAATTTCGAAAATATAATCGCAGAAAAATATCAAGGCATCCAATCTTTGACTTCCCGCCAGCCTGCTTCGTAGTTTATTGCCAACATAAGCAGCAGCTGAAAACACTCGCTCAGGTTCTGGTTAGAGGAATAGACAATACGTGTAAATGCTTATATGCTGTTTCTAAGTGATATCCACGAACTCCCCTATTTTTGAACGGGCTCATTTCACCACTAAATCTACAATATTTGCCAACCCCAATTCATTTATTACTTGTACTTCAGGATCTGGGCATTTCATACTCTTGTTAATTTCCAGCTGTAACTTTTCCTTCTAAGTTCTACGACAAACATATGTATATTAGGACTGTACCTGTTTAGTGTGTACTGTGTATAGTCGGTACGTATCGTACGACGGCCTATCTAAGGGTTGTTTTTGTCGTTTTGTAATAAATGCTATTCATATAATCTAGGCAACGTTATTGTCAGGGTGCAACGCACTACGGAATACAAATTAGACTTGTTTGTGGCAATCCCGATTAACCCGGGATCTCGGGATTAACCAAGTACAGTCCCGGGATTTTGGGGGCCAGAAAACGTTCGGGATCCCGGGATCCCGAGATTCGGGATCCCGGGATTGTATCCTCTAGATGCGACGCGGTGTATCGGGGGAAGAAACACGCAAAGTCGCGGGCAGAAACATTTTAAAACAGCTGAGTCCCCCGACGCCGCCGCGTCTGTCTGTCTTAATACGATAAACTCAAAACCGATTGTTATAAGATTTTCACCAATGCAATGTACGGAGTGGATATCATGAGGACGGCTTAGGTATTTTTTTCATTACGTTTTTGTGAAAATTGACCCAAATATGACGATGATCGTTGAAGATTTCGTCGCTTTATTGATTTACCTCCATTTGTATAACTCAATTAAAAGATACTTATTTAAGCTATGAAAGAGCGGTGACTCCTAACACAGGCTTATCTGCTTAATTGGAGGCTCCAATTAATAGTGATTAAGTTTTATTTTTTTTAAAATAATAAACCATTATTTATTTTCATTTCGGATAAACCATGCCAACTGGGAGCTTAACTGGCGTGCATCGCGAAAACCAATACATAAATATAAAAACAACGGAGATATTTTCCGATATTCATATGAGCGAAACCGGCATAGTTAGAACCAAAAATTCGAAGCCATTTGAAATGTACCAACCCACACTGAGACCTCGTGGTGGATTATGGCCCAATCCCTCTCACCGAGAGGAGGCCTGTGTCCCAGCAGTGGGAACATTATAGGCTGCTGATGATGATGATGACGTGAGCGAAGCCACGGGAAAAGCTAGTCTATACTTATAATAAAACTGTAGAGAAGTCAATTCTGTACATTTAATATATATTCAAAATTAATATTGGAGGATGAATGGTGATCGACACTGATGCCAAAAATGCAATCATTAAATTTCTTGTCTGTATGTGCACACATGGGTCAAAAACTACAAAAGGGATTTTAACCAAACTTGGTACGATTGTAGTTCATACTTCTGGGCAGATTCAAAATACAAAGGAGCTGAGCAGTGACGATAAATTTGAAGCAAGTCGGATGAAAATGCGCTTACGAGCTCTTATCCTCGCATACGTTGATCATACACCAAAAGTATGTATTACAAAGATGATGGTCTTCAAAAGATCTACAAAAAAGTCCTCAAGAGTATATTCAAGTACCCTATTTGTTAATCCAGGTTATAAACTACCTGTGTTCCGAATTTAGTAGGATAAAGCAAAAGGAACGTCAGTAATCGCGTCTCCAATAAAATATGTCTGCTCAAAAGCAATATTCGATTTTAAATCGACTCAGCGTATTTCGGAGCCGACCACGACCATGCGGTATTTAATATTTATACCTTTAGAGAGTTAAATGTACATTTGGCCTTTTTCAACCTTCAGTGGAATTGGTTTCTAGTCTAGCTGCTAGATACGGCTGAATATCAATATTTTAGCAGTAGCGACGGCGGCATTCGCTAAAAGTTTGATTTAAGAAATAGTACTTTATACAACGTGTAACATAATTCGCGCAAGACCTCATACTCCCCTCATAGAGTATTGAGTTAAAATCATAATAAAATGACGTAAACTTATTTTTTTTTAACTATTGTTATTGAGAAAAACGTTTTGACACTAGTATTACTTTAAGCTTTTCAAAATGAGTCTTAGTACTTTGCAACAAGACTCAATTTACAGCAACACAACTCAAAATACAGCCTTTTGCTAAGCAAAGGCCCCTCCCAAATCATCCCAGGCATCATTTTCTATGTTATATTACCTCTAATTGTCCACCTTAAACCCCTGTGACGTTGCAATGATAAAATTTGAGGATTGACAATCCTGTAGTCCTGAAAAAATATATTGAGTAGGTTGTAGTTGAAGTCCTGAAGCGAAAATAACACGATGAAGTAAATATTACCTAAGTTGGTACTCAAATAAACATCTCTCTGAATTGGTATTCCTAAACTAACCCGAGAAGCTCTACTCAAACTATGTATTACTAGTCCTAAACGAATAATACTTCGATATTTTATATTCTATTTTCAATATTTGTCACACTACATCTTCTATTAAACGGTACCGTTTCGCAAGGATGAATATTTTTCCCATAAACAATGATCACGACAAAATCTAAGACGTAATAAGCCTTTGAATTTATCTCTCAGGTAGTTCAGAAGACAAATACAATAAATATACTTATATGTATATTTACCTAGAGAATTAAACTAAAATAACCTTCACGATGAAATTCTGTTCCGAGAATATTTTGTAAATAGCGTGGGAACAACAATAAACAGTGAGGCAGTAATACGCTATTGTTTCTATTTCTGAAGGCTCAGGGGCTCAGAACGTGCTTCTGAGTTTATGTAATCCTGGTACACATGTGTTATATAGATATGGTTTGCTATACCGCTAATTAATATCACGACTTTCGTACTAAGAGTAGGTTGCGTATGAAGCTTCTGGCTAAGTATTAACAGCCGCACAGGCCGATGGATCAGGTTAAACTACTATTGCCGCGGTTTGTCCCCATCTTTACGTCTTTACATACCAAGACTCCTCCGTGCCTCGTAAAGCACGTTAAGCCGTTGGTCGCGGCTGTTATTAGTTGAGTTTTGACAATCATTACGTGTCGTCAGAAGCCTGAAAGTCTTACCCAAAGTGTAACCCAGTAACTGGGTTGTGGAGGTCAGATAGGCAGTCGCTCCATGTAAAATATTGGTATTCAGCTGCATACGGTTAGACTGGAAGCCAACCCCAACATAGTTATATAATAGATAAATAATGACTTTCCGTTTTAAAGAATCAAAATGAACCTAATACCTATAAGAATAAATTTAAGTAAAAAACTTATCTTTTTCAGCATGAAACAGCTTCAATACCCAACAACTAAAATCCTAAATCACAATACTATCGTCTAAAGATCTGCCCATAGACAGTGGAGTTATTGCAAAAGTGCAATTTCCTACTGTAGTGGGGAGTGCTGTATTTTAGCTCGTAGTAGGCCGCCGGGGGCAATGTCCGGTGCCGGCTGGACGGGCGGACGGTCGCACAGCCGGACGGGCGAACAAAACTACCCACTGCATTTATTTAACAGGATGTACGGAACAACTTAATTTTTTTAAGTTTTTAAAATTCCGAAACGATTTTGAATTATTGATCATACTTGTAGGTATATATTTGTATGATCTGAATTACTATCTTAAACTTAAGAGGAAAATATATAAAACCATGGTCAGACCTGCTGTCTTGTGTGAGTCAGAATGTTGGGCCACAAAAGAGATGAATGAAAGGAAATTATATGCAATTGAGATGAGAATGTTAAGAGATGTGAGTTGTGCATCTTGATTGAGGGCGCATTTTATGAACCCTTGCGAAACGAAATAAGACTTTTTTTTAATTAGTAAAAAAATGTAAAAACTTAAAGCAAAATATATAAAATCATGGTCAGACCTGCTGTCTTGTGTGAGTCAGAATGTTGGGCCACAAAAGGGATGAATGAAAGGAAATTACATGCAATTGAGATGAGAATGTTAAGAGATGTGAGTTGTGCATCTTGATTGAGGGCGCATTTTATGAACCCTTGCGAAACGAAATAAGACTTTTAGGGAAATTAGTAAAAAAATGTAAAAACTTAAAGCAAAATATATAAAATCATGGTCAGACCTGCTGTCTTGTGTGAGTCAGAATGTTGGGCCACAAAAGGGATGAATGAAAGGAAATTACATGCAATTGAGATGAGAATGTTAAGAGATGTGAGTTGTGCATCTTGATTGAGGGCGCATTTTATGAACCCTTGCGAAACGAAATTAGACTTTTAGGGAAATTACTAAAAAAAAATAAAAACTTGAAGCAAAGGGCTATGAATTTCTTAAACTTGAATTAAAATTGTTATGATGAAATAACTTGGGCCCTCAATCCAGACGCGTGCATAAAGTGGCATAGCCTAAATTTCAGTAAGTACTACCACCTCTGGGTTAATAATTTTTATTTAAGAATTTAGTTAAGAATTTCTTAAATATTTTCTCCCGCGGGATAGCGAGTAAACTTATAAATGATTATTGACACCTACTTAACTCTGTTTTCATTTAAGTACTTCTAGACACCATGTAGCAGTAAGTAGCGACAAAATAAGTTACATCAGAATTTCACAATTTTAGAGAAAAGTGTTAAAGTTTATATCTAACTGGTTCTGGGTAAAATACCTCCGGCGCTTGTTCGTTTAATTAAATTTCTTTGAACAAAGGTTGTTCTGAGCATTAAAAATATAAGTCGCCAGGATGAAATGTCAAGCTGCAGAGCTCTAGGAGAAAGTCACAAAAAACTTTTAAATTACAAACCATCCTTGATCTACGTTCTAAAAACTGAAAAAAAAAAAAACGGTACAAAAAACGCGGGAACAAAGCTGCGCGTTCTTGGGTCGGCCATTCGAACAGAATCGCTGCTCGAGAGCGGGGGAACGGCAGGAGTGGTGCCACTCGACATAGATTCAGTTGCGATACTATTGTTTGGGAAAACTCGCTAGGAATGAGGTTTGGTTGTTGCCATGTGACTTTTCGAATATTGAATATGAGACCCGTTTTAAGCCTTAAAAATCGCGGATGATTCGTGTAGGCACGGTTCTCAGTGTTGTATGTGACTCTATAGAAGTTTGTGGCCGTTACATTACACTTAGTATCAGTATCAGTGGTTTGCTGTGTCATAAACAAGCTTACACGGTTATTTTGAGGCGCTGCTAGCGCGTCGTTCCGTAAAGAAACTCTGCCGCTTGAATGTACCTATTTCCTAACAATATCATTAGCATTTAAAAACTTCTTCCTCAAACGTGTAGAAATCGATAATATTCTGAATGTAGGAAATTGCTGTTAAAGAATTCTGCTAAGAGACCAAGAAAGGTGACCGAACGGGAAGCTACTTGTAGATTAACAAAGTAAGGATTGATGTTACCTTTGAATAGCCTGAAAATGCCTTCTCGAGTTCCTTTTCTTAAGACCCCGGCACCATGGGCAATCGGTCCCGTTCACCCGTTCATTTCTTTATAAGCTTCCTTCTGACATCAAGTTAAGTAACTTACTAATTACTGAATAAGCGCTCTTTATTGCTTTATGAGGTTTATCATTTGTCTAGCCTATTCCCAACTATATTCGAGTTGTTTTCCAGTATAACTGAATGCAGCTGTATACCAGTATTTGACATGGGGCGTAGTATTTATAGTAATACGATACTCCTTGGTATGACGGGTTGTCAGAACAGATTTTCGGGCATCTGACGACCCGTAACGACTGTCAAAGATCCACGAATGATTGCTTGAAATGAAATGAAATGTTTATAAAATGAAATGTTTATTTCTGTAAGTAGATCTTATAAGACACTTTTACACATCAACATTTTTTGGTCAATGTTTTTGTAAAACTAGATGGCGCCGGCATTTTCTAGCTGACTGTTCCCTGAGAAGAAACGCCGAGACAAACTCAGAGGTTATGATCTTTTTTAAAGTCCAAACAATATATTATTAGAATTTTATGTGAGTCTAACACAATGTCTGGAAGAGCCTTTTGAAGAAAGAGCCATTGCAGCTTTGAGCTGACCTGTCCCAACAGACGGCATGTATGTATCAGTCATCGTATAGCTCAACCCTATTTTAGGGAGCTCAACAACCCGTCACAAGACGCTACCAGATCTGCAGGACATTGCTTGGCTTAACGTGCTAACTAACGGCTTAACGTGCTTTCTGGAGTTCCTGGTACGAAAAGGTAGCCAGTCACCCATCCTCGGACCAATTGTGACAATTGTGACTTGACCTGATAGATCGAAGCATGCGGCTATTATGACTTAACCACAAGCCCCCAGAGAGGTTCTCAAGGCGACGCGTATATTTTTTTAGTTTTTTTTGTATATATGACCACGCATAACTTTTTACACAGTGGACCGATTTTGATAATTATATTTTTTTTATTGGAAAGGGTATATCCCAAAGGTTTTCCCACGTAAATTTGGAAATAAATTCCATCCCTTAGGGTAGGAAAACAGGGGATGATTGTTTGTTCACTCATTGATTGTAATGTATGACCACGCATAACTTCTTACAGAATTGTCCGATTTTGTAATCATGTAGTAATTAGTAGATTATACCCACAAAAAAATTTAAAATAAAAACTTTTAAAAATTAAACCATCGAAAAAAAAGAAAAGAAAAAAATAAGAAACCTAAGTAATTTTGAGTCGGCGACAAATAATCAATGACCAAGGATCACTAAATTACCTTATAGAAATAACCAAATCAAATTAGTTCATTAATTTACTTGTTTGGCGCCGACTCAACATTACTTAGGGCTACTTATTTTTTGCTTTTCAGTTTTTTTAAGAGCTTCGACAGACACTTCTCTAAGTGATATTTCCGAGTGAGTATCGATCGAGTTGTAATCCAGTAGTAGGACAGCTCGTTACGGCGGCAAAATGTTACAGATGCAACACAGAACTGTGGCTGCGGACGTAACATTTATGGACGATTGTGCGGCACGGCACGCCGGGCCACAGACAGTTTATTTTTCAATTGTTACTTTTGTTTTTAAATAAGGTGGAAGTGTAATTAAAGGTTCGTTTTGTTATTTTAATAGCATTTTTTGTTAATAAAAATATTGCTATGAAATAATGAAGTTTACTTTTGGTTTTTATAGGTTTTAAGAGGATTGTCTGTTAAGCAGTTTTAAGTAAAATGGAAAGTGCTTCAATGGGAAAACAGTGTACCAATTGTTTGTTTCTCAAATTATCATCTTGGATAAGTTGTTTCATTTATTTAGATTAAAGATTACTTTGAATGGGTTTATTTGGATTAGATTCTGAACTTACAATAAATTGTCAATAAGAAGGTATTCATAACGGACGAGTTCATCGACCTCTATATTTTTGTATTAGCAGAAAAATCAGAGGTCAGATTTTAATTAAAAGTTTTATGCTATGACCACAAAAACGGAGTTATTTTTAATATCCTTTTACTTTTCGTTTTTATTAGTTGGATGATAGATACCTTCTATCATAATAAAAAAAAACAAAATAGAAAAAATCCTCGGAGTATCGAATTTACATAAATGCAGTGATGTACATAGAGTTTTAAAAGGTTATCAGAATACATAAGAATATTAGCCTTTTCTGTTTAAAGGGTTCCGTACACAAAGGGTGGACCCTATTAATACGGTTCTGCTGTCCACCCGTCTGTCACAAGGCCTTTTGACCCGAAAAGTAGACTCTTGAAATTGTCACAGAGTATGTACAGCTATGGCTGCTATAACAAAAGACAATCTTTCTCAACTATGTTAGGGTCGGCTTCCTAGTTACACAACCCAGTAACTGGGTATTACCATACCCATTAGTTAGACTGGTTGCCAGACTTTCAGGCTTCTAACGACCCGTATCGGCTATTAAAGATCAATAAATGACAGCCGGGTGTAACTGCTGAACTGCCTTTCCGAGGCACGGAGTGGTCTTGATATGTAGGTAATGTCTGGTAGTCACCCATCCGAAAAATGACTGTAGGAAGCGTAGCTTAACCTTAGATCGACCTGTAAGGCTGCTTATTATTTGGCCGCTATAACAATAATAAAATAAAGTTAACAATTAAACGGGCTCATACAATAAACGTTTAATTTTAATAAAGTATTTAAAAAAAACTATCTACCATGTTTTAAATTTTGTGCACTCGGCCGGTTTTCTGCCGTGTAGACCCTAAAACGCAGTAACAGGTTTTTTGACATTTTTTTGTTATATATTGAACCTTAATGCACACGGTATAAGGAACATGAAGATCTAATCAGTTTTTTGTTAGGATGCTTTAAACGGTTAAAAAATCAAATTTGTGAAAGCAGTAAGTTAACTTTGCATGTCTAAATATATTAGAATACCAACTAAAATACAGTTATAGCAGTTACGTCTACCACGATCCGTCACTTTACCAGGTTGAACGCAGTAAATATCTATAGTACCACAAAAAATCTGTATTCTTCACCCAAAAAAATATTGAGGGATATAAATTAAAACGCAGTAAGTAGTTTTTGTACCAGCACTGTTAATACTGCATGTTAGATCACTAGTTTATTTCACATGAACTACAGATTAAAATGCAGCAAAGTAGTCAAATGTGGTATTTTATTTATTCAAGTAAGTTTATATCGTGAAAACCAACTAAAGTGCAGCATAATCAAAACTTCTTTCTTTTACTTTTATCGTAATATGATTTTTAAGTGTGAAGATACTATTTAAATTGCAGTATGTTCATTATTTACTGCAGTATAGTCGGTACTTTTCAAAAGATGAAAATAAATGCTAATTAAAACACAGTATGACACTCTGTTACTGCATTATAATTGGTAACTTGAACGATTTTTACTAATTTCACTGCACTACAGGTCATATTTTACTGCTTTCTAGTAATTTTCAATATTTCTTTCGCCAGGCTTGGACACGAGGAGAGTGAATCGTGCGAAAAATTCAATATTCATAATCCTGACCAAACTAAAAACGGCTCCCCCGTTTTTAGTATGGTCAGGATTATGAAAATTGAAATTTCGGAATTTATCGGAATTATTAATAGTAGTGAAATAGCTGGTTCAAAAAATATATTGAAGTATTTCGAGCCGGGACAGACTTTTATGTCTGCCGACTCGTTCCACCACAACGTGGAACAATCTTGAAACAAAAAGAAAAAGGTTTACGATTTCGACGATTTTTGCCATGCTGTTGAGATTGCTAATTCCACTATAGTGGAATTAAAGGTACTCGTAAATAGAGGAAACTACTGCCTATATTAAAAAATTATAAAATAAAAACTTTTTAACAAAAATTAAACCGCCGAAAAAACTGAAAAGCAAAAAATAATAACCCTTAAAATTATGATTCAGCGCTTTGAGTGATCTTCGTTCATTGATTTTTCAGCGCCAACTCATAATTTAAAGGTTTATTATTTTTTGCTTTTCAGTTTTTTCGGCGGTTTAATTTTTTGTCAAAAAGTTTTTATTTTATCATTTTTTGTAACTTTAATGTAATAATAATACTTGGCAAGGTATACCCTATCCAACAAAAAAATAATTATCAAAATAGGACTACTCTGTATAAAGTTATGCGTGGTTATACATTACAATCAGTGAGTGAACAATCAATCAACCCCTATTTTACGACCCTTAGGGTTCGATTTTGTTTTTCAAATTTATACCATCTTAGGAGTATATTCTTTCCAATAGAAGAAGAATTGTCACAATCGGACCACTATGTAAAAAGTTATGCATGGTCATACATAAAACAATATATATATGTACGCGTCGAATTGAGAACCTCCTCCGTTTTTTTCGTCGGTTGATAAAAAGACTTTGATGATGAACAATACAGTCAATTAAATTGCTTAAAATAAAAAAATAACTTCCCAGACCTGATAAAAGATGCACCCCCAAAGGTACCACTTCACCAGGAAGCTAAATATAATAAAAAACTTGGGGCCATTGATGCCAGAAAACAGAATGGCATTCTGGAGAATGTTACCTTTATCGGCTGTAGAAACCAAAGGTGCACCAGAAGCATTTGCTTTTGATGATGATACCGAATCATAGGTAATTTGATTATGCATGTCATATAAAAATGTACCGAGCGTTAAGCATTTACGTTTTTTTTAAATACATTAGTTTTTTTTGTGTTTTATCGTTAACCGACTTTTGTTTTTGGTAATGAAACCGATTAAATGATACTCGTATCATTACCATATTTTATTATTTTTATATTTATGCATGCCATATAGAGATGTATCGAATGTTGAGCATTTATGGTATTTTTGATACGTTTGATATTTTTTGTGATTTATTTTTAGTTATATATAAATGTGCCATTTAATTGAAAGATCTCATGTTTCTTGCGAAACCAAAAAGCTTTATACCATTTAATTTTTATCGAAATGTATTTATAACCGCTTGTATTTAAAGCACCTTAAATTTAAGTTACAATTACCTTATAATATTATAAAATAAACGACAATTTTATACATACAAAATGTATTTTTTTTTTTGTAAATTCCTACCTAAAACATACTCGTAAGTTGGAAGAAATTGTTATATACTACATGTGCAATTAGTTCAAGACACAAATTAAAATGCAGTAAAGAAAGTCTTATGGTGCAAATTATTCTGCAAAGTAGCAAAAAAATCAAAGTTTTTGTAGTATCCAGTATTTTTACCGCATTTTAATCTGAATATGTGTAACTTTTTGCGTGCAGTAAAGTAATAAAAATATGCACCATACACATTAATAATATAAAAAAAAACAGTTAAAAAGTTTTTCGCGGTTTTCTCGAAACAACTTTTTTCTTCATACTGCACTTTAGGGCCTGCACGGCAGTTTTGTAATAATACCTAACGCTGTGCCGGTATTCGTGTCGTGCCTGACGTAAAGTATAGCACCACCCCATTTTATAACAGGTGACTAAGGGACTTACTAGAGAATGGGCAGTAGCGTTCTCTATACATTATATCACCACACGGCGATCGCCAACCCGCCTGCCAAGCGTGGCGATTGTGGCAAACTTCCCCAAATTGGGGGAGGCCTATGTCCAGCAGAGGACGTCATTCGGCTGAAATGACGATGACGATGACTTAACGTTGTATCTCATTATACTAAAGTTCAAATGTCAAAAGCTCTAATCGGAGTTGTAAGGAACTATTTGGAAACAATATAATAAGTAGGAAGGTAACTGATAAAGTTAACTGAACAAAAAAAAAACTTACTTGTTCCAATGAAAAGTAAAGCAGTTCAAAACTCAGTAAGTACGAAATTGACAATTTCGTACTTATTGGGTTTGAGCACTATACTCTCGATATTAGAATTTTCCAGGTGGAATTCTACACCGTATTTTCGGAATATTCCAATGCCAATCAAGAAGACAGGGAAGTGAACTGTCATTCAAACTACGAGTAATAGTCTACAAGTAATAAGAAATTCATGATGATAGATGGTGGAGAAATAATATAAGTTTTATAAAAATCATCCGCTACTTTGAATCCTGAAGCATTTGAAGGTAATTTCATTCAGTTTAAATAATTTTTCCTCGAACTTTTAAATAAGGTAGGAAACCTTAAGAAATCAGATATCTTTTTAGCAAAAATAAGCAGATATTTCACTGTGGGATAAAATTACTAATCACAATTTTTCTTCTATTAATTTTTCGTAGAATTCGCCGATTTGGGATCACCATCATCATCATCATCACCATTTCAGCCGTAAGACATCCACTGCTGGACATAGGCCTCCCCCAAATTTGGGGGCTTTGCCATAATAAATAAATTTGGCATGGGGATACTTTCAACCCTGTGGAAGGATATAGGCGATTTTTCATCGATATAATACGCAAACGAAGCTGCGGACGGAAACTAGTTAATTTGTAAGTCTTACCAAACACTTAGTAATGTTAAAGATTTCGTATAAATTGTATACATACAACGTGACATTTTAGTCGTCTTACAAAGGTTGTCCACTCAATGTATCCGAAATAATATACAAAAAATGATCTGATGATGATGATGATGAATGATGATTAAAAAAATGTTACCAATTAAGAAAATACGTACTAAGAAAAATAAATAATGCATAAGATGAAACATCCTGTTAATAATGTTTACGCATCATATGGTAAAGAAATGTACATACATGCAGTACTGGCCATTTCAAATCAAAATAATTTTTGTTTGTCTAAGAATTCTAATTTCAAATTAATTTTAATATGTACCTACCCAGCGCACGAGTTGACTAGATCATTCCATCTCCATTTTCCATGAGACGAAATATCAAACAAACTACGTCATGCGTCATCATAATGAATAATATTTTTATTATTTAGTTATAAAAATGACATTTTTTTTTTCTTATGGATGTGTAGTAGTCATTGGATACAGGAAGTGGGCTGCCGTTGTAAGACGATAAAAATGTCACGATGTATATGAAATCTATGAATTTGTATTCAGTAATAAGGGATTGTTCAACAAAGCGTATGAAGTAATCTCTCGAACAACAAGGGATCCGCACAGACTTGTATTAAAGGGTAATCCTAAGTCAGCCAAGTATGCTAAAACCTACCTTGTGATGTGTGTACATATTGTATACAATAGGACTACAATACCGAAAGAAATAAAACAACAACAATACAATACAATACAATACTCACTCACATAAAAACAAACTATATAAATAGCTGAATTTATATAACTTTTATGACAATAAAGATTTATTTAACTAAAGTATAAAATATGTAGCTATTATTGATAATGTTTGTAATGTTGATGCGTATTTGGGCAAAAATCTGTTGTTATTGTTTGAGCATGTGATGAGGGAAATGTCACAAGGAAAGTTTTGAGTATGCATGTCGATAGCTCTAAGAGTAGGGGAAAGATGAACCAAAGAAAAGATGAATGGACTGTGAGAGTGACTACCGAGATGACTACTAATAGAGAAGAATGGAAGAAAAATACGTGGTGCACACACCACAAATGTAATTGGTATAAGGACATGATAATAATGTTTGTATTATAAGATCTGAATCACTATTATTGTATTGCCAATACAATTAATCTGCGACATTGTATAGTTCACCTAACTCGTGTATTAATTATTTTGCATACAATTGATACAATATTTTGTATAGCTAAGAAAAGGCTAGGCAGATGATGATGATGGCAAATAGATTAGATATTTAATGGATGCTAGTTCATTCATTTTAGTATCAACTTTTAACAATTCTATTTCTGTTAATCATACATCCATACAAATAAATAAAATTGGAGTGTCTGTTTGTAATATTAAGATAACCACTTTTTAGTAAGTGTATATGGATGTATTCACGGTGCATGTACCAAAACAACATTTTTTACAATTTTTGTCGGTCTGTCTGTCTGTCAAGTGAATAGTCCCGGGAAATCCCGGAACCGAAAGTACCGGGAAATCCCGGAAATTTCCGTTGTTTTAGGAACCGGAATTTCCAAAACCAAATCCCGGTTCTTTCGGTACTTTCGGCAAAAGATACTTCGCGTTTAGAATTTTTCTAATTTTACTGCCTAAAATCTGGCCGCTGCACTGTTACCTACTATACTACCTAGCTACCACCTAACCTAGGTTATTGAGTGCCCCCATTGTAACTATAAGAATCAGACCAATGTAATATTGGTCTCAACAAGTATTCCAAATTTTTATAAGTTTATAGGTTGGGTATTTTTATTTATAGTATTGTAAGGATGAATATCTATGTTTAAGTTTTGCAAAAATATTTAAGTTTAAAGTTATATTTTTATTTTATTTTTTTCTTAAATATATAATTAGACTCAAATTGATTTAAAGAATTTGTCGATTGAAGTTGTTCCAAACTATTGTTGAATTATTATATAAGGTTAAAATTAAAAAAAAAAAATGTTTGTTAAGATTATCTAATCAATAAATATTGAGACTGATTAATGCTACGCTAAAACTCCATAGTTCCTTTTTTTGTAGATGTTACGTAAGTTTTAAATTATAATTTGGTTATGCAGAATTGCAATAAGAGTCATGTTAATTTGTTTGGTAAAGTAAAGATGTTTAATAAATGTTTCTGTTATATAGTATGTAGGATTAGGTATAAAAATCATTTAATGTTAAAAAATGTTGCTGGCATAATATGCGTAATTACCAGTAAAATTATACTAAATAAGACTGATTTAGTGTCTATAAAACAAGAAATAAAATGTTTTATTTGGTTTGATTAAAATGTTTTTACTTTGCCCTGTCATTTCGTCTTTTTTTACTTTCTCCGTTTCAACACTTTCAACTCTCTTACAAAGACTTATTAAAGTATCAAAAGTATCGATAGTACCGGGAATCCCGGCTCTTAAGCCAGAAGGTCCCAAAAATCCCGGTTCTTTAAAACAGCACCGGTTCTGCATTCCCTAGTCTGTCTGTGATAGAATATCAGCGTCCGGTATATTTACCTGACACATGCTGAGCTGGACTCTCATTTGATGCAACTTTGATACGCACATCGCACTTTTGTACTCCACCGCACATTATTAACCGACGAAAAAAAAGGAGTAGGTTATCAATTCGACGCGTATATTTTTTTTATTTTTTTATGTATGACCACGCATAACTTTGTACATGGTAGTCCGATTGTGATAATTCTTTGAAAGGGTATACTCCCAAAGTGGTCCCATATAAATTTGGAAAACAAAATCGAACTCTAAGGGTCGGAAAACAGGGGATGATTGATTGTTCACTCACTGATTGTAATGTATAACCACGCATAACTTTATACAGAGTAGTCCGATTTTGATAATTCTTTTTTCGTTGGATGGGGTATACCTTGCCAAGTATTATTAATACATTAAAGCCACAAAAAATATAAAATAAAAACTATTTAACAAAAATTCAACCGCCGAAAAAACTGAAAAGCAAAAAATAATAAACCTTAAAATTTTGAGTCGGCGCTGAAAAATCAATGAGCAAAGATCACTCAAAGCGCCGACTCATAATTTTAAGGTTTATTATTTTTTGCTTTTCAGTTTTTTCGGCGGTTTAATTTTTTTTACTTCTGAATTTTAATTTGTGTCACAAAGTGTCATCATTACTACATATATCATGTCTTCCTCTCTTCTTTTTTTATCTTTGTATATTGGCATTTTGTACCTAGTTCGTTAATTTGTTATCACAATCAATTATTGTTTCATCGTGGTTTGTATGTTGTGTTGCGTCTTTTGTGTGCATAAAATAAACATTCTATCTATCTATCTAAGATAGATTAGATATTTAATGGATGCTAGTTCATTCATTATAGTATCAACTTTTAACATTTCTATTTCTGTTAATCTATACATCCATACAAATAAATAAAATTGGAGTGTCTGTTTGTAATATTAAGATAACCACTTTTTACTAAGTGTATAATTAAAACTAATAATATATTAAAACTTTCTCTTTTTCTGAAATCTATAATACAAATAATCCTAGTACAGCATATAATGCATTTTTGGAAGATTTCATGATGCTTTATAATTTATGTTTTCCTTTCAAAAACATTACAATAAGAACCAAAGAAAAACCTCAGTGGGTATCACGCGGCATAAAAATATGTAGCAAAAAAAAGAGAGAGCTTATGTGGAACTATAGGCTAAATCGTAATGAAGTAAATAAAACTAAATTTAAACAATACTCTAAAATATATAAAAATATTATTAATTTAACGCAACGAGCACAAAACAATCATAAAATAAAATCATCTACTAACAAATCCAAAGCCACATGGGCGATTATAAATAGGTCTAAACTGAATTTACCAAAAGGCAGTATCACTTCCATAGAATCAAACAACAAAACTATAACCAGGCCACGAGAGATTGCGAATGCTTTTAACAATTTCTTTATAGAAAAGATAGAACCAATACCAGGCGCTGGTAAGGACGTAACTGTAAATATTTCCAAATCAAATCAATCTATGTTCATGGCACCAAGTACTCCATATGACATACTTCAAATAATAAGATCGCTTAAAAATACTACAAGTGTTGGATACGACGGGGTGTCTACTAGAATTCTGAAGTATATCGCTTATTATATTTGTGACCACCTAAGCCATATCATTAATATGTGTATAACCACTGGATCATACCCGGAAAGTCTAAAAACTACTATCGTTAAAACCATCTTCAAAAAAGACAACAAGCAGAGTATGAACTGTTACAGACCTATTGCACTTATTCCTATTATTTCGAAAGTTTTTGAAAAATTCTTATATAATCAAATTTATAACTATTTAGAAAAATTCTACATTCTTACAGATGACCAGAAAGGTTTCCGCAAGAATAAATCAATAAACATGGCTATTTTTGATTTTATAAATAACGTCATGGGTAATGTGGATAAAAGGACGCCGGTATGTTCCATTTATTGCGATATGACCCAGGCTTTCGATTATGTTAATCATGACATTCTCCTCCGTAAACTGGAAGCTTATGGCATTAGAGGCAATGTACTAAATCTCATAGAATCTTATTTGAAAAATCGTAAACAGTATACAGTGATTTCTAAAATAAACATTAATACCAAAAAAGAAGAAACATATGCATCGAAAAAACGTATAGTTAAATATGGAGTCCCTCAAGGGAGCGTTTTGGGTCCTTTGTTTTTTATTATTTATATAAATGACTTGCTTTTAGTAACTAATTATCCAGTATCACTTTTTGCCGATGACAGCACAGTCACTATTCATTCTTTAGATAAAGATAGGTATGAACATGAAATTAATAATACAATCAATTCAATCATTAACTGGTTAGATAACAATAATTTAAAAAATAATCTTGATAAAACAAAAATGATGTTCTTCAGTCAACGTTTAGAAGCACCAAATATTAATGCTCACCATAAATTAACTGTTATAAAAAAGGTAGACACAGCTAAATTTTTGGGTGTAACCATTGACAAACGTCTGAACTGGAAAGCACACACAGAAGAATTAAATAAAAAAATATGTTCTTCTGCCTATGCCCTCTATAAACTAAAACCTATTATAAGTACCAATGCGCTTATAACTGCTTACCATGGTATTGTCGGCTCCATATTGAGGTATGGAGTTATATTTTGGGGAAACTCTACTAATAAGGAAATCATTTTTAGGTCGCAAAAAGGTGTATTAGTATTTTATTAAATATAACATTTTAAGTCTCCCTTCCTTATTCATTTATGAAGTAGCAAATTTTATACGAACCAATCCTAGCCTATTTAAGAAACAATCAGACGTTTCTATTCGTAATCGACGGGATAATAATAAACTATGCGTACCAAGATCAACAACGGCATTGATGCGTAAAAGTATTTTTTGTTTAGCACCAATTATTTATAATAAAATCCCAAAACCTATTAGACAAATGCCGACTGCTCTGTTTAAAATAAATTTAAAAAAATATCTCACAGCCAAGTGCTGTTACACCATATCGGAATTTTTAAATGAACGCAATGAATTGAATTTCCTATAGTTACGACATTTTAACAATTTGACACCCGCATTTGTAAAAAAAAACTTTTTTTTATATTTCAATTAGCATTAGGAATATTTTATTTTTTTTAGTTTGCTGTGTAGAATCGTCATATTTTATCATATTTTCATTTTTTAATTTTTTTTATGGATTATTTATCCAAAAAAAAATGTTATTTTGTACGCTATAAATGGCAAAACATGCAGATCTACCTGTTATTTTAAGACCTTGCACATATATTATTTGATGTATACTCATGTTTTTACAATAAATATATTCTATTCTATTCTATATGGATGTATACACGGTACATATACCAAAACAACATTTTTTACAATTTTTGTCAGTCTGTCTGTCTGTTTGTTTGTTCCGGCTAATCTCTGAAATGGCTGGACCGATTTTGACGGGACTTTCACTGGCAGATAGCTGATATAACAAGGAGTAATTTAGGCTACTTTTATTTTAGAAAAATACCTGCGTTAATTTCCGACATCCACGCGGGCGAAGCCGCGGGCAAAAGCTAGTTTTTTATATAACTTTATGTAGGTGATCTTTATATAGGTGACCTAGATTTCCAGTCCATAAATACTAAACGCTAAACGGTACACTTTGATGTCCACTGACCGTCTGCTAAACTACTATAACCTAGTTAACCACTGTCGCATATAATGTGTATCGATAAGTACCAGGGACACAAGAAGTCGAGGCGTGGGCTGTGTAACCTATAATATAAAGTACAGTACCACAACATTGTGGAATGGTGAAAATATGGCTAAGTAAATCTTAGATTCGTTTGTTACTTGGCAATTTTTTTGAAGGAATTTATTTTGGTAATATTTTAGTTTATGTATTTGTTCATTTTCTTCTTTTATTACAATAATTTTGAGTGCGTATTTTCCTTCGACCATTTTATTAACTAAATGTCTGCATGTAAATCAAAGTAAACAAAACGCTTTTAAAAGTATGTTTTCACTTTTGAAATATAATAAAGTATTTAATCCAAATACACGCCAACATTAAACAGTAGATTAACTTTTTATTCTCAAACCTCAGTATTTTTCACAACCCGTCGGCTAACCGCCGAAAGGGTGCGTTACCGCGCAATGCCGCCGATTTCATTTCCGTTGGGAAATACGAGAGATAGCGGAATGGCGGGCGGCAGCTCTCTCATTATGTTTGTGACGAAAAAATTCGGATACACACACTGAAATATTTTATGGTTCAGCTTTTACATTGACCTTCAGAGTATCCGGGCGCGGCGGAAGGATTATGAATTCATGATTTTTGTCACATGTGTTGGCTCGTTATTTGAGTTTTTTGTTGGTTTATGAAATGAAAAGAATAAACTTAACGAATGAACTTAACAGGGAGAAAATTAATTATGGTGGGAGTTCAGAAAACAATGTTGGAGTACTAGGGCAGCATGACCACTTGAGAAAAATGTACACATTTGTCTTATAGTCAGTAGTCAGCCCGCTGTGAGAGGCACTTTGAGTGATTAATGAGTTCAGATGGCAAAGCTAGAACTTTATTTATATCTTATGTTCGAAGACTCGAAAGATCTGGCAAAACTGGGAATAATGTTTTATGGAGATCATTTCGCCGGCTTCCGTCTGTTAGGATATAAATCATAAATTCATACTATATACGTGGAAAGCTTCTGAGTAAGTAGTCTATAAATGTGTCATGATTTCCTAGTATCTGTTAACTATTACATTTTTATGCATGAATAGGAATCAGGCAATAAGTGTGGTTTTCAAGTTTAATAGTTTCAGTGATGGTATTTATAAGGCAGATGTGAGTGGAAACGGAGAGGACGCCCTAGGACTTATAGAGAACGTATTGGCTTTCATCAGAAAGTTCAAGTGCTTAATACTGGCAACCGTCGTGCGTCGTGTGGCAATGAAAGTAAATGAAGCAAATGGGGTAAGTAAGCATCGAAGCAGGTGGCGGTTCTGTAGTTCTTGCCTACTCCCATAGAAAAAAGGCGTATGTTTAAAAGTATGTATAATTATGTCAAAAGTATAATAGGAATTACTGTTGATTACATTTTCAATAGTTGCTCTAATTTGCCACATAAAACCTCCATCCTTACACGTAACATAAAACCTCCTTCCACAAAATAAAAAAAAGGCAAGGTGTGTTCCCCTTTCCGTTTGTCGCTAAATAAATAAGGGCTGAAAAAGAACAGGAAAAAACACGAAAAGCCCTCTGATTGTAAAACGTTAATTACGCTGAGTTGTTTGTACGTTAAACATTGCTAATTACGAGTCACCATATACGGGCAGTTCCACGGAAATAAAAGAAAATTAATTCAAAATTTGTTTAACGAACTTAAAGTTTAACACGTTTTGTTATTTTTTTAAGAAAGGAAATAAATTTTCAACGCAATGATGTTCTATGTTAAATTGTCATTAGGTAATCATTACCCTTTATGGACTCTTCAAGCGGAGTCGCCACATTGACCAATCCAGTGCTTCTTGCATTGTGATTATTTGTTTAAATCATATCTAAACTATTCATAAAGCTGAAGAGTTTGTTTGTTTGTTTGAACGGGCTAATCTCTGGACAAAAACCAACGGACGATCAAGACGCGTCCAAAGATAAACCATTCGTCAAATTATTATAAAGAGTTAAGAAAATATGAAAGAACAGATAAACGTACATAATAAATACCACCCACATTATCATTTGAGCCGAAGGACGTCCACAGTTGGAGATAGGCCTCCTTCAATTTGGGGGATGCGGGTTGATGCGGGTTGGCGGCTGCAGTATGGTAGTAAAATGCATAGAGAACGTTGCTGCCCGTTTTCTAGTAAGTCTCTTAGTCGCCTTTTAAGACAGTGGGTGTGAGATACCGTGACCCTGGCACATGGGCAACTGATGGAACACGGGTGGGTTTTAGTCAGTAAAAGTCTGACACGCCCTCCCGCTCCGCCCAGAGCGGGAGAAGTCATTTGATGATTTCCCATGCAAAAAAAAAAAGACAGTGGGTGTTGGTGAAAAGGGATGGTGCTATTCTTTACGTCTGGCACCACACGACACACAGCATGGAATAGTATGTACTATTTATATATCTTATTTCCTAGAGCAGGACTAATGGTGATGCTTGGCATAAAACATCGAACTGCGTACATTGATATAAAACCCGATAAATCAGTAAGTAGGAATATAAAAAATATGTGTAAACGAAGGAATGGATGGAAATAAAAACCGTTATCGTTTTATGGCCAGTGGCTCGGAAATCACACCGATGTCGATGTGACGAAAGGTGATAAATTCTCTTGCTTATCAGTTATCAGAAGTATGCCTGATGATTGCATTTTTTATAGGACTTTCAGGGTGTATAAGTGAAGGTTTTTCAGTTCAGGATCCTTACTGTCTTGTCCTTATCCCAATTTATTTGGGGTCGGCGCAACATATTTTTCTTTCAAACTTCTCTTAGTAGTCAACCCTTTCAAACCATATCAAATTTCAGGATGGAATTTTCTTGGAAAACGAGGTACTCGGTAATTAGGTACGTAAATTCAATTGCAATCGTATCGTAGGTGGGTATAATCGTAATCAAACTCTGCCATTTCAGATTAGACGTTTGTAAATAATTGGATAAGTTGAGCTAAACTTTTATTTACCTGTTTGTCGTAATCATCATCACCATTTTAGCCGAAAGACGTCCACTGTTGGACATAGGCTTCTCCCAAGACAGGGGTTTGTCATAATCGCCATGGTTGGCTGACGGGTTGGCAATCGCAACATGGGCAACAGCGTACTCCATGGTATGGAGCACGCTGTTGTCCGTTTTCTAGTGGTTGTCCGTTGTGGTTTCTACGACACCCCCTGGAATTTATTCTAATGTATTAAGTCAAATAGGTAAAAAATCAGGAATATGAATAACACATTACAAATGAACTGACCCTATGAAAAACTCTAAAGGATGACATTAAATAACATTACACCTGTTATCCCCGCAGGATTGGGCAGAAGTGTTCCTATAGTACAAGTTCATTTCGTCAGTTATGTTTAACATCTAATAGAGACGCCTACAGTCATCAATTAGACACAATCCCAGACTACGAGCTGCCACTGAAAAAATCCTGATAGAAAACTCAATAAATCAGCCTATATTGTTCTCACTGTTGGAACACAGGCCTCCTCTAGGTGAGTGGGAGTGGGCCTTGATCTACTACGCGGGCCTAGTGCGGGTTGGTAGATGTCAAATGTCTTAAAATTATTGGTTCTTGAATATACCCGTTTCCTCACGATGTTTTCCTTCACCGTTTTGAGAATTTACTTTGACACTTTACTCGAACAATATTATGTAGCCTAATATACTAGCTACTAAACTCCTCCGCAATGTACCACAAGCTTTCATCTAATAGTTTCCTCAAGATTCAAACTCAACGTCACAGTAACGCAAGTGGTTTTATAGTGTGGCAACACGTGGCATGTGAACAGTGAATCGCTTGCAGAAGCACCACAAGATTGTACCCACACGAGAACGTGCTTATATAATAACGTACTTGTATGAGTGCATAGTTAAGTAGTTCCAAGCAGTGACCTGATTAATTGATTATTTAATTTAATGCGTAACCAGAATTTACGGGAAATCGTGACGGCCTCAGAAATGCTCTAAGCAGGTGTAAACAACGGCGCTTAAAAAGGGACCCGTAAAATGAAGTTGATTATTATACCAGGCTGTCATTAAATAAAGAAGAGAAATAGGACAGTTCGGGGGAATATTTCTCAATGAAATAAATAGTTAGTTATAGTTATGACAGAGCACAGAGCAACGACCTATAGAAATAATATTATTTGTTGAATTGTAAGGGTCGGTTCACATCTGATGGAAGATGCGTTAGCGTATCATCGGTCGCGTCTATTCGGTCAAATAGTGTGTTTTCATATCTGACGGAAGATGCGTCGGGCGTAATTTTGCTTTTCCGTGATAAATCGTTCTGTATCAAACATTTTCAATGCAAGAAAACTTCGAACGGTCAGTACACAAATATCTCCGCAGATGTTACGTCTAGTCTGAATGCATCAGTCAATATACGCGTGGCACGACGGTGCCGCCCTTTACGTCGGCCGACAATGCGTTGACGGAAACGGAACAGACGCTGTACGCTCGACGCACTAACGCATCATCGGTTAAGTGTGAAAGGTTGAATGTTTTCTCATATAATTGTCTGTTCTGGCGTTACGCGACCGATGATACGCAACGCATCTTCCGTCAGATGTGAACCGACCCTATGCATCCAGAAATATGTAGTCTCATAATAAAACATAACCTTCCAAAAAATATGTTCATAAAAATCGTTTTGATTTACGAGCAAGTACGCCTTGTATTAAAAATGTGGTTTCAACATCTGCGCCGCCCTGTAACCCTGGTACCCACGTTATGAAACAATACTTTTTAAGCATTCAGCGTTCAACCAGGTTTTAGTATTTTTACCTACCTGTAACGAATATGTAATGCTATGTACCTTTTACTGTTTTTTCTCTCTGCTGTTTCTATACTATTTATTCACTGATACACGAAAGTCATTGGTAAGTAAAATGTTTGTTTTTTAGGATTTGACTTTTTGCATTTCCCGGACCTATGTCAGAAAGCGAGAGCTGCCTAGGTTTACTGAAATCGAATTTATTAACTGTTTAATCACCTAGCTAAATAATTACCACATAACATATAAAATACCACGCCTGTAATATCCGAAGGCTTAGTTAGGCAGAGGTTTAGTTAGGTACCGTTTAGTATAGATATCCAGATTATTAAATCGTTCGTATTTTGACTAGCCAAAAAATAGTGGATAATGTTCTAACATGTGATTGAACTAACGGCTAACTGGTCCGTTAACGTAAAACAACGGGGGGCAGATAGATCCGTCGCGGATTTGTTGGAAAAAGTTACCGTGGTCCTGGCACAGGCAACTGAAGGAACACGGGTGGATTTTAGTCAGTAAAAGTGTGACACGCCCTCCAGCTCCTGCGGGAGACGTCATTTGCTGATTTCGCACCCAAAAAAGAGCAGATGGATTTAAAATGCCTCATTCTCAATACCATGCATCTAATCGCTACGAGTATAATATCGATTGTTATTTTATCTGTGGTAGATAACATTTAACGAGTTCGCGCGTGTTTCCAAAACGATTAAATTAATAGCACATGACAGGTATCCGCAAATTGGAGAAGTCCTTAGAGACATCTAAAACGGGTTCATAGATTAAAAAGATGTCCATTTGATTACTTTTTTAATGTTGAATGGCACTGTGTTTCTCACTTTTATAGGTATCAAAAAGAACCTAAACGACGAATTTGTACGAAAACGTTATCAAGGCAGCTTTTATGATTACACATTGATAGATATTTCTTCTTCTCTTTCTATGTGTTCTTTAGATTAATGTTGAGTCCCAGTTCTTCTGCTTACCGAATATGTAACCATAAGCCCCAACTTACCTGCAAAAAAGACAAACAAATAGGTAAGTAAAATTGTGTTGAACAAACTAACCACATCCTAAATACACGTAATAATTAAACCAAAACACGAAACGATCCACGTAAACAAACTCTAGCTACTAGGAAATAATTATGGTGAAGAGTAGAAATTCACTTGTATGTTACACAGGTAAGCACTCGGATACGTTGGAAGTACGGAGTGCATTTCAGAATCTGTAAGTATTAACATAATGAAGGTGTCTCAGTCTGCGAGTACAAGAAACTTCGTGGATAGGTATGTTTTCCTAGTAGCGAGCATGAATAATTGATTAATCTAGTCTGTACTTTTGTGTGCTCATCAAAAATAATCGTATGAATTCGGTAGGTCGTATCGTATGAATTATAGAGTAACAAAACTTGAGGAGGTAGCATATACTCGTAACTTCTGTTTTTTTTAAACTTTTTAGTGCGCCTCTGTCTCTGTCACCAGAGACAGAGACAATTTCTTTCTTTTACACTAAATAGCAGTGCACATTTTAGTATTTATAATATTATAAAATAAAACGATGTATAAAATAAGTATAATTATGAAGCAGACATGTTATTTAAAAGTTTTCTTTTGCATCATATATAATTTGGTCTACTCTTCTCGCCATCAAAATGACAGAAGAGTCGAGGATAATCTCGTGTTGAATTGTCATAATTAGACATACCTTTTTTTTGGATGGGAAATCATCAAATAACGTCACCCGCTCTGGGTTGAGAGGAAGGGCGTGTCAGAAGCGGAAGGGCGTGTCAGAAAAAAATATGGCTTTCGTACCATGTTAGTTTTGTTAAGAAAACATCAAGTTTTATAGCTAAGGTACCATGTTAGGTTTTTTAAGAATCAGAATCAGAATCATTATTTACTTATTTGTCAAACATAGGTTATTACGTTATAGGATCTTATGGTAAATAGTGTTAAGTGCTCTATGTTTTGTCAGCTAAGACATACAAATATTTGTGTTATACATTTTTGAATAATTATTATACATGAAAAAATAAAGAAAGAAATGTAATTACAATATTAATAAATAAAACAAAAAAAAAAGAAAACATCAAGTTTGACAGGACGACTCGAGTAGTTACGTAAGTAAGAAAACGAGAAAAAAAAAAGTGTCTTATATAGACTCAACGAGACGAAGCGAGGGTGAGCAGGTACCTAGTTAATTGTAACATCTCATCTTAGCCCTGTGGTACTGTTCTAGGTGGACTATGAAATCGTTAGTAAGTTATCTTTAGACCAAATTCATATTGGCCATAAAAACATTTATAAGTTCATAATTGTACTTTCTTCTAGGTCAAAGTTTAAGTCTTAAAAATTAATGTTCATAGGAAACTACGAGAAAACGGATTTTATCGCAGACGTAAAATATAGATTTTACCGCTTTGTGAACTTTTGGAGCGGTCAGCAGAATTAACTGAAAACGAGGTGCAACTGAAAACTTCTCACTGCAGAAAACTTTTCTGCTTATTTTTTTACTTTTGAGCGACTCGAACTTCTTAATTTTTTTGGAGTAGCTATATGAACTTTATAATAAAATCGTGTACTTAGCTATATATGTTTATTTGTTCACTGTTCGTTGTAGATAACACATCTGATTATACCGCAAGGTGTTGTCAAAATAGAACGTACGTGATTAGGCGTAATTTTACCTAATTTACATAAAGCAATTGAATATTTATATTACCTCTGTATGCAAATAGCCGTAATTCCAATGTTTGTTATCCAGGTAGCAGAATGTGTCATGTAATACGGAATGGTAGAATTACCAGGGTGACATGAAAACGGACTGGTATTCATTTGCATTTCATGAACGGTCGGCCACGCTCTCGCATTGTTGAACTCCTATTACTCTGTGAGCCAATTATCATTACAATTCAACATTTGTTTCCACTTTTTGAATAAATTGATGAGAGTTTTGAGCCTTGGCAATTAAAAAAGGTTATCGTTTACAATAAGGTCACCCGTAAAATTATTTGGATTTATTTTGTATTTGGGTGCTAAGTTAAGGTCTGAGCCAAACAAATAAGTTCAAACGAATGAATGAGTAAATTCTTCATTCATTCGCCCATCGCTTCAAATTCTTTTTGTGTAACAGGGAAAAGGCATTGGGATAGAGCAGTCGTTTTGTCTAAGCTAAAATATCAAGATGTTTTCGATATTTGGTTCTATGCTTGTTCAGTTTAAACCCACCTTCAGATGATGACTATTCAAAAACTATTAATTTAAACGATTTCTTTAATTTTCTTATAAATTAGTAACTGTTGCACAATGCAATAATAGATCGGCTCTACTAAAAGCAACTTTCTAAAACACTTAAAACAAAAGTTAAACTCGTTTTCCAAACACCATAAAAAAATTGAAAACTAAAATAACGACTTCCAAAAAAAAACACCATAAATTGGAAAATTCTATATTAAGGTTATAAAGCTGAAGAGTTTGTTTGTTTGGTTGAACGCGATAATCTCAGGAACTACTGGTCCGAATTGAAAAATTATTTTTGTGTTGGGTAGCCTATTTATTGAAGGCTATAGGCTATATAACATCACGCTACAATCAAAAGGAGCGGAGCAGCAACGAAAAATGGACAAAATCTGGCAGGCAATTTGATGCGACGGGAAGGGTCAGGGGAGCAAAAATTTGACGCGGACGAAGTCGCAGGCAGAAGCTAGTATTTAATATTTTGGAAGTCGGTATCAAAACACGAGAATAAAAAACCAAAGACACTGACTTATTTTTTACTTTGTAGCGCTTTATTAAAGTCAGCAGTTTTGTTATTATTTAACAAGTATTTTTTTACGTTTCAGTTTTTAGTTGTGGTACCTACCCCATACAAATTCGTGTAACTTAATTTAGTAAATACCAGTGAGAGGACATTATTATAACAACATCAACATAAACAAATTATTAGAAAAAAATATTATTGAAACTAATTCAAAATCCAGAATATGACCAAATTAATATGACACCACTCGGAGACAATACACAGTTAAAAAAAAAATTGAAGGCAATATATGATGGAGTTCTGTGGTAACAAAATTTGAAAAAGAAATACATCAGAATTGGGAACCTCCTCTTTTTTTTGAAGTAGGTACAAAAAAAACCGGTATCACTGAAGAAATCATTGACACCCGAACCACAAATCCTTATGACGCACCTAACACTCTCTTAGAATCATCTGACAAGCCTTTTTCTATGTTTGGGTCCGCTTCCAGTCTAACCGGATAGACCTGAATACGAGTATTTTACATGGAGCGACTGCCTACGTGCACCTTAATTGTGAAACGCACAATTTATCAGAATCTGAATGGGATTGAAGATTATTTCTACACCATTGCGTCATTTGTTCGAATAAATTGTAGCTCAGCAACGTAAATAACGCAATGAATGTTGTTTAACTATGAATATTAAACCAATTCCTACCGATAGAAAGTTCCGCAATTACCCCTCTGACCTCCATAACTCAGTTACTGGGTAACACGATACTCCTTGGTGAGACTAGTTTTTAGAGTTTCGGGCTGCTCACGTGACGAGTTGACGACCCGTACCTAACGACAGTGAAAGATTCACGTATGCCATCCAGGACTAACTGCTTGACGTGTTTTCTCTCTAGCTAACCTTATATGTCTTAGCATTTTCATAACACTATGTTTATTTAGTAATTCTTGTTGTAATTTGGGCCATAAAGGAAATAGAAGTGTGCATACATTTCTATTATCAAAATAAGATTTAACAAGTTTGTTTACCGTCTTATTAAAAATAAACTGTACCTTATTATTCTTCCGCTCGGAAGACAACTCTGGATTTCTCGAAACCAACTATGAACAGTTAAACTTAATACTCGTACCGTACCACGATCGTTGCTTTTATCACATGCATATTTTTATAAATGCTAATTTTGTAATTATTTATAGATAATCTTGTCTTGATAACAGCGTAATTAACATCGTACTGACATACCGGTGATAGTATTATCGAGAATCAATATCGTTAACATGATACGTATGTACATAAGCACGATATCTTTGCAATTATGCGATCCTGGTACCGTGGGTTATAATGGTATGCAAAAAAACCTGTAAAATACGACGGAGGATAAAAAGCATCTATTTTTTTTTATTCATGAATTTCCCGTAAGTAATATTTACATATTCCGCGTGTTGCCGGACGTAATGAATAGTACCATCCCATTTCTTCTCGTGGGTATCGTAGAAGGCGATTAAATGACTTACTAGAGAATGGGCAGCAGCGTTCTCTATGCATCTATCTTACCACCATACTGCGATCGGCAACCCGCCAGCCAAGTGTGGCGATTATAGCAAACCCTCCCTTTGGGGGTGGCTTATGTCCACAATTGGACGTCATTCGACTGAAATTATGAATGAATATATACCTTAACATGCACGTAATAATATTGTAGTTTTCGAACAATATGCATGGAAGAAATAAAAACTTACAAATTAAAAGAATTAACTTCGTAGATGTGTACAATATAATATACTTACACAAGTTATCAAAGTAAAGATTTCTTTAAAAAGCTGAGCGTCTTTGCATCGTATGCCTTTTCATTCGACAGCCAAGCGCGTCCTTAGTATATGTAAAATTCAATGCGATTTGCTGACATTCGGAATTGCGTCGCTAAGTGTGCCATAAATAAGTACGAGTAGCAATCGTTTTTCGTTCATGTTTATATTTTTAATATACGAGACAGTTAACTTGCATATACCTGTATAGCCTTGCAATATTTTCAAAACTATTTTGGGGTCGGCGTCCAGTCAAATCGGATGTAACTGAATACTAGTATTTTACATGAAGCGAAAAGAAAAATTATCGCTATCGTGACAAAAATGCTGTTTCTATTTCCATTCTTTTAACGTTTATTTTATAACGTGAACGGTTTTTCTCCATTCCATTTATCCAGTAATGTAGAAGTAATTTACTTTTCCAGGTATCAGAAGCATTTCTCTAATAAAAAACACTCTTTGAATGTTCCGAGCAGTGGAATAGCAAAAAAAAAACACAAGCTAATTAGGTAACTCAAATAAAAACTTGTCAGTCTTTGAACACTACCTGTGCTTCGCTCGCAAATAAAAAAACATAAACTAAAGGCGTGTGCACACATTAAAAAGCGATGACGGTCTATGTTCGGTGAGGTGTCCCGCACACGCTCCGGCAGATAATCGCGTTTGATCAGCGCTCATGCGTGATAACCGGCGGTGAGCGCACGCCTTTATACCTCAGTTTATTTTTATACAAGGTAACGTGCGTATGGTAATGTACATTATTTGAATAAGGAAACACTAGATTTAATCCTGTAGTAAGTAGCAGTAAAGACACATTAAACTGTTGGACTCGAAATTGGAAATGTTCAGGTTCAATAAGTAATTATAATGGTTGGAAAATTGAGAACAAAGTTGTGTGCAGCTAAACCGAAGAAGAAAATAACTTTAAAGTCCGTACAACGTCTAGATGTCGCCAGCAGGTTAGTTAATATCTAAAATAGTTTATTATCCCTGGTAGTTTAGTCATAATTACGATAGTTTTAGATGAAAACAAATTAACTCAAAAAATAAAGGGCCAAACCCATCCCATTAATTACGTTATACAAACATTCAATTATCTGAATCTTATTATTATTACCTTTAATCCAGAAAAAATATTGCGTTGCATCGAATCTATCAGCGACCAAGTACTAAGACTACATAAGATTGCCATAGGTGTTCTGACTCGTGCCAATCTAACCTCACCTGGAATGAACACCGTCCTTGTGAAGGGTCCGAAGTAAATAATTATGAGAATATAAAATTATTGGTCCAAATTTTCGAATGTCATCAATGCAATTAAACTGATGCCTTTAACACCGACCATAGTTGGATAATTGAAGTTGCTTCTTTTATTTTCTAACAGCCTGGTACGTTTGAATAAAGAAAACATGAGAATAATTACTAAGCTGCGATTTTTATGAACCAAAAAGAAATTATTAAAGAGCAAGGGCGTAGTATAGAATTACCAATTACGTTCTCGTTGTAATAATATTATTTTTATTATTGTTGCCTGGCTGGCTAGAACTGCCATTTTTTTTATTTCGGGCACCCAGACGAATTCGATTTCGATATTCGGATCGCTAAAGTGATTAATCAGAAAAATGTGATCAATCACAATTCACGAGCTGTCCATCCATGGCAAATACATATTTATACACAAGTAGGAATGTACTTCTTTATTAATATGTAAATTGAAATCCGTTCCGTTAAAAATTAAACAATATATCATTTTTATTACGCAATCAAGAGGATATCTACATCGTTAATTTCTTTTAGCGTGTCTGATGTCAAGCAACGAAAGAAATAATTTCTTTGTCTGTATAGGAACTGTGAACTGTTGTTTTAGGAATGAAGAAACCAGAAATTAAATGGTTTATTCTGTAAATAGGAATTACATTTACATGCCATATAGAAGAAGGCATGGTGAAACTCAGTCAGGGGTCAAAATCTCTTTTAAAGTCGAAACACAACCCTGGTCAGATTACTTGAGGACCATATAGATTAGGGTCTGAAATGGTCTGAGATACCGTGACCCCGGCACACGGGCAACTGATGGAACACGGGTGGGTTTTAGTCAGTAAAAGTCTGACACGCCCTCCCGCTCCACCCAGAGCGGGAGAAGTCAATTGATGATTTCCCATCCTGAAAAAAAAATGGTCTTTGGGGAAAGACACAGATTCGAAGGGACCTGTTAGTGCAAGCGTTTGTCAGGGGATCCTGCCGTTTTGCCGAAAAGATTTTGTCAAATTTTCATTACCCAAACAAATTTTAGCAACCTTTTTTTATACCAATGTAATATTTGGAATAATTTTAGTACGCCCATTTTCATTTGGTCAAATGTTTACTTGGCAGATTGTTACTAAGGATAATGTCATTAAGGCTTTTGGTCTTTAATCTAATGATTTATTACAGCAAACAATATTAAGACAATAAACGTTTAGTCAAATGATTTGTTATGACAAAAAAATATAAAGGCAAAAATAAGATTTTTTTGGGAATTCTATAATTAAAAATACAATTTTTATTTTAATGTAGGTAATCATTTATTAACGCGAGTACAAAATAGCAAAAGCTAGTACAAAATATTTGTAACTTACAATTTTAAATTTAAATACTATAAAAAAAAAAAAAAAATACTTTATTTCAGACATTAATAGTCCATAGGTTGTTTAGTGATGGTAGTAACAGAAAGTACTTAAAGCCTATATTAGTATTGTTAGTAAGGACACAAAATACAATTAAATTGAGTAAACCCGCCTTCAAGGCTCAGTGTGGAAGCTCCATAAGTACGTCAAAGGCAAGACGTAAAGTGGTGACATTATTTACTTATACATACCTATAGCTACTTCCACCCAGTGCCGTTGTATAGGACAGTCTGGCCTGTTAGCAATCATATTCAGGATGCTGTTCCGAGTGTTACGTAAGCGCTGTAGCAAGGAAGCCGCTTTTTTACGCATGATAGCGTGAAAACCATCTGCGCGAGCTTCGGCAAACATGCCCGAAGCAAAAAAAAAATAAAAATAAAAAAAAAAAAACCAAAAAAAAATCAAAAAAAAAAAAAAAAAACAAATCAAATCAAAAAAAAAAAAAAAACAAAATCACCTAAATTTGAATGTTATAAAGTCATATGTCCTAAGTATTGTATTATATAAAGTGTATTATGCCGAATGTTCATTTATAATAAAATCATTAGCAGTAAAAATTGCTACAAGTTAGGTTTTAGTGACAGAAACGAATCGCTGTAAATCCGACTCCACGTAGTCTTGTCTGCCCTACCCCTAGAGTGCAATTTAAAATCGCGTAGGCGCGGAGGGGCGAGGCGGCCCGCGAGCTGAGGAGCAGGTGGTTGTAAGTGTGAGCGTAAAACCATCTGCGACGATAAGCTCGCGTGGGATCGCCGGAGCCACGCAGCGCCGGAGCCGTGACAGAAACCATGCCTGCTGCATGATGCATGCTCGCTTGCATATTGCATGCTTGCTTGCATGCTCGATTGCATGCTGCTTGCCTGCTTGAATGCATGCTTGCTTGCATGCTACATGATGCATGCTTGCTTGCATGCTCGATTGCATGTTGCTTGCTTGCTTGCATGCATGCTGCATGCATGGTTGTTTGCATGTTTCTTAGAGGGAAATAAAATCACATGTTCAAAATCACCTGATTTATTGAGTGATAATACATACAGCGCCATGTCAGACCTTGATAAATGCCTTATTGCTTCTGCATCTTTACTATTGATGTCATTGGCAATCGACTAAACAGAAATGGTAAGTTTAAAGTTGACGTCACCAAATATTTGGCTTATTTAATTTTCCGTAAAATATGTTATACCAACTGAAATATTTGACTAGATAAAAAATGGTAAAAGTACTAGTTAGTTATTGTTCAAACGTTCACTTGCCAAACATAGGTTTTCGTAACAATTATTTGTAAAGAGATTTTTTGGTAAGTAATAATTTGGCAAATGAAATTATGCGAAAATTTGTTTGGGAAGTGATAATTTGGCAATTTCTTTTCGGTAAAACAAGGGAGACCCGTTTGTCAGTAATCGTGTAGCTCAACTTGGAAAGTCAGGAATTCAACGACTCGACGTACAATAGCTAAGATACCTACAGAGTGAGAAAGGATATTTGGTAAGGCAGCTTAAAGTCCTGAGGAAACTGTCACGAGCATTTTTAAAACCAACAGAGAAATATAACCTACATAATCCTCACATTCCCAGAAATTAAAGTCATTTAGCGACTAATACGACTTAAAAGGAACCTTAAAAATCCAGTTGAAAGTATAAAAAATGACAGAATTTAACTTAGCCATACAGATCCGAACTTATAAGTAAAAGCTATGCAAGTGTGCAACTCCCACAAATTGCAAGTCTCGTACTTTTATAAGTTAGACACGTCTCAAGTAAAAATACTACGAACACTACGACAGTTTCGCTCGGTACGCCGTTAGTCGTATTGTTGTCGTGTTACTAACTTTATAAGTTTCTGGAATGCTCCATGTCTTTAAAGTTTTATACGTGAAGTCATGAATGTAAAATGTTGAAACTTGAGCAGATGAATTTTAGCAGTATTCATTTTTATGAAATTGTTTTCCCTGTAAGTTTTACATATTTCATCTATACATATGTCCTATGCATTTTGCTTACATTATCCTTCATTAGAGGTGTATCTGTCACCGTGATATTGTAAATATCGTAAGATTATATAATCTATCTCGCGAGATTGTTATCCGTCGACAGATTGTGAATCCTAACATACTGCTTACAATTTAACGCATTATTTTACGTTAGATTACAATCCATCGAAGGGAAACCGTTAAATTATGTAAACACTATATTATGCACATTAGAAGTGAGGTAGCTGTCACTAATGTCAACTGTCAGTTTACCACAAATGGCGGGAAACAGTGGAAAGTGAAGCGTGTCTGCACAAGAGGCTTGGTGTGGTGATGAGGCAGTGTAGTGTAGAGATATACTCAACTCTAATACCGGGTCAACAAGATTCTATAAAGGGTCTTGTCTGAACTGAGTATTTTGTAGAAGACAAATACTTTTTACTAAAACTAAATACTTTACCTTAAAATAATCAGCCTATATTGTTCCCACTGCTGGGACACAGGCTTCCTCACGGTGAGAGGGAGTGGGCCGTAATCTGCCACGCGAACCTGGTGCGGGTTGGTAGACGTCACGTGTAATATTTTTTTTTAGGCCATTCCAGTTTCCTCACGATATTTTCGTTCACCATTTTGAGAGCAGTGGTGATGAAATTAGTTATGCAAAGTAATGCGCTTGCCTAGGTTCGAACTACGACCCAACCTGCAACTCCGCAGTGAAGGTCGTACCACTGAGCCACTGGTGACCCTTGAAGCAACATGAATAAACAATCTCATAAATAAAAAAAACCGGCCAAGTGCGAGTCGGACTCGCTCACCGAGGGTTTCGTACAAACCTGTAGGTATTCTCGGTTTAAAAATAAATGTTTTTTTTTTTTTAATTTTATATTTCAGTTGATTGAATGTAAGGTAAATTGCGTTATACGATTTATGACGTTTTAAAAAAAAACTACTCTCTCGATCTCGTTCAAACCAATTTTCGGTGGTAGTTTACATGGTAATGTACAATACATCATATATATAAAAAAATGATACTAGAAACCTGAATACCATTTTTGAAGACCTATTCATAGATACCCCACACGTATGGGTATGATGAAAAAAAAAAAAATTGAGTTTCAGTTCTAAGTATGGGGAACCCCAATTTTTTTTTCTATTTTAGTGTAAAAATCTTGATGTGGTTCACAGAATATATCTACCTACCAAGTTTCAACAGCATAGCTCTTATAGTTTCGGAGAAAAGTGGCTGTGACATACGGACGGACGGACAGACAGACAGACAGACAGACGGACAGACAGACAGACAGATATGACGAATCTATAAGGGTTCCGTTTTTTGCCATTTGGCAACGGAACCCTAAAAACAACTTTATGAAATGGATCAGGCGCCATGACAAGCAGTAGAAACCTATTAATTTTTAAAATATGCAAACGATTCCTCGTTCATTTTTTATTCGTCCATTTCGCCGTGATATTAATGCACGTAATACCTCCTATACATGTATGCTGTGTTGCTGTATCATCATGGATGCAAATTTCAATCAGTTTGGACGTTGATTGCCAATAATCTGGCTGAATTGTGCTCGATGCATCGGTGGGATACGTCTTGATATCCATTAATATCCGCAATCTGTAACCGATGAGCAATCCGGATATGTATTTGTGTTGGTATTCCAATTCTGATGTTTTCGGACGCAAAAATATATCAGCAGAATTTTATCGTGCACTAGATTATCAACTCTCGGTGTTCAACCGAGAGTTGTGAATCCAGTAGAGTGCATCCCAGTTAGTCGAAAAAACACACTGTTCGATGTGAACTGTCGTCGCTAAGAAGTGCATTAAAGATTAAGTGCGCGAATAATTCCCGCTGCGATTTTTTACGTTCGTGTGAGAATGTCGACTTATGAAGCAATGTTATTGATATGATTGTTTTTCACGATCACGATCTGCACTCTTATTGCGTATCACACTATTAATCAGAATCTGGTAATTTAGAAGGTTATTAATCCACTCTTTCATAATTATGTTCGAAAAAAAAAACTGCTTAACAACTTAACTTACGCCATCAATATAATATAATAATATAATATAATATTCCACAACTATCACACAACGCCATCTAGTCCCAAGCTAAGCAGAGCTTGTGTTATGGGTACTAGACAACTGATAAACATACTTATATATTTCTAAATACATACATATTATAGATAAATTACACCCAGACACAGAACAAATGATCGTGCTCATCACACAAACATTTGTCCTGGGTGGGAATCGAACCCACGACCTCCGGCATAGCAGTCAGGGTCACTAACCACTAGACCAACAGGCCTGGCTGGCTGGGCAACTGTCGAAATGAAAGCGATTCCTACTGTTAGTGTATTACGCAATACCCCTCTGTTCTTTTAAAATGTCACCGTGAAGACGAAAGTGAACTTAGTTTGGAGTGGAGGTCAACTCCATCTGATACTATGGATTAGCACTATAGAGAACTCACTTGACCTTAGTTTTCATGCGGAATTTTTAAAGAAAATATCGGCGAAACGTAATGTTTCGAGAATTGATATTAAAAACAATTGAGTATGTACAGTTGATTAAAACTGGTGCAGAAGTTAAGTTTAAGTTTAGAAACATAGTTCCAACCTACCGTAATCCATTAGTTTATTGACAAATTTAATTTAAAAAGACTACTTTTATTCATTTATTATATTCTAAAAATACGCGTTAGCGACGAAAATATTGTTCTGGAGAGTTCAGAAAACGCCAAATAGTCTCACATTCGTTCTAGCGAGGCAGCTCGTTTCTATATGAAACAACAAAATCTATAATATTTTTTTCAACTACAGATGTATTTAAAGACAAATATTTAACGTTTTTGAAAATGCCTAATTCCTGTTTAACCCGACCAACAATTACCTACTTTTCATCGTAGCGTTTAGTAATTACATATCTATGAAAAGGTTCTGTAGGCAATTTAAGTTGGAGATAAGCTTGTAAAACAACACGTAGAAATGTGCACATCATTTAAAGTGCATCTAAAACATATTTCCATAAAACCGCACTATCATTGTTCATGTTCCTTTCATCCTATTGATATGCTCTTTTTCCAGCAATTTATCGAGTTGTGCAATTTCCCATGACGCCCTCTAGCAGCTGTCACTGACAGATCGCGCATTTCTAGTGATTCAGATGCGACCATCTGCGATGTGTGGTGCCCTGGTACCCGATCTTATTCAGCACAATGGAAATATGCTCTTAAAGTTTGACTTGAATTTTTGCTCGTTGGTTTTTATTATGCTGGTATTTTATTAGAGACCCATAATGATGGAAAAATCAGTTGGAAACCAAATGCGAGTTCGTAATAGCATGATTATGCAAGATATATATAACCAAAGACATCAAAAGTGTACGTATGATTTTCCACCTTTCACCAAAATACATACCCTAAACAATAGTTTTAATATCAGTGAACCACAAATCATTTTCATATCGAAACTACTAAACAACATCGAATGATTAATTAATAAATCGGTAACCATTCAGTTTAATTGAACATTCACAACGACTATTTGATGGATTAAAAGTTAATACCTTATTATTATTTTCTTTTTATTTTTTTTTTTCAGGATGGGAAATCATCAAATGACTTCTCCCGCTCTGGGCGGAGCGGGAGGGCGTGTCAGACTTTTACTGACTAAAACCCACCCGTGCTCCATCAGTTGCCCATGTGCCAGGGTCACGATATCTCTTTCGAACAATCACGCGACCCTGGCAGAAGTTAATACCTACTAGTTGTTTTCTGTTTGAATGCGTGAAAGCAATATTGCTGCTATAGTTTTTTTTTTATAGAACTTTTTGGCTACTGAGAAAAATGTACAGTTCTTCTAAATCTGTGGTTGGTTTTAAAGCGTCTAATGAAGTAAATGTCTAGAGAATATGTACACACGGCAACACATCAAGCTATTCATTTTCAGTTCAAGCTGATCCCTCAATATACTGAAATCCCATACAATGTGAGATCAGCTTACACTGGAAATGTATAGCTTGATGTGTAGCTGTGGGTACCAGCTTTCCGATTCTTTCAATAGACGTATTTTCTTCCTCGTTTCTGGTAACAAACTGCAATCAGTCTATTACAAGTCCGTCTGGCACCTCAAGAGCAAGGTTGTGTATGTGAAGGGAGCTTGGGGGAGGCCTATGTCCAGCAGTGGACGTCTTTCGCTGAAACGATGATGATGTGTGTATTGCTTATTAAAAGAAAATCGAGGTTCAAACAAAGACGAGTTTTTAACAACCATGGGAATCTTCCTCTGGGGTTTAAAATCACAACACCCTGTCTTTAAGGTTGTTTCCGAAGCTATTCGATGTCACTGAAGACGATATAATGTATTGCAATGGGTGATAGTTAAGTACATTTAATACAATTTTTTGTAGACTAGTCTTAAAAATACTTCCTTATTTCTTTTTTTCCTAGCTAAGCTATACCATACTATACCAAACAAAAATGTATTATTGTAACAAGGGTTATAACTAAAAACTAATTTAAAAATCTACTTAATTTTCTTTACGTTCATCAACAGCTGTGCGATAAAAAAAAACAGCAGTGTTGTTAAGTTTAACATCGAAGCGAACTCGCGAAGTCTAATAAAAAACCTTTCCATTTTCCACTTTGCTCCTCCTACTTTGTTATAGTGGCCGATAATGAGCTCTCTCACAATATTGAAGTAAGAACCGCTCGTCCACTCCAAATCTTCGTTTTAAGTTGTAAGATACCTAATTAAAATAAATTTCTTTAAGCTTTAGTAGTAATAAAGGAGGCTCTTAGGGTTATACAAAGGAGGTCGTAAAAAATGAGGTTCTAGTTCCGTTAGCGAAGCCGGAGCGGACTTAATCTTGTCATTTGTTTGTTGTTTATGGTTCTATCGTAATGCTAGATACACACGCAGTGACCGTAGTCGCTGGCAACTCGTTTGCGATTTCAAAATCTCATGTTCATACCATACACTGATTTATACATCGCTAGCGCTATGCGCCTATTTTATGAAACATGGCCAGAAACTGTGGATAAATAGTGGAGAATATGAAATCCGAATAGGTACTTCCAGCCTATCTAGATTCTAGAGGAAATTAGCTTGACAGATTACAACGCTAAAAAAATGCAGTATAAGATAGCAAGCTAATTACGTGTTGTTGCGACTGTAAAAATCACGTACATTTGCAACACCTTTTAATCCTTTTTTATTTATTTCTTTAAAACCCAAATGTAGATAATAAAAGTATTACCTAACTCTCTCTTTCTCTCTGATATCATTGTAAAATTTTCGTCTTCGTCGGTAACAATTTGTAGTGCATGTCCAAAATATCATTTAGAACCATGTATCAACGTATTCACGACTTTTATTTATTCAGTGCCGGCTCGGGTGACGTCATCAATCCCAATAAGAAACACAAATACTCCAGAGTTCGAAGGTTCACCGCTAATGGTCAGTCGATCACCTGATACCATTAATTACTGCTCTCCTAGTACTTTGATGACGCAATACTGATTTATTTCTGACTAATTGATTTTATTCGGGGCATAGCTGCGATAATCCGTACCATATTTTGCGGTAAAAAGTGGAGATCTTACGCAAAATATGGGATTGAAAAAAAAATTAACAGCCGTGTGATCCCAACATTATGCAGTAAAATATTGTACCGGCTGATCATCGCGGTATTACAGATAGAATCAAAGAGATAATAGAATGAAGAAAAGTTAGGTGTTATCCTCTCGATGTTATCCACATTTTAATCAATATATTGCACACACAGACAAACACATATTTAGTAATATGATGCAAAAACAGTTGACACCTGAGTGCAATATTCTTTAGTCAGATTACGACGATAACAGGAAAATTCAGACGCATCATTATCTCTGTGATAACCAGTTGTCGTACTATATCAACTAATAAACCTATGTATATTACACAAGAGCATCTTATGAGTCGACGTGAAGACGTGTAGTGTGTGTTGAATCATTCACAAAATGAGTTTCGATAATAAAACAGTGTTGATAACGGGCGGGAGTTCCGGCATTGGTGCTGCTACCGCAGTATTATTTGCTAAAGAAGGGGCTTCCGTGGTCATCGTAGGACGGAACGAAGCCAAGCTAAAGACTGTCACTGAACTCTGCCAGGAACACGGAGTCACACCTCTCGTCATCAAAGCAGATGTTTCTCAAGACAAAGCAGCAAGTGAAATTATCAAACAAACCATCGATAAGTATGGAAAACTCGACGTTCTAATCAACAATGCTGGTATTGTTTTCCCGGGAGGACTGCTTGACGGCGAACTGATGAAGACGTATGATAAAATCTTGGACACGAATTTGCGAGCAGTCGTTAACCTCACGAGCTTGGCAGTGCCTTATCTTGTACAAACAGGAGGAAATGTTATCAATATATCAAGTACTTTAGGAACACAAGCCAACCCATGGATGATGGCGTACTGCATATCCAAAGCTGGCTTAGAACATTTCTCCAAAACCGCTGCATTGGAACTGGCAAAGTCTGGAGTGAGAGTCAACATAGTGAGTCCTGGGGCTGTTGTGACTGATATTTTGGAAACTGCTGGAATGCCTAATATGTGGGAGGAATGGGGTAAAAACACACCTATGGGTAAAGTGGCTTACCCGGATGAAGTAGCAGACTTGATCATGTTTTTGGCAAGTAGCAAGGCGAAGAGTATTACTGGTGGAAACTTTACTATCGACAATGGTTCATTGCTTAACTGTGCCTAATATAATTTAAGTGTGTTTTTTTCTGTATCTCAACAATAAAATGCAATGTATTTTACGATGAGAACGTTGTATCTTATATGTTCTTGAATGCGCTGTTTCATTTTTCAACGTGGTCTTGATTGATCTTACTGATGTAAGTTAAATAAATTGTAATAAGATATCAGCAATGAAAACGAAATATACCTATGGAATTGGAAAAGAGTGCTGTTTTTTTACTCCGTTTACGTACTTTACAATGTTAACTTTGTGTCGCCTCTAATGAGTTTATTCTAGACATTTGTAGATAACGTTCACTTTTAGTAAAGTATCATTTGAGACTTCTGTCGTTAGTGTAGATAGTAAGTATTGGTAGGTAATAAGTATACCTACCTACATTAACTTAAAATAGATCATCAAAAATCGATAATTTATCTAAGTGAACAACATAACATAGATGAGAATATTTTCTTGTTTCTTACTTTTTAGAGCGTGATTTTCTGGTCGGTTTTAGTTTTTTAACTTATTAAGTAAGAAAAAATCCATATGTTTTTTAGGGGTTAGCTAACAATATATTTATACATACATACAATCACGCCTTTTTCCCATTGGTAATACATATACGCCGGTTGTAACAATATATTTGAAATGTGATAATTCCCCTTAGCCTTGCCCATTAGCCTTCTCATTTGAAACTCAATACGGCATCATTGAAAATTGAATGAATTTCTGTCCTCTAGAATATGGCCCCATATTCATGTAACATCACATAGCCTATAACCAGCGGACGACCAAGACGCTTCCAACGATACGTATATATGTCAAATTATGATAAGTAGTTTAGAAGTTATGAGTGAACAGATGAATATACACACATACATACCGTCACAATCATGACCCTTTTTTTTGCTTTGCTTCAGTCGGGTTAAAATAAATAATCAAAAAATCAATATGTAGTAAAGAAGACAACATAATTTTAGTAAATAAGATAACGCTTAATTTCATCACACTTTTGTGCCCTTTCTTTTTAGAGATAATATTGCTGTTTCTTTATAATTTATATTAGTTTTAAATACATTCAACAGATCTTATACTAACCTAATATTACGAAGCAGAATTTCATGAAACGTTTTGGTAAAATAAAATACCAAGGAGATCAATTTGTATTCATAAAAGTTTAAAGTCACACTCAGCGGGGACAACTTTAAAATTTAAATAAATTCAGTAGTAAAGTACTAGGAGGGCAGAGAAACGAAGGAATAGATTAACTCGACCGCTCTGGATATTAAGCTCCCCGGTACTTGGTAAAACGTTTGGGTGCTCTTAAAATGTATTCTGTGGCAATGCTATTGAGGTGTTTGTAAAGCTTTTTCAGTATTGTCATATACGGTACCTGCTAATTTACAACAAGCTGTAATTTATAAGGAAAAGTTACCTTTTATTAACATTGCCATGAATACCTACTAGAAATTCACATTTCTTGTTTTTTAAAAGGCGAGAAGTATTTTTTCCAAATATTTACATAATTAAAATCAGGAAACGCGTCAATCTACTGTTAAAAGAAGTATGCATTATCAACCTACTCCAATGTAGCTATTTGTATCTGCCTGCGACTTCATCTGCGTGAAATTTCTTGTTCACCCGACCCTCTCTGTGTCGCATCGTCTCGCCTGCCCGCGCTATAACGTGTTTTATTTAGCATTATTTCTGATTGTTTTCTTTCTTGCTCAGCTCTCAAGGGTTTTAGTGTGATGTTAAATTGCCTATAACCCTCCTTGAAAGTTGGACTATAAAATGAGTAGTCCACTTGCAAACCACGCTATGTTATTGAAGCAATTATTTGAGAAAATGTATAAAAATGTTTATCCTTGTAATTCATATTATAAAGGGTGCATTAATTTGCGTATTACTCAAGTGTAGGATCATGACAAATTCATTTATGTTAAGAAATGAAATCACACACGTTCATTAATAATCATTTAATTTGCATTTTAAAATTAAACATAGACAGTTTTGCAGTTGTATTCAATCAACATATGCAGTTTTGAAACAGTTTTATATTTAAACTTGTATCTATCTACTCTTAAGAACCTACAATTTTAATCTATTATAATTGTAGATTCTCAAGAGTACTCAAGCTAACTCTTATGTCTATTTCTTCACGTATTAAAGTTTCTTCACTATCAGTTTCTTCTACAATAGTTAGTTTTATTTTGTTCTTCTAGAAGAAAACTGTAAAAGTGCAGATGATCGTAAGAATCCCAATTTTCACAAGATAGCGGACTTTACACGAGTCACTACGCAACATAGTGATGTACCTACGAGACTTTTGAAAGTGGACTGTGGATCGACATAGCGAGTTTTGCAAGAGTATTGAGTTTTCTATTCCATTTTATTCTTTACTTATAGATTTTTGACAGATTATATTAAGCACAGACGTTACTATTTTAAATCATCAAACGATTGCTGTCATTAAAAAAAAAATGTATTTTCTTAACTTAGAGTGGTTTGCAAGTGGACTACTCAAATGCAAAAATGATTTTGTCAAATCTAACTGGAAGTTCCAGAGATAGTGCATTCAAACAAAGAAACGAAAAACTATCCAACAGTCATTTAATAATTAGTAACAACTATAGTACCAGTAGTAGTAGTAACTATAGTTATTAATAACATGACATTACTAATTTATAGGTAAGCAAAATACCACAAAAAGCATGAAAATAAAATGAACGGACGAAATACCTTCACAAAAATGTGCGGAGTCATGCTCAACCGAAAGGGTGAAGGGGCCGAGAGAGGTCCGAGTAAAAATGACAAACGAAATGTTTCGGACGTCGAAGGGAGGACGATAAAGTTTTGACAATGAAAACTGGGATAAAAACGAAAGGCGCAAACCAACAAGAATTTTTCTTTAAGCTCAATTCATGGATATTAAAAGTTTATCCTTGGAAAAAATCAAGATTTGTCCGCACATTATAATTTCAAACTTGCAAAGAATAAGCGACAAAAGGTATAAGCTTTCAATTTCTTGTCTCGAGTGTTACATATGAACGGATCCTTATTAGATTTGTTGTTGACAGCTTGGCAGTTGACAGCAGCAGTTAGTTGAAAGTTTGTTGACAAAAACGTTGCCTGGGACCTGGAGAAAGACATAGGCTACTTCTCATCCAACAATATCCTGTCACAGATCTCTGGGACTCTCCCTCCTGAAGCAGGGCAACTGCTCTTGCTGCAGTTTTCAGGTCATATGACGTCGAGAACTAGCCATAGTAATCACGAATAATACAGAAATTAAACAAAGTCCAAGAAAGCAACGCCTAACCACAAAACTTAGAGTCACACTGAGAACACAAGTGAGAAAATTTGTGCAATGTTGCACTTTTTCTGTCTACCCACTTGAATAAAACGCGTAAGTTGTCACTCGAAATATTAAAGACATTTCGAGTTGTCTTCAGGGAGAGTCCCAGAGATCTGTGACAGGATATTGTTGGATGAGAAGTAGCCTATGTCTTTCTCCAGGTCCCAGGCAACGTTTTTGTCAACAAACTTTCAACTAACTGCTGCTGTCAACTGCCAAGCTGTCAACAACAAATCTAATAAGGATCCGTTCATATGTTGTTGCGTGATTGAGTAACAAACATATTTTAGTATTTTTATCTCACGAAGGGATGGGCACTTTACTTGTGGTTATCAAGTGCATATACCACACACATACACGTTGTGAATGTTTGTGTTAGCAAAGGAGGTCACCTTAAATCAGAATTTGAATCTTTATGAATTTTCTTTGTTTTTGCTTTTTTTGCATTACATTTCGATAATCATTTAAGCCGAAACACGTCCACTGCTGGACATAGGCCTCCCTCAATTTGAGGGGGTTTGCCATAATCGCCACGCTTGGCAGGCGGGTTGGCGATCGCAGTATGGTGGTAAACTGCATAGAAAACGCTGCTGCTCGTTCTCTAGTAAGTCCATTAGTCGCCTTTTAAGACACCCACAGGAAGAAATGGGATGGTTTTACTCTTTTCATCCGGCGCCACACGGAACATTATTCGTACCTACGTAAGTATACATTAATCGGCATTACCTTCAATTAGTCTTACAATAAACCACACAAAACTTTTGATGTATTCGTTTTCTCTGTTATACTATGAAATCAGTGAGGAATTTTAATTACGCTGGCTCTTGCACTATTCAGTGAATGAGATGGACTTTAGCAATAGAATCGAGTAAGTTAGCAACTCGGTAAAGTCTGTAATTAACGACTAGAAACCTATTAGTTGTGCATCCCACTATGTAGCTTGGATGTGTGTCTAATGGCCGAGATCGAGAGGTCAGTGTTGGTCCAAGAAGCGAGAGTGACTAAATTATTATCTCTTTCTCTCCTATTTGACCTACGGGGTAATTTTATGGCTCTATAATAGTTAGATTGGCTTATATTGTGATAGTTCCACAATATTAAACTGTTTGCAAAAAAACAACCGACTTCCAGGAAAAAACGAAGAAAACACTACGAAGTGAAAAATTACTTTGAATTCGGAAGGCGGTGGCAAAAAACTAAAATAAAAAAAAATAAATACAGATCCAAAGACACCGACTTCCGAAATTAAAATTACTTTTCACTTTGTAGCGTGTTTTATTTCGGAATTCGTTTTTTTTTTAAATACAGTTTTTCATTGTTGTTTTAGCGGCCAATAATAGTACACATTCCGTACATTTCAAGTGTTTAATAATAATATCTAATAAATAATATCTTAGGACAACCAACACAACATTGGTGCCGATTCTGTTGTCACAAAATTCTCTAAACTAAACTAAAACTCACTAAAATTTGGTTTATTCCTGTCAAACGACGATTTCCTATTCTGAAATAGACTAAAGTGACACATCTTAACTATATTTTAGTTTGACAGCACTAAGATTGCACTGAGTTATTAGTTTAGTGAAAATGTCAATTTTGCTATTCTGAGTTTACCGGTTTTCAATAAAAATTTTGACTATAATAATTTATTTTAAATAAATCTGACTAATTTTAATCGCGATTAAAAAGGTGTGGAATAAAACTAGTGGTCATGAACTAAAATTCTCAACAACGCCTCGCCTTCACGTGCAAACACAGTTCTGTATTTTTTATTTTCTTTTTGCTTATATCTTGAAAATGGCGTGTCCTATCGCAAAAATAATGAAATTTTCGACCCCCTTAGTAAATCCCTGCACATTTAAAACTCAACACGTGGGTAATATTTTTTTTATATTTTTCAAACAAAAGTGAAAAATTCCATATAAAACACGTCCAGGCTGCCCACTAGCACGCGCCTTCGTCTCTCAAAAAATTCATTCTACGCAATGCACACACAAGTACAACGTTGCGAAACCAAAAGAAAAAAAAAATACCACGCTGAGTCGCGATTGTCAAATTCGATTTTAGTCGTGTCAAAATAATTTTTAAATTTAGAGACTTTACCTTGCAGAATAGCGTTACAATTCTCATAGCCAAAAGTAAGGAATTTTAGAGATAGTTTAGTTAGTTTAGTTCGTGTACAACAGAATCGGCACCAATATCTGATCCCAAAATAGGCAGAGCCTGTACTATGGTAACCAGACAACTGATAAACATACTTATATATTTCTAAATACATACATATTATACATACATTACACCCAGACACAGAACAAATAATTGAGCTAATCACACGAAGATTTGTCCTGGGTAGGAATCGAACCAACGACCTCAGTCTTAATAGTCTGGGTCACTAACCACTAGACTAACAGGCCTATCAAAATATAATGAAAAAATATAATATGTTTATATATCACGGTTAAAAATGTACAGCCCTATGACAAATGGACGGACAGGGGAGCCTTAGTAATAGGGTCACGTTAGCATTCATTTGGGTACAGATCCCAAAAATACTTGATACGGTATCGAGTGTTTTTTCAAATACAGGTGAGATCAATGATATTATATTTGAAGGAACAAGTAAGACAGTACTTCAAACCTTACATTTTGTGGAAAGAAAGATGCTTTCAAAAAAATACACATTTCGGACTTAAATCCGTAGCTCAGTGTACAATATAACATTGACTGTACGTAAACAAATCCGTTCGATCCATATCCAAACTAAACGTCGCGCGTTAGCTTTGGATACAGACAGGACAATTTTTTTTTAGAATTTTTTCATCGTTTTGTTGCGCACATGTCCGGAATGCTATAGTAGGCTGAACAGACTGACCAGTATGACAATTCAGTGCAGGACAATGGCCGTCTGAATAGCGGCCGCCATTTTATGGGAGTCAAATTTTATGCACACACTAGGGTGGGATGAACCTTTAGGTCTATGTTGAAAGAATGTTGAGTGAGAGGTCCGGGGAAATTGAAATGAAAATGAAATTGAATGATAGAAAAAGAAGATGTTGCTACTCATGGGCGCCTAGTACACGGTTGGTTTTGCAGTCAGTTTAATCTCGGTTAAGGCTCTGACTGACAGATAACCTTTTGTTTAAATTATGAAATCATCAGTTTTACAGTCTCGTAATCATCATAACATTTGAGGGAAAGTGATGTACAGCAATTTTGTCAATCACCCGTCAGTCGCGGATCGGACGGTGTTACTAAAATCAAAAGGTTATCAAAACACGCACCGTCCATGCAAAAATTGTTTGTTTACTCCATGTCCTCTTTAAGAACCCGAATGGATTTACATTGGAAATACGTTTGTATCTTCTTGTTACACGTTTTTGCTCATCTTCGTAATCAAAACTTAAATACAAGATCTACTATGAATATTTATATTGTCTTGAGGGAAAATTAGTGTTTTCTCTAAAATCTTGGGTATGATTGACGATCAGCTAGAATGAGCGTCTAATTAATGTCAAAATATAATAACTTTGTTCGTAATGCGTAATTAAGAGGGATTTGTACCTTAGGGTACTGGTACAAACGCAATTAGTTGCGTAACAGAAAATCAATCACAATTTGAAAGTTTTTAAGGATATTATTTGTAATCCATTGCTTCATCATATGTTCACTAAAAGTGACTGTTCCACAACAAAATGAATTTGGTTGAAATGTCAAAAATTCCCATTGTCATTATGTTACGCAATACCCCACAGTATTTGTCTATCCACATTATGTCATGCTTGACCAACTGGACTAAGAGAACACAAGAAGAATGTTCCTGCCATTAGCATTAATATTTCAGAGTGTGTTAACGTAGAGGATTTTCCTTATAGGAGTGTTCCAGAACACATTTTTCTTCCTGTCCAGTATTCCTTAACAGTTAAGCCCCATCTGTCGAAATAAATACAAAAATACATTACCGTCGTATTCAACAAAAAATGCTCCCCATTTTCCCCAACGATAAAAATAGAACTTCAAAAATAAAACTTCGCCCGTAAAACATAAAAAACTGCCTAACGTAATTTAAAATGGCGAAGGACCGTCAGCGCCATCCATAACCTTAAAATATTCTTCCTTGTGTGGTACACATACATAAATCTTCATGAGCCGCCATCTTGAAAGTGCATTTCCCACGTACGTAGGTAAACTCGACGCGTTGCTGGCAACATTTATCATCATTCGCAATGGCAACACCAAGGAAGGTATCATGTTTGGAAACTATGTGGACCTAAGGTGTCTCAAGCCTTCTTATCTTTTTAGCCAGGTGTTTGTTTATAATTAGTTGCGAGTCGGAAAGAAAAATAGGATTGAGTTGCTCGAGAATGTGTCTTAGAAAGTGAAGATAATAATATAATTTTCATATCCTTTGTTGATTTTTCTTGTCTACTTCTAACAGTTCAAGAAACGACAAATACTTATTTTTCTTGTACAGACACCAGCACATAAAGCTACTACAATCTGTCAAATGTCTTAAATAGGTTTTCAACTTTATCTGTACAGCATTAGGTTCAAGATTGATTGGGAAAATTTGACAGTTTCGGGTAGCTTGATGTGCTGGCGTCTGTATATTGGAGAAGAGTAAAGCAGAGTGCTATGTTTGTTATCAATCTGTCTAGATTATTTACAACTACGTTGGGGCTTACACTTTAGGTTTCTAACTTCCCGTAAAAACTATCTAAGATCTACGTATATCGGCTTACGATGGTCTCGATATGTATGATGGGCCATCTACGAACCGACCGCAACAAGCGAAGCTTACCTTTCGAACGACCTTCGCAGCTGGTATCATTTCATTACAAACCCCAGATAGTTATGTTGTGTGACAAATTAAAATGTGTGTTAAATGTTGTATTTTCAGCCTAATTACTTTTCTGCGGAACCTGGGACAAATTGTATGATGTTGAAAGCAAACCGGCAGATAGTTGTATTAGTTTAACTAACTTATCAACTATTCTACGTTACGTTACCGACGATAATCGGCGGCAAACACAGTTTGCTTTATAATATGCTCACATTCCGAAGCCCGTGGTTAGACTATCCTATAAACGCTTAATTCTATACCTGCCCTAACAAAACAACCTTTTTAAATAGCATTAACTTAACTGTTACCTCAAAGACGGCAACAAAACACCTCCTAAACTTCATATTGTCCTAGTACCTAATAGCAATTTACGACATTACAATAAAATTTTAATTTAAAAGGCGTACCTCATGATATATTCTTTCCCGTAATTACACTTCCGAAATTAATATAGCCTGGGAGATTTTGTACCCGCGGTCTTTTGTCCGTGAACTTTGTGGCCGGAAGTGTAAGATAAACTATAATAACAGCGGCCTATACGACCCTGGTAAGAGGGGAATTACTTACCGAAGCGGTGCCTCCTCGACTGGTTATTATTCTGTAAAAAAGAATAAAGAGTTTTAATATGCGTGTATTAGGGCTTTATCTTGGTTTTTATTTTAAAACTGTTGTAGCAGTACCTTTGATAATGTTGTCAAATAATTAATGTTGAACCGTTTAGGTATATAATCAGAGGCATGTGTGTACAAGAAAATGCCGTTTACGAAAATCAAGGAACTTCGAGGAACAAATTAAGTTATTTTAAATTGAGATACACTGCCTCGCAGCCGGTACCAGGAGCAAAACTCTGCCATACCAACTGAGAGCAACATTACAATTAATCCGACTCTCAGCCGCGGATTAACGTGACACGAGCCTTAAATCCCTGAGCGCCGTTCGTAAATTAACCCTAAAATTGTACAATACATTCCACCAGCCAGTATTAATACAATTTCAACACGTTTTCAATTTTCGAAGACCAGTGTGAAATATTACTTCTAGCCCTAGCTCCTCTGCCGTTCTGGAATCCTGGTAGTGTGGTTTGTGAATTATTGTGATTTTTATTTGTTATTTTGTGAAATTTTTAAAGAAAATAAATAACTTGTTTTACAATGTTTAACCTCTAAGTCCCTGAGATATCACATTTGGTATAGACACAATGGTTTTTAATTGTGTCTGTAATTACGATATTCCATGGGTTAAAGTTGCAATATGTTTAAAATGGAAAGTTACTTATAACCCGTTAGCCGCACCGTTTAGAAAAAAAAGTTAAAATTACACTGAGGAAAAAAAAGGCTCATAAATAATTCATGTAACACGCCGAATGTTTCTTCATGTAACCAACATTATTATAATACCGAAACAAAGTGGAACACAATTCGATATTCACGTGTCTCCACTTACACATACTGTTTTACCTATTAGGGATCGCATTACTAAATTATTAGTAGGCAGTATCTACATGAGAGAATACTGTATAATCTTCTAACAAAACCCACCTCCTAAAATATTTAAAAGAAGTTGTTACAGAGCATTTCATATCTCCAATTTTCGTTCAAAAGGTAAATTATGTTCGTAGAACAAAAACTTCCGACTGGAATAGCCAACAAATCGCGTTAAAGTGCTCATGAAAAATATGGCTACTTGTGTAATGAGGTGGAAGACTATTCTAGATAAGTTACAAATATAAAGCGCTAGAAATATGAATTATGTTCGGACATGCCCGCAGTTTGGCTAGTTAAGCTTCACACGTGCTTCTAGGGGAGACACACTGGTTATAAAAGTGGCGAGCAATAGCCACAATTTATAAAAAAAAAATATACATTTTGTGATTTGATTATGACGAACCAAGAGGAGAAGATTTCAATTCAAACTTTGCAATAACTATAAAAAAAAACAAAACATATTATGAATAGCATGAAACAAAAAAAAATTAGATACTTAAATTATTAACTGAACCTATTAATAAACTTATTCATTAGTACAAAATGAATGGAAACGTAAATAGACTAGGCTGTATAAAAGTACGATTCCTGCTACAGGTCTCGTAGCAACGCGTCGCGTAGCCATTTTGCTACGAATTTTCATAGTCCAATTGGGAAGCATAATTATTATGGATTTACTATTTTATTTTAAGCCTGTGTTGACATTATAATTTTTTATTGAAATCGAAGCTGGGAGAACTAGAAGAACATTTTTTTTTAAGCGACGTTGATTTCGTATATATATAGTGTAAGTACTCCAATACGCTTTATTTGAAAAAAAAAAGTTTTTCGTAAAATCTATTTGCCAAACTCGCGCTCCGTGTGTGTCCATTTCTTAATTAATGACGTCACACGCGCGCGCCGCAATCTATATATTAATACGTGAAGCGAAAACTTTGGATCCCTTTTTACGAAAATTGGGCGGACGGAGGAGTATGAAATTTCGCACACTTATAGTTTATACAGAGAAGAAGTGACGAATGCTAATATTTTTTTTTAATTATGCGTTAAAATACATTATTTTCAATAAATAACACGTTACACACACTACTGTTCATTACCGTGTATCTAATACACACATGCATAGATATTCTTTTGTTTATGGTCCAAATCTGTCTTTATTATTTTGTGCAGTATTACCAACACCCAGAAATATTTACCCCTAAAGCTTAAGTTAAAAACCCCTAAAATTGCCACAATGACTAAACAAATCCGCTAAAAAATTATAATGAAAATAACCAACCAATGTTCAGTAATCATAGACCGGCACACAGTAGTAATATTTGTCTATATTTATTACGCGACATTTGTTAATCATTCACTCTGCATTCTTAGTATCGAGGAACCGTACTAGAAGTCGCTAATACTGTTATTGTAATCAAAAACACAATGAGAAATGTAAGATGGCAAAAAATCCCTAAGAATACCCCTAAAAATGGAACGCCCCTAAAAACATCTCAATCCTCTTATTTACCCCCTAAATTTGGGAAAACCCCTAAGTTGGTAAGCCTGATTTTGTGTCTGTCTTACTGAATGTCAAGTATAACCATAGGTAATAAATTAATTTTATAGATATATAACCTATTTCATTTTTAAAATCTATGATCACATCGAGAATATTTGTTTTTAATATTATTTGTATTAGCGACGATGGGAATTTAGTTTAGATTTTTAAGAAATATTTTTTGTGGTTTTATGGGGAGTGTCAAGTATGGCATTAGTAAGTTTGCCATACAAAACTTAGTGTCGTGTGCAAACTGTAGAGGTTGTATGCCTCACGATTGTACAGGCTGGTCATAGATTGTACAGGCTGGTTATAATTATGACATTTGGAACCGTCATAATTAATTAAAAATAATAGAGAAAATTCTATAAAAACAGAACAAACTGTAATAATTCATTCCATATCCAGCAGTTAAGAAGTATTAAGAAAATAAAAAAGAGAGTCCTGAAGAAGTATTCTTTACTCATTACACCTACGTCCTCGTACTGGTCATCATCATCCCGCCAGCGAACCCTCTCCATAGTCGTACAGCGTCAACAATTTCTCTATAGTGTTACTGAATGTCAAATATAACCATATTATTTTTTTATATTTATTATTATCTATATTTTTTCATTTAATAATGTATTTCTGTTCAAATGAAGTACGGTCGAATTTCGACCAATGGGCGATCACTAGTAAATATTGATAACGCGTTTCCGTTCGGACTACATAGCTCTGACGTTTTAGTGATGGAACTCTGCTAGTCATATGACAGCCTAGTACTTTGTGTGTTAAAGTGGTCTGATATAGACACAGTGAATAATGTAAATTGTTTTACCATTTTTTAGGGTAAAATTCATCGTCGTATAGTTTTTCCTTATATATTTAGTCATCTACCTAGCCTTTTCTCAACTATGTTGGGTTCGGCTGCCAGTCTAACCGGATGCAGCTAAGTACCAGTATTTTACATGGAGAGACTGCTTATCAGACCTCCACAACCCAATTACTGGGTAAATATTAAACCCTTTGGTAAGACTGGTTGTCTGACTTTCGGGCGCTTGGCGACCCGTAACGACTATCTAAGATCTACAAAAAGATAGCCGGGACCAACGGCTTAACGTGCTTTCCGCGGCATTGAAGGGATTTATATGTAAAGATGGTCACCCATCCACGGAGCTACCGCGGCAAGCGTAGCTTAATCTGAGAGATCAACCCATGTGGCTGTTATTACTTAGCGACAAGCCCCTCCTTATATATTTAGTCCGTGCGTGAAATACGTACATTCATATATTCCCATCACTAACCACCATCACAGTCTGTTGGCTACTAATCCATTTCGTTCCTAACCATAATATAGAATGATTACCTTTCAAACAATTCATCGATGCTATATATATTAAATAGCTAATTATTACGATATCAAACTCATGATTAATCATAATTAGTTTTTGGTGCACACATCAATAATTACGTTATAATCCAGCTGATTATTACACGTATATTTTCATACATTGTCGAAACGAAATCTAAATCTGAATTTCACAGTAGGATCGTCAGAGCGAGCGCGGTAAAAACTATCAACGGCCATATATTACGGCAGGAAAAAAAATTAAAATGTGTCAAAATGCCTCGACCGCGCCCATACGCGACACGGAAGTTATTAAAAATGCATAGTTTTCGCAGTATTCCCTCATTTGACACCGTACCGGTTATTTCGTTACGTGGAACAGGCAGCTAGCTGGTTTAATCGCTGACAAGCAAAAGTTACGCCTACGGTAAGCCTCGTTTATTCTCGTTTCATATTTTATTATTTGTTTTGTGAATTTATGATGATGACTCGGCAGTCTAACATTGTTTTACATATCCCAAATGAATGTTTTTGTCACGACCCAAATACGTTCTTAAAATATGAAGGGATAAAGGTTTTTGAGCTCAGTACAGACAATATTTAATCAAACTCAAAATTCAGACGGCTACGGGTTTCATAGGAACATCATACCTTTGTGTTTCGCTTATATCAATACTCAGGTATCACTTCAGCTGACTTATCCCGATCTTAAACGGCCTTATGGAAGGACTACATCTGAGGATTTAAAGAGCGATCCTTGTTTTTCAAGTGCTTCGCATTTTCGATAAGTCAAACAGAAAAATACCGATATTCTCTGTAACAACTAGGTACTACCTAACTTCTATATTTCGAACTTATATAACTTATATATTTCGAGCAATCGATCTAAATTGTGGTGTGGCTATCAAGTTTTCCGTTTCGGGGTACGTAATATGTAATTTGTGTTCAGTTAGTGGAATGGCTCCTCTTAGGAGCGGACCCATTCCTCATTCGTGTCCAGACCATATGAGGAAATTCAAAATTGGAATTGGTATTCGTCTCTAGGACTGTCCATGGATAATCTCAGGATTATCCATTGAGAGTCCTAGAGACGAAATAGGTATTATCTTGTGCTAATTGCAGTACGTAACATACTCGTACGTTACATAATGTTCAAATGTAAAAATCAAGCAAAATTTAAAGTACGAAACAGGTATTCCTCTCAACATTAAATACAAAAGTTTCACAGCTTACTTCTATAATATCGACAACAACCCGCTAAGTTAACTCCCTAATTAATTGCTATTCATTACAGCACCCGAAACCCGATCATTACGAGCCACATAAAACAGGCAACAGACTCACCTGCCTACTGCCTGCCTGCCAATATCCACCCCTCACACTTAAAAGTCGCGCCGAATTTACAGATACTGATACCAACAAAAATAGAATATAAAATGAACAGATATAAACTGCCAGAAGTATATAGGCTGAACAATTTTATACCTTTGCGTATAAAAAGATCTTTACGCTTCTAGAACCACTCAAGGACGGACGGTTTAAGACCTTTGCTTGCCTACATTAAAGGATATTTTATGAATGAATCTATTGATTCGTGTACACTCTAGTCGACATTGGAGAGACTTCCTATTAACATTAATGTTGATTGATTTCTCTGTATACAAATAAAAAAGAGTGCTTTTGCAAAAATTAAATTTGATGAGTTTCATGTTAATTTGATTGAACCGTTTTTAATATAATATTACTTTCTGTGAAGTTCAACACGTAATATACTAAGTAGGTAGATATAGAAAAAGGGGGAATGAAATAGGTACAACCCATTCATTTCGAAATCACGAACAGGTCTTCTCCATTTAATTTGTTTGCCGTAGTTCCGAAAGTTTGGAACACCGCCATTTTGAAATTAACGTCAGTCAACATAACCAAGTTCTAGATTCAAATATTTGACGTGCGATACGTTGCTCCAATCAACTGTGTAACAAGCTTTCGAGGCAACCAATAATTTGTACACATTTTGCCGTATCCCATCTCCATACTAACTCAATAGTGGTTTGAGGTCCGAAGGCTATGCGCAAACTGAAATTCAAGGTATATTTTGCAAAATACGAGCCATTTTCACAAATGTCGAAAACGTTATACGTCCATAAGGTTTTGTAAACTTTAAATAAGCTTAGTAGTGACCAGCGACCCTTTGTTGCGATTATTTCCGTAAAATCCGGGGTCTGCGCAATCTTTATTATGTATTACCCCTAATCTTCTTAGAGGTTTGGATATATACATGCTCTCTGCGTATCTACCTACTACAGTTTTGAACAAAAACAAATATTCTCCAGCCTTGTTACGAATATAGAGTTACTTTTGCTAGACTTTGATAGGTCGTATAAAAGTTTTTCTTAAGGCGTTATTGGATTTGGCATACAATTTATTCACCTGCCTATTTTGGGTTCGAATGTATCCATTCGAACCCAAAATAGGCAGGTGAATAAATTTTATGAAAAAATATCGTGGCGGGATTATATTGTGCACTGTATTTTCAACGCTTGGCGCTAAATAGTGCGATGGAAATCCAGTGCGCGGAAATATATCGCCGCGGGAAAAAGACGCTCGTGTTAACCTGGGCTATTAGTGATATTGGTATATGAAGACCTGGCTTTGTCTTGTTACTATTATCAGCTGTGGCTAACGACCGGTTATCTGCAACCATGTATTGTGGTTTACCTATTCATGGAGAGATCTATCTCGCTATCGTTTGGTAATATTATTTCAGTTTATCCTTACGAGCGATGCGTACGAAGTACCAGGCGACCAGGAACTTTTAGAGCACGCGACTAATAAAATAGCAGAAAGTATGAAAGCAAAATGTAACCAAATGATTTTCCCTCGAGACTGCACTGGCGGCAGTTGTAGTGTGTAGTGCAACCAACAGACGGAGTAGCGATTTATCTATTAGGGAATCAGAGATACGGGACGCTTGGCACAATGCCAGCGACTTATGCATTCATGGGGTGACTAAACAGGTAGGGTTGGTAAAAAAAATAACTTTTTAACGGCACTGAAAGTGGGAATTTTCAATTTTCCAAAAGCATGCTTCATAGTTACGCGAGGTTGAAGCATTTTATGAGTTTTATTTGAACTGACATTATTTAGTTGGTCTAAAGAAAAATACCAGATATAAAAATGTCACTGGCTCGCTGGCACGCAAGTTACAACAATTTTAAAATCATAGAAGCAGTCTCCGCATACTAAAGAGTGAGACACAACGGGAATTTGCGGCAACAGGATAAAATTGTAGGTCGAGATGGTGGCGGGGACGATTCTGCTGCTCGACACAATTGACGTCTCGCGAGGACCTAACGCAATTGCGCCGCGCTGCTAAAATCACGTATATCCCCAACGACCTTATTTAGTTTTCTGTTTAAGGATAATTTGGTTGCTCTGAGCTGGCATTGTTACGTTATATAGCAGTAGTAATCATGCTTCAATTGCCTGCTAATGTTAATTTCAAAAATGGAAAAATGTTTGTTTCAATCACTTCTGTGTGGTCATGTTTGCCTGGTACTTTGGAATCAATTAAGAAGCAATTAAGTATTGGGAAAACATCATTTGTTATAATCTGGAAACCTCAAATCAAACCAAAAGTCATTTATTCAAACTAGGCTGAGAGTCAGCACTTTTTGAACGCAAAGTTACATAAGACAGTCAGTCCCTCAAAACGCCCGCCCTTCACTGAATATAGATTAAAGCTATCATAGATTTCATTTAAACCTACTTAGGTCGAAAGTTAAACTTAAAACCATTTAGGTTAATAACTAATTGCATGCATTAGGTCATCGTGCTATTCACCCATTGGGCCACAGTGAATCGATATAATTATCTGCCCTCACCCTCTGTGCAAGACATAACATTTTATGCAAATGAAACCTTTTTGGGATCCGGGTTGCGAAATTACGGTGTGCTAACCCAGAATCATATTTAATTATCTCGAAAAAGGTTGCCTATGAAATTAAAGAAACTTAAATGAATAAAGGCCAAAAATTCACAGTCCCACCTAACTGTTACCTCAAATTAAATGCTGGCTGAACAGAATATTTTTAAAGACATTCTTAGTCTGCTTCTATTTTCAAAACTGAACTTTTTATTGTTTAAAAAATCAGTAAGTACGAAAATGTCTATGCTCAAACATCTTTTTCTTAAGTTGCAAAGGCTATGAGAATCATTCTGCCTCTTTTGGACACTGGTAACATAGTGAACGCAGCGTCAATTGTGAACCACGGCAACAGACGTACAACCTTACTCAATTACTGTCGCACTCTAACTCACTTAATGTCGCTGATTAACGGAAAATTGACTTAAATGACAACAGAATATACACCACCACATACTTTGTACTTATTTGATACTGGAGCGCTCTGAAAACGAGGAAGAAACTTTTTGCAGACACGCACAAAACAAGTATAAATTATTTTTGTCCCTATACCTATATACTCTGAAATCGATTGTACGTTTAAGAAACGGAAAATAAATAAACGAAAAACTGACAGATAATTGTATACTTAGGTGGGCACATAACCGATCGATGTGGCGACAAGGGGGAGGCCTATGTCCAGCAGTGTATATCTTTCGGTTGAAATTCTAATGGTGATAAGGCACTCTGCTTTTTATGGAAACAACATCTGTTTGCATAAAAAGCAGAGGATCTAACAAATACGCAACATGTCTGATTCCAATTTTAAATTGAATTTGTAGATTGTTTCGAGCAATCGATTTTTTATCGTGCGCACACTGGACCGCCATACAGATACCAAATTCAAATACCGAACTTGTCGAATGCACGTGTAGTATTTAGTTATCCTGTATTCGGAACTAGGTTTTGGGGTGAGGACTGATCGACTCGGTCAATGTTTAAAATTGTGGCATCTCTATGGTTCCGATAAGTCTGTAGACCGTGTAAACGTCCGAAAATATTGTTTAATTAATTATTTTGACAGGCTTATAAAACAAAGGTCTTTAAGTTTTTATAAATACATTCTTTAGACATAACACAACATCGAAACTCCTTTATACTTGATGAACAATTAATAATAATAACTAAGTACATCTTCTACTTAACTGGCAGGAGGGCGCACGGGCTGGCAAAAGATGGAAGGAGTACAGGGAAGCTTTTGACCAGGAGTGAAAAAAGTACACTCAAACCTTTCTGAATAAATTCTACAAATGATGATGAACTGACAAATAGATACATAATAAAACATATTGAAATCGCTCACCGAACTATTGATAACATACATAATATTATTAGATAATAATTTAGATGAAATCGAAGATCGTGGGTTATAAAGAAGCTCTATCAAACTCCTCTATGGTTTCAAACCATTAACATCGTATTCTATGAGAGTTCAGGAGTGCTCAACCTTTGGCATCGGATACTCCCGATGGGGTGAAACAAGATCGTGCTTAATTAACCAAAGGGTTGAAAGTCAATTCTCCCGATAGGATGAAGTTGCAGAAATTATGCTAATTAATAATTAGTGAGTTTATTGTGGAGCGACGACCACCATCAGCTGCGGTCCATGGAAACACGTCTGGGAAGTTGGATAGTATTTTAAATTCGTTGAAGAATTTCGCTTGGGACGGAGTTTGGCGTGCTACAAATCAGCATAATTTTGGTAGCAGTCTATAGCTACATTTTGATGTCTTAAACGAAGGAACGGTGATTACCTTTGACTTTTAAAGACTACTTTACACTTTTAGGTATTAGAAACAATAAATCGTTCAAGTTCTCCGAATACCTACTTTAATTGTTGAACTTAATTTATTTAGTTAACATACTTAGGTAAACTTAATTAGAAGAATATGAATTCAACTTCTACACAACGAATATAACAAGAAATAAATTAAGTAAGCTCGTAAGGAAATAAATTACACAGTGTATGCTTTTTATTCTATCTGTACACACATATCCTACTATACGTCTCGAGAGGTTTAAACAATATATTGTTTACAATAAGCGTCCGGGGCCGCGAAACGACTCCTAAACTGCGCCAGGTATTCAAAACTATTCAAATCGCTTAAACACACATATTTCATATGTTATTGAACGACCGACGAGTTAACCCAACAAACCTTTAAACCGGCTGTAGTAGGAACCAACTTTACGTTCGAAGTTTGAAATTGAGAGTGAGTTGTCATTTTATAATTTTGAAAATGGAAAAAAATAAAAAGTTAGACAGGGTTGGTTATCCCTTAACCGAACCAACCTTTAAACCTGCCGTAGAAGGAACCAACTTTACGTTCGAAGTTTGAAACACAAAATACAGTTGTCATTTTATCATTTTGAAAATGGAAAAAATAAAAAAGTTAGACAGGGTTGGTTGTCCCTGTCGTGTGTTAACATTTTTCTTGACAAAATCTGAACCACTTTGAATGCAAATTAGGCGTTATGTACTCCGAAGGCGACGCTTTTTTAATTATAATTATTTAGAGCTTTGTACCTCCTTCTGCCTATTTCGGGAACACGGGATAAAGGCTGTCACAGGCCCCGTTTTTGCCTACACATAACTGAAACAGTTTAAAGGACTTGTGCCACTAATTGCACTCAGGGCACTACTTAGTACATAAGTTTGGATTTCCAAATTGCATTTCCACGTTCCCTCACGCTAAGAAGTTGGCAAATAATAATTCATAAAGTTATTAAGTTAATTCAGCGGTGAATAAGTTCGTTAAGTTGCATAATATTCTCAAAGTGGAGGAGAGAGCAAATGAATGGAGTATCGCGTATAATTTTACAAAGCCATTGCAGGCGTTACTAAGATTCCCTGTAGGGGACTGACAGTTACTCCAAGTTATAAGCGCATACGTATTTTCAACTTCAACGAACGTCTTCGATATAAGAAAGCGTATTATGGAACTCAAATAGAGTTATGCAGGACACCTAGCAAGACGTAGTGATGACAGGGGAGGTGGGTTGTGACAGAGTGGCGTCCAAGGACTGGGTGCTGAGATGTCGGTCATCCGGCGACGAGATTGGCGGCTGACATTGTTGTCATCGCGATTATTGCCAGCATTCATCATCACAGCTGGACATAGGCCTCTCCAGTTGCACGCATTATCGACTGAATATTAACCGCCGTTTCTTGTTAGATAGCATTAAATGAACATGTTTTTCCCGAAATTTTTACGCTTAGTGTGATAATAAAATTTAGAGATAACTGGTATCGAAGTTTAATACATACGGAGATGATTTAAAAAAAAAATGATTAATGAACTACTACTTCCTTTAAGTTTTAACTGTTTTATTTATGTCTTGGAAAATTTGGATACTAACATCGAAAGGTGTTTTAAAGTATTAGGGTACCCAATGGAATGAAGCATTCAATGAAGCAATGAAGGGCATTTGAGACACAGAGACATTTGAGAGTTAGGAGATAGGTGATATACCTCTATATAGGAAATTTTCAAAAAGTTATAATATGGGTTTTCTCGAATCTCATGACTTTTCTCCTAGACTTCATGGGATGCATAATTGTTGACATTTGCATTCTAAGCGGTTAGTGTTCGAAATAAACAAATGATAACAAGGTTATTTATAACTGTCAGTCTCATAAATGAATATAATACTAAAAGACGCTGTAAGTCACCATCTTACGACTCACACAAATGGACAATGACGCCGCAGTCCCGGTGAGATAAACAGCTAATCCCGTGGCAGCAGCACTGAGCCAGCCTACTACTAAATGTTGCATTGCTCGTCGACCCGCTAATATCGCTTTTTGATGAAATTGCCCGATTCCTTTGTTGGTAAAATTGCCTCATGTATTGCTCGACTTGATATAATCAGATAATCCCGTAGCAGTTCAAAGCTGCTCTTCTTTTAACGTTGCACTGTTTTTCTTTTTTGGGAATGATATCTCGTAGGATAACCTATGAGGTTGTCGGCTGCATAACCGGATTTGGCTGTAGATGCCTCAATAAATTAAGGCCTCCAGCCAAGACTTAATAACTTAAAACTAAAGCGACTACTCGCTAAGGGCACCCCCTTGGGGTACGGACCTCAGCTAGGAGCATCGCTGGTAGAGGACAGCAAGGAACGGGCTGGATCGGAATTATTATATTATTATTTAGGGACAAATTTAAAGCTACAGCGTCAGCGGTGCGGACTGGCTCGAGCAAGGGGCAGGGTGGAAGCAAAGGTCGGGGCGGAAAACGTTGCACTGACCTTCAATGAGCTAATCATGCTTTTTTGATAAGATAGCTCGTTTGCTTTGTTGTTAAAATTGCTAAACTTGAGATAAAAAGCGAAGCTCGTGGTAGCAGTACGGATACATCCCTTTCACTAAATGCTACACTGCACTCTACCACCAGTTCATTTTCACTGTTTTGATAATATTACCCATTGACTTTTTTGCAAATGACGCGTTTCATTCCTTATTCTCTTATGTCATTCTTAACTTCAGATAAGTAGATAATCTCGTAGCAGCACTGAGTTTCAGTGCCTTACTGACATTCGACCAGTTCATTAAATCTTTTTACTACTATTGCCCGTTTGCTTTGTTGGTAAAATTGCTTCAGGCCGTTTAGTGTTTAGGCTTTGCGCTTTTAATTCGATAGCAGCTCAATACCAGCTGGTTTATTGCTGACATATTCTTATTATGGACTAAAAATAATTCAAATTTAGCCAAAATGAAGGGTGATGTTTTAGACGTAAATTAACTTATTAGTTCGCAATATTTTTTTAAATAGAGACATAAAAGGTGTTGCACTCAAGGATCAGAATTTAATTCGATCATCAGGTTATTCTTTAATTAACTCTTCGTCTAAATTCTTCACAGGTACGAATACCAACCTACGATATAAATATATCAAGATTGAAGGCTAAATGAAATTCATAAAAATAGATTCAGTAAGCCCAAATAAATGCAAAGGATACAAAATTATGGCGGAAGGAATCAGGAAATCATATTCGATAGTAGCTATCGTTTTCGGCTTAAAAATGAGTAGTGTAAGTCCGCTGGACCAGTGTGTCTACCCGTCCAGATAAACAGCTAATCCTGGCAAAGCGGCGTTAAACCGCTTACTTTGTGTGAACATTCTACAACTTTCTGCGCGCCTGGTAGTGCCGTGGCAAGAATTTTACTAAGTCGTACAAAAATAATATTGAGTCTTGGGGGATGGTGGAGGTTTGTATTATTTACCTTTTTCTTCTTAATTTTCCTGATTCCTCCTTTCCCCAGCTACCAGTGTATATTTTGGATGTTTTGTTATCTTTCCATTCGGATTTTCGAGCCAAACCAATCAGCAAATAAACACAAAGACGAAATAGGCATTGTCAAACATTTTTGATGTGTAAAACGTTTGTACAAACTTACGTTGGAAAAAAAATATAATACGTCAAAATACCCTTTTATCAATTACTACATTGATTTGTTTTCATGTCGCAAAATACTTACTACAAGTAAAAAAATGTTAACAATCGGAATTAGTAAGTATTATCAGTAGGGTACTTATGTACTCTACTATTTCGTCAAGACAAACCGAACGTAAAATAATTTCCTAATAGGTTACAGCGTCTCCATAAATAACGTTTGCTATCAAGGAGAAGTCTATGTCAAAATTTAAATAACATTACAGACACGTCTCCTACCTCTAAATAAATTAACGGACAACAGCGCTATATTATTTACACAAGATATTACATAGCCGCATATTTTTTAAATTAAAAAAGTTCTTTCGCTAAATTTGTCGGCTTCCGCTAAGCGTTTGTTGGTGTTTTTATGGAACAATGCTCACTGGTTTATTCAGGTGTTCAAGTTTTCCTGTACGCTACTTTTCAGTTATAAAATGAAATATTCACAAATTAATGTACCTATTTATTCTGTCGCAATATTGGTAAATGCAGAATTGAAAAAATTGAATCAAAATTAATTACAGAAATTATCGCAAGTAACAAGGATGGCCGTAATTACCAGCATGTAGGTAGTTAAATGGCATGTAACCAGGTTGGTGTTGACCTTACAGAGTTCACAAGGACGACCCGGGTGAGACTTGCAAAGACCAGGGAAACATAGTACAATAGAGGTGGAACAATGCTGTATTAGTAGGTGAAACAACGCTGCCGAACATATTGATGACGAGGTATACCATGGACGTTATAAAGGACTGACTGACAAAAATGTTTAAAAGTATGGGCACCCGTGAAACTTCTCTAATGCACCCTTTTAATTTGCAAACTCTTTTGAATGAAATAACACCTTTTGTGATGTCCCGTGTAAAGGCCGTCTATTTAATTAGTGCGTAACCATCATAGAGTCCCCTGCGACAGCCAAAGTGGTATTTATTTAAAATATTACAAAGTTAAAACTATGTGTAGCAGCAGCGGTGAGGTTTGGTGAAAACCAAGGTGTTTTATAGATTGTGGTGTTTTAAAGATTGTGTTAAGGATTCTTTGGAATTAAAACGATGCTTAAGGTTCAGCGATCAGTTCTATATTAGCCATCTTAAAATTTACAATAATCAAGGAAGAGGGGTATGGGTATAATATTTGAATGAGAAACAATCACTGTCGAGAGATAATATGTATGACGTAGTTTGTAGTATGGTTTTCTGCGTGTAGATGTCACTACTGGTTTTTGATGTGCGTTTATGGACCAGTAGTTCGCAACACTATGTATTTTTTATATTACTGTGACTGGTGAAATTAAGTTCAAAAGCGGTCTGAAAGTGAAGAAACTATAATTATATATTTTCTGCCACCTAATGCTACGTTAGGTTAGATTATTTGTTAGTTAATCAATGTGTATTAGTCGATTCATTTCATCTGAATTTTTTCCACTGCGAGACAGATGCCTCCCTGAAGTACCACCATTTCGAGCAGTTGAGTGTTTCCCGCATCCAGCCGATTAACGAAGTTGAGGGTCACTTGTATCGCCCGCCATTTAAATCAACTTTTACTAACGTGTTAATTTTACTAACGCGTTTAAAATATAATTTTAAACAGCCTCACAAAGCTGTACCGTTGCATACACTCAGTACAGTGTTTTGCGTGTGTAACAATAAGCCTTCCACTATTTGGAGGGTTTACTATAATCGCCACGCTTGGCAGGCGGGTTGACAATCGCAGTATGTTGGTAAAATGCACAGAAATCGCTGCTGCCTATTCTCTAGTAAGTTCCTCAGTTGCCTTTTACGACACCTTCGGGAAGAAATAGGATGGTGCTATTTTTTACGTCCGGCACTACGTGGAGAACCGTGTATTATGTTACAAAACTGAAAAGCAAAGCGTACCTATATATTTATGTACAAGGCTAATGGCACATACACAAGCACTCAGAAGGTCAAAACAACTATCTACGAACAGGCCATCCAAAATGCAATCCTTAGTGCAAGGACCGTACCCACCATCTCAGCCCCTGCTTACATCTTCGCCAAGCAACTCAAACAGATTATGTATTAAAGAGCAGATTATGTATTAAAAATTTAAAAAACCCCCGACACAAAAACCTAATTTCCCTTTAAAAAATAATAAAGAATAACTCAATCTTAAAGTACCTAAGAATGTATTAATAATTCAAAAAAAAAATACGCCGCGTTGGGGTCCGCTTCAAACCTAACAATTTAATTCCCAATAGTTTTATTACCTAACTAAGCAGTCAACGACGTTTGCACTCGCGGAGCGGTCCCCCAACGCGACGTTATTTTTTTTTAATTATTAATACATCCTTAGGTACTTTAAGATTGAGTTATTTTTTATTATTTTTTACTTTTTAAAGGGAAATTAGGTTTTTGTGTCGGGGGTTTTTTAAATTTTTAATTTAATTTTTTATTTTGTACTTTTTATAGGTACATACTTAATATAATGTAGAATCAAACGAAGCTAAGAACACTCTCGATTAATTCATCAATATTCTCTTTCAGTGCGCTTTCATTTGAGACCCCACTCGAGTATTTTTGCTGACATTCGGTTACTCTTCCCCACTTTCCCCCCCACAACTTTTAAACGGCTCAATCGATTTTCATCAAACATGTCTAAGAACACTCGCAGATAAGTCACCTTGAATACATTTTTTTTTAAATTGAAATTGCATCATCCGTTCGGGAGCTATGATGCCACAGACAGACAGACAGACACGTCAAACTTATAACATCCCTCTTTTTGCGTCGGGGGTTAAAAATGTAATTAAATACACCCATCAAATAACATCACTGGCTTAAACCGTCTAAAGCGGCCCACGCTTTATGTATGTTATCTGCCCATTCATAAGACATTCATTAGATCCGGTCCATCCAGCCTAACTCATTCATGTCCACGTCCCTACGTCAATTAATGCTAACTAAGGCATCATGGAACCTTTAAATACTAAATAAGGATTGGATTAAGACGAGATTCGCAATCTAATATTTTCCAAATTTCAGCCTCAACTTAACCACTTTTATTGCAACAGTGCAGGGTTGTTTGCTTGGCAAATATAATAATACATAATTTGTAAAGGACAACGAGTGACGCGGCCCGGGGGTCAGATAAATGGTTAATCTCATGAATAGTGAGCTTCACGGGATTATATTTTGTCTGTGTCCGCTGCGGTTTTCAATTTTAAACATTATATTCTGAGGCATGAGTTTTCAGCGCAGGATGAACTTTGTTCACGCAAATGTATTTAGCGTAAGCTTCCTTATTGACTGACCGCTACAATGACTGAATCGAACATAAGTGGTTATAGTCTTCCCAACTTAAAAAAATATCAATTTGGTAGCAACAAAGAGTGTTCATTTTTTTATAAAACTCTTCAAAAAAAGTCTCAACTACAGTTTTTTCCCTCTAAAAACAGACTCGGCACTCAAATAAACACATTAAGGACGCGCCAGGCAAGGTTAAAATGACGTGCTTTGATCAGATTCGTCGCAAACTGCTGTAAGCAATGTTATTTGGAATAATATTTATTCTGGTACACGTAGAGTGGATATGTGACAATTTTGGGAGTAGTAAATATATAGGTTTATGATGTAAATGTTACGGAAGAGAGGATTTCAACGCATTTAATCATAATCTCGTAAATTACCTGCATGTGGTAAGTATTACTTAATATTTAAATCAAATCTAAAGTTAAGACTGTAGAGCCCACTAATAGTTTTATTTCGTCAAAACACAAAGTAACTTGGTATAAGCGCTCCATAATTCAAGTAGCTAAATTCGGAGAGAAAATCAGCCAGGTGGAAATATGGGCAAAGATCGTCACTCAATGGTCGCCTGAAGAAGTACATCACTGTTGAAATAGACCACGGGGAAAGTGGTGTGGTGATTTGATAAATAATGTTTGCAGGGCCAACATGGCCAGAGTTCGCACAAGACAGAGAGGTTTGGAAGGCAAAAGGGGAGGCTTCTGCCCATCAGTGGGATATAGAATGCCACTGATGGGATCACCTAGTTCGGCTACAGAAGTACCCATGTTATATTATTTTCATTATAGCCTACAATTTCTCTGTCCACGCAAAATGATTTTTGTAATGTTAATATTTTTGGTGTTAATAAATAAATAAATAATTTAAAAAATTAAAAAAAATGAATACTGTAACGAAAAACAAGTAGGTACCTATATTTAAACTCATGGAGGTTGTCCTGTCAGCTTTTGACGGCAATCATTCAAATATTTTAAATAAAGCACTCAATTTCCAATGCGGCCATTGTGGGCCCGTCCAAATACCAAAACCCGTATGTATTGTCCATCCCAATTTTGTGCTAACAAAATACAAACTAAACAAAAAAGTTAAACTCCACACGTTGAATGCATTAATAATAATTACACGATTAAAGCTACCAGGGTATCATACCACACAAACTGATGTGATTACAAATTCATTTAAATTGTAGCCCAAATAGTAATATTTACCCTAATGCCTACGAAAGCGGTGATTTGGGGCTGTTTGCAAATATACGCATACATATTTATATGCATGTATAGATTAGTATCGTTAATTAGAATTTAGTTGACAGCATGGGAAGCACTAGTTCCTTGGAATTCGAAATCTAATTAAGTTTGGCATGTATCTTCATGTAAATTAGTTCTACATACATCGTGATTTCGTCATATTTATGGTTTAGTTTTGCCTTCGATTCCGGTTGTCTGTACTAATATAGGTACTGAAATCTAGTTAAAGAACATCATCGTCATTTCAGCCGAAAGACAATTTCAGCCTAATTTTGGGAGGTTTGCCATAATCGCCACACTTGCCAGGCGAGTTGGTGATCGCAGTATGGTGATGAAATCCGAAGAGAATGCTGCTATTGAAATTGTTGCTAAAGAACATAAAATTGAAAAAAAAGCGATGAATCGGTAAATGGTTCTTGAGTTAAAAGTTCCTTAAAGACAGACATTTAAAAAAATCTCATCTCGTAAAATTCTCATTTGCGGCTTATGCAGGTACATGCTTACATTTTAAATTTGATTAATGTTACCATTGTCTAATGAGTCTGAGGTAATTTAAAAAAAAAAACTATATTAAAACTGACTAAAATCAATTCAGTAGTAAATTATGAACAAACTATTTTCAGTACTTGCGTCTATTCTGTTACACCTTTTATAATAGTACCAATCGTAATAAATACGCTCTTCTCCGATCAATACAACAACTTCGTTGTTACTGCAGCTTATCCGCCTCTAATCTCCTGCGACCGGGAATTCCCTCGAGAGAAGAGAGTGCTTTATTAGCCCGGTTAGACAGTCATTGCTCACAACATGGCAATTTCCTATGCAGAGCACAGACAAAGCATATTGCTAACCAATCTATACTATATATACTATTTTACTATATTATATAATATTATAAATCTGAAGAATTTGTTTGTTTGTTTGTATGTTTGTTTAGTTGAACGCTCAAATCTCAAGAACACCTCGTCCGAATTGAAAAAATCTTTTTGTGTTGGGTAGTCTATTTATTGAGGAAGGCTATAGGCTATATAACATTACGCAACAATCAAAAGAAGCGGAGCAATAATGACAAATGTTGCAAAAACGGGGAAAAACGCACGGGTAGGCGATTCGACGCGATGGGAAGAGTCCGGGGAACAAGAAATTTAACGCGGGCGAAGTCGCGGGTAGAAGCTATCTATTATACAACAGCTTTTTGAATAGGGCTTAGGTTTTGAAAGACTATAGTAAATTGTAACATTGTGTTTAATCGATAATTGGGACATTCTATTTATAATGCTGGCAACACTAGTGTTGAACGAATGACGTTCTGAGATGACAGTTAATATTTATTTAACTACCTTTACATACTACAAAACAAAATTGCTTTCCACGCTTATCCGCTTAGAAGTTTTAAACTACGCAACGGATTTTGATGCGGTTTTCATAAATAGAAAATATGATGCAAGAGAAAGGTTTATATGTATAAAACGCGGGCGAAGCCGCTGGCAAAAGCTAGTTATTATAAAAAGGTACTTCTAACAAAATACATTTTTTTTGTTCTGTTCGTCGGTTTGTTTCTGGGACGGTTTATTTTCACATTTCTACGGTTGGTACACAGTTCCTATGGAGAAGAGCCGGCAAAAAACTCCACTCTTTAAAAATAATTGGCTTTTACAATGTCTAAGGTCCTCTCACCTAACAAATAGTGCTGGGAACAATAACCATTCCTCGTATTCAGGCACATAATAGCTATCAAGTGCACTCGCAAAGAATATAAGGTAATATGTCGTAGCTAATGTGAGCTCAGTGGGGAAACCCGGCGTGATTCGTGGCAACACTGTGGGTCTGCCAAGTGTCGTGATAATGGCATTACTGGCTGACTGTTCATTGTTGTCTATGTACTGTTAACGACGTCTATATTGGCTTCGCTATTGTTGTCTATGGTACTGTTGAAGTTGTCTATGATGTCTGTGGTAATGTAGTCTTAGTTTACCAGTTAAGTAGTTGCATATCCAATTCCGTTTTTCCATATGGTGTGCTGATGTACTTTCTGTGTGCACAATTTATTTTGTTTTTTAACCTTTTATGTATAGCCAGTTCGTATTTCGGCTTTGGGCGCGGGAGATATTGCAGTGCACAAATGTGTGCGCAAGCAAAGATGTACTCTCTCTTCCCTAACTCTCATAGGCCACCAATTATACAAAAATTAGAAGACAAGAGAAAAAGAACAGAAAAACATACTTACAAAAGTGTTGCATATTGCAAAATACCAAATAGCGTGATTGCGTGAGCGATATAATTGACCACAATTTTTTGTGTATTTTCTAACCCACTATCTCCATAGACTCAGACGAAAACTTCAGTTGCTACCTGTCACCATTTCACCGGGATTGTGGGTGGCCCTTCTTAATTTCTTCAACCAAATCTCTTAAACGCAATTAACAAAACGTACCATCGGTCAATTACATCTTAAATCTTCCCATGAACAGTAAATCAGACACAGCTACATCATCAGTAACACGTCGCTCTGTGGGCTCCCAAATAATCGCTCAGACGGCCTCGACAAGACAAATGACTGGCGGTGACCATCTATTAGTACACCGTCGACAGATCGACAAATACAGATGAGATTTATAAACTACACTTTATTTTGTTTCGGTAAAAAAAGTCTTGTAATTTTCTAGTTGGTTGAACTGGCTATGAATTTATTGGTATTTTTTCAGTGGATGAATTACTTATTAAATAATACCCTAATTGCGTAATCAAGATAAAAAAAAATGTAAATGTTGGCTAAAAATCTCCCAGTCTGTTATCAGAGAGGTATGGCGCTGTACTCGTGATACAGGTATTTCACCTAGTTCTGCTACAGATGCACGTTAAATTATTTTCATGAGAGTCTACAATTTTTTCTCTACGCAAAATGGCTGTTGTAATAAGGTTGTAATGTTAATATTTTTGGAGTCAATCTAAACATACATATATACATACAAATTAATAAAACTGTTTGTTTTGTAATTTCAAATTAACAGCTTTTCACTAAATGCATATGAAAGTAAATACGGTACTTACACCAAAAAAACATTTTTTAAAACATTTGTCTGTCTGGCCGTCTGTCTGTTTGTTCCGGCTAATCTCTGAAATGGCTGGACCGATTTTGACGGGACTTTTATTGGCAGGTAGCTGATGTAATAAGGAGTAACTTGGGCTAATTTTATTTAAGAAAAAAAACTTTATTTTAGAAAAATACTTGGCGGGCAAAAGCTTCTAAAGAAATAAATGACACAATCTGAATGATTGCAAGATATCTCCATCCATTAATCTAATACATTACTAATCCAATGCAGCATACGTTCGAAAAATTTGTCTGCTAAACAACTTAAATAATGAATTTTGTTAAATTGTCAAACTTAAACCCACTGTTAAAGCTCGTGCAGACTACCGTGATGCGACGGTCGCGAGCGATTCGGCGATTTATATCAGTAGAACAATTTATATGAAAACACGCGCGACACTTCACACAGGGGCGATCTGTCGCGCCACGGTCATAGAAATTGTTCTATGGATATAAATCGCCGATTCACGCGTGACGTCGCGTCGCGCTAGTCTGAACGAGCCTATACTAGTGTAGTGAGTTACTTACGCAATTACCCCGCTAGCTATTTCATCGGTCCTCTTAAAATTCGACGAATGGCGACGGTAACTAGTATATCAGCGATTCGGCGTCACTAGACAAACGTCAAAATAACAAAAAAGTCCCCCAAAACGTCCGCACCTTTTTACCACTTCCTGGCCGGACGTTTATCGAGCACTGAAAAACACAACAGACAATAGACGAGCGCACCAAAAAAAAAAACACCCTGTTCTATTTTCAAGTCCCGGTGTTACATTATTACGCGCACTAAACAAACCACCGTTATGTAAATGAACTAATATAATACAGATCTAGGAAAGATCTGTTTCTGTTTTTGTACGTATGTTTGTAATGGACAAACTAGAAAACTACAGAATCGATTTAAAAATTCTTTCACCTATAGAAAGCTACATTATCACCAATTAACATAAGTTATATTTTATCCCGAAAAAAAAATGCACAGTTCCTGTGAGTCACGCGGACGAAGTCGCGGGCAAAGTGCTAGTGACTTATATAAATCGACTGATAACTCAGTTACACAAGCGTTTAAAACAAAATGGGGCTTAATAGTTAAAAAGCTTTTTTATTTGACGTGTGAATGATTACAAGAAATGGATAGAGGAGCACTTCCGATAGACGTTCACTTATGAATGTAATTTGCTAGATACTGTTTTAAATCTAATAGGTGGGTGAATTTCCCAAACGACTTTTTTTTTGTCTTCATTGAAATTAGTATTTGAAAAAAGGAATATTGTTCTGTACTATTTTTTTTGTATTCATTAGGTATTTATTGGGTTGTGGCATAAAATATTATTTGTCTAAGTCTATTTACAAAGGTAGAAATAAATACATAAACCTCTATTTTTGTCACATCGGTGCTGTCCCTCTACTTTTTTTACAAGCAAAAACGCTTATATCGTTATAAAAATAAGTAACTTAAGAATATAACTTATTCTATTTCATAGAATATTAGTTTTATTATTAATATGTAGCATATTTTATTACGTAATTCATAATATTTATTACTGAGAGGCATAAATGTACTTGTCTCGCAAATTTTTGTCATATCGCTGCACAAAAGTAATTTAAACCTAACTTTGCATCGATGAGTCCGACAGTGTCCCCACCCCAATTTTATTTCCCTCGTTAGTGTGTGCTAGTGCGCAGTCAGGACGGACGTGTGTCAAATCGCTGCATATTCCCGCCAATTACGTAAGTACGACATTTCAGTTACTTCCAAGCAATTATTTTATATTATCGGTGGTTGCATTTTTCTAGTGTAATGTGAAGTTTTATTACGATTGTTTGGTTCTAACAGACATAGTAAGTAAATTAGCATCATTATAGGTACTTGAATTTAGCCTAAATATTATACATTTTTCATAATTTTCAAAAAAGTCGATAATTTCTCACGTCGCTGTTCTCATATCGCTGTAATCGGTGGTCTTTTTTACCACCGATGTGATAATTTACACCGATGTGATAAGAAAAATCAATCGGTGTCTTAAATATCATATCGGTGTTTTGATTCATGATCGACGCATAGTTTTGTCACATCGGTGGATTGTTTTATCACATCGGTAGATCATATTATCACCTCGGTGTAATTTTATCATATTGGTAGACATAGTGTCATTTCATTAAAGTAAACAAAAAAACAATGGAGCATACCTACAACCATACATTATATACATACATATACACATATTATATTTTTTAACTTTCATAAATATTAACTTGTGTGCAGCTCGTGCCGCACACAATTCGTTCGAGTAATTTTGTTTAAGATTAATTTTGTTTAAGAATGCTGAAATCAAAACTAAACGAGGAGGAGAAAAAAGAGAGAAAGAGGTTGATGGAAAGAATAAGAAAAGCTAAAATCAAAAGTGATCCTGTGTTAAGAGAGCAGCATTTAAGAAAAGACAGAGAACGCTTAGCTAAAAGAAAGGCAGCTGGACTTATCCTAACCCGAAGCCAAATGACTGCACATGCACGTCGCAATGCACAAAAGAAAAACCGAATCAGTGCCCGTGCATATTATCAGCGGAAAAAAAATAAGGCAAATGGTGCCCGCAACAACCCAACAAGTGTTTCAGAGACCAATGACGCAGAATCGCTACCGAAAAATCAAGATAATGAGCCCGGTATTTCTCAAGAACTAATAGGACCTCATAGCCCACGGCTATTGCGACAGAATGTTCGATGTAATAGTCCTAATTTGCGTATTGATGCCATAGTAGCGAGTAGTTCCCACTATTTACGTACAAGCAGTCCCCTAGATTTATCAATAGCATCTCCTTTACGAACGCCAAGTATTAGTTCTATAAATTCAGAAGAATCAACATTACGCCCAAATAGTCCTAACTTAGACACATCCTTTAATACTGTTAAATTCAAACAAGACATTAAAATGAAATTTCGTAAATATCAAAACGTTAAAACTCAGCAAATACACGATTTAAGAAAACAATTGGCAAAGGCTAATAAAGAGAAACTAATGTACAAAAAGAGATACATGAGACTACATCAAGAATTTAAGAAATTAAAACAGAGTAATTTAGAAGTGAGACGAATCCCAACGAAGCCAAAAAATATAGACCTGCAAAAACGTATCCGTAAGATTGTTGTTCAGTTTTTTGAGGATGATGAAAATTCAAATCTTTGCCCAGGTAAAAAGGATACTGTCACACAAAATGGAGTAAAAAAACAGAAAAGGCTGATGAAAGACACAATTAAAAATTTACACAAAAAGTATTTGACTTCGGGCTACCCTCCAATCAGTTACGTCACTTTTACAAGAATGAGGCCGTTTTGGGTCACGCAGCCAAAATTAAACTTGAGAAATACATGCCTATGTGAGAAACATGAGAACATGGATCTTGTTATATCATCTTTAAAAAGAAATCGTATCATAAAAGAAAACACCACGACTGAAATTCTAAGTAGTATTTGCTGTGATATTTTTAAGGTAGAATGCCTGCAAAGAACATGTCCTGTCTGTAAGAATCGTCATTTAAATTATCAAGAATTTGATAACTCCAAAGATGTTATTTATTGGAATTGGAAGAAGATAAAAAAGAATTACAAAAAAAATGGAGTCGATAAAATAGCCGTTAATGTAGAAAAAGTAAAAATAACCGTTAAACCATTACAACTAATCAAAATATTTGAAAACAATCTGAAACCGTTCTTAACACATTGTAGTAATATACGAAATCAAAGTCAAGCTTTTAAGCACTACAAACAAAACATGACTGAAAAGGATTGTGTCGTTCACATTGACTTTAGTGAGAACTATAGCTCCAAGTACGGGTCCGAAATACAATCTATGCACTTTGGTGGCAGTCGTCAACAATTCACATTACACACTGCTGTAATTTACTATAAAAATAAGGAAGAGAATATAACAACTCAATGTTTCTGCACTATTAGTTCTTCACTGCGCCATGATGCTGCCGCCGTTTGGGCTCACCTTGTTCCAATATTAGAAGAAATTAAACAGGAAGCTCCAATTGTTCAGAATCTTATTATTATTTCTGATTCTCCATCAGGCCAGTATCGGAATAAGAAAATTTTTTATATTATGTCCCAACTCAGTATTTACTGCTCTTCTCTGACTAACATAATATGGAACTATAGTGAATGTGGTCATGGAAAAGGTGCGCCAGATGGAGTAGGTGGGCTACTGAAGCGAACGGCGGATCGATTTGTTGCACACGATGGTGATATGAATAATATAGACTCTTTTGTAAACTATTTAAAATCTGCTGTCCAAGGCGTGAAAATTAGTACTGTAGAAGAATATGAAGTTGAAGAAAAGGACTGGCTTCTCCCTACAAATTTGAACACATTTCGTGGAACATTGCAAGTCAAACAAGTCATTTGGACTAAAGAAGCTAAAAATCGTATAGTTTTACGTCGACTTTCTTGTATAGAAGATGAATGTATGAAATATGTTGTTAAATGTCCACATGGCAAACATCTAGACTTCCACAATTTGTCAACCGAACACGAAATTAAGTCTAAACCTCAACTTTCTACTTCGAGTAATAAAAAATCCAGAACTAAATCCAAAATAGATATCACTAAAATGCGACCAGTAAAGTTAACTGACAAATTAATTTTGTTCCCACAGCCATCACATTCAAAGTATTTTACACCATCAAATACATTAAAAATCTCGGAAAATGCGGCACCCAGATCATCCTCTTCGACAAAAATGTCTGAAAATTTGCTATTGAACTATGTAGATCTTGATCAAAGTACTCCTGCCTGTTCATTTTTAGAGAAAATTGACACGAACATTTTAGTTGGTTTAGAGGAATCAACTCAATTCGTAAATAAAGAGGATACGGTAAAAGCATCTAATAGATTTTCAAGTCCTACCGTGGAAGACAGTGACACCGATGAGGAAATATTTAGAATAAAATCTAAAATTAACTTTAAAAAAGAAAAAAATGAGCCACGTAAACCAACTCCTGACATCAAACAGAGATTTAATTATATATTTGGTTGCAGTGACACTGATGATGACTTATTTTGATCTGGGCTGATTTGTTTTTAAAATTTTTATTTTTATTGTTTTTAGTTTTAATTGAAAAAAAAAAGGTTTAATTGTTGTAACAGATAATAATTATAAAAGTACGTAATTAAGTGCTGTGATTAACTATAGGTATACTACATAGTCTTCTATGACTTAAAAGTCTAATTATGGTGCAATTTAATAAAAGTGGAGTACGAAGACGGTTCAAGTTCTGTAGTGATTTATGTTGAACTTAAAGGCTGATTAACATAATAACCAAATTATACTGACAGATTTAATTTAAGTTTTTTTTTTAAGGGTAAAGATTATTTGCTAGATGTAAGATATAAGCGATCTCTATGTAATCTATGATACTTACGCACTGAGAACAAAGATTTTAAAAATATTAAATTAAGTGATAATTAAAGCTGTGATTATTGTAGTGTTGTTATGATTAAGGTTAAACTTAAAAGGCTGATTAATTAGGTATATAAAGTTTTCTTATATAAAGTTTCTATTCTTAGTATTGTTGAACCTAGAACGCCACAATGTTTTAAGTGTACACATGGCAAAACAATTAGCTTGATCGCCACATTAATAAATGTGTATTGTACAATAACGTACAAGAAATTTTTGTTTTTTATACTTCTTTTAAATAAACACAATGATAATAAAAAAAAACATTATTTTTTATTCTAAGAAAATAATACCCTTAGTTCAGGTATTCAGTTCTTAGTCACTCCTTCAAAAATGTATAAGCCTACTATTTCTTTTTTGATGTTCAAAGGTGGATAGATTATCATATCGCTGTATATGTATATCACATCGGTGAATAAATTTATCATATCGGTGTACAGAAAAGATAATCGGTGCCGGATTGTCACATCGGTGGAAACCAGAATTCAAACTGAATTTTCTCCATAGTCTTAAAAGATACGTTGATGGTTACCAATAAGGGAGTATTTAGTATCCTAAATATTACATTAAACATGAAAAAAATAAAAAATATATATAAATGAAAAAGTTCACCGATATGATAAGAAAAATGGCATTTGTTGAAATTCACCCAGGTACTTGCTTTGCGTCTTCCATATTGGAAAAGAAAGAATAAGGGAATATTTTTTTACTAAAAGGATCTTTTTTAAATCCGTTTCTTTTTCCTCATTATTTCGTATCTCCTTTAGTTGACAATAAATTATATTCAGCTGGATGCATGCGTGGATCTTATTGGACTCCTTTATTCGCCCTCACGGGTATTGTCATATGAGGTACTTACTTTGTATTATGTTACCTCTAGACAGACTCTTTGGTTATAGTTCTTGGAATCAATCAAAATACATAATTTCACTCACATACTTTTTTAAAATAGTGTCGGCCAATTTTTCTTTGCTTCTTTCCCTTTATGGTCCAAGATTTTTTCCCCACAAAACATTCGTAAACAAAGAAAGTGCTTCATAACTTTTGCTCTCCCGGTACCGACCGGGTACAAAGTGTCGGTTGAAAGTGGTGTACCGGTTTCAAACCGGAAGCCGCCAGCTAGAGGGCGCAATATCCGCTTCCTAAGAAGCAGCGGGGAAGTTCTGTTTATAGTAAACTTTGTTGAGTTATGCGCGCCTGGTACCACTGCATGGCTAACCATAGCAATGTGGATGGTCTTAAATTGAAAATATTCACTTAGGTTATCAATGGACGTGGAGGAAAAGAAAATTAACATGAAAATATACTGCATGGAAGATGTTATAGTATGTAGTTCTCTTTAAAGCTACGAATCACGAAGTCTACGAATCATAGTGTCCATCGAACTTTATTTCTATAAATAGAATCAGCTGGACATAAAAATGTTGGTTATAAATCGAAAGAAAACAAAGTCATTGAATTCGATATATTCTGTGTACCAAACCATTTTATGAATTTATAATTTTTTTACATTACAGAAAGACTGCTTTATCCAGTACAGGAATAAAAACAAAACCAAGAAATTATACTTTTACAAAACCTGCAGAGCACTAACATTTTATGGACGAGTCTAATAGAAAAGAAGTTACAATAAAATGGTGAACAGTGCAAGGTTGCAAAACGATTATAGAAACCACATCACCTCGTCTCCTCTCTTCGCTACACAAAAACGACTAGAATACTAAAGACTATTAGGGGAATAGTTATTTCTGAAGTGCTTTGGCACAATAGCCTAGTACGTTTGCTGTAGTAAAGGAGTCAACGAAAATAAATCAATTAAATAGTAAGTACTTAATTAAGGCCAATAGCGTGAACAACTTATTTATTGAGTTTATGAGATCGATCATGTTCACCAATAATCAAGATTTGTATCATTTCAAGACGTGTACCTACCAAACATGAACTAGTCCTGATATTACCGAGCAAAAAGGTAACTGTCAAGAGTAAAGTACCAGGAGCGCATATGCGGCAAGAAGTAATGACCACAAAATCCTTCTACCATAAATATAGCTGCCAAAAAGATTGAGTTAAAATTGCCAAGTAAATAATATTTTCTGCATGTCTCGACGTAATGAACGGCCGCCAAGCATTGAGCGTTGTTTCTCGACCCAATTGTCCCGATACTGATGCTGCATACGACACCAAACTGTTTTATTGCGAATAAAATTAAATTGCGCGTCCATTTTAATGTCCTTTGTCGAATTAATGACTATTGCGTTTAAAGCTACGTTTTTGGTCATGAGTTTGGATTTGGTAATATACATTCAGAGGTTTTATGTGTGTTTATTGTCATCTTAACTGTTAACTGAAATAAATGTCGTAATTGAAGACATGAGTGGATGAAGGGGATATGTCGCATATTCAGATGTTCGCTGTTCTATGCATGAATAATGGTGTTATGTGCATACAAACAATTTTAAACCTTAAAAATATTAAACGGTTGGCGCCGCTAGACACCCTTGGATAAATGTAAGGCGTTTTGAAATATCCTAAAATGTTTATGCGAAACTTTGAACTCAATTTTCTCGAAATTAGAATTTTGCGAGATATCCCCTTCATCCACTCATGTCTTCAATTATTTAATTAGGTATAAATTTCTATTATATTTTCCCATCTTATTCATAATGAAGCCAGACAATTAAGACGGTCAGTATGAACTATTTTGTAATAACTTTCTTAATTAACGTAGTAGATTTTGTCTTATTTTGTAGATTCCTTTTAATCTTCCAAAAACCTAAAATTTTGTTGCTTACGTGGCAGCTTTCAGTCAAATTACTATCCCCTCCATACTAAAACTAACTTTAAATTGAAGTAACTACAGTCATTAAGAACTGCACCACCAATTTCCACAGTCTGACTTACAAAAATGTCTTTAAAACATCGCAATACAACTCAGCTAACGCGGCGTCTGTAATGAGAACACCAGGACAACAGAGGAAGACGAGGGTCTTAACAATTGGAGCTCGGCCAGCAGTGACCGACCCCTACCGACGGTATTTGACATTGTTATTGCTGCGACCACTCGTTGAATATTGAGACCGAATAGGTGTGGGACTGTGGGTATTACGTTTATTGGCAGTCTTTTGTTTTGGGAAATGAGACTAATTTTAGTGGAAAAAAAAACTATTGCAGAATGGTAAATAGTTATTACCTACCGACTTTAAGTCACCTAGCATGCAGAGAATCAAGTTATTTCATTGAATAAAACTAACTTTATTTTCTGAAATATCTTTAATTTGAAGTGTCTCCCTACATTTTTTAACAAAGGCCTTGACAGTAACTAAAATCATAAAAAAAAAATGATACAAGCCAGTTGCCTAAGCCAAGCCACGAAGTTATCTTTTACGCGATATGTTTTCCTAGTATTCTTTTACGCAAGACGCTAAACAGATGACGGGGTGTTTCTTATTTTATCCAAAAAGAAACAAAAGAATACCGAGAAAGGAAAGTATAATAAAGCATTAATATTGTGAAAGTATATACTGAGGAAATAAATAAGTCCAAATAGCGGGAAAAGTGTAATTGCTCTCGGTTATTGCACTTTATAAGTTCCTGAGAATTTCTGTTACCTCATTCGCCATTGGCAATTATTTATTGCACTTGGGTTATTATTTCTTTTGTTAAGTGATGTTACTTTCAATTTTATCATCGGCACGAGATAAAAGTACAAAAGTGTAGTTCGTTAGGTACATTTTCAATGCTGAGAGATTTTATGTGAATCAAAAATTTTGTGATTAAAATTCCATTGAAATAAAGGACGTGTCTTTTAAGAGGCATGTTAACTATCATAATGCAATAAGATAGAAAAGATAATTGATTGAGGCTTCTATTCTTTGCCGAAAACCACGCTACTTCATCACCATTTTAGCCGAAAAACGTCCACTGCTGGACATAGGCCTCCCCTAGTTCAGGGGGGTTTGCTATAATCGCCACGCTTGGTAGGCGGGTTAGAGATCACAGTATGGTGGTATAATGCAAAGAGAACGCTGCTGCCTATTCTCTAGTAAGTTCCTTAGTCGCCTCTTACAACACTTATAGGAAGAAATAAATGCTATTCTTTACGTCCGCCACTTATCTTCCGAAAATCGTTTCACAATCCAACCACAGACAAATTACCATCAGCCAACATAAACAGTCATTTCAACTAAAGATTGCTTCGAAACGATTTCAGACCACATTTAATTAAAAGAGGTTTAATATTTAAACTAGTACTGCCGGCTGCTAGTATTGCCTGGATCTCGTTATCTCTCAGCTCAGACTTAATTTAGTAAAATTGAAACAGGCTGTTTATTTACTTTTTTATTAATCTTTAAATATGCCAACTGCTAAAGTTGTTCGGGCATCGGATTAAGAAATGGCTCTGTAAAGAAACGTTGTTCCGAAACAGAATTTATATTAGTTTCTATTTGTCTGTTGAGAGAAAATTGTGTTGGAATAAAAATATAAGACGATTTGGGACTGATAGACTTGCCTTGAGATACCTCTTTTCTACATTTAAGGTAAATTTTACAAGGCTTTGTCTTGAACAAATTCTGATGTCTGAATTTTTCTTTCAACAAAGGACTTTTCAAATATTAACATTGCCGTTTTCTTTTTGCTTATAAAGCAAATTGAATTTGCGAATGTAATCTTTAATAGGTGCTGTATTACTTTCAAATACCACGTGCCTGGGTAACTTAGGGCCCATACAGATGAGGCGTGCATAGTTGCTAGACGCGTGTTTGTTTGTGTCATATTGTGTAGATCTTGTGTAGAACTTCTCAGTGCAGATTTTGATTAAATTGTGGCTATGGAATTAATTTTAGCTTATTTTACGTTGGTAGTTTCTATTTAAGAGCATTTTACGTTTAATTTCTGCTGAATTGAAACCTCCCTGAAGAAATAGCAAAGCGTCGATCCGTGAACAGTTGTATTAAAAAAATGAATAGAGGTATTACCTTAATATATTACGTAGTTGAGAAAAAATAGCGTCGCTGTAATCAGCCTGAAATTTTCCCACTGTTGGGACACAGGTCTCGTCTCTATGAGAGGGAACTGGCCGTAATTCACCATGCAAGCCCAGTGCGGGTTGGTAGAGGTCAAATGTCTTAGAATTTTTGGTTCTAGGACATGCCGGTTTCATCACGATGTTTTCCTTCAACGTTTTGAGAGCTATGTTGATGAAATAATTTACAAAAAGTAAAGCGCTTGTCAGTGTTTAAACCTATGAACTACAACTCATTAGCCACGATCGGTACCACTGGGCCACCATTGCTCTTAAATAGTATTCATAGCTTAGGGTTTATACAGATGAGGCGTGTATAGTGACGAGACGCGCGTTTGTGACGTAACGCCCGTGTATGCAGGTTTCATGTACTAAGCGCTGCATTCCGTCTTTGTGATACTAAGATTATTTTAGCTTACACACATATATAGTACAGTATAGTATGTATAGTTACAGTATAGAAGATGGTTAGTAAAAGTCTTGAAAAAGTTACTCGTTGTTTAATTTTGATAGGAATTTCGTCTACATCGTCGCCACAGAAAGTCTTTTGGGGATTATTTTAAGATATTTCTCAGCCACAACTTTGGCATAAAAACGAACAGGTCGATTTCGTCAGTTAAAAACGTTCTAAATCTAGTTGTAAACTCAACTCAATCAGTGTCATCAACCAAAATACTTATATGTTTTTGACATATTGACACAAGTATGCGAGAATTTTCCTTCGGTCCTTTGTTTTACTCTAAAACCATTTACGATACATAGAAGCGATTTTCACATTAACCAAACGACGTACGACGCACGAATGAAGTAAAAGCGAGGACTCCTCAAAGTAGGTATACGCTATATAATCAAAGAACTGAACCGTATATTGTGGCAATAGCTAATAAATTCCGAACAACAATTTTATGCTCGATTTGGCTTCACCACACAACGAGTAGGTACGTGAATTTTAATGCCGTAAAATCCAACTTTGCCTTGCGTATGTGTTTTATACGTCTTTTTTAGAGTTCCGTATCCGTAAGGTGCCAAGGGGACCCTATAACTACGGCTCCACTGTCCGTCCGTCTATCACAGGGCTGTATCTTTCTGCCAGGGTCGCGGACTTTTTCGAAAGAGTTACCCTGGCACAGGCAACTGAAGGAACACGGGTGAGTTTTAGTCAGTAACAGTCTGACACGCGCTCTCGCTCCGCCCAGAGCGGGAGACGTTAAGTATTTGAAGATTTCCCACCCAAAAAAAGGGCTGTATCTTTTGAACCGCAATAGATAGACGCTTGAAATTTTCACAGAAGGTGTAATTTTATGGCTGCTATAGCAATAAATAGTAAAAATATGTCTTGTTAAATATTGTGCGGTGGTACAGAACCCTTCGTGTGCGAGGCTCCCACTTACAGACGCTTTTTGTGAAAAACCGCCTCGCTTGTCGGCGATGGTGTTTGATGCGCATTGCAGGGCTTATGTGAAGAGCATCATTTTCACGGTGTTATTTAGTACCATTTTAAGGATGTGCGTAAAAGTAGCAATTTATCACCAAGGTACCTACATCACTTTGCACTGCTTTACTGGATGTGGTTTCGAGAATCATTTTTAGGCAGAGGTAAGTATGATGAATGAGTGATTAGAGGATAACCTCGAGGCTGAGTGAACGTTACATCTGTTTCTAATAAGGACTACGGCATAAAGTTCACTCAGCCTCCATAGAAATGGGAGGACACTCTGAACACCGAACAAGAGCAGTGTTGTGTCTGGTGAGACTGTCCGATGCGCGGTAAACTTTGCTTGCGCGATGCAGGATTATACGTGACGTCATTTTGATGCGTAGTTCGCATGTAGCGGTCTAGATGTCGCTACAAGTGTTTCATGTATTTTTGCAAACCTTAACTGTTGTTAGTGGTATTTGGTGCACAACCTTCAGTTCTGGTACTGACGCCAGCACATCGAGCTACCCGAAAATGTCAAATTTTGCCAACCAGTCTTAAACCTTATACTTTAGCAATAAAGTTGAAAACCGCTCGAAAAATGCTCAATACCAGCTAATTTTTTTAGTAAAAGTCGACAATAAACTAAAATCTACGCCGAATGTAGCAAAATAAAACCAATATGCGTAGGCAGTGTTTCTATAAAATATGTTCGCACGAATTAACCGCGCCATATATTCCGCGCGGCAAGGGTGGTTGCTAACGCAGCGATTTTTTAGCGCGACATCAGTTTTATGTATCTACGTATTGTAGCATAGTGTAAGGAAAAGAGTACTTGCCACGCGACGGATGAAATACGTAAGTACCAATTTCAAAAGGAGAAAATAAATTCAACATGAATACAGCTGAACATATTAATTTTGCACATAGGCTAGAAGATCAGAAACTTCACGCATGTAGGTTTCACCTAAATTCATTAATTATTTTAATAATTTTAACCAATGATCACATTACATGAATACTTCCATAGTTCAGGGGATTCAATTCTGCGATGACTCATGCCAGAAAATACCTAAATGACAAAATTGACGCCTAATTAGCCGAAACAGGTTGCAATACAAATAAAAAAGTTAAAATGTAGTGGAATAGTGCTACACTACGTACGAAGCAGCCAAGACTCATCACATTAAAGAAATACAGAAATACATATTATTGTATACAATGGAACACATGCGCCCAGTGACAGGAACGAACACTGAGAATATTGTTGATTCGTCATAATTAATCGCAAGTTAAGTGATATGGTTATTTTTTTTTCTAATTAAGCCCCGACGGCAAAAGAGGGGTGTTATAAGTTTAACGAGTGTATTTGACTATCTGTGGCATTGTAGCACTCAAACGGCTGAACCGATTATGTTATATCTGAAAGGTAACTTAAAGTATTGATTTTTGTTCTAAAAATCGGGATAAAATGGCGCCACCATGTTTCTATATAGTGTTGGTTGCGTATCCAATCGCCTGTTATCCAACCCATCATAAAGTTGTATAAATTTCAGCAGTAGCTCCTGCAGGGTGTTCAAATATGATACTTAGGCTTACATTTTACTAGGACATCGCGGTGGTGCGACCATGGTCGCGCTAACAGCAAAATAATCACAAGCTTTATGGGGGATATCACACCAGACGTCCAACATATACATATTTAGCAGTGCGACCATGGATGCTCCGCTACTAGTATTCTACTGAGATAAAGCCCTTAGATAAAGCTCCATCACCCTCGCCTCGTTATCGCTATTAATCGTTAGTGAGTGTCTCTGTTTGTCTGAAGCTCCCAAATCGTGTTAAAGCCAAATTTCCGTCGACACGCCACTATTGTCTTAGTCTACAGGTAAATAAGTGACAATAGGGTAATTTGCTTCGTCTACTTACCGCAATGCATCCACTTAACGCTCAAATGGTTAACCATGACTGGAGAGACACATTTCTGCATATTGTGGAGTTTTTGAGTGGAAATACTTAGTGAACATTTTGATTAAGTTGTTTGTGTTTTAAGAATTTTGCGACGTGGATTTTGAAGTCTGTGTATTTACTGGTAATTAGTTTCTAAGCTTTTCCAAAGCAATGAAAATATTGTCATTCCGGTTCAGCTTGTCTTTTGCTGCTCTTTTCTAGCAATACTCTAAGCCGAGTTCCGTACCCCACAGGCTGCTGGAGGGTGCTAGAGCCTTGGCGGAGGTCTTAATTTATTAAGGTAGCCACAGGCACGTCCGGTAAAGCAGCCGACAACCTCCAAGGCTGACGTGAAAGATGTCCTTCCCAAAAAAAAACCGTTTAGATGCCAAGTCAGACGACTTGGCATCTAATCTTGGCATTTTTTTGCTTTATCTCAAGGGATAGACATCCCTTAACCGAAACAGACGACAAGATATTTAAAATAAAATTGGTACTTAGCTAGAGCAGAGAGCAAAATGCGAGTAAGACACAAACGGGGTAAAGATCTTAACGAGCCTATTACCAGGAAGACATGGGTCAGAAGATAATAAAAATAAAATTAACGCGTTCGAAATGCGAGCACTCAGAAAAATGCGTGACGTCACGCGCGGTTTAAAGTAAAGGGCAGTCAGTATAAACGAAAGGGCAATGTGGGTCGGATATGTGGATAGAATGCCGTAGGACAACATAATGAGGGAGGAGATTACAATTCAAAGGGTAAACAGAACTGACGGTTCGCATCAGTATTCAAGAGACAAGATGCCCGAAATGGACAAGAGATATCTGCTGAAATCTACGGAAAAAGGAACTGCAAACGGAACTTTATAATTTTCAACCTTGGAGTATACCAATTTCTTAAACACATTTTTTTCGTGGTCTGTGTCCGCTAAAATTCACGTAACATATTGTATGACGATTGATTAACTTATGTTTCTCAGTGTGAATATGGTTTTTCTATGATCAACATAAGTATATTTTGAGTAAAAGAAAAATAAGTATTATGTCTCCAACATTGAAACGAGCCCAATACCAATCAATCATTTTATGTATCCAGATGTCACGCAACGGTTTATAAAAAGAAAATTATGTAAGTTTAAGAAACTGGGTAACTAAAAATAGAAATACGCTGCCTTAACATTGAGTCGAAAATTGTCATGAACATAAATATTGGTTTAGGCTAGTCACGCTAAGGTTACGCATATTACTACTCTGAATTGTCGCTTTAACCTCAAGATATTCGGGGTTTGCTAATTGTTTTCATGTTTGGTAGAAATGGATTACGAAATTCATATATCAAAAGCTACAAAGAGGTATTTGATAAATCAAATGCCAGAAAAAAGATAAAGAACGAACGTTTGAATTCTTCATTCATGACGTGAATCTCAAAAAACATATAAAAGCTGCTATCCCGGTCAGACGCAAGCCGGATTCAAAGAATTAAATATGAACAACATTCATAAACCTCATTCAACAAGAAATATGAACACCGAATAGCCTCGTATATTCGCCGACCCGGTTATTTCGTGGGTATATTAAAAAAATCCTTTTAACATATAAATAAACATGTGCCGGTCGTTCACAGGTTTTATCTTTTTACACTATTGTCACGAGCAAAAAACACCCGGCCCGCATAAAATATAGGCACCTTTATACGGTTTATGCCGCCTCTCGTTTACATGAAAAATTATTTTAGCAGTATGTGCACCTAGTAACAGCGAGTGTAAAACATTGCACGTTGTGGGATTTATACGGCCAACAGTTTTATTTTTGACGAATTTTCAAACGAGCTCCATCGAGGGTTCCAACCAACTAAAAAAACAATTGAAGTTTCAAATTCGTTTTGCTTTTTATATAATTTTGAATATTAAAGATCTTTTTTTAAGAGATAAATTTTTAAAAGGCAATTTTATTTCGAGAACTGGCAATACACTTTTACCGAGAGACTTATTTAAAACGCTACGACTAATGCCCGCCGGCAGAAGAAAATCCAACCATTCAATTTGAATAAAAAATTGTCTCGTATTTTTCTAAAATACTGTTCAATTCGATAACAAAGAAGATCCTAATGAAACTATTAGCCGAAAAACCTGAAAAATGTTGATTACAGTTAGCTTAGAGAGCTGTAGGGAAGAATAACAAAAGGCTCGAATGCGGACCGAAAGACAATAAGCGGTAGACAATACGCGCCTCGATATTATCCGATTTTCTCTTCGCACTTATATTTTCCTGGTAGTTATCGCGATAGAGATGGATGTTTTTTTTTTTGTATTCTTGTCGATTGTTAAGAACAGCGAACACTGAAATAATTGCGAAGGACCTACAAGTAAGTAATGTGTATATTTCAGTCTTTAATCAAAGTTTATTCTGCATTTGCTGAAATTTCTTTTGAATCACCCGAATAATGTTACTTGTTTCAAATATATGTCATACATAACCATCGACTGAATTTATACAAAATCGCAAACTATAATTCTTCGTGGTGAAATATTTTTATCTGTCGGACATACATATTTCAAACGAGTTTAATAGGTATATTTTTTGTTTGCGAGATAACTTTCCTTTGATATCTCTACAACATATCGGTTGTAGTTAACATAAATCATTCGTGAATGTGGTCGCTATAGTGGTGTCACGCGATATCGAATAGCTTTTGGCCCATCCCTATTCGTCCATAGATATATCCTCTAGAGTAAACGCTGCGGAAAACTGTATAAAATATAAAAACCGTTTATGGTGTTATGCAAACTGTTGCCTCCAAAAAAACTATCGTGATAAAGCGTTATAGTTATTGCATCGTTTTTATTACTTTAGGGAAATTTTGAGCTTCTTTGTTTTATGGTATCGGGAGAAAGATAATAGTTTGGAAACTATCATGTTTTACCTGATAACATCGTAATCTATGTGGCCTTGGTAACTTTTATCCGATACTTTTCAATATTATATATAGGAAACTATTTCGGCTGGATATTATTAGTAAGAAGACAAAATATGGATTCCTCAATATTTATTTTTCCCAAAATAATAGTAAAAGTTTAATTAAAAATGTCAAATCTAAATCAAACTCTATTCACCATTTGACCAATAGTTTAAAACTAGTTCAGAAAATACGTACCGCCTCAGAAAAGTGAGATTAGGCTGGTACGTGACTTTTCCTGTTTCATGCTTGCCCTTTCTTGAGAGTTTTTCCATTTGGTCTATTTACAATATTTTATGGTTATACCTAGTTCGAGTTTAAGAACTAAATAGATTATTCTCATCATTGCAATTACTATAATTAAAAACTGCCTCATTGGTCTTGTTGGTTGAAAGTGACCATAAGGACCTGTTTTCAATTCTGACAAAGTGTTTGTTATTTGGTTTTTCCATCAGGAATTTCTTAGCAGTGGCTTGCTTCCTATTACACGGGATTTAAACTTATCTGGCGAAATGTGAGAGTACTATACATATAAGTGGGTATGCTTCTGCCTCACCCTTTGTGAATTACAGATGTGATGTTATGTTATGTCTATCATCGTCTCAAGAATCCAGAAACATTAGTTTATATCATTCAGAAGTATTCCCACTAAATAAACCTAAAAATATCAGCTGATTTTTATTATCAATATTATGTAAGTAATCTTTTTTCCCAATCTACCTATAACGAACGAAGGGCTCAGTCATCCAGAACAGAGTGAAATTACTCCAGACTCCACAGAACTTGCTATATTATTGATTCAGCAAAGTACGGATTGACTAACAATGAGAGTTTCATACCGCTCTGAATACATATTCATCCATTGTTCCCCGAGCCCGAGACAACTTAGTACACAGACATAGACGCAGATCCATTTATTACATTTCAATTTTATACAAGCACCTGGGACCTGGGCCGTGTCAATTAAAGAAATACGGCGCGGCTTTCCTTCGAGATCGCTTTGAGTTTACCTCGGAGTGTCAAGTAATAAAATAATTAAATCCGAGCCTCCCTATCCATTTCGAGGATTGTATAACGGAATAAGAGCGTTCTATTAATGGAATCGGGGCATGCACGGCCACACAAGTATTTTCTCACAACAGGTCAATGTACATGCTCCTTACAAAGACCACATCCTCCTCGTACAAAGGCCTCATTGTGTTTGCTTTGAAAATATTATTTTCGCCGATCCCTTACATAGATTGTAGTTAACACGTAGGGGAAGGAAAATAAGGTTTTCGGGTCTCAATGTGGTATAATATCGTATTTTCCTGACCCAACTACCGGTCTGTTTCTACTTATGCTTATAGGTAATGTGACCAGAGACGGTATCGTATAATTTATTTGGGACCCACAGAATCCATCTGCTTTTCCGGTAAAAGCCACAACAAAGAGATTTTCACGATATTTCAGGATCACGTAAGCCTTATTCTAGTTGCGAACAGGAAAATCGAAAGCTGAACTAGTTTTACAAACGACTCTAAACTTCGTGCCTCTATAAAGAATAAACATTCAAAAGAATTTGTATCCGTCTCGTGGAGATTATTCTTTAGAAAAAAAAAACAGCGTCGAAAGTTTTGTAAAAAATATTTTCTTGTAAAAACGCGAAGCTGCGGAACCATTTAACGCTTCAGTGCAATTTGCTTTGAGTGTGAGCGTTCCGTCGACGTGTTTTTATAAAATACAACATTTGGTGCATTGTTGGAACCTTTTGTATCTATATTATGTAAAACCTGGTTCACAAATACGTGTGGCTATCGATAAATTATGGTTTGAATTCCAGTCTGTATTGAAAAGCGTTAATAATGCTTGTGAAGGCGACTGTGCGGAAAATGCGTTTAATATTTTACCTGAAAAACTACTTTAGCCTTTATCGGATAATTTGCGGACAATTTTCGGTATAGATCTCGAAAATTAAAAGCGTATGAATATAAAATAAATATTGATGCGCTTTAAATTGAGAAAGGCTATTATTATATTTACTTTTAAACGAGTTCAAAATGAGGGAGGATCTCAATCCGTCGTCGCTCTGTTTTTTTTAAGTTCATATTTGTTCCGCGATATCTCCGGCAATTATGGATACATTTCAAAAAATATTTTTTCAGTAGGGTAGGGTATACTTCAGGGGTGGTTTTATATAAATTTTATTTACTCTGCTAAGGTATTTTTGGCGTTAGCCTCAATAATACGTTTTTAATTCACTTTGTACATCTAAATGACATTCTACTGTTTCCTGTCACTGCTGCTTACACTGTTGTGTGGAGTAAGTACCATAACTTAGAAGAGAAAAATTATTAAGACTTGTTTCCAAAAAAAAGCAACTGACTTTCGAAAAAAGCAGTACAAAGTGAAAAATAACTTTAATGTTTGGAGAAGAAAACGTTTTTTTTTTTTTTTAATGAATTTCGTTTTCTGGTAAACGCCACAACAATTTATGCTAGCTTCTGACATTGCACTTTACACTTTTATTTTACATTTCTTTTGCATTTTAGTCTGTGCTAAATAAATATGTTTTCTTTCTACTTCCATCTTTTCAGTATGAATTTAATCCTGAAAACTTCCTCTGTTCCGTCGGACGTTCGGGCAACAAAGTTAACTTCTTTAAAAACTTTATGCGAGTATGTTATAGAGAGCTCGACCGAAGAAATTATTACTTGAAAGTTATGACTTGGAGAAGATTGTTAGAAAGAGACAGGCGAAGCCAGACGTCCTTCACTTGCCGGTCCTGAGAGAGACGCAAGACTCTATCAAGATTTATTTATGTATGTCAGTATAAGGCCGTGGCCAGACGTATGATTCTGTTGTTCCAAACGAGTCAATATATTTACGTTCGAAGGAATGTCCTCTTTTTTCTAATAATGTCCTCCCATTCAAAAAAAAAGGATTGCTCTTAAGCAATCCTTTTTTTTTTGGATAGTAAATCATCAAATAACGTCTCCCGCTCTTGGGCAGAGCAGGAGGGCGTGTCAGACTTTAACTGACTAAAACCCACCCGTGTTCATTCAGTTGCCCATGTGCCAGGTTCACGGTGTCTCTTTCGAACAATCTTGCGATCTTAAGAATTGTATAAAATACCAGTGACTTATTTTGGACAGCGTCAATAACACCAGGTTGGCCCGTAAAATATCATTAGGAACATCTGAAGTGTTTAAATCAAATGGAAATTTAATGTGACATCTCATCACATTAATTGTACGTTCCAATTCTTGCTACAACGTTGTAAAATTGATTCATGTGTCAATTTGGCTAAGAGAAGTAGAATTACATTGTTTTACCCGACTTCTAAAAGGTTCTCAATTCATCCTTTATTTTGATTGCAATTGTGGATGGATTTGGTTTTTTTTAAGAGGTAGGTATGTGTGTCAGGCGTGATCTCATATATGAAGTATGAATCCAAATCGGTATTTTGTTTACATAGCAAGTATACGAATTGGTAGGTATCATAATTAAAAAATGAAAAATTGTAAAATATTTTACAATAAAAAAACGCAACACTCTTCCAAAAAAATAAATACAATGTGAAAAATACCCATACTTTCGGAAGTCGGTGACCAGAAACTAAAATACGGATCCAAAGACACTGATTTCCGAAATTAAATTTATTTTTTCAATTTGTAGTGTTACTTTTCGAAATCAATGGCTATTCTTCGTAACTTTTTATTAACTGACTACAATTTTACACACAATTAATCCTTACTGATCATGTATGTTTTTACAATCGCCAAAATCTTTTTTTTTATTGTTTTTAGGGTTCTTTACCTCGAAAGGAAAATACGGAACCCTTATAGGATCACTTTGTTGTCCGTCCGTCCGTCCGTCTGTCAAGACCCTTTTTCTCAGGAACGCGTAAAAGTATCAAGCTGAAATTTATATCAAATACTCAAATCTATTGTCCCTTGAAGCTGTGAAAAATCATACTTCTAAGCTAACGCAATCAAAAGATATAGCCCTTTATGCCGCAAATTTCCGCAAATATTCGAAACTCGCAAGTGAATCAAAACCTAAAGGGTACTTCCAGTCCGTCGCTTATCTTACTAACTGACGGAACTAACTTTGAGGTGATTTTTCAGGACAAGCTTTTTGCGGTTTCGCACTATGTTTGTTGAATTGTAACTCCGATAATAAGCGACTGATCAAAATAAAATTTCATGAATTATATTATTATTTGGTTATTCTTCCTATATATTTAAATGAATTGTAAATATTACTGTTGGACAAAAAAATATAAGCATTTAAAACAGATACGTCACTTCTGTTAGGTCTTTGTAAAAAAATGTTTTCATATAGTTTTCAGATACGTCTGTATAAAAATGGTTAGTAAAATAACACACAAACCTCAGAATCAAATTTTATTTATTAAAATGGCTCATTATTTTGTACTTATTAAAAAAAACAGTTCCTAATATCTTATATTAATACAAAATGTGAAATGAGATCCTAAAGTATCGTAAAAACAGTCTCTTCTAATTAAAATTCTCATAATTATTTAGGATTAATGTTAACCCCAACGTATTAAAACTAATCAGTCACAAAAATAATACAATTCTTAATAGCTTAATCAAATCACAGTCAACGTTATGTACCTAATTATGATAGAAATGTCTTGGGCTCTTACTTATACTAAATAGGAACTTTATAAAATAATAACTTTAAGGAGATAAACATTTCAAAAACAAAATTATGAACACAAAGTATTTCTTATCTGATCATTAAAACACTGTATATTCAGTCTTTGGTAGGAGCAATATAAATAAATCAATGAGGAAGCGATTTGTAGAATTCAACATAATCGGGATGTCTGATAGCAGCTGTATCACCTTTTGTTAGAGACATTAAGTCTTCATATTTTTCAGCCGCTATTTTAGGTGGATATTCATTAAGTGGACGGATTTCAGCGTAAAGAAGAAACATCTTTTGTCTTTTTAAAGTCAAACTGCGGAACGATTCCTGATCGTGAGAAGTTTTGAAGAAAATTTTTATTGGATCAGACTTTTGAACGCGAAATTCGGTCATTTAGGTCCAATTCACATGAGCTCCTGTGTCGTCTTTTCTCAATGAGAGTAATTGAATGTCTGTAGATAGTTTTTTAAAATCAAGAAAGTCAGTATGTTATAAGAAAATACTCGGTAAGGCTGATCTATTCGAGCTAATCTCATTATCGGGATAAGCTGAGCTGGTATAAAAACATCTGCAGCTTTTTTGACAGCATAGTTGATTGCACTGTGAGCAGAATCTCCGGCACTTTGACCATGGTTTGTTATTGAAAATCGTAAAGTGATTTCTTCAATGTTTAAAGAATTAGTCAGGATATAAATCAATGCAGCAGCCACAATCGAATTGCGATTTTGGCCTCCGCAACCATCTGCAAAGAGATCAATTCGCTTGAAGCCTTTTCTGTCGCTTTCTCTGAGAAAAATGTTTAAGGCAGTCGATATTTCTGATGCTCCTCTTTTACTTATAGCTTCATACCATGTAAAACAGCAACAATCACGAGTACCTAAGTCATAAACCGTTAAATTAAACGTCGATAAACGCCTTTTGTAAAATACTGCGTTTTCATTTGTTATAGGTATTTGAATTACCTGTTGAAGATCAAAAGTAACGCATTGTACCACGCCAGGATTTTCTTTTGCCTCGTTTAAACACATTTTTCTCGTTTTGCGAAAAGTAAGCTTATCAAATTGGTGCTTCTGAAATTTTTCTTGCAGTTTAGCGTTCACCTCTACGGTCCCATTATAATATGTCAGACATAGGCTGCACTGGTCTTTTTTCGGGCGGTGGAAAGACAAATTTTTCCCTTTAAAAACTCTTTTGTAGGTGGAAAAGCTGGGTTTCAATGGATTTCCTTCCAGAGACCTGATAAACATTCTGTACATTTTTTTAACGGTCAAATCTGAGTGAAGGTATTCTCTAGTACTACCTTCATGACAATAATGAGACTCAACTCTAGGATAACGATCTATATGTTTAACACATAGATCTCGAGATCGTGCGTCGAGTTCTTGCTTGATATAATTTGACGACTTTCTTCATCAAACTTGTAACAGTCTCGCTTTAGATGTTGGCAATAACTGAGATTGCATAGAGGTCCTAGTTTTTTTGCTGGCATTTTAGTTTCTTTTACTTGAGTAGAATATTCTTTGCCTTGGTCTTTCTGAAGCTTATTTTGTTTTTTCTTATTTATTTTCTTCCTATATGTAATGTCTAATTCTCTAGGATCGCCTTCCATTTCATAATCCTCTGGAGCTTTGTCCGTAATAGTCGTAGTAATATTAGGATATTGTATATCGCGTCGAACGTGTAGTTCACACGAAACGTCGTCATTTACAAAATTATCCCAACATTGAAGAATTAGACATCTAAAGCAAGAACTAAAAACTTCTTTTTGGCATCCAACAACTTCACATATTTGTTTTTGATGATTTTCACTAGACAAAATATAGTCATTCATTAGATATTTTAGTTCACACTAAAATACGTATTTAGATAGGGCTCGTTTTGTTTACAATATTGATTCTGAAAAATTCAAACTAAATAATGTATGTATTTACGTCGGTTAGCAGAAATCACATTTGTATAAAAAGCTACTTACGTCTACCTGTCAAAATGTGTTTTCTCGGTAACGCTTGAAGATACAGATACGTTTATTAGACCGATTGTTTCGTCTTCTAAATTGTTTTAACTAGTATGAATAACTCATTTTTGACGAAAATACAGATACGTCTGTTAGAAAGATAAGCGACGAGTCGATGTAGAATTTTGAAATTTGGTACAAAGCAACGCCTTATAGTACAGATAAAGGAAAAATTGCGAAAACCATAAATTTTTAGTTACATCATATAATAAAAATATTTTTAGTAAAAAGCTAACGGCTGCGGTTTTTATTAAAAAAACAAACTAACCTGCCAGAAACGAATTAACAATACCCCAAAGATTTCATTTAATTAAACAGATGTTTTCAAACAAAAAATCCTTAGAAATAAAGTAAAAGAACCACACTTCTAACCAAGAGATGACACGTCTCCTTGATGAACAAATGACCGCCGGCAATGAGATAACGAGCGACCGTCAGTGAACCGCGCTTACAGGACATGTCACATTTATGGTACAAGACCTGCGCAGTAATACGGTGTAATACCTTTTATTTATTTTATTCGACACCAAATTTTTTTGTTCGTTATTTTAATTTTATTCTCACTACACATAATTAATGTAATTGACATTGTCCAGTGTGATTGAAAATCCTTAATGCGATCTAATTAATTTACTTGTTTATTTGTGGTTCATGTGTATAAATTAATTTCTTGTTTAATTAAATTGCATGTATGACTATTTTTGTACGCCCTAGAGGCAAAACATAGCGCCCTCGATGTTTACCAAATAAGAACAAATAATGTACCTATGTTTTACAATAAATAAATGAATTGAATTGAAAACGTGTAATAGGTCGTGAGTTCGAACCCAAGCAGGCGCTATACTTTGTGTAAATTACTTCATCAATTATAGAGCATTAAACCTACTTTTCTTCTACTGCAATTGCTTTCATCGATCACACAAGAAGTATGAACATTTTTATAACTACATACGAGTACGTGAGAGCAAAGCCTTTTGTCAAAGAGACTTTATGCTTTAAAAATCTTGCAAACGTATGCAGAGAGGCAATTGTTGAACTTATGAATGGCTTTTCGATTCACTTCGTGTGACAAAAGCATATTTCTGAACTACTTTGTCTGAATATTATGAAATTTCAGGTAGTAGTTGTAGATAAATACTAAAATGTGACTAAAAACAATAACTGGTTGTGAGAAGATTAATCTCTTTTAGACAATAATAAACTGATGGAGATTTAATAAAGAATTAATGTAATAACGTTACATTACGCTTGTAGTTTGCAAAGGGGTGGGCCCAGATTTATATTTATCCTATAAGTACTATTTTTTACCAGTTTCCATTTTATTAAGTCCTTGCATCACAATGCGTTTCGCATGCAATCTGTACTATCTATACTTGATATTATAAATGCGAAAGTAGTTCTGTCTGTTTGTTACACTTTCACGACTAAACCACTGAACCGATTTTGACGAAATTTGGTACGGGATAAGTTTAAACCCCAAGAAAGGACATTGGCTACTTTTATTCTGCAACTTCGGCTGCGTCTGTGTTAACCGACATTTACGCGGACAAAGTCGCATGCAAAAACTAGTACTTACTTACTAAATTTTATTGTAACTTATTTTAATAAAGAAATTACGCTACAACATATATATTTTTTTTAATTAAAAAAATACTGATACTACTTAGGTACAAACTTATTGACCATAATAAAGATCAAATATCGTTCAATTGCGATTATGTTAAATCACAATTTTCTATTCGGCTTTTTGTTCATCATTTGTCTATTAGGTATTCGGAGTGGTTGCCCTAAGGGCTTCAAAATAATACCAGGGTATCATAGCCAGACCTCGATTAGCGTCATTGTCACCTCACTCGATGTTTCTGATAGCCGGGTCCTAAGTGACGTGGAACATTAGTTTAGAACCCAAATGTCAACTATCTTAGGTCTGGACGAGAATATTTAAGTGCATGTGTACGCATAGTTGTACTGAAATATTGATAACTTTATGTAGTAGTATGTATTATATCTTCTATACTAATATTATAAAGAGGAAAAATTTGTATTTTTGTTTGTTTGTTTGTTTATAATGGATAAACTCAAAAACTACTGAACCGATTTTAAAAATTCTTTCACCATTAGAAAGCTACATTATCTGCAAATAACATAAGCTATATTTTATTTTAGAAAAAATAGGGGTCCGTAAGATATTTGGGCTTTTCGGAACCAAGGTGTAAAAAATCATTCAAAAAAGCTCCTTATTTTGGGCGTACGCCGCGTAAACTATAAAAGAATTCAAAGTCGAGGTTCCAGGTTATCATAACTTGACAGGATTTTACCAAATAAAGGAGTGTCAGGTAGAAAACGCTTTATGCCGTTGACGTACCAGGTTATCATAACTTGGTAGGAGCTAACCAAACATACTCGTATGAGTGTCAGCTAGAAAACGCTTACCAGACCACCACCACTAGGTTGTCAAACATGGTAGGTTTATTAACAACATTTATTGAATCTAAGGCGATACGAAAATCGCTGGGTCAGCTAGTGTACATATAACCATATTGTTGCTATGATGTTACCCAGTAACAGGGTTGTTAAGGCCGGGTAGGCAGTCGCTCCATGTAAAATACTGGTATTCAGCTGCATACGGTCAGACTGAAAACCACCCCCAACATAGTTGTGAAATGCCTGGGCAGAACATGATGTTCCTATGGATTCGGTTTTTAAACCTGATCACCTACTTATTTATCCTCAAGCTTTTTGAATAGAAATATATAAAAGTTTTTATTTCGAACATTACAGCAAGAAATAAACCTAATGAAATCCTGCACTTTGGTGCTAAACAGACCCAGACAGCTTCGGAAAAAGAATTCGCTATACAAAACAAAATATAAAAAATCTGAAATTAAATATCTTATGACAGAAAACTCCAAATCCACCTAATTGATGAGCTGTTACACATACCACTACCTATGTATAGTTGTATACCTACTGCGTGTGAAAAGCCTCCTCACCCTCGTAGGACGAATCCATACATCGTTCGCTCGAAGACATTAAGTACCGACGTTTTGCCAATCCGTCTGGCCTGACCCTTATCACTTATTGTTACGATCTGCGGAAGATAAACAGCTGATACCTTCTATTGTTTTCTGATTTCCTGGTACACGAAAGCCGTATGGGTCCCATAGATTATGGTTATATTCATTTGTTATCCATTGATAGTGGAACAAACAAAGGTCCCATACAAACTTCTCATGTATTTGGGTATATATTTGTTAGTAAAGGTTATTTGAATATGTGTTTAAATAAATGTGTCGGTAGATAAACCAATCTTACATCCATACTATCCATACTAATATTATAAATGGGAAAGTGTGTATGTCTGTTTGTCCGTCTTTCACGGCAAATTGGAGCGATTAATTGACGTGATTTTTTAAGTGGAGATAGTTGAAGGGACGGAGAGTGACATAGGCTACTTTTTGTCTCTTTCTAACTCCCCACTTCCCTAAAATGAGGGGTGGAACGCGCTAATCTCTGGAACTACTGGTTCGGATTGAAAAAATATTTTTGAGTCGGGTAACCTATTTATTGAGAGAGGCTATATAACATCATGCTACGATCAAAAGGAGCGGAGCAGCAACAAAAAAATTGACGAAAACTGGCAGGTTGCGATGCGACGGGAAGGGTCAGGGGAGCAAATATTTGACGCGGACGAAGTCGCGGGCAGAAGCTAGTAATATTATAAATGGGAAAGTGTGTGTGTCTGTTTGTCCGTCTTTCACGGCAAAACGGAGCGACGAATAGACGTGATTTTTTAAGTGGGAATAGTTGAAGAGATGGAGACTGATATAGGCTACTTTTTGTCTCTTTCTAACCCCCCACTTCCCTAAAATGGGGGGTGGAACGCGCTAATCTCAGGAACTGCTGGTTCGAATTGAAAAAAAATTTTTGAGTCGGGTAGCCTATTTATTGAGGCTATATAACATCACGCTATGATCAAAAGGAGCGGAGCAGCAACAAAAAATTGACGAAAACTGGTAGGCTGCGATGCGACGGGAAGGGTCAGGAGAGCAAATATTTGACGCGGACGAAGTCGCGGGCAGAAGCTAGTAAATATTAGGTCTTTATCTATGAAATTGCCGTTCTGCAGTACTGGCCATTTCAAATCAAAATAATTTTTGTTTGTCTAAGAATTCTAATTTCAAATTAATTTTATTTTAAAAACATGGAATTCTTTTTCCAAAAGTAGTCATTTGTTTATTGATTAGTGTTACATTTTCATCGCATTTCAATCTTTTTCGTCATCATAGATACGTTAAAAATTCGAGTAATTATGGAATATGACTACCGTCGTGGCAGCAACGCGGCACAAGAGGCACGCAACGTCAACGACGTTTACGGAGCTAACACTACAAACCAACGCACTACCTGTTATTGGTTTGCTCGCTTTTGTTCTGGAAATTTCGAACTGAAAAATGAACCTCGCGGTCATCCGAAGACTTTGGTCGACAATGACGAATTAAAGGCGATTGTGGAAGCTGATGATACACAATCTACGGCTGAATTAGCAGCAGCTTTCGACGTTTGCGTCAAATTGGCAAAGTAAAAAAGCTTGACAAATGGATGCCCCACGAACTCAATGATCGCCAGCGCGAAGTACGCGTCGAGACGTGCCTTGCACTGCTCAACAGACACACAAATGAAGGAATTTTGAACCGCATTGTTACCTGTGATGAAAAATGGATTCTGTTTGATAACCGCAAGCGCTCAGCAAGTTGGTTGGATCCTGGTTCAGCACCTAAACAATGCCCTAAACGAAAACTTACCCCTAGAAAAGTGATGGTCACTGTTTGGTGGTCTAGCGTCGGTGTGATTCATCACAGCTTCTTACCAAACGGGGTGAGCATTACTGCAGATGTGTACTGTGAAGAACTAAACTCAATGATGGAGAAGCTGGCACATCTCCAACCAGCATTGGTCAATCGCTCGTCTCCGCTGCTCCTGCACGACAACGCGCGACCTCATACTGCACAGCAGACGGTCTCCAAGTTGCAAGAACTGGGGTTGGAAGCTTTCCGTCATCCGCCCTACTCACCAGACCTTGCGCCTACAGACTACTACTTTTTTCAGAATTTGGATAACTTCTAGGCGGGAAAAAAATTCAATACCCGAGAGGCAGTACAAAATGCCAAATGAAGAATTTGTTGCCTTCCGTCCAGCTGATTTTTTTAAGAAGGGCATCAATAAACTGCCACTGCGTTGGCAAAGATGCATTGATTGCATGGGTGATTATTTCGATTAATACAAATAAAAAATACATTAAAAAAAAACGTTTAATTTTTTTCATACAAAACGGCATTTTCATAGGTAAAGACCTATTATATACATAAACTTCATATATAAACTAATGTCCTTTTTCCCACGGGGATAGGCAGAAACTACGGAACGCCATTTGCTACGATCTTGACATACTCCCTTTTGCCTCGTTTAGATTCATACATCTCTCTGGTCATACACGGAACGTCGGTTGCGAGTACTACGCACTTGAACTTTTTGAAGAATATCAGCAATAAAGTCACTAAACCAATGTAACTTTTTCTAAAATCAAGTATTATAACAAGTCCTTTTGGCATATAAACTTATTATACAGACAGACTAATCACTAATAAGATTAGTTATAGCTAGACAGCATACCAATGTTTAATTTGGGCAAAGAACTAGGCTATTTTCTACATCATAAGGAAAATATTCTACGCACAAGCCTCTAAGCATTTAAGACGAGTAGTTTATGGGCATTAACATGTCTGTCTACAACATGTACCTTCGCAAAATATGCTATCTTCCCTTGAGAAGTAAGATTTTACTATTCTCGACGCATCAAATCAGCCCGTAATCATTTAGACTGACATACGTCCACCGCTGGACATAGACCTCCCTCAAGTGTCGCCACAACGACTGTTCTAAACATGGACATTAGCAATAAAAGGAAAGGTCTTAATTACCACACCTGGAAAAGAAAATAGTGATTTATTTTCTTCTTGTTACCCACTGGAGAATGTTGTTTGACCTGGCTCCCATGGTTTTACGAGTATAGCACTCACACTTTTGCCAACGTTTGGTTTTTTAGTAGGCGGAAACTTCCAGCCCATCCCTTGATGCCCTCTACCAGCGATGGCCTAAGCCGAGGTCCGAACTCCACAGGGGGAGCCCATAGCGAGTAGTCGCTCTAGTTTTAGCTTTTTTAAGCCCTGGCTGGAGGCCTTAATTTATTAAGGTAGCCACAGGCAAGTCGGGTTGAGCAGGCCAACCTCATACGTTGACCTGCGAGATGACATTCCAAAAAAAAGTTAGTGGAAACTGCACAGCTAACCCATATCTATTAATAATTATTATCTTTCTAATTGTAAACTGGGTTACTAATACAGAAAGTGCAGAGTCCCTGCACTCGTGACCAAACTTCGTATAACTCTGCTAATTGGTCCGGAGCTCCTAATAAACGCTGTTGAAGCTCTAATTGGTCAGCGGTGACAAACACTTTGAATGCAGACGTGATGGTATTCAATCAATAAGGTCTGTAGGGTTGTGGCTTGATATTAGGAAATATTGTTCTATGCAATTAATTTGCAGTTTGAAAGACGGTTATATATGTAAATGTATTGCTTTTCTTTCTTTTTATTTCATTCTGTAATATAAAGCCATCATGTTGATTATGTTTTGTTGATATTAGCAGACTTTTATATACATACATGGGGAGGTACATAAATGTATGACCATTTTCCCATAGGGATAGGCAGAACCTACAGAATGCCACATTCTAGCATCCTTACATATTCATTTTGCTTGGTTTACGTTCATACATCTTGCCATACACGCCGGATGCGAGTACTTCACGTATTACTTTTTTGTGGGTGGGAAATCATAAAATGTCGTCTCCCGTTCTAGGTGGAGCGGAAGGGCGTATCAGACTTTTACTAACTAACACCCACCCATTTTCCTTCAGTTGCCTATGCCAGGACCCCAGTAAGTCTTTCGGACAAACTTTTCTTTGCCGGTCGTCATGATCGCAAAAGATATATGTTTCGTCCCGTGATAACAGACGGACCGACCTTGTTTACTCTGTGTGCCTACGCATCATGGCGTGTAACGGAGTGACAACTGTCTCTTGTCAGTTTGATTTTGACACTTGTGTTTGGTCTTGAAAAATGCATGGTCGTCGTTTTTTGCCTTGCGACCCTTGTTGGTATTAATCTTCTTGAATCGATTGTTTTTGTGGACAATTTGTCGTGATCCAATTGTTTTGTGTGTAAACAACCCCTTTTGACGAAATAATACGGGTTCAGTTTGGACTTGATTGAAATAGTTTAATGTGATAGTGATTCATTGGGACCGCATGCTGTGAAAATCTCTAGCGTATTGGAGCGGCCTGGTATCCTGGAATACTTACAGCGTCACTACACAATACAATATACACTCATTTACATACATAAATCCAGGTAGGTTCCAGAACCAGTTTTCCTCAACCAGGTGAGTGATTGAATATTTGTATTATTCAGCTCCGCGCACGGCGGACAGTTCGCACCACTCTTGTAGCCAAGGCCCACCATCAGGCTTCCACTGCGCTAATTAATAGGGCCAGGGCCTTGGCCTGGCGTCGAACAATATACTTAGTGATTATGATAATATCTTTTACTGTTGCGCTAACTTCTGCCTAACTTTTTGAAAATAAAAGCGTGATATTATGGTATATTCGGCTAACAAATAACTGGTATTTGAACATCTAAAGTACCTAGCATCATTTCGCTTTTCAATCAATGTGCTAATGTTTTGAATATTGGATCAATTGAAATGAACATTCGGCTGTTCGGGCTTTCGAGTAATTTATGATCAATTCATATTTGGTTTGTCGTGGCTTGCTAAAGTGTCTGTGAGCTTCATTTGCAGAATAAACATTTTGAATATTAGAACCTTTGTGTCACGACCATGACATTCGAACCTTAGTTGTCGTTGTATTGGTGGACGTTTTACATCTCTTTTCAAACCTGGGCGCCTGGTACACAGAGCAGTATGGTAATACTTTTTAACCGACTTCAAAAAAAGGAGGAGGTTCTCAATTCGACTGTATTTTGTTTTTATGTTTTGTTATTATTGTAATCACCTTTATTTAAGACTAGCTTTTGCCAGCGGCTTCGCCGCTTACCACCGCCGTCGCCCTTACGATTTATCCTTATTTGTGTGAGGTCTATTAATTTTTATACCAGTTACTCCCCGTTCGCTTTTCAATCAATAATAATAATAATAATATTCCACAACTATCACACAACGCCATCTAGTCCCAAGCTAAGCAGAGCTTGTGTTATGGGTACTAGACAACTGATAAACATACTTATATATTTCTAAATACATACATATTATACATAAATTACACCCAGACACAGAACAAATGATCGTGCTCATCACACAAACATTTGTCATGGGTGGGAATCGAACCCACGACCTCCGGCATAGCAGTCAGGGTCACTAACCACTAGACCAACAGGCCTGACAATGTGCTAATGTTTTGAAAATTGGATCAATTGAAATGAACATTCGGCTGTTCGGGCTTTGGATTAATTTATGATCAATTAATATTTGGTTTAGCTTGGCTTGCTAAAGTATCTGTGTGCATCATTTGCAGAATAAACGTTTTGAATATGAGAACCTTTGTGTCGCGACCATGAAGTTGGAACCTTAGTTGTGGTTTTATTGGTGGACATTTTGCATCTCTTTTGAAACCTGGGCGCCTAGTACACAGAGCAGTATGGTAATCCTTCTGTTATTACTGTAACCACCATTCAGATGATCAAAAGACGAGTAAATTACTAGGTCATAATTGCGATTTATCACAATTCGTGTCTGGGTCTATTTATTTTTTTCTAGCTGTTGGCCGCGATTTCGCCTGCAACCAGCTTATGTCACCTAGGTTATAGTCTATCTGTGTGCCAAACTACATCCAAATCCGTTTAGAAGTTTGGCGTTAAAGCAAATAAAACGAAGACTACAGGTCGCCCACTGGTCGAACTTCGACCATAATTTATTTAATCTTAATCAGGTCAATAAGACCAATAATAATCAAAAATATTAGCTTCCAGTACTTCTTTTCCATATAAAATGCTCCAACCGCGCAATTTTAGTAAAAAGAGGTCCAAGTTTTAATATAAGGAAGACCTCCAACTTCAGACTGTAAAAGATCTACGAAAGACAACTGGGACAAAGGGCTTAACGTGATTTCTGAGAAACAGAAGAGATCTGATTTCCATAACTCAGTTTCTGGGTAATAGGGGCTTCTGCCGATCCTAAACAACTGCCAAAGATCCACAAATAACAACCGTGACCAACGGCATAACATGCTTTCCGAGACACCGAACGGTTTTTGTATCTAAAAATGGTCACCAATCCGCAGACTAACCGCAGCAAGCGTAGCTTAACCACAAGTTCCTCTTACTCTCCTATTTACTACTATAATAAAACGTACTACAAAACGACGTAATTTAAATCGATAATATTTAATATACCGAACGTAACCCACGTTTAATATTCAGGACGCTAAATCCACCTTATCTAACCCCCAGGGATAATATAGAGTATAGATAAAAGTAGAATATTTATAATTATTTAATTATGAACACGTATTATTTAGGCGAGCTGAATGCGAAATGTGTTTGTGGATAGGTAAAATACTTACGAAACTGTTTGATAAACGAAAACGATTGTAAAATGTGGTCGATTTTAGTTGGCTGAAGAAGATAATGGATACTTGGGTAAAGGGTCTGTTTGAAGTTTTGCTTTACCATAGAGTTCTGCAGTCCCTTTACAAAAAGATTTTATAATATCTTTACATCTGCACAAATCAATAAAGTTGTTGTTTCTGTTTGTAATGTCAAAAAACTTTTAATAAATGCATATGAAAGCACGTATGAAATCATATACAGTACGGATAATTTCCGACATCCATGTGGGTAGAGCTAGTTACTAAAAAACTATGTTCGTAAATATCACGCGTGACAATTTTTTTATTGTTTATCTTATTTGTCGAATTAAAATTTGCTATTTCAAATGATTCAATGGTTTAAACCTGGGTCTAAATATAAACCTTATTTGCATGAAATTCGGAAGTTATCCCATGGGAATGTGCTACCGGGACATAAAGTAGCTCCTCTTGACGTACTCCTTATAACATCATGTATAAGTCCCGCCATAATCGGTCCTCCCGTTTTGGAGATTAGCCGAAATAAATAGACGGACAGTTTTATTTGTTGTACGTACCGTACTTTCGTTTGCATTTAGGGAAAACAACACGTCTGTGATATTTATTTGTATAGATTAAGGCCGTGAAGGTATTAGTAGGTTTTTGTGTTTTTTGTGTGATCCTTTCACAGAGGCATTTCAATTTTATAAGTAACCTTTATTACGACTCAACTTTTTAACACAATCTACTTCATCATATTCTTCTTTAAATAGCAAACCTCGGCGACAAATCTCTGGTTCGATGTTCATTATTAATATCACGTAAAAGAAGGTAAAGAAGAAGGATCCTGCAATCTAGACTTATTGGATAACTGGTTTATCTGTCTGGGTTCCATCCTAACTAACTTACATTCGCGTTTTTAGCTTCATGATTCAGAATATCGGTTTTTGGTTAAGGAGATTGGGAGAGAGATCGTGCGGTTGGTGTAACCTAGTACTAAAATATGTTTCAAAATAACCTTCTCATCGTCCACCTAGCCTTTTCCCGACCACCCGATGTTTGGGTTGGCTTCTAGTCTGACTAGATGCAACTGCCTATCTGACCCCCACAACCTAGTTACTAGGTAAAACGATACCTCTTGCTAAGACTGTTTGTCAAACTTTCAGGCTTCTGATAACCCGTAACGACTGCCAAATATCTATGAATATTAGCCGGGACCAACGGCTTAGCGAGCTCTCAGAAACAGGAAACTAAAATATTGTACCAATATTATAAATGTGAACATGTGACATGCATGTGGACGTAGCCATGAGCAAAAGCTAGTAGAATAAATTTTAGAATAACACAACGTTTCTATGGTAGACGGTTATACCAAAAACATGTTTTCAAGAAACTGATGACGTAAAGCAGAGCGTGTGATATGATCAGCGTAGTATCTAATTTGAGTTTATCATGCAAAACGATAATGACACGAAAGGATTTGTTAAATTAAACGAGGTTTTTGATTAAATAACAATAAAAATACAAGAGCAACACACGCAAACTATGCAATGGTAGACATACAAAATGGGAGAGCGAGATAGCGCGTCAAGAAAGAGTTGGCTATATGACAGTTAATACACATTAGGCAAGACCGTTCTAATGGCATGCAAACAGATTTATAAGTTCTAACAGTATTGATTTAAGATCTTCATTCTATTTGGTGCTGTCCTCAAAAGACCATTTCAGACCCCAATCTACATGATCTTCACACTATGTGACCAAGATTATGTCTGGACTTTTAAAGAGACTGTGGTTATTTCGGCCTTTCTTCTCAGAGTAGTTAGTTAGGAAACACCGAACGCACAAAGTTTAAAAAAAATATGATTGACGTGTAAAAGTATTTGTGTAAATCTATTTACAGAAATAAAATCATTTGTTATTTAAGAAACTGTCCACATAATAGAAAAGTTTGACACTCGATTGCAGCATAGTGCTATACCTACCGAAAAAAAAAAACAATCTTTCGTTTATAATAATAATATCTTAGGACAACCAACACAACGTTATCTGATTCCAAACTAGGCAGAGCCTGTACTATGGTAACCAGACAACTGATAAATATACTTACTTATATATTTCTAAATACATACATATTATAGATAAATTACACCCAGAAACAGAAGAAATGATTGAGCTCATCACACAAACATTTGTCCTGGGTGGGAATCGAACCCACGATCTCAGTCTTAGCAGTCAGGGTCACTAACCGCTAGACTAACAGGCCAGTCATAGGTACGATAATATGTGTCACAGCACATACAAAACCAGCTACAAATGCACAAACAATGTCTAGAACGTAAAATCACCAACATTAAAACAGTCAACTATAAGCCTCGACCTAAAAATAGCCCCCTGACTGCCTCGCTACCTCGACACAAAGGAACTAGTCTATGCTTGCCGTCCACAAACTTCGTGAAACAAGAGCATAGTGCCCCTCTTTGGGGATATCAAGCAAGCCTGACAGGAAATACTGACAAGACTCTGGCTGGCTAACACGTTCAAGTTGAGCGTATAACTGAGTTTTAGGTAGGTACCATTGTATAGATGTACAGCGTGTTTGTCTATGGTACATAGGTAAAATGAAATGATGAGAATTGAATTGTGTTAATTCGTTCTGTAAATCCCTAATTAAAAATAAATATAATTTATCATTGATCCAGAGTTTCGACGCCATTTTTAATTTATTAATAATTTTAGTTAAATAAGCATTTTTTTGTTGTCTTTCCTCCAACTTAATATAACTTTTATATGTGTGTAATTTCTGGAGATAGAAAAAGATTATTTAATTATTATCGAATCATAACTAATATGATAAAGAGGTAAAACTGTTTGTTTTTAAGAGGTATTATCTAGAACTGCTGTTACGATCACAATATTTTTTTCGTTGTGCAATATGTATGGCAGGTAGTGTAGAGAAAAAAAAAAAGATCTTAAAATATTTCACGCGAGAGAAATCGCGCCCTAGTAACTTATATTTCCCTTCCCCAAAAAGTTTGTGATTTCTATTTGCCTGTGCCTCGCGTGTTACGATTGTATCAATTAGTGGCCAAACTTCTTGTTAATAACGTTTAAACTTTGACAAGTTAACTCGCTGACTCGAGCAATCAAGTACAAACATAATATTCCTACACTACCACGTATATAAACATTAGTCATATATAAACACAGTTTTAATAAGATAGGTTCTTGTCATTTTCTTATCAACGAAGTAAAATGAACACAGTTCAACCTTTCTCCATTAAAAAACGTTTAAAATCATAGTAACACATAAATAAAATTATAGAAAATTAGATTTTGCTCGCGACTTCGTCCGCGTAAATGCCGGTTATCGCGGACACATACGATGTCGCGGAACAAAAAGTAGTCTATGTCCTTTCTTGGGGCTCAACGTACACCCTACAAAATTTCATCAAAATCGGTTCAGTGGTTTAGTCGTAAAAGCGTTACAGATAGACTGATTTACTTTCGCATTGATAATATTATTAGTATAGAATATAGATGAGCTATAGAAGTGAAACTTCTCAACGAGAGAGATTTAGTGAAAGACAGAGATAGTGATATCTTTCTTCTATCTCATGTAACAAAAAGTGTATAAACGTGACGCGTCCATAAAACACTCTCAATTCATAACAATTCTCCTGCTCGTATCCCAATTTATTTGGGGTCGGCGCAACATGTCTTTTCCTCCACACTTCTCTATTAGTCGTCATCTCAGTAGTCACCGGCTTTCTATCCAGATATCTTTCTTCTCTCTCATGTAACGAAATGTGTATAAACGTGACGCGTCCTTCAAACACTCAACTCATCAAAGTCAAAGTATCTTTATTGTGGGCATATGTCATCATTATCATCATTCTCTTGCCCTTGTTCAAATTCATTTGTGGTCGGCGCAACATGTCTTTTTATTCCACACTTCTCTATTAGTCATCATCTCAGTAGTCCACCCCCTTTCTATCCAGATATCTTTCTTCTCTCTCATGTAACGAAATGTGTATAAACGTGACGCGTCCTTCAAACACTCAACTCATCAAAGTCAAAGTCAAAGTCAAAGTATCTTTATTGTGGGCATATGTCATCATTATCATCATTCTCTTGCCCTTGTTCAAATTTATTTGTGGTCGGCGCAACATGTCTTTTTATTCCACACTTCTCTATTAGTCGTCATCTCAGTAGACACCGCCTTTCTATCCAAATCATTATTCACATAGTCCATCCATAAAACACTTTCAATTCTCCTCCAATTAATTATCGATTCTTTGTCTATAAGTATCACTTCAAAAAGTATGCCCTTTGCTCAATTTAGGGACCTAATTCGCACTCTACAAAAGATTCTCTATTTAAGACTCATTTAAACACCTCTTGTGTTTAAATGAGTCCTAAATAACTGTGTCCCTATCTCTGATAACAACACGGTGGGTCTGGGTCTACAATGACTATACTTAGAGCTAGAATATTGACAAATTGCTAGCCTACCCACGATATGACTAGTCTTGCAATTTGCGAAGCGAGGACCAGCTGAGATAATGTTTAGTCCTTTCAAGAAAATATCCATACTAATATTACAAAGTTGAAGAGTTTGTTTGTTTGGCTGAACGCGGTAAACTCAGGAACTACTAGTCCGCATTGAAAAATATTTTAGTGTTGGATAGCCTATTTATTGAGAAATAATATAAATATAATATCACGCTAGGATCAAAAGATGTTTGCAAAAGCCCGAGTCGACAGATTCTCAGCTGTCGTACGGAAGAAAAGTGCGTCTCTGCTCGCTAGATTGCATGGCAGTGGCAACAGCCTCCTGAAGGTGATAGCTGACAGGCCTGATGAGAGCCCCATAATGGGACATCTCATCAAAACAACATTGTCCGTAATAGTGTATAAGTACTAACATAGATTATAAGATATATTGTTGCTAACACCTTTTTAAGTATTTTTGTTTTTGTCAGTGTGGACCTTTTGTTGTCTGTTTACATGAATAAATAATAATAATAATAATAATAAAAAAGGAGCGGAGCAGCAACGAAAAATGGACGAAAACTGGTTGGCAATTCGATGTGACGGGAAGGGTCAGGGGAGCAAATATTTGACGCGGACAAAGTCGCGGGCAGAAGCTAGTATTGTATATTTATCAACATAACATCTATATTCCCAAGGTGGATAAGGCAAAGTGGGTAGGGCTTGTGTCTAAGTAATAACTGGTGCATAGATTGATCGATCTGATAAATCTACACTTGCCTTCATTTAATAGCTTCATTTTTTTTGTTACTTTTCGGTTTAAAGACATTTATTTCTTAAAAAAAAAGAACGTTACACATCACTTAAAATATTCAGAAAAGGAAATATAAAAACAAAAGTAAGTGCGATTCTCCGTGTTCACTATAAAAAATTTTAAAATCAGAAGCTAAAGGTGACAATCGGTTTTATAACGTGTTCTTCTAGTATTTTTTTTTTTAACTTTTAGCGAACTGTTTTAGAAACTGTCGAAAAGTCCCAACCATCTGCAATGTACTTCAATTCTTGCAAATAAATTTCAACTCGTTTTAATTTTCCTCCTTATGAAAATATAAATAACCAGAACTTCCCTGTATCTCGATATTGTAATAGCTATCTAGTTCCTAGGTGCTTTGGAACCCTTCCACCTGACAAAATCCTTTGGTTCGCTAAAGGTGGACCCCATGTTGGAAAAGACGGGTTGACCTATTTTAGCTTTGTTGATGTATACCGCACACTATAATAAAACTATGTAGAATGAATAGAACGTAAATAAAGTCGGAAAACAACTGATCTTTTGATGTTCTTCCTTTCATTGTGCAATAAGAAATATTATCCAATAACAACGTTTTCGTGACATTGCCGAGTGGTTGATCGACTCTTCACATGACCAGAGGGCTGGCCTATTTTTCGGCCAAAGAATCAGCATCGCCATACAACGTGGCACTGCTGCCAGCTTTTTAGGCACTTTTCCAATTGACAGCGATGCTGAAGAATTTTTTAATGCCCTATGATTATTTTTTATATACATGTACATATTATTAATATTATTTTAAGTTTATAAGCCTATATAATAGTTGGCTTATAAACATGCATATTTTAAATTATATTTTCCAGCCGTTTGGGGTCAAAACCCTCGGGCCCTAAGTGATCGTGGTTTGTTCAACAAAATCTTCAAACGGTGGTTGAAACTTCCCATGACCCAAGGGCTGGCTTTTACCTTGACCAGAGGCTAAACATTGCCACACAACGTGGCAATGCCGCCAGTCTCTTAGATACATTACCAATAGACAGCGATGTCTAGGAATTTATCGACGCCATATTTTAGATCGTTACTAGTGTTAATCAGGTTAGGTTATTTTAATTTAAAAAAATATCCTATATTTTAAATTCTTTTTATCGCTGAATGGGAGTCACGCCTGATAGAAAGCGATGGGTCAATGATGGAACGAGGGTACCTAGAAAACGCCTGTTCACTCTTGCTTTGAAGTTATTTTTAGAATTTATTTCCATTAATTCCTAAGTAAACTACCTTAACCTCTAAGTCCCTGAGATACCACATTTGGTATTGACACAATGGTTTTTTAATTGTGTCTGTAATTACGGTAATTGACTGGTTAATATCCCCTTTGGATTATATTTCAATAGGAATAATTTATAGCACACTTCCAAACTCACGGATCAAACTCACGACCGCTGACTCACCACGTCCCTCGCTAACCTTTGAGCTACAGATCCTTCAAAAGGTATAATATCCCTTGGGAATGTTTCATGATTACCCGCTCTTTTTTCTCAAATCTTACCCGAGCAAATCCGCTGACAAAAACTAGTCTGATATAACAAACTTAAGTTTTTACGTCTGAATCACGCCCCGACTGTATCAAAGAACGTCGCGTCTTTAAGATTAAGCGATCCTCTTGGGAGGCAGGATAGAACATTATATTCCTTTGTTACGTTAATGTAGGGGGGATAGATCATTGTAGAACTTTAAGTACAGGTTAAGTATCCAATGGTTTTCAAATCTCATCAAGTGAGTTAATTTGACCGACTGTTATTTGGGTGAACCAATTACATTAGTGGTGGTCCACCGGTGGCTCAGTTGCTAAAGCCTCGCCTTTCATGCACAAGTTTGTGAGTTAAAATCCGGGCACGAATGATATTTTCCATTCATATATTTACATACTTTCTGTCTTTATGTTGGACTTTTTTCACATTGATGAAGGAAAAGAATCGCGAGGAAAACCTGGAATTATACCTTATTATGTAAGTTTACCGAAGATTCTAATTAAGAGTGTAAAAAGGAAACCATCTATTAACAATCAAGGTATATTTCTTAGCTCGCCGCCCGGTAAGGACCAGACTCGTGTCGACGGAGCGTAGTGTTCCACGCGTGCCTCAAAGAGATGTCAGCAGTAAAAGTAGACCCCACTAGGACCGATGCCTGCCAGGGTAGCGAGATTTGTTCGAAAGAGATACCGTGGCCCTGGCACATGGGCAAATGAAGGAACAAGGGTGGGTTTTAGTCAGTAAAAGTCTGACACGCCCTCCCGCTCCGCCCAAGAGCGGGAGACGTCATTTCATGATTTCCCACCCACAAAAAAGGTACATATATTTTTTATGTCTTTGATCCTTCTTATACAAGGTATTTCTTTTGGTATTCTATAACTCTAGGGTATTCATGAGAACATGTCAAAGAATTAAATGGCATACGCTTTATTTTCCCTTCGTTTGAATTTTTCCTACACAATAGTTCGACGTCACGATTATATTTATGTAACATGAAATATGATAACGTTGTATATTCTCAGCTTTAAATTTGAATTATTGTTTTGAATGAAAAGATCCACTCGTAGCTATCAATGTAAATTACACTCGTTTCCAAGAAAAAAAAAAAACTCCACATTAATAAAGAAAAATACATATTCCAGTTGATTCTTCTATTTAATAATAGAGTATTAATAAATTGAAGAATCAACTGGAATATGTCTTTTAAAAAATCAATGAATAGGGTTTTATTTAAGCTATAAAATTTATGAGTTATAAAATATCAACAGGAACACGTTGTTTAGTAGATATACATAGTATTAACTTGTAATCATTTCGATAACTAGTAGTTAGCCAAAACCACTTATTGTAATTGCAATTATATGTTACTAGCGCCCCGCCGCTAATTCGTAATTTTTTTTGGGACTTGACAAAACGAGCATACATTATAGACAAATATTCTATAATGTATGCTCGTATTATTTATTTTACTATTAAAAAAACAGATAACTTAATCCATTTAGTTAGATTGACCAAAAATTTAACGCTATAACATTGAAACTACTTGCTTAATAAAATATCTCCATAGCGGCAAAGATATTCTTTCAGCTACACTCTTCAGAATTCCGTTTCAGTATAGTAATAAATACAACTTATAATAGTAATTAAGGCTCTATTCCTTATCTGTAAGCAATATTTCAGCAATATTTCAGGCTACAGTGTGACCGTCAGTGCCCCAGTTATTAGGGTGAAGTACCCAATTACCCGCGTGCGTAGATTGCGAGCCATTATTTAATTTATTTACCGTGATACCATATTAGTTATCTAAATACAAATTAGGTGCGAAATGTGTTGGGCCGTATAAATTGCTAGTATTAGGAAGATAAATTATTTTGAGTAATTACGTTATGGTGATTTTATACGAAAACCATTTTTGTAGCTACTTTTTCTGGTTGTAGTAACTTCTGGAATCTTCCAGGCGCGTTAAAATTCAAAAAGCACGTTCCAAGTTAATCTTAGATACTAATGATGTAAGAAAACATCTAAAAGAAATAGATTTAATGGTCTTACATTTTTTGGTCTTTAAGTATCGAAAATTTAGAGAGCACCCGCGCTGTTAAATGGTTGCTCTTCCTCTAATGAATAGGATTTGGTCTCCAGTGATAATCAGATATCATTATAATTTCAGCCGAAGTAAGGCTACAACTGGATATAGTCCTCCAAAGGCAAGGGATTTGCTATAATCGCCACGCTTGACAAGCGGGTTAGCGATCGCAGTATAGTAGTATAAGGCATAGAGAACGCTGCTGTCCATTCTTCAGTAAATCCCTTAGTCGCATTTTACGACAATTACGAGAAAAAATGGGGTGGTGATATTCTTTACCAACAGCACCATTCGGATAGTGATTGTTGAATCAGATATTTAATAAACTGATACAATTCGTATAGGTACCTTATCGTGAAAAACAAAATCAATAGATTAAATTGAAGTAATTGTTAGATTAAAAGAACTGGCTAATTGTAAAACAAAACGCCGTAAAAGCACATTAATTATTACCGAAGAAGTTAAATATAAAGTAGAACAATATGGGCCAATTACGTCCCTCTAAAATTATAATACTGCCAATCCATAAAATTAAGAATTCTCCTGGCCAAAACGTTTTAAATACTCTCCAATGACTTTTTAAATTCACAGCCTAAACTTCAACTTTTTTAATAAGCCCTCCCGACGGAAAACCGGTGGATTAACTACCCAAGTTTAGTCGTAAAACACGAAAAAAGGAATCGTTTGATTGTTCGAACACATCCTCGTGAGAATTATGAATAATAAACTGCACATACCTGGTTGCCACTGCCGATCGTCCTCCGAATAAAAAGTAAAAATAAAAAAACACTGGATTTCAAATATGGAATTGAAAGTTCGGTAAAATGGTGAGCGCGCGAGACGCGTCCGTTCGGCCCTCCGGACTGGCGTAGACTGAACGTTATGGGAAGTCGGAGGGTTGTTACAACCCCCGGTGCAGCGCGTCTGCATGTATGTATGCTCTCTTCGCACTGAGGCAATAAAGACTTATTCGTCTAATTTCCGTCGCAGTTTTGACCTTCTTCATCTTGATTCGGATCGTTTTAGTTATTTAGTACATTGGGACTCGTTTGTTCAAGTTCCTACTTTATTTTTGTGTGTCATAAGGTGTATTTTAGTTTTTCGGTGGTGTATCTTTTGTGACTTATGAGTCATATACGGCCGGTGCTGATTCACCGGGCTCTATCATTTTGCACTGAGGTATTGTTAATATTATATTGTGTTTATCTACGGACTCAGAGAGTAACACTCATCGTGGGGGAATAAGACGATTACCTACGTTAACATTTGCAGTTATTATGTACGTACTTACCAGAGTAATTTCTAAACCGGTAGGGAACAACGCGTATTTGGGTAGCTGCTTTTTTAATTACATACATACAAACAGTAAATAAGGTGTAAAAGAATAGAGGCAAGTCCTGAAAGTAATTTGTTTATAATAGACTACTGAATCGATTTCAGTAACTTATAACATGGGTAATTTTTTTATTATGTATTTGCCACAGGTACCGGTGAATGAGCCATAGAAAATTTATAGGTATTATTTCAAGGCAATAAGACTCTTTTTATTTAATTCCTGAAGTAACGCTAGGGTCAATACGACTTTTTTTTAAATAACTAAATATAAAGTCAGCTTTAAAAAAAGTTTTACTCACTGTCCCAATAATCTAATTTGGGTGTATTAGGTATTGTATTAATTATATTACATGTTGTATAATTTATAAGCTGATTTGTGATTCATTGCTTACTAGGCGTGTGCGTAAACTTTATCTCAGAATTGTTAAAATTACAACTATTTTATGAAGAAACTCAATGACCTGAAAACTCCCAAAACGCAGAAAACCATGCATTATTCATTCTTCTTCTAGCCTGTATCCTGCAGAAGATCAATTCCAGGCTAAATTGGGCACAATCCACCTGAAACTTGCCAATAACCTAACGTGGTTATGCAGAGATTGCCAATCGTCTGTCAGACGCGCCCGTTCGTTATACCAATTAATGTTAGACCCATATTTGGAAACGTTTAACGGTGGTTTTAATGTGTTATGGGGATTGTAAGTAACTAAGTTATGTTACTGATAACGCATCGTTTTTATTACCGATGAATTTTATCAATGTCATAAGGTAGACCTTTATTTATGTATATGTTTGTTTGTTTGTACCTATATGTATATGCGTTTGTTTTGTATGTGTGTGTGGGTGTACTAATTTCTCATGACATTTCCTTCATTTCTCCATATAATTAGTGAAACAAAAAATTATTGGCAGTCATGGGAGTGTTGACAGAAGGGAAAACTTAAAAAAAAACACCTTTTCACTATAAATAAAAACTTAACCTAAGAAAAAAACACATTAGCTACTACACTAGACATTAGCATGTCGGTAGATAGATAGATAAAACGTTTATTTGATGCACACAAAAGACGCAACACAACATACAAATCACGATGAAATAATATTGAGTGTGGTAACAAATTAACAAAGTAGATACAAAATGCCAATATACAAAAAGAGAAAAAAAAAGAAACGAAGACAGTAATGATGACACTTTGTGACACAAATTAAAAATGAAATTTAAATAATGTGCGGTGGAGTACGAAAGTGACCCACACGTAAGTTTTGCCCCAACCAAAAATTACTCAACCCAGCTAAAGAGGTTTTCAGTTAAAAGAAAAAGTAACACTATACAATTTTATGCCGTTTTCCCGCAAAGTTTTTGGACAGATGATGTTTTGAATATGAATATAGATGGTTTTAATAGGAGTAAGCTACGGTGGTATATGGTTGCGAAAGCGGGTGCCTACCTACTAAGATAATTACTAATAGACGTAGTGGATCCCGCTTAGTGGCTTACAATTAATTAATTCTTCATTATTTCAGCCGAAACAAGTCCACTGCTGGACATAGGCCTCCCCCAAGCACCGCCACTTCGACCGATCCTGTACTTCTCGCATCCAGCGGATTCAAGCGGCCTTCACCGAGTCATCGGTCCATCTTCTGGGAGGCCTTCCAACGCTACGTCTTTCAGTACGCGGTCGCCACTCCAGAACATCCCGGACCCATCAGCCATCTGTTCTTCGAGCAATGTGCCCTGCGCACTGCCACTTAAGTGAATTAATTCTTATTATTATTTGAAGTCTCCATTACCGCTAAACACAATGCAACTATGAAATTCGTAACCTCCTGGTCTACTTTCGGTAAAGCAACATTGGCAGATATGGCTGAGTAAAACGAGGCGCCGCCGCCGTCCTTGTATCGCGAAAACTTTAATCAACACTGAAATGTTCTGCAATATGTTTGTGCAGCGTGAATGGTTCACGACCATTCAATATTTCTTATTGTTTGCTGCACCGTTTGACGTCATCGCGTCAGCACCGGCTGTCGCTGAAGACCAGCGCTGGAGCTCTGTCTCGCAGAGGTTCACAGCATTATGCTGAGCGACGGCCGTTTTGCGTGGATGTGACACATGTTTTCCCCTAGATTTTTTATATTTTTGTTGTATGTCAGTCTTTCTTTGCGTCATGTTTATTGCAAATAAACGTATTTTCTTTCTTTCTTTTGTACAAACATTTTGCTCACTATATTTGCTTAAAAATTTAAGAAACATTTTTCCAGCCTGAGGGACACTTAGGGCGTAAAATTGGTGCCAATTCTCAGTACTCAAGCGTCTTGTGACAGCTGATTTGAAGCAATTTCTGCCACTAATTTAAAATATTAAGTACCAACTAGGTACTAAAACTGGCAATCTAGATAAAGTACGAAGACGTCAGAGTGTAATTTATTTCAATTACACTATTTTCAGGGAACTTTTAGAATTTATTGGAGTTGAACAGTTGAGTTAGTAACGTTCCTAAGTGTAGATTCTTATGGAGAAGAACTCTCGAGCCACTTGACTCCTGCTCTAATAAATACGTTAATTATTTATTCAGCAATTACTCTGCTCTCAGTCCAGCTGCCGAAAGAATGCGTTCTTGACACCTGGCAAGGTAAACATTCTAGCAACGAATAAAGATCCAATTCGCAAAACACGCATACGTGTGTACGAAACTGACAGATGTCAAGAACGAATTATTTCGATCGCCATCGACTGTAGGTACGTCAAGAAGATTTTAAACTCTTGTTGAGACTATATTGGCCGAGTTCTCGCCACTAAATTTTCTCTTGCCAATCACGGTCACTTTTAGTTGTGTTGTAATTGTAATGGCATATATAATAATTTTAAAGCCAACAACCAAACAAGAGACGTTATGGTTATCACATATATCTCATTCTTATAACATACTAGCTGACCGTACAGATGTTGATGATGTTGTTGTTGTTGATGTTGTTGTTGATGTTGTTGTTGTTGTTGGTGTTGTACTCGATAGCAGCGCCACCTACCGGGTCCAATAGTGAATCTAAATCATCCAGGGTGCCACCCAAACGCATACAAAAATTCATTCAAATCGGTCCAGCCGTTTAGGAGGAGTTCAGTGACATACACACGTACAGTAGAATTATATATACAATATAAAGATTATGTCTTTGTTCCCCGAAGGGTTGGCCAGAGGTATCCTATAGTACACTCAAATTTCGCCAGTTATGTTTAACTCCCATGTAATTCCCGTTCCTATAATAATTTTAAGAAGGTACGTTATGGTCATTAGCATCAAGGAAGTTACGACTTCATTTGTTTCTGTAAAAAAACAAATGAAAGAAGACGCTTTATAAATATCTTACAAAAATAAAATAAAATCGAGCGTCAAATATTTAATGAGTGAAAAACGTTGGGTCCTGAGGCTGAAATGTTTTTTATAGGATAAAGCCATTACTTCCGCTCGCCTGGTCGCTCAACTAAAGGTCTCGTTACACGGCGACTTTTGTGAGACAGTCGCACGTCTGGAAAATACTCGCGAAAATCTTGCAATACTGACTAAATTTTATTAATTATTGATTGTTTAAGCTGTCGTCAATCCTCGTGTGTACTTATGTAAAAAGTAATTTGGAGCATGGTCATGTCAACCTGGAAGCATTTACAAACAGGGGTCTGCATCATCAGCAGGGAGCGGAACCGTTAAGTCGGTACCTCTGTCGCTGGTTGTCTCCCGCAGGATCTCTTCCGGGGAACCACAGGTCTCATCTGGCGGAGACAGACCCGGGATGGCGTGAAGAAAACGGTATAGTTAAACAGTGCCGTGACGCTCCTGCTAAATACTAACGCATTCACAAAAAATAGACAAGCTGGGTTATCTACCATCGCATTTGCCTGCCCGTGTCCATATTGACGGACATCCTATATAACCTCGTGGCATTGCCTGTAATCCGCATGCAGCGCCCCCCGATGGGGACGTAGCGACTACCCTCAGTTATATTATCGATTGTTGTAATATTCGGCTGGTGGCAGTCGGATGATCCGAGCCGGGATCGAGTTTAATGGTGTGTGGAAGGCGCGAGCTTGCGGGTGGCGAGCAGTGGGTAGCTCGCCGCCCGGTAAGGACCAAGCTCGGGTCGACGGCGCGCAGTGTTCCACGCGCGTCTCAAAGAGATGTCAGCAGCAGTGTAGGGGTCTACTAGGACCGATGCCTGCCGGGGTCGCGTGATTGTTCGAAAGAGATACCGTGACCCTGGCACATGGGCAACTGATGGAACACGGGTGGGTTTTAGTCAGTAAAAGTCTGACACGCCCTCCCGCTCCGCCCAGAGCGGGAGAAGTCATTTGATGAGTTCCCATCCTGAAAAAAAAAATAAATAAATAAAAAAAAAAAATGGTGTGTGGAGAGGCATATGTCCAGCAGGAACCGCTGTAGGCTGATGAGGCTCTCATTGAGATTTATTTCAGCTTATGTTTTAGTTCAGCGGTAATTTTTTCGTATTTTTAATGACATTCGCATTCTATTCTCATTTTCATTATTATAAACTCGAAAGTAACTCTGTCTGTCTGTATATTATGTTTTCACACCTAAATTACTGAACGGATTTAGCAAGGAGTTAGATGGATGGCATCTTGGGAAAGAATAAAGGCTACTTTTTGTCTCCAAATTAAATTATGAAATAGGGTAATACGGAGGATGATATTTGTACGGGAAAATTCGATGTGTAAAGGAGAAGGGGACTTCTGGGCCCAGCAGTTAAATAGTTGAAATGTGTATTAAAAAACCGTTATATTTTTCTAAAGGAAATCACAGAACGTGGTACCATGTTTCTATCCAGAAAGCGAGAAAACTTAAATTAAGTTAATGAAACTAAATAATCGATTAAATAATGAGTGAATTACTACTAATCAATTATAAATAAATCGGTAAAATCTGAAAATATGTATGCAGGTCGAGTGACAAGTGCTTAACAATCTTTCGTGGAATCGATTGAATCGATGTATAGTGAATTTTTTTGTTCCGGCAACACTTATGCCTGACATCCGTCAGTCACTGACTGACAGATGCACTTGTTTGTTTTCTTTCGTTCTGAGTGCGCCCGTATTTTCCTTGTTTTATTGTTTAACCCCACGACACCTCGGCTTTGCATACTATAACGTACTATTTAACGGATCGTGCTACTCTAAATTACCTGGCTCTCTATTTTGGACAACTGTTTACGCCTATCGATTGGATATTGACGACATGGATTGCTGTGTAAAGTGTAAACCTCACTTTTACTATAACTTGCTTCCTGGATAGCCAAATTTCACCAAATTTTCAATGAGTCCTTGTTATTATACCCTCTTACAAATAAGGCTAGTTTGATTCAGTTAACACCTGGGCCCAGGCATCTATGGAGTCATTCCCTTCTCCTTTAATTTTATGCTTTTAGTAAGAAATAAATCTTATTGTTTTAACGTTTCTGTAAAAATAAGGGTAAAAACGGGATTGTCGCTGAGATGAAAATGTGAACTGAGTTTGAATGCATTTGAAGTAGATACGAGAATGAGGATCAGCGACGATTTTAGTTAAATGTGTAGAATTACAGTCATACCTAAACCAATTATTTTGAAAGAATTATTAAAATTGGACCAAAAATGACGGAGTTAGAGCGGTTTTAATTTTGCATTTTCAAAAACGCTTGCCAATACGCACAATTCGTTGATGACGTCATTTTCCACGTTCGCGTCCGCGGCACCGCCGCGCACGTTCTTTCTGCCTTTAGTTACGTGACTCGCAGAACATTTAAACGAATAATGTCTTCTTAAAATATTGTATCGTGCCACGATGCGAAAATACAAGTGTTGCTACACCGGACAAATTGTTATTTTGTGTCCCAAAATACCCAAAAAATAGAAAGAAGTGGTGTACTTTCATGAGGAGCGACGCCCCATGTCCCCTTAACTAAAAGTACTTTATACTGCATTTCAAAAATTTTGACTATAATAATTTATTTTAACTAAATCTATTTTTAATCGCGATTAAAAAGGTGTGGATTAAAACCGTAGTTATGAATTAAAATTCACACCAACGAACGCCTCGCCTTCACGTGCAAAAACAGTACTGTATTTTTGTTTTCCTTTTCTTTTGCTCATATCTCGAAAATGGCGTTTCCTATCGCAAAAATAATGAAATTTTCGACCCCCTTTGTAATCCACACAAATATAAATCTCAACACGTGGGTAACATTTTTTTTATTTTTCGAAGAAAAAGTGAAAAATTCCATATAAAACACGTCCATTGCGCGCGCCTCGCCGCTTGCCTTCACGTGCCTCGCCTTCATGTGCAAAAACAGTACTGTATTTTTGTTTTCCTTTTCTTTTGCTTATATCTCGAAAATGGCGTTTCCTATCGCAAAAATAATGAAATTTTCGACCCCCTTTGCAGCCCTCTCACATATAAACCTCAACACGTGGGTCATATTTTTTTTTATTTTTCGAAGAAAAAGTGAAAAATTCCATATAAAACACGTCCATTGCGCGCGCCTTGGTCTCTCAAAAAATTTATTGCGTAGCACACCCAAGTAAAAGCTGAAGAGTTAAGTACGTTTAGTGTTGCATAGCCCATTTATCGAGGAAGGCTATAGACTATTATATTATATAAGGTCACGCAAAGACCCTTAGAAGCCGAGCACAAAGAAAAACGTCACGCATACAAAGACCTCGCACGGGCAGGCGATTCGATGCGACGGGATGGGTTGGGGGAGCAGGAAATTATTCGCGGACGAAGTCGCAGGCAGAAGCTAATAAGAAATATTATTTAAAATAGGTAGAGAGGTGCCTACACATTGTAGAAACACGAAAAAGGTACCTACCTGCCAAATCAAAACATTGTAAAACGTAGTACCTACCTGTGCACTGGAATAAATTGTTTTTTTTTTTACTTTTCAACCATAAACGAATCAATCTTCGCGAGATTGTCCGACTGGGCCTTGGGTAAATCCGACTTCCATGTTTCCTATCTACCAATATCTATAAAACATAAATAAACAAGAAAAAACGATTCAACTCCTCAAATCATAACAAAGCAGTGCGGCGAGTGGCGGGCGATTGAGCCTCGTGACGTCATCAGCAGTTACGCGCGCGCGGCGTGCGTTTTAAAACTCTCTTTTTTTTTAAAGTTTAATAACTTCGTAATTTCTCGATGGATTTGAGTGATTCAAAAAGAAATGAACTCAGAGATTTATATTGTATTCGATGTAGTGTTCAAAATTGCTATATCCTTTTGTCGAATTGATCCTCATTGGCTTTCAGATACGTTCTGCGTTCTAGTCGCATGATTGAAATGCCCGACGTCTTAAAACAGAAAAGTCGCTATATAAATAGTCCCTTACACTACAAGTCTCTGTTTTCCAGGTCAACGATCACCGCACTTTGAAAATAAATTTTCTTAACATTGGGTACTAATTAAACATTTTTTTTTTGTTGCTGTGTTTTTTTAGAAATATACAAATTTAAGAGAAAGAGGCTAATAGGGTGGTTTTTTTTACGCTGCGGTATACTGATCGAACTATCAACTAATTTCTTAAAGAAACTGATATTTTCTGTTGGTTTTCGGTAAAACAGTTATGTGTCTATAATTAGGAGTTTTAGGACAGCTTTTCGAATGGCAGTTTTTTCTTTGACATCATGTTTATTTTGTAGATAAAGATAACTGATGTTATATTTATTTATAAAATATTTTTGTGACTTTTCTTTATTTTTCTAATAACTTGACTTTCTATTATTTCATTATGTACTCAAACATTCATTGTCATTTGTTTTTCTTCAATAATTTGTAAGGATTTCCTGTTACTCCTCTATGTATAAAGATTCGTATTTACTTAGATTCACATTATTACTGGTATTGCCCTCAGGGGAAAACAAACATTATCTGATCGGTTGTCTATCAGTTATTTTAGACGTTTGACCTGCGATGTTTTTATGCAGCCCTGGTACCTCGTTACAAACTTGATAGGGGAAATAGAAAGAAAACCTTCTTAGCTCAATTTAACGGTACGTTTTCGAACTTGAGAGAACTTGAGAAGAAAAAGGTGTCGTTTTATTAATCTTAATCCATACTTACTTACTTACTAATATTATAAATGTGAAAGTGTGTATGTCTGTTTGTCCGTCTTTCACGGCAAAACGGAGCGACGAATTGACGTGATTTTTTAAGAGCAGATAGTTGAAGAGATGGAGTGTGACATAGGCTACTTTTTGTCTCTTTCTAATCCCCCACTTCCCTAAAATGGGGGGTGGAACGCGCTAATCTCAGGAACTACTGGTTCGAATTCAAAAAATATTTTTGAGTCGGGTAGCCTATTTATTGAGGAAGGCTATATAACATCACGCTACGATCAAAAGGAGCATAGCAGCAACAAAAAATGGATGAAAACTGGCAGGTTGCGATGCAACGGGAAGAGTCAGGGGAGCAAATATTTGACGCGGACGAAGTCGCGGGCAGAAGCTAGTACAATATACAAACTAACACTTTACTAAATATAATATTATGTCCAATTAAATAAAGGTTAAAAAAGGGAAGACCTCACTGAGCATCAAAGAATTCGTCCGCATCGCTGTGGGTGGGAAAAGTGCCCAAAAGGCTGGGCAGCGTTGCCACGTTGAATGACAATGGTGATTCTTTGACCTAAAAAACGGGCAAAGAATCAGCATTGCAAAGTACAAAATATTTTGGAACTTGAATAATTTGTGAGATATATGGTTTGTTTTTTTTTCTTAAATCGGAATCTAGAACATTCTCCCTCTTTTGCACATACCTTAAAAGAAGATTATGGTCGAACGTAACTATACTTTCTATATACCCAAGTACACCACCATAACAGCTGTTCTAGGGTACCCCAACATTGCTCACACAATTAAACTGAGTTTAATCTAGTGATTAAACCCCAGGGGCCTGGGTGACCCTACCAGGGCGGCAGTAACATTAAATCTGTATTAGTTAAGTTTGATTAATAAAGTTCGTTTCTTTAGCGTTTAACGTTTGCCTCAAGTTTTGGGAGGAACGTTAGAAGCATACGGTGTGTGAGAGGGGGAAGTGGGGAGGGCGAGAGTCTACCCAGACACCTTTTTGTGTAAATGTAATGAAATAAAAGTTTGTTTTTACGTTTCAGTAATTCTTTGTTTGTAATTTCGAGTTAGGTCTTTTGTTTCATGTTAAAAGCAGGATTGTTAAGGATTTGGGTGTTTGTTTTGTGTGAAAGGTTTGTTTTCCAGAATAAATAGAACAAGCAAGGAAGGTTAATGGGGTCGTGAACGTCTAAGTAGGATTTTGATGACATCACATCACACTATACAAACGTAATGCCACGTATAAGCTTGAAGATTGAAATTAAAACAAAGCATTGTCAAACGTCACGCCTACGCCTTTCACCTCTGACCTCCTGGTAGACATTATCAAATCATTGCTAATACAAAACGTTAGTAATCTGGTCACGGGCTTGAGTTTATTTATTGGATTTTAAAATAGCAGCTAGTGGATTGATTCGTTTTGTATATACTGAGCCCCGGGGCGTAAAGAATAAACACCATCTCATTTCTCCCCGTGGGTGTCGTAAGAAGGGACTAAGGGATTTACTAAAGACTGGGCAGCAGCGACCTCTATGCATTTTACCACCCACCCTACTGCGATCGCCAATCCGCCTGCCAACCGTGGCGATTATGGCAAACCCCTCCAAATAGGGGTAGGCCCATGTCCAGCAGTGGACGTTTTTCGGCTGAAATTATGATGATAATGATGATGAGCACCATATTTATCCCAACATTTATAATGATATAAAGCAGAGACAGAAAAAGAGCAGCAAGACAAATGAATTGGTATAGATCTGCACGGTAGTTTTCTTCGTATAATTTTAGGGTAAAAACTATAATTTGCACTTATAGTTAGTTATATATTTTACTATCTCGATCTGTATTTTAGTTTTAGAACCGAATTTGCACTTCTATTACTTCCAAAAATACTTTTTCATCCCATCTATTCGAAAAAGACGACTTGGTTCGCCTTTAAGTGCACCCAAAGGTGGTGTTTTCTATAAGAAACTTTTAGCGGGCAGTAATGAGTTTTTAATCCTCTTTATAAGTGCGCCGCAATTATCTTTGCCGCGCACTTTTTGAATTTGGAACATCTTGTGTTCAGCGCCCAAGAAATCGAACGCAAATATTGTTTGAATAAAGACTGGCTGGTGCGACGGCCCATAGTAGCGCCGCGCGCCGGCTGAATACAAAAAAAAAAGAAATAAAATTAAAAACGCGCGAACTATAGCCCGCGTTTTCGTCAATTTTCACGGATTGATAGAAATTCATGATTTTGTTTTGAAAAATGAGTTCTTCAAGTGACAGTGAAAGTATAGAATTAACTCCTGATAGTATTAGAACTGACGCAAGAAATGTGATGGATAATCTACTACCTGCAAAATCCCAGGAGAAATATATGAAAGCTTATGGTAATTTTATTGAATGGAGAAATTCAAGAGGCGCCAGGAATTTTTCAGAATCTGTGTTTTTGGCCTACTTCCAGTACTTAGCCAAAACTAAACAACCTTCCACACTTTGGAGTACCTACTCAATGCTAAAATCAACAGTCAGTTCTAATAACGACGTAAAACTGGACACATATTCGAAATTAATAGCATATCTGAAGAGGATGTCTGATGGATTTAAACCTACAAAATCCAAAGTGTTCTCAGTCAAAAACGTGGAGACTTTCCTTAATGAGGCACCCGACAACATCTTTCTTGCCGTAAAAGTAAGTAACTATGTATGTATATATGGTGGATTAGTAAAGTATAACCAGTGTTTTAAAATGCGCATTTTATTGTAACCTGTACTTCGATAGATAGGTACTTGTCTTATTCACATTCGGTTTTGTTACAGGTGGCTTTAATTTTCGGAGTACATGGAGCTTGTCGTGGCAATGAACTTTTAAAAATAACTGTTGATGATGTCGAAAATCACTCGGATAATTTACTGTTAGTAAAGCTGACAGACACAAAAACAAAAACTGACCGATCCTTCGTAATCCGAGGAGAATACAAAACTATTGTACAGAAATACTAGGACCTGCGTCCTGCTGATATAAAGACCAATCGGTTTTTCATCCGTTATCAAAATGGCAAGTGCTTCAAACAAGTTATGGGAAAAAATAAAATTTCTTACATGCCACAAGAAATCGCTACTTATTTGAAGTTACCAGATATCAAGCTATATATACAGGACATTGTTTTCGTCGCACTTCTGCTACCCTGTTGGCAGATTCTGGAGCGGACTTAACTGTTCTCAAGCGACATGGAGGATGGAAGTCGAGTGCTGTAGCAGAGGGATATATAGAAGATTCCATTGAGAACAAGGCGAAAACTGAAACGAAAAATGTGAACGCATCGTGGAAAACATTAAATTGCAACCTTCAGTTAATCCATCCATGCCACTGTCGCCGCGCCCATCTACATCCAAACAAAGAGATTCACCGTCACATTTTCCTCAAAATGAGCCAGATTCTGACATTATTTCAAACACGCAGAATAAAATTAAATCTACAACAATCTCTATTCCTAATAAAACTGTAACAATTAATTTTCAAAATTGTGAAAATGTCTCAAATGTAAATATAAGTTTTTAGTTGTTTTATTATTAGATACTACTTAATTTCAATGTAGTTGTTACTCTGTTTCATTAAATATTAATATTACAATAAAATATGAGGCGCCTTTTATTTTCTCATAGTGGGTGATGAAAAGTAGAGTGTATCACTCGGGCGCAAAATATATTTTTGGCTCGGGCGACGTACTTTGAATCCCTCGCTACGTTCAGGATTCTACTAAAGAATACCTCGCTACGCTCGGGATTCTACTCTAGAATCCCTCACTTCACTCTGGATTCAAAAAAGCGCCCTCGCCGTAAAAATATTATTTTGCTCCCTTATGATACAATCTACTATTCGTCCATACCCTTTAAAGACATCCCCTATAAACAGTACATTTTGTTCCCCAAACTTCCCCCGCTCAAGTTGTATACAAAGTCCAACTTAATCTGAATATCTTATGTAATTATGTTTGCCTGGTAAATATGGGTTCTCAGAATCGAAAGACTACCCACGAAGTACACACATACATGCATCGTGACATGATAAACTTTTGTCGGGCGTAGGTTGTGGGCGAGAGCGTATTATATCAAAGGAACAAAATATATTATACACACGGTTTTATTCAATAGCAATTAATAATTGTAAATACGTTACGCATCAGTAAAAGCAGATCAAGGTTTTACAAAAAGCATTTTAAGGAATACATTGATAATATAATGATTGTGGTATACGAGTAGTAAATAATATAGTATCACCGTAATATTGTACGAAGAATAAGTTAATACTTTTTGATACCACATTCGAAATCTATATTTTAAGCCTAACATAATCCATACTTCCATACTTATATACTTATTATACTTATATACTTATTACTTATTACTTATATTTACTTATATTACTTATATACTTATTACTTATTACTTATTACTTATTACTTATTACTTATTACTTATTACTTATTACTTATTACTTATTACTTATTACTTATTACTTATTACTTATTACTTATTACTTATTACTTATTACTTATTACTTATTACTTATTACTTATTACTTATTACTTATTACTTATTACTTATTACTTATTACTTATTACTTATTACTTATTACTTATTACTTATTACTTATTACTTATTACTTATTACTTATTACTTATTACTTATTACTTATTACTTATTACTTATTACTTATTACTTATTACTTATTACTTATTACTTATTACTTATTACTTATTACTTATTACTTATTACTTATTACTTATTTACTTATTTACTTATTACTTATATACTTATATATACTTATATATACTTATAATATTATAAATGCAAAAGTAACTCTGTCTGTCTGTCGGTCTGTCTGTCTGTCTGTCTGTCTCGCTTTCCTGCTAAAACTACTGAACCGATTTAAATGAAATTTGGTACACAGATAGTTTGGAGCCTGAGAAAGGACATAGGCTACTTTTTATCCCGGTAGTATGTTCCCGCGGGATAATTTCCGACCTCCACGCGGGCGAAGCCGCTGGCAAAAGCTAGTAATATTATAACCCATCTTCCGTGAGTTTCGTGTAGAGAACTTAACCCTAACAAACGGGGTTGCTATTTTATAAACCATGTGGACAGAGAGTTGGTAATACATGTATGTATATTGGTTACAATGATTCTTATTAATCGTATTGTTCTTGAAGATGGAAGTAATCGATATTTGTCTTAACTCCCACAAGATTTTAAGGGATCCCATAAAACTGTAAGAAGTATTTTCGATATATTATTACATGAAGAAAAAACGTTGTACCCCTACGAAAATCACGAGGCCAGAGGAGTAAAGTGGAGATAGTTGAAGGGATGGAGAAGGTTACCTATCATAAGTTCGAATAATATTTGACCGAATTTCATTTCCCCTAAAACTTTTCAACTATTATCGTTTCGTTTTTTTTTTACTTCATCGACTTCACGTCTGCCACTGACCTATTATCAATTCGACTTTTTTCGTTACTCCGACGTTTCATTTGGTCGATAAACTCTTTACCGAAGTTACACTTAGCCGAAATAACATTTGTTCAAAGTATTATGTTTCCAGACATTCATTTTACCTATGTTAAGATTAACCTACTCTTTGGTTTAATTAATTATTCATTTAAATGTAATGGCACTTAATAAAACAGTTTATTATGAACAAAAGTGTTTTAAAGGGTCCCAGTAAGAAGCATGCAAACAATGCTGCTTGCTTCAAGCATGCAACATGCAACCATGCATGCAGCGTGCAAGCAGGCATGCAGCTGGCAAGCAGGCAAGCAGCAAGCAAGCATGCAGCATGCAAGCAAGCATGCAGCGTGCAAACAAGCATGCAACATGCAAGCAGTTATGCAACTTGCAGCAAGCATTGTTTCTGTCACGGCTCCGGCGCTGCGGGGTTTGGGTGGCCCCACGCGAGCTTATCGTCGCAGATGGTTTTAATGCTCACCACCGCAGCTTCGGTTTGCTGGCCGGCTTTGCCGGCCAGCCTCAGCTGCGGCGGCAGGCCTTCAGACCACCTGCTCCTCAGCTCGCGGGCCGCCCTACCCCTCAGCGCCTGTGCGGACTTAAATTACACTGTAGTGGTAGGGCAGACAAGACTACGTAAAGTCGGTTTTACAGCGATTCGTTTCTCACTAAATTTTGTAGCACAATATATTGACTTTTTATGACGCTACATATATTTAATTTAATATTGAAAACGCTACCAAGTAACCGGCTATATATTTGTGACCAAATAATATTCCCTAAAATTTTGTTTCACTGTGGTGAAAATATGGCAAACAAATCATTTGGCACATGTAAAAAGTTCAAAAGAGGCTTCGGCCAATAGCAAAAAGTTATTTCTTAAATCGGCGAAACATAATTCGGTAAAATAATACCTATGACACATGATACTTCGATGATTTAAAAATATGTCAAATGATGCATATTGCAAAAAAGACGTCGGCCAATAGTTTTCGGTAAAATGAAATTCGAACAAAAAAAAATCGGAAAAGTAATCGGTTCCCATGGAGAATGACATAGGCTACTTTTTGTCTCTTTCTAACCCTCCACTTCCCTAAAATGCGGGGTGGAACGCGCTAATCTCAGGAACTACTGGTTCGAATTGAAAATTCTTTTTGAATCGGGTAGCCTATTTATTGAGGAAGGCTATATAACATCACGGAGCGGAGCAGCAACAAAAAATGGACGAAAACTGGCAGGCAGGCTGCGATGCGACAGGAAGAGTCAGGGAAGCAAATATTTGACGCAGACGAAGTCGCGGGCATAAAACTAGTAGTATATAATTTGGCACAGTGAAAGTTTTTATGGAAATGGGGTGTAGAAAGCTAGTATTTTTATGAAATAATGTATTTCTAATAAAATGATTTATGGTCTCGTTTCGACAGACGAAATAAAACATCAGGAAAACAAAGTTAACAAATCTCCATCTTTTTGGTTCGTTTCGTACAGGTACCAGGATAACATAATCCGCAGAGAGATAATCACAAATCTTGGACCACACTCAGAAGACACACATACAGTACAGTGGTCACACCGCCACAGTCAGGCAATGTCCCGCGGGAGGCAGCTAACGACTTTACTCGCTCACTTATTCTATAGACTCCCAAGGCGCAAATCCTCAGGCTCTTTTTATCAAACTTCGAACGTTTGCCTAAAGATTCATGTGTCTGGTATGTAGCTTAATGTGCTACAGTCTGGTTGTGTCTAGTGAATGTTGGTGTGGAGGAGAAAGTGTTCGATTTATCACTTGAGAATTTGTTATTTAAAATAAAAAAACCGGCCAAGTGCGAGTTGGACTCGCGCACCGAGGGTTCCGTACAAACCTGTAGGTATTTTCGGTTTAAAAATATTTTTTTTTTTAAATTTTTATATTTCAGTTGATTGAATGTAAGGTAAATTGCGGTTTACGATTTATGACGTTTTAAAAAAATACTACTCACTCGATTTCGTTCAAACCAATTTTCGGTGGTAGTTTACATGGTAATGTACATCATATATTTTTTTTAGTTTTGTCATTCTCTTATTTTAGAAGTTACGGGGGGGGGGGGGGGGGACACATTTTACCACTTTGGAAGTGTCTCTCGCGCAAACTATTCAGTTTAGAAAAAAATGATATTAGAAACCTCATTACCATTTTTGAAGACCTATTCATAGATACCCCACACGTATGGGTTTGATGAGAAAAAACATTTTTGAGTTTCAGTTCTATGTATGGGGAACCCCAAAGTTTATTGTTTTTTTTCTATTTTAGTGTAAAAATCTTAATGCGGTTCACAGAATACATCTTCTTACCAAGTTTCAACAGCATAGCTCTTATAGTTTCGGAATAAAATGGCTGTGACATACGGACGGACGGACAGACAGACAGACAGACAGACAGACAGACATGACGAATCTATAAGGGTTCCGTTTTTTGCCATTTGGCAACGGAACCCTAAAAATTGACAAAACAAAAGAGAGAAGTAGGTTTTAGCACGGGGTTAGATAACGCAACCTGAATTATAATTCTCCTGCCTTTTATTTATTTGGGTTCAGCGCCATAAGTCTTTTTCTTCGATACTTCTCTATTAGCCTTACCCAGTTTATCCATATCATCATTCACGCAGTCCATCCATTATTTCTTTGTTCTTGTCCTACTCTTATAGCCATCGATATTCATACTCAAAACTTTCCTCACGACATTTTCCTCATTCCTCCGTATCGCATACCCATACCATGTACTACTAGAAGAATTCCTCTTATGTACTCACTAGCTTTGGCCTGCGACTTCGTCCGCGTGGAGTTCGGTTACATCGTAGCGTAACGCGTAACCTGGTACCGTAGGCAGCGCTAAGAAAAGAAGTAGAATTGCACGGACGAAGTCGCGGCCAAAAGCTAGTAAACTACAAAACCGCCATCTATTGGTAGCGATAGGAACTTGAAGATCAATACAAAATAGGTAGGTACTTATTACATATTTCTTTTGATTTTTCCATTTTATTAAAAAGAAAAAAAAAATTGTTTGATTGTTTGTTTTCATTGTTTTTTAATTTTTAAATGATTATTTTTTGTTCAGGTGTAATTTTTTGTATAAATCTTCTTGTCTATTTTGTTTCATGTTTTATGCAATTTTTGTGAAATAGTTGTTGTTTTCGTAATCAGCGACCCGATAAACCATAAAAACGATACCCATGTTGATTTTCAGAATTTGTCAACCCTTTTCCGCCTTTTAGGGGTTGAGTTCTGAAAGAGCCTAAAACACTTGTTTACTCATTTATTGATAGGAGTACTCCTGTGAAGTTTCGAATATAATAGTTGGACTAATCTTGTTTCCCCATAAAAACTATCAAGCCCGTTTTCACCCCCTTAGGGATTGAATTTTCAAAAACCCTAGGACACGTAATTGGTTATTTCTAATTGTTAACCTAAAAACAAAGTTTCAGGTTTATCGTTCTAAAAATGACGGACTTCCATACAAAATAGTAAACCCGTTTTCATCCCCTTAGGGGGCGAATTTTCTTAAATCCTTTCTTAACGGATGCTTACGTCATTACAACTATCTGTATGCCAAATTTCAGCGAAATCCGTTCAGTAGTTTCGGCTCTGCGTTGATAGATGAGTCAGTCAGGTTTGCCTTTTATATATATAGATTTCTTATTCTATCCATTCGTGTAGCACCACATACCCCTCTTAGCATTATCTTTTCAGCTGAATGCAATTGGCTTTCATTCATTCTTTTGTAGCTCAACATTCTGGCGCATACAAGACAGCAGGTCTAACTATTGTATTATATAACATCTTCCCTTTAAATTAAAGGCAATTGTCTACATAATAACTATCTTAAATTTATTAATTTACTCACATATACCGCACAGCTGAAACTGGATGCAGAAGCATGAAATTGTGCAAAAGAGTACCTTATATCTGAAGGTGAGCAATAAAGAATTTTATTTCATTCATCCCCTAGGAGATTAAATGGGAATGGAAGTTTGTATGAAAGTTCGCTATTTTCGCCGATGGATTTCCCATCGGGCGCACGGCAACTGGATATGTAATTTTGAGAAGAAATAGACACGGATAAGAAAGCAGTGTGTTTTAGAATGGGATTAGGCACCAACATGTACAAATAAATACCCGCACCGCTTCCTGTAAGAAGTAGAACCGTAAAAGATGGACAGAATCCTACTAATCCTATTTCCTTCTATTAATGTGAAAGTTAATATATATTCGGATGTTTGTTACAATCACGCAAAAACGAATGTACTTGTTTGGATGAAATTTGGCACGCAGATAATGATAATTTAAATGATATTTTAAACCTAGATTAACACAATAGTTATTTGTTATACAAGAGTGCAAAGTTGCTTTTTAACCGCGTGTTCAATTTTGATGACCGAGCAAGCGAAGGATTCTAAAATTGAATCACGAGCGCAGCGAGTGATTCAAAATTAGAATCCTGAGCGTTAGCGAGGGAATCAAAAGAGCACGAGGTGAAAAATCTTTGCACTCGAGTGCAACACGTAACTTTTCATTCCACCTCAGCGAGGAAAGAGTATTTTTAATCTTCAATATCAAATTGAATTTAGAACATCGTGTGCACTATCACAAACTTAGTGCACACGATGTTCTAAATTCAATTTACTTTATCCTCTAGAGAATAAAAACGGCTTTTCCACTCAGATATTGAAGATTAAAAATGCTCTTTCCGAGATGGTGGGATGAAAAGGATATTTTTATCCCGGTAGTACGTTCCTATAAGATTGTTTCCATGATTCTGGCGAGCGAACCCGCAGGCAAAAGCTGTACAATAACACTAGCTACTGTAGTCATTAATGCACTCTGAAATCGAAAATTTAGTTTTGTTGACATTATGTAGTTGCCAGTGACATAGCGCAGATATTTTTGTATTGTCTATAGTCCCTAGCTCTTGACATCAACAAGCAATGGACAATATTGTAAAACTTTTCTTTATATGAATACGGGGTTTTTGGGCAGTATGTACGTGTTAATTTTGTGTATCTATTTTATTTCCTTTTTCATAACGTGCGTTTTGTTTGTGCAGAATAAACAATTTTATTTTTCTTTCTGTATCTGTAATCCGACAAAAAGCATCCTCTTTGTCAGTTTGACAAGAATGTGATTGCATCGACTATTGAGCTGTTCGAAAATTTATATACAGCAGTTGGCAATTAACTAAAATATGTAATGATTAATTCATAAGCTCAAGATCTAATTAGACTTTCGACAAGTAAGCCGTCTTTCCAAGTTAATTTAACGTCTTTTTCAGAATATTTTATTCTTTGTCGAACGCTGGTAATTTTATTGTATTAATTGGGTTAATTCTTATCACCCCATTTTTACAACTGGAAGAAACTTAACTTGTTTTAATTTATTACTGATCAAGAATTTCTAATTTGAATAAAATGGTGTGATGAATATTTATTTTCTTTTTTTTATGATTTGATTTGAGTTTCGGTTATTAACAGACTCTTCAATTTATATTTTAAACACCACTAATGAGTTAAATTTCCATTGTAGTACAGGGTTGTTTAAAATTTACATAATAAAACAAAAGATTTTAACGTTTTTTTTATTTTTTGGAAGGAAAACGACCACCGTTTGTTTTGTAACTTCAAGTATTTATAAGATCAGAAAAACTGTTTTCCTATATTTTGTCGTGTCGAAGTATCGATTCCTGTTAACATCTGTGAAGCTTACAAATAAAAACAGGGTTTTTAAACAGATATTTCAAGTGACTACAATAACTGCAGTCGATAACTGCAAAACAAAAATCATCAAAATAATATTCTTTTTGTTTTATCATGCTTAGATTACGATATTCATTGCGTCTGCGGAGTACAGCTAGCCAATTAAAACTAACTCTCTATTTACCGGCCAAGCAAGTGGCGCCACCTCGTTTTATTACAAAGTCACCTGATAAAACTGACACTGGCCGGTGACAGTGACTCTAGCAATAATAATAAATAAATAAACTATTAACATATATCAGTGTTCTATATATTTATTGAATGCCATACTCCTGAGCTTTGTGGTAACTTGTTTGTTCTGGTGGTACAGGAATACTGATTCCTGTACCACCAGAACAAACAAGTTACCACAAAGCTCCCACTTTTGTTACATTAACATTTTATACAATAAAATTTAAACAATCATGAATTCATGCAATCATCGAAGCGCTTCTATGAGAGTGTGTGTGTGTGAGCGAATGTGCGTGTGTGAGAGAGATTGTGTGTTGGCGTAAGTGATAATAATAATAATATTCCACAACTATCACACAACGCCATCTAGTCCCAAGCTAAGCAGAGCTTGTGTTATGGGTACTAGACAACTGATAAACATACTTATATATTTCTAAATACATACATTATAGATAAATTACACCCAGACACAGAACAAATGATCGTGCTCATAACACAAACATTTGTCCTGGGTGGGAATCGAACCCACGACCTCCGGCATAGCAGTCAGGATCACTAGACCAACAGGCCTGTCAAGATAAGTAAGTGATAGTATGTGCGTGCGTATGTGGGGGTGTCTAGCAGACCGTTGCATCGACGGTTACGCGACATCTGTCTTCTGATGACAGATGATGTTAGAGCCGCTGCCGGGTACGGCAGCGGCGGTCAGGTATGACCACGTTTACGACGGACTGCTTTAGTCCGTCACAGTCTTGATGATATTGAAGCTGCTGCAGCACAAATACGATGATGAATAAAGGCTATCCTGCGTCGTTGAATTCATAACTAACTGTACCCGCGGCTTCAACCGCGTGGATGTCGGAAATTATCCCACGGAATACCGGGACAAAAAGCAAGCAAGGGCAGATAGTCTATGTTACTCCTATAATATCTTCTTTTACTATTACTTGGTAGGAGCTACAGGTGTGAACCCATATGTCTTCAAATGAAAATGCCGTTAATATCGGTCCAACCGCTTTGTAGATTCATCATCATCATTATTTTTTATAAGCCTCTCCCAAAGTTGTTTGCGATAATCGCCACGCTTGGCAGGTGGATTGGCGACCGCACTATGGTGGTGAAATTCATAGAGAACGCTGTTGCCCATTCTCTAGTAAGTCCCTTAGTCGCCTTTTACGACACTGACGGGCAAAAATGGGGTGGTGCTATTCTTTACGTCGTGCTACAAACAAAACATTTGAATAAACTTTGGAGATTAGCCTGAACAAACAGACTTTATCTTTTTACTAAATGCAAATGAAAGTATATCTTTCATAAGCATTTAGTAAAAAGATAAAGTTATTTTGACATTACAAAGAGACACACCCATTTTATTTATTTGTATGTATAGATTTTCGCCGTTGTGTTGTACGTAGTTATTAAAAAGTTTAATGGGTTATCCTCACATGTTTATTTCGGGTTTACCAAACTATGTAGTTTCGGATACGTTTCGGAGCTCTGTAGGTACTAAACAGTTATAAGTTTTAAATTGTATATTTGAATATGATGTGAGCTTACATGATTGTTTTCCTTTTAAGTAAATTTGCAAAGTTTTGTGAGGTTTAAAGCTAAGTTTACTTTACAAAAATATTACTAAACAAATATTCCAACCTTAACAAATAATATACAAATCTACATAGTGGCGACTAAAAATATTCCACTAAACTACAGCGATACAGGTGGCGGCTACTTATGTGCTTACCCCTTCTGCGTGTGTAGCGAGTCGTAACGCCGCCATTTTGCAAATATGAACGTAAACACTTTACAAGCGCTAGTGATGCGACATGTGTCGATATAACTTGTGCTTATGCGATAAAACTTAAGCTTCAAAGTACTGTAGTAACATATGGAGATAAATTACGTTTTAATAAAACGCAACATTGTATTAAAACGTAACGTAACGTTATATTAAAACGTAGATTTTATACGGATGAATATTAAGAGATTTAGTGAAAGTTGCTGGGATTTGAAGATGTAAATCACACATGGTGCAGTGGCAGAGCCGCTTTCTTCCCTAACCGTTTATAAACTGTGACGTCAGAATGGTTTTGCAGCCCTTCCGAATCCAAATTTATGATCCGAGTTCAATTTCGATTGAGATGTAGAGGGGTCCAATTTCCGAGTGCAGACTAATATACTTTAACAAATGAAAATCATATTTTCTTTTCATGAGCTTGTGTATGCCTGCAAAAGTAGGACCAGCTTAAGTTGTCTGTCTTTGCTTATTTCCACAGTATTATGTCTTATGGCGTTCTGCTGTGGGGTTCGGCAGCTGACGTAGATTCAGTTTTTATTTTACAAAAGAGGGCAATCCGCGCAATCTATAAAATGAAGCCTCGCGAGTCTCTTAGAATCAAATTTACAGAAATTGATATACTGACTCTACCTTCTCTTTATATTTTAGAATGTATCTTGTATGTTCGCAAAAACTTAGGCCTCTTCAAACTAAGAAGCGATTTCCATAATATAAATACTCGTAGTAAAAATGAAATTGTGATACCTAAATTTAGATTAACCAAAACTAGTAAATCATTTCTTATAAACAGTATCCGCTTCTATAACAAGTTTCCAAAGTCGGTTACTGAACTTAGCTACGGAAAGTTCAAATCACACAATAAGCGTGTCCTTATCAAAATGCATATTATAAGATAAAAGACTACGTTCAAGACAAGGAAGTTTGGCAATAACTCCGTCTGCACATGTGGCTTCCCTGGTAGCTCATCACAGGATGACCATGTAAATGTCTATTAACTGCTCTCAAATGACGATGTACATTATTTAAGATTTTTATTTTTTTTTACATTCTTCTTTGACATACTCTATTCATAATTTGACATTATATACTTACAATTCTAATTTGACCTCTTTATTATTGGTTGTCATAACAACAATGACATTTGGTTTAAATAGGTTATTATGTTTTATTTATGTAATACTATCATTTAAGTAAATTCTTTTATATTTTGTGAATGTGAGAATGTTGTAGGTCTTGTAGACAATTTTCTATTGTATTAAGTACCTGGTTGGTTGGTGGTTTTAGTAGTACTTGTTGACAGTCCTACACTGTTCTCGCATACCTATTAAAACTGTTGTTTGAAAACATTGTAAAACCCAATTATTTTTAAAAGAGTAACCGTGGAGTTACTTGCCGGCTCTTCTCCATAGGAATCAACAATTTGGAACCGTGCACCTAGCTTCTAACGTTTCATAAGTGCCCTTGCAGGCTTATGTTAAATAAAAATATTTTGATTTGATTTGATTTGATTTGATATAAATGAGCCCTCTAAATAACCAATTTTCAAAAGGAAATTTCCATAATAATTTAGACCTATGATTGTACTTGGTTTAAATCAACAAACAGGGTAAAACCAGCTAAACCGCTTGACGATAATTCCAATTCCACGAAATGTTATCAAACACAATCTCCTATCTTTACGTAGAAACCACTAAGACCAAGTTAATGTGTTTATTAAGACCGTCGCACTATCAGACAGCGTCTAGACATCAACATTATTATTAACACAAAAGGTTCCTTAAAAGCCCTGTGGACGCTTGACAGTAATTTGTCAGAATAATACGTCGTTACCACCAGCTCCTTGTTCGCAACCCATTGTATTTAAGAATTTATATCGCCTTGCCCTTGCGTTGGTAAGATAAACAAATTCTGTACCGTTTATTTTCGTAAAATACAACAATTTGTAGACGTGTAAGGACTAATTTTGTCATTTTCGTAGCAAGGGCTGCATTCGTAGCTATGTGCTACGCTTTTTCGTAGCAACTGTCCCTTTGCTACGCTGTTCGTAGCAGATGTCTCTATGCAACGCATTTTTTGGGTTTGATAGGCTCACTAGTGAGCTGTATTATGACTATGTAGTTTTATAGTAATAGCAGTTTTGTCACTGGAAGAGAATTGATCAACAGGCTCTGGGCGTGTAAGATTTCTGGTCATCGTTAGTCCAGAAAGCTAGAAAATTATACTCTATCAGTGATAACGCTGCTGGAAAATTTAAACATGTTTTGACCTAACATTAGTGACGGAAAAACTAATCATTTTGTACTTGTCTTTATACATATACTTGACTTAATGTAAGTAAAAAATGAGAATCAAATCTGCAAAAGACCTTTTGACAAAACAATGAATTCTCGGTCGAGTTATGTAAAATGTAAATTTCGTAATAAGTAAAGTTCATTCTTTCTGCTTTGCTGCTTTCGTACTGTGTACACGAAATGGCATTTTTGTCTACCATCGACAAATCGGTGCTCGTAAGCCAGCTGGTAATCGTTCTCAATTTTAATATTTCATACTAACCTAATAAAAATGTATGTAATTATTTGCGCGAAGCATATACCATTTACTAATCTTAAGATTTTATTGTAACAAATAAATAATTATTTTTACGGTCATTCGAACCCAACGAGGCAGTCTTCTTTGACTACTGTTCCTTCATGATACCCTAGTACAACAACACAACATTAGTCGTACAATTTACACACTACACATCACACGTAATCCCATCTAAGCCTAGCAATGTTCGGCTTAGCGCACACGTTTAATTATTGCTCAGCAATTAACACTACTGATTATAGCGCGGATTTGTGAGTGAAACACAACCGTATCTATGTAGAACCGAGATGATAAGATGAGATCTAAGGGAGAGTATGAAATGGTGTTAAGTATGATAATTGAAGGAATTTTTGTTCTCATACTCATTAGGAACGAAAATTGGACAAGTTATCACATTTTTTAGTTGATTTCATAAAAAAGGTTCTTAATTCGGTGGACTTTGTTTTTAATTTTCGTTACCTTAAAACTCCGTCATTTATAAACCGATTTGAAAAAATCTTCATTGGTTTGAAACGGTATACCGATAAAAACATAGATTTGGTCAAGTTTTGATAAGTGGTTTTTGAGTTAGCGTCAGTTCAGGAAAAACATTTTAAAAATCTTCAACATTCGATGGGCGAAGATATGGCCAGTAATCGAACTGCTATTTTTGTATTTTTTTATAGAACATATGTAGATACAGTGTGTAAGGGACAGCCCTCCACAAACTGACAGAGTGCATGCATCGAGTTTTGTCTCGTGTGGTGGCCGGACAGAAAGAATAGCACCACTCCGTTTCTTCCAATGGATGTCGTAAGAGGCGACTAAGGGAAATCGGGAGATCCCCCTACGCACACAAGTCTACTTGGTCATGATAGGCGTTCACTACCTCTACACTATCATGATCACGTTTCTTGCAGCAGGGTATTGCGAAGGACCTTGAGGGCGTTTATCAGGATCCGTGTAGTGATTTACGGCCTTTCGCTGCATCTCAACCTCTGCCGATCGTACTGGGTTGCCAGTCCATTGGGCCACAGAGGAAGGGACAAGAGAGTGGATTTGTACCCGCGCAACTGCTTGTCCACTATAATCAAACTCACGCGCAGATGACCCTAGCTATTAAATTTCCGGATCTGAGCATATTAGTAGCCCTGCGGCGATGGGGTGTTGGCGGTGGGGTTGAGGTATCGATGTACCGAGGTTTTAGTCAGCACCCTGCACGTAGGCGGCCAGGAGAGAGTGGTCGCTCCCAGAGTTGATCGAGTCGGAACTTTGGGTTCGGCAGCACAACTGGTGACAAAGCAGCCCTATTTAGGATCGCACTGCTTTCCTCTGCACAGAGGAGGGGCCTAGAAAAGGTGGCCCAAAAATAGTCCGTCTCAACCATCATCCAGGTGCCAAACCGCGGGCGCTTGGACATCAACAAAAGCGGTCGACAGAAGCAGAAGCAATCTAATAACGTGATAAAACCTAAACAACTTAGCATCGCAACATGGAACGTTCGTACTCTACTGGACAGTGACCGTAATTTATGCCCTGAGAGAAAAACTGCTCTCATTGCAAGAGAATTGGCTCGCTATAATGTTGACATAGCTGCAATTTGCGAAACCCACCTGAGTGACTGCGGAGAGCTTCGTGAGGATCTAGGAGGCTATACATATTACTGGAGCGGACGTCCTTCCGGCGAGAGAGCGGGTAACGGTGTGGGCTTTGCTATTCGCAATGGACTGGCTGCAGATCTGAGTGAACTACCTAAGAATGTCAATGACCGTCTCATGACTTTACGGCTTCCAATTGCTAATCACAAATACGCCCATCTCATAAGTGCCTATGCCCCTACTCTGCCTTCATCGGATAAGGATAAAGAGGTATTTTACCAAAACCTGAGGCGAACTCTTGAAAATATTCCTAAATGTGACAAAGTAATTTTGTTGGGGGATTTTAATGCCCGAGTCGGCACCGAACATGCAATCTGGAATGGAGTTCTCGGCAAACATGGAATGGGCAAATGTAACGATAATGGACTCAGGCTGTTAACGTTATGTGCTGAATTTGACCTTAGCGTCACTAACACCTGCTTCCGACTTGCCGAAAAATACAAGACCTCGTGGATGCAATCAAGATCAAAGCACTGGCATCTTAAAGACTACGTTATTGTACGTCGGAAAGATTTACGTGACGTACTCGTAACGAGGGCGATGCGTGGCGCTATTGGATGGACTGATCATCGTCTCATACGTTCACGGATGCTCTTGCAGCTAAAGTCACCGCGGAGAGCGCCCAATAAAATTCCACCCAAACTTGCCTTTTCAAGCCTAATTACTTCGTCAGAGTTGGGTAAAACGTTGGATTTGGAATTTGCTGCAGGTGCTCCGCAGTATGAGTCTTCCACCATCAATGATGAATGGAGACATTTCGCCAAACATCTTCATGGCTGTGCGCTGAAAACTGTAGGAAGACCACAGAAAAAGATCCAAGACTGGTTTGATGCATCAGAGTTGAGATCAATGCGCTGGTTGATAGATACAGGCATTATTTAAACTCGAAGTCCCCGGATGCAAGTAGCAGTAAGGAAACGCAACACAAACTAAGATCCAAAGTTCGCGAACTGAAGGATAAGTGGTGGAAGGAGAAAGCTACTGAACTACAGCACTGCGCTGATACTCGCCAAACTGGCAAGTTTTTCGAGGGTATTCAAGCGATTTTTTGGCCCAAGAGCAAGGAAAATAGCGCCTATGTACACAAAAGACAGACAACACCGAGTTACGAGTAAAAGTGACGTAATAATACGGTGGGCAGAACATTTTAATGATGTCTTGAATCCCGATGCACTTAGCGCTGATCTGTCGTACATAAACGCACTTGATGAACTGCCAGTCTGTCAAAATTTAGAAGACCCACCTACTTTCCAAGAATTTATGAAGGCAGTTATGCGTCTCAAAAATTCCAAAACACCTGGCATGGATCAACTTCCAGCTGAAATTTTCAAATACAGTGGAGAAAACATTTTGAATAGGCTTTACCATCTGATCGAAAGGGTGTGGGAAACTGAAGTAGTTCCTCAAGACTGGAGAGATGCGGTGATCTGCAAGCTGTACAAAGGAAAGGGAGATGTCTCCGATTGCAGCTCCTATCGAGGCATATCATTATCAATTCTTGCGCACATTATCAACAGCCGCCTTAGCAGACTTGCTGAAAAATACCTGCCTGAGAGTCAATGTGGCTTTCGTCCTAGTAGAGGTACTATCGATGCCATATCCGTCATAAGGCAACTCCAAGAGAAGAGCTTAGAACATCGAAGGCCTCTCTACATGTGCTTTGTGGATCTAGAAAAAGCCTTTGATAGAGTTCCGCGTGAGGCCCTTTGGCTTGTTCTCCATAAGCAGGGTTACCCAAAGAAGTTCGTCAACCTCATTCGCCAGTTTCATATTGGCATGAAGGCCCAGGTTCAACACGAAAACGAGCTGTCTCCGGTGATACAAATAACGAGTGGAGTGAAGCAAGGTTGTGTCATGGCACCCACGCTTTTTGCTATTTATTTTGCTGTTGTTATGAGAGACGCCCTACGGTACTGTAGTGATCCAATTCAACTGAATGTCCGAACTGACAAAGGTGTATTTGATATATCAAGGTTCAGAGCGAAGACTAAAATACAAAAAATTGCCATACTGGACATACTATACGCTGACGACGTGTGCCTTATGTCTGACAGCATGGTTCATCTGCAAAGCTATGTTGACGCACTGAATGAAGCCTGTAAACGATTTGGTCTTGTTATCAGTGCTTCCAAGACACAAGTCTTGAAACAACCACCACGGGGCTGTGAAGCTGATAAAGCCGCACTAAAGCTAGATGGGAAACCAATAGAAGAAGTATTGCTGTTCAAATATCTTGGAAGTAACATTAGGCAAGATAATACCCTAGTTTCGGAGATACCATCGCGCATTGCAAATGCTTCTGCAACCTTTGGACGGCTTAATGATCGTGTCTGGAAATCCCATGACCTGAAGCTAGAGACAAAGATAAGTGTGTACAAAGCACTAATTTTACCTGTCCTTCTTTATGGCTCAGAAACATGGTGCCTCTATAAACCAGATATAAGGAAACTTGACACATTTCACCTTAGGTGTTTGAGATCCATCATGAAAATTAAGTGGCAGGACCGCATTCCTAATACGGAGATTCTGGTCCGTTCAGGCATGTATGGCATGGAGGCTTTGCTAATGCAGCGTCAACTCAGGTGGTGTGGACACGTTCTTTGCATGGAGGATCATCGTTTACTCAAAGTGGTTTTCTACTCTGAGATGGCAGAAGGTAAACGGAAGCATGGCGGTCAACATCTCCGCTACAAGGATGTGCTCAAGAGGCATCTAAGCGCTTGCGCTATTGATCCAAGAGATTGGGAGAGGCTCACTTCAAATAGGTCGTCTTGGTGCTCTACTATCTCCAAAAAAGTTGGCATTTTCGAAAGAAAGCGCCTTGAAACTCTAACCGAAAAACGCCAAACACGAAAAGAGAGACCTAAGCCCTCCTATTCCTATACCTATTCCTTTAACTCTGCCGGCCAACTCTATTGCATTAGTTGTGACCGGGTATTTAAAACTAAATTCGGTCTGGCGAGTCATATAAGGGCACACAGTAGGAAATTATAATTGCGAAGGGTCGCCGTTATCTAAATCGATAAGGAGGACTATAAACTTACAGAGTTCATCGAACTCGTTGTCGGCGATTGCACAAAGGCGGCTTTCCGAATTGATCCGAGTTGCATCGCGTGTGAGGAAATAAAACAAATCAGGTTTATTGGATTCCCATAACGGTCCTGAAATAATTTCTTGTACTGGTCATCTTAGTATGATATACTGAATCCACCCCATCAGTTTGTGGAGGACTGTCCCTTACACCCAGTATTTTTTCCTTCAAAACATAACAGTCGTTTGGATGCCTCAATATACATGTCACTGTCATTTAAAGATTTGAACAAAGTTGGGATAATGAGATTTTTTTATTTTATCTTATATCTTTAAACGAGCAATTCTTGTATACACTATATATAATCTGGATCTCGGAAACGGCTCCAACGATTTACAAGAAATTTAGTATACAGGGGGTTTTGGGGGCGATAAATCGATCTAGCTAGGATTAATTTTTAGAAAATGTCGTTTTATTCGTGTTTTCAATAATCAACTTTATCGATACTCAACTTAAACATAAACTCATGTTTTTTTTTTTTGTTATTGGAAGAAAAATAACAAAATGTAATTTGTATTTAAATATAATTTCTAAAAAACACAATTTACCACAAAATAAATAAATAATGAGGAAAGCTCGGGCATCCAGGTACTTTTTATTTATGTATCGATATCGATACTCAACAATTGGGTGAAGTATTGCCAGATAATTGAATTTGACCCTTTATTTTATAAAAAAATATGATTCCCAAAATTTTGCTGGAACAAAATGTACTATGTGCTAGATTTAATAAAACAGAACGATATAAACCCCAGACCATACTACCAACAACCACAATTTACAATTCTACAGCAAAACTTCCCCCAACCCTACAAGTATCGTTTGCATAAGGATTTTACGATGTGCTGTGGATGTGTCGCACGAATGAGACGGCGACTTTGCACGCAACGACCCGATTTACAACACCTACAGTTATAGACATGGCTAGTACTAATATGGCGACCAACACTAATAGGGTAGCTAACAACCTCAAGCTATACTCTGCTATACTGCAATGTACTGTACTGTTTCATGCAACTATCAGCCTATAAATGTTCCCACCACTGGGACATACGCCATAATCCACCACGCCGGCCCAGTGCGAGTCACATGTGTTCGAATTTTTGGTTCCAGGCCAATTTCCTCACGATGTTTTCCTTCACCGTTTTCAGAGCAGTGGTGATGAAATAATATACACAAAGGAAAGCGTCTTTCTGGGCTCGAACTTACGATCTCCAACTCCTAAGCCGCGGCCGTTACCACTGGGTTATCACTGCTCCCAATTACTATACTCGTGGTAATATTATTATTACAAATGCAAAATTAATTCTGTCTATGTCCTTTTCACGCCTACAGCACTGATTCGGTCGTAATGTTTGATAAGTCCTGCCAGAGTCGCGAGATTGTTCAAACGAGATACCGTGCTCCTGGCATATGGGTAACTGAAGGAACACGGGTGGATTTTAGTCAGTAAAAGTCTGACACGCCCTCCCGCTCCGCCCAGAGCGGGAGAAGTCATTTGATGATTTCCCATCTAAAAAAAAAAAGTTAGATAGGTAGCTTGTAACTTGGGGATGGACAGAGGCTACTTTTAATTCCAGACAAAGTTGCTGACAAAAGCTTGTACCTAAATAGTATAAAACAAAGGTCTACTACGCGATGCATTATGATTCGGGTATCACCATCATTCGGAGAATGAATTCTGGAACAGAAATCTTAATGTGGGACAAGACCCTACATTAGTCAGTTACACCCGTGTCACGCTGGTAGATTACAATGAGCAAACAATTAAAACTAGCTGCCCTACGCTACCATGGCAAAATAAAAAAATGGCAGCTTCGTTTAAAACAACTAATACTTAATATTAGAAATATGAAAGTAACTTTGCTGGTCTGTTACGCTTTCACGACTAAACCACTGAACCGATTTTGATGAAATTCGGTAAGCTTAAGTTTGAGCCCCAAGAAAGGACATAGGCCTATTTTTATTCTGCGACTTCGTCTGCGTCCACGATAGCCGACATTTACGCGGACGAAGTCGCGGACAAAAGCTAGTTTGAAATAAAGTTGACCATTCCAAAGCGTAGTAGGTATATACCTATGGAAAGGAGTGGGCAAGAAAATCTACTGACACTTACATATCAGAATATTGTTACATCATTCATGTTAGAATCATAGATAAAGACGATATAAAAACACGTGCAATGTAAAAGCATCCGTAGTTGCTACTGGCCGTTCATGAATATGACGTATGAATCAGCACCATTCAGGTAGACCATTTTGAAGGGAACTTAAAGATCCGCTCCGTTCTTCTGCCTATCTCGCTCGCACATGTCACATTGACTGTATACATGCTATAAACTCACACAGGACTCCTCAATAGCATAGCTTGATATTGATCAGACACCCTTACATCGCCTACAGCTAGTAAAGGCGACAGCCGTTCGAATGTATTATGCTTAACGTCGGATTTTGGTTATAAGGCGCGGACATTGTACAGTTCGTGTGAGCAGGCGGTATTTCTTCTGACGATAAGATGGTTGCAGTTCTAATCAAGGATCAAGTACTTACTCGGTTATACTCATTGTAAGGAGTACGGTGGTGGTTGACTATAACTTTTTGCTGTTTATAAAACGAAATTAAATTTTAAAAGCTATTTATTATTTTGCATCAATAGTATAAAACAAAGTCACTTCCCTCTGTCTGTCCCTATGCATGCTTAGATCTTTAAAACTACGCAACCGATTTTGATGCAGTTTTTTTTAATAGATACAGTGATGCAAGCGGAAGGTTTATAAGTACAATACGCGAGCAAAGCCGCTGGAAAAAGCTAGATATGCATATAGTACAGAACAGATGGCCGGTGGGGCTGAAACACAGAACAAAGAATAAAGGAGAAGTGCCCCTACACTGGCTAAGCACGGGAACCAGTGTCGCCAAACTCACACATTTGCATATCAAATTGTCCATTCCACACATAAAAAACAGTAATATGATTGGCTACAAATTACAAACGCAACTTTTACAAATCATCTTCTTATTGCTTTCAAAAATTACGCCTTATTGCAACGAGTGAAAGTTGTTATTATTTGACATGACACAAACAATAAAGTTGTTTTTCGTTTTGAAATAGATGTCATATTCATATGCACTTGTAATCTCTTGTGGTGAGTACAAAAAAAAAGTTAGAGATGTAGACATATATCGATATATTAATATTGATGTTACGTAATTTATTCGGGTGAGCAATGTAGGAACTTGTTAAAATCATAAAAATGCTTAATAACGGAAAAGGTTGATTAACCCTCCGCCAACCGTGTGTTTTTTATTGCACACCGCCAACCGTCGCGGACGATATCGTCTAAACCGATAATTTAACCCATTTAAACGTAGGGGAAAAATCCAAAAAAAAACAGGGAAAATGTTCTAGGTTTCTTTTTCCTGTTCCCATAGTTTTTGACTTGAATACTTTGCCCCCCTGATGGAACAAAATTTCGTAATCGCTGCAAAAACGGTAATTTCGAAGGTTTCACTAAAAAAAACGATATCTTGGATATACATTGGGTATAAGGAGTAATGTTTTGGGGATTTATTCTTCATAAAAGGGCCTTTCAAAAAATATTAGTTAGATCTTACATCGCTCAAAAAAGTATATTTATTTGAACACTCGAAAATGGTAAATTTTTAAAGGGAACATTTTTCAATAAAAATCCTTCCTAGAAGCTTCTACGCTACAAGTGAACTGTGGCACAGTGTCGAATGTTCGCGAATGTTCTGCTCGGGATATAAATAGCGGATTAACGGGCTGACGAGCAGTTCCCTCCCTTGCATGAGCCACCCCGCGATGCTGCGCCTGTAGGTTTAAATTAGTCCCTAATTAATTTTAACCCAGATCCAGCCGGTCCCTTGCTGTCCCCCCACCAGTGATTGCCTAAGCCGAGGTTCGTACCCCCCTAGGGGTAACCCTTAGAGCTTTCGCTTTAGTTTTTAAGTATAAAAAGCCCCGGCTAGAGGCCAAAAAGGTTACTTTTAGAACTCGCAGGGCCACCATCCGTTTAAGTAGTAAGAACTGTTTCAGGTTAACTACGAGCAGTCCTACAAAAAAAAAAGACGACGAGCAGTTCGTTTACGAATGCGGTCGAATGCGATTCAAGTGATACAGTACAAGCGAGACAAGTGATTCCTTTTGACGTTTCTTGTTGTTGTAATTATTTAATTAAACTGTTTTGTGTGTTTCGGTAATCTTGGTTTGAATTCATTTATCCCGAAACCCCAGCTCGTAATAATATTTTACATACCTAAAAATTCGTAAAAGTTACGTCACCAACCGTATAGGACGATATCGTCCGTCCACAAACTTGAACACGCTCGTACTCACTGACGTTACAATAGCTATTGACGCGCTTGCGCCTGTGAGGTGTGAGCGAGTGTAAGTTTTTTTTACAGAGGGGTTCGAGGCCCTTTCCTTTTCTCCTTCCAAAGATATGCATCAGCTCCAAACTTGGCGCGGACGATATCGTCTGGTACGGTTGGCGGAGGGTTAAGGTAAAGGTTCGTTAAAATATCAATGTTACAGAGGTATTTGTATGTTTGTATGTAGGGGGGTAATATTATTTTCATAAAATCAAGTACGCGGGCGAAGCTGCTGACAGAAGCTAACGATAAATGAAACGATAACAGATGGTGCTAAATATATTTACTGGCCTTGAAATAATACATATTTATTTAATATTTGCCATTTTGATAGTCGAATATAAATATATTTAGCCGTGATAGCTTTCATTAAGACAGTAATATGATTAGACGTAGGAAAATCTCCTAATTGGTTATAGCTTATGTTTTGGAATATTGATGACCCAATAAACTGTTGCATTATTTCAGCCATGATATAATCTTTATTAAATATATGACCGTCTTATAAAAATATTTCGGATGTCTGACATAACTTAATCACAGATTCTGATAGGTATAATAACCCCCTTTAGCCATACCTATAATAAATCTATGTAATTATTGATTTGTTTTTCTGTTACTTAAGCACTAACGTAAATATCACACTTATGGTATCAACTGTCTTGTTTTATATAACCAGCTATGTGAGCTATTGATTCCGTACTAAAATCCGACAAAACTATCGATACCGACCTACTTTACGGATGTGTCCCATCCCTAATCGAGTAGCGTCGAAGTTACTAGAATTTAGTTTGTGATTTTCCAGATGACGACCAAGTGCATTTAGACTTTGTTTCAATAAATATAAGGTTGTTTATAGTTTGCATTGAAGTCATAACAATACATGTGGTATTGTTATTAAAATCAATTATATTAAAAATTAACAAAGTTTAGCACTTACCAATGATACGAGACCCTTCTACAAGATACATTTTTTTTCTGCTTTCGTTTTTGCAGGTCAAAACCGCACGACAAGGCATAATTTGTAATAATTCGCGTATTTCTGAGACATAATACAATCGCGACAAGTATCTGACGGCGAATAAGCTAAATGTTGCGCATCTGCGCTTAATGTTGACACGCGCGCGATATGTGAGGGGCACTTCCTCTAGTTTTCTTTATTCCGTGGGCTGAAAGGTTCTGGCGTGGCGACCGCGTACTGGAAGACGTAGAGTTGGAATACCCTCCACAAGATGAACCGATGACCTGGTAAAGGTCGCAAGAATATGCTGATGTGAGATGCATAGTGCTGGTGGAAGTGGCTGTGGTTGGGGGGGGACGTTTTTTGGCTGAAATGATGATTGTATAGTACTATGTTTTAAAACTTAAGTAAGTATTGGCTAGGCACGTGACGCTGGCAAGGGGCCGGACGCCATGTCTTTATTTCCATGGAAGGTGGGTAGGCCTTTAGTGTAGGATGCAGCGTGTCGATACTCTTGCGCTATCCCATCTTCCAGGCTCGGTATGCTGTGCTGGCGCTGCTGCTGCGGCTGTGGAAAACCTCAAGCGTCGCAAGTATAACAACCTTTTTGGTCATTATATTTCTCAATCGATTCGATTTCCGGTTGAAACCCTTGGTTCGTGTGGTCGGCGTGATTATTAAGTCTATTTACGGAAATATCAAAATGGCTGACACTTCCCGTAACCCAAGAGCTAATTTTAACCTTAGCTAGAGGCTAATCATTACCATACAACGTGGTAATGTCACCAGTCTCTAGACGACACGACGTTGGGAGGCAATTAATTATGAATTCTGGTATTATGAATTTTGTTGAGTATAAATAGATGTACCCCAATTTTTCGAGACAAACGTTTCAGGATCCTTTATTCACCATCATTTGTGGATGTTCAATATCATTTTACCCCGTTTACCTCACTGAATCTGCCAACTATCTTCAAACTACAGTACAGGTACTTAGCAGGATCTGCCAAGTTCTATTGTACTTGTTCTGGGAGTTTAACGCGCACAGTTTAACTGTTACGTATCTTAACCGTGCGAGTCTTAAACCGAAAACCAGAGTACATTACATCCGCTACTTTACTGCGCTGAATGAGAGATGCATTGCGAATAATACATACGGACAGAGTGGTTGAAATTTACAGAACAGTCTACAAAATGCTTTCAACGCTTTGCTGACTATACCGCTGCCCAGACCATCCTGCAAAGTTAAGCTTTAGATGCAGCGGTCAGTCCGTAGTTGGATAATTATCATTATTCACTAAAATTCCAGTTCCAGTGGTGCCGGACGTAAACAATAGCACCATCCCATTTCTTCCCGTGGGTGTCGTAAAAGGTGACTAAGGGACTTACTAGAGAATAGGCAGCAGCATTCTCTATATATTTTACCAACATACTATGTTCGCCTACCCGCCTGCCAAGCGTGGCGATTATGGCACACCATTCAAAAAATGAACCAGTCAAAATAGCCGTTCTTTATAGGCCTGCCGCTTACGACCAGCAGTGGACGTCATTCGGTTGAAATGATGACTAAAATCCAAAGCGAGGTGCCTCCATACCATCGAAATCCTACTAGATTTTTAATTAAAATTGTGACACGCAACTTGTAACGCTGATAGCTCCTCTACATGCATACATAAACACCACACTTGCTTCGTAAAGAACGCAATTCTCAAGCATTTATTCTGCTATCATGTTTCTTTTGCCACACGCAAAATTGACTTCCATACATTGTTAGGAAACCTTGTCAGGCAGATCTTTAGCAACCTATCATTATGTTAGTTTCTGAGTTCTAATATTGGCTCCAGTTAAACCCAAGTCGGCCAACAAACTAGAAAGTTCATAAGTTGTTTGTTGTAGCCGTGTGTGTGTCTCCAGTATTAAACTTGCATCGAGGGGCTGCAGTGCAACTTCGAAAGCCGCCGGCTTCCTTTGTTTGCAGCCTACTAATTTATAACCATTACCGATTGTTCCTAACTACGTATTATGTTGGTGATATATTTACGAAATTGGCTGTAATTTATAGGTTACACACTTCGGTTGCAGAGTGTTGTGTTTGGAAAAAAAGCATAATGATAAATAAATATGTTTACATGCTGGCCTTTATCGCACCTAGCGCAGAAATTTATTCATCGTCATCTTCATTACGAATTGATTTGGTCCAATCAATTAAGGTCTAATGTCGCTGCGTTTTCGCGTTACAACGGATTGAAGTTGCTTAAAAAAATCGGGGTATTAAATCTTTTGCACATGTATGCCTCTGGAGTTCATGGTCACAATCATCTTGGAAACGAAGAAAATCGAAGAGGCAGACATTCAGGACTCTGCATTATCATGGGACGCTGTTGTAAGAATGTTTAAAAAAAAGTTATTTACACGCGGTTCTCATTGCGCCCATTCGATTCACTATGACTCTGTGAATTCGAAACAAGTGCGAGTCGGACTCGCGCACCGAGGGTTCCGTACAAACTTGTAGGTATTTTCGGTTTAAAAATATATATATTTTTTAATTTTTATATTTCATATGATTGAATGTAAGGTAAATTGCGGTTTACGATTTATGACGTTTTAAAAAAAAACTACTCACTCGATCTCGTTCAAACCAATTTTCGTTGGTAGTTTACATGGTAATGTACATCATATATTTTTTTTAGTTTTGTCATTCTCTTATTTTAGAAGTTACGGGGGGGGGGACACACATTTTACCACTTTGGAAGTGTCTCTCGCGCAAACTATTCAGTTTAGAAAAAAATGGTATTAGAAACCTCATTACCATTTTTGAAGACCTATTCATAGATACCCCACACGTATGGGTTTGATGAAAAAAATCATTTTTGAGTTTCAGTTCTATGTATGGGGAACCCCAAAATTTATTGTTTTTTTTCTATTTTAGTGTGAAAATCTTAATGCGGTTCACAGAATACACCTACTTACCAAGTTTCAACAGCATAGCTCTTATAGTTTCGGAATAAAATGGCTGTGACATACGGACGGACAGACAGACAGACAGACAGACAGACAGACAGACATGACGAATCTATAAGGGTTCCGTTTTTTGCCATTTGGCAACGGAACCCTAAAAACATGTGGCAGACACTTTGCTCACTGATTTTCAGCTGTATAACTGTTTGAACTTCACGGAATCAAGTGACAGCGAGTATTACATGGGATTATTGTTATTCTTTTTAGTTTTATTCTTATAATTTTGTTTAATATTATCCTCTAAACTCACGGTAACGATTTAACTTCTGGAGCTGAAATCTATTTGCAATCATATTTTTTCTCAGTGCCAACGAGAAACGAAATGCGCTTGGAACTTTAATTAGAAAGTATTTTTTTTTAATTGCATGCTTGAATGTAATCTGAATAGGATTAGGATCTGGATAAGAACAGTCTTTAACTTTTTTTAATCAAATTTTATTTGTGTAAAATACGTAGATTTTGAACCAAGACTCCATTTATTTTTTTTATTTTTTTGCAATGAAACATTAAAAAAAACGATAATATTTAGCAAGCGTCGTCATCGCTGGTATCCGAGAAACCTTGCCGATCATCCATGTCGGCGCTCTCATCCATGTCTCCTTCCTCGTCTGAAAATTGGCGTCGGGTTGGAAATAAAAATAAATCAAATGGTCTCTGCCTTTGGAATATCAGAAGCCTGAAGCCAGAAGTCTGCCTCATCGTTTTTCTTGGTTTTCATAAGAAATTCAAACATCAGTCCAAGAGGCAGACGTGTGCGCATAATATAGCACACCTTTTTTATTTTACATTTTTAGAGCACTGTCAATAAGCAACGCAGAGGCAACATGTTGGCAGACTATTTTTCCATGGTTCTTCTCATTGTTTTTAATCGAACAATTCAAATCTGCCAAGTGTGCACTTCATATACAGTTTTTTTAATTATAAAAATAAATAAAAAAATTGAATAGTACAAAAGTCAGAGCCTTTTGCCTGACTGCAAAAGGTGATCTGCCTTTTCGATTCTTTGTGTTTCCAGGATGACTGTGATCATCAGCCCCAGAGGCAAACGTGTGCACATAATATAGCACACCTTTTTTTTTATTTTTGAATCGCTGTAAATTTACAACGCAGCGCCACCATGGTGAGACGACGTCCTTGATGTTTCTTAGGGTATAATTATCACTATTAATAATATCTGCCTTGTGTGCTGATCATATCGAAATTTTGCTCGTCAACTCCCTAACTATGAGTATAAGCAACCTCTCTCTGTGCCATGCTTCCCTGGTATGTGCACGTCACATACAATTGTCACCCGCAGTTCTTTTAAGGTCAATGCAGCAGTTTTCTCTGATTGTTTAGGTTTCCCAACACCCTCAGTAATTAATTAAAGAATAATAAATAGTTAATCCAATTATTTTAAAAACCTTTTAACATTGGTACTAAAAATATTTTCTATCCCAGTTACTTTATCTTACTCAGCTTCAACCTACATGATAATTTACAAGGTTCTAGTAAGTAACTATTTAAAATTATCGTGCCACTTCCGACTCAAAAAAATAACTACATAACAAACGTTCCTTTTCCGGTAAAACGCTGTTCTCAACAAAACGTTTTCCGAATTCACTGTTCAATTTGTTCGAGTGGAGTGAACGATACGTCCAATGGTTTTCAGATTCGAAACGAACCTAAAAATACTTACACATACAACTATTTTCAGACTGTGCTAAAGTACGGTTTAGTTTTTCACAGTTTAAAACAGGATATTTCTGTTGTACGTTGTTGCTTTACTTTTCTTATTTAAAAAGGGCTGGACTGCAAACTAAACCAATAAACTTAAGTTTTATCTACTCACAATGTATTTCCTATTTCTTCCCGTGGGTGTCGTAAGAGGCGACTAAAGGACTTACTAGAAAATGGGCAGCAGCGTTCTCTATGGATTTTATCAGCATACTGCGATCACCAACTCGCCTGCTAAGCGTGGTGATTATAGCAAACCCCCTCAAATTGAGGCTTATGTCCAGAAGTGGACATCTTTCGGCTGAAATCATATCGTCAAATGGCTTCTCCCGCTCTGGGCGGAGCGGGAGGGCGTGTCAGACATTTACTGACTAAAACGTGTTCCTTCAGTTGCCCATATGCCAGGGTCACGGTGTCTCTTTCGAACAAATCTCGCGACCATGGCAGGAAATGATGATAATAACAATTTATTTTGTTAAATTCTTCATTTTACAACAGACTACTAGTATCTGGTAATAGTAACTGCATCTTTCTATCTTATCCAACAAGATCTCCTACATTTTCCTTGACCTACTTTTGAAATCTGTAACATTTTCTCCAAAGCTGTAAAGCAATATTCTTCTGTTCATGCAATAATTTACACCCACTTCAGTTGGTGCAAACCTTTCCATCCTACACTGCAATCATTTAAATTTTGCTCTCAACCGACATCCGTTTTCATCCAGAGATGAACCAGAAACACGGAGTTTTCATTGAAATACCAACAAGTGCTCTACGGGCGAAAATACATAAAAGGGTAGTTGTAACAGAAAAGTTTCCGCATCAGCATGTTTGCTTCACATTCAAGAGATGCACGTTGTAGACCATGCTTTATGCCAATCGTATGTGAATGCTTTATTAAAAAAGTTGCTGAAATATGTGTGTGCTATTTTCGGTACGTTTTGTGAAAATATGAGAGTAATGGATGGCGGACATGAAATATCGTTCCTTGTATAACTGAGTTTCTCGATTTTGAGCTCGTCTGGAAAAATGCTTCGCAGCACTTCCACGGACGAACTCAAAATCGAGAAACTTTGAAATCTATCAGGTAGTCACCGGCGACCAATTTCGCTGCGTTCTGTAACTATCATAAGATAGCCACGCACTGTGATGTCTCTGGGATTACAAATGGTCATATTAAGCAGTGATCACATCCATCAGGAAAGCATTAACCTCTTGTGAGGGTCTTACAATAAAAAGTACAAAGTGTTAAACCAAAAACTACGACTTTCGAGATTAAAGTTGATTTTCACTGAGTAGAATGTTTAATGAAGTTTTTTTTTATTGAATAAACTTTTATTTTCCTCGTTATAGTTGTGGTACCTATTCCACACAAATTCGCATACCTTTAAGAATTTTTCAGATTGGTTTATAAATGTCGAAGATCTGAGTGAGGGGTAATTGTCATAATTTTATGAACTTCACAGTCTGACCTCAGTGTCAATCTGTAAAAATTTCTCGGATTTCCATACATTTTTGACAAGTGTTCGACTTTTGATTGTCACTGAAGTAAGACTGCGACTATATTTTGAACGTTTTTAGTTACAAGAATATGTCTTCTGATGTTACAAATAAAAGGAAACAACCGAATTAAAGTACTCCTCGAGTTGCTTTAAAAAGCCAGCTTTTGTCAGTTATAGATGTCAACGATTGTCAGTTACTTTTTTATCAAGACACCCCTTAAGATAGATCCATCTACTTATCTAAAAGTATCTACTCTTGATGAACTGAACATCAAAAAGCTGTCCAAACTACAACAATGAGACACTAAGTTGGATTTGGTATCTGTTTCAGTAGTTGTTTAGCGATACTGCCTGAAACTTGATATCGAGATTGTTACAGATAACATGGTGCAACTTTGTCAGCTGCTCAAACAATTTGATAATAAATATGATAGATACTAGGATAACATAGTTGTCAGTAGTGTAAATGGATCGTCCTTGAAAGATATACGTACAGTTTTGGAACGAAGATTGATATCGCTCGGGATACTCTGCACACTTGGCGTTGACTAAGACTGCCCCGTTGGTTCCGTGGTCGCAAGCGTGACTGTTGAGTGTGGGCTCTTAGATTCGATTCCCAGATCGGACAAAGGGTTATTGAGTTTTAGTATTAGCAATTGCTTAGTAACAGCACGGAGTTTTGAAGTTGGCCGTGTGATACCTCCGTGCCTCGGAAACCACGTCAAGACATTGGTCCTACACCTGATCTCAAGCAGAAATTAATAAAAAAAAACGTAAACAGAACTTAACCTTTTGAATGTCTTAAGTTACAGAGTTCGGCATAAGCAATTATCTTTCTGTTGTGTCTCTAATAACGGGATTCGATGAGTTAATATTGAAATCAAAGCTCCAGACATAAAGGACGAACCCGCTTGGATAAGCAATGTTGTATTAGCTAGGACTTTAAGTCCCAAATGACAAACTATGACCTTCGGAGTATAATAAATAAACAGTTAATTACTAATAACAATAACAAAACCATGGTCAGCAAGACGACCTGTCACCACAAGGAGCACCCGTTCATGAGCATAACGCAAGGTTCAAACACTATTCCCCTCACCACATTTACTGGGAAGAGAAAATTTAGAAGGGACGGAGCCAACACCACAAGCAGTCATGCTTAAACATCACAGTTTTTTTATCCATTCTGATGCACCCGATTAAACTGTAAGCCGATGAAATGCTTATCAGGTGATGAGTTTTCGCCAAGTGTGCTAAAGTGAAACGAACATCCTGCCAACAGGCATAACTTGGATGGATCAGCTCGACTGGTACCGGACCGCTTCTGGCATCCAGTGCATTCCTGTCGCCTTCACTAGGTCATAGGTTCATGTGGGGGGCCTTCCAACACTACGTCTTCCTGTACGCGGTTGCCACACCAGAACCTTTCGTTCCCATCGGTAATTTGTTATAAATGTGTGCTTTCTATGGTTTGGAAACTTTATATCCCATTTTGAATACGTTATATCCTAAAGACAGACCGCGAGGAAGTTGGCGGGACGACGTGGATATGTTCCTGAGTAATTAGCAAAAAGTGGTGCACCGAGACCGATTGAAAAATTAAGGCCTTCCCTCATTTTTGCCCACAGTGTCGGTTCCTTTGCCTAGTAATGTGACTGTACAGGCTAGCTAAAGAATAATAATATATCTGGCAAGTTTCACCATACCACTACTCAAATATGACAAGTTTCACCATACCACTACTCGAAACTTCAGTTCAACCAAAAATAAAGTACAACATTATAAACTTCGCTCTCAAATTATATCTTCCCACTAAACTCTACTTAGTTCATGTGAGAATAAAAGCATAACGGTACTATTTAGTACCCGGTGCTAAAACTATGCAAAACGGTAAGACTGTGTCACATCGACAGCGGGTAGAGGGTGCCCTATTGAATTCAGTTTATGCAATGCAACGTGGATACCAAACTTGTTGAAAATATTATTCGTGACAGATTCAGGTAAAATATACTTTTTAACCGTCTTCAAAAACGGAGAAGGTTCCACGTTCCACTGCATTTTTTAATGTATGTTGATCGATTTCTCCGCCAACTATGAACCGATTTCAAAAATTATTTGTAGGGGATCGGTTGGTTCCCTTCTTCTTCAGGGCTGGTCCCATATAATTTTTTGTGGCTTTACTTTGGTAGTTTTTGCGTTAGCTTCGATAATACGTGTTTAATCCACTTTTTTGTCGTGAAGATATTCTAATACTTCGTGACAATGCTGGACAGTAGTGGTATACGAATGAATGCAAGGTAGACACCATAGCTAAAAAGTGAAAAATAAACACTTTTTTGCTTAGTTAGTTATTATTCATTGTCATGTTTTTTGAAAGTCGGTTGAATTTTTTTTTTTAATTTTTAAAAAACTTTTGACTACAAAAACCCGTATTCAAGTAACTGAACTACGCACTAATTGCGGAAGATACTTTCAATCACAATCGTAGTATAGGGTTTTGAAGCAAAGTTCAAATCAATTACTTTATAGGTTTCACAAATTCACCCGGTCAATATACTATCAAAATATAAAAAACGGATTTGACATTTTATGTGTTTCACAATTTACACAGCATCATTAACTTATGATGTATGTTAATTGTTATAATTTGTCTAGCCTTTTCCCAAATATGTTGGGGTTGGCTTCGAATCCAACCGGAGCCAGAAGCATATGGACAATATTTTACATGGAGCGACTGACAATCTGACCTCCACAAATCAATTACTGGGTAACACGATACCGCTTGATGAAAATGGGCTGTCCAATTGTGTTTGGTATATTTAAATTAGACTTATTGACTTTAGCGTGGGATATGATTGTTCGCAGTATGCCAGTACAGTTTCCTACTAAATCTTGAATGATCCAGGCATGCAGCTGATGCAGCTTGATCCAGATGTGTGTCTAATGTACCTACTGTTAAAATTGTCCGCAAAAGACGACTTTATGTTGTATAGGCGGGCGATAAAATAACTTCATTCAATCTTAGGATAAGTTTTCAAATTAATTTTTGTTTCGTAAAAATAGAGTATTCTGGAAGGCGTATGACTGTAAACACGAAAACGTGATTTTAACTACTAACTATCAAAATTGTGCAACAAATGCGTTTTATTACTCGGCCCTTTATTTGGGTGAGAAAACATCAAATGACTTCACCCGCCCTGGTCGGAAAGGGAAGGCGTGTCAGACTTTTACTGACTAAAGCCCACCGTTGTTCCTTCAGTTGTCTATGCCAGGGCCACGGTAACTTTTTCTAAAAAATCCGCGGTCCTGGCAGGCATTGGTCCTAGCGGAATCCGTCAATTGCTGCTAAAATCTCATTAAGGCGCGCGTGGAACAACGCTCCGTCAACTCAGGCCTGGTCCTTACCGGGCGGTGAGCTACCTCTATAGTACTATCATCTTTCCCGCTCCGCTTCCACTTTCTACGTAGCATACACCTCACAGTAAAGTTGAGATGCAGCACAGAATAAGTTTTAATGTATGTTCAACTTCGATCAATAATAGCACTAGATATAGGATCAGGAACAAAAATAAGGCGCTCAAGTGGCCACGTTTGCACACACTTACACATTTATATTTCTTACTACGAAATATAGAAAAACGTTTCATAATAATAACAACTTCAGTTTATTATAATCCTTAACACTCAAACATAAAGCATAATTACGATTGTAAAATATTCATATTTAAGTCCTTTTGTCATCGGAGAAAGGTAAAGAGCAATAAATTTAAAATGTCCCCTAAAAATCGCAAGTCATTTTTATATAAGTACAAAATTATTTATTCTAAACTGAAACTTAAAGTCTAAGCAATAAGGTTAAAAACGATGTGTTGACAATTTCGTGCTTACTCTATTTTGGAACTAGACGTATTTCTTGGTATTACATTTCAATGCTCAGAACACAGTACTTATTGAAAGAAGTAGAGTTGCAGAATATATTTTTTTAGGTGAAAAGGTACGTTTTGATGGTGGCAAATATTTTTAATCGATTTAAAAAAGTAGTAGGACTAAAATAGTATAATAGTTATTTTATTTAATTAAGTGCGGGTTAAATCAATGTGATCCACCCGTATAAAAACGAGTGCGTCTACTTTTATGTACCAGTATTTAGAAGTTAAATTTGTATTAAATCAAATTATTTTTTCATTTAAATTAACACTAGAAGTGCGGGCGTCCCAAATTTGACCCACTTCGATATTCTTCCTGCTCTAATTAATATTTTATTATGCATATAATCGTAACTTTTTATGACTTTTCATGAAATATGATGATTATTATTATTTATACGAGACTTCAACCACGTAATTGCAATATACATATTTTTTTATCCAAATTTACCTCAGTCGTTACGTTCCGCGCTTCTAGTGTTAAAGTTCAAATATGAATTTTTATAAGGTTTGTATATTTCTTCTCCTCTTTCTTTCGCTACAATAGATACCCATTCTGCACAGCGAAATGGCTCGCTAGGAAATCTACAAACAAAAATAAAATTACAATACTACTTCATGCATTCTCTGTTCCAGAACAGACAATGTTTGTTACAATAGTTGGTGGGTTGTCGCAAACATTGGTCAAACAACCATAATATGTATTTGCTAAATGATTTATATTTACTATTTGATTGTTTTTATTTTATGAAAAATACTTAAAGATTTAAACTTATGAAAATAAAGATATTCCTTCTAAAAACTTGGTGCTACAGTGGTTATTTACACAATTTTTGAACGCGTGCTGCGGCATTTAGGACGTCTTATCGTTGGCTATCATTGGACCAAACTAATTTCAAATAAGAGCACAAAAATATTTGTGCTCTTATTTTTCGGGCCGTTTTTGAAGCGCTCATCGGGAATCTAGTACATTTTTGATCGAAGATGTTCAACGTTAAATGGAAAGCTATGTCGCTCATTCATTCGTTCACGAACGAACGTTGTGGCAAGGTGAGCGGAAACAGATTGAATTAACGTTACAAATCGAGAAATTGTTTGGTGGTTAGTTAGCTTCGTAGTTTAGAAGTTTAAATGTAACTAAGTTGGTTTAATTCGGTAGTGGAAATTCTGAAATAGATGTAGGTAAATAATAAAAGACCTCTACAAAAATAAACGTAAAAATTACGTAACTAGTGAAGTGTGGGAGTACTACCGGTACACCGGTTGTAGTTCACGCCAGTAATGTTTAAGCCCAAAGTAGCCCAAAGTAACTTTATGCCTTAGTCAAAGTATGTGGCGTGGCCGTTCGCTACCGTCACATCAGCGTAAGGTGAAAAATTATTCACTGTTCAATACTATTCTGTTATGCAGTACAATACTTCTTGTAGTAACGAAACAGCCAAGCCACATATTTTGACTAAAGGTGAAGAGTTTGTGACATTAGGGCTTGTAGAGTTAGGGCGTGTAGAGTTAAAAGCTTGGCTCTACATGAGATCTGATAATTTTTTGACAGAGCGAGCCATATGCTCTCGTCTTGGCAACAATTTACTTGAAAATGTTTTTGGTGGGATGTATTTCACCACCATACTGTGATCGCCAACCCGCCTGCCCGCGACAAACCCCCCCATTTCTTCAGAGAGGCCTATGTCCAGCAATGGACGTCGTTTGGCGTCGTTTCATTAATGATAATGATGATTTAATTATTTGCTTTTTCAACACTTAGGTACGGTAGGTACCATCTAGGTTATTACTAAGTAGATAGAAAGAAAAAAGTACTATAAATTAATTAATTTTCTTTCTAAGATATAATTCCTTAAAGCGAGCAACTCACGTGTAAAATGCATTTTACTAGCTGTTACCACAAACTTTAATATTCGCATCGTCGTTGAACATGTTTTCATATCTTCACAACGACCTTAAAGCGCTGTCGTGGTTGCTTTTGTTATTTTACATACTAAAACGCTGTTTTCAAGGAAATTCAACACGTGCTTAGCAGTTTCTGAGAGGAAAATTGCGATTTCGCTCTTGCATCTGTGCATGAGTGAAATCGCAATGTAGACAAAAACAAAAGTTGCGGTACATTCAATACAAAGTAAACATATTGAATGGTCGAAATACGAGTGACATTCATTGCAGTTGAAAATGCCTTAATTTCATTCTTGCAGAAAATACAATCTAAATCTATTCATATTATTATAAAAGCGGAAGATCACTCATTCATACATTCATTACCTCACTGATTTATGACGAAATTTCAAAAACTACTGGACCAACGAAAATGAAATTTGGCATAAAAGTGGATTATGATCACGAGACGTCAACTAAGAAATGATTTAAGGAAACTCTCTCCGTAAAGGGGTCGTCAAATATGGGGTGGAGGTTTATATGAAAGTTCGTCAATTTCGAAGCTAGATTCTTCAAATTCTGTTTTAAGGCTGACTATTACGCCGGTTGAGTGCGGCCCAGAGGGTCATGGCCATCCGGCTAGTCCGGGGATACCACACGGTCTCCTGCGAGGCGGCGAGCCTCCTTCCCGGAGTACCATGCCATGGGATCAGGAGGCAAAGGTCGTCTCTACATGTGGGAGTGGCGCGAGGAGGCGAAACGCCGGGGCAAAACTCCGCTGCCGCGACGAATCGCGGCACGGCGGACAGAGCTTCGGTATGATCTCATGACGACATGGCGCATACGATTGTCGAAACCCAGCGCTGGGTACGCCACAATTGCGGGGGTAAGTCCCATCTTTGAGGAGTGGATAGAGAGGCGCCACGGCGTCCTCACCTTCCGCCTGATGCAGGTTCTCACCGGGCATGGGTGCTTCGGGGGGTTCCTGTTCAGGATAAAGCGGGAGAAACACCCGGGTGTTTCCATTGCGAGGATCGTCTGGAGGATACGGTGGAGCATACGGTGGAGGTGTGCCCGATATGGGTCCGGCCCTGGTGCGAAGCGAGAGGGCATGGGAAGTCGTCACCCCCTTCGTGAGGGAGTGGCAGTCTATGCGCCCTCACATCCCTAGCAGCCGCAGAAGACACCCCGGGCGTCGGGAGTTGATTGCGGACTCCCGGCCACTGTAGGCGTGGACTTACGGGCAGCGAGCAATGGGTAGCTCGCCGCCCGGTAAGGACCAAACCCGTGTAATAATGTATACGTGTATCGTATCCCGACATGTCCCATTCTACTATCGTAGTTCCTACTTGTTATGTATGTGTGTAGTGATATGTAGGCGAGCGGGCTGCGCCCCGCCCCTCCCCGCGCCGGGTGCTTACGTCTAAGCAATAAAGCAGTGTGCAACAGGCTAGCGATTTTGATTGACGAATGTCACCGTCCTTCCGCATATTACATACTTCCATATCCAACACTACTAAATCCTACTTCCTACTAATATTATAAATGTCAACGTTTGTGAGGATGAATGGAATGTTTGTTACTCTTTCACGAGAAAATGGCTAGTGGATAGTGTATGACCTGCTCCTGGTAGTACGTTCCCGTGGGGTAATTTTCAACCACCACGCGGGAGAAACCGCGGGCAAAAGTAAGTAGTTAAATAAAACACCACAATTTTATAAGAAATATTTATTATTTATACTTAAAACATAAATAATATTTTTTACTTTAGTAATTTATTTACAAACCCGTCTCTTTTCCTTCCGTTTTATAAAATAATTCTTGTAAAAGTACTAGGAACCCATTAGTGATTAGAGCCATAACTATAATCTTAACGTCATTAGTGTCAATTTTCGTATCTTTGGAATTGTATGAGGATCACCAGGTACGTCGTCACCGCTCCTATCACCTGTGAAAATAATCATTTATATATTAATAACCAACTTATATATACAGTTTGCATCACACATACAAGTGAAATTATTAAAGTGGATTGTAGATGGCAGACCGGAGGGGCAATTCTCGGTATTTTAAGAACGTTCATAGCCTATATCAATCTACCAAAAGAACCTCGAATTGGCATACATTTGTGACGTTTTTAACATTTGATTGGCGATGAGATGAGACTGCGACCAGATTTTGAATTACGAGGATTAGCTTTCTGTTCAAGACAGAGTGGATTTTGTGCCACAGAGCATGGGGACACGTCGTCCGGCAATAGCTGCTGGAGACAGTGTTGTCAAGACTTTCCACATCCGCCAAGCGATGAATGAACTTCACCGTGAAGTCAAAATCTGATAATTTTGTCGAGATTAGTGACATTTGATTTTCAGTTAAGTGTTAATAACGGTGCTCTGTGATTCCAGCGCATCCCAAAAGCAATTTTGGGTTTTTTACCATCAGATTCAATTTTTTTAGGAGTTTGCCGATATGATAGTTACAATCTATATCTATACAGCAAATGATAGAGCTGAAGAGGTTGTTTCAAAGACCTTATCTCTGAAACTACCAATCGGATTTGAAAAATTCTGTATGCATTTGGAAGCCCAGTTCTCGAGGGACAGCTGTTTAACATGACCGTTAGAAGCCGAGCAAAAATAAAGTCAGAAAATACTTTAAGCAAAAACGAAATAAAAACGCCTGCAGGCGATCCGCAGCGATGTGTTGGTCCGCAAATTTCTTAGTCTCTTTAGTTTCTTTATAAGCAGATTTTAGACGGAAATCTCAATACTTCAAGGTTTGCTCTGCGGATATGGAGGCCGAATAAGTTTGTTTGATACAAAGAGCTGTTTTCAAAAGTATATTTATAGATCAATATGTTCAAAAGTCTACTGACAACTAATGAGTGAAGAACCACCAACAACTATGAACTTACAGAAGCAATCAGCGGCCTATGAAGCGTGCACATCCCCATGGGGGCGTAGCTGACTGACTGCAGCATCAGCTGTCGTGAGAAGATCTCCAACCGCGAGGGAAGCACGCCGGTAGATGGCGCTGACGTCATCAGGCGGCACACTAGTCCCTCGGTTCTTTTGCCCTGGTACAATGACAGTGAAAACTTTAAGGAAAACTTACAAACATCGTTATTGATTTTTAATCAGTGAAATTTAATATTCAATAATTTCGAAATAAAAACGTTATTTAGCTTGCTATTGGTAAATAACAGACCATCACAACACAACAATTTGGAAATTATAAAGTTTCCTTGCTAGATACAGACTATTTATGTTTTATTCTCTCATGAGGCAAATTATTTCTCTGTTTTGAATAATATACAGGGTGATTGGAAGATGGGTGCAAAGCTTTAAGGTTAAGATAGTATAGACAATTTAGAACCATTTAAGCCATGGTTGTCTTAGACGAAGTCTTACCAAATTTTTTTAACCAAATTTTTAAGTTTTTTTTCGGAAATTCTCTAAATTTTATGTAAACTGCATAATTATGGCCAAATTGAATGATAAATGAATTATTTTTTTATTTATTTAATTAAAGTAATGTGTAAGCAACCAAGCAAAACATGTTTTAGGCTTCTGTGTCATTAGACATTTTTTTTTACAGATATTTAAAACTCAGAAAAAATAAAAAATTTGTACAATACGTCTTTTAAACCTTATTTTTAAAAAAAACGGAGGGTGCTTTTTTTTCAAACCTTTTTGAAGACATGCTTGATAATCGCTCTTTCTTTTGAGGTATCATTTATGCGGATATCTTACAAATTATTGAAATTAGGACCTACAAACCAATTCGAGGGAGAAATTTTAAATTTTAGGCAGTCTAACAAAACACAAAATTTTTGCTTAAAAGAATTCCTATGTGCTCGAAATGATAACATTGTTCAATTCTAAGAATTTTTGGCACATGCAGGAACCAATTGAGGGGAACCCATTGAGGGGATTCTCTAAACAATGGCCAGCGAGCGCGGTGCGACGGCATTTCCAGGTAGAACGCCCAATGAATAGCAAAAAGCGATAAGAGTTGGTTTTTACAGCAAAATGGTCTTAGTTACTGAGGCAACAAAGTCGTTTTTCTTTAGTCAGGGTCAGTCGGTCTGTGATGAAGCCGTTACATCTTTTACTTTTTAGTCAAACTACTGGCCTTGTGAGTGTACGTTGTCGTGTTGATTCACAATTTACCGTGTTCAGTTGTAGCCCTTTGCGTTCCTGCACGTGTTGTTTGCGTTAGTTTTGAACTTTTTTGTTTCACCGTGTCCAGTCGTAGCCTCGCGCTCCTGCACGTGTTGATTTTTGACTTAATTGTGTTGAGTTGACATTTAGTGCGCTCCTACGCCGTTTTTCTTAATTGTTAAGTGACTATGGCTACTTTTTCCAATCAAGAATATGCAGATATCGTATTTATGTACGGTAGAGCAGACGGCAATGGATCTTTGGCGCGATGGATGTATCAAGAGCGCTATCCGAATCGCAGGATACCGAATGTCCGAGTGTTTTACAACACGTTTCGTCGTCTTGCCCAAGATGGGTTTCACCGCGTGGAACCTGGAGTCAACCCGGGCAGACACGAAACTGCCGTCGACGAAGACATTTTAGCAGCATTTCAAGCGGATCCTACTACCAGTACTAGAGCAGTAGCTCGAAATTTAAACATTTCTCAATGGAAGGTGTGGCATACAATGCACCAAAATGATAAGTATCCGTTCCATGGCAGGAGTGTGCAAGGTCTAGTAGAGCAAGATCCTCAAAGAAGAATTCAGTTCTGCCGTTTCCTCCTCAACAGAGACATCGAAGATGCGTGGTTTCTGAAATCAATCTTGTGGACGGATGAAAGTAAATTTTCAAGGGAAGGTATTACAAACTTTCACAACATCCATGAATGGGCCGACGCAGACAACAATCCACATTTTAAGAACCAGGTGTCATTTCAGATGAAATTGTCTGTGAATGTATGGGCTGGAATAATTGGGAGAACATTGATTGGGCGCCACTTTTTGCCTGATCCATTGAATGGCGAAAATTATTTGCAATTTCTGCAAATTGATTTACCACTGCTGGTAGAGGAATCAGGTGTCCCGATCTTCGAAAGAGACCGAACAGTCATCTTTCAGCAAGACGGCTGTCCAGCGCAATGGACTTTAAATGTAAGGGAACGACTCAACAATTGCTTTCCTGATAGCTGGATCGGCAGGGATGGACCCATCCCTTGGCCCGCTCGCTCCCCAGATCTGACCCCGTTGGACTTTTTCGTGTGGGGCCGGGCCAAGGAACTGGTGTATAACAACATAGAAATAAACACTAGAGAAGAATTGATACAAAGAATAAATTCAGCGTTTGAGACAATGAAGCAGGAGATGATGTTGAAAATAACGACTACAGAAGTTTGAAGACGGGGCCGTGCTTGTATTAGGAATCACGGCCGTCATTTTGAACATGAAAAATAAATAATTTTAATTCAAATGTTGTTTTAATTAGTCTGCCTAAAATGAAAAATTTCTCCCTCAAATTGGTTTGTAGGCCCTAATTTCAATAATTTGTAAGATATCCGCATAAATGATACCTCAAAAGAAAGAACAATTATCAAGCATGTCTTCAAAAAGGTTTGAACAAAAAAGCACCCTCCGTTTTTTTTTTTAATAAGGTTTAAAAGACGTATTGTACAAATTTTTTATTTTTTCTGAGCTTTAAATGTCTGTAAAAAAAATGTCTAATGACACAGAAGCCTAAAACATGTTTTACTTGATTGCTTACACATTACTTTAATTAAATAAATAAAAAAATAATTCATTTATCATTCAATTTGGCCATAATTATGCAGTTTACATTAAATTTTGAGAATTTCCGAAAAAAAAACGTAAAAATTTGGTTAAAAATATTTGGTAAGACTTCGTCTAAGACAACCATGGCTTAAATGGTTCTAAATTGTCTGTACTATCTTCGCCTTGAAGCTTTGCACCCATCTTCCAATCACCCTGTATAAAATAGCCGAACTCTCAGACTTTAAAACTACACATTCGTACCTGCAATCACGTCTTCTTCCCAAAGGGGTAGGTAGAAACAACTTAACGCCACTTGCCTCGCTTACGTTACGAGTCCTACGCACTTGACCTTTCTAGGGTACATCACCTGTGAAGTCACAATATATCCTTCTAGGCAAACTCAGCAGTGGACGTTTTTCGGCTAAAATGATGATGATGATATCCTTCTAAGGCGTTCCCTCCTCACTCGTATGTTAGTAAATACACTGAGAAAGACACTCACCTCAGCTATAGTATAATGGCCAGGCTCGACGACCACGATCATGCGCAGCATGTGCGTCACACACCACAGGAATTGAAGTACTAGGAAGTGCACGCGATTCGTGGACACAACTGAAATGATAAAATATAAAAGTTTTTAACCATTGTAATACCGTAATTCTAGAAACAAATAAAAAGCCATTGTGTGTGCGTGGATCCATATACAAAAGGTTGATACGGTAAGACAGTTTTCACTTTCCCTTTTGAGTTTGCTGAAAATACTTGTACTCTCATAGCAACTTCACGTTTCTCTGACCAAATAATGAGTAAGATAAAAGTTACTGTGGAACAGAAGTATCGGCCCCGTCTTACGAGTAGATCGTGGGTTTGAACCCAGGCATGCGTGTCACTTTGTTTAAATAGTTTCATCACCACTGCTCTCAAAACAGTGAAGGAAAACATCGTGAGGAAACCCGCATGTCCTAGAACCAAAAATTCAAAGACAATTTTTTTTTAATTTATAATTAAGTGTGGGGTTGTATGTTGTTAAAAAAAAGCTTCGCAACTGTAAAAAAAAAAATGTATTTATAGAATTATAGTAATAAGAAACATCAATACAACTCTCTGAGTCAGAATTAGCCTAAAATGTGACGCTTGTATGAAATAGTCACTAAGTAGCGTAATCCAAACCTAAACTATGCTGTATTGACGATTGAACTATAATGTTTTATTAATTCACTCACTAATTTCCATAATCAAGAAGTACGGCGTCACTATAAGATGCAGCAGCGTCGATATCAGTATGACGATGAGAGGCAACCCGTAGCTGTCATCAATACTGTTGACGACATCACAGAGCGTGCCGTGCAGCGCCGCGAGTCTTCGTACGGCATCACACGGGGACACTATGAGACGAGGCTCCCCGTTCGCTGAAATAATTGACACTGTTGCGGGTGTAGGCTGACTTCTCAAATCTCTTATGGATATTGGATGAAAAACAAGTCGATAACCTAATAATAATAGCCGACTGCGTCTAGTCAACGCGGAGTTACCAGGGTGCCATATGTTCAGTGGAGATAAACTTTCCAGTTCTCGTACTCTTGATGATTATGAATTTATGACATTTATTGTTTTCATGAGCCTTATAAGAAGGGCACTCAAAGGTTAAAGGAGAGGATTATTATCCCCACGCGATCAAATCAGGAATGACTTAAACCCTAGAGAACCAAGATAACCCAAATGGGTTATGTGGTTATGGGTCGGGCATATGCCCGAAGACTTGATAAACTTAAGTGACAGTGGGCAGGGCACAGTGCTTACAGAATAGATTGCCGATAGGGCCAATAGATTTAGGAGTGGCGACCGCCTTCTGAAAGACTATGCATGCACTAGGTGGACCCATGACCTAGTGAAGGCGTAGACATCCGTTAGATATGAGGATACGAGTAGCGGTCCGGTACCAGTCGAAGTTTTGGGTGCGGCCTATGTCCAGCAGACACGTATTTCTGCTGAAATGATGATGATAAATAAGGTGTTCTCAAGGTGCCTCCACCATTAGAATACGCGCTATGAATGAAGTTCCACGGCTATTTGTGGAACAATTAGGATAGAGAGAAAGAAATACATGAGGATATTCTAAGGTGCAACAGGAAAAAAAAAAAAAAAAAAAAAAAAAGGTGCAACAGGATAACAAAATACTGTCACACAACTAAAACGCCGCGTTGGTATGCCTCCAGGAGTAAGCTGGCACTACCAGGATATCATAGATGTTAAGGTGATAATCTTACCAGTTCTCTTGATGATGACGACGTGTTCACTACCAGTCATGGTGTCGACCAGCAGGCTCACGTTGGCAGACCGCTGGTTGTCAGCCGGCGCTACCCGGATAGCATAGATGTTTAAAGGTGACGCGCTCTTGGGTTTCTCCACTGAAAAAATACTAGTCAAGAAGTGTTTTGGAATGGCCTTTTTATTTTTACTTCAATAATATAAACAATGGGCTTTTTAATACGTCATTATCTAAAGGGAATAAGTAGGTACGAATTTCGAATAGTTATGTATTGGCCTCGAGAAAACTAATCAAGTGATAGAAGAGAATAGAATATTATTGTTCATGGGTTTTGTAGATTGTGTACAAGTTTGTAAAAAAATTAATCGTTTTCCTCTCTAATTCATAAATCTACATTTATTATGTCTACTAATCTCAATTACATCACAGAATTACATTCCATAATAAAAAATAACTTACGCTGAAGAATCTGTTTAATCTGATGTAGATGTTTAAAACCATTTCAAAGTGAAATAAATAACTATACTCAATTGTACTTATTTTCTATACTTTCAATAATATAGTAACGAAGAATTTTTTTCAGTTTTTCTGTCTGGGTACTGTATGTTCCGCATTGGTTCAAAAACGGCTGAACGGATTTAGATGTATTTGACGCACTAATAGTTTATAATCTGGATTAACACATAGAGTACTTTTAATTCGTTTAGTACGTTCCTGTGGGAAATTTTCCAACATCCACGTGGGGCGTTAAGTCCTGGCCGAAATTGCTTCGTTCACGTTTCCTTGCTTGCTAATATGTATTAATCAGTCAGTTTCACCTAGGTACATTAAACTAATGTAGTTGTAAGACTTTTGATACTAATAATCACTATATATTAATTAATACTACAATTTAAGCTGTGTAAGTAGTTAGTAACTAATTGGATATTATAATCTAAAAAAAAATATATAAATCAAATGAATTAAGAGCTAGTTATCAATATATACCTACCAGGGATTGAGACTTGTCGAGCGGTGAGCGCGAGCGCATCGTTGACAGCTGAGAAGCGCGCACGCACCGACAGCGCCGTGAAGGCGAACTGCAACTCAAGGATCAGCACCACGAACCACAGCATGTAGAACCCGAGGTAGTTCGTCACCACGTCCCCTGGAACATGACAATCAAAGTTCTAAGACGGGGTTTGCTATGGTCAAACGAGTGAATTTGATTTGCTACTGTTGCGTTCTTACCGCGAGATCAATTCAGGCATAAACCTCATCATCATCATCATCATCATTTCAGCCGAAAAACGTTCACTGCTAGACATAAGCCTTGTAAATGGGGGTTTTCCATAATCGCCACGCTTGACAGGCAAGATGGAAAATGGGAAATGTATTTTCATCCCATCTATTCGAAAAAGACGACTTGGTTCGCCTTTAAGTGCACCCAAAGGTGGTGTTTTCTATAAGAAACTTTTAGCGGGCAGTAATGAGTTTTTAATCCTCTTTATAAGTGCGCCGCAATTATCTTTGCCGCGCACTTTTTGAATTTGGAACATCTTGTGTTCAGCGCCCAAGAAATCGAACGCAAATATTGTTTGAATAAAGACTGGCTGGTGCGACGGCCCATAGTAGCGCCGCGCGCCGGCTGAATACAAAAAAAAAGAAATAAAATTAAAAACGCGCGAACTATAGCCCGCGTTTTCGTCAATTTTCACGGATTGATAGAAATTCATGATTTTGTTTTGAAAAATGAGTTCTTCAAGTGACAGTGAAAGTATAGAATTAACTCCTGATAGTATTAGAACTGACGCAAGAAATGTGATGGATAATCTACTACCTGCAAAATCCCAGGAGAAATATATGAAAGCTTATGGTAATTTTATTGAATGGAGAAATTCAAGAGGCGCCAAGAATTTTTCAGAATCTGTGTTTTTGGCCTACTTCCAGTACTTAGCCAAAACTAAACAACCTTCCACACTTTGGAGTACCTACTCAATGCTAAAATCAACAGTCAGTTCTAATAACGACGTAAAACTGGACACATATTCGAAATTAATAGCGTATCTGAAGAGGATGTCTGATGGATTTAAACCTAAAAAATCCAAAGTGTTCTCAGTCAAAAACGTGGAGACTTTCCTTAATGAGGCACCCGACAACATCTTTCTTGCCGTAAAAGTAAGTAACTATGTATGTATATATGGTGGATTAGTAAAGTATAACCAGTGTTTTAAAATGCGCATTTTATTGTAACCTGTACTTCGATAGATAGGTACTTGTCTTATTCACATTCGGTTTTGTTACAGGTGGCTTTAATTTTCGGAGTACATGGAGCTTGTCGTGGCAATGAACTTTTAAAAATAACTGTTGATGATGTCGAAAATCACTCGGATAATTTACTGTTAGTAAAGCTGACAGACACAAAAACAAAAACTGACCGATCCTTCGTAATCCGAGGAGAATACAAAACTATTGTACAGAAATACCTGGACCTGCGTCCTGCTGATATAAAGACCAATCGGTTTTTCATCCGTTATCAAAATGGCAAGTGCTTCAAACAAGTTATGGGAAAAAATAAAATTTCTTACATGCCACAAGAAATCGCTACTTATTTGAAGTTACCAGATATCAAGCTATATACAGGACATTGTTTTCGTCGCACTTCTGCTACCCTGTTGGCAGATTCTGGAGCGGACTTAACTGTTCTCAAGCGACATGGAGGATGGAAGTCGAGTGCTGTAGCAGAGGGATATATAGAAGATTCCATTGAGAACAAGGCGAAAACATGTGAACGCATCGTGGAAAACATTAAATTGCAACCTTCAGTTAATCCATCCATGCCACTGTCGCCGCGCCCATCTACATCCAAACAAAGAGATTCACCGTCACATTTTCCTCAAAATAAGCCAGATTCTGACATTATTTCAAACACGCAGAATAAAATTAAATCTACAACAATCTCTATTCCTAATAAAACTGTAACAATTAATTTTCAAAATTGTGAAAATGTCTCAAATGTAAATATAAGTTTTTAGTTGTTTTATTATTAGATACTACTTAATTTCAATTTAGTTGTTACTCTGTTTCATTAAATATTAATATTACAATAAAATATGAGGCGCCTTTTATTTTCTCATAGTGGGTGATGAAAAGTAGAGTGTATCACTTGGGCGCAAAATATATTTTTGGCTCGGGCGACGTACTTTGAATCCCTCGCTACGTTCAGGATTCTACTAAAGAATCCCTCGCTACGCTCGGGATTCTACTTTAGAATCCCTCACTTCGCTCTGGATTCAAAAAAGCGCCCTCGCCGTAAAAATATTATTTTGCTCCCTTATGATACAATCTACTATTTTTTTTCTTTTTGCATTGACGTCGTGGCCATTGTAAAAAGAAAAAAAAAAATTTAGCAAGACTTAAGGCATACGAAGTATAGCAGAGAAAATCAAACAAAAAAAGTGTAAAGTGCGATATGAAAAACTAGCATTAAAGTGTGCTTCACGACTGTTCTAAAAAAACCCTCCTCTAAATTGTTTTAGTATGATGCTTTTTATATTAAAAATTCAACAACATTCATTGCGTTATTTGCGCTGTCAAGCAGATGAATCTCAAATGTCGTAAAGAATACGGAATTAAACGTCACTTACTACCGGCCACTCAGAAACTATTGCGAAAAAAATTTTGTTGTATGAGAGACTGGCCAGTTACTAACTATTATAAACATAATGATTATTTATAAGTAAAAATAGATACGTTCCAATTTCAAAATTTCTCTCCAAATTTTTTCGCGAGCTAATTAAATTATCGTGTCTCTTTCGAAAATGGATTTGCGCCGGGTTTGGATTTGGGAACATTTTCGCGCTAGGATTTTTTACGATTTCAAGTGTCGCCTGAAACCGGATGAATCATACGATAGACCGCCCGAGTGGAATGGTGCCGTGATATGATAAACAAATTTGAAGCAGGCTCGTCTCGGTGTGTTTACGACATTATTACAGGTGATGAGTCCTGGAATTATCAATACGATCCAGAAACGAAGTGCCAGTCAACGGTTTGGGTGTTTCAAAACGAATCAACGCCTACCAAAGTGAAGCGATCTAGAAGCGGGGGGAAGTTTTGATCTCGAGCTTTTTCAATTTGACTGGCTATTTGGTGTCAATCCCTTTACGGAACCAAAGAAGCATCAACGCCGAATGGTAATACTACCAACTGCTTGGCAGAAGTTTTCTCTGTTGTGAGCAACAAGCGACCAAACACAGGGCTCCGCAGGCTACTGCTCCACCACGACAACGCGCCCACGCACACCGCGCTCAAAACGAGGGACTTCTTGGACAGCACGCCGGTCAAACTTCTGGGTCACCCTCCTTACAGCCCTGACCTAGCATCGTGTGACTTCTTTTTATTCCCAAAAATCAAAGGGATACAATTTTCGTCGCCAGAAGATGCGCTGTCAGCGTTCGAGCAGGCTTTAAACGATGTGTCTGCGGCGGACTGGAAAAAGTGTTTCGAAAAGTGGTTCAGACGCATGAAACTTTGCATAGAGACTAATGGACTAAAACACTTCTTTTTATTTTCGCAAAACTTTATGAGTGTCCCACCACGTATATTTGAAATGTCCACGGTTAATATCTATGTTTGAAAAATTCATTTGCTCGACAACAACCAATGGATTAGACTTTTCTTCCAAAACCCTAGAGCTTGTGAAATGATATGTATTACGGTATTGGAATGCTGGTTCCCATACCTGGATCAGGATGCAATGCTCACTTGCTTCATTGACTTTTTTCAAGTTAATGAAGCAACTTAAAAATCTAAGTATCTGACTTCTTAGTCAATTTTGGCATCTTGATGTAAATGATGTGGCACATTATCATAATACATAATTCACTTTTCCTTACATTCTCTGTCCAGCTTCTTGGCCTGCAGTGCGTAGAAGGTGAAGTCATCGGCGATGAGCACGGAAAAGAAGATAAGGATCCCTAAGATAATACCGCACAGCTTGCGCTCCGTCACCAGAGAGTACTGGCCTCCTATGCTCGTGTCCACCTGGAAATATAGTGAAGGAATGCTGTTATGCTACGACTACATTGCTCTCTTTTGTACAGCAACGCGTCGAGCGGTGAGCGAGAAAGAGGCCGGTAAATATGTTCGCGTCATTGCAACACTGTAGCCGTAGCATACCACGACTTAAATATAAACAATATTTTTATAAACGTTGCTGAAAACTATGAGACCTCAATGATTTTTTTTATTTTTGTTAAGCAGACATTTATCATTACTTAACTTTAAGCAACGTTTACAAGTAAAGGGGTGAGGCTTTGAGTGCTGTGCGTGAAAAGACTCGAGTGTCTGATCAGTTTATAGTTCTTACACCGTTTGAACACCCGCCCCCGTCAACGGGACGTCAACAAGAAACAAGATTGTTGGAACCGAACGTGACGTCCCGGAGACGCGGCCATAGTCAATGTATCTATTTATCCCTACTTCAACACCGTCATCTCATTCTCATTGATATCCCGTTGACGTCGCGTTGGATAAACGGTCGAATTTTTAACGTCCGTCAGATAACCTCCATTTTCTATGGATTAAACACGTTGATTTGATTGCTTTACTAAAGGAATTACAGATATCTAACCGCCATATTTATTATTTCTTTAAAAGTTATCTGACCATTGAAAAACCAGTCCTTACTCGATCCTGCCAGGGTCGCGAGATTGTTCGAATATCTCTTTCGAACAATCTCGCGACCCTGGCAGGATCGAGGAGAGAGATCCGTGACCCTGGCATATGGGCAACTGAAGGAACACTGGTGGGTTTTAGACAGTAAAATTCTGACACCCGCTCCGCCCAGAGCGGGAGAAGTCAATTGATGATTTCCCATCCAAAAAAAAAAGCCCTTACTCGACTATTTTGGCCTATCTCCATTTTTTACACGTTTATCTATAGACCACAAACTCTACGCGTATCAAAAGGATTAGTGGTCTCAGTTTATACTTTTTTAACGGAGATCGTTGGCATGAACGCTTTGAATTTACAATCAGACCATATCCATCTAACAGCTACATTAATACAATTTCAGTTAAGTGTCCCTCTTGTTCATCCTCACCGAAGCGATATTCTCCATGAACTTCAGCATGTTCCTCATCCTCCTGGGTGCGCCGTACACTCCGGCGCCGGCCGTAGCCACCACCACCAGCACGTCGCACGTGGACACCACCTGCGACATGCGCGACGACATGCGCACCGACAGTTCCACGCCCACGTTGATCTCCGCCACCAGCCCGAACAACGTGCATATTACTGGAAGGTGGGAAGAAAAGGCAATTAATATACTTACATTACTGATCATCCCTCATCATTCCAGCGAAAAACGTCCACTGCTGGACATAGGCCTCCCCCAATTAAGGAGGGGTTTACAATAATCACCACGCTGCGTAGGTGGGTTGGCGATCGCAGTATGGTGGTAAAATATATAGAGAACACTGCAGCTCTTTCTCTACCTAGTCCCATAATAAAACAACACCGGTAATCCAAATTACCAGACATTGAGATTACTGGTCTTATTTTAATTATGGTTCCTAGCTAGAATCATCTGCTTAGATTTTCCAAACTATGTTAGGGTCGGTTTCCAGTCTGACTGGATGCAGGTGTATACATGGCGCGACTGCTAACAAGAAAAATCCATTAATATTCTAAAGTAAACAAAAATTTGTGGGGATTGGTGGAACCCCACACATTTTCAGGAACAAAGTTCCATTTGCTTTTTTTCCAACTACGAATGTTAAGTCGTTTAATCTATGTTTAAAATACTCAAACAGTATTTTGACCTCACCCATGATGAATAATTTGAAAATTATTTAAATTTTCCACCCCGAAGAACCATGAAAACGACACCCATGATGAACAATTTTAATATTTATTGTATACTAGCTTCTGCCCGCGACTTCGTCCGTGTTATTTTTATTTTATTTTATGTATTAGGGACAAAAAACAGTTACATGCTAAGAGCAATACAATTAATCCTTAACTTAGAATAACAAACATGTAACCCACACCATTGTCCACATATTAATAAAAAGAATAAGAAGAAGTGAAAGACACTAACAAAACACAGACACCCTTTTTTTTTTTTTTTTTTTTTTTCAGGATGGGAAATCATCAAATGACTTCTCCCGCTCTGGGCGGAGCGGGAGGGCGTGTCAGACTTTTACTGACTAAAACCCACCCGTGTTCCATCAGTTGCCCATGTGCCAGGGTCACGGTATCTCTTTCGAACAATCACGCGACCCCGGCAGAACACAGACACCCTTAAGTCGTAATGGCTCTCCAATCCAGGATAGTCTGTTAACATGTTATGCTAACACAAACACGACTCACCGAGCACTGTGACTAGGATGTAGCTGTACACACACATGGCACCCGATATGCTGACCGTGAACCCATTGCTGCGGGACTCGAAGCGCAGGGGGGCTAGCCCGAAAAAACTTGAGATCTGGAAGTAGATGAGAAGGTTTTAGAATTTTTCTTTAGATTTTGATTAAGGTAGAAATACGTACGACGGGGAAATTGCGTAGCACACTAACAGTAGCAATGGCTTTCATTTTGACAGATGAACAACATTTTAATTAAGTTAACGTTGTTGAAGAGAGATTTTTGACAAACAAATGCAATGTTAGCAATGTATTAGCCATATCCTTTGATTTAAAGTACTAGGGCTGCATCAACTGTAGGGTGGTCTGCTTGTCAACATTCCATGAGCTCTGCTGAACACGCAAAGGGTGAAACGGGCGGTTGTGGTCCCAAATAGGGACTGGTGCAGCCGTAATATACCAGGGTTTTATAGACTGCAAGAGAACTCAACTCAAGAACGCAGAGTATGGAACGACTGGGTCGTGTCCCCGACACGGTCGGTAGTACAGTAATTACCAGAGCTACATAAAAACGCAGGAGATCTTACTCTGAGTGTATGTGCTATGTGCTGCGCCGACCATGCAGTGTGTCGTCGAACCGTGCCCTTGACTCGATCGGGACTGGTGTAGCCGTTACTTTAAAGCACTATATACAACGCAAAAATATCTCACCTATTTAACAAAGAATCAAGGCGTGCGCTCTACCTACCACGCCATGTTGCAGTTGGGTCGTGCCCCTTATTCGGTGAACGCTTGTGGAGCCATTACCCGGGCTATATTAACTGCAAGAGTACTCGCGCTAAATATGAAGAAAAGTGCTCCGCCACCACCGCTGCTGGTTCATGCCTCCCACATGGTCGTGCCCGTGACTCGTTGAGCACTGGTGTAGCCGTTACCAGGGCTACATAGACTGCAAGCATACTGCAAGCGAACTCATACTCGCAGGCGCTCCGCCAACTACATAGCGTATCGAACGGCAAAAAAGAGGGTCGTGCCCCCATCACGCTCGGTATAGTCATTACCAGGGCAACATAAAACGCAGGAGATCTCACCCTAAGTATGAAGGCATGTGCTCCGCCGACCACGCAGTGTGTGGGTCGGTTGTGTCGAGCCCCCGAATCGGTCGGGACTGGCGAGGCTGTAACTTCCTCCACCTTCGCTGACTCCACGCCTATGAAAAAAAGTAAAGCATATGAAACAAATAAAGCTAAAGAGTTTAACAAAACATAAAAGTATATTTGGGGAGTTAAAATCAAATATGTAGAGACTTTTATTATTTAAATCAGTACCGATAAATTGAATGAGACTTTCTCAACCGCTGTAATGGGTGATCTATAGGCAAATTACTACACTGCGCTTCAAGACAATTAGTTGAAGTTATTAGCAGAGAGAAGGACCGTACTGAACTTGGCAGTCATCTTGTTTTTTAAAATCTACGGATAAAGAACGAAGCGGCTATTCCTTGAAGACCCCATCTGCAGTGCCTACAGATTTGGGAAGGCCAACTAAACTAAAGTAACAATACAATATCGTCACCATTTCTGTACTACCTTTTTTACGAGGAATACCATGAGATATGTTAGCAAAATTCATTATTAAAATTATCACTCTTTACAATTCTGTTAAGTTTAGTAAAAACTTTTCGGTTTTAGAAATACTTTAAAGGACGCAACACTAGTCAACAATTAGAGTAGTAGAGTTTACACATCTCGAAATTAGTTCAAAAACTTAGTGGCAAAAGGGAGCCCGTTTCTCTTCCTAGGTTTGAAACAAACTAGGTAAAACTTGGCTATCCGAGTGCCGGTAGCTCATTAAACTGCCCTATCTATCTTTACAACTGTCGATACTACAACTTTTTAATTATCTCTTGAAAACACTTCAGCCGCTGGTAATTTAAAATGAATCTTATTTCAATTACATACAACTTAAAATCGATCGAGCCTGTCGCACATCACACAATATATATTATTTGATTCTTCCGAGAGTTCTAGTTTATTTGATTGTCCTTAGATAACACTGTGTCACTTGTTACTGGAATACTGGGTTTTGCTTAAATAGAATTGAAAATTCCGTCATAGTCTTTTTCAGTGGGTTCGTATCTTTGGCAACATAGACCTAAGCAGAAGGTCCACCTTCTCAATAAAATCCCAACAAAAAGGACATTGGTAAAGACCAGTGTCATTTTACGCGCATCAAAAGACCAAAAATGATCTGGACAATATAGCTACAGACCAGTGGTAACGGCCCTGAATAACGTGTCTTAGGTCATGGTCTCGCTAGGCACGCCACAATTGCGGTGGTAAGTCCCCTCCTTGAGGTGTGGTTAGAGAGGTGCCACGGCGTCCTCACCATATGCAGGTCCTCACCGGACACGGGTGCTTCGGGAGGTTCCCGTCCCGAATAAGGCGGGAGGAAACACCCAGGTGTTTCCATTGCGAGGATTGCCAGGCGTCGATTGAGAGGCAATCTATGCGCCCTCACGCCCCTAGCCGCCGTAGGAGGAGACGCCCCGGGCGTCGGGAGTCGATTACGGAAAGTCTGACATGCCCTTCCACTCCACCCAGAGCGGAAGACGTAATCTGATGATTTCCCACCCACAAAAAAAGGTCATGGTCTCTCACCCAGGCAGGCACGTAACTTGGTATAATTTATTTTATCACCAGTGCTCTCAAAACTGTGAAGGAAAACATCACGTGGCAATCGACATTTCTTTGAAAAAATCAAACACATGATATCTATCAAACCGCACTGGGCCCCCGTGGTGGATTTCGGCCCACTCCCTCTCACCGGGAGAAGCCCTGCGTCCCAGCAGTGGAAACATTATGGGCTAATTATGATGAATCTAATTCCTTATTTACATTGTTGTGAACCCAAATGTACAATCACGTGATTACTTTAATATCCCACATAATCTCGAAGTGTTTCCCCGAGAGAATAGCTCATCAATATTTATATATTGCTCGTGGGAGGCCATTTATCAATAAATAGAATAACATAGCATAACAATATGTGTCAGAAAAGCCGACAAACACATGACGCTATTGATAAAATTCGGACAATATCATAAAGATTCCATAACAATATTTACCTACAAGCAGACAGAATAATATACTTCTTTCTACCCGCTACCCGTCCGGAGGAGAAGGGCTTGTGGCTAGGTATGGTGTGGTGGTATGTTAGTTTGTAAGGTATATATCTGTGGGTCATTGTAACCTGACAATAAATGTTTTATTATTTTTTTTTTTTTTTTTTAATAACAGCCGCACGGGTTGATCGTTCAGGTTAAGCTACGCTTGCCGCGGTTGGTCCGTGGATGGGTGAACATCTTTACATACCAAGATCCTTCCGTGCCTCGAAAAGCACGTTAAGCCGTTGGTCCTGGCTATCTTTCTTAGATCTTACACAGTCGTTACGGGCCGTCAGAAGCCCGAAAGTCTGACAACCAGTATTACCAAGGGGTATCGTATTTACCCAGTAACTGGGTTGTGTAGGTCAGATAGGCAGTCGCTCCATGTAAAATAATGGTACTCAGCTGCATCCGGTTAGACTGGAAGCCAACCCCGACATAGTTGGGAAAAGGCAGATGATGACTCGTCCGGGGGAAATTTGTTTCCCCCCGGACCCATCTTGCCAGCCCTTCTTTCTTTTTGCTCGACTCCGAAGAATGCAGCGTGATGCAAAATAGTCTTAAACCTGCCTCAAAAATTGGGCTATCAAATACGAAAATATTTTTTCAAATCCGACTTAGTTCATGAGATAAGCGCGTTCAAACCAACAACATTCTTCAGCTACATTATTATTATATAATATACTAGCTTTCGCCAGCGGCTTTGCTTACGTAATATACATATAAACCTTCCTTTTAAATCGCTCTGTCTTTTTTGAAAACCGCATCAAAATCCGTTGCGTAGTTTAAAAGATCGTTAAAACACGAAATTAGACTTTATTTTATACTATGTAAAGATAAATATTACATTATTGTATTTAGACTACTCACTCATCACTCTATATATCTCGATTGTAAACCAGATATAAATAGGGCTTTCCAATATAAATCTACATTCCATCTTAGTTGCTAATAAATTAGGATAAGCACAATTTATTTTATTAGCTTTAAATCTCGATTCGATACTGTAGCTATTTAGATTGAATACGCCTGCGTTTGAAAACTGAGATGATCATACTTAAGACGAATTCATCAGTTGCGCTTTATAATCAGCCAATAATGTTACATGCCTTTTTATGAGGGGATCACCACTTGGGCCCTAATGCGGGATGATAGATGTCACATGTCTTTGAATTTTTGGTTCTAGGACATGCCGTTTTCATCACGATGTTTTCCTTTACCGTTTTGAGAGCATTGGTGATGAAATAATTTACACAAAGTGCCTGCGTGGGTTCAGAACTCACTGCCTTCAATTCGTAAATCGCGGCAGTCACACTGGGCCATCGCTGCTGATGATCTGATTATCATACTTAGGATGACTCGCATGTGCTACTGCTAAATACCTACCTACTAACTAGGTAGGTATAAGCAGCAGTATTTATAGGTACCTACTTTTCGAATGATTATACTCTTTGTTCGAGTGCAACCACAGGCTGAGTTAGTATTGCTATATACGGTGTTTTATCTAGAGTATTTTATCTCTTAATATTTATAACTGCACTCTCATTTTAGTACTGGTTATCTTTACATTGTAACTGCAATAATTTATGGAAATACATATTTTTTATCATCACTTTTACAAAGCACAGTTTTAAATTCCTTTTAGTTAGAAACTAACCGTTATTAATTATCTAAACAATAGAAAGTAAATTCATAATTTCAGCCAAATTGGGTGAAACATATGTCCAGCCGTGGACGTCCACGGCTGGACATATGTTTCACCCAATTTGGGCGTTTGCTATATTTGCCACGCTTGGCAGGCGGGTTGGCAATCGCAGTATGGTGGTAAAATGGATAAAGAACGCTGCTGCCGCTTCTCTAGTAAGTCTCTTAGTCGCCTTTTACGACACCCACGGGAAGAAACGGCATGGTATACTATTCCACATGGAACGTAAAATGATACATACCAAATATCACCCTGCCAATGGGAGTCACACCTAACGTGTAATTATTTGGGGATGTCCAAGTAGAACGTATCATATTTATTCACACTCACAACTTAACTGTTCACGTATTTAATATCAACTACTTTTTCAAAGCAATATAATCAAAATTGACGTCCTGTTTTTGCACATAAACATAGTTGTTTCAAGAAACCAACTTATAAAAAATTCTAATCCTAAATTCTACTCAAAACGACACTTTCACTAAATTAAATAAAAACAAAACAATTTAAAAATCCAAGGACCATAATCAAGCATTATTTTATCACAAAACATTTGATTGATCGAGATAGCCTAGTTTTTTTTTTTTCACAAAAGTGCTACCAAACGAGCTTCCGACGTGTAGGCACGAGTTGCACTGTATTATTTGTTATTGATGAAAGCTAAACTATCTGTTTTCGTGTTCCGTGAATAGGGAAATAATCATGGCAAAAGTTTTGCGTTCTTTGCATCAATCACTTATCACTATTATTGTTCAGCAGCTAGATACAGCAGATTTAATTCAGACAAAACCCATTTTACATTAATTTTAATTTAATTTCACAATACTGCAACAGAATAGAATGCAATATCAAAAGTTGTGACTTTACTTTTGTTTGTTACTAAAAATTACAATTAAATATGGATAAAAAAAATATCACATTTAAAAAAAAATTGTTTCAACATTTTATTTTTTAATTGTTAATGACATCTCACAAGTCAACTTAAGAGGTTCATCAGTCATCATCATCAGCCTAAGAGGTTATCGGCTGCCTAATCAGATTTGCCCGTGGCTACGTCAATAATTTTAGGTCCTCAGCCAGAGCTAAAACCTAAACCTACAATCTACAATGAGAGGTATTTCTTAATTATTAAAGGTTCTGCTTTGTTCATACTTTTATTTGCAGTGCACGATACGCAAGAAATATTTGTATCCAAGGACCAAAACCATTTGTAAAGTCCTTTTTCCGATAAAATTATGGAAACGTAATTGCAATACGGTCACAAATTCAATATCTTTTCGTATAAGGTGATCAAGTTGCAAAGTTTAGTTGTTTTTTTTTTTTTTTAACCAAAATCGTGTCTCGGTTTTCGAAGTAAAATATAAAAGCAATAAAAATAAACAGGATAACGAGTAGAACCAAACAAACTCCTCTACGGATCAACTCTAAAGAAAGAACAACATTTCAAATTGACTACATTATATTATAAGTTACAAAGTGTTTCCTAAGTGAAAACGGAATCAAAACAACATTAAAATACTATTAAAGAGCGCGATTCAGGAACAAAAGATATGTCAAACTAAAATAAAAAATCATAAGGCATGATATTTTGTTCATCCGCCATTATTTTCAGAAGTCTGTATGCACATTTTTTTTTGTACGTTCATTATACACTTTATCACAGAATTTTTTACTCGTTTTTCGTTTATCTTCGTAATTTAATTAGCAAATAAAAAGTTATGCACTTCAAAAAAAAAAAATTGTACAGTTTTACTATTAAAAGAAATGTCTTTGAATCGAATATTCGAAATATCTTCGGAAATAAAAATAATGTTTCACTTTGTATTTCTCGTTTTTTAAGTCGATTGTATGTTTTTGTTGTACATAAGTTTATTTTAACGTTTCATTGTAGGTAATTACCCTACACCAAGACAAATATGACTACTTGCTATGTGAACAACAGTAACAGGAGGTATTAGAACATTATCATGATACAAAAAGTAATTAAATACGAATTATTGAAGCTAACGCAAAAACTACCCAAGCAAAGTTAATCTATACCATCTATATGTCGCAGGTTTTTCATAAAATTAAGTTTTTTATGAAAAACCGGAAGATGACATATTTTAAACTCAATTTCATCATAAACCCGTTACAATCCAGATTTTTGATCAAAAACCTGAACTACATAGTTTGGGTTTATGATAAAGTTCTTGTCAAAATCACGGGTTTGCTTGGTTTTATGACAAATAAATCTATTTAATCCATCATCATTTGCAACTTAGTAGAAAGAAAACAATTATTTATTTATCAAAATTTTACATCCATGATCCAATCAATATTCTCCTCCTTCAATTCACTTATGAAATGAAATGTTTCGATGTCACGTAACTATCATAATCTGATTTTGATAAGCCGCGAAAATGAAAAATGAAATTTCGTAACTATTAAATACGACTAAACTGAGTCAAAATTAAAAAAGAATAAAAATGTAATACAGAAACTTTAACCACGTGCTTGCTTTTTTATAAATCTGCTAGTATGCTTGATTTATTATGACAGTTTTTTGACTTGTGACATCTAGAGTTGCATAAAACATTTTTTCTTTTTGCATGCACATCGATTCTTGCAGCGTACTTTTGATTTTTCGCACGGGCATTTCTTAAAACCTTGGCCTCCAAATAAAGCAAAATGAAACAAAACCAGAGGAAGTCCTTAAGTCCCTGTCAACGGAAATGTATATTAGATTGATCATAAACCCAAACTAGTTCAGGTTTTTGATCAAAAATCTGGATTGTTACAGGTTTATGATGAAATTGAGTTTAAAATGTGTCATCTTCAGGGTTTTTCATCAAAAACCTAGATTTTTGATCAAAAACCTAATTTTATGAAAAACCTGCGACATATATACTTATATATAATATTATAAAGCTGAAGAGTTTCTTTGTTTGTTTGGTTGAACGCACTAATCTCAGGAACTCGTGGTCCGAATTGAAAAATTATTTTTGTGTTGGATAGCCTATTTATTGAGAAAGGCTATAAGTTAAGTATATAATATTACGCTACGATCAAAAGGAGCGGAGCAGAAACGAAAAATAAACGAAAACTGGCAGGCAATTCGATGCGACGGGAAGGGTCAGGGGAGCAAAACTATGACGCGGACGAAGTCGCGGTCAGAAGCTAGTAAAATACATATGGGGCCACTCTTAAGTTATACCCTCTACATTAAAGACAAAACTTTTTAAATCGATACTCAATTGCCGGATAAATCGCGGGACATACATACAGAAAAAACAGACTAAAACTGAGAACCTCTTCCATTTTGAAGTCGGTTGAAAAATCAACAACCCGAAAACGGACCAGGTACTATTTTTAATAATAACTAAAATAATAATATTATTATGGTCCAGTTCCTTCGCTCTACTTATCAATTCAGTGCCGTCTAAACAAATCCTCCGTGTGTCACTTCAATTGCTCGGAAATGATAGTTTAAATAATGTTGTCCCCAATAAGTTGTTTATAATCTCTTTATCACCCTCCAAATGAACCATACCTTTTAGACGTCAAAACAAGTCGGTACTTAAGTAATATGTAGCTGTTCAAGGTCATGGGGACAAATGAAATGAAAACAGACACGGAACTAGTCATTTGTGTCGTTTTGTTGGTAGACTCTAGAAAAAGATTTATTCGTACAATTAGATTACTTTTCTATGGATAAGTACAGACACCAGCATATAAAGCTAATACAATCTGTCAAATTTATTTTTTAACCGACGCAAAATAACGGAGGAGGTTCTCAATTCGAAGCGTATACAACATTATTTTTAGTATATGCGAAACCTGAATATAGTTTGTTCAGAATCAGTAACTGAATTGATTCCAATAATTTTTACACCATGTTATATTTTGTCCCAAAAATATTTAATTACGCTTAAAAGTTAGTATCCGCAATCATCTGTTTGCACACGGGTCACGAGTTCACGACAGGTCATAGCGCCGGCTAGGCGGCGTGTGCGCACTGCTGCGGGACGGCGACGGCGCTCCTCAGTCGCCCGAATGCCATCGATCGATGCATACGTATCGCGAGCGCGCGACCGCCGTGAGCCCTGGCTAAAGTGTTTTGTTTAGATTTTAAAATTATCATCATCTCTCTCGTACTCAAACGTCCGTACACTCGCTGTTTGTGGTGGTGTGGCAGTGCGGCAGTGCTTATGAGGAAGACGGGCCCTTTTTTAACAGTTGCTTCAGTTTGTTTGAGTGAATAGTGATTCCGCCAATTATTGTAGATAGTGATGATTAACATTTTTAAACACGCAAAGATAGTCAAGGGTACAAATGTATTATTTGTTTACAGCCTGCTGTGGTTCAGTAATGCGATGTTTAAAAATTTTCATCCATTTTGAACTTTAAGTTGTTGACATAAGGTGCAACAAATGGCATTGATTACATTTTACCACTTACTACTGCATTTACGAATAAAGTACATAATAATATCTACCTACACTTGACCATTACGACAGTCCAAGGCCTGCAAGTGTGATGGAAAATGTTCATCACCAACTAATACATAAACAATCACTGTGGCAAATTATTATCAATGAGCGCAAAACGACGCTGACGGCGCGCACGCGGCCGGGTGGCGCGGCCGGCCGGCCTCCGCTAGGCTGAATATGTTTTAGCGTGGACTACCAGGTAACGTAACCGGCTTATAACTTTGTGATTATTAATGATACAGTTTTGAAATTTTTTTCATAGATTCTTTACATAAAAATACTAGACCCGTGTTTCGGGTTTCGCATAAACAAAAATTAATGTTGTATATTTTTTTGTTTTTTTTTTTATGTATGTCCACGCATAACTTTTTACAGATCGGACCGATTTTGATAATTCTCTTTTTATTGGAAAGGGTAGGTATATCCCGAAGGTGGTCCCATGTAAATTTGGAAAGAAATTTCTAACCCTAAGGGTAGGAATACAGGGCATGATTGATTGTTCACTCATTGATTGTAATGCATAACTTCTTACAGAATAGTCCGATTTTGCAAGCGTGTAGTAATTAGTAGATTATAGCCACAAAAAAATATAAAATAAAAAACTTTTAACAAAAAATTAAACCGCCGAAAAAACTGAAAAGCAAAAAAAATAAACCTTTCAGTCATTTTGAGTCGGTGCCAAACAATCAATGAACAAAGATCACTCAAAGCGCTGACTCAAAATGACTGAAAGGTTTATTATTTTTTGCTTTTCAGTTTTTTTTTTTTAAATTTTCAACTGTATCGCCAAAGTATTAGGTTCAAGATTGATTTGGAAAATTAGACAGTTTCGGGTAGCTTATTTGCTGGCGTCTGTACCAACTCATTGGTTTTCTATCAAGCGACCTTTTTCGGTCAAAAACAAAAGTCATTTATTCAGCAATTTGAACGTCAAAATTTCATTAGACAGTCCCCCAAAACGCTCGCCCTTCACAACTTCCTAGTGCTTTAGCTAGGAAGAAGAAGTGGCGCAACAAACTCCCCAGCAGCACAGCTATCTGTTAAGTTAGAAGAACTTTCCGACAGAATACCCTAGTTCATTGTACTTCAGATTACTAAAAACTGATGCTTTGTTGAGTACACCAGCCCTCAGTTCTCCGAAGTGTCAGTCTGTCAACGTATATCCCTACAGTGGGCAAGGGGACCGCGTGATTCAAATGCTCGAAGGACCAAAATGTACGTCCACCCTTAACAAACGTCACGTAAGGCCGCAATACTGTCAAGGGTGTGACGGTACATGAAAATATATGATAAGTTAAAGGAACCTACGAAGACCTACAAGCCTAACAGTCCCTACGACCCTAAGCCCTATAAGCCCTACAGCCCTAACCTACCATATACCTAGTGTGTGATAAATAAATATATAAATAAGTTCAGGATGTCTGCACCATGCGACCTAAGGTTACAGACGGATAGTAGACAGGAATACCAGGTTCGGGAAGGGTACACTCACTGCCAGTCCCGCAGACTCACGAGACTGATCAGAGATGGCTAAAGGTGTCTTGGCCACAGTGAGGGGTAATGAGACAAGAATATAAAATTCAAATCTGATTTATTTACAAAATGTTCTGCTTATATACTACTTATTTCTTAACACACACTATTATACAAAGTCTATGTGTCCTATGCGTGTAAGATGCAACCAAATCATTCTATTAACTGGGCCGCGCGTCAGCCAGGCCGAGTGCTGAGTCAATGTCCAAAGGTAACATTGAACACAATAATATGTCATTAATTAACGAATACGTTAATAAATAGACTTAAATTTTGCCATAAGGTTTGATCTTTCGTGATAATTCATTAAGCGATTGATTAAAGGGTTTACAAACATTATAAGGTTCGGTTCAAAGGTGGAACTCTCATGTTATTAAATTGCTGAACTAACCTTTCAATCCTGAACTGACACATGATTTTTGGCAGCAGAAATATGTATGTATACGAAAAAAAATTGCAACGAATTTGATCTTTAGGTACATAAACTGCTACCGGAATGGAGTTGTTCAAAACGACAAAAAAAAAGCACTAAACTTGTAGTCCACTTGGAAACTCACTAACAACACATAATTCTAGAAATCATCATCAAAAACAGTGTTTTTAAAGTAAATCGTGACCGAATTACAGCTCGACAACGTTCAAAATTTGACGTGATTTCTGAACAATAACACTACTGACCTTTCGTCCGCATAGCAAATGCTGAGAGCTAGGTATTGGTAAGAAAAATACGTAGACGGCTGTCGGCGTCAGCGACAGTCCAACTAAACAAATGCTGGTCTGTACACACGACGTTAACTGACGTCTGTTTGCTGTCAAAACAGGGTTCACGAAATTTTATTATTTGTATAGACCATTTTTTTGGACAAGGTGTAAAAATAAATAAATAATATCATGTCTTGTCTATTGTCTGATGAAGATATACCTACTTTGGATGGCGTGATTTGTACTTACAATTTGTGTATATTTGCCAGTATTAGGTATTTGGTCTTATGTAATAGATTCCGGTAGCCGCGTTTGAGGCTTCGCGACAGTTTTTTTTTTTTTTTTGGAAAGATTTATTTTGTACAGTTTTTTTTAATTAAGGAGGGAAAATTAGCAGTTACGCTATATTGCTGCATCAAACACTGTAAGTACATTATATTATACATTTTACTTATTTATTTTATTTCATTCTAATCGGGCAACTTACATCTAACTTAAACAATGGCAGGCAGCAAATGCTACGGGCCCCGCGCCTCGGGGGGGGGGGGGGGGGAGGGGGTGCCTGTGCAAAAAAAAACTACCAATCATAGAAATTGTAAGCCACCGACTAAGTCACACACATAGCATTTCTTAGTGAGCGCTGGCCATACTGTAATTATTGTACAGGTACTGTACACTGTACAGGTAATTATTGTATAAGCCCAGTAGCTGGAGCCCTTAAACAAATTTATAAAAAATTAGTACATTATGACGCCGCAAGTTGGCAACTCCAACATACTTACAGGGGAATCCCCTATATTTATTGAATTCGATTCAAGCTGTATTTGTAATGCCACCACGAAAAATAGTTTTTAAATGATAGCCAATAAGAAAATAGAAAAATGCATCGTGTTAAAGTTTCTTAGTTTTTACGTACTTTGATTTTGTGTTAGGTATTATTTCTGTTTTGTCGATCCCCGTGGACTTATACAAACTCATTATAATATTACTGTTTCATAATAGTAAAATTGTACTAGATATACTTAAATATAACGTTCGTTGCATCTCTCTGTTCACGATAAAATATCAAAGATTTATGATCGGTTGGCATTTAATATTCAATTTGACAGAATTTTGAATTACGTCGTTATTCTCGCAAACCAGCGATAGGTCATTTTCTAAAAGTTTTGGGGCAACCAAAGTAATCAAAAATCCCCTCTTTGAGGAGTGGATAGAGACACGCCACGGCATCCTCACCTTCCTTCCTTGGGCGGAGCGGGAGGGCGTGTCAGACATTTACTGATTAAAACCCACCCATGTTCCTTCAGTTGCCCATGTGTCAGGGTCACAGAATTTCTTTCGAACAAATCTCGCGACCCTGGCAGGCATCAGTCCTAGCAGACCATTTCAGTACTGCTGACATCTCTTTGAGGCGCGAATGGAACACTAAGTGCCGTCGACCCGAGCTTGGTCCTTACCGGGCGGCGAGCTATCTATTGCTCGCCGCCCGCAAGCCCGCGCCTACGGTGGCCGGGAGGCGTATTTACAAAGGCTATACTATTTTAGTCACGAGTCAGACTCTAATCAGTGAGCTTTTGTTTGTGCATATTACTCAACAATACCTAGTCTATCTCAGTAAAAAACATGACTCAAATAGACTAGCTTTTTGTTTTAATATTTTCAAAGAAAATGCACGGACAAAATCTAGTTCTATATAATACATATCACTCGAATAACTAAGCTTTTGGCGAGATATTTTTAAATTTATACTCGCAACAAGTGTGTAGTGTTCTTTACCTAATAAAAGTACTTCTCGTTTGTTAATTCGTTTTATTTTTGTTTATCAAATACATAATAGAAATAACAGTTGCCATGTAACTATCAACCGTTAATTGAAGCTTATCTATTTGATTAATATGTATTCAAAATTAATATGTATGTAACTGATTGGCACCTGCGCTAAGAAAGGTAGACGGAGCCCCGCTTCGCGGGGCTCCTATTTCTGGGTGGTTTAAAAAAAAATAACCACGAAGGCTAAGGCGGGAGCTCCGCTCCGCTTCGCTCCCGCCTTAGCCTTCTAACCTAACCTATCCGAGTCGGGGTACTCTGAGTCGGGGTATTAACCATGGATGAGATTTCGTCCACGCGTGACTGAAATGGTACTAGATTTTGTCCGTGCATTTTCTTTGAAAATATCAAAACAAAAGCTAGTCTATTTGAGTCATTTTTTTACTGAGATAGACTAGGTATTGTCGAGTAATATTCAGAAACAAAAGCTCACTGATTAGAGTCTGACTCGTGACTAAAATAGTATAGCCTTTGTAAATTTGCGGCCGGGAGTCCGCGATCGACTCTCCACGCCCGGGGCGTTTCCTCCTGCGGCGGCTAGGGACGTGAAAGTGTAGAGTCTGCCACTCACTCACGCGCCCCGCCTTCTCCTTCACAACCATTACTGCTTCGCAGAAGTAGGTGACGGCTTCCCATGCCCTCTCGCTCCGTACCATGGATCGCACCATGACCGGACGCGAGTGGTTGCCGGCGCTAATCGCCTCCATGAGGACATGGCGGTGTTCCGCCCAAGCAGGGAACACCACACGGTGGAGAATATGGTGGAGGCAAGCTATGCGCCCTCACACCCCTAGCCTAGAAGCCCCGGGCGTCAGGAGCCGATTGCGGACTCCCGGCCACCTCAGGCTCTGCTGGCTTGCGGAAAGGACCAAGCCCGTGTCGACGGCGCGTAGTGTTCCACGCGCGCCTCAAAGAGATGTCAGCAAACTGAAGGGGTCTGCTAGGACCGATGCCTGCCAAGGTCGCGAGATTAGTTCTAAAGAGGTACCGTGGCCCTGGCATATGGGCAACTGAAGGAACACGGGTGGGTTTTAGTCAGTAAAAGAATCGTGTTTCCCAAATGTCCAAATATTGTGACGCATTATTTATAGTTTGTGATCATCAAACTCAAGTAGAGTTTGATGATCACTAACTGCAGCGGAGAACGTTCTTTTTCAACATTAACCAGTCAATTACCGTAATTACAGACACAATTAAAAAACCATTGTGTCGATACCAAATGTGGTATCTCAGGGACTTAGAGGTTAAAACGAATTAAAAATTTGCTAAGCAACACGATGGGATAACAACGTTTGAATGACCTCACTATAAAGAGTATAGAAAATTATTTACTTAGAAATATTGCTCGAGGTGTTATTTCTAAAGTTGCTTACATTAAATCACGAAACGCGTGTTTTCTAAATATTTTGTTTTATTTATACTATTTTTAATAGGTAATGCAACTCAAGGAGCCCCCATCCTGCCAGGGTCACGAGATCTGTTCGAAAGAGTTACCGTGGCCCTGGTACATGGGCAACTGAAGGAACACGGGCGAGTTTTAGTCAGAAAAAGTCTGACACGCCCATCCGCTCCACCCTAGAGCGGGAGACGCCATTTGATGATTTCGTACCCACAAAAAAAAGGGCCCCCATCATAATTTTGCTACGGGCCCCGCACTGGCTTTATCCGGCACTGGAGACGACCTAGATGCGCACCGCGACGACTGGTTTAAGGTGGCACGGGACAAGAGTTTTTGGAAGAATTTGGGGAGGCCTTTGCCCAGAAGTGGTACAGTATAGGCTAAGAAAAAATGGACCATCTGGTGGTCCTTACCAGGCCCGGACCGACGCCAATGGCGTTGTGTTTCACGCGCGCCTCGAAGAGATGCGGTATACATTTATATGACTTCCTCTGCGTCCGCGATTTATATATTTATTTAAATTTCTCGCACACAAAAAAGTACAAAGGTGGACAAAAGCGTAAATAAATAAATGTCGTAAAGACCATTCGTCACATTAGCCGTATGCAAGATGATCGCTGGGCAAAGGTCTGTATACAGTGGTGCCTGAATATGGACGACGCCACCGCGGTCGGCCCAAAAAGCGATGGCGAGACGACCTAGATGCACACCGCGACGACTGGTTTAAGAGGCCTCTCACAATATTAGAATGCTCGAGTTTAGATAAAAGACGGCAATCTTATGTATGTGTGCGTAGCTATCCACACATGCACAATACAAACAGTGTAACGCGAGTGTCGAGCCGGTCTAAACAATCTTGAGCCGTTAGAATTATAATGCGGTATTTAGAGATTTATGAAAATACTTACTTTTATTTAGTCAGTCTAATAAAGATTTCTAGACTAATAAAAAATTACTAATATATGTTATGTAAAGTATACAATAAAAATAAAAAATTCTAACAATTACATATTGGTGCCGATTCTGTTGTACACCGAACTAAACTACTTATCTCTAAAATTCCTTACTTAGCTATGAGAATTGTTACGGTATTCTGCAAGAAATAATCTCTAAATGTAAAAAATATTTTGACACGACTAAAATCAAATTTAACAATCGCGACTCAACGTGGTATTTTTTTTTCTTTTGGCTTCGCAACTTGGTACTTGTGTTACGCAATGAACTTGTTGAGAGACGACGGCGCGCGCAAGGGGGCAGCCTGGACGTGTTTTATATGGAACTAGCTTTTGCCAGCGACTTCGTAGCGTAACGTAGCGTAAGCGAGCGCTAAGAAAGGAAGTAGAATTGCACGGACGAAGTCACGGCCAAAAGCTAGTAAACTACAAAACTTCTTTATAAACCACATTTTTTGCTAATCTATTACTGTATGCCAAAATTATCAGACTACTGGGCGAGCTTACGCGAGAGCAAGCCACATAGAATTGCCCGTGTGAAAAACAGTTTTCTCTCAAGTCTATACCCACAAATTTTAATGTCTGCCCTTGTGATTCTGGTCATTGCAAAGCACTTTGCGGGGAAACTGTATTCGTTTGAATTCAAAGGGAAGATCATTCAGGATCAATACAAAATAGGTTAGTATTTCTCACCTTAGTATTTCTTTTGGTTTTGCCATATAATTCGTTTGAAAAAAAAAAAATTGGTTTGGTTGTTTATTTTCATTGTTTTTTAATTTTTAAATTATATTATTTTTGTTCAGGAGTAATTTTGTGCAATTTTTTGTATAAATCTTCTTGTCTATTTTGTTTTATGTTTTTTGTGCAATTTTTGTGAAATAGTTGTTGTTTTAGTAATCAGCGACCCAATAAATCATGAAAACGATACCCATGTTGATTTTCAGAATTTGTCACCCCTTTTCTACCTTTTAGGGGTTGAATTCTGAAAGAGTCTGACACACGTGTTTACTCATTTATTGATAGGAAGTTTCGAATAAAATAGTTTAACTGGTCTTGTTTCCCCATACAAACTTTCAAACCCCTTTTTCACCCCCTTAGGGGTTGAGTTTTCAAAAACCCTAGGACACAAAATTGTTTATTTCTATTTGTTAACCTAAAAACAAAGTTTCAGGCTTGTAGCTCTAAAAATGACGGACTTCCATACAAAATTTTAATTCCTTTTTCACCCCCTTAGGGGGCGAATTTTCAAAAATTCTTTTTTAGCGGATGCCTACGTCATTACAACTATCTGTATGCCAAATTTCAGCGAAATCCGTTCAGTAGTTTTGGCTGTGCGTTGATAGATGAGTCAGTCAGGTTTGCCTTTTATATATTTAGATTTTTCATTTTTTGTTTGAATTCTATAAAAAAAATATTACCCACGTGTTGAGATTTATATGTGTGGGGTTTTATAAAGGGAGTCGAAATGTCATTATTTTTACGATAGGACACGCCATTTTCAAGATATAAGCAAAAGAAGAAAAAAAATACAGTACTGTTTTTGCACGTGAGGCGAGGCGTTCGCGTTGGTGTGAATTTTTGTTCATGACCACTAGTTGTATTCCACACCTTTCTAATCGCGATTAAAAATAGTCAGATTTAGTTAAAATAAATTATTCTAGTCAACATTTTTCTACAATTTATTAAAATAATGCTTTCATTGATAATAAACGAAACTCTTATCTTATACAAAAAATAAAATGCGAGGAGTAGCAAAATGTTGTAGTCGTAGTATATTTTTGCGTTCACGATACGAGTACCCGAAAACTGAGACGCGGGAAAAAATGGCACAGGTCCTGCCTCGTTGGGCGCTTGCGCCGTACTAAACGCTGCCCACTTGTGCATCGTAATTTATTCTAATGTAGAGTGATTTCAAAAACGATATTATGTCTAATTAAATAAACGGATTTAAATAAAACTTGAGAATTCGATTCGTTATAGAGAATACTTTATATTGACATAATTTTTTAAATGTAATTATGCTTTATTCAAACCAAAAAAACGCGATAAAATTGCGAATAAATCGTAAAAATTGCCATAAGACTTATTTTTTTTACTAATTAAGCTTATTAAAAATCAATATTCTTGTACTAAATGTAACAACTAAATTATATGTCTGATGTTTTGTGTATTTTTGTTACTCAAATTTCTACATATTAATGGTAGAAATAGGAGTCTGAAATTGACCCTGCGCTGATTTTTAAGAAAACTAGTTGTGGGAGATTAATTACTACGAAGTAAACAAATAAGTTTTTGTAAATGTGCTATTAAAAGTAACAAAACAAAAGATTGATCTATTTTTTACATGTGTTCGTCAATCCCAGAGTATTTATAATGATGAGATGAGAGGTAAATAAGGCGACTAAAATCTTAGATATTCGCGCAATAATGTAAAATGGCTCTTAAGGTGGCGCGGGACAAGAGTTTCTGGAAGAAATTGGGGGAGGCCTTTGCCCAGAAGTGGTACAGTATAAGCTAAGAAAAAAAGTACCATCCAGTGGTCCTTACCAGGCCCGGACCGACGCCAATGGCGCGTTGTGTTTCACGCGCGCCTCGAAGAGATGCGGCACACATTGTAGGGATCCGCGAAGACTAATACTTGCCAGGGTTGCAGATTTGTTAGAAAGAGTTACCGTGGCCCCACGGGTGGGTATAGTTAGTATAATTCTGACCCGTCATTTGATGATCTCCCACACAAAAAATAAGGCCACAGGCTCTTTTAAAGTCCAGACATAATCTTAGTCAAATTGTGAGAAGACCACGCGGATTGGTGGCTGATTTGGTATTTTGAGTATTAAATCGAACATAATATATATCTAGGCAACGAAAACACGAGTATGATACTATTAAAAACCACTCGTGTTTAATGAAACTCTTGCATAATGGGGGGTCCATTATGCAACAGTTTCATAAACTGCCATTATGTATTTTTTTTTATATTCAAAAAACATCAGTGTTTAATATAATCACAGGTCAATCAGTGCTCTTTTTGAGGACGAGAACCCATTGAATAATTTACGAGGTAATTTATTAACCAAACAAACACTTCCATTTGTCACTCGCGTCTAGTTTATTTATTGTGGTAGTACAGACACACCTACGTAAATTATTAGAATGAACAAGGTGACGTATTGTGCGTGGAATAAGGGCTCGTCCTGTGATATTTAGGCCTCCACCTTGCCTAGACCATGGTCAAAAAGACCAATGTTCTACGCCCAGCATGCGTAGCATGACCACCGTAGAAAGCGGTTTTGTCGACGGAAGAATAGACAAAATTGCAGATAGTAAAAAGATTAAAGACAGAATTAAAGATTCTAGAAAGATTTGTACCGTTTTATGCTGGCGTAGCATGACAGTTCTATATCTATTCTACCAAGAATAGACAAAGTTCTTTCTATGGTGGTCATGCTACGCGTGCTGTGTTCGAAATTCGACCATGTTTTTTTATTTGCATTTTCGTTTACTCTTTTCTATATCACTGCACTGTGTCAGTACTGCTCGTCTCTTCTCTTCTTTTATGGGAAAAGGCCTTTACTCTGTAGAGGAGCATTAATTTGTATTATTTTTTTCTTTAAACATATTTCGAGACCATGGGGTCCTGCACCCTAATTGCGAAACGCACAATTTATCAGAATTTGAATGGGATTGAAGATTATTTCTAAACCATTGCGTCATTAGTTCGAATAGATTGTGCCTCAGCAACGTAAATAACGCAATGCATGTTGTTTAACTATGAATATTAAACCAATTCCTACCGATAAAACGTTCCGCAATTACCCCTCTGGTCCTTTGGTTACCGAAGCCAACTCGCAGGGATAATTTAAATGGAATGAGTGTTATTTTCATTATACTGTAAAGGAGCTGACCACCGAACGTACAATGTACGAGTATCTAACATACATATTCACATTTTGACGGTTGCTGTCGTCGATCCTATCCGCATTGGCATAATTCTAAAATGTATCATTCATATTTGCTTTGCGATCGCTCCGGATACATTCATTCGCCAGTGGGAGCAAACATCCAACTGAAATATGTAGGATTTTGTGACTTTTATTATAGATTTGGTACTAGAGAGACAGAAATTCGAGCTTGTCTTACAATGCGGACAATACAGCTCCACCTTCTAAATTACGAATCAAGTCACGTATATTGTATTTGTTTTTTTTTTATATTTATGCGCGCATCATCTATGTGTATAGTTTATTGCATAATCGCTTTCAAGTGTGGTTACACCAAAAACATTAGAATTGTCTGTTCAACGCTCAGAATTTCGCCATAATATTTCAAATGTTATATTGTCTGTCTATTGGTATACCTTTTCACCATGCTTTCTCTGAGTTAGTTAATCTTGTAGCTGTTTCTGTGGCAGTAAAAAAATCTGTATGTGTAGGTTCAAAAAGTAAAATGAGTCCTTTAGTACTGTCATCATTAAAATCATCATTGCAGCCCAATATCAGTCCCTGCTAGACATAGGCTTCCCCATTTTCTGCCATACTTCCCGGTTCTTTTTGCCCCATCAACTATATGTTTTCCACGACTTTGAAATCATCAACCCAACCCGGTTTGGGACGGCTTGGTTTCTATGGCCTAACCTTGGCCACCATTCGGTCATAGTTTTACTCCATCGGCCATCTCCTCGCCTAACTGCCTTAGTCCACTAGAGATACGTAGGCCTGTTCTTGCGTAGGCTTGTCCCTGTCAAGGTCATAGAATTTCGGGAGTCGGTGTCTTAGGATCTGTTTTTAAGGTTTTTTGCCACCGACTTCCGAAATTAAAGTTATTTTTCACTTTGTATTTTTTTTAGGAAGCCTGTTGTTATTTTCTTGTAAAAAGTTTTTATTTTTAACTTTTTAGTTATGGTAGATACCCCGCACTAATCTAATCGCGTTATTCGTTCATTTGTCGCGCAAATAAATAATACAAATTTAAGACTTATATGGTTTTCACGTGGACCCCATTGTCCGAATGGAACCAAGTTAAAATGGAACCATTCGGGAAGCACCAGCTTGCAAATAAAAAAAGAATCATCAAAATTGGTTCACCCAGTCAAAAGTTATGAGGTAACAAACATAAAAAAAATACAGACGAATTGATAACTTCCTCCTTTTTTTGAAGTTGGTTAAAAAGGATATTTAGTACTTTACAGGTGTCAAAAAACCCCTTAAACAATAGAAAAATGATTACCTTAAGTGATAATCGGATTCATACTACGTTCCATCGAATTTACGCGTCGCTCTTGCCACTCTATTTTTAACCCTATCATTTTTAACATAAGCCTTTTATTACACATTTGGTAACAAATTGAGGTGTGTGTGTGTCTGATGACGTAGATGCTTATTGACAACATTTCTAACGGTACCTTTTTAGTAAATATTGACTTTTATTGTACAAATGTATAACGTGTTAATTTTATGAAGGAAAATTTTCATTCATATCTGACATCGCTTCGTGCTTTTCCACGAACCACTTGATAAAAAAGGTCATAAGTAGAAGAATCACTTAGTCTGGCCAACGATTTTGTGAATAAGGATTATTTTATTTTATTTGTTTTTTGAGTTTATTCAATTTATCGACTTCCACTCTCCCAGATTATAAATTGTGTAAAATACTAACAGCAAAAATTGCGTTCAGTTTGACAGTTCCACAACATGCATTGCTTTCTTTGCGTTGCTGAGCAGACAATTTTTTCGAAGTACAAAAGTAGAGACCAGTGGTGGCCCAGTGGTATCCGCCTCGGCTTACAAGTTGAACACAAACAAGCGCTTTTTTTTTGCTAGCCTGCGCTGTCCCACTCCTAGGCAAAGGCCTCCCTCCACTTCTTCCAACTATCGCGAAGCCGCGCGTCCTGCTGCCAGTTTTGATAGAACCTATCCAGGCGCTGTACTATGTGTAAATAATTTCATCGTTTAAAACATAAGGAGGAAACCGGCATGTCTTAGAAACTAAAATTCGAAGACATGTTACATCTACCAACCCATACTGGACCCGCGTGGTAGATTACGGTCCCCTTCTCGCTCACCAGAAGGAGGCCTGTGTCCCAGCAATGGGCACAGGCTGATTATTATTATGACAAAAAGTAAAACCTACACAAATATCCTTTTTAGGGTTCCGTAAAATGGTAAGAAGGAACCTCTATAGTGGGAGTCAGTCTGTTTGTTCATCTGTCTGTCACAGCTGGATATCTCAAGAACTACTAATGTAACTTGAAATTTGGAATACATTCCGTTGACGTTTGCCCAACTTTTTTGCAAATAAGGAAGAAATAAAAATATGCATGGACGAACTAAAAGCGGGTCTGAAAAATTGAAGAGGGGCTACTAGGGCATGTGGGATATCATATAAAAGAGCGCTATTTTCAAGCATTTCTCTCTTTGTTAGGCTAAAAAAAGTTGCCCGCTTATCGCAGAAGTTTTCATAGAAAAAAAAAAAACAAATTATTATGTCATAGAAATTTTTGTATATATTACAGAAAAACTAAAACGATGTCTCTAAATTGCACGCTTTTTCAGAAATCATCAATAAAAATTATATTAGTTCCACTATCGCTCAAAAGATGGCGCTGACTTCAAACTGCAATAATGTAACACTATAAATATCATTGTTTATATGATACAGAACCATCGTTGTGTGAGTCCGACTCGCTTTTAACCGGTTTTTATATACTTAAACCTAAGCTTAAAGCTTTTCAAAAGCTGGGTTTTATTTTAACGGAAAACAACTCTTCCTTTACCATTTCAAAAGCTTGCGCTTGTATTGAGCCATAGACAACGCGAAAAGAATGACCAACATTTTCAGGAAACATGTCAACAGTGGTTCTGATTATGATCAATATTTAACTATTTATTAACGATTGGGATTTCGTAAATAAAATTTGTGAAAGAAACACCTTTGTCCAGAAACAGAAATAACCAGAAAATGTTTCAGTAACAATAAAACGAGTCGTTCGACTTCCGCTAAGAACAGTCGCGTCGCACACGCTCTTGCGCTAGTTAGTGTTCGGGTATAGCGCTGACGCAGCAGCATACCGGTCGTTACCTCTAGCCGTGCGCGGTCGCCGCGATGACCCAGTTACCGAATGAATTTCGCAACTATTTGTGTAAACAAAGTGTTAAGGTGAAGTTGTAATTTTCTCATAATAATTATGGCTTGCTCACCATCAATTAAAATAAAAACCGAAACGGAACATCTTTTGTATAAACATTATACAGAAGAAAAGTTAGAAAGAGAAAAACTGCAACGTTTGGTAAATGACCTTAAAAGTCAATTAGAAGAACTTCAGCAGCAGCTGAAAAAAGTCCAGGAGCAAAAAACTGCTGACCTAGAAAATAAAAATGTCACTACCGAGAAGCCAATACCAATCGAGTATGAGACAGACGAAGAGGAACTAGCAAAGGAAACGGAGTGGGTACGACAGAAGAGCAGAAAAAAAAGGAAATTGAACACATCACTGTCCCCACCACCTCAACAAGGACCCGAATCCAGCGAAAAACCTAAGGAAAATGTTAAGACAAGGAAACAGCCTACACCGCCACCTATAGTAGTGGAAAATGTTAAGAACTACCAACAGTTCTACGATCTTCTTTCGACTAACCTCACGAAAGACTCATTTATTACAAAAATGATGAATGGAGAAAAAGTTAAAATTAACTCCCATAATGATGACTCATACAGATGCATTACTAAGCTATTGTTGCAAAATAACTGCCTTTGGTACTCGTATGAGAATAAACAAGACAGGCCGATAAGGGTGATGGCAAAAAACCTTCATTCTTCCTGCCTGCCAAATAGAATAGTTGAGGACCTAACATCTCAAGGATACAAAATAGAGGATGCGGTCAACAAACTGAGCTGGAAGAGCAAAGAGCCCCTCAGTATGTTTATGCTCTCATTTCAAAAAGATGAAGACATAAAGAAAATTTACGGAATTAAATCCATACTAGGCTGCAAAGTAGATATACAGCCGTTAAAAACATCAAAGCTAATCCCTCAATGCAAAAGGTGTCAAGCATATGGCCACACACAGAAATACTGTTCTAAAGAACCCCGGTGTGTGAAGTGTACAGGCAAGCACCTAACCAGAGACTGCAATAAACCAGCAGAAGCAAAGCCAAAATGTGTTCACTGTGGTGAGCCTCACCCTGCTAACTATAGAGGATGCATAGTAGCTAAAGAGCTTCAAAATATTAAAGATAAAAATACTAGAAAGAATGTAGTGGTACCAACAAACTCTCAGCGTCCAAGTGCAAACGGAGACAAAAGACCTAGTGTCATCAAGCCAGCTACTAAAAGTGTATCGTATGCACAAATGGCGAAAGGAGCCCAACCACCGCCACAATCACATATGAAACCAGTGAGCCCTAACATGGATGAAAAGATTAATAAAATCATAAATCTTTTAACTAATTTTGATGAAAGGCTGAAGAAGCTTGAAGGTGGCACTAAAGCAGCTACCAAACAACAAAAAAACATCATAAATGGCTAACATACTAAGAATTATGGCTTGGAATGCGAATGGACTGCTCAAACATCAGAATGAACTTACGGCTGTCCTAAATATGGAAAGTATTGATGTGTGCCTTATATCAGAGTCACATTTCACTAAAGAATCTCATATTTAAATTAAAGGTTATAAAGTATACCATGCATTGCATCCCAATAACACATCAAGAGGTGGTAGTGCAGTTATTATAAAGGAGAATATATTTCATTATGAACAACTCAAATATGAAAAAGAAGAAATCCAAGCAGTGGCTGTCTGTGTCAAAACGAAATATTGCCCTGTTTCCATATCAGCCATATACTGTCCACCTAGGTATTCGGTAAAAACAGATCAATACATGACCTTTCTAAACGGTCTTGGAAATAGATTTATATTGGGAGGCGATTTTAATGCTAAAAATACATTTTGGGGATCTAGACTGACCACAACCAAAGGAAGAGAGCTACTGTGCGCAATTGAAGGAGCACAATGCAAAGCTTTATCAACAGGTAAGCCTACTTATTGGCCTACTGACCCAAACAAGATTCCAGATCTCATTGACTTTTTTATATATAAAAATCTATCACCAAATCTTCTCCGCATTGAAGAAGGTTATGATATGAGCTCAGATCACTCACCTATAATACTTACTGTAAGTGAGTCTTTAATGTTGAAAGAAAACTACCCCACATTAGTAAATAAGAACACTGATTGGGCAAGCTTTAAAATAGACTTGGACTCTATAATAGATTTAAAAGTTCCACTAAAGAAGCCAGAAGACCTGGATCGGGATATCCGTCAATTCATTACTCAAATACAACAATGCGCCTGGAAAAACACACCTACATTCAAGTTACAAAATAGATTAACCTACTACCCAGCAGAAATTACAAAACTCATAGCCGAAAAGAGGCGACAGAGACGAATATGGCAACAAACAAGATTTCCACAAGATAAAAGGCTTCTGAACAACCTTACAAAACAACTAAGGAATGCAATTCAGAAGTTCAAAAATGAATCAATGAGCAGTTATCTTAATCAATTAACCAGCGATCGCACGACAGATTACTCCCTATGGAAATCTACAAAAAGTTTTAAGAAGCCAATTATGCATATCCCACCTATCAAAGATATTAACGGGCGGTGGGCAATAAGCAACGAGCAAAAAGCTATAAGGTTTGCACAACACTTGGAACTCATTTTCAAGCCGAATGAAGAAAATGAAGACTGCGCTTTGTTAGATGAAACACCAAATGATGATGAACAAGAAATAAAATTCGTAACACCAAGAGAACTTTTCAACGAAATCAAGCGCCTTAGACTAAAGAAAGCACCTGGCTACGATCTTATTACTGGAGAAGTTCTTAAAAACCTCCCACGTAAAGCCATCGTAAAACTTACAACTCTTATCAATGCTACGTTCAGGCTCAAGTCTGTGCCTGATCTGTGGAAAGTTGCCGAAGTTATAATGATACCAAAGCCTGGTAAACCACCTCACGAAACCACATCATATAGACCGATCTCTCTGCTGCCGATCATGTCAAAATTATTCGAAAAGCTTCTCTTGAAACGGCTTAAACCCATCATCGAAGAAAGAAATTTAATCCCTGACTACCAATTTGGATTTAGGGAAAAACATTCGACAATAGACCAAGTACACAGGATTACCAACATTATAGAAAAGGCCTTAGAAGAAAACAAAGTTTGCTCAACGGTCTTCCTGGACGTAGCGCAAGCATTCGATAAAGTTTGGCACAAAGGGCTTATTAGAAAACTAAGAAACATGCTCCCAAAACAGTTTGCTGATATCTTAGAGTCTTACCTATCACAGCGTAAGTTTAGAGTAAGACAAGATGATGCATATTCAGAACTTAAGTCGATAACAGCTGGAGTACCGCAAGGAAGTGTCCTAGGTCCCGTCTTGTACTTATTGTACACTTGCGATATTCCTGAGTTAGAAAACAACACCATTGCAACATTTGCGGATGACACAGCTATAATGGCCACAGGTGTCACTCAAGAAGAAGCAGTGGAAAAAGTTCAAACAGCCGTCAATACCATCTTTGACTGGACAAAAAAATGGCGAGTGAAACTCAATGAAACGAAATCCATTCACACAGACTTCACAAATAAAAAGCCAAATTATCATGCGGTATACATAAACAACCATGTCATACCGCACGAAAACACAGCCAAGTACCTAGGCATGACACTAGACACAAAGCTTCGCTGGAAAGCTCATGTTAAAAAGAAACGCGATGAGCTAGAGCTTCGCTACAAGTCAATGTACTGGCTGATTGGAAAACATTCCTCGTTGTCAGTACAAAACAAAATACTTTTGTACAAACAAGTCCTCATGCCTGTATGGACTTATGGTATTCAGCTTTGGGGCTGTACCAAACAAAGTAATATCAAAATTATTCAACGATTCCAAAACAAAGTACTCAGAGGAATCGTCAATGCGCCCTGGTACATTAGAAATGACGACCTTCATCGGGACCTCAAGGTAGACCTCGTCACAAACATAATTAAAACGAACGCCGAAGCTCATGAACGAAGGCTTCATCATCATGTGAACGTCGAGGCTATCCAGCTCCTCGACAACACGGACATAGTGAGAAGACTAAAAAGGACAAAACCTTTCGAGTTAGTTTAGTGAAGTGTTAGTTTAATGTAGTGAAGTGAGTGCTACCCATAAAGTACACAAGAACAAAGTGTCTTCCCCTTAATAGAGACAATAAGAAAAGTGTTAATGGACACATTCTTAGGTTTACTCTTCCTAGCAAATTAAGTTAGAATTAAATTACTCATTAGCTTTAGTATTAAGCTAGATTGTATTTTTTTTATTATGTTGTTACCTTATTGGGATACATCATATAACAAAAAAAAAAAAAAAAAAAAAAAAAAAAGTAACAATAAAATACTTTAATTTGTTATGTGCTGACAAAGTAATGTAAGAATAGTATTCGTAGATACGACGTAACCTATGGGTGTTGTCGAATAATAAATAATAGTTTAAAAAAACTCAAAAACACGCTTTCATTGAAAACAAAACTAAAAAGTTGACAATAAAAGAAAGAAGCGTGGGGAGCTTTTTGAGGTACTTTTTAATTGATTTCAAGGACCCCACGCTTCTTTCCATTTATTTTTTTAGATCGGTTAGTTCCGTCTGGTGCCGGACGTAAAGAATAGCACCATTCCATTTCTTCCCGTGGGTATCATAAGAGGCGAGAATGGGCAGCAGCGTTCTCTATGCATTTTACCGCCATACTGCGATCGCCAATCCGCTTGCCAAGCGTGGCGATTTTGGTACACCCCCAAATTGAGGGTGGCCTATGTCCAGCAGTGATGATGATGAGGTTCGGTCACCAAAAGAGATAGCTACTGGTTACTTATTACTTTTGGTAAACATCTTTTCGAGTAAAATTGAATTTAATTAATAGAAAACAAATAGTTGATTTATCGAATTAAATTTCATTCGAAATCATACATCGGTCTCTTGCTAAACTTCAACTATATCCGAAGAACCTGCTTACTTATATCTTTTGGTGACTATACATGAATATATTTCTTTTTATGCTTCTTGATTTGTTAGAAACCAATTTCCAAAAATAAATACCGGTTTACTTCAACGTCTATCAATCTCCGCCAATGTATCAATCGACACCTTCTGTTTAACATACTATTTTTGACGATTACGTCAATCCAATTTCAAAAATTGTTAATCATACTTTTTGGAACACAAACTTTTCGCAAGCTAGATCTAGCCCGCGTGCACCGCAAATCACTAAGTATATTTATCACTAGATACATTTATCTCTTAACATATCTATCACAAAATACATTTACACTAAATACATTTATCACCAAATACATTTGACTCAAACGAATTTAAAACATCGTGCAATTTTTCTTGTTTGAAATTGCCAAATACATAATGATATTTTAGCGCCGTCGCCCTCTAGAATTCAGGTATTAAGTCCAGCATTGAGAATCCAACAAAGCATATTCCAAGGCGTCAAAAAATAAACAATGTAAGATTTGCAACTCTCGGCGCTCATCTATTGTCTAATCGACAAGTTGCAAATGGTACAAAATAGAGATACTGCTCTTAAAATTATGTGCGATAGCTCATTGGATCCGGAATGACGCCTAGAAAAGCGTGTATTAGCACATAAAAAATTGCAAAAGTTATAAACAATTAAAGATGAAAAAAATGGCATTTCGTATTTTGCCAATATTTCATAAACTATTATTATTTAAGAAATTTCAAAAAAAGATTCTGAAAGAGGAGGAAATTTCCAATAAAAAACTCTTAACTCTTTAACTTTTATGGCACGATCTTGTTAAGTATGTATGTAAGAAAGGCTCCACGAAGCGAAAATTTTTTACGACAATTATTTAAACTTTTTTTTTCACTTACAAATAAGACGGAAATTCGAAAAAAATTATAAGTTAACAATTGTTTAACTTGTTGAAAAATTAACTTTAAGTAAAATTTCCAACGGGAATAAATTATTTATAGTGTTCAGAACACATCACAATTTTTTCAAATTAAAAAAAAAAAATATTCAATTCCTTAAATAACTTAATTAATGTGCCGTACTCGCTTTTGACGCCGCGCGCTCAACCTAAAAATGTCGCGCGCAGACCTATTTTCAGCGTTACATTAAAATTATAAATAATGGAGATAGAGTTCCAAGAGTTGAAAGTTTTTTATTGGAAATTTCCTCTTCTTTCAAAATCTTTTTTTGAAATTTCTTAAATGTTAACAGTTTATAAAATATTGGCAAAAAACGAAATGCCATTTTTTTTTTCATCTTTAATTGTTTATAACTTTTGCAATTTTTTATGTGCTAATACACGCTTTTGGCACATTTTCTAGACGTCATTCCAGATCTAATAAGCTATCGCACATAATTTTAAGAGCAATATCTCTATTTTGTACCATTTTCAACTTGTCGACTAGACTATATACGTTAAACATATTTAGTGATTAGTGTTGCAAGCAGGTCTTGTTGTAGTTGGACTCCGATTCAAATCGAGGGACAAATATGACTGTATTTCGGCCATTGCGGCGAATCACAACGGAAAATAGCCTTTGGCGCGGGAGATATTATAGTGCATAAGTGTGTGCGCAGACACAGCTAGGGGCACTCACTCTCATAGTCTAATGTGTTGGTCGGCTTAACGTCCTTTCCGAGGCACAGAGGTATCACACCGCCAACTTCAAAACTCCAGGCAGTTACTAAGAAATTCGTAATGGAAAATCCAATAACACTTTGCCCGACCTGGGAACTGAACCTAGAACCCCACAATCAGCAATCGTGCTTGAGACCACGAGACCAACGGGGCAGTACACAAAACACACAAGAACAAAAACACAAAACAGTAAAAACAAAACAAACCCAAAACACAAATACAATAATTTAAAAACCAAATCTTAATTTCAAGACCGATTTAATCCGTCGTCTGCAAATCAAAAGTGGGATTCAGCGTCAAAGTGAATCTCCAGCACATAGTCGCTCGCACATAGGCGAGGAAAGCTGTTATCTCCAACACGTCACACACTCCATCTCATCTGATACAAAGCTCCTAGTGTGACAGATTGGATAGTGAAAATGGTTAGTGATTCTGACGTAGGGTTATCAAGTTTTCTTAAACGACTAAGCATCATTTTGAATTAGATCCCCCTTTTTTTTGGATGGGAAATCATCAAATGACTTCTCCCACTCTGGGCGTAGCGGGAGGGCGTGTCAGACTTTTACTGACTAAAACCCACCCGTGTTCCTTCAGTTGCCCATGTGCCAGGATCACCCTGAAACCCATGTATCATGTATCGTGTGTGTGTACATGAAAATAAACAAACTTTCAAATTTATCATATTATATAGTAGGCTAATTCCTGTTTATTTCTGACTTTATTATTTCACAGTTTTAGGAATGTCAATAAATCTAGAAACTGTCAAAACCGTGCTACGTAGAGTATTTATTTAGTTAGAGAAACACTCATAAAATCATAGGTAAAGGAAGTAAGTGCGCCATCAATTCTCAAAGATAAACAAACAGAGTACTAGGGTTCCATAGGTAAACAGAAGCTTAAAGTTTGTAATACGTACCAACAGTACTGACATAGTGACGTGTTTCTATCCATAACATAGCGAATGTTTTCGTCACAAAACACAGTATTTAAGGACACGGCATCACCACAGTCCTTCTAAAAGAAAAACTAGCATACGCTTTCACTAAACGCACAGATTTTTAATTTAATATTAAGACCTCAGTAACTAATTTTACGAAGAAAATTGTGTCGTTTGCTCACACTGCTCTTTAAACGAAAACTACGTCTTACTATGTTCATTATTCTTTTATGGGTGTCCTAAAGTGCATATTATAATTACATTACAGAAGCATAATCACATCTTCTCTAGAATAAGTACAACATAAAAGCTATTACTGAATAATCTGGTCCTTTTGTCAACACAACTGAAAACCTTTTCCCACGGTAAATAATAATCAACTGAACAAAGTAGTATGGAGCTATTCTTTAAACAATAACCAAATAATTTGTTGACGTGTCAAAACTAATTAAAATAGCTAGTCTGTCGCCATCATTCCAATGTAACCAATATTTATATAGTTATTTGAACAATATCGTAATCATGTGCATGTTTGCATGCCACCATTTTGTTTGAAAAATGCACTGACTTGTTTTCAGAAGTTTGAAAAACTTTTTAACAAAAAATTAAACTTAAAATTTTGAGTCGGACCTGAAAAATCAATGAACAAAGATCACTCAAAGCGCCCGACTCATAATTTTAAGGTTTATTATTTTTTTGCTTTTCAGTTTTTTCGGCGGTTTAATTTTTTGTTAAAAAGTTTTTATTTTATATTTTTTGTGGCTTTAATGGACTCATAATACTTGACAAGGTATACCCTATCCAATAAAAAAAGAATTATCAAAATCGGACTATTCTGCATAAAGTTATGCGTGGTCATCAGTGGCGAAAGCACCATATAACACGATTCCTACCGGCTTGCCTTCGGGGATTCGCATTGGTAACTCTATCACTATTAAAAATACAATAGTATGTAAATAGTGGCTACTATTGTCAATAAATATAGTTACACTACGGGTATTTAATTCACCATAACATTCAAACAACAAAAAAGGTTATTTACAGCTTTTTATTACAACAAAAGAGAAATGTTCTAAATTAACCCGGCGCCAAAACGTCATAATCGGGAACTAAAAATTCATACAACAGCGATCCCGTAATGATGTCACTTTAGGTCACGTGGCACCGCTTGATATGTACGAGAGCAAGCCGCTGTACAACGGGTTATGACAGAGACAGGTATAGAAAAATGCGTCAGCGAGAACGAGATAGAGGAATATTGCATATTTTATTCGGTTTTCAGCTGTTCAATTTAATTGCATTTAATTCATTACATTCCTATATTAATTTTAGAATGATAGTAAGTATTCTTTATTGATGAGTCAGTAAGTAAAAGCCGACTTCGCTTCGGCTTCTCTTTTAGAAAAAATTACACCTCGCCACTGGTGGTCATACATAAAAAGAAAAACAAAAAAAATATACGCGTCGAATTGATAACCTCCTCCGTTTGTTTTCGTCGGTTAAAAATAGACCTCCTGTACTATGGTAGCCTGGTAGAATAAGGGCCAACACAATTTTAAATGGCTATCACCGCCAGTAAAGCTATTTTATATTCATGACAATCCTCATTTCAACCGCAAGGCATCCACTGCTGGACATACGCCTCTCCCAATTTGGGGGCGTTATCATAATCGCCTCGCTTGGCAGGCGGGTTGGCGATCGCAGTATGGTGGTTAAATGCATAGAGAACGCTGCTGACCAGTCTCCAGTAATTCCCTTAGTCGTCTCTTACGACACCCACGGCAAGAAATGCAATGGTGCTATTCGTTACGTCCGATATACGTGCGCTATTGTGCTTTGTAGTAGAAGTCACAACTCTTTGATCAAAATAAATAAATAAAATAAGTTTATTGACACAAAAAACCTTTTTTAGGCAATAACAATAACCGTTCACGTAGGTAGGTTATATTGGTTTTTGGAAAAGGCTGCACAAATAGTGGAAAACCCTGCCTCCTAAACTAGGGAAACCCTGTGACCTAGGAGTCAGTGTTCTACTAGTTACTAAGTATACAAATTTAACCGTTTATTTTATTATCAAAATATTTATCCGTACCACCACACAATTATTTGTTTCGCCCGGGAATGCAATCAGTTTTCTAATCAAGTCTGATCTCCTAATACCTTACCATCCTTAAGATACCTATTTCTCCTTGTGAGATTTCTACAGTCGATTATCCATCAAACAACAAAATAGAAAGGAAAGTCCACAAAAGTTCTGAAAAAACATGAGGCTTCATCCAACGCACGCTGCCAGCGTGCGTTGGATGAAGCCTCATGTTTTTAAATTAGGTGCTTTTTTTTTGGATGGGAAATCATCAAATGACTTCTCCCGCTCTGGGCGGAGCGGGGGGACGTGACAGACTTTTACTGACTAAAACCCACCCGTGTTCCATCAGTTGCCCTTGTGCCAGGGTCACGGTATCTCTTTCGAACAATCACGCGACCCCGGCAGGCATCGGTCCTAGCAGACCCCTTCAGCACTGCTGACATCTCTTTGAGGCGCGCGTGGAACACTACGCGCCGTCGACCCGAGCTTGGTCCTTACCGGGCAGCGAGCTACCCATTGCTCGCCACCCGCAAGCTCGCGCCTACGGTGGCCGGGAGTCCGCTATCGACTCCCGCCGCCCGGGGCGTCTCCTCCTGCGGCGGCTAGGGACGTGAGGGCGCAGAGACTGCCACTCCCTCACGCGCCCCGCCTCCTCCTTTGCGAGCATTACTGTTTCGCAGAAGGAGGTGACGGCTTCCCATGCCCTCTCGCTCCGTACCATGGCTCGCACCAGGGCCGGACGCGAGAGGTCGCCGCCGCCGATCGCCTCCAGGAGGACACGGCGGTGCTCCGCCCAGGCAGGGCATACCTCCACCGTATTAAATTAGGTGCTAAGAAGTAAATCCAAAACATATTTATAGAGTAAAGTTGCAGACGGTCTTGGCGTAATGTAATTGAATAGTGCTTTAGAATATCCAAGGATATGATATGGTTTATTGTCACTAGCTGATGCTGCTGCAAGTGATCGGAGGGCTTCATGGTAAACGCTAGCAAAGTGATTCGTTTCTCTACAATAACTGTCTACAATATTGATAAGCGGTAGGTTATGTCAATGCTTGTGTCAATCAAAACTTTTTTTGTTTTCAGTACAGTTTTAAATGGACTTCATATCGGTTGTATTTTTCTTTTAAGTATTTGCTACTTCAGAACTCCGTCATACATAAACCGATTTTAAAAATTCATATAAAGTTTGAAAGGGTATACTTACCGAGGGGTCCCATATAAATTACTTCAAGTTTCGATATGTGGCTTTTGAGAAAGCTTCAATGATACGTTTATGTTGATGATCTTATAATAATTTACTGTCATTATTTTTACTTAACAAATGAAGATATACATACAAACAACTAAACAGTGAAAAAAACAGCCTCCAATAAACCAAACTTTTATGTGAAAAATAACTTTAATTTCGGAAGTCGGAAGTTACAAACGAAAATACAAAACCGAAGACTTCCGAAATTAAAGTAATTTTTCACTTTAAGTATAGTGCATTTTTGTGGAAGTAGGTTGATTTTTCATCATCGTAATCGCTGAAACAAAGTGACTTTATCTATATATAGAGGGCTACTCTAGCAAACACTAACCTTAATCGCTATGTTTAGTTATAAGGGATTCTAAGATTATATATTAACTAGCTGACCCAGCGAACTTCGTACCGCTTCAGAATCAATAAATATTGTGTTTACTTATCAGATCCCACCAACACAAACCAAAGAGCACCAAGTACCATATACCCATGTTAGGTGAGCTTCTACTAAGCTATGCCAACCTAAGCGTTTTCTAGCTACCACACAGCCATGTTAGGTTAGCTCCTACCAAGTTATAATATAGCGTTTTCTAGTTATCAAACACACATGTTAGGTGACTTTGTATTCTTAAATAAGTGTTCTTAAATTTTATAATTTTCCGCGCATTTTTTTAATTTTTTTCTTTCATAAGAACCTTCTCCTGACAATAACAAATACAACAAAAAAAGGAAAAGTGAAATCGGTCCAGCCGTTCACGCGTGATGGCGTGACCAAGGGAAATAGGGATTCATTTTTATATATATAGATAACTTACGGTACGTAGGTCATTATGAAACCACTGCTCTCATTTCAAATCCCGTTAATAGACACGTTAAAAAACAAATGACGACCATTCTTGTTCTTATTTTCTCTTGTGACGCAAGATAAACGAGAATATGTCAAGTAGTGGACAGAAAACAAGAATGGAAACAGAATTAACTAACCCAGGTGTGGTTTCTAGTTGTCACACGTGGATGCTTTTTTACTCAAAGGGCGTAGCTACCGCGATATCTGCCGTATTCATAATACGGGGCCCCCAAACTACAGGGCCCCTTCGATCCTCGATGAAACTTAACGTAAATTGTTTATGTCTCACAAAAACTTGAAGCTACATAAGCAGGTCAATTCTTACTTTCTGTAGCTCTTGCCTTCTCTTGTACTGTTCTCTTAGAAAGACCACAATGGCAGTATTTGACAGCACTAAACTAAAATTTATCTTCTGTCCTTTCCTTAATGAAATAGAAAGAAAAAGATGCACTAAACTTAAATTTAGTTTAGTTTGTGAATAAGGGAATCGGCACCAATATCGTGTTTTGAGCTTGGCCGCAGGCAGGTAAAAATACAAATCTTGATACAGGGATTTTAAGCAATTGCCACTACGTGATCTAAAACTAACATATCTGCTATTAGATTTAAGAATGCATAACTTACATAACGAAAGACGTTTTTTCGCAATAACTGCGGTGAAAATAGACAGTAGAAACATTGATTGTTTTTTCACATTTGCACTAACTGACATTGTTTACTCAAATGGTGCGATTTTACGAAAAAAACGTAAACAACTCATAGATCAAAGGACAAATAAACGTAAACAACTCGATGTAATCGAATATTGGCAGTTAAAATTATCGGCGTTAGTATCAGAAAAGCATTTAATATCCATTAAGGCCCACAGTATTCGACACGTGATAACATAAACTTCGTGTCTGTCGTCGCGATTCTATGTATATTTTGAATACGAAATAAAAGCTCTTGCTAAAATGTATAATTTCCATTAACTTATGTTTTTTTTTAAATTGATTTAATGGTCAGTTAAAGTTAATAATTATGTGTTTAAATGACACAAAGTACACTATAGTTCATTATTACATAAAAATCTTTTTGATACATTTTTGTTAAACTCTAATTGAAAAACATAACTTACCCATCGATGACAAACCACTGAGTTCAATGAACTTTTTCACCCATCTACATGATTTAACAACACCATATTTCAAGCAAAACTGTGTAAAACTTGTAACAATCGTGTAAAATATCGTAAGCGAAGTACTAGGGTCCCAGAAACGCGTTAACACGCGTGAAGTTGTTTGGCGGGCGGGACGAGGACTAAACCGAATCAAAGCTTGAGAGCCAGCCCGTTCGGTGGGGAACGCTGTGATTATTTCTTCATAAACTCTTTACATTGCCGTAGATGCTAACGTTGGTTCTGTAACCGCGATGTAGAAACTGCAATGAATGTAAGTACGTCTGTCTTACAGTGTTTTAATAGTGTTCTAATATATTTTTGTGAATTAGAATATGGCAGCTTAGTTTATGGAATCCGTGTACTTCGTTACACTAATTTAAGTGATACTGTTTCCCAAGTTATACGTTTATCAGATATTTAGATAGATTGATTTCTATTCGATGCATAGAAATCAAATAATATTTATTTTAGTTTACCTATCCTAAAATCGACCGATTTTCATATTTACTAAAGATTTCACACTTTCAGGTCGTTCTGTCACATAAATTATAACTCTGTAGAGACCTATTTGGGGGGAGGGGGGGATCATAGTGTGTAACTTTATTAATACAGCGCTTAAGTCTGCCTAGTCGGTAGTCATCCATCTTTAGTAGTTTAATTGGAATCGCAGCTGTTGAGCGTGGGTCTCGGGTTCATTGTTTAACAAAATAAAAGATAAGTCTGCATTGCTGCTTAGCTTTGTAAATGTTAGTGGCGCCATTGCAATTTGCAAAAAAAAGTAAGACGATGAATCGGCGTTTGGTTAATCCGTCTTTACCAATGCTCTGGTTCCAATTTATTTACTACTAGCTTGTACGAACACAAGCTAGTAGTAAATAAATTGGCTTCGTTCGCGTCAAATTTTGGTCACCGACCCGTCGCATCTCAGGTATCCCATCGCCCGCCCGTTCTTTCCAACTTGTTTAATTTTTCTCGGCTCCTAGCGGTCATAGCATTTGTTTAATCTTTCTCAAGAATAGGGCTAACAAATTCAAAAATAATTTTTCAAATGCTACTGATAGTTCCAGAGATTACTTCCTACAAACAAACACACATTCTAACAAACTTTACCGCTTTATACTCGGCTTTTAAGGGTCATAGCGTGATGTTCAATAGCTTATAACCTTTTTCAACAATTAGGCTATCAAATGCAAATATATTTAATCATTTGATTTTAATTCTTTACTCAACACACATTCTTACAAACTTTACCTCTTTATAATCACACTTGCGTTTGCCCGCGACTTCGTCCGCCTCAAATTTTTGCTCCTCTCACCCTTCCCGTCGCATCGAATTGCCTGCCAGTTTTCTTTCATTTTTCGCTGCTGCTCCACTCCTTTTGACCGCAGCGTAATGTTATATAGTAATAATATTTTTTCAATTCGGACCAGTAGTTACTGAGATCACCGCGTTCAATAAATCAAACAAACTCTTCAACTTTATAAAATTATATCAGTATAGATATATTGTTGATGTAGATGACATATCTACTGAAAATGATTCGCAAGAATTGTAGTACGATACAAATGGTCGGTTCTTTTTTAACAATTTATAAAGATCTTATTACTTTTATTTGCATGAAAAATGATTGATTACATTGGTTAAATGAAAGAAGCGAATAAAATTGGCACTTATTTATATTGTCGTAATTATATACGTGCAACTTAAGCTACACTTGCGGCAGGTAATGGATTGGTGGGTAATAATCCTAATGATACCGAGTGGTGGGCCTCGGAAAGCAGTTAAACTATTGGTCGACTGACATTAACAAAATAAATAAATACAATGTTAGTGGCATAAAAGCAGTGTAACATTTATACAGGATACGTTTTCAACCAGTGCGCAAATTGAAACAAATTAAACTTAAACGAATTATAATAAAATAGCCATGCAATTATTATTTTGATATATCTTAGTGCAAAAAAAAATCAGTTATCGTTAACGGAAGATGTTTATTCTGAAACTGGTTTTTATGGTAACTTGCGCGGGGCGCCGGCGCGGCGGTGAAGGTGAATGACCGAGCGTAGCTACAAGTACCTACCAGCCGTTCGATCGGTCAACATTCTAAGAAGTTCGAAGTACCTACACCGGCGCGCGATTACTAACCTATTCCTATTTTGTCGATATCATATTACGAAATATGTAGGGTGTCCACAGTTTACTGATTTGAAGTCGGAGAATTTTTTTTAAAAAGTATTGAAAAAATTATATGTGTGTATTAAGGGTATGTATATAATAAATCTAATCAGTGGGACTTAGTTGTGTTAGTGTTTATATTAATAAGTTTTCTGTTTGTGTGTTATCTAATGTTTGTTGCCAAGTTTTCATTTTATTTTGAGTTTCACATTTAGAAAGTTCGTTAATTAGAAGGGCCTTGTTAATTTTGTTATAAATATGCGTACCTAAAAAAAATGCTGTCTAGCTGGAGCAGACTTACATACATTTAACATTTTTACAGACATTAGGGATGGTGCGTTTACTTCTGTATTTGTTGTTTACAGTTGTTATTATGTGTTGCTTCAATATAAGATTAAGAAGATATAACTGTCTCACTTAAGCACTTTACAGTTTTGGAAAACAAACTGGAGTTATGAAGAATTTGTCAAACTATTATAGTCAAATATCAGTATGAATCTTCACTAGACAAACCTTTATAGCTCAAGGCCTCGTTGTCCACTTTGGGACTGTCTACAACGTCTGTGGTTATTCAAATAAAACGCAGACACCTGCTGTGAAGTCCTTTGCGTTTACCGAAGTATGAAGGTCAAATCAATATTGTAATAATTCTATGCCAAACTTGCACTTCGTCCGCGTAGATTTCGTATTTTCTCCTGAAAAACTTTAACGGCCCCTAATCCCCCATTACGGGATAACAATAAAAAAAAACTACTTTATGATTTACTTAGATAAGTACTCGTGCCAAATTTCAAGTTTATAAACTCAAGTCAAACACACACACACACATACAAACTAAATCTCCCCTTTTCACCCCCCTTAAAGGTCGAATTTCCAAATACCCTTTCTTAGTGCTCCTCTACATTCTAAAAGGAAGCCGAATTTCCGTAATTATTATTGTTACACATGAATCACCAAAAATGATTAAATTACTTTTATATCTATTTTGTAACATTAAATGAATCCATAAATGGTGAATGTTGTGTTAGCCTGTAAGTACTTATTGCAGTTATAAACATACTATTAAGGAAATAATTTTAAACTAACACTTCGCCCGCAACTTCGTCTGCGTGACTCACAGGTACTATGCATTTTTTCTGGTTAAAATATGTAGATGGGCACCTTAAGTGAACCAAATTGACTTTTTAATACTTATTTTTGTTATACCTAAGTGTTAGGTCATTTCTCTAGAAGTAATTAATTCATTTCAAATGGTTTCGATATTTTGGTATCTGTGGCTATGGTTCGCGCGCCTGTTGATCCGCTGAACCTGACAAGACTGGTGCCATATAGTGGTGTGGCCACCCCGCGCCGGAGCGCGGACTAATGTGTAACCGGCAATCTGTTTTTCGAGCGTCACAAGCGATGCACTCTCCTGTAGTTTTGAGGAGAAGTTGGTTTTTTACCGTGATGGACAGCTGAAGTTTTGAAGAGACTCGTTATAAATACCCAACAGTGATTTGACAATCTGTTTCGTGAAAGTTCTTCACGGTGTGAGCTGCTGACAGTAGCTGGTCGAAGCGTTCCTGAGCTGGTCTATGTAAGGTTAGTGTGGGCCTATAGTTTTCAGTGCTGACGTCGAAACCATTTAGCATTCTTCAGCTCACAGGGTGGGTGCCATAGGAATTAATATAATTACTATCAAACCATATTTTTTTCATAATTAAGATCCCGCATGGAGTCGGCTATGTACACGCCGCTTCACCAATATGGATTATGTTACTTAGTAATAATGTAGCTTCTTATAGGAGAAATCATTTTTAAAATCAGTTCAATATTTTTCGAGTTTATCCATTATAAACATACCTACATACAAAAAATCAAATATTTCCTCTTTTTAATATTAATTTAGATGTATTGTATAAACATTCAACAATGGTTGGGTACCTAACTAAATAAATCAATACGCGTAACAGTTCGATATCTGCCATTCCAGATCATATAACTATAGGAACTTATATATTAAAGCGAGATGGAATTTGAACTAACTGCCGATCACGAAACGTTATTGGACAGTAGCAGCATGTTTGATTAGTTGATAGATTGTAGGTTGAGAGTTGCCTATGTTCCCTGTAGATGGTTTATAGTAATAGTAATTGTTCGACGCCAGGCCAGGGCCTCACCATAGGATTTAATAGTTATGTGGAAGCGCGATGATGGGCCCTGGGTCAAGAGTGGCATAGCGAACTTGTCCGCCGTGCGCGGAGCTGATCAATACAATATTAAAAAGACTCACCTGATGGTAGAACACTAGCTCTGGTGCCTACCTGGATTTATGTATGTAAATGAGTGTATATTGTATTGTGTAGTGACGTTATGAGTATTCTCCAGGATACCCGGCCGCTGCAACACGCCAGAGATCCTCTCCAGCACGCGTTCAATCACTGTCACTAACCTCAAACTATTTCAACCAAAGTTCAAACTAAAACCCGTTCTATTTCGTCAAAGGGGGTTATTTACAATCAAACAATAGGATCACGACAAATTGTCTAATAAAACGATCGGTTCAAACAGATTACTTTCAACAAACGGGGTCGGCACGCCAAATAGGACCCACCATCTTTTTTAAGACCTAACCAAAAAGTGTCAAACTGACAAGTGACAGTTCTCACCCTGTTACACGAAATGATGAGTAGGCGCACAGAGTAAAAAGTCAAACCGACAAGTGACAGTTGTCACTCTGTTACACGAAATGAAACGTAGGCGCACAGAGTAAACAATTCAAACGGGACGGAACTGTAATAGTTTCTTTTTAAAGAAACTTAGACATACATTAAAAATACAGGCGATCCCCGACTTATAATAATAAACTATTATTAATGCAAAATACTGCTCGTTTAAAGAAAATAATAACATTGATCCAAAAATCTCAAAATGACTTTCACATAAATTTAGCCAAGAATAAATCTAAAGCGACTTGGAATATTATCAACAAAAATAATATTAATTATCCTAAGGAAAATAAACCTGAATATGTAACGATAAATGATAATACAATAAATAATCCTCAACTAATTCCACAAGCTTTTGATGACTATTTCATAGACGAAATTCACCCGAATAATTCTATTCCTTCCTAGAAAAATATTGAAACTAATTGTAACTCCATATTTATTCATCCGACAGTACCAGCAGACATAGAGGCTATAAGTCACTCTTTAAATAATACCAAAAGCCATGGATATGACGGCATCATTACAAAAGTGGTCAAATATGTAGCCCCATTAATAGGTCCTGTTATGAGTTATATCATCAATCTTCGCATTGAATATGGCTATTTCCCGGACAAATTAAAAATTACTGTTATTAAACCTATTCATAAAAAGGGTGATAAAAATATCATGGGTAATTATAGACCGATAGCACTTATTCCTATTTTTTCCAAAGTAATAGGTAATAATAGCCTTTCGTCGTTTTTTGACAAGCATGATCTCATAGTCAGAGAACAATTTGGCTTCCGAAAGGGTAAATCAGATTAAGAGATTTATGATGTCATCAAGACAATTGTTTCTAGTGTTGATGTAAGAACTCCAGTGGCGGCCTTGTTTATGGATATGTCTAAGGCGTTCAACCATGTAGATCATGGTGTACTGCTCAAAAAATTAGAACGTTATGGGATTAGAGGAACGACATCAAACTTATTACAATCTCTCCAATCGTACTCAAATCACAGCACTTGATAGGCTATGTACGAGCTTGAAAGACAATAGAACATATATGTCACATCCTAGGAAAACTGTTTATGGTGTGCCCCAAGGTAGCATTTTTGGGCCCTCCATTATTTAACATTTACATTAATGATATGCCTAAGGCCAGTAAGCACCAGATTTGCTGATGACTGCACTATTTTATTCCCAAATAATGACCTAAATATTCTTGAAAATGACATAAATGACGATCTTAGAAATATTATAAATTGGTTAGCTAATAACAATCTAAAAACAAATCTTAATAAAACTAAATTAATGACACTCAATCAAAGAAAAAATAAACTGAAATTGAATATAAAATATGGTAACGTAGCAATCTCTGAAAGTGACATCACAACATTTCTGGGCCTTTACATAGATAGTCATTTGACTTGAAAATATCATATCGACGCTTTGTCAAAGAAGCTTAGTCAGTTTGCGTATGCTCTGTAGGTACAAATTATCAAAAATGGTATTCACATTCATTATAATGCTTATGTGCGTTCTGGCATTAGATACGGAATCATTTTCTGGGGCAGCTCAGAAGAAATGCTTGCGATCGTTTACAAAATTATAATCGATTGATAGTTGTAAACCATTATTGGTGTGGTACCGTTTGGTGCCGGACGTAAAGTAAACCACCCATTTCTTCCCGTGGGTGTCGTAAAAGGCGACTAAGGGACTTACTAGAGAGTGGGCAGCAGCGTTCTCTATGCATTTTACCACCATACTGCGATCGCCAACCCGCCTGCCAAGCGTGGCGATTATGGCAAAGCCCCCCAAATTGGGGGCGGCCTTAGTCCAGCAGTGGACATTTTACGGCTGAAATGATGATCATGATGATGAAACCATTATTTAACGAACTTGCTCACTCTACCGTCTATGTACATTTATGAAATGGAAGTATTTGTTCACTGTAACCTACAATTGTTTGAAAAACTGCGCTCCCACTGTTATCAGAATACCATTCATGTTGCCTCTCACAAAACCGCAGTTTCCGGCGAAAGTGTAAGAAATGAAGAGTGTCTGGGATCGAATCCTTTAAGCGGTCTTTCTTTAAATTCCTTTTAGATAGACGCTACTACTCCATCACTGAGTTTAGTACTGACAAACAGAGGTATGACGGTTCCAACTTACAAATTAAACACTAATGATTTTATTTATTGATTATGTGTAAATGTGTTTATTTATCTTAAATTGTAATGACGTGCTTATTAACTATTTAATTTAAAAATTTATTTTAAATGTAATCTACTGACATGTCACCCTAATTGTAATGTTTGTTTGTGTTAATTTTGTACGCCATTTATTGGCAAAACATAGTGCACATAATTTTGACAATTTACTATCTATAACCATACCTATGTTTAACAAAATAAATGATTGATTGATTGAAAATATTTTAACAGGCTGTTTTTGCGGCTGTAAAGTGGTGTAGTCATCTGTAGCCGAACTAGGCAGAGCCTGTATTTCGGCTATCAGAGCCAGACCCCTCGAGTATTATACATTTAAATAGCCTTAATTAATTTTAAATGATTTCATTTGTATCGTGTACATAATCGGTAAAAAACGAGTGTATAAAAATAAAATTAAATAATTAAAAGTTTGTGTAGTGTTTACATGCATGTCCTCTTATTTGTGTGCATGGGAGTGTACGTGTCTGATGTGTAAGAGGGTGTGTTGTATTGCATACTGTTCTGCTGTGTGTTGTGGTGTGAGTGAGCGTGCGCGCGTTTGTGTATGTTATGAGAAATGTTATATTATAATAAATTGGTTTTTATTAGGATGCCATGTGCAGGAGAAGTTCAGTCTGTTCATGGGTCTGGGTCTGTTCATTATTATTATTATAGGTAAAACTTTTCAGATAATCGGTAAGTTTCTTCTTGCATTGCAGTTTAGTTAGCGGTTATATGTTGAGGATTCTGTTTAGCCTATTGTAAATTAATGGACCAATTTTGTAGGCAAAACGTTGTCTAAATTTGGTTTTAGACTGCTTAGTTCTTTCGCATACTATATCTTTTCTTCGTTTTTCGAGGACTAGTGGGTTGTAGGTTAGTTTACCGTGTTGTAGAAGGACAACGCTTTGTATGTATAATTGTCTCACGGTCATGACTTCCCATGTTTTGTACAGTATTGTTGTAGAGAATCTGATTGGCTTGAACATCGCGACTTTCAGTATGCACGCTGGGTGACCTCGATAGACTTCAGAGCTGTTTTTGATGTCCCTCCCCAAGATGACAGACAATATGTTAGTAGCGACTGACAGAGAGCGTAGTAGTATTGGTTTACTTTTCGATTTATACCGTAAAATGTCTGCTGTGCCTGCCTAAAAATAATGTAGCTTTTTCAATCAGTTCATCAACTACTTCACTAGTTTACGTAAATTCAACATAGTGAATCCCTAAAAAAATATTGTTGTAAAAACGAGTTCTAAAGTCTGTTTTCAGCTGTGGTATTCAGATGTGAAGCTGGACCAGCAATGCAATCGTCTAATCGTACAATGATTCCAAAACGAATTAAACAGGGATAGGTGGAGGTGAAGAGCAGGCGTTTTGGGGAACTGTTTTATATAATTTTGACATTCGAAAAGTGGTGATTCTCAGTCTAGTTTGATTAATGGCTAAAGATTTTGATTTTAAAATAGTCAACACGCGCTGGCACATTAAAAACAGCGACCAGGACCTAAGTATGGATGTCGTATACATAGTAAAAAAAAGTTCATGAACACAGACTTCATGATCACATGAATGTCGAGGCGATCCAACTCCTTGACATCACTGAATTAATGCGAAGACTATAAAGGGTAAACATTTTTGGGTTAGTTTAATGCAGAGTGACTGAACTCAATGAGAACGACGATTTCTTAATTCTATAGTCTTCTTCTTAGCGTGTCGATAGCAATCTCAATAGAGTTAGCCCAGAATTTGGCTACGAGCTTAGCATTTTCAGTAGCGTGCATCAACTCCTGTAGCGGGCAAACAAAAGGACACACGTTCTATACGTGTGTCCTTTTGTTTGCCCGCTACCCGCTTAGTTATGTAGCGGCATCTACACAGCCTCATGCGAACTACGTATCACACTGACGTCATGAAAAACCTGCGTCGCGCAAGCAGAGTTTACCACACATCTCGCATATTTACAACATCCTGACATCAATCGTCGGGCAGTGGCCTATCAAACACAACACCGGTCGGAAATTCTCTCTTTTCTAAGGAGGTCGAACTTCAGACCCTGTTCCTCAAACCTCCACAGTTAGGTACTTAGAAAAGACCAGGTTACATCTTTACATATTATAAAATAAAGTCACTTCGCTGTCTGTCTATCCCTATGTATGCTTATTTCTTTAAAACTACGCAACGGATTTTGATTCAGGTTTTTTTAATAGATAGAGTGATTCAAGAGAAAGGTTTATATGTATATAACATGCATAATATAGTAAAGAAACACTGATAATTTTAGAGGTTTCTAATGTGATGTCATAAATAAACTCATTTTTTTGCGCTTACATTGCGAACGCTGGCTGAACCCTACGAAATAGATCAAAATAATGTACTACAGTATTGTACACCTTACAAAGTTCTACAAAAAAGTCCGCGATGGTATATGTCTAACTCTTAGGGATAACCCATAATAACCATTTTTATCCTTTACTTTTTACGAGAAATAATGGCTTATTTATGACTGCGATTTTAAGGAATACAGCATTAATCCTTATCCAATTAAGTACCTTAAATAAATTGTGCATTTCATGTAGATCAAAATTGCCCTTTACAGCATATCATTAAAATTAATATTTTAGAAGATACAGAGATTATAATAAAATCGCCGCAGAGCGGCTAGCGGGCCTTCGCGCGTCCGGCCGCCCGGCCGTCCCGGTTGGTAGCGGTGTACTCGTGGCGGTGTAATTCATATATTACTTTGGCTTCATAGTAAATGCGAATATCATGTGTGTTCGAAGTACTCAAAATAAACCTAATTGTATTATTCCAAGTAAGAGACCGCGAAATATTGCTTAGATGTTTAGATTTTTTGATGGATTTGGATTTTTGGTTATCCTGGATACTTACCATATACATAGGATACTTTATCCCGGTAGTAGGTTTCCGAGTGATATTTTCCGAAAGCTATACGGGCGAAGCCACTGGCAAAAGACTATTCTTATAACTATGTTTAATTTGGTGTCTGGTAAATAATTGAGTGTCTGTATAAGTAGAATAGGAGCGTTAAGAAAAACCAGTAAGACTTATATTCAATTTAATCCAGCCCTATGTCGCAGTCTTCTTACTCTGAATACTATTCATCAAACACACATGATATTCTCATAAACTATGAATCCGAAGTAATATGAATTATAAACCTACTTACTACTAATATTATAAATGTGAACATTTGTATGATTGGATGTTTGTTTCACAATCATGCAAAAGCGGCTCAATGGATCTGGGTCGAAAATGGCACACAGATAGTATTTATTACCTATATATAATTAGCCCTATATTATTCCCACTGCTGAGACACAGGCTTCCCTTCGGTGAGAGGGAGTGGGCCGTAATCTACCACGCAGGCACAGTGTGGGTTGGTAGATGTCACATGTCTTCGAATTTTTGGTTCTAGGACATGCAGGTTTCCTCATAATGTTATCCTTTACCGTTTTGAGAGCAGTGTTGATGAAAATGTTTACACAAAGTAAAGAGCCTGCCTAGGTTCGAACCCACGACCTACAATTCGTAAGTCGGGGCTGATACCACTGAGCCACCACTGCTCTCACTCAACTGCTCTTTTATCTATACATCTATACAAATAAATAAAATTGGAGTGTCTGTTTGTAATATTAAGGTAACCATTTTTTACTAAATGTATATGGATGTTTACACGATACATATACTAAAACAACATTTTTTACAATTTTTGTCTGTCTGTCTGTTTGTTCCGGTATCTAACAAGGAGTAACTTAGGCTACTTTTATTTTAGAAAATTTCTTTTATTTTAGAAAAATAACTGCGTTAATTTCCGACATCCACGCGGGCGAAGCCGCGGGCAAAAGCTAGTTGTGAATAAAGTACCACTAAACGTCATCATCATCATCATTTCAGCCGTAAGACGTCCACTGCTGGACTTAGGCCTCCCCAATTTGGGGGGCTTTGCCATAATCGCCACGCTTGGCAGGCGGGTTGGCGATCGCAGTATGGTGGTAAAATGCATAGAGAACGCTGCTGCCCATTCTCTAGTAGGTCCCTTAGTCGCCTTTTACGACACCCACGGGAAGAAATGGGGTGGTGTTATTCTTTACGTCCGGCACCACACGGTACTCGGCAACCAAACGTGATACTTTATAAAAGGAAAAAGAAAATATAGTTTACGCCTAGGCAGACTTAGGTAATCATGTAATTTTATATTCCTCAAGATACGACCATTTCTGAACACAGGCTTTTTATAAAAACACACATGAAACTCCTTAATAGGTTACTCCACAATGTTTCAAATTCACCTCAACCTGAGACAAATTCTAATCTACCTACTCCAATTTCATAGTTCTCTAGACACGCACTAATGTGTCTAGTCTAGCTCTACTGTTATCATGATCGCTTCTATAATTATGCGCACCGATATTATCAAGTGACACCGTTTCACACTATCGTCCGAAATTAACTACAACTAGTTTATGATCCTTATCATAATTGATACATATTCATGCTCGTAACATCCTTTTCACGAACTATTCTTTGTCAACACTTCGTTACAAATATGGGCGTACAATTTTTACTTCTCTGTGCTCTATTAATTTTTCAAGTAGAAACACTTCCAATAAAAGTGTTTCAAATAAATCAGCGACAAACAAAAGAATATGAAGTTTTTAAAGACATTCTGATTCAAAATCTTATTGTGACATCTGACAATCTAAAACTCATTTTGAATTTGGAACGTGAAAATACTCGGTACACAGTTCAAGATGATAATAAATCTAATACAAAATTGAAAAATTACAATGTTATTAAAAATCTTACTCCTTTTCAATATGCAACTACAGCCAAAAATGATTTACAAAAGAAGAAATATAAAGAAGAACCATTTCAAAATAGAATGAACGCTGAACATGGCAGTCATACAGCTAAAGATATACCTATCGGCCTTAATAACTTTGAACTATCAAAATATTTAGCAAAAAGATCATCAGACAAAGAAGAAAAACCAGAGAATGAAATAAAAAGTGAAATAGAAGAAGAAGCAGAAAAACAGGACTATGATGATACTAAAAAGAAAAGAGAGGCAAACAAATATTCTTCAATCGTCTTGAGCGAAGAAAATCTTCTGAATTACGGTAATAGTAATTCTTTAGAGCTTGATAATACTTCAGATTCAGAAAACAGTTCCGGGAAGGCAAAGAGACAGGCTGAAGGTGAGAATCCGCTGCCTATATCCACAGGTGATGGTGACACTCAGATGTTCATGGGTACTTTTCAAGCAGTGATGAGGCCTTTGAAGTTACCGAACTTAGGATGAGCTATAGAAGACAGGAGATCGATTATAAATTATAATAAAATATGTTTGTTTATTTTATATCTATGTGGTGGTAGGTATTTCAAAATAAAACCATAATAATTCATTGCAGTTTCATTTTACTCTCAAAAATCACTGGGCTCTTTTACTGATAGATTTATTATAGTGTTAAAATATGCATATTTGAAATGGGACCTTGAATATACTCTGATAATCTATTATTCAATCTATAATTTTAACTATTCATCATCATCATCAGCCTACAGCAGTCTGCTTGCCATTGAGTTCGATTCTCGACAAGTGTCATCCAGTCACTACCAGCCACCCTGCTAAAATCGCCACTCCACCAGCCTGAAGGCGTCCTGTCTTACGTTTGTCGATTCGTAGTCTCCACTCAAGAACACATATACACCACAACGGTTATCGGTTCTGCGGCTATTATGGCCGGCCACTGCCACCTCAGCTAGCTTATTCTGTGAGCTATGTCGACAACTTTGATTCTCTGCCCGATCACTTCATCCCTCAGAGGTACTCCAAGCATAGGTCGTTCGTACGTTTTAACTAATACACTTTCAATTTAAGGTCGAATTTCAAAGATGTTATCAAAATATTCAACAATAATTCTTAATGTTTACAAATACAAACGTTGTCGGAATAAATAACAGAATTAAATAAATAGTTAAACCGTCACCATGTTAAACAAGAAAAATAATTAATAATCTTTCTTTCAAAGACCATTTAAGGCAGGTATGTGTGGATAGTCGAGAATACAATAAAAATGTAGCAGTGCTAAACTTTCTGTTACGTTCATTCCAGTTTCAGCAGTAAAAATTGACATTGGCATCTTTAAACAACAACTATAAAATTAAAAATATATTGACGTCGCAACTTTTTACAGCAATTTATAACAAGTCATCGTAGGTGCCTCGTATTTTAGCTTTCATGAGACAAATTCATAGTACTGTAATGTTGAAGGTTATATTATTCCTATAATCTGTATAATACAAGTCGCAGGGACAACGACGCGTAAACTGTAACCATTCATTCAGAGGTAAAGGGGTAGGGGTAATAGGTCCTCCTCTCTACCTACTGTATTTTCCTTTGCTGTGCCCGACAGGGTCCACAATTGTTTCTAAATAAAATGTTTTACCACCTAAGCATATACAGTATGGAATGCAATTAAGTATTGAGTATTGAACATTATTGTAGATCCCTTTTTTTGTAGAGCAGAAATCTTGTGTCAGTACTTATAAAAAAAATCGTGTTTCACAGAAAAGTGCATCACTCGATTAGAGATAAGCGCCTACGCGAACACATTTCTCTTAACTTATTATTGCGTTACGCAGCTATTTTTATAAATTAAAAGACATTGACTATTTAACTAGAAATTAAAAAAAAACTGTTTTCTTATCCAGCAGTTTCGATTCCATGATTTTTGTTACAGAAAGACAAATAGGTCTGAATTTTGATAGACCTTAAGATTAGGTTGCTTAAATTAATTTTTCATGTGCCTACCTATGTACCTATTAAGTATGGTTTTTAAGACACTGGCTTCAACTGGTTAATTCTTTTGTCGAAGTTAGACTTGACCGTCTTGTTCAGAACAATAAAAGATCCGGTCTTGGTGAGCGACTGAATAAATCAAATTAGCAACTAACACAAGTGAATATTTTAACGTATCATTATTTATTCAATTTTTCGTTGTTGCTCTCTTCTGATTAATTGAGAGCAAACGTTTTAGCCTGCCGGGTTGAATGTAAATTTAGGTGTATTATCTTCCATAAGACTTCCCACACACACACCACATTTAAAGTAAAAGTAAATCCCGATTGGGCACATGAAAACCAAATATCCCAATGTCAAGGATTTTAGATAACGCATATATTTCTCCAGGTACCGAGGCACGATGCACTCGCCCCCTCAGACTGAGTGCGTGGTGTCCGGGACGCTGAGCCTCATGCTACGAATGTCGCAGATCGCCGGCGTGGCACCACTCTGCTTCAGGCGCACCCCCACCGGCTGGTGCGTCCAAGTGTCTAAGGTCGCTAACTTCTACGGAAAAGCACTCTCTTTTACTTTATGTGAGTAGTCATTAATCGGTTTTATTTTTCTACTTGAAAATTCTTGACTGAACTGAGTAATTATCATTTTAGTAAAAAGGGGCTTGCAATCATTTTTATTTAAACAAAAGGTGTCTTAGGCCTCCTCCAAGCTTCACCTTTTCTGCCAAAGGTGATAAACATCTAATGCACTGTAATTATTTATGTATTCAATGTTTATTCTTCTAATTTCCCAAACACCTAAACCTAAAACATAATTCTAACTGGCTTAACACCGTGGCATTTTAGTCGTCTTACAAAGTCTTACGTCAAGAGGTATATTATGTCGTCGCGACATAATATACCTCTAGGCGTGATTAAAAAATTAATGAAAACTATAATTTCATTAATTTTACGTATATTCTAATATATATTCTAATTCATTATTTATTTTTCGTAGTACATATTTTCTTCATTACCATTTAAGAAAATACGTACTACGAAAAATAACTAATGCATTAGAATTATCAAACATCCTGTTAATAATGTTTACTTATCATATGGTAGAGAATATACATACCCAGCGCTCGAGTCGACTAGATCATTCTATCTACATTTTCCATGAGACAAAATATCAAAACATCTACGTCATGCTTCATCATAATGAATAATAATTTTTTTTTTGGTAATTCAAATGTTCATTTTTTTTCTAATGGATATGTAGTAGTCATTGGATACATGAAGTGGGCTGCCGTTGTAAGACGCTTAACATGTCACGGTGTTCAATACAAATGTGGTCCTACTCAATTTGTGACAGAGCGTTCAATGTTTAGAAACATGTAGTGCATACGAAATGTGCGGTTCATAAGAAAGGTACTACGTTGTGCAAGTCGTAGGAATGCGCGTAATACAGAACCAATCGTTTGGTAATGCTTCGGGAGCTATGTCCAGGAGTGCTGATGCGCAGTTCATACCCTTACTACCACTATCTTCTCCAGGGCTTTTTTCAACACTAACTATAGCACTAGACATACTTATTGAGCCGCAGCGCTCGTACCGGACCCGCACCAACTCCACTCGTATCGTGTGGGTGGCAGATGTGGGCACCGTGGGGCTCGTGGTCTGTACCGCAGCCTTCACTGGAATGATGCGGATGAAGTGGCTCACAGCCTACATGATGAAGCTTCAGGAGGTGGGTAGCATTTAAAATTCTGTCATAGGAAACACACCAAAGAGACTGTTTTCGGCACTCCCTCGTTTTTGATAGTCGTGGGACGTTCTCGAAATTTCAATCATCGTATGGAAATCTAAATCCCAGTTTCTTACGACATCATTTTGAGATAAACCTTGTAGCCACTTTAAACGTGACGGGGCTTGCAAACCTTTGTACTGTTACGTATCTGCTTATCCTGTTAGAATGAAATGGATAAAGGCAGATCTATTACAATTTATTAAATGAAAATTAGAGTTGGGAAGTACAGCTAATATAAAAGACCCTGCCTGGCACGCACTCTTTGTTTTATGGTTCTGAGGCACGTAGTTGACCTTTGATGATCGGAAGTGGAGGTCCCAGGTGAATCTTTAGCTGGATCCCCTGGGTTTGATGTTTTTCTTATCGGCTCCAAGAGTAGACCGGCTTCAAGAGTAGACTGACTTCAGAATGGACTGACTTCAGAGTGGAGTAGCTTCAAGAGTGCACTGGCTTCAGAGGAATGGTTTCAAGAGTAGACTGGCTTCAGAGAGTAGTCGCTTCAAAAGTAGACTGGCTTTCAGAGTCGTGGCTTCAAGAGTAAACTGGCATCCAGAGAGTGTAGCTTCAAGTTTGCACTAGCTTCAGAGGAGTGACTACAAGAGTGGCGTGGCTTCCAGAGTGGAGTAGCTTCAAGAGCAGACTGGTTTCCAGAGTAGTGTCTTCCAGAGTGTACGGCCTCCAGAGTGTGGGGCATCAGCGGTTCGAACGCCCCTTTTTATACCAAAGTCGTCTTCCCTTTCCAAACATTTTTCAAAATATTAGTTTTCTTGTAGCCATGATCTCATCTGCCAAGTGTAGTCGGCCAGGACATATCCATGAGTGCGTGTAGCTGGCCACATGAGTGCGTAAAGAATTTTATAAATGTAATTTTAAGTTAGTTTATTTAGTAAACAATCGTAATAATTAAAATTATATAAACCAAAAAGTAGCGTTTCATAGACTAAGCAGAAAAGTAACTGACACTTGTCAATTTGGCTTGTCACAACATGAAAATTTGAGTTAATATTTTATTTCAGCTATTTTTAAGTTAATAAATCGTATTTAGATCGATTTGCTGAGTGTAGACATATAAACAAATAAAAATAAGTAAAGCATGAATAGTGTAAACATAGAAACAAATAAAAAGGATGATAAATAGGTATTAGGAATCATGAATTAAAGTGTAAGTATAGCATGAACACTATAGTACGAAGAATGAAGGCCAGAATCAGAAATTATGGAAGGTCGTCAAAATGAAATTATAGTTTTCGATATTTTGAGAAAAAGATATGTCTATCGTAATTCACAATTTTGTCAGTTGCAACCTATAGCAACACCTGGAATCATAAAAGTAGACGGGGAGATAATACAACATGTCCATGAATACCAATAAAAGTGTTTGTACAAACCTACTTACAGAAATAAAATCATTTATCATTGTCATTTACCTTTACTTAGATCAAGTAGTCTCTTTTCTTTGACTAACATTCCGAAGTCCAAACTCAAGGTCTGCCAAAGACCAATAGAGCACAGTATACTCGGAGTTAAATTAACGGATCGCGTCCGAAACACAATACTGCGCTTCAAAACAAAGATAGCTGACGTGGCTCAAAAGGCTGCCCAACTTAAATGGGACTGGGCAGGACATGTTTGCCGCATGCCGACCAAACTGTGGGCCCAAGTAGCACAGAAATGGTCTCGTGAGACAGTGAGGCGGGGTCGCGGTAGACCACGTAGGAGATGGCGGGACGAGCTGGATATGTTCGCGATAGTTGGAAGAAGTGGAGGGAGGTCTTTGCCCAGTAGTGGGACAGTGCAGGCTAGCAAAAAAAACCTTTAGTGGCCTAACTTCCTAAATTCTTTGGTGATCTTATTTCCAACTGATTCTGGAAAATAAGGACCATAATACAAGTATAATATCATTATCGTCGACTGCTTCACTGGCCTAGTGGTTGCAAGCAATACTGCTAAGTATGAGATCTAAAGATCGATCATGAGACTGTTGGTAATGGGCCATAACTGGCGAAATGTTGGTATACTATATGAACCTTAGTCCAACCGTTCCAAAAACAAGGCGTGATGTTATGTTATGTAATGTCTTTGTTTTCAGATAAATTTGAAACTGAGTCTCTATCGTGAAGAACCATCGAATGAGGGCAGAAGAATGTGGATAGTTATGAGTTCCATGATATTCACATGCTCCACTATAGCACTAGATTACGGTATATTCATTTACCAAGTCGTCACTTACAATGGGAAAGGTATGTGTTAACATTATTTGTACTACCATAGATGGTTAGTGAAAACAGGTCCACTAACTTCTTCGTAGCAACCTGCCTGGATGACACCATTACGGAGAAATTATACTATATAGGTACAAGCTTTGTAACCAAACGCACAAAAAATAATATATATTATACCTATTTAGGAAGGCCTCCACAAAATGGACCTATGACCTGGTGAAGGCCACAGGAATCCGCTGAATACGAGAAACCCATACCAGTCGAAGTGGCTATGCTTGTGGGCTATACAGCAGTGGAAGACTTACGGTTGCAATGATGATGATGATATCCAATTTCTGTTGAATAAGTCCTTAACCGTAATTCCCTCTCCTTCAAGTACTTTGTAAATTATCCAAATTGCCCTATATTTGGGCACAGCTAAGACCATGTATCACCTACCATACAACCTCCTTTTATTTATGGAACTGAATGCAACCATCCTCTTCCAGTGGTGATATCGTGCATGTACATATTCTACAACATATCATCAGCGGTGCAGCAAATAATCCTCCTAACTTTCTTTGAGACGGTGACCTCTGTGCTCACCACCCTACAAACGCTGAACCACTGCTTGAGGGACCTCCTCCAAGAGATTCTAGATAATTGTAAGTTGATGATTGTCCTAACATAAAAGTTGAAGACCTTTTGCAAGGTCCGTGGCATGTAAAAGAACATCTTAGTCAAAAACTTAAAATACAATACAACGCAGGTAAGCTACACATATTAGCAACGAGGTATACGAATACTTGCTTAGCTTATGCTACATACACTATCCAAAATCGAGTCTATTATTTTTGCAGCACCCGAAGCAAAGCGTGCATTGACAAACCAGGAATACCGAATAGACATGTACACTGGTGTTACCAACAAATCTATCAACAGCGTGGTCGACACGATGACCCTGTACAGAGGTATCTACTATCATTATATTTGTCATACATTCTGTAAAGATAACTCCTAACCTCGATCACACCATTATTTCATTAGATTATTTCGCTACCTCACGTTGTAATTTACACTAGTTATTGGTTATGTTGTTCCTGAAAGAAACCACACCTTATTTTTTCTAATTGTCATAAAAAACCCTGTAGGAAAATATATTTTTTCAAAGATATGTTTTAAATTTTGCAGGACTACCAAAACCTTCCCCAAAGTCAATCCCGACCACGGTCCGTCGTCTGGCCGCGCTGTACTGTTCCATATGCGACGTGCTTCGTCAGGTCAATGACAGTCACGGAACTGTGCTCGTAGCTCTGCTAATGTGCTTACTCCTGCACTTGGTCATCACACCGTACCATGTCATCACTAATATCTGTAGGTTGAGAGTATCTCTTTGGATTTATAAGCTGTTACTTAGTTTATAATCTTGAGTTACTAATGTGAATCTACCTTTGTTCCTTACTCTGCCAAATCAAATGAGCAAAAAAAAATTCTACAAGAGGGTAATCATCACCAAATACCAATAGTGAAGTATTTTTGAGATACTCTCATGGAACTACTCCAAAAATTTTGCTATACTTTGTAATTCATATACCTTATTACAGTCAACAAGTCCAGGTCAGATCGTTCAAGTCCACTGCTGCAGATAAACTGGGTGGTGCTACATTTTTGCAATTTATTGCTAATTATTGAACCCTGTCACCGGACACATGATGAGGTAAGCTTAAAGACGAAGTAACAGAAATTCAAATGCCAAATTAGTTCACCTTAGACTCGTTATCGTCTGCTTAGCATATGCTATAACTATGTTATGGTCGGCTTCCAGTCTGCACGCTGCTGCATGCCAGAATTTTACATGGAACTTGATGTCAGAAAGTCAGGTAGGTAGCTAGTTTCCATAGCACTTACAACAATGACTACATCGTTCTAACTGGAGAAACTAACTACCTACCTCTTTAAGACTAGTTGTCAGACTTTCGGGCTGACTACCCCTAAGGATGTCATTGATGGACGAATTACAGCCGTCATGGCTGTAATTCGTCCATCAATGACATCCTTATCCGAGGGCTCTTTGTTAAGACGTCCCTTTTGATCCATGTTAAGGCGTACAGTGATGGTCATCCCGATACTGAACTTCTAGATGGAATTAACGCGGCATCTGGTCAGTCAGATGATGCGGTACGCATCCCCCGAGGACGGCGCGTTGTTGTTGGAGCTTCAGATGTTCTACCAGCACCTGATACTGAACGAAGTGAGCTACGCACCACTGAAGATGTTTCCATTAAACAGGACACTTATCACAACGGTAACGACCAAATATTTACAATCAAGTATGGTCCGACACAGTCTGTCAATTACTACAAAGAATTAGAGTTTTTTTTTTTTTTATAGATTTATCTTAGTTAATTAAATTTCAGGTAACATTTCTATAAATTATAGCAATGACATATTTGCTAAGAGGATCACTAGCCAAGTTTATTTTAAGAGCCCTCTCACAAAATTTGAACGCTCGAGTTTAGGTAAAAGACGGCAATCTTATGTATGTGTGCGTAGCTATCCACACATGCACAATACAAACAGTGTAACGCGAGTGTCGAGCCGGTCTAAACAATCTTGAGCCGTTAGAATTATAATGCGGTATTTAGAGATTTATGAAAATACTTACTTTTATTTAGTCAGTCTAATAAAGATTTGTAGACTAAATATATGCTATGTAAAGTATACAATAAAAATAAAAAATTCAAACAATTACATATTGGTGCCGATTCTGTTGTACACCGAACTAAACTATCTCTAAAATTCCTTACTTAGCTATGAGAATTGTTACGCTATTCTGCAAGAAATTATTTCTAAATTTAAAAATTATTTTGACACGACTAAAATCAAATTTGACAAGATTCGCGACTCTACGTGGTATTTTTTTTTCTTTTGGCTTTGCAACTTAGTACTTGTGTGCGTTACGCAATGAACTTGTTGAGAGACGAAGGCGCGCGCAAGGGGGCAGCCTGGACGTGTTTTATATGGAACTAGCTTTTGCCAGAGACTTCGTAGCGTAACGTAGCGTAAGCGAGCACTAAGAAAGGAAGTAGACTTGCACGGACGAAGTCACGGCCAAAAGCTAGTAAACTACAAAACTTCTTTATACACCACATTTTTTGCTAATCTATTACTGTATGCCAAAATTATCAGACTACTGGGCGAGCTTACGCGAGAGCAAGCCACATAGTATTGCCCGTGTGAAAAATAGTTTTCTCTCAAGTCTATACCCACAAATTTTAATGTCTGGCCTTGTGATTCTGGTCATTGCAAAAGCACTTTGAGGGGAAACTGTATTCGTTTGAATTCAAAGGGAAGATCATTCAGGATCAATACAAAATAAGTTAGTATTTCTCACCTTAGTATTTCTTTTGATTTTGCCACTAACCTATTGAATGCCGTAATTACGGACACAATTAAAAAACCATTGTGTCTTTACCAAATGTGGTATCTCAGGGACTTATACGTTAAATTAATTTGAAAAAAAAATGGTTTGGTTGTTTATTTTCATTGTTTTTTTTTTTAATTTTTTAATTATATTATTTTTGTTCAGGTGTAATTTTGTGCAATTTTTTGTATAAATCTTCTTGTTTATTTTGTTTTATGTTTTTGTGCAATTTTTGTGAAATAGTTGTTGTTTTCGTAATCAGCGACCCAATAAATCATAAAAACGTATCTAATGTTGATTTTCAGAATTTGTCACCCCTTTTCTACCTTTTAGGGGTTGAATTCTGAAAGAGTCTGACACACGTGTTTACTCATTTATTGATAGGAATACTCCTGTGAAGTTTCGAATAAAATAGTTTAACTGATCTTGTTTCCCCATACAAACTTTCAAACCCTTTTTCACCCCCTTAGGGGTTGAATTTTCAAAAACCCTAGGACACGTAATTGTTAATTTCTATTTGTTAACGTAAAAACAAAGTTTCAGGCTTGTAGCTCTAAAAATGATGGACTTCCATACAAAATTTTAACCCCTTTTTCACCCCCTTAGGGGGCGAATTTTCAAAAATCCTTTCTTAACGGATAACTACGTCATTACAACTATCTGTATACCAAATTTCAGCGAAATCCGTTCAGTAGTTTCGGCTGTGCGTTGATAGATGAGTCAGTCAGGTTTGCCTTTTATATATTTAAATTATTCATTTTTTGTTTGAATTCTATAAAAAAAATATTACCCACGTGTTGAGATTTATATGTTTTATTTAAGGGGCTCGAAAATTTCATTATTATTGCGATAGGACACACCATTTTCGAGATATAAGCAAAAGAAAAAAAAAATACAGTACTGTTTTTGCACGTGAGGCGAGGCGTTGGTGTGAACTTTTGTTCATGACCACTAGTTTTATTCCACACCTTTTTAATCGCGACTAAAAATAGTCAGATTTAGTTAAAATAAATTATTTTAGACAATTTTTTTCTACAATCTATTAAAATAATATTTTACTTGATAATAAACGAAACTCTTATCTTATACAAAAAAAATAAAATGCGAAGAGTAGCAAAATGTTGTTGTCGTAGTATATTTTTGCGTTCACGATACGAGTACCCGAAAACTGAGACGCGGGAAAAAGTGGCACAGATCCTCCCTCGTTGGGCGCTTGTGCCGTACTAAACGCTGCCCGCTTGTGCATCGTAATTTATTCTATTTTAGAGTGATTTCAAAAACGATATTATGTCTAATTAAATGAACGGATTTAAATACAACTTGAGAATTCGATTTGTTATACAGCATACTTTATATTGACATGAATTTTTTAACGTAATGATGCTTTATTCAAACCAAAAAAACGCGATAAAATTGCGAATAAATCGTAAAACTTGCCATAACACTTATTTTTTTTTACTAATGAATGTTATTAAAAATCAATATTCTTGTACTAAATGTAACAACTAGATTATATGTCTGATGTTTTGTGTATTTTTTTACTCAAATTTCTACATATTAATGATAGAAATAGGAGTTTGAAATTGACCCTGCGCTGATTTTCAAGAAAACTAGTTGTGGGAGATTAATTACTACAAAGTAAACAAATAAGTTTTTGTAAATGTGCTACTAAAAGTAACAAAACAAAAGATTGATCTATTTTTTGAATGTATTCGTCAATGCCAGAGTATTTATAATGATGAGATGAGAGGTAAATAAGGCGACTAGAATTTTAGATTTCGCGCAAAAATGTAAAATGGCTCTTAAACCACTCTTCATAAGTAGCTCGACAAAAGTCTCTCACAAGTTGCGTCAAAACAAGACTAATGGCTAATCTATACTAAAGGGAAACATTATTTTTCAGATTCTCGGAAGCATCACTACGTACTTGGTGGTCATCGTACAGCTGTAGGGCTTTTATTATTTTAAGATTAAAGTTGGTATGTCATTCAAAATCAAATATTGTATAAAAAAGTGTCATAATTCTAAGACCAAAAGCAATTTTATTTTTTTAAACCGATCACCATACTTTCACCTTTTACATTACTATGCTGTCTTGATTAGATCTTAAACAGCAGAAAAATAAAAAATAATAATTGAAAAGCAGCAACACTTGACGTAGAAAGTATAACCTTGAATCTGTCTTTCAAAATATCAAGTTATTGTGGCTTATATTTCTTACTTTTTCTCCTTCTTATTATTGTGTTCTTCCAACAGTTTTTCAGCTGTAAGTATGCGTTCTTCAATTTCTTCAGGTTTCAGATCTAAACCAAACAAATGATCAAATCCAAAAAACACTTCATTATAATTCTGTAATACATCATGTGTATCTTCATCTAATGTGAAAAGTCTATTTTGCTTCCTTTGTTTTATTCTGTTTTCTCTCTTTAGTAATTCTTTTCTGACTCCTTCTTTATACGCTAAATTTCTAAAATTATCAGTATAGCCAAATCTTTTAGAAATCTGTTTCTTACTTTCTGTTTCATCCAAACCTTTCATAACAAAATTACTATTACCATATTCGTAAGCAACAGTTGTTTTTGATACATCTTGCTTTTTCGTAGTGCTGGTGTCTCTTTTTTTCACTTTATTAGAACCACTAAGCTTATCGTGGGCTTTAGTATTATCACAATCAGCATTTCGTTTGTTGATTTTGTTTTCACTATCACAATTTTCACATTCATCCGTCTCTGCACCATCAATGTTTCTATTAAACACAGTAACGTCGTTTTTCTCTAATATTTCTGGTCTTTCTTCTAATGCATCTAAAAGATATTCAAACAAAGCTGGTATGCTTTTAAATATTTGTATATATTCATAATTTGGTTGTGCTTCTTCGTTCGATTCTGGAAAACATCATAATATAAATATATTAATTTAAAAGACACAATTTTTTAAATAGGACTATTAAAATTATAGGGTAACTGGACCTCTTCCTAGGGTCGCGGATTTGTTTGAAAGAGTTACCGTGACCCTGGCAACAGGCAACTGAAGGAACACGGGTATGTTTTAGTCAGTAAAAGTCGGATACGCCCTCTCATCCACCCACTGAAGACGTCATTTGATGATTTCCCACCCAGAATAAAAAGGCCCTAGACATAATTTCTTCAACTCCTTGTCCACAGGATATAAGGTTTAAAGGTCACAATAAACACTTGATTTTGAAGGACTTACGGAAACTTACCATCGACTTCACTTACTACTCCCAGTATATAAAATTTTAACAAAATTACAACTAATATTGTTTGATAGCCGTTTGCCTTCATTATTTATATCACTTCGACTAGTCGTGGACCATTCGTAAGAGTTACTGCACAAAAAACTGTACAAAGCCTAACAGGTCGTAATTTGTATTGATAAGATAAAGGGCTGCTTAGAAATTCAACAGTCCAATGATAAAGAGCCCTTCTTTACCTGTTGTATCGATACTGAACATTTTCGGAAGGTATAGGTTGAAATCTTATTTATTTATTTTAAACTTTTTGATTTTATTACCATAGGCATGTTGTAACAGTTAAACCTTTGGTTGATGCAGAAACAAACAGAATTAGATGCAATAACGAAAAGTTGTGTGGTAAAAGTACGAAATATAAACATAATAAACTTAATTAAATAGACGCATAAATAAATGTACAGAAATAGGTACACGAATATATTTAAATAAATAAGAAAAACAATAAGAATACATTACATTGTTATCTTCTGCCTTATTTATGTGTTTATGTGAAATCTTTAAAATATAACGTTCGACAAGATTAGAAGAAGATAGTTTTTTATTTTAAACTTTTATTTGAGATGTGGAAAAAGGACCGTTTTAATTACTTCGTCTGCGACCGAAAATAAAAAGTAGCTCTTCTCACTTCAAACTAATGATTCCTCTCATGTTCATGGTTAATGTGCCATCCAAATTCGTACAGCCGAAACCAACAAACTCACTTCGCATTTATATTATTAGTTAGAGTTAGGATTTACAACAGCTACTGTAACCCTTCTATAATTTACCAAGATATTTGAAACTTGAATGATTTTACATTTTTACGACTCCAACAATTAGCGACGGGATATGACCACTTTGTACACTTTTTAAACGTTACAAGGGTCATTAAAATAAAAGAATCCAACAATTTGCGGCCGCAGATAATACGAGCCCCCGTTGGTTACAAATCGATGAAAAACTGAACAAACATTTGCCTACAGCAGACTACGGTTAACCTAGTTATATGACCGATAATAAGGTACACAACACATAATTACTTAATTAGCTGTAGGCGCGAATAAACCCGACTTTACTGCGACATATTGTTACACGGTCATGATACATGAATTTGATGCTACTGCATTTAAAATTTCGAAAATTCCACTGACGATCCGGTAAAGAAATTCCTACTTCCTACGAGCGATAAAAGCCAGCAACATAATATTATATTCGGCTATCATCATACTGATTATTTACTTTCTTACAAAAACATACATAAACTTACGCCTTCTTCGTATGGGGGTTGGCAGAAACTACAGAACGATACTTACACACTTCTTTTGCCTCACTTACGGTCATACACGTACGTCGGTTGCGAGTACCACGCACCCGTTCTTTCTGAAGAACAGAGTATGCTTGGATGGATTGGTCATGTTGGGAGGATGTATGTAGAGCAGCTAACAAAAGGTATTTAAAAGGCAGATGTGTGTAGAAAAGCCGGAAGGGGATGCCCTTGGAGGACATATAGTAACATTTTGCATAATCTACTTTCTTAAACGTTGATAATATGTCAACAAAACAGCAGTAGGATCTTAATTGCTATGACTAAATCGGAATAGACTTCTAGAACAGGCTTACTTTCTTTGTATAATTGCTACCAATACCCTAAAGACTTCTAACAGAAATTGATTACAAATGTTATATATTATACCGACAGAGACCGGTAGCTCATTTGAAATCAATTATGCTGCTGATTTTAAAAACAACACCAGTTCTCATAATTATTACTAATTCATGTTTCTTTTAATAGATAGTTGTTTATTTTTGATGCAAATATGGATGAGATGAATAATGTATTTATTTATTCATTCGCTGATATTAAACAGGAAGCGATTAGCTACTCCTTTAACAGTAGGTAATAGTGAATATCAGACTATTTTGAGCCTGGATTTCGTCAAAACTTTTTAATCAATCTACTAGCAGGTTCTGAAATGACGACCGCGTACTGGAAGACGTAGCGTTGTAAGGCCTCCCACAAGATGGACCGATGACCTGGTGAAGGCCGCAGGAATGCGTTGGATGCGAGAGGCACAGAACAGGTCGAAGTGGCGGTGCTTGGAGGACGCCTATGTTCAGCAGTGGACGTCTTTCGGCTGAAATGATGATGATGATGACTAGCTGATAGTAAAAAATAATCGATTAGGAGGTGGAGAAGGTCGACCGATGACCTGGTGATAGGAATCCGCTGGATGCGAGAAGCATAGAACCGATCGAAGTGGCGATGCTTGGGGGATGCCTATGTCTGCCAGAGGACGTCTTTCGGTTGATAATGATGTTGAAAATGATGAATTGATTAGAGTTTTATCTATACAAGAAATATATTCATATCATATATTCATATTCATATCTTTATTTGCATTCCATAATGTTATAATCTTCTTTGAATAAAAAGCTCCAGATTCTACGTCTGTTTCAAACTAAAAGATACCATAAATCTCTCTTTCTCCCAATCCGCCATCGCCGGAACAATCGAATTTTATATCTTCTTTATATCTCCTTTGCAAACATTTTACACAACCCGTCTTATCCTTCCTACCTCCGTGACTGGTTTTTCTGACGCTCATCCAAGCGACGCACCGTGTAGATAGGCCAGGTGGGACCGTTTTCACATTTTTTACCGTTTTTAGAATTGCTTTTTGATAGGTAAATTTTTACTTTCAGAATCTGAAAAAAATATATATTTAAGATACATTCTTTTTCCTTAGCTTGTACTCGTTCAAAACACGATACAATCAAATGACAATGCCAGATCCTGCCCCACCTTTTACCACCATACAGGAAATTTAACTTAATCATAAATATCGCATGAAATTATGACCCTTTATTGCTTAAATAGTATTCTGTTACACTTGCGGATAATAAGTTAGTGATAAAAAAGAATTTAAAAACCCAAGGCATATGTTTCCTGTTCCTGTTTTTATCGCGACCATCTGCGTTACTTAGTACGCACACACGCGGAACAAAAACAGTTTTTTTTTATTAAAAAAAATGATAAATGTTCATTTATTATATACGGATTTTAATATGTATTTAATTGGTTTACACAGAAATAATGAAAATAATGTTTATTATTATGAATATATACAACATTAATTGTTGTTTATGCGAAACTCGAAACACGGGTCTAGTATTTTTGTGTAAAGAATCTATGAAAAAAATTTCAAAACTGTATCATTAATAATCACAAAGTTATAAGCTTGATAAGTTACCTGGTTGTCCACGCAAAAACATACGCAGATCACCACAAACAGCTAGTGTACGTACCATCTCCGTGTAATGGACGTTTGAATACGAGAAAGACATGATAATTTTAAAATCGAAACAAAACAGCGCGGCCCGCGACTTGGAAGCGTAATTAAATATTTTTGGTACAAAATATAACACGGTGTAAAAATTATTGGAATCGATTCAGTTACTGATTCTGAACAAACTATATTCAGGTTTCGCATGTACTAAAAATAATCTTGTATTTTAATAAATATTTCGCATTTGATCACTTGTAGGTTATTAGGTGTAATGGAACGTCATTTACAAGCTATGTCAAAAAGTAATTCATTGACTTTTGACTAGGGATGGGCAAGTGAAAAAAATATATAGATATTTATCGTATCGATATTTTTAAACAGTATCGATAATTATCGAGTCAAAAATATCGATATATTGTCAGTTTTCGTATGATTATTCATACATATTCCCAAAGCATTCAAACTTCGTAAAAAAAAGTCATCAGATATGGACATTAGGAACACCCTCTGTTTGATGTGCTCGCCTGTCAAACAGCTTCTATTGTCCGGTACTGTCAGATTCACGGCTGGAGTATTTAATAACATTTAACACGAAACCAAAGTTGCGTTAAAAATAAATTGAAATTGATACGAATTCGATAATCTAAAATAAATATCTAATATCGATATATCGCGATTAAAAATACGACGAATATCGATTATTGTATGGAAAAATATCGATATTTTGATATATCGATATTTTTTGCCCATGACTACTTTTATCATTCGCTTTGTTCTGTTTGCCGTTGCATTGCTGTTTGTATTTTACGCTCCCTAATCTCAACGTGATCAATATTATTACTGTTATACATATTATCTCGACGACTTTTGCTTTTGTAAACGGATTCTGATTATTGCTTCCATTTTGAACAATGCTTGTCTTGGGTAACGATGTTGAGGTGCATAAATTGTCATTTGTGCGTCGTCAGGATACTAAGATATGTTGTGTCTTCCTTACAATCTGCACTGCAAACTCTTCTCGCAACATGGAAATTGTTGTAACAGGTATGTAAATACTACGGTATTTATTGATCGTATTTGACCGTAGCGAAAAATCCTAAATAATAATAATTGTAGTTTTAAACAGACAAAGCAAGTTCTAAAGGCATTTAAACATAATTTAGATATCTCTAGTAAAGCAGCAATACATTGCTACACTTTGCATGCTTGTAATCAAACTTTTATTTTATGGGTCAAAGCTCTATAGAGTTTCTGGCATTGTCCTTTACTCGGTAGAAAAAAAAGCCGAACTAACTTCGATTTGCAGTTTTTAACAAGCCAAATTTCATTTTAAAGAAGTACTAATACTCCTATTTTTATATAATTAGTATCAATTTATAGATAATTTATTTTGGAATCGATTGAACCCGATCGTTTTTTTTTCATTAAATTTCTAAAAAAAAATATCAATTATTCAAGCGATTTTCGATCGGCGCGTCGCTTGCCAGTGTCCTGCGAGACGTTATCGAGGTGAGACCTGTGAACAATTTTTGCGCGCGCGCTTCCTTTTTGCTGCGTAAGTAATAATAAGAGAAAATAAAATAAACTGTAAATAAATATTGTTTTATAGAACTTATAAAGACCATAGTTGGTTAAGCTTTTGTTTTGTGTGTACGGTTCTCATTGTGTAAATGATTGTAAAACTTTAAAAACAATATTTTGTGATTGTATTGTGAAAACGGCGACTAAAAAAAACGTTTTACAAAAAAAAAAAACACCTGACTTCCTTAAAAAACACTACAAAATCAAAATTAACTTTAATTTCGAAAGTCGGTGTCTTAGTATCTGTATTTAAGGTTTTTTTACCACCGACTTCCGAAATTAAAGTTATTTTTGACTTTGTAGTGTTTTTTAAGGAAGTTCGTTGTTTTTTTTTATAAAAAGTTTTTATTTTTATCCGACTTCAAAAAAAGGAGGAGGTTATCAATTCGTCTGTATTTTTTTTTATGTTTGTTACCTCATAACTTTTGACTGGGTGAACCGATTTTGATGATTCTTTTTTTATTTCAAAGCTGGTGCTTTCCGAATGGTTCCATTTTAATTCGGTTCCATTCGGAGAATGGGGTCCATGTGGAAACCACATAAGTCTTAAAGGAGAATGCTCAAAAGTGGTACCAAAAAGTCTCATGCATCAAGACCAACATTTTGGAGTAATTAGTTTCATATTTTTTTACGACGTTACACGTCGGGGATTTAGTTTTTGAACAGGGAATTTATTTTTAAGTATAAAAGTATGGATATTGTTTTACTTCCTATGAATGACGTTCCGTTTCACTTCACGTGATAAATGATTAACATAACCTTGATTTTTGAAAGTGCCATGTTCACTGTAAAAATAATACTCTGCCGATTCTACATTAATAAAAAAAAAAAAACTAGAATAGAATATATATTTAAAAGATTATCATTATTTTACCTGGTTTTATTATGATTAATTACCCGTTCCCAACTGGTAAAAAAGATGTAGAATGCAACAGAATAGATTTATCTGTGCATCTGACATTTTGCGCATGTAGTCTGTAGTCTTTGGTTTGCGCTAGCGAGTAGCGAGTACCGTCTGTGTTTTTGAGATTGAGATTGAATAATTATTGAATTGTTTTGAAAAGTAGAACTTGTTTGTATTTTGTGAACTTTTTTTGTGAGTAATTCATTGTGCAAATATGTCGAGTCGGTCGACCGATTGACATCGTCAGTCACCCGGCAAAACCGGCGATGTATCAATAGTCCATTTTTGATACCCAGAAACCTACCCACATATCATTAGAACAAGCGTCTACTCCTATGATTAACTTGTTACAGTCTTGGATAACTCCTACACAGGTAAGCAGATCTTATTTTACTCTTTGAATATATAGGTACTTATGAATGTCAGGCACCTATTTCCTGACTAATCTTTTAATGAATGTACCAGCTTACAAAACATTATTTTTATAGAATGAATGAAAACATTTTTGGACTCGCACAGGAAATATCCAACAAATAAATAACAAAAAAAAAAACGAACCTTTTTGAGGCCAAAAAACGCTTTAATCTTAATCACTTGTAGGTGTAATTTCTTTGAATATGTTACAGAAGATAGATAACGTCATAAAGGGTAAAAGCACACTTTTTCACTCATGGTTTTAATTGCAGATATCTTCACAATGTGTGCTTTGTACAGAGTGTTTGAGACTGCTTCAAGATCGAGCAAACACAATCAGTGAAGGAAGTTTATCTTTGCCTGCTTTTGGTCATAGAAAATTATGTTGTTCTTATGGCAATTCTATTCTACGTGCAACTAGACCATATCCTGTAACTCTGTCAGACAAGATCGACAAGAGAGAAACATTTTAGTTAGAAATATTCCGCTCTATTTGGTAAATATTTTTATTTATGTTGCAACATAAAAATGAAGCCTAATTATTATCTATTTTGACACAATTACTGCCTGATCATTATCATGTATTCCTAGTTACATCACATTACAGTAATACTTTTATCAAGTCTATTACCCATTGTGAAATGTTTTGTATTACATGTATAATCATGTTATTTTTATAGATATCAAGATTGGAAAGAGTATGTGCTGCTTGCTGGAGGTCAGCTACAAGAGAAGTTCAACGTCGTGATGTGCACAACTCCAATCGCCCAGGTCTGCCAGATGCTGGACCATGTGGAGATCTCCAATATTCCTAAGCCATAATTCACGTTTAGATGGCTTACTATGATTGACAACAACATATTTAAAACGGTTAGCTCTTGAGACCTACCATAAAACAGGCTAGATCTTATTATGGGGAACACATCCGTCGGACTGGTATTTATTCAGTTGAGGTGAATATTTCTATTGATGATGATGTACCTTGGATTTTAGGGCTTAATAATTACCTCTTAAGAGGTAGGATTAATTCGAGACATGTCAACAGTCGTACTTATCACATGTATTTATTGATTAGCAGAGATGATGCTGTGGCTAACACATTAGAAACCATAGTAGGTTATTGCTGCAGTCGCCTCGTCGGTAAGCGAACAGTGGGCTGCTGTGCTCATGTTATGACGATAGTATAGTATTTGAGCTGGGGACGGTATAATGACATAACTTCGCCAGCAACGGATTTAGATGATTTTCAGGAGTATGATGTATGATTTATGTAACAGTTTTTGACTTTGATCCCTATTAAAAACCCAAATGAACTTGTTTGTTTCATTTTTCTATCACTTAGGTACCTATCAATCTGACTGGTCACCCTAATTTATGATAATGTATTATTGGTATTGGTGAGTAGTGGTGGCCCAGTGGTAGCAGCGGCCCAGTGGTAGCGGCCGCGACTTACGAGTAGTATGTCGTGAGTTCAAACCCAAACAGGCGCTATACTTTGTGTTAATTATATCATCACCACAGCTCGCAAAACGGTGAACGAAAACATCATGAGACCAAAAAATTGACCAAAAAATTGAAGCCATGTCACATCTACCAACCCGCACTGGGCCCGCGTGGTGGATTACGGCTCCCTCTCACTGAGAGGAGGCCTGTGTCCCAACAGTGGGAACATTATAGGCTGCTGTTTTTTTATTAGATTTACGACTGCGCAGCCATTGTAGCCAACTTCAGGGCGGCCAAGAAGTTTGGCAAGAATTATACCCACGTTACCGGTTCACACTGTTGATAATATAAGGGTCGGTCAAATCACCGAGTGTCACATGTGCCTGGCTGGAGGCTATGGTTTAGTCTCCACCGGGAAGACTGCTTAAGCAGATAGTGACTTGTATCCAGTAGGTAACTCTGAGACTCAACGTATTAAAGAAAAACGAGTTTCAGTCACGAACCCTGTGGCGGGGCTAGACGTTGCTATAACTCATAAATCTTCCTAACTTATATAATACACGTAGTATTACGCTGTTTTTAGAACAATAATATTCGTCCGTGTATAACGTGTCTAAGTAGATATAAAAAAAGTCGTTGGCAGCGTCGACCCAAACAGACCTAGTTTTTAGGTTATTTTGATTTTACAAAATAACTCTGAAACCCGGGTTTATTTTTCAAAAAGAACTTTTGTAGGAGTTAATATGATCAATGTAGTATATAAAAAACAAAGTTTGATTTTGATGCAACATGGTACGGGATTCCATACATCCTTGAGCATTGTCCTTTGCATTAAGTATTTGCGCGACAAATAAACGAATAACGCGATTAGATTAGTGCGGGGTATCTACCATAACTAAAAAGTTAAAAATAAAAACTTTTAACAAAAAAAAAACAACCGACTTCCTAAAAAAAACACTACAAAGTCAAAAATAACTTTAATTTCAGAAGTCGGCGTCTTAGGCTCTGTATTTAAGGTTTTTGCCACCGACTTCCGAAATTAAAGTTATTTTTGACATTGTAGTGTTTTTCGTCACCAGCTTTCAAATAAAAAAAGAATCATCAAAGTCGGTTCACCCAGTCAAAAGTTATGAGGTAACAAATATAAAAATATTTTGTTTTTAAATACAGTCGAATTGATAACCTCCCATTTTTTTTGAAGTCGGTTAAAAATAAAAATAGGCCCAAGTCACGGTTGAAGGCAAGAAAAATCGCAATAGAAATATGATAAGCAATTTTTTTATTTATTTAATCCTATTGACGCACTGGATTTTCAACTCTCGGCATTGAGCCGAGGGTTGAGAATCGAACTGAGTGCATATCAGCGCGTCGAAAATCAAACAGTTAGTTTTACTGTTCGATTTTAAACTATCGGCGCTAAGCAGTGCGTTGCTATCTGGGTGCCAAATTTCATCCAAATCTGTTCAGTAGTTTTGCGTGACAGAGTAACATACATCCATCCGACTGGCATGGCGACTGGCCTGTTAGTCTAGTGGTTAGTGACCCGGACTGCTAAGACTGAGGTCGTGGGTTCGATTCTCACCCAGCACAAATGTTTGTGTGATGAGCACAATCATTTGTTCTGTGCCTAGGTGTAATTTATCTATAATATGCAGGTATTATATTAAGAGCAGTGGTGGCCCAGTGGTAACGGCCGTGTCTTGCGAGGAGTAGGTCGTGAGTTCAAACCCAAGCAGGCGCATTACTTTGTGTAAATTATTTCATCGCCACTGCTCTCAAAACGGTGAAGGAAAACATCGTGAGGAAACCGGCATGTCTTAGAACCAAAAATTTGAAGACGTGACATCTACCAACCCGCACTGGGCCCGCGTGGTGGATTATGGCCCACTCCCTCTCACCGAGAGGAGGCCTGTGTCCCAGCAGTGGGAACATTATAGGCTGATGATGATGATGATGATGTATGTATTTAGAAATATATAAGTATGTTTATCAGTTGTCTGGTTATCATAGTACAGGCTCTGCCTAGTTTGGGATCAGACAACGATTTGTTGGTTGTCCAAAGATATATATTTATTTATATTTATCCATACTTCCATTCATCCATACTATTAAACTGTTGCATTCATAATATAAGTCCAGGTTATAAACTATCTGCGTGCTAAATTTCATCCAAATCCGTTCATTCGTTTTTGCGTGAAAGAGTAACAAATATCCATCCATACATCAATACTCACAAACTGTCGCATTTATAATATTAGTCCAACTATCTGCATGCCAAATTTCATTCAAATCCGTTTAGCAGTTTTTACGTGAAAGAGTAACAAACATCCATCCATACTCACAAACTTTCGCATTTATAATATTAGTAGGATACACTAGATACAATTAGCTGCTGTATACAAATGTTCCAACGAGGATTCAATCAAGAACTATGTAAAATAGTTTTAGAGATAAATAAATAAAAATATTTGTTCTTGTATTATATTTTCTTCTGTGGTTTCTAATACTGTGGATATACTGATGTCGCTACTCTATGACCTGTCTGTGCTACGCCCGCGCCGCTCGGACTTTTGGCGCGCTTACGTGTTCGACAAGAAGGACGCTTGGGAGGCGCCCCGCGGATTTCCCCGCACCTCACCCCCTTTTTTTTTTTTTTTTTTTTTTTCAGGATGGGAAATCATCAAATGACTTCTCCCGCTCTGGGCGGAGCGGGAGGGCGTGTCAGACTTTTACTGACTAAAACCCACCCGTGTTCCATCAGTTGCCCATGTGCCAGGGTCACGGTATCTCTCTCGAACAATCACGCGACCCCGGCAGGCATCGGTCCTAGTAGACCCCTACACTGCTGCTGACATCTCTTTGAGGCGCGCGTGGAACACTGCGCGCCGTCGACCCGAGCTTGGTCCTTACCGGGCGGCGAGCTACCCACTGCTCGCCACCCGCAAGCTCGCGCCTACGGTGGCCGGGAGTCCGCTATTGACTCCCGACGCCCGGGGCGTCTCCTCCTGCGGCGGCTAGGGACGTGAGGGCGCAGAGACTGCCACTCCCTCACGCGCCCCGCCTCCTCCTTCGCGAGCATTACTGCTTCGCAGAAGGAGGTGACGGCTTCCCATTCCCTCTCGCTCCGTACCATGGCTCGCACCAGGGCCGGACGCGAGAGGTCGCCGCCGCCGATCGCCTCCACGAGGGCACGGCGGTGCTCCGCCCAGGCAGGGCACACCTCCACCGTATGCTCCACCGTGTCCTCCAGACGGTCCTCGCAATGGAAACACCCGGACGTATCCTCCCGCTTTATCCTGAACAGGAACCCACCGAAGCACCCATGCCTGGTGAGAACCTGCGTCAGGCGGAAGGTGAGGACGCCGTGACGCCTCTCTATCCACTCCTCAAAGAGGGGACTTACCGCCGCAATTGTGGCGTGCCCAGCACTGGGTTGCGACAATCGTACCCGCCATGTCGCCATGAGATCACGCCGGAGCTCTGTCCGCCGTGCCGCGATTTGTCGCGGCAGCGGAGTTTCGCCCCGGGGTTTCGCCTCCTCGCGCCACTCCCACATGTGCGCGAGGACCTTTGCCTCCAGATCCCATGGCGGCACTCCGGCAAGGAGGCTCGCCGCCTCGCACGAGACCGTGCGGTATCCCCGGATTAACCGGATGGCCATGACCCTCTGGGCCGCAAACAACCGGCGCGCTGGGCGCAGCCTCAATGAGGGTGCCCACACCGGTGCCCCGTAGAGGGCCATGGACCGCACGATCCCCGTGTAGAGCCTCCGGCAGGAGGCGTTTGGACCCCCCAGATTGGGCAGGAGCCGCTTTAATGCAGCCCCAGCCCGCTCCAGTCTGGGAGCCAAACGTCGGAAATGCTCAACGAAGTTCCACCGGCTGTCGAGGACAAGTCCCAGGTACTTCATCGTCGACTCGACGCCGATGTGAACCCCTCCTACCGTGAGTTGAGAACCCGCAGGTGGCGCGTTCCGAGGACCATGAAAACCCATGGCCTCGGACTTGTGCAATGCCACCTCGAGTCCCAATTGCCGGATCCTATCGACGATTGTCGCAACCCCGCGTGTCATTAATTCGGCCGCCGCCTCGTACGACCTCCCCTGCGCAAGGACCAGCGTGTCGTCAGCGTAGCAAACCACGCTGACGCCGCTAGGGAGGTCGGCGCGCAGCACCCAGTCGTAACCGATGTCCCACAGATGCGGCCCCAGGACCGATCCCTGTGGGACACCGCACGACATCTCTCGCCGGTTCCACTCTCCCTGGTGACCGGGGTAGATAACGGCCCTATCCGTCAGATAGGCCTCGACCACGCGACAGAGGTAGGTCGGCATCCGGTGATACCGGAGTGCCTCCCTAATGCAACTCCAGGGTAGGGTGTTGAAGGCATTGGCGATGTCAAGAGACACCGCCAAGACGACCCCACCCCGGGCCACTGCATCCCCCGTCGTGAGGGCTCGCACGCGCATGATGGCGTCCACCGTTGAGCGCCCCTTGCGGAAGCCGTACTGGCCGTCCGACAAGTCCAGCCCCACTCGCACCAGCCACCCGACGAGGCGGTCTGCAATCACTCTTTCAAAGAGCTTGCCCACCTCGTCGAGCAGCACGATGGGCCGGTAAGCGGACGGAGAGTCCGCTGGGCGCCCAGGCTTCTTAATGAGGACCAGTTTCCCCGTCTTCCAACGAAGTGGGAACTGGCCCCTCTCCAAGCATGCGCTAAGGAGCCCCCTGAGTCGAGGCCCGAGAGCCTCTGAGGCCAGGACCCATGCTTTGCCAGGCAAGCCGTCGGGTCCTGGGGCGGTATTCTTGGCATTAAGCCTTCGTACCGCCACCCTCATCTCTACCTCGGTCACTTCTGGAGCACCGTCGTCGTCGTCAGTGGTGTGGTCCGCATCGGGCACCGCAGTAGGCGGAGCCATGGGTGGGGGGCTATGTTCCCCTCGAGAAGGGAACAGAGCGCTCACCACGCCCTCCACGAGTTGGGGCCGGAGACTCTGAGTCAGCGGAGGAGCCCATGGGCGGAGTTTCTCCCGGACGGCCTTGTAGGGCCGTCCCCATGGGTCCCTGTTTAGAGTCTCCAGCGACTCCTTGCGGGCCAGTCCTCTGGCCCGCAGGATCTCCTCTTGGAGGGCGGTCTTCGCCGCTCTGTACCCCTCGTATAGCTCCGCCTGAATGGCTTCCGTATCCGGAGGTCGGATACGGAGCCTGCGGTGCCTGGTGTACCGGCGTCGTGCCGCAACGCACGCTTCGCGCAACGCCGTCAGCTGCGGCGACCACCAGTACACCTGGCGCCAAGCCCGTCCTGGCTGGACTCGGGGCATAGCCACGTCACAGATCTCGGACATGGCCTCCCGGAACCACTCGGCCTCGTCGTTGGTGTCAGCAGGCCTGTCCGGTGGTGACACCCAGGCCTGCACGATCGAGGCTTCCAGGAGAAGCTCCCGGTCCAGCTTCTTCAGCGCCCACCGCGGACCACTCGGGGTCTGCCGGATCGGCGCGCTCGAGGTCTGGGCGGAGACGTCAAATCGGATGTACCGATGGTCGGAATACGTCTCCACCCCCTCCATGACGCGCCAATCAATAACCTGCGGTGACAGAGCGGGGCTGGCGAACGAAATGTCCACCACTGAGTCGCCCCGCATCCGTACACATGTAGGTACAGAACCCCGATTTAGGACGACCAGGCCTGTCTCCAGAGCCCAGTCCTCCACCATCCTGCCCCGTGTGTCCGTATATCGGGAACCCCAAGCCAAATTCTTGGCGTTGAAGTCCCCGAGAACGAGCACGGGAAGGGGACGGAACCCGACGACGACGACTCTCAACTCCGCAAGGGAGTTGTGGAACTCGGCGAGAGTTCGGCTCGGGGAGAAGTATACTCCCACAACTACAATCTCCCCGAACCGTGCTGCTACGCAACCCCGTCCCCTCTTGACGGCCTCGAGGGTCGGGGTTCCGGCGGCGGCCGACGAAATGAGGGTCACTGAGCCGCTCAGGTCCTCCACCCAGTCATCCCTGGGCGGGACAAAGTACGGCTCAGCGACCACGGCGATGTTAATCGACCACTGCGCCATGCTCTGGAGCAAAAGATCCTGAGCAGAGGCGCAGTGGTTGATGTTCGCCTGGAGGAGGCGCAATGGAGAACCTATTATTGGCACTCCATTTCAGCCCCCTCCTGAGCCCCCTGTGAGGGCCCTGCCGTGGCGGTGCCGGCCACGACAGCAGTGGTCGAGGCGGCAGCGGCGACAGTGGTGACAGCGGTGGTGGAGGGCTTTCCCTTGCCTCCGGCCTTGGCGGCTGCAGCGCAGGCCTTACTCCCAGCCCGGTGCTCGGTCGGCTTGCCAACCGCCGCACATGCATAGCAGTGCGGCGTGGCATTGCACGAGCCGGCCTTGTGACCGGGCTGACCGCAGCGGAAACAGTGACCGCTGCGGTCCACCTCTGAGGTGCAACTCACGAACACGTGGTTGCCCATCTGGCATCGGAAGCACCTCAGAGGTCTGGGCTCCAACAGTTTCACCTGCGCTGAGACCCAGCCCACCAGCAGCCTTCGGCCCTCCGCGGTGATTTTTTGGGCCGCCGACACGGGGCAGCTGACCGTTACGGTCCGCATCCCCGTGCTGTCAGGACGGATGGTACCTGCCCTGACCTGATCGGCCGAGCACCCCCCCGTCCTAACAACGGCGGCTATCACCTCCGCCTCCGTCACGCAGTCGTCCAGGCCCAGGATGCGCATGTCAGCGCACTTGGTGGGCCTGGAGACTCGGGCCTCGTCCGCGTCTAAGGACGCCCTAAGCCTATCGGCCAGAGCGTCGGCAGTCGGGCCACTCGCCGCACCGGGGACCTCCAGCATCCGGGCTCCAGTCAAAGTGACCTTCACCCGGAGACCGTTGGAGATGCCGATCTCCTGGAGGTCCACTGCCGCCCTAGCCTTGGAGAGCAGGTCGCGATAGGTCACGCCCTTCTTTTCCGCTTCCGGCTGTAGCGTGATCACTACAGCTGCGGACTTCGGGGCGCGAAGCCTAGCCGCGACGCTGCTCCTCTTGCGCCGCTGCTGCCTCCTCTTGTTTCGGGCCTTCCTTGCGGCCTTGCCCGCCTTCTTTTTCTCCCCGACCACTTGCCATTCGGCGGTGGCAGGAGGAGATCTAGCAGGTGCGGGTGGCTCTCTCACCTCTGTCGCTGGGGTCCTCGCGGGGGCCTGCTTGGGCCGGCCTTTTGTCTGCCCCGACCCTTTGGCTGGAGCAGCCGCGGAGGCGGCATACGATGCCGCCTTTGGCTGGCCCGAGGCTTCCTTCGGCTGGGCCGAGGCTGCCTTCGGCTGGCCCGAGGCCGCTTTCGGCTGACCCGAGGACGCCCTAGGCTGGCCCGAAACCGGCCGGCTTGCCGCCAGCGGGGGGCGCAGAACAACGGCCTCCAGTGCAGAAAATCTGCTCTGGAAGGCAGCGAGCTCCCGCCGCACCAGGGCCAGCACCTGGGCCTCGGCAGGCGGGGGCGCGCCCTGCCCATGCCGCGCTTCCCCCTGCGACGCCACCTGGGGGCCGGCTCCTCGGAGCCCAGCAAGGTCCGCCCGGAGCTCCGCGTTCTCCTTTCGCAGGAGCTCCATGGCGGCAGTCATGCGGGCGACCTCCGCCCGCAGTTCTGCCACTCCATCCACTGGAGGCCCGGAGCGAATGGCCTTCGCGGCCGCCACAATGGCCTTCGTGGCTGCAGATATGGCCTTATCCTTGGAGGTCTGAAGCCTCTTCAAGGTGGCCCTCTTGATAGCCGCAGCCACGACCTCCGCGAACCTGCCCATTTGCTCCGAGCCACTGGCAGCATCCGACTCACCACCGGAGGACTCTGAGGGGGCCCTACTACTAGCCCCTCCAGAGGGATGCCCCTCCGTGGTGAGTCTCTCCCCTCCCGGAGTTAGCTCGGCTGAGCCTACTCGGCTCGACTCGCCGGCCTCCTTGGTGGGGAGTCCTCGGCCGGTGCCCCTCTCCTGGAGCCCACCTCGCCGTGATATTTTCCGGCGGGCCGAGCTCAGCCCGCCGTCAGAGGAGGACTCCTGCCCTGCCCCCGATTTAGGGCGCTTCTGGGAGACCTTACGGTTCCCACCAGCAGCACCCGCCACACTTCGCTCCGGGCTCGTACGCGAGCCCTTCGCGCTCGACGCGGCGTCGGACTCCGACCCCGCATCGCACCCTTCCACTTCTTTTGGTTTTTTGTTTTTTAAAAAAAATTCCATGCTAGTTCCCACGAGTATATAACTTTGTGTCTCAAAAATTCAGTGGTTCGCACTAGTGACTAATTAAGCTACCCATTAGTCAAGCTGTCAACCTCCCTCACGGTGCGCCGCCGCTTGGAGGTTTGGGGTGATTTTTTATAGAGGTTTTCTACCTCGCGGCCCGGGCGATTAAGCCAAGACCCTCGACCCCCGTCAAAAGTCAGAGACATGACCGTGACGATCTTCGGGGCTACGAGACTAACGGTGGCAGAAGGGGTACATTCCTTCTTGCCTGCCCGGCGGCAGGTTAGTGCACACCGAGCCCGCTCTAACTCCACCGCTGTGCGCCTCTGCTAAGATCAGAGGGACACACGGTGGAGCGTTCCTCCGACAGGACATTCGCATACGGGCAAAACTCCCCTTAGGCACAAAGTACCCAATGGGGAGTATTTGCCCGCACCCCAGGGTGCACCGTCCCGGAGATTGGCCTTCCACCCGGACGTATCCATAAGGGAACTCCAACCCCCGGGCACACGAGGAGGTTTCCTGTCCAAGCACCCCCACCTCACCCCCTCAAATCTGTATGAGTGTCGAATCACCTAGCCTTAATCCGTCCTTAAATCCCAACCTCACAAAACTAGTTACTCTTCTTATTCCTTCTCTGTCCATGCTGTAAGATTGTGGAACTCACTTCCGCCTAGCATTCGTGATGTATTTCCCCGTTCAAATCTTGAGTAAAAGAGCATTACTTTTCCTCTTAACTGTGTGTATTTATATTGTTAGGAGCTGGGGTTCGGGATAAATTAATTAAAACCAATATTACCGACACATACAAAACAGTTTAATGAAATACATTACACACATATACCGCAATAATCAAAACGTCAAACAGAATCACTTCTCTTGCTTGTACTGTATCACTTGAATCGCATTCGATCGCATTAATAACCGAACTGCCCCTCGATCCGCCAATCCGCTATTTATAAACCGAGCAGAGCATTTGGGAACAATCGCGACACTGCCACAGTTCACAAGCAGCGTAGAAGCTTCCAGATATAAGTAGAAAAATCGCTAACCGCTAGAACTGCTATTCGATAATAGATGGCAGTAGCGTCTAGGTACAATTGTTCGTGTAGTACTTGCTAGTTGATAACAGATGGCGTTGGCGTACGTTTCTAGTCTTTTCGATCTACGTAACACTGTCCCCCTCCTGAGATGGAGTTAGCGTAATGTTTCTAGACTTTACGATCTACGTAACAATATATATGTATTTATGTTTATTTATATATTTAAGAATTATGTATTTATTTAAGAATATGTTAATTTCTTACAATATATGTGTAAGTATATTTTAGTTTAAGACTTCACATATTTCTATTTTCTGTTCTTGGTCTCATACACTATTGTCTACATTTCTTTTTCATTTCTCATTTCGCAGGTCTGCTGGAAGAAATGTCTTAATTTGATTATGTCGTATCACTATACTTTACTGTGTGTAAGTACATAAATTGTTAAATAAAAAAATAATGTTTCCTGACTGATTTTAATCAACTTTTTTTTAACTTATTGAAACAATTAAGATTATTTTCTCCTCCGGATCTTAGGGCATTGACATCATACATAACCACGCGTAACATCACACATCAGTCGAATGTGCACTATAAATTAATTTTACATTATTTGTTCAACTAAAACTGTTTACACGTCGGAGATTTAGTGGTTCTTGACTTGACACGTGTGTGTAGCAGACTGCCAAATAAACAACTGTTGTTTTTCGGGTTCCGAGACACGTTGCTGTTCTCCTGAACAATTAGTTCAAGATTATTGTTTCCACCGAAACGTGAGGTTGCAAGGATTATTTGTGATGGTATTATTATTTTCCTGCCCTTACCCCAATTCATTTGGGGTCGGCCCAACATCTCTTTTTTTTTCTATACTTCTCTATTAGTCTTCATCTCGGTAGTTACCACCTTTCTAATCATAACAGCATTCATTCAGTCCATCCATATTTTCCTTGGTGTTCCCATACTCTAGCCCACCATATTAACGCTCAAAAATATTTATTTTATTATATTATATTTGTTTTATCTATATCTATACTTATAATAAAACTGTAGCGAGGTCAATTCTGTACATTGAAAATATATTCAAAATTAATATTGGAGGATGAATGGTGATCGATACTGATGCCAAAAATGCAATCAGTAAATTTTTTGTCTGTCTGTCTGTCTGTATGTGCACGCATGGGTTAAAAACTACTGAAGGGATTTTAACCAAACTTGGTAAAATTGTAGTCCATACTCCTGGGCAGGTTATAGGTTATATAACATAACGCTAAGACACATAGGAGCCGAGCAGTGACGATAAATTTGAAGTAAGTCGGATGAAAATGCGCTTTCGAGCTAAAAAAAAATTACCTGGATAGGCTACTTTTTATCCCGGTAGTACGTTCACGCGGGATATTTTCCGACCTCCACGTGGGCGAAGCCGCTGGCAAAAGCTAATAATATTATATTATTCCCCATTTCTTCCCGAGGGTGTCGTTAGCGGCGACTACGGGACTTACTAGAGAATGGGCAGCAGCGTTTTCTATGCATTTGACCACCATACTGCGATCGCCTATCCGCCTGCCAAGCGTGGCGATTATGGCAAAGCTCCCCAAATTGGGGAAGGTCATGTCCAGCAGTGGACGTATTACGGCTGAAATGATGATAATGATGATGATTATATTTTTGGAATATGAAGTAAATAAACTGCAAAAAAGAATGTTGAGTAATTTATAAATATGGATAAAGCACCTACTCACACTACATACTCTCTGTATTTGATGAGAATTGTAATTAGTTGAGCAAAAAAGTAAAATTAGGTTGTGAGTTCAAACCCAAGCAGGCGCATTACTTTGTGTAAATTATTTCATCGCCACTGCTCTCAAAACGGTGAAGGAAAACATCGTGAGGAAACCGGCATGTCTTAGAACCAAATATTCGAAGACATGTGACATCTACCAACCCGCCAGTGCGGCCAGTGGCCTGCGTGGTAGATTATGGCCCACTCACCGAGAGGAGGCCTGTGTCCCAGCAGTGGGAACATTATAGGCTGATGATGATGATGATGAACAAAAAATATACAGTATTTATGTAAATGAATGAAGAACTCTATAACGCTTTACCTGAAGTAATCAGGGAATAGAAATCACTTCCAACTTTTAAAAGGCTATTAAAGCAGCACCTGAAAGATGTATACATTGTAAGTTTTTACCGTTTTTATATCTTAATTTTAGTTTATTACCAAGCGACACCGTCGCTTATCTTCATTATTATGTTTTCCTCATAGAAGTGAATATTTGTATTCTTTTTGAATGAAATAAATTTCTTATTCGATTTCCGTGTGGAAATCGAAGTAACTACACTATTTTTGCCATTGATTGCGATGCGGACGAGTTTTTTCATACCCTTTTTGTGATTCATTTATCTATGTTTTTATATACTTGTACATATTATTATTAATATTATTTTATATCTGTTAGCCTATAGCACAAGTAAATATTATACAGTAGACAAAAAACCAAGTAATAGTAACTATATGAAAGTACATACATCTCTAAACATATATAAATATTTAAGCTACAGAGCCAGAAAGATAAATTGTACCGAGAGCACCGGTATCACTTCTATGAACCTTGGCATTCAGAAATGGAGCAAATGTAGCGAATAATGTACGAGTATGTTTCGTGAAGCTTTAAGTAAATCTGGAGGAACAATGTTTTGCGTGCTATGTATTCGAATGCATTCTTAACATATTGGGGATATTGGACGACAGCAGAGTTTAGGTTAATTTAATAATGCTTTATAAACTAAGCTTACCATAATTACATGACATAACATCACGCCTTGTTCTCCAGATGAGTCAGGCAGAAGTATACTTAGTTGATAGCGCGACCTGGCGAAATCACCATAGCGTCCCGGTGAGGTATAGCTTTAAGAGATGTGTCTTGGTGAATGATATAAGAAAAATAGTTAATTTTACCTACTGTAAAGCCACCATTTACTGGGTACGTCTTTCATTGTATTTCCTAGTTCAGGCAAATGAGCAAATATGCTCCTTTTTATAAATAAACGATTATATATATTGACTTGAGTGTGCCCTGGTGGCTGAGAGTATTTCACACTCACTCAAATGTCTCGCTGGTGGTGGCGTGTGTTTTGGATCATTAAGTTCCCTTCAAAATGGTTGAGCTGAATGGTACTGATCCATACGTCTACGAAACTGCTCATCTCTTAACTGCCAAGGCTTATTTTAAATGCTGAACTGTTTTTTATTTTTTATTACGGTCTCTTTTACTTTGCAAGTCTTTTCACATCGTTCTCACATGCATAATTCTTTATAGCAATATATTGATTTTAAAAGAGTGTCCGTGGACTTTATTGCTTTTCTTCTCAATAGGAACCTACTACGCGTTGTAACGGGTAACTCGCTTCATCTTTCTGGCTGACCCTCCCCTTTTTTTTTGGATGGGAAATCATCAATTGACGTCTCCCGCTCTAGGGTGGAGCGGAAGGGAGTGTCAGACTTTTACTGAACCCACCCGTGTTCCTTCAGTTGCCCATATGCCAGGGGCACGGTAACTCTTTCGAACGAATCTCGTGACCCTGACAGCTGACCAACCCCTTGACATTTCAAAATGGCCTGTAGTTGATTTGTTGGCATAACGCAAACACTGAAACGCAAATACTAAATTGAACAATTGCTTCGAACTGAAATAAATAATACAGGATGCAGGTTCTCACGTTCAATAAACAGGTTTTCAAAGGCAATGATTACAAATTGCACCGATTATATTGATGGCACATTATGGTGGCCTGGTGACCTTGCTCAATTTATGGCAATTACTTCGCCAGGATTACTGTGGTTTACTAAAAATTATACAGATTATACATGACGATTCTAGAATAGATCAAACGACGAAAAATATATGTAGAATTTTATATCATCTTGTTGGTGATGTTCTTTGTAGGCTGATTGCCCAATGATGGTCAAGTTATCCTGTCACCCGCAGTATTTCGTTTAATAGAAGGCTGTTGAAAAATAAAACTATGCATAAAACCTTCGTCTCCTTACAGGATCGATGGTACAAAGATAAATGTTCTTAAATTCTGACAGGAATCGCACAACGTCTATGTCTAGAAGCATGCAATTTTGCACTAGAGTTCCTTTGTAAGGAAGGAAGAATATCTGAAGAATTACCAGTTTTCCGCAGATGGGAAATTTCGTCGAGTACACAGGACTTGTTATGCAAATAATTATCCATTTTCCCTACAACATAATCTCTCGTTTGGAGTTTTTTTTTTTTGTTTGTACAAGCTAGTCTCTAGAACTACCAGTCAGTCATATTTTTGCAATTGACAGCCTAATTCTTGAAAAAGGTTAATTAAAAGCACTCTACGACTCTTAAGAGCCGAACAAAAAGAAAAAAGTCAGAATGGTTAGGTGAATATTTGACATTACCTACGCTAAGACCCTTAGGAGTCGAGAAAAAGAAAAAAGTCAGAAAGAACGCTAAGGCAAAACAAAGTAATAGCAGCGCGGGTGGGTGTGTTCCAATCTTCATGGTCTTCACATGTTGTAACCAAGATTATGTCTGGACTTTAAAAGAGACTGTGACCTCTGAGTTTGTTTCAGCCTTTCTTCTCAGAGTAGTCAGTAAGGAAACGCCGACCTCATCTAGTTTAAAAAATATTTAATTGACGTTTTAATTGTTTGTACAAACCTACTTACAGAAATAAAATCATTTATCATTTACGCGAACCAATCAAGAGCTTCAACGAGTAGGAATCCATAACAGGTATAAAGGCTTCAGGCATTAATTTTCCACTAACTACATACCTACATAATTCAGTAAATGTGTAGTACTGACTAGGTAGTTGCATTAATAAAACGAGTGTAATTTTGAGGACAAAAATATAAATAGCTAGTAAAAATTATCTTAAAATAGACATATCCACTTATCTGCAATCGTACATAAGTAATCGTCATTCACGCAGCCGCCGCAAACATTTTCTATTCGAGCCGAAAAATATGGAGAAAGATACAATATCATCTATAAACATTTAGAACCACGAGTCACATATTGAAAGACGTAATTGAGTATGTAAGAATGAAAACTAAAACGGAACAAAGAGTATGTGACAGGTAAACAGAACTCAAGTGGAAGATCCGTGAGAAATGAATTATCTCCGAAATTTATTCTCATTTTTTAACCGGTTTCAAACAGGAGGCTGTCAATTTGCCTGTATGTTTTTTTTTGTGTATATGTTCCGCCATATCTCTGGCAACTGTAGATCCATTTAGATAATTATGTTTATGTATGGCTATTTTATAGGTATGCCTCAGCATACCTAAAATAGCCATACGAATGTAAATTTGACTTTGCCTGAGTCGTTATTGCATTAACTTCGATGTTTAAATCGAATTTCTTTGACCTGATGATATTCGAATACTTCCTGTCACTGTTGTTTACATAGTAGAAGTGGGTACCGTAACCAAAAAGTGAATAAATCTATGTGCCTAGCCTTTTTCCCAACTATGTTAAGGTCGGCTTTCAGTCCAACCGAATGCAGTTTAACACCAGTATTTTGCATTGAGCGACTGCCTCATCTGATCTCCTCAACCCAGTTACTGGGCACACGATACCGCTTGACTCAGACTATTCGGCTTCTGACTACTCGCAACGACTATCAAAGATCAACGAATAACGGTACCAACGGCTTTCCCAGGTAGGGTCTTGATATGTAAAGAATGGTCACCCAGCCACGAACCGACCCATGCAACTGTTACTATTTAACCACTAGCAAACGAGATTAAACAATATTAGAATCTCTAATTTTGTAAAAAGCTGAAACGTTTTCAATCTCTGTTTCAAATCAATTGCTCACTCCTCATATATAAAGCGAAATGACCATATTCAGTCAAACGGTACATGACACTCAGTCACAATGACGAAAGTGCTACTAGCCATAGTTCTGACTGTGATCACATTCGCGCTAACGAAATCAGCTAATACGCAAATGAAAGATGCGAAGACGAAGGACGCCATGCCGACTACCACCATGGTTGACCAGGATAGCAGCATCGATAAGATAGATATTGATGTCATGGCTGTTATGAACTCCTGCAATGAAAGTTTCAGGATTGAGATGGGTAAGCTTCGTTAGTATTATTTTGATCAGTTTCAAAGTAGGCGTATGTCATTTAACTTTCAATCGTTTTATCTCCAGTTGCCATTGTTGCTTTTTGGAGTTTATTGAAGTTTACTCCTTAAGAATCGATTTTCATATATAAACCCGGGGTATGAAAATTTATAAGGAGTAAAATAATTTTAAAACATTCTCCATTTCGTTAAGTGACGTTATGCGTTATGTGTGTTTACTTATCGATATATTTTAAAAACGTTCGTAAGGAGTACTCGGAACTGACACACACAATTAATTTTTTTTCTTGTCTGACTTGTATACCTATAGTATTTGCTGGAGATTATAAATAAATCAATTATGTAACGTGGCCTTAACAAGACGTATGCGAACTTTCCTCTAAGCATGGTGACAATTAATTTTGGGTCGTCGCCGCCATAAATCTCTATCATAATTTCATACATCTATCGTTTCTTTCGGGTTGCCCATCTCACATTCCACACTCAATCTCAAGTTTTCCTTTACGTTTTTGAAATCATTTAAAAGCTTCTACTGGAACTAGATTTAATTCTATCAATACTCATCACTTTGCCTTTTCCCCACTATATTGGGGTCAGCTTGTCCACCAGTCTAACCGAATGCAGAATGCTAAATACCAATATTTAACATGGAGGGACTGCCTATCTGACATCCAAAACCCAGTTACTGTGTAACATGAAAGAAAGAAAAAAGAAAATACGTTTATTTGCGGCAAACATGACGCACAGAAAGACTAGAACATACAAGAAAAAAGAAAAAGCTGGGGGACAACATGCGTCTGATCCACATGATACCCTTGATGAGACTGATTGTCGGAATTTCAGGCTTCTGACATAACTACTCTCAAAGATGTATAGAATAGCTGGGACCAACGGCTTTACGTGATTTCGTAAGCATGGAGGGGACTCGGTATGAAAAGGATGGTCATTATACAAGGACCATTAATGTTATCAATACTAATGTATAATTGTCTATTACAGCCTACATACAAGCACTGAATGAAAGCGGCAGCTTTATAGATGAAACAGATAAAACGCCTAAGGTATGAGTAAAGGCATATTAAGACAAGTATATAGAATATAAAGTCCAATTTGGACCCCTATCAACTGCCCAATATCCGATCTTACGAAAACGATACTTGACCGTGATTGTTGAAGAAACACAGACAAACACAGACAAATACCTATGTCAAACACAGAGTACCATGAGTTTGCAGCTCACTGCTATCTTTGTTTTTTTTTTTCGTGTGCCTCAACGATTGGAATAGAATAGAATAGAATAGGTCTTTATTTGCTTAGAATGTAGATACATATATATAAGTTGTTAAATTAAATAATAGGATCCATGTACATTCTGCCTTAATCTAGCATGCAAATGTCTTACAAACAACAACCACAACAACTCCACACCCCAACCAACACCACATCTTCCACTCCTCAACTTCTCCTTTTTATTGTTATAGTTCTGATGAGTGAATTAGAGTTAGCTTCCGTATAATGTATTTTTCCACTTAGTGTATGTTAATGATGTTCTAATAATAGTAATAGCTTCCTGCCACTGTTATTTACTATGCAAGTGAAAGTATACGCTTTTTTTGGAGAAGGTACCACAGTAAAACATGTAAATAACTATAACTTTCGGGAGAAGATGGCAAAAAAACATAAATACAAACCCAAAGACACCGACGGACGGACCTACAAAATTCTATTTGAATTGTATAACAACTGACTGTGTCTTATTATTTTTCTTCTAGTGTTTCATCCGTTGCGTGTTTGAAAACGTAGGCATAGTATCAGAAGACGGTCTCCAGTTCAACCCGGCGCGTGCAGCCGTTATATTTGCCGGCGAACGGAACGGAAAGCCTATGGTTGATATTGGGGACATGACTGCCTTATGCGCTGCTGACCGACGTAAGTTTATTATACCCTAGTACCATGTCATGAACGTTCCCGTTGTGGCCCAGTGGTAACAGCCGCGACTTACGAATTGTAGAGTCATGGTCGTGGGTTCGAACCCAAGCAGGTACATTGTGTGGATTATTTTTCATCAAAACGGTGAAGGAAAACATCATAAGGAAACTGGCATCTCTTTGAACCAAAAAAAATCGAAAAAATTGATCTACTAACCCGCACTGGGCCCGCGTGGTGGATTATGGCCAAGCCCGTGTCCCAGCAGTGGCAACATTATTGGCTGATGATGGTGGCATGTTATTCTTGTTCATATGCTAGTAACATTATTGCGTTTTCAGAGGAAACGTGTCCCTGCGACAGATCTTACCAGTTCCTGAGATGTCTGATGTCGATGGAAATAGAGAAATATGAAAGGTCCTTAGTCTGATATATCTTCGCTGTTTATTTCGTTACCTGGTACTGTTGACACATATGCTAACCATGATTGTGAGAAATGTAGATTAATTTAGCCAAAATAAATTTTATTTATTGCAGAATCCGACTGTTAATTTGTACGTTTTACTAGCTTTTGTCCGCGACTTCGTCCGCGTAAATGTCGGGTATTGCGGACGCAGACGGAGTCTCGAAATAAAAAGTAGCCTAAAACCTTTCTTTGGGGTTCAAACTTACCCCATATCAAATTTTAACAAAATCGGTTCAATGGTTTAGTCGTGAAAGCGTTACAGACAAACAGAGTTACATTCGCATTTATAATATTAAGTATAAATTAAGCTTTCTTGAGTAAATCTCAAAAATATCATATCTTCTGAGTAACCAACATCTACTGAAAATATACAATTGATACACTTGACATAATAGTTGGCACGTGAAAGATGAAATAAAAATGGATCCTATATGTATTCATAATTAAGTAAAACACAAAAAATAATAATTAACGTTTTATTTCATATAAACGTAAGGACTAGAAACTTACATCTATCAGATCTTTGTGATTTAAATACAGTTAAGTGAAGACAAACTCTTAATTAATATGACTTAGCTCCGAACAGGTTCTGGAAGACTCCTCCCAGCCAGCCGGTCTGTGGCTCCCTGAAAATTAAGATCTAGGTATTAAAATAAGTAGATGCATCTGTGGAAAATAAGCTTGTTCAGATGTCTGAGGTACACATCTTGAAAAAGGTGGGACTTATAAGTGGAAATAGCCTTTCGGGTGGTAATTCCTATGATGACATATGTGTCTAAGACATAATGGTCTAATTATAATGGGAGAGGGCACTGACTCCGGGCATACATGTACACCTAGTTCAGCAGTTAGAGGCTACAAATAAGTACCAATTATGTCAATAAAGAATTATTTACTAATTAATTAATTAATAGGTATTACGTGCTGGTGTCCGCAAACGTTAAAACGCGTATTTTGCGTAGGTATGCCTTAAGTGGTTCGTTTCAATCGATTATGATCTTGAATATTTGCATCATAATCAGCCTAGCCTTTTCCCGACGTTGTAGGAATCGGCTTCCAGTCTTACCGCATGCTGCTAATTCACATGGAGTGACTGCCTATCTGACCTCCACAGCCCAGTTAGTGGGTAAGACGATACCCCTTGGTAGGACTTGATTGTCAGACTTCCGGCTTCTGACGACCTGTAACGACTGTCAAATTCACGAATGTAAGACGAGACCAACGGATTAACGTGCTTTCCGAGGCACGGAATGGTCTTGCATGTAAAGATGGTCACACCCAGCTACGAGCTGACCGCGGTAAGCGTAGTTTAACCTTACCTATCGACCCCGTCGATTAATTGCACTGGTCTGAATTTTTAAATCGTGTTTCCACTAGGCTACATTTGGCACGCAACATGTTGCGCAATATGTTGAATGTCACCGCAGAACTTTTCTTTATCAGCGTTGTCTGTCTACGCATCTACTACTACGTCAGTCGTCGACAACATGTCGCCAGAGGAACTGGTGTTGAAATTCAGAGGCAGTGGTTATAATTTTATCGAGAAATGTATCAAAATCATTGTTGCGGGTTACGTCTCCACTCAACAACATTTGATGCTCAACTAACGATGCTCTCTAAACAAACAACAAGCCGCGCGTCATGTTGCGCGCCAGCTGACAACGTCGCGCGCTGTTATGCAACGTTGCCGTACATGACTGTCACGTGTTGCGCGTCAATTGTTGCCTAGTGGATACTAGGCTTTAAGTTTTGATATTTAATAAAAAACTAGGGATTTGGAGAAGGACCATTTCTACTTTACAAAAAAATATAAGTGACCACTCACTCTTTCTTGCAGTTGTACATGAGGTTGACCTTCTTCACATCACCACGACTCAGTCCTTCTCTCTGCCCAAGTTTCACACCTCCAACCTGAAATAGTCGATAAAAAAAGTTTAAAACAGGATATTATACTGAACATGTTCTACCTCTTGTTGATTTGCTTCAGAAATCAATATAACACATTTTGGGTTACAATTTATTTATTTAGGTTAGCCATCCCTACTATCATTTTAAATGTAAAAATTAGTGTGTTTAGATGTTTGGATGTTTGTTACTCAATCACACAAAAACAGCTGTACGGATTTGGATGAAATTTGGGAAACAGATATTTCATAAAATGGATTAACACATAGAATATTTCTATCTTGATAATTAATTCCCGTGGGATAATTTCCGACCTCCACGCGGGTCAAACGGTAAAAGCTAGTTTACAATCAATTCCTTAATATTATGTGAAATTTTAGGCTAACACCACATACCGCACACATGATTATTGATTCAACTTTTGTTATGAATGGATCATTCGATACGAAAATTCCTAATGTATGAGTCCTATTTAGTTCTTTTGATAAAAAAACAAAAAGTTTCTGATAGGTTAAATACCTTAGGTTCGACGGTCTTCTGTTGGTTCTTAGAGAAGGCGTACTCGGAGTAGTGCATTACGCTGTTGTAGTCGTAGGGAACTCTGAAGTCGTTCGTCTGCTTGGTGGTCGCCTTCCTGAAGTTGGTCTCGGTACCTGCACAAGATGGAGTCGACAAATCATTTCACAATGGCTCACACTGCGCTGACCAGCCTCAAGTGACAAAACCCAGAACCGGACTGCTGAAAAATCAGGCTCTAAAAAGTATGAAACAAGAAAATATTCTCATCTGGAAGTCATAGTATTTTTTTTAGTTCGTCACATCATGTTCTCAAGAGCTGCATTTAATTTAATGTGACATTACATCGTTTATATCTAGAAGACGAACAAGACGCTTCTAACGATACCTAATATGTCAAATAATGATAAGTAGTTTACAAGTAATGGGAGAACAGATGAACATACACACATGCCGGTCACAACCCCTTCTTGTTGCTTTGCCGTAGTCTGCTAAAAATAACGAGCCATGACATTGATGTTAGGGCCTTCAAACTATGTTAGGAGACAATTTCCAGCAATGGAAAGCAATTAGCAGTGTGTCAGCAAAAAAAAACCACCAGCTGTTGGCTGTTAATTTTTTTTTGTTTTTTTAATCTATGACGCAAATAAAAGAGGAGTCATCAAATTAAATTGGTCGTCATATCAACCATATTGGGAGCATTATAGATAAAAGCCGTTTTAGGCAAATCAATTGTCTTTCGACATACCTTAATATAAGAATGAGAATCAATTGCAAATGACATTGCCATTGACAAAAACACGAAATTCCATAGAAACTTTCATTCCCTATTTAACCCCAGGGGATGAATTTACAAAAATCCTTCCTGAGTTCATAACTTTGTTAGAAAAACATAAATTAAAAATTTAAAAAACCCCCGACACAAAAACCTAATTTCCCTTTAAAAAGTAAAAAATAATAAAAAATAACTCAATCTTAAAGTACCTAAGAATGTATTAATAATTCAAAAAAAATACGCCGCGTTGGGGGACCGCTTCAAACCTAACAATTTAATTACCAATAGTCTTATTACCTAACTAAGCAGTCAACGACGTCTGCACTCGCGGAGCGGTCCCCCAACCCGACGTTTTTTTTTTTAATTATTAGTACATTTTTAAGATTGAGTTATTTTTATTATTTTTTACTTTTTAAAGGGAAATTTGGTTTTTGTGTCGGGGGTTTTTTAAATTTTTAATAAAAAAAAAATATTTTGTACTTTTTATAGGTATATACTTAATATAATGTAGAATCAAACGAAGCTAAGAACACTTTCGATTAATTCATCAATATTATCTTTCAGTGCGCTTTCATTTGAGACCCCACTCGAGTATATTTGCTGACATTCGGTTACTCTTCCCCACTTTCCCCCCCACAACTTTTAAACGGCTCAACCGATTTTCATCAAACATGTCTAAGAAAACTTGCAAATAAGTCACCTTTAATACATATTTTTTTTATTGAAATCGCATCATCCGTTCGGGAGCTATGATGCCACAGACAGACAGACACGTCAAACTTTTAACACCCCTCTTTTTGCGTCGGGGGTTAAAAAGGGACTCTTGTGCAAAATTTTCTGCTACTTGTAGAGCTGCGACACTAATTTTTAAATGTCGCAGCATCATGAGATAGGAGCCTATTGGCCTAGTACAAGACTTTCTGTTTTATTTTTATTTTATAATACTTCTTTTGTGTGTTTAGTTTAGTTTGTTGATATTTCTGTGTGAGTCACAATAAACATTTTTTCTTTTTTTTTCTTTACAACAATGCAAAATGCAATGTTTCCCGGGCATACAGTTGAATGGCCAGTTGTCTTCACCGCGCTGTAGCCATTTGTGTTCTGTCCAGAATGTGTAAAAAGCGTCAATGATAATGATGATAATTACCAGTCTTACGCAATCTGTCAGTCGTAACTTTATTAATTTATTTAAATACTTTATGCACACAAATGTACAGAGGCGGACTTAATGCCATAGGCATTTTCTACCCGTCAACCTTTGGGTGATGCAGAGACATACAGCGGTAAGAGCAATAAATTTGATGATTAAATATTTTGAAATAGAAACCTATTTAAACTATAAATATAAATCTTACTCTATACCTGACTCTGGAGTTTTAATTACACTCTTCTCCAACCACTATATAAAGATCCCGACACTGGTAGAGTCAATGGTTTAGGAAGTCCGTTGTCTGTCAGTGATCGAATGAAACAACTTAAAATTCTAGTTAAGTAAAGAACTATTGAATTCCTCACCTGGTTTGATGTTGTTGTACCGCACCCACACAAAGTCGTCACGCTCAGGACGGCTCTGTTCGTGCATGAAGCCGACAGCATGCAGCAGCTCATGAAGGACGGTTCCTTTCTTGGACACACAGCCAGGAGTCTGCAGGTTCACCTCCTGACGACCACCTGTAGATAAAAGTAATTTAGAAAAGTGTTAGTTAATTGAAACCATATTATTTTAATAACGGCGCCTGAGAGCAGAAATCTCCACAGGAAGACTAGCATTTTTAACAAAATATACAATGTTTTACCTGCACATATTTTGTATACCGTTTCCGTGTGTCTGCTGAATCACCTGCTTTCGGATCCTACCCCTCAGAGAGACTCCAAGTATACATCGTTTATGCTTACAGTACACGCGTCGATGTTGCTGCTAGCTTGTATACAAACCTTACCTTGAACAAACTCTATAAGATTCATTGAAAAATAATAGGAAGAGTACCTAAGAGCAATTATCCGTATTTTACTTTACTAAACCTGTTCCAACATGCTGCGATCGCCAACCCACCGACCAAGCGTGACGATTATAGCCAACCCCCTAAATTGGGGAAGGCCTATTTCCAGCAGTGGACGTTTTTCGACTGAATTGATCATGATGATGATGAACACGTTCCGAATATAAAACTATCCCAACCTAAGAAAAACTATCCCTTATAATGGACTCTGGAACTGATCTCTACACTGTGTTGCCATTTTTAAATTTTTTTACTCACCAATTTTTCCAACACTGGACCAGCAGCCGGTGTTCTTGCTCTGGAGAGAGATATAGTCCTTCTGCCCGTTGTACGGGACGAAGCGTAGGCATGTCAGCCTGTGGTAGTCTGCTATCGCCTTCATTATGGTTTCACGTTCCGTAGAGCCTGATAAGAGATTCATCTTCTTAAGGTAAAAGTGCCAGGATAGCGTGAAATTCAATTTTTCTTCGGGGTCCTTGCAATTTGCAGTTCACTTTCAAGTCGTTTGTTGATTAAAATATGTTTCACGATCGTTACAAATACTGGATGACATTTTTTACCGTCTCGACCTTCATACGGTGTGTGTCATCGCAGGTGATTAAATGAGCGCGGGACGCGGGCTGACGGGGATCCGTGTGCGGCTTATGCGCCTGCGAAAGATCAATTTGGCCGCCTATCGGCCGGCTTCAAAGGGTAAAACCGCGCTACAAAATCATTGATACATGCCGCGCATTGAGTAGTGCGCGTATGATTTGAGTTTCGATAGATTTGAATTGATTTTTTTATTTTATTTTTTCCAAATTTCTGTTTTTGTTGTTCTAGTATGAAAATGTTACTTTAAATGTGTAGTATTTATTGCTAGATCAATTTCATTACATGTAATTCAAAAATAAAAATAATAAAAAATTCTATGCCAAAAGCATCTACTCCGTTCACCTATTACACCCATTTTTTTTTTCAAGACGTTTAAAAAAGTCACCTGGTATAATTTTATAGAATTATAATCGTTAAATCATCAATACAAGATTTCCATGAAATTGTCATTCGATGGGCTTGCAAGAAATTGTAAGAAAAATTGCATTTCACGGACTACCATAACGCACCCACCATCCAGGAATATATAAATAAATTACAGACTTTAAGTTAAAATCAATATATTATGTAATGAAAACTTGGCAAGTTAAAATTATTAATTTATCATCATCAGCATCTTTACCTGAAAACAGGCACTATTGAACTTAGGACTCACCAAGACCGTGACAATAATTAGTCAACTAGAAATGATCTATAAAGAAGTCAGACCTAAAAAAATAGTTACTTTATATAAATAGTACTTTGTGCCAATAGTTTCATCAGCACTGCTCTCAAAACGATGAAGTAAAACATCATGAGTAAATCGGCACATTCTAGAAAACAAAAATTCGACCCGCACTGGGCCCGCATGTTGTATTACGGCCCACTCAGCAGTAGCTTATTAACCATCTTCAAAAAAGGAGGAGGTTCTATGTTCCACTGTATATTTATTTTTTATGTATGATCACTGATACCTCCGGCAACTGTGAGTCTATTTCGAAAATTCTTTTTTTAATGAATAGGTTATGGTTCTGGGATAGTTCCATATAATGTTTACTGACTTTACTTGGGAAGGTTTTGCGTTAGCATCCATAATACTTATATAATCCACTTTGTTTAAAAAAACAGAAAACAAAAAATAAATACAGATCCAGAGACACCGACTCCGGGGTCGCGTGATCGTTCGAAAGAGATACCGTGACCCTGGCACATGGGCAACTGATGGAACACGGGTGGGTTTTAGTCAGTAAAAGTCTGACACGCCCTCCCGCTCCGCCCAGAGCAGGAGAAGTCATTTGATGATTTCCCACCCAAAAAAAAAAAAAGAGACACCGACTTCTGAAATTAAAGTAAGTTTACACTTCTTAGTGTTTTTTTGGAAGTGGTTGTTTTTTTTTTGCAAAAAAGTGTTTCATATATTTATAACCCATTTTGTAACCTACTACACCATTATGAGTTTAGGAAAAGTCTTAAAATACATACTGAAGTATCCGTCGATAGAATAGGGAATGTGTCCCTGTGGCCAGCGTAACACATCTTCCCTGACGCCGTTCCTCCCCTGCTGCGGTGGCATGAGGATATCTCCCTCAGCATAGTCCCCTACCTCCTCAGGGTTCATTAGGGATGACTCCGACCAACTCGCCAACGCATCGCCTGGAAGTTACAAAGCAATAAGAACAGCAAGATATTCTGGAGTGTTGGATGTGTGAAGTATGACCAACCTTTGCAGTAATTATTACATAACTTAAGTATATATCTCTCCCTTCCTCCCTATACCTACACTACACACACCACATACATTTACTCCCTACTCATAGCTCCCGCAATTACCTGCATGACTCACCCGTCAAGTTTAGAGATCAAATCAAATCAAAATATTTTTATTTCACCTAAACTGACATGGAAACTTATTAAACGTCAGAAAGGTAGGTGCACGGTTCCAAATTTTTTTATTCCTATGGCGAAGTGTCGGCAAGAAACTCCATGGTCACTCTTTTAAAAATAATTGGTTTTTACAATCGTTTCAAATTACAGTGTTAAAAGGTATGGGAGGACGGTTTACGCCTGTCAACAAGTACCAGGTATACTTAAGTAACTACCTCCTTTCGTAGTCTAAATCATTTAAATTTGGAATTGTCATGTATGTGATTGACCATGTAATTCTCCACGGAAGAGCTCTAATTTCCAAGATACAAGTTTTTGCCTAGTTTGGAATTCAGGAGTTCATATAGTTTTAGCCGTCTACTGACCCATATTATTTGTATCCTAGTTCTTAGGAATATTACTGTATTAGGCTATATTTTGTTGATCTCAAATAAACGTTATTGTTATTAAGTCAGTAACAAGCCGTATGACTAAATCCACCCAAATGACCATAATTGTTTTCGACTAGCTAAGGGTTGAGCATTGTTTACAACTGTTATAAGAAAAGTATAATAAAACAGTCAACTAAATGGGTCGATATGAGCCGGAACGCAGCAGTACCCGTTATCATTACTTCCTAACAAATATTTAAACTAGTGGTTACCCAGCAATCGAAATTGAACAGTTATTATATTATATTAAAAAAAAATACCTTTACAAACTTTAAATGAGCCAACATACTCCTCCATCCTCGTATTTTTCATAAAAGGGGTGAAAAGTTTTAGGTTCACGTATTAATATAAGTCATCTAAATGCGAAATTAAGTTGATTTGTTTATTACGCTTTCAAGCTAAAACAGCTAAACAGATTTGGATAAAATTTTGCACACAGATAGACCATGGCTACTTTTCATACTAAATTGCAGATGACGGTGGCGTCGCGGGCAACCGCTTTTGGATAATAAATATGTCTCTTTCTCATATTGTGTCATCTTTTTGAATGGTTAAATGATTTCAAACATCGATGATACCACTCAGCCAATTTCCTTACACACCGGAACCGGGGTAAGCATTAATGAAGATAAGAAAAGTTATCGAAAAGTTAAGCAACGTTGTAATATGGTACATAACACGATTAGGATATCATGAAGTCAAGGAAGTGGGCTGTCAACTTGGTGACATTTCGTTATTTTATCATGGTATAAGGATGACACGACCGCTGTCGTGTTTATCGTGTGAACATGACAGGCAATGGATCTCGACCTGAATCGATCTACATGTATTAATTATTCATTTTCGTTATTTTCTTCCCCACACTTACCTATTTTCCTTTCTTGTACGACATTTAGGTGTAACTGCTTTGTTCACCATTGATTGGTAAGTTGTTAAAACCTAATCGAAAGTTAATTGAAATGTATAACCTACATAGATATGCAAAATATTATCTAAATAAGATAATTCAGAAAAGTTGGTTTGGAAATATTGGATTCGGAAACGTTTTCAATAAACGGAAAAGTAGCCGCTGGCAAAAGCTGGTTAAAAAAATAAGGGTTTCGTATCGTATAGGATCGTACTACCCTTAAAAAAAATACCTTATGTGCTATTCCAGATTATAAACTATCTATATAGCAATAGTCATCCAAATCCGTTCAGCCGTTAATAAACATACAAATTTTCACATTTATAATAAAAGTAGGATCTATTTTGTAAGCGTTTTAAGCTATAATAATCATTATAAAATATTTTAGGTTGATTTAATACGTTTAAATGAACCTAAAATATGTTAGAATGATTCGATGATAATTTCTAAGTTGATCTTCATATTTTTAACCGACTTCAAAAAAAGGAGGAGGTTATCAATTCGTCTGTATTTTTTTTTTTTTATGTTTGTTACCTCATAACTTTTGACTGGGTGAACCGATTTTGATAATTCTTTTTTTATTTGAAAGCTGGTGGTTTCCGAATGGTCCCAATAATTTGGTTTCATTTGGACAGTGGGATCCATGTGAAAACCATATAAGTCTTAAATTTGCATTTAGTATTTGCGGCGACAAATTAACGAATAACGCGATTAGATTAGTGCGGGGTATCTACCATCACGAAAAAGCTAAAAATAAAAACTTTTTACATAAAAAAAAAACAACTGACTTCCTTAAAAAAACACTACAAAGTCAAAAATAACTTTAATTTCGGAAGTCGGTGGCAAAAAACCTTAAATACAGATCCTAAGACACCGACTTTCGAAATTAAAGTTATTTTTGACTTTGTAGTGTTTTTTTAAGGAAGTCGGTTGTTTTTTTTATATAAAAAGTTTTTTTTTATTAATAAAATTAAGCTTGATTAATCAATATAAAAATAATTGTTTAGGTTGGGTTAGAGTTGACTAAACAAACAAATAAAACAATTAAGCACCTAGATACCAGCCCACAGGACGTAGTATAAAGTTAATGATTTTAACACACCGGATAACGACCGTAATTACTACACTTAAATGCAAAGTGATGATAAAGGAAACTGTAATTAAATTACTTACTTACATAATTAAATTAGATAATAATTAAGTTACTATACCAGCTTTAATTGTGGACATTACAACGGTTTTTCGAATTGTCTTGAAGGAAAGTTTATGTTGAAAAGAAATGAAATGTTTATTTATGTTAGTAGGTCTTTTATGGCACTTTTACAAAAAAAACTAGATGGCACTGGCATTTCCTGGGAAGAAATGCCGAAACAAACTCAGAGGTCATGGTCCTGCCAGGGTCGCAGAATTGTTCGAAAGAGTTATCGTTACCCTGGCATAGGCAACTGAAAGAACATGGGTGGGTTTCAGTCAGTAAAAGTCTGACACGCCATTCCGCTGTACCCAATGCGAGAGAAGTCATTTGATGATTTCTCAAGCAAAAAAAAACAGTGGTCATGGTGTCCCCTAGTCCAAACTTCATGTTATTAAAATGTATTATTCCCTTTATTCATCTTAATAACCTTATAAATTATATTTTTAAATATTAGAATATAAAATAAAAAACATATAAGAAATAGTAGCCCACCGGTATCGGGAACAGGGTCCAAGCTACCGGCGGTCAGGGCTCCAGAGAGAGGAATCTCCTGACGATGCGAGCCGTGTCCAGAAGTACCGCTTTCTGAATCAAGCCCTTGACCCAGCTGCCTAACGAGAGCCTCCTTAGATGTTGGTCGAGGCTCTTGGCTATCAACCCATTGGCTGTTATTATACAATAATTTATATTAAAGAGCCATTGGAACTTTGAGCTGGCCTGTCCCAAAACACGGCATGTATGTATCAGTCGCCGTGTAGCTCAACCCTATATTTAGGAGCTCACCGACCTGACACAGGGCGCTACCAGATCTACAGGACATCTGTCTCATAGAATTAGATATTAGGACTTCTTTTGACATGTTAATTACAAATGCTCTTCATTACACATATTGAAATATTAGTTTCAAAACCTGAGGTGGAATTACGGTCCACCTCATTTGAAGTAACGTCATTTAATATTGACCCTATTAGCTAGGGCCAAATTAACTATAAAGTCCAGTAAGTAAGTCCCAATAGTCACTTCATTATAATAGAACAAACAGTACAATAAATTAAATTAAAAAGTGGAATGTGTTGTATAATGTAAGGTTGTTTTAATGATATTAATTTAATGAACCACTCACCACTCTCATTTTTCGGTAGTCCATAAGCTTCGGGCCCCAAACTTGACACATCTATAGTCTGACTTCCATCTATACTGTTATCTGCCGCGTCGTCATATAAAAAATCTATTAAATTATAATAACCCTCGCCTGCAGGCAATGCATTATTTCTACTTATTAAAACTACTAAAAAGATATAAATTATAGAATTCATTTTGACTGAAAAATGCTTATTTTAACTGAAAGCTATATGCTTATTTTATATTTATTATTTTTATTTAAAATAAAAAATCTTGTTTTAAGGAAAAGGACTAGGCGATCAGAAAACAGCAATAGGTATGTGAAGTAAATTGGTGTGGCGCGCGTTTTTATAAAGGTGTCGCGAAGACCTGTCATAGGGTAAACACAAACGGACAAAATGTCGACAAGGTTCGTTACTCCTTACTTCCTGATAAAGGATGTGAACGAAAATATGTAAACTAATCGATAAGAGCAGCCTTGAATGTTATTTGATTTACATTTCCTCTATTTGGGATGTTTTGGTTATGAAATTTTGTAATCTTCATCTGTTTCCTGATAATTGCAAATATTTTTTAAACTTTATCTCAAAAAGAAAATGTTAATGACTAATTTCGTAAGTATTTGTTTACATTTTATATTTGAAATGGTAGTGTTACAAATTGCATATGTATATTCTTAAAAGGCATATTTTACGAGTTCTATCAATTAAATAAAGATTTATTAAACCAGTTTTTATCTTTTATTGATGTACATAAAGAGTAATTCTGTCACAGCTTGGAATTTAATCATAATATATTATCTGTAACATCCGTTTCCGTTTCTTTGGAAAAAACAGTGTGGAAAACTACAACAAGGCAAACAAAGCGGACCCTTGTCATCTTCGCTTTTCATACATTTTCCTATGTTGTATGATAGCAAGGATGGTCTAGTACAGGCTGTATCTATGCTACATGTATCAAATGGCCGTATATATGTATTTTCTGATTAATATGCGAAATATGATGATGATCAGACCGCCCATTGTATGTTTTATACTTGTTATTTTTAATTATGTTACGAATTTTTTGGTGAAACCCACTAATATTATAAATATGAAAGTTTCCATGTTTGTTACTCGATCATGCTAAAACGGCCGAAAGGATTGAGATAAAATTTGGCATACACATAGTTTATAACCTGGGTGTTAATCCAGATTATTATTTAGAAAAAAAAAACTTACTCTATGTGCTAAGATAGAATACGTTTTTAACTGCTTCAGTTTGGCAGAGGATATATTTTGTAAAAAGAAACGTATCTCTGTGCCTAAACACTTTTTATTTTATTTTTTATTTCGGTTTAGTACGTTCCCCTGGGATAATTTCTGAATTCCACGCGAGCGAAGCCTTCGGTAACAGCTATTAATCACGTAAGTCACTGCGCAGCTGACAAAATATATTTTTGGGAATTCTTATGAACGTGCTCTTCGACTAGGATGACGACGAATTATGTCCAGTCGGATGTCCACCGTCGGTCGTTCAAGGACCGATATGGCCTCCCTCACTTCCTTCTGTGCTTAACCGATGGTTTCTCTCAAAACAGTAGCCCATGAAACTTGGGAGGTGCCTGTCTTCTTTGTACTGTAAAATTCCTGACTATAAAGAGCTGTAAAAATAATAATAATAATTGTGCCGATAGTCGTCACAGCCAATGGCTTGATACTCAAGAGTCTCGACCAACATCTGAAAAGGCTCTCGTTGGGCAGCTGGGTCAAGGGCTTGATTCAGAAAGCGGTACTTCTGGACACGGCTCGCATTGTTAGGAGGTTCCTCTCTCTGGAGCCCTGACCGCCGGTAGCTTGGACCCTGTTCCCGATACCGGTGGGCTACTATTTTTTATATTTTTGAATGTTTTTTTTAAACTAATATTTAAAAATATAATTTATAAGAATGTTTAAATGGAATAAAGGAGATAATAATAAATAAATACCAGAAGCTGTGTAGCTGAACTTTACCAAAGCTCGTTAACCAGTCAATTACCGTAATTACAGATACAATTAAAAAACGATTGTGTCTATACCATATGTGGTATCTCAGGGACTTAGAGGTTAATATGGCCCGGCTACTTGCAACAATTCACAGCAAAATGGCGATCGGCTGGATTTTTTTATTTTTTTGGATGGGAAATCATCAAATGACTTTTCCCGCTCTGGGCGAAGCGGGAGGGCGTGTCAGACTTTTACTGACTAAAACCCACCCGTGTTCCATCAGTTGCCCATGTGCCAGGGTCACGGTATCTCTTCCGAACAATCACGCGACCCCGGCGTCGGCTTATTTCATAATTTGACAAATGAGGTACCTACAGTATCGTCGGAAGCATCTTGATCGAAAGCCGTATTCGTCTGCCACCTACCCTCAGAAAATAATATTACACTAGCAAGCGATCATAAGCTTCAGAGCAAAGTGCCAGACACTAGGCTATGGAGGGCACGACAGTGTTTTGTATAAAATTTTGCTTCGCCACTTCCACGGCATTGTCTCTCGCAGCGCAGAGGTCGTTATGGTTGCCTTTTTTATGACAGAGAGAGCAGGATGCGATATGGGAACTAGCTTGGGAAGTATCTTACTGCCTTACATGCGTACGTATTCATGTATGATGAACATCTCATCATCTGCCCAGACTTTTCCCAAAGGGTTGGCTTTCAGTCTAACTGGATGCGGAGGATTACCAGTATTTTACATGGAGTGACTGCCTGTCAAAAGATCAATTCTCGTAATTAAAAACGTTTAAAATTTTGTACAAGTCTCATCTCGACGACAATCAATCTCGAGATATTTTTGACAGAGATCAAAATGTGAACGTTCTTAAAATAACGAGAATTTCCCCTCTGACTTCCAGTTATTGAGTAAAACGATACCACTTGGAAAGGACTGGTTGTCAGACTTTCGGGCTTCTGATGATCCGGAACGTTACAGGCGGGACCAAAGAGTTAATTTGCTTTTCGAGGGGTCTCGGTATGAAAAGATGGTCACCTAATCACGGGCCAACAGCGGCCAGCCGTGCTTAACTTGATCGATCGATCCGTAAGGCTGTTATTACTTATAACAGCCTCACGCACTAGCCACGTCTATAATATACTTAACATGACTGGTCTCACGATCCTGGTAAGGTTACCAGCACGGAAAGTTTCGAACATCTCTACCTAATGAGTCAGTTTCCCACGCCGACCTCTTGCATTACAAGAAACTAACCAATTACGAATAATTCCGATCAGAATACAGCATCTGCCTTGACTTAACTCTTGTTCTGACCTTGAGAGAGATGTGATTGCGTCAGAATAGCAAATGTGTCACATTGTGATGCCCAACTCAGTTCGTTGACACGCAAGGTCTCACTATCTGCAAGTAAACGGAAGGATTTCTCGTTGATAGGAACAACCTCCACTGTATAATGTACTCAGGAAACATTATCGTTTCCATAAACATGACAAATCATGTTTTGACTCTTGACTCATGTCGCATCGTCTTTAAACAATTCCTATCACAATATAATAATCCTTGCATGGGTGTGACATAAGTAATATCTTTTTCCTTGTTAGCGTTATCGTTTTTAGTTGTGATTTCATAAATAAACATTAGATGGACTTGTGCGTTCTTTGATTTTGCGATATGCTTCCGCTTATATCAAAAGTAGGTACTTAACCGGCATTATATGCAGTAAGATCCATTGAGGCTTCGTATTTGACTGGTTATACAGCAGACATATGAAGTTCCTTGTGGTGCCGGACGTAAAAAATATCACCACCCTATTTCTTCCCGTCGGTGTCGTAAGAGGCGACTAAGAGACTCACCAGAAAATGGGCAGCAGTGTTCTCTATACATTTTACTACCATACTGCGATCGCCAAACCGCCTTCCAAGCGTAGCGATAATGGCAAACCCGTCAGTCCCCCCCCCCCCCTTCCCAATTTGCGGAGGCCTAAGTCCAGCAGTGTCTTTCAGCTGAAACGATGATGATGATATAAGTAGCATCCTCTATTTTCAACCGACGAAAAAAAACGGAGGAGGTTCTCAATTCGCCGCGTATATTTTTATTTTTTCTATGTATGACCACGCATAACTTTTTACATAGTGGTCCGATTGTGACAATTCTTCTTCTATTGGAAAGGGTATAATCCCAAGGTCCCATATAAATTTGAAAAACAAAATCGAACCCTAAGGGTCGAAAAACAGGGGATGATTGATTGTTCACTCACTGATCGTTATGTATAACCACGCATAACTTTATACAGAGTAGTCCGATTTTGATAATTCTGTTTTTGTTGGATAGGGTATACCTTGAATTAGTACACTAAAGTCACAAAAAAATATAAAATAAAAACTTTTAAACAAAAAATTTAACCGCCGAAAAAACTGAAAAGCATAAAATAATAAACCTTAAAATTTTGAGTCGGCGCTGAAAAATCAATGAACAAAGATCACTCAAAGCGCCGACTCATAATTTTAAGGTACATTATTTTATGCTTTTCAGTTTTTTCGGCGGTTTAATTTTTTGTTAAAAAGTTTTATTCCCTAGAAACAGTTCCTTTTGCTCTTCATGCTCGCCTTCTTAAGAACTATCCGGACCATGCTGATCAACAAGCCTTTCATCATTATTCTCATCAACATCATTTCAGCCGAAAAACGTCCTGCTGCTGGACATAGACCTTCTTCAAGCACCGCTATTCTGACCGGTTCTGTGCATCTCGCTTCCAGCAGATTCCTGCAGCCTTCACTAGAAGGGTAATAGGGTAATACACTATCAGTTGAAACCTTTCATTTTGACAGTTTCACGTCATTCATTGCGTTGTTTACGTTGCTAAGCAGATAACTTTTTCGAACATACGATAGAATGGATAGCAAATAAGCTTCAAAATGATTCAGATTCTGAATAATATTGTGTTACGTAGTTACGGTGCAGATCATTCTAAACCTTTGCTGCTTTAGTAATCTCTAAGCGAAGTCCCATGGTGCTTGCCGCTGATTCTTTGGAGGAGGATCAAATTCAAATCTCGCTAAACTGAGATTCTCAGAATAGGATGAGTAGCAGCGTTTTCCTCTCTGGCAAAAAACTGTAATACAAGCATAGCAGCTGTGAAGTTTTCCTAATAGATTGAGATTGGGATTCACCAATGAATATAATATTTCCTATCTGATATTTATTTACACAATATTGAACAATGCAAACAAAACAATAAACAGATGACGTACACCCAAAACCGCAGGGTGTCGAAAAATCGGAACCGACCGCGGAAACGTCGACTTAATAGACACATTAGTTATACTGGTTATGCCTAATATGGCACCTGATTCATAAGACTATTGTCCTTGGTTGCGGTCGCCTCGTGTTGTCGAGTTCGTGGAAGTGCGGGGGCGGAGATGAGGAAGCGATAGTGATGAGGGGTGAAGCGGAAGATGGGCTTGAATAAGGACCGTGCTAAAAAATTAAACAAACATCAGTTGTGTCCATGGGAGGGTGTCATAAATCAAAATACTTTTATTTCACACTAGATTCTGCCCGCGACTTCGTCTGCGTAAATGTCGGTTATCGCGGACGCAGACAGAGTCACGGGATAAAAAGTAGCCTATGGCCCTTCTCAGGCTCTAAACTATCTGTGTACCAAATTTCATTTAAATCGGTTCAGTAGTTTTAGCAGGAAAGTGAGACAGACAGACAGAGTTACTTTTGCATTTATAATATTAGTGTGGATAAACTTACATGGGCACTTATGAAACGTCAAAAGCTAGATGCACGGTTCCAAATTGTTGATTCCTATGGAGAAGAGCCGGCAAGTAACTCGATGGTTACTATTTTAGTAATAATTGGTTTTTACAATGGTTTCAAATTACAGTATTTATAGATATTCTTGGACAGTGTAGGCCTGTCAACAAGTGTTGTCAAAGTGTGTGTTGGTGTCTTCATTTTGGTGTGTTGTGTTTGGGGTATAGTTGCTGTTGTTTATTTTTGTAATTCGTTATAAGATCTTAAATGTTTATTTATTTGTGAATTCAATATTAATTTTGATTTAGGGAAAAATTTGCTTGGTTTTCAAGTATGTACGTGGGCCACACTAAAAGTTATTATAAAATAAAAAACGGAATGATGTGGAAGCCTGTTAATATTTTTAATGCTTTTCAAAGTAGTCTCCGTTCTTTTCTAAGCACGCGGCGTCTTCAAGGTTCATAAACGAATTCCTTTATCTTTTATTTGGCAAAAAATTACAAGTGCCACAAGTTCGGGACTGTAAGGAGGAGGAATCACTAACTCCACACCTTTGATAGAAAAATATTCGATAGTCCGTCTAGTGGAGTGAACTGGAACGTTGTCGCGGTACAGGAGGATTCGAATTAGGCGCACAATACCACATTCGCAAAATGACATATTGACGCAAAATGACACATTCGCAAAATGTCATTTCTCAATATGCCACATTAGCAAAATGCCACATTAGCAAAATGACACATTCGCAAAATGTCATTTCTCAAAATGACGCATTCTCAAAATGACACATTCTTAAAAGTTAAAGCCAATTAAAAAATAAAACTAATTTAATTACGTATTTAATCACATTATTTATTCATTTTCATTTATTTTAACATAAAATAAATTAAAAATGTAAACTGAAATAATATATGTCGCTGAGAATCATAAACATAATTAACAAAAAATTGTAACTTTTTCAAAAAAGCTTAATTTTTTTGTAAAATTGTAAGGATTCATCAACTATTTAGTTGCACAAGGTCCGCTGTTTGATGATATTATAATTGTAATATAATTATGTTTTAACCTATAAAATGGCTATTTATATAATTGTAGAAAAATAACTTTACGCAGAAATTCTGCTAATGACAAACAGTTATCGCTTAACTTTTTTAACAATTTTTTTATATAAAATGGATGTCTTTGCCTTTCCGATTCTGTCGGAAATTGTGAAATAAAGATTGTTTATATAATATATTGTCCCAGCACACAGTCAATTAAATTAACACAAAAAGAATAATTCATACATATACTAAATTAGTCAAAATAGCGTTCATTACACGTCAAAAAACCCGCCCCTAACTGTTCCCGACGCAACGGTGCCCAAAACACTTGCTGCGTTGCCACGTTGGATGGCAATGGCTAACCTTTGCACCAAGAACGAGCCGGAGCGGGAGTCACCCGTTTTATTACGGAGTTTGTGTCCTAACTCACTAATGAGCTCCTTGGCCCCAGTGCCCCAGGCACCCATGGTTTCAACAGCAATGAGCACAAAATGGTAGCGATCCACCAACGGTGCGTATTTCACCCTTTTCCTCTCAGCGGCGTCCCAGTAGACATTTAGATATTTTGATTATTTGACATTGTGCGAAAATGGTGTTTTGCGATAAGGCATTTTGCGGAAATGGCATTTTACTAATGTGACGTTTTGCGATGTGGCGTTTTCGGAATATGACAATTTGAGAATGTGACATTTTACAAAATTTCAAAATGTTATTTTGCGAATGTGGCCTAATCCGAGGATTCTGTTTCTTATGCGCTGCTGTCTAAGATTTTCCAAGACAATTGGTAAACAATGACTGACATACCAATCTATAGTAACAGTGCTTTTATATTCCAAAGAATGAGGCAATCATCTTTTTCCCTTGACTTCCGCCCTTCTTTACTTTTGTCGGCAAATCATTGAAGTTAAATATCCTTTGCACAGATCGTCTTTTGGTTTCGGGCTCGTAACTATATAACTAGCTTTTATCACCTGTGACGATGTCATACAGCATTAGAGTTACCTTCATCATACCTTTCAAGCATTAAGTGGCACCAATCTATACGTCAGTGATTTTGATTTTCCGTCAAATTATGAGGTATCCATCTCGTACAAAGCTTTCTAACATCGAAAGGTTTATGTAAGACTTTTTGTACTGAACTTATACCAGTGCCTAAAGCTGCCCGAATCTGTTGTCAGCCCACCCTTCTATCAGCTTCCACGCAACTATCATGTTATCTTCAGTAGTCGCCGTAGAAGAACGTCCTTCTCACGAATCATCAGTGAGTATGATTCGACCACATTAAAACTCATAGTTGTAAACAGTGGCACTGGATGGGGCTTCGTCATGAAATGTTAATCGAAGTCTGTCGTAAAATTGTTTTTGAGTAAGACCGCAACGAAAGTCGTAACAAATCATTGAGCGTAAACTCTAGTCAAATCCATTTCGACGCACAGCACACTTTTTAAATTGCTACCAATTTGTAAAAACAAATGATATATGAATTCATTACACATATACAGGGGGAGGCCTATGTCCAGCAGTGGACGTCTTTCGGCTGAAATAATGATGATGACACATCCACAGATTCCCAAAGAGTTCCTAATTCGAAATTTAAATTAATTTTTCATCGGCTGCTTTTCTTAATGGCCTATTCTAAAAACTGCCAATGTGTGCATATGTGTGTTATGCTTTAGAGAGTGCACTTTACACCTTATTCTACATCACTCCTCTATACTGGCATACTACATCACTGCAAGCGAACTACGCATCAGAGTGACGTTTCACAAAAATCGTGCATCGCGCAAACAGAGCTTACCGCGCATAATTGCATATACACAACGTCGCGACACATCAATCGTCGGGCAGTTGCCCAACAAACAACACCAGTCTGGTTGCCAGATCCTCCCTTTTCAATAAATGACGTGTGATTAATGATAAATGATTTTATTTCTGTAAGTAGGTTTGTACAAACACTTTTACACGTCAATCATATTTTTTTTTAAATAGATGAGGTCGGCGTTTAGTAAATTACTACTCTTAGAAGAAAGGCCGAAACAAACTCCGAAGTCACAGTCTGTGAACATAACACCTTGTTCCTCATACCTCTATATGCTCATGCCCTGCAATATATATATATATATATATATATATATATATATATATATTGTTCCCATAATAAAAAGCGCCTTCATCTTCTCTCCTATTAAAAATTAACTTTGCTGTGCCCGACAGGGTCCATATTGATTCGATGTTTTGACATATTAACTGTTATATGTACACTTTATGGAATGCAATAAAGTATTGAGTATTCAGTAATATGTACCAGTTTTTTATAAAACATCTATGACTATGACATCAAAAAGTCTATCGCTTATCAAAAGGTACTTTTCCAACTATTACTTAACTACTGTAGGTATCCAAGTTTAATCAGGCATTAAAATAGAGGCGGGTCAAGTAACGTTTAATTGTTACTTAAAATGCTATAAAATAGAGTAATTTATAGATCCGTTCTTACACGCGGAGACAATAAAAAGAAATGGGGGTCCCGTATTACAACATCTTAGGTAATATTGCAAGCCCTAATAAATTCTGCTGAAGGCGATACATATATAGAAGTCAGCCGAACTAAGGGTTTTCTTTTACTTCTTTCCCTACTCCGTGGGTTTTACCCAGTATGTAGGTTATAGAGTTCAAATACTGGTATTCAAGCAGGTAATTACGTAACATACTAACAGGAAGAGTGGCTTTCATTATGACAGCTCAACAACATTCATTGCGTTATTTACATCGTAGAGCAGACAATTATATTGAACTTACGAAGCAATGAATCAAGCTTAAAAATATTTTAGATTTTGGTTAATACTAGGTACATATGTTACACAATTCGGGAGCTGATGCTTCATCCTGCACTAGCCGAACCCAATTTAGTTAACAAAAGATTAACCAGATTATAATGATGAAGATTTATACATTGTAGAAGCATTGTAACCCAAGAACTCGTAAAGTACAAAAGTGCTCCTTGCAACATTTTCAGTCAGAATTTACGAAGATCATTGTCAATTTTAGTGACAAGAGTACCTACGGAGGTCAACTGACCTCCGCTTACTCTTGTCACTGACTTGAGTAAGACCTTTAGTCCTGTAAGTAAGTTTAAAACTATTCTTTGTTTTGCTAGAGTAACTACTACCCGAGTACGGTGAAACAAAAAGGAGGGTTGTGTTTTTGACTGTTATGTATGTATGTGGGTATGTTCATCTGTTCCCTCATAACTTCTAAACTACTTATCATAATTCGATAAAAGAACGTCGATAAATTCGATAAATCCACTGGTGTGTCGTCACATTAAGTGACACCTACCCTAATAAAACAAGTTAGTGATCATTAGCTTTAGAGCAAAGTGGCATAAGACCACGGCCTTTAAATTAGAATATTTTCTTGTTTGTCCCTGAGATACCACATTTGGTATAGACATAATGGTTTTTTAATTGTGTCTGTAATTACGGTAATTGACTGGTTAATACTTTTTTGAGTGCGAGTTTTCAGTCGTCGGGTTTTAGTTTATGAACTTACTTTTTAATTCTGTCATAAGTATGTACTTACCTAGTAAACTTACTACCGACTGTTCTGCCAGAAAAATATAAAGTCGTGTGGATTGTAATACTCATAATTTCTATTGGATTTGGGTTGATATCTACATTCTCCGACCTACATAAATAATTCAGGCAATCATTCTATTTTGTTTTTGTCAGGTGGGTGGCTATTTTGTGTAAGTGGGTGAGAACTGTTTGCTTCTTCATAGCTTAAATTAGCAAAGTTACGAAAATATTTTTGTAGAGAATGTACATTCTCATTATAACCATAAATTCAGCATATAATTCTGGCCCCCGTAGCGTAGAATTTCCCGTCGTTTATCAAAAATGAAATCACCTGTTTCATAAAAGTACCTTAGCAATACCCACGCGGTCAAATTATATGGAACAGCAAATATACTAAACGAAGAATAATTTAATACAGGTTTAGAATCATATTGAATCCATTGTGAAAGGTTACGACAACCCCACCACCCGCCACTGTTTATTGGATGTCAGATAGTCAGTCACTCCATGTAAAATACTGGCTGCACCCGGTTAAGACTGGAAGCCGACCCCAACGTAGTTGGGAAAAACTAAGCATATGAAATCGTATAACCCAGTAAATGGGTTGTGGAGGTCAGATAGGCACTTGCTTCATATAAAATACTGGTGTTCAGCTACATTTTAGGCTACACTGGAAGCCGACCCAAACATAGTTGGGAATAAGATAAGCAGATCATTGATCTAGTGGGCGCAGCGCTACCGATATGCATGAGGTCCTGGGTTCGATCCCCGATTCGGGCAAAGTGAGGATTTCTCTTGCCGGTTGCGAATATGAGTAGAATGTAGGTATTGTGATTAGCATACTTAAAAAAAAGGCAAATTTGGGTTTAAGACATCGTAAAACGAAGGAAACAATAAAACAAAGCATTTTATATGTAATTTCCTGTGTATTTCTAACATATTAGTTTTATACACTACTTCATTATTTACATGAGCATTATCGCTTCACAATATTATTACAATTAAAATAATTTTCTCTCTTTATTTATATTATTATACATTTTTATTTCACCTATTCTTAGGCAAAGTGACAAAACTTCTCGCATATCAAAAAGCATTAGAAAAAAATACTGTTTTTTTTTTTAATATTTTAAAAATAGAATCTACATAGGAGCGGGCCCTGGTTAACAGTTGAGCGACATAGATGGCGCTTGTAAGGCATACGCGAGATAGAGAACGAAGAACAAATCACGAGATATAATAGATTTAGATCCGTTTGGACCACAAATCACTAAACTAAAATGCTAAACCTATTCAAAACACATTTCTGTTTTTTAAAAAAAAAAAAAAATTAAAAATTGTTTATTTTGTAAACATATTCAAATAAACCTGTTAGTGATTGTGTGTTTCATTCGATTGTTTGGAGATGACAGAAACAGAACGATGTTTTAAATGTGTTTACCACTTCAGGTCGATGCGTTAAGGTAGCCCTCGAATTTTTCACTTTTTTTTTACAATTTGCAGGTTAGTTTCAGGTTGTATAAAATCATTCGATTCATTTCATCCCATTGATTGTTTTTTTTTTCATGAAATTGTAATTTAATGGGATTAAATGAACTGAGAGGATTGTAAAGATAATTTTAATAATTATAATTCTGTAAATCCATATTAGTTACGGTCGCAAGTCAAATTTTGTTTAACTAACAGCCTGATACTGAACTCTCAAATTGCAAAAAAACATGCAAGAAACGTTGAATTTCGTAGGCTACTCTGACGCATTTAGTGATTTGTCGTACAAGCTGACTTCAGAGCTTATAAAAAGTATGAATAAACTATATATTCTTTATGTGAAGACTAGCGAAAACTGTCCAAAACGTACTTTGTTTGAGGATAAAAACATCACAGCCAATCATAACAATTTCCGAAATGTTTGAAATTTTAATCTCCTTCTTTCGTTTTATATTTAAAAACACTTTACAATTCCACTGCCGTCTCTTTTCCTTATTATGAAAAAGACAAAGACAAATAAAATCACAAAGTGTTTTTGGATTACAAGTTTTAATCAATAAAGGATTTTTTATTTTATTTTAATTAATTCTTACAGGTACCGTTAATTTAGTATTTTAGTTCAAAGGAAGATTTTTTTTATAACTATATATTAAAAGAATTGGCCCAGTTTTTGTTATTAAGTATTACAAAGATCGACATGTAGGTAGTTACAGTAAAAAAATTAAAAATATTTTATGCAAAAATATCTCAATTAGCAAAATTTTGATATTGCACTATAAGTAATTGGGTTTTTAAAGCTCGATTCGTGATAACATGTATGTACCTATTTTACAAAACAGTTTCTTATAATTTACGATTTAGCTTAGGGGCGTAAATAAATTTGAAGACAGAAAACATGTGGAAAAAAAAATTAAATGCTTTATAAACATCAATGCTACACAACAGTACTAGGCATTCATAAAATAAAAGTTATGTCCAGACAGAGTCAATCAAAAGCAGAATATTACACTGTCCTTACGCCCTTGTCAATCTTTTAACATATTATGCTGTCCTAGTGACGATAAATGAATTAACTGCAACTACAGTTCTTCAACAATAACAGCTAATGTTGGCACAGGTCAAGGAAAATCGTGAACCATCTACCGCCATTCTTCGACTCTATTGTCCATTAAGTAAAAGTAATCTTTAAAACTGCAGTAACAATAATTATTGTATGTTATTCGCGATCTCAATACGTCTTAATAATAAAACTTATGTAATTCACCATAAAATCTGGATAAATTAACTAAATATTGCGATTACTATTTCCATATTCAACATAGCCATGAAAAAGCCAAAGCTTAGTCAAAGGATCTAATATTAAGACCGCGAATGTATCTAGCTTTCAACATTTTCTGTAGTAACATAGAGTTGAATTTTGTACATAACAGTGAGTAGAACAGACTTATAAGTTCACTTTGCGAGTCGACAATTTACTATAACAACTCTCTTACATCAGTTAGTAGGCACACAGTGAGGACGGCCCGAGGCCCGCGCAACCCGAAGAGACCTTCGTCCGGCGACCAGGAGCACAGCGACAACAAGAGCTGGTCGAACGCCAACGAACGTAACTAAAATGAACTAACAAATAGTGCTATTTCATCACACGGTACTGTAAATAAAACGTTTGAGCAGGACAGCACGATAACCTAAGTGTTCCACAAGTTGCTCTGAACTTCAGGTCTCCGGGTGCAATGCCCACTTTTATCACAAAAGGTGTTAAAGTACATATTGCATTACGCGACAAATATAAGCCACATATTTATTTATTAGCTAATTAATTCCAATATGTCGATTATTGACATTTTACACAACTGTTAGAAATTGACAACACCTGAAGAGGTCTATGTACAGAGTTTCCATAACTACGGTACCTAACTGCACACATCACAGATATAGAAAAAATAAACTTTATTCCTGTTAGTTCTATACATAACAAGTACACTTTAGCCTAATTCTATATTTCACAAAGAGGGAATCTTTTACATCGTATATTGAACCAGAGTGTGAGTGACTCACTGTGGTATAGACTGGGTACCGACGTGTTTGAACAAGCTTAGCTTCAGCGCTCACTGCCCCAGAACGTACAGTAAATATATTCTATATGTATACATAATAAGACATGATAACAACACATGGACGCATTTCGCTAAGCTAAATGATATAAATCGTGCTGCACTCTTCTTGCCACTCTCTCGAAGGCTTCCGCTCCATCTCATATCTCGATTCTACACAATCTTGTTTCTTAAATTGACTTTAAAAAATAAATAAAAGTTAATAAATAATTTTACATCCATTCAAGTTATTGTTCAATTCGATCACAATGCGAAACTTTCAACTAGTAGAAAAATATGACGCGGATCATTCTGTTGTTGATATCCACTATTGTCCATCACTATTTGTCACTTTGCTATCACCGTCTTTGAAATAAACGACCACTTACTAGTAGACATTGCATAAATACATCATTATACATTCGCGCGGTCTTAACATAAGACGCGCGATCCGCGTTCCTGACACACATCGGCGGCTACTCATCTCTTTCGCACATATCATTACAACTCGTAGTGAGATAAGGACGTCGATACCGACATCCCACCGTCCACCCGTCTAATGTTTCACAAGGAATGGTTCGTCGTCACATCCAGGTGAGGTAGACGTACTGACAAGACACTGTGGTGGCTCCGTGTTCCAGAGCTCGGCGATCCCCTCGGGGGCATTAAAGTATACGTATCTGATTATTGCTCGAAAATTTACTTTGGCAGTGTATGGCAATCCTGGCCATCGATAGCGCGGACTAGCGCACTAGTTTCGTCTCCATTTATCGCTCTTTATGGGTCACCGAACCCGCGGTCTTCTATGGAACTAAATTCTTCAGTCTCGAACTTGGGCTTGGCTAGCACGCTTCAGTACAGTCTCTTACATGTTTGGCTTAAAGCACAGAGTGTTGTGTCTAAAGTACCAGGCGGTCATAGCGGCCAGGTGGTGGTGGAGCCTGCAGGAGCGCGGGCGCGCCGGGCGGGGCGCGCGGGGCGCGGGGGGCGCGGCCGGCGCGGGGCGCACCCTCACGAGGGCGGCGGGGGCGGGGGCGCGCCGGCCGCCGACACCACCACCACGGGCTTCACGATGGTGGTGGCGCTGAGGTACTGCGCCGACACCGTCAGCGGCGCCACCGTGCCCTTCACCATCTGCGTCTCCACCATCTGAGAAAGCAATACAATTAAATGCAATCTTAAAACCGTAATAATAATCGTACTTGAGTATTTAGGGGATCTTAGCAATATCATGTCTTTGTTAAATAACTGCAAACCTTTTAGATGAGGTACAAACTTTACATACAAATACGTTTCACGACGCGAGACTCTTGGCTATGAATACCACACCATATTGTAAGTGTATTCGATAAAACTCTCTACTTATTCCTTTAGGATCACAAACATAAAGAAAGAAAAGAACAAAGAACATATACCACTAGTGCGCAGTATTCACTCAAAGAAATTGAAAAGCGTGCTCAAACTGATACTTCATGAAATCTTAACTCCCAACACACCGCGTGCACAGCACATGGCTCGGCGCAATTCAAACAAACCGTGTCACTTAAACGAATAAAATTAAAATGATTTCACTATTTACCTCTAAGAAATTAATATACGAGTTATCAATGTGTCTCGGGGAGGCCGCGTGCAGCGCGGGGTGCGCGGGGCCCGCGTGGGGCCCAGGAGCCGCGGGGCCCGCTAATGGCCCGGGGGCCGCGGGCCGCAAGTAGGGGTGGGGGCCCGGGCAGCGCGCCGCGCCGGTCGCGCGCAGCACTCGCGACTCTTTACACGTCTTCTCCTTATAAGAATAAGGCAACTTTCAGATAGACACAGTGTGGGGGAAACTGGCTTCATGGGTACCAGTCGCAACTTTAGACACGTCTGAGCTTGAGTTTGCAGTACCACTTTAGGTTTGCAGTAATTTATCAAACACCCTAAACAATGGCTAGAAAGAAGCTCTAGCCTGAATCTTGATTCAAAACTATACATTATTGCTAAAGCATATTTCTAGAACATGGCGGTTAGAACAAAAATCTTTTAACAGTATTTCATGCGTGATTGACATTCGTGAGGCCTATTCTGTTCAGGAGTGGGCGTACTGGTTCTCATAATACTTAACTACTGATATTACTTCTTTATTTTGATCGACCATTCAAAATGGATTTCAAGATCATTATAAAGATATGGCCTCTTAAATATCGACACTATTATATATTAATATTCAAAATCTCTCCCTGTTTTTGATCGACAATTATTATTGAGGACTCAGCTGTTGTAAACTAGTAGTCACAGGCTGTCCGAAGTCTAATATCCAACCTTACTATAGAAATCAGTCAATAATACGAATAGCAGACTCCGGTTAAGAAAAAAACTTATCTGCATACAAGCACTTAGATCTAAGGCCGCTATCCCACTGGCGTTTTACAAGCGTCGGCGTGTCTCGAACGTCTGCGCAGCGCAACGTCTCGTCGTCGCGTGACAAGCATTAACGTCCGCTGAACGCGACGTCAACGTCGCGTCTGCGCAACGTTAACGTCGCGTTTGTTGGCGACAGGTACAATCACGCCATCCTGCTCTGTCCGCGTGGGTACCCACACGGACAGAGCAGAACGGCGTGATTGTATTTGATTGACGGCGTGATTGGGCGGGGGCTACGGCCAGTGGGATAGCGGCCTAAGTCGACCCTTTTATTATGGTTCCCGTGAGTGCCAAAAAGGCGGCATAGTCATTATTATCATCAGTAGGCTTCCTATCTGCTAATAGCAATCAATCAATAAGAAAAGAAGAATGAATCAATAAGAATGTACATATATTTTTTTTTTATATAATAGTCCTCATGTTCTACCGACATAATTATGAGCAAGTAGTGTTTTAGCAAAATAAAGAAATTCTATACAGAATGGCAAGGCCATCAACGCGCAAACGACAATGGTTTCAGTATCTATAAATTGAGATATAATACCGTCGTTTTTGGCATTAAACTAAATATAGTTACTTTAATAAGCTTTTGCCAGCGGCTTCGCCCGCGTGGAGGTCGGAAAATATCCCACGTGAACGTACTACCGGATAAAAAGTAGCCTGTGTGTTAATCCAGGTTAATTTTTAGGGTTCCGTTGCCAAATGGCAAAAAACGGAACCCTTATAGATTCGTCATGTCTGTCTGTCTGTCTGTCTGTCTGTCTGTCTGTCTGTCCGTCCGTATGTCACAGCCACTTTTCTCCAAAACTACAAGAGCTATGCTGTTGAAACTTGGTAAGTAGATGTATTCTGTAAACCGCATTAAGATTTTCATACAAAAATAGAAAAAAAACAATAAATCGTGGGGTTCCCCATACATAGAACTGAAACTCAAAAATGGTTTTTTTCATCTAACCCATACGTGTGGGGTATCTATGAATAGGTCTTCAAAAATGGTATTGAGGTTTCTAATATCATTTTTTTCTAAACTGAATAGTTTGCGCGAGAGACACTTCCAAAGTGGTAAAATGTGTGTCCCCCCCCCCCGTAACTTCTAAAATAAGAGAATGATAAAACTAAAAAAAATGTATGATGTACATTACCATGTAAACTACCACCGAAAATTGGTTTGAACGAAATCGAGTAAGTCGTTTTTTTTTTAAACGTCATAAATCGTAAACCGCAATTTACCTTTCATTTAATCAACAGAAATATAAAAATTAAAAAAAAAAAACATTTATTTTCATAAACATGAATCTTCTGCATAAACCGAGAATACCTACAGGTTTGTACGGAACCCTTTGTGCGTGAGTCCGACTCGCACTTGGCCGGTTTTTTTTAGCTCGAAAGCGCATTTTTATCCGACTTGCATCAATTTTATCGTCACTGCTCGGCTCCTATGTGTCTTAGCGTTATGTTATATAGCCTATAACCTGCCCAGGAGTATGGACTACAATCGTACCAAGTTTGGTTAAAATCCCTTTAGTAGTTTTTGACCCATGCGTGCACATACAGACAGACAGACAGACAAAAAATTTACTGATTGCATTTTTGGCATCACAATCGATCACCATTCATCCTCCAATATTAATTTTGAATATATTTTAAATGTACAGAATTGACCTCTCTACAGTTTTATTATAAGTATATAGATAATAAAATAATGATAATGACCCCCATAACCACAATATTAAACCAACCTGTTGTTAGTAGGCAGATTATATTTTGGCGTGAAACAGGCCGGTTAGAAAGAATGACGCAATCGCTAGAAATAACAATAGTAGCAAAGGCTTACCTTATGTGTAAGTGTGTGCGTTTGTAACAAATGCGTGGCAGGTTGTGATACTACTAGGGGGGTCAGTCCGCTCACGACCACGCTGCCGTCTGCAAGAAGAGAAATGAATAAATTTAGCAACACTTCTTTATCCCCCGAAGGGAGAATGGTGTCTACTCTCCCAATAACACCCACATTTCGTCAGTTATGTTCGAAAGAAAGTAAACTAAGAACGTCATCCAACTCGTACCCGTAACTGTCAGTGCTGGTCAGAAACAAAAGATCTGTTTTTTTTTTTATGGTAAATGACATCCTGAACATTTTTTTTTTGAATGTTACAACGAAGGTCAGCAAAGGCCCCCTGGCTGCTATTTGAATTTGAAAGTACTAATTAATCATATTGCATCATTTCAGCCGAAAGAAGCCCACTGCTGGACATAGGCCTCCCTCTATTTGGGGGGTTTGCCATAATCGCTACGCTTGGCAGGTGGGTTAGCGATCGCAATATGGTGGTAAAATAATAATCAAATTTATGCCAACAATACTTTTAATATTCGTCTAAAGACGCCAACAGTTATTGTCCATGGTATATAAATAGAGATGATCATATTATTAATTATAATCAAACTAGCTTCTGCCCGCGACTTCGTCCGCGTCAAATTTTTGCTCCCCTGACCCTTCCCGTCGCATCGATTTGCCTGCTAGTTTTCGTTCATTTTTCGTTGCTGCTCGCTCCTTTTGAGTTATAGTGAGTCAACCTTAAAAGATAGACATATTCTCTCGTGGACTTTTTTTTAGAACTTTTTAAAAGGAACAATTCCGTCATACATGATTTTTGCGTTACTTTAACCGTTTACGCAGCGCGGAACCTCTCAAAAGGAATAAATTTGCCCCGTTGTTGCAACATTTTTCATTACTGCTCCGCTCCTCTTAGTTGTAGCGTGATGTTACATAGCCTATAGCCTGCCTCGATAAATAGGCTACCCAAACAAAAAGAATTTTTCATTTCGGACCAGTAGTTCTTGAGATTAGCGCGTTCAATCAAACAAACAAACAAACTCTTCAGCTTTATAATATTATTAAGTATAGATTAAGATTTATAGTATTTTGACATATAAATAGCAGTGAAAGCGTTATTGTATATTATCGTTGTAATATTGTAAAATGTTAAGGGCCAGCTCTTTAATTGTTGGGTACAAAATGTTCGAAACCTAAATGATATCCTTTATCCAGCCCAGGTTAATTCAAACATTACATAACATCACCTATTGTTTCGCCGAAGGATTGGGCAGATGTGTACCTTTAGTAAACACACATTTCGCCTGTTATGTTTTAAGTCCCATGCCAGCCAGCGGCTTAACGTGCTTTCCGAGGCACGGGGGGGTATCACACCGATATCTTCCTAACTGCGAGCTGTTACTAAGAAGTTCCTAATGGAAGACCGCAATAACCCCGCCCCGTTGGTCTAGTGGTCGCAAGCAGGACTGCTGAGCGTGGGGTCCTGGGTTCGATTCCCAGGTCGGGCAAAGTTAAATATAGTGGGCACGTGAAGAATGGCATCAACACAGGATGGACAAACCCAAATCGATTTAATCTGTTTTGAAATCAAATGTCACACAAAATTGATCGTTCGTTATTTTTGGCAAGCAATCACAACATTTAACATGAGGTTCGGTTAATATTTTTGGAAAACGGGAGCTATTTTTAGCGTGACCTATCGCATTATACATTACTAGCTTCTGCCAGCGACTTCGTCCGCGTTAAATTTCTTGTTCCCACGACCCTTCCCGTCGCATCGATTTGCCTGCTAGTTTTCGTTCATTTTTCGTTGCTGCTCGCTCCTTTTGTGTTATACCTTAAAAGATAGACATATGCTCTCGCGGACTTTTTTTTAGAACTTTTTAAAAGAAACAATTCCGTCATACATGATTTTTGCGTTACTTTAACCGTTTACGCAGCGCACGCAACGGAAACTCTCAAAAGGCATAAATTGTCCCCGTTTTTGCAACATTTTTCATTACTGCTCCGCTCCTCTTAGTTGTAGCATGATGTTATATAGCCTATAGCCTCCCTCGATAAATAGGCTACCCAACACAAAAATAATTTTTCAATTCAGACCAGTAGTTCCTGAGATTAGCGCGTTCAATCAAACAAACAAACTCTTCAGCTTTATAATATTAGTATAGATGATAACTATCCAGGGTGGCAATGACGCGTAATCTTTTGCCATAGATTCAGAAGAGTCACCAAAAGAGATATGTAACCAGGATCATTGTATATAGTAGAAGTTTACTTAGAAACCGATGGATAATGGTACCGATTCTGTTGTACATGAACTAAACTATCTCTAAAATTCCTTACTTTTGGCTATGAGAATTGTAACGCTATTCTGCAAGAAAAAATCTCTTAATTTAAAAATTATTTTGACACGACTGAAATCGAATTTGACAATCGTGATTCAACATGGTATTTTTTTTTTTCTTCTGGGATCGCAACGTTGTACTTGTGTGCGCTACGCAATGAACTTTTTGAGAGACGAAGGCGCGCGCTTGTATGTGTTTTATATGGAATTTTTCACTATTGTTTGAAAAATATAAAAAAAATATTACCCACGTGTTGAGATTTAAATGTGCAGGGGCTTACTAATGGGGTCGAAAATTTCATTATTTTTGCGATAGGACACGCCATTTTCAAGATATAAGCAAAAGAAAAGGAAAACAAAATATTCAGAACTGTTTTTGCACGTGAAGGCGAGGCGTTGGTGTGAATTTTAGTTCATGACCACTAGTTTTATTCCACACCTTTTTAATCGCGATTAAAAATAGTCAGATATAGTTAAAATAAATTATTATAGTCAAAATTTTTGGTGAAAACCGACAAACTCAGAATAGCAAAATTGTCATTTTCACTAAACTAATAACTCAGTGCAATCTTAATACTGTCAAACTAAAATACAGTTAAGTTGTATCACTTTAGTCTATTTCAGAATAGGAAATCGTCGTTTGACAGGAATAAACCAAATTTTAGTGATTTTTAGTTTAGTTTAGAGAATTTTGTGACAACAGAATCAGCACCATTGTCGAATTAAATTGAATATAATAATAAAGTGTTTTTGTTTCTATTAATTAACCTAAATTTTATTCAAAACTATCCATCGGATTCTTACTAAACTTCGACTATATCCGACGACCTTGGTTACTTATCTATTTTGTTGACCCTACCTACATGGTTCTGAACCCCATTTTAAACGGTTGTTAAAAAAACAAAATGGTGTTCCATACATTTTGATCGCGTAGGTATTACACGTTTCTATTTTAAAAAAAACTGATGATTTTTTTGAGAATCTATGAATCATTTACTCAATCCCAGTTTACAAATTGGATATTCTTGCCACACTATAAAGGTCGGGGTATTGTATTCAGGATGGTACATACCTACTTTACTTTCAGATTTTTAATAACTTGAATAAGGATCTAATGTTCAAATAAAAAAATCACTCCTAACGTAACAATATTTGACATCAACACGCTAAGAGTAATAATGCATACCTGCAGTCGTGGAAACTGGCGTCGGAGATATAATTCCGTTTTCTTTAGTTATCCTACTTTCAACAGTAGTTGTTACACCTGTCAACAAAATATACGTTTGATTTAGTTAATGAGCTTAAGGACAATTATTTTTTATGGATAATTCCGTTTTATCAAAACTGGCAGACTATTTGAACAATTAAAGACCAAAAAATGTCCCTTGTGGAACACCAAATTTATTTGTTTTAGACACGTTTTAATTATTTGCTTCCTAAAGATATTTGAGTTAAAACTAATATTTTTAAGATCTTACAACCATACGTAATAGTATTTGAATTGTTTCATAAACATAAAATAATATTGTATTTATTATTCACACAATTTCAAAAGAAAAACTTTATTTTTCCTTGTTTTTCGTTTTTTCTCGTCACGTATAAATGCGCATCGAAGTACCAGGGTAACATAACTCACCGTTGGTATGCTGCAACACTCGCAGCCCGCTGCTTGTTGATAACAGCTGCAGCGCCGTTGAGCCCACTACTAGCCCGCTGCTGCCAACCACCTATGAAAATGGAATTTAAGTTTACTATAAGATAATGCAGACAAAAATAAAGAGATATTTGATGAAGATTGCCTAAATCCCTGTCTCTATTCCGGTTAAATAAGGCCAACCGAACTCCAATGGACGATGGCCGAACTCGACTTGACTTCTGGATATACGCGTTTAACAAATCACATGAAATTGATGCATCATTTTGGTAGTACTTTAGTCCCTCACTTTTATGTTCTTGGAAAATCTTGTGATATCGGTACGTATCAATAATCCGTTCAATGTTCCCGTACTTCTTAACACCGGCCGTAATATACCGTATTTAAGCACCGTTACAAACAAGCTTAATAATTGTGTTTATTTAACGGTTGAAAATCATTAAAACTGCCAAAGTATATATGTTCCTAGTAAGATCGGTTCTACATTTTATTGATTCAACACATTCATAAAATTCTGAAATCCATGTCGTACATTTACAACCTTACTTAAAAGCATTTCTGTTTTTTTTTTTAATGCTGTGGCGTTATTCTGTGTCACCTTACTAGTGGTACCGACCAACTACCAGACACAGATCAGTGGGGAAAATCTCGTAATTTCAACAACGTTCACATTCTACTCTAAGTCCCAATTTGTCAAAATTACCTCGAATTATCATACATTTTTGACATGTATTTGATACTAGCTTGTGCCCGCGACTTCGTCCGCGTTAAATATTTTGTTCACCCGACCCTTCCCGTCGCGTCGAATCGCCTACCCGTGCGATTTTAACCGTTTTTGCAACATTTTTCATTACTGCTCCGCTCCTCTTAATTGTAGCGTGATGTTATATAGCCTATAGCCTTCCTCGATAAATAGGCTTTTCAACACAAAAAGAATTTTTCAATTCGGACCAGTAGCTCCTGAGATTAGCGCGTTCAATCAAACAAACATACAAACAAACAAACAAACAAACTCTTCAGCTTTATAATATTAGTATAGATTTTACTGTCGCCGAGGTGAGACTGCGACTAGATTTTGAACGTTTTTAAAAGAGACTATTAAGAGATTAGACTTTGAACACTTTAATTTTTATGAGTTCCTTGTAATCAATGTAGAGACGTTTTAAAAGATGGATGGATTGTGTAAAAAAAGAAACTATGCAAAGAAAGTAGTAAATTCTGAGATGATATCTAATTCATCAATGGAAGAAAAGGGCCTGTTACGCTGGCCCAGAATAAGTCGGGTCAAGGGTAAGATGACGATTACCCAAAGACGAGATGAGATACTATGTATGTAAGTACGTTGTAATGTTTTTAAAGCAAATGACAATGAACTGTCTCACCTGCGATATGGGTAGATGTATTTGAGCTGGATGTACTAAGGTGCTGAGCGCATTCGTCACGCCGTTTTCTACCGTCTGCCCATTCTGTAACAAAGCAAAACATATTTTATATTAAATTAATTCTGTAGGTATACTTTACTGGTATTTTAAACTGACTTAGATTGAGATGGCAGCAGGTGGCGTTCCGTGGTTTCTGCCTACCCCCATGGGAAAAAGGCGTGAGTTAGTATGTATGTTAGATCTTTCATCTCATTTCTGTTTACAGCCACATCTTGTATAGCACAGGAAAATAAGCCATTTTCTATCCAAGTGATGACTTCTTTGACTCTCAAACCTTATCCGTAGAATTTAATAATGAAGAAACTAGTAATTCGATTGGTCTTTAACTTATTTGCCTTGGCTATTATTCCAATTATCAGGAAGATCAATAAAACTAATCCGTAATAATTTGCTTTACAAACTGCGTCACCGTTTAACGTACTTATGTCGTTCCACATTTCAGGTCCTCAAAATTGCGGAAAGAATATTTTCGCCTTCATCTTTATGTACATACGTCATTAGTTCAATAGATGCGTCAGAAGCATATATCACGATAATAGTGACTCTGTGGCTGATGCTAATGCAACGTCGTGAACTTTCACAAGATCGAGTAGATAACACCAAGGTGATATTAAATACACCGTGGCCTTAATAAAAAAATATATATTTTCGAGAAGGATAAAATACACGCTATATGTAACTTATTATTGTATCATGAAACAATGCCCAGTGTTTTTTGTGTCGCTCAAAAATAGACTAGAATTCATTGTTTCATAACAGATACCGTTCACAAAGAGTTTAAATTGGTACCTATGTATGTATGCAGTTATTCGTGACTCATTCATTTGACATTTGAAACTCGTGAAATTCATGTATAAAATTAGCACGCATTTTCTATTCGGTATTAGCGCTTTATGCGCATTTCACAATCCTATTATCAGACACTTTATATTGATTATTATCTTTTTATACTAATAACTAGCGACCCGCCCCGGCTTCGCACGGGTGGACATTTATTTTTTTAGCTCTCTGAAAAAAAAAATTGTTTTGTATGTATGCGCAACACATACCGTTTGCTTCATCCTTCCATTTTTTAGCAAAGCATTTAGGACAAATCTCATCCATTGCTCCGATTTGGATGCTGTTCTGAAGAGCATAATCAAGTTGTGGATCATAGCTAAACGCCGATCTATTACTATGGGCTAAAATTCTATTGCGCGTTCTAGTCGCTAAGGACTGTTGTCTAGCTCTCTGTGCCATAAATCGCTGCGAGGGCTCGGTGCTAGATTCTTGAGCACGCGTTCGCGAGGTTCTAACTCTATTTTCAGCAAGTCGCTGTGCGCGTTCGGCACTCGATTGGCGTTGGTGTACCTGTGATGTTCTCGCAGTCTGCTCCGCCAGGCGAAGTGAACGTTCATCGCTAGATTCCCTTGCGCGTGCTCGTGACAGTCTGTCTCTATTTCCAGCAAGGCGCTGTGAACGTTCGGCGCTAGATTGTCGTTGGTGTACCTGCGACGATCTTACATTCTGCTCCGCAAGGCGACGTGAACGTTCATCGCTGGTTTCTCTAGTGCGTGCTCGTGACAGTCTATCTCTATTTTCAGCAAGGCGCTGCGAACGTTCACCGCTAGATTCTCTTGCCCGCGACTGTGAAACGTATTCTCTTTGACTTGCGAGACGTTCAGAATTTTCTGAAGAAGATTCCCCATTGCGACGTATTTTTGCTAATTTCGCTTGGGAAGTACTTTCATATAGCTGCGATCGTTTCTTTTTAGGCATATTGTTTATCTTGGGTTTATGTTAAAAAAACCCTACCTATCGTCAGACGAAAATAAATACCAGTTTTTCGAAAATAATTCGAATTATTTAAGAATATATTTAAGAAATATTGAATGAAATTATTTATAAGTATTTTTGAAAAGAACTTTTGATAATGAGTATCTAAATAGTTCCGAAATCAATTTTAACGTACTTTGAGTTTAAGCTTGGGCAATGGCATCTTATGATTTAAGTTGTCGAATGCGTTTCAATAATATTTACCTACGCCATTATTTGTGACAAATTGTTTTATAACTTACACATTTTGCGTTAACGGGCTTAAAATGGGCATTCAATTCTAGCTAGGTATTCAGAACTAGCTACCTCCCGCGACTTTGTCCGTGTGAAGATTCCTGTTTCCTCGACCCACACCGTGCGTTGATTCGCATCGCCTGCCAGCACTTGTACTTTTTTTGATTAGTGCTCTTTCTTACTTTTTATTTTAGCCCTAGCATGATGTTGGGCTATCGAATGCAATAATATTGCCGACTGGTAGATTGCCAGAGATTAGCGCGTTCAAACAAACAAACTCTTCAGCTTTCCAATCACTTTTATTCTATGGAAAAGTGGTTATAATGGCTAAAATATAAATGTTTGGTTTATACTATCCCGGACATTTTTGTAGGCATTATTGAGTTCTACAACTTTTCTATAGAAGTCAACCATACATCTCTAACCATTTAGGCAGCGTTCGCGAGAATCGTTAACGTACGGCAGTTTTTTCGACGCCTTACTCCACAATTTTCACTACCACGAAAAATCCTATCTATTTTCCGGGATAAAATATAGCCTATACGGATTCGGAAGAATTCCTCTAAGTAATGGTAAAAGAAATTTTGAAATCGGTCCAGTAGTTTTTGAGCCTATTCAATACAAACATACAAAAATACAAAGGTTTCCTCTTTATAATATTAGTATAGATAAAGCTGAAGAGTTTGTTTGTTTGAACGCGCTAATCTCTGGCAATCTACCAGTCGGCAATATTATTGCATTCGATAGCCCAACATCATGCTAGGGCTAAAATAAAAAGTAAGAAAGAGCACTAATCAAAAAAAGTACAAGTGCTGGCAGGCGATGCGAATCAACGCACGGTGTGGGTCGAGGAAACAGGAATCTTCACACGGACAAAGTCGCGGGAGGTAGCTAGTTCTGAATACCTAGCTAGAATTGAATGCCCATTTTAAGTCCGTTAACGCAAAATGTGTAAGTTATAAAACAATTTGTCACAAATAATGGCGTAGGTAAATATTATTGAAACGCATTCGACAACTTAAATCATAAGATGCCATTGCCCAAGCTTAAACTCAAAGTACGATGTATACGTCACGATCCAATCAAGTCTCAAGAGCCACGGTTGCGTGATTTTAGTCAAGCTGGCGCTGTTCTATTGAACACAACATCATTAACACATCCGGTGTTCCTCAGGGATGCCACTGTGGACCAATTCAATTTGAATTGATTAAAATGTCTTGCAAACATTACGCAAACACTGGAATGCCTAAACTCCGTGTTTTTGTTTAATTTCTTATTTACTTTATTCAAACACAAAATGCTTATTTTATTTTATTTTTTATCAAAACACATTAATTCTTTTCTGTTTAAAAACAAGAGAACAAATAAAATAATACTACCTAAACAGTTGTTGCAAGATACTCACTTGAGTGGGAGGTTCTGCTGGCGCAAGCGTAGTGAGCGTGAGCGTACTGGGTCTCGTACCGTACGGTGCCCGCACAACCTGAAACATTAACAAAAATCACACTTTACTTTGAAAATCACTTGAAATTAACTTCTCACTTACATCTCGGATTAACTTTTCGCTAAGTAATGGAGAAACACAAATCCTAATCCAAGATTAGGTCAGCTCTAATTTCTAACATGGTACTAGGCGAGCATACCTGCGAGGTGGTGGGAGTGATTTGTATAGGCAGCGTACGCAACTTCGTGCTTAGGTTTAGAGTGCGGGGAGGAGACGTCTCCATTCGTGATACAGAATGCGGGGGCGACGCTGATATCTGAAATTGGGACAGTTTATTTACTTGACCTTGCAGATTGTGTGTCAACCGTTTAGTAAACAATTTGATTTATCGATCGATTATTAATTAATATTTTCTAACCAACATTATAATAAGAAACACTTACACTTAAAGGGATTCCTAAAACTTGTCCATTCACAGGATCTTCTTCTTTGTCTTCTATGACGGCATCTAATAAAACAAAACAAGTGTCAACAACTTAAAAAATATGAGTTACTCAATGTGTTTGTTAACAATTTAAAAAAATCAATTCCTTAAAAATATTGAATTTAAATGTATTACAAAACTCTGTAAAACGACTTTTTTATGTTTATTAAATTGTAAATCAATCAATAAATATTACAAAAAAATTGCACCGAAGCCAAATATTAAATAATATCGACCAAATGTACCAGGCGCGCATAACAAGATAGGAAGTTAACGCACCAATACTCAGAGGGCGAACAGTTGTTCGGACCGAGATCTCTCTTTTCAAGGCGGATAGCCTCTGTTGCGCCGCGATCTTCTCACGGGCCAGCCGTTCCATTTCGTGCTCACAATCGCGTTCCTTACGTCGAAGAACCTGCCGGCAAAATACCAGGATATCATAACTCAATTGAAGTTCACTTTAATTCAATCGTACTAACTGATGTTTTTCACCAGAAACGCTATACTTATTGATAATTATAACTATGTATGTATAGAAGAAGTTATTACGTGTTGTTTATTTATGATTTCGAGGGCTTATCTGGGGAATTAAATATGTAAGTTTGACAGTTATTGTATAGAAAATATATTGAAAGTACTTATAAGCAACCCAATTTTTTTATTCTTGATATAAATGTTTTCTGGCGATTAATAAATCGGTCCTTACTTAAATAACTTTTTTATTACTTGCTACACTACGAACCTTAAGAAGCAACAAAAGAATCCGAGTCAATTCCCAAAATGTTCTCCCTTGGAAAAAGTTTTGACTCAAAAATTGTTTAGGAAAGTTGGAAATAATTTGCAAATAGAAGTGAAGCCGTAGTTTTTAATTGAATTACGAAATCTAGCCGCTCATTTTACCGGCTATTGACATGTTTCCAAGAACCGTTCAGTACAAACAAAAGGCGAAGGAAAATAATATAACAAAAACACAGAATTCGAAATTAAGCTTACGTAGGTACTGCCATTTAACTTCACAGAATTTACCTGATACAACTAATGAATTCTGAGTTTAGTGTGACTTCAATAATTACGTTAGTAATTTCAGGAGTTGATTGCCAATACATTATGAATATAGTAGAAATAGAACATGATGGCGTAAAAAGCTTGTCCTTGAAATCTTCACTAAGCAGACCAAGTACACTCAATATTAATATATAAAGACAACGATTATGAATCAAGGGGGTGCATACCTTACGTGAATGCAAACATTATGCATAAATAGTGCATTCTTGAATACAAGAGCATGAGTTTACTAGATTAAACCAGTATCGTCTAGATTTCTTGAGATAAAATAAAAATCAAATACTCTCGTCTCGAATTTAGGTCACTGCCCAGATACAGCAGTGGCGATTAAAGTATGACGAATGATAAATTTTATTAAAATATATTTATTCATACTTATAACTTTTCCAAGGAGCGTTATATGATTTGAGAAATGTAACATATTTGATAAAATAGTCAACTTAATCGAAAGAGACAATTCGCGACCTTTCAATTAAGATAATTTATAGTCAAACACGTCAAGAACTTAAAAAAAAATCTGAATATTGCGTAATAATTTTGTGTAAATGATAATGATACTAAGAACGCTCTAATTTAATGTACTGACTTAATTAATCGCCTAGTAATAAATAAACCAAGCATTCTGAAGAAAATAGTAGAGCAGTAATTAATTGGTTTTACTAAAATATTAGTTTGTAAGTGAATGTTTTGAACGAATTTACGATGTTAATAAAACAAATTGGGGAAGCGCGAAGGCCGTCGACATTAGTTTCAAAGGCGTTGACTACCAGGCAAACAGAGCTGCAAAGAGTTATTAGACTGATACTAACCTGAATATACCTAATAGCGGAGCCGAGTATGGAAAGGTTGGAGGTTTTCTTGTCATCAGGCGTAGCGGGGAGCTGTCTCTTGAGCAGTTCGAAGCACTCCTTGAGGTGAGCGCGCCGGTTCTTCTCCAATTTGTTGTGCACCTCTCTGGTGCCAGCGCGGGGGGCGCTGCCACTGCTGCCCCCACTGCCGCTGCCGTTGCTGCAACCGCTGCCACTGCCGTTACTGCTAACCGATGGTGGGGAAGGGACGGGAGGTGGCCTGTTGACAATGAATGATAATTAATTTATATCCATCATCACTTGACTAAATTTGGTAGAACTGTTAATATCATCATTCAGTTTACTCTTTAAGATAACATTTACAAGAACCGTTTCTAGCATCATTTAGTCTTGATTTTCCAACAACATAAAATCAAGTCCAAAGCCTTCGATTCGGAATCTCGAGATATCGTCACCTGCACGGTAGTGTACGCGTACGTAACCCATTCAAAACATAATTTTGCTCGTATTTATGTAACCATTTTACGCAACCTACTTAACCACGCGTTTAACGTAAGCAAGTTTCTTGTTATTGTCATTAGCTTCATTATTTGTAACTAACTAGATAACGTCACATACAAGACAACTGTAAGTATTCCCAGAAGGCAAGTACACCCATATTTCGACAGTTATGTTTGATTTTCATGTTATAGAGGGTGAGCCTTTTACCATCAACCAGATACAAAGCCAGATTCCGGGCTGCACCTGAGAAATTCCAGATGGAAAAATCCAATGATTCGAATCGAACCTTACACATCATGCTCAACAGTAGTGCTTACGACCACTAGACGAACAAGGCAGACAAACTCTAATTAGATCTTCTGTGCAATTCAAAGTAGTATCATTTAGCCTATCATTACACTGATATTTACTAAGTTTTCGTCAAATTTTATATCAATTATAACAAAATGATGTAAAATAATTAAATCTTCAGAGAGCACCCTCCATGATTTAGTCATGTCTATAATAAATAATAACTAACTAACGCAGTGAACAAGGAAACTAGACAACGATAGCGCGTGTCATAGCTTTGTTGATAATTGCGTGTTATTATGATTAGCATAGATATAACTATGTCTGGATAATTCCATTATTTCATAATAAACGGTATTAATTAAATATAATTGTTAACTTCGCGCGGCACTTATTCACATAATCTGAAACGCCAGATTTTGCTATATGTGAAAAATGTAGCATTTGAAATTTCAACATCCGAGTGGTATTTTGCCGCTCTTTAAATAAAAATCAAAAGACATAAGAATTTCAAAAAACAGGATACCAATGAATAAGTTATAATTTAATTCAGAAAAGGTCAATTTATGTATGCCATTTTTACGAGTGTTAGAATCAAAACCAAGTTTTTGCCCGACGTCCTCCGACAAATACGTTGAGAGTTTAAAACGTTGTATCTCAAAAAGATCTCCTCGAATTTCTGAACAAAAGATGTATGGCAAAGGTTGCCATTGGAAATTGGAACTAAAACAAAACGCTCACAAAACACGTGTACCTAAGTATCAATGATTACAACTGAACGATAAATCTTTGGCCATTATTGTATATTCAGCTACCGGATGCATCATTATAGTTTACATAGATCAGCCGTATTTTCCTTAATTAACGAGACAAAAATAGATGTAAATAACACATTGAATGATCCACAACCTTTATTTGAAAACACGGTCTCGTACTATCGTACCTTCGAATGAATGATGCATACAGATGCTGATACTGACAAGGACTTATTCGCTGATGAATACAAAACCCTAGATAATGGATTAGGTATTCAATTCATGGTTAGAAATAACCAAACCTTGACAGCAAGAGACTGAAAAATAAAAGCATCATACGCGGTTATAATAGGGGAGCATAACAAATAGTGCAAGGATAACACGCAAGGATAAAATTACAATTTCCATTAAGACCAGGGCCTCAAGTCTGCTATTTTTTATTAATTCGTCATTCCAACACAGTCCCATTGTCATTTTGCTAAAAGTTCGTAATCTGCTAAATCATAATCGTGGATCATTGGTCGGTCAGTGGTCTCGTAATAGAATCGTGGTACAATGACATTGTCGTATTGCCATTATTATAAAACTCGTTAGTAGAAATGATTTTCTAAAAACTACTACTCAATTTGAATATTTAATTATGCCAGATTTCATTTATATATATATATATATATATATTTACATATTATTTATTAGTGTTTTAAACAATCTGAAGTAGTAAGAAGTTCGTAAATAGCAAAAACATTGCATTAACATGTGTAACGCGGATAAATGTGAAAATAGACAACTCAATAATATTTTATCTGTTTAGCTGTCAAAGTCAATGTGGCATTACTGCCTACTGACGTTAATCTGTTTTTATTTTCAGCGGCCGGTGTTTTGTGTGTTAATTATTTATTCAGTTTTCTCACCTTAATTTCTGCCGATACGCTAACGTTTCGACGCGGTCTGGCCATAAGGGGAATGAGTTCTTCAATTAACCCCCTTACTGAGTCCTTTCCAAGGCGAAACATTTTTATAAATTCCGCTTCGGAAATATCAATAGAGGGGTTTGTATTCATTCTCGTCAAGCGACGGGCTCGACGACGTCTTTTGCATTCTGCCCATCTTCTTTCTTTAGCATCCACGGCGTTTGGCTAGCTCGAGAATATTTGCTCGTAGTGAATACATTTCTCCGTTCAATATTCCACAAACACAATAGCTAGCAAACACTTTTTGACAACCGAGCTATTACAATACAAGCAATGACTGCACAATGACGGTCCAATGGTAGGTCACTGATCAAAGGAACTGTCAAAATTTGAGCAGATTACCGCATAAGTCAGTCATTCATTTGTCATTATGTACGAGATTGCCATTTCTTTCAATGGAGTGTCAGTGGTTGACCATTGGAAAGTCATAATGACGCCATTATATTAGTAGATTACTAAACTTGTCAAAATCAACAATTATGAAATCAATGATAGACCATTCTGACAATATTGTAATAGCAGACTTGAGGCCCTGTTTACATGTTATTGTATTTCTTTGAAAACGTTCTAAGTCTACTTTATTAATTCACCAGTGCATTGTAAATACCCCGAGGAAATGTAAAAGAAAAGAAAAAGAAAGAAAAGAAAGAAAATACGTTTATTTGCGGTAAACATGACGCACAGTAAGACTAGAAACATACAGAAATAAAAAAAAATAAGATGTGGGAAAGTATGCGTCATATCCACGCAAAACGGCCATCACTCAGCATAATGCTGTGACCCTATGCGAGACAGAGCCCCAGCGCTGGTAATGCTACGAGATAGACCTGCATTAGCAGGTGTATTCATTCTTTTAGCTAAACGTGTTAGCTGGGCTGCTTGATGTCGTGCATTATAATAAATTGAATAAAACACTTTTCCTCCATCGCTTTTTATGTCAGTGTCGTATGTAATTTAATTTTTCATCAAATCGATCACATTAATTCCATTATTTTGTATGATTGATTCTTCGGTATTTTACTTCATAACTGAGGACAATAAAGGCCATATACGTATAGAACGGATACATAAAGAAGACAATTATCCTTTTATAATCTGTGGAAGACTTCCTAAGTTGAACTTTTGGTAATGGGAGATTTTTTTTTGGTTTATAGCGTTGAAGTCTTTTTCATCAGTTCAGTTTCTTGAGAGGTTCCAAAAAACTGAATCAACAACAATGTATTGAGTACCATAATTATACATAGGCCATTAAATTGTCTACTCAAATGACTGTCACAAAATGAGGACCCTTGATGATGACAGCATACGAGCATCATAATGTTAGAGGTAACTACATATGCTAAAAAAACTGGCCAAGTGCGAGTCGGACTCACGCACCGAGGGTTCCGTACAAACCTGTAGGTATTCTCGGTTTAAAAATAAATGTTTTTTTTTAAATAATATTTCAGTTGATTGAATGTAAGGTAAATTGCGGTTTACGATTTATGACGTTTTAAAAAAAAACTACTCACTCGATCTCGTTCAAACCAATTTTCGGTGGTAGTTTACATAGTAATGTACATCATATATTATATTTTTTTTAGTTTTATCATTTTCTTATTTTAGAAGTTACGGGGGGGGGGGGGACACTCATTTTACCACTTTGAAAGTGTCTCTCGCAAACTATTCAGTTTAGAAAAAAATTGATATTAGAAACCTCATTACCATTTTTGAAGACCTACGTATGGGTTTGATGAAAAAAAAAATTTGAGTTTCTGTTCTATGTATGAGGAACCCCAAAATGTACTGTTTTTTTTCTATTTTAGTGTGAAAATCTTAATGCGGTTCACAGAATACATCTACTTACCAAATTTCAACAGCATAGCTCTTATAGTTTCGGAAAAAAGTGGCTGTGACATACGGACGGACGGACGGACAGACAGACAGACAGACAGACAGACAGACATGACGAATCTATAAGGGTTCCGTTTTTTGCTATTTGGCAACGGAACCCTAAAAACTGAAAATGTTTTTCGAAAGGACACTGTGATGGCCTAGTAACAGATAATGGTAAAGACGCGGTTTATTAATTAATACGCCTAACATTAAAAAAAATTTGATGTACTACAAAATAATTTACAAACCGTAACATAATTTCAATACAAACAAAAATGATGTGAAAACGCAAAGTTTATAAAACATAGCTTCTGCCCGCGACTTCGTCCGCGTCAAATTTTTGCTCCCCTGACCCTTCCCGTCGCATCGATTTGCCTGCTAGTTTTCGTCCACTTTTCGTTGCTCGCTCCTTTTGAGTTATAGTGAGTCAACCTTAAAAGATAGACATATGCTCTCGCGGACTTTTTTTTAGAACTTTTTAAAAGGAACAATTCCGTCATACATAATTTTTGCGTTACTTTAACCGTTTACGCAGCGCACGCAACGGAAACTCTCAAAAGGAATAAATTTGCCCGGTTTTTGCAACATTTTTCATTACTGCTCCGCTCCTCTTAGTTGTAGCGTGATGTTATATAGCCTATAGCCTCCCTCGATAAATAGGCTACCCAACACAAAAAGAATTTTTCAACTCGGACCAATAGTTCCTGAGATTAGAGCGTTCAATCAAACAAACAAACAAACAAACTCTTCAGCTTTATAATATTATATAGTATAGATAGATTCCTATAAGTTTGAGCGACAACAAAAAAAAAACGATCGCTACGCGCAGTGCGAATCTCCAGCTGTTTCAGACACCGCTGTTACTAGGAGAACATACCCATGACTGATACTCGTCGTTCGCGGCCTGGAATGTTCTTGTGCGAAGTCGAGGAGGGGCGCGGGAGGAGCTGCGGTCGCCGCAGGGACCGGCTCGAGCGCAACGATGGCCGATGCGGGCGGGCAGGGGGGCACCACGAGCACCGGCGACGTCGGCCGGACCACGCCGTTGATGCGCGGCGTCACCGGCAGCCCTGTCACCACTCGCACCGACACGGGCGACTTCGGCTCCTCCTCTGTAAACAAAGGTGACACGTCAGAAGGAGCTATATAAATTCGCAACTTAGTACCTTGGACCCAATTATTATTACGAAAACTTGATCATCAGGCTACTAAGGTCCTATTAGAAATGAGCAGACCATCCTAGTCGGTCAACACTTCTTGTCAAACCCGTGTCAACCGCTCGTCGACGGCTGCAGTCCGTGGCGGTAAACTACCAGGCGCACATATTCCGCGAGAGCTCAATACAGCCGTGTGAATGAAACAGACACATCAGAGTGAATGAGACGGCATCATCCCACTTTACTTTTAGATAGTAATGGTACGCGATAGTAAACTTTACGCACATGCAATAAAGTTCATAGTAGAGTAAAACTAAAGATAATCAGTCACGCTGCAATGCCGAGTGAGACAGAGGATCCGTTTGAGTGTATTGAAAGAGACGGAAGCGGGGGCGTGGTCTGACGATAAAATTACGTCAGCACATGTGGTTGCGCGCGTGCTTTTGGTTTGTTTGGCGTTAACAGTTGCCACGCCGAAAATCAGCTGCTCAGCGAGGTGCCAGAAAAAACAAGTCGCGTCGTAACCGGGCCGTAAAATGACTGGCGTCTGCTACTACTAGATTGGGTTGGGTTTGTTTTGTTGAGCGACGAGCCAAATATACGGGTTTATGGATCTTGTTTGCGTAGGTAAAAAACTTATTATTTTACAGATAAAAGAAAATGTTATCGAAAACTTCGACGAATGACTATTAATAACAGATAGGTACATACCACAGACGTTTATAATATCACGTCCGAGAGATATACATAACAAAGTTGTTTTCGTTTAGCTAAAGACTAAATGCCATCTAGAATACCTACAATGTTCTACTGGAAAAATATTTTACGTAATGATGAAACACAGGCTGAATGAAGAGCTCCGCTATTTATATTTGTAAGACCTAGCTTTTTGCTTCTGCCGGCGGCTTTACGCTAATATACTTCAGCAACTCCGTCCGAATATTATTGACTTCTTTCTTATCTCACAAGGACTGCGCAGTACTGCATCGCATATTATTTCTTGTCACGAGTTCCATGTATTACAAAATGTCGATTGGATGACTAATTATTGCGACCTGAGTAACGCGCACCGTCACCTTTTAGATTCTTTTTATTAGTCATTATAAATATTTTTCCTTCGTCAAATGCATGAAACACTTCACTATCCATCACTTCATTCATATTTAACTTAGATCAATTAATAAAATTAGCATTCCACTAATGGGTAATACAATGTCGTTAACGTTGGCTGGAAACCATTTATAGTTGCAATGTAGCTGCAAGTACAATAGCACATATATACATATCAACTTAAACGTAGGTAGTAGGTACCTTGTCAGATTGTGTGATCTCTGTCAACTTATTGCTGTGAAGATATTTTTAGAAAATCTGCACACGTGTAATAAAAACGTCACCTTCGTCAGCTGACTAATGTTTTTGAAAGAATAGGCCACAAAAGGTTGCGGGTAATGGTTATGATTTTGAAATTAATCCAAAATATGAAATTGTAAAAGAATTAGAACATGAAAATAAAGTCAGTAAACACCAACAACAAAGATGAGCAACTAAGTTCGCTTCTAAAATTAAACAAACTACACGAACCTCGAGCTAAATAATAGGAAAACATAAAAGGTGGGTGGTTATTGACCGTTTTATTCAATTGTATTCAATATGAATTAGAATTGTTCAAGCGTGTCCTAGACGTGGCCAAGGATTTTGCACTTGTGACTTTGACAAACATCCCGACTTTGTAGTGCTTCACAGAATCAATGAGGCTCTACTCACGGCTACACCATAACGTAAATAAGAGGTTATTAACACCTACCCACAAGTCTTGAACTTCAAATGGCCAACTTTCAACTCTCGTGTAAAATGTATTAGTGAAGTCAAATGCCTTAGACAAATCCCTTGCTGTTTAAACACAGCATTAGTATATTGTAATTCAACTTGAATCTGTTCCATCTGAAATTCATATTTATTGGCTTGATTGTATACATATTTTTTACAAGACAGTCGAGAACATAGAGAAGTCAGTCGAGAATATTTGAATAAAGTTGATATATTGTAAATCTGTACGCATTCTTTCTTGATGGGTATGATACTCCATCAGGTCTTTTCCCAATTGAGAAGTAAAAAGCAAAATGGCTCCAAAACTAAAATCACAATATAAGCAATGAAGTTTACGCAATATTTTCATAGCAAAAGACGACCGCATCCCAGTTTATTTTCAGGTCTTCAAAGCTATGCATGGTTACTATCAAACCATTTAAAAGTATATTTGTGTTCTTGATAAATCCTTAACAAAAGGTCCACTTTCTTCATCATATTCAGATTTCTATAATTTTAGGTTGCCGAACCAGGTTATAACGTTCCATTTGACTAAATATTCTTTGCCGTATATAGTTTATTTTGAGTTCAACAATGATTAGGTGTCGCTAACTATTATTATATTTAAGTACGTACATGTTTTGCAAGATTGTCATATTGGGAACTATCTTTATTAAACAATTGAAGATTCTTTATGATTTTACCATAGCTAGAAAACCCCAAACATTTTACATCCAAACCACAATTCATTGAATAGAAAAGGACAATGACCAAAGATTTGGAATATAATCATATAGATGAAATACCGATATATTTACACGGAATTACGCCATAAATATTGAGTAGAATCTCTTACACGACTATTGAACTCGAGAATTTCAATACTTTTGAGCAAAATAGTATTAAATTATTCAGTATTCTGACAGAAACTGACAATATTGTATTAAAATCACAGAACAAAAAGTAGACAACAATATTTTTTAAGGCGTGGATTCATTCACATCAAATAGATTTCAATACAGTGAGTAAATAAAATTATAATTGTCGAAATCAACAGCCTCGCTCTACACTCGAGTATCGTTGTGACGTAAAAGGTACCTTTGATAGAAGAATTATACAATGCTCTGTTCGTCGATAAACAAAAAAAAAACATGTAAATTGACAAGCTGTCCAGTGATAGAATTAAATAAATGATGTAGGCTTATTGGCTGTCAATTGCAGGTAGTACCAGGGTAGAATAAGAGTGTAGGCGGTGGCCGGGAGGGGCATCAGTAACGTGCGTCATTGGCCTTCTGAAAACTTCACAGGGGGTTGTTATATAGCCGCTGAGATTCGCCCTTGAGAACCTTTGAAGACCGGACAGGAAGGCAAGGTTATAAGGATGACGAAAATAACATAATCTATTATGTTCATTCCGAGTAATAACGATATTATATTGTGCAATGGCAGTTTAGTGTGCATTTAAATATAGTCGGCTAATAACATCGTTATCAAATACCTAGTCTAAATTTTCTTATCAATCATCAAAGTATGTACCTAGATTGAAGTTTGAATTTGGTTAGCTACACTTAAACGAAATATTGATATAATTATGATTACAGTTAATGCTTTGGATCTAAATTCATTACATACTTCCAACTGACATAAGCCTGCTTTATATAAATAGGTACTAGCTTCTGCCCGCGACTTCGTCCGCGTCAAGTATTTGCTCCCCTGACCCTTCCCATCGCATTGCAGCCTGCCAGTTTTTGTCTATTTTTTGTTGCTGCTCCGCTCCTTTTGATCGTAGCGTGATGTTATATAGCCTCCCTCAATAAATAGTCTACACGACTCAAAAATAATTTTTCAATTCGAACCAGTACTTCCTAAGATAAGCGCGTTCCAACCCCCATTTTAGGAAAGTGGGGGGTTAGAAAGAGACAAAAAGTAGCCTATGTCACTCTCCATCCCTTCAACTATCTCCACTTAAAAAATCACGTCAATTCCTCGCTCCGTTTTGCTGTGAAAGACGGACAAACAGACACACACACTTTCCTATTTATAATATTAAGTATGGATTAGAAAAAAGTTCGTTAACATTTGGTAAAGTTTGAAAGGCTTGGTCGACGCTTAGGACCACTTTTATCATTCTGAATAACTTTAATCTAAATTTAAAAAGTAAGCCAAAAGTTTCATAAAATATGACGCGAAAGCATTTCTGTACAAGCAACACTAATCCACAGGTATTAACTACTACGCTAAAAGAAACAAAACACCTCTTGTCGAATTATGCTCGCCTGGTACAATTGCGCATGGCGGGCGCGCGCTTACAAGCAACGAACACGCAAACACCGACCATCTCCCACGACGCGGACACCCACACGTGCAAGTGAAACTGTGATTCCAGACACTACTGAACCGGTATCGATACTATGTGCATCTGTTGCTGATCTGAGACCGGTATTTAAAATACCAGCACCAACTAGGCGTTGGTTGTATGCAGAATGTGGCTTGCAAAACGGTGATCAACTTCTGCGCGAATCTACTTTACTCTTTCGCATCAGTTAGAAACGCTTGCGTCGTCTCTATATGTTTCATCAGAATCAACACACAGATTGTTGACAAGCGTACCTTAAATTTTTGCGTAACCTTTATATGACTCTTTTACAAAAAGCGGTTGATTTTTAAATTCTGCTTATCAAATAGGTACCGTGACCTAACTAACAGTCATTAAAGATAAAGAAATCACAAACTTAAAGAATAAAATTTCAATGAGCCTACAATATGTTTCAACAGTTATATTTTTAAAGATGGTCAACAAACATGATTAAAAATTGTAGTAGCTATATGAAACAGCACGTGCCTCTTGAGTAACGAAACATATAAGTGGTACTAGGGTTATTTTGCGGTCTCCAGAAAGGCTTTAAAAAATGCGAATCTTAACAATTATAAAAGTTGTACCTTGAATTTCATTCTTACTGCTTTTAAACGGTTTTTAGTAACTTTGGATATAATGCTTGAATGGTTTCTTGAGTCGGATCGGTGGATTTCGCAGTCTTGCAAATTTTCTTTTTGATTCAAAAGTTTTATAAATAGATGTTTGGTTAGTCGCTTTTTAGAACGAAAATCTCAAAATTTTGCGTTCCACATATTATATTGTGATTTGACCTGTCACATTATGGACTTGACCGAGATTTTCCTCAAGGTCCTGTTTTATAATTTGTGTTTATATTATTTGTAGTTCTGCGCATGTCAACGAAAATTTAAAGTTTTTAGGAAGAGGACCTATTATGGATACATCATTACCTATAATATATCCTAAGCCTAATCTAAGGATCGAAAAACTTGACAGGAAGAAAGGAATATTGAAGTGCTATATGTGTAGTCAGAGCCGGATTTTAAAATGTAAAACCAGGCTAAACCTCAATTTTATTAGATACCCAAATTCAAGAGAAAATATTATCTCTAAGCCGAAGGTAGATATCACGCCGTACCCGGGTATTCACCCATTTAGACATAGTACTTATGTCTGAGTACGTAGGTATAAGTAGATAAGGTTTGCGACCGAACAATAGCGTTACGTGTAATAAATTGAATATAAAGTAGTGAGAGGGCCACTAGTTCAGTTCGGAAGGAGTGAAAAGGGGGCTGCGGGAGCCTCCGGGTCTGGAAGTGATAAGCGGGGCGGTGGGCCAGTGAGGTTGGAGGGGAGGGCTCACGAGGGGGGAAGAGGTGTGCTCGGCATCGGCACGTGACAAGCCGTCACGCGGCACGAACTCACCCGAACGCATCGCCGGCCGCTGCAACGCGCTCTCGAGTAGGAGGGGGTTAGGATATACAATCTACCTAGCACATACACATACTGACACCTTGCCTCCAAGTACACCGGACTGGGACAATAAAATTAACTCTTTTGTAACTCTGCCGCCACGCTGGCGAGTTATTAACTTGCATAGTATTACTCGTTTCTAAGGTTCTGAGTCATTTCAAATCTTATAGATTTTCCGAGAAATACAATAGGATTCTAAGGGTAGCAATAAAAATGATAGTAATCTAAAATACGGAAAACAAAGGCCATAAGGATTAAAGGACCAGACTAAAAGGACCAATGCTTAAGACTTCAACGAAAATAACATTAACGCGAGCCATAAACTGAACAAAGTGTTACAATTTCGGTGTGTGATATATTTTATCTCAATGTCAATAACCTCGCCAATACGCGGCGGCTCGCTCCACATTTTTACAACGCTTCATTACGCGACAATCGCATGACACGTGTAGCGCGCTCGACAACTATTAGATCTTCCTTGGCAATCTCAACTGGGCATTACCAGTTAGAAGATAATAACGGATCTGAAATACTGTATGAGCACGTTCAACTACAACCTACGTGTTAAAAAGTAACAAAAAATACCTCTTATCAATAATCTCATCTCTCTAGCATTACGTAATCGCCAGAATAACAAAATGCAGAGCTTTAATCAATAAACCATTAATACTAGAGGTCACCCCGTAATTAAGTTAATTCTAGAACAAAGATAGGTATCGTCAAGCGTGCATCTCATCGACGATAAAGTCTGCGTACAGCGAAATGAGAATACAGATGACAACAATATAGGCGTTATTACAAAACACAAAGAGCACACAATCTCATGACACGATACTCATTACGTGCGTGTGACGCGGACCAGAGCTAACCGTATTGAAAGAGTGAAACAAAAGAAACCCCGATAAGATAATGTTTATGAAAACAAATATGGTTACGATGAGGTTAGCGACAGAATAACAATACTGGAACATTGCTTTATTATCATAAGTGCGAATCAACTAGAAGGCTTATAACGAGAAGTAACAAAAACAACGAATGTACGAGTACCTAACGATTATTTATTTACTTGGAAGATACTAAAAGTTGTATTTAGGATTTTGGTGTAAAGTGGTAAAGCCTTGACACAAAGCGCGGTGGCAGCGGTGTCGCGAACCTCAGCAAATACCGGTGTAGTACTTAGTTAATCTCATAAAACTATGTAATTATGTTTGTTACGCAACCGTGCGCCGCCGACGTCACGCTGACACACGCCGGCCATCTTATTGGATTACGACTTTCATTGTGTGCGACATCCGCCAGTTATTACGTAAAATATTGCTATTATTTTCCTCTATAATCATTGGCTTATTTCAGAGACGCAAACGTTGTTATTGTATCTTCCGTAAGTTGTTTACCACAATTCTTAGAACGATCAATTATTATCATCCACAACAACTGAAAAAATTGAGGCGTTGTGGTTTCAATATATCACATAAGAAATTGAGAATTAGTGTTCACTGAAGCTGCCCAATCGTCTTATCTGTTAATATATTCACACTATTCGACCGTTCAAATTATCGCGAACACCAGTGCGTCATTCGAAATACTTAAACACTATTTACATACTTACAATCATTGCGATTAAATGTAGTAAAAACTGCAACTCTTGCAAATACAGTAGATAAAGTATCAGGTACTTGCTAACGTCCTACATTGTTAATCTCGTAATTATTTCAACAACTACTATGGCTTCTTTTACGGATACGACTGACTATAATTGTTTGAATTCTGTAATTTTATTATCAACACTTAGTTTTTCAAATTGAGCTCATAACTTCCCAGCTTCGATTTAAAGGACTAACTTTTTTGCTGATGTAGGTAAGCACAGAAAAGGTGCACGGCCATGTTAGGATGGTAACGGTTGTCTCGTCCCAATAATAAAAGTAACAGGCATAATAGCAGACTCGAGGAAAATATTTTATAGAGGTCACGAAGGAAAGCGAGTTTGGAACACGCACGTCTATACAAGATCGACATATGGACACAACATCACATACGCTACAATATTTACGACCTTGGGAAGAAGAACGCCTTGACGGCAACACGCTGACTTCTAGTACGCACGCAATACCTACCTCGGTGTTTTGGTTTGTGACTTCTCTTCCTCGTAAATTATGCTGCCCTAATACAATACCGTTTGTATATCCTTTACTAAAACATTTATTTTGAATCAAAATATTTATTTATTTCACAAAATGTACAAGTAATGTATGTATACAATTAGATCCTTTCTGAGTTATTAAATTTAAATAGTCTCTAATTGTGATATATTTCTACTAACCATTTTAATTGTTTCTTTGAATCATAATGAAATAATTGAAAAAAAAAAATTGTAAATGAGGAGGATGCTATTATATACACATATATCTCTGCAATGCAAAATGTAATCATCAATCATTGTTTAACATCGGTAATAACTTGAGTATGAGCAAATTTAAAAATAAAGACTAAGGTCACTTGTGTAGTCAAACAAATGCTTACCTAAAACAAAATGAACAAAAAAGAAGTAAAGAATAACTTTGCTATGTAACCAACGATTGAACGTATATGTGTATGTTTGTGTTTATGTAAGCAATCATTGTTTGAGGTTTCCTTTGACTAAAATCTCAGCTCTAAGCACCTTAGCTCGAAAAAGTTTAGTAGTAATAGTTGCTAGGTCATAGGCTCATAGCTTAGCTAACTACAGACAACATACTAGAATGACCCGTTTTCAGTAGAACAATGTTTGTTGAATCACAAATAACGTTTACTAACGCGTACATTGTATTTCACACCATTTGATAATATACCTGAGTAAGTACCTTATTCAAATAAAACGAATATCTAAAGAGATGTAAATTCAGATAATAGTAACAATGGCAAACTTTACTACGAAGAACTGAATAAAATCACAACTATTGCTGAGAGTCGGAGTTGTCTTGAAGACACTTTTAGAGAAATCAAAATAGCTCTTGAAGGAAGTTTAAAGGTATATCAGATAACTTTAATTTTAATAATAATTGAACTACAACGAACCAAATAATTACAAACAACGCTTAACATAATAAAGTTTCATAAATATGCGTATTAGTCGTGCTCTTGGATTCTGTTGAGCAAAATCAAGACGAGGTTATGCGGCAAGGTCAAGTAATGCACTCGTGTTGACAATTTGACCTATTGAATCACTTTCAGATATCGCTTTATATTTGAATTGTTGTCTCTTCTGCTGCTCCGAAGAGTTTCAGATGAAACCTTTTTTTTGTTACATTATACGGCTACTAGTAGTTACGGAGCTGGCGAGCAAAATTTCGATATGATCAGCACACAAGGCAGAGGTTATTAATATTCATAATTACACCCTAAGAAACATCAAGGACCTCGTCTGCCACCATGGTGACGCTGCGTTGTAAATTTACAGCGTTTCAAAAATGTTTAAAAAAAAGGTGTGCTATATTATGCGCACACGTCTGCTGCCTGGGGCTGATGATCACAGTCATCCTGGAAACACAAAGAATCAAAAAGGCAGTCATCCAGGGCTCTGACTTTTGTAGTATTCAATTTTTTAATTAATTTTTATGATTTAAAAAACTGTATATGAAGTGCACACTTGGCAGATTTGAATTGTTCGATTAAAAACAATGAGAAGAACCACGGAAAAATAGTCTGCCAATATGTTGCCTCTGCGTTGTCTATTGACAGTGCTCCAAAAATGTAAAAAAAAGAAGGTATGCTATATTATGCGCACACGTCTGCCTCTTGGACGGATGTTTGAATTACTTATGAAATCCAAGAAAATCGATAAGGCAGACGTTCAGGCCTCTGATATTCCAAAGGCAGACATTTGATTTACTTTTTTCAACCCAACGCTCGCGCCAAACCAAGCAGGTGTAAAATATCCCCATAGATCCTTTCGTGGTGTCTGTCTTTTCTTTGTATATAATATAACTCAGTTCCGAGCTTTTCCGTATTGTGAAACTAAATGTATCGAGCGTATATCTACTACCTATACAGCCTACATCACAGCCGCTGCTGCTTCTACAGCCTATATCTATATCTATATACGTATTTTACACAAATAAAACGTGATTTAAAAAGTTAAAGACTGTTCCTATCCAGATCCTAATCTTATTCAGATTACATTCAAGCATGCAATTTAAAAAGAAATACTTTCTAATTAGAGTTCCAAGCGCATTTCGTTTCTGGTTGGCATTGAGAAAAAAATATGATTGCATAGATTTCAGCTCCAGAAGTTTAATCGTTAGATCGTTACCGTGAGTTTAGAGGATAATATTAAACAAACTTATAAGAATAAAACTATAAAGAATAACAATAATCCCATGCAATACCCGCTGTCACTTGATTCCGTGAATTTCAAACAGTTATACAGCTGAAAATCAGTGAGCAAAGTGTCTGCCACATGTTTTTTCGAATCCACAGAGTCATAGTGAATCGAATGGGCGCAATAAGAACCGCGTGCAAATGACTTAATAGAGCTTTTTTTATAAAACATTTTTACAACTCCGTCCCATGATAATGCAGAGTCCTGAATGTCTGCCTCTTCGATTTTCTTCGTTTCCAAGATGATTGTGACCATGAACTCCAGAGGCATACATGTGCAAATGATTTAATACCCCGATTTTTTTAAGCAACTTCAATCCGCTGTAACGCGAAAACGCAGCGATATAGGACCTTAAATGATTAGACCAAATCAATTCGTAATGATTTAAACTGCAATCCACCTCGACGTGAAACGTGTGCAAATCATATACCGAAATGCTCGCCACCTCACCTCCCTAGCGCAATAATAGCTGTCCGTAGAAAGAACAATCACGTGAAATATTTGAATTATCGGTAGCTAAAAGTTGCTTTGATTCCGGTTCTTAAAAATAGAGTTAGAAAGTCAAACTTACTTTGGAAGGAGTTCATTTACCTAATAAATATTTTGATTATCTTCCATACAGAGAATTTCATATAACCAAAAAACATGCCCACGACACGACGGCACCCTCCAAATTGAAAAAGTTATATCTAATAAAAAACTACAAGTTTTATGAGAAGGTAGTATAGGATCGCTATTTATGTATAACTCACCTAGATACTCTTTAATCCACTTCTTCTTAGGGGGTGGTCGGATTTGAGCGTCTTTGACTTCTTCTTTGATGGGGCTCGGTGTGAAGTTCTGGCTCGTGGAGGGCCTTTCAACTTCGGGTACTCGAGAAGCAGCGACTAACGATGTGATCATTTGTTGCTGCGGGAAGCCATAGCCGTTGATAACATGCCCATGTGCTTGGAGCTGTTTATATGCTTTGAGCGTTATTGGTATCGGCTCGACGATGCTGCCGAATTCTGTTTCCCTGGTGTTGATCGCGATGGTGTGGAGCGTGTCGGCGTAGTACTCCCCGGGGGCTGCCATCGCGCCGAACAGTTCTGGCTGCACGCGACGTCTCCGGTAACCGGCAGTGCCCAGTTTCGCTTCGGTGGTTTCCATAAGTATACCCATTCTACAATGGGCCACTGCATTAACTAACTACGACTTCTAGTCCTCATCGTCATAGAATCACTTGAGTCCTATTCATTTTTAAGTTCATTAATTGTACAACAGTCTTTTGATTACTTTTGTAAAACGTTTTGTTCACTTTTCGTTGCATAAATTCTGCAGAAGTTTTCTGAAGAAACCAAAGGAAAACTTTTACTTATACGGTACGTTTACGAAGTTTGAATGGATTGTATAAGTCAATTGACGTTCAGAGGGTATTGTTATAAGTTTGTGATTGTGAAGCGATTAAGAAATCTGTGGGCTTTAAACAAAAAGTAAAGTGACTTGAAACGTGGGGGCTTCTTTTAAGAATTCTGTCGTAGGGTAACAGTTTACGCAGAGTTTATTGAAAAAAAAAGTTTCAGCACAAAACAATGGAAAACTCAGCGTTGTGATATTAAGTTTATCCAATTGTAAAGCTTTGGAAAGGAAAGTTGTTCCAAAATTTTCCAATTCGGTTCCCTCCTAATAACAAAGAGTTTCCTCTTACCGCTCATTTACCTGATCCAGATTATTTTCAATTCCTAAAAGTTCAAAGATGCTCTGTTTCTCTGAGGCGTATGAAAGATTTTGTCTTACAATGACAGAAAACTATAAACACATCAACTTTTCACTTGGTATTTCCTAAAATGCAAGGTTGCCCACCTTGCATTTTAGGAAATACCAAGTGAAATCAATAAACTCGAGTCCTACGCAGAATTAAGTTCGCAAGAATAAGATGGCGCATGCATGAGCAAGGCAAGGTGCTAGTTAGAATGGGTGTTGTAAGTGCGAGCGACCTAGGTGCTGCCGGCGGCAGCGGAGCGCACGGCTGCGACGCGGCGCTCAACAAGTGTGGGGAGGGCGTCGAACGCATGGCACGACCCGCCGGGCACGTGCACTCGCCGCGCCCTCCCCGCACCCCGTGCGCCTGCCACCGGCAGACATTGACAGCTAGTTGTACCTCCTTCCACATCATGCGGCCCTGGTACTGCGGCCGACCGAATTGGCAGACATACTGGATTTTCCATCGGCAAACAAAAGAACGTGCGGAAATGTGTTTCGGTGCGACGACTAACACAATTGAAAAGCTACGTTTTGTACGGATGTAATGAAATTTAGTTTTTATACAAATGAATACTTTTAATTTTTTCATTACATATGATTTAGGCGTGTTAACGGATTTTTCGCTATGTATTTAGGAAAACCAAATCTAATAAGATTAAGCCAAAACTAAGAAATGTTGACAGGCGAATCGAATAGTGTTTTTGGCCTGATGACGCAGACCAAGACTGAATGGAAGCTTAGAGGCGAATAAATATTTGAGCATGACAGAATAAAGAAAAGGGAATAGGTGTTGGACTATTCGTAAAATGAAGTGGAAAACGTTATCGGTTTGGTCACAACCAATGGTGTAGATGTACACGTGCCTCGTAAGCATATTGTCATCGTGGAAAAGCAATAACAAACGAGAGTTTATACAACAACAAACGCCGCTTAAGAAAAGTCTAGATCATGAAAAGTTGGTGGGGAGAGATAATTTCGTGTTTTTAGAACTGTTATCAAAACTCAAAGTATTTCAGATAAGAGTAATGTGCCATTTGAAATCATTTAATAACGAAATAAAGTATTCAACTCTCAAGTTACTTCTAAATGACATACACACGTCAGAACTGAACCAGGATATCATGAACAAGACGTTGGTCAATAATAATTTCCCCGACAATTTCCAGTAAGGGCTCAGTCATATCGAGGCATACGTAAGCAAGCGTACACACGCGCGTGTTATATAAGCGAATACAAACGACGACACGTGTCCGTGTTTATATTATGTAACTACACCTAGGTACTAACCGACGCAATGCGAGCTACACATGCCTAATCTATGTGTACTACTATTTCTATTAGCCGAGTTAGTGCTATGCAATGATTGGATTACAGATAGGTCAAATATATTTCTATAATTTGATCTTGGGGCTCCACAAAAGCCAGCGTGCCTTTCATTCTGCCTTTTCGGTTAAAAGTACCCTGTTTTGGTGTGATTCTCATTGACATATATTTTAAACCTATCATCATTAGAGGTTAATATAATTTTACATTGGCGGTAGATCTAGAACTAGATAGTTGTAGTAGGTATAATATCTTCAGATTATTGTTTTCGCTGAAGTTTATTTTGATATGGAATTCAAGTCTTCTGTCACTGAACTCAAGAATACTATTCACTGAATTCTATAAAGGTTATTAGCTATTGTTAATTTTCTATAGATCCTAAGACATGAAAGCATATACGAGGTAAATTCGTAAATAATCCATGCAACAAATGACGTCACGATCGTGTCACCGAGAACCTAGTCCGCGATAATTGTCCGCTGCTAAATATTACAGAGAAAAACAAACAAATAATATCTTCTCTTGAAATAAAGAGCGAAGAAGATTAAAATAGAGCTGTCCTACCTCAATTCTACTGATTATAAAGAAAATATTCAAAGACTATAAAAACAAGGCGTCATCAAAAATGTGGCATTGCAGCCTTACATGTAGGACAGACGAATGGCAAGCGTGCATTTTTCATAAATTGCGCAACTATTAATAGTCCATAGCATAAAACCGATTATTACTTGCGCAATATCAATACAAATGAATATTTCAACTAGGCACATACCGCCCCATCACGGCTTAAAACTGTCAGATCGTTATTTATCTTCACAAATATGAAAGCGTAGTATTTGTATTAGTGGAATAAACAAAGGAAATCTGCTCCTGTAGCTCGTTTGTATGCTCAGCAAATGTGTGGCGTTTCATTAACGTTATTGGTTCAATACATTTTCTTCAACGAGTAATCAGATTGCTACTAAACTTTCTTATTGATTCCATTAACTTGTAATTGGTAACATTATTAGTTTCCGAGTTACTTTTTCTCTATATGTGGACTGCTTTGTTTCCATTGAGTGATGACTCATTATATTGATCGCCATAAAAACAAATGTAACGGACAGCCTAGAATAATGTTTTCTGGAAAAAGATTTATAATATTTTTGTGTAAAAAGACTATATTATTAGGGACATCGTCAATGTCGGCTTTTTGGCGCTTATAGATCAACTCATTAGCTATCACGGTTATTGCCCTTGGTCGTAAGTAAATCCGGGACTCTAATCCCATCCGATACAACAACTTTATTGTTTTTTAACGTGACATTTATTCATGGCAATCAAACCTTTAACAAAGCAGAAATTCTTGTTTCATAAATAACATCTCGTAAAGGCGAGCCGACAAAAATATCACCACCATCGCGTCATAAAAAAACACCCTTCGAAGGAAAATGTTGCTCCAAAATTTTCGCAAAACTGTTACGATAATCATAAAATATATTGGGTGTAAGAAACAACAATGGAAAATCGAAAGGACTCGACAAAATACTCGAAAACAAATGTATTGCACGATGACCCAATTCTGAATGAATGACAACTGAAAGACTTCGTAGTAGTTCGTAGTCATTTGGGGTTCACAAGAATAATGATTGGACGTAACAATACAATGTTAATATCCACATCAAGATTTTCATACCGGACGGACAATTTATGAATGTAATACAATAACATTAGACATGGACGAAGTCTCAATGACATACGTTTTCACGAGACAATCACTGAACAATGGGAGCATGCTCCTGATATTTGCTAAGTATTGATCAAAATTTAAATTGTGAATTTTTGAATTATCCGGAAAATGTGTCGAGGTGCTCGATCATAACATTCATAACTATACCACGTAGCGATAAAGATACTATTGTAATATCCATATCGCTAATATTGTTACTACGTTACGTAAGAAATTATTACAATAACATTACAGTCAACTACACACATTACTAATCATTACATCGTAACAAAGATAATGCCTATAAGAATTCAGTTTGTATGATGAATAGAATATTTGCCTGAATCTGACTTCTCAGGTAAGCGCCCACGTCTGAAGTCGGTTGGATGATATTCTGGAAGGGCGTCCAGTCAGGAGTTGATAGTATGATCTAGTTTAGCTCCGAACGTCAATTGCAAAAATCCAAGATAGTGCTGCATGAGCATCAGGGCAAGATGAGACAACGCGAGGGTCCTGTCACCGGGCGCTGGGCGCTGGGCAGTGCGGCCGGCAGGGTGTCGCGCGAACACTTGCTAATTGCCGCCAGTGGGCTGCAGCGCCCGTGGTGGCACGTGGGGCGCGGCGCGGGCAGGTGCCGCCGACCTCGCGCTATCTCGTCTCGCCGTTCGAGGTCGCGATGATAACGCACGCTATTTTCGACACAACGTCGTCAGCTCGACGAACGTGTTCGTGACCGTCGCAAACGCAGCCGCGAAATCACTAAAGACTCCCGAAACGGAAGCGCCACCGGTGGTATACTGCAAGCGCGACGTCGCGGGCGGTGCGATTCACTCGAGTCGAGTCAGTGTCGGCATGTCGCGATAGCGGGTCATCAGACTAGACAGCGACAGGCGAGGCGCGGAGCCGACCGCCGCCGACGCAATCCGCTCGACGACTGAGTGGCCGCTGCGGACCGCAGACCGGCTCCGTCTCGAGGCGGAGAGGCGGGAGGTGCGCGACCTCCGGGGCCCCGCGCCGCGGGCCGTGAGTGAAACCAGCGGCGAACGAAATCGCGAGGGGGAGGACTGCGGGGGGCGCGCACGCGGTCGAGCGCAACGCTCACCGCTGCACCGCTCTCAACTTTACATAACGCTGCATGGACGGCGCGCGACGCATTCGCATGTCGCCCGCGAAAAGAGGTCGCCCCGACGGCCGCGCCGCGGAACACCTACAGAATTTAAACAACTTTGTGGCGATTGGCCGTAGGTGATGAAACAGCGGCGGCATTAGCACGCAGATGACGTGTTCCGAGGAGTTAGTCGGTCGGCGTCGGAGTCAGTGAACCTCGTCGCCGACGAATAAGGTGAATGGAACATTGCAACCGAATCGAGCGCGCAACTGTGCAAACTTACGTAGAAGTCGGCAGTCGTGTAGCGGCTGCGACGCGCCGCTCCTTATGCACGAGTCACAATGGCGAATAGCTTTCTAATGATACGTGGTCGACGCAGCCAGCATTGTCAGACTTCCCCTTTACACGCAAACATACTTTAACAGAAAACTACATCCTTACAAGTTTGACCCAGATGAAGCTAGAATTACTGTAAAGTCAGAACAGTTATAGCATCCGGCTCGAAGGACCAATCGCTATATCGAACATGTCATCAACTGATCGTGGTTAAATGAACGGAAACTAGAGAGTATGTAGTAAGAACGTAGAAGCAGTATTTGATTCGAATCGGTACATACGCATTACCAAGTAAATGAAGCGAAGCTCTTACGTCAGAAGTACTAATCTTCTTAATAGGATTTCTCCAAGTTTACGACAGAACGTTCAGTATTTGGTGTTACGTCTGCGCGGGGCGCGATTGGCATGTGTTATCTCGGCTCCACGTACCGATGCTTATGTTTATTTATCTTACATTCGAGATACAGTCTAGCTATTGACGATCACGTCAAGAACAGTCGAATACATATAAGTGCTGCGGAACCCTGAACCTGATCAGTTTGCGGAAGCGGAAAAAACAAGTCAAGCCTTTTTACTGCAGACGTGAACTGTTAAATCTGTTGCGGAAATGATTGATGGGCACAGACAGTGAAACAAGTTATTTGATTGGATTACACTTGGCGTTGGATTCAAAACAAAAACTAACTGGTTGTTCAGTTTAGACAAGGAAAAATATTTAATATTTAGGATGTAACAATGCACATCTTGAAAGTTTTTAAGCAGTAGTGTAGTATCGGCACAGTTTCCTCACATAGGTTTATACGAGTTTAAGGTCCTTCTGGTAGAAATACACACTACTTAGACCCAATCTTGCAAAAGCCATATCAAACGAAGTCCTAAGGCATCTTATAGGTAAAGTAATACAAGCCAATCTTGCAAAAGCCATATCAAACGAAGTCCTAAGGCATCTTATAGGTAAAGTAATACAAGCCATAAAAGATTCCACAAGTTGAAGCGCTCCTCGGGCGACGGTGCGGACATTATTTGGAGTGCAACACACAGGAACGCATAAGTGGCACGGGTGCAGGTTCCGAGTTCCGATAAGGTGGCAGGTAGGGGGGAGGGACGCGCATGCGTGCGGCGGCTGACCTTGGTGCGGTGCAGCGTGCAGCCTGGCCCGGCACCGCCGCACTCCCCCCCGCCAAGGGGCCACCCCGCACCCCGCGCCCGGGAAACACCACGCCACACAAATACCTCCCTCGCTCTTCTCATACCTTTTGCAACCACACCTGCCGGTTTAGCAGGTTGTTGCGATGCGACCTAGCACCGTGCTTAGATTCTATTTCTGGAAGTTGGAGTCCCTATTAAATCAAGTGCTCTAAGGATCAAGCCACCAATGAATTCAATAATTAAAAAGATAACAATGGTATGCTCTCACGCGTCAATCGACAGGCTGCAAAAACTGACCTAATGTATGCTGATGTCAATTCACAAGCTGTCTTCAAAATTAAACACGACCCATCTGTGTAAGTTGGCAACGTGCAATTAGCGCCAGTGAACATTCTTGTAGCTCGGCGCAAAAAAAAAAGAAAGAACTCGTTTTGAACAATCAATAACAACATAAATGACACTAACAGCATGTGAGTCGAAGTGGAAACAGTGGGAAAGGGGGGATCCACTCGCCGGATGTCGAGCTATGAGCCGTCTGCGTCGTGCGAAAGCTGCCTGATTTATGCAATTGATTTTACCGATAAGCAGAGCATACAATATCAATTTTCAAAGACCCAAAACGTATAAATAGAATATATATATATTAAAGAAAATGAACGGAGACAAGACACGAATTTGATTAATGATTCGTATGAATCAAATGGCAGATTCATTTTTGCGATACTCTGTCAAAGAGGACAGCAAGAAGATGGTTTAAGTCTTTCTAAATATTATACGTGTCATCATCTATAGCAAATTATTAACAAATCCTAAATAATGTAACAAGATTCTCGCCCGTGGAGCGAGAATCTTGTTACATTTTTAATGATATACTCGTAACTATATACATATGTATTCCAAATCATTGCAAATTTTAAAGTAACGGTATTTGGCTGAAGTTACCGTTGCCGGATTCTAATACATAAGCAATATTTAGATAATGTTATACACTCTCTCAATTCAGTTTCCTGGATAAATATTAAAAAGTCCAATGGACGTTTATTAGAGAACATTGAGAAAAGCGGGCATTGAATCTGCAAAAGATTTATTCATTTGGTTTAGCCAAAGTCTTTCATTTATTTTAGCGAATAATGCGACAGAGACTAAGTATTTGAACGTGAAGACATTTCCACGAGTAGAGGCACTCAGATTATCTTATCGGCTTTCTGCAAGTAGAAACACAGGCAGTCGTTTGTGTGACTAATGTCTGCAACGGCGTGCGTCGCATCGCCGCTGCGGCAGCGCGACGTTTCCTCCGAAGTTCAATATACTACGCCTCGCACGTACGCGTCCTCACAGACCAGTCGCAGATGGCGAGGTCACGCGATCCCTTTCACCATTCTGCTCGCCCGGTACCGTCGCGGCGTCGACCTTACACGAGCCTTGATGATACGATTGTTTGCCGCGCCTACTTAACCGCCAGTACCGAGGGGCCCACTAATTAGAAGCGGCGTAAAAGTATTATTATGAACAGTAGAATATCGTCGACCAACCGTGACTTCATTGCAGACACGCTAGATTTGGCTACAACGTTTTAGATTCGATAGTTATATGCGCAACTTCTGCAGTTCTTAAGATAGTTAACGAAGTAACTGCAAGCAATCACAGATTGGTGGATTGTAAGGCATTTAGAACGTTACTCGTTGGACTGCATTCGTTTACAGGTGTGTAAACTTCGGCTTTGTGTATCCCAAATACAATTGACCAGCAAAAGTGAATTAAACAGATTTTTACTCTCTCTCTCTTCCGTTGAATGAAGACCACTGCAAAATCAAGGGACCTTTCTTTAGAGACAGAGCATTACATAACACAAAGGTACGCGATAAGTGTCTATTACATGACGGCATAGATTACAAACGTTAGTAGTGGCAGTTCGAAACCTCATGATGCAATGAATCGACCATAGCAATCGTTGGAACCTATACGAGGAGCGTGCTCACTCATAAAACGTTAAGTCGCAATAAACACAACTGATATAAAACAATACATATTAATAGCATGAAAGATAATGTAAATGCGTGTTAAAATTAAAACGAAAGGGTCGATTTGTGTGGAAGGAAAGTCAAAATCCAAACTAGCGTCAGAGTGGCGTCATTGGAATAATGTACAAGTGTGAAGCTTTGATTTTAGATAGGGTATCGTGAATCGCCTCTAGTCACGTCGCCGTTGAACGGTACTAAAGCCATTCGACTATACATAGGTATCGGCTAGCGGCGTCCACTGATAAGTGTCGGGCAAACATGATAACGCGGTTTGCAGACCAACGTGTTACCGGCCTTGTGTTACAACTGAACTCCTTTGCTCACTGCCTCCCTGGTCACCGTTTATTACTTTGTTGCTTTATTAGCATTCGTTAATTGCTTTATACGGGTAAACAAAGGCACTGGAAGATTTTGTGTAACTTTCATCACAGGACAACAATTTTTCATTTTCGTATTTCGTATATAATAGTTTCAGCCCACGTGATTTTTTTGTTTTAACATATTTATATTGTGTCCTATCCCGTCCATCGCATCACCAACCCGCGACATTACTCTGTTTTCTTAAGAGAAAACGAAAAATAGTTACGCTAAGGCGTTCTTTCAGATCCTTTTTTTCTCTTTCTTGGCTGGCTGTCTTTAGCGTCGTAGCGTGATTTTTAATGGCCTTCCTCAAGAATTAGAGGCAATCAAATCCATAAAAATTACAAATCCGTCTGGTAGTTCAAGTGATAAATACAACCTTAAAACTAAACAAAAATTTACACGTTATAATACTAAGTACAGATATTCTCTGACATATATTTAGCCGACATTTCAATCTGCCTTGATGGGTCTTTGACTATTACAATAGAACTGTTAAGAAAGTACTAGAAACTTTCCTCTACTTTCATTACTTAATAACATTAATTTTTATTCAGTTTCTACTTCTATTTATTTTCTAGAAAAAGGCTAACGTCATATATTTAAGGAGGCCAAACATTTTGAATAATTTCGTCCAGTCCATCCATTCCACGAACTTCAAATTTCTTACGTTTTATTATGCTAGCTATGTTTAATTTTAATCGCAACTGTAGCACATATATATTTACAGAATTATAATCTATCAACTAGGCTACCTTGGCCCTTCCCTCTTATGGGTTAAGTTTCTTCCAGGTCCCTCCTGTGAAAATATGACTAAAAGCTCAAAAAAAGCATCAATCACTAAAGACATGGCATCCTTATAATTAATTGTGATTTTAAGGTCCTCCTTCTTCATTTACTTTTATATGTCTTGCAATAAAAGCCAGACCATTAGTCTACTTTCATTTAATATCATTTCCAGATGGCAATTCCAAGACTTTATAGTCACTACCAAATTGTCTTCAGCATCTTTCGTTGAATAATTTGTAAATTCAATTTTCAACATCCCTTCTGCATGACCAGAATTGTAATAAACCTCTCTTTTTTTGTATAATTGAAACTTTTTACGATCAAATAGGATTTGTGACCCTATTTTCGACGCGGCGTAGTTGTGCATTCAAGATTTTTTTGCTTTGCATGACAAAGAAAGTATTGCGGATTGCGGAAGCCTCCCCAATATAACACGTTGCTAAGTAAGGACACAAAAGATTGTATTGGCATACAGCATAGTATTGTTTTGGTGTATTTTTTTAATCGTGTTTTCGCAACACGCTAATTACTTAACTGATAAGATAATTGTTTGTTTACAAATTGGTGTTAATGTATTTTTCAGGAGATATGAATTGTTTGCTGTGTTGGCAAAGGAGGATTTGGTATGAAAGGAGCTTTGAAATCGAAGTCGGCAAATGCTGAAAATTTTGACGTAAAATAATTTCGAGCAGAACGTGGCAAATGTTGGAGCAGTTCATTTAGCGCAGGCGGAGCCGTTTACCGCCAGCTTCGATAATGCACAATAAGACAATGCGCTCATCGAGTAGTAAGAACAATAGGTGTCTATGAAGTAGATACTTACGCACGCACCGTTACGCAACCGTGCCTTGTGCTAGTTTTTCTTGAGGTAAACATTCGAAAACCTATGTGTCTACACACCTCGAGAGGATGTAGAGTTAAAATTACTTTAAAATGCATATAGTGAAGCGCATTTGCCGTGCCTTGCGCTGCGTGTGCACACGTCGCACCCCCCTCCCCTCGCCTGCTGCCTCCCCCCTCCGGCACACGCGTCGATCAGCTGACCGAACTCTCGAGCGCCCCCTGCCTGCCTCGTCCAAAGCAATGCGTCATGCGTTGTGTTGACTAACTCGCTCCACGTATACATTGCACAGACCGCTTACCTACCACCCACTCCCACTAGGAAAATACGTTATGAGTAGTATGGCGGATTGTTTTGTACGTGTGGCCTTTTCTGTCTTGTTTTTGTATGCGCGAATAAAAACATTTGGGAGTGCATGCACTCGTACGATATTAGGAACATAACCGAGCACGACAGATAACGGCAGGCGTCGGAGTGGAGAAACAGGCAGTTATAGTAAACGGAGGTGGACGTGCGGTGCGTGGCGTCCGACGTAACTTTCAGGCTTCCTTTGTTTACGTGGGGCGAGGTCGCCGGGAGCGCGTGGAGCCGGCGGGGGGGGGGGGGCTGCGTGCTGTTCAAGGTCAAGAGCGGCGGGCGTCGGCTCGCTGCACCGGCGCGCCGCCGACTGGGCGCGCGGCCGGGCGGCGGGCGGCGGGCGGCGCGGGCCGGCGCGCGGGACTGGGTCGCTACTCACCGGCCTGGAGGCGCCGCTCCTGCAGCTCGATGAAGCGCGCCGCCTCGAGCAGCGTGTCGAGGAGGCTCATGTCGGAGCGGCACGGCCGCGCGGTACAAGCGCGCCCGCTGTCACGCCGCGACTGGCCACGCGCGCCGCGCGCCGCTCACGTGGCCGGCGCCGCGCCCGCCAATGGGCGCGCGGCGCGGGGCCCACGTGACGGCCGCGCTGGACCAATGGGCGCGCGGCCCGCGAGTCCCGCGCGGGGCGTGCGCGATCGATGCCATTGCAGCGATCGAATGCATGCCCCCGCCCGCCAGCCGGTGACGCGGCACACTCTAGCTTTGTTTATCTAATACTTTTCCTGTGTATTCCTCGCTGGTTCCTGATAAAAAATCATGTAAAAGTTGTTCGTAATAATTAAAGTAGTGGCTACATTACTGCAGCGCCTAAAAGAGCGCTCTTTGACTCTCCCAGTCGCGCACGTGCGTAACTCCGACCGACTTTCACTTCCTCAGTTATCGCGGACTTAACAAGTTGTTAGGTTCATTGAATTTTTCTGAACAATCTTTTGACGCTAAGATGCTCTCATAGTTTTACGAAGAACGTAGTTGTATAACTTTAGCAACGGTTTATAGAAGTTGAACAAGGTACAACAATTAACAGTGTGGTCGGAAGGGACGGAACTTATTCATTCACCATTTCGGCTAACAAAGGATTTTTTGTTGAAAGGTGAAATGAACTCTATACTGTTAGCTATGGATCTAAAACGGTACCCATAAAAGTTAGTGAGTTGTAAACAAGCGCACAATTACGTGCCTAGCGCGAGTATATAGTTACGTTGAGAGAAAAGGGAGAGATTGTTCCAACGGTGAAGGAAAATGTACGTCACTTTTGGAACAAATCCAGGAAAACTAATGTATTTTTATAACACGCATTATATCAATTATATGGTGTGTTATGCAGTATGCTTACCTTCACGAGTTGAAATAATTATATACATATTTAATTTGAATACATAATAAGCAATGGGTACTTAATTTTTGTTATACTTAGACATTGGTAACATCAGAACAGTTACCGTACTAGTCTTCATACCAAAATTATAACTACTAAGATACTCAGATCTTAATCAAAGCAGGATGAGGTGAGGGGAAGTACAAAAGTTCATGACACATAGTTTTAAATAAATTTATTCGTCTATAAGGGATAATTACAAGTATTGTGATAACTAATTGAGAAGCTGTCTTTGATGTGGAACATCTACTCAACACTGAATAACATTCTTATTCCACGAACCAAGTATACAGAAAACTACCTAACAATAAATAGCTGTTGGAAATGAAACTATGTACTTTCCTTTGAATGGAAAAAGTACAAAATTAAAATATAAAAATTCGCTAGAGAATCCTGTGTTTTACATATTTCTAAAATTCTGTATAAGTAATCATTTTTCTTTTCAACTACAGGATATCTTTTTCAGTACAAAAAATATATATTTAATTTCTAATACCTAGAATCAGTTACTTTAAATATAAAAAAAAGATTGAAACTATATTTGGTAGTAATGTCGGATCTTAAAACATACATAAATGATGACTAAAAGGCGATACAAAATACAATAATATGAGACTTACATAATATAAATATATACAGACAGAGTTATAATTTAAATATAACATTCCAGTTAGGAAGATAAGTTGAATCCTGTTTGGACCGACATAGAAAAACTGATAGATTACAAAAAATAAACAAGTTTCTTTGTTTTCTTGATACGAATGCTCATTTAACATGAAGGTGAAGTATGTTATATAACTTGCAACAAAGTTTAAATGTAAAATATAACCTGTCTTTTATACTATGTGTATTTTCATAGATCGTTTTATGACTAAAGTGAATTTTCTTGTGTGTGGTTTATAATTAAATACATACTTTTGTAACAGAGTCTAGCTTTCATTAGAGTATTGTATGTAAAGTATGAAGGTATTAGTCCGTTTTAGAAATTCTTATGTGAAAAGTTTCCATTGTTTTTCGTAAAATAGCAAATATAAATGATATATATATCTTTCATAAATTGTTTTAATAAAATATTTCCATATTTGGTCAAATTCATCACACATTATTTTGTCAGTATTATCCTTATGTATCTATCGTCAAAATCCGATTTGAAACTAAAAGTTATAAAACAACGGAACGCCCGTACTAATTTTGCACTATTTCTTACTAACACACCAAACGCTTTCAAATTAAATATATTAAAACGATATAAATTCTTGCACCGAGAACACAGAAGGCACCTTTTTGTGATATTTTAATAGATTAGATCTGTGTCGTTAAAACATTTAGACACAATATTGCTATCAACACAATTTGTACGTACGCTGTATCGAGCCTACGTTACAGACCTGTATATGATCACATCTTCACTATTAAAAAAAACACCTGTAGAAGTAATTTGTTCAATACAATATTTTTACAGGACCTCAATAATACTAAATTATTACTAATGTGTACCTTAAAATAGTGAGAAAACAATATAAGACTAACACAAGAAATAACATGAAGAATATCGTCATCACAGCAACGATTATTGCTATACCTTTCATTCTTGTACTATATTTAATTTCAAAATGTAATTTACACTATTTATTGTTGACTACGACGTACAGTCGACTGCAGCCATTCAGTAATACAGGTATACAATTGAACTAGTGTACCGGTGTAGATACTACTCACTGTAACTACGACTAACCTACATCACTCGTAGAAACGTGGCGTCCGGCTTGTTTAGGTGGCCGAAGATCACGTCTTCGAATATTCTGCTAGCCTGGTACTTGAAGAGCTCCTGCAGAAAACATTCAAACATTTATGTACTTTAGAACGTCATCATCATCATCATCATTTCAGCCGAAAACACGTCCACTGCTGGACATTGGCCTCCCCCAATTTGGAAGAGTTTGCCATAATCGCCACGCTTGGCAGGTGGGATGGCGATCGCAGTATGGTGGTAAAATACATAGAGAACGCTACTGCCCATTCTCTAGTAAGTCCCTTAGAAACAATGAAAGTAGTGGTTTTTCAGCGACGATCGCGCGAACGATCTCCCACTTATGCTACAGTCGTTTCGGCCCCAATGCCTCTAATCATTCGCTTTACCGGATGAGACTGTTCAAATCGACGCCAGCTATCCTGAGGGAAACTTCGGACGGAACCAGCTACTAGATGGTTCGACTTTTACAACACCCACGGGAAGAAATGGGGTGGTGCTATTGCACGAAACACCGGCACTTTAGAACGTGGACACTCAAAATAATCGTGAAATATTTACATGTTATCAATAATACATATGGATTGTCCTTCCTTCCTTTATACAATGAGCCGTTTGCCTCTTGGGATTCCCCATAGAATTTTTTAAAACTTTTATTCAACTGGGACTTATATTTTCCTGGAATCATGCAATCAATATTTCACCCACTTCGACTGAAGCTATCGGGCTGAAATTTGACACACACGTTTGTCCCTCACGACAATATGCACGATAAAATTAATTATTTAAATTAGTGACCTTCCTAAAAATAATTTTCATAAAACTCCCCTAGTGCCCCTACTTTCAAAAATTAAGGAACTTGTGCAAAATTTCATGGTTCCAGGTCTTAGCGGTTTAGGCCATGCGTTATTCGTCAGTAAATACATGATCAGAAGATTTTTATTACGTAAAATAGAGAATACTACGATAGCCGGCTCTCAAAAACCTTGACCAACCTACAGTTGTCTATGTCAAGATCAAGGGATATTTTTAGAAAGTTGCACTTGAGCAACAAACAGCAAATGGGGTGTGGGCAGTAGCAACCTTAAAATTGTGGTCCTCAATTACACACATGTTGGCAAACATTAAAACAAGGAAAAGCCCAGCACTATCATCATCATCATCAGCTGAAAGCAATCTTCTGCTGGATATAGGCATACTGTAATTCTCTGAGCTTGGATTTTGGTCACTTTTAATCTGTTTTACCTAGCACTACATTACGAATTAATTCACCAAAGAACTAGCCAAGATTGCGTGAAGAAATATTTTATAACAGTAGACATTGTTGATATCATATATCCTTGATCTTTCTCACTGCGAAAATATGAAGGAAAAGTGGTTGCTACAACGTAGGATTTTCTGCCGAATATTCAAAAGAAGAACTCACTAAAGTACCAGGGTCGCAGCAGGGGCAAAGATATCTCCCATATATGTGGTTGTTGTTATTTAAGGGATAGGGCTATTTGGTCCAAATAGAGGCCCCTCCGTTCTTAACTTACCAATATACCAGGATGGCAGCAACGGCAAGGATGTCTCCCGACATAGCGGTCGGGACGGCTATCGGCTGAGGTTGCTGACGTAGAGGCTCTTCAGTTCGGTCTTGGGCGTGTTCTCGAACAGAGCGGCACGATTCTGACCTTCACCCTTCTTGACCCAATGCCCGTAGACGCGGAAAGCACATCCATCTATCACCTGGAATTGACGACAGAGTTTATGTATGAGAGAACGAATTACGAAGCTTAACATATACATTTCAAACACTCCCTTTTTTCCTCTAGGGCAACTTAATAGAGCAAAGTGGAATAATCCTTTTCAATGCCTTTAGGACAGAACCGGTCGAAATGTTGGAACTTGGGGAAGGCCCATTTCCAGCAGTGGACGTTTTTCGGCTGAAATTAATTACCTTTGTATTGCAATTAGTCATACGTGGTGGTGACCACTTACCAGGTTACCATCAGTTGGGCTGTCTTCATATTTATCGCTCAATAACATAAAAGTTACAAGGGATTGGTTAGCAATCTGCTGGCGGTAGCAATAGAATTAAACTAAGTTCGACATCTTGAGTAGAGAATATTATTTTCCAGTGTGAAGAAGTCTGTTCCAATCATATCATGTGGTATCGTGTACTTGGTTGTGGAGGCCAGATAGGCACTCCATTTCAGTCGAGAGACGTCTACTGCTGGATATAGGCTGCCACCAATTATGGGGGGGTTTGCCAAAATCGCTACGTTTGGCAGGCGCGTTGGCAATTGCAGTATGGTGATAAAATGCGTAGAGAAAGCTGCTGCCCATTCTCTTGTAAGTTCCTTAGTCGCCTCTTACGACACCCACGGGAAGAAATGGGGTGGTGCAATTCTTTACGTCCGGCACCACACGGAACTTTAACACAATTGGCGAAATGTAGGTGTACTACAGTACACCTCTGCCTTCATCATCATCATTTCAGCCGTAAGACGTACACTGCTGCTCCCCCAAGCTCCGCCACTTCGAGCCGTTTTGTGCTTTGCGCATTCAGTGGATTCCTGCAGCCTTCACAAGGTCATCGGCCCACCAAAACTTCACGTCAGTATTTTCCAAATGATAAGGCCATTTGGGAAATACTGACGTGAAGTTTTGGTGAAGAAAGAATAAGTAAGTTCAGAGAGGTAATTGCGTAATACACTATCAGTAGGAATCGTTTTCATTCTGACAGCTTCAGAACATTCTTTGCGTCATTTACGTTGCTAAGCAAACAATTTTTTCGAACACACGAAAGAATTAATTATAATCAATAACCATCAAAATGATCCAGATTCTGACTAATAGTGTGTTAGGCAATTAGGGTGCCACCTATTTCACGTTATGTTGAAAATCAGAATCAAAAGTCATTCAAACTAGGCTGAGAGTCAGCACTTTTTGAACGTCAAAAATAGAAGAGTAGATAAGGCAAACTTTATTGTCTTACCTTCCGCAGCACGCGCATGGTGTAGGGGTCCCGCAGCGCGTCGCCCAGCGGCAGCGCGCGCGTGGCGGTGTGCGGCAGGCGGCGCAGGCGCACGGCCGCGCGCACCGCCACCAGCCCCACGCGCAGCTTGGCGCGCGCGTTGAACCCGCCGCTCTTTATAGCCTACAGCACGCGCTCATGTTACTAGGAGACCAGGAGCTCATGGGATATTGGTTGTGGAAGACACGGCCGGACTATCACGTTAGTTTTATTTAAACTGGTGCTCAATAGTAGAAGGCAACCAAACCCTGGGATTGTTGTGTTCCACGCGCGTCTCAAAGAGATGCCTGCCACGGTCGCGAGATTTGTTCGAAACAGTTACCGTGACCCTGGCATATAGACAAATGAAAGAAAACGGGTGGGTTTTAGTCAGTAAAAGTCTGACACGCCCTCCCGCTCCACCCAGAGCGGGAGACGACATTTGATGATTTCTCCATCCATAAAAAAGGGGATGTTAGTCGGTGACTAGTAGTGGAGAAAGAGACGGCCGGACTATCTCGTTGGTTTTATTAAAACTGGTGCAACCCTCAATACCAGAAGGCATCCAAACCGAGGCTTTATTTGTATATGAAATAGCAGGATACAGTTTAGAGCTCATACTGTTTTAAACATCATGCTTTTTTTTGGAGTTTACTCCTTAAGAATCGATTTTCATATTTAAGCCCGGGGAATGAAAATGTATGAGGAGTAAAATTAAACTTTTTCCGATACGTTACGTTACGCGTTATGTTATGTTTACTAATCTATATATTTTATAATCGTTCGTGAGAAGTAAACTGCAGTCGTGAGTCAGAGCTGTCACACACAACTTTTTTTGAAGAAGATATGTCATACTTAAATTACTACAAGATAGCCCATCGTGAATGATGGAAATGCCGGTCATCAGCCTGAATCTGACTGAATAGCCCAAATGTATTCCACAGCCAATATTTCACACCATTAATTAAACTAACGAATGTTATCCAAGATAGAAAAAAGGTTTAAATTCAAAGAACAGGCTGATACTGCTCGAATTAAAGAAAATACAATAATAGTAACGACAACGCAGGAAAAGTCATGCAAACATGCAAAAGAAAGTGAGGCCAAATAAGCTGTAATTTGAAAACGTTTGTGTATGTGTGAGTGTTTATAAGTGTGTGAGTAATGCGAGTGTTTGTAGGTACCCCAAGCTTGAATAATTTTAAACAATCACAAAAAAAAACCCTTAGGACATATACAAAGAAAGTTTAACGACAAAAACATTAACATATCCCCAAGTTAATGATCTGGAAACTAATCTAAAGGACTGGTTTTAGTAATTTGGTAAAATAGTAATTAATAAAGAACATCATTATAGTTCACACAAAATGTTGCAACAATTAATAGATATGACGTGAGTTGCAAATTATATTATCATATTCGGACTAATTCGGTCTTTCATCAGCTACTCGGAACGAATGAGCAAACCATTTGTTAGTTATATCAATACCCGGAATAAGATAGTAGAATAAAGAGAAATATTTACACCACTCACAAAAATGCTTTGTTAACTTCGAAAAGAGCGTAAAATTATGAAAATACCATGTCATACATGCCATTTCCCCCAAAAAAAATATATTAAGAACCAGAACATAAATTCAATATGGACATCTCGTCATAACTATATCTACCCAATGTTATAAATTAGTCACAATGACATTACCATCGTCAACTGGTCGATCCTAGACATCCGGCGGCTGCAGCTGGACAAGGATTTCTTGAGCGGCGTCATGTCTTGATCCCATAACTACCAGGGACGCAGAAATATGTACCACTTGTATTGTGTTTCAACATAATCGCTTTGAGTTATGTGCTCTTAGTATCATGTTCCACAAAATGGGAATATTAATTCATTCGTTTTTTAATTGATTTGTATTAAATATATTTTTTTGTTTTGTATATTTACTAGGAACACATAAAAGAAGCAAAATAAAAGGATAAAGCTCTACAGTGCATCATGCACTGTTTTAGTGCACATAGAAGCCAATGTTTACAACGAAAATTATTAACATCTGCTGTAGTTCTGATGTTCTATTAGTCAAATAAGCTTAAAAATAGCAGTAAAGCAAAAGAAATCAGAAGCGAAATAGTCGATGATACGTAGCAAAATCGACCAAAAATAAAAAATTTTCTTAAGTTTTTTGCAATTTGCAGGTCAGTCTCAGTAGTTGTATATTTATTTAGATTAAAATATGATTCTCGATCGTACCAAATATATGATGTTACAAAATTTAAATCATCAATACAGTACAACCTTCTTAGTCCATTAAATTACTATTTCATGACTGTTCCTGTCAATCCTTTGAACTTGACAAAGATGGGAAGGTCAATTCTCGTAGGTTATTAAAAACGTTCAAAATCTAGTCGCAAACTCATCTGGGCGACAGTCAAATGTAAAAAATGTATGAAAAGTAAAGGTACTCTTGACAGATAGGGACTGAGATCAGAAGGCCGGCTAATTCTCGTTATTTAAAGCGTTCAAAATCTAGTAGCGGTCTCATCTTAGCTACAATCAAATGTCAAAAACTTATCAAAAATGTTCTGAAAGTAAAGGTATCTTGACAGATTGGGACTGAGATCAGAAGGCCAATTCTCGTAATTTAAAACGTTCAAAATCTAGTCACAGTCTCATCTTGACGACCATTAAATGTCAACAACTTGTCAAAATGTATGAAAAGTAAAGGTATTTTTGACAGATTCGGACTGAGATCAGAAGGCCAATTCTCGTAATTTAAAACATTCAAAATACTGTCGAAGCCTCATCTCGAGGTATTTTTGACAGATTGAGACTGACATCATACTGTGAACGTTCTTAAAATTACGTGAATAGCCCTCTCAGACTGTGGCCGTTCTCAAATTTACGAGAATTGTCCCCTCTAGTGATGTAAGTGCATTTATTGATTTGTAGTGCAAACGGAACAAATACGCGCGAAGCCATTAAAAATCAGTACACCGAATTGCTAACTACCAGGATAACATAAACTGAAACAGCACTCACCACAGTGTTAAAGAATGGATGATTGAGCGCCTGGATAATGTCAATCCTTTCGCTTGGCTCCACCACTAGAAGCCGCCTAATTAGATCTTTTGGCTCTTCTGGAATGCGGTTGAGTAATTAATAGTTTGTAATTAAAATAGGCTATGGTGGTCGGACACCGGTCTATTCGTGAGGATAGACCGGTGGAAAATTAACACTAATGTATATTATTGTACCATTTTTGTTTTACTAAGTGGCCAAGCTTTAGATACTAAGTATTATTTATAATCTCAACGTGAAGCTTATGTGACCCGAAGTGTGTTATAATTTCACGTAAATTTTCAGTGTCATTTTTACAGAATAAGTCAGCCGGTTATTGCTTTACAATTTTAAAATGATTTTTTCATTACAGCTTAGCAGTATTGTGACAAGACATCATCATTCAAAATTGACTAACAAGGAGACCGCCAAGATTGTCTGCGGTGTCTGCCTCCGATTTCAATGATTTTTATATATGTTGTTATGTTTGAGTAAGTGAGTAATTACCCAAAGTGAATTCACGCAACGCTCAATAGTTTCAGAGTTGCTTCTACCGAGCAACTTAAGGGGCACACCTAGTGTAACGGCCTAAAAAAAGGTGATTTTTGGGATTTTTTATCAAAAAAACCACTTTATTAATTGTTTCAAAATTTTAAGAGTAAATTTATACATGTTTTAAGAATATACAGCGAAATTTTTGAAACATTTTTTAAAATACTTTTTAAGTTATACACGATCTCCGACGGTACGAAAAAAAAGGTCTTCCACTGCTGCAGTAATTCCGGCCTTCTTCGTGGATGAAATCTAAAAAAAAAACTCGTTAGACTAGAAGATATTGTCCGTACAATGACCTATGATCCAAAAAAATCAAAAAATTGACAAAACGGCGGCATTTAAAAAAAAGTCGAAATTCACCCAAAATTTTGGTCGTTTTTGGCCTGCCAAAATTCGATTTTTGATCAGATCAAAAAATTCATAAGTCATTGTTTGGAGAACTATATTAAAAACATGTAGAAAAAATTCTTTAGTGATCGGATCATTTGTCTTTGAGTAATCACTGCAGCAAATTCGGAAAATGCTGTTTCGAGAAAAACGCGTTAATGTGTCTGGTTCCGAAAAATAATTCCGATTTTTTTCTACATGTTCTTTATATAGTTTTCCATACAATGACCTATCGATTTTTTGATCTGATAAAAAATCGAATTTTGGCAGGCCAAAAACGACCAAAATTTTGGGTGAAATTTTACTTTTTTTTATAACGCCGCCATTTTGACTATTTTTTATTTTGATTTTTTTTTGATCGTAGGTTATTGAATGGACAATATCTTCTAGTTTAACGAGTTTTTTTTATGTTTCATCCACGGAGAAGGCCGGAATTACTGCAGCAGTGGAGAACCTTTTTTTTCGCGCCGTCGGAGATCGTTTATAACTTAAAAAATATTTTTCAAAAATGTTGCTTTATATTCTTAAAACATGTATAAATTTAGTCTTAAAATTTTGAAACAATTAATAAAGTAGTTTTTTTAATAAAAATTCCCAAAAATTACCTTTTTTAGACCGTTACACTAGGTGTGCCCCTTAAGTTGCTCGGTAGAAGCAACTCTGAAACTATTGAGCGTTGCGTGAATTCCTTTTGGGTAATTACTCACTTACTCAAACAAACAACATAATTATATAAAAATCATTGAAATCGGAGGCGGACAATCTTGGCGGTCTCCTTGTAAGTAGTTATAGTAAACTAGAATATTAATTTTCTATGAAGTCTCACATAAGAAATGCTATTTGAGCACCATGTGGCTATTGTGATTAGCTTGCACTCCACTTGGTGTGTTAGTCCAAATATTTGCGTAATTTGGCCAACACAAAATAACCTTTATTCATATAACTAATAGGGTCAGCATTAAGTTATCATCAGCCGAATTTACCTGAGATATCTGCCCATTCAGGACTGGTGAAGGAATATTTTCCCTCCATAATATTTCGCAGCATCACCATCTGTTTACGATGCCAAAACGGAGGACAACCGACTAGTCTGTAAACACAGATAATAAAAACATTATTAATCATAAGATGATGATAATGATTAATAAGAAGAAAACCAGTTGAAGCTGACAATATCGTAGGTTCAACGCTTTTTAATTAGCTTCTGAGATTTCATAAACTTGCATACATAAATTCTACAATTATTTCAAATTGATTACTAGTTACTGAAAATATTACCTTAAAACACAGTGGATAAACAATAAACCGAATATAGTTTAGCAACTGTGTAAATAACGTTCAGTTGAATAAATACTCGTACTACTACGTTTTCAACTGTCTAATATTAGCACCACTGTCTTTAAATTCCTAAAGAATAGGTCCTTTAGGAATTTTAGGTATTTAATAGATACTTCCCACATACTTTTATGTCTTTACTAGTTGAATGAACAAACTGCTAATGTCGACGTTACATAAAACGGCTCATTACACGTTTGGGGCAATAAATAATAGGAAAAAGGTTGAAGTATATCGAACTCTTTAGTAAGCAAAACAACCCAACTACTGGACTGGCTTCAGTTTAGCAAGAAGCTTTATCAAGAAAATGTTACAGATAGTACTGTGCTAGTTGAATATCATCCATTCCTTTTATACCAGCTTTATAAGTCGTCACATTAATTATAAAATCAATAGAGTTTATAACCTCAGAGATGCAGACGACATTACTAAAATTTTAATTATGCTTATGTGAGAAATCTTTACGTAACTAAACGTTTAATCATGCTTATATGAGAAGGCCTAAACGTTACTAAAAGTGTTATTATGCCTGTGTGGGAAGGCCTTAAGTTACTAAAAGTTTAATTATGCCTGTATTAGACCTTAAGTTACAAAAAGTTGAATTATGCCAGTGTAAGAAGGCCTTTACGTTACTGAAAGTTTAATTATGCCTGTGTGAGAACGCTTTTACGTATATCAGATTCCAACTAATCAGATAAACTAACTGTAAACAAAAAAATAAAACTTACAACGTAAACATGATGACTCCACACGCCCATCTGAAATGATAAAACAAATTTCTGGTAATCGACTGTTTATTAGTAAACAAAAGACATAACATTTTTTTTTACTTAATATTATCTATATCTATATATTAATACGTGAAGCGAAAACTTTGGATCCCTTTTTACGAAAATTGGGCGGACGGAGGAGTATGAAATTTCGCACACTTATAGTTTATACAGAGAAGAAATGACGAATGCTAATATTTTTTAAAATTATGCGTAAAAATACATTATTTTCAATAAATAACACGTTACACACACTACTATTCATTACCGTGTATTTAATACACACATGCATAGATATACTTTTGTTTATGGTCCAAATCTTTGGTTTTATGGGGAGTGTCAAGTATGGCATTAGTAAGTTTCCCATACAAAACTTAGTGTCGTGTGCAAACTGTAGAGGTTGTATGCCTCATGATTGTACAGGCTGGTCATAGATTGTATAGGCTGGTTATAATTATGACATTTTGAACTGTCATAATTAATTAAAAATAATAAGGAAAATTCTATAACAACAGAGCTTTCTGTGATAATTAATTCCATATCCAGCAGTTAAGAAGTATTAAGAAAATTAAGAAGAGAGTCCTGAAGAAGTATTCTTTACTCATTACACCTACGTCCTGGTCCTGGCCATCACCATCCCGCCAGCGAACCCTCTCCACAGTAGTACAGCGTCAACAATTTGTCTATAGTGTTACTGAATGTCAAATATAACCATATTTTTTTTTTTTTATTATTATTATTATATATTTTTTTTCATTTAATAATGTATTTCTATTCAAATGAATTACGGTCGAATTTCGACCAATGGGCGATCACTAGTTTAGCAAAAAACGTGAAGCAAAAACTTTGCACCCCTTTTTTATGGAAATTACTCGGACCGAGTGTGAACTTTGGCGCAGTTAAAGTTCACATGGAGAAGTAGTGCAGAAAACTAGTGTTTTATATAATAACGCCTGAAATACGTTAAGTTTTAAATGAATTATGGTCGAATTTCGACCAATGTAGACCACTAGTAAAGATAGTCAGTATAACTTGTTTGTTTTTATGTAGGGAGTAATCTCCGGGACTATTGCTCTGATATGAAAATTATTTTTTGCCATTTGATAGCCCAATTCTGAAGGAAGGTTATAGGCTGTTTAACGAAATGGCTCTAAGGAGCCGAGTAAAAAGAGGAAAAAAAAAGTCGGAAAGAACGCTAAAAGAAAACCAAGTAATATCACGGACGCGCGATGCAATGCTTTCTATCTATATATATAAAATTCAAAGTCCTGAGTGACTGACTGATTGAATGATATATCAACGCACAGCCTATACCGCAAGAAATTTGGAGGGTGTGTTCTTCGTGAGGAGTAGGTATCCACTAAGAAAGGATTTTTCGCAATTCCATTCCTAAGAGGGTGAAATGGGTGGTCGAAATGGTGAATTTCTCGAATACCACTCGGGCGAAGCCGCGGGCAGAAGCTAGTAGGATATATTTCATGTTAAAATGAGAAATTTCATGTGGTCGAAGTCACGGGCAGAAGCTAGATTGAAATCTATACTAATATTATAAAGCTGAAGAGTTTGTTTGTTTGTTTGTTTGTTTGTTTGTTTGATTGAACGCGCTAATCTCAGGAACTACTGGTCCGAATTGAAAAATTGTTTTTGTGTTGGGTAGCCTATTTATCGAGGGAGGCTATAGGTTATATAACATCACGCTACAACTAAGAGGAGCGGAGCAATAATGAAAAATGTTGCAAAAACGGGGAACGTTTATTCCTTTTGAGAGTTTCCGTTGCGTGCGCTGCGTAAACGGTTAAAGTAACGCAAAAATCATGTATGACGGAATTGTTACTTTTAAAATGTTCTAAAAAAAAGTCCGCGAGAGCATATGTCTATCTTTTAAGGTTGACTCACTATAACTCAAAAGGAGCGAGCAGCAACGAAAAGTGGACGAAAACTAGCAGGCAAATCGATGCGACGGGAAGGGTCAGGGGAGCAAAAATTTGACGCGGACGAAGTCGCGGGCAGAAGCTAGTAACTTATAAAAACAAAAACACTAAAGGAAACTAAACAATATTAACTTTATTTCTCAGAAAAGTTAAAAAAAGAAAATTAATCGAACACGAAACCAACATTTTGGTATGATTTAAATCTCTTGGTATAGGTACACCGGTATATTTGGAAGCCAATTAAATAAACATCAAAATGCAATTAACAATTTCAGCATTTTGTATACAACCTAATAGTATGTGCAGTTTGCTTTACCATCAAAGATAGTGCTCATTCTTATCAACTTTGTAGATGCAAGTTCCTACGTATCAGTTGTTTAATTGATTAAGTGTTTATTTGAAGTACATACATGATCTATTAGATGTTCACAAGAACCAATTGACTTCAGCCGATCTACATTCATAAACTCACTCCTCTTTTTCCCATGGGGGTAGGCAAGAAACAACAGAACGCCACCTGCTACGTAAATTACATACTTCTTTTGCTTCGTTTATGTTCATATATGTGGTCATACATGCACGCCGATTCGAGTACTACGCACCTGACCTTTCTGAAGAACATCATCAATAAGGTCACCATATGTTTTCCTATGGGGACTGCTTCCTGGGTTTAGTCACATCTGCCTTGTAAATACCTTTTGTTGCCTACCCTTTCAAACAAAAGGAGAATTCTTCAAATCAGTTTATAGATGACGGAATTCTTAAGTAACAAACACTATTAGGTTCAAAAATACAAGCGAATTAAGAACTTCCTCCTTTTCTTGAAGTCAGTAAAAAAATTTCTTTAGTCAAAGATAGTAAAACCAAAACAAAACAACAAACTTGATGGTCGACCAATTTCAGAGAATTAAAATGAGTGTAACAAATATCTGTGACGTATGTAAATAATACGGACATATGTACATAACAACTGTTATGTTACGATTGTGCCCGAACTATATTGACACTGATAACGATCAACTTTACGAGTTTCACGCAACATTCAGGATATAAGACAGAACAGTCTCTTATCTAAACTACAAACGCCAAGTTTTTAAAGATTCTTAAAGCCCACGATCGTATGGACGTAAAAATATCGCGGCGTGATTTTATCGCGCACTGCATTTCAACGCTCTACTAAACGCGGAGAGTTGCAATCCAACAACTCTACGCAGTGTGTTTTTTCGACGCACTGGGATGATGATGATTATGTATGATAATGATGGGGACTCCCTTTTCCGCACTTAGACTATCATTCGGTGCGTCGTGCGTGAGGGTTCAGGTTAACAAAGCCAACCCAGCTCCGCCCAAAAGCAAAGAAGCTTCCTGAGAGCTTCACAGGCTTCGCGAAGCAACCTCATTCTTACGCTTTGGGAGGCAATCGGTTAGATTCTCAATAAAAAAAAACAGTCAAATTTATATTTCCGCGTATAATATTTCAATATCTGGATGACCGAGCTTTGCTCGGTATTTTTTGGTAAATTGTGTTTAAAATAATAATTTTATGTTCAAGTAGATTATCGATAAAGTTATTGAAAACATGAATAAAACGACATTGTACAAAAATGAATCCTAGCTAGATCGATTTATCGCCCCCGAAACCCCTTGTAAACTAAATTTCATGAAAATCCGTGGAGCCGTTTCCGAGTTTCAGATTATATATATATATATATACAAGAATTGCTCGTTTAAAGATATAAGATACTACGTTATAGCCAAAATTTAACAAAATCGATTCAGTAATTTAAAAAAAAACGTACTTAAATGACTCGAGTTTCAGATTATAGAACAGATGGTACGAAATTCGACACGCGTGTGCATAAATTGGACCGGAACGTCTAGGTCAAATTGCGAAACAGAGAAATCTGTTGCATTCTTCATATAGTACACGAACAAATTGGATATATCACGTTATATACGAGAAACAATCAACTGTGAAAATGAAACGGTGAATTGGATTTTTCGATTCAGAATTCGACTGGAAATTTAATAGTTCAATTCAAGTGATAACTGCAAAACTAAAAAAAGGAGGACGATATATTGTCCTTTATAAAACAACCCCTTAGCCGATGTTGACGAAGACAAAGGGCTTATTATTTGGCGATATGATAGCCCAATCCTCCGACAAGATTAAATTGACTATATTGAACATCACCAGACTAGCCAGAAGATGTTCTTTAACTTTCAAAATCGTCTTTGCTTTGCTAAAGTTACCTAAGACATTTGCTTAGTTAAAGTTCAGGCTTTCAAATCCCGAATCGGTTGGCTGATACTTCCCGTGACCCAAGGGCTAGTTTTTACCTTGGTTAGAGGCATTTACATTGCCATACAACATGGTAATGCCGCCAGTCTCTTGGGTACATTACCACTCAAAGGCGATGGGGATGATTTTTTCGAGGCTTCGGAAATAGTTTTAGTTATATAATTTTGTTTTCTTTCTAATTCATTTAAACCTTAAGTTTTTCATTTATTATAATTAATTTTCATATATTACATGTGAGAAAAAAAGTTTTAACTTACATGTCAACTTCCTTGCCGTAACCAGGTGCGTCGTCGAACATATTCGCCTTGAGCGTCTCTGGAGCCAAATAGCCAGGAGTGCCGCACAGCTCTGAAACATAAGGAAAGCATAAAAAATATAACAAGTAGCTCTTTTGGTATGTATTTGCAGTAAAGCTCTTAAATAGTGGTGCTGCTAATAGACGTTTAACTTTATCAAAAGTCATTTAAAATTCAAATTATGCTAAGTATCATTAGTTTCCATTAGTACCGTGTGGTGCCGGTGTACCGTATGGTGCCGGACGTAAAGAATAACACCACCCCATTTCTTCCCGTGGGTGTCGTAAAAGGCGACTAAGGGACTTACTAGAGAATGGGCAGCAGCGTTCTCTATGCATTTAACCACCATACTGCGATCGCCAACCCGCCTGCCAAGTGTGGCAATTATGGCAAAGCCCCCTAAATTGGGGGAGGCTTAAGTCCAGCAGTGGACGTCTTACGGCTGAAATGATGATGATGATCATTAGTTTTCGGACGTCAAAATTACATAGGACATTCCCCAAAATGCCCGCCCTTCACCACTTCTTAATGCTTTAGCTGGGAAATGGAGCAACAAACGCTCCAGCAGCACCGCTGTTGCTCATTTAGATAAACTTGATTCTTTACAGTAGTAGGTATGCAAAGTAATTAACATTCATCACCATCATCACTTCAGTCGAATGACGTCCACTGCTGGACATTGGCCTTCTTCAATTTGTAGGAAGTTTGCCATAATCGCCACGCTTGGCAGGCGGGATGGCGATCGCAGTATGGTGGTAAAATGCATAGAGAACGCTGCTACCCATTCTCTAGTACTCCCAACTAACATTACGAGACACAAAACATCGCCAAAATCCTACGCTTTATTCGACTATAGTGGTGTTGCTAATCATTATAATTCTTATGCCTTTCAATCGCACCTCTAAACAAGAGAACAAAGCCTTTGATGGCATTACTCGAACTCATATTTGTCAAGTCATACGGACCAAACTAATTGCGTTAATAAACAGGTGTTACTACTCTACGAATATGCTAACAATATGCTAAATAAGGAGTTAATTAGCGACTTACAGGATATATGGAAGCTTAAAGTCAATATATTTTTACATGTTTACATAATACCCATTCGACAGACACTACTATAGTCACCGATTCTAAACATTGACTCATTAAATTGACAGCATAAATATATAGAGAGATATAGTGAAGGTAATGTACGAGAGTACACGGATAGCATAAACGTAAACAATAGGTTTTGTTCATCAGGTGAAACCATCGGGTATTGTCTTAGAACTAGATGTAAGACTAGATGCGACGCGGTCGTAGAGCGTGACCCAGGAGTATTAGACCCTGTACGTAGGTACTACGTGTTGCAACTGTATAAGTGCATACAGTTGCTATGAAATTTTTTAAACGATTTGATGAGAGATTGAACACTATATTTGACTTTCAGTAATTACAGCTATACGGATCGATCGATCAGATTAAGCATTAGTCCGTAACCATCTTAACATACCAAGACCCGTCCCGACTCCAGGCCTCGGAAAGCATGTTATCACGTTGGCTAAAATCAGACAAAGTCAAAAACTGTACTTAGTGTTGTTTCACTTTAAATCGATTATTTATTCTATAAATACATTATTTATTCCAAAAACATGGCCGCCAGGCAGCAACGACGTGTTCAGATTTTGTATGTGTTGTCGGTCATATAGTCCGACAAGGCCTGAAGGGAACAAAAATTGTCGGACACATAGTCCGACATGGCAGTTAACTTGTTAAACCGTTAGACCTTTTACAATCGTTTAGAAGCCCGAGTCTGACGACCAGTCTTACCAAGGATTATCGTATTACCCAGTAATTTTAGGGGTTGTGGAGGTCTGAGGCAGTCGCTCAATATAAATCCTGGTAATCAGCTGCAACCGGTTAGACTAAAAGCTGATCCTGACATAGTTGAGAAAAGACTAAGCAGATTTGACTTTGCATTAACATTTTTGATGCCTGTTTTGTCAAGCTGGAATGACACCTTGGAGATATCAATAAAATTATAAATGAACTACCAGACTTATTTTTTCTAGAATTGAGATGTCGCACCTTATAGCAAGCTTTGCAAACCATGTTAAGCTGACAGTAATCTTACATATCTTCAATCTGATCAAGTTTGTACAGCCAACCATCCACGTTGTAATCCACTTTTAAGTTCCCTATGGAATGGTTTTTTTTTTTTTCAGGATGGGAAATCATCAAATGACTTCTCCCGCTCTGGGCGGAGCGGGAGGGCGTGTCAGACTTTTACTGACTAAAACCCACCCGTGTTCCATCAGTTGCCCATGTGCCAGGGTCACGGTATCTCTTTCGAACAATCACGCGACCCCGGCAGGCATCGGTCCTAGTAGACCCCTACACTGCTGCTGACATCTCTTTGAGGCGCGCGTGGAACACTGCGCGCCGTCGACCCGAGCCTGGTCCTTACCGGGCGGCGAGCTACCCATTGCTCGCCACCCGCAAGCTCGCGCCTACGGTGGCCGGGAGTCCGCAATCGACTCCCGACGCCCGGGGCGTCTCCTCCTGCGGCGGCTAGGGACGTGAGGGCGCAGAGACTGCCACTCCCTCACGCGCCCCGCCTCCTCCTTCGCGAGCATTACTGCTTCGCAGAAGGAGGTGACGGCTTCCCATTCCCTCTCGCTCCGTACCATGGCTCGCACCAGGGCCGGACGCGAGAGGTCGCCGCCGCCGATCGCCTCCACGAGGACACGGCGGTGCTCCGCCCAGGCAGGGTACACCTCCACCGTATGCTCTACCGTGTCCTCCAGACGATCCTCGCAATGGAAACACCTGGACGTATCCTCCCGCTTTATCCTGAACAGGAACCCACCGAAGCACCCATGCCCGGTGAGAACCTGCGTCAGGCGGAAGGTGAGGACGCCGTGGTGCCTCTCTATCCACTCCTCAAAGAGGGGACTTACCGCCGCAATTGTGGCGTGCCCACCTATGGAATGGTTGGCTGCTTAAATTACACAGGCCCACAAAAAAAAAAGTACCCTGCGCGAAAGACCAGACCACCTGAACTGTATGTTTTCGGGGTCACTGAGTCCGAATATGGTGCCAGAATAGCGAAGTTGGTTCGCGTTTTTTCAGAAATCAGCAATAATGCTGAAAATTTAAGTTTTTCGTATAATATGGTTTATGTTGGTAAAAAAACCGAAATTCCAATGTGCAATGAAATAAATTATACAAAAATGTCTCGCTGAATCAATAGAGTCTTCACTTAAAGTTAGAATCATCAATTGATTTCATATTTTCTCATCATAGAGGAAAAATGCTGAAAATCTATACTAATATTATAAAACTGAAGACTTTGTTTGTTTAAACGCGCTAATCTCAAGAACTACTGGTCCGAATTGAAAAAATATTTTTGTGTTGAGTAGCCTAATTATCAAGGCTATAAGCTATATAATATCACGCTATAATCAATAAGAGCGGAGTAGTAATGAAAAATGTTGCAAAAACGGGGAAAATCGGACGGGTAGGCGATTCGACGCGACGAGAAGGGTCGGGGGAGGGGTGCTTGGACAGGAAACCTCCTCGTGTGCCCGGGGGTTGGAGTTCCCTTATGGATACGTCCGGGGGGAACGCCAATCTCCGGGACGGTGCACCCTGGGGTGCGGGCAAATACTCCCCATTGGGTACTTTGTGCCTAAGGGGAGTTTTGCCCGTATGCGAATGTCCTGTCGGAGGAACGCTTCACCGTGTCCCTCTGATCTTAGCAGAGGCGCACAGCGGTGGAGTTAGAGCGGGCTCGGTGCGCACTAACCTGCCGCCGGGCAGGCATGAAGGAATGTACCCCTTCTGCCACCGTTAGTCTCGTAGCCCCGAAGATCGTCACGGTCATGTCTCTGACTTTTGACGGGAGTCGAGGGTCTTGGCTTAATCGCCCGGGCCGCGAGGTAGAAAACCTCTATAAAAAATCACCCCAAACCTCCAAGCGGCGGCGCACCGTGACGGAGGTTGACAGCTTGACTAATGGGTAGCTGAATTAGTCACTAGTGCGAACCACTGGATTTCTTGTTTAAAATTGTTTTTACTCGTGGGAACAACTATGGAAAATTATTTGAAAAAACCAAAACCGAAAGAAGTGGAAGGGAGCGATGCGGGGTCGGAGTCCGACGCCGCGTCGAGCGCGAAGGGCTCGCTTGCGAGCTCGGAGCGAGGAGTGGCGGGCGCTGCTGGTGGGAACCGCAAGGTCTCCCAGAAGCGCCCTAAATCAGGGGCAGGACAGGAGTCCTCCTCCGACGGCGGGCTGAGCTCGGCCCGTCGAAAAATATCGAGGCGTGGTGGGCTCCAGGATAGGGGCACCGGCCGAGGACTCCCGACCAAGGAGGCCGGCGCGCCGAGCCGTGCAGGCCCAGCCGAGCTCACCCAAGGAGGGCAGAGGCTCGCCACGGAGGGGCATCCCTCTGGAGGGACCAGTAGTAGGGCCCCCTCAGAGTCCTCCGGTGGCGAGTCGGACGCTGCCGCTTACTCCGAGGAGATGGGCAGGTTCGCGGAGGTCGTGGCCACGTCCATCAAGGCGGCGACCTTAAAGAGGCTGCAGAGGTCGAAAGACAAAGCCATATCTGCTGCCACGAAAACCATCGTGGCGGCAGCGAAGGCCTTTCGTTCTGGGCCTCCGGTGGTGGATGGGGTGGCAGAACTGCGGGCGGAAGTCGCCCGCGTGACTGCTGCCATGGAGCTCCTCCGAAAGGAGAATGAGGAGCTCCGAGCGGACCTGGCCGGTCTCCGAGGAGCCGCCCCCCAGGAGGCATCGCAGGAGGAAGTGCGGCATGGGCAGGGCGGGCTCCTGCCCATCGAGAACCAGGTGCTGACCCTGGTGCGGAAGGAGCTCGCTGGCTTCCAGAGCAGGTTTTCTGCTCTGGAGGCCGTGGTCCTGCGCCCCCCGCTGGCGGCAAGCTGGCCGGTTCCGGGCCGGCCTGGGGCGGCTTCGGGTCAGCCGACTGCGGCCTCGGGCCAGCCGAAGGGAGCCTCGGCCCAGCCGAAGGGAGCCTCGGCCCAGCCGAAGGCAGCCTCGGGCCAGCCGAAGGTGGTGGCGTACGCCGCCGCTGCGTCTGCCCCAGCCAAAGGGCCGGGGCAGACCAAAGGCCGGCCCAAGCAGGCACCTGCGAGGGCCCCCCCAGTGCAGGTGGCGAGAGAGCCACTACCGCCTCCCCGTCCTTCGGAATCTCCCCCCGCCAACGCCGAATGGCAAGTGGTTGGGGCGAAGAAGAAGGCGGGCAAGGCTGCAAGGGCAGCAAAAAATAAGGCAAGGCAGCAGCGGCGCAAGAGGCAGCGCGTCGCGGCTACGCTCCGCGCCCCGAAATCCGCTGCTGTAGTTATTACGCTACAGCCGGAAGCGGAGAAGAAGGGCGTGACGTACTGTGACGTGCTTGCCAAAGCAAAGACGGCGGTGAACCTCCAGGAGCTCGGGATCTCCAACGGCCTCCGGTTAAGGGTCACTTTGACCGGGGCCCGGATGCTGGAGGTCCCGGGCGCGGACAGCGGCCCAACCGCTGACGCTCTGGCTGAAAAGCTCAGGGCGTCGCTAGACGCGGAAGAGGCCCGAGTATCCAGGCCCACCAAGTGCGCTGACCTGCGCATCATGGGCCTGGATGACTGTGCGACGGAGGCAGAGGTGATTGCCGCCATCGTCAGGACGGGGGAATGCTCTGCCGAGCAGGTGAGAGCAGGCACCATCCGTCCTGACAGCACGGGGATGGGAACCGTTACGGTCAGCTGCCCCGTGTCGGCGGCTAAAAAGATCACCGCGGAGGGCCGAAGGCTCCTGGTGGGCTGGGTTTCGGCGCAGGTCAAACTGCTGGAGCCCAGACCTCTGAGGTGCTTCCGATGCCAGACAGGGCACCACGTATACGTGAAATGCACCTCAGAGGTGGACCGCAGCGGTCATTGCTTCCGTTGCGGTCAGCCCGGTCACAAGGCCGGCTCTTGCAATGCCACGCCGCACTGCTATGCATGTGCGGCGGCTGGTAAGCCGGCCGAACACCGGGCTGGGAGCAAGGCCTGTGCTTCATCCGCCAAGGCCAGGGGCAAGGGCAAGCCCTCCGCCACCGCTGTCACCGCTGTCGCCGCTGCCGCCTCGACCACTGCTGTCGTGGCCGGCACCGCCACGGCAGGGCCCTCACAGGGGGCTCAGGAGGGGGCTGAAATGGAGTGCCAATAATAGGTTCTCCATTGCGCCTCCTCCAGGCGAACATCAACCACTGCGCCTCTGCTCAGGATCTTTTGCTCCAGAGCATGGCGCAGTGGTCGATTAACATCGCCGTGGTCGCTGAGCCGTACTTTGTCCCGCCCAGGGATGACTGGGTGGAGGACCTGAGCGGCTCAGTGACCCTCATTTCGTCGGCCGCCGCCGGAACCCCGACCCTCGAGGCCGTCAAGAGGGGACGGGGTTGCGTAGCAGCACGGTTCGGGGAGATTGTAGTTGTGGGAGTATACTTCTCCCCGAGCCGAACTCTCGCCGAGTTCCACAACTCCCTTGCGGAGTTGAGAGTCGTCGTCGTCGGGTTCCGTCCCCTTCCCGTGCTCGTACTCGGGGACTTCAACGCCAAGAATTTGGCTTGGGGTTCCCGGTATACGGACACACGGGGCAGGATGGTGGAGGACTGGGCTCTGGAGACAGGCCTGGTCGTCCTAAATCGGGGTTCTGTACCTACGTGTGTACGGATGCGGGGCGACTCAGTGGTGGACATTTCGTTCGCCAGCCCCGCTCTGTCACCGCAGGTTATTGATTGGCGCGTCATGGAGGGGGTGGAGACGTATTCCGACCATCGGTACATCCGATTTGACGTCTCCGCCCAGACCTCGAGCGCGCCGATCCGGCAGACCCCGAGTGGTCCGCGGTGGGCGCTGAAGAAGCTGGACCGGGAGCTTCTCCTGGAAGCCTCGATCGTGCAGGCCTGGGTGTCACCACCGGACAGGCCTGCTGACACCAACGACGAGGCCGAGTGGTTCCGGGAGGCCATGTCCGAGATCTGTGACGTGGCTATGCCCCGAGTCCAGCCAGGACGGGCTTGGCGCCAGGTGTACTGGTGGTCGCCGCAGCTGACGGCGTTGCGCGAAGCGTGCGTTGCGGCACGACGCCGGTACACCAGGCACCGCAGGCTCCGTATCCGACCTCCGGATACGGAAGCCATTCAGGCGGAGCTATACGAGGGGTACAGAGCGGCGAAGACCGCCCTCCAAGAGGAGATCCTGCGGGCCAGAGGACTGGCCCGCAAGGAGTCGCTGGAGACTCTGAACAGGGACCCATGGGGACGGCCCTACAAGGCCGTCCGGGAGAAACTCCGCCCATGGGCTCCTCCGCTGACTCAGAGTCTCCGGCCCCAACTCGTGGAGGGCGTGGTGAGCGCTCTGTTCCCTTCTCGAGGGGAACATAGTCCCCCACCCATGGCTCCGCCTACTGCGGTGCCCGATGCTGCGGACCACACCACCGATGACGACGACAACGCTCTAGAAGTGACCGGGGTAGAGTTGAGAGTGGCGGTACGTCGGCTAAATGCCAAAAATACCGCCCCAGGACCCGATGGCTTGCCTGGCAAAGCATGGGTCCTGGCCTCAGAGGCTCTCGGGCCTCGACTCAGGGGGCTCCTTAGCGCATGCTTGGAGAGGGGCCAGTTCCCACTTCGTTGGAAGACGGGGAAACTGGTCCTCATTAAGAAGCCTGGGCGCCCAGCGGACTCTCCGTCCGCTTACCGGCCCATCGTGCTGCTCGACGAGGTGGGCAAGCTCTTTGAAAGAGTGATTGCAGACCGCCTCGTCGGGTGGCTGGTGCGGGAGGGGCCGGACTTGTCGGACGGCCAGTACGGCTTCCGCAAGGGGCGCTCTACGGTGGACGCCATCATGCGCGTGCGAGCCCTCACGACGGGGGATGCAGTGGCCCGGGGTGGGGTCGTCTTGGCGGTGTCTCTAGACATCGCCAATGCCTTCAACACCCTACCCTGGAGTTGCATTAGGGAGGCACTCCGGTATCACCGGATGCCGACCTACCTCTGTCGCGTGGTCGAGGCCTATCTCACGGATAGGGCCGTAATCTACCCCGGTCACCAGGGAGAGTGGAACCGGCGAGAGATGTCGTGCGGTGTCCCACAGGGATCGGTCCTGGGGCCGCATCTGTGGGACATCGGTTACGACTGGGTGCTGCGCGCCGACCTCCCTAGCGGCGTCAGCGTGGTTTGCTACGCTGACGACACGCTGGTCCTTGCGCAGGGGAGGTCGTACGAGACGGCGGCCGACATAATGACACGCGGGGTTGCGATAATCGTCGATAGGATCCGGCAATTGGGACTCGAGGTGGCCTTGCACAAGTCCGAGGCCATGGGTTTTCATGGTCCTCGGAACGCGCCACCTGCGGGTTCCCAACTCACGGTAGGAGGGGTTCACATCGGCGTCGAGTCGACGATGAAGTACTTGGGACTTGTCCTCGACAGCCGGTGGAACTTCGTCGAACATTTCCGACGTTTGGCTCCCAGACTGGAGCGGGCTGGGGCTGCCTTAAAGCGGCTCCTGCCCAATCTGGGGGGTCCAAACGCCTCCTGCCGGAGGCTCTACACGGGGGTCGTGCGGTCCATGGCCCTCTACGGGGCACCGGTGTGGGCGCCCTCATTGAGGCTGCGCCCAGCGCGCCGGTTGAGTGCGGCCCAGAGGGTCATGGCTATCCGGTTAATCCGAGGATACCGCACGATCTCGTGCGAGGCGGCGAGCCTCCTTGCCGGAGTGCCGCCATGGGATCTGGAGGCAAAGGTCCTCGCGCACATGTGGGAGTGGCGCGAGGAGGCGAAGCGCCGGGGCGAAACTCCGATGCCGCGACAAATCGCGGCTCGGCGGACAGAGCTCCGGTGTGATCTCATGGCGACATGGCGGGTACGATTGTCCCAACCCAGCGCAGGGCACGCCACAATTGCGGCGGTAAGTCCCCTCTTTGAGGAGTGGTTAGAGAGGCGCCACGGCGTCCTCACCTTCCGCCTGACGCAGGTTCTTACCGGGCATGGGTGCTTCGGTGGGTTCCTGTTCAGGATAAAGCGGGAGGATACGTCCGGGTGTTTCCATTGCGAGGATCGTCTGGAGGACACGGTGGAGCATACGGTGGAGGTGTGCCCTGCCTGGGCGGGGCACCGCCGTGTCCTCGTGGAGGCGATCGGCGGCGGCGACCTCTCGCGTCCGGCCCTGGTGCGAGCCATGGTACGGGGCGAGAGGGAATGGGAAGCCGTCACCTCCTTCTGCGAAGCAGTAATGCTCGCGAAGGAGGAGGCGGGGCGCGTGAGGGAGTGGCAGTCTCTGCGCCCTCACGTCCCTAGCCGCCGCAGGAGGAGACGCCCCGGGCGTCGGGAGTCGATTGCGGACTCCCGGCCACCGTAGGCGCGAGCTTGCGGGTGGCGAGCAATGGGTAGCTCGCCGCCCGGTAAGGACCAAGCTCGGGTCGACGGCGCGCAGTGTTCCACGCGCGCCTCAAAGAGATGTCAGCAGCAGCGTAGGGGTCTGCTAGGACCGATGCCTGCCGGGGTCGCGTGATTGTTCGAAAGAGATACCGTGACCCTGGCACATGGGCAACTGATGGAACACGGGTGGGTTTTAGTCAGTAAAAGTCTGACACACCCTCCCGCTCCGCCCAGAGCGGGAGAAGTCATTTGATGATTTCCCATCCTGAAAAAAAAAAAAAAAAAAAAAAAAAAAAGGGTCGGGGGAACAAGAAATTTAACGCGGACGAAGTCGCGTTATCAAAAAGCGGTTTATCATGAAACTTCTACCAGGGCAGCACACTGATCAATTTCTCCATAATAAAATATAAAATATTTCACTAACCAAACAATTTTTCTCCATCTTTGAGCACCTTAGCGAACCCGAAGTCTGTGATCTTGACATTAAGCTGGTCATCCAGCAGAATGTTCTCCGGCTTCAGATCTCGGTGCACGATGCATTTGCTATGCACGTGTCGCACGCCTTCCAGGACTTGTCTGCAAAGAAATAAACGAGAACGTGTTTACGAGACATGCTTTCCCGGTAGTTGTCGATAGGTTTTAAAATGGAAATAAGACGCTGCCTATTAATTAAGTGTTCACATACATAAACATTATTTTTATTTGGAAAAAGGTTTTTTATTTTTCACATTTTCAGTTTTAGTACTTAATCCACACTAATTCGTAGTGACGGGAAGTATTAGAACATCATATGCACGCGATGGACAAAGTGGATTAAATATACGGTATTGTCGAAAGTAAAGCAAAAACTACCCAAGCAAAGCAAATGAAAAATTATACGAGACCACCCCTGAGGCATACCCCATATGATATATATGATATAAAAATAATAAAAGAAACAGGAAAACAGCGTTATTTATCAAGGTGGAATATAATGAAAAAATTAAATAAACAAATGAAATCAAATAGCCCAAACAATAAAAGAAAAATTTGGAAATAATAACTTTACCTCAACCCTTTACTAAACAAAACTTCTAAACCTATATTGTAAATATTAACAACAAACTCAACACACGCGATGGATTCCTGCTGTTTCAGGAATTTCTCTTCAAACTCAAACTTGAAGAACACGACCAAAGCCATTTTAACAACAAAACTGAATTTACAAAAAGTATTTAAAAAACAATAAGTCACTATGGCGGGGTACCAGGAGACTATAACAGCGCAGAAGTTAAGTCAACACTGGGTTATCCGTACAACGTATAATTTGCGCGAATCCCAGTGTTTATCTGTACATACGCCTCACGACTCACACACAGATACGTTAATTAGAATGACGATGTATGTGCGTGTTATCTACGAGTATCTATAGTTAATACTCTGCTGGACTTTTATTAGGGGGTCAATGCATGCTAGATACCTTTTATTCAGGCTAAGAGATTATTTCCGCTGATATAACAAAGGAGGTGTGGCTAACACCTACGTAGTTGTATTTGCCTGTCCCCTTTAAGCACCAGGGCAGAAATTCAAATTCGCTTGGGTTTTTTTGCAATTTCAGTGGCTATTTTGTAACATGGACTGCCTATAATGTTCCCACAGCTGGGACACAGGCTTTCTGTCGTTTGAGAACGAGCGACCCCCTTTACGTAAACGTAAATATATAATAGACATCGATAACAAAGACTACTACTTCACGAATACAATTTTCTCATTTATGGTACAAATAATAGTTACAGATAAAATTATTTGGCTAACACTGAACTTCGGCCTGTGAGTAGTTATTTAAAAAAAAACGATAGCAATCGTTAAGGGGCTCGCGGCATAAAATATTTACGGAATAAAATAACTACGATAAATAAATGAATACGATTAATCAGCCTATAATGTTCCCAATGCTGGGACACAGGCGCTTCAGTGAGAGGGAGTGAGCTGTTACCCACCACGCGGGCACTGTCCGGGTTTTTCTACGACTATGTGAGTCTAGGAAATGCCCCGGTTTCCTCGTGATGTTTTCCTTTGGCATTTTGAGAGCAGTGGTGATGAAATAATTTACACAAAGTGAAGCGCCTGACTGGGTTCATAGGTTCGAAAGCCTACGACGTAACTAATTCGCGACCATTGCTATACTGGGTCACCACTGCTCATAATTTATGAAGAACTGACCAGTTCATATATTGGACAAACATATTTTTAATGTTTATCATCGGCCAAGTTACAATACTAATGTTCACCAGCTGCTTAGACTTACCAAGTATCTACTTGGTAAAATGCCAGAATGATGAAGATTATCTGTGTCTTTGTGTTCATAACGCACCAAATCCATGCCAATCTAAAATACTCTCACCCCACTATACTATGTTTATAGAGGCTAGTGTTTGTCGGATATCCGTATCCGCGGATATCTGAGGGAGAAGAAAGATCCGTATCTGTTACTGTTCTGGCGGATCTTTCAACTTATTCATTTTCAATACAAACATGAAATTCTATATATAGGTAATTTTCTACATATACATTTAGGGGATTAGTTTATCAATGCTGCCTAGCAACGAAACAACGATTAGTGACTAAACTATAAACAAAACAAAAGAAAGACCCGCGCATTGCAAGTTGAAACATATCCTGTCAAGCAAAACGTCCAGTAGCCTCAACTATCGTTTCAAGGTCACGTGCGTCGACACCGATTGAGTAAGTAAGTTAAGATCCGTATACGCGGATCTTGACACCAAATATCCGTATTCCGATCCGTACCCGCAGATATACTAATTTTTAACGATCCGGCGGCACATCACTAATAGCGACTACACGAACATTGTAAACAAATAAAAGAAAGGAAAAACAGTGGCTATAGGTAATTGAAGAGCTATTTAGTAAAGTAGGTCACGATACTCATTACCATTACACCCGCATACCACATACAAACAGCGCTTGCTATAATTATCCGCTTCACGTGTGACGATTATAAGGCTAGTGACAAATCTTTGTAGAAATCCTGTTTATATAGGAATCAAATTTGTTTGGAGGGCACAGGCCTCCTCTCGATGAGAAGGAGCCGTAATCCACCACGCGGGCCAAGTGCGGGTTGGTAGATGTCACATGTCCTTCGAATGTTTGGTTCTGGGACATGCCGGTTTCCTTACGATGTTTTCCTTCACCGTTTCTGAGAGCAGTGGTGATGAAATAATTAACATAAAGTACAGCGTCTGCCTGTTCGATTTCACGACCTTCAACTTGTATGTCGCGGTCGTTACCATTGCTCTCAAAAGCTAAATGCACGGTTCCAATTGGGCAGGTTTTGAGGATACCTTTACCCATCAGTATTATGTAATCTATACTTATATTAAACTGTAGAGAGGTCAATTCTGTACATTGAATATACATTCAAAATTAATATTGGAGGATGAATGGTGATCGATACTGATGCCAAAATGCAATCAGTAATTTTTTTGTTTGTCGTCTGTCTGTATATGCGCGCATGGGTCAAAAACTACTGAAGGGATTTTAACCAAACTTGGTACAATTGTAGTCCATACTCCTGGGCAGGTTATAGGCTATATAACATAACGCTAAGACTGAAGAAGATAAATTTGAAGCAAGTCGGATGAAAATGCGCTTTCGAGGTCTTATCCTCGCATACGTTGATCATACACCAAAAGTATGTATTACAAAGATGATGGTCTTCAAAAGATCTACAAAAAAGTCCTGAATAGTATATATCTATTCTACTAAATTCGGAACACAGTTAGTTTATAACCTGGATTAACACATAGGGTACTTTTTATCCCAGTATTATGTTCCCGCGGATATTTTCCGACCTCCACGCGGGCGAAGCCGCTGGCAATAGCTAGTATATATATATAATGTAATAGTATAATGTAGAACGGAACAGCTATAAAGTACCTACTATGTGAACTTTCACCGCGTCTTTCGCTCAGATGTATGCATAGCCTAACAGCGCATTGACAAAGCGATAAAAAGTTACGTAGGCGTACATTGCAGACTTTTATCGTTCTTAAATATAAATTGCGTTAGATGTTTTGTTATAAAATGCTGTTTATCTTTGGGTAACCTCCTTTTTTCGAGTACTTGGAATATTTATTTATATGATTCGTTGTCGATGTCGTTTATGTGAGAAAGCAGAGCTGAGTGTGTTAGATAATGAAAGAAAATTCGTTTGTTTAATACAAACATTAGTATTGGACGAAAAGCTTCATTTTCTATTTATTTACGAAGGGGGATGGCTCTCTAGACTAGTCACAGTTGTCTCTAAAGCATTATTTGGCAATCACAGTTTGTAGTTACCTTTAATAGGCATAAGGCCAACCATCGCTATAACCTTCGATGACACCAAAAATGAGGTTTAAAGATTTCAAGAACTACCCTAATTCACTCGTAAGCTAATTAAATTTTGTACAGATTCAGATCGTTGAGATTACGAGAAAAAACTGGAACCAGTTGAACAATGGCGTTAAATTACAGATTAGAAGAGAAAGAACATAATGTGAGTCATCATCTGGCTAGCGTTTTCTCAATTACGTTGGGGTTGGCTTCCAGTCTAACCGGATGCAGCTGCATACCAGCATTTTACATGGAAACCTAGGTTGAAAACGTACGATACCCTATTATTTGATTCGCCCAGAACGGGAGGGCGTATCGTTTACTGACTGAAACCCACCCGTGTTGCTTCAGTTGCCTGTGCCAAGGCCACAGTAACTCTTTCGAACAAATCCACGACCCTGGCAGTAATACTATACCCCTTATCGTAAGAATGGTTGTTAAACTTTCGGGCTACCGACGACCCATAAAGACTGTCAAAGATCCACGAATGACAGGCAGGCCCAACAGCTTCACGTGCTTTCCGAGGCACGGAAGGGGTCTTTGCATGTACAGATGGTCACCCATCCAAGCTCCAACTGCCAAGCCCCCACAAGAACATAAAGTGAACGAAATTTAAAAAAAACTGGCCAAGTGCGAGTCGGACTCGCGAACCGAGGGTTCCGTACAAACCTGTAGGTATTTTCAGTTTATTCATAAGGTTTGTGTTTATGAAATTAAATGGTTTTTTTTAATTTTTTTGTTTGAGTTGATTGAATGAAAGGTAAATTGCGGTTTACGATTTATGACGTATTAAAAAAAAAACTACTTACTAGATCTCGTTCAAACCAATTTTCGGTGAAAGTTTACATGGTAATGTACATCATATATTTTTTTTAGATTTATCATTCTCTTATTTTAGAAGTTACGGGGGGGGACACACATTTTACCACTTTGGAAGTGTCTCTCGCGCAAACTATTCAGTTTAGAAAAAAATGATATTTGAAACCTCAATACCACTTTTAACAGACTTCAAAAAGGAGGAGGGTATGATGAAAAAATTTTTTTTGAGTTTCAGTTCTAAGTATGGGGAACCCCAAAATTTATTGCTTTTTTTCTATTTTAGTGTGAAAATCTTAATGCGGTTCACAGAATACATCTACCTACCAAGTTTCAACAGCATAGCTCTTATAGTTTCGGAGAAAAGTGGCTGTGACATACGGGCGGACGGACAGACAGACAGACAGACATGACGAATCTATAAGGGTTCCGTTTTTTGCCATTTGGCTACGGAACCCTAAAAATTGTCGACTGAGAAACTGTAGGTGTTCTTGGTTATAATATTTTTGTATACTCGGTATGTATTTATCCCTTATTATATTTTAGGTCAGAGGACTCATCCATAAAGGACATGAAAGTGTATTTCTGACACGGTGGTTATTATTAGGGCGACCTTTTCCCTAGACCGAACACAACGGACGCTGTTCTCGCCTGATACTATTTATGGCGTCCTTAAGTTTTCAAATTCTGTAATCAGTAACCGGGTATGAATATGGATGGCTGAAACAGTATGAGAGGACCAAAGAAACGATGGAGGGGCTGTGTGAAAGATGATAATGTGTGAATAGATGAGTATAGACGAAAAATACATGTTCCGCCGGCCACCAAATAAATTTGAAGATCAGGTGAATGATGACCTCTGAAACCGGGACTCTAATTGCGTAGCACACTATAAATCACAATATGAATCATTGCAAGGATATTGCTAATCTATTGCTTTATATCTGTGGAAATCTTGTCTGCTCATCAACGTAAATAAGGCAATGAATGTAGATGAACTGTCAAAATTAAAGCTAATAAGTATACCAATATGACGTACGTCTTAGTACGTGGACTAATACCCTACCAGTTGGTACTGGTAGGGTATTAGTCCACGTACGCGAGCTAAGCTCCACCTACACAAGCCCTACGTTTTTTTGGTGGGTGGAAAATCATCAAATGACATCTCCCGCTCTTCGTGTCAGACTTTTACTGACTGAAACCCAACCGTGTTTCTTTAGTTGCCTATGCCAGGGCCACGGTAACTCTTTCGAACAAATCCAGGACCTTGGAACAAATCCCTACTTAGAAGACCGCTCTTAGCTATGGTCTATGCTACCACAATACCGAAGTGCTGTCTACATCCGGAAGTTCTTGGACAAGCAATATGCAAATGCTCAACTACATAGTTCCTATACTTCCTACCAGTCTGGCTTCTTTGTTACTCATACATATATTTCTTACTAGACTTTGCCGCGGCTTCGTCCGCGTGGATCTCGGAAAATATCTCACAGGAAAGTGCTACTGGTCCAAAAAGCCTATCTTACTCCTTATAACATCAACTATCTGCCATTATGTCTCATGAAAATCGATCTAGCCTTTTCGTAGATTAGCCAGAACAAACAGACAGATAGGCAGACAACAATTTATAATTAAAATTGTTGTCTGCCTACCGTACGTAATTTCATTTGTATTTAGTAAAATGCTGTTACCTATTTGGAATACCATTATAAACAGATGTACCAATTGTATTTATTTGTGTAATAGAATACGTTATTTTTCAAATACCTATTAGCAGTAAGAAAGGGCGATTTATTACATAGTTTTAAACACCCGGAACTACAACTAATAATTATTTAATATCGTAAACTTAGACATTTAGAGATAACCGAGATAATTAGGGCTCATGCCCGATGACCCGTACCTCAAGCCACAATGCACAATAGTATTACCCTTGAAATAAGCCACTGGAGCGCTTCACGTAAATATCACGTGGTATTTTAGTTCAAAATATTGTACTAAACGGCCTACATAAGCGTTATCTATCACCCACATTGTAGAACAACAATGAGCGAATGATGTAGATTGGTTTCACGTCATTAGGGGGCATAGGAGAATGGTGAAAGATCATTTAAGGTCCCGCCACACAAGCGCGACGCAACTTGGCATGATTTTACGATATTTATCCCATCATATTTTATTTCCTTCCGTGTGGTGCTGGAAGTAAAGAATAGCCGCCCATTTCTTCCCGTGGGTGTCGTTAAGGGATTTACTGGATAATGGGCAGCAGCGATCTCTATGCACGTTACCACGATACTACGATCGCCAATCCGCCTACCAAGGTTGGCGATTATGACAAACTCTCCTAAAATTATTGGGCCAGTCCTTTGTCCTGCAGTGGACGTATTTCGGCTGAAATGATTATGTCATCGTGATATTTTAATTTCAATTTTTTTTCTGTGCTTTTCTATTGTAATAATAAAAATTCATGAGTATCATTTCCGGCACACAAGCTCAACGCAACTTCTTGGCACGACTCTACTGATCCAAAACATTTTTTAATTTAAATGAAATAATAAAACTTTCTCATTCGCTTCTCGATTATAACAATAACAATTTGTCAGTAGGTATTATTTTAAATTAATGAGCATTTTTATATGGTAACTAGCTTCTGCCCGCGACTTCATCCGCGTCAAATTTTTGCCCTTCCCGTCGCATCGATTTGCCTGCTAGTTTTCGTCCACTTTTCGTTGCTGCTCGCTCCTTTTGAGTTATAGTGACTCAACCTTAAAAGATAGACATATGCTCTCGCGGACTTTTTTTTAGAACTTTTTAAAAGGAACAATTCCGTCATACATGATTTTTGCGTTACTTTAACCGTTTACGCAGCGCACGCAACGGAAACTCAAAAGGAATACATTTTCCCCGTTTTTGCAACATTTTTCATTACTGCTCCGCTCCTCTTAGTTGTAGCGTGATGTTATATAGCCTATAGCCTCCCTCGATAAATAGGCTACCCAACACAAAAATATTTTTTCAATTCGGACCAGTAGTTCCTGAGATTAGCGCGTTCAATCAAACAAACAAACAAACTCTTCAGCTTTATAATATTATAAAGTATAGATAATACCATCCAAGGACTCCATGAGACAGGCTTAGCCTGCAACCTAATTGCGTAACACAATATCAATCAGAATCTGTATCATTTTGAAGGATATTGTTAATCCATTGCGTTACCTACTACGTTCGAACAATTTGTCTGCTCAACAACGTAAAAGACTCAATGTACGCCATTCCTACTTTTAGTGAGTTAAGCCTTCCTTACCTTCTGGTTTGAAGTTCATAAGCAAAATGCTCCCTTTTTTAATGTAAATCTTAATTTAGACTATAATACGGAAATGTTACGAATTGTTTATGGCAAATAAACATTTTCATTATCGCTGGTAAATTTTCTAAGAATTCGTAAACGAATCTACACCTACACCAAGATTATGTCTGCACTTTAAAAGAGACTGTGACCTCTGAGTTCGTTTCGGCTTTTCTTCTCAGAGTAGTCAGTTAGGAAACGCAGACCTCATCTAGTTTTAAAAAATATAATTGACGTGTAAAAGTATTTGTACAAACCTACTTGCAGAAATAAAATCATATATCTTTATCATTTACTAGCTTCTGTCCGCGACTTCATCCGCGTTAAGTTTCTTGTTTCCGCGACCCTTCCCGCCGCGTCGAATCGCCTACCTGTGCGATTTTCCCCGTTTTTGCAACATTTTTCATTACTGCTCCGCTCCTCTTGGTTTTAGCGTGATGTTAAATAGGCTACCCAACACAAAAATAATTTTTCAATTCGGACCAGGAGTTCCTGAGATTAGCGCAAAACAAACAAACTCTTCAGCTTTATAATATTAATATAGATAGTATAGATACGCAACTTGTAGTGCTGTGACTTAAGAAATCGCGAGTTACGCCTGCTGTGTGAGGAAGACTTTATAGCCACAGATGCATCTAATTAATTTTGATAAGTCACAAGTGCATGCTGCGAACACTCTCCTTGCCACGAGCGTCATCCGCAGTTTGATAACAGATAGATCTATGTTGCGTAGACAATGGCGTAATAAATATTCATATTTGCATGTTTAAGGCTTTTCTAATATTACAGATTACACTTGTGACTTACACGTGAGTGTTAGATCACATTAATGTTTTATTTGAACTTCTAATGCATGTAGGAAAGTTACGACTTCGAAAGGAAATAAAGTAGGTTAATAAAAGTATTATATTTGGTGCCAGCCGAACAAGGAAAAAAACAATACCTATATCTGCTTAGCCCTTTACCAATTACGTTGGGGTAGGCCTCCAGTCAAACCGTATGCACCCTATCTGACCTCCACAACCCAGTTACAGGGTGACACCTCTTGGTAAGACTCATGCTTTTGATGACCCGTGACAACCATTAAAGATCTACAACTGACAACAGCTTCACCACCACAATACTAGGTAACACCTTTTGGTAAGTAAGACTTTAATGCTTGATTGATGACCCGTGACAACCACAAACAACTGCCAACTGTCACGTGCTGCCTGAGGCACAGTGGGATATGCAATTGAAAGAAACTTGTGTGGGTGTAATTATTTAGCCATAAACTTCTCTTAGCTTAGTTTAATGGGACAAGGCTATAAGTTTTCAAAAACAAAATTTTTGTAAGTGTACAGTAAAGTATTCAATATTTTCCTACACAAATAATAAACAAACATATAAATAAATTGCAATTCTCAACTTACCTCATAATATACCTAGTCTTCTTCTCGGACAGTGTAACCACAGAAGTAAGGTAGTCAAACAGCTCTCCATTCTTACACAGCTCAAACACTAAGAATATGAAGGTCTCTGACTCGAACACATCCTGCAGTTCAACTGAAACAAATTATATTACTTCAGGTGATTTGTTCTAGTTGGTCATTAAAATTAGAACTTAGTTTGAAATGCGAGTTTGCCTGGTAAATGTTTGTTATTAGAGTTCCTTAGAAAGGTTGTGCTTTCCTAACATTATTAACCTAGCGACTTGATAGCCTCATTTTCCGCAATTTTCCGGCCGACCGCAAATATGATTCGATCACATCCGAATCCGATCACATACACACGACATACATCCGTAGTTCGTAAATTAAAATCACAATTGTATACCAAAATAAAATATACAGTTAAAAAGCTGAAATAAATGAGATTTATTTTTTTATTAATTTTGAGGGTAGATGTTAGTTATGTTGGTTCTGGGTACTACAGTACCCCTTGGCGCTCTACAGGCTAGTATCCAATTTTATCCACAAAATAAAAAAGGTCTGTTGATGATGGGGATTCCCTTTACCGCACTTAGACTCTCATTGGATCTGTTGTGCATGGGGGTTTTAGCTAACAAAGCCAGCCTACCTCCGCCCAAAAGCACAGAAGTATCCTGGGATCTTCATAGGTTTCGCAGAGCGACCTCATTGTTCCGAGGATTCCTTCATCTCGGAAGCCACAGCCTCGCATTCCAGGATGACGTGGGCTACCATTGCTGCTTATAGCTTTTGTAAAATGCAACAAAATAATGGTATTTGAAAAGGAGAGGCACCAATATACTATACTACTCTAAATACCCCAGTCATAAACATAGTGCAATAATTCACCTAAGGTAAAATCCTGCTTTCTTTCTTTCTTTCAAGTTCCTAGTCATTATTTATTATTCAAATTATTCTTAATATGGAGTTTCTTGCCGGCTCTTCTCGATTTAAATCAATAAATTGGAACCATATACCTAGCTTCTGAGGATTCATAATTAGTTATGTGAGTTATGTGAAACAAAAATATTTTGATTTTCGATGTACAGGCCAATATCAATAAGCCATTTGTGCAATAAAGAGCCAGCAACTCACTCACTAATGTAAGGGTGTCCAGCTACCATCCGCAGGATGTGTATCTCCTGCCGCGTGGCGTCCCTCATGGTGTGTGTGTCTACCCCATCCTGGGACTCCTGACTGAGATCTATGATCTTGGCTGCATATTCTTTTCCTGTTTCCTTCTCTATACATCTTCGCACTGTTGAACTTATACCTCTGTGTGAGAAAGATAGAATAGGTCAAATACTTTCTATAAGTTTTTAGTGTGAATGGAATTTTAAGTAATCAGAATATGTGACTTTATTGCAGGGATCATTGATGAGACTTTGATAAAAATATTTGCCTGAATATTATAAGATTGACTTAAAATCTTAAATCTGATAAATTTTGATAATAAACATACTTTATTTACTGAAAACATTCTGATTTCGAAGGCCAACTGAAGAGGTCAAATTTTAGGAATTCAACTATTATATTTTAATTCACTGCAAACTTAATTATTAAACAGACTTTGTACCAAAAAATACCAAATATTGAAGGCCAACTAAAAATGTCGAATTTTAGGGATCCGATTATTTGAATTCACTGCCATAAAATTGATTTATCAAAGGAAGTGAGGTTTTCATCTCCAAGGTCACTCAGAACACTTATGAGTAACATCACTTGTAATAATGCCCAGAAGCTTTAAATAATTCCCTAGTTCCTTAAAAATTGGCACCAACGCAACTGATCACAATCGCGAGACACTTGTCAGCACCACAATTATTTTCTCACCTGCCTATTATTTCTTTTGGTTCATATCTTGCATAGAATTCTTTAGCCGCATCTTTATCGGGCAAGTTGTCGTCGTCTTCCTCCTTCGCCATCGCGTTCACTGTCGCTGTTATTATATTTTCGTGTACTAATTATACGTAATTAGCCTATCCACAATGACGAAAGGTTATTGTTGTGAAGTGAACCAGTGACAGACAACTTCTTCAGCTTCCACTTGATGTTAAAAACTTAAATAATGGGATTTAAAACACTGAATTAAAAACTTTATATAAAAAATATGTAATATCATCTGTTTGTAGGTTGGATTGATGCCAATTTACTTAGAAAAATTATCAATTAGCGTCTCATTATGCGTAAAATCACAAAATAGTGAACGGCTCTATCTGTCACAAAATGACAATGACAGACAAATGATGTCTCCGATCCGAAGGCTTCGACACCAAAGCCCGTTCAGCGATATTGTCTGTGGCAAAAATAGACGATAGTCAAACCTTGGAATTGGAAACAACGCCATCTCACATTTTATAGGGTTATTATTTAGCACACGCTACAAAACTTTTCAATTACTCCGTCTCCTACAACAAAGTTGAAGTCCATAACAACAAGGAAAGTCCCCGAAAACTTTTTTTTTTTTAATATTTTCAAGGTTTCATAAATTACTTAACTAAAATACCTACATAATAAAATGATTGGGAAAGAATTCGCTCCTCAATGTATTTCATAATACTTTAGATAATTTTTTGAGCTTGAGTTCAAACCTTTAAAAGGTATGACAAAATTTTTAGAACTGGAATAGATAGAACATTGGTAATTTATTTCCTACTTTCGAAAAAATAAATATATTTTTTAATAAAAAACAGATTAAATTATTTATGGTCAACAACAAAACAAACAGCCTCAAACATTCCTCTCTTGACGACAGCTGTCCACAGCTGATTTTACTCTATGTCGCCCAGTTTTTGTCTCTTTCGTACTCATGGCAACGATGGCAACGTAATGAACGAATTAATGCGATTCAAGTCATGCTTTTTCTCTTTTACTCGAGTTCAGAAAGATAGAGGTAAAAAATATTTTAGGCTCAAACTATACCCTTCTTCATATTGATATGTCAATCTGTCTGTCCTTGTTTAGCGATTCTTTCTTGGTCGTTCGGTATGTTTTCGCTTGTTGTTCCGTCCCGATGGTCTTGCACTTTTCAGTGTTTTGCAGATTATCCTTATCAGTAACAATATCCCGTGATTAGTTTACGTGGACTGTATTTTAAAAAAGCTTGGATTTCGGTGTTTAGTTCCTAGCAGCAAAGATTTCTGACCAGGTAAGCAAACTACGCACAATTTTTCTTGCTAAGTGACAATCGTGTTTGTACTGTTGGTACATATACCTAATATCTTTTTGACAACCTTGAAGCAATAAAATACCAGTTTGGTGCTATTTTCTTTGTTCATAAAGTATGTGAAATCAATCGATTTCATAATGGTATGATCCTTGGTAGCCTCTTGCCCCAAATACCTTTTAAAGTGGTATCTAATGACTTTCACAGCTAATGACCACAATTTTTCCACAATTCTGTACACATTTTATTTTTATTCAATTTATGACTGTAGGCTGTTTAATAAACCATATTTTTGTCTGACATATAACCCTGGAGCAATTTTATTCTTATAGACTGCATTTTGTATGAAACAATTCAAGGCTTATTTGTCTAATATAATAATTTAAGTATGTTTTAAATTTTATCTCTGAACATGGTTTTGTCTCAAAAAATACAATGTCAGATGTTGATAGGCAATGCAGTGATATCAATAGATACTGAAAATTTAAGAAAAAAGAACATACTTTTACCAGGAAACTAAAATCAGTCATATGAAAACCAATAATTTCATGAGAACTTTAGCCCCAAACTTACTGGTATATGTAAGTACTAGGAGCACAAAGATCAATAGTAGATTATGTAACAGGATGTAATAAGCTGTCAAACTGTGTTCCTGCCCTCAATAGAAGTACTTAAGTACCATATTTGTTGGAATTCATATAGATAGCATAGACAAACACACTTTGTTATAGCTCTAGACTTTGATGAAACTAAAACATAAATGATAAAAATCTAGTAAGTACATAACAGGCTCTGCTTTGCTGTGAAAAGGCTAATTTTTATCCTAAAGCTTGTTACTGTTAACCCATATCATCCCACTGCTGGGCAAAAGCCTCTCCTCATGGCTTACAACTCTTTAGATCCATGGCTAAAGTGGACCTATAGTTGTGTATTTTCTCCAGCTCGGCCTGGCACCGTTTATGGAGCCTAAAGATTGTATCTAGCTATGTTATTATTATTGAAAAATAATACATACATATTTCTACAATTTAAATTACAATACAATAATAAATTCCGTACCACATTACATCACCTGTGTAAATATTTTTTAGACACAAATGAATTAATATTCATGATCTCATTACTGTGCGATAGATTTCATTAAATAATATGCTGTTCAGTTATATTCCTGCGTTGTTTTATATTTGAGACACATTTCTCTTTTTACACATAATCTAGTCTAAGTAGTCTGTTTTGCCCCACTGCAGGACAATAGCCTCCCTTTCCCTTTTCCATGTAATTTTGTCTTTTGCTAGTGCCAGCCAGTCTTTTCATTAGGAGTCAGACTCGTCCCCCTATCTCATCTTGGCCTGCCACAATAGTGTAATTATGAAGTAAATTAAATAACACAAACATCGGCCATTTCGATATTACCGTTATATGCCACATAGCACAAGACTTAAAGAATAGTACCATACCATGTCTGCCTGTGGGTGTGGTGTCATAAGAGGCAACTAGGGGCTTAATGCAATCTGCAGTATCGCCAACTTCCTACCAAGCATGGCGAATATAGCAAACTTCCCCCAAATTTGAGAAGGCCTATGTCCAGCAGTGGACGTCTTTCGGCTGTAATGATGATGTTGATGATGACAGGACTGTAAGGATAAGGTATGGCTTAGTTTGTTGGAGTTTGGGAATTTCCCTTATCTACACTATCTCCCGAGTATCATACAATTGACAACTAAAGATGTTTTCAGTACATAAACAGCTTACTGCCATTTTATGATTTTAAGTACTTAGGTACTTAATATTTAATTAAATTTTCTAGTACCCTAACAGATAACAAGCTATTTGTATTACATTGTGATGTTTTTATTAAAACTGCCTTGTGGCCTCTTGTACATTGCACCTGACCATATTTGACCTTTTTGATAAAGCTGTACAAATTATCACACTTCAAGTTAGTTGTACAGTTATTGCATAGATGGCGCTGCTTGTTGTGATTGTGAAAGAATGAAGTGTTATGTTATGAAACATGATTGTAGGTATATTAAAAATCGATTTAGTGGCACGGAATTTAAAGATATGAAATGTATTCTGCCCCGCGACATCTCCATATTTTTTCGGTGTAATAGGTTTTTTAAATTGTCCAGATACTAAACTAATCAAACTGTCCTGTCTTCCCGCCCGATTACTAGTTTCTGGTAACTACTCGCGAGTCATCATCATTCTGCCCTTTTATTTTTATGTTGTTGAGGTAATCCACAAGCTGAGCTATAGTTTCTATTAAAATTCTAAACTAGAACAGCCTTTTCAAGCGTTATTTCACATGTATTCAACATTAGAAACTGAATAGGATCTCATTATATGACACAGGGATGCATTACTTCCGAAAATGAGCTTAAAAGAGCGAACCTAAACAAACGTTAAACTATATAAACCCGCAGCATTCGCGTTGGCGCTATGTAAACGAGGAATAGGGCGCAAATTAAGGAGTCTAGATTCCTCCTCCCCTCACCACTGTTCAACCCTCCCTCCTCAATGCTCCACTGACTACTATATTCCCCCCTTTCCTGAACAGTTCTAGGAAAACAGTGAATGTTATTGAAGCGAAGCGAATTGCATAAATTTACTACGCTTTCCCTTGAAACGAGAGTAAAACTCAACCCCCATATTGTTTGTTTGTGAGCTGGATGAATTGCCTTTTGTTTTCTGAAATGGAATTATTTTCAAAGCTTTACAAATGCCAGTGGATAAAGCAGAAAGAATGACGTAAAAGATAGCATTGTGTGCCTGTATTCAGCAGTGGTTTTTGTAAACTGAAAGGTTGAATTTAAAACCGAATCTGGAATAGGTAAAGAGATTTTTCATAGTAAGTATTCAGGATGATCACAAAAGACTGCCAGATAATCTAGGCTAAGCCAGTTTAAATCAAATTACAGACAATTTATCAGATCGGCCTAGTTAGCTAATTCTTGGAGTAGACTCTTCGTCTTTAATTCCAGAGTCGTCGCAAAAAGAGAACTTTCTGTTTTTTTATCTCGTCGCTAACTTATTTGATAAAGCACTTTCGTTGAGTCCTTACTATCAGTGTAAAACTGTAAATGTAATAATTAATTGGAACACTGCTCCAAGAGTTTCGAGTGTCCGATTAGCGATTACCGATAAACTCGCATATCGAGTTATTATGAGTGAAACAGAGATCGTTACGATAAAATTACAGTACACGGAAGTTTTCATATAGGACAAACTGAACACGCAGTGTGTGTTACTTTTAGAAATTAATTGATTTTATCAATATTGGTGACCTTGGGAGGGCCGATAATGACGCAAGCCACAAGTAAGAGGGTCTGGTCGAAATTAGATCGGACATTTCGGGTGGAAATTGAAGATTAAGTAAAAAGTTTTTCAACTTAGCCAGTGGATAGTTCACTATCGGAAAGAAAATGTAAAACGGACAGTACAATGTTCATTGCTCCTCGCTTAGAATCAGTTCCTCTCTTGTTGGTTTACTAGGTATTCTTCTTAGACAGTAAGATCCCAAATAATACCGCGGAATATTTGCTAAGCAGTAGCAGACAAACCCACCCAATCGCCCAAAACTTTGTAGAAACCTAAGACATTTTACTTTGAGTGAAAATTACTTCCAATTGAATCTTCAGTTCGCTAGGCAATAACATACTCTAAACAGTAGGACAAACGGCAAATTACCTCTAGCCAAAACAAAATGGCCTGTTGAAAACAAAAGATATACAGAGACAGTGTCTGCATATTATTTTACTAAAGGTCAAATGAAACCGAATACTCTTGATAAAGTCGATCTGATTTTCGATAAAGCTGATTTGATTGGACGTTCAGGCTTCAAACCATGATATCTTTTACAAACTGGGTGGTACTGGGTATCATAAATAGACGCGTGACTAATAGTGGTTTGCTGTTGTCCATGTTAAGTTGCAATAAGTGTATAACTTTTGAGTTTCCAATACTTCTTTCTATTATGGAAACAGTGGAACGTATGCGCTACTGGGGTTTTTTTTTTTGGATGGGAAATCATCCCAGAGCGGGAGGGCGTGTCAGACTTTTACTGACTAAAACCCACCCGTGTTCCATCATTTGCCCTTGTGTCAGGGTCACGGTATCTCTTTCGAACAATCACGCGACCCCGACAGGCATCGGTCCTAGCAGACCCCTTGAGCGCTGCTGACATCTCCTTGAGGCGCGCGTGGAACACTACGCGCCGTCGACCCGAGCTTGGTCCTTACCGGGCGGCGAGCTACCCATTGCTCGCCGCCCGCAAGCTCGCGCCTACGGTGGCCGGGAGTCCGCAACAGTGGCGTAGCAAAAGGGGGGCGGCGGGGGCGGGCCGCACCGGGTGTCACCTTTTTTGGGGTGACACCCACCCGGTCTCTCAACTTTAAGAACAATGTACAAACAAAAAATAAATAAACCGCTAGCACAAAAATTTATTTTTCGGGGATTCCTCCACTAGCACTAGCTCAGCTCTATGTATAATTGGGGGATTCCCGCAAAAGAGCCTGAGGCTGTCGTGGGGGATTCCCCGTCCCATACTCGCAATCGTACCCGCCATGTCGCCATGAGATCCTGCTGGAGCTCTGTCCGCCGTGCCGCGATTTGTCGCGGCAGCGGAGTTTCGCCCCGGCGTTTCGCCTCCTCCCGCCACTCCCACATGTGCGCGAGGACCTTTGCCTCCAGATCCCATGGCGGCAGTCCGGCAAGGAGGCTCGCCGCCTCGCACGAGATCGTGCGGTATCCTCGGATTAACCGGATGGCCATGACCCTCTGGGCCGCACTCAACCGGCGCGCTGGGTGCAGCCTCAATGAGGGCGCCCACACCGGTGCCCCGTAGAGGGCCATGGACCGCACGACCCCAGTGTAGAGCCTCCGGCAGGAGGCGTTTGGACCCCTCAGATTGGGCAGGAGCCGCTTTAATGCAGCCCCAGCCCGCTCCAGCCTGGGAGCCAAACGTCGGAAATGTTCAACGAAGTTCCACCGGCTGTCGAGGACAAGTCCCAGGTAATTCATCGTCGACTCGACGCCGATGTGAACCCCTCCCACCGTGAGTTGGGAACCCGAAGGTGGCGCGTTCCGAGGACCATGAAAACCCATGGCCTCGGACTTGTGCAGGGCCACTTCGAGTCCCAATTGCCGGATCCTTTCGACGATTGTCACAACCCCGCGTGTCATTAAGTCGGCCGCCGCCTCGTACGACCTCCCCTGCGCCAGGACCAGCGTGTCGTCAGCGTAACAAACTACGCTGACGCCGCTAGGGAGGTCGGCGCGCAGCACCCAGTCGTAACCGATGTCCCACAGATGCGGCCCCAGGACCGATCCCTGTAGGACACCGCACGACATCTCTCGCCGGTTCCATTCTCCCTGGTGACCGGGGTAGATAACGGCCCTGTCCGTTAGATAGGCCTCGACCACGCGACAGAGGTAGGTCGGCATCCGGTGATACCGGAGTGCCTCCCTAATGCAAATCCAGGGCAGGGTGTTGAAGGCATTGGCGATGTCTAGAGACACCGCCAAGACGACCCCACCCCAGGCCACTGCATCCCCCGTCGTGAGGGCTCGCACGCGCACGATGGCGTCCACCGTAGAGCGCCCCTTGCGGAAGCCGTACTGGCCGTCCGACAAGTCCGGCCCCTCTCGCACCAGCCAGCCACCCGACGAGGCGGTCTGCAATCACTCTTTCAAAGAGGCGCTACTGGGCTTTAGTGCGTCTCGTGGTCCCATTCAAGTAGCTAGCTTACTAATCTTAATCGCTTACTAATATTTCTCATCAGTCATTACCCTTATTTAGCTCTGCTGTTTGGAAACGATCCATTCTTCTTGCAGTATTTGCCCTGAAATGTTGTTTCTTTACTACGTTTCTCCTGAGACTTAAACGTTCGAGGTGAGAGCTCGTAAATTTCTTGTCCTGTTCTGTTTGGCCGTTGAGGTACTATCTCGACTGTAGTCATATCATGGTTAGGCATGTTAAGTGAAGCAAATCTTTCTATTCAATTTATCAGAAATACAACTTATCCGCTATCTTTTTGTCGCTATGATCCCTACAATATTAATGATGAGCATGTTCTTTCTACTCGCTCTGTAATTCCACGGCTTACATTACCTAATTAGTGTGCTCACACGGTATAAAAATAGATCACGTTACTATCAAATTATATATTGCAGTTGCACTTATCTCTGAGAGGTGCTTTCTTGATCCACTGTAGTGCAACTGCGTGAAGCAAGACATTCCTGTCGCTGTTCTTAATTTTGTAGATCAAAAGATCAAAGAAGAACGTTTGTTTTAATTGCTCAAGATATCCTTTGATCATTTCTATTTTCAAAGGATCTTCGTCTGTGTTGAGGGGAAAAACTAACTAATTTTGTAACACAACTAACATTTGAAAAGTACCAGGGCGCATAAAATTCAAGGAGAACCTTGCAGTTATGTATCACTTGAAGTTTTATACAATGTAATAAATTATACACTAGAGATATGAAAGCCGTGTTCAAGTTAAAAATAAACCCAAGGTTGACAAAGGGGCACATACTAAGTAAAGCCCTAGGGTAAGATTAAAGGGAGCTGAAATTGGGCTCTAACATTTTGTAAATCTGAACACACAGGGATGTGTCTGTTCTGATTTACAAAATGTTATATGTGTTTTTTTACGGGAAATGACCAAGGTAACAGCAGCAGCAAAGAGATATGGGATATTAAGAACAATTATGTTATGGTGACAGCGGCGAGGCGTAAATTTTTCTAAAAGAGAAGCCGAAGCCAAGTCGGCCTTAACTTACTGACTCATCAATAAAGAATACTTACTATCATTCTAAAATTAATAAAGGAATGTAATGAATTAAATACAATTAAATTGAACAGATGAAAACGAATAAAATATGGAATATTCCTCTATCTCGTTCTCGCTGACGCATTTTTCTATACCTGTCTCTGTCATAACCCGTTGTACAGCGGCTTGCTCTCGTACATATCAAGCGTTGCCACGTGACCTAAAGTGACATCATTACGGGATCGCTGTTGTATGAATTTTTAGTTCCCGATTATGACGTTTTGATTTAGAACATTTCTCTTTTGTTGTAATACAAAGGTATAAATAAACTTTTTTTGTTGTTTGAATGTTATGGTGAATTAAATACCCGTAGTGTAACTATATTTATTGACAATAGTAGCCACTATTTACATACTATTGTATTTTTAATAGTGATAGAGTTACCAATGCGAATCCCCGAAGGCAAGCCGGTAGGAATCGTGTTATATGGTGCCTTCGCCACTGTATGGTGAACAAATCGCAAATATAGGCTGTTTATCTCTTTTTACCGATTCGTGCGAAAACTTTCTGAGCAATTTACACTATTTAGATAATACACTTAGACATATTGTTGCTATTTAATTTTATCAGGCGTTGATTATAATCAATTAAATTGGTTTTATTGCAGTGTATAGTACTTATCTCTTATTTACTTTATAGTTCTTATAACTGCTTTTTCTGTAAACTGTATTGAGAGATTATCAGTAAATAGCAGTCTGGTATAAATACGGGCCTCCATAAAGCCACCAGATTTATTGTCTTCACTGGCATTCTTTATAGTCTGCAAGAGATCTAAACCCCTCCAGCTATTATGCGTTATGATTATGGTCCATCTAGATCAAGCCGTACGCCGGAGTCAGAGCCGTGAAATGATCTAGTAATAAATTCCATCGTTATCGATAACAGTGTAGCGTAAAATGAAGCACCCACATTTACGATATTTATGTCTGTAATCGCATCAATTAGAACAATCACTGAACAATTTACTCCTAGGCCGTTTTTTAGGGTTCCATTGCCAAATGGCAAAAAACGGAACCCTTATAGATTCGTCATGTCTGTCTGTCCGTCTGTCTGTCTGTCTGTCTGTCTGTCTGTCCGTCCGTATGTCACAGCCACTTTTCTCCGAAACTATAAGAGCTATGCTGTTGAAACTTGGTAAGTAGATGTATTCTGTGAACCGCATTAAGATTTTTACAGTAAAATAGAAAAAAAACAATAAATTGTGGGGTTCCCCATACATAGAACTGAAACTCAAAAATGTTTTTTTTTCATCAAACCCATACGTGTGGGGTATCTATGAATAGGTCTTCAAAAGCCGGCCAAGTGCGAGTCGGACTCGCGCACAAAGGGTTCCGTACAAACCTGTAGGTATTCTCGGTTTATGCAGAAGGTTCATGTTTATGAAAATAAATGTTTTTTTTTTTTTAATTTTTATATTTCTGTTGATTAAATGAAAGGTAAATAGCGGTTTACGATTTATGACGTTTTAAAAAAAAACGACTGACTCGATTTCGTTCAAACCAATTTTCGGTGGTAGTTTACATGGTAATGTACATCATACATTTTTTTTTAGTTTTATCATTCTCTTATTTAAGAAGTTACGGGGGGGGGACACACATTTTACCACTTTGGAAGTGTCTCTCGCGCAAACTATTCAGTTTAGAAAAAAATGATATTAGAAACCTCAATACCATTTTTGAAGACCTATTCATAGATACCCCACACGTATGGGTTAGATGAAAAAAACCATTTTTGAGTTTCAGTTCTATGTATGGGGAACCCCACGATTTATTGTTTTTTTTCTATTTTTGTATGAAAATCTTAATGCGGTTCACAGAATACATCTACTTACCAAGTTTCAACAGCATAGCTCTTGTAGTTTTGGAGAAAAGTGGCTGTGACATACGGACGGACAGACAGACAGACAGACATGACGAATCTATAAGGGTTCCGTTTTTTGCCATTTGGCAACGGAACCCTAAAAATGGTAATGAGGTTCCTAATATCATTTTTTTCTAAACTGAATAGTTTGCGCGAGAGACACTTCCAAAGTGGTAAAATGTGTGTGTGTGTGTGTCCCCCGTAACTTCTAAAATAAGAGAATGATAAAACTAAAAAATATATATGATGTACATTACCATGTAAACTACCACCGAAAATTGGTTTGAACGAGATCGAGTGAGTAGTTTTTTTTTTTTAAAACGTCATCAATCGTAAACCACAATTTACCTTACATTCAATCAACTGAAATATAAAAATTTAAAAAAAAGTTTGTACGGAACCCTCGGTGCGCGAGTCCGACTCGCACTTGGCCGGTTTTTTTTTTTTAAACGCTGGATGTATAATTTATGTAAATGTTCACAGTTTGGCGTTACACAATTTGTTCAGGGTTTACAATATCGTAGCAACATAAATATTTTTTACTAGCTTCTGCCCGCGACTTCATTCGCGGTAAATTTCTTGCTCCCCCGACCCTGCCCGTCGCGTCGAATCGCCTATCCGTGTGATTTTCCCCGTTTTTGCAACATTTTTCATAACTGCTCCGCTCCTTTTGGTTGTAGCGAGATGTTATATAGCCTATAGCCTTCCTCGATAAATAGGCTACCCAATACAAACATATTTTTTCAATTCGGATCAGTAGTTCCTGAGATTAGCGCTTTCAATCACACAAACAAACTCTTCAGCTTTATCTATACTAACTAACTAATATTATAAAGCTGAAGAGTTTGTTTGTTTGTTTGTTTGAACGCGCTAATCTCAGGAACTACTGGTCCAAATTGAAAAATTATTTTTGTGTTGGCTAGCCTATTTATCGTGGAAGGCTATAGGCTATAACATCACGCCACAACCAAGAGGAGCGGAGCAGTAATGAAAAATGTTGCAAAAACGGGGAAAATCGCACGGGTAGGCGATTCGACGCGACGGGAAGGGTCGGGGGCACACGAAATTTAACGCGGACGAAGTCGCGGGCAGAAGCTAGTAATATTATAAGTATAGATTCCGGGCGTGAGCACTCGGTAAATTGGAATTATTGTTCTATAGAGAGGACACATATTATGTTTGATCGAAACAGGTATACTTACTTACAAAATGAAAAGAAGAAAACTTAGAGAATATAATACTACAGTTACTCACCCTGCAATTAAATTTTACATAGCATGACGTGTAGTCGCAATAATAACTAATAAGATACAGCAGTAATTTTAATGCAAGATTGGCAATGAAACTACAGGACGCTGAGAACTGCGCATACTTTGTAATTGCAGAACGTAAGTTAACATTTTCAATTGTCATATAATGCAAAAACGCTTCGGCCACTCTCGTAAGATTCTCATGACGTTCGTATTTCATTCTAGGTTATTACTTTAGGTCTGAAACAACTACCAAGAATAGTCAATGAGCAGATCTTGTCAGAACTTGTTAGTAATACCTGTAGTACTCCAATAATGGCAGGAATGCACTCGTCATTTTATACAAGGATAAAATTTTATCATTCACATTGAGACATTTAAGAACTTAAACGTATTAACATTTCTGTTTAATTCGTTTACCGGTTTTGGTGAAGCAATGTTAATAAATGGATTAAGTGTATCGGCAGTTCACAACTCGATCAATTTGTTGAAGTAGGGGAATACTGCCCCATCCAACACTCAGTGCGAGTGCAGTGCTTCATAATCAGATCATGCCCAACTTGCTGGAGTGTCCTTAGTGACCGTTCACCTGCACCTCGAATGACCTAATGAAATGCCACTGATTCTATAAACGCAATCAACGTGACCATCTTCTGGAGTTAATCTGTATAAAAAAGCAACGAGGAACAAGTACTATCAACACAAAGAGAGAAGTTCGAACTTAGCAACAAAAATACCATTGTTGAAATCGAAAGGTAATGAAATCTCATTCTGTTCAACTGGTAGAAACCATTATTTGGAAACCATGTTTAATTAGTATTACTATTGTAAGTTATTAGCAGTTTGGCATTATCTGTAGTGTTGCTTTGTCTAATTGTGAAATACTATGTACACCGTTCTCACGTTCTTTGGGTAGTCTCCAGAGGTTTGTTTTCAATGATTTACGAGTTCAGGTTTAATTGTCCTTGAATTTAAATACTGGCTTGTTAATCTAGCAGCAGTATCTTATATTACCGTCAAAACATTCCCATTAAACCAACTATTTTGAAAAGTGAAACAGCTAGACCTAATTAGTCGTTGAATTCACTGTAACTGCAGCCATCTACTGCACATAACTTAAAGCTAATTAGCATGAAAGTTGCATTGTTTTATCTTTTCCGTAAATCTCAAAGAGAATGAAGCAATCAGCTAACAACACAACGTTTATAAACACCGTGTTGCTGTGGTTACTATTTAAAATATGTTACTGCAGTTCCTGGGAGTGCGTTGAACCGCCCCCACCCTTTGTCTATTTTCTAACTCGACCAACGAGTTCCTACGAGGACATGACGCCGTCAATTGCGATTGTCAATGTTATGAATTTGTCAAAATTTATGAGCAAGCCTGTAAAACGCGGGTATGCAGATTAAAGTCCTAACGACTGACTCAGTTTTGGACTTTTGTCGTCTGCGTCAATTGTCTACAAATAATGGACTAGAACCTCGATTCTATTCATTTATTGTATCTATTTTAATCTTTAGCTTATAGGGACTGCATGATTCAACAGAACGCATGTACAAACTAAATAAAGTTTCAAAGGCATCCAAGCTTTAACCGTATGTACTGTTTATATTTAGCTCTAAAAAGGCACAACGAAATAGAAAGTTCCGAGTTTAATGGACTGCTTAATTGTATGCATGTATTAACTACGAAAGACAATTAATATAAATACCGAGGAACATATCAAGGATGTTTAAAAGTTTGTGCCTTGGAAGCAGGTTTTTAAATTGCCATATTTAAATACCACAATTTTGGAATCCTTGTGACTTTGTCAAGTACACAAGCTGGTGTAGATTTCAGTGTGCTATTTAAAAACTGTTGCATTCTTTTGTTTAAAAAAAAGCATTGTTATAAATAGTGTTGAATAAAAATAAAAACTAGGCCCTCCTACTCAAAGTTGAATATCAAATTAAGTGCCTTACATTCATTGTCCTTAATCTAACACCTGGGGTTTCTGGTTACACTAAAATTTACCTTGAATTGAATACACTTTAGACATGCTTTCACATTTCGGTTTGAAAATACAAGGCAAGCAAAACAAAATTTAAAACCATGAACCTCACACACCAATAGCCGTTTAAAATATAGAAATAATACATTATATGGTTGAGGAAGGATAATGTTTACGAAAAACAACACCTGTATTTTTTGCAGAGCTAATTTACCGAGGTATATTTTTTCCTGAGCTGCGCCAGGTCAAAGTCCACTGCACGCCTGATCGCGCCATTTGATTGAGCGTAATGTCCATAGACTACCATCGGATCGCTTACAGAATTGACTATTTCATGCTTCAATTGTAATTTCATATTTTATTAAACTGAATATCGTGAACATTTTCTCTATATAAATGACTAGCTTCTGCCCGCGACTTCGTCCGCGTCAAATTTTTGCTCCCCTGACCCTTCCCGTCGCACCGATTTGCCTGCTAGTTTTCGTCCATTTTTCGTTGCTGCTCGCTCCTTTTGAGTCATAGTGAGTCAACCTTAAAAGATAGACATATGCTCTCGCGGACTTTTTTTTAGAACTTTTTAAAAGGAACAATTCTGTCATACATAATTTTTGCGATACTTTAACTGTTTACGCAGCGCACGCAACGGAAACTCTCAAAAGGAATAAATTTTCCCCGTTTTTAGGGTTCCGTTGCCAAATGGCAAAAAACGGAACCCTTATAGATTCGTCATGTCTGTCTGTCTGTCTGTCTGTCTGTCCGTCCGTATGTCACAGCCATTTTATTCCGAAACTATAAGAGCTATGCTGTTGAAACTTGGTAAGTAGGTGTATTCTGTGAACCGCATTAAGATTTTCACACTAAAATAGAAAAAAAACAATAAATTTTGGGGTTCCCCATACATAGAACTGAAACTCAAAAATGTTTTTTTTTCATCAAACCCATACGTGTGGGGTATCTATGAATAGGTCTTCAAAAATGGTAATGAGGTTTGTATTATCATTTTTTTCTAAACTGAATAGTTTGCGCGAGAGACACTTCCAAAGTGGTAAAATGTGTGTGTCCCCCCCGTAACTTCTAAAATAAGAGAATGACAAAACTAAAAAAAATATATGAAGTACATATACCATGTAAACTACCAACGAAAATTGGTTTGAACGAGATCGAGTGAGTAATTTTTTTTTAAAACGTCATAAATCGTAAACCGCAATTTACCTTACATTCAATCAACTGAAATATAAAAATTAAAATATATATATATTTTTAAACCGAAAATACCTACAGGTTTGTACGGAACCCTCGGTGCGCGAGTCCGACTCGCACTTGGCCGGTTTTTGCAACATTTTTCATTACTGCTTCGCTCCTCTTAGTTGTAGCGTAATGTTATATAGCCTATAGCCTCCCTCGATAAATAGGCTACCCAACACAAAAATAATTTTTCAATTCGGACCAGTAGTTCCTGAGATTAGCGCGTTCAATCAAACAAACAAACAAACTCTTCAGCTTTATAATATTATATAGTATATATAGTATATATAGTATAGATATTATTGAAAACTTTGTGATATCAGTTCTTAATGTGTAAAAAGTACTCAACTAAAAGAAATCAACGATGATCTTATAAAGCAATTGAAGGAATAATAGATAAAAGTCTATTACGTAAAATACATTGTAACAAAACATTCACGTGGTAGTGTATTTTATCTAAATTCCTGAACTAGAAGATTCCCTAGGTTGAGCAACTTTTTTTTACACTAAAACTTTACCAAAATGTGGGCGTCATAATCGTTCTGTTTTTCTTAGCGATTATATTGATATCTATCTATACTAATATTATAAAGCTGAAGAGTTTGTTTGTTTGTTTGTTTGATTGAACGCGCTAATCTCAGGAACGACTGGTCCGAATTTAAAAAATCTTTTTGTGTTGGGTAGCCTATTTATCGAGGGAGGCTATAGGCTATATAACATCACGCTACAACTAAGAGGAGCGGAGCAGTAATGAAAAATGTTGCAAAAACGGGGAAAATGTATTCCTTTTGTGAGTTTCCGTTGCGTGCGCTGCGTAAACGGTTAAAGTAACGCAAAAATTATGTATGACGGAATTGTTCCTTTTAAAAAGTTCTAAAAAAAAGTCCGCGAGAGCATATGTCTATCTTTCAAGGTTGACTCACTGTACGCTGCCAGGCTAGACTAGACCCCTACCATAGGATTTCAATGCGCAGTGGAAGTGTGATAATCGTGGGGCTCTAGAGACAAAAGTGGCTAGCGTACTTTCCGCCGTACGCGGAGCAGACAATCAAATGAAACACAATACAACAAAAGAACTTACCTGTTGGTTGAAGGACACTGCTCTGGTGCCAACCTGGAGTTATGTATGTAAGTGAGTGTATGTGTATCGTGTTGTGACGTTACGAGTATTCTTCAGGTTGGAATCCGCTGCAACAAGCTGGAGGCAATCACAGCATGCGGTCTTCAAATCACTCGTTCCCAACAGCGTCACTAACACTTAACCATCGGGTCATGACAGATTGTCCACAAAACGACCGGTTCTCAGGGATTAAGGGATTACTTTACAACAGGGTCGGACGCGCAATTTGGACCGCCATCCCTTTACAAGAACTTCAGTTTTAACAAACGTAACCCGTAATATTACGTCAAGATAGGGGTTATTACAATTAATACAATTGGATCACGACTAATTGTCACAAACGGATCGATTTAAAAGGATTAATTTCAACAAACGCGTCGCGGGGTTCCAACAGGCGACGGACCTATTTTAGCGGCAAAATTAACAAGACCTGTCAAGTGTCAACGTCAAATTGTCAAGAGAGATGTCACTCTGTTACTCGTTTAGAAACGTAGGCGCATAGAGTAAACAAATCGTTCGGGACTAAACATCTACCCCCCCCGGACGGGCCTTCCCGTCCGCTAATCACTTGGCAATCCCGACAAGGTTGCGCGTTATCAGTCCACCTGACGCGCTGCTGGAGGATGTGCAAATACTCCAAGCTCCAACGCTTCCAAAACTCTGAGCGAGCTGCTGCACCAACTGAAACCGCGATAGCCAATTTTGGCTCACATCGACAAAAGGGTGCTCCGGCAGGGCGACAAGTGGCTGTCAAATCAAAAAATGGCCCGGGGTCAGGGCCTCCAAGACGTTCGGGTCCGAAGACAGCGGGCACAATGGACGCGAGTTCAACACAGCTTCAATGCGGCAAAATACCGTAGCTAACTCTTTAAAGGTGAGAACGGTGTCTCCCAACAATCTGCGCCAGAGTCCCTAACCGCCTTCACCGCGGCCTCAAAATAACCCCCCAATGGGGGCAGGCTGGCGGGTCAAAACAATAACAAACAACAAAACAACCAAACAACAATAACAACCAAACACTCACTATAACTTAAAAGGAGCGAGCAGCAACGAAAAATGGACGAAAACTAGCAGGCAAATCGATGCGGCGGGAAGGGTCAGGGGAGCAAAAATTTGACGCGGACGAAGTCGCAGGCAGAAGCTAGTCATGTAATAATGATAAAAACTGATACTGAATAGTTTATTTATAAACATTGGTTATTATTCCGAAGCCGTGTTTAAAGCGTGAGACATGTATCTGACGTCCCTGCCTATAACAGGGATCTGATGATAGTTACGGACCATGTCCCTTGATCGAGGTCAAGAGCATTCTCTCAGCAACAGTCTTGTTTACGTTTTAACCAACACCATAAGACAATCAAACGATTACCAAGTTTGTTGTCCGTATGTTTATCTTGTCTTCACATCGGCATCACGCCTCCAGTCACGATTGCTATTTACTAGTATTAACACGAAGTATGCAAATAACTCCGTGTATTGTGCATCAACAAGACTAGTGTATCCGCTGTACAAACCATCCTTAGCACATCGTGCATCATGAAAAAAAAGAGTATTGTATTACAGACACGTCATTAATAAAGAGAGTTCTGTACGAGTTTCCGCTCCGTTACTAAGTTTGTATCTGTATTGTATAGTCTGTTTGTAGCGTAACAGTCTCTATCATATCAAGATTCAAAAACAACTGGCCATACAGTTCAGATAAAAGATATGGCATCTTATTTACAAAATATGTAAAGAGGAGCATTATGGCAAACTGCCGTGCATAATTTGTTGCAGTTGGGATCATAACAATCATATAAGTTGATGTACAGACTTGGATCTTAAAACGAGCTTTCGTTTCATCTCCCAGAGTGCAATAAAACTTTTTGTACACAAATAATATTGGGATGGCCCTCAGTGCGTGCACTCAGGCCACAGAATAAATAATCCGAACAGAATGAAAGCTTCCGAGCAGAGTTTAGAATGCTTACCTGCTTACCTGCCTTAAAGCGATGTCACTCGGTTATTAAAAAATAAAACTTTAGTGTAGTCCAGTACAGTTAATATTAATGATAGTGTGAAAAAAGCAAGCAATCTATAATTTTTGAAAGATGCCAAACTGTTGTACACACGGCTACATATCAAGCTGACTTGTCATTGTACGAAAAGCGATACAATGGGAGATCGCCTAAAAGTGGAAATGTATATGAAGTTTTCTTTCTGTTCGGATTTTTATTTATGTGCGTAGGCCCGCAGATGCACGACTGGCCTTGACTCAACGTGCATGCGCGTGAGTCGAGGTGTAAGGGACTGGCGGTTAGCGGTCTTATATGGCGGTCTTGTACATTACGTAAATGATGGGTGACCAGTAAGGTCATCATTGTGTTGTTAGTCTAATACCTACCAATGGTACCAAGTTTGCCTTTTGTCCAATTTTCGTCTTTTGCCATACTCATTTTGGGACAAGTTCTTCCAATTTCTCAAAACTCAAAAAAATAATTATTTAAAAAATATAATTTCATAGTCGCACTGTCGGCGTTCTAAACTCATCACCTTCGTCTGGATAGTTGGCGCTAGATTTGTTTTGAACATTATCCTTCAGTATGATGGATGATTTTGGATTGCATTCAATAAATCTCCTGTTCTTGCACCCCGCCTAGACGCATGCTCCGCGCGGCCATATGAAAATGCCGTATCGTACTGATGCGAGCTATTTTTGTCGAGTCTAGCTGCGTCGCCAATCGTGTTTTTCCATACACCAAGTGGTTTAAAAGTAAAACATGTTACAACGCGTTATTACCCAATCCTTACCTTTGTGCATATATTTTATTAGCAATTCCGTAGAAAAATAGGTAAAGTAATTCTTCTATTGAAATATTTGGTCATGCGCCAAGTCCTTCGGCAAATTAAAGCTATCGCCAAATTTGTCGACCTGTGTTCAAATATGGCCCACACATTTTATATTACGGCTGACCCAGTTGTGCACGTAAACGAGCCTGCTTTTGGAATGATAACATCACTGGCATCAAGCTACTTGATAATGATTCATCTCTCTCATCTCATCGAATGCATTCCAATGAACTATTGCAATCGTTCATCGTGTCGCGTATCGGATACTTAAACGGCGTCTCGTATGCCTGCTGATGATGTCATTGCAAACAACATTTTGAAAACAAAAACTGTTATTGTTTTTGTCTTCATTCTTTTGGGCATAAATATTTTGAAAGCTAGTCATTCCAGTTTTGCATTTATCAAACAACCAGATGTCTTCTATTGAACCATCAAATCTATTTTTCTTTTACGATTGGAATTGCATGCATCATCTATTACTTTATGTATACCATTAATCATTGCATCACCGTTGTTAACATTTAGATTAAATCCTTGCGCCTACGCATCGAGATGTTGGCGATTAAGTCTCAAGTTATTTTTAGTTGAACCGGTCTGTTACCGTAACTGCGCTACAAAATAAACAAGTTAACAAAGTTTGTGATAACTCGACTGTCGTTCGCCGCGTTTCGGATACGCTTTGCCATTTTGATATTGTGTAGCAAATATTAACTCGATTAAGTATATTTATATTTTCTACAACAACTTTAACATGCCATATCTCGAACTGCGCGGGGAAATTATTCTCTAAATGAGTAGATAAGGCGTATCAAATTTTATCAACTGTTTTACACAAACACATATGACCTTCGCGATTTGAAGGGCATATGGCATATTGTTTTGCTAATACTTCATTATGTAACTCATTCGATAGCTGAACGAGACTTGGGCTATTTAAATTGTATAATGTGATAAGTCCAACTTCTTCAGACCGAGTTGTCAAAGGTTTTAACGTATTTGTTTGATAGATAATCTGTGTTTTCATTTGTTTTATTGTGCATCAATCTATTTAACTAATTATATTGACTTGTTTGTGTATTGCTCTTCCGAAATAGTAGTTTGATGGAATATTTACAAAAATGCAGTTTTCCACATTCGCTTATCAAATAATTATATCGTTTGATGTTTTTCTTACAAAGTGCCACCGGTTTCCAATTGAAAATGCCTTACTCAATGATGAGTCAATCATACTATTGACCAATACTGTTTGCAATAAGCGATTAAAAACATTCATTATTGAGCACGAACCGCAGTTACGATTGATCTTTCATAACTGACACTTGACTCTAAAGCCTTGTGTATGGTTTCAAGCGGAATGGTGCCAAGCATCTACCAGCTTTGATGTTTCACTTTGACAAGGCATACAACAAAAAAAATATCCGAAAGTATATTGAATTTTTCAACAGTTTTTTCTGAACTCTCGCATATATGTCAGTTGCTGAATAAGTTACATTCAGAAATGTTGAGTGAATTCCGTTCGTTATTTTTTCAATCTGTTGTTGAAGGAATAAAATTTCATATTTAGTCTGCCGTTTCGAAATTACCTAAAAAGGCAATCTCGTAGCTGATCGAATTTTCACTGCTTTCCAAGAAATGAGATCTTGTATTTTTTAATCAATCATTTCGTTTCTCTTATTGAGTTGTTGTAAGAACCTATCTGGGTGCATTCAGGAAAGCATAACTGATAAAATTATAGTTAATATGATAGACAGTTAAAATGGGTATATCACACATATTGTCACTTGTCATTGTCATCCAGTAACTGTTACTGATTATAGTGCGGCTTCTCATACCGCTACATCAAATGGTCGTGTGTGAGCAGTATTGTCTTGTCATCCAGCATTATTTTCCTTAATATGTTTAATCTGACATGCTTCTTCTTCATCTTCTCTAGTCTTTTCTCATTACCAATTGCCCTCATTGTATAAACCATGTACTTCTCGTCTCTATCAAATACTCTCAATGGAAAACCCAATTTTGGCTTTTGGAAAATGTCCGGTCTACGTGACCTGTGCCACGAAATTTGTTTACGTTATAACACATATTGTGATTTTACCGATAACTGTAAAGTGTATGGAAATCTGTTGGCAAGGTATGGTTACGTGATACGGAGGAATGAAAAAAATGCCGTGAGGAAACTTTTGAGTATGAATGTCGATGGCTATAAGAGTAGAGGGAGACCAAAGAAACGATGGATGGACTGTGTGAATGATGATATGGATGGAAAGAGGGTGACTACTGAGATGACGACTAATAGAGAAGTGTGGAAGAAACAGACATGTTGCGCCGACCACAAATAAATTGGGATAAGGGCAGGAGAATGAATATATTAAACAGCTGTTTTATAACGATTCTCAGTAGTGAAATCAAGTGAAAAACAAAGAAAAAGAACAATCTGAAATAACGTTTCAATATTACTTTCAGTAAAATGATGTTGTAGAGCCTTGAATTTTAAACTGAGACTTGTTTATCGCTCGCAGAAAGTGCGACGACCTTTTGAATTTATTTATTAACTTAAAACGCCCACGTGTTAAAGGAATGCTCTTTATATTTAAACAATTGACCCGTTTTTAGAAGTAAACAACACGGTGAGTAAATTCATCGCTGATCGTCTTTATCTGTAGCACTTTTTGTTAATTTATAAAGAACGTCGTTTATTTTAAGATCTTACTTTTATAGTTTATTTTACACTTCACCTTATCCACAAGGACTGACTTCATGCAGGTTTTTTAACGAGGCTGGGCCAAATTAGCCCGCGAAATTAAAATTACATTTTCTTTCGTTTCTTGTGCAGCTGTAGGTGTCAAAATGTATGTAGATTAAAAACATGATTCGCTACCGTTACACGTATGTATATAATACAGATAGCTTCTGCCCGCGACTTCGTCCGCGTCAAATTTTTGCTCCCCTGACCCTTCCCGTCGCATCGATTTGCCTGCTACTTTTCGTCCATTTTTCGTTGCTTCTCGCTCTTTTTGAGTTATAGTGAGTCAACCTTAAAAGATAGACATATGCTATCGCGGACTTTTTTTTAGAACTTTTTAAAAGGAACAATTCCGTCATACATGATTTTTGCGCTACTTTAACCGTTTACGCAGCGCACGCAACGGAAACTCTCAAAAGGAATAAATTTTCCCCGTTTTTGCAACATTTTTCATTACTGCTCCGTTCCTCTTAGTTGTAGCGTGATGTTATATAGCCTCCCTCGATAAATAGGCTACCCAACACAAAAAGAATTTTTCAATTCGGACCAGTAGTTCCTGAGATTAGCGCGTTCAATCAAACAAAGAAACAAACTCTTCAGCTTTATAATATTAGTATAGATGTATAATAATTAAAAATCATCAATTCAACCCTCTACGTTCAATTAATTACATTTAATTGAATGATTATTTCATTCAATGGAATGAAATGAACTTAGAGGGTTGTTTTTAATAATTATGTAGGTAAAGCCATATTTTTTACGGTCCTGAATCTTATTCTTGCAAAAAACTTAAGAGAATTTAAATTTTGCGGACTACTCTGGCGCTTCCTTCTTAATGAGAACTATTAGTTTTAAATTCTAGAACTAGTTAATAGTTATCAGCAAACTCTAGGGTGGTCGCATCTTGACCATAGTTAGGAACACTTTATCACGCAAATCGTCGGCACAGGCAATTATGGGATAACTGCTATCAACAGGATGGCCACCAGCATTAATTCTGCAGTTAATCAGGTTGAATGATTGTTGCTTGCAAATTATAAGCCGTCTTTTCCCAAAGAAACAAAGCTCTGCACATAGGATGGGTTTCATTTAGTAGCTTATTTTTAGGGTTCCGTTGCCAAATGGCAAAAAACGGAAACCTTATAGATTCGTCATGTCTGTCTGTCTGTCCGTGTATGTCACGGCCATTTTTTTCCGAAACTATAAGAGCTATGCTGTCGAAATTTGGTAAGTAGATGTATTCTGTGAACCGCATTAAGATTTTCACACAAAAATAGAAAAAAAAAGCAATAAATTTTGGGGTTCCAAATATACAGGATACTTAGAACTGAAACTCAAAATTTTTTTTTTCATCAAACCCATACGTCTGGGGTATCTATGGATAGGTCTTCAAAAATGATATTGAGGTTTCTAATATCATTTTTTTCTAAACTGTATAGTTTGCGCGAGAGACACTTCCAAAGTGGTAAAATGTGTGTGTGTGTCCCCTGTAACTTCTAAAATAAGAGAATGATAAAACTAAACAAAATATAATTATGATGTACATTGCCATATAAACTTCCAACGAAAATTAGTTTGTACAAGATCTATTAAGTAGTTTTTTTTTAATACGTCTTAAATCGTAAACCGCAATTTACCTTTCATTCAATCAACTCAAATATAAAAATAACATTTAATTTCATAAACATAAGCCTAATGACAAACCGTGAATACCTACAGGTTTGTACGGAACCCTCGGTGAGCGAGTCCGACTCGCACTTGGCCGGGTTTTTTTGCCTTTACTCTAAACGTTATATAAGGTGTATCTATTCATACACGAAATATTTTAAGAGGTACACCTTTACGTGGTAAAGAAGCTATAGAAGCAAAAATAATTTTTTTTATCTAAGCGTTTTTGAATTTTCGTAATTATTATAATTTTAAAACTACTTGAGGCGTTTTGCATAAAACCTTTACTCCAAATTCTATGAATGGCCAGCCTGACGCTGCGAGGGCGATGACCGGACGGCACGAACATGGCCGTGGTGTCTCGGGCCGTAAAAAATAAGAAGGGGCCAGTATTTCGTATGTGCGTCAAAAAATTTATAAATATTACATTATGAAAAAAATACATTTAGATTTTTTTTTTTCGTTGCTGTAGCTTCTTTACCACCTACAGGTGTACCTGTTAAAATATTTCGTGTATGAATAGATACACCTTATATAGTATAAACCAAAGTCGCTTCCCGCGTCTGAACGCTTTGATCTTTTGAACTAAGCAGAGGATTTTAACCTCTAAGTCCCTGAGATACCACATTTGGTATGTAAACAATCGTTTTTAGGGTTCCGTTGCCAAATGGCAAAAAACGGAACCCTTATAGATTCGTCATGTCTGTCTGTCTGTCTGTCCGTCTGTCTGCCTGTCCGTCTGTCTGTCTGTCTGTCTGTCTATCTGTCTGTCTGTCCGTCCGTATGTCACAGCCACTTTTCTCCGAAACTATAAGAGCTACGCTGTTGAAACTTAGTAAGTAGATGTATTCTGTGAACCGCATCAAGATTTTTACACTAAAATAGAAAAAAAAAAATTTTGGGGTTCCCCGTACTTAGAACAGAAACTCAAAATTTTTTTTTTTCATTAAACCCATACGTGTGGTATCTATGAATAGGTCTTCAAAAATGGTATTGATGTTTCTAATATAATTTTTTTCTAAACTTAATAGTTTGTGCGAGAGACGCTTCCAAAGTGGTAAAATGTATCCCCCCTCCCCCCCGTAACTTCTAAAATAACAGAATGATAAAACTCAAAAAAATATATGATGTACATAACCATATAAACTTCCACCGAAAATTGGTTTGAACGAGATCCAGTAAGTACTTTTTTTTTAATTCGTCATAAATCGTAAACCGCAATTTACCTTTCATTCAATCAACACAAATATAAAAATTAAAAAAAAAAACATTTAATTTCATACTCTATTTCTATACATAAACCGAGGATACCTACAGGTTTGTACGGAACCCTCGGTGCGCGAGTCCGACTCGCACTTGGCCGGTTTTTTAATTGTGTCTGTAATTACGGTAATTGACCGGTTAATGCGGTTCTCATCAATAGTCAGAGTGTACTATACTAGTACTTAGGGGCTGTCCATTAATCACGTGAGGCTGGAAAGGGGGGGAGAGGTCCACAAAAAAATCACGAAATATCACAAAGAGGGAGAGGGGGTGTAGTAATACATCACGTGTATTTATTTTTTATAATAAACTAGCATTTGCCCGCGACTTCGTCCGCGTCAAATTTTTGTTCCCGTGACCCTTCCCGTCGCATCGAATTGCCTGCCAGTTTTCGTCCATTTTTCGTTGCTGCTCCGCTCCTTTTAATTCTAGCGTGATGTTATATGTTGTGTGTTATAGCCTATAGCCTTCCTCAATAAATATGATATCCAACACAAAAATATTTTTTCAATACGGACGGAGCCTATTCAATACAAACAAACAATCAAATCTTTCCTCTTTATTATACATATTAGTATAGAAAACCCACCCGTGTTCCTTCAGTTGGCTATGCCAGGGCCACGGTAACTCTTTCGAACAAATCTCGCGACCCTGGAAGAAAGTTATGACCACTTGGTACTTCGAAGGCATAAAACGTTTTCTGGCTACGAACGGGATAAAAAGTATCCTATGTCCGTCTCCTGGTTCTAAGCTACCTCCCCATCAATTTTTAGCCGAATCGGTTCAGCCGTTCTTGAGTTATAAATAGTGTAACTAACACAACTTTCTTTTATATATATAAACTAGCTTCTGCCCGCGACTTCGTCCGCGTCAAATTTTTGCTCCCCTTACCCTTCCCGTCGCATCGATTTGCCTGCTAGTTTTCGTCCATTTTCGCTCCTTGAGTTATAGTGAGTCAACCTTAAAAGATAGACATATGCTCTTGGGACTTTTTTTTTGAACTTTTTAAAAATAACAATCCCGTCATACATGATTTTTGCGTTACTTTAACCGTTTACGCAGCGCACGCAACGGAAACTCTCAGAAGGAATAAATTTTCCCCGTTTTTGCAACATTTTTCATTACTGTTCCGCTCCTCTGAGGTGTAGCGTGATGTTATATAGCCTATAGCCTCCCTCGATAAATAGGCTACCTAACACAAAAAGAATTTTTCAATTCGGACCGGATTCGATTCGGAGATTAGCGCGTTCAATCAAACAAACAAACTCTTCAGCTTTATAATATTAGTATAGATAATTAGTTGACCCAGCGAACTTCGTATCGCCTCAGATTCAATAAATGTTGTTATAAACGTACCAAGTTTGACAACCTGGTACGCGGTGGTGATCTGGTAAGCGTTTTCTAGCTGACACTCATATGTTAGGTTAGCTCCTACCCAGTTATGATGACCTGGTACTTCGAAGGCATAAAGCGTTTTCTAGCTGACACTCCTTTGTTTGGTAAGCTCCTGTCAAGTTATGATAACCTGGTACTTCGAAGGCAACGTTTTTGTCATAGTACCACGTTTTATAGTGACTTGTATTCTCTTTGACGTTTTATGTGACGTCTCACGGGAACGCGGTCGTAAAAAGGGGAAAAAAAAAAAAAAAAAAAAAACGGGATAAAAAGTATCCTATGTCCTTCTCCTGGCTCTAAACTACCTCCCTGCCAATTTTCAGCTAAATCGGTTCAGCCGTTCTTGAGTTATAAGTGAAGTAACTAACACGACTTTCTTTTATATATATAGACTTGTATTCTCTTTGACGTTTTATGTGACGTCTCACGGGAACGCGGTCGTAAAAAGGGGAAAAAAAAAAAAAAAAAAAAAACGGGATAAAAAGTATCCTATGTCCTTCTCCTGGCTCTAAACTACCTCCCTGCCAATTTTCAGCTAAATCGGTTCAGCCGTTCTTGAGTTATAAGTGAAGTAACTAACACGACTTTCTTTTATATATATAGATTAGATGATACTTATACCTGTATTTAATAAATATTAAAAAAAAAATAAGATCAGAGTATGTTCAGCAGCGTTCTCTATGCATTTCATACTGCGATCGCCAACCCGCCTGGCAAACCCCTACAAATTGGGGGAGGCCAATGTCCAGCAGTGGACATCCTACGGCTGAAATGACAATGTTTGTTTGATACACTTTCACGCTAAAACAGCTGAACGGATTTGGCTGAAATTTAGCACATGGGTAGGCCATGAGCTGTATAGTCTATTGTGTATAAATCCGACCGTGACAACATAAGTGAGGTGCGGATGCCTCGGAAAGTGCTAAGCTCGTAGCCAAATTCTGGGCTGACTATATTTAGATTGCTATCGACACGCTAAGAAGAAGTGAGGTGAGCGTAAGGTTAGCTTTTTCATATATGAAGACCCAGTTCGTGAAAAATCCCGCTGCGATATTATTTCGTCCGTGTGGAGGATTACTTACATTGAACCTGACATTCGACGACACCTGCTCTATGACATACAAACGCAGCTCAATTTATACTCAAAGATACACAATATAATAAATACCAATCAACTTGGTACCTCATACAGCCACAGAGTACTACCTGCTACCGAAAATGATACGCCTCCTACATTAAACTGAGCCTAACATTCGATTTACACCTGCTTGTAACTCAATGAAATCCACATTGAGTTGTTATTTTATGACCCCAAGGCCGATCCCTTATCGTATATTCTATCGTTGTTTTTTTTTATTTTCAGGTAAGCCCACGAATCCGACAGACTCTTTGTGGTGAGTCATAGAATAAAAAGGTATCCGTATCCCTTGTATACTTTTTTTCAGCAGCCGTGGCCTTTGTCCTCTAATGTTCCGTTATGTTCTCAGATTTTAACATTTTTATGATACTTGGAAAATTCCGACCTTCGTAGCTCTTTTGTTAGCAGTCAAATTAATGAATGGAAGTTTAAAGACTTCGTAATAATTTATTGTAATATTATTTTTTATACATTTCCGCTTTTAGTAGTTCTCTGTTGAATCAGAGTTGTAGCAAAAATTCCAGGAGTGTCAAGCTAACACTTTTCATACCAGAGTACCTAGGAAGGAACACTTTTGGGGGTAAGGTCATCCACTATCCACTACTACACGGACTATCAGCCTGACCACATGGTTTGCCAAATAAACAAGCATCACTAAAGTTACGAAATACCATAAGTATGTTAATGACTGTAATAGAGAAACCTGTTTTGCTAATCTAATAATATCGTTTGTTTATTCGACAAAGGCTCGACCTTTATGTAATACTGCTAATTAAATTTCGTCAAAGTAATGACTAGTAATTGAGGTTACTTGACTGTCACTGAAGTATTCTTTAGCTCTTTATTGAATCACTCCATCTGCTGTAAGTTTTTGTCAGTTTTCATAATAATAATATTCTCCTTAAGTAATCTCCACTGATTGGTATTATCTGTCAGCAATGACCATCAATACAGATAAAACTATTGATAAACATTCGTAGAAATCATGAAACACAACTAACTCGGATATGAAATCACAATTGGACTACAAAGAACAATTTGATTAACAGTTTTAATAAAGCCTTAGATCTCTTTAATCATATTTTGTTTTACTTAGAAAGACAGCTGCTAATGTGATTATCTGTTCTATCTTAGCACAAACACATTCTCGCCACAGGCACTCACTGTCTGTGAAGCTGCCAGTCAGGATATACAATGGTCAACATTGATAAACAGAGCAAGACGCTCGGCATCTCGCAGGGCACTGACTTAGGACCTTTCCTGAAACTGTACAGTAGAGTTAGTTTAAAATTTTCGGTATGAAATATCCTTCACCCCTACAATGAGTATAAGCAGTGACCTACTATGTTATTTTATCAATGAGAATATCGCACGAATTTTCAAGAACCGATACTACCAACTGTCACGCCCCAATGAGGTGCATTTCAGGGGTGAAAGTACACGCGAGCGACACATGCGTAAAATCGATACAAATTTAATCTGATCCAGACAGTCCCCATCCCCGTACCCACTATTCAAGGTCACGTTCGCCGCCATTTTGGACGAGATGGTTTTATGACGTCGACGGACCCTCTATAAAAGGGTGGCTGTCTACTGAGTTTGAAACTTTAAAAGGTTTTTTGCGCCGTATTAACTTATTAAATAAAGTAGACACTTTTTGTCTCCAAAAAAATGTCTAACTTGTTTGTTTTTCGACTCTTTTTATGCGTCCCTGCTTCTACATTTTGAGCTATTGGGTTGTTCATATTTTGGTATTAAAATAATGCCCCTTTTAACTATGGAATCTATAGAAATATAACCTTATTTTATTGTTCGTCCAAATATTCATTTCATTACTCAATTGGGCAAATCTATTTTGGTAATAGTTATTGAGTTCACAGTTGAATAAATATGGTTTTCTAGTAAGTTACATCATCACAATGGAAGGTAATTGGCGTAACAGCGAGACTCGTTCAGCAAATTTATTTGTTGATCCCAACTGTACTGTTTAATAAATTCATATTATTCTCGTATTCATTCCCAATGATGATATAATATTATCTAAGTGTCGCTGAATCATAAGATTGTGAGCAGTGGTGGCCCTGGTAATGGCCGCGACTTAAAAGTTGTTTGTAGGTCGTAGGTTCAAACCCAGATAGGCACTTTACTTTGTGTAAATTATTTCATCATCACTGCTCTTAAAATGATGAAGGTATACATCGCGAAGAAACGTATGTGTTAGAAACAAAAGTTCGAAGACATGCGGCATCTACCAACCCGCTCCGAGCCCGCGTTTTGAATTACGGCCCACTCCTTCTCACAGAGAGGAAGCATTATAGGCCAATAATATCTATCTCATCGAGAACTTACTGTTATTTGGGAATAGGTCTTCTTCAAACAAATCCATAAATTCTCAGCGCTGTTAAAAGGTGCTCAAAGCACAAAACGATGTGGCCAACAATAAAGATCTCAATGGCGGCACCCTTAAGAGCAATAGTAAAGTGCCGTCGTTCTAACAATCTTTTATGTTCTCGATACCTTGATTTTACTTTACGGTCGATGTTCTTTCTGTCTTTTTCCTGACAGGGAAAGTAATCTAGATAAGTAAGAGTCTTTTTCCTTTTTTATTTAACGTTACTTCCCGATCTTCACTGTTCTTGACAAAGAAAAGTTTGCGAATACAAAAACCTTTGATCTCCCGCGCATGATTGTTTTCTAATACACTAGCGGGTTTCGCCTACGCAATTAATCATGGCAGATGATTGAAAAGAGAAAGCCTCGGTGAGCTTACAAGACTTTTCTTATTGAATATTGCAATCATTACTCATAGTCTTGTATAATTTATATACGTGAAAAATGAACTTCAACATCGATAATTATCTGGTGAAACACTTACCACGGACTCATTATTTTCCAAAGGTTCCGATTCTTTCTTCAAAAAATAAATTAAGACTATCTCTGCTAAAAGGGCTTCTAGACGTTGTCCGTCTTATTACAAAGCGGAATCTACGTTTAGTTCAAAACCTTTGAGCCAGTATTTCAAACTTTATTAACTACCTTCAAAAAAAAAGGAGGAGTTTATCAATTGTTTGTTACCTCATAATTTTTGACTGGGTGAACCGATTTTGATGATTCTTTTATTTGAAAGCTGGTGCTTCCCGAATGGTCCCATTTTAATTTTGGTTCCATTCGGATAATGGGATCCATGTGAAAACCACCATTTCAGCCGTAAGACGTCCACTGCTAGACTTAGGCCTCCCCCAATTTGGGGGGCTTTGCCATAATCGCCACGCTTGGCAGGCGGGTTGGCGATCGCAGTGTGGTGGTAACATAAAGAACGCTGCTGCCCATTCTCTAGTAAGTCCCTTAGTCGCCTTTTACGACACCCACGGGAAGAAATGGGGTGGTGTTATTCTTTACGTCCGGCACCACACGATATGTGAAAACCATATAAGTCTTAAATTTGCATTAATTATTTGCGCGACAAATGAACGAATATCGCGATTAGATTAGTGCGAGGTATCTACCCTAACTAAAAAGTTAAAAATAAAAACTTTTTATAAAAAAAAAAATAACAACCGACTTCCTAAAAACAAAACTACAAAGTGAAAAATAAATTTAATTTACGAAGTCGGTGGCAAAAAAACCTTAATTACAGATCCTAAGACACCGACTTCCAAAATTAAAGTTTGTTTTCACTTTGTAGTGTTTTTTTTTTAGGAAGTCGTTGTTATTATTTTTTTTCGATTTGTTCAAAGTTCATAATACTAAAATGACATCTTAACATCCAAATCACCTTTAATTTCTGTATGAAGAACTACATTTCTATAACAGTTTGGTTCTTAATTCAATAACTAGGTCGGTCGTTTTAACCTAATCTACAGAAAATCCTTATTTTGTAATAAATGGTTTTGAGTTCGCTATGCACAATGTATATGGGAGTAGGTTCCAACTTATATGCCAAAACTAAGGATTTTGTCAATAATGTCCCCAAAACGTACGTGTCGTTCTAGAGGAACAGCTTGACAGTTTTGATTGACATTTAAAACACATAAAGCTAAAACGTAAAATATTTTTAATACGAATCATACATAGTTGCTGGCCATTGTATTGGTGGGCCAATCGCCGACATAAAACACACAATAAGCACTAAATACCGTAAACTGGCGAGTAAATCAACGCATGAATAGACACGGGATGGAAACGAAGCCATACCACTCGTAATTCCCTGGAACTGTTAACATCTAATACACTTGTACACTATTAGCTAACAATGATGCAGTCGTTAGAACATCGGTTTTAAACTGACCTCTATGCTAACACTGTGTTTCAAATGATGCTGTATAGACATATATGCTTATATATGGCGGGATATATTTGGACGGTCGTGCGAATATTTGCTGCATCACGGGCAGTCAGACAGAACCCGGAATACTTGACAACGAATCTAATTTTTCGATTGTTCCATGGGACGACTTGAGATCAGCCTGCAATAATTCTATATCAACGCAACGGTATACCGGCTTAGTAGCACCTGCTTGGAATTCAAATGTAGAAGATTATTCCAAAAAGCCTGGGAACAGATTACAATGGTGTTAAATGTGGAATGTGAAACATAACACTTGTCTTTTATGGTGCCCTGGTAGACTCCGTACGCTAACAAAGCAGTTTTAAAATAGTTATGCGTCGCTGTTGCCTTCACACATAAAAGTGACCCACTTGCTACATACGATTTGTCAACCAGATAAGAGACCAGTAAACAAATAAACAAGTTCATAAAGACATGTTGATAATGGTTTTTTAATTTAATTATTTACCTTCCAGTCTTTATTTCAAAAACGAGAAAGTTTGGAAAACCTCAAGTACAATAGGAAAACTTGTGCCAAGGTAAACTTTCGCCTTTCACATTTAAATGTTTGAAAACTGACTGCTCTGTGTCTGTCAGATTTAAGAAGTTTCTTGTAGAATAATAAATTAGTTTGGAAAACCGAAATAATTACACTGAACAGTGGAAAAGGTTCACGGAGCGTTTTAGTCCTTGTAATGTTGTAATGTAGAACTTCAATATTTTTTAAAGTTTTTTTAACTTCTAGGAAAATGGTTGGGAATGATATATCTCCTTAATTAAAATGTCATTTTAGAAGCAATACTTAAAATTAAGAAATATCATAATATTCATAACGTCCTTTACATTCACCTTATTTACAACTATCTACAATCCTGACCTCTACGACTTCATACAGCAATCCTGATGCTTACAAATCACTATTTTGTTTCCATACTCATTGCAGCTACCCAAGTTTACTTCCTTAGTAAGTAAGGACATGTGCACACGCAACCGCAACCTACTACTACCAAAATCATCAACAAAATTCCACTGACGACCTTGCCCTACTGCTTTTTGTCGCTTGCCTACGTGACGCCCTTCACGCGCTTTTCTATTCCTCTAGCTGTCCCTTTCTAGAATACTCGCTTGTTGTTTTTTAGGTCAATCAGCTGCTGTGGGAGTCACTCGAGTAACAGTCGTGTTGTTCCGCTGTTGATTGATACTACCGAGTTCTATGAACTTCTGCCTTCCCGTGTTCTCCTGGTTACATCATTCGAATTAATGTTATGGTGACTAATAAAAATAAACGAAAGCGTCAATTTAATAGTTGTCTAATTGATGTACGGTTATGATTTTGATTACCATTTAAATGGTACTTATACTTTTAGTTCATTTTAGTAGTTGGATATTGTTACACTGCCTAGTGCCAAGTCAATCTGAATTTTGATGGCAGTTTGTCGGATACAAAGTTTATTCACATTGGTAGATGGAATTGTCTGCAGCAATAATGTCCCGGATACAAATTTAGACTTGAATAGTGCCTGCACTGTTGTCTATATTACTAATCTATGCAAATTCCTTGGTAATGAACGAGAATATTTTCACGTAGGTAAGCAACTTTTGATAAATGACTTGTCGCGGCTTGCTCCTGTGAAACACAAAAACAAGTTACCTACTTCAGTTATTTAAACCTTATAGTGTGTAAATTTTCTTAAACAATGCCTTTATGCAAAACATTGCGTGAGACTGGGAATTTACCTCACATGACAGAAATACTATCAAACGTGTGCTAGGCATTCTTATTGCCGTAACATAAGATCCAAAATGTAATATGAATAATAAACCGGATACTGCTGGTGTAACATTGTATCTTATTTCCTACTAAATGAGTGGCTAAGCTAACTTGACATCCGTTCAGTTAGTTATGGCTTGTAACACGTAGGTATGTGTGTGGGAAATTGGAAAGTTGATGGCCGTACGAGTATAAGTGAGTACGCACTTGTCGAAGAAACTTAACATATAAATTAATCATTGGATACTTACGAATGTATTATCTTTAGAATTTCTATGCTCTGCGCAATCGTTTACTTCAATCGATTCCGAGTCTGTGCTAGTTGAGCATGCTGAGACAGCCGAGAGCGACCTACTTCCGAACTGTACAAATATTTCAAAAAGCCTATTTTGTCTAATTAGTTAAGATGCCTGGAAGCTACTCAAAAGCTCAACACCTCATAACAAAAACGAATAGAACAATAGCGTTGCCTAGTTGCCTCAGCGTGTCAAAGCCACGCTCCGTGGACATATGACTAAACACGCATTAACTGCCAGATGTCAAAAAAAGATAATTATACTAACAAACACAAGTCATCGATGGCTACCGTGATCGTAGCGTCTAGACCGGTCTAAAGCCACTTGCTGCCAAGCCATAGAGTTTGACCACGACGACGTATACGAGGATGTGAATCACGTTTTTCCCATTTACAAAAGGTTGAGGCTGTGTTGTTTACGGAAGTCCTACGGAAATGACGAGCGAGACACCAAATGCAGTTGGCATCAAGTGGCCTTTGAGATGTGCACCTGCCTTGTGTTAGTATTACTCAGTACTGTAAGTACAAGCCCGACTGCTCTGTGCTCATTAGTATGCAACACATGCAAGCGATCAGAATCATAATCGCAAACGTTTTATTGTCTGATTGAAGATCAGCCGTGTGTGAATTTATGAGTTCACTATCCTAGCAGACAATGTTATTAGTAGCCAGTTTTACAGCTGTTCTTACTTCGTTGGACTTTGCACCCAAAGCCTGGTGAATAGTAGCGAGAACTCTTCGTTGATACTGATCTGGAAGGCCAGGGGCCCGACTGTATCAATGCAACGAGGGGACTGAGTGAGAGTGTTGTTTTCAAAATAAAGACTTTGTCAATTTCAATATCGGTTTGACCTGTAAATAAAATAACTTTATCAGAAATGTCTTTTTAAACTAAGTGTATATTTATATTGGTTATCGCCTACCAAACATGTGCAAGAGTCAAGCAGAGGTAACGTGTTACCGTAGTTGACGCAAGTGATTGGTAATCTCTGTCATTGTGTATGTACTTGAATTTTTGTACCAAACAAGTTTTCATTTTTGACTCAAAATTCCTTTCTAAATTTATAAAAAACTGCGTTAAAGTTAAACCAGAAAAACCTACCGTAAAATTAAAACACAGGTGACGACCTAAGAAAAGTTGACGTGCTTGCCTGCCTCTACTCCTCGATTTCATACCGAAAAACTTTTAAGAACGATTGAAGAAACACTTTCATGCATGCTGAAAATTAAGCCAGAGCCTTGTACACCGTTATATGACTACAAGGATTCAAGAAAACTACCTTGAAGTAATCTCGTTGCAGCAAAGAACATAAACAAGTCAAGGCGATCCCAATATAACAGACGGCGTCAGAAAGTATACTATTTTTAAAAAGGCCTTTCTCCCAAACTGTAGAAACGATTAGGTCACACACAAACCTGTTATGAAAATAGAAAAGTGTAAACCTGTAAACTAGGTTCATAATCACAATAGTATTGTTTCCAGCGTTAATAGTAAACTCTACTACGAGTTAACCGTAAAGTATTCTACGGTCACTTGCGTCAACTACGGTAACACGTTACCTCTGCTTGACTCTTGCACATGTTTGGTAGGCGATAACCAATATAAATATACACTTAGTTTAAAAAGACATTTCTGATAAAGTTATTTTATTTACAGGTCAAACCGATATTGAAATTGACAAAGTCTTTATTTTGAAAACAACACTCTCACTCAGTCCCCTCGTTGCATTGATACAGTCGGGCCCCTGGCCTTCCAGATCTAAGAAAAATTTTCATGCTACAATTTTAAATTAATGATTGTAACAATCCGTGACTTTATTAGGTATAAGAAAGTTATATTTTTAATTAATAAATGTAACATGATTCATATATTTTATTTTTTTAACGTACCTACCCAATGGGGATTATTGAACTTTTTAGTTCACTTATCCCCATTAAATAAAAATTTTGGGTCAACGGGGAATAGTGAACAAAAAGTTCACTAATCCCCATCAATGGGGATCATCCAACGGGGAAAAGTGGAATAAGCCGAATACTTAATGGATTCTGGTTCTATCGATTTTCGTGGCCCAATTCTCTCCCGACTACGTCTAGACTAGTTTGGGCGTGTTGGATTTGCGATTGCCGTACTCATAATGGAATTGAGTTAGCTTAATTGCATGAAGCACGGAAATTTGTCGCACTAGTAATTTTCCTGATTAAAAAGTTATTTCTGGCCTAGTTATGTTGGTTAACATTAAGCGTTGTAAGTTTATTAACATGTGCTTCATTTGTCCCCTTTGTATTCTGGTTGGAGGCTACAACTGCTGTTTTTATTTTTAATCTATGACACACTCCCACAGATAAATCATATTTAAAAATTGCAACGTTGGGGTCTTTGGAACATTTAGTCATTTTAATCAAAATATACACTATCGCATACTTATAAAGTGCATAATTATGATAACTAGTAATCGCGGATTGGTCGAAATTCGACCGTACTTCATTTGAATAGAAATACATTATTAAATGAAAAAAATATACATATATAATAATAAATATAAAAAACGGCACGGTGGACATCTGTCGGGCATGCCACCGTCCGGGCGGAATCCATCAGACATATTATCTCCGGGTGTTCTTGTCTAGCTAACGAGGAGTACTTGCATAGACACAACCTTGTAGCCAGGATTATCCACCAGCTACTTGCTCTGAAATACAGCCTTGTGGAATCGGAAGTGCCGTACTACAGTTATTTCCCGACCCAGTTCTCGAAAATGGACATATCACACTGTACTGGGATCGATATAGTGGTGGTGGATCGATCAGTGCGGCGCACAATGATTGTTGACATTACAGTCCCGCATGACGAGAACCTCGTGAAAGCCGAAAAAGATAAACAAATCAAGTATCTTGACTTGGCTCGCGAGGTTGTCGACATGTGGGATATGGACTCAGCGATCATTGTGCCGATAGTCGTCACAGCCAATGGCTTGATATCCAAGAGTCTCGACCAACATCTGAAGAGGCTCTCGTTGGGCAGCTGGGTCAAGGGCTTGATTCAGAAAGCGGTACTTCTGGACACGGCTCGCATTGTCAGGAGGTTCCTCTCTCTGGAGCCCTGACCGCCGTGGAGAGGGTTCGCTGGCGGAATGGTGATGGCCAGGATTTTCTTAATACTTCTTAACTGCTGGATATGGAATGAATTATCACAGAAAGCTCTGTTTTTATAGAATTTTCCCTATTATTTTTAATTAATTATGACAGTTCAAAATGTCATAATTATAACCAGCCTGTACAATCTATGACCAGCCTGTACAATCGTGAGCCATAAAACCTTTACAGTTTGTACACGACACTAAGTTTTGTATGGGAAACATACTAATGCCATACTTGACACTCCCCATAAAACCACAAAAATATTTCTTATAAATCTAAATTATATATATCGTCGCTAATACAAATAATATTAAAGACAAATATTCTCGATATGATCATAGATTTCAAAAATGAAGTAGGTTATTTATCTATAAAATTATTTTTTTACTTGACATTCAGTAAGACTATAGACACAAAATATTAAAGACAGATGTTCACGATTGTACCACAGATTTGGACCATAAACAAAAGAATATCTTTGCATGTGTGTATTAAATACACGGTAATGAATAGTAGTGTGGCTAACGTGTTATTTATTGAAAATAATGTATTTTTACGCATAATTAAAAAAAATATTCATACTCCTCCGTCCGCCCAATTTTCGTAAAAAGGGATCCAAAGTTTTCGCTTCACGTATTAATATATAGATTATAAATACGTCAGATATCATAAACATAGGATTATTTATTTGAACAAACTTAATAACCAGATAACCTCTCGTCATATTTTGCAAAAACAGCATTATCCACTGAGTGGTTGTTTGAAATAAACCTCTTGATACAAGCATGTTTATATTCATAAACTGAATCAAAATAACTTCGGCTTCTGTTAAAAGCGCTCCTGGCCTTACACGTGAAATTTTGTGGAAAGCCAAGGACGATTTGAAATTGTAATGAGTTCATCATTTAGCATTGACGTGCTTCCGCGATTTAAGAGTCGAATAATCAAATTATCTATTCTTCCAAATAACTTGTCACTGTTGGAAGCAAAAATGTATACGTAGAGGTCAACTAACGCATTTATAAACATAAATCGCTGGGCCATTTTAATCTGCCGCTGCTTCGGAAAATTTTCTTTGCAAACTAGTTTCATTAAAAACGAGGTCACTTAAAATAGTACGAGTAACTATGTCGGCATTATCAAATGCAAAACGTCACAATATATTTCAGTGGCGCCCGACTGTGGGCGAAATGTGTGGGCGGGGAATTGCACCACCGCCCACCACACCTCCGGCCAGAAAACGAGGAGTTTACAAGGAGCCGAGTCTCCGCAATAAATTGCATGCAATGCTCCTCGTCTTTCATCTTCTGTCCATCTGGCACTTTCAAAACCAGCATTGGATCCTGAAGTTAGCGATTGTTGGACCATGTTCCAAGTATTTATATGAAAACCTATCTTGTACGATACTGAAAATACAGTTGTTCCATTATTGTTGGCGTTTGTCTGTTTTGTAGCTTTGTGTCAAGGTACTGGTTTGTTCGGTGTTTTTATCGCCACTAACGAACCTAAGCCGGGATTGGACCATTGTGACTAAAAACTTGTTCAACAACCTTGCAAGGATTTCGGCAGAGCTTCTTTAATTAATTATTTTGTTTTTCTGTTATATCGTTGTTTAATGCATCTGGGTTGTTATTTTGTTCAAGTATCAAGCAGGTGTGTCTCTGCTTATTTAAATTAACAGAAAAAAATCGTCATCTGTTTTATAATCACGTTGTTACCTATTGATTATATTAAGATTATCATCTTCTAATGTTTGTAAACTAAGTCTATCGAATTGAGCCTAGAAACTGGTAGCGCTGAAATCGTTTTATTAGCAGTTGTAAAACCGTGTGAGCGAAAAGCAATAAAAATATTTTCGTTATCGGGCTCATTGTACTATGCAACGGCTATAACTAGTTTCCATAGTGACTGTGATTTCCACGTGTATACCTCCTCGACCTTCTGCAGCCCTGATAACGACTAACATCGCCATAATTTAACACGACTTATGTGACTGAGTTGGAACTAATTCGCCAACTACTAATCGGTGAAAAGAAATTAAAATGTACAAACGCAGACAGTGGCGGTAGATCAGTGTCCACCCTTATGCCGTACGCAATAAGGTTGAAAGAGGTCTACCACCGGTTTTTGTGGCCACCCTATAAGATGGAAAACAAAAAATGTCGCTGGTATCCTGTCCAAAATAGAGCCCATTGAAAGAAATACAAAAGCAGGTGTTTGAATTTGCAACCCTTTAGGATAGAGATAAACATCACAATCGCAGTAAATGTCTCGCGAAAAAGCCACTGGCTTATAATATCTCCAGTCTCCACCTCGATGATATAGCTATCAGTTTAACAAGTATTTTAAGACGAAGAATTGCTACACTGAGCTCAAACAATATATAAGTTCAAAGATGATGATCAACAGGTATCTGTCCGTGTCCTGCCACCAAAGAACGCATAATGAAAGCCACGACACGCTATAATCGACAATAAACCCCATAGCTGAGTTTGTCGACAATCGCAGGAAATGTCTGCCATTGATTTTCCTTCACGCTACTTCTTATCGTCGTTTCTAATTGTATTAACATTCTTTTGGTGTTGTATAACTTCACCTTGGCACTCTGCACCTGTTTGATAACATTCTTCTCAAATTGATTAATTCTTTAGTTTTGTTTATAATTTAATGAAAGGTGATATGGCTAGTCATATGGCTAGTAAGGGAATGACTACCGGGATTAAGACTAATTGAGTATGAATGATAAAGACATGTTGCGCCTACCTCAAATAACTTGGGATAAGGGTATTTCATCATTCAAGTATGGTGTATATTGGAAGAGGTTCTCCCATTGGATGTTTTGTTAAGAAAAGCTCAAACAACACGCGAAAGTATGTTTAATAAGAAAGTGAAAAGAATCGTGAGATCATTGATTACATTCTTCACTTGACTTTTATTGAAATTATCTACACTCGCTGTTGGCTATATTTACTCTTACTTACCTTTACATGGGCATGGATGCTATAAAAATGTTACCAAGGTTTTTATTTTTATATCATTTTGGAAATTCCTTGATTATTTAAAAAAATGCCATAGTTACAAATATCATGGCAGTATCCATTAACAACACTTGAGTCGTGCAATTTCCATAAAGTTCCATAATTTTAATTGGCCGGTTAAATCTTAAATTTTCCACTAGTTACAAGGTTTATGTTGATTTGGTCAGCAACAAACTGCTTTTGTAGTCTTACGTGTATGTTTTATGTCCGGAAATATATGTTAAAACGCGATGCTTGGGCTGCATGCATACGAAATGAAATTTTAACATAAATTCGAGGAAATTTGTCTAAGAATTTGTAAAGCATCTCCTATCCTTTGCTAAGTCTAGTCAAATCGTCTAGATGACCTACAAGTTGATGAGTTAGTAAATAAATACACTACTGGAAAAAATGAAGGGATCAAAAAAAAAATTGGAAATTTTTGGGCAATTTTGAACAGTATGGCCTCTTTTACTACCATTACTCTCGAAGTTACGGCCTGTTGAAAATTGTCCAAAAATTTCAAATTTTATTTTTGATCCTTTAATTTTTTCCAGTAGTATATAATGTCTGCAATATCATGTTTGCCTAGTGCATTATCATTAATAGCTGCCAACTCTTGGATAGGATGTAGTTATGTTTACCTGCTGTTGACACAGTTTTATTTCTGTAACTTGTTATTTTTCTATACTCCAAAGCATTTGCATTAAGATAACCTTTTATAGAAGTTTTTCATTTATGTTGCTTATTTTGCTCAAGTCGTGCTCTAAAATCTTTATGTATGTTTATTTTGACTTCAGCGGGCACTTCTCCGGTAGCTTCACGTCATCAACCATCATAGACGTAATGTCATCCTTCGACATATTAACAAGAAATCTCATATTTGAATCTAATGCATTTTTATTTACTTTTTCCTCCATTCAAATTACATACTTAAATATTTGTATATTCTGAACTGGATACATCATCACATTCATCATACAAACAAGAAATTTATATCCTTGTCACGATTGAGAGTCGTAAAGTGATTGCTGTGTCTGGATTTTCCATCGCCAACTACCTATTCTGAAATAACATTCATTGAAAAGGGAAACCATGTTTTTCAATTGATTCTTCTATTCAGGTTGTAATCGAAGACGAGTTTTGGTTAAATATCTAAGAATGTTTGATTAACAACATTGTTCAAGTCTTCAGTTTCATACTCGCAAAGAATTTCCTAAGTATAAACTACTACAAATAACTTTGTGTTCATTTGAACGTGCAGCATGTTTACAAGACAATATTAGCCAATCATTAATATGATAAAAACAACGCCAGCCTTGACGGGAGTAATGAAAAAACTGTTAATGGAAGCAACTCGCATCCCACGATAATTATAAAGTAACATCGGGGTATAGTATAACGAGTTTGTGTGAAAACTTGACGCTCGCATAATCGCCGACGCAAGTGTTGTATCGAGGTTTTTGTTGCGAAGTCGGCTACGGCTGTACGCACGCGCCTGCTGACGTTGCACAATTCACGGCGGGCCTCTACGAACTAGAGACGCGGTTCAGACGCCGCCTGCCCTCCCCACCGCGCCCCCCCCTGCACGTCGCGCGCCGGCACGCCGAGCTTCCCCCCGCAGCACCACACCCGTCAGCGCGCCTTTAGTTGCCCCGCAGCTGCCGCGCGCGTCCGTCGCATACTCTATGCGACTTCGCTATCCCTCTACCGTAATATGGATATACAGCAAACTCGCGTTCTTATCAACATCCAGTTCGCTTATTTGTGGTTCTGCGAAGTCTTTGACAAATATAAATGGATTATATTGTAAAGTGCCACAAGAAACTATTAGTTTTATAAGGTCCGCATTGGAATTTCTAATATGGCAAACCGTAGCGCGCCGACGTGTTCGGCACATGGCTTCATAATAATATGGTGCTTGCGGAAATTACGTCAGGATTTACAACTGTCTGTGTGGCTGTAAAGCGAGAGTGTAAATATTGTGTCTGATATAGTCAGGAATACTTTTAATTACATTCATGGATTGGCTGCGTCGCAGCATGGCGTAGGTACTCGTGGCGTCCACGTTACATTATGGCGGGTTTTCGTTTTCTGACAATGTTGTACGTATATTCCTATTTAAGAATCTTTTATATATACAATTTCCACTAAAATATTGTCAAGCTGAAAAGAGATATATATGATGAATACAATGATTATGATACAGTTTAGTTAAATTATCTAGATAAGAGTAACATATGATTTCAAAAAGGGATGTAGTATTGTTGTAATGAGTGTCTAGAATTCTTCAAGCAAAAAGAACATTATCTATTGCTTTGTTCAAACTTCAAAGTACGATTTCGTCCGAGGTCACTGGCTCAAGAAAACGTTGGCTAATCATTTCTGAATGAATCGCACGAATCTATACAATACAACCTATATCAAGCTTCTTCTAGCCTTATTAAAACGTTATAGGACTGCCTTTACTTTTTAGTTATCATTTGCTATTTCCACTATATCAAATTCCACAAAACTCTTGTGCAAATACAAATTTGGATTCCATGGCAAGTTATGCCGTAGAATCCAAATTTGTGTTTTCGTTCTGGCTAAAATGGCGGGTGAATTCCGCAGTCATTCTGCAGAACTTGCACCTGTGTGGGTCTTCAAACTGTGCATGTGTGCGAACAGCCACAGCAGTGCAATGTGGCTGCAGCATGCCATAGTACTACTACTAACTAATAAGGTACTGTAGGCGTAGTCGGAGACATTCTCCGATTACTGACTTCCTGGTACCTGAACTCGTTAAGATTGAAAACACTGCGTCAATTATTTTCCAATGAATAATCTTTCGAAAATTTGATCTCAAATTCCATCTCTAAGTTTAAGTAGGTAGACAAATGGTTGAATAGGTGTGAATATATTTTGAAATGGGTCTCAATTATTGTATACTTGCTAAACGAACTTAGGTTCATTTACCCGCAATAACGATGATATTATGTTAATTATGCATGACACGCGAAACATTCTAATTAACTTAATTAGAATAGGTACGACTAGAGAGACACTATGTGGACTGACATCTGAAACTTATTGTACCGCTACCGTTCTCTTCTGCATCTTTTAATAAAAAGTTGCGAATCGTAAATAGCGTGGGGGTAGTTTTCTAAGAATTGGCATCACTTAAATATGAAATATATCTGGAAGTATCATTATTGTTTTCGAAACTAGAAATAACGGTGTAGGAGGTTTTAATATTAATTATCACGATACGAAAAAAAACCGAGGTTGGCGAGACGTCACCGCAATATAGGAGGTTATGCAACGGGAGATTGCCACGTGGCACTACCCTTCGTTCAGCGCATGCGTGAGAATTAGATCCATGACATTGCAACTATATTCTAGACTGGACTTAGAGTAAATAATATTCTGGATGTTCTTTACTTATTTCGTCGAGTCGGTTTATTATTTATAAATACTTTTTCACTAAGGCAATTTTCATTCATGGTCTGGACCTGCAGTTTTCTGGTGTATTTCTGAAGTGATTTTTTAGTTTGCGACACAGTTTCGTCACAAAAACATAATCTTTTTTCTGGGTGCTGTTAAGTCCTGTAACAATCTTGGATTCCCCGTTTTGCTTAGAATTTGTGCGTTATGAATCCAATTAAAAATGTATAGTGTAGCCACGTGGATGTAGACTCCAGTGCGCAAGTCCACAACTTCGTCTCAGCTGTGTTCTGAGAAAATCGTTACCATCGCGTCGTCCAACGCACTTTCAATCACGTGGTATGTCGACAAGTCTCTTTTTTTTAAGAATTCTCTTTTATCACTCCCACATCTTTCACTTCAATTAATAGTTCTCTATTTATGTTATGGTGTCAGGTTTAACTCACTGTTATTGTTTTCTTTTATTTATCTCGTTTCTTTCCACATCTGGTAGACTTTTATTAATAGTTCTATAGATTAGATTACAAAACGAATTATGTGTACAAAATATTTGGGAATCTTAATCAGTTTTATCAATCCAAGCCCACGTGTGCTCCAATTAAGCTTGAGATTACTAAAATTGTAATCGCTGATATTGATAAGAGGTTTTATTTGTATATATACGATAGATATGGATATCTTTTAATTTGGTAAAACGTATATAAATTATTTTCTGAAACTCCTCCCTAAGTTTTTACAAGATCATAAAACAAATTCGCATTTCGTGTTGTACGCTTAGATCTTTTAAACTACGCAATGGACTGTAAAGCGGTTTTCACCAAAAGACAGTGATTCAAGAGGAAGGTTTATATGTATAATACGCGACCAATGCCGCAAAAGCTAGTATACTATAAACTATGGTAAAAGACCATCGCTTGAAATATATACTGTGCCGTTTATTATAAGCTCTTTCAGTTCAATATTCTGATCATTTATTTGGTAGAAACTTTTGATAAGTGTGCTTCTCTAAAGGTATCTTGAGCCATAAATTAATATTTTAATCACTTTAAGTATCGTCTGCAAGTTGGTCTCCAACTTCAATCGTAAAGTTCATCGTTTTATCGTTATGTTTTTAGGTCGTGGTCGCCACGAACACATCGCGTGCTTCATTTCAGGGATTTTTATTACCATCTTTCTCTTTTGCTTAGACATCCATTAAAATGTTTAATGATCCATGAAGATTTTTGTTATTCTTCGATCGATGCCATCAAATAGTGCACCAGCATGATCCTTCTATATTCATGAGACTTTGTTATTAAACTGCATAAGTATCAGTGCCAAGACGTGTACAGCCCGACCTTTATCGAGTTTCACGTGACTTATTTCCATTTCAGTATGTACTACATCGTGCATTTGCTTTTCGCTTGTGATCTTTGTGCATGCCAAATCAACTTTCTCTCCCAATGCATCTATACCCATAAATTTTCCAATGATATAATCAATTGTTAATATAGTGTGTAGTTCAAACATAATAAAAAACACTGTCGAACATTGCGAGCTGCGGCGTCGTTTTTCCTCTATCTGATTTTGGGGAATCCCCCAATGCCATCATCAATAGAATAACAATTGAATAGGTATACCTTTTCAATTGTAGTAAGTGTATAAATATGTATGTTTATTAAAGATTCGCTTAAAAAGTACCTCACATACGCGTCTAGCTAAATATAGCCGAGAATCTGTAGAAGAAAGCGAAGCATCACCAAAGATTTTAAAATACCCATTTGAATGCTGAGACAATGCACATCTGATAATGCAATCATTCATAACGCTTTGTGGCACTGTTTGTTCTCATTCTATTTATATTTAGATTTTAAGTTAGTCTTGTTTTGAGAGTACGACCTTGATCGGTCATGTCTAGACGACCTTGCCGTTAGTGGAGAATGTCAGTTTTACGTCCGCTTCAATTAATGCCACATGTAACATGTTTAATGATATTTACAGAGAGTCAACTTTCACAGTCGCTAACTCAGTAAGAATTTATCTACAATCTTGTTGCATCACGGAAGCGTTTGCATCTAAGGCGGAAGCCCCTCATTCATGTCTGTACTATATTTAAGGTAGAATATATTAAATATTCAGATACTTCGAAGATTTAAATAATTATCTTCTTTTATGTTTGCCTTCTCCATCATCTCAGTTATCGTCTATATTAAATCTCCTTAGTCTAAGATTAAAAACCTTGTGAATTTTTATTTATTTTTTTGGTGGGAAATCATCAAATGACGTTCCCGCTCTAGGGTGGAGCGGAAGGGGGTGTCAGACTTTTACTCACTAAAACCCACCCGTGTTCCTTCAGTTGCCATATGCCAGGGCCACGGTAACTCTTTCGAACGAATCTCGCGACCCTGGCAGAACCTTGTGATATCATTTGCCATTCACAAACAATTGAATTCGCGCTTTCCTCATAATGAACTTGAAATGATGACTCTATTTGCAAATTTGAATACCGTCATAACGTCATTGGGCTCATTGTCTGAAGATTTAAACTTCCGTTCAATACATTGTGTAAATTGCAAAGTAATGCCGACGGGATCTTTTATGTTTTCTCTCGTTTTATTTGCCCTTTGTTGTGCTCTTACTAGTGTTTGGTTTGTGTGCATAGTAATTGCGTTTACAGCGATTCATCGTGTACAGGTGAAGGTCATGGTCGCGCTTGGCGCCTGGACATGGCGCTCAGTCGCTCACATGACTTGTTGTTTGTATGTGCCGCGTTCACGATGCGAACGGCGTGTTCGAACGCGATTGGTCGGCTTTCACGAACCTCGTTACATAAATGCTAGTATCTCTGCTCCTAGTGCGAGTGACAAGCAATATGTATGCACTTGGTCATAGTATCTCAATTTGGTCATACTTTTGTAACCGATTATTGCACAAATACGTATTTATGCGTAAAATGAATGGTCTATTCAAAGCGTTCTTTTTACTAACCATACAACTTATAACAATAACATGGGTTGAATTTCATTCAGTATTTCCGTTTATTCCTAGAAACCACGCAGTGGTTGTTCATTGATAAGTCTTCCGTTATAATAGGACAAGCTTTTGTCTATTAATAGATTCAAAACATAACATAACATCACGCCTTGTTTCCCCGAAGGGTTAGACAGAGGCGTAGCTATAGTACACCCACATAGATAATAATAGATTAATAGATTAATTAATAGATTCGTTTATAAAAATAGACGTAATGTTCTTTATAGAATTTAACATGTTCGACGACGGTATTTTCATGAGACCTGATAAGGCTTGAGAGTGCGTTATCCACGTGGATGCAAATGTTTTTCACCTGTCGTCACATTGGAATCTGACAAGTGTACGGCAAGGTCGTGTTTATAGGCCGCCTGGAAAAGACCTTGCTCTTATAACTTGAGTCATGTGGTCGGATCTACAATTGAGTTAATCACAATGAACATATGTTTGTACCGGCCCGGCTTTGTCAACGATGACTAATTATTGTTTGGTATCTCGATGTTTGGGATGTATTGTGTCATTGAATATTATAATTTACTCGTAGTTGTTATCATCTGTGTTTATCTTTTTAATATTGGTTCATTCATTATGTATTCCAACTTCGTATGGAAGTTGATCGATTCTTGTTTCTTGTCTAATTAGAAGAATATAAATGGATGTATTGGACTTATTGAAGTCAAGCACGTTGTCTAAACTTCTTGCAAGTTCAGGGCGGATAAATATATTGAAGTTAAAGCAATATGAATGGAAAGTGTTGCTGCAGTCACGTCTTTCATTGTTCTTTAAACATTTGGATCAGGTTTACGTTTGAAAACTTTCATAGCGGCCCCAATAGGTTATCTGTCAACAAGAGCTTTCTTCGCAGTTTAGCTTTAGTTTTCACAGCTCGTGCAATACTGTTTGGAAACTACTTCATTAATTGCAAAGCGTTAACCGAGACGTTCCAACTTTCCAACAACGTACTCTTACCAAGTTTTGTATTTGTTTTCAGGAGACCTTATTTGCTTAAAAGCCTTGACATTTATTTTGATGTAATTTCAATGGTTCCGTCCGTTCAATCTTTAACAAATATATGAGATGCTGATCAGTCCATGCGACAAAATGTTGATGTCATAAAAATACCGAGGAAATCTCGTCGGTCAGTTCTTGATAATATTTATATAGCTGTTACTGGTTATGCTGCAATAAACCATAAATAACTATTTTACGGTTCGCTTGTGTTGTATCGAGACTAGATTTCTAGCCGTAAGCAGTTGGGGAAAGGTGAATAATATAGCCTCATTGAATAAGGTCCGTGCTTTGTCCTTGGACAGATTAAGGTGAAAATTGACTTGATTTATACCCCTTGTATCGTGTCCGATAACGGCAGTTTATTTAAGTGTCGTTCTAACCGACAACTTTCTGCTGCTGATATTGAGCACGAAATAGATATAATTTACACTTACCGAGAATATACAGGCAGGTTTGAATGTAACTGCAAAGGAAACTATAAAAGTTCTAGCTTAACTCCTGTCTTGTTTGTTCTTACAAACAAGACAGCAGTTAAGCTAGAACTTTTCTCTTCTTTTATCTTCTTAGATTGGAATTATTTCAAGTACGATAATGTTTACCTTTAGTCGCTATAGGGCTTACAGCTGCCGCTGAATTATTATTTTTTTCGAACAATTTATTCTTTGTTTTAAATAAATAGACGTACGCTGTATCACCAGATGTTTTGTAATAACCATGGTGTGTATTTGGATGATTTTCTGAAATGTAGTTGATGTCACCCAGAGTTAATATAATATAAGTAGTGGATGAGAGTGCAGATAGAAAAATATATTACTGATCTTCTTTTAAAAATAAGTAATGATAGTCTAATAAATGGGCAGCCATCTTTAAATTATAATCATCAAGCCTGCCTACGGCACGGAAATCTAGCATTAAACATTGGAGAAACAAATAAATTTTCATCGACTTTTACGACCCCCACAGGAGGAAATATAAAAGGTCTAACTGTAAACTGGAAATAAAATCGATGGCTGCGAATAATTGCAAATAATGAGAAGCTTTTACTCGAGAGAACCCCACTGCGAGAGAAATGACACAACGATTATGGATGCTATGGTGATAATTCACCATCAAATGGACCATACGTCTAGACTATTCACTGAGGAAAATTAATTGCCTAGATAATGTATTTAAATACAACGTACCAGAACGATCTGATGTTTCATTCCATTTATGTCTAGTGTTAACACTTGACACTTCTATTTCTTCTTGGCAAAGCAATAGAATATCATTATATTTAATAAATAGCTTTTGACATACTATTGACTATTTATCAGACAAAAACCGCTATGAAACTGACGCCAATTCAATAAAACGACGATAATTCAAGGAATACCTAGGTCATTGCAACATTATTGGTTCTCTAACAGTTATTGAAGGCATAATTTTTCTTCTAAGTGACACGTAATTACCGATTAATAGTATTTCTTTCGATTTAGATAAACGTAATGATCGTAATATATTGTGCTATAATTGCGAAATAGAGGTTTTTTATCCTTCTTAATACCTCCTAACAAGTCCATTTACCGTGGTAAACAACTGTCAAGGATGTTTATCATTTTTTCTAACGACCGTCTCGACTCGATTTAGCCAATAATAACCGTTTGTTTATCTTGTACGACGCGCCTGATTGGACAGAGTTGACATTTGATTGAAATTTAACACTTAAGCACGCGATACTTGGCTATTTGAGCCGTCGAAAATTGAAACGTTGCGCAAGATTATCGTCGCAAGTAGCCAGAAACATTGCACAAAGCAACTCCACACACAATTTGAAGAGAATCTAAATATACATTTTGCAAGTCACATCGAAGGGTAAATGTAAAGATACAAAGAGTAGCGAATGTTTGTCATCACATTTCGTGAGTTGTGACGAACGATTGCTGTGGTCCGTGTCTAATAAAAGGTCCAATCAATTTGATCATCCATCAGCGGACTGTGTGAATGTGCGAGGAGGTCGTCAACGAACCGTATAAACAGCGTCCGATGTCCGACTCGCTTGTGTTTGTGTTTATTTCTGTATATGGTACCTGGAAAACGCGACATGATCAACTATTCGAGTCCGTATACATGGTTTTCTCTTCAATCTTATCGCTATTTTCAAATACTCGACGCGTTTAGAGGAAGCAAACCTTGGCCCAATAATGGCGAATTATTATGACTTGGATCTTTCTTACGATAAATATTTACATTTATCATTCCATATCGTATATTCTTGTCATACTACTTCCTTGTTTTTTTTTTTGACTTAATTACTTATCTTTTGATTAGCAACTTCAAGGATTGATTCACATTTGGTTTTAAGTTTTACTAAAGTCTGTTGAATGATAGTTTATTGTTCAGTTTTCCTTGTTCACCTTTCGCTCTTCAATACTGGATATAATAACTGGTATATAAAATATGATATGATGTTATATACTTCAGTTATTGTTTTCCACGTTTTCGTGGTTTTAGAAAAAAATACATGTAACACGCAGTTACGCAAATGCAAAACTACACGTCAATTCGAACTATCCACTAGGATCATGTTACCTCCAACAGTAAAACAGACCGCAACAAAAATATCTTTATATACATCCAAGTATGTTTTTCGACTTCAAAACCCTGTTACCTAAGGCGTAAGAGTGGATTTCGTGCGAAAATTTAATTTGTTTGGTGTAAAAACATGTTTGTCGTAAGAAACATGAGAATGCTGGCGAGCGGCGACAACTACGCTAGTTTGCGGTTCAGGAATGTGATACGCGGCCGCTTTGCTCGCGTCTTTCTATTGATTTCATTATAATGCTCTAAATCTCTGTATTTCCTTCTTAAATTGTTGGTTACCGAAATTGTATGGTGCCCTTTCTGAAGTCCCCCCTCTTAATACATAAGGTTTCATTGTGCAAGATTGTTTGGCTGCGTTTACAATTATATTATTGTTTCAAAACATTTATCGACACTTTCCGTTAGTAGGTAACATACGGAAAGTGTCGATAAATGTTTTTACTGACCTCACTTATGTTTTGTAATCACTGACAGCGCAAGCTTACTTCTTCAGTAAAATTATTCACGCAATTTGATGTCGTAATTCGCGCAAGAAATTCGAATTGTTTAATAAAAAAGCCAATCTTGGAATAATTGCTGTTAAGTCTTTCAAAAGGCCTTGCTGAAGGTACTTAAGGTTCTTTTAATTGAATTCACAGAGATCTATTATCTTTGATTCGTGTCGTTCACCGTGATTTACATTTTCATTGATACTTTTTTTCAATAGAACATGTTTTTTGCCTTTTTAACAATTGCTATTGTTATCGTCTACCTTGATACTTTTAATGCAGGGACCAGGACAGTAGAGTTATCAGATGTTTCTATCACTCTGTAGGCGCCGGTGACCGCATTCTTTACGTCGTCGCAGCGTATTGAAAGTGGAGCAAGCATCCGTTCAACATTTATAAGATTTGCAATACCATAGTTCTCGATATCTTCACGGATCCTAGTACATATATTTGAAAAGGGCTATATATATGCAAAAGGAAATTCACTATTGTGCAGTTTTCGATTTAAATGATAATTCTTTTCGTTGACATTCATCAGATTTACTTTACAACAATGGAAGTGAAGGAAAGGGTGATCGTTACTTTTATTGAATGGAAATCAAATCGCCAGTGTTAAAAGTCTCATGTATATTGATGTATTTAGATATTTATCGTAATCTAGTTACATCACAAATACGAATTTGAATTGTCGTGTCTACAAACATCTTTCTGTTGCTGTCCTCTTTTATGTCTTTTTTAACATACCCAAAGGGACCCAAAACGCCTTCAAATGTTTTACTAACGTCTACAAGCCACACTACCATCTATTTTTTTACGGTTCGAAAACTTTATTTTTCTTTTATTAAATGTTTTCACATTACTTTTTATTATTATAATCAGCACCAAACTCAGACGGATAAGAAAGTGTTTAGTCTTTCTTTGATCACATTCTTCTACATTTATCATGGTCACTCATTTTACGTTTCCATCGTCTGGCGTTTTAATCTTGCAGTATTGTATATCTTCTGGATTAGTAATAACAGCTGCACGGATCGATCGGTCCTGTAAAGCGACGTTTGCCGCGGATTTTCCGTGGATGGGTGACAATCTTTACATACTAAGACCCCGCCGTGCCTCGGAAACCACGTTAAGCCATTGGTCCCGGTTGTCATAATATATGTGGATCTTTGACAGTCAGACAGAGAGATAACCAGTCTTGCCAAGGGGGTATCGTGCTAGCCAGTAACTGGGTTTTGGAGGTCAGATAGATAGGCTGTGCAGTCGCTCCATGTAAAATACTGAAATCAAGCTGCATCTGGTTAAACTGGAAGCCGATCCCAACCCAACACAGTTGGAAAGGCAAGGTAGATGGTGAGTATCGTGTAATACATTCGTATTTGTTTGTTGGTTGGGAATGTTATCATCACTAAACACATTACCATACTAGTGACAAACACTTCCACAAATATTTGGATTTGGAACAGCTTAGTCGAAAATGCTCATTCTAGAATTGACACAAGTAGATGTTCGAATGGATGATCCCGTATCCGTCGGGGTCAATGAACTAAATCGACTTTGAATTGTATCAACAACGCATGCGTTATTTGCTCGCGATAACAAACACTATTCAATGACAATAAACAAAAGATACTTGGAACAATAAGAAAAGCAAGTGTTTTGGTTTGAGACGAACAAGCAACACGAATTCTGTCTGCCAGCCTTTTAAAATGATCAATACGATTAGTTATAGGTGATAAAGTAGTATCTTTTCTTAGAAACGATGACTACATGCAATGTCTTCATGCTTTGATGCAAGATTACTTGTAGATTTTATATTCCTTATGCGTCTGTCTGATTTTCATTTTGAATATTAAAATGATGAACAGAGGAATCTATAAGGATTATATGACGGTATCTTCAATGCATGGACGTCAGAGAACTTAATCTAACTGAAAATCCCTTCGTTTAGGTTATAATTATATTCATTTACGAAGAATTAATAACAATCTCGCTATACGACACAGACAGTTTTCTATGAACAAGCGCCACATTATTATGAATGACGTCAATTGAACCTTCATACCCGCACGATCGGACGCATGACCTAAAATATGTGCCTATCATACAGTTATTAATTACTCAGTTTCTGACACTACTATTAGCGGTAAACAAGGCTGGATTCGAATATTACTTGGCGACCTCTTCAATTATTGTGTGCTCCTGGTACAATTTCTTTTCACATCTGTTGCTACTGCACTACTTCTTTGGTGTTCTTTCTCATCTCCAGTATATTCAGCAATGAGCGTATTAAAATAATATGTAGGCAGGCTTTGGCAAGTTTGGTTCTTGAGCAAGCTTTGGTTCTTTTCTTTTTTACTATGACATAATCTGATATATCGAAAAGTTAGGTCCCGTGGCAAAGTCGCTCATGTTTATTACTACTGCCAATGATTTCAAAGTCATCCCGTATATCAACTATTCATAAGTTGGAAGCCAAGTCGATATTATTAACTCGTAAATTAATGAAAACAAATGCTCTTTGTCTTCCAAGAACACTTATCTTAGGGAATACCTAAAGACTGAACGAATTGTCAAGTCACTCCGGAATTTCCCATTACAGTAATAAGTTTCTTATCAACATGACAACCGACAATTGGTGATGAATAGTTAATATCTACAAATGTCCCAGTTTTTACGGACGGAATAAAAATGCCTACCGTCCTACTTTTTCTCGAGTCGGTGGTAAATTATTAAATGAGTTGAGCCCAGTAGGAGGCCGCGCCAATCGCGGCATCAGTGGCGTCTAATAGGTACTCAGAAGTGATTCACCCTAATCACATAACACTATCCATCAAAATCTAAATAATTTTGAAGGATATTGCTTCATATGTCCGAAACATTTGTCTGTTTAACAATGTAATAACGCAATTAATGTTGTTGAACCGTGAAAATTAAAGGCATTCCTACTGTTAGTGTTACCCCGCAGGTGTATGGACTGGACACTTTAGGATACGCCAACGTATACAATGGGACATAGTTTGGAGCACCGCCTACTGTCCAATTTTATATGTCAGTAAAATTCCGCAACTCTGCGCTATCATTGACCTTTCCAATAACACTATCATCGCATTACATAAAATGTGTTTCATACGTATTAAAATTACTGCAAATATTATCAAAAGTGCATTTCGTTACTATGTCGTTTTATCTATTATATAGTTATTACTATCCGCTTTAACGTAACGTAATGATCGTTGAGCGCCATATTACATCGCGTTACTTCAGTAATAACACGTATTAAGTTGCCGGTGCAAATAATAAATGTTTTTGAAATATTCTCGTGTTACGAATATTTTACGTGTAGATAAGGTTCAGTTTGGTTAGTAAAACAATGTTTACCAGTAGCAGAGTGTTCCTCAAGCTCTTGCTATCCACTGAAGAGTTAGTATCTCGATTGTGTATCATAAAATTATCTTCATATAATTTTTTTGTCACTTCAAAGATAAGGAGTGTTCACGCCCTTACATTCGCTGGTGGCCTTTAAACAGCTGTATCGTCACTGATAAGCGACCGAATAGGCCTCGTTTTCAGTTGCGATAACGACCGTAATAGTAGTGTCAAAAACGATGACAACATAAAAATAATCAAGTAACACCATTTTTACCAGATAAGTGTATGTTTGAACGGTGCAAATGTGAATTTATATTTATACAAGTGTAGTGAATGTATTAACTTATTTATTATTTAACATATCCAGATATATTATGAGGACCCAAATCATGGAACGTTACAAATCCGATGCGTTACGATGGCGTGCTTCCTACTACAGTGATTTAAATTTAAACTAGTGCATAGTGGTCGTAAAGTCTGATCTGTTAGACTGCGTTAAATTATTTATTAGTTAAGTGTTTATATCGTGTGGATTATGCTGATCAATACGTTTTTGGACACGGAGGATTTCGTGCACTTGTATTATCCGGAGGATGAGCCTGCTGCCGTGCAGGGCTGTGGAGCCGGCGCGCGCATGGCCTCCAAGTACCCGCCAAGACCGCCCTCGCCAGAATACTCACAGGTTTGTGCAATTGCAGATACACCTCCTTGTTTTTATGGAAGCCTGGTAAATTATTGGTTAGGCGCCAAAACCATCCGAAATATCTTTGGAAAGAAATTATTGATAAACAAAATTTGTATATCAATGGGAGAAGAAAAATGATTTTGAACTGACTTGCAAATTACAAATAAAAAACATAGAATGATTTTCGCGGGCTGCCTTGAAACATCACTACATCACGACTATTGGGTAGGAAAGTTACTTTTCAGAGCAAAAACAAAAACAAAAAGCAAAATTATTGCTAGAAACAAAAAAAATATATCCTACATTTATTAAACATTGTAAAAGAGTAATGGTGGAGTTTCTTGCCCATTCTTCTCCATATGAATTGTTGTTTTGCAAAAACAATTTATGCCTAACTAACTACTATTAAATAATCATTAATTACATTACTATTAAATATATTCTCAGCTATGTAATCGATACTTGTTGTGAAAACGTATTATTGACCCGACTGTTACACAAGAATATAGAAATGAATCGATAAAATAAAATATCACTTGAATATCGTCTTGCGATAACTCGATACTTCCTAGTTGGGCGCCACGGCAAAAAAGTTAAGAAAAAAATCCTCACTACGTAACGACTTTGTAAAGTAAAGCAGGTAGTTAAATATTGACGAAGCGGGGAAAGTAACGGTATACGAGTCCTTCACCTTGAGACTAATAATTGTGTATACGTAAATGCCCCTCCCCCATCCCTCCCTCACTCGACCGTTCATTCTATGTGGGGGACGAGGACGAATGTACTATCAACCTATGATTACTTGTAGGGCTTCGCGCTGAGTAATTGGAACTTTTCGAAGTGATTAACTTCCGGTAGGAAATGAGAAGCTTTTGAATTCTGTTTATGATTTTCCTGTACTTTATTATGAAGAGCTAGTTATAAGTTCCGTGGATTAGAATGATGATGGATGTTCTGTGTGGTGCCGTCAGAATAGCATCATCCCATTTCTTCCCGTGGGTGTCGTAAGAGGCGAATAAGGTACTCGTTACCACGTTCACACTCCAATGACTCCAAAGGAGTCACCTTTGTACCAAACTCATACGTCTGACTCTAGTTGGAGTCATAATCAAAAAGTAAATTTGATGTTTTTTATTTGACTGGAGGTATGAATAAGAGGAAATAGATTCTCATAGACGTATGGTTAGATAACAAGGTTACCGAAAACTTAAAAGAGCCGCCGTAAAAAGTTTCTAGTTAAATGTTCAAGTTAAGCCGAGATTGTAGGTGGACATACCATTAAATTTTATAACTTTGTACTGGGACATGGAACTTGCTAGAGAATGGGCAGCAGTGTTCTCTATGCATTTTACCACCATATTGCGATCGCCAACCCGTCTGCCAAGCGTGGCGATTATGGCAAACCCTCCAATCTGGGTGAGAGAGGCCTATGTCCAGTAGTGGACGTCTTTCGGCTGAAATGATGATGATGACGATGATTATGGATATTATAGACTTTTTATGTTCCATTTCTCTGAGATTTTAAGCTATAAGAATGTTTAGTGTGATTTTGTGATCAAACTGTTTGTGTTATGATTATAAAGACATTAAGCAACGAGGTATTATTGCATTTCCAACGAAAAGAATCACAATATGTTTACAATCAACAATATCTTGAGTCACACACCAAAAATAAAAAATAAATGTTACAAATTATGTTTACGTTGTTTACAAATAACACCCACTGTGTGCTTCCATTGTTTGTTAGGACAATATTTTCTACTGGCAATCCCCATCAGTCTCAATTAAGTTTCCCTTTAAAAGATGCAGTCGAAAACGTAATTTATCAATTGAAGCTAATGGTAGGGTTATTATGAGCAGCAATGATACAATGTCAGATGCACCATGATGAGCCACACTCGTGACTCATTATAGAAACATGTGCCCTCGCTACTGTCATTGTGAACATGTGTTGTGTTGTGTGTGATATCCTAATTTGGACTCTGTTAATCCGGTCTTGACTGCCGCCTCACAACGTATTAATATCATAGAACTCGATGCTGTGAGGAAGAATTTGGTCCCCAAAATATTTGATACAGTAAGTGATAAAATTATGATTATAATCATTATGTATTACGAAACGTGTGGCCGGCTAGTATTTAATTTTAGATCTACATAACTTTCAATGTTATTGAACATCTTGCCAAGCAATTTGTCATTACGTCATTGACGTCACAGATGCATTCAACGAGGATCACATGAGCACGAACAGATAATACTGCCCATAGTTGTACACGCCGGAAGTTTTTTAATCCATTGTTGTTTGCAATGAAGAGTGACACACAAAAGTCTACAGATCATTCCTCTGCCTGCATCTACAACTCTATATACAGCTATAACGTATCTTCTATCTCCTTCACGTGTTTGTATTTTGTACCAGGAATTCATAACATACCTACAAAATGTCAGTACTAAACTAAACCTTGAATGGGCTTTCAATGCAACACACGACCTCGAGCAGGGTTGAATGACATGAATGATTGAGTGAATGGATAATGAACGCTCCTTTCATTCATTCACTATCTGTATCACTATCACAACCTATTTCAACGTACCTACTACTAACTTGTGAAGTTGCGAACACTTTTAAAACAAAGAGATAATCATGATAGTCAATTTTACTCTAAATTAGGTAATAAATCTTTTCATTCCGTGTCTTTATGAGGCTTTGTGTTGTGCCTTTGTTTCACACACTGCTCCGACAAATACTCATAATGATATAATTGTCTCGTTGCAAGGATATCATATGAATATGGAGCTATAGTCTTAAAGATATGGCTACAAGATAATTGTATAGTTCTGTAACACGCGGATGTTAACTGATGATGTCCACATGTAACCTCAGACGACCTTATTCTATCTCTAACGCACACACAGGTCCATTAGTCACGCTTTACGTTATGCAAGCGAAAGCTTGCCCCTTCTGCAGATGCTATTGCCTAATGCTACACTTTAATAGCGTCGGATCTGTCTATTGCAGAACTGACGTGTATATAGTCAGACAGTCATCTTTGTAAGTGTATAGCGTTACTGTTTTCAAACGGAATATCTCGAAAACCTATCCATTACATTTCATGTTCTTTATATTTCGCCTGATGCATTATGATCCATGTCGCACCACAGATGATACACAAGTCTCTTATTAAGTTACCTTGTATAGCTGCATCTGAATATATTTAGGTCTACTCAGTCAGGCCAGAAGTCAGGAAACCAGTCAAAATTAAAATAATCTCAATATGTATATGCCATTGTTTATTACGTCTTGAGAATATTTTGTATTCAAGAGTATGTATTTCTCAAATGACGTATTTTCAATGATTTGTTTAAAATTCTCTAAATCACCTACTTCATTTGAATAAACGTTATATTAAGTAAAAAAAATAAACAGGTTTTATAGGTGGATACATAAAATAACTCAAACTTATGATATGATGTAACTAAATATGTACATATTTTTTGTAATCAATTCGTCTTGGGCAATTTATGTGGAACTAAAATGTTATTATTATCAAAGCCATATCGTTTCAAAGATTTATTCTTGCCTACCGTAAACACTTCCAACTTGTACTGCCTGCCTGCCCCGCCATTTCATTCATATTTTTGCACCAACTTATTGTTATGCTGCCTGGTATTTTTAACCTCCTGCTAACATTCCGTCACTTTGAAGAAAGAAAAACTCAATGGACTCTGTAAGTGAAAAAACATTGAACATATTGTGGCAACCAAATCATAAAAAATGCTTAAATTTTTGAAGCTTAACCGTGCATTGTAGCACTTCATTTTCTCAAAAAAAAACCGTTACAGAGTATACTAAAAACAGAAATAGTATTGCCAAAAACACACATTCCCCTGATGTTATTCTGTAAACACCTAAAAAAGCTCTTAACATAAAAGAAAATCGAGGAAGACATCGACCTCAGTACTACGTTGTTAGATTTTAATACAAAAGCGATTACTTCAAGGACACAATGAAAAACATTTAAGCAAGATCCTGTTTTGTTGTTTTAATTAAAGGTATAAATACCTGTGCGAAACGTTCTAGAATATATTTTGGTGCTCCTCAGATTCGGCAAGTTTTTTTTTTCAATGTTTAACATCCATCGACACACGAGGTGAACGACCCACGCTTCAAATTCAACTATTAACCCAACCATATGTGTGAGGATCCTCGTTCTATGGAAGTTTATAATAACCAGTGGGGCTTTCCTAGTTGGTTGGTTAGTCACTCGGTAGTAGCAGCTCTAGGCGCCCACCCGCGCGGCTTTGATGACTGTTTTAATGATCAGGATCACGATCATGCTTTAGTACAACAGAGTCTGTTTCTGTTTTGAACAGTAAGCTTTGTTTATTTACACTACGGTTTATAAAAAGTATCCGTACTCTCCTTTTAATATGTCGCCGATATCGCCGTTTTATCTGAAATTCTGATTCATCGCCGTAAAAGGCAACAATAAAACCGTCTAACGTTACGTTTTGTTCAACAAAAAATACATCTCCAATCTCGAACTAGTTTTTTTGTCAACATACTTGATTATCTCATCTCGCAAGAATGTACGCTATTTTCTTTCTTAGGTAACAACAGGCAAGTTCGTAATGACGTAGTTGGTCACGTTTGGTTAGTGCTAACAAAAAAGCTTTTTAGTTTTTTGGATGTCTGTCTCCGTTGTTGCGCAAAAATTTGTGTTCATTGAACTGCAGAGGGTGAATGTGCTAAAAGAGCCGTGGGCGCACACCCACGATCGCCTAATATTTAATGTCCCCATTCCTCATTAGGCAATGTTTCATTACTCACTGTATTTTATACATAAACCCTTCTAAAGTCATGTTCTACAGGACCCATAAACTACTCCATAATCTTTGTGTTTTCAAAAATACTAAAAAGAATTATGTCATCCAAGGTATACACCAGATGTGAGCTTAATCGATAACCCATCTGGTTCAAGAGGCAATAGCTCGAAATGAATCATAGTCGTAGCCCATGTAAGTGTATGTTGTATGCTGAGCTCATGAGAACCGCCTCGGGAGATTACGTCATTACTATGGAATGCTGCACCAATTACATATGATGGAAAGTGGAGCTTATTAGGTCTAACGAAGTATAAATTATTACATGTTTTGTATGTGAATGAGATATGAACAGTTATGATGCAAATACAGGTTTCCTATTTAAATAGTAGTAGTTCATATTAAAATATTTTCTTTGATATAGGAAGTTTTTAATAGATTAGGGCTATAGGGTCGACTCTTCAAGTGACCAGAGGGCTGGCTTATTTTTTTTCCAAAGAATCAGCATCGCCATACAACGTGGCAATGCTGCCAGCCATTTGGGCAGTTTTCCTATTGACAGCGAAGCGATTTTTTTCCTTTTACATTGTGTACATTCTGTTAACTTTTGTATTAGGTATGTAAATGTTTAAATAAATATCTGTAATTTGTTCTATAATCTATATATTAATACGTGAAGCGAAAACTTTAGATCCCTTTTTACGAAAATTGGGCGGACGGAGGAGTATGAAATTTCGCACACTCTATAGTTTATACAGAGAAGAAGTGACGAATGCTATTTTTTTTTTTTAATTATGCGTAAAAATACATTATTTTCAATAAATAACACGTTACACACACTACTATTCATTACCGTGTATTCAATACACACATGCAAAAAAAATATCTGTCTTTAATATTTTGTGTCTATAGTCTTACTGAATGTCAAGTGTCAAGTATAACCATAGCTGATAAATTAATTTTATAGATATCTATCCTATTACATTTTTAAAATCCTTGATCATATCGAAAATGTTTGTCTTTAATACTATTTGTCGATAGTGTTACTGAATCTCAAATATTATTTTTTATATTTATTATTATATTATATTTTTTCATTTAATAATGTATTTCTATTCAAATGAAGCACGGTCGAATTTCGACCAATGGGCGATCACTGGTTAAATTAAATATGTATTTTTAGCATACTAATTAATAAACAAACTCTTGCTACGGTAATCTCAGTCTCCATATGTATTGTTTAGTAGATGTCAAAATTAATTACTTTTAAAAAACAAAAATAGTTGTGGTCAAATTAGGTCAATTACCGTTGCTATCGCTGTCATAGCATACATTATCAATTAACCACTAATTACCTTTCGTTAGTATTTCCTTTTATGCTGTATTCTCTATCAAATTATCAGTTAGCTGTATTTGGTTAATAAATTAACAAAACGCGGAATGTTTAAATTTAATGATGAAATAATATATTCTTATGACCTTTTTGTGCCTTGCAGTGAAAAAAAATGAGGACAGATATAATTCAAATTTTAAGTTTCGGTAACTGAGTATAATAAAATTGTAATACTAAAAAATCTGGGAAGCACTGACTTGCATCTTAAAGATTGATAATTAAAAGTTGATGACGTCACGCCTTTATTCTTCAAAGGGTTTGGCAGAGCTGCACTTCTAGTATAAATAACTTTGAGTCTAAGTACACTTGCATAACTTTGTAGATTACCAAATAACTTGTTTGTAGGAATTCACTGGAGTCAGGGTAGTCAAACTTGACACTTCTTGCAAAATTGTTTAGTTTCTGCTGTTTGTTATGGTTTCCTGGTACTTCGAGTTAGAAGCCCATGCCAAAGTACATGCGTGTGTGCGAAGTAAAACAAATATTGTGTAGTAGTAGGTAGGTACTTTTAAAATGTCAGTAGGTACCCACCTTTTGTATTTCTTACAATACTTCAAACTTAATTTGCATTCTGTGTCACGAAAGTTTGTGTTTTTGCCTAAAAATAGTATTCAATGCATAATGCACTACTGTATACATTCTGTGTGGTCTGAAAGAAAGGTTTATTGTTATTAAAATAATGCCTTTGTGTGAATCTTTCATAGTGTATACATGTCTAGATACATTCGTATTGTTTGTATGTGCAACTCAGTCATCATCAGCATTTTGGCCGAAAGACGTCCAATGCTGCAACTAAGTGCAACACACTAATTGTAAGAAACGACTTGCACAGCAGAAATAAAGACAAACATACATCGAGCAACAATTGCCATAGACAGAGCTGATGGTAGTAAGAACCTTCTACATAAACAACATTGAAAAATAAAACAAGAATTTTGCGAATCCTCAGGAATTCAGAAGTAAATAATAAAATTAAATAATAATGCTGTGGTAGGTATATACTCAAGGAAGCATGCAACATTCCAAAGATGAATAAAAAAATGCAAATGTTAACCTTTGAATTCCGTCCTTGATAGTCATCCTGTAGAACTAACATGCATTTAAAAGTACGTATAAGTACGTTATGCGCATGAGTGGCAAGTTAGATAACGCAAGGTCGCTTTCTAACGTGTTCTGTAGTATCCAACGAGGGACAGGCATGCAATATGGGCGTGAGTCGAGTGTAAATTGCCTTATAGTATGTGCAATGGCTGGAAACGGTGGGTTTTCTTTACTTTTAAAATTTCCATCACGTATGTTAAATTCTTTAGTACCTACCTTTAAGGGCCCATTCGGTAGCCAACTTTTAACGAAGGAATTATATTCACGTTTTGATAGGTTTTCTAAAGAAAACGTAACAGAAGCTCATAGACATGATAACAAAAGATTTTGTTTGCGTCAAATCTTCTCAGGTGTATTCCGTACTGATTCCTCAATATCCGGCTCGAAGGACCATGTTTTGCTACCGAACAACCACCTTATTTTTTCATCAGCCCTGCTAACTACCGTCCTATTACTTTTTTTCAAAATGTCTGCTAGATCATTATTAAGGCATTAAACATTTCTGGATCAAAGTTATCTGCTGTCCGAAGGTACTGCAACACTAGCCAACAAAGTAACGAGACAGGTTTTCCTACGCATGTTATTAAATTAAATCCTGCAGAAGTAACCACATTCCACTAAGAGGTTTCGAAGCGCCACCAGTGAATCATAAGCACGCAAGATCATTATTTATGATTCGAATCGATTACTAAGCGTTTTCATTATTATATACCGGCGAGGCGGCAATAAACGATACCGACGTAGCATAACTTAACGTACAGCACCTTTTATATAATGTCTGTGTTGGTTATGCATTTAAGCAATTAACTCAACTGCATCGAAATAGTGCATATCATTGTGTAACAAGTTATGTGTGTTTTAATTTTACAAGACATTCCTGATCCACACTAATATTATAAATGCAAAAGTAACTCTGTCCGTCTGTCTCGCTTTCCTGCTAAAACTACTGAACCGATTTAAATGAAATTTGGTACACAGATAAATTAGAGCCTGAGAAAGGACATAGGCTGTTGGATGTCGGATGTTCCCGCGGGATAATTTCTGACCTCCACGCGGGCGAAGCCGCTGGCAAAAGCTAGTTTTAAATAAAATCTTCTCCAAATGTCGAGTTTGTCGCGAGAATCTTCTCCAAATGTCGCGTTTGAAAGTTACGGCTTCTCATTTGCAAGGAAAAGGATTGAAGCTTGGAACGGGAGGGGTATTGTTCCAAGTTGGTCCAAAATGAAAGCAAATTATAAACAGGGGCCTGAAGTCTTTTCAAACTTTGTTTTTCCTATTACAACTAAGTGAACGTCAATACGGATGTAATAAAATCGCGGCGGGATTTTATCGGGCACTGGATTTCCATGTCTTGGTGTTGAATCAAACATTGAGTATTGACTCTTAGCGTGTCAACAAAAATAGTACTCGAGATTCAACTCTCGACGCTAAGCAGTGCTTTGAAAGATCCAGCGCCACAAAAATATCCCGCCATTATTTTATTACGTCTGTAGGAACATGGGGTTGGAGGCGACTGAAGAAAAGTTATTTTGATGCTGCAGAAATGAGCGATGAAGTAGAAATCTGTGACTAATACCTATGCAGAATCTTCAGCCCTTGTCCTACCTAAGGCATTCGAATAGATAAACCCAAATATTTTTCCTATGTCGCTTTCCAGATAGTGGAATATCAGTACTTTTGGATGGCACCATTAGACCTCCATTCGAATCCCAACTACCGGGGACGATTCTGACTGATATCTCAAGTGTTTCGTATTTTCGCCAATGTTTTCAATATTTGAATATAAGGCTTTGTAGCTACTATGATCTGCTCCTCCGTAAACTAACAGAATGATACAACAATTTCTAATAAGGAACACACATTTCTTGATAAGGTACATACAGTTTCGGACAATACAAGGGTCCCTGTTTGTAGATACCGTATCAATAAACAAATACAGAAAATGAAAGTGTATTGGCATCCCGCTCGCACTCGTTGTATCCTTAGGGCCATCTTGTTGCCTGGAAGGAGCTGTTATCAAATTAAAGTAACAGTTAAATAATAACCCAATACAAAAGTGAACGCGTTCCGATCAATACTTTAATTGTAAATCATTTGTTCGGTTTAAATTTTCGTTCGTGTTGAATTTTAATTCGACCTTGTGGCTCATTGTGTGCACAATTTATAAACGATTGTTCATTAATTTGTTCAATAGATACGTTGTTACAAGAGAGTTTGTCGAAATCTGTCTGAATATGAATATGTACGTGTCTATGACGGATGTGACGTGTCTCAATGTCTGTGGCCTTCTCGAGGTATTATGCGGATGGAGAGTAATTAAGTTTCTTTATTTCAATATTTATTTCTCCAGCACGTCTTGACTAAATATTTCTCCTATAAATAAGTAACGTTTTTGAAGTTTTTTGTCACTCTGTCCAGAAGCTCTGCTAGTACTACATCTAAATCTGGCGAACTTTGTATTGGATTTTGGAAGCATTAACGAAAGCAGGAAATGACTTTGTTCAATATAACTGTTGGGATCATTATGTTTATGGTCCCATTTGTATGTCCAATTTATCTTAAAATAAATGTAGATGGTAAGCATCTTGCACGTCAATACTATACGCTTGGAAGTATTAATTTCGGCTTTAAAGAGGACGGAGATCGGAAGCTGATATATTGCACCAATCTCAAATAAATTATGTTTGATGGAGGCAGAAGAGAATTTTGGTTTTCGTGACTTTCTTCTTTACAAGATGTTTTTTTCTGAATCAACCCCATCTAATAGCTATTTTCTTTTGCCCCCAGGTGGTAGTGCCGTCGACAAGCGAGATGGGTGACCGCGAGCGGTACCGCGCGCCGCCGCAGCCTGAGCCGCCGCCGCACCGCGTGCGTGCTGCTGATCTGTACCCGCGCTTGCGAACACACTACGATGAGCCCGGCCTGGATGCAGGGTTCACGCCTATATGTGGGGAGTTTGTGCAGGTGAGCTACTAGGATTACATAAAGCATAGCGGTCGTTTACTCTAGAGTAACCAATCAATGATGCACTCTATAGTGCATATGGTTATATTCACGCCTTTGATTAGTGATGCTGAACAACGCCGTCTTAGGTCTTGTTGCCCTAGGGCACATAACACTTTCACAATTTGAGGCCATAAAAAAATAATGACAAAAATATTTTTTTTACTATTATCCTTTATTTCTGATGGTTAATTGATAAAATCAAACATAAATCATAATCAGCCTATAATGTGTCCACTGCTGGGACACAGGCCTCCTCTCTATCAGAGGGAGTGGGCCATAATCTGCCACACGGCCAGTGCGGGTTGGTAGATGTCACATGTCTTCGATTTGTTTGGTTCTAGGACATGCCGGGTTCCTCACGATGTTTTCCTTCACCGTTCTGAGAGCAGTGGTGATGAAATAATTTACACAAAGTAAAGCGCCTGCCTGGGTTCGAGCCCACGACCTACAACTCGTAAGTCGGGGCCGCTACCACTGGGCCACCACTGCTCTACAGGTACTAGGGTTACATGAATTAGCATAGCTGTTGTTTGCTCTAGACCTAGAGTAACCAATCAAAGATGCACTCAAGAGTGTATATTGTTATATTCAAGCCTTTGATTGGTCATGATGGAGCCTGAATATAAGCATCATGGACGATAGCTTGTCAAACAGGAGTACCTACTTTTGTCCAATTTCGTGTTTGCGCCCAACTGAAAACAGTGAAAGAAAACAGCGTGAGTAAACTGGCATGTCCCCGAACCAAAAATGCGAATCCATGTGACTTCTACTAACCCACACTACGCTCTCGTGGTGAAATACAGCCCATTCCCTCTGATCAAGTCTCTGTACCATCAGTGGGAACATTATAAACTGATTATTTCCAACCCAACGACAATACAGTGCTCTCCACTTTCATCCTTTTGGGTACTGAGACATTCGCGGACATTTCTAAAGACAAATGCATAAATCTACTATGCAATAAAATTATAAATAACATAAGGAAAACTGTAAATATGTTATTAATAGTATTTTTAAAGGGAATTACTATTTTATCATCACCTTGAATGCAGACAGACAGACATTCATTGTCGCAATATGACCGGCAGACCTACTCAATCATCACGCAATTTCAACAATTTGTACTTATTTGTGGGCAGTTTTTTGGTAATAACGGCTTGTTTACGGGAACCTACGAGTTACGCAATTTAAAACGAAAATTGTTGTAATCGCAGTTTAATAGTACGTTTTGTTACCTTCATACCGTATACGCTGAGCACGGTATTGTTTCCCAACATAATTACACGGTTGCCGCAACCTCTTCATTAGACATGACGTCTTGATGATTCTATGACAAATGTACTACAAACACGTCTGTAAACAACCGTATTTCCTCGTCCAAAGTCCGTCTCAATAATTAATTAGCGAAATACTAACAAACAGATACAAGACACACGTATTAAGTAACCAATGCTTACGTCTGATGGCCTAAAAGGTCAGCAGGTCGCATGCATCGGGTTGAACGAACCGCAATGACGTTCCGATAGTGTTTAGCTCCGTTCTAGTTCTGCATTCCTGGTAGGTCGTTGACTGCGCGTTATCAGAGCCCAAAGCGTGCACTTATGGCCCGTAGAAATTGCAGCTTTGCGAAAATAGTACTATGCATGTGCATGTTTCAAGTGGGGCATGACAGGAGTAAATGTTATCAAAATCTTGTGCTGAGTACGTGATAACTGTATCATAAGTATGAATTACCAGAAATAAGAGTTCAAATGGCGAGACGAGCTGGACAGATTCCGTGAAAGTTGGAAGAAGGACGCGCGGGGTCGCGAAAGATGGAAGGAGTGGAGGGAGGCCTTTGCCCAGGAGTGGGACAGTGTAGGCTAACAAAAAAAAGGGTTCAGTACTTAAACTGTAGGTCTATCGTAAGTTGAGATAATGAAATAATCAATTTTTATAGAACTGTATTTTCATATTCCAAAATATGTGTAATTTATCAAGCATGCTTCAATTTTATCATTTGTCCGGCAGTGGGTGGGTCGAACAGCGGACGGCGGAACTATCGCAATGTCCAACTACCGTCTGCATGTCCAGCCTCGTCGAAGAAACGGACCGGGCGCGTCCATCCCGCTTCGTCTCATCGACGCACTAGAGATCCGGGACCTGCTGCACTTGATCGTGCTTTGCAAAAATGGAAGACAACTCAAGTTAGTATCCTTGCGTGTTTATGATAGCCTGGTACACAGCCTGACCAATATTTTGTTTTTAAATCCGAATACGTACGTAATAAATGAGGCTTCTTCCTGCTTTGAAGGTTCCTCCACAGCCTTTAGACTTTTTTTTTGTGGGTGGAAAATCATCAAATGACTTTTCCCGCTTTTGGGCGGAGCGGGAGGGCGGGCGTGTCAGACTTTTACTGACTAAAACCCACCCGTGTTCCTTCAGTTGCCAGGGCCACGGTATCTCTTTCGAACAAATCTCGCGACCCTGGCAGATTTAAACTTGATTTCCAGTTCAAAAGAAAGTTATCAAATCTACCAAACCAAGGATAATAATTCGACTAACTTCTGTTCTACCCAAATACGGAATTTTAATTTAGTAACATACCTACTCGCTTGTTGAAGTGCTGATTAGATAGTTCTTAAAGTATTTTATAATTATGGTACTAACTTATCTATAGTGTTTAAATACAAAGTTATGAGATATTCAAATAGGTAAATATGCCACGGTAAAAACATGTAAAAATTATCTTGTTTGAACATCAAAACGTGCTAAGTATTCAATATTTAAATTTAAAAAATTCACACTTAATTTTGTGTCAGCTATGAAGTCATTTTGTATATTTATTAACAAGTACAAAAGTCCATAATTAATTAGTTACTATTTGGAATCGAGTGCCGAACGCAATGTTAATTTACCTAATTTTCGATTAAAGTAAAGGCCCCTCAGACAAGCGCGTCGCGCTGTCGCGTGGCGCCGGTCTGGGGGAGCCTTAAGACTAAATTGGGGGTACTGACTGATAAAGATAATCACATAGCGACTAAAGAAAGCGGACATGTAAATTTTCCTTCAATAACACGATAATGTTGTTGAAGCTAATGTTTATTATCTTAGTTGCTACCTACTCGTGAACTAGTACATTTCTGTTATAAATAGCTGATACGGTTACCGTCACATACATATTTTCGGGGATACCCGAATCTGTAGGAATTCCATAGCAACTACGGACGGTTTATGGTTACGGACGGTTCCGTATCTTCGTTGACGGACTTAGAGAGTGTGACCTCAAAGAGATGTCAGCATTATTGAAGGGGTTCGCTAGGACTGATGCTTACCAGGGTCACAGATTTGTTCGAAAGAGTTACCGTGGCCCTAGCATAGGCAACTGAGGGAACACAGGTGGGTCTAAGTCAGTAAAAGTCAGACTTTTACTGACTAAAACCCACCTGTGTTCTTACGCCCTTCGCTCCACCTAGAGCGGGAAACGTCATTTCATGATTACCCAACCAAAGAAAAAAGGCCCCAGCTTGGGGTTACTCGCAGTATTCGCAGTGCTATCTTGCGTAGGTATCTATCTCGTAAGCTCTACACGCGTTAAGATCGTGTGGGCAGATTATTCAATAACTTAGTGATTTCACCTGACTTTTTATCGTTCAAAATGATGAAACACGCTGATGAAAATTGTTCCATAAAAACATTATTCCTTGTTGCAGATGCTCATTCAACACAGGGGATCAATGTATAGAATGGTGGAGGCGGTTGAACACCGCTCTCGCCCCTATCGGATCCGTTCAAGAGACCTTCGCTGCGGCTTACGCGGCGTGGGCCAAGGAACAGCCGCCCACGTCCGTGCACAGAGCACTGATGAGGGCGTCACAATCTCCACAGAGGCATTGGTTTGGTCCTGAAGTAAGTAACTTCTTGAGTCTTTTGGTACCCTGGTACTTTTATGCGGAAAAATTTCTCTCTCTGTCTTTCTTTCTCTTTGCCATTTGTTTATTATCTTGCGTCAATAAATGTTTGGTAATCTCAGTGTCTCTTTGTGGCTTCTGATTACCTGGTACTTTTACTTCTATTTAGTTTCCCTTTCTCTTCAAGTAAACTGATGTCTACCATAAACCGCTAGTCTAAGCAGAGTAAACGGCACAAGCTTTGTATTATTTAGGCGGTTAACTGTGATTGATCCCCACTTTCCGTCAAAGTAAGGGAAGAAAAATTGTGGCGAAATTTTGGAAAAGTCTCAGACCTCGTAAATAAAGAATGATGTCTCGTTTACACACATGCTCAATAAACGCTAGACATTTTGTATCCCTTTCGTTAATTTACTTGTAAAACGTTTCCCTTCGTACCGTTTTATTTCTCCCTTCCCATCCATATTAACTTGTTGCCTATCCACAGGTAGAGCGATTAGGCTTCACTTCGAAGGGCGCGTGGCGGGTGACGGCAGCTAATGCGGAGTACAAGTTGTGCCCCTCGTACCCACCCCTCATCGTAGTGCCCGCGTCTATCTGTGATGAAGATCTTGACTCTGTCGCGAGGTAAGTAATACACGTCAGTATGAGATAATTCTACGAAATCTTTCTAAACTGGTCGTTTCTCCTTCTCTTAAATCATCGTCTTTAGTATCTACGATGGCATAGAGGGCGGTTAAACTCTTTTGGTTGTTACTTTTTAGAATCTCATCAGTCACTCGTCGGTTTCAGATCCTAGCGGGTATTATCGTGACCCAATGATCTACTACTGATGTCTTAAGCATAGAATGAAAGCCAAGAAATCAATGCTATGCTTCGTCATTAGACGATTCTGAGGTGTTGATTATAATCCGACAGTCCTCTTCTTTATTTGTGCTCTCATAAGCAATGTTAGGATTAGTTCAACAGCCATGATATCGTTCATGTTATACCTACTTAGTGACCAACTGAAGCTTCGGCCTTCGTAAAGCTCGTCAGGTGACAAAAACGGACGCAAAGCTTTATAGTTGTAAAGCCACGATATGTTGAATTACTTCTTGACGCACATACATCCATAGACCGGAACTATTTTTTTATTTTTATTTCTTTAACATTTTTGATATTGGCTGAAAAACCATGTTGCATCCAAGTAGGACGCTATTGAGAAAGTTCTGTCCCCCCACAGGTTCCGCGCCATGCGCCGCGTGCCGGCCGTGGTGTGGCGGCACCGCGCGAACGGCGCCGTCATAGCGCGCTCGTCGCAGCCCGAGGTGGGCTGGCTGGGCTGGCGCTCCAGCGAGGACGAGCGCCTCCTGGCCGCCTTCGTGGGCGCCTGCAACCAGGACCGGGGCCTGCAGCCGCCCAATAACAATAAGGTAACTGACGCTCAGGCTAGGTGGAGCGACGATCTTCGCAGGGTGAGGCTGGATGAGAGTTGCCGAGAATCGAGCAGAATGGCGTGAATTTGGAGAGGCCTATGTCCAGCAGTGGACTGCTATAGGCTAATGATAACGCTATTGTACCTGAAGACTTCTTCTTTTGAGGACAATAAACTGTTTTAAAACAAATTCCACGGTTTAAAACTATAAATTAATTAATACGTGAAGCTTCAATGAATTGTGCACGCCACAATTGGGGCGGTAAGTCCCCTCTTTGAGGAGTGGATAGAGAGGCGCCACGGCGTCCTCACCTTCCGCCTGACGCAGGTTCTCACCGGGCATGGGTGCTTCGGGGGGGTTCCTGTTCAGGATAACCGCCCGGGTGTTTCCATTGCGAGGATCGTCTGGAGGACACGGTGGAGCATACGGTGGAAGTGTGTCCTGCCTGTCCGGAGCACCGCCGTGTCCTCGTGAAGGCGATCGGCGGCGGCGACCTCTCGCGTCTGGCCTTGGTGCGAGCCATGGTACGGAGTGAGAGGGCATGGGAAGCCGTCACCTCCTTCTGCGAAGCAGTAATGCTCGCGAAGGAGGAGGCTGGGTGCGTGAGGGAGTGGCAGTCTCTGCGCCCTCACGTCCCTAGCCGCTGCAGGAGGAGACGCCCCGGGCGTCGGGAGTCAATAGCGGACTCCCGGCCATCGTAGGCGCGAGCTTGCAGGCGGCGAGCAATGAGTAGCTCGCCGCCCGGTAAGGACCAAGCTCGGGTCGACGGCGCGTAGTGTTCCACGCGCGCCTCAAAGAGATGTCAGCAGCACTGAAGGGGTCTGCTAGGACCGATACCTGCCAGGGTCGCGAGATTGTTCGAAAGAGATACCGTGACCCTGGCACATGCGCAACTGAAGGAACACGGGTGGGTTTTAGTCAGTAAAAGTCTGACATGCCCTCCCGCTCCGCCCAGAGCTGGAGAAGTCATTTGATGATATCACACCCAAAGAAAAAAAGCTTCAATGAATTATGGGCAAATATCGGCTACTGGGCGATCACCTAAAAAAACATGTAAAACCTGAAACTGTTGAAAATTTTAAAATCCATTTTGCATCTAAGCAGTACACGAAAGGGAGCAGACCAGGGTTGTCAATTTGAATCATGTCTTATTTTTCTTTACTTTTTACTACTCCCAATTTACGCCACAATACACAGTTTGGGAGTCTTCTGCATCCAGTATGTCCCGGCCAACAAGGTTGTCATTTGCAAAATTAATGACTAAGGGCCTTATCACACTAGCGTTTCACTAGCGTCTTTAAAGCGGAGCGATTGCGCAGCGAATACGTCGCGGACGCGTAACGGGTTCGCCGCGGATAGAACCGTCACTGAGTGTATTGCACAGACGCCAAACATCGAGCTACCCGAAACTGTAAAATTTTGCCAATCAATCTTGAAACTAATACTTTAGCGATAAAGTTGAAAACCTCTTAAAGAAATTTGACAGATTGTAGTAGCTTTATGTCTTTACGTCATAAACTCGTCGCAAACAGGCGTCGAAAACGTTGCCTAACCGCCACGCGCCCGCGGCGTCTTCGCTGTGCTGCCGCGACGTGATCGCGACGTACTAGATGCGCGCCCGCTCCGCTCTGAAGACGCTCGTAAACCGCTAGTGTGATAAGGACCTAAAACCTATGAGTACCAGGGAAACATGATCGCGAAGGAGTTAGATAGAACCACTAGTAGTAGACTGAAATCCCTAATGACAATTGACAATATTTCACTATTTTAATGAAAGCCATAGCTATTCTTCTTGCTCGTAAACAAAGCAGTTTTATATCAAGGTTTAAAAGATTTTACGACAATCTTATTCAAATTCTTGTTTTGCTTTGTTTCATCAAAATCTGGCCGATAAGGAGACTAAGATAAATGGGGCGCCATTGAAAATCTTATAGCTCAAATATGCTACACTAGCTTTTGCCAGCGGCTTCGCTCGCGTGTTATAAATAAACCTTTCTCTTGAATCACACTGTTTATTGGTGTAAACCGCATTAAAATCCGTTGCGTAATTTAAAAGATCTAGGCGCACAAACACCAAATACAACTTTGTTTCATACTTTGTAAAGATAAGCGATTCCACTTATAAAATAATGGTCAGACAAATTAGTTTTTAAGGCTAATCTATCTAACTCCTTCGCGATAATGCTCCCCTGGTACCATCAATATTAATCGCCTTACAATTAGCCATGAAAATTGCCGGCAATATTGCCAAAGTTGCCAAAACTGCCGGGAATGTTTCCAAACTTGCCGGCAACATTGGGCAAGAAACGTATAAATAGAAAACAACTTTTACTATTATAATTGATTAGTAGAATAAAATTGCGGTATGCAGGATGGTAGTTGTTATGCTTATCTATAATATCCAACCTAAAATTTTCTTTTTTACATTAATTTACTTACTGATAATCTAAAGAAAAGAAATAAGCTATCCATGATTGTTCATTGGTGATGAAACCATAACTATTTTAGAGATATCGTATTTATTTTTCTTTTACGTTCTTATAATTTAACTGGACTTGAATGTAAGAAAGTATATATATCTATATGTATACATATCTGTATGTATAGAAGGGTCAAACCTTGCAAGACGATTTCATCAGCAAAAACAAGTTGATGTTGATAACCGATTTTAAAAAGGAGGTTTTTTATTTGATATTAATGTATGTATGTTTGTTTGTTTGTTTGCGATTTTCTCAAAAGGTACTGATCCGATTTTGAAAACTCTTTTAATGGCATGATTTGTGCAGTGGTTAAGCGACTAGTTTGGGGTACGTAGTATTCAAGATTTAAGCTATCGTAAATCAACATAGGTAAGGGTACAAGAAGTCCGCCATGGGATCTGGAGGCAACAGTCCTCGCACACATGTGGGAGTGGCGCGAGGAGGCGAAACGCTGGGACAAAACTCCGCTGCCGCGACAAATCGCGGCACGGCGGACAGAGCTCCCGTAGGGTCTCATGGCGCCATGGCGGGTTCGATTTTCGCAACCCAGCGCTGGGCACGCCACAATTGCGGCGGTAAGGTCCCCTCTTTCAGGAGTGGATAGAGAGGCGCCACGGCATCCTCACCCTCCGCTTGACGCAGGTTCTAACCAGGCATGGGTGTTTCAAGGGGTTCCTGTTCAGGTTAAAGCGGCAGGAAACGCCCGGGTGTTTCCATTGCGAGGATCGTCTGGAGGACACGGTGGAGCATACGGTGGAAGTGTGCCCTGCCTGGGCACCGCCGTGTCCTCGTGGAGGCGATCGGTGGCGGCGACCTCTCGCGTCCGGCCCTGGTGCGAGCCATGGTACGGATCGAAAGGGCATCTGAAGCCGTCACCTCCTTCTGCGAAGCAGTAATGCTCGCGAAGGAGGAGGCGGGGCGCGTGACGTAGTGGCAGTCTCTGCGCCCTCACGTCCCTAGCCGAGCCCGCTCCAAGAGCGGGAGACGTCATTTGACCAACATCAGACAATGGTGCCAATTCTGTTGTACACCGAACTAAACTATCTCTAATCTATCTCTAAAATGCCTTACTTTTGGCTATGAGAATTGTAACGCTATTCTGCAAGAAAAAATCTCTAAATTTAAAAATAATTTTGATACGACTAAAATCGAATTTAACAATCGCGACTCAACGTGGTATTTTTTTTTTTGCTTTTGGCTTCAACGTGGTACTTGTGTGCGCTACGCAATGAATTATTTGAGAGACACGAAGGCGCGCGCAAGGGCAGCCTGGACGTGTTTTATATGGAACTAGCATACCCGGCGAACTCCGTTTCGCCACCAGATGGCTTCGTTCTATGTAACATTTCGTTAGGTGATTAAAAGAAGAAGGTTTTTTTTTTTGTTTTATATTTGAAAAGGAAAATTTTTATTTCATTTCACAACAGTAATGAATTCATTTCGATTACAAAAATGAAGTGTTATTTAGTTGAACTTCTCTAAGTAAATGAAAGTGAATCCTGAAGTAAATACTGAATCGAAGCGTTATACGTGTCCGCAAATTATCCGTTTCATTGAAGTGCTCTTTGGTAAACCACATTTTTTGTTTTTTGGTCTGACGTTAACACAAACAAAGCGGATGGTTTCCCAACTCGTGAACACGCAACGTATAACTGCCCATGTGAAAAACAATGATTTTCTTAATTTATCCCGCAAACACTAAGCGATTGGCCTTGCGACTTGTTCATTGTCATTGCGAACGCAAGACGAACTGGAAATGGGAGAATCGTCAGACGTCCAATATTCTGAACATCACCATCTGAATGAATAGCATCACGCAAGTGTATATGTATAGTCCTCAGATCGTAGCTTTGCCTGATTGAATCGGATGAACGCTAAACGTTCGGTCTCGACTTTGACATACATGTCGACAGCGAATTGCTGGAATAGCCGACGGCACTTCAGAATGACATTCTCCTCATGTGTACGAATCATCATACGATACGCATAGTAATTCACTGCGCTTAGATTTTTATTCGTTGATACGCCTGAAAATGCAAAATTAAATGAAGTGTTAATAGAAACCGATAATAGCAATAATAGCAATAATTAGTGTGTGAATATTGTACCTGTAATTGAATCGACCATCTTCAACGTGATGTCGTATCCGTCTTGCCCTTGCCAATAAATGATTGGATATTGTACCGCATCGTACAAACGATGTGTCTCGTTTACACGATGCATGATATTGCTTCTTCGCTGAACGACAATGTCTCGCGATTTAGTTGGATCGCCAACAATAATTGCAGCAACATCATTAACGGTGGGTACATTGAATCTTCGCACATGTTCACCTGTTGGGGTACAATCCGCTCTTATGACAAATTTGTGCGTATCCGATGGCATTCGTTCCAATGCTGTTTTGAACATATTAACCACAGCATTATTAGCGTGAAAAAATGCTTGTAACTGTTCAATAATTCGTCTCTTTAACTGTTGTGTTCCCTGTATATTGCACCGCACATTCAGCTGATCCACCATCGACGAAATGAAATATATTTGCAGAAATTGATGCGGTTCATCTGGTGTTGGCACCATTGAACCATGCAAATGATATATTTGTCCTAGTATCTGTAATTGCAAACAATAATTTGTTGAAGAATACGGTGTAACTTCTGTATATGTAGTTGTTATATGTTGCAATTCATTGTGTTGGTGTGAGTGATTGGTTACGTGTGTTGTATATTTTACCTTGCAAGTCGGCATGAAGCCGCCTTCTCGAATGATATTAGCTCCAAAGGAAGTCATGCGAAAGCAATTATTGTATTCAAGGATGTGTTGAAGAAAATGGCTGGAATCGGGATCACTTCCAGCGAACAATGGTTTCAATGGCTGTGGTGGTGTAAATAATGGATCTAGTTTGACTTTTCCACTTGTGCAGCACAATCCAGCCGTTTCTCTTTTGAACTTTAACGCATTGCAATATCGGCATATAGTCGTCATTGGTCCAATATCTAAATTTTCATCATCACTGTAGTTCGCAGTGGGATCATATTGGAATGCCAAGCGATTGTATGATGCCAATGATCTTCGTGTGCTCACGCGTTGTCTCAATCGGGCATTTTCTCTTATTATATTTTGTCTTTCTTCGCTTAAGTTCTGTGAATACACTTGTTGCTGGCTTGCATGTCTTGTGCGGCGGCCGATGTTCGCACGTCGTCCTCTAGGCATTTTGGACTATGGACAGAGTGGTGAATTTAACCTCAAATGCACGATCCACATAATTTACACAGTTCAACTTACCACCTTAAAGACAAATGCCTGCTGTTGAAATTGAATAAAAATTTGCACTATACACGTGATTGATTTGATGGTTTCCAATTGAAATGTTAGGAAACGAATAACTTTTTTTTTTTACATTTTTTCACAATTTCACAGTGAACACAATACCGGTTTGTCACATGAAATTAACTGAGCAGAGAACAATGAGTAGCTGTCAAACAATGTATCACGCACCGGCGCCATCTACTTAAAATATTGGTTTGTAGTAGGTACATGCTATGTATCAGAGATGACGCTGTATGTGAAAAAAGATTTTCCCGCTTTTCTATTGATTTTTTTCCTGAATTTTCTTTTTTTTTCTGCTATAAACCTCACGGAGCCCGAGACCTTTCCAACGAATGCAAAACCGTGGAAATCGGTTCGTGCGTTCTGGAGTTATAGCGTCAGGAAGGAAAACCCGACTTATTTTTATATAGTAGATTTTTCACTTTTTGTTTGAAAAAAAAAATATATATTACCCACGTTTTGAGATGTAAATGTGCAGGGGTTTATTAAAGGGGGTCGAAAATTTCATTATTTTTGCGATAGGACACGCTATTTTCGAGATATAAGCAAAAGAAAAGAAAATCAAAAAATACAGTACTGTTTTTGCACGTGAAGGCAAGGCGTTGCGTTGGTGTGAATTTTAGGTCATGACCACTAGTTTTATTTCACACCTTTTTAATCACTATTAAAAATAGTCAGATTTAGTTAAAATAAATTATTATAGTCAACATTTTTAGTGAAAACCGGCAAACTCAGAATAGCAAAATTGTCATTTTCACTAAACTAATAACTCAGTGCGATCTTAGTGCTGTCAAACCAAAATATATTTAATTTGTGTCACTTTAGTCTATAAAGTCAGTACAGTATAAGTCAGTAAAAAAAATAGCAAAAGTAGTGTCAAAATAATTTTTAAATTTACATATTTTTTCTTGCAGAATAGCGTTACAATTCTCATAGCCAAAAGTAAGGAATTTTAGAGATAGTTTAGTTCGTTGTAAAACAGAATTGGTACCATTGTCATGGAGAGTACGCGGCAGCAAAACAGTGGCGATCACGATAGTCAATATGAATGAATTTTTAGTTTTTATTAAATCCTAGTGTTTTTTTTTTTAAACATGCTTAACACATTAAATTCTCCGGCAGACGGAAGACACAATAGACCTAAAACTCACGTACCCATCACAAGAGACCAATCTCGTTTCGTTTAACAGAGCGTAGATCCTATAACCACCTTCCAACTCCATCATCAGGTTGGCACACAGTCATCATAACATTGCGTTCTCACCAGATATACATAGATATGTATAGTTTTAGCGCTATCAGACTTCAGGAAATGATTAAAATCGATTTTATTTCAAACAGAGGAAGTTCTTGATGACAAGATGAAAATATTTACAAAATAACACTACACAGTTGTGTGATTTATATCTACTTTATTTGGTATCAATACCCTCTTTCTATTTGTATAAAATGTTTAAGTGATATTCTTAAAAAAGTATGGGTTCAGCTATCATGAAGTTACCAGTGGCATAATTTAACTTTATCTTCACATATAAGCATGGATAAATAAAAAGTAATTATAATTATGAATTAATAATACAGGCTTACTAATAATACCTATAATTACACCATTACATAAAACCTCACGAGCGCACAAACTTCGAAAATGGCATTTGAAAAACCCTATGTAATCTGGCAACTTTGGCAACATTCCGGCAATATTGCCCAATATTGCCGGCAATATTGGAAACTTTCCTGGTAACTTTCGGAAACATTCGGCAATTTTCATCCCTACTTACAATACAATAAGCAGTTCCGATGATTATTATAATAGAACTGTGATGTCAGGAAGTACTTGTGATATTTATAGCTTATTGCTTAGTATTGCCCACTCAGTATCTGTCCGTAATACATAAGTTACGATACAGGAAACTTTATTGAACAAGTTTATAATGGTGCATTGTAAACCTAAGATTCAATTAACGTTAGCCTAATCAAACAACTTTGGACCTTATGTCAGTGGGTTAAGCTTTAAATTATAGTGGTTAAGTTCTAGTCGAATAATGCCTCAAATATAATTTTAACATTATCATTATGTCCATTGCTTATTTGTGATACTCTCAAAGCTCGCTATAGTGTCAATGAACTTTACAAGGAAAAAACATATTCGTATCTTTTAATGGCAAGCGTATGGTTGTTCAGAAAGTAATAATTCATAACTTTTGTTTTATCCCATATTTCGTTTTTTTTTGCCATTCACTGCTTAAGGCAAACGCGCCATGGTAGTTTGCGAAATTTAACTTTTCTTGATTTTGTTTTCAATTTTAATGCTAGTGTTATGTTTATCAAAATATGTTTTTACTGAATTATAATCCGAAATTTTGAATTCCGCGGGCTACCTTGAGCAAGAGTGATTCTTAAATGTTTATTTCCATTTAATAGTTTTCTGATGAAATAAATTTAAACAAAATACTGTCCTTTTAAACTTCCTAATGTTTGTCACCATCTACCTAGACATTTCCCAACTATGTTGGGGTCGGCTTTCAGTCTAACTGAATGTAGCTAAATATCAGTATGTTACATGGAGCGACTGCCTATCTCACCATAACCCAGTTACTGGGTAATATGATACCCTCTTGGCAACACTGGTTGTCAGACTTTCGGGCCGTTTCAAACCGTAACGACTGCCAAAGATTATCGAATGGCAGCCGGGACCAACAGCTTAACTTCTCTTTCCGACTACTCCGAACACTCTTTCTACTTTTCTTTCCGAGGCACGTAGAAGTTTTGGTATGTAAATATGGGCACCCGATCAACCGCGGCAAGTGTAGTTTTTCTTATTCTTTTATATTGTAAGTTCTTTTTATTCTTTCTTTTAAACAAAGTATCATATCTATTGTTTCAGCAACTAAAGTTGCTGATCGTGGACGCGCGTTCGTACGCGTCAGCGGTGACGAACCGCGCGCGAGGCGGCGGCTGCGAGTGCCAGCAGTACTACCCAGCTGCCGACATCCAGTTCATGTGCCTGCCCAACATCCACCACGTGCGCAGGAGCTTCCAGCAGATGCGAGCGCTGGCGGCAGAGCCCAGCGACCAGACCAAGTGAGTACCAGGCCCTCTTTTTTATTCTTCTGGGTGGGGAAATTATCAAATGACGTCTCCCGCTCTAGGCGAAGAGTGTCAGACTTTAACTGACTAAAACCCATCCGTTTTCCTTCAGTTGCCTGTGCCAGGGCCACAGTGACTCTATCGAACAAATCTGCGACCCTAGCAGTAGTAACACTACTTCTGCTTGGTCACAAAAATTAGGAATAAACTCCTCCCACTGCGAAAACCAATATGTTAATGTCACGGTCTGATCATTTTCGATAACAGTATTTATTTAAAACTATAGGTAAGCACATGACGCCCACTTATTTACTTATCACAACATACTGGTAATGGGGAACCTCATAATCATAACAAATCCGTCACCAACTCAGAAGTTTACGCCTACCTACAAAATTATATGTACCTATCTATAACGTAATTTCTTAAAAAATACATATCTCTTAAGTATCGCTGCTCTCCAGTTCTAAAATCTGTCCATTTTAACCCTCGGATCGTTACCATGAATTAAAACAAAATTCATGTTTTCGACTTGGTACCTATTATGTACATCAATCAATATAGAAAGGATTTAACTCCGCCATGTTGTGACGTATTATACCTGTCAAACTAACGTCAGGCGATAGGTTATGAATGAAGTTAGTTACGGTCGAGGTCAAGGCCTGTATCCTGACGACCTAGTATAGCTATAGACTAGACATAATTTCTGCGTAGTATAATCGATAGTAGGATGTCAATGGATGTAGGTGGCCCATTTAAGGCGGGCCGGCCCCGTAATGCACTTAGATCACAAGTAGGATGGTTATCTAGTTAATAGTTCAGTTTAACTTTGCAATTCATTTCCTGAAGCGGTTTAATTACTTCCTGCTTTAAAACGTTACGCCTATATTCTGCATAGGAGTAAACTGGTGTATAAAGTACAGGCTCGATTGATTTGTATTACTTATATAATTCTTCTACTCGTGTGTATGTCACTGAATTCCTCCTAAACGGCCGCACCGATTTTGATGAAGTTTTTTGGGTATGTTTGAATGCGTCCTTGGATGGTTTAGATTCACAATGAGATCCCGTAGGTGGCGTAGGTAAACCCGTGAGCAGAAGATAGTTTAAAATAATACTTCTCGCATACAAATGTAGAAAGGCGGAATTAATGCCATTGGAATGGATGGTGATTTCGCTAGTTATCTTCAAATCCTTTCAGGGATCGAGCTTCTTGGTTATACCGCGCATAAAATCCAAACTACGGGTTCCTGACGCCCGACCTGGGAATCGAACCCTCGAGTCTCAAGCTCAACACGGTTGGGACTACTAGACTACATTGTGCCCGAATGAACTCATTGTTTGGAACCCCGCCTCGCAAAAACACATATACGTCTTCCGGAAACAGTGCGCCGACAAACGTGTTTACGAGACGCGTTTTTTTTTTACCCCCCCCCCCCCCCCCCCCCCCAGAAATATATTTATGACTGCACGTGATTTTTCAAGTAAATGAAAATAACTCTGCGAAAACGTGATTAAAATTTGTGTCTACAAGTATTAAAAATATTCATTATTTATAGCGGTGGATGACAACTTCCCACTATAAAACTTTGCTGAAGTGGTCGCATATGTTTCTGCTAACGTCGGGCAAAGTGTTATTAGATTTTCCTATTAATAATTTCTGAGTAACAGTGGGGCGGGCACTTAATATTGTTGCCGGCGTGTTCTGTGGTCTACAGCTATATACAGGCAGCCAAACTCTGGGGTGACTGCATCTAGGTTGCTATCGACACGCTAAGAAGAGTAATAATGTCAGTGGAATTCTTCCCGGCTGGTAGCAATTGGTTTTACATGGGATTTAAACATAACTGGCGTAATACCCATCTGCCGTACACCTAGGTTGGACACAAGCGTAATGTTATGTAAATCTAATCGTAGAATTAATCACGGCAGACAGTGCTGGTTTCTTCGAAAGAGTTTCCGCGTATAGGCAACTGAAGGAACACAGGTAGGTTTTTAGACAGTAAAAGTCTGACACACCCTCCTGCTCCGCCCAGAGCGGCTGACGTCATTTGCTGATTTCCCACGCACAAAAAAAAGACAGTGCTGGTTAACTGAATCAAATATTTTAATTACAACAAAAGTATGCTAAGATTTGTTAATGTTTATGTGACTATTTCTGTTGTCCCAGTTGGCATAGCAACTTGGAGCGCACACTATGGCTGCAGTACGTGTCGGGCGTAGTGCGCGCGTCGTGCGTAGTAGCGCGCGCAGTGGCCGCGGGCCGGCCCGTGCTCGTGCACTGCTCCGACGGCTGGGACAGGACGCCACAGATCGTGGCCGCAGCTCAACTCATACTGGATCCATATTACAGAACTTTAGAGGTGAGTTGTCTTTAGAGGTACTAGGGCTGCATAATTAGAAAGTACTTCACTGCTCAGATGGATGACCGCACGACGCAGATCGTCTTCGCCGCGCAATTCATACTGGAAATATATTTAGATCATTATAAGAGGTACCAGGGCTGCATAATTTGAAGATGTGAATTTAGAGCGGCGTCACAGGACATGTCTGTGTACATACTACTGTGGCGGGTGAAGGTGGAATGCCCAGAACGTTAATTAAGCCCTCAGTCAGAAAACACCCAAAAGAGAAAAGTAAGGCTGTCTCTGGAACCAAGGGATAATGATGTTAAAGTAGAAACCCTACTGTTGGTGTGACTTAGGATTGATGATATCAGTGAAATGAATATTGGCCCCCGTTATAGTTTCGGTAAAAATAAAATCGACCAACTGCTACCAGGGCAGCAGACTAGTGCTGGAGGTTACTTCGAGTCGCCCAGTAACATTTCATTATCTTTCTCAGGGCTTCCGTATATTAATCGAACGTGAATGGCTGGACTTCGGGCACAAGTTCGCGGACCGATGCGGGCATCAGTTCGGGCCAGAAGACCCTAACGAGCGGTCACCCATCTTCCTTCAATGGCTTGATGTCGTCCACCAGATGATGCTGCAGTTTCCTTGCAGCTTCGAGTTTAATGAGGCTTACTTGGTAAGTGGGAATCGAAATCATCATCATCCTGCCCTCATCCTAGATGATTTTTGTGGTCAGCTCAGTAAGTCTTTTGACGTGACAACGTCTTATAAATTGGTTTGCCGGGTGACACTTCAAGAAACTGCGTTACGCTCCGCTCACGTTATGCGCTCACAATGAGAGCGAGTGAGAGGCACGCGTCCCTTCCACTCGGGCATGGTTAGCCCGCCTAAGAGCGAGAGAGACAGACACTATACGAATGAATATTCACATTAAAATTATTTTACCACTCAAAGTCGACTTTCGCCCGTATACCGACTTTACAGGCAACCAATTTTTATTTTTTCGTAAATAGTCTCAGCGTTCTTATAAAAAAGTGATTCCATCAGCCCTTTCCAAACATCCTCATCAGCTAAAACTTCTTTATTCTTCAACTTTTAGCCATTTGTTACTCCAAAAATGTTTTTCAACCACGCTCCACCAGCTCATCATTTACCGGAAACAGAGATAACTTTTTGTGTCAAAGCTAATGCTCCATTGGATGAATGGAGCATTAGCTTAGCTTTAGCTTATAACATCATATGTCTCATAGCGGCTTGAGAAAAATATGTCATCCTCATTTTCGGCTTCTCAGAATAATCATTGTAGTATAGATATTACGCTCTTGAACAAAGAAACAAACAGATACGGAGGAACCAACTCACCAGGGCACCATGAAATCGCACCAATTACTAAAGCTCTGTCCCTATCCCTAGATGGTGAGAATGTTATAAGACCGTGTAACATGTACGCAGATAAAGCTGGGCACGCACGTGCACTCATGCATGTTTGGCACGTTCCTGTGCAACACGGGCCGTGAGCGTGGTGAGGCCCGCGTCGGTGACGTCACGCCGCACGTCTGGCATCTACTGCGGGCCCCGGCCTACAGGAACCATCTGTACTCACCGCATCATCTCGAACAGGTAAGTTATTGAAGAAAAGATGAAGATTCTATCACAAACAGTCAGTTACTGTAGGTCCCTCCCTCTCAAGTTGGAGCTTAACCCCCAGACAGGCATATTGTTTATTGGAGTTTACTCCTTAAGAATCGGTTTCATATATAAGGCAGCATAATGGTATGTACGAGTACATGCAACTTACTCACCCCACTTACAGTGCAAAGTTGCAGTTTATCTAATCCATTATGAACATAAAAAATGATAATTTTAGTAGCAATAAAGCCTTTATACCAATCAGTTGTCCACTCATTTAACATAACTTTCAATACATAACATTTTCACTGTTGGGAGTTACGGCCCCAACATTCGGTCCTTCGAGCCGAATGAAAATAAAACTTTCTCCGTTACGTTACGTTATGCGTTATGTTATGTTTACTACTCTATATATTTTGTAATTGTTCGGGATATATAGATTCTCATTACAAAAAAAGACACACTAATAAAAGTTTAGCCTTCTGTCTGCGATATGTCTTTACCAGCCGATCGCCATGTTCGTGACGGAACGCATGTTACGTTCCATTCCGAACATGGACGTGGCAATTCCAAACTGAGAGAGAAAGTTGGCACCTATTAACCGGCACACAATCATTTGTTTATATTTCGTGACGATTTGTGATTTTATTTTTTGTGACTTTATTTTGCATCACACGACATCTACAATAAGCTTCCCTATGAGTTAAAGCTTAGTTTTGAAATGGTGTTTCCAGCGTCATGTTTTTTTGCAAATCCTCCAAGGGCCAATTATACTTAACAATATAAATGCAAAAGTAACTCTGTCTGTTACTCTTTAACGACTAAACCACTGAACCGATTTTGATGAAATTTAGTTCGGGGTAAGTTTGAACCCCAAGAAAGGACATAGGCTACTTTTGATTCCGCGACTTCGTGTGCATCCGCGATAAACAGTTACGTGGACGAAGTCGCGGGAAAAAGCAGCATAGCAGCAGCTAGCTTGCATTGTTTTTATTTGTATGTATGTTAGTCTGTAAGGTATTTATGGTATGGGTCTTTGTAGCCCGAAATAATTTGTTTTTATTTTTTTTGATTTTGATAAAACTTTACATTCCATATTAATCTACCAGCAGGCGATCTGGCCGGAGTATTCAGTGCGTACGATGTGCGTGTGGAGCGGAATGTTCTGCGCACAGAGTCCGCGCGACGAGCCGCGCTCCGATCATAAGCCGGACCTGCCCGCACAGTTGCACGGCACACAGACTCATAACGGTAAGAGAAGTTCATACAGCCTTTCAAATTCTGAAAGCCTAGTCTATTTATATAAAACTCAAATGCGGTTAGTCCCGCATAAATTTGAAAATGGCTCGACCGACTGTGATGAAACTTTGGTAAGTTGTTGTGCGCTGGAGATGGATCCTAACCAAAAAAAAAATTTAAGAGGCCTTGCATCGGTTCTTGGGCATTAGCTAGAAAATTAAAAGATTAAGTATAAAAAATGAAATTGATTTCAATAAATATTTAAGTTACAGCATGAATTAAAATTGCCTACCATATTTAATCTAATATTATAAAGAGAAAAGACTTGATTTATTGTATGTATGTTTGTAATGGATAAACTCGAAAACAACTTAACCGATTTTAAAAATTCCGTCAACTATAGAAAGCTACATTATCACCAAGGAACATAGGCTAATTTTATCCTGAAAAATATACAGTTTCTGCGAGTCATACGGATGAAGTCGCGGGCGAAGTGCTAGTAAACTATGAAGGCCACGTCACTTTTCTGAAATATCGACATACAATGGTAAAGTTTTCTAAAGCCAATATGAAAAACAAAGAGAGTTATTCTTCTTCTAAATGACCAAAAACAAGTGAAGTGGATTGAATCTAATTTGTTCTTGTTGACAAAATAGTCCTGCCTTTTCTATTAACTGTAAAAAATAATATTGTTCAATTTGTTTTCAGGTCTGATGACGAAGACGAGATCATGTGATAACCTGCTGAGTGAGGGAGAAAAGCGAACGGCACAGAGGAGATGTAGCGACCCTAATCTGGCGCCTGACGTTATGTGAGTTAACTGTCTCATTTCCAAAGGTTTTTTAATCTTATTTTTCGTTGCAAACTACGTCATTTAACTTTCACAACTGTGGTGTAGTATCAATAAATAATAATATATTCTCTAAATTTTATAATATATTCACAACTATACGCGTTAGTGTTGTCTTAAGATTGGTGTCTTCTCTTTTTGATTACCAAATATTATGTCTAGCCTGGTATATGGCTATGGGTATTTGGCTATTTTGTGGTGTCTGTGTGTACTAGTGCTTATTTATTCTTTTTGTATTGCAGGAAACTATCAATGGTGGTGAACAGCGAATGTGAGAACCGTCGTGAATGTCGCGCCGCACTCACTGACAGTTGTGTTGACGAACTGCCCGTACTACCACTCGCCAGCGAAAACTGTCACGACACGGTCAGTATCAGGGTACCATATAGATGTAGGAGATGGCGAGTTCGGGAACACCTATAGAATAAATTCCAAAGGCTTCCAAAACTAACCTTACCTTCTTTCTCTCAGGTCGACGGCCTCCACCCAGACCACTTCGAGAACACCACACGCCTTCCCCGAGACCTTGCAAGCGGTTCTTCGTCTCTAGAACGAGAATTGGGCGGCGAACTCACCGATAAACTCATACCCGACCAGGTCATCGACCACTCTGACGACCTGACCGCGTCAGACGACAGCCAGCTAAACGGCCCCGTGGCCGATAATGTGGCTGACGTCGTCACCAGCGTGGCCTCCCCTGACGTGGACACGCCTGAAGAACCACCTGTATTCGTCTGTGATACTTATACTGATGTTATTGGGATGGCTGAGGTGAGAATACTTCTATTGTTTTATGTTTACCTGGTACTTAAAATCGAAGTATGACTAAATAAGTTCAGCAAATGAATAGTCGGGTTTTCAGAAAACTGGAAATGTCGTTAACTTAAAAAAATTAAAACGTTTGTTCAAAACATCACCTTAGCAATCGGGTAGTAAAATATGTTCTTAATTCCCCTTTTCAACCCCCAGGCCGCAAGAGAATCAGCCCGCACCCGCAATATCAGCATAACCTGGCGTTCCATATCAGAGTCAAGCAACCAATCGTCCACCGGCTTCGAGATCAACGAAGGTCGAACAGAACCGCCGGCTTCCAGAAATACCTCCCACGACTCCTCACCCCTCGACAACCACACCACAGAAGATAGGACCAACCACAATGTGGTCACAGATAACAACCATACGAGAGAGAATGGTGTGACGACAAATGGAACTATGAACGGGATCGATGATGTAGCTACTAAGTTTCTTGAAGTCGATCTGAATGGTGAGAGAATTTCTCCATTGGACTCTTATAATATACTCTTTGTTGGACTGTCCTCCTGGTAGCAGCAAAGAAATTTGCTCAAATGTTAATAAAAAAACAAGTACGCTTTAGATCACACGACTGAAGTAAAACTTATTTAGCTTTCTTAGATATACGAAACGTAACTGGCTATAAGAGATAGAGAGAAAGAAAATGTGTGCTCGCACCTGTCTCTTGCCCCTACAGTAATTTACGTAACATAACACTATTGTTCTTTCTATCTTCACTAACTTTTATCTCCCTCTCAACTTCCGTTCGCCTCGCCCGATCACACTTTTCGTAACGCTCTCGTCACGCCTTTACCAGCTTACTCGCCGAGTGAAGCGTGCGTAAAGAAGTTTTACTTCAAAAAGTATTTTAAGCCCGTTAAAAATGAAAATAAATGTATATAAATTATTTTCTTCTTTGTGTCAGGAGGAGCAACATCAAGCAGTATAAGTTCAGAAAGCGAAGGCGAGGCACACACACAGCCGAGACGGACAGCTCACACTCACACTCGCACGCGTGTCGCGAGCCAACTCACATTGTGTCCTACATCACCACGACGTATTGCCTGCTGCCACTGTTCTAGGAGAGCTAGCACTACAAGTGAGTTTCTTTGTGTTTATGACTGCCTGGTACACCAGTGAGGCAAAATTACATGCGTGTCGCGAACCAATTCCAACAATAATCTCAACGTAACGATGATGATAATGACCTCGTCGTATGGCCTGGAACTAATATTGCAGGAGTGTAGTGCCTCATTGTGATTTATGTCAGCCTGGTTCTTGAGTCCCATTTCTTTTCGTGGGTGTCGTGGAAGGCGACGAAGGGACTTAATAGTAAATGGGCAGCAGTGTTCTCATGCATCTTACCACTATACAACGATCGCCAACCCGCCAGCCTGCCCCCCCCCCCCCTTTGGGGGAGGGCTTATGTCCTATCTGTGACTTACGATATACGAGCAGTTGCTAATACAAATTAGTTAAAACTGTACCATAGGGATCATAGAGTTAAGTTTTTATGTCCTTTTTACCCATTTTGTTCCACGTTAAACCATAAATGGTTTTATCCTTGAATGTTGGTGGGCTGGTCGACTCTTCACGAGAACAGAGGGCTAGCCGATTTATTGGCGAAAGAATCACGTGGCAATGCTGATTGCTGCTTTTATGATGCTTTCTGATTCTTTATTTTATATCTACCTACATATACACACGCCTACTTAACAAGCTATACAAAAACAGGATTAGCTGACCTCGCTTTGTATACGCTTTTCGTACAATTACAAGGCAACTTATATTGGAAAAGTTTTTGCGTACATATTTGTTTTTTTAAGATTTAGCTTATAAATTATGTAAATATTGTAAGATATTACAACGAAAAATATAAAGCCCAGTGTGTATTCCAGGTGGTATCGAAACCTCAGGCGAGTCAGGCGGCAGTTCGGAAGTGTGTTGGTGCGGCGTTTGCGGCGGCGCGCTGGGTGGCGCGCGCGTGCGCTGCGTGTGCGGCGCCGCCGCGCCCGCGTCCAGCGCGCCCGCGGCGCCGCGCGCCGACCCGCTGGACGGCCTGCCGCCCGCGCTCGACCCGCTGCAGGCGCGTCTGCACCAGATCATACTCTATCAAAAGGTGAGTGTACCGCTTTGTGTTTTATGCGAGCCTGGTACTTTCGGCTCAGGTAGATTGCGGTTCGTTGCATTAATAACATGGGCGTCGTTATAAATTATTTTATCCATTCATTGCACACATACTAAGATAAGTAGTAATTAAGATTTATAATATTTCAATTTTATTTAGTTTAGTTCGAGTTAGAAACGATTTTTCGCTTGTTTTCGAGAATAACGACATAATTCAAAATTCTGTCAAATTGAATACTGTAAGTATGCCAAACGATCATAAATCTCATATTTTACAACTTAGAGATGCAACGCCGATTTCGAATCAACGTTCGTTAGTTCACCGTTTCGAAATCGTTCGTTGCATCTCTGTTCGCCTTTTCAATTTGACAGAATTTCGAACTATGTCGTTATTCTCGAAGACCAGCGATTTGTATACCTACTTATCTTTGTATGTGTGCATATTTCATTTAATTTTATGGTTGTATTGTTTTCTTGGAAGGGCTTGTGGCTAAGTTACAACAGCCGCACGGGTCGATCGTTCAGGTTAAGCTACGCTTGCCGCGGTTGGTCCGTGGATGGGTGACCATCTTTACATACAAGACCCCTCATGCCTCGGAAAGCCCGTTAAGCTGTTGGTTCCGGCTGTCAGTCGTAGATCTTAGACAGTCGTTACGGGCCGTCAGAAGCCCGAAAGTCTGACAACTAGTCTTACCAAGGGGTAACGCATTACACAGTAGTGGGTTGTGGAGGTCAGATAGGCAGTCGCTCCATGTAAAATATGGTATTCGGCTGTATCCGGTTAGACTGGAAGCCGACCCCAACATAGTTGAGAAAAGGCTCGGCAGATGATGAACTATTAATATCCACCCCACGCTCGACCCGCTGCAAGCGCGCCTACACCAGATCACTCTACCAAAAAGCGAGCGCACCGCTTTGTCTTTTCTGCTAGCCTGGTACTTTCGGCTCTTGACTGCAGGTAGAATGCAGTTCGTTACAATTAATTACGACGACAATGTAATCATTTGATGACAATGTAATTTTATTATTTTATCCATTAATATCCCCCCGCACTCGATCCGCTGCAGCGCGTCTCTTTGTATTTTATGCTAGCCTGGCACTTTCGGCTCTAGACTGCAAGTAGAATGCAGTTTGCATTTGATTACATAATGCAGTTTGTTGCATTCGATTACATTGCCGTCATAATTAATTATTTTATCCGTGAACACTCACAGCGTAGGCTTCATACACTTAATCATTTCACATTTATTACATCACTATCAGTAGGTATCGCTTTCATTTTGACAGTTTCGCAACATTCATGGCGTTATTTACGTTGCTAAGCAAACAATTTTTTCGAACATATGAAAGAAAGGCTGTCAAATAAGCTACCCCCATGTTAGGCGATTTCCTACCGAGTTACAACCACCATAGGTACATTGAAGGCATAAAGCGTTTTCTAACTGACACTCCTTTTTGCTAAGCTCCTACCAAGTTAAGACAACCGAGTACCTCGAAGTTATAAAGCGTTTTATGGGTAACACATACTCATTTTAGGTGAGCTCAGCAATTAGCGCGAACGTAGCTGCGGGCAGAAGCTAGTAATAATATAATTCAATCATGATTTGAAAGACACGTGGTGCCATCTATTATCATAAAATAGTTATTGTTATTTTCTTCGGGAACAGTACTTTTTTGCGGGGTGAAAGATTATGTGCAGAACCTGACAATCTATATGCAAAATTTCAGGATGATCGGGTTCAGTGGTTTAGGCGTGAAAAGGTAACAAACAAACAAACATACTTAATATTAGTTAGGATACGCTTATAAAATACCGGATGACGGTTAAGACATACATCCTATGTAAGAAAAAAGACAAAACCGACACCAATAAATGTGAGTTATGGGAGGATAATTATGATTAACGTGTATAAAATAAATGTGCAGAAGTTTCAATCTAATTTTGTTTACTACAGAAAGTAGTCGAGGAGCTGAGCGGTCAGTTGCGCGAGGCACGCGAGGCTCTGCGCCTGTCGTCCCCGCCCGCGCCCGCCCCGCCCTCCGCCCCGCACGCCGCCACGCCCACGCAAGTACGGCCACCTACCAACCACGACCAACCTACACACACACCGCTACATGACCCTCTCACGACCTATGCTACTCTGGTACTTTTGAACACCCATTTAAAACTTGGTCATTCGTTACACAAGTAGACTCCAGCTAGTACCTTGATTGTGTAAAAAGATAGACTAAGTTCAGAAATTGATGATATCACACTCTCTTTTAGTGACTCTTCCACCTTCTCCCTCTCTTCCTACCAACATATTTTTGCTTGTTTTGTTTTCCGAAGCTTTGCTGAAAACCTCTCTAACTTCATAATTTCCTGGTACAGAAAACAAGTAGCGGTAGTGGGTCGGTGCGAGGCAGCGGCAGTAGCAGTGGCAGTGCGTCCGAAGTAGAGGTAGGCGAGGAAGCGCGCGGTGTTGTATGGCTACCTGATAGTGCCGCGCCGCGCTGCCAGTACTGCAGGAACCACTTCTGGCTGGCCAGGCGTAGGCATCACTGCAGGTACAGGACTGCATAACTCCCGAAGATTATACTTGGACTTTTAATCGTATTCAGTAACTTGACAGTTCTAAGAAAAATAATGATACTATACTAAAACTAATAGTGTTGGGGTAGTGAACTATTTCGCGTAAAGAACGAATGATAAAAAGGGTTTAATTTTAAATAAAACTTTAAAAAATAGGATGTAAAATATGATTAATTCTTCTAATAGAATTAAAACTAAATATAAAAATCACGTCATTTTACTTTTTTCGACTTTAGTCATGCTATTTCCTCTGGCAACCATTAACGATGTAAATATCGATGTAGTATATATCGTGTTTTAAGACAAGTTATTAAATTTAAAATAAAAAAATTGCATGTGAGTACAGACGCCAGCGCATCAAGCTACTACAATCTGTCAAAATTTAATAGATTTTCAACTTTATCGCTAAAGTATTAGGTTCAAGGTTGATTGGCAGAATTTGTCACTTTCGAATAGCTTGATGTTCTAGCGTCTGTACTTACATGCAAACTTTTTTATTATTTCAAGTTCCTTAAATTTCACTCATTCTTTCACCTATCTTTTTTTGTCAAAATCTGGTAACCCTTCAACTGTCAAGTTACTGATTACGATTAAAAGGTCCAGGTACAGTTGACAGTTTCCGCCTAAGCTCGTAGAACAAGAGTGGAGTGGTAGTTGAAGAGACGTTGTGTTGTGCAGACGGTGCGGCGGGATCTTCTGCGGCTCGTGCTCGGAGATGAGCTCGTGGGGCGACTGCGGCGCCATGCGCGTGTGCCGCCGCTGCCGCGCGCTGCGGTGACGTCACGCGCACGCACACACACTACTGTTTAGACCGACCCCCGCTTCCCTACCGCCCGATCTTACTAGATTAGCGTTCCTATAAAACTACGAAAACAATAGCAAACTATATAGTTACGTCTAAACAGTTTTACGTTTAAAAACTAGTCATGCCGCTTCGATATCTAGCTTGTGGAAAGTTTTCAAAACGCTATTTATCTACGATTTATGTATGAGAATTCATAAATGATTGTCATCTTTATTTTCATTAATATCACCATGACATTATTGTTTCATTATTTTTGTTCAAATGTTAAATGTGCTAACGACATTGACCGACCGTACCGAACTGTTTGATACTGCAACGTGACGTGTAACAGGATGTGCGAACATTGGAGAGGATCTAGTCTTTCGTGCTTTGTGGTGTGGCGTCGGATGTTGGATGGCTGGTCGCGGTAATGTAGTTAGGAAATGGTATAGTGAATTGTTACGCGAAGGCTGACTTTCTACGATTAATATTTAAACTTTTTTCTACGACTGTTTTTTTCGGTCTCTATAAATAAATTCACTAAATGTATTTTTTTTTCTTTTCGATTTCTTTTTCGTTTTCGTTTGTTAGTCGAGAGCGCGACGGTTGTAACTGGCCCCAACTGGTGTGAATACAGACACGTAGGTATCACTTTGTATAAACTTGTTTATTTCTTTTTATTTTGTATTATAGTGTTTCATTTGTTCTATTATTATTTTTGTACAGTAAGGTTTTGTTTCACACTTGGTCAGACACTGGGAAGTCTCCGGTCAGATGACTGCTCGCCGTCATCTGACCGAGAGGCCGATAACCTTATATAAGACTTAATTTGTATATTCGACATTTTTCCATTAATTTCAAATGTATAAAATACATTTCTTTGTACTATTAAATATTCGACTGAATTTGCTTATGGATAAGAATAGATGTCTATATTGGACATATTGATTTATAAAATCCATACTAAGCTTTATAATTACGTTGATACATTTATATTGTGTACTAAATTTTCACACCGTAATAATTTCGTAGAGTAGAGCGTCAGAGTTCTGTATTTTATTTGTGATATTGTGATGATAATTTTGTATAATGATTAAGAGTTTAATAACATGTTGATAGAAGTTAAATTTTACTGGTGATTATTTTAACCCTCGCGGTGCGTTGATTTAGCTGTTGTCGAATACACGAGGAGCAAATGTCCAAGTGGTGTCAACTATAGTATTTACCTGCTTCGAGTGAGAAAAGTGCCTAGCGCGGCCCGGCTTCCGTACAGCGACGTGTGTCACACACAGACAGCTCGATAATAGATAATATATGAATAGAAAAATGATTCTACTACCATAGTTGTTATTTTCTTAATACATTTTTTTATACATGATATAATAATGTTAAACCCGCACCGTCGCTGAGGGCCGCGCGACAGCGTATCCGCTTCGTATATAATAAATATAAATGATTTTGTAATTTATTCGTAAACTGAGGGGATTGTTGTTAACTGCATATATTTTATATTGTAAACGAAAAGCTCGGAGTAAAGTGAAAGTATTGTCGAAGTGCAAACTTGTTTGTGACCAATGAATATTGACACGATGTGAAATAAAGCATATTTAGTTTTATGAATTATATCTTTCATTTTTCCTAATATCGTACGCCCCGATTTGAAACATTTAGATAAAGTAATCCAATGTATTGATGAGGATCAGCGATGATTTTAGTTAAATATGTAGAATTACATACCTAAACCAATTATTTCAGTGAAAGAATTATTAAAATTGGACCAAAAATGACGAAGTTAGAGCGGTTTTAATTTTGCATTTTCAAAAACGCTTGCCAATACGCACAATTCATTGATGACGTCATCTTCCACGTTCGCGTCCGCGGTACCGCCGCGCACGTTCTTTCTGCCTTTAGTTACGTGACTCGCAGTACATTTAAACGAATAATGTCTTCTTAAAATATTGTATCGTGCCACGATGCGAAAATACAAGTGTTGCTACACCGGACAAATTGTTATTTTGTGTCCCAAAAGACCCAAAAAATAGATAAAAGTGGTGTACTTTCATGAGGAGCGACGCCCCATGTACCCTTAACTAAAAGTACTTTATACTGCATTTCAATTTAAAATTTGTCCGGATAGATATTGGTGCCGATTCTGTTGTCACAAAATTCTGTAAACTAAAAATCACTAAAATTTGGCTTATTCCTGTCAAACGACGATTTACTATTCTGAAATAGACTAAAGTGACACAACTATATTTTAGTTTTGACAGCACTAAGATTGCACTGAGTTATTAGTTTAGTGAAAATGACAATTTTGCTATTCTGAGTTTGCCGATTTTCACCAAAAATGTTGACTATAATAATTTATTTTAACTAAACCTGACTATTTTTAATCGCAATTAAAAGGGTGTGGAATAAAACTAGTGGTCATGAACTAAAATTCACACCAACGAACGCCTCGCCTTCACGTGCAAAAACAATACTGTATTTTTGTTTTCCTTTTCTTTTGCTTATATCTCGAAAATGGCGTTTCCTATCGCAAAAATAATGAAATTTTCGACCTCCTTTACAACTCCCTCACATAAAAATCTCAACATGTGGGTAATATTTTATTTTTATTTTCGAAGGAATTAAAAGTGAAAAATTCCATATAAAACACGTCCATAGCGCGCGCCTTCGTCTCTCAAAAAATTCATTGCGTAGCACACCCAAGTAAAAGCTGAAGAGCAGCGCTGCCAATCGCGGGGAAAATCCCCGATTTGCGGGGAATTGAGGGTTAGCGCGGGGAGAGCGCGGGGAATGACCAAAATCGGGGAATTTCGGGGAATCCACACCAAATTTTTCGGAGGGTTAAAACTATTGTATGTCGGGTAATACTTACAACTAAAAATCACGTTCGGACTTGGCAGATACAGCTCGACATATTACTAACATAATTTTGAATGGCAACACCACTCAAATGCCTGCTCAACTGTCATTTGAACACGATTTTATATTTCTGAATGCATCCATTTCTACATCATTATTTCATTGTTTATGGTTGTCACCTTTGCCTGTCCCAAAGAGGGACGAAAAGAACCAAAAAAAAATGTTTATGGTTGTCAATTTTGGTGCGAAAGTGAAAAATGGAAAAGTGGTTAAAAAGTGCAGCTACTGTTAAAAAACAGGTAAGTTGTATGTTCGTTCAGCATTAAAATATGATAGGTATGTATACTTAAGCTTATTTATCTAATTCAGTGTTATCAATCTACTTATCTAATTTATGTAGGTACTCCCGCAAAATTCGTTAAAGAATTTTCAACAACAAACATATTATTAAAACAAATGAGGGTATGTATATCCTGCCGGGGTCGCGTGATTGTTCGAAAGAGATACCGTGACCCTGGCACATGGGCAACTGATGGAACACGGGTGGGTTTTAGTCAGTAAAAGTCTGACACGCCCTCCCACTCCGCCCAGAGCGGGAGAAGTCATTTGATGATTTCCCATCCTGAAAAAAAAAAAAAAAAAAAAGGGTATGTATATAATCAATTGCTGTTTATCAGAAATGCTGTATAGATTTAGAGCTACTAATTTTACCTTTTTACGATTGAGTAAATATATACTTGTATTGTCTTAGGTATTTCCTTAACAAACAGTGTTATAAAATAAAATTACCATTTTATAGATTTATTAATTTTTATTATACCCACATTATTGCTTAATTGACATTGTTTGATATTGAATATTCTTTATTGAATTTGGCGGGAGTATAGATTCTCTTAGTAAAGTAGGTACCTATTAGCTAACGGGGTGCTCCTCCCGGGCCGGTTACGTACATTTACCTATATTAAAAATATGAAATATACTTAAGTATAAAAAATATGGTTTCCTTGAGAGCCACCCTTATTCCGCAGGAAATAAGAGTGGTTTTCGTCAAAAAACAGTCACGCTCGATGTACCTACTACCTACTATTTTCATATTTTTTTTATTATTATTAGGCACAAGCAATCATTCGACATGCTACTAATAAAGGCACCTCTCCTGATTCTGACACACATCAACATCAAAAGAACAGCCGTCTACTAGTAGAGCAGTTCAAAAACCTCCGTCGAAGACACAGCTCGAAGGATCAGACACTGAACATGAGCCGCCAGTCAAAAAAAAGAAAGAAAAACCAAATACTGATATAGCAAGTAGTGACAGAACTGAAGAGATAACAGAAGTGGAATTAGAGTCTGAGGAGGAGACACCTGCAAAAAAAAAACAGTTGGCTAAAAAGGACAAATTTAATTATAAGTGGCTTCTGGAACCGGAATTCAAGTATTGGCTTAAAAAAAGTCATATTGTTAAAAATGAAAGTGAGCTTGCAATCTGTTCAGCCTGCAACTCTAACTTACGTCCACACAGAAGTGATTTGATTCGACATATGAAGTCAGAATGCCATAAATCTTGTATGAAGCAGGTTGCAATGTCAAGTAAAGTCACGGATTTTATGCAGACATCCACTAATAATAAAGTTAAAAGAGCAGAACTTAAATTGACGAGTCTCTTGGCAACTAATAATCTACCATTTACGCTGATGGATACCCTAGGATCTCTTTGTGCTGATATATTTCCGGACTCCGAAATTGCAAAAAGTTTAAGTATTCACAGAACAAAATCCACGACGATCATGAAAAATGTTCTAGGAAACGCATTTGCGAACGAAACTGTAGATTTAATTAAAGAACCTGGGCACTTCTTTTCTTTGGTTATGGATGAAACAACGGATCATAGTTCAAAAAAACAATGCGCTTTTACAGTTATTGTATTCAATAACGACACAAAAAAGGTTTCAACTCACTTTTTTGATATGGTGGAAGTTTCTTCAAGTACAGCTACAGCCCTATTTGACTGCCTTCTGGAGTTGTTGAATGCAAAAGGTGTACCTCTTGATAATTTGATTGGGTTTTCATCAGACACTACAAATGTTATGGTAGGGAAACACAACTCAGTGTTTGCAAAATTAAAACAGGCTTTGCCTCATATCGCCTGCATAAAATGTTCGTGTCATATGATCAATTTATCCGCTTCAAAAGCGTGTTTAAAACTTCCGAGATCCGTTGAAGATCTCTTACGTAATATAGGATCACATTTCAGCAGGAGTTCCCACAGACAGCAAAAGTTCAAAGAGTTCCAAGAGTTTTTCCAGGTTCAATTTCATAAAATGTTAACACTTTCTCAAACCCGTTGGCTGTCAATGAAAGCATGTGTAGACAGAGTTTTGGAGCAATATGAACCCTTGAAAGCGTACTTGAGGTTGAGCACGTTCGAAGACCCATCAAGAACTACTGAGGAGATGCTTAAAACCATGGATAATAAATTCACAATTGTATATCTTGAGTTCATGTCTTACATTTTAGAGATATTAACAACATTTAATGTAATGTTTCAGTCTGAAGCACCTTTATTACACAAATTAAAGCCCGAAGTTGAAAGGATGCTAAAATCTATTTGCTCCAATTACTTGCAAATTTCATATGTGCGCTCACAAAGCAGTAATATTTTTTTGACTAATTTCCAAGATTCCAGTAATTTCTTGCCTTTGCGAAAAATATACCTTGGTATGACAGCCAATGAAAGTACTACCAATTTACTCAAAGATCGAACTATTTCCAATACTGATATGGAAACATTTTATAAATCATGTTTAGCCTTTTATATAGAACTAGCGGTAGACATTGTAAGAAGATTTGACTTCAGCGATCCTTTGTTTAAATTAATTTCTGTTGTCGAGCCATCTGAAGCCCAGGCTTTCAAGATTAAATCATTAAGTGGAGTTTTCATCCGTTTCCCCATTTTAAAGAATTATGTTGATTTACAAAGTGTTGACAACGAATGGCGAGAACATGCGCTGCTGGAATTTAATAGCTTAGGGTTAGAATCCCTGCCAACCGAAGAGTACTGGCCTAAGGTTTTTAACCTAAAGAATGCGGCTGGTATGCCTTTGTTTAAAAATTTAGAAAAAGCAATAGGTCTCCTGCTGATATTACCCTTTTCAAACGCGTCTGTAGAGAGGGTTTTCAGCAACCTCAACAATATTAAAACACAACACCGTGGGAGTCTCAATAATGACACCATTGCTGCTTTAATGCACACTAAACAAGGTATAGCAAAAGCGGGGAATCTGTTAAAATTCGAACCTAATCGAAGTATGATTAATGCAAAAACGTGGCAAAAATAAAATAATTAAGATTTAAAAAATATTTAAGTAATATCTTTTTTTTTTACTAAAACGTAAATAAACACGTGGCCCTTACTTTGTATTGATGTAGTCTATAGATTTAAGTGTTAATTTTGTTATTATATATATTTATTTAAAAAAAATTGTAGTATATTAAACAAATTTTGTATAAAACAGTGTTTTTATTCCAAAAAAATAATTTCGGGGAATTTGCGGGGAATGATTAAAAAGAAGCGGGGAATTTCGGGGAATTGACAACACTGACGCGGGGAATCGAGAAATTTTTATTGGCAGCACTGCTGAAGAGTTAAGTACGTTTAGTGTTGGATAGCCCATTTATCGAGGAAGGCTATAGACTATATATTATATAAGGTCACGCTAAGACCCTTAGGAGCCGAGCACAAAGAAAAACGTCACGCATACAAAGACCTCGCACGGGCAGGCGATTCGATGCGACGGGATGGGTTGGGGGAGCAGGAAATTTTACGCGGACGAAGTCGCGGGCAGAAGCTAGTAAGAAATAATATTTAAAATAGGTAGAGAGGTGCCTACACATTGTAGAAACACGAAAACGGTACTTACCTGCCAAATCAAAACATTCTAAAACGTAGTAGGTACCTACCTGTGCACTGGAATAAATTGTTTTTTTTTTTACTTTTCAACCATAAACAAATCAATCTTCGTGAGATTGTCCGACTGGGCCTTGGGTAAACCCGACTTCCATGTTTCCTATCTACCAATATCTATAAAACATTAATAAACAAGAAACAACGATTAAACTCCGCAAATAATAACAAAGCTGAAGGCGGGTGGCGGGTGATTGTAGCTCGTGACGTCATCATATGATCCGCGCGGCCGGCGTGCGTTTTAAAACTCCGTTTCTGAAAACTTTAATATCTCCGAAATTTCTCGATGGATTTGAGTGATTCAAAAAGAAATTAATTCAGATATTTATATTGTATTCGATGTAGTATTCAAAATTGCTATATCCGTTTGTCGAATTGATCCTCATTGGCGCTCTGAAATCCTCTTGGATGTCCTCCGTGGGGTTTAAAAGCAGCCCGGTGTTCCGTCCAACACCTACGTCGGGGACCGCGGGACCTAATGCGTCTTCCGCGATCCCCACCAACTGGTGCTGGCTCGTCTTTGCGGGCCTTCTCAAGTTAGTGGGGGAGTGAGGTGTTAAACTCCCCCCCGTACATCAAAGAGAGGCGCGCGTGGAACGCTACGCGCCACCATCTCGGGTCCTAAGGAATAGGAGGCGACGGATGTAGAGCCTCAGACCCTAAACCAAGTAGAACAATCAAACAAGAGTTTTATAGGAAAGTCATTTATTCTCAGCATCCATTAACATCAATCTCAGTAGCGCTTACAACTAATCAACATTGACAATAAATAAATGCAGTAATCGGCTAATCTACCATAAAATAGGTACGTAGAGGGGTCCAAGTCTTTTGGCGCCTGAATGAGATTGTGGCCCCTTTGCTTTGTGGTTTTTAACATTTGTGAAATGGGGAAGGCAACTGTAAAAATGGCGCTGTCGTAGCTATTACCTAACACAAGCTAATAATACAAAGCGTAAAATGGTTTTATTTTTACGGAAATGCCGCATTGTGTTCCTAAATACTCCGAAGTTGGAGTCCACCATTTCTCGAAAACTCGAAAATTAGAAGATTGTGATTTAAAGCTACAAATTTTTTGAACACAAAATGGAATGAATGACCGAAATGTCAAATTTATTGTAGGCCGTAGGGCCCTAGCTATCATAACGCCATCTACAGTTAGCTTTTCCCGACTTTACCCCAAGGAACTTATACCCGACCCCTGGAATGTGCATTGTCAATTTGACACCATTATAAAAATAAACCATAAATATATGACACTAAGTTCTATTACAGACAATCACTTGGTCAAAGAGAAATTCGGTCCGAGAGAGAAAGCGTTTCGAGAGCCCTGTGTCCCTTTCTTGAAGTAGGGTGCCCATAATAAACGAAATTATAAGATTATTTACAGGTAATTTCCAAAATAGTGACGCATTTGCCCAATAAAAAGTGTCATGTTTGGGACACTTTTTATTGGGCAATTTTCTTAAAAACGACGTCTGTTAGATTTTTACGACAATTAATACTAAACAAAATGGTTATTTGCCCAGCGTGCCAGATATTCTAGGTTATACAATAATACTCGATAGCAGAGTTTATGCGTTGCGTTGCGTTTATGTTTACTGCGTTTTATTTTAATCCATCTTTAAAGCGTAACTATTATTTTTTTTTAAAATCAAATTATTGGTTAATATATTATATCCTGTTATATTAGTATCTACCTACATCATATTGCTTGGTCGCCCTAATGAAAGGGACAGAGGGCTCTCGCGAAGCTATCTCGCTCGGACCGCGTATTGGCAGGCTGTGCGCATTCCAGGTTGGATTTAAGTTCCTTGCTTTACCCATTGCCACAAATATTGTACTGACAGAACAAGATGGCGTTCCATCTGATTTGTCAATTATTTATCATTCTGATTTTGGTCACACGCCAAAAGAATCTTGTAGCGTTGTAAGTATCATCATGACTTTTCGCCTAAACTTATACAATTAAAATGTTTAAATAACGAATGATTAGGAATGGCGTTTTGCAGACACATGTCAGCATTGCCGAATGTAAATAATACTTTAATAATACTGTATAACAATATAAAATTGCTGATATGGAATAACAGAGATATTGCTTTCATGGTTTGTAATATTTTTTTACATACAATTAACATTTATCAGATCTTTGATTATTATTGATAAACCATATATTTATATATATATATATATTGATACCATGCATTTCAGTGGGTAAAAACTGGAATAAAAGATTAGATTTTTGATTTCATAAGTAAAAAAACAAATGAGAAAGTTTTTTTTTAATTTAAAACGATAGTGCCACTCAAAATGCACGATACATCAAACAGGATTGTTAGTTATCTATGAATAAAAATATAGCTAATTAAATAAAGGTTCATAAAACAGATTTAAAAAAAATATTAATATATAATAATTTATTCATTTCTTTCTAATTGCAATTTCTAACAACAATTTCAAAAACAAGATAAGCAAGATAGAGGTCGTTTTTAGTAAGTACTAGGACCTAATAAACTTATGCAGTGCATATTTTAACCAAGTGCATTATATTAGGCTTCTTTTGAACTTTGAATGTGAATTTCGTTGAATTACTTTTGCTTTTAAAATAGCTAGGAATGTGCCTGTGCGGCTTTCGTGTGTCTTATGCAATCCTAGTAGTAATTTTATAATAACAACATAAGTACAATGTTAACTTGACTAAAGATTGACTAGTAAGTAAACTACTCTTATTAATATTTACTAATAAAAAAATAAGTTAGGCCTTAAATTAGGAACAATTAAGTATCTAGATAGAGCTAATAAAGTTTTCCTATAGATTACAGACTTATAATATTAATAAATAAATATTAATAAATAATTTCTTTGGTATTGTTGAACTGGCTGGAATACTGTTCAAAGTTTAGCAAAGCAAAACTATCAAAGAGGTATCCTTATAGATCTATGTGAAACCCGTTTAACAAAGTGATTTCATAAAACACACAATATAATTATTGTAAAGCCGATAGAATATGAAGCTTGTCAGGCTAGAAACACTCAATCATGGGAATTGGTATGAGAAAAATATTTGTATACCCGCCTAAGACAAAAATATCTCATGGAATTGGTTGAAGTTTTAACTTGAACTTTTAGGAACATGCCATGATAATTGGCATGGAAATATGTATACAATAAGCACAGGCTTGACCTACTGGATAATCTTGCACTAGTATTTCAACGGACTGTTTGGCGCCAAGAAAGAAATTCCAACGGTATGTTTACTGTCACGCTGGGATGCACTTTTATTGTATGCTCAATTCTCGGCTCAACACCTAGAGTTGAAAATCCAGTGCCCGTGGGTAGGTCGACTTAGGGTCAAGTATTTAGAAGACATTAAGATCATCAAATTATTCAATAAAGGGGTAAGACGAAACAAGTTCACACCGACTGAATGCAATATAACAATGACCGATAGCAAACATACTTTAAATATCGATGCAGCACATAGTGATTATCTCGATATTTTTTATCGATACATTCATGTCCCTATCCTGTATTTCTGCTACTCAAGAATATTACAACAAGACGTGAGATAGTCAGCAACATCAAGGCGTTGCTGGCCTTTCTCGAGGAGCTGGAGTGGATCGAATAACCGATTTCCCACCCGTACGCAAAATACGCGCTCAGACGTGGAGTTGCGGACACCAGCCCGTTCTATCTATTACCTATATTGCAACAAATCAATGGAATGATTCAGTTAAAAACCGATTCTTAATGTAAAATTCAGTATTGTTTGTCGATATCAACAATATCGATACATTGCAGAAATTCGGACATCGCTATAATCACAGTGTATTGACGCACATGCTATGCAGACTGAATTATCATATAGACCATTTTTCACATCAATAACTTGATATAAATACATCCAATCACATCACAACACATTAAGAATACATATACATTTGTACATTTTGTTAAACCTACCTTGGCTCGATTCTTATTAATTACTAAGTACACAATTAATTAGAAAAGCTTTATAATTAAAGTTTGAGCCGTTTCATTTGAGGATTTTATCGATCCAATTAGGGAAAGGGACAACACAACAAAATTATTTTACCTTTTCTTTCCACTTCATCTACATAAATCTGATCTATATTATAAAAATACTGATATTATGATCTTAGTCTAACACAAAATTGATAGAATACAGAAGATTTACTTAAATATTACCCGATAAAACATATAAGCTCTTGAATAGAAGAAAAATGTTGCCACAAATTGTGAGAAAGGGTCGCCAGTACAAAAAAAAGGTTCTTACTAGATTTTAGGCGCTTAAAAACTATTCATTTTAACTTTTGTTAAGGCCGTTATTTCAAAAAGCTAAAACCGCTTTTAAAATTATAATTATTTATAGGTATGTTTAGTCAGGAATCGCAGTACATAGCACTAATAAATCCTCTGTACCTATTTACTACGTGTTACATAACAACTTTCTTAGTCTACCGTCTGCGGCTCATGGTGTCTCTTCTTATAGTCCATGACCATACCAAGCACTCTGTTCCTCACCTGATCCAGCGCTTTGTACATATCTGCTGTAAATGGCTCGAAGTCTTGGTGCTTTTTCTTCCGTCTGTAGATGCCTTCTTTGTTTGCCATCGCGCAGTTCATGTCAGCCTGGTAGTCAGAATAAATAATTATGAGTTTATACATCAACCTGTTGAAAATAATATGATAAAATCTGTGTAGATTTTGGAATAAAGATTATTAACCCTTTGAACGCCAAGCGCAGGTCATAGGAAGTTTGCTCTCCACGCCGAGTCATTTATTTACTATTAAATACCTACAAATGCTAGTGATGGGGTATTCACAAATATCGATAAACCTTTATCACTGCTACTACAATCGATTCTCCATTTAAAAGTGTTAAATTTATCAAATAAATGTTACAATAGTAGCATTAATTAACTTACATACATGAAATAATCAAATTAACCAACTATTTTCACAATTAAAACTTCACTGAAAGAAGTTTTTATCGAACAAAGCGCATCCCTAAAATGAGATTGACGTCAATACGTGTCGCTTGAAAGCGTCAATGGCGTATGGCTTCAAAGAAAATACGGATATTTCAGGGATGTGGTAATGGTTAAACACATAATAATAATAATATATAAAATATAATAAACACGTTTATAGCAAACTGTTGGATTACGGATCTGTTATAATACGGAAAGTTACGGAAATTCATTTTCGCCACGGCAACTCCTGATCGTATTTATGATCTGATAGACCTAAGATCTTTCTTCAGGCCTTATTTTTTCTCATTCAAATGCAACCAAACTAGCAAAATATTCGTTTCTAATATCCGAAGGCCACAGATAAATCTTGGAGGTTGGAGTGCATCGACATTCACTTCTATTTCGAATTCGGATGTTCGTCTGTAATTGACGAAACATTCTTCACACTGAGTTGTCTTTTCAGCAGTTTTCTTTCTTTTTTTCGGCAAGTTGGATAGTAAACTTATATATTCTCATCATTGTTAGCCATATTTGACCAACATGAATTGAACCTCTGAATAAAAAATGTTTGAAAATCGTCAGACGAAGACTTTTGGCACTATTTAAATTCTATTAACTCCACAAAACGAAATACTAAAACGTATCACGGAGTGATCCGATCCTCTATAAACCATAGACATTTTTTTTTTTTTTTGGTTCTTTTCGTCCCTCTTTGGGACAGGCAAAGGGAGCTGAGCCCATACAGCCAAGTCTGATTTAGTTTTCTTTTTCTTCCAATTCTTCTTTTTTTTTCTTTCTTGTCTTTCTATAATATAATCAAGGCCGAAACCATGTCTTCTTTATTCAATGTCTTCAATATCCAATAGTCAGGCCGAAACCAAGTCTTATTTTTATCAATGTCTTCAATAACCAATAGTTAGGCGTAAGCCAAGTTAAACCATAGACACAAAAAATACTCTAGTGTAGTAGAATAATAGAAATTACAATCGATCGATTTGTTTCGTCCTGAAACAAAATCGATCGATTTTATTTTTCCGACTTTTATCCCAAAGCAATGAGTTGGGCATAGTAATGATAACAAATAAATAATTTTAAAAAATTGGTACATAATCCTGTTTATTTTCCATAACAATTTTGAATTTGTATTACACAAACAATTAGATTGAAAAAATTGAAGAAAGTTAAATTACCCCATCACTAGTGTCGCTTCAAAGCGACAATGGCGTCTGGTGAACGTATATTTAGAGGTCTTTTCTTCGCCGAAAACAATTTCAAATTTGGAATGAATACTAAAAGATCAAGCTTAACTTTAGTACAATTTTATTTAAGTGACTTACGGAGAAGACTACAAAATTTAAAAAACATAATTCTTTTACCTATTTTCTATAATATTAGATTAAAAAGTAGCACATCTATTTGTCGCCTAAACTCGTCGTTGGCGTTCTAGCGGCGGATTACGTTTGTCGCTTGTAAGCGTCGTTGGCGTTCAAAGGGTTAAAAGTAATTTCAGTAGTTGCTAAGTTACTTTTATGAAATGACACTGTATGTGTTACCCCGGGGTATCGTCATATCCAGTAACTGAGTCGTGGAGGACAGATAGACAGTCGCTCCATGTATATATAATAGTGGTATTCAACTACATGCGGATTGACTGGAAGCCGACCCCAAGATGGGAAAAGGCTAGGCAGATAGATGATGATAATATTTGGATAGAGAAGCAAACCTAAGGAGTGTTCCTATTCATAAAATGTACCCAGTATTGTTTTATGTGCAGAAATGAATCCTTTAAGTGTTTCGTAGTAAATAAATTACTAAACTAACCTCAGTAACGTTATAATTCAAAAAGTCCAATATTCCTTGCATGGCGTGCCTGGTGTCGCGTACCAGGACCTCATAGAACACAATATGTAGCGGGCCGCGGAACCTTTTCAGCCATAATTCATGCAGGGTCTCCCAAGCCGTCAATTGAGTCGACACGTATGTTGCCCAATCTGAAATGAGGATAAAGATTATTTTACTACTACAAAAATGTTATATCCTTCTAAATGTTTATCTTTACATAGTATAAAACAAAGTCGCATTTCCTGTTTGTACGCTAGATTGTACGCTAGATCTTTTAAACTACGCTACTCATTTTAATGCGGTTTCCACTAAAAGACAGAGAGATTCAAGATGAAGGTTTATATGTATAAAACGCGGGCGAAGCCGCTGGCAAAAGCTAGTAAATTATAACATTACTAGGCGATCAAGTCATTTGGTTTTTTTTCAGTTGTATTGTGATATCATTTGAAAATAATTGACGGATTTAAGCCATTTATCTACTAACAAGGAGAGTACCAAACTTGGGAATCACAGATTCCGTTGATTTTTATAAATGTTGTAGAGTAGTCTCCCCTCAATAACTAGGTAAAATGGTAAGACGCACTTCACCTTCATTTTCGAGAAAAATAAATTAAAGTTCAACTCCACTCGCCTCTTTTTTTTCCAAATTTATTTATTTATTTATATAAATAACACAGCCCCACAAAAAAAATGTACTTGATATTAAACCAGATAGTCTTTACGTATTTTGAGCTGCCGAAACCGAATCTAGACACAGAATTAACCCTACACCCTCCAGTTTTTCTCCAGGAGCAAAAAAACTCTTGAATTTTGCAGTATCTATCAGCCCCACAAAAAAAATGTACTTGTTATTAAACCACATGGTCTTTACGTATTTTGAGCTGCTGAATCCGAATCTGGACACAGAATTAACCCTACACCCTCCAGTTTTTCTCCAGGAGCAAAAAAAAATCTTGGATTTTGCAGTAATGATAATATTAAAAAGGAAATTTGAATAATCATAGTAACTTTACGTTTACATTACCTTATAACATATAATATGATACAAAAAGCCCTAAAAAGGACAAGAAGTCTGATAAAATACCTGAAAAAAAAATCTTTTCTTTTTAATATTACCATTACGGTAGAGTTTAAGCGTTTTCTGCTGCAGGAGAAAAACTTGAGGGTGTAGGGTTAATTCTGTGTCCAGATTCGGATTCGGCAGCTCAAAATACGTAAAGACCATGTGGTTTACTAACAAGTACAATTTTTTTTTGTTTTGTTTTTGTGGGTCTGATCATTACTGCAGAATTCAAGAATTTTTTTGCTCCTGGAGAAAAACTGGAGGGTGTAGGGTTAATTCTGTGTCCAGGGCCTGCAGTCTCGACATAGATAGCGACCATTTTAACAAACGAAAACGTTACAAAGTTCCGAAGATCGGAATGGAACGATATTTGGTAGTCTCGACACTCAAAGTTATCAATGTCGTTGGTCTGTCGCAACTGAGCTCTGTTGATGTTTACGAGTCGTTTTTGCAGCCATTTTTGTTTTCTTAAACTAGTTTTTTAGGTGTTTGAAAGTAATTATAAACAAAAATTATGAGGAATGGGGGTTCTCAAAAGTGTGTCTGAGTGTCTGTAGGTACTGATGAGGCTTTTAAGTCTACCTATTTATGGGTTCCGGACAATCTACGTGCAAACGAGCTTTGCCAACAAACACCGCATTAGAAGGAGCCTTATATCTTTTGAAGGGATCGAATCGTACGATCGCTGTTTATAAATAAATAAAAAACAACCACGAATCATGTTTCAAATCAAATTAATTAAATCTCCATGTATCATCATCATCTCACACAATGATCTCCTAATTACACACATTCTTATAATCTAGATGCTGCTTACATATGTTACATTCCCATTCATTTGACATTACTAATGCATTCTGTAGTTCATTACAACAGTCAAACTGTACGAAAACTGAATAAATAAAAAGTATCCATCACTTCGTATATAAATAACATACAACGGCAAATCATGTTTTCAACTTTATTAAATCTTCATTAATTATCAACAGTTCATCACACAATCATCTGATTACACACATTATTTTAATCTAAACACTTTACATGGCACATGTTGCATTCATAACCACATAACATTTCCACACTTTAATAAAGTAGCTTGACAATAATAATTTAACTAAAAATATCCAAAAAACTGAAATTATTTTATTAATACACTGTTATTTTATAATTTAAGCATTGCAATCTTAAGTCTAAGCTCCTTACTTACTTACAAAAGAGCAACATATGCACTACATTATGCGCAGACTATAAAGTAGTTAATACATAACAATAAAAATCTGGCGACAATATGGGTGGCTTTTCATGTTTTGGTACTTCTTTGTCTCCCTAGAAGTAGCCATACTTGTAGCTAACCAACAATATTATCTACCTCAAATGTAACCCATGTAGTTAACGTTGGATCTCAAACTAATTGTGAATAAACATCGGTGCCCAAGAAACATTTTCTTTGTTTGTTTTGCACCTGTTGTTCTAAACTTCTAAATAAAATACTTAAGAAAACTGAAAGACATACTATTAAAAACAACAGCTAAAATAATTAGACAGAACTTGTTAGTATTTTGTACAAGATTTCTTAACCGACAAGAATTATTAAAATTTTGTTTTTGTAATTTAAATGTACTAAATTTGCTTACTTAAATAGGTAGAAAGTACATAGATTCCTCACAACTGTAACAACTGATTGCAATTTGTACATTCTTTGCAATAAAATATATCTATTGTATTGAAAGATACATAAATAACACATAACCGCAAATCATGTTTTCAACTTTATTAAATGTCCATTAGCAGAATCATCTAAGTTTACACACTCTATTTAGATACTGTTTACATGAGGCATGGTGCACATCTATTGAAAAATCTTTATCAATTGTTTACACTTTCACTATTCACTTAGTTCAAACTGTTTTCTTCCATGTTGTGCCCTCCTTACAGCAGACAATGACTCAGGTACCACAAATGATGCATCTCCAAACATAATTCAAGCTGTGGACCCGTAGTTTCACGCTGCCTTAGCCCTCCGACAGCCTTGATATGGCTATGAGACGGCAAATCTCACGCAAATGAAAATCCTTTGGACTTGTTCTTATCTGTACATTTACAAATTAACAGTAGAGGTGTTAACCGAGCTCTTAAGTAAACATTAACCATTTCTTCGAATAAAACAACCACACGAATCTCTGCAGTGTCCCAAGTGTCTGTACACAGCTATAATATGATTAAATAAGAAACTATATGAAGTGAAGTCGCCGCTTGACTCAAAATGGGTTAGCCGAGTAATAATATGTGATAATATGCTGTAACCTTGGCTATCTATGAAAATATGTGTAAACTACACTTGAGAAAAAAATCAATGAAAACAAATAGACATGACTTCACAAGTTTGGCATTAGTTTTATAGTGTTGCAAGGATGCAGATTGTAATGACCTTAGATTTATAACAAGTTATTTTAATCCTGTAAAACAGTTATTGCTACTTATTAGATTCCATAAAAAAACGAGTATTTGCAAGATATAATTTCCAATTTCACTGCACAATTTTCTAGAAAAATATTATTCTTTATTAATAAATGTTCTTCAATTTTCCCTGAATTCAAGGCGAAATTCTTACGGCCGCCACTATGTCATCGAAAATTTGGATCACTAGATAATACCGAAAACACTCGCTTGCCGTACCGATGCATACGACAAAAGCAAGTCTCTACATCGGAGATACCGCGCAACATCGTACAAAACGATGCCGAGACACTACCGAAGACTACTATTTATAGTTCGACTTCAATTATTAGCGGTTAAGTACAAATCCTTGAATTCTGGAAAAAAATGGAGACCACTGATTGGTAAAAAAATATTTTTTTTTACTACAAATTGTATAGTGACTTTTTAAACCCTATCTTGGAAACTGTTTATTAAAGAAATTTAGAAGGACTGATAAACATTTAAAAAATCTCGGGCCATCATGTTTGTTACGGGTAAAATCCGAAACTACTGAACAGATTCATAACAAACTTCTAATTATTTATAATTTGGTCCAACTTAAAAGATAGGATAGTTTTTATCTCAATTATTACTGTTCTTTATATTTGGAAAAAACATCTTTATTATACGAAAATAGTTTGTATTTATTGTTTAGTTCTAGGAATTCCTAAAAGATGGTGGTGTAAGTAATTTTCACGACATAACCGTACTATTTCAATAATTCGTGTTTTTTTTTTTATTAATTTCATAAATTTGTGCCAGGATCAACAGGATAGATAAAAAGAACTTTTGTAGCTAGATGAACTAAACCGGCCGGACGTAAAGAATAACATCATCCTATTTCTTTCCGTGGGTGTCGTAAAAGGCGACTATGGGACTTGCTAGAAAGTGACCACAGCGTTCTCTATGAATCTTACCACCATACTGCGATAGCCAACCCGCCTGCCAAGCATGGTGATAATGACAACACCTCCTGTACATGCACAGAACCTAGCACTGGACAACTTTCGGCAGAAATGATGATGGTGAATAGTTTAAAAACATGATTAGACTTAATCAAGGTAATGATATCCTTCGATATTAACACTGTGTTGGCGCCACCGTTTCGGGCGACCAAACTTAGCGCCAATATCAGGAGTCAAGCGACGCACTGTGGGGCGCAGTGCTGCCCTAGAACTGTAATTTGAAACCATTGTAAACACCAATTATTTTTAAAAGAGTAACCGTGGAGTTTCTTGCCGGTTCTTCTTCATAGAAATCAACAATTTGGAAACATGCACCTAGCTTCTGACGTTTCATAAGTGCCCATGTAGGTTTATGTAAATTAAAAATATTTTGATTTGATTATAAACTAAGATGAGATAAATAAAATGTTAATTCAAAAAGAGTATGTCTGTGTGTGCTTAATTTCAACATTCCGATACTTTACCTACTTATCACTTTGAATTTTTGCGGTTTTTGTTTTCCATGAAATGATTTTAAGTCAATGAATTTGATTGTATCAAAAGAATGAGTGAAAAATTTGTAGAATCTATTATTACTACCGGGTCAGCTAGCAATTTATTAAAAATATAATCTGCCTCCTTACAACATTGTAAAAAAAGAAAGAAAGAAAAAATGTTTATTCTGCACAAACAAAACGCACATTACAAGATAAAAATGTAACAAAAGCAACGTAGCCAAAAGCCCCGTATTTATGTCAATAAAAAAAATGACAGTTAAACAACATAAATAATGCCAAAGTTGTCAAGTGTCAGATCATTATGGAAAATGTCTTTTTTGTTGATATAGCAAATTATGTGGTATTTAACATGATAATTTTTCATTAATAGCCAAGGTTACAGCATATTATTACTCAGCTAACTCATTTTGAGTCATGCGCCGACTCCACTTCATGTAGTTTCTTATTAAATCATATTATAGCTGCGTACAGACACTTGGGATACTGCAGAGATTCGTGACGTTGTTGTATTCGAAGAAATGGTTAATGTTTACTTAAGAGCTCGGTTAACACCTCTACTGTAAATCTGTAAATGTACAGATATGAACAAATCCAAAGGATTTTCATTTGCGTGAGATTTGCCGTCTCATAGCCATATCAAGGCTGTCGGAGGGCTAAGGCAGCGTGAAACTACGGGTCCACAGCTTGAATTATGCTTGGAGATGCATCATTTGTAGTACCTAAGTCATTGTCTGCTGTAAAGTCTGTAAACAATTGATAAAGATTTTTCAATAGGTGTGCACCATGCCATGAGACACTTTCTTATAATTTAGATACTGTTTACATGAGTAAACAGTATCTAAATTATAAGAAAGTGTAAACTTAGATGATTCTGCTAATGGGCATTTAATAAAGTTGAAAACATGATATGCGGTTATGTGTTATTTATGTATCTTTCAATAGAATAGATATATTTTATTGCAAAGAATGTACAACTTGCAATCAGTTGTAACAGTTGTGAGGAATCTATGTACTTTCTACCTATTTAAGTAAGCAAATTTAGTACATTTAAATTACAAAAACAAAATTTTAATAATTCTTGTCGGTTAAGAAATCTTGTACAAAATACTAACAAGTTCTGTCTAATTATTTTAGCTGTTGTTTTTAATAGTATGTCTTTCAGTTTTCTTAGGTATTTTATTTAGAAGTTTAGAACAACAGGTGCAAAACAAACAAAGAAAATGTTTCTTGGGCACCGATGTTTATTCACAATTAGTTTGAGATCCAACGTTAACTACATGGGTTACATTTGAGGTAGATAATATTGTTGGTTAGCTACAAGTATGGCTACTTCTAGGGAGACAAAGAAGTACCAAAACATGAAAAGCCACCCATATTGTCGCCAGATTTTTATTGTTATGTATTAACTACTTTATAGTCTGCGCATAATGTAGTGCATATGTTGCTCTTTTGTAAGTAAGTAAGGAGCTTAGACTTAAGATTGCAATGCTTAAATTATAAAATAACAGTGTATTAATAAAATCATTTCAGTTTTTTGGATATTTTTAGTTAAATTATTATTGTCAAGCTACTTTATTAAAGTGTGGAAATGTTATGTGGTTATGAATGCAACATGTGCCATGTAAAGTGTATAAAAGAATGTGTGTTATTATATTATTGTGTTTGATGAAGTCGAACAACTCTATTAAGTTTCAACAGGAAACTTAATGTGTGTGACGAATTGTTGAAACTTAATTGAATAGAGAGAGCATAACAGTTGATAATTAGTGGAGATTTAATAAAATTGGAAACATGATTTGCTGTTGTATGTTTTTTGTATACAAAGTGATAAATACTTTTTATTAATTCAGTTTTCCTGCGGTTTGACTACTGTAATTTATGTCATGTCTCTCACGGCTATCCTTTAGTAATAGTGCATGATAACAGTTTTTGGATATGTATGTATATTTAAATTATTTTTGTCAAGCTACTTTATTAAAGTGTGGTAATGTTATGCTGATAGGAATGCAATATGTGCCATGTAAAGTGTTTAGATTAAAATAATGTGTGTAGTTAGATGATTGTGTGTGATGAACTGTTGAAACTTAATAGAGATTTAATAAAGTTGAAAACATTATTTTCCGTTGTGTTTTATTTATATCATCATCAATCATTAAATATTATATGTGTAGATTAATAACGTCGAGCTATTTTATTAAACTGCAGAATGCGGTGGAAATGTCCTGTGGATAAGAATGCAACGTCTCGTAGAAATTCTAGCTTAAACGAACCTGTCTAATTAGGAGATGATTGTCTGTGATGATACTTAATGGAGATTTAATAAAGTTGGAAACATGATTTGCGGTTGTGTGTTATTTATTAAATATAAAAACGACGATCGGCTCCCTTCAAAAAGATACTAAATGTATTTGGCTCCCTCTAATACGATGGTTGTTGGCGACGCTCGTTCGTAACTAGTTTTGCCGGAACCCATAAAAAGATGGCCTTAAAGCCTCATTAGTACAGTCACACCTTCGAGTACGCCATTTTTGTTAATAAACACTTGCAAACACCAAAACATATAGTTTGCGTTGCTAACGAATCACTTTGCGGGCTTTCAAAAATGGACGCAACACATACTCGTAAACATTAACAAAATACGGTAAAGTTCATCGAAATGTCGATGTCAATCAATAACTTTGAGTGTCGAGACTACCAAATATCGTACCATTGCTACTAAACCGAACTATGAATGCGTTTTGCGCTAACTGTCATCGTTTTTTTCAAGTATAATGTATGACTTTGGTCCGTATCTCAGATGTCGAGACTTCCATTTTGTCGCTGGCATCGTTACGGCAAGCGAATTTTTTCGGTTTTATTTAACGATCGGTAGTTTGCGATAGTGTCGCTTTCTATGTCGAGACTGCAGGCCCTGATTCGGATTCGGCAGCTCAAAATTCGTAAAGACCATGTGGTTTAATATCAAGTACATTTTTTTTATGTGGGGTTGTGTAATTTGTTATTTTAATCAATAAATAATTCAAATGCTGAAGTTATTTAATATTACATTTATTATATATCTGATGTGTATATTTTTTGTCAATTTCAATGGATTTTTATTTTATTGTAAACAATAATAATATAATATTAAACATTTTAATTCTAAAATACTCGTTATTATAATTGGGAATTTTTAACGTAAATAAATTTTGTTAGGTATATAAATTTTCAGTTATTATACGCTCCTGCTGTGCAAGACCCCTCTCCCCCTAATTTTACCTGCTCCAACATCTACTACCTGGGGAAAGGGACGTACGTGTAAGAATACGATTGGCCAAAATTTGGCCTTGTCATGCGGCTGCTTTTAACTGCAGTCATTCGACTACGAGTTTTCATTAGTGTAACACGTAAAAATTGTTTAGTAGTTCACTCGACACATTTTTTTCCAAATAAATGAATAACATTTATTTTTATTAATTTATTGAGTCGAGTGGACATGAACTTTAAACTTCACTTTCATTTTTCTCGAAAATGAAGGTGAAGTGCGTCTTACCATTTTACCTAGTTATTGAGGGGAGACTACTCTACAACATATATAAAAATCAACGGAATCTGTGATTCCCAAGTTTGGTACTCTCCTTGTAAGATAAATACGGAACTATGGGCAGATGGGCCGTATTGCACGCAATTCTCTAAAAGCAGGCGCAGATTGGGGCGGTCCCCGCGGTCACGCCCTATCTATGGCATTATAAGAATCCTCCTTTATCACCTTCGTTCATTTTCTGCGGCTCAACATACACTAAAGGGTATGTTTTAAGTGTTGAGCGGGCCGCATTGCACGTTGCGTTGCGGTCTGTTGCGGGTGTACTGTGTAGTGTGAGCTTGGCTTAAGAAACTGCCGGCTGAAGGTTCTTGTCAATCTCGCAATGTCTGCTTCGAGTAAGATTGGTACGCAAAATACGCACTGAGACGTGGAGTTGCAGACACCAGCCCGTTCTAACTATTCGTGTAACATGCCGTTTTGCGTGGTTTGATGTAAAAATAGAAAACCATGCTTTTTAACGTATTTTTTTATTGATATCAGGCACCCCACGCTTTTTCCCCATTATTTTCTACTTTCTAGTTTGGTTTTCTAGTTTTTTAAACTATTATTTATTTTCTATTTTTTAGGGTGTTTCGAATTTTGAGACGCATGTCAGCGTATTTTGTGACGTATGTCAGCGTAGTTTTCGAAGACAGTTTTTTTGCTGTCCTGGTAACCCTGGCAAGGTTAATGGCACAAATTTACTAAACTACTGCATTGTAATCGGTCTTTAACAGGTGTGCAAATTTTGAATGAAATCTGGTCGTTTAAAGTGGGTCAAAATCGCGCTATAAGGAGTCGGTTACAAACAAACAAACATTCAAATGAAGCTAATATAAAGCGTGTAAAAACACCGCTCTACGTGTTATCGAGTTTCATGAGAACGCTAAAAAGCTTCATAAAACAGTTTTTAAACAATCATGTTAAAAAGAGCTCTTTTGGCCGTCACTCAATCAGGTCTGAGCAGTGAGACGAGTCAAATATGGTTTAAATTAAAGCTTCGCTTAGAATACGAAATAAATTTGTTTGATTAAATCATTTTTATTACACTGATATTATGTAAACTTATTTATACTATCTTCAATTTTATTGCATAATTTCATTACGCCTTTTTCATAAAATCTTAAACATTACCTGATTTCTTATGTTCAGGAGATTTCTTTTGAAATGCTGATTTTGGCGCCGTTCCTATGTGTCCTCTGTGAAGTCTATGAAAATCAGCCTGAAAGCATTTAAAAAATATTTGATTATCATTTTAATTAACTTCCTTTTCAGCATTATATTTTTTAATTAAACAGTTTTGAATATAATAAATAAAATGAGTGACCAACTATTATGACATCAATTAATATTGCGCAAAGTAAAAAATATGCAAAGACAGTCACAATAAATACTGTCCACTTTAAACAAATTAAACGGAAGCAAAACAATAATAATTACCATTACCAAGAACCTCTTCTGTGGCCCTGTCGCCCTGGTAGGTCTGGTAAGAGCACATGAAGCAATGTGTGAGTGAGTGAGTGTGAGTGCAAATAATACTGTTAAAAACAAGGCCATTCAATCAAATAGCCGCAAATACAAACTGAAAATGAACACAATACATAAAAAGCTTTAATCATTTATTAATGAGGCAGATAAAAATAAAATTAACAGAAATTATGTAAATTACTATGTTATATAAGGTGTATCTATTCATACACGAAATATTTTAAGGGGTACACCTGTAGGTGGTAAAGAAGCTATAGAAGCAAAAAGAAAATTTTTATCTAAGCGTTTTTGAATTTTCGTAATTATTATAATTTTAAAACTACTTGAGACGTTTTGCATAAAACCTTTACTCAAAATTCTATGAATGGCCCGCCTGACGCTGCGAGAGCGATGACCGGACGGCACGAGCATGGCCGCGGTGTCTCGGGCCGTAAAAAATAAGAAGGAGCCAGTATTTCTTATGTGCGTCAAATAATTCATAAATATTAAATTAAAAAAAAAACCCTCAGAAAAAATTTTTTTTTCGTTGCTAAAGCTTTACCACCTACAGGTGTACCTCTTAAAATATTTCGTGTATGAATAGATACACCTTATATAGTTTTGACTAGTGATGTGCCGGATCGATAGAAATGTATATCCGAGGATACGGATCCGGATACGGATATTTGATGTCAAGATCTGCGGATACGGATTTTAACTTTCTTACTCAATCGGTGTCGATGCGCGTGACTTTGAAACGATAGTTGATGCCATTCGACGCTTTGCTTGTCTTGCATTGTGTTTCTTTAATTTTGTTTATAGTTTAGTCACAAAATATATGATTTTAAGAAATAAAAATAATCTTTATGGAATTATTTAATTGTTTTTCATTGCTACCTAATCACCTTTCATCTATGTATTATTATAATAATAATATCTAGATAATAATATCTTAGGACAACCAACACAACGTTATCTGATCCCAAACTACGCAGAGCCTGTACTATGGCAACCAGACAACCGATAAACATACTTATATATTTCTAAATACGTACATATTATAGATAAATTACACCCAGACACAGAACAAATGATTGCGCTAATCACACAAAGATTTGTCCTGGGTGGGAATCGAACCCATGACCTCAGTCTTAGCAGTCAGGGTCACTAACCACTAGACTAACAGGCCAGTCGATTAATGAACATTATTAAGGTAAAAGATCCGGCTAAAGTAACAGATATGTACATGGATTTCCGGCACATCATTAGTTTTGACACAAAAAATACCTATAGGTATACATCAAGTAAACACCATACCACTATGAGCCAAAGGGTTGATATTATCCTCCCCAAACATCAACCTAAAACCACCATTCATAATCTTTCAACACCACAATGTTTGCCTAAAGTGCCCCTGCAATGTTCTCAAACATAACAGCTTTAGCCAATCACTTATCACCTTGCATCAGACACATAGCCAACATTAAACAATATCTATTGAATCGACAAACGAACAATATTTCAAAAAACTTCACGACTTTACATGTGATTGCCATATACCAATTGTGATAAATCATATCTTTGTGGCAGAATGTACAACGCCATATGCTGATTACGTATCACACTATCTTCACTCTAAATCCTGTAGCGCGCAAGCAAACTTTACCATGCAACCAGCTTCTATACAACTTACTTTTTAGTTTGACTGTTCATAAAAAACAGAAACTTCTTCCGAAGTTCTAATCGGCATTCTATTCATGATTAGGTAAACAATGCTATAGCAAATATTTTCTTTCATTTTTCACATGTGCTTCCGTGGAATGGTTGCCAATACATACATACAATCACGCCTTTTTCCCATGGGGGTAGGCAGAAACATGGCTGTCAATGTTGTGGCTTTTGGTTCCTTCGCTCTTTCTGTTTAACACACATCTACAAATCTTTCATACGCAAATGTCTAAATATCAGTATTTTCAATTTGATCATCTAATCAATAACACCTTGAAACAAGGTCATAATAATTTACATAAAACATGTTTTTATTACAACTTTAAATAGTCAACTACAAGGTCTTAAATTATGTTCATGCAAATTAATTTAATTCAGTAGCAAAACAGTTTGGAACCTTATTATATTAACATTAGACCTCCTTGCTTACCAATATAGCATCTCTTGGGTTCCTTATTAGTAGTATAGCTGATCGGAACTTGTCGGAATCCATTGGGACCGCATGGGTTTTGACCACAAGCACTGAGCCATCTGTGACATTCTCCGCAGGGAAGCCATGTACTCTCAGACCATAGTCCATGTATATAGAACCGGTTACTATGCCTGAAAATATTTTATTGGAGTTTAAAAATGCTTAACTGCTTTACCCACTGAAATTTATGTAGCCAAAAAATAGCTGTGGTGTTTGTTGCGCCACTTCTTCTTCCTAGCTTTAAGCACTACTAAGTGGTGATGAGCGGGCATTTTGAGAGCCCTGTATTATGTCATTTTACATACATAAATAAAGTCACACCTTCCATCAGGGTAGGCAATTATGGGTATTATTATTGTGTAATTTAGGAAGTTTAATAAGTGGTGATTCTCAGCCCAGTTTGGATAAATTAGACTTTTGATTTGGCGCGTGCTGGGCGTTGAAGATCCAGTGCCAGAAAATTCCCGCCGCGATATTATTACGTTCATAAAAATGTCAACTAGTAGGTATTTACCTGTAACTTGTTGCAGCAGGTATCTGAGCCATGTGTTGCCACTGCCAGGGTACGACACTAGCGCGACCACGTCCGGGGACGGTGGCGACCGCCACCGCAGCTCGCAACACCAGTTCACAGGCGGGTCATGACGAAACGCGAAGTTATTCATATACCCGCCCCCATAGTAACCGCCTCTCGAACCATGCAAAGGGCTCAACATAAACAGTATTATCGAGAAATATAACATCACCACTGCAGCCGCAAGCAAAAATATGGATCTTCGCGACATAGCAGCTAGTTTTATCTCAATTCTTTTTAAAATAAACATTTTTTTTATTCATGATTTCGCGATTAATGTGCACCTGCCCAGTTTGTGTTTTGTTTTCGTTATCATGTTGTTTCCACACGGTTAAGTAGAAGCTAGTATTGATTTTTAATTTTTTGATTTGTTGAAGTACTTATCCACATTATTATCAATTATTGTTTTGTATTTTAAACAAGGTTTTTCGCATTTTTTAAATAAATAAATAAATGGTAACTCTCTCTAGTGACAGCAAATTTTGACAGACAGAGGTATTTTTTTTTTTGTGCATAAAATGTTGCCCTATGAAATTGATAAGTAAAACTAGTAAACACTTGGAAGTAACTTATTAATTTTGCGCTTACTGGAAAGAGGCACCGCAGTAATAAGCTGAGGCCCTGCTCAACCTACGTTTAGTTTAAGGTATCACCGCTCGTAATTTTACTTTTTCATGATATGAGACTATGAATAAAACAGGTGATCATCTACTTTCTACAGCTATGCTCTTGTGGCCCAGCACGCCTTTTTTTTATTATTGGGAAATCATCAAATGACGTCTCTCGCTTAGGGGAGACCGGAAAGGCGTATCAGACTTTTACTGACTAACCCACCCGTTTTCCTTCATTTGCGCAAATGCCAGGGCCACGGTCACGGGCAGAGGCGGGAACGGAGGCGTGGGGGCTGGCGGGGACGGGCACGAACGTTCGGTCGCCTACAAACAACCATTAAAGAGTTAGTTATATGTGCATCTAGAAACTAGCTTTACTGAGCAGCGCGAAGTCTAGATTGTGCTGGATTCAACGCATTAGGCTCACCCTTTGGGCCCATCAGAAGTGTACATACAATACACCCACGAAATGTGGGTGTATTGTATGTACACTTCTGCGTTAAGCAGAACACAGACGTGATGTTACGTAACAGCTTAGTTTATATTTTTGAAGGTTTCTTCTTTAAAGATAGAGCATACACATGATATACAGAAATAGGTAAATTGAATAAGTACACGATTTTTAGGACAGTAAGGCCCAAACATCATGCATGAATACAAAAACAGTTTTGGATTGGGTATATAAACATTTTATTATAAAATAAACCATTCATTGTGATAAGTTAGTAAACCTAAGTTTTCTTAGTAACGTGTGACAGTTCTCTATATTCCCTGTACATATTTCTAAATACATTTGCAATGGCAACACTCGCGGCGAATTTATTTGCAAAAGTATCTTTCTTGCAGTGACTAAATCACCTCTCAGAATATGACATACTGCGGCCTTTGCCCACACACTGACTGCTATCATATCTCTCATTTGATATGGCAACACTGACACAAGATCGTGGATCATAGGTGGGTGTAAGTGCTCCACCGCATCTGCTATTCGATCCAAATTTATAAGAGCTTCAGCTGCATAAATGTGTGCCCAGGCTTTGTGGCTGCTGGATGCCTCAGGCTGACTTAACAATTCATTTGCACTCATCAAAGCTGACAATGGATCCTGTAAATGAAGTAACACATAACTCTGGAGGACAAATGTGGAGTTTTTCAGTTCACACCTCTGTTTCCAGTTGATTGGTGGGCCTGGAGGTGCTTGAATAATAGGTGCAGTAGCATCAGCTGGTGCTTCCTGATTCGGTAGTAACGTTATTGCGTTTCTTAAACATAATGCTGCAAATTCTAATGATAAAGATGGGATGGCGAATGATTCTCCTGATGTTGAATATTTGTCTTTCCCTTCTTTTGACAATAAGATGCGTGTGTGGGGACCACTGCCGAGTTTCTTTACGGTGTACTGTTGTGCTTCTTCACTGCAACACTTTTTTACACAACATTCAGCTAAGTGCAGCCAAATCCGAGGATTATTGGGGTAGTGTCGAGCTGCCTCAACTAAACACTCAAACGCACCTTCTGAATTGTTTGCTGCAAGTAACGCTAGCCCCAAGTTAAACACATAGAGAGGTCTGTCTCTACAAGCTATTAACTTTTCACTGTCCTCACATTCCATTGCCTTGAAGTGTTCTTTGACTGCATGTTGGAAATATTTTGATGCTAAAAACGGTTTCTTTATTGATAAATATATGACTCCAAGATTATTGTTGATGGCTGCCCATATGTCCTCTCCCTGAGTTTTCAAATCATAATTATATTTGAGTGTTCTGTATTGACCTAGTGTTGTTGCTGCCTCTTTGACATCTCCATTGAGATATTGCTGTTGAGCTATAATAAATACATTTTCTATTGAGTCAGGTTTGAGATTTAACTTTACTTTCTGTCCTAGTAACAACTGTGCCCTACTGACAAGCCTTTCGAAGAGATCACTCACTTCATTGTTTGCTTTTAGAGGGTCACCATGTGTCTTTGCTATGTCCAATGTTTTCTCATAGGTTCTTCTGCACAGTGAAGCCTCTAGTAACAGTAGGACAGTTTGCTGAAATAATTTATTGTCTTTGACATTCTTACAACCAAGTAATCGCTCTAGGAGCACAGTACATTGATAGTAGTATCTCGAATGGTACAATATAACTGCATAATTGTATAACAAGAAAGGTGAACCGAGGTCTTTTGTATCGATGTCCGGAAATATGAGGCCTGTTAACTGTGCGATGGCTTTCTTTAACTTATCCACGTTTTTCATGTCGCTGATCATGAACTCAACCACTGCTTTGTTGTGTTGCACTCTCCTATTGCTCGTGCCCACCAACGTTTCCAATTCATTGAGGTGTTGTAATGCTCCTGTGTAATCCTTTTTTACATAACACTCGTGTGCGAGAATAACTGGCTCATCCTTTGCGTTGGCCATTGCTTTTTAATTTAAATAACCTGAAATACGTTTAGGAAAGCTGATTTTTATTTTTGTTTATGCGAATAGATCGATTTTTCCACTATTCGTAAGCTGATTAATCGCCGAATGACAATTTAATTGACATTTCACAGTGACACATGAACGGAACGGTTGTCAAACTGACAGTTTTTTTTTTCATTGTTTGGGATCTGATTTTTTTAACCCAGAAATGTTCTTAGTTCTTAATCAGAATCGGCGTGCGAGTATGACCGTAAATAATGCAAACAATCATGTAAGTAAGGATCGTAGCAGGTAGCATTCTGTAGACAGAAATGTCTTCTAAATATTTGTAATTTTCGAGGTAACTAATATTCATACGAATCCACATATAAACGACAACAGCTAGTATAGTTTAGCTCAAAGTATACACTAATCTATGGACGCAGTATAAGAAAGTTATGTTTGCGTTACAAAGTATCTAGACACGCGGTAGCGTATCAAGCCAAGTTCAAAGAAACAGGAATTGGAAACGCAGCAGCTGCACAGTGGTCTGAAGATCGAGCTCCATACTCATAGAAACTCAAAGTCAGGAAATTAAAAACAAAAAATTGCAATGTGTCTGGTATACATACCTTTATGTAATATTAACGTATGGAAAGTATTGGTAACTCCACGCGTGAGAAAAAAAGTTGTAAGTTTTTTTTTGTATGGAAGAAAACAATAATTTATTTCAAACTGAATGGAACTGAAGGGCTGGTGCTCATACGAAGTATTGTACCATACACGGCGATCAAGGTGACATTAAATTCATATACCATTCGGTGCCGCTTCGTGCGTATCAAATTTTTGAATTTTCGATAGCAGATTTTTCAAATCATTGACATGGTCAAACGAAGTTGACCATCGATTTACTTGTACTATCTGGTGGGGCTCCGACGGAAGGCGAAATTAGGTACCTTCGACGCGGACCGAAAAACTGATGAACGCAAGTGTCTCGCCTAGGGCCAAGGGGTGAGGGAATCGTGCACCTACCTCCTCGTAAACCGCTCTATCTACCAGCAGCTCTGCTCCGGAGACTTCACAATTCGGCACCACGTGTCGGCAGAGTCCAGAGGCACAAACACAGCACTTCAGTTCTACCGTCGAAGCCACAAATACATCACTAAAGAAACAGCGGGACTGCTATGAACTTATAATATTCAATTATATCGTTCTGCGATAAAAGTACAGCGGGTAAAAAAAAAGACAGCGATCGCGGTGGAATCCATATTTGGACTGTCATAATGTCTTTTTCGAGCGAGCCATAAAGATGGCGACGCTCGTCAAGGAGGTGCACGATGTTGATTGGCGGGAAAGGGACTAGCTTGACATCTTGCGTAACAGTTTAACAAATTAAAAATAGATGGCGCTAACACTATCGTTAGTTAATAGCCTACTAATGACTTTTTTGTTGAGAATAATTAAATACGTTATTGATCAAACACTTTTTTTTACAGAATTGCATAATCAATCATAATCACGGTGATTAACAAGTGACTGAAAACTGATGTTACTAAGTAACTCATTTGTTAATCACCGTGACTATGGCTGACTTATAATGACACGCCCTTGCGCTCCGCCCAGAGCGGGAGACGTTATTTGATGATTTCCCACCCAAAAAAAAGACCTCTATCTTATTCATTTCCGTAGGGGTTGCTTTACATATATCACAAGTCTGAGATGAGGTATTTGATAGATGAGAAGTGATTATGCCATCAATCATGGTCAGAAGCATCGATTGCTTAACAGATAAATGGCTTCCCATAATAGAAGGCTGCAGGTCTTCAATCTCGTTTTCAATCGTAGCCTGTTCTTCCACTATGTTCAACTTGTTTTCGTTTGAAACCTTAAAATATATTGGTCTGCAGAACAATGTGGAAGATGGATGGTTTGGATTCTCCCATATTACTTCTTCGCTACAAACTAAGCACAGAGGCACAAACGAACACATAAAAATGCTAAAATCATCATCCTCTGCCATAGCACCACCAAAACCCCACTTGCATATAAGTATAAATTCTTTGCCATCTAGTGAAGTTTCTGCACGTAGGAATTTTCCAAGTTTTGATCAAAATTGCTTGGAGTTTTACTTTAACCCCTCTTTCCGTGACTTCAGATGACATCTTTTGGCGAATAGAAGTTCTTCTTCGCTTCAAGGATAGCTGTATAAGAAGGATACAGTGGTTGTTCTTCTTCTTTTGCACAAGATCTTAATGTTATATACTGCCACTTCGAAAGCTTCAGAGAGGTCAAAATACCTAAAGCTTTATCAGCAGAATATATGAGCACAGTTTTATTTGCCTTTAAAAATTCCTTTATCTTTGTAGCGTCTTCGGGATGCTCCGAGACTAGTTTAATGATATGGACACAGCTGCTACATTCTTATTTTGTGCTTTTAAACCAGTTGCATGAGCAAGACTTTCAGTGCTGTACGTTAGGGGCTCCTCCACTCTTCTGTAGCGGACTTAGCTTCACAAATGGTTTTCTGGGAGTCACAACTGACGTTGATGTTCCAACACTTTACGTTTCCGGTCCACAGGATGTTGATGCACCCTAATTTATAGCGAAGTCAGAACTGGAACATGGTTGCTGTTCTACCAACACTACAAAAGGGGTTATCTTGTCCCTCATGACCTCAGGCCATTTTATGTCTTCTTGCAGCCATGTCGCATACTTTTTTATGAATGTAAGTCTCGTGCGATTACACGAGATCCATTTGTTCCTCAACGAACACACATAATATGTAAGTCTGACAGAATTGTTTCAATTCGTTCTTCTCATTTTCTGATAAATCAAGTATATTCGCAAAAACTTATACAGCTATCCTTGAAGCGAAGAAGAACTTCTATTCGCCAAAAGATGTCATAGAAGTCACGGAAAGAGGGGTTAAAGTAAAACTCCAAGCAATTTTGATCAAAACTGTGGCTACACTTGGAAAATTCCTACGTGCAGAATCTTCACTAGATGGCAAAGAATTTATACTTATATGCAAGTGGGGTTTTGATGGTGCTATGGCAGAGGATGATGATTTTAGCATTTTTATGTGTTCGTTTGTGCCTCTGTGCTTAGTTTGTAGCGAAGAAGTAATATGGGAGAATCCAAACCATCCATCTTCCACATTGTTCTGCAGACCAATATATTTTAAGGTTTCAAACGAAAACAAGTTGAACATAGTGGAAGAACAGGCTACGATTGAAAACGAGATTGAAGACCTGCAGCCTTCTATTATGGGAAGCCATTTATCTGTTAAGCACTCGATGCTTATGACCATGATTGATGGCATAATCACTTCTCATCTATCAATACCTCATCTCAGACTTGTGATATATGTAAAGCAACTCCTACGGAAATGAATAAGATAGAGGTCTTTTTTTTGGGTGGGAAATCATCCAATAACGTCTCCCGCTCTGGGTGGAGTGGAAGGGCGTGTCATTATAAGTCAGCCATAGTCACGGTGATTAACAAATGAGGTACTTAGTAACATCAGTTTTCAGTCACTTGTTAATCACCGTGATTATGATTGATTATGCAATTCTGTAAAAAAAGTGTTTGATCAATAACGTATCTAATTATTCTCATCAAAAAAGTCATTAGTAGGCTATTAACTAACGATAGTACAAGTAAATCGATGGTCAACTTCGTTTGACCATGTCAAAGATTTAAAAAATCAGCTATCGAAAATTCAAAAATTTGGTACGCGCGAAGCGGCACCGAAAGGTATATAATTATATGAATTTGATGTCACCTTGATCGCCGTGTATGGTACAATACCTCGTATGAGCACCAGCCCTTCAGTTCCATTCAGTTTTAAATAAATTAACTTTAAGTGTTTTCTCCCATACAAAAAAAAACATAAAACTTTTTTTTCTCACGCGTGGAGTTTCTAATACCTTCCATACGTTAATGTTACATAAAGATATGTATACCAGACACATTGCAATTTTTTGTTTTTAATTTCCTGACTGAGTTTCTATGAGTATGGAGCCCGATTTTCAGACCACTGTGAGCCGTGTGTTAATGTATTTTTTACGCGCTTTATATTAGCTTCACTTGTATGTTTGTTTGTAACCGACTTCCTAAAGCGCGATTTTAACCCACTTTCAAAGACCAGATTTCATTTAAACTTTGCACACCTGTCAAAGACCGATGACAATGCAATAATTTCATTTTGTGCTATTATCCTTGCCAGGGTTACCAGGACAGCAAAAAAACCATCTTCGAAAACTACGCTGACATACGTCACAAACTACGCTAACATACGTCTCAAAATTCGAAACACCCTAAAAAATTGAAAATAAATAATAGTTTAAAAAGACACGCTTCCATAGAAAAGCAAACTAAAAAGTAGAAAATAATGAAAAAAAGCGTGGGGTATCAATAAAAAAATACCTTTAAAAGCACCCCACAATTTTTTCCAAAATTTTCTACTTTTTAGTTTGGTTTTCTATGGAAGCGTGTTTTTTTTTAACTTTAATTACTCTTCTTTGTAAATTAGCCTACACTCGTCTCCACCAAATCCCTAATGTTTGTTAGTAACTAAAAAAGTATTGAACGTAAATGTATGAAATATGGTTCACTTTATTCCAACCCCTATTGACTAGAACCCTGAATTTCATACACTTAGCTCAAACGATTATTGTAATATTATCGTCTAAAAATCAGTATTTTTATCTCTGAATGACCAATAAAGTTGAACTTTAGTGTCCAGCTGGGTAATTATGAGTAAACAAAGGCAAAAGATCAGAAAACAGTGTCCTTTTTTACGATTTGAAGTATTTCCCTCCCTCTGTTTTTAACGCCTTTCTAAAATAACAACAACAAACACTTTTTCTTTCGCAGGAGAATAAGTTTCATGATGAAAGGTCGATTTTATTGTTTGATTTACCGGATAATTTAAATTGTTTTTACGGACTACTTTTGAATGATGAATATAATATAGCCCGCAAATTCGTCCGTGTTAAATTTCTTACTTCCCCTACCCACCCCGTCGCATCGAATCGCCTGCCCGTGCGAGGTCTTCGTATTTGTGAGTTTTTTCTTTTTGCTCGGCTCCTTAGCATCCTAGCGTGAGTTGTGCAGTCTATAGCCTTCCTCGATAAATGCGCTATCCAACACTAAACGAAGTTCCTTAGATTAGAACGTTCAACCAAACTAACTCTTCAGCTTTATAATATTTAGATTTGATTATAATTAAAAACGTTATAGTGAGCCAACCTTAAAAGATAAACATATGCTATCGGGGACTTTTTTATAGAACTTATGAAGAGGAAAAATTCCGTTAAACATGATTGTTACTTTAGCTGTTTAAGCAGCGCATGCAACAGAAGCTCTCGAATGGAATATTTTTTCCCCGTTTATGCAACACTTTTCATTGATGCTTTGCTCCTATTGGTTGGTTGTAGCGTGATGTTAAATAGCCTGTCTAAATAAATGGGCTAGCAGATTTTTCCAATTCACACTAGGGATGGGCAAGTGAAAAAAATATATCGATATTTTTAAACAGTATCGATAATTATCGAGTGAAAAATATCGATATATCGATATATCGTCAGTTTTCGCATGATTATTCATACATATTCCCAAAGCATTCAAACTTCGTAAAAAAAGAATAGACGAAAATAGAAAACAAAATGTATTTTTTTTATTAATGCTCGAGCCTAAATAATTATATTCAATTTAATCAAACCAGTAGTCATCAGATATGGACATTAGGAGCACCCTCTGTTTGATGTGCTCGCCTATCAAACTTTTTCTATTGTTGGGTACTGTCAAATTCACGGCTGAAGCAACCCTTTCAGAAGACACAAAAGAAGCCTAGAAAATTAAGTATTTAAGAGCGACTTCTGAAAGAACCGGCGTGAAATGCTGGCAATTTATCCAAAATTATAATGGGTCAGCTTTTCTCTCAAGGTAAAGTTGATCGAGGTATTGTTTTAGCTCATTGGGCACATAGCAGTGCCGGATTAGCCATGTAGCAGGAGGCAGCAAATGCTACGGGCCCCGCGACTTGGAGAGCACCACGCCTATGCAAAAAAAAAAAAAATACAAATCAAAGAAATTGTAAGCCATAAGAAAATAGCAAAATGTATACTTCATTTGATAATCCTAATTCAACAATAACATGAGTTTGTGTTTTTATTATTGGACTGTTTACATCGTGTTAAAGCTTCTTAGTTTTAAAGTGCTTGCTTTTGTGTTAGGTATTATTTCTGTTTTGCCGATCCCTGTGGACTTACACAAACTCATTATAATATTACTGTTTCTTATCAGTAAAATTGTACTAGATATATATTACGTTCGTTGCATCTCTGTTCACGACAAAATATCAAAGATTTGTGATAGTTTGGCTTACAGTAGGTATACAATTTGACAGAATTTTGAATTACATCGTTATTCGCGAACCAGCGATATGTCATTTTGCAAAAGTTTTGGAGCAACCTAAGTAATCAAAAGTTCCCTCTTTGAGGAGTGGATAGAGAGCCGCCACGGCGTTCTCACCTTCCGCCTAACGCAAGTCCTCACCGGGCATGGGTGCTTTGGGGGGTTCCTGTTCAGGATCAAGCGGGAGGAAACACCCGGTTGTTTCCATTGCGAGGATCATCTAGAGGACACGGTGGAGCATACGGTGCGTGCCCTGCTTTTTTTATTTGTGGGTGGGAAATCATCATATGACGTCACCCACGCTTGGGCGAAGCGGGAGGGCGTGTCAGACTTTTACTGACTAAAACCCACCCGTGTTCCTTCAGTTGCCCATGTGCCTGGGCTTTTCTCTTGCTCGCCGCCCGTAAGCCCACGCCTACGGTAGCCGGGAGTCCGCTATCGACTCCCGACGCCCGGGGCGTCTCCTCCTGCGGCGGCTTGGGACGTGTGGGCGCAAAGAATGTTACTCTAGCAGGCCTTTGAGAGCATTACTGCTATGCAGAAGGAGGTGAAGACTTCCCATGCCCTCTCGGTCCGTACCATGGCCGGACGCGAGAGGTCGCCTCCGCCGATCGCCTCCACAAGGACACGGCGGTGCTCCGTGAAGGAATACGGGTGGGTTTAAGTCGGAAAAGTCTGACACGCCCTTCCGCTCCACCCTAGAGCGGGAGACGCCATTTGATGACTTCCCACCCACAAAAAAAAGGGCTCCATCACAATTTTGCTACGGGCCCCGCGCTGGCTTTATCCGGCACTGGCACATAGCCAGAGCTTCGAACCTCGGGCACAGTTGTTGACGACAGAGATAATAATTTTTCATGCCCAGACCAAAAAGAGGTCCCAGAGTTTTCTTGCGCTCGTGCTATTTGTATTGCTCTTAGATCAGGTGAACGTGGCGGGATTTTTTAAAGTTAACGATACGCGAGGAGCATGCAAGGAGTATTTAATAACATTAAACACGAAACCTAAGTTGCGTTAGAAAAAATCGAAATTGATACGAATTCGATACTCTAAAATAAATATCGAATATCGATATATCGCGATTAAAAATATCGACGATATATATCGATTATTGTATGGAAAAATATCGATATATCGATGTTTTTTGCCCATGCCTAATTCAAACCAGCAGTTTCTGAGATTAGCCCGGTGAACCAAACGAACTAACTCTGGTTGACACTTCTCATGATACAAGGGCTGGTTTTTATTTTGGCCAGCGGCTAAGCATTGCTATATAGCGTGGTAATGCCGCCAGTGTTTTGGGTACAGCTGCCAGCACATCAAGGTAACCTTGAACCTAATGCTTTGGTGATAAAGTTGAAAATCTATTGCAGAAATTTGACAAATTGTAGTAGCTCGATACGGTGGCGTCTGTACATTGCCGGTCGACAGCGATGAGGATGACTTTTTCGACTCTTTGTTTTGGTTAAGTCAATATATTATTTTGTTATTTTTATTAATCAATAAATGCCGAATAAATAAAACAAAAAAAAAAGGCAATATGAAAGTTAGGTAGGTACCGTAAAAAAATGGTTGCACATACAAATAATAGTGAAGTTTGAATCTAATTTAATGATGTGGTTTTGCCAATATTTCCCGTTAAGATAGATAATAATTATTTATTTACAAAAAGTAATGTTAATTCTTATGTTGGCAACCCTGTATATTCTGAACTTGGCTTCCATTTTCACATATTTTTTTCTATGGTATAATATATTTATGTTAATTCATTGAATAATAACGTTACGAGTTCTTTCATAACAAATAATTTTGCTGATAAATAGTAAGAAACTTATCATTTCCCTTTGAAAAGTAAGAACAAGATTATAAATGAAACAATATGTATTTTTATAAATCTGGATGAATATGTCCCTTTATTTTCTTAGTAGACCTCTCTGCGGGCCGTATACATAAATGTTTACCAAACAATGTTACTTTACTTTTCCCTAAATACATTTCAAAGACACATTCTCTTTTAGGTATTGTAGTTGTTATATTATCTTCAGATACAATTTTAAATGTATTTCGTGTATCCATTATACAAATGCCACTTTTACCAACATAACTTGGACATTTCGATCTGACTACATTTAAGATGCTTCCATGAAAATCTGCCTTGAATAGAGCTTGAGTAAAGGTTTCCCAAGCTTTGCTCATACAATCTGGTATGGGATTGTCTAATTGTAGTACACCACTTATATATTTTAACCACAATTTGTTTAAAGGCAAGACATCATTGTATTTCACTCCTCTCCTTGGTACTGCATAAAAACCTAAAGATTTCTTCTCTACTTTTGTAAGACAGCGGACTTTCTTCTTCTTTGGTTTTCTTTTCTGTCCCTTACCCCTTTTCTTGGCAAGAACAAAATCGGTTTTCAATTCAGCATCAATGTTTTGTTGTCCTGATCTTGATACGTTGGATTTTAGAAAGCCAACTATTGCTTCAGCGGCGCCTTTGTTAAAAGTCTCTCCTGCTGACATTTTGTGTTTGTTCTTATTTTATGAATTCATAAAAAATCTTTGTAATTTTTATATTTCAAGTAATTTCAAGCATGTCGTTTGTTGATATTCTACATACACGTCAAAGTCCAATAGATTTGACATTGATAGGGATTGTGAGTATTGTGAATAGATTTTTAGTGCATTCTATCATTCCTTCATAGTGCTGTCGTTGTGATAAGATTTGGGAGTTTTAGTCGATTAAAATATGGCCGATTTATAACTTGGTGAGTCCGAACTTCGCGAAGAAGGTTGAGCAATAATTTGTCGCGCCAAAGTTCGCAGTAGAGATGGGTCGTACTAGGTAAATTTTGTACTAGGTGCACCTAGTCCAAGTCCGTGAAAATACTAGATCCAAATACCTATTCCACCTAGTCCACCTAGTTCATGAAATACGCATACTTTATAGATGTTTAGTCTTTGCGTACCACCGATACGCGTAGATTCGTACGTCAGCAGTAATAAATTGTACCTTCATAATTTCCGCAGGCTTAGGACTATCAACGTAAAATTAAAACATGTTGGCCTTTGTCCGTAAAATGATCACAAACGACACTTCTTTTTTTGGGAGCCATTTTTTAAAACAAAACTTGAGAGGTATCAAGGGACACCCGGATGGAACGAAGTTCCTTTCCAGGATTCATGATTGTTTTTTTTAATTATTTATTATGTTCAAAAACCCTGTATACACTCAACAAAAGTATTATCTCTCTCTCTCTCCTTCTCTCTCCCTCCCTCTCTCTCTCTCTCTTTTTCTCTCTCTCCTACGTTCCAAAACAAAATATATACAGTCGAATTGAGAAACCACCTCCTTTTTTTAAGTCGGTTAAAAAGTGTCGTTACAACTTTTTCTCTTAATTCCGTCTAGCCCCCTTTCGCAACGCGCCATAAGGAACTTCGTTCCAATAAACAAATTAATTAATGTCACAATAAAAATTGGTTGCCTGTAAAGTCGGTATACGGGCGAAAGTTTTACGTGACAACGACTTTGAGTGGTAAAATAATTTTAATGTGAATATTCATTCGTATAGTAGGAAGAAGGATGAAATAATAGTAACAATTTAAAACATTTATTTATACAAAGAATTATATTCAAAACATTAATTGCATTTAAGGGACGCGTGCCTTTCACTTTTTATGTCTGTCTCTCTCGCTCTTAGGCGGGCTAACCATGCCCGAGTGGAAGGGACGCGTGCCTCTCACTCGCTCTCATTGTGAGCGCATAACGTGAGCGGAGCGTAACGCAGTTTCTTGAAGTGTCACCCGGCAAACCAATTTATAAGACGTTGTCACGTCAAAAAAAGATCTAAGTTCTTAATGATTTATCAAAATTTCGTTACAAAAACCGATCACTAAATAATTCCGCTAGTACGTGTTTGCGACGTCGAGTCAAGCGAGATCACATTCGCATGAGTCCGTATTTGATACTAGATTGCATCATCATAGTCTTCATCATTAGTATCGAGTATTGTCAAAGTACCTATTCTATAAAATACTCCTATTCCGGACTAGTATCGAGTCTCGAGACTAGTCCGACAGACAAGGATGGAAAGACTGCGGAATAGTGTAGTTAAAAAAGGACAGTATATATTTTAGCACAACACAGTGCGTGTCATGTTACTTTTATGCCATTGAATTAGGGTTCAAATTCAAGTGACTGACACACGAATGATTTTGTCAAACATGAATGAGCTATGACTATGCTGCTATCTCGCTTCGCCGCGTAGTCGTTACTTCGATTCGCGCGGACCGCGGCGCGGGTGCTGTGTACTGCGTAGGCACAGTGAGACTAGGTGGATCTAGTATTTTAAAAGTTGGAATAGGTGCAACCTAGTCTCTTTACATACCTATTCCCTGTACCTATTCTAGTATATACGCCTCATCTCTAGTTCGCAGAGCCTATGTTCAGATTCAGACAGACTCGCCAAGATACGTCGGCCGTCATCATTACATTCATTACACATCGGACAGCTGTCATTTAGACATGGGCAAAGTTGTTATATTTTAATCACGGTGACTGTTGTTCCGGTTCCAAAAAAGTCACAGTGAAAAATCACCGTGACTTTGTCACGTTGATATTTCGATAACGTACGTCGGATAGGCCCTTGGAACGTCTTATAATGTGACTATAGACGATTTGACAATTAATTCGTTTATTCACTATTATCAATAACAAATGTCGCCTGCAGCTGTATTCGGTTTTATTATAGTATACGTATACACGTAGATGTCCATGTATGTATTTATATGTATACAGGGTAACGGAGTATTAAAAAAATTGCGTGCAAAATTTCATAATAATTATATTTTGATCAACTATTTACATTGATTTTATAATGTATATTATTTACAGTTTTACACGATATTTTAAAATTTAATTTGGTTTTGTAATTAGAATTTAAAAATAAAAGCTGTTGCATTTTTCCAATGCCAAGCCTTGTACTATCTCTCGTTCAAAATACTCCCTACCCGGGAGCGGACGTTCCGATTCATTATCGTTCCATATTAAACATGAACCATCGCAGTGACGCGAGTGATACGGAGTAGATATGACGAAAAGGAACAACGGTATTTTGGAACAACGTTATTTTCTAAAAAGTCACTGTGATATTCTCAGGTGACAGATCACGATGATTTTTTCACTGTGACGTTATTTATCACCCATGTCTACTGTCATTCTTTCTTTGGCATGGCACTGCGGTTTTCTGTTATCAGTCAATTTACCACTTTGCCCCCAACTTTTGTTGTCATTTGTTGAACTTGAACTTTTGTTAAGATTGTGAAAGAAACTTATAATTTACATACCTTTCAGAGGTTATTCAATAAAGTGTCTGTTCTTTACTGTCGAAAAATTCTACATTTTGTGTAAAAGATGGTGTCTAAAGTTCTATTCATTAAACTTTCAAATGGACGAGAAATGCCCATGGTTGGCCTTGGCACGTATGCGGTGAGTATTTATCGGTAATCAATTATCTATAGATAACATTCCACTCATCATGATATCTGTTGGAAATTATAAAACCGAAGTGGTATGCGTGGTACCTATACTACTACCCCCTAAAATGATGGAAAAATTGATTTCAGAGAAAAGCCGACCCTGGACAGTTCAGACAGGCAGTAGAATGGGGCATAGAGGCAGGGTACAGACACATTGACACAGCATCTTTCTATGGTAATGAGGAAGAAGTTGGAGAAGGAATCAACAACAAGATTAAAGAAGGATTAGTCGCTAGAGACCAACTATTTGTAACAACGAAGGTAGGTAATTTTTATTATAGTTCAGTATACAATAAAACTTCACACCTAAATAGTGGGCAAAGATTGCAGATTTACCGTCTTTAGTGTCCGCTATATAAATATATATAAATAATATAAATATATATAAATTTATATCTTATATCTTTAAACGAGCAATTCTTGTATATATATATGTATACATATAATCTGAATCTCGGAAACGGCTCCAACGATTTTCATGAAATTTAGTATACAGGGGGTTTCGGGGGTGATAAATCGATCTAGCTAGGATTCATGTTTATAAAATGTCGTTTTATTCGTGTTTTCAATGAACAAATTTATTGATAATCAACTTGAACATAAACTTATTATTTTAAACACAATTTACCAAAAAATACCGAGCAAAGCTCGGTCATCCAGATATTATATATATAAATAATGAATGTGACCCAAATGAGTTCTACGCTGAGTTCTTCTCACTATTAAACACGCAATTTAATGACACTTTCCCACTAAAGACTAAAAGTATTTGCACAAAGTTTATTATATTATTTAGTAATTGGGCGACTCCAGGTATTCGTAAAAGCAGGAAAAACTTTTTGAACTTTATGGCCTAAAGCAACATATGACTAATACAAGCTTTCATCAATATGTGGCAAAATATTCAAAAACTTTTAAAAATGTGTGCAAATTGACCAAAGCGCTTTGTATTAGCAATAAAATAAAATCAGCTGATGATAAAATAAAAACTACCTGGCAAATAATGAAACAGGTAGGAAAAAACAGAGTAGTACTGAATTTAATTTAGAGACTGCACATGGCCCCATTAACTCAGATATAGAAATAGCTCAGGAATTTGAAAACTTTTTCGTTAATATTCCCGTTAAAACTACTGAAGCATTAAATTCCTCACCCGCGCAGTTTAGGTTTCAGCATACTAACCCCCAGGCTATTCTAAAAGCATTTAAAGATCTTAAAATTAAATCAACAGAAGATCTTTGGGGAATGTCTGTTAAATTTTGTAGTTCTATTATTGAAACCATTGCACCCTATTTAGCTTTCATATTTAACACCAGTGTAGACCAAGGAGTCTTTCTGGATGTAATGAAACACAGAAAAGTAGTTCCTTTGTTTAAATCCGGTGATAGTAAAGAGCCCAACAATTATAAGCCCGTGTCAGTTCTGCCAGTTCTCAGTAAGGTGTTTGAAAAGTTGATGCTCAATCAAATGTTACGTCACTTTAATAAAAATTTCATCTTTCATGAACACCAGTACGGTTGCACCAAAGGGCGTTGTACCACCGACGCTGGTGTCACCCTAATAAAGAACATTTTTAACACGTGGGAAGAAGCACAAGATGCCATTGGAATCTTTTGTGACCTCTCTAAGGCGTTCGATTGCATAAACCATGAGACACTGCTACTGAAATTAGAGCACTATGGGATTAGAAATACAGCTCTTGACTTAATAAGATCATACCTGAAAGATAGAACGGTCAAAGTCCAAGTAAACGGCGTAAACTCATTAGGGTCAGAAATGGCAATGGGCGTTCCTCAAGGCTCGATATTGGGTCAATTCCTCTTTTTGGTTTACATTAATGATCTACCCCATTTACTTCCAAACCAACCGAAGATAGTGTTATTTGCAGATGGCACATCATTGATATTTAAAATCGACAGACGGTCACAAACTCTTGACGACGTAAATAACTCCATTCTTCAGGTCCAAGACTGGTTTACAGTAAATAATTTGGTACTTAATGAAAATAAAACCAAATGTATTTGATTTCAATTACCTAATGTCAGAAGTAGTGAATGACATCTTATTGAATGGGGATAAACTGGAATTTATTAATCAAACGGTTTTCCTAGGAATCACGCTAGACGAGAAATTACAATGGGGACCTCATATAACATCTCTTGCGGGGCGGCTGAGCTCGGCTGCTTATGCTGTTAGAAAGATAAGATAGTTAACAGATGTAGAAACCGCGCGTTTGGTCTATTTTAGTTACTTCCACAGCATTATGTCGTATGGCATTGTAGTGTGGGGTAGGGCTGCTGGTATTAAATCCATTTTTATTTTGCAAAAGAGAGCTGTCAGAGCCATTTATAATCTAAGTCGCCGCGAATCTCTCAGAGAACTGTTTAAAAGGATTAATGTTATGACGGTACCTTGCCAATTCATTTATGAAAATATTATGTATGTAAGAAAAAATCTACATCTTTTTAAGAAAATAAGCGATAGACATAATTTTAATACTAGAAATAAAGACAAGATAGATCAACCATTTTTCAGATTAGCAAAAGTACATCCATCTTTTATGGGGTACTGTGTTAAATGCTACAACAAAATTCCTTCTGATATATTGCAATTAAATGAAAGGAGGTTTAAAAATCATATTAAGAGTACACTTTGTAAACGAGCTTATTACAAATTAGAGGATTATATCCAAGATAAGAATGCTTGGAAACATGCTGGTCTCGCTCCATAGGACAGTCTTAGAGTTTATCAAATTGGTTGCTAACTTAATTGTATTCGATTTATTTTTCCCCTATGACACTGATTTACACATTCTATGATTACTATAACTCATACACTGATTTGTAACTTGTAAAATATTAGGAAATTTGTATTTTTGCCTTTGCAATGTTTGTAAGTATGTGGGCACCATGTATCTAACATATAATTAATTTATCTCTCTTTGCTTCTTTTTAAATTTTATTTTAGGTGCATCGTCTTCACATATAATTATATAAACATTGTATACAAATATTGAAAACATTTTAAAAGAGTAACGGTGGAGTTTCTTACCCATTCTTCTCCATACGAATCTACCTTTTGGAAGGGGCAACTAGGATCAATTCTATTTTCATATAACTGTTGACGTTCAAAAGTGCCTTTTTGGGCCTATCTACACTATCTACATCTACACTATCTACACTATATATATATATATATTATATATTATATATATTTATATATAATATTATAAATGCAAAAGTAACTCTGTCTGTCTGTCTGTCTCGCTTTCCTGTTAAAACTACTGAACCGATTTAAATGAAATTTGGTACACAGATAGTTCAGAGCCTGAGAAAGGACATAGGCTACTTTTCATCCCGGTAGTATGTTTCCGCGGGATAATTTCCGACCTCCACGCGGGGGAAGCTGCTGGCAAAAGCTAGTTTGAAATAAATGCTTTGACTTTGACTTTGACCGTTTGTTAAAAATGTTGTTGTGATTTAAAATTTGCCAAATTTTGAGGTGGGGTGTGGGTGCAGGAAAACAAAAAGCAACAGAATATTATTTATTATTGCTGCAGGTGGGTCAAAATTAAAAAGAAAAGTATGTGTATGACATATTATCCATAAATTACGTCACATGTTAAGGGGGGGGGTCACAATTTGTAGACCCCCTGTCTACAAATTGTGACATTGTGTGACAAGGGGGTGGGAATTAAATAGATTTTGTATGTTGGTTCCAAATTGTTTCTTATTACTGTCTACTTCTTAGATATAACATGAAAAAATGAGGTACAACACTGGTGTGAATATTAGTGTAGATATAAAGAGGAAAGGGAATTTAGAAATATTATATAAGTATGTTTATCAGTTGTCTAGTACCCATAACACAAGCTCTGCTTAGCTTGGGACTAGATGGCGTTGTGTGATAGTAGTGGAATATTATTATTATTATTAAACATAACATCATGCCTGTAGTCAAGGAAGGGTTAAGCAGAGGTGTACATACCTGTACACATTCCAAGAGTTATGTTTAAATTCCCAGTTCATATTGCCATCAAATGGGCACAAATCCCGACCTTGAGAATTTTCTGATAGCTAAAATCAAATAACCTAACAAGACTGCCTGACTTAGAAATCGAACCTAGGACCGCAGGCTCAGCAGTAGCCCTTGCAATCATCAATCAACAATCTATTGTATAAAAAATAAGCATAGGTACGGAAACATAGCACTCATTTATGTTTTACTGTTAATTTTTCAGATTTGGAATGACCGCCATGCAGAAGGTGAGGTAGTGCCATCACTGAAGGAGTCCTTGGCGAGGTTCAAGCTGGATTACGTTGATTTATACCTTGTTCATTGGCCGTTCTCAGTTAATGTAAGAAATATTTATTTTCTAAAATCTTGGTCCATAAGTGGCAAATTTTTTGAATTGACAACTTGTCACATTCTACTAGGTATGTAATTTGAAATTGTCAGTAAAGAAACTGCTATAGTCAAAATCTATTGAAGTGAGAGATATTTCAAGGACTTTTCCATGTCACAGATTTCAGTACATTAGAGAGAAAAAAGATATAACTCTCTCTGTCTCTCACGCTCAATCTGTCATAACCTTTATTTTTAAGCAACTTCACTTCTATCACGTGTGTGGTGCAATTTTTACATAAAATATGTAACGCCACAACATCCTATACTCCACCATCCGCATTCAGTCTGTCCCAGTCTCAGCTCGTTGGTCTCTGTTAGTAACAGGGACCGACAAGTTTAAGAAAGTGGTACTTGACATAAAATAATTTAATAAATATTAGAATTAGAACCTTTTTTCTTACTGAAGTCCTCTCTATTTATTTTTCTAGGATAAAGGTGAAGAAGCTAACATAGATTACCTGGAAACCTGGAGAGGTATGGAACAGGCTGTCAAACTTGGTCTGGCCAAGTCTATTGGAGTGTCCAACTTCAACGAGGAGCAGCTTGAGAGATTGCTGAAGAATTCAACTATTAAACCTCTTATTAATCAGTTAGAGGTAAATTATAGGAACAAGTTATTAAATAAGATTATGCAGGATGTTTTTTTAGTGATTTCGAACTCAAGGGAAAGAAAAAGCATCCAAAGAATTTGAAGCAATATATGTAGAGAGAAGTACATTTCTTCACACCATAAAAGACTCTAAGTTTTTCGCTAGTTTTTTTAACAGCTTATGCTGTCGAGGTTCTTGGCAAAGGCCTCCGTCGAATCCTTACAGGAACATTTCTCCCGCTTTCTCGAACTAGCTCGCTAGATTAGCTTGTGACTAACACGAATCCCGATTTAACCTTTTGACCGCCAGAGTCACGTATAGATGACAAACCAAAACGTGCCCAGCACGCCACGGTCACGATACCGTGACAGACTTTTAAACGCAAATAAAACTTATAAAACAACATTGTTTTTATTATTTCCTTTGCTAATTATGTTCCTTGACTCGTCCTAATTTATATTAGTTGAGCTTCTTTCTTTATATTTCATCCGTATTAACATAAGATGGCAAAAACTAACACCAATTATAAAGTTCGAAAAGCATAGTGCCCTCAGCGCCACAGTCATCATATCATGACACGTAGTGATGTAGCTAGCAATCAATATAACAAGAATATCGAATTTGACAGTAACCTACGTTATATTTAATTTCTTTAAATTATTCAACAATAAATAAATAAAACTTTTGATATAGAAGTTTAATGATAAAGGAATCATGAAAATTATTTAAATATGATTAAAATACTGAACTATCTGCTCATTAAATGTCGGTGTTAGTTGATTATCGATAAATCATAATGAGTGTAATGCCCATCTCCATCACACTTTCAAATTGTCTGTGCCTGGAGCGCCAGAGTCATCTAATCGTGACAATCCGATGACGTCACATGTGGTCGATTTGTAAATAGAGCTGTTCCTTTACTTGTATCAGTAGTTTGTTCTCATTACTTTATTATTCTGACAGACTTTTTTGTGGGTGGGAAATCATTAAATGACGTCTCCCGCTCTGGGAGGAGCGGAAGGGCGTGCATATCAGACTATAGTCATCGGAACATACATCCTTGTTTAACGATACGATTGTGTTATAAGTCATTTGTTTCAAATAAAACTACAAAGTGAAGTTCAGATTTTAATTATAAAAAGAGAATAACATTCATGTAAACCATTTCAAACAGCTATAAGCTCGGCCGGCGTGTCATAAAATAAACTCGTATCCGATTGAGGTTTGTTTGAATTAAGTTTCATTCGTTTCCGAGGATAATATTGTCCCTTTCTTCGTATTTATTATAACTAGTGATCGCCCATTGGTCGAAATTCGACCGTACTTCATTTGAATAGACATACATTATTAAATGAAAAAATATAGATAATAAAAAATAAATAATATGGTTATATTTGACATTCATTAACACTATAGACAAATTGTTGACGCTGTACTACTGTGGAGAGGGTTAGCTGGCGGGATGGTGATGGCTAGGACCAGGACGTAGGTGTAATGAGTAAAGAATACTTCTTCAGGACTCTCTTTTTTATTTTCTTAATACTTCTGCTACTGCTGGATATGGAACAATATGGAATGAATTATCACAGAAATTAATTGTTCTGTTTTTATAGAATTTTCCCTATTATTTTTAATAGCTTCTGCCCGTGATTTCGTCCGCGTCAAATTTTCGCTCCCCTTCCCGTCGCGTCGAATTGCCTGCCAGTTTTCGTCCATTTTTCGTTTGCTGCTCAACTCTTTTTGACCGTAGCGTGATGTTATATAGCCTATAGCCTTCCTCAATAAATGGGCTACCCAACACAAAAATAATTTTTCAATTCCGATCAGCAGTTCCTGAGATTAGCGCGTTCAATCAAACAAACAAACATACAAACAAACAAACTCTTCAGCTTTATAATATTATTATTAGTATAGATTAATTATGACGGTTCCAAATGTCATAATTATAACCAGCCTGTACAATCTATGCAGCAGCCTGCAGCGGCGAGGTGTAAATTTGTCTAAAAGAGAAGCCGAAGCGAAGTCGGCTTTAACTTACTGACTCATCAATAAAGAATACTTACTATCATTCTAAAATTAATATAGGAATGTAATGAATTAAATACAATTAAATTGAACAGCTGAAAACCGAATAAAATATGCAATATTCCTCTATCTCGTTCTCGCTGACGCATTTTTCTATACCTGTCTCTGTCATAACCCGTTGTACAGCGGCTTGCTCTCGTACATATCAAGCGGTGCCACGTGACCTAAAGTGACATCATTACGGGATCGCTGTTGTATGAATTTTTAGTTCCCGACTATGACGTTTTGGCGCCGGGTTAATTTAGAACATTTCTCTTTTGTTGTAATACAAAGGTATAAATAACCTTTTTTGTTGTTTGAATGTTATGGTGAATTAAATACCCGTAGTGTAACTATATTTATTGACAATAGTAGCCACTATTTACATACTATTGTATTTTTAATAGTGATAGAGTTACCAATGCGAATCCCCGAAGGCAAGCCGGTAGGAATCGTGTTATATGGTGCTTTCGCCACTGCCAGCCTGTACAATCGTGAGGCATACAACCTCTACAGTTTGCACACGACACTAAGTTTAGTATGGGAAACTTACTAATGCCATACTTGACACTCTCCATAAAACCACAAAAAATATTTCTTAAAAATCTAAACTAAATTCCTATCGTCGCTAATACAAATAAATAATATTAAAGACAAATATTCTCGATATGATCATAAATTTTAAAAATGAAATAGGTTATTTAGCCATAAAATTAATTTATTACCTATGGTTATACTTGACATTCAGTAAGACACAAAATCAGGCTTACCAACTTAGGGTTTTTTCCAAATTTAAGGGGTAAATAAGAGGATTGAGATTTTTAGGGGCGTTCCATTTTTAGGGGTATTCTTAGGGATTTTTTGCCATCTTACATTTCTCATTGTGTTTTTGATAACAATAAAAGTATTAGCGACTTCTAGTACGGTTCCTCGATACTAAGAATGCAGAGTGAATGATTAACAAATGTCGTGTAATAAATATAGACAAATATTACTACTGTGTGCCGGGTCTATAATTACTGAACATTCGTTGGTTATTTTCATTATAATTTTTTAGCGGATTTTTTCAGTAATTGTGGCGGCATGTTTAGGGGTTTTTAACTTAAGCTTTAGGGGTAAATATTTCTGGGTGTTGGTAACACTGCACAAAATAATAAAGACAGATTTGGACCATAAACAAAAGAATTTCTATGCATGTGTGTATTACATACACGGTAATGAACAGTAGTGTGTGTAACGTGTTATTTATTGAAAATAATGTATTTTAACTCATAATTTAAAAAAAATATTAGCATTCGTCACTTCTTCTCTGTATAAACTATAAGTGTGCGAAATTTCATACTCCTCCGTCCGCCCAATTTTCGTAAAAAGGGATCCAAAGTTTTCGCTTCACGTATTAATATATAGATATTTGTACTTACAAATCTTGAGTACAAAAACTTCGTTTAATGATTAAAATACAAATTCATTTAATGATTTAAATTTGCTTTCGCCTATTTTCGTCGTATTCTGATAAGTATTTATCTACAGTAAATGGTTTTTTTTTTCAACTGAGATATCATCTGTACCTACGTGGCGGTACATTAAGGCATTACTGGTTGTTCTTTCAGAGAAACTTAAATCTATATAAATAAAAATGAATATTAAATATATAATGGCTCGACTGATTCGTCTAATATTTTTTGTATGGCCTTCGAAAGATTTTAATAATAATAAAAAAAATCGCTTGGACAATAGTAAAAACAATACTTTTCTTTTTCATATTAAAAAATATACATACGATGCGACGGGATGGGTTGGGGGAGCAATAAATATAAAGCGGACGAAGTCGCGGGCAGAAGCTACTTGTATTAAATAAAAATGCTGCTACTGTATATAGAAAACGAAACCATTAAAATAAAATAACTCTTATTATTTCGATATTATTCATAAATGTCGGATGCGCACCTCTAGTGCAGAGGCGAGCAAATTAAGAAAATTCGTGCCAGCTACGCCAGTGTCATCCTATCGTGACAAGAATGTACGTCATGATTGACCATAGTGCTGTGATGGTAATGACTTGCTTTTATCGACTGTTGTTTTGAATTGTGGATTTAACGCCGAAACTGTGACACATATCGTATCATTTTTACCATAAAAGACAAAGCGGGATGAAATAAAACTCCTTTATTATATATTCCTGGTATAGTAACCTTTTATTAAAAACATACTATAAGTTAAAAAATACGTGGTTAATGCTTTATCGATATAATTTCGAACTCACTACTATTTTGTAGGTATTAAAGGATGAATTCATAGCTTGGCGCTGAGGGCACGATTTTACTTTTTTGTCGTGGCGCTCAAAAGGTTAAGAATAGGGATCGGAATTGTAAACCTATGGTAAAAAATCTCCTCACTCTTTCATTGAGTGCTCAAGATTCGAAATTTACGTTTTGCGCTATATCGCAGCCGTAAGCAAAAGGGGCGCATTTGAAGAAAACAATGTAAACTAAGCCTTATTATAGACATTGCTATATCTATACTATGTGTCTTTTTGTCTAGTAGGTAAGGCTTATTTTTCTTTACATATAAATTGCTTCTTAAACCCTTTAACACATTAACTGCCTTGTCGACTATGTGGCCGACACTTTTTAATCAATAATCGATTTAAAGTCAAATAACACTAAGTACATTTTTGACTTTTTCTGATTTTACCCATGGCAGTTAACGTGTTAAGCATTGACTTCTCCTTACCATACATTAGTATACATGTTTTTTTTTTACATTGTTCTTACTTGATAGAGATATTACTAAATCCTCGGTACACTATTCTTGTTAGAATAGTGTACCAAGGATTTAATAATATCTTGATTTAAAAGAGTGTCGTTGGAGTTTCTTGCGCATTCTCCTCCATAAAGATCTATATTTTGGAATAGGCAACTAACTTCTACTTTCTGATAAAACTGACCTTGACAGTGTTCAAAAAAGCTGTAGATAGATTAATTGAAACAAATAGTTTGCGTTTGCACTGCTAAGCTTTAAAACTATTTGCAGGTAAGCCCTACCCTAACCCAGCACAAACTGGTGGACTTCTGCAAGCAACACTCCGTCGTGCCTGTAGCATATACTCCTCTGGGTCTCATATCTGAAGCACGGCCGGAGTTTATTGGGAAGGATGTCATCAAAACCGACCCAAAACTGGGCGCGTTAGCTGACAAGTATGGGAAGACCCGTGCGCAGATTGCTTTGAGATATTTGGTAAGAAATTATGATTTTATTCTTGTCTGTAGTTAGATAAACATAATGCACACACTTTTATCTCCAGACATTAGAGCCAAGATCGTTCTATTAATTTATTTTTTATTACTCATGGACTAAATCTGTGACTTGGGGAAAAATTAGTGGCTAAAGTTTAGGAGAAAACAGATCGATAGGTGCCCTAGTTTTTGTGACCGTTTCAACTGCTCGGACGTAGTGTCGTAGAAGAAAAACGACTACGTCAACATTACGAAGGAATTTGTAAAACACTAACAGTGAAAGCTATCAAAATTACAATCCCTGAAGGAGGCCATGCCAGTGTCAGTCACACCTATCTGTAATAATTTTATGAATAAATTTGTAATTATTTAATTTCAGATTCAACGCGGAATCCCGGTGATCCCAAAATCATTCACAAAGTCGCGTATCGCAGAGAACTTAAATCTTTTCGACTTTGAACTCACGGATAGTGAGATGGCGCTAGTAGATAGTTTCAATATTGATCATAGATGCGTTCCTGCCACTGCCTTCAAGGGTTTGAAGAATTATCCTTTTTAAAATGAATAACTCTTCGTGTTTTAGTGGTGGTGTTTTGGATAGTTTTTGATCAAGGTTTGGTTATTGTGATACATGTGATATTAATACGTAAGGAATACATAATGTCGTAATGCAATACATCCTGTATATTCCCCTGTATTTTTGTGTATATACTCTAGTTGAATTGAATATATATTTTAGTTTTGATATCGAAAATACTTTATTTTTATTTTCCATCAGTTGTATATGTTACCGGGCAAACCCGATTTTAGGATGAACTAGTTTCGCCTAGGCCAAACCAGTTCTCCCCATACGCGATAGAAAAACCAGTATAATAATAGACCTATTCAGAAAAGACAAAAGAAAACCTACTACAGTAAAAAGTAGCAATGTAGTGTCACGGTATCATTCCAATGTAAAACTTTAACCGTTGTAAACTGTTACACATTAACATGTAGAGTCATTATTTTGATGATAAGGGAGAACTGTTTTGGCCTAGGCGAAACTAGTTCATCCTAAAATCGGGTTTGCCCGGTAACATATATAAGGTATTTAAAGCCAAAAATAAATCATCAAATTGTCTGACAATTTTATTAAATGAAAATATAAATAAATAAACATGTCAACATCAATAAAACTGAAACGATATAAAATAATTAACAAAATCATTATTTAGCGTCAATGTGGAAGTTTTGGAATGTCTTTTTAAGATATCTTAAGGTTTCAACACAAAGGCCTAAAACCATACAGCCTACTCCAAAAGAGACCTTAAATAGGAATCTTAAAAAGAGAAAAAGTGAAATGCATTATTTGGAACATAAACGTTAGATAACCCGATTTCTATACATAAAAGCATATACCAACAACAACTGGTAAAATATGCATATCAGGTATGAGGCAATAGGTAGTTATACTTATTTTACTTTCTAGTGATAATATGTAAGACTCTAATTTTTATAAGTATCATGCAACTATGTGGAAAACATGATAACAATCTATTCCAAAATAATATTTGTAGCAGTACATTTCATTAAGAAAACTTTTACTTACAAACATTGGTTTAATCAGGTATATAAAAATATAGTAGAAAATCTACTTTGAATAGTAACAATTTATAGAAACTTGGATTTACTTCATAACAACTAGAAAAAATCGGCTATTGGAAAGAATGTATTAAAAATTTATCCATAAAAAAATAAAAATAAATAATACAGCCATAAAAACCCGATAAATAAAAATCACATATATATTCCTGTTTCGCTGAAAATTAAATATAAATTAAAAATATATAAAAAAAACCCTGGTTCTTGTCAACAAAACTACACTATTTTTAATACATCCCTAACGGTCAACGCATTGGCACATTTGTATGTAGTAACAATAGTTCTTCCAATTCTTTATGAGCTTACCAAACTGTGATATCAATTTGGTAACCATCATTTGACACCATACTGTAACTACTTGCACATATGCCATTAGTGTATCACGGTACACATTTAGCCAATTCATTATATTCAGGCTGATAATGCCCATCCGGGAACAGAACCTAGGACCTCGAGCTGCGCCATGCGATCGTTAACCTAAACATTACATTTAACAACACAAAAACAATAGCTTAATTATGTAAGTCCTACAAAAATATATTTTCGATTTACTTTGAAACCGTCACAGACAAAGCCATAATAAATATTTCATTATTTTATCCCAATAATAATAATAAACATTATAATAAGAATTAATAAACTGTAAAAAATTTCCTTTGAACGGCAAAGATGTCTTCTGCTACGGAGAAGAATATATATATTTTTTACAGTTTTTTCCAGCTTTCTTTTGTTTATTATTAGTATTGTAGCTAAATCTGTGATAGCCTAAGCTCAACAAACATAAAATAAAGGTTTCACTTAAAATTACAACATTGATCGCAGGCGCAGCGCAATTAAATTTGTACATCTACATTAAATAAATGAGTCTATAACATAGGTTTAATGTGACAGTACAAACTAGACCTTATTTCATGAGCATTTTTAGGTTCATAATATTAGTGCAAATTTGCAGTAAATGAATACTTTTTGAAATGGTAAGACTGTTATGGTCGAGAAGCCATAATTATTTAATAGTAAAATTATGTGATAACATAAAACAGCAGCACTTTTCAACTGTTTTTTTTTTGCTCATACTTAATTGTTGGCAAAAATGCGTATCACGTGAAACGTCACTAAGTTCAAATTCTTTTAGATAATTAATTTTTAATTATAAAATGCGAGGTGCACTTAAGTTTGTACACACTTTGGTATATTGAAAGTAGCAAAAAATTATATAGGACTGTCTTAGCCTACCGCCACATTACCCATTACAATATAGGAGCCAGTTCTTACTAAGTCGTGACGAAGAAGATTTATTTTAACTTGTATATTAATTAGAATGGAATTACCGCGCGAGATAATGCCACGACAAAATTTTGTCGCATACGTATATTAGCCTGACTGATCCAACACAGACAAGTACTCTTTCACGACATATTGATCCATGATTTTCTCTCGGGCTGTAAGACATAATGAGTTCATTTTTTATCACCACGACCTAATAAGAACCAACTCATTCGAAAATGAATGCCTACAAACAAAGATGGTGGACTCAACCAGTTTTACTTCCACGCATAGTTAAATAGATCCATGATTGAGTCGTAAATAGTGAAAGTTATAGCTACATCGAAGACTACTCGAGATAGCCTGGGTACCGTACCCTTGTAGAACGCGAAGGGACCTTCTGCCTTCCAGGTCTTGATGAAACAGTCCCAGGTGTTCTTGTATTTGGCGGCCTCGAGACCTTGCATTCGAGTTTTGACCACGTCTATCGGTGTGTTGCCGAATACTGACGCAGCACCTGTAACGGGGAAAAAGGAGGTTATTAGAGTCGTTCAAAATGATAAAAACAGGTTTACATAATCTTATATTGGTTGGTATATTAGCGTGCGTACTCCGTCAGAAATGTGATAAAGTACAAAACAGAAATAGTAGAGGATTCACGATTTTAAGTTAAGGTATTATAAGTTAAATAAAAAATAAAAAAATATTCTGGTACAATTAAAAATGCAAACGTTTGCGGGGATGAATTAATGTTTATACTCTGTTCTGTTTATTACTCTGTCTAGCAAAAAACTTTTTAAGGAAGTCGGTTGTTTTTTTTTGTAAAAAGTTTTTATTTTTTAACTTTTTAGTTGTGGTAGATACTCCGCACTAATCTAATCGCGTTATTGGTTCATTTGTCGCGGAAATACGTAATGCAAATTTAAGACTTATATGGTTTTCACCTGGACCCCATTGTCCAAATGGAACCAAATTAAAATGGGACCATTCGGGAAGCACCAGCTTTCAAATAAAAAAAAGAATCATCAAAATCGGTTCACCCAGTCAAAAGATATGAGGTAACATACATAAAATAAAATAATAAAAAAAAAATACAGTCGAATTGATAACCTCCTCCTTTTTTTGAAGTCGGTTAAAAAGCGAGTAAAATGATTTATTAATCATATATCAGAATAACACAGAATATAATTTGTATAGAACGCGAGCGAAACCGCGGGCAAAAGCTAATCTTGGTCTAGGTATGTTATAGAACAATTCTTCATTAGCTCGCGTCATTTTTGGCTGCTCTGAGAACGAATCGTTTTTATACACAGAAGTTGCTAGTAATTTTTTTTTTTTTTAGTTTTTGACGTAGGTTTGTTCATCCCCCCCCGGTAACCAAATACGAGATTGATAGGATTTTAAATAATAAAGCATTCATATCTTACCAGCCATGCCACCGAACAGCGCCACAATGTACTTGGGCACATGCTTGTCCCGGTCGCCTCCCTTGTACCAGTCCCTCAGTGACTCCATCACGAAGAACCTGATGGCTTGGTTGCTGCCCTGCTTCATCACTGTCGCGGTTACACCCTTGTATAGGCCTCCGACACCTGGGAAGCAGGAAAATAAAAATTAGATCCTATTTGCCAGGATTCTTACCTGCCAGGGTCGCGCGATTTGTTCGAAAGAACACGGGTGGGTTTTAGTCAGTAAAAGTCTGACACGCCCTCCCGCTCCGCCCAAGAGCGGGATACGACACATGATGATTTCCCACCCACAAAAAATAAAACCCTATTTGTCATACAAATTGACAGTGACTATACTCGGTTCCGGTTTTTAAGCGTAGCAGGTTCAGTCTATTTGTGCAATTCGGGAGAAAGTCCTATTAAAACAAATAAGTTTTGGCAATCCCAACCGTTTTTTGGAATTTCTAAACATGGTAATAAGACCAACGGAATTGATAGCTACATAGACAATCTGTTAGTAAATGGTGGTTTTAAGGACCAGTCAGTAGTAGTAAGTAGCATCAACTCCACGTCCAAATGCGTATTTTTCGTACGTAACAATAGACTGCCCTTGATTGCATTCAGATGAATAAAGTTAGTGATTGTGGGTCTGTCTGTATGACTCCACTTCTGGGCAACGATCTCCCTCTATGATTTTCAGTTGTTTTGTGGCAGGCGTAACTGCTTTGTTTTTCTACATTAAATCTTAATATATATAAATTACGCGTCACGTTGTTTGACCGGGATGGACTCCTAAACTACTTGACCGATTTTAATAAAATTTGCACACCGTGTGCAGTTTGATCCAACTTGAAAGATAGGATAGTTTTTATCCCAATTACTGATCTCAATATTTGAAAATTAAAATGTGTGTGTTCATTGTTTAGTTCTATGAATTCGTAATATATAACGTGGGATTCAATTTCTAGATAATCTTCTTTACATGCTTAGATCTTTCGGACTACGCAAAGGATTTAACACGGTTTTCACCAGTATACAGGGTGAATCAAGAGGGAGGTTTGTAAGTATAATACGCGGGCGAAGCCGCTGGAAAAAGCTAGTGATATTATAAATATGGAAACTCACCATCCTCCCTTACAATAGTCCTGACTCCATGGAAGAATCCTCTGAACCTCGGCTTTTCCAGTCTCAAGTCATTGATGAACTTGACCTTGACGGTCTCCATGGGGGTGACCGCGAAGATGGCCTCGGAGACTCCGGCGGCCAGACCACAAGCCAGCTTGCCGGTCGTGGATAGTGTGCCATCTTCTGTCACCATGTACAGCCGAGCTTGTTCGAACACGCCGAATCTGAGGAAAAGGAATTAGAAGCTAAGTTTTCAGTCGGTACTCTTTTATTAATTTCTGTGCCGCTGTTCTGCTGATAAATGGTAGTATCAGTTATACAGCGCCACAGAAATTATATGGATTATTTCGTAAACATTTACTATTTGCAGCAAATAAAATTTCGCGTTTTGAATGATTATCTTCTTTACGCAGTATAAAACAAAGTCGCTTTTTTGTGTGTATTTGAGTGGGTCCCTCTCTGGATGGTTTATATTTACAATACTAGCTTTTGCCAGCGGCTTCGCCCGCGTGGAGGTCGGAAAATATCCCGCGTGAACATACTACCGGGATAAAAAGTAGCCTATGTGTTAATCAGTGGCGTGCACAGGGTTTTATGACCGGGTAGGCAGTTCAAAAAAAAAAAACCTCTCGTAATTGCTCAAGTTAGTGAAGAAAAATTCACTAGGTGGTTTAAAAGGTTGAAATGGCGATTTCCTGATGATGATAATTCTTTTTCCGTCGAAAGCACAGAAAGATGTTGTACTCATTGTTGACTTTGTGTGTTTCTTATCTAGGTACGTGAGAATACGTTCTAATGAAAATGAACGATCTGTCGATGCGCTGCTTGCTTGGATAGTAACAATAAACTTCGCTAAACGTAAAACTTCTTCGTAACACTTCTCTCAATACGAAAATTACCAAATGTATTTATGTTTGAGCAAGCCGCGGGCAAGAAATCACATAAATCTGCAAATCCCGAACAATTCCACACTGTACTCGAACTACTAAACTAGCAAGGAAAACAAAATAATTTAAATGTCTATAAACAACAACACAGCCGGTTTTATGTTTCTTAATTATTACTATGAAACTTACGAGTTGCATTACCTCTTTGCTGGGTTAATTCTCGTACACATTTCCCTTTAGATACACTTTTTAACAAACACACATTTTCTACACAAACGTCACAATCGAACAACATTTTGAAAAAAAACAAACAAAAAGCGTAGTACGAAAAAAAAAAATTACGTAAATCGAAAAAATAAAACAGTTCAAAAAACTAGTTGAAATAAGCAAAAAATCGACCTAAATATTAACGTTTGTAAATGAATTAATCACAACAAAACTCAGTCAAAATAAAAACATAAAACAGCGCGCTCCACATGAAAGAAATAAATTTTGACAACTAAAACGTTGACAAATAAAATTGTATCATTGCGAATCGGAATTTGCTTGCTTGAACAGCGCGCCAATAATGCGCATGGGCGTCCCGCTCGTGATTGGTTAGCCTGGCGCAGGGAAGCCCGCGATTGGATAGCCTGCGGCAGGAGTTCGCTTTATTAGCGCGCTTTGTGTGAAATGTGCAGACACGAAAATGTAGAAGAAATTACCACTACATGCGTACATTTATGAATGAATTGAAGACACTTTCGATCACTGCCTGCTTGCGCCGCGAGTACATTAATAGAACGGTATGAACGTTGCTTCTCATTTATATTAGGCGTTTAAACTTTTTGAATAATTTTATTACTTAGCATATTTTCTTTATTATTGAAATATTAGTAACTAGTCTAGGTCTAAGTCTAGGGTCTGCAGTGTCTTTTTGCCTATATGGACCGCACGCCACTGGTGTTAATCCAGGTTATTTTTTTTTTTGGCTTGTAAGCGCATTTTCATCCGACCCGCTTCAAATTTATCGTCACTGCTCGGCTTCTATATATAACCTACCCAGGACTTACCCTTGTATGGACTACAATCGTACCAAGTTTGGTTAAAATCCCTTCAGTAGTTTTTGACCCATGCGTGCACAGACAGACAGACAAAAAATTTACTGATTGCATTTTTGGCATCAGTATCGATCACCATTCGTTCTCCAATATTAATTTTGAATATATTTTCAATGTACAGAATTGACCTCTCTACGACCCAGTAGGTGGCCCTGTTCGGGAGGACTTCTATCAGGTCCGCTAGTAATTTATGAATTTTGATAAATATACAACGAACAACAGCTCCGCCATTTGCAGAATACACAAGACATATTGAATTTCCAGGACTAAATTGACGGATCTCCGTTAAATATCTTCATGGAAAACCGCCCGTTTGGGGAGAACGAACCTCGGCCATTTAGGATATTAAATTAGAAGTTCTGGACGTATACAGAACAGTCGGCATGACTCACTACCGATTTAGCTGACTGGTTAAACACAAAAGAGCATTTCCATAGTGTTTTCGTTACAAGATATCAAAAAATATTATCATCGTTGCGACTTTAAGACCTCTTATGTGTTAAATTCAACTTTATGAGAAAATCGATAAAAACCGTCTACTGAAAAAAAAAAAAATGAAACCAACTACAACAAAAAATATAGGTATCAGCCATATGAGATTCTACTTATTATTTTGCTATTGTTAATTGAAATAAAAAGTCGTATGATAGTAAAAAAAAAACTGTTTCAGTTAACACAAGAGATTTTCGTTGCGCTTTACGTATCACATCAGAGATTTTGAACAAAAATGCCTATATAAAATTGAAATAAAACTAGTGATTTTAATGAAAAAACAAAAATACATTTGTCAGAAAACATTAATTAGGTTAAGATAACAGTAGATTAAAAAAATTGAATAAAATAAAAGTTACAAATCAAATGTACCATTATTTTCTGAGGTACCCATAATATAATTATAGATATAATTATGCATTAAGTACCCGGATCAAATTGTAATGCATTGTAAAACGGATGATAATCCTGATCTATTACCATTTTCAGTTCCTGTAAATGTTTAAACTTGCTCTCAGTAATTTATAACGGAGATCTGTACAATCGGTTCGGAGATACCAGACCGTTTCTTTGGTTATTTCTTCGCTGTGGAAGTACGGACCACTCATCGACATGTCTTAACCTATAAAAAACGGATCTGTCAGATAAATATTTAAGACCTCTAATGTTCACCACTACAGGATCTCCCTTCTTTTTGCCAGACCGTATGGATTTTAGGTTCGATTCCATCTCTTCGAAGTTTAGAAAGAAACCATAGTGAATGGATTTGACATTATAGGGCTTTTGTGGTCGAGCTTGTCTTATCCAGGTGAGACATCACTGGGAGCGAATATTGGTGATTTTATGTATTGCTCAATAGTGGAGTGTACACTATTCACTTCCATCATAGTGCATTTTGCGTCCAATTTATTGATGAAGATATCGTGGCCACTTTGTTTTTTGCTTGAAGACCTTTGTTGAGATGTACGTCGTCGTCTTATATACCTTCTCACTGCTGATGCTTTTATAAAAGCCATCTTCTCTGGCCAAGTCCTGAGCTTCCAAAAATGTGTATGAATTTGTTCACGTTCTTCGTCGGATACAAGAGCACGAAGAAAATATTTTTTAGATTTTGGAGTTACACACGTGTGTGAGCAACGTGCTCTCAAAATTCTTTCAGACTTCTCGACGCACGCTGTCCATTTGTCAGCTAACTTTTTATACCCAAAGTACGATTTACCGGCAACGCGAGCGTCTTTGTTCTCTTTAACGGTGCATGGAAGTGGTCTTTGTACAGATACAGAGGTATTACCATCACTCTTGTCGGGCAACGATACCCTAGTAAAATTGTCATCACTATCACTATCTTCTTTATCCAGAGAATACAAGATCCACATCCTCCGTGTTTTTTAAAATAAATTCCTGTTTTTCTTTAAATCTTGCACAGACAGCGACCTGATACTTTCATCGATGTCCAAATGTTCTTCAACCTCGCTCCGCAATGGGTAAAAACTCCGCCTTCGCCGCAAAATCACTGGAATCCAATCTGGGTCGTCAATGTCGTCATCACTGTTATCGCTCATAATTTTCAAATAGGTATTGGTGATAGCACTTGCTTCGATTCAGATGCAAATCTTAGGGCTTCAGTGGCATGGAGTATGCTGATACTATGATCAGATGAAGCATTCGTAACGTAATCTTCAGACACAATACCCTGGTCTTCAGCGGCATGGAGCAGGCTGATGCTTTGATCAAAATATCCTTCCGTAACATCATCTTGATTATTAAATCCTGAAGATATTAAGCCCAAGTGTTCTGGCGTAATAAGGGAACCGCTAGAACAGCTGTCCACCCTTGGAGGTTCCCCAAAATCATAAATATTTTGATCTAATAATTGCCGAAAGGCCTCGAGTATGACATAGAACTAAAAACTCGTACACATAAGATATTTTAAGTAGGTACCAACATTTAATTAGGAAGTACATTGTAGATTTTGAAATTAGTGAACAAATGACGATTAAATGATCGTATAAACATGAGAGTTTTTGCAGAAGATAGAGCTTCAAAATATGAAAAGAGCTAGCGTAAAAAAGTGATTTTGCCAAAAGTGACACATAAGAGGTCTTAAAGTCGCAACGACGTTATGCAATGAGTGTGAATTTTGTTGACCGTGCCACACAAAATCCGGGCTGCATAATATTTTTCCTCGTCACAAGTATGTACATTGACCGCCATCATTTGAATACTAGTGATAACGAGGCCATATATAACAATTGTGTTGTGTTGTAAGATTGTTATCGTGTTGGTGACGGGTTTCACACCTGTTTTATCGTTATGCTCCGTTTTCTTCAGCTTCGCGTAACAAGGAACTGTGACAGTAACAAGGAAGGATGTGGGGTAATTTTCATCCTAGATATTTGTGTCGTAAATGATGAAATGGAAAATACACGCAAACGAAGCTGTGGGCTACATCCAATTAAAAATATATTTACTATAATTATACTGGGTTAGTTATACTAAATAATATACTAAAATTGGACGAGGAAAGTTATGCAATAGTTCCATTCAATTTAGGAAACCCTACAGATGTAGTGATCGAGTTTCTGACGTCACCTAGCTCCCTAAAATAGGGTTGAGCTGCCCGATCGACGACTTGCTTATGTAATACATCGGCCGGCGGCGGCGGTCGGGAAGGCTCACTATCATGTATTGATGAAATAACTTCACAAACTTAATTAAAATAATATCATAATGTTTGAACTTGAGCTTGTTTTGGCCGCCAGTTACGCTGACTTTATTATATCTGTTTACCATTATTATATTTATATTAAAGATGCTTTCGACGACAGCTACCGATCTAATTTTACTACAGCTGTGATACCAAAATACCTATCTATTTGAGAATTTTTCCTATCCGGTTTTATCGGTAGCGTTTCATTCACGTGATTAATGCATTACCTTCCACGCGTAGTAATTGGTAGTTTATTGCAGTAGCCACTAAGTTATGGTGGCCTAGTACTTTCGTGTAAAGTTTCAAGCCTGCTGTGCAGTGTTGGCTTGGATGAATACAGTTTTCATGTGTATTGTAATTTATGGCCATTTTATGGACACTTTTATGTGAAAGAAACGACGGATTTTGATGTATCTTCCGAGTAATTTCTTTAAAATCTTCAGCACGTGACGTTACATCATACGAGTGCGGATGAAAGAATAAGTAAAAGAAACACTGATTAATTGCTTGCTCTTCAGTAAATCTTTTACAGCAATATTTCTGTAGTTTTTGAAGGTATTTTCATTTTACAAACATATATTATGTTCCTACCTTATACGCAGAGCGATTTATTTTGGTGACCCAAGCTAGATTTTTTTAAATTTTGTAGCGCAAAAAATAAAAATCATCTTCTCTAGACATAGACTGGACCTTGTAGCTCTTTTACTTAGATGGCTTGTGAAGCAAAGCAAAATGACACCTGACGCTTTCTAGAACTCCGTGTCGAGAATGGCAAATAGGACACTCTTGAGAAACTTGCGGATAGCATCACTTTTAAGAGTTGCGAATAGAAGCCACCCTAGTCATTGATATGATCCTAGTACAACCGATATTTGAATATCTATCAGAAATGATGCAAACACGGAAAAAAGAAATAAAATGAAATCCGTGCAAATTCTCCTCGCAACGCAATGCCCTGAATGTCATTGAATCTGTTTATCTGCATCAACCTTCGGGTAAGTGACACAATGAACTGTTGTTATCAGCCATCATTAATGCTCCACTTTGCGGTAACGTGAGATAGACGTGTCGACTTTATACTCGGATAGATTACAAAGAAATGCGAGAACTACCGTCGAGTTATGCAACCCTGGTACTTTGTCGTTTGTCAGATGGATGTATTTATGACACCTTGTATTCGCTCTATGCATGGATGGAGGAGTGTTTATGGGGGTATTGTAAAATGGTCAAGGCCGTCAGGTTGTTGCGTGTTTTCAGTGTGTTCTACTAAATAAAGTTAATGACCATGCTTACACGTGTAGGTTGTTTTTTCGTTAGTGAACGGTCTGATAAAAAGTTAATTAATTGGATTTTTTAAGTTTAACATGATTTCGTCAGGTTTATGCCCGTTATGTCCTCAAGTTCAGAATAGAGATACACGATTACTGACAAGTACGCTCAAATCTGTGTGGCTCCTTCTTCAAAAGACCAAATTTTTCACATTATCTGACCAAAGATTATGTCTGCACGTTAAAGAGACTGACGCTTAATTTTGTTTCGTTATTTCTTCTCAGGGGTAGTCACATAAGATTAATGTCGACTCCATCTAGCCTTTTTAACCGACTTCAAAAAAAGGAGGAGGTTATCAATTCGACTGTTTTTTTTTTATGTTTCTTACCTCATAACTTTTGACTAGGAGAACCGATTTTGACGATTCTTTTTTTATTTGAAAGCTGGTGCTTCCCGAATGGTTCCATTCAGACAATGGAGTCCATGTGAAAATCATATAAGTCTTAAATTTGCATTAAGTACTTGCGCGACAAATGAACGAATACCGTATGTTTGTTACCTCATAACTTTTGACTGGGTGAACCGATTGATCATTCTTTTTTATTTGAAAGCTGGTGCTTCCCGAATGGTCGCATTTTAATTTGGTCCCATTTGAACAATGGGGTCCATGTGAAAACCATATAAGTCTTAAATTTGCATTACGTAATTGCGCGACAAATGAACGAATAACGCGATTAGATTAGGATAGATGTGGTATTAGTTTAGTTGTGGTAGATACTCCGCGTATCTACCACAACTAAAAAGTTAAAAAATAAAAACTTTTTACAAAAAAAAAAAAAACAACCGACTTCCTTAAAAAAACACTACAAAGTCAAAAATAAGTAGTGTGTAGTGTTTTTTTTAAGGAAGTCGGTTGTTTTTTTTTTGTAAAAAGTTTTTGACTTTGTAGTGTTTTTTTTAAGGAAGTCGGTTGTTTTTTTTTAAATCATATGACGTGTGAAATTGATTTCGATAGTCTATTTACAGAAAAAAAAAATCTGTAACCAGGCACAAATCTAGACTCCAGAACACGCGACAGAAAATTTCTGACGCAAAACCCAATAACACTTTTTTTTATGGGAAATCATTAAATGACTTCTCCCGCTCTGGGTGGAGCGGGAGGGTATGTCAGACTTTTACTGACTAAAACCCACCCGTGTTCCTTCAGTTGCCCATATGCCAGGGTCACGGTATCTCGTTTGAACAATCTCGCGACCCTGGCAGAACCCAATAACACTTAGCCCTGGAATCGAACCCAGACTCAGCAAATACTGACATCTAGATCAACATGGTTTCTCCCAACTTCCTGTGCCAGGGTTCGGTAGAATTTCAATAAAGATATTTTGTTGCAGCGTCGTACTATCTATATTACTAAGGAAATATTAATAATTATCAATTGTTATAAAATAGACCACAAAGTAGCAAAGTCAACCAAGGGTCAAGGCGAAAAATATGTATCAATATCAGCGGCAATGATATCTAGTTGCGTAGGTAAGTGGCTACAGTACACATGGCTACAAAACTAGCTAAACATTTCCAGTTTTTGTTGACCTTGCATTGTATAGACTATTCGCACAAGGAAAAGTTAGCTTATAGTAGTCAGGTCAGTGGTTGCTTTTCTGTATAGATAGACACTAGGCAGCCTGTTCTTAGGTAGACAAATGCGGGTTTCTTTAAGGTAGATAACACACATTGAAATTTAATTTTCAGACTTATGGTGATTTTTGAGGTAGGCACTGCTTATGTGCCTATATGTATACAATGCACGCCACTGGTGTCGGGATGGGCTATCTAACGGATTCGTTCAAAAATAGAACCGACATGTTAAAGAAAAAAAAAATAAGCGAACTATGTGCAAAACAGGTTACTATACAGGGTTATTTGTAAAACACCGGCAACCTTTCAGGACTATGTTACTAGCATCATAATTAACAACTTTTGTTCTATGACTTTTAAAAATTCATCATATTTCAGTTTATCAGATTTTCAAACAAAAGTCGGCCGCCTCTAAATAGGTCAAGTGCAAGCGCCCCCACCGCCGTAACCCCGCTCCCCTCGCTAAAGTAGTATCCCTTTCTTTTGCTTTCCATAGACTTCGTAACATTTAGAGCGTTCAATTTAAATATTTTTATTTTTGTATGAAAATCCGATGATATAAAATATGATGAAATTTTAAAAGTCATAGAACAAAAGTTGTTACTTATGATGTTAGTAACATAGTCTTGAGAGGTTACCGGTGTTTTACAAATAACCCTGTATAAGGTGTATCTATTCATACACGAAATATTTTAAGGGGTACACCTGTAGGTGGTAAAGAACCTATAGAAGCAAAAAGATTTTTTTTATCTAAGCGTTTTTTAATTTTCGTAATTATTATAATTTTAAAACTACTTGAGACGTTTTGCATAAAACCTTTACTCCAAATTCTATGAATGGCCCGCCTGACACTGCGAGGGCGACGACCGGACGGCACGAGCATGGCCGCGGTGTCTCGGGCCGTTAAAAATAAGAGAAGGAGCCAGTATTTCTTATGTGCGTCAAATAATTTATAAATATTAAATTAAAAAAAAAACACTCCGAAAAATTTTTTTTTCGTTGCTATAGCTGCTTTACCACCTACAGGTGTACCTATTAAAATATTTCGTGTATGAATAGATACACCTTATATGCTATTTTACGGCTTATTTGTAGTCTACACTGCAAATGAAGCGAGATCACATTTTTTTCAAGTTGTCTTATGTCAGTTATGTCACAGTGTAGCTTTATCAGTATGCAAACAGATAAAAGCTACTGCCTATCCAGCTGTCAGATATGACCGACAAACAAGTAAAAGCTGTTTCATATGAAGAAGAAATCACGAGAAACGTAAAGGCTCCCGCAGACAGGCGTGACGCATCAGCGCGAAACGGCTCAACAATTTCTATGAAAACTTCAAGGAAATTGATCTACGAGATTCATGTAGCGCCGGTACTTTTTTTTTTTGTCTGGCATCTCGTAGTTAACCTGAAAGATTCTTACTACTTAAACGGATGGTAGCCCGGCGAGTTCTAAAAAGTTACCTTTTTAGGCCTCCAGCCGGGGCTTATTATACTTAAAAACTAAAGCGAAAGCTCTAAGGGTTACCCCGAGGGGGGTACGAACCTCGGCTTAGGCAATCACTGGTGGGGGGACAGCAAGGGACTGGCTGGATCTGGGTTAAAATTATTTATGGACTAATTTAAAGCTAATGGCTCAGCATCGCGGGCTGGCTCTTGCAAGGGTCGGGAGGGACTATTAAGTCGGAGTCGCGACGACGGACCTCGGCGGCGAGGTCGGTACGGTTTGCGTCTGTGTGGTTTGCTCACTGAGTCTCTTTTCGACTCTCCTGGAGGAGAGTAGTGGGATCGTCAGGATCGGATAGAAAGCGCCGGTACACGGCAGCCTTAATTAATATTTGAGTGAGAATTATTAACTTTTTAATGTTTGCAGTAAAAATATTCGAGTTTGGATCCGAAACGTTAACTTTCTTTTTCAGTGAAGCTGTCGTAAAATGCCTTTTTTATTAATGCTTCCATATAATTAGTCCTAAGTAATTAACAGTAACGGCATTTTATCATAATAGTTTCATAATCTCTTTAATTAATTAGTACTTAACGATGTGCCCAGCGATACCTTCCAGTATTTGAAGTTGACACAAATTATACTAGTCACTATTTGACAAGACATAACGGCATATCTCTCTCTACATTTAATAAGATAACCAAAACATGATAACGTTGAAACGAAAATGCGGTTTCAACGAAAGTGCCTAATGTTTGTTTGAATAATTGAGTATACTCCAAAAATGTTGTTCTCCATCGCCGCGTGGAACACTCGCCCTTTATTGATTTGACCCGAAACTGGCCGGCATTGAGGGAAACGAATGTAAATGATCGGGTGGGGATATGGCCTGTCATATGTGGAGCATCTGGACAAGCTAAACTTCTTATTTTCTATTGTTTTACCGTGCTTTGATTAGCTTCACCAGTATCTATCTATCTATGGATCAATGATATGACAAAATCTTTGAAAACGATTTTCACCGCTACAAAACGTGAGATTTAGTATAATTATGAAGGACCGTCTCATTTCTTCTCTTCGTCTCGTGGGTGTCGTAAAAGGCACTTAGGGACTTCTTACTAGAGAATGGGCAGCAGCGTTCTCTATGCTATTTACAAACGTATTGCGACCGCCAACCCGCCTGCCAAGCGTGGCGATTATGGCAAATTCTCCCAAATCGGGGGAGGCCTGTGCCCAGCAGTATCTCGGTTGAAATGATGATGATGATCAAGGACCGAGGACACTAAAGTAATTTAATAAGTTTTTCCCATTATCCAGATGAGGATATACAGGATTTTATTTTTAAAAAAATTAAGAAGGAGTCTGAGAAAAGGCTACCATATCCAAGGAAGGCAGCAGGCGCGCAAAATACACATTCTAACAAAAAACCTATTCAAACGGCTATTGTAACGGTCAATCGAACTAAAAAGATTTAAAAAAATATAATTGAAACACGCTCAATAAGTTTGAAATTAGAATAAGGTGATTGAGAAAAAAAAAGCGCGAAGCTATAGCGTAGACTTCCTTTAGTGCATCTTTAAAGCAATGAATTTTAACTTTTAAGCACATAAATAGGGCTGTTCTTTGGAAAATATATTAAAATACAACACAACGCAATCGATTTAGGTCGCGAGATGTATTGAGAAATGAAAATACACGAATAACAAAAACAGAATGCTGTAATCCAAGCCAATCTTATCTGGAGCGGTGGCTTGTCAAACAAGCGTATCTTATATTTTCATAATCTTTGCGCATTTATATCTATTTATAAAATAAATAAAATAGAACTGTATGTTTATTACGAAAAAATAACAGCTTCTTACTAAATGCGGTTACTACTACTTATCTAATAAAAAACAATTTCTAAAAAAATTGTTTCTCTTCCGTCTTTCTGTTCCGGCTAAGCTCCGAAGCGGCTGACCCAATTTTGACGGGAATTTCACAGACAGATAGCTGATGTTTTATGGAGTATTTTTCTCCCACGTTCCAGTGGGATGATTTCCGAAATCCATGCGGGCGAACCGCCCGGCACAACTAGACGATCTCTCTAATAAAACTACATAGTTAAATTAATAAGGCGTTGCTAGCCTTCTTTGAGGACTGTGGTGGAAATACCCGCTTTCACGTGGAGTTCCAGACACCAGCCCGTCTTACCAATACCAATTCTGGCATTTGACGTGCTTTAGATGTTTTTGTTATTTACTTGGGGACATATTCGGGTATGAACCTTCCAAGATTATCATTACTTATCTGTTTCGGACAAGATGATATAGCACCTCAAAAACAGTACTTATGGAACATCTCTACTATTATTATGAAACGGTAAAATTTGTTTATTTGTAAGATTGTATATCTAATCTCTGGAACGGTAGTTCGACTTCGAATGGTCAAGTCGGATTTGAAAAATTTTTTTTTGAAGTGCGTTATACGCTATTTAAAATCACGCTATTGTAGCGCCTAAGGAGCGGAGTTAAAAGACATATAGTCAGAAATAACGCTAAGAGAAAAAAAAGTAACATGGGGGCGGCGATGCAACGCTATCTATACTAATATCATAAATCAGGTCGAAGTGGTGGTGCTTGGGGGAGGCCTATGTCCAACAGTGGACGTCTTTCGGCTAAAATGATAATGGTGATAATGATGATCATTAATGCGAAAGTAACTGTCTGTCTGTTATGCTTTCACGACTAAACAACTGAACCGCTTTGAAGAACTTTGGTACAGGGTAAGTATGAACCCCAATGGCTATTTTTTATTCCGCGACTTCGTCTTCAGCCGCGATAACCAACATGCGGATGAAGTCGCGAACAAAAGCTAGTATGAAATAATTAACAAGAAATTTCACGCGGATGTAGTCGCGGACGGAACACCTACCTAGTCATTTATATTTTGATGCAATAAAAAGATATCGCGTGATAATTTTAACAGACTGCATCTGTTTAAATTTTCCACATTTTGTTTTAGTTTTTGAGACGGTTATTTATAGCGATTGTGGAGAAAACGACGATTTTTCATGGAGATGTTGCATTTATTTATTCTGTGATCATAAATTTGTTCTGAATCCTATTGAATTTTTGCCGCAAATTTATCAATTTCTTGTTCTTATTGATAATGGTTTTATGACAATTGATTTCTTATCTACACTAAGATACAAGATACGCAACAAAATCATAATGAGTAGGGCAAAGATAACCAACAACAGAAATCGTACAGCGTCCTTCGCGTTCAATATAATAATGCGTTGAGGATATTTATGGGGTTGCCCCGCTTTTGTAGTGGTTAGGCATGTTTGCTGAAGCTCGAGTCGACAGTTTTCATACAACGTTGAGAAAACGATGCGCCTCCCGGGTGCTACGAGCGAGTGCTTTTTTGCTGTGGGTCATCAAATGACGTCTCCCGCTCTTGGGTGGAGTGGGAGGGTGTGTCAGACTTTTACTGACTAAAACCCACCCGTATTCCTTCAGTTGCCTAGTGTTGCGAGTGCTAGCCCCAAGTTTATTCTGCGCTGAGGCGTTTTTTTTTTTTGGAAAGATATCTCGCTGGTCGACCTATGAGGTTGTCGAATACTTAACAGGACCTGCCTGTGGCTACCTTAAAATAGCGCCTCCGGCCAGAAGGTAAAAAACAAGAGCGACTACTCGCTAAGGGTACGCACGCTGTGGTGTCCGGACCTCGGTTTAATTAGACTGTGTGGCGATCCGACCATATTGTTTCTGCTGCAAGCTGTCCACCTCGGTGATAGACGTATGGCTGTGATTCACATCTATTTATGGTTTTAGGTTAAGTGACTAGGAATACTCACATAAGAGTAAGGAATATCGTTACTGACACAATTGAGTCTTGTTACTTTTAAAATAAAGAATAGACTGTCTATTTCATCAAATTTCTTATAATCACGTATGCGCTGAAGACGATCTTATATACACGCTCTTATTTTAGAGATGTCAGCATTATTGATGGGTTCCACTAGGACCGATGCCTGCCAAGGTCGCGAGATTTGTTCGAAAGAGTTCCGTGGCCCTGGCATAGGCAACTGAAGGAACACGGGTGGGTTTTTGTAAGTCTGACACACCCTTCCGCTCCACCCAGAGCGGGCGACGTCATTTGAAGATTTCCCACACACAAAAAAGGCTCTTGTGTTAGTTAATGAGATTAATGGCTTACCTGACGGCGGATTTGGGAATCGATCCATAGACGAGAACACTGAGTCCTCGGTACAGACCGAACACTCCATGTGACTTGACAGTCTTCCTTACGCAGTCGCCAATGCCTGTGTACTTCTTGGCACCTCCTGGAAAATAAAGAGGATATTGGTCAAGATAATGGTGATGATTCTGTTGTGCACCAACTTAACATAGTCTGGGCTATTCCTATCTTTCTCTTTCTAATGAAACTAGAAGGAGACGGAAATAAATAAGAGCTGTCTTTAGTTGAAGTAAGATTTTCTTCGATGCAATTGCGATTAATTAAATTCTTCATGCTTAAAATCATGCCAAATTGGAAGCAATGGAAACTTAATTTAGTTTGCCAGTTCTAAAGCGTCACTTGTCTTTTTCTTTCACAGTCTATCAGTAAGAGACAGCAATACTCTTATTTTAATTGAAGTGGAGGACAAAAGAACAAAGAATCAGTACCGCTACCAGTTTGTAAAGGTGTCAATGATGTACGTTTACAAGGCAAAGGCCCCTTTGAAATAGAGGGAACCTATTGTGACCTGCTTTCGTGATAATTAATGAGATCTCAGAAAAAATCTAGGGCAGTTGTGGCCCAGTGATATCAGCCCCGATTTTTCAAAAGAGTTTTAATGTCGTGATTACGAACCCAGGAAGGTTTACTTTTGTATTTTATTTCATCAACACAGCTCTACAAATGGTTAAGGAAAACATCATGAGGCAACAGCATGCGTAGCATGACCACCGTAGAAAGGGGTTTTGACGACGGAAGAATAGACAACATTACAGATTGTAGAAAGATTAAAGACAATTAAACATTGTAGAAAGATTTGTGCCGTTTTATGCTGGCGTAGCATGAAAGTTCTTTCTCTATTCTACCAAGAATAGACAAAGTTCTTTCTATGGTGGTCATGCTATGCGTGGTATGGCTAATAAAATCAAAACTTCGAGGACGTCTGACATACACCAACCCGCATTGGGCCCGTATGGTGGACTATTAGTCCACTCTCTTTCACAGAGGAGGCCTGTATACCAGCAGTGGGAACATTATTTCATTTTTCATATATTTTAAGCAAAGTATTTGCAAGCATAACCAGCCGTTATGCTTGCAAATACTTTGCTTGTGAGAATCAGTGCCATGTGATTTATATATTTTCGGTACCGGAAACAGCGCTGCAGCCGCTGCATAAATTATATTTATTTTTATTACCACTCCGGTGAGACAAGCTTTAAAATAATTTCGCGTGGGAGATGATGGAAACTTATGAGGTGCATATTTATTTACTGCTTTATTTTTATTCTGTTTCGTGACGTACGATTGCACCGAGGTGATTTGGTTACCTACGTATTACATTACGTACCTACCTCTCTAAATCTATACTACTAACTAAAGTTGAAGAGTTTGTTTGAACGCGCTAATCTCTGGAACTAACTGGATTTGATAGACAAGGAAAGCTATACTCGTGGCTAAGCTAATTCAAGACGATGACAAAAATAAAACTCGGTTCTTTAAGTAGTTTCCTTTTGTAGCTAGGCTTTATATTTGTATAAATTTTATAAGTCGCAACGCCACAGCACCGCGCGACTGTAGTGAAACAATTTCTATAAAAATTACATGGAAATTGTTCTACAAGTGTCGCGGCGCCTGTCTGAAAAAGCCTTTAGATTCTGCAGGAAAACAAGATTATTGTCTTGTGAATCCAAGAATATTAGTCTTTTTGAATAATTAATGAGACTGAATTGAAATGAATTTAGAAATAACACAGACACCCGTATGTTGAGGTATTATTTAATATACATTTTATTTATATCAGTCCACTCACTTAAAAGTCATGAAATAACTTAGCTAATAATATGTGATCAATGGGGGCGTTACAGTATTTCAAATTAATGATGGATAACTGGGGGATCCGTGGGGTAATTTCCAACCTCAATGCGGGCAAAGCCGCGGGCAGGAGCTAGTGTCAAATAATACCTAATTCAGTATAACACACGACACGACAGAAATAAGTTATACGTGCTCGCATTGCCCATGAATTTTGTGGGTCAAGTTGAATCATACCAACTAAGGTTGTTAGCCTTAGCAACAATATCAAATAGCTATATTTTTCGCCCTAGATCTGTGTTAGATAATATTTATTCGCGTATATAATAATTAGAAGTTTAATGATGTTACTGGTTATCAAATTAGGAAACGGTTACCTAGCCTATAACGTTGACACTGCTAGGAAACAGGCCTCCTGTGTGTGATAGAGAGTGAGTCGTAATCTACCAGCGCGAGTTGCTAGATGTCACATGTATTCGCATTTTTTGGTTCTAGGATATACGGGATTCTTCACGATGCTTTCCATCGTGGTTGAGAGCAGTATTGATTAAATAATTTACACAACGTAAAGCGCCTGTCACAAAACACTGTCTTCCGCCTTCCGTATCCCGTCTGCCTCAGCCAATTTCTTTAGGTCGTCGGTCCAGCTAGCTGGTGGACGTCCCACGCTACGTTTGCCGATACGTGGTCTCCAGTCCAGGACCCGTCTGCTCCACCGGCCACCGGTCCTTCGACAAACATGGCCAGCCCACTGCCACTTCAGCTTGCTTACTCTACGAGCTATGTCGGTAACTCCAGTAGCGCAACATAAGAGGGGCCTGTGTCCAGCAGTGGACTGCGATAGGCTGAGGTGTTTGATTGATCGAAGGCGCCTATCAGGGTTCGAACCTAACCCCTACAATCCCTGCCGGGTCGCGTGATTGTTCGAAAGAGATACCGTGACCCTGGCACATGGGCAACTGAAGGAACACGGGTGGGTTTTAGTCAGTAAAAGTCTGACATGAAGAGCGGGAGAAGTCATTTAATGATTTCCCATCCAAAAAAAAAAACCCTACAATCCGTAAGTCGCGGCCGTTACTACCACTGCACCCTACTTGCGTAGCGCACTATCAATCTGAATCTGAATCGTTTTGAAGATTATTTATAAGTCGTTGCGTCATAAGTTCGACAAAATTGTCGGCCCAACAACGTAAATAATGCAATGCACGTTGAACTGTCAAAATGAAAGCGATTCCTAATAAGTTACGCAATTACTTCTCTGGTCACCAATTTACTAGGGAGTGTCTCTAAACAGGTTTTTTTTAAGTCAATAACTTTGCAACGCACGCCTTTCAATGAACAGGTTAACGTCAGTTTAACTATTGTTAACTGTAGGTTAACTTTGATACTCCGTAAAGTTAATTCTAGGTTAAAGTTATCATACATCATTTCAGCCGTAAGACGTCCACTGCTGGACGTATGCCTCCCTCAATTTGGGGGGCTTTCCTATAACTGCCACGCTTGGCGGGCAGGCGGGTTGACGATATCGCAGTATGGTGGTAAAATACATAGAAAACGCTGATGCCCATTCAGTTTCTTAATCGCCTCTTGCAACACCCACGGGAAAAAATGAAATGGTGCTGTTTTTACGTCCGTCACCTAACGAGGTGTGCATTCGATTTACCAAAATATCATAAACGTGTGTAGTGTGCTTTGTCTAATCTACCATACACTACATATAGATATAGATTCATTTTCTCCGGCCTTTGCACCCTTGGGTTAGTGTAAACAGATAAAGCAATTTATACCATGGATCACGTTATCAGACGATGGCGCATGACAACGACTGATAAGGATAACAAATGTATATATTTAGGTATTTGTATTAAAAACACCGTTAGTTTCTTAAACAAAACTGAATATTTTCATTTCAGGTAATTTATTTTTTGGACTCCTTTTTTTTGTTATTGCAATCGAGGTAATATGACCACACGTATGAATGTAGACGAAGCAAAAGGAGTATTTACGGATTGACCAAGTAATAACAGACGCATGGCTCAATCGATCACGTTAAGCTACGTTTGCCGTGATTGGTTTGTGGATGGTTGACAATCTTTATACACCCAGACCCCTCCGTGCCTCGGAAAGCACGTTAAGCCGTTGGTCCCGGCTGTCATTCGTGGATCTTTGACAGTCGTTACGGGTCGTCAGAAGCCCCAAAGTCTGACAGTTTTATCAACGGGTATCTATCGTATTACCCACTAACTGGGTGGTGGAGGTCTGATAGGCAGTAGCTCCATTCAAAATACTGGTATTTTGCTGCATCCTGTTAGGAAGTCTACCCCAATATACTTGACAAAAGGCTAAGTAGATGAAATCAGCACCTGGATCTCTGTAGTTTCTGCCTAGCCCCATAGGAAGGCGTGAGTTTACGCATGTTGCATAATAAGTACATACTTAAAAGAATGAACAAGCTACTTAGACTATAATCTGACATGATATTTCGGGGCAACTAATAAGTTTGCCTAGCCCTGAATAAATTATGACATTTCATGCAACTCCTCATAAATATTGCAAGTTGTACAAATACAACTAAGAAACTCTTATCAATGTTTACAGTAAAGCTTAATCAGTTGATGATTTAAATAACACACACTAAAAGACTTGTGATTTAAATACAGAAATTTCTATAGTTAAACAACAGTTTAACTATAGAAATCTCTGTATATAAATTATAGTTAACCTCAGTTTAACCCATGGTTCTAACAGGCCTTATCAAGTCTTTGATTAAGATTAACGAAACAGTAGTTAAAAGTGATGTTTGTTGTTATGAGTGGAAAAAAAAATTACATCAACCAATTGTATAAGTATGTAAGAAACAACAAATTTTATGATTTTATGGTTTTTACAAGGCAGACAGGGCGAGAAGGTGACTGAACACGCCGGAAGGCCCTAGGAGTATAGTGGCCAAATTGGTGATGTTCTTCAAGAAAGTACAGGTGCGGTGTGCGTGTATGACCAGATATATGAACATAAACAAAGCAAAAATAGTTATAAGGATCATAGCAGGTGGAAAACTATAGTTTCTGCCTACCGAACCTACCTCATGGGAAAAAGGTGTGTTTATGTATGTATATGATTTTAGTAGTCGACCAAAGATCGGGAGGAAGACATGCATCACACAGACCAGCAAAGCATGACACAAAAGGGAGTTAATCTATACAAATAGTTGGTGGAACAATTCTGTTGATGAATAATAATTTAAATGGACTGTTGTTTCCTTATTGTTTACTCTTGTTGCTAGGCAGAACTTGCCTGTTTTTGAACACTTGTTAACAGGATGCCAACAACTTTACTACACTTATGAACTTGACGAGTAAATGTTAATTTCCAATGATAACATTATATTTGAAAATTTTCTAGTTGTTTTTTTTTCCTTTTGATCTTATATCTTTAATATTTTTTTGTTTCAAGCAACTGAGGAGCAGTGGTGGCCCAGTGGTAACGGCCTCAAACCCAGGCACTTTACTTGGTGTAAATCATTTTAGTACCAGTTCTCAAAACAGTGAAGCAGTGGTCTCGAACCTACCGATTTTTCGGTATTTCTACCGATATGGGCTCTGTTCTACCAAAATATAACGAATATTCTACGATTTCACAGTACACATGGAAATGTCATTTACCGATTTTGGGTACAAATGTACCGTTTTTAACTGGCAATTCTACCTATCTCGCTCTATGATGTTCGAGACCACTGCAGTGAAGGAACTCATAATGAGGAAATGGACATGACTAGAACAAAAAATTCGAAGACATGCAACATGTACCAAACTTTATTGGGCCCTGTGTGGTGGATTATGGCCCACTCCCTCTCATCAAGAGGTGTCTCTGTGTCCCAGCAGTGGGAACAATATAGGCTGATTATGTTATGTAAGCAACTGAAATCTGTTATTTCCATTGATAAACAAATAGGTACTAGACTTAAGATTATGGTAAGTTAAGTTTAATGATTATTGGCCATAACAAAAACATGAAATCATGAATAGTACTTAAGTACCTACATACTTAAATATGTAGTTAATTCTATTCACTTCAATTTAAATATTTACATCAAAAAGTTTTTAGGCAATTGATTTTGTTCTTTATTCCTTACACAATAAAGACTTTATTTGAATATAATAAAAGTATTAGAATAACATGTTCTTGCACAATATTGAGAGCCGGTCAATTATTTTCTAATTAGAATATTGTACCTTGTTAATTAATGTTACCAGTGTATTTAAAACTATTTTTATATGACGTGAAAAATTTTCATTATTTTTCCTCAATGTTTCAATAACTATGGGTTGAGAAGTCAAAAATAATAACAACTTAGGACAACTAACACACCATTATCTGATCCCAAACTAGGCAGAGCCTGTGCTATGGTAACCAGATAACTGATAAATATACTTATATATTTCTAAATACTTACATATTATAGATAAATTACACCCAGACACAGAACAAATGATTGTGCTCATCACACAAAGATTTGTCCTAGGTGGGAATCAAACCCACAACCTCAGTCAGAGCAGTCAGGGTCACTAACCACTAGACTAACAGGCCAGTAAAATGTGTTAGTAAGATTTATTTTATACTAGCTTTTGCCAGCGGCTTCGCCCGCGTGGAGTTCGGAAATTATCCCGCGGGTACATACTATCGGGATAAAAAGTAGCCTATGTCCTTTCTCAGGCTCCAAACTATCTGTGTACCAAATTTCATTTAAATCGGTTCAGTAGTTATAGCAGGAAAGCGAGACAGACAGACAGACAGACAGAAAGACAGACAGACAGAGTTACTTTTGCATTTATAATATTAATATGGATAATATGGAAGTATGGAAGTATGGAAGTATGGATAGTATGGATAGTATGGAAGTATGGATTAAATGGCACATTCAATTCTATTTTGTTTCACTGTAGTTAGGGCTGTAGCTAAGTTTATGATTAAAAAGCGTAATAAATTGTCGACCTGCAGGTCATAAAATAGATTACATACAGTTCTAATAAATATTCATTAGTGGTCATTCACTTAACGAAACTCGAGTGTCGCGACGAAGGAAAAAACCTTGAATATTATTTTTTATTTGTTTGTTCTCTGACATAACAGTGGTACCGGACCAAAGTCCAATTCTTGGGTAGTTGTTCAAAACTTTGTCGACGATATCAAGCGAAGGAGCGCTTCCCTTAGACTCCAAGGTTAAATAACCTAGAATAATTTATTTACTAAGCAGTCCAATTAGAATCTAACTAAAGTGTTCGAAAGAAAGTTTACACCCAGAAACAAATGAATATCGCGCCGTTATTAGAATAAACATAGTGAATGACGTCCGAACAGCAGTATTTATAGCGAATGGTTCCTGTAAGTGGGATGTTTACAAAATATGACACGGGAAGCGACTCGAAAGTTTATATCGATTACTGAATGAATTAAGCTTAAAGTTGAAAGAGGAGAAAAGTAAACTAACCTTTTTCGTCTAATTGCAGCTGTGTTTTCACGTATTCCGTAGGAAATGTTATACAAATCTCAATGCCACCAGTTATTCCGCCGGCCACAACACCTTTCAAACCTTTAGCTTTTTCGCCAGCCGCAGCCGCTGCGCCAGTTTCCGACATCCATGGCCTAGAGAATGGATTTTTGAATGCTAGTGGTCTGTTAGACATAACTATTTCTTTTTAGGCACTTGTCGTTTACGACAGCGGCTGCGTCGACTTCCCTCTTTGACAATGATTTCGAAACTAATGGGAAATTGGGAAATGTTTTGAAATATCGTGGGAAACAGGGTAACTAGAGCAGAGTTGCCAGCGTCAACATGAAGAATTCCCAGGTGATGCAGTGTATTTTGTAGCGATAAGTAGACGATGATGGATGAATTGTCCGCGACAATAGCGCACAGAATTTTTGTAATTACGCACACATTGATCCTAAATGTGCCAGAATTTCCATTAGCTATATCGTTGAGAGAAAATTTTCCTTCGACTGTTTGGCGCTTAAAATCGACTAAAACGCAATGAGCTACATATTTTTCTTTGTGCAAACATTGAAATGGACGCCATTGGCTCTGACATCTTTGTCATTCAATATTTATTCTGTGGTTCAATGTCATTCAACTTATCGATAACGTAGCAAACAGTAGCAAATGGTTTTAACAACTTAGTGAAAATATACAGTTAATTTTGTTTATTAAGTTGGAAGTTAAGAAAAACAGAGAAAATGGCGTTGAGAACTTACGGCGATAAGCCGATAAGCTTCCAAATAGAAGAAGGAGGAGAATTTTATTGTGTCGGCTCAGAGGTTGGTGGCATTCATTTTGTTTATATTTAAAGCTTGCCAAGAAGTTTTAACTCTACAAGCAAATGAATAACCAAAGTTTTCAGACTTATTTGAGCCGAAGCTTAATCTAAAATACCCCTTGTTTATGTCACTGTTTGCAATAAACCCTTAATCACACTACAAAATCCGGATATCATGGTGCAGAAGTTCCATGGTTTTATATTATTGTACAGTATTCCAAATTCTTTAGATACTATATCCTTAATGCGATACAGTTGTATGTTTAATAATTAGAATACAACATGAATTCTTTACGTCCGACACCACACGTCTCGTGTGGTGTCGGACGTAGAGAATAACACCACCCCATTTCTTCCCGTGGGTGTCGTAAAAGGCGACTAAGGGACTTACTAGAGAATGGGCAGCAGCGTTCTCTAAGCATTTTACCACCATGCTGCGATCGCCAACCCGCCTGCCAAGCGTGGCGATTATGGCAAAGCCCCCCAAATTGGGGGAGGCCTAAGTCCAGCAGTGGACGTCTTACGGCTGTAATGATGAATGATGATGATGTATTCTTTGCCCATTCAGGTTGGCAACTACCTACGGTTATTCCGTGGGTCCCTCTACAAGAAGTACCCGGGCATGGCCCGACGCACCCTGACTAATGACGAAAGAAAACGTCTCATCGACAATGGCCTAGGGGCTCATGTGCTATCCAGTTCGGTATCACTCCTCAAGGCTTCCGAGGTGGAAGATATAATTGAGGGCAACGATGATAAGTATGTGTACGTTTTGCAGTAATTATTTTCTATTTTAGGTATTGGATTCTAAATGAGTAACGTTATGTTATGATTGTAAGAATGTTGGTAAGTGATTATTGGAGATGGTCCCTTTCATTATCGTTATCATTTAAACCTTCACTCAACTACATATTTATAATTTCAACGTCATTTGGGAACCATTTCGGTACTACTATGTTATGGCTGGCTTTTTACTAAATATGAAAATATTATCTGTTTCAATTACATTTTAAACGTCACACATGAAGGTTGTGGATCTTCGTCATGTTTATATATTATTGCCTTTTATAATTTTGTTTTTTTATCACTCAAACATCTATAACACTAACCAAGGGTACTGGCTATGAAATCTTTTAAAAATAATCTCATATTGGTGTCTGTGTCGCAGTATATCTACCGCTTTTGGTTCGATCAATCACCACTAACACCTCAACAGTTACTTGAGCAGTTGAACTGACAATATGTCTTCACAATCAGGTACAAAGCGGTCTCTGTCAGTCAAGAGCTAGCAACACCGAGGGAGAGCAAGAGCAAGAAGCCTCACAACCAGTCTTGGCTGCCTGTTATGCCCAACTCTTCGCATTTGGATGCAGTACCACAAGCCACGCAGATTAGTAGGACTAGGGTGCATAACAAGAAGGTAAATGTCTCTCATTTTATGGTGTACAGTCACAAGCAATAACATAGAAACGCCTTTAAAATTCAAATTCATGTAGCAACATTAAATCGCATCTGTGCCCAAAAATTATGATAACATTATATTGTATCAAAATTAACTACACATTTTTATCAAATTTTTGTTAAAAATAGATTACCAAAAAATTTATATTAACTTTTAGTTACATAATTATGAACCCAAGGAAATTTCAAAAACATGTTTACAGTACAGTTTCGAAATTATGTAAACAATTACAAAGTAGCAGTTTCAAGTAGCTTGAGCTCGGAAATAAGTCGCAATCAAAGTGGAAATAACCTAACCTAATTGCCAAAAGCAGTGTACATACCTAAGGTTCGACTTTTAATCCTATTCACTAACTTGACAATTGGAGGGATACCAGGTTTTGACAAAAAAAAGATAGTGAGTTGGTGCAAGAATGAATGAAATTGAATGAACTTGAAATAATGTACTTACATGCAAACTTTGTAATTTAAATTTAATAACTTGTTTTAAAACAAGATGTGTACTATATCGATATATACGTAGTCTATGGCTGTCAGAGGAAATAAAATGACTATAGTAAAAAAATAAGCAAAATGACATGATTTTTATATTTAGTTTTGTTTCTATCAGAAGAAAATAAAAAAACGAAATAACTATTATTAAAAATTATTAATTATTCTTATAATCCACACCTAAAAACGATTTTTTAAAGTTTTATTTAATTTAAAACATTTTTATCATTCATTCTTTATGCGAAATCGTTCACTACCCCGACACTATTAGTTTTAGAATGGTATCATTATTTTGCATTGAACTGTCAAGTTAGTGAATAGGATTAAAAGTTCAACCTTAAATAGTTATAGGATCTTATTGTATTATTTATTTTTAGATTTTTAATCATTAATTTGCGTTATATGCATATTGTGTCATAGTAAGGTAAATGTAGCCATCAGCGAGTCCGTCGACTGTTTTTATTTCCGTGTACCATCCTAAAACTATTGTGGCATAAGATTCCTACTTTTTAACCGACGAAAAAAAAACGGAGGAGGTTCTCAATTCGACGCGTATATTTTTTTTTTGTTTGTTTGTATGACCACGCATAACTTTTTACAGAGTAGTCCGATTTTATAATTATTTTTTAATTGGATAGGGTATACCTCGTCAAGTTTTATTAGTCGTTTTTTTTTGGGTGAGAAATCATGTAATTACGTCTCCCGCTCTAGGGTGGAGTGGAAGGGCGTGGCATACTTTTACTGACTAAAACCCACCCGTGTTTCTTCACTTGCCCATATGTCAGGGCTACGGTAACTCTTTCGAACAGATCTCGTGGCCCTGGCAGATTAGTAGATTATAGCCACGAAAAATTATAAAATAAAAGCTTTTTAACAAAAAAACCGGCATCGAGGGTTCCCTACAAACCTGTAGGTATTCTCGGTTTAAAAATAAATGTTTTTTTTTTAATTTTATATTTCAGTTGATTGAATATAAGGTAAATTGCGGTTTACGATTAATGACGTTTTAAAAAAAACCTACTCACTCGATCTCGTTCAAACCAATTTTCGGTGGTAGTTTTTTTTCGTTTTATCATTCTCTTATTTTAGAAGTTACGGGGGGGAGGGGAGGGGGGACACATTTTACCACTTTGGAAGTGTCTCTCGTGCAAACTATTTAGTTTAGAAAGAAATGATAATAGAAACCTCATTACCATTTTTAAAGACCTATTCATAGATACCTACCCCACACGTATGGGTTTGATGAATTTTTTTTTTTGAGTTTTAGTTCTATGTATGGGGAACCCCAAAATTTATTGTTTTTTTTCTATTTTAGTGTGAAAATCTTAATGCGGTTCACAGAATACATCTACTTACCAAGTTACAACAGCATAGCTCTTATAGTTTCGGAAAAAAGTGGCTGTGACATACGAATCTATAAGGGTTCCGTTTTTTGCCATTTGGCAACGGAACCCTAAAAATTAAACCGCCGAAAATACTGAAGAGCAAAAAATAATAAACCTTTCAGTCATTTTGAGTCGGCGTCAAACAATCAATGAACCGATTCAAAATGACTGAAAGGTTTATTACTTTTTGCTTTTCAGATTTAAAATAAATTATTATATCGCGAAAAAAATCAGCTGTTTCATACATTTTGATCGAGTAGGTATTGAACTTTTGAATGAAACAGCAGTTTTTTTTTTCTAAATTTTAGTTTTGGTCCCATAGTAAAAGTTGTTCATAATGATGAGTACAATGAACCCTTAAGAGGCTGTGCGTTAATTACGGAACATGTTGTATATTTGAATGACGTTTGGTTTAAACATAAACTACGCATAACTGTGCTATTATATTTAATAGGCTTTATTAATAATCACTACGTTTGGTAACGAATTACCTCACTGATTTTGTAAGTTGTTTTGTAAGTTTTGTTTTATTGCAGTAACTCTGTCTGTCTGTCTCGCTTTCCTGCTAAAACGACTGAACCGATTTAAATGAAATTTGGTACAGAGATAGTTTAGAGCCTGAGAAAGGACATAGGCTACTTTTATCCCGGTAGTATGTTCCCGCGGGATAATTTCCGACCTCCACGCAGGCGAAGCCGCTGGCAAAAGCTAGTTTATTTATAAACTTAACAAAAACAGGAAAAAGTAGGTATACACTTTCAATATCATTTTAATGTATCCATGACAATTCCTATAACACGTATACAATTGTATATATGTTATAGAAATTGTCATGGATAGTTAAAAATTACATTGGAAGTGTAAACTTTTTACTGATTTTGTTTCGTTTATATTACTGTGAAACTAATGTTTACCAAGTTTTGACACAGTTTGATGGTTAGGTAATTTAGAATAAAAATATCGTACACATATTTTTTGAATGGTAGAAGTTAAGATATTTTAGAAAATGTGACAATGTATATATATTATTGCTCGTGACTGTACATAATAGAGTAGTCTATCTTTTCTTCCTGTCTATCTATCTTATCCTTTCATTGAATTGGCTCATAATTCATTTTGACTGAAAAATATCCCTTTTTTGCAGTCAGATAGAAATTCCATCTAATAAATTGTTTTTGTATGAATAAAAATTAAATTTTCCAGGTCCGTACATTCCCTCTGTGTTTTGATGACACGGACATGACGGCAATGCTGGAGAACTCCTCACAGAAACAGATCTTGGTACCCATCAGGCTCGACATGGAAATTGAAGGGCAGAAACTGAGAGATACATTCACTTGGAACAAAAATGGTAACTAAAGTGGTACTCTTGTTGATTGATGATGCATTATGAATTAGAAATAATATAACATTGAGGTCTGACTTTAATTTCAAAGTGTTTCTCAGGAAAAATAGAAATTAAACACTCTAAGACTGATTGGTCACTTATAGTGGTTTTTATAACAGCTGCTTGACTATGTATTTTTTAGAAGTAGCCATTTAGCCAATATTTTATGCCTTTATCTATACTAATATTATAAAGCTGAAGAGTTTGTTTGTTTGTTTGATTGAACGCGCTAATCTCAGGAACTACTGGTCCGAATTGAAAAAATCTTTTTGTGTTGGGTAGCCTATTTATCGAGGGAGGCTATAGGTTAACATCACGCTACAACTAAGAGGAGCCGAGCAGTAATGAAAAATGTTGCGAAAACGGGGAAAATTTATTCCTTTTGAGAGTTTCCGTTGCGTGCGCTGCGTAAACGGTTAAAGTAACGCAAAAATCATGTATGACGGAATTGTTCCTTTTAAAAAGTTCTAAAAAAAAGTCCGCGAGAGCATATGTCCATCTTTTAAGGTTGACTCACTATAATTCAAAAGGAGCGAGCAGCAACGAAAAGTGGACGAAAACTAGCAGGCAAATTGATGCGACGGGAAGGGTCAGGGGAGCAAAAATTTGAAGCGGACGAAGTCGCGGGCAGAAGCTAGTGTTGATAATAAAATATTTTTCATTATTTCAGAGTCAATAATAACACCAGAGCAGTTTGCAGAAGTGCTATGTGATGACCTGGAGTTGAACACTAGTACATTCATCCCTGCTGTTGCTTCCTCCATCAGGCAGCAAATAGACGCGTACCCCAGTGAACCGCCGGCCATACTAGAGGAGCAGCCAGACCAAAGAGTTGTTATCAAACTCAATATTCATGTTGGGAACACTTCACTTGTTGATCAGGTTAGGAAGACTATACCGGATGACATTTTTTACCGTCTCGACCTTCATATGGTGTGTTGTGTAACTTGAATAGAAGCCATATACGCCAATATTTACATGGTACCATTAGAGAAATTAAAGTTCGGAATATCCTCAAAATACATGGAAATTAATACTTCCTACGGCGTTTGCGTAAAACGAATAATACCCAAAATAGGGAATAGTAAACGGCGTAGGTTGCGATCGCGCATGAATGAAAGTGTGAGCGAGACACTAGCATTGATTTCTCTTGATTCTCTTGTCTTTGTGGCTGCGCACTCAAATTTACCGCCTAATCCCTACACACTCACGCACACATTTGCGAGTGTACCTACATTACGTCAGTTTGCGATACCGAGAACTACAAACCTGTTGATATTACATAGGTACTAAAAGCAATTTTTAACTTGATGTGTAATGATAATGAAAAATTACCCTATCATTAGGAAATTTTATGCAGTTTTTAAAGATTTAACAAAGGGCTTACTTGTACCATAATGCCGTTATAAGCACTTTCAAGAATCTTCTAGCAACGCGCCTGAAACCTAATTACCTATTTTGTGTCCGATTGTAGTTGGATAGGTACGTCATATGTTTACTTTGTTTGTACAAATTAGTAAAATAAAAAAATCGAACAAAGTTGTTTTACGTAAATCTGATTCTACAACTTACTAGGCGTATTTAAACGATCGTAATCAACTTATTTACAAATAATTACATTGATTAATATTTACAAAATTACACTAAGTTATTATTTACAAAAGTACCTTTTCAATGATACCGCAGTAAGTGTTCGAAGTGTCCACTGTTTCTTTTCAAACACAAAATAGCACATTTGCAGATTGTTTGTTAGACTTCTAAGCGTGTCTCTGTCACTTTTTAGAGTGTTAAAAGTGTCTATTGTTCGCTGTTTTAACTGATCTACACTGCTAGCTTATTCACACACTAGGTAAGCGTTTTAGTTCGGCTCACAAATAAAAGTCTAACGGCGTTAGGTCTGGTGACCGCGCCGGCCAGTTCACAGGTCCACCGCTACCGATTCACTCATCACCGAATTCACTGTTTAAATACTCGCGCACTGATCGCTCGTAGTGAGCTGGACTCCCGACCCGAACCAAAGCTTGCACTCGTAAGAAGTGGTATGGATGCATGTCTATTGAATGGAGTAGCTTCCATAACCGGGATCCCGGCCCTTCGCAACGACTGCAGGTGTTCTTCCTCAGCGTACATTTGCCGCGCACCGTCTAAGTTATCACCAGACAGGATATAAAATCGTACCATTGCTAGGTACTCAACATTAGAATATTCGTACATGTTTACGTTAAAAATCATTGACCGATGCACACGCGGAAACGAACGCAACGCGACGTCACGCCGTAACTCATCGCAGGTGACTGAGGAAGCGCGGGACGCGGGCTGCCGGGAATGCCTGTGCGGCTCGTGCGCCTGCGAAAGATCAAAGAGGCCGCCTATCGGCCGGCTTCAAAGGGTAAGACCGGGCTACGAAATCATTGATAAATTCCGCGCATTGAGTAGGGTGCGTATGATTTCAGTTTCGATAGCTTTTTATCGATTTTTATTTTTTTTTTCAAAATTTTCGTTTTTTTTGTTCTAGTATGAAAAGGTTACTTTAAACGTGTGGTATTTATTGCTAGATCAATTTCATTACATGTTACTGAAGAATAAAAATAATACAAATTCCTATGCCATAGGCTTCTACATCGTTCACCTGTTGCACCCAATTTTTTTCAAGACGGTTTAAAAAGTCATACGGTATATATCAAACTAGCTGTGCCCGCAGCTTCGCCCGCGTGGTGTTCGGAAATTATCACACAGGGATCTCATGGTGACAACGCCATCTATTGTTAGCGATTCCAACTTGAAGATCAATACAAAATAGGTAGGCCAAAGTATTTCTTTTGGTTTTGCCATTTTATTAATTTGAAAAAAAAAAAAATGGTTTGTTTATTTTCATTGTTTTTTAATTTTTAAATTATTAGTTTTTTGTTCAGGTGTAATTTTGTGCAAATTATTTGTATAAATCTTCTTGTCTATTTTTTAATGTTTTTGTGCAATTTTTGTGAAATAGTTGTTGTTTTCGTAATCAACGAGCTGATAAACCAGAACAACGATACCCATGTTGATTTTCAGAATTGGTCACCCCTTTTCTACCTTTTAGTGGTTGAATTCTGAAAGAGCCTGAAATACTTGTTTATTCATTTATTGATAGGAGTACTCCTGTGAAGTTTCGAATAAAATAGTTCAACTAATCTTGTTTCCACATACAAACTTTCAAGCCCTTTTTGTCCCCCTTGGGGGTTGATTTTCAAACATCCTAGGACACGTTTTTGTTTATTTCTAATAACAAAGTTTCAGGCTTCTAGCTCTAAAAATTACGGACTTCCATACAAAATTTTAACCCCTTTTTCACCCCCTTAGGGACCGAATTTTCAAAAATCCTTTCTTAGCGGCTACTTACGTCATTACAACTATCTGTATGCCAATTATCAGCGAAATCCGTTCAGTAGTTTCGGCTGTGCGTTGATAGATGAGTCAGTCAGGTCTGCCTTTTTAACCGACGAAAAAAAAAGGAGGAGGTTATCAATTCGACGCGTATATTTTTTTTTTTTTTTTTATGTATGATCACGCATAACTTTGTACATGGTAGTCCGATTGTGACAATTCTTTTTTTATTGGAAAGGGTATACTCCCAAGGTGGTCCCATATAAATTTGGAAAACTAAATCGAACCCTAAGGGTCGGAAAACAGGGGATGATTGATTGTTCACTCACTGATTGTAATGTATAACCACGCATAACTTTATACAGAGTAGTCCGATTTTGATAATTCTTTTTTTGTTGGATAGGGTATACCTTGCCAAGTATTATTAGTACATTAAAGTCACAAAAAATTATAAAATAAAAACTTTTTAACAAAAAATTAAACCGCCGAAAAAACTGAAAAGCATAAAATAATAAACCTTAAAATTATGAGTCGACGCTTTGAGTGATCTTTGTTCATTGATTTTTCAGCGCCGACTCAAAATTTTAAGGTTTATTATTTTATGCTTTTCAGTTTTTTCGGCGGTTTAATTTTTTGTTAAAAAGTTTTTATTTTATAATTTTTATATACTTAGATAGAGGCATTCCTAGATGAATGAGTAGTAAGTACATCATGTTTTCATTTCAAGTATTATACCTTTCCAGTTCTAGGTGATCTCATATTGTTTAGGGTTTTCGTAGAATGAGAAGTCAGCTTATACTGGAAATGTTTAGCTTGATTTGTCGCCATACGTACCAGGGGAACAGCTAGACATGGAACAAGTTAGTAAATGTATGTGTATCTAGATACATTCCTAGAAAAGGTACCAGGGGAGCAGCTGGAGCAAAGAGTTGTCATTCAACTTATACATGTAAGGAATACTTTACTTGTTGATCAAGCACGAACGCGCGGAGTTAATGTAATGTAAACCAGTAATATTAAAAAAAAAAAACTCGTTACGCATCTCATGTTTACTTAGTTTAACGACTATGTTTTCTTTATATCTATGTCTAATTCTAATTTATGCTTGATGCAAATATACAACCAAAAAGCTACAGGATAGAGTTCTATTTTCGATTAAGAAATCGCTTGAGTTTACGTTACGTTATCATTCACGTCGAGGGTTCGTACTAATGCCTCAGATAGACAGATATCAGGAGAGCAGTGAGAGCAAAGAGTTGTCATCTTGTGCCTGTAAATAATGCGTAGATAAATGGGTCAAAAAGTTGTTCTATATCCTATGAAGTCTTAGTGGATAATTGGATATTATGATAAAACATTGTAATATTAACATCGTTAGGTCTTTTTCATGAAAATTATTCGAACTTCAACAATTTATTAATATTTCCAGGTTGAATGGGACATGTCGGAAAAGGAGAACAACCCGGAACAGTTTGCGATGAAGCTGTGTGCTGAACTCGGGCTCGGCGGCGAGTTCGTGACCGGCATCGCGTACAGTGTGCGCGGACAACTGAGCTGGCATCAGAGGACTTATGCCTTCAGTGAGGCTCCACTGCCCGTCGTAGAGGTAAGAGGCATAATACACCATGTATGGAATCTACGTGTCGACATGACAAAACTCTTACCATCTTACTAAAAAACACGGAATAAAGTTATACCAGGAATAACCATACATTTTCATAAGTTTAAACTTGTGTTTTATTCTGTGTTTATTAGTTAGTAAGAGGGATTACCAGTCAGTAAGATAAGATATGGAAACTGTGGGTGAAGTCGCGCTGCGGCGGATTAGACCGCTTTCTCTACTACTATCTGAAAGCTTCTCCTCTAGCTGTGTAAGTTCTCCAACCCTCTAAGTTCATTTAATCCCATTAAATGATTTTTTCATGAAATATTAGAGATGTGTATTGATAATTTTAATCATTATAATACCGTTTCCCATTTCTTCCCGTGGGTGTCGTAAAAGGCGACTAAGGGACTTACTACAGAATGGGCAGCAGCGTTCTCTATGCATTTTACCACCATACTGCGATCGCCAACCCGCCTGCCAAGCGTGGCGATTATGGCAAAGCCCCCCAAATTGGGGGAGGCCTAAGTCCAGCAGTGGACGTCTTACGGCTGAAATGATGATGATGATGATGATGAATTCTGTAAATACTTCGTCGCGAATCATATTTTGTTCAACATACAGTCTGACAGTATCCTGCAAATTGCAAATTACGTAAGAAAGTCTGAATGTGGCTTCCCTCTTAATATTTTTTTTTATTCAGCCTTCTGTTCCACTGCTGGGCAAAGGCATCCCCCAATTTCTTCCAGGAACTCTTGTCCCGCGCAACCTCAAACTAGCCTTTAACATTACAGATTTTTGACAGGCCTGTTGGTCTAGTGGTTAGTGACCCTGACTGCTATGCCGGAGGTCGTGGGTTCGATTCCCACCCAGGACAAATGTTTGTGTGATGAGCACGATCATTTGTTCTGTGTCTGGGTGTAATTTATCTATAATATGTATGTATTTAGAAATATATAAGTATGTTTATCAGTTGTCTAGTACCCATAACACAAGCTCTGCTTAGCTTGGGACTAGATGGCGTTGTGTGATAGTTGTGGACTATTATTATTATTTTAAAAAACCCAAGGCGTTGCATTATGCAATTTACAAACTAAAACATCCAATAATTCCCTATTTTCTTTTATAGACTCCCTATCGCCAGCCGTCCGAAGCGGAACAGTGGGCGCCGCACCTGGAGACGCTGACGAACGCGGAGATGGAGAAGAAGATCCGCGACCAGGACCGCAACACGCGCCGCATGAGGCGCCTCGCCAACACCACGCCCGGTTGGTAGACAACACACTTACCTACTCACACTGTACTGGATCATAGGGCAAGCTTGCGTTACGACAGTAGCTATCCAAGAGACCGAACTACCAAAAAAATTGTCGTATTACTGTTAAAAATGTACGTACAGTCAGTACCCTGCATTACCTGACCCCTCTTACATAGAAGAAATGAGGAAAAGGGGTCAGATAATGCAAGGAACTGACTGTACTACGTATAGCTTTGATTCACTTACGGACAATGCGCACCCTAAAGGGGTGAAGATAGTCCAGGAGTATTCAGTTTGTAATAGAGGACCTAATGTAACGAAATTTAACACTGCAAAGGATGTTTGAATATTCATCCCCTGTAAGGGTTTATAATGGGTGAAACTTCTACCCATTATAACCCTTATAGGGGATGAATTTTGGAATTCGTCATTTTTACCAATGGACAAACCTACCAGGCCACATGGTTTGTTGTCAATAAAAAAAAAATCGATGGAACTTTGGCTAAACGCTTTTGAATTTTCTCGAGACGGGGCAAACTTCTATATCGTACTTTTGAAAACTGGCACAGTTCCAATTATAACTAAACAATCTACAAAAATTTCTGTGCAAAAATTCCCAATTTTATAAGTATTCTTTTTTAACTCGATTTTTTCTGTCGTCTGTCGCATTTCTGTTTTTTTTATAAAATACCCATAGTCTGTGCTTATACTCCTGAATTTACGCTTGTTTGTGCGTGATGTTAACGGGCTTCCATTGTATCAATTGCAGCACAATTGAAACTTGGTCTTTCTTGGATATCTACTCAAGTAATTTTGAAGAATAATTGTTCAAATAACTTGTATGCTCAGAAATAACTTGACGGTGCCGTACAAGAGAGTAATGCCTTCTTGATACCAGCTGAAATTTCAATATGCATGTTATTTTATGAAACTGCAGCTCTGGCAAGTTATTTGCGCAATCGAAACGCAACTTTAAATTCTAAATAATTTTTATTGCATTTCACGAAGACACATTCTGTGTCATTGTGGAATACAATTCTTAGTACACAAGTATACTGCCCATTAAAGTCAGAAATATACTATGTCCAGTATATCTTGACATATGGCGACGTAGAACTAAATTAAAAGTACTGAATTTGACGTTTGGTTGATATTAATTGTGTTTGCAAGCAGCGCTGTGAAGGACCAAAATATACTGGACGCCATGTGATTGTTGCATTTCACGAATTTGAACCTTATGTCGGTGTCGTTGGAGGTGTTATCGTGAAATGCAACTATTATAATCTGTGGGTAAGCAGGTCTTCTGCATAGTTGTATGGAATGGGTAAATATGTTGGATAAGGGTCTTTCTACACAGATCAGGGTCAGGTCATTTTGGGCTTACTGTCTTGTCGTAAATGAATTGATTGCTTACATTTTGTAAGATCCTGATCACACATATCTGGGCCCGCAGTGGCCCAGGCATACTCTTAACATATACTGAACCTAGAGAATCCGTTGACTGGGAAGCTCTGACCCAGAACTGTGTGGAAAGTCTATAATATAAGTCAGTAATAGGTGATACGAATGTACACACATACAGCATGCGATGACACTACAAACAAACACATAAGTACATAAAGTATACAAATACACTACGGAAAGGTGGATGTGTCAGATTTTTTTTTCTAAATGTGAGTTGGAAGTACTCAATGAGCAGAATGCTCTTCCCTTCTCTGTTTGAGAAGAGACAGTTCTATACCCTTGGGTTCTATATGCCTAAAGTTACTAAGAGCTGATAATCATCATTACAGCTGTAAGACGTCCACTGCTGGACTTAGGCCTCCTCCAATTTGGGGGGCTTTGCCATAATCGCCACGCTTGGCAGGCGGGTTGGCGATCGCAGTATGTTGGTAAAATGCATAGAGGACGCTGCTGCCCATTCTCTAGTAAGTCCCTTAGTCGCCTTTTACGACACCCACGGGAAGAAATGGGGTAGTGTTATTCTTTACGTCCGGCACCACACGGTAGCTGAGAGCTGATAATATTGTAGCTTAATTGCCAGTATTCTTTAAGACTAACTTCTTCCCGCGAATTGGATCGTGTGGAAGTAGTAAGACAGATTATATAAAACAAATTAAATATGTCCATGTTTCTCGTTGATTATGTTTTCTATAGGTGATTTTTTTATATTTTAAAGTATTTAAAAAAATATCAATTACTTGTCTGTAATGGATATACCTACTAATAAAATACTTGACGAAATAAAAAAGAAAACTCTTTACAACATTAGTATAGAAATACATGCACAACTAATCACATTTAAAAACGTAAGGCATTGTATTGAAGTGAAAAAAATAGTAAACAAATATCTAATAGTCAGAATTGAGAGACCAAGTTTATTAATGTTAATTGGTTACAATAAGACTCATCAATGATATTCAGGAAAACTAAAACTCCTTTTCTTACTCCTGACGTATCCACACTTTCCTAAAAATAAGCAAGAAGTGCATAAGTATACACTTTTACATTGACCACCTAATGGTGATGCTGAGAATATTTACATTACAGTAGAACGCTGATTATACGAATTTATTGGGACGGGGGTCGATTCGGATAATCGAAAATTCGGATAATCGGACATTGACTGGTAATAAAGAAAAACGAACTGTCATATAGAATAAACTTTATTGAGTTTAACAAGCACAGTTCTACAATAACGCTCACTTGAACATCTCGATCATAGTAAGTTGCAACCCCATCAGACCTTAACAAAAATACAAAGTATAAAAATTACTTGGTTTTAATTTTTTATATTACGCTTAGGACCGATTCGGATAATTGGCCATTCGGTTAATCGGCGTTCGGATAATCGGCGTTCTACTGTACTAACAAATTAGTAGAATTTGCATGAAATCACTATAAATTATACATTTATACAAGTTTTGACGGGATTCCTGTTAGTTAGGTGTTGTTATTATTTAAAACAATTATTTTTGCGTATGGTACTTAAATAAAATGTTTACTATGATTGTTAATTGCAGTTTTTTTTTCGTGTGATAACTTTTAATGGCACTGAGGCTTTTTTATTTATTTATTATAGGCCGAATTATACTCGGTGGATGTGCGTACTTCTTTATAATTAAATACCATTCGGTAATACATCTATCGACCGTCGAAAAATCTGCAATTTGCAATGTTAAGGTGCTTACAGATGTGAGAGGTTTTGACGGTCGGAATTAAGTTTTTATAATAAATCGTTTGTAGAATGACATATTCGATATTCAAAATCAAAGTCTGTAGGCGCTTTTAGTATTAAGGATCTTGATAAACAAAGCTGCCTCCTTAGTCAAATTAATAAAAAAAATAAACCACTGGTCTTCCTAAAGAGATATATTTAATGTTGCCAGTGCCAAGAAATACGGTGTTGCCATTACAAGGTTAATAGTCGAGTTGAATGTGAAATAGTCGATTGATTCGAATAAGCTATCTAAAGCGTGTGGCAGCTATTGTACCGCCAGTTATATAAAATACATAAATGTCTGCGTTATATGTATATTACGTTACTGGAAGTTATGAAGACTAAAATATTATAATTTATCTCAGAATCTTGTTCTAATAAATTCTAATTACTATTAACATTGAATTGACAATACGCTATGTTATTGACCAAGATAAATTAAATGGCTGTTGAAGCAAATTATTGAGTATGAAAAATAATATATTAGACAAATACGCATTTTTGAGGCTAACTTTGTTTACAAGTTACAGTCAAATCAGTTTTAAAATATTTAATTAATTATAAGTATTAATATAACAATTTATGGACTGAGGTATTAAAAGTAATAACACTTTGGTTGCTTAAGAAGGCCATTCCAACATACTGATCGTAAGATACATCAAATTTCGTTGTCTTCCGCAAAATCGTAAGTACTTACAAATAATTATAATATTCTTATTCATCGATTTGCGATGACAATGTTTTTGTTTGTGAATAGTGCAAAAAAAGTTATAAAAAGTGCAAAAGCTTAAAAAAGTCCAAGCATAACTCGATTTTTTTTAAGCTCTAAAATAACTGCAAAACGAAGACGACACTGTCACAGAAGTGTCGTCACAACTAAGTAACTTCGTAAACGTCATAAATTGGCCGTACCGTGCGACAAGGACGGAAATAATCCCTTCTAAAACTTTTTAAAGCTAGGGTCTCCTTATTTCCATTGATTTTTATTATTTAATTTTAATATGCCTTTTTTGAAATTACATTATTTATTCGATCATTTATACTAGTCATCATTTGTATCAAGATATCTTTGTTTATTCAAATACTTCTGAAATTAATGGCTTGTTTAAGACTGACGGACGCTTTCCTAAGCGGTCAAAGTGTTAATATAAAAATTAAAGTCATGGTGACAGTTTTATCTCAAGTATTTTCTAGTTAATTTTACAATTTACAACATTGTTCAATAAAATAAGGAATGAAAACGTATTGATGCCTTTCATAAGTACAATTTCATAATAATGCAATATAAGTTAAGATTTAAACTAAAATTTGCACGGAAAAATGGCGTACAACCAAAAGTACAGTCACTGCCAAAAACAAAGTGAATATTTAATTAAAATTATTTATTTGTGCGTTGATTTTTTCGTGCAGTTTTTACGTGTTCATGTAATGTATAAAGAAAGTAAGTGGACTGTTAAAATTCTATCACATTAAAGAGGAATTTTCCAAATCACTTTTGTTTCATTTTTTAACCTCATTTTGATAACTAACCTAATATTTTTTTCGCAATGGGTGATTCAATTGACACAATCTGCTTACCATTACTAGAATATTGGATTTTGGCAACACTATGTAATGTAATATTTGCTTAGACTTACTATATATTTACTGTATGTATTTTAAAATATATCCATAATTTTGTTGTTGCTCGATAGAACAGTGTACTCGATCTTATTACTTATTTAATAGTATACGTTATTTGTTTCTGATCCTAGAATTATACTTAACTTTAAACTCGAAAATGTAACTCATATTAAAATTAGAAGAGACTAATAAGTTTGACCGTTTCAAATAACGATCACTACCTTGAAACATAGTATTGCCATGCTCAAAAAACAAAACATTACTAAATAGAAAATCGACTAAATGAGTTGATGTTTGTTTCTGGTGACAGATGTGTCGTTGAGTCGCGCCGTCAACCGGCTGATTCGCGCCGACGAAGCCCTCTTCCAAACTACCCCGGAAAAGAGAAGGAAAAAGATTTAATCGCCCTGCGTCCATGGGAGAAACTGCTGTGTCCTCTAGCTATAGACAATAGCTATAGGTTTTTTTTTTAATGTCGATTTTGAGTTTTTAGTGTATGTAATTTCAGCTGATGAATCAGTTTGACAGCGCATTTGTAAATTAATTAAGACGTAATATATGTTTTGATTGGCTAATATGTAGCATCTTCTTGATGTTATGTATCCCTGGTACATGTCTCTTTTGGCACACAGAAGTTTTTTCTTCTAGGATCTGTGCAGAAAGAGCCAGAAAAATGCTCGCGCAATTTCTTTAAAGTTTGATTGAAAAAATGCACGAGTGTGCTCCCAAAACACCACGGGGAAATTATCTCTTGCTCACTGTTTTGGACTCTATTTTGTAAGTCATTAAGTTGATTATCAAGTTATCGATGGCAAACCTCTCCAGCATTTTTCTGCGCCTTCAATTCCTGAGTACAAGAGACAAGTATTGCTTAACATGAGGTGAGAGAGTTATATAATAAACATAAGGAAATATGTAATTTAAACTTATAGTGTTTACCATTTTCGTAGTGAGATATCATCTTGCCAGTACATGACATTTGCTAGTGGACACAGCTATTGATTTTTTAAAATTCTTTTTAAAACTTCATTTATGTAATGTTAAGATTTCATATATGCGTAGTTATAGTATGAGTATAAAACGCCTCGTCTACGAGATAAAGTTTTCCTTACTTATCTTATTGTGTTAATAGAACCGATGAGAAAATCATTTTCTTATGTCAAAACATCTCGAGATTTAAAAAAATAAAAATGAAAATGTGTGTGTCAGGTCCGCCGCACGACTGGAGTTTACTCCTTATGAACGATTATAAAATATATAGATTAGTAAACATAATATAAAGTAACGTAACGTAACGGAGAAATTATGATTTTACTCTCCATAATTTTTCATATCCCGCCCGGGCTTATACATATATGAAAATCGATGCTTAAGGAGTAAACTCCAAAAAAGATGAATAATATCAGAAACTTCTTCCACATTCAGAAATCTTTGGAGGGTTGATTTGTTCACAAAATAAGACAAATAAACTGCGCCCTAATTGCGTGACACACTATTAATCAGAATCTGAATTATTTTGAAGGTAATACATTCTTTCATATGTTCGAAAAAAATTGTCTGCTTTAAAAATCAAATATTTTATTTTACACTAGCTTTTGCCCGCGATTTCGTCCGCGTTAAATTTCTTGTTCCCCCGACCCTTCCCGTCGCGTCGAATCGCCTACCGTGCGATTTTCCCCGTTTTTGCAACATTTTTCATTATTGCTCCGCTCCTCTTAGTTGTATCGTGATGTTATATAGCATAAAGCCTTCCTCGAAAAATATTCTACTCAACACAAAAATAATTGTTCAATTCGGACTAGTAGTTCCTGAGATTAGCGCGTTCAATCAAACAAACAAACAAACTCTTCAGCTTTATAATTTTATAGTATAGATATTGGATTGCTAGAACAATCCCAAAATTTAGCGTTTTACTCTTGTGGACGAGGTGTTAGGCCTAAGGCATACATTCATAGTAAGTAAGTAATTTGTAAGTTCACAGGCCTATGATACCGCGTTTAAGTAGGTATCATTTAGCTTTGGTAAGTACCTTTCTGTTGACTTATTTGGCAAGTAGCTTGAATTGGTAAAGTTGCATGTATGGTCACCAAAAGAGATGAGTTAGCAGGTTGTTGGATATAATCGAAGAAAAGAAACCAATGGTTTTTTTTTAAATAAAATAAAATTAATGAAATATAAAAAGTTCATAAATCAAATTAATTTTTATTCGAAAACGGTTTTTGACTAAACTTTAACTATATCCGACGACCTTAGTTACATATCTTTTTGGTGACTATACAGCACACCAGCCGATCGATTCTGTAAAAATCTTACCGTGAGAACTTAGGTGAAGTGACCTAAAAGTGAGCTGTCATTCCAGCCAAAGCTAGGGATTGACACTAATGACAACTCACTTTAAGCTCACTTCACCCACATTATCACGGTGAGATTTTTACAGAATAGCACTACAGTATAAAGACTGGTGCATATTACATCCGTAGGAACGTGGGTTATAGGACCCTTTATCGGGCACAGGGAACTATTTTCCCACCCCGTCAATCTAGCTAAATACACGAATATTTTAAAATGACAACTCTCCAGACTCAGTCTTTTACCCAAATCTAAATCAGTAATTATCCAAGTTTAGATTTCAGTAAAAAATATATTCTGGAGAGTTGTCATTTAAAAAATATTCGTGTGTTTAGTTAGATTGACGAAGTAGGAAAATAGTTGCTTGTGCCCGATAAAGGTTAAAGGAATTTGATAGGTGTTAGCTATGTCAAACTCCTGTACTAAAAAAGCAAACACACAAAACTTTAAATGTCTTTTTAGTCTCTGGGATTTAAAAAACGAACTGTCGAACGTGTTTTTTAAGATGGGGTAGGTATTATGACATTTATGTGTGCTGTTCTATGACAGGTAAAAAAAAATGTGTCGCTTGCAGTAGACAGACATGTAAACTTGCATAAAACTATTGTTTATGCATTTAGTCGTATTACCACGGTTAAGCTATAATAACAAGATTACACCTCGAGACTCGGTAGAAATGAATAACATTCAAGTAAGTCAACGGAACGGTGTAAGAAGTTAAAAGTAGTAATTTTAAATAATATGAAATTCAATAAAAAATATAGCAATATTGAGGTTAATCAATGTTCCATTCCACACGGCATTAAAATTCGAATAAATGAAGATAACAATTGAAATAGAGATTTCTTTTTAGTATTCAATGTGTAACTGAATTAATGCACAGTACCTAGATGCCCGAGCTTTGCTCGGTATTTTTTTTTTGTTTTGGTAAATTGTGTTTTTTATAAATTATATTTAAATACAAATTACATTTTGTTATTTAACTTCTAAAAAAAAAACACAAGTTTATGTTTATGTTGATTATTGAAAACATGAATAAAACGACATTTTCGAAAAATAGATTCTAGCTGGATCGATTTATCGCCCCCGAAATCCCCTGTATACTAAATTTCATGAAAATCGTTGGCGCCGTTTCCGAGATTCAGATTATATATACAAGAGTTGCTCGTTTAAAGATATGCACATTATAAAAGTAGTTTTGGTTCTGAATCGATTACAGTCATTTTTAAATAGGTCATTTTATCCCAAAAGTAATCTTTAATTAGATATTATTAATACTATAATATTAAAAATGCGAAAGTAACTCTGTCTGTCTGTTACGCTTCCACGACTACACCACTGACCTGATTTTGATGAAATTTTGGCACGGGGTAAGTTTGAAACCCAAGAAAGGACATAGGCTACTTTTTATTCCGCGACTTCGTCTGCGTTCGCGATATAAACCAACATTTACGCGGACGACGTCGCGGGCAAAAGCTAATTAAAACTAATTTGCAGTCACTTTCGCTGTTCAGTCAAAGTAAATTAAAATGGACGAAGTACCTACTACGCTAGACCCTTATACGTGTGCGACTGTGTGCGTGCGTAGATTTTCACAATTTTCTCCCTCAATCAGTATAACCAATTAATAAAAAAGATTTTTATACATGGTAGTAAAAATTCAATGTTATGGTTTATTAAAATCATAATATTCTAATTGTGGTGTTTGATGATGTGCGTTAATTCCGGGACATGTTGTATACAGGCTGGCAGGGAAATCGAAGGACAACCTGTTGCCATGAATTCAGTACATGATTCTGAACGCACCTGTGCTAAAAAATAAAAAATGTGTGTATCCAGCTCCGATGCACGGCAGTTTACTCCTTAGGAGCAATTGTCTTTGAGTATACGTGCGTCAGCTGTCGCGCAGTATACTATGTACATGTCAGCTGTATAGAAGTATACACATACACGATTTTGAAGTGAAAGGTACGCAAGGTATCAGTGGCGAAGGCACCATATAACACGATTCCTACCGGCTTGCCTTCGGGGATTCGCATTGGATATTTATCGCTATTAAAAATACAATAGTATGTAAATAGTGGCTACTATTGTCAATAAATATAGTTACACTACGGGTATTTAATTCACCATAACATTCAAACAACAAAAAAGGTTATTTATACCTTTGTATTACAACAAAAGAGAAATGTTCTAAATTAACCCGGCGCCGAAACGTCATAATCGGGAACTAAAAATTCATACAACAGCGATCCCGTAATGATGTCACTTTAGGTCACGTGGCACCGCTTGATATGTACGGGAGCAAGCCGCTGTACAACGGGTTATGACAGAGACAGGTATAGAAAAATGCGTCAGCGAGAACGAGATAGAGGAATATTGCATATTTTATTCGTTTTCATCTGTTCAATTTAATTGTATTTAATTCATTACATTCCTATATTAATTTTAGAATGATAGTAAGTATTCTTTATTGATGAGTCAGTAAGTTAAGGCCGACTTCGCTTCGGCTTCTCTTTTAGAAAAATTTACGCCTCGCCGCTGCAAGGTATGCAGAAAAACGTAATCCTTTTTAGTAAACGATTGCATTCTTTTCTCTCCTCATAAATTAACATATCGGGGGCCTTATTTAGAAAATTATTCTTAAGGAGTAAACTCCAAAAAAATAGTCGGTTATTAAAGAAAAAAAACAACTGTTCAGTACATTTTGACCGTGTAGGTATTATAATTTTGTGAATGGAACAGCAAATTTTTTTAAAGCGACTAATAATTTCTATGCCAAGGGTTCTTGAATCATTTGCTGAATTCATGGTTACCTGCCACCCTGCCACCCTGTATACGTTTTTAGTTGAAGTTATTAATTCAACTCTGGTTGTATAACTTTCTGTGATTAATGATTACTTTCTTCGCAGTAAGGCCTTGTTTAAAATAAGTTAGTGTAGGTTTTACTATTTACCTATTTTTGATATGATTTTAAAATTAAGAATTGTCGATCGTACAAACGCCAGCGCAAAAAGCTACTACAATCTGCCAAATTTCTTTAATAAGTTTTCAACTTTATCGCTAAAGTATTAGGTTCAAGATTGATTGGGAAAATTTGACAGTGTCGGGTAGCTTGATCTGCGGGGTCTGTACAGACACCACCAGGTCAAGCTACCCGAAACTGTCAATTTTTCCCAATGAACCTTGAACCTAATGCTCTAGAAATAAAGTCGAAAATCTATCAAAGAAATCTGACAGATTGTAGTAGCTTGATGTGTTGGCGTCTGTACATTCCATCACACGTCAATGGAAATTTGAGAGTTCGTGTGGTTGACTGTACTTTTTTAAGAATATGATAACTTTAGTATGTGTTTGTGTAATACAGGTATTTAAAACAATTAGATCTGATTTGTTAGTTTTACTCAGTATTAGTTGCTCTCTATTTAAGAGTAGTGTAACTATATCACATTATCAACAGTCTTTTTTACACAATTCTTAGTCCTTGAGGTGTAAATGCGCAATTTTGCCTGATTTTCTCCCGAACGGGAGAACTTTTCATGTTTTAAGAGCTCAGTTCCATTGCTCCCCACGGGTAAGCTACGCACGTGTGCTAAGCTACGCAATTGAGTTTGCTTTTTATTAACCGACGAAAAAAACGGAGGGAGAACCTTCCTCCGTTTTTTTCGTAGTCGACCCCTTTTTAGGGTTCCGTTGCCAAATGGCAAAAAACGGAACCCTTATAGATTCGTCATGTCTGTCTGTCTGTCTGTCCGTCCGTATGTCACAGCCACTTTTCTCCGAAACTATAAGAGCTACGCTGTTGAAACTTGGTAAGTAGATGTATTCTGTGAACCGCATCAAGATTTTACACTAAAATAGAAAAAAAAAACAATAAATTTTGGGGTTCCCCATACATAGAACTGAAACTCAAAATTTTTTTTTTCATCAAACCCATACGTGTGGGGTGTCTATGAACAGGTCTTCAAAAATGGTATTGAGGTTTCTAATATCATTTTTTTCTAAACTGAATAGTTTGCGCGAGAGACGCTTCCAAAGTGGTAAAATGTGTGTCCTCCTCCCCGTAACTTCTAAAATAAGAGAATGATAAAACTTTAAAAAATATATGGTGTACATAACTATGTAAACTTCCACCGAAAATTGGTTTGAACGAGATCCAGTAAGTAGTTTTTTTTAATACGTCATAAATCGTAAACCGTAATTTACCTTTCATTCAATCAACTCAAATATAAAACCGGCCAAGTGCGAGTCGGACTCGCGCACCGAGGGTTCCGTACAAACCTGTAGGTATTTTCGGTTTAAAAATATATATATTTTTTTATTTTTATATTTCAGTTGATTGAATGTAAGGTAAATTGCGGTTTACGATTTATGACGTTTACAATTTACAATTTTCGTTGGTAGTTTACATGGTAATGTACATCATATATTTTTTTTAGTTTTGTCATTCTCTTATTTTAGAAGTTACGGGGGGGGGGGGGGGGAACACACATTTTACCACTTTGGAAGTGTCTCTCGCGCAAACTATTCAGTTTAGAAAAAAATGATAATAGAAACCTCATTACCATTTTTGAAGACCTATTCATAGATACCCCACACGTATGGGTTTGATGAAAAAAAACATTTTTGAGTTTCAGTTCTATGTATGGGGAACACCAAAATTTATTGTTTTTTTTCTATTTTAGTGTAAAAATCTTAATGCGGTTCACAGAATACACCTACTTACCAAGTTTCAACAGCATAGCTCTTATAGTTTCGGAATAAAATGGCTGTGACATACGGACGGACAGACAGACAGACAGACAGACAGACAGACAGACAGACAGACAGACAGACAGACATGACGAATCTATAAGGGTTCCGTTTTTTGCCATTTGGCAACGGAACCCTAAAAATTTAAAAAAAAAAAACATTTAATTTCATAAGCATAAACCTTATACATAAACCGAGGATACCTACAAGTTTGTACGGAACCCTCGGTGCGTGAGTCCGACTCGCACTTGGCCGGTTTTTTATGTATGACCACGCATAACTTTTTACAGAGTAGTCCGATTTTGATAATTCTTTTTTTTATTGGAAAGGGTATACACCGAAGTTGGTCCCATATAAACATGAAAAAAAAACAACCTTAAGGGTAGGAAAGCAGGAAATGATCGATTGTTCACTCACTAATTGTACCTACCTTACCATGTATTAGTTTTTACAGAGTATTACGATTTTTTAAAATGTCTGTAGATACAATCATCCACTACGATCCACGTTCACGCTATGTAAGTACAGATGCGTGTCTCGGAGGGTAGTTGCGTAACATATTAACAGTATAAATGGCTGTCATTTTGACAGTTCAACGACATTCATTGCGTTATTTACATTGTTAAAAAGACACATTTATCGAGCATATGGAGCAATGGATTAGCAATATGTTTTAAAATGATTCAGATTCTGATTAAGTGTGTAACGCAATGAGGGAGCTCATGCGCGTAACTTCGCCGTGCACGGCCTACGCAGCAATGGAATTTCGCCTTTATTCTTAGATACACACAAAGGCGTTTTTTGTTTTCAATAATTGGAGTGGGATAAATTTCCCGCTAACGTAATCTGATGCTTTATTTCCATGTTACGCCTCAGTATAAAGCTTGGAAAGGTTACAAATATTTCAATGTCAGTGTTCTATGAATTAGCAATAATATCTTGTGTTAGTATTTCAGCGCTGTGATAAGAATACAGCCCCCATATCCTAGTTTAAGGTTATCTTTTAAATAATAAAGACATGCCTATAAAACAGTTGTTTGTTTTTTTTCCCTATTATCTTCGCCAATGGCTGGAAAGCGGAGTTACCCCTCAGCTTTGCAGCAACAGGCGACTGTTTGACGTACTGGTTAATACCAACTGTCCTGGTGGAGCTATGATGCGTGGAAGTTGCGAAGTTTTAAGCCAACGAGATCTGAAATACAGTCGTTTCACTGACATCAAGAAGAAGAAGCTGTGATGCGCAGCAAAGAAGGATGTGACATTTAAATCGTTGAGAATTAATGTGGATAGCAAATTAGAATGCAAAGTTCCTCCTAAAGGGACACAAGCCTCCTCTCTGCTAGAAGGAATGGGCCATAATCCACTTCGTAGGCCCAGTCTGGTAAGTCACGAATTTTGTCGACTTTTTCAACTGTCCGACTTAATGACTTTTAAGCTATTGCATAGCTTCTATCGAGGGCCTTGAACGCGGGGACCGAATCCAGAAATTCCGTAACGAAAAAAAACCTCACGCTCCCCACTCCGACGGGCACGGAGGTGTGGCTTGAAGGCCGTGCATTGTCTAACGTCGTTTCTTTTCGGCAGTCTTCGACACGGTGTTTGTGTGCGTGCAACTAGCCGTATTGTACGACTCTACGAAGCTCGCACGAATCGAGACGAGCTGCTCCGAAATCGGACGAATACATAAGCAGCTGTTTATGAGAAAGTATATAGGTGTATAGGTATTTATGTACAAAAGTAAATAGCTGTACTTGTAAAATTTGTGTATAAAGTGTTTGTATTATTTGTCATCGGTTGCTAGGTAAAAACCCAAAATATTTATCGTTTTGTTATTTGTCATCGGTTACTAGGTAACAAACCAGGCCATAGAGTATTATGGGCATGGAGTACTAGTCTTTTTGTGCGGTGGCAAAACTACGTACTAAAGTTTACTTATCAAATGCGGTGGCAATCATATGTACTAACCTTTATGCTGTAGTTCCAAATTTTACCACCAAAAATAAGTTTTCCTTAGTGTACGTTTTTTTTAATATCAAAGAAAAAGAAATACTGCATAAATAAAATAAATAAATAATTACAATTGCATAAGTTGATACAAAATGCTATGCAATAGTTTTACCGCGGCAGTCCCCGAGTGCCACACGTCTTTTTTTTTTAAATAAAGGGCGATCTCCATACAAGAAAAGCGTTTTTGTTTAATATGTACCGTACCTACCAAGTATTGAAAGTTACTTTGCTACTTGACTTCCCGTGCTAGTCCAACTCGCTTTTGGCCGGTTTTCAATAGTACCTACTCTTCATTCTGAACTCAACTTTATTTTGCACGAACGTAAAGTTAAATGTCAAATAGAAACAAGGTTTACAATATGGAAGAGCTACATGCAAAAACTAACGCTGATAGTCTTTTTGTTTAGGCAGAAACTGCGGGATAACATGGCCCATTTGATAGGAGATCATTACAAAGGGATTCCTAAAGTAACATAACACATCATGCCTTGTTACCCCGAAGGGTTGAGTAGAAGTCAAAGAGAATATAACCACTAGAGAGCGTATAGGCCAATATCTTCTAAGCACACGACTCACCACTGCGGGCCGGGGGACGAGGAAGAACGCGCGACTGCAATTGGTCAGTTCAAGGTCAAGTTGCGTAGGTATGCCCATCGTAGGCTTGCTCTACTTCATTAAGGGAAAATAGTCGATATCGATAAAATGGATTTAAAATTGTGATAAATACTCAATTAAAATCAAAGAAATCATATTTAATCAAAATCAGTCACTAATAAAATGAAAGCTAGAGAATCCAAGAACAAAATTTACGCCGCTATCATATTCGACGAAATGGCATTCAGAAGCGGGTTCGAATATCATCCCCAAGGCAGAAGGTGCTATGGCTACGTGAGTTTTGGTGCCAGTTTACAAACAAATTGTCAAGACGAAGCTAAAGAAGTCACAGTATTTGAATTGAATAAAATTTTCACGTATTTTAATTTTAATTTTCGATATATACTTTCATCTATTAAAAGTAACAGCACTCATTTTTACGATAAAAATACAAAGGGAAAGTAAGGGATAGATGCATTAGAATTGTCTAATGAAAGAGCGAGACTTTTCCAAAAGACATCAACGCGCGCGACTCAACGTGTGCTCGTTCACCCAACCACCATTTTAAATAGACCCCTACGGTGGATCATAATATGATTAAATCAAAATAATTTTTCGTACTGTTTACTTAGTGAAGAAAAGTTATGCGATCCTTTTTGTAACTAGAAGTCTTGGAATGTTTCCCAAACCACTTCACCCTGCATGAAGGCATTTTGATGCGTTATAATTACAGATGAAGTTACATTATTTCCATTAATTTAGCGTGTACAGAGATCTAAAAACTGGTCACAACTAAAATGGTTACTAGAACCGTAGCCGATGCATAGGCGACAAAATACTAATAGTTTTCGAGCGTCGGGGCACTGTATGCGCAGTCAAGTGGTTATATAGTCTTTGGTAGAAGTGTACCTCTAGTACCCCGACAACTCACCACTTATGTTTTAGGTCTCTCTAAAGTTGACAATTTAGAGACAGCGCGCGGTGACGTCACGACGTACGACCGACACGTTTGGTTGTTAAAGTGTTCGTTGTCGCCAACGCAACTGTCGGTCGCGGGCGGCGTGCGAGCGAAACTGTGCCTGTGTGTTTACGAACATGGCATTCGGGCGTCGTCGGTGACGGTCGTCGTTTGTTCGGATAGACCGATAGACCGCACTCTCAGTCCCATTTCATTGGGGACGTGCCTTTTGCCGTCTGAAACATATATACCATATAGGTATGGGTATCTATATAAATGCATCAAACTCAAAACATTTATTTCAGGAAATCATAGGCACTATTTAACTGTCAAGAGGTTGGTCAGTGTCAAAGATGAGGCATATGGGCAACTGAAGGAACACGGTGGATTTTAGTCAGTAAAAGTCTGACACGCCCTTCCGCTCCACCCAGAGCGGGAGAAGTTATTTGATGATTTCCCATGCAAAAAAAAAGCTAAGACATGATCAGTCCCTATTGACGGCACCAATTCACGAATATGACGTATGGATCAGCACCATTCAGCTCAACAATTTTGAAGGGAACCTAATGATCTAACACAAACGCCACCGCCTGTGAGACATTTCAGTGAGCAAGACATACTCTCAACCGCCAGGGTACATTTAAGTCACTGCAAGAACAGTGGCGTTCATTGCTTTTCTGTATAGGTAGACACTAGGTCGCCTGTTCATGTCTAGGTAGACAAACGCGGGTTTCTTTTAGGTAAGATCATTTAGTTGATATCTTAATAATTTCGGGACACACATTAAAATGTGACAGACTTCTGGTGATTTTTCGACGTAGGCACTGCTTGTGCCCTATATGCAATGCACGCCACTGTGGAAGACGTACCATGTAAATGATTATTATTTAACAAAAGTCAAATTTACTTATCGTCGTAATCCATACTAGGTAATATTATAAATGGGAAAGTGTGTGTATCTGTTTGTCCGTCTTTCGCGGCAAAACGGAGCGACGCACAGTGGGCCCATACTGAAAATTAGTGGACTTAGGCAACAAAGTTCCTATATCGATGCGATTTTTTTTTATATGACGTGTTATAATATTCCTGACAAATTTTATTCTTATAAAATTTCTTCTAAACTTGATAGTTTGTCTTGAAAAAAATTTATTAGATTTTTTTGTATGGAGCGAATCACGTTTAATTTTTTTTCTTCAATTGTACTAATATGTTGGGTGTATGGCGTGAGTATATGATAGCTAGGGTCATTCTCTATTCACGAAAAAAAAATCAGCGCCGGCCATCTGCGGCAGCGCGAGTAATCATTCGGTAAAAAAATAATAATTTGGAAGATTTTTTTTGTCATTTAAAATAAATTCAAAGTATATTTTTTGTCTATTTGGCTGTTTTCACCTTCTTTTTAGTTAAATAAATAGTTTTAATAGCGCATACGTACTTAGAACTAGTAATTCTGGTAGAGATTTTGTTATTATTGCATGTTATCGGTACAAATGAGTCATCAATCACAATGCAGGTGCTCTGCATTGTGATTCATGACTCATTTGTTTGTGCGCGCATAACTAATGAGTCACCGAAAAATGCTCGTCTCTGATTGGATGTGTTATTTTTTAACTGCACGTTATCTATTGTTGAATAAATATATCGTAATGTTTCAGGTTATACTAATTTTGTTAATGATAGGTGAAATAATTTAAATTTGTACGGGCAAGTCGTTGATAATTATCTACATAATCAACTGTATGTATATTATTATAGTATAAGTTATCGTACGTATGATCAATATGAAACTGTGAAGTAATTGTAGCCCTGAAAAGGGCTGTTTGTCATATTCCTAACCCTGATGGGCTTTTGTGGGAATAATTTAGAGCTGGATCACATTATTTCTTGTTCCAGAAGTGCTAGTGGGTCCGGCAAATTTTCGGACTCTGCTATGAGGCATTCTTCTTCCTCCATAATTTCACTGTCACAGGGAGGCTCAGTACCTAGTCTGTAACAACTGAGTTGCTTCAGGCAACAACTCATTATGAACCTGTTTCATTATTTTAGGCCTTATGTAGGATATGTGGGAATCAGAGCTTATTAGAAGTCCATGGAGGATGTCTTCGTTTGTTGCTATTCTCCCCGTTTTCCGAGTGTGCCTCTCCCTGACGTTTCTGAAGTCCTTATTACGGGCTTCCGAAGCTTCTTCAGATAAGGTACCTAAAACGAATAAGTACATACATTTTAATTTCAAAACGCAATCGAGTCAAATACATCAAACATTTTATTTTTTACTTACCGATTGGCAAAACACCAAAGTGGTTACAGATGTCTGCACCGTGCATTAGAAGTTTATGTACACTAACTGGCATGTAGTACCACGAATAGTGTTGCACGTACACATCAGCTGTTTCTCTACAGTATCTTCTAAATTTTTCACAGTCAATGTTTTTTGCCTGATGATATGGCTTGTAGAATAACGGAAAATCTGAAAATCAGATTTTCGTCAATTCCCGTTATTCTGGAAGATCTTTTGTAATCTTGGAAAAAGCGCCTCGCTGTATTCCCGTCGTTTGTAGTTCCAAAACCCTAAAATGGGAAAACAATACTGTAATATACAATACATAGAGATATAATTCACAAACAACATAAAGAGAGCGAAAATTAAATACATACCTGTTTGACTATATCAATCAGCATTCCAGTTTGCTCACGAAACTCTTGCTGTGTGGTATTTTTTTAGCTTGTTTCAAAGCCTTATGTTCGCCGCGAGCAGTCCATCGTTGAAAATCCAGATTATAAGATATATGGAGAAGACATTACATACACCGAATCTTCATATGCAGTGAAGAAATTCCTTGTTTGTAAATTTCTTCACGAAGTGGTTTAGAAGTCAAAGCGTCTAAATTATTCATCTCACTCGGTTTTGCCAAGCAAATGGGACACGTTGCATATGATGGTACTCCAGCAATAATATTGGCCACTTTTCCATCAATCATGGTCATATGCAATTCATGTGATACAATAATATTTCCACACTGTGTAGATATTCGTTCATCAATTTGTTTCTTCATCTCAGACTCTTCAGACTTTATAAAGTCAGCTGTCTCCGAAGTGAAAGTGAACTTCGCTGGTCGACAGTACAGAGTTGAGCAAGGTGTGGGGTTCTCCCAAACTAGATTTTCATTCCCAGATGATGGCCTAGTAGACACTAGCCGAAGAGGGACGATGCTTATCATGACTACTGATGAATCATCGAACTCTGTAGCTGTGTTTGACGTTTTCTGTTTATAGTTACTCTGCGACGAAGAACCATCAAGTCCCCATTTCCAGGTCAACTTGAGTTCTTCATTTTGAGACCTATCAACATCAACAGTATTTATATCAAGTATCCTCTCCACAGTGTGGTCCAATAGCGCTTGCAATTTAATGTGAGCTCCGTTTTCGGTAATCTCCATACTCTCTTGTGGTGGGTAACATCTTTTCTTGGCATTTACAAGCTTTGGATAAGATGGAAAGGCAGCACAGTTTTCTTCTTTCAGAAATTGTCGAAGAGCTAAGTACTTCCATTTCGAGAGCGCAACTGATGTATAAAGAGCTAAACACTTATCTTCAGAGACAGTACTTAAGCTCTGCTTTTTGAATAGTCTCTCTTCTACTTCGGATAGCGCATCTGAATTACTGGAAAGGTATTCAACCACTTTTGCCAGATTCGTTTTGCCGTTGTCTTTCAATTTTGTTATGTACCAGTGCTGCAACTCTTCCTCGGAATTTTCTTCTACTATGAAAGTAGAACGTCTTTTCTTTTGCTTATTGCAACTCTTCGAACGGTTTTCTGTGCTCCTTTTCTGTAGATGTTCCCGCTTCCGCAGTACATACTGCAAGAGTAGGAACATGGCAATCTATATCCACAAGCTCAGATAAGGCTGCGTCCGAAAAGCCCATCACACTTCTCAGATCAACACTGTCACAAACAGGCCAGTTGATGTTTTTTTCCAACCACTTGCGATTAATTACACGATTCATAAAAGTTTTTTGATTTCTACTTGACTCTATCCACTTTTTATTTAAATTTACACAAAAAAGTCGACAGAACTCCTTGATTCGGTTCTTGTCTTCTTCAGAAACTTCGGTAGTCAAGACAGAAATGATACTTTCATACAGAAACATATGATTTTTCAGATCACCGCCACTTCTTAATTTCACAAAAAGATCTAGGTTGGTACAAAATCCAGCCATAGTTCTAATGTAAATATAAAAATACAAGTATTTCACTGTGTTCACAAACAAGCGACAAGAGCGAAACTAGATGGACTTAATGAATGTCTTTATATTTATAGTTAGTGTTAATTACTCAAGTAGTGGACATAACAGTGAGTGAAAATTATTCAGCCAATCAGAGACGAGCATTTTTCGATGACTTATTAGTTATGCGCTTAGCCGAGTGCTCAAACAAATGAGTCATCAATCACAATGCAGGTGCTACCGATAACATGCAATAATAACTAAATCTCTACCAGAATTTCTAGTTATAAGTACGTATGCGCTATTAAAACTATTTATTTAACTAAAAAGAAGGTGAAAACAGCCAAATGAGACAAAAAATATGCTTTGAATTTATTTTAAATGACAAAAAATTCTTCCAAATCATTTTTTTTTACCGAATGATTACTCGCGCTGCCGCAGATGGCCGGCGCTGATTTTTTTTTTCATGGATAGAGAATGACCTTAGCTATCATATACTCACGCCACACACTCAACATATTAGTACAATTGAAGAAAAAAAATTAAAAGTGATTCGCTCCATACAAAAAAATCTAATAAATTTTTTTCAAGACAAACTATCAACTTTAGAAGAAATTTTATAAGAATAAAAGTTGTCAGGAATAATATAACACGTCATATAAAAAAAATCGCATCGATATAGGAACTTTGTTGCCTAAGTCCACTAATTTTCAGTATGGGCCCACTGTGCGACGCATTGACGTGATTTTTTGAGTGGAGTTGAAGGGATGGAGAGTAACATAGGTTACTTTTTTCTTTTCTTTTTTAGGTGCCTGGGGTGAGCTTAGAAAAGCCGTGCTTTTCCCATGGACAATAGTATGTAGCATGTTCGCGTGTGTCCAATGCCTAGAATCTTTACATTCTATCCCCAAATGGAAAGACATATAATATCGTCTACAGCCGGCGTAGCATGAACAATTCTATCTCTATCCTACCAAGAACAAAAAAGTTCCTTCTGTATTTTAATTCCGTAAAAATGTTTCTAAAAAGAAAAATAGTCATCATACTTGACATCGTACTCTTGTCGACTAAAGAATAGACACATCTTTTCTTTTCAGTTTTACACAATTATTCTACGATACAATCTATCATTTTGTCTTCTCTTCCGTCGACAAATTCCGTTTCTATGGCGGTCATGCTACGCGTGCAGTAGCGTATTAAAATAACATTCTGTTTCGAGTTCTCTTCTGTGTTCTAAATCAGGAAAGGGGAACCGTGTTACCCCGAATTAAACGTGAGCGAAGCCGCGGGCAAAAGCTAGTAATAGTATAAACTTGAAATAATGTAATGAGACAAAAGTTTTGGAGGCGCCGGGTATCGATCCCGGTACCTCTCGCATGCTAAGCGAGTGCTCTACCATCTGAGCTATATGTGCGTATTGAGTGCAATCCCATAACATGGATAAAGCCATCACAAACCCATGTCTTATCGCCCAAATCCCTTACGAAAGCAAATTCGCTCAAGATCCGAGCACATCCACCTTTATGCGCTCCAATAGGCTGTCATCAATCACTTACTGTAAGAGACGTATAATGGAGAAGAAATTATTATGAGCGGCGACATATTTGGGTTACAGGATCTTGTGAGATCACAATTATTTGGGTGAAAATAGATTTTGGAAGTTCGTTTAATTTTGGCGAGGTTGGGATTTTGATAATGGATTTATTTTTACTTTTTTATTTATCGCGAACGAAGTCGCAGGTAGAGGCTAGTTTTAGTAAAAATATAAGAAAAGGTAAAGGTTGTCCTAAGATATTTTATCATTTTTAACTAAAATTTCGAGTTATTATAGAAGAAAACGATAATATACATATATTAGTGTAAAAATAACCTATAGCCTAACCTATAAAATAACCTTGTATGAACCTTAAAGAGGAAAAAGGAGTGTGTAGAGTGTGTAGTTCCGTGGTTTCTGCCTACCCCCATGGAAAAAAGGCGTGATTGTATGTATGTATGTGTAGTGTAAAAATTCTTCTTTTTTTAATGATCTCTACAACTATGATAATTTAATATTAACTCAATGACAAAAGGAATGTTTCCAAATGAAGACGACAACTGCCATTCTGACAAGAGCTTTATCCAATTGAGATAAAGTTTAATTTTCTTAGTTGTTGAGATCATTTTGAACAGTCTGTTCGACTCGATATTATTGACGCTGACTGTACCTCTTATTTTATCTACTAATTTCGGTAAATCTAAATCACTATTTTGTTTGTGTGATCTACTAGACAAAGTTAGTGTAACCACAAACGGACCACATAAAGGTACCAGTGAATTTTCATAAATTTAGAGGTCAGGAGTGGGCAGTGTTCCCAGCCTTCAGGTACGATTTTAGTGATGACTGTCATGAAACTGATGTTTGCGGAGTGACATTAAATGACTTTACGGTGTCAAAAAACGCTCTCTAGGAAAACACACCAACGTACTCTTATTTAAGTGACGTCATTCGGCGATAAATTCCGGACGCTATGAAATAGCCAATAATTTTATTTACAAATTAAAGAAGAACGCATTCCTTGATAAAAAAATATTAACAACAATCAAAAATCATTTATTTTCAAACTAGTGTTCGATGTTTGACCATAATTCATTAAAAAAAATATGTATTTCTAAAGCAATATTTAGCTTTTTGCACTCCTTCTCCATATAGAGTTTACACCAACTTACTTTCATAAATATCATTTCAATGACGTCATTCGATGATAAATTCCGTAAACTATCTAGTGGCCATCGCTGGAAACTTTAGCTTTAATGGCTTGATCTACGGAATCAAAACACGGTATATTTTTACCAAACTCATATTTACTGTTTTCGAAATTCAAATTTTAGACTGCCTCGTTGGTCTAGTGGTCATAAGCGCTATTTTCTGAGCATGAGATCCTTTTTTATTTTATTTTGGGGAGGGAAATCATCAAATGACTTCTTCCGCTCTTGGGCGGAGCCGGAGGGCGTGTCAGACTTTTACTGACTAAAACCCACCCGTGTTCCTTCACTTGCCCAATCTCACGACCCTGGCAGAGCATGAGATCGTGGGTTCGATTTCCAGGACAGGCAAAGTTTTAGCAGCCCGCAGTCTGAATTCGTGCTCGCCCTCTATTACATGGGACTAAAACATAACAGGTAAAATGTGGTTGTATACACTTTTGCCCAACCCTTTGGGGAAGCAAGACGTGATAAATTTACAAGTTTGTAAATGTCATGCTAAATCAGATAGTCACGAGTCTACAAAACTAGAAATTTCGCGGTTCGTATTACAGTATGTAAATTCTGGACATAAATTCTTGTTCTGTGGACCATTTAGGTATTTTTCTTTGTCCCGGACTCGTAGAAACTGATAAACTAAGTGAATTATAATGTACCGCCAGATCTGCGTAGGCACTGGCTCGTAGAACTACGTGCTACGCCGGCCTACGCGGCTAGCGGCTACGCGCCACGCGGCTACGAGATTTGAGATTTTGGGTCGAGGACGAGGCTGTATAACGAAGAATTAATGATATAATTAATTAATTAAGTATATAATTGACTATGTTGATTTATTTAAATAAGATAATCAATATTTTCATAAATATTAAGACTATCTAGAAACTATAGAAAAAACTATTTTACCTAATTAATTGTTTCAACAAAAATAACAGCGTAAAATAAAATCATTTTCACAAAGTTTATTAAGGTTTAGTAAGCTAGATAGGAACTACTTATATCCAACAGATTATTATAAAATTTCCCGGGGCTGCGCGCTGAAGCACGGCTAACACGTGAAATAATGATACGTGAAGCTGATACTATTATAATAATTAACTTACCCACAAAATACGGTGTTTATACGAAGTTTTAATTTCTCTTTTATTTTTGAAGATAAAATTCTCTCAGAGGGCTTTTTTTGCGTTTTTCTCAATATTATGTTAAAGTTGTGATAGAGAATTGGTTGGGAAAAATAAAGTACTTTTGTTTGGTTAGCGTATACTGTCCCACTGTAGGGCAAAGGCTACCGCCAACCTGCCAGGATCGCGAGATTGTTCGAAAGAGACACCGTTTTTTTTTTGGACTGGAAATCGTTTGAACCTTCTCGCGACCCTGGCAGGAAAGAGTTACCGTGACCCTGGCACATGGGCAACTGAAGGAACACGGGTGGGTTTTAGTTAGTAAAATTCTGACACGCCCTCCCGCTCCGCCCAGAGCGGGAGAAGTCATTTGATGATTTTCCATCCAAAAACAAGGTCTCCGCCAAGTCCTTCCTGGACTGGTTTATGTGTAATAGGTAAGCATGGAAAGCAATGAACATGAAGATACACAGAACATTACATTAAATCATTTGCCATATGTCAGCCAGCCATGCCAATATACCAACAATAAAAACCCTTATTCCTCAAGCGAAAATAAAAACCTAAAGCAAAACTTAATACATAAAAACTTTTTTACAAAAATAACCGACTTCCTAAAAAACACTACAAAGTGAAAAATAACTTTAATTTTGGAAGTCGGTATCTTAGGATCTGTATTTGAGTTTTTTGCCACCGACTTCCGAAATTAAAGTTATTTATCTACCCCGCACTAATTCCTATACCACTACTCGCCAGGTGAAATTTAATACTTTACTACTGCTGTAAATCGTTGAGGAATTCCCTCGACTGTCTGTCTATGGTTTCCATCATCAGACATGTAATGGTACATACTTATAAGCCTTATGGGGCTTTCTTATCAATAGAAATGAATTAAGTTCAAAGACCAGGTAATTGCTGTAAATCGTTGAGGAGTTCCCTCGACTGTGTTTCGGCTCCATCATCAGATAAACTCCGGACCTTAATTAAATAGTAGTGATAAAATTGGCACTTTGAACCGTATAAAGTAAGCCTAATAATAGGAAACTGCTGTAAATCGTTGAGGAATTCCCTCAACTGTCTATGGTCTCCATCACCAGACCTGTAATGGCACTTATAACCTATATGGGTGCAAAGTTCTCATCAATAGAAATGAATTAAGTACAAACACTAGGTAATTTCTGTAAGTCGTTGAGAAGTTCCCTCGTTTATCTTTCGGCTTCATCATTAGAGCAACTTTAGACCTTCATTTTCTTTTAGACTTCTTTCGCGGCCGTTACTACTAGGCCACCATTACTCTAAAAACGGTTGAAAAATATTATAGAACAAAAAGTAGTAATACATTACGAGTTAAATACCCCGTCAATATCAACTTCCAAACGACTACAAAAAAGCATCTTAAAAAAATCCGAATCCTATTACAACTTTTTTTTTCAAGTTTAACTTAAAGAAAATCCACAGTATTTTCATTCAAGTAAAATGTCAGGGAAGTTCAACTTAAGTTAGTTCAACTTATGTAGATGTTTACTAAAACCGGTACAACTCGCAAATGAGCCGCTTCGTCTCAACCTTAAGATTTATAGGCCGAATACAGACGAACTGATATCCAAGTTGAGTTGAGAAAAACATCCTGGGCGCATGCGCGAACTCGACCAATGTTGTTCCCGTGCCTTGGACAGTGCGTGATGGGCGCTCGAGACGTCGTAGGGAGGATTTCTGTCGATACTATCGAGTCGATGAATGATAAGATAATTTTTTGTTGAGCTTAGTGTGTTTTATCGAATTTTAAACGGTTATTATGACTGATTAAAAAAAAGTCTAGATTAATTGAGTTAACTACCTGGAAGGCTTTTATAGAGTTCGTGGCTGACAATGCGATCATTTTACGCGAGATTTTTTTTCGACTATATACATCTGTTGTATCGAAAGGCATAACAACTTTTCTGCCAAAACAATTTCTCTGATCAAGAATTTAGTAATACTTTTCTGATAATCGTAAATCTGTTGTTGTCGAGACAAATCGCTCGCCAATTCATGCATAGAACATAAACCGCCTCCATAAGATAGCCCTTCCATTTTACGACACACTTTTTTACTAATAAAAAACATTACATCCGTAAAAAAACACTGCAAGGCGTTTATTGCAGTGTTTATTTGTTCCGCGCGACCGTAAGATATTGTTTTCGATAGCGAGCATTATTGCAAACAATAAAAGTCGAGATCTCGGTACGTCCCTAATGGCAGATTTCACCAATGTTCAGTGTGATAAAATGGTTGGGCCGGGCGGACTGAAGCGCGCGCTCCGCGACCGAAGCCCGCCAAAGGAAAATTCAAATTTCATTCTTTAAAAAAAATTTAAACTGTGCCAGCAACAAAAAAATGTGTAATTTAAATTCGAAAAATTGAATAAATATTTTATTTTCTGTGAGATTAGGGCTGTGTGAGTTTTGCGAACAATTAAAAAAAACGTTTCGGTTATTAGTAGATTTTTTTTGTTGAGAAAACAAATTAAGTATGTGAAAGTTACTGTATTGTGTTTCTTGGCCGTTATGGAAGTTTCTCATAAGGTAAGTGCGATTAAGTTTCAGGTTTTCTTCCTGTAATAGAAAAGTTATGAAACTTTTCGACTTCCTGCTTCTAAAACTGAATTTATACGGTTTTGATATTTGAAGGTTTCCTTTGGTTTGTTTTTGAACTTGATCTAAGTACCTACGTTATTCTTACTATATTATCATTGAAAAAAAACCCAGCTACGGCAGGTTCTTTTTAGCATAATTTAAAAATTATGCAATGTTTTTTATCGTTTAGGTATAAATATAGCAGGAAATATCTACATATCTAGATTTTATTTTAAAATGAAAATAGATTTTTCTGTGGAAATCTAATCGACATTTTGACAAAATAACGGGTGTTTTCCGCGTACCTTCCATATTCATAATTTAAGATACACAGAAGAAATCAAACAATTTAAACCAACTTCCTACACTCTTATTTAATCGAGCAATTTCCTATAAACGGCCAATAATTAAGTTTAATTTCGAAGCGAAAATAATTAATGAAACCATTTAACAGCCACTTCATTTAAATTGACGCTATTTGAAGATATTCCGGCGAATAATAGCCGGTTGATTGCGATTGATGGCGGCTCTAATTTTCACGATATTCACTCTTAAATGAAGTAAAAATATTAATTGTATAAACAGTTTCGAATAAGCTGGTTCTTTATTATCCTGGTAGCCTGGTATCTTACGGAGTCTTAAGCACACGTTTAAACCAGGATTACACTTTCGTCTAAATGTTCGCTATGAAGCTTCATTAACATCTTTATTAAGCACTGTTATATAATTTAATAAATCTTCTTAAGGGCCATTCGTTTTTCATAAAAAATACGTTTTTGAGGAACTACTCTCGGATGTTACGTCACGAGTTACATTCATGAATGGAGGTTTGAATGAACTTGGTGTAATTTTTCGCTTGCTTCAATCGTTTCGTTCGACAATTTAAATTCTAATTTACTTCGGAAATAATGAGATAGATGGACAATTCTTTATTATATTTTATACCATAAAAATACAGCTATAAATGTATAAATTTTACCTAAATGTTTCGTCTACTATTGAAAACATAGAGTTCAGTTTGAATTCAATTTTATTTATATACAAAATTAAATACGAGTATGAAACTAGTGCATTCTAATTTCGTTTAGGGGATCTTTGTCTATAATCGATTAATGAGAGTATAATATATTTATTTGAAAAAAAGGTAGGTATTACAAATAATGTGGGAGTCCTTGTTCATTCTGCCTTTAAGGCAAGCAAAATTTATATTATAAGCATGATATACTTATAATAAAACTGTAGAGAGGTCAATTCTGTACGTTGAAAATATATTCAAAATTAATATTGGAGCGTGAATGATGATCAATACTGATGCCAAAAATGCAATCAGTAAATTTTTTGTCTGTCTGTCTGTCTGTCCGTCTGTCTGTATGTGCACGCTTGGGTCAAAAACTACTGAAGGGATTTTAACCAAACTTGGTACGATTGTAGTCCATACTGCTGAGCAGGTTATAAGCTATATAACATAACGCTAAGACACATAGGAGCCGAGCAGTGACGACAAATTTGAAGCAAGTCTGATGAAAATGCGGTTTCGAGCTCTTATCCTCGCAAAATTAACCTGGATTAACACATAGGCTATTTTTTATCCCGGTAGTACGTTCACGCGGGATATTTTCCGACTTCCCCGTGGGCGAAGCCGCTGGCAAAAGCTAGTATAAAATAAACTGTAATGAAGTCAATTTAAAAAAAAATTGAATTTTACTAAATTATCGGCAAGAAAACAAATCTGCTACAATTACTCTGTAGCAGATTTGTTTTCGTGTATATAGCTATCATGCTTATAATATAAAAATAAACAAAATACATTTATTTATTATATAGATTTTTTTCCAATATTCTAAATGGTTGGTGTTTAATATTGTTAGATATTTTTAACCGACTTCAAAAAAAGGAGGAGGTTATCAATTCGACTGTATTTTTTTTTTTTATTTTTTTTTTTTATGTTTGTTACCTCGTAACTTTTGACTGGGTGAACCGATTTTGATGATTCTTTTTTTATTTGAAAGCTGGTGCTTCCCGAATGGTCCCATTTTAATTTGGTTTCATTCGGACAATGGGGTCCATGTGAAAACCATATAAGTCTTAAATTTTCATTACGTATTTGCGCGACAAATGAACGAATATCGCGATTAGATTAGTGCAGATTATCTACCACAACTAAAAAGTCAAAAAATAAAAACTTTTACAAAAAAAACAACCGACTTCCTTAAAAAAAACACTACAAAGTCAAAAATAACTTTAATTTCGGAAGTCGGTGGCAAAAACCTTAAATACAGAGCCTAAGACACCGACTTGCGAAATTAAAGTTATTTTTGACTTTGTAGTGTTTTTTTTAAGGAAGTCGGTTGTTTTTTTTGTAAAAGTTTTTATATTATACACAGCAGTTGCCAAACAACACACACTTTTTGTTTAAAGTGCAGTTTTATATACGCTTGTGTACAACAAGTTTAGTTGCATAGGTTTCAAGTTTAATAGTTTTCTTACATACATGTAGTGGAAAGATCACTTTTCTTCCATTTCATAAAAAAATGCTACCTGAATAACGGTTTTAAATTAGATATTATTGCATTTAATTTTAAAATCTATAACTCCCTGGGTTCATTGTACACAAATCTTCAGTAACTGCATAATCAATTACCTCAAAACTACGTTCAGATCGCTAACAAGAAGTTAATACAAGTACTTCAACAACTAGACTCGCAAACGTATAAGTTAACGGTGCCCTAGGGGGGAGCTTGCATTACATATTGCTGTTCGAGACAGAATCAGCGTTTCTATAAGATTTCCAACTAAATTCGAGTACCTAGTAGAGAAAGTTCAGCTTTTCAAGAAGTCTGCAAGAATAATTAAGTTTTCTCTTGAAATATTTAAAAAAGGAATTAAAATGATATTTAATCGAATAGAAAATGTTTATTTGCATAGAAAGCAAATTTATACTGGTTTTTAAAGACATTGAGAAGCGGCTGGTCGATTTTTTACGTGACTAAAGAATAAGCATTAATATAATAATATAATACAATAATCGTTTATTTATAAAAAGGGGCACAGTTACAAAGTCACTTAATAATTAAAATAGAGCACAGTTGCTCATTTGCCTGAACTAGGTTGAACCTGTGCTTCAGGCTAGTGAGTGCATAAATACTTAATTGAATAATCTTCTGTCTGCGGGTAATCGATGGTTAGTAAATATTTAAGCATAATTTGTTTACAGTTAAGTTTATTTAATTTAAAGATACTTAGTTTTCTATTTAACCTATTGTACAAAAATGGGCCTAAGAACGTAAGGAAACTTTCTACAAAAACAATTTTTGAGGTTGCATTAGATGTGCATACTATATCATTCCGTCTACACGTACGTAGTTGCCATACAACGTGGCAATGCTGCTAGCCTTTTGGGCACATTTCCTGTTGATAACTATCGAACGAATTTTACGATTTTTTTTAACGTCCAGGGACTCTTCCATTTTGTTTATAGCTACTTTTACAGACGCCAGCACATCAAGGTACCCAAAACTGTCAAGTTTTTCCAATCTTGGACCTAAAACTTTAGCGTTAAAGTTGAAAACCTATTAAACTAATTTGACAGATTGTAGCAGCTTCAAGTGCTGGCGTCTGTACATATTTTTATTTTTAGACTGTTACTTTTTAAATAAATGTTTTATAGTCTGATTGAGCCAAATTTTATCCAAATCCGTTCAGCCGTTTATAAACTATCTGTAGTTCCAAAATCTGTACCTGTATTTACCAAAAGTATAGTTTTGATCTCGGTAGTACATATCGATCTCGTGAAATAACCTCTATGCAAGCGAAGCTTCAAGCAAAAGCTACTAACTAATAAATCTAGACCAAAACGACAACAAAACATTACTCAGGATTACGTCACAAAATTCTTGATACTTGATCAATTTCATTTGCTCCAGCTCAAATCACAAGTGGGTGGTGGCACCACGTGGGTGTAGGAGGAACATACGCTTAACTATTACTATTAATATTTATACCATTTTATTAGTTTGCAATGAAAATATCGATAACTAGCTTCTGCCCGCGACTTCGTCCGCGTTACGGCCTGGCCACGGGACAGTCGCCATAGCGAATATTCGAGCGGTGCGAACGGCGAGGCGTCTAACGACTGAAACAAACGCATAGAAATGTTCTTATCAAGCCACGCGGAGCGGCGAATGGCGAAGCGACCGGCGAAATGTACTGAGCGAACCGCACGGGCGACTGGCGGCGCGGCCGGCGAGTGAAACAAATACATGAATCGGTACGGCGCAAGCCACGGCGTCGAGCGGCAGTCGCGGCGACTAGGGAAGTGATCAAACGAGTTTAGTTGTTTTCGCCGCGAATAATGAACACCGAGACTTTTATTGCTAAAATACTAGCAAGGCCAACTATTTGGAAGTCTGGCCACCTGGATACATTCTGTATTTCTCGTACATCTTGTGGAATTCTCCATCTATACCTCGATTCTTATTCAACTCATGTACTCCACAATCTCTTCCAAATATTATGTCTTGAACCAAAAAACTATTACTTACTAAGCAATATCGAGATATCATAAAAAAGACATTTCGCTCTTGGACTTCCTTACTGGTCGCGGCGGCGAACGCGACTGCCCGTGGCCTGCAAACGATGCCGCGCGAATGGTCGCGTCGCCCACCGCACCGCCGATCGCGCCGCCGATCCCCGTGGCCAAGCCGTTTTTCTTGCTTCCCCGATCCCCGTCGCAACTAATCGCCTGCTCGTGCGAGGTCTTCGTAATCGTGACGTTTTTCTTTTTGCTCGGCTCCTAAGGGTCCTAGCGTGTTGTTATATAGTCTATAGCCTTCCTCGATAAATGGGAAGTCCAACACTAAACATAGTTCCTGAGATTAGTACGTTTAACCAAACAAACTCTTGAGCTTTAAAATATTTATATTTGATTACAATGGAAAACGTTATAGTGAGCAACCTTAAAAGATAGACATATGCTATCATGAACTTTTTCGTAGAACTTTTTAAGAGGAACAATTTCGTCATACATGATTGTCACGTTATTTCAACCATTTACGCAGCGCACTCAACGGAAGATCACAAAAGAAATAACATTACCCGTTTTTGCAACATTTTTCAACATTGCCTTCTTCGATAAAAAGACTAACAAACAATAAAATAATTTTTCAATTCGAATCAGTTCCTGAGATGAGCGCGTTCAACCAAACAAACAAGAAACAATCAAACAATCTCTTCAGCTTTATAGTATAGATACCAAGCTCTGGATGGGATGGGGAAAATTGTATACAAAACATTATATTTTTAGAATGTTTTGTCGCTAAATTGGCAGATTAACCCACGGTGTCCTTTTTATAGAATAGTATCTAGGGCCAACTTACTTCTACCCAACAGTGGGATGGGGAAAATTGGATACGTAACTTGATGTTTTGTACCATTATATTTTTTGTATGTTTTTGTTGTTTAATTGGCAAATAAACCTGCGGTGTCCTTTTCATAACAAAGTATTTAGGACCAACTTATTTATTTATTTATATATGCTTTATTGTACACCAGAAAATACATTTCAACAAAAAACATTCAACAATAAAAACATAAAAAAAGAAAAAAAAATGTAAAGTAACGTTCAGAAAAATACCTGTGTTCTTCACAAGGGTCAGGTGCGTAGGTACTAGTGGTAACCGGCGTTCGAGTATGACCAGATGTATGAACATAAACGAGGCAAAAAGTGTATCGTAGTAGGAGGCGTTCTGTAGTTTCTGCCTACCCCCATGGGAAAAAGACGTGTGTTATGTATGTATGAATTAATTTTAACCTGTTTAATCTGTTTGTGAAGCGTGGTGAATATTACCCTAATTAGTTTAAGGTACTTTGTTTAGTAGACAAAAAGATGAAAAGAAAGAAAACCTTGTTAACGAATGTACCTATAAAAAAAGTTAGCCCGAGTGTCTACTTAAACGAAACAGATATTTAATTAAACAAACCGCTGTTTCATGTGCGATGGTTTGTAATTTTATGCCTTTGTTAAACCAAGAAGTAACCTAGCTTATTTTTTTGGGATAAATTGAAAATTGTTCCGTGTGGTCAAAAATGGCACCAACCCATTATGAGAGAATGGGCAGCAGGCGTTCTCTATGCATTTTACCACCATACTGCGATTGCCACGCCTGCCTGCCAAGCGTGGTGATTATGGCATACTCTCCCAAATTGGGGGAGGCCTATGTCCAGCAGTGGACGTTTTTCGGTTAAAATGATGATGATGAAATTAAAAAAAACACATGACTTAACATCACGCCTTGTTTCTACGAAGGGTTCGGCAGAGGTGTACCTATAGTACAGTCACATTTCGCACGTCCTTGCTAGTACATAACTTGAACTGAGAGTTTCAGCACGATTACTGATAAATACGTGCACCGACTGGACAGGTCCACTCAACCTTATTCCCTTAAAATACCATTTCAGATACCAATCTACATGGTCTTCATGGATCTTCATGGACTTTAAGAGACTGTTTCCTCTGAGTTTATTTCGGCTTTTTCTCAGAGTAGTCATGTACGAAACGCCGACCTCATCTAATTTAAAAAACCGGCCAAGTGCGAGTCGGCCTCGCGCACCGAGGGTTCCGTACAAGCCTGTAGGTATTCTCGGTTTATGCATAAGGTAAAAAGGTTTGTGAAATTAAATGTTTTTTTTTTAATTTTTATATTTGAGTTGATTGAATGAAAGTAAATTGCGGTTTACGATTTATGACGTATTAAAAAAAAACTACTCACTGGATCTCGGTCAAACCAATTTTCGGTGGAAGTTTACATGGTTATGTACATCATATATTTTTTTTAGTTTTATCATTCTCTTATTTTAGAAGTTACGGGGGGGGGGGGACATATTTTACCATTTTGGAAGTGTCTCTCGCGCAAACCATTCAGTTTAGAAAAAAATGATATTAGAAACCTCAATACCATTTTTGAAGACCTATTCATAGATACCCCACACGTATGGGTTTGATGATAACATTTTTTTTTAGTTTCAGTTGTAAGTATGGGAGAAGTTTCAACAGCATAGCTCTTATAGTTTCGGAGAAAAGTGACTGTGACATACGGACGGACAGACCGACAGGCAGACAGAAAGACAGACGTGACGAATCTATAAGGGTTACGTTTTTTGCCATCTGGCAACGGAACCCTAAAAAATATAATTGACTTATAAAAGTGTTTGTACAAACCAACTTATAGGAATTAAATCATGTATAGTTCAGTTAAATCAATAGAATGGCAGGAAAAACGTACAGACGCCAACACATCAAGCTACTACAATCTGTCAGATTTCTTTGATAGATTTTCGACTTTATTTCTAGAGCATTAGGTTCAAGGTTCATTGGGAAAAATTGACAGTTTCGGGTAGCTTGACCTGGTGGCGTCTGTACATAGGAGACAGCTGTTTTAAATTTATATTATCAGAGGCCAATCTGTAAAAAAAAACATCTTTCTTCACAAGGCACGCAACATCTGGTGCTTGAACGTGTCTGTATATTGTGCCGGAGGGGTATACGTATAGGTCTTATACTCAAAGGTGGCTGCCGAACAATTCCTCCTGTTTTCGTTTCCAATACATTTCACATTAATGGAATGCTTTAGGTACCTGCTGTTTGCCGGAACACAGATGTTTTCGATTAAGAGAATTCAATTCTTTTAGACTAGTTGTCATTGTATTATATACTAGCTTTTGCCCGCGGCTTCGCCCGCGTGGATGTCGGAAATTATCGCAGGAGGACGTACTACCCCGTAAGAATGTGTTAACCCAGGTTATATAGGTAATAGCTGTTACCCGCGACTTCGTCCGCGTGGTATTTAACAAAAAGTTTTTCATTACTTTTTTTTCGTGAGATCATATTTTTTTCTAAATTAAAAGTAACCTAAGTTACTCCTTGTTACATCAGCTATCTGCCAGTGAAAGTCCCTTCAAAATCGGTCCAGCCATTTCAGAGATTAGCCTGAACAAACAGACAGACAGACGGACAAAAATTAAAAAAAATGTTGTTTTGGTATATGTACCGTGTATACATCCATATACACTTAGTAAAAAGTGATTATCTTAATATTAAAAACAGACATTCCAATTTTATTTATTTGTCTAGATTAAAGTTAAAGGTGAAGTTGAAGTTAAGTGAGAATTTTGGTGATACAATTAGGTCTTAAAGTTATTCCATGATGACTTAAATCTACCTCCTGGGCATAGCGTTTCCATCCGTTCTACCTATTTTAATTTTTTATAGGTATTGATAATTGAACCGGTCAAAGTGGCGGTGCTTTGGGGAGGCCTATGTCCAGCAATGGACATCTTTCAGCTGAATTATGATAATATTAATGTTTTTTGATTTCACAATAGAAAATGATGGAATGGATGGATGATGGATGGATGATGGATGATGATGGATGATGGATGATGGATGGATGGTTAATGGTATTGTAGTGGGTAGAAAATAAAATAAATCATGGAATTATATAAAATTAAAAGACATAACAAAGGAATTATTGTATTTTAAATACATTTTTAAAGTCATTAAATATTTCAGCCTCCACCAGGCGGAAAATTTTACTGTTCCATAAATTTTGATCGCGGAGGTATGATCATACTTTATATCATACTTTTCTATGAAACAGTAGATTTTTTTTTAATAACTAACGAAATATTTTTATTTTCTATAATAATATGCTGAATTCATAGCTACAGTTTGCGGTTGGTCCTTGCTAATCTGTATAATAAAATAGCGTGCCACCCCTGGTTTACACGGTTTTCAGGACTTGACCAAACATTTATATTTCTTTATTAATTTAATGGTTTGATGAATATACACTTTCCGGAATAAATTCTAAATGATGGTGAATACCTTATCAAAATCCTTTACGAAGTTTAGAAAAACAAAGCAGTCATGCAGACAGATACGAGAAATGACTTTAGTTTAAAATATTTATACTTTGATTATTAATTAATATTATAAAGCTGATGAGTTGGATTGGTTGAACGCGCTAATCTCAGGAACTACTGACTCGAATTGAAAAAAAAAATAATTGACAGCCCATTTGTCGAGGACGGCTATATAACATCACGAATACGCAAAAAAAAGTCACGAATACGAAGTACTTGTACGGGCAGTAATTCGATGAAGCGAGGTGTGTCGGGGGAGCAAGAAATTTGATGCGGAGGAAGTCGCGGGCAGAAGCTAGTGTCTATCTATCTATATATCTTAAGTAAAGGTAACAAAAGACAGACTTACACAGTCGCCAATTACAGGTAACTTGACGTCACTCAAAAACCGGCCATCACATTTTTGAATAAATTGTCCGACGTATAAAACAATAAACGGTTTTTCGACGAATTTTAACAACGTCAGGTATTGTTTCAGATAACATGTAGTTATTATTTTCAGGAAGCTTTCATTGACAAAATATTTTAAATCTCATTATTTTCATGCATTCGTTACAGTAGAGTAGGCTTTTTTAATGATTTTTCATTATTCCTGACCTTTTTGTGACCTTTGACGCGTATATCCTGACTCTTTGTGATACTAACAAATTGCTGCGTTTCCAATTCTTCTTTTTAATGGGGGTGGAGTGAAATATCTATACCTAGGGAGTGAAACTGACTCGTCTGGTAATTTTAGTTACTTTGCATACCTACTATTGTATCAACATTATCAGTATAGATAATAATGCCTTCAGAATGCTGTTGGGGTTGCCGCGGTACTGTAGTGCATCGCAAATGTTCGCAAATGCGCGCGTTGACGGTTTCCACGCTATAGTTCGCAAGAAAGTGGCGTCATTATTTCAAAGACTGCGCGGTAGCACAAACAGCATTTTGCAAATGATTGCATCACGTCATGACTGTCCCATACAGGCACACTGGGTGGGAATAGTTACTGGAAAACTATAATTACTTATTCTAGTTTTATTAATTCAGGTATGTACTAACATAGATGTTAAGAAAATTGTTACTAACACTTTTATGGATTCTGTCCGAAATAAATGAATAATGAAATGAAATGAAATTATCATTATACCCGAAAGACGTCCACTGCTGGACATAGGCCTCCCAATTTGGGAAGCTTTGCTATAATCGCCACGCTTGACAAGGTGATTGGCAATCGCAGTAAGATGATAAGAGTGAGCGCTTCTGTGTCTGCGCACACACTTGAGCACTATAATATCTCCCGCGTCGATGGCTAATCTTCGTTGAGATTGGCCGCCATGGCCGAAATACGGTCTGGAGGACTATATAAGGTGTATCTATTCATAAACGAAATATTTTAAGAGGTACACCTGTAGATGGTAAAGAAGCTACTGAAATGAAAAAAAAATTCCAAACGTATTATTTTTCAAAATTTAATATTTATAAATTATTTGATGCACATGAGAAATACTGGCACCTTCTCTTTTTTTACGGCCCGAGACACCGCGGCCATCTTCGTGCCGTCCGGTCGCCGCCCTCGCAGCGTCAGGCGGGCCATTCTTAGAATTTGGAGTAAAGGTTTTATGCAAAACGTCTCAAGCAGTTTTAAAATTATAATTATTACGAAAATTCAAAAACGCTTAGATAAAAAATTTATTTTTGCTTCTATAGCTTCTTTACCACCTACAGGTGTACGTCTTAAAATATTTCGTGTATGAATAGATACACCTTATATATGTTTGTAAAATACATAAAGAACGCTGCTGCCCATTCTCTAGTAAGTCCCTTAGTCTCCTTTTATGAGACCCACGGGAAGAAATGAGATGGTGCTATTCTTTAAGTCCCACACCACACGCAACACTATTATAACTATACTTATATAATATTATAAAGCTGACGAGTTTGTTTGTTTGATTGAACGCGCTAATCTCAGGAACTACTGGTCTGAATTGACAAATGATTTTTGTGTTGAGTAGCCTATTTATCGAGGAAGGCTATAGCCACGCTACCGCCAAGAGGAGCGGAGCAGTAATTAAAAATGTTGCAAAAACGGGGAAAATCGCATGGGTAGGCGATTCGACGCGACGGGAAGGGCCCGGAACAAAAAATTTAACGCGGACGAAGTCGGGGGCAGAAGCTAGTAGAATCATATTTTTCCGACTGAACAGACAGCTGTGCTGCTGGGGAGCTCGTTGTGTCACGACTTTTCAGGTAAATCACTAGGAAGTGGTGAATGGCGAGCGTCTTAGGGAGTGTTTTATGTAATTTGGACGCGCGAAAAGTGCTGATTCTCAGCTTTGTGCGAATAAATAACTTTTGATTTGATCTTATGCCGTGTCGACGAGCAGCATGGTGCTTTCTCATCATGCCCAGTCTTGTCATAAAAATAATTACGTTATTTTTTTCTCCATAGCATGATCAGCCTATCGTCTTCCCACTATCGGGACACAGGCTTCCTTTTGGCGAGAGGGAGTGGGCCATAATCCATTACGCAGACCCTGTACGGGTGGGTCAGCTTTTCTCGATAGTTATTTATTACTTTTTCGTTTCTTTATTCCCCTTTGTTTTTACTTTTGAGTTATATTAGACGACTAAATACGCGTAAATACTTGTCTTGGGTTTGTGTGCAGCCATTTGGGCAATGTTCAAACTAGAATTTAAAGAATAGAACTACCAGTAATATTAAACTGTAGGAAAACAATTACCTGTAAACGGATCTAGAAAAGAAAAAGATTTTGATGTTAGCACGAAATCTAATTGCAGATTTGGCAAAGAAACTGATACGTAAGTGGAGCTGAACTTTAAGCCAAATTGTGTAAGACATACGTATGAACAATGTACTGAGCTCAAATAGGGTTGCCAGGTCTTAAAACCGAAAAGCCGGACAGACCAGTCAGTTTAGCCGGACATTTGGGTAAAAAGGTCTGGTATCTTTAATATTTAATCTTCATACAAAATTAAACAAAACACTAATTAAATAACGTTAAAATAAATAAGTAACATAAACGAATTAATATTTTTGATTGGCAGACACATGCTTTAAAATCTAATTTTCCTTTAAAATTGAGTAGTAATAAGGCACGGAGTACATTGCTAGTTCGCTCACTTGCGCTAGCGACACAAGGTGAGGCGGGTGGAGCGGAATCCAAGGCAAAAATGATCAAATTTGAAAAGCCTAACAAAAAGCCGGACAGGCCGGACACCGTCTAATTTGGCCGGACACATAACCAAAAAGCCTGACTGTGTCCGGCTTTATCCGGACGCCTGGCAACCCTAAGCTCAAATTTTCAGCAAGCTTGCATAATGTTTTACCTCTCTGGCTGCTGCATTCAGAGATGTTACATGAAATAATCAATAATTAGCTTTAACTAGTTAATGCCCGACATGCGTTGCAGTGTTTTTTTTTTTGTTAGTTCTTAGTCTTAGTCCTTTTTTATCTTTCTCCGACTAGAATAAGTAAACTATACGAATACTGCTTTTCAGCTGCACCCGGTTAGACTGGAAGCCAACCCCAACATAGTTGTGAAAAGGCTAGGCAGATGATGAGCCTTCACCGACGTACACACAATAACTTACCATAGTTTCATCACAGTCAGTCGAGCCATTTTAGAGTTTCTCGAGGCACATACAACAATTGATTTTCAACCGACGAAAAAAAAACGGAGGAGGTTATCAATTCGACGCGTATATTTTTTTTTTTTTTTTTTTATGTATGACCACGCATAACTTTTTACATAGTGGTCCGATTGTGACAATTCTTCTTCTATTGGAAAGGGTATACTCCCAAGGTGGTCCCATATCAATTTGGAAAACAAAATCGAACCCTAAGGGTCGGAAAACAGGGGATGATTGATTGTTCACTCACTGATTGTAATGTATAAACACGCATAACTTTATACAGCGTAGTCCGATTTTGATAATTTTTTTTTTGTGTTGGATACGGTATACCTTGCCAAGTATTATTAGTACATTAAAGCCACAAAAAATATAAAATAAAAACTTTTTAACAAAAAATTAAACCGCCGAAAAACTGAAAAGCATAAAATAATACTTAAACCTTAAAATTTTGAGTCGGCGCTGAAAAATCAATGAACAAGGATCACTCAAAGCGCCGACTCATAATTTTAAGGTTTAAGTATTATTTTATGCTTTTCAGTTTTTCGGCGGTTTAATTTTTTGTTAAAAAGTTTTTCATATGTGATGACCAGCGTAACAAAAATCTTAATCTGTCAATTTCTGACTGACGAAAATTCGAATCCAATTTTTGACTACCTATATCAACAAATAGGCCTAATTTCAATACTGTCCATAATTATACCGTGACCGTGTGAAGCAGGGGCGGGTCGCTAATATAATCAATAATTAACTTTAATTACATCGCTCGACTATGTTTGTTATGGGTCTAATATAAATTAACTGTAGATTCTTAAGGTTTAACATATTTGTTTTAAGCACATCACATAAAATTCTGTCTCACTCAAATGGTGTAATGAGAATTGTCTGTTCTGTATGCGTAATCAGCTTATAATGTCCCGACTGCTGGGACACAGACCTCCTCTCTCTGAGAGGCAGTGGACGAACCCACACTGGACTAGGGATGTTATGGATATGACATTTCGGATACGGATAGGATACGGGTGTAGGAATGATTATTATACTGGATACGGATACGGATACGGATATAAAATTATTTCGGATTATCCGTTAGTTTAGAATAATTTCGGTTACGGATATTAAACTTTTAAGGAATTTCAAAAGTAAAATACAAATAGCTAATAAAATGGTTTTATTTATATGTCACCATTTGGTAGGAATTACAATCAGTCTGTGAGTAATTATTACAGCTATTTAAAATAAAAATGATTATAAATATATATTGAGTGTTATCTAATCTACCTAAAATAAAATGTAATAACAAATCCGATATGATCCGAAACTTTTATTTCGGATTCGGTTACGGTTACGGATAAATTTTTATATCGGATATCCGATAGTTTCGGTTACGGTTACGGAGCTCCCTAACATCCCTGCACTGGACCTACTCACGTAGGTCGAGTGTGGGTTCGTCTTAAAATTTTTAGTTCTACGACATGCCTCACGATGTTTTCCTTCACCGTTTTGAGAGCAGTGGTGATGAAATTGTTTACACAAAGTACGCCTGCCTGGGTTTGAACCCACGTCTTCAACAACTCTTAAGGTAGGGCCGTTACTACTGGGCCACTACTGCTCAGATTCCTAGTTCGAATATAATCTGTAGCAGTCTATTTAGAGTACGATAGGATTGCAATTATTTATATTGAAGGATAAATAAAAATATTAATTAAAAAAGAACGCCAGTAGGTAATTACCTTCGTTCCATAGGAGCGTTAGGGTTGTCACTCTTAGTGTTTGTAAAATTGAAAAGTGTTTTCTGGGAACGAAGTTTTTTAAAGGGGCTTGCGTTCATACATATGTTATGCCCCCTCCATGCGACTTTCGTCTTTGGTGAACTTGAAGTCATTTGTGGTGGGAGTTCCAACTCATCAAATCGAGACCTTCCTCAAGGATGAGTTTTGGTCGAAGGGTGTCATGTATCGTCGATTCCGCGGAAGGCTACGTGACACCACGCAGCGCAACACGACGCCGTCACTTCGTGTACAATAGTTTTATGTTTGTATTTTTTGTTTTTTATTTGTATGTTAGTCTGTAAGATATTTACAATGGGTTTTGTAGTCCGAAATAAATTGATTTGATTTGATAAATTCAAGATAATGGTTACGAAACTTTTCTTCTTGTTTTAAATCATGCGTGAGAAGGAACTTTGCTCTTGACGGGAATCTCCTGACCGACCGCACACGTTTTTGAACAGGAATAAATCACTTTAAAATTATTTTGTAATAAGAATTACCTACTGGAATTACCCACCATAACAAGAGACCAGTGCGGTTTTTACCAAACGATGGTAAAAATCGCATCAAAATCTATTGCGTAGTAAACTACCCGGAAAAACAACGCGGTCACACAGAAACACAAAATGTGACTTAAATTTATAGAAAGTATATAATTTTAATTTCCTACCGATGTTACTTCAAAATTGAAATTGCTTAGAATAGAACACAAACTCTCCCTATAGTTTACCTATAGTGTTCCATCACTCTTACATAAGTGTGCTGTGAACTTTACCCCCCAGACCAGCCGTTTACTTGGAAGTCGGTTCCCCAAGGAGGTACCACCAGAAACTAATAGTAAGTTGGAATCGAACTTGCGTCTCCTTTGTCAGTTGCCCATTTAGCTGTAACAATCTGTTAGATTTGTTCAGTATTCCAGAACGGTTATTGGAATATGGTTATAATGATAAATGACTTTATTTCTGCAAGAAGGTTTGTACAAACACTTTTACACATCAATCATATTTTTTTAAACTAGATGAGGTCGGCGATTCCTATCAGACTACTCTGAGAAGAAAGGCTGAAACAAATTCAGAGGTCACAGTCTCTTTTAAAGTCCAGACATAATCTTGGTAAGATCATGTGAAGACCATGTGGATTGGTGTTTTTTAAGGAAAGAACCACACAGATTGAGTGGACCTGTCCAATCAGTGCACGCATTTGTCAGTAATCATGCAGCTCAACTCAGAACTTAAGGAGGTCAACATAACATCCGAATCCCCTGTCTGTCGTACATTATAGATTCTTAATGCCCTTCTGACTGCCAACCCCGAATGTGATGTGTTTATTGATGAATGGAATAAAATTATGCGTATATGTCTGGTGTTCTGTGAGAGAAAGTATGCAACGGAGTCCTCTGTTTCATATTAGTTTTTAATTTACATAATTTTATATTAGTATTGTCAACTTATCATGTTTCTATGTTAATTAATGTAATTGGTGTTGTACCGTTCTAATTAACTATGAATAAACATCACGCCTGTATTCCTCTAAGGGTTTGGCAGAGGTGTAGATAGTACACTCACATTTCGTCAGTTATGTTTAAGTTCAAGAGGGCGAGCCGTATTGCCGTCCAATCGGGTACTAAGTCCAGACACTCGTCTGCTACTGACAAATTCCAGATGGTATAACTTTTCCCACCCCGGGAATTGAGCCCAGGATTTCATGCTTAGCAGTAGCGCTTGTGACTAGTAGACCAATGAGGCAGCAGGAACATGGTTATATCATTTTCATATTCTAGGAAATACTCGTCTGTTATGTTGTAATCCGAATAATTAATTTGTTCTGTGAAGCAAATGCCTTTTATATGAAATCGAGAAGGGTCAAGAATTGACCAATAATCTAATTGCGTCTAGACGATTTCTGAAAATTAAGTACAGATTCAGGTTTCAACCCGCACTGGGTCCTCTGGGTGGATTTTTGCCCACTCTCTCTCCCAGAGGGGTGGCCTGAACATCATAGGCTGATTAATCTTATGCTAATTCTAGATTTTCTCACAATATTTTTCTTCACTCTAAAGTTGTTAATTATTCAACAAAATAGATATAAATGGTTTTAAGAGTAGAAAGTATTCAAGTCAAAACGAAGTCAGACAACAACTACTAAACCGGAGGAAATGTTATATCATAAATTACCTACTACCAAAGAAACTATTCCTCAGACGTCCTCTTCAATCTAGCCTTGTCCCAACTATGTAACTGTGTCCCAACTGTGTAGCTAAATATCAGTATTTTACATAGAGCTAGTGCGTATCTGACCCAGTTACTGGGTAAACCGATAACCCTTCTTGTTGGAAGGCTCAGTCTTCCGACGACCCGTAACACCCGTCAATGATCTATGAATGACAGCGTATGTACCGCGGCTGGTAATATTTAGATATAGACCTCTCGAAATTTACCTTATGTAGACAGTCGTAATGGCCCGCTATATACGTAATAACAGTCGATCAAAAAAGATCGATAGAGACAGAAAATAGAAACAGTTACTTAATATTTTATTCATTTCACACTGGTACGTTCTAAGCTAGCACCTTGTGGAGGCTTGTGGCATAGTAATGTAGCCACAACCTAACTAAGAACAGCTGTAAGGGTAGATTGATCGAGTTAAGCTACGCTTGTCGCGGTTGGCCCTTGGATGGGTGACCTATATCTTTACTTACCATAACCTACCCTCCGTGCCTCGGTTCTGGCAGTAACACGTGGATATTTGACTGTCGTTACGGGTCGTCAAAAACGAAAAAACTTACGAAGCGGTGTCGCATCACCCAGTAACTGGGTTATGGAAGTCCGTTGACAATCACTCTATGTGAAAGGGGTGTTGGGAAAAGGTTAGACAAAACACTAGAAGCTTCAGTCAGTAATTGTGTATTAATTGTAGTGTATTAGTATCTTACCACAAGCACTTGATTTCTGAATTCATGGGTAGAATCATATTACACACTAGGTTCTGCCTGCGACTTCGATCGTGTGGAAGTCGTAACACACCATAATATAATAAAACTAGCTTCTGCCCGCGTCTTCTTCCGCGTTAAATTTCTTGTTCCCCCGACCCTTCTCGTCGCGTCGAATCGCCTACCCGTGTGATTTCCCCGTTTTTGCAACATTTTTCATTATTGCTCTGCTCCTCTTGGTTGTAGCGTGATGTTATAGTCTGTAGCCTTCCTCGATAAATAGGGTACCCAACACAAAAATATTTTTTTAATTCGGACCAGTAGTTCCTGAGATTAGCGCGTTCAATCAAACAAACAAACAAACTTTTCAGCTTTATAATAATACCTAAGTATAGATAGTAGCCACATTCAAACGCCCGCGCTATTTCTTCGTTTTTTTTTTCTGAGATGATAAGCCTGGTCGATGAACCTTTAACATTACTCAAGAATAGGGCTATGAAATGCAAAAAAAAAATCGAGGGGAATCTTCAGAGAATAGCGCGTTCAAATTAACATGTTTCTTTATTTATTTGAACGCTTAGCGCGTTTTTAGATTTAATATTAGATTAGATCTCGGCCTTCAATTAGATGCCTGCCTATCCTGGAAAAAACATCTACAAACAGTGTCCGCACGAATACGAAAACTTATTTTTCTATTTAAGAAGTTGAGGGCAAACAGTGAAGTCCTTAAAATTGTTTATTCGGCACTTGCCGAATCAGTCCTGAGCTATTGCATCACTGCCTGGGGAGGAGCCGCCAAAACCGATATTATACAGGTGGAAAGAGCCCAGAGAGCCGTAATTAAAGTAATATTAAAAAGACCCTTTAGATTCCCAACGCGGCAACTTTACAGGGACTTCAAAACACTAACGGTTCGACAGTTATACATACTACGTGCAGTCATGCGAAAACATGCGACTCTTCCATACAGAGTAAATAACAGCTCGCCAGTAAGAAGAAGACCCAAACCGGCTTGTCCCACAACACACACAAAAACTACATTTGCTAGACGTCACTACTCATACCTAAGTGCCCTTATATATAATAAATTACATCAAAAACATAGCATACATACACTAAACACACACAAATGTAAAAAAATAATTAAAGAATTCCTCCTCACCCTAGACTACGCTGAAACAGAATTACTGATGAAACCCCAATACAAATAAATAATGTATTAGTATCGCAAACACTCACACACCTCTCTAAACACACACGACACGCATCACACACATCACACACGTTCACACACAACACACACGTTTACACACATCACAGACACACATACACTTTCCCCATTACACCACATTACACGTGCTTACTCACACACTACTGCAGCTGTTACACGTTTTAGCTCCCTAATTTTGTAAAATATACGGACGAATGGATGGCCCCTATAACACAGGATTTTCCTAGCATCGGGGTCATTATTCACAAAACTTGAGCATAAATGTAATATTCTATTTAAGCGTAACATGCATTGTATTTTTCCTTTTTGTTTAATAAAATTATACTTATACTTATACTTATATAGATAGGACAGGTTAAGTACGACTTAATTGTAGTTGTTACAAATCGACACAGTAATACACAAACAGTAAGACAATTAATGACAACGATTTAGTGTAGTGTTTCAGCTTCATGTTCTCACAAAGAAAGAAACAAAATGTTGCTCTTACAAAAAAAGTTATAAGTATGATCATTTAAATTATACCAGTATTTTGATAAATTAATTATAACAACATTGTTTGCGCAATCTTGCTACTTCGCGCCGTGCTACGACGTAGCTTGCTCTGTGCTACGGCGTAGCTTGCACTGTACTATGGTGTAGATTGTACTCTGTTATGATGTAGCTTGACTGTGCTAAGGCGTAGCTTACATTGTGCTACAGTGTAGCTTGACTGTGCGTATAGTACGCACAGTGCAAGCTTAGCACACTCGTTCGTAAAGAAACTCGAAGTTAGTTGTTTTTCGAATTTATTTATGAGACGTTTTTTATATTTACTACAATTTAAGAAATATCCATCTATCATTGCTCTGCCGGCGTAGCATGACCAATTCTATATCTATTCTACCAAGAACAAAAAAATTCCTTATGTATTTTAATGCTGTAAAAATGTCTCTATCTCATCAGAAAAATAGTCATCATACTTGACATCGTACTGTTGTTGACTGAAGAATAGAAACATCTCTTCTTTTCAGTTTTACACAATTTTTCTACGATACAATCTATCATTTTGTCTTCTCTTCCGTCGACAAATTCCGTTTCTAGGCGGTCATGCTACGCGTGCTGATATTAACTCCGTATCTACTGACCGAATTATTACGATAATTATATTTTGTATATTTAAAATTTTGTCCGCAAAAAACTGCGGTGCTAATTAAGATTCGAAACGCAGTGTCCTCACTATGTTTCGAATATGAATTCGCTCGCAAAGCGCCATGACACGATGTCAAAACTCATGATTGTGTCGAAGAAAAACAACAAATATTTCCTCATGCCTAATTCCATGTTTCTTAGCCCTATAACTGACGATGAGATAAAAAAAGAAATAATAGCTTTAAATAACACTAACTCAGAAGGTTACGACGGAATTAGTACAAAAGTAATTAAAGCTTGCAGTACAGAGCTAATTCCAATATTGACTTATTTAATTAATCTTTCTTTTTCATCTGGAACTTTTCCTGATGCCCTAAAATTATCAGTAGTTAAACCTCTGCACAAAAAAAACGATAAAAATGATGTTAAAAATTATCGCCCGATAACCCTTACACCCATATTATCAAAATTATTTGAGAAATGTATGCACAAGAGACTATCCGACTACTGTAGCAAATATAATATCATAACAAAAGATCAGTATGGATTTCAAAAGCATAAGTCAACAACACTGGCAATTGCTGATCTTTTAAGGCACATTCATAATTTCCTAAATAGAAATTATTTAACGACAGGACTATTCTTCGACCTATCACAAGCCTTCGACTTTGTGGCACATGATATTTTGTTGAAAAAATTAGAAAACAGTGGAATAAGAGGTTTAGCACTGCAATGGATCGCATCTTATTTAAGGAATCGAAAACAATACGTTGTTATAAATAAATTAATCGAGAATGTATTAACCTCGCATTCATCTGACTATAAAGTTAATAATTGCGGCGTCCCCCAAGGGAGTGTATTAGGACCCTTATTGTTTCTATTATATATAAATGACTTGCCGCTAGTGACAAATCATAAATGTGTATTATTTGCAGATGACATATCGATTATTGTGACATCTGACAAAAAGTATAAAACTAAATCTGATCATGAGTTGGACATTAATAATCTTATTGACGACATTATAAAATGGTTACAGACAAATAAATTAAAAATAAATTTAGAAAAATCAAATTATATACAATTTAATCAATCAAAACATACTAAATACAATATCAAACTTAATATTGACAGGTTAAAAGAAGTTCCACTGACTAAATTCTTGGGAGTACACATGGACCAAGATCTAAATTGGAAAGTACATTTGGATAATTTGTGCAGTAGGATTAACAAGTTTGTTTATGCTCTCAGACAAATAAAGAATATAACTAACAGAAAAACCGCAATTACAACATATCACGCCTATATAGAATCTATCCTACGATACGGACTTATCTTTTGGGGTAATAGCACGGACAGACACAGAGCATTTATTGCACAGAAGAAATGCATCAGAGCCATTTGTGGTATCCGTCCTGACGAGTCATGTAAACCGTTCTTTAAAAAGCTGAGTATATTACCACTTCCCTCTCTCTATATTTACGAAATCTGTTGTTATGTTTATAATAATAAGGGATTGTTCAAAAAAGCTTATCAGTTGAACTCTCGAAATAGAGATCCATGTAGACTTGCATTGCAGGAGACCCCTAAATCAGCCAAGTATGCAAAAAGTTTCTTAGTCATGTGTATACGCATTTATAACAAAATTCCAAAGGAAATTAAATTGTTATATAATATAAACTCATTTAGAAATAAATTATTGCATTGGCTGAAAGAACATATGTTTTATGACATTAAAGATTTTTTTAACCATAAATTATAAATTTCTGACCTATTGTTACTATTGATAATGCAAAGATAAAGTTGTTAAATTATAATATTATTGTATTGACCTTATATCTGTGACGTTGAACGACATTTAATTATTAATTATTATTTTGCATGCAATTGATACATATCCTGTATAGCTAAACATGTGGAACTTAGATTTATACCTAACTGTAACAACCTTATACCATGTTTATAGCAAATAAAGACTTATCTTATCTTATCTTATCTTATCTCAAAACCAGCTCTAATTCAAAGTGGGAAATGCAATATTCCACTCGCACACATGGTAGTCAGTGTCATGACATCCTGTGTCACTTTATTTCGAGAGAAACTCGTTATGACAACTCTTTGTACGTGTGTTCATATCATGTGTCTATATTTAATGTTTTTGTAGGAAGAAATATATTACTTTAGTAAAAACTTTTGAGTCTAATGTAATTTGGAAATCTTATGATGAGTTTTGTCGCTCCTAATTTAAAATATGCTTTGCTCTGACCATCATTAGCACGAAAAAAAAATAAAATTAAGATTTGTTGAAATACACAGAGGTCGGTGTGTGTCTTTTCTGTTGCCTTAGTCTAGCAATTTCTGCAAAAGGCGAGTATTAATCATGATCATGAGATATTTAAAACAATCTTATTTATTTATATTTATATAATATATGTTTTATTGTACACCAGAAAATACATAACAACAAAAAAACATTTAAGCCTACAAACATACAATGGGCGGCCTTATCGCTTTCTGCAATCTCTTCCAGGCAACCTTGGAATGGACAGTGATTGCGTGGACATAAAAATAGGGTTGTCACTGGTGCAAAATATAGATACAATTTGATCGATTCTTACTTCTTTTTAAAAGTCAATATGAATAAGATTTAATTCATACAGTTTGATGATCTCACATAGCTTCATAAACCTAACAGTAAGATTTACGCCACACTGATGATTCATATAATGTATATTTAATAATAATAGAAAAATATTTCTATATAATAGAAATTGGTAAAATACAGTATAAATCTTAGAAAATAATATAAGTAGTACAAAGTAGGATGCATGTATTAGGATAAACCTGAATCCGTAGGAGGACCAAAGAAACGGACAAAACCCGAAGAATTGCCAAATTGAAGTGGCAGTGGGCAGGCACATTGCTCGCAGAATAGATGGCCGCTGGGCCGAAAGGTTCTGGAGTGGCGACCGCGTACTGGAAGACGTAGCGTTGGAAGGCCTCCCACAAGATGGACCGATGACCCGGTGAAGGCTGCAGGGATTCGCTGGGTGCAAGAGGCACGGAATCGGTAGAGGTGGCGGTGCTTCAGGGAGGCCTATGTCCAGCAGTGAACGTCTTTCGGTTGAAATGATGATGACCTTTTATCGGAAAACTTACATATAACCTATGAGTGCCAGGGTCGCGAGATTGTTCGAAAGAGGTACCGTCACCCTGCTACATGGGCAACTGAAGGAACACGGTGGGTTTTAGTCAGTAAAAGTCTAACACGCCCTCCCGCTCCGATCCGGGAGAAGTAATTTGATGATTTCCCATCAAAAAAAAAAACCTATGACTGTTTTAAACGAATACACAGGTTTAGATTATAAGGGATCAAAAACAGGTAAAAAAAAAAACATATCATTATGATACTGCAAATGCCATAACGTAACTTTTAATCACAGAAATAATTAAAGGATCAATACACTGTTATTATTCTCTGTAATAAGCTGATAATTAAGTAAATAGTTTGGTCGAAATAATGGTGCAACTGTAATTTGTAGGCAGAACAACAGCTGTTTAACTTGTTAACTGCATAGTATGCGCATTATTATGGTAGCCTGGTACATTGACCAACACTAATTAGAGTTTAGACTACTAACTAATCGTGATCCTGTAACTACAGTAGACGTAAAGCCTGATTTAATTGCTTGTGACATATATCTAAGTGAAGTCAACAAAAAACATTTTTCGCTGGGGCTGTAACAGAATCCTATTCTCAAATTCAAAACTTATCTAAATATATAAAAGGCAAACCTGACTGACAGATCTATCAAAGCACAGCCGAAACTACTGAACGGATTTCGCTGAAATTTGGCGTACAGATAGTTGTAATGACGCAGGCATCCATTAAGAAAGGATTTTTGAAAATTCGCCCCCTAAGGGGATGAAAAAGGGGTAAAAATTTTGTATGGAAGTCCGTCATTTTTAGAGCTAGAAACCTGAAACTTTGTTTTTAGGTTAATGATTAGAAATAAACAATTACGTGTCCTTGGGTTTTTGAAAATTTAACCCCTTAAAGGTGGAAAAGGAGTGACAATAATAGCTTTTGGCCGCGACTTCGTTCTTGCAATTCTACTTCCTTTCTTAGCGCTCGCCTACGCTACGATACGCTACGATAAAACCGAACTCCACGCGGACGAAGTCGCGGGAAAAAGCCAGTTTCAAATAAACCAGTGACAGGCACTTTTTAATCGTCAAGGGGTTCAGTTAGAAAGATGAAGCTAGTTACCCACTCCAAAGCGTAGAAGAAATGTATGAAAAAAAAAAACCTTCAATATACTCCACTCTTTTAAATTAAAATATTTTCACAAAAAATATTAAATTATTCATGTTGAATTTATACATTATGAGAACGATGGAGAAAGTCGTGCACATTAAAACGTCTGTAATAAAATAGATACAACAAAGAAAAACTATTCAAAATAGAAACAAAAAAACTACAAGCAGATTAGATTTATCTACTACTATTATTTGAATGTACCATGATCGATAGTTGTGTATTTGTTACTCAATCACGCGGAACGAATATGGATGAAATTTCACATAACGATAGTTTATAACCTGGATTAACACATAGTATAATTTTATCGCGGTAGTACGTTCCCGTGGGATTATTTTTGGCCTCCATGCAGGCGAAGCGGCTTTTAAAAGCTAGTCAGTTTTTTATAGGAATCATCAAATCACGTCTCCCGCTCTGGGCGCCAACGGGGAACCCACTCCCAGGGGGATGTTCTTATAGGATTTAAGTACCCTATGTATTTATCTAGATTAGAAACAATTGATGAGCCAAATTTCATCCAAATTCATTTTTGCACCAATCCGCAACATATATCCAGACAAACAGGTAAAAATCCTTTATTACTATGTCATGGACTACGGTCTGCAAAACAGATAAATTACTATGATTCTGAAAACTACTTGGGTAAGCAACTTTCGCAGCAATCCACACATCTCACATTGAATTCCATCTCACAAAGGTCTGACATTCTATCCCTTTTAATATCTTCTCACAAAGATACCTACTTACAAAATCTTGGTCCATTCATCCGCAAACAGATAGTAAGTTTGATTAGAATCCAACAGTTCATGCAACGGTCGAGAGAGCGAGATATCGAAGTCGTGGCACGTACGATACTGCTATATGATCTGACAGTAGGTGCCTACGATATTATTTATGGATTACTTTGATTCTCCAACTTTTGCTCGTGTTTGTTTCGGTTACAAACTTAGGTAAACTATCAAATATATTGCACAATATCATGAATTATGCAATGTTTTTGACTCTTTAGGGTTAATATTCAATTGCCAGGGTCGCGAGATTCGTGCGAAAGAGATACCGTGGTCTTGGCATATGGGCTACTGAAGGAACACGGGTTGGTTATAGTCAGTAAAAGTCTGACACGTCCTCCCGCTCCACCCAGAGCGGGAGACATCATTTGATGTTTTCCAACCCACAAAAAAAGGGTTAATTTTGAAGAATATTACACAGTGATTAATCTAATCAGAAATGAAGAGATCCGTAGGAAAACCAAAGTAACCGACATAGCCCGAAGAATTGTCAAATTGAAGTGGCAGTGGGCAGGGCACATTGCTCGCAGAATAGATGGCCGATGGGGCCGAAAGGTTCTGGAGTGGCGACCGCGTACTGGAAGACGTAGCGTTGGAAGGCCTCCCACAAGATGGACCGATGACCTGGTGAAGGCTGCAGGAATGCGAGAAGCATGACAGAACAGGTCAAAGTGCCGGTGCTTGGGGGAGGCCTATGTCCAGCAGTGGACGTCTTTTGGCTGAAATGATGATGATTTTGATGATAATGATTAATTTAGCTGCACTGTGTATTGCACAGGTTTTTATTTATTTACTACCTTTTGCTAGCGGGTTTGCCTGCGTGGTGGTCGAAAATTATCCCACGGGAACGTCATCATCATCATCATTATCAGCCTATAATGTTCCCACTGTTGGGACACAAGCCTCCTCTCAGTGAGAGGGAGTGGGCCATAATCTACCACGCGGGCCCAGTGCAGGTTGGTAGATGTCACATGTCTTCGAATTTTTGTTTTTAAGACATGCCGGTTACCTCACGATATTTTCCTTCACCGTTTTGAGAGCAGTGGCGATGAAATAATTTACACAAAGTCATGCGCCTGCTTGGGTTTGAACTCACGACCTACTACTCGTAAGCCGCGGCCGTTACCAGTGGGCCACCACTGCTCCACGTGAACGTACTACCGGGATATTAAGTAAAACCCAATAAGGGGCAGCGCAGACGACAGACTATCCGTGACGCACTTTTTAGTCTGTGAAAATAGAACCTATGCAATTATATGCAGTAACGCACATGACGCGCAAAAAGTCCGGCGCACAAAAAATCCGTGTAATTCGGGCAGACCGCACCGCGCCGCGCCGCGCCGCCGCTCGGCACAAAAAGTCTGTGAAAAAAATAGAACATTTGCTTCAACGCGCGCTAACGCAGACGGCGCACACTTTAGTCGGCCATATGCATTTGCTAGGGGTGGACGTACCGGAGGCTCTACACGGGGATCGTGCGGTCCATGGCCCTCTACGGGGCACCGGTGTGGGCACCCTCACTGAGGCTGCGCCCAGCGCTCCGGTTGTTTGCGGCCCAGAGGGTCATGGCCATCCGGTTAATCCGGGGATACCGCACGGTCTCGTGCGAGGCGGCGAGTCTCCTTGCCGGAGTGCCGCCATGGGATCTGGAGGCAAAGGTCCTCGCGCACATGTGGGAGTGGCGCGAGGAGGCGAAACGCCGGGGCGAAACTCCGCTGCCGCGACAAATCGCGGCACGGCGGACAGAGCTCCAGTGTGATCTCATGGCGACATGGCGGGTACGATTGTCGCAACCCAGTGCTGGGCACGCCACAATTGCGGCGGTAAGTCCCCTCTTTGAGGAGTGGATAGAGAGGCGCCACGGCGTCCTCACCTTCCGCCTGACGCAGGTTCTCACCGGGCATGGGTGCTTCGGTGGGTTCCTGTTCAGGATAAAGCGGGAGGATACGTCCGGGTGTTTCCATTGCGAGGATCGTCTGGAGGACACGGTGGAGCATACGGTGGAGGTGTGCCCTGCCTGGGCGGAGCACCGCCGTGTCCTCGTGGAGGCGATCGGCGGCGGCGACCTCTCGCGTCCGGCCCTGGTGCGAGCCATGGTACGGAGCGTGAGGGAATGGGAAGCCGTCACCTCCTTCTGCGAAGCAGTAATGCTCGCGAAGGAGGAGGCGGGGCGCGTAAGGGAGTGGCAGTCTCTGCGCCCTCACGCCCCTAGCCGCCGCAGGAGGAGACGCCCCGGGCGTCGGGAGTCGATTGCGGACTCCCGGCCACCGTAGGCGCGAGCTTGCGGGTGGCGAGCAATGGGTAGCTCGCCGCCCGGTAAGGACCAGGCTCGGGTCGACGGCGCGCAGTGTTCCACGCGCGCCTCAAAGAGATGTCAGCAGCAGTGTAGTGGTCTACTAGGACCGATGCCTGCCGGGGTCGCGTGATTGTTCGAAAGAGACACCGTGACCCTGGCACATGGGCAACTGATGGAACACGGGTGGGTTTTAGTCAGTAAAAGTCTGACACGCCCTCCCGCTCCGCCCAGAGCGGGAGAAGTCATCTGATGATTACCCATCCTGAAAAAAAAAAAAAAAAAAGGGCTGGACGTAACACACGCGATCTATTATCATGGCGCCAGAGGTCGATGTAACGATGTTAATTCAAGAAATACAAAACAGACTAGCAATTTATGATATTTCTAAGGCAGAATATCATGATAGACATTTAAAAAGAAAAATGTGGGAAGAAATGTGCTGTAATGTTTAGTATGGAACTGTTTAAAAATTGAATGTTTAGTATGGAACTGTCCCTTCAGTAATCTTTCTGAAAGTATAGGATGTACCCAAAATTCTCTATTACTTCTTCTTTTTCTGTACTTCATGTACAAAATAATACTTCGCGATCTCTGCACGATTTCCATAGCGTCTACGTCCCTACAGCTCTGCCGACAGAATGATCAAAGATGTGCGTCATGTGCGTTGAGTCTGTGAAAAATCCACGACAGACTTTTTGCGCGCCATGCAGACTTTTTGTGCGCCGCAGACTCGATCGCACAAAAAGTCTGTCGTCTGCGCTGCCCCTAACACTGCCCGACCTGGGAAACGAACCCAGGAACCCACGCGCAGCAGTCGCACTTGCGACCACGAGACCAACGGGGCATTTATACAAAGTTCATCATATAATCATACAATACTATACAAAGTAAAAGTAAAGAAAGAATATACGTTTATTAAGAGTCTCACGGTAACTGTTGATTATCGATACATACTACAAACATACAGACTTCCAATGAACCTTTTGATCCGATCCTTTTTCCTACATATTAGGGACGGCTTCTTGTCTAATTCTAAGCAGCTGAATTTCAGTATTTTACATGAGGTGACTGCTTATTTGACCTCCACAAACCCGGGAAATTAACCCCCTTGGTAAAGTTGGTAGTGAGATGTAGTTTTGCCTACCTGTTACGACTGCCAAAAATCTACGAATGACAGTCGGGACCAACGGCTTCATGTGTTAGTCTAGGCACGGAAGGGATCAATATGTATCGGATGGTCAACCTCAAACTCAAACTGAAAGCTGTTATATAGACATCTAGACAAATAAATTTTATAAAATTGGAGTGTCTGTTTGTAATATTAAAATAACCGCTTTTTACTAAGTGATGGATGGATTTATACACGGTACATATACCAAAACAACATTTTTTTTTAAATTTTGTCTGTCTGTTTGTTCCGGCTAATCTCTGAAATGGCTGGACCGATTTTGACGGGACTTTCACTGGCAGATAGCTGATGTAACAAGGAGTAACTTAGGCTACTTTTATTTTAGAAAAAAAAAATATTTTAGAAGCATATCTGCGTTAATTTCCGACATGCGCGCGGGCGAAGCCGTGGGCAAAAGCAAGTTTCAAATAAAAAAAAATACAGGCACTTTTGAATTGTCAAGTGACGGTGAGTCAGAAATATGAAGCTAGTTGTCCATTCCAAAGTGTAGTAGGTACCTATGGAAAAGGACGGGAAAGAAATTCCGTGGACACTATTTTCACTCAAAAAAAAAAAAAAAAAAAAATGTTACAAGAAGTTGTTTACATTATGATGTGAATACGATGTAAAATACGTGCACATTAAAAGCGTCTGCAGTTAAAACAAAAATAAGATAACAATTCATAAATTAAATAAGCCGTGGCAGCTAACAGATGACCACGCCACACCGGTCACATTTGCGGCAATAAGTCCCCTCTTTGAGTGGATAGAGCGGCGCCACGGCGGCGTCCTCACCTTCCGCCTCCTCCACTTCCGGCCACCGTAGGCGCAAGCTTGCGGGCGGCGACCAATGGGTAGCTCGCCGCCCGGTAACGACCAGGCTCGGGTCGACGGCGCGTTGTGTTTCACGCGCGCCTCAAAGAGAGGTCAGCAGTACTGAAGGGGTCTGCTAGGACCGATGCCTGCCGGGGTCGCGAGATTCGTTCGAAAGAGATACCGTGGTCCTGGCACATGGGCAACTGAAGGAACACGGGTGGGTTTTATTCAGTAAAAGTCTGACACGCCCTTCCGATCCACCCAGAGCGGGAGACGTCATTTGATGATTTCCCATCCACAAAAAAAAAAGACCGGTCCACTAACCAATCACGGCAAGCGTAGCTTCACCTGCGATCGATCCGTGTGGCTGTTATCATTTAGCCACCAGCCGTTCCCACCGTGAACCTCTTGATCCGTGACGCAAATATTAAAGCCTCCTACAAACCGGCGCGACGCGGCAACGCGACGCGACACTCGTAGAACAATTTTTATGTGAACTTCATGGAAATTGTTCTACAAGAATCGCGTCGCGCTGTCGCGTCGCGCCGGTCTGAATAAGCCTTAACATTAATTTGAATTATCTCTAGACACAACATGTAGGTGGGCGTCGCTCCTATTAACATCAAATATTTTGAATTTTCGATTGATTTTAATTAAATATTCAAATAATATGGTAATCATCATATTTTGAGAAGGCGTGAGTTAATGTATGTATTTATGTGTATCATATTCTATTCTTCTATACTATACATAGTATAAAAGAAAGTCGTTTCCCACGTTTGTACACTTAAATCTTATAAGTACGCAACAGATTATAATGCGGTTTACATCAATAGATATATTGATTCAAGAGGAAGGTTTTTAAGTATTATATGCGGGCGAAGCCGCTGGCAAAAGCTTGTTATATAATAAAGCTGAAGAGTTTTTTTTTTGTTTGAATGCATTTATCTCTGGGACTGCCAGTAGGATTTCAAAAATTCTTCTTGAATTCTATAGTGTAATTCTTGAGAAAAATTATAGACACTTAAACATCACGCTAGAACCTATAGCAGCTGAGCAAATTGGGAAAAATGTCATAAAGCACGTTAAGCGATAACGAAGTACGGGTAGGTGATATGATGCGATGGGGTGGGTCGGGGGAACAAGAACATTTATGCGGATAAAGTCGCGGACAGAGGCTAGTATTTTATGAAGGCTGTTCGTTACTTGTGTTGTTTATTTAGCGTTTGTACCATATATCTACGAACGAAATAGATTGTAATCGTTAAATTCACCCTACTGTGTCAAAGATAGTCTTGATTCTGTTTCGTTTTGAGTCCTCTGACATACAACGACGCAGTGAGTTGTCTCGATTGTCAAAGAAACTCGATTTAATAATGTGTGACACACTGTTCTCAGTTACATAGGGAAACTTTTTCGCTTGACTATATGAGATGATCGAGTGATTGAAATTGTTAAGAAAACCCATTACAAACTCATTTATTTTTCTGTTGTTTGTTCATCTGGTCTGATTCTAATGTCATTAGGCGATGTGGAAGAAGGCAGTAGGATATCGATTTGTACCGACTGCAAACTAAGGTAGTTGAATGATTATTGCGAGGATCGTCTGGAGGACACGGTGGAACATACGGTGGAGGTGTGCCCTGCCTGGGCGGAGCACCGCCGTGTCCTCGTGGAGGCGATCGGCGGCGGCGACCTCTCGCGTCCAGCCCTGGTGCGAGCCATGGTACGGAGCGAGAGGGAATGGGAAGCCGTCACCTCCTTCTGCGAAGCAGTAATGCTCGCGAAGGAGGAGGCGGGGCGCGTGAGGGAGTGGCAGTCTCTGCGCCCTCACGTCCCTAGCCGCCGCAGGAGGAGACGCCCCGGGCGTCGGGAGTCGATTGCGGACTCCCGGCCACCGTAGGCGCGAGCTTGCGGGTGGCGAGCAATGGGTAGCTCGCCGCCCGGTAAGGACCAAGCTCGGGTCGACGGCGCGTAGTGTTCCACGCGCGCCTCAAAGAGATGTCAGCAAAACTGAAGGGGTCTGCTAGGACCGATGCCTGCCGGGGTCGCGTGATTGTTCGAAAGAGATACCGTGACCCTGGCACATGGGCAATTGAAGGAACACGGGTGGGTTTTAGTCAGTAAAAGTCTGACATGCCCTCCCGCTCCGCCCAGAGCGGGAGAAGTCATTTGATGATTTCCCATCCAAAAAAAAAAAAAAAGAGGTAGTTGAATGATACTTTTAGGGTTCCGTTGCAAAATGGCAAAAAACAGAACCCTTATAGATTCGTCATGTCTGTCTGTCCGTCCGTATGTCACAGCCACTTTTCTCCGAAACTATAAGAGCTATGCTGTTGAAACTTGGTAATAAGATGTATTCTGTGAACTGCATTAAGATTTTTACACTAAAATAGAAAAAAAAACAATAAATTTTGGGGTTCCCCATACTTAAAACTGAAACTAAAAAAAAAAAAATTCATCATACCCATATGTGTGGGATATCTATGAATAGGTCTTCAAAATGGTATTAGTAGTTTCTTCGCGGTCGGTTTGTTGAATGGAACTGGACGAAGTCTTAGTCCTAGTCTTTCTTTCTTGTTGGTAAATTTCCTTTTCTGCAAGTGCGATTTGAACATATTCCGCGTTCCGAGCGTTGCACATATAAATAAGGTTTACACTATATTCTATCAGGTACCTATCTGGTATTCAAGTCTTAGTCAAAGGTTTCAAGTATTAGTATAACTTAAAGAAAATAATAGTATCGTATAATATATATAAGGTTCAACGTCCGTAAATAAACTCGATTGCGTTTCTGTAAATAAAGTATTTTTTATTGTTTTACAAAGTATGGGTTTTATGAAGTAGGTAAGTACTTACTGCTTTACAAAATATTACTTTACCTGTAAATAAAGAAACAACATTCAAAGCTTATAATTTTACGAATATCGTTTCCTTGAATCTAAGTTTTTTCATAACCTCCAAATCACAATGGCATACGTAATGTCACGTCAGTTCTCAGTCAGTCATTCATTCCTACATTCACCCAACGCATCTTAACGGTCATTCTATTATTCACTCGCGCTTGAAGGAGCGCGGGTAAATCAAAATAAGAGAAATTATAGCTATGTGAGTAGGTAATCATTTCCTTACATCCCCCCCCCCTTCGGGGAGAAAATTGTATCACTAAATATTCTATAAGCTGTTGTCTTCAAATCTGGAGCTGGGGCTAGTTTGGTTATGTGGAAGAGATTTGATTCGGATTTTTTATGTCCTGTATTTATTCTGTATATTGAGTCTGACAGTTTCTGTATTATTTCGTAAGGTCCAGTCTTCAGCTCATCCAGTTTTTTCCGGTTTAATTTATTGCCATTTTCTGCAAATACCATGTCTCCTACATTGAACTCATAATATTTTCTATTTCTATCAAATAGTTTTTTATTGTATTTGTGTGATTTTATACTATTTTCGAGTGCCAATTTTCTATCTCTCAATAATTCGTTTTCTGTTATTTCTTCTTTTATTTCTTTTGGTCTTAATGTAATATCTTTTCCTTGTAATAAGTACACTGGTGCAAAGCCTGTAACAGTGTGCTCAGTGTCATTGTACTTTTCCACACATTTCTGAGCTATTGTTGTCCATGCTATTTTTTTATATTCTTCATTTAATTTGCACCTTATTTTATTCACCAGGGTTTGATTAAGTCTTTCATTAATTCCATTTGAAAAAGGTGCATTTACTGCTGTGAAAATAATAGGAATATTTTTTTTCTCTAGGAATAGTTTAAATTCTTTTGAATTTATTCCGGGGTATTGATCTGTTAAGATCATACCAATATTATTATCTTCTGTTACATTTTTAATAAGTTTTATAAAGTCACTTGAATTCTGTGTTTTTGAATTGACAATGTATGCATATCTAGTGAAGTGATCCACTAAAAGGTGCATGTACTTCTTTGTCGATCTTGAGCCCCCGAATCCACCAATTGTGTCTATAGACATTATTTCAAAAGGACGTGTGGCTGGTCCTAGATGAGACATTAGTCCAAATTTATCCTGGCCTCTTGATTTGTTCATAATGCAAATTTCACATGTTTGACATATTTTCTTTATATTCTGTCTTAAATTCTTAGCTGTGTAGTATGGTGTTATTTTATTTTGCATTTGTTTAATTCCAATGTGACAGTATTCTTTATGTATTTGTTTGATGAAACTTATACTAAAATCTTCTGATAATTTTTTTTTATTTTTATTCTTGATTTTCTTGTAGTATATGGACTGCTGTAATATTAATTTGTTTTTTTCCTTTTGTATTTCTTCATTTTTTTCTTGATCATCTATAATATCCTCCAGTTTTATCCAATTGACCACTTTCAACTGTTCCTCTTCATTTTCATGTGCTTCTAATACAGGATTCCTGCTCAGACAGTCAGCTTCTAGATTATTCTTTCCTGGTGAATATTTAATCTCGAAGTCATATTGAGATAGGTAATATGTCAAATCTCCGAGTTCTTCGTCTGTTCTCGATTTAATGTTCATTTTTTCGAGTGGTTTATGATCTGAATAGACTGTAAATCGTTTGCCAATAAGCCAGTGCTGCCAATATTTAACTGCTTCTTTTATTGCAAGGCATTCTAAATAAATTGCTTTTTTTCTTTTCTGTACTTCATTTAGTTTCTTGGAAAAATATGCAACTGGTTTTTCTTTTTTGTTTTGTTGTCTCTGTTTTAATACTGCTCCTACGCCCAATATACTTGCATCTGTGTATATTAGTATAGGCAGATCTGGATCAAATATCTCTAATACTGGCTGACAACATAGTAATTGTTTCATTTTTTCAAAGGATTCTTGACATTCTTCTGTCCAAATGAATTTTTGATTCTTTCTTAGTAATTTGTGTAGTGGATCCAATGTTATTGCACTATTTGGTACATATTCATTATATAAATTTATTTTTCCCAAGAACTGTCTCACATATTTTTGATTTTGTGGTACTGGGAATTTTTTTATTGATATTAAATTGTCTTTTATTGGGCATACTGAATTGTTATGAATAATGTGCCCTAAATATTTAACTGAATCCGATGCGAATGTGCATTTAGATAATTTCAGTCTAAAGCCTTCCTTCTTTATTGCTTCTAATAACTTTGTTAAATGACCCATGTGTTCTGTAAATGATTTTGAGAAAACTAATATATCATCTATGTAATTTACCGTGAATTCTGTGAGTTCGTGTTTCCTTATTATATTACTCAATATTCTTTGAAATATTGCTGGAGATGTTTTTAGTCCAAATGGTAAACAGGTCCACTGAAAATGGCTGTCTTGCGTTACAAAAGCTGTTTTTCTTTTGTCTTCGACTCGTAATGGTATCGACCAAAATGCAGAATTTAAATCCAGTGTTGAAAAATATTTGCAATTTCTTGTTTTTACCATCAGATCTTCAATTAACGGGAAAGGTTGTGACTGTGGAATAACAAGTTTATTTAAATCGCGGAAGTCAATACAAAGTCTTGATTTTTTATTGTCTTCTTTTTTGAATGCTAATGTTACTGGAGCAGCAAAAGGACTGTATGATTCCTCAATGAGATTTTTCTCCAATAACTTTGATAACTGACTCTCTATTTCCTTTTTATCCTCAATATTGCACCTATAAGGTCGTTTACTGCAATATTTATCGACCAATAAATCAATTCTGGCTTCATAATCCCTGACAGTTCCAACATCGTACTTATCTTTTGCGAAGATCGATTTGTATTTTTCAATTAGTTTATTTATTTCTGCTTCATGTTTATATTCAACCTGGTACATCGAAATTTTAAATTTTGTTTCATCGACATGTTCATTAAAGTTCACTGTAAACTGATCACAACTTTCAGTTTTTTCTTTTCCTGTGTTCATTTCTATATTTCTAATTATTTCTCGTGTTTTTTGTGTAATTTCTAGTTTTTCATTTTGGATTAACTTAAATTGTTTTATCAAATCCAATCCAATTAAAAAGTCGTAGTCAAAATTGTTCTTGTTAATTACAAACACATTCACTTCTTCTTCTATTTCAAATATTTTAATCTTAATTTTTACTATTCCATTTGTTTTTTTCACACCATTAATCGTAGTTAACTTTACAGTCTGTTCATTATTTATCTCTTCATCTTTTAACTTTAGCAGTTTTGAATTTATTAATGAGATATTTGAACCGGAATCATATATTCCGAATGCATCTAATGTGTTATTTAATGTTAATTTGACTTTGATTAATGGTGGTACTACTAGTTTTTTTGATCCATATTATTTAATTCTGTTTCTACTTCTGAATTGTTAACAAAATTGATAACCTTTGGTTTTTCTTTAATTCCTTCATTTGTGTTAAACCAGCACGAGTCTTCTGGATGATATCTATTTCCTTTATAAAGTTTTCTACAAATCTTGCAAGGTTCTTTAACCTCTTTTGTTTTTATCAAAGAATTGGTCATTTTCTTTTTATCAAAACTTTTTTTTGTTTAATAAATGTTCCAAGCTTTTCACTTCATTAAACAAATCCTTAGTCTCGTTTATTTTCTTTCTATCAATCCGGTCTGTTATGAAACTAGGTAGACCTATTGCAATGAGATCAATTAGAGTGCTTTTGTTTATTGTTTTGTCCATTTCCAACAATATTTTCTCTTTTCTTATTGCATAGTCTAATAGTGATCCGGTTTTGTATTTAAATTCTATAGCGTATCTTATTGGTGTCCAACCTTTATTCATAAGTATCGCAGAAATCTTCTTTCCATTGTTTCCATTCTGAAGTTAGTGTAAGCCTTATTAGCATAGAACTGTACCAATTCAAACACGATTTATCCAAAAACAGTCTAAAAATCTCGATTTTTTTCTCATCCTCTAATATTTCGAATCGAGCACATTCTTTTTCAAAAACAGCCATCCATTGAGTAACATTTGAGTTTTCTCCATTGAATTTTTCGATTACAAATTTGTCTGAGATTTTTTTTTAAATTGGTTTGCTTTGATAATTGTGGAGTCATATTTGCGAATTTTGCTAGGATTTTTGAAAATGATTCTTCAGATATACCCTCATTTATTATAGGTTGTGTAACTTCAGGTGTACTTATCACTTCTTCCAAGAAATAATTCTTGAATTGTATATTTTCATCGGCATCCATGTAAGTATTTTTCAGTTCCTCTGTTAAAGTTATCCATAAACACCTTTTTTCATGTCTTCTCTGCAATGTGTTTTTTAATGTTTTATAAGTCTCAGTTTCCATTAATTTCACATGATATTTTATTGATTGCAGTTCTTGTGGTATACGGTAAATTTTACCCTCTTTTGTGGTTATTGACGTTACTGCCAGTACATTTGTTTTTTGGTCATCGAAACTTTTAATAGTGAACTCGAATCTTAGTTTATCCATTTCTGTAAGTTGTCCTTTGCAAAGAATGTTGTTTTATAAGGTTCAACGTCCGTAAATAAACTCGATTGCGTTTCTGTAAATAAAGTATTTTTTATTGTTTTACAAAGTATGGGTTTTATGAAGTAGGTAAGTACTTACTGCTTTACAAAATATTACTTTACCTGTAAATAAAGAAACAACATTCAAAGCTTATAATTTTACGAATATCGTTTCCTTGAATCTAAGTTTTTTCATAACCTCCAAATCACAATGACATACGTAATGTCACGTCAGTTCTCAGTCAGTCATTCATTCCTACATTCACCCAACGCATCTTAACGGTCATTCTATTATTCACTCGCGCTTGAAGGAGCGCGGGTAAATCAAAATAAGAGAAATTATAGCTATGTGAGTAGGTAATCATTTCCTTACATATAAATACTCGTAGTACACTAGACTGACCTAAATACAAAAAACTTTATTGACAAGAACATATTATTTTAATAAAAAGGAAACATCACGCGTGAAGTACAGACGCCAGTACATCAAGCTATTACAATCTATCAAATTTCTTTAATAGATTTTCAACTTTATCACTGAAGCATTAGGTTCAAGGTTGATTGGGAGAATTTGTCAGTTTCGGGTAGCTTGATGTGCTGGCGTCTGTACAAGCTAAAAAATAATTCGAATCTATAAATTAACCCCTAGAACACTTTGTAGTCTTTGATTTAAAACGAAGAGCTTGCGACATTAATTCCTAGAATATTTTATATGATCGATTCGACACACTTCAGCGGCTTATGCTACCCACATCGTATAACGAAGTCGCAGTCGTGACGAGTATGTTGCGGTACAATTCACATCTCTGCAGGAGAGCTGCTTGTTCCCGGAATCGTAGAGAGAACTGCCTCGTTATACAAATCATTTAGAAGTAAGGAATATTAGGAAATAGGGGTGCGACGCACTGTTTGGGTCAATACTGAGTTTAGTTTTCAGTGTTTTGTTGGTGGTATATTGGCGTGTGCTAGCTGACATATGTGAATAATGTATGTTTTATTTTATAATATTAATTACTTACACAGTATTGTATAGAATCAAGTTCTTCTAACTTAACAGACAGCTGTGCTGCTGGGGAGTTTGTTCCGCCACTTCTTCTTCCCAGCTAAAGCACTAGGAAGCGTCGAAGGGCGGGCGTTATGGGGGGACTGTCTTGTGTAACTTTGACGTTCAAAAAGTGCTGACTCTCAGCCTAGTTTGAATAAATGACTTTTGATTTTGATTTTGATTTTGAATACGATTGTTGCGGCAGTATGTGTTGAACAGTAAAGCCGAACCGAAACAATTATCTAGGTACTACACATATTCGGCTTGCGACAATCGACTAACTTCGTTCGACATCTAGTCTAGCTTAATCATGTGTGAGCCGGATCGGCACAATTTGAACTTAGCCGAGCCGCTTTTTCCCGTAAGTACATATATCTACATAATTATATTCGTCGTATTTTATCCAGTTTTGCCGTATAATGCCAACACCTTGAGAATTATTTGAATTAGCAAACCATTCGAAATGTATTTACCTGAAAATAAAGCTCAGAGGGGTAGCTATATCCTGAGCCGATTGATAAGTGAGTCTGTCATACTTAAACTCAGGCCTTTGATGCCTTGTCCCTTGTGAGCAATGGGTAGCTCGCCACCCGGTAAGGACCTGGCTCGGGTCTACGGCGAGTTGTGTTCCACGCGCGTCTCAAAGAGATGTCGATGTTTTGTGTGTGACGTACTGAAGGGATCACTTCAAATGCAATATTTCAAAAAAATCTTAAAACACGAATAAAGTATCCAATTTCTAATCTTAACTTAAAACGAACCCTTAAAACTATTGAGAAATTGAACAAAATCAGTCACATTCCGAAAGAAAATTATATGGATTTCCTAATACAAACTATGTCGACAATTTCGTTGAGTCTTCATCTCCAGCTATATTATCTACTAGCTTTTGCCCGCGGCTTCGCCCGCGTGGATGTCGGAAATTAACGCAGGTATTTTTCTAGAATAAAAGTAGCCTAAGTTACTCCTTATTACATCAGCTACCTGCCAATAAAAGTCCCGTCAAAATCGGTCCAGCCATTTCTGAGATTAGCCGGAACAAACAGACAGACAGACAGACAAAAGTTTTAAAAATGATTATGATTTTTTGGTGTAAGTACCGTATTTACTTTCATATGCATTTAGTGAAAAGCTGTTAATTTGAAATTACAAACAGACACTTCAGTTTTATTTATTTGTATAGATGTATAGATGACAAAAGTACCCGAAATCTAGACCCTCTCCCAAGGAAATCTGTTAATAAACTTCCTATATGAAAAGAAAACGGAGTGAGGGGAATATTACCAGACTTATATCATTCACCCTTCGTCGTTGAAAGTCGTACAGTTGACCGCACGATGTGGTGACACTTTTACTTCGACCTAGTCTAGCGTAGTACGGAGTTTCAATCAAATATGAGGCCAGCTTATAAGACGGGCTTCTAGGTAAATTAAAACCGCCACACGGTTCGCCGTCTTACCGCAGTCGGTTCTTTGATGCGTGACCATTCTTTATATATCGAGCCTCCAAGCTTCGAAACCACCATCTTTAACCAGTCAAAGATGAGAATTCGGGTTTATTTAGAAGCCCAACAGGCTCACAGCCAGTCTTACTAAGGGTAACATGTTACCCAGTAACTGGGTTTAGAGGGGTAATTCTTGTAATTTTAAGAATGTTCACAGTTTGAGTCTCAATCTGTCAAAACTACTTATAGTTTTCTTTCCCCTAAGATGAAATTGCGACTAGAATTTAATAACGAGGTTTGAATCTTCAGATACACAGTCACTCCATGTAAAATACTGATATTCAGCTGGATCTGGTTAGTCTGAAAGCCGACCCCAACATAGTGGAGAAAATTCTAGGCAGATTGTCTAGGCCAGCTTATACTGGTTTTATAACCAACTGCTGAGCGCTCCACTGTACCTACTTAGCACCCTTCAGACGCGGCCATCTTGGGGGATTAGTACCTCAAAGTTGTGCCCCATTTTCGAGTGGTCTAATAAAAGCAATTGGATTCTTTTCTTTCGACTATTGGTATAAACATTTCGTGCCTTTGCCGGGTTGTGATTTTTTATTGTTAATGTTATTGTTTGAATGTTATAACTTAAAGTTTGTCTTATATTACCTACCGGGATTATTAATTCATTTTGTGTTGGGTAGCCAATTTATTGAGAAAGGCTGTATAATATCGTGCAATGACCAAAAAGAGCGGAGCAGCAGCGAAAAATGGACGAAAACTGGCAGGCAATTCGATGCGATGGGAAGTGTCCGGGGAGCAAAAATTTGACGCGGATGAAATCGCTAGAAGAAGCTAGTAAAAGTTAAACTTAAAATTAAAAAAAAAAACAAACAAACACAAAAACAAATCACTTAAATGTCAAAAAAATAAACGTATTTGGATCATCGGCTCGTTGTGTCGAAACAGACGAACTGATGTTGATAAAACATATCTAAGAACCACCGCTAGAAAGTTGAATTTTAAATAAAAAACCGCATCCGTTTAAGAGTTACGCTGCCACAGACATAGACACATAGGCAGAGACACAGACAGACACACATAGCGGTCAAACTTGCACTACACCGCTCTTGTTGCGTCGGGTGTTGATTAAAACCATTTAAATTGTAGTTTCGTTTTTCTAGCCAAACAAAACAATTCAATTAAAAAAATATCAACGTAATTGTTCATTAAAACCTAATTGTTTGTTTGTTACGCTTTAATTCTAAAATGGTTGATGGATTTCGATTCATTTTGGCATAGAGATAGACCATAAACCTGAATAATGACATTAGACCTCCTTTTTTTAACAGACGAAGTCGCGGGCATTAGCTAGTAAGAAATAATTTGTTTGTAAAAAATTATTAAGCTGGCGTGGGTAGTATGTCCGCAAATGAAATAGTATTTACGCAGGAAATACAAAAATATGGTTCTACATATTTTCTTACCTTTTTCTTTCGCAGGAAATAGAAAAATATGGTTCTACATATTTTCTTACCTTTTTCTTTCGCAGGAAATACAAAAATATGGTTCTACATATTTTCTTACCTTTTTCTTTCGCAGGAAATACAAAAATATGGTTCTACATATTTTCTTACCTTTTTCTTTCGCAGGAAATACAAAAATATGGTTCTACACATTTTCTTACCGTTTTCTTTTCACTTTGTCTGTCTTCATTAGTTATGTCATGCATGTGTGTGCTTCCGGAGTGCTTCATATAATCGCTAACTAATAATAACTTTCTTTCGAGTTTCCGTTATTCAAATATTTGTGTATATTTATTGTTTCATTAGAAGAGATTTGACTTTTTTTTAATTACGTCAATCATCATCATCATCTGGCTCGCCTTTTCCAAACTGTGTAAGGGTCGTCTTCCAGTCCAACCAGATGCAGCTGAAGACCAGTTTTTGACATGGAGCGACTGCTTATATGATCTCCACAACCCAGTTACTGGGTAACACGATACCCCTTGGTAAGACTGGTTGTCATACTTTCAGGTTTCGAACAACCCGTAACGAATGTCAAAGATACTTAATCTTACACAAAGATTTACTTAACCCTCGAAATTGCAACGTTGGTTCATTCAGTTTATATTTGAGTCTTTTCGTTCGCTGCTAGTCTAAAACAAGATAGATGCCTTATAGATTGCCAATCAATAGACCGAAAACATTAATCTTAAAAGATTACCTCTTTACTTTACCTATAATAAATAACATATTAGCCTGCGTAGACGAGGCTATTTCAACTTGGTATCAAAGTAGTGTTTACTTTAGAACACACTGCATGCGTGGACACTGTCAGTTTACTCTAAAACTGTTCTCATAACTACTAGCATCTCTCTCCTAGAAGTTTATGTTTACCTAGTACTTTATTGCTAACAAATCCCATTGTTAGTGAAGTAGTACTTAATTACTATAAGCAATGTTTATTACGTTAATTGGTTCTTCACCAGGTGTCTTCGAAAACGCATCTTAAAAATTGTAGAATGTACATATATTGTAAACTATATCTATACATCTGTAATAATAAAATTCAAGTGTTTGTTTGCAAGGTCAAAATGACAGCTGTTAACTAATATATTATACGTAATTACAGCAAAAAAAGCTGTTCCAATTACACTTCGGAAAAGCCAATTATGACGGGATTTCCACAGGCACATACCTGATGTTATAAGGAGTAATGTAGACTTTGTTCCGGTAGCTCGTCCCCATAAGATAATTTCCGACATACACGCGAGTGAAGCTGCGGGCAATTTCTATGCTTTACCTAAAAGACTATGCAACAACGAAAGAAAAATTTGCTTTTTCGTCAAACATCCGGATTAAATATTAAATTCAAATGTTATTTCACTGTTGTAATCGACCAAATAAAACTGAAACTAGTTCGCGTGCTATTAGGGCACCATAAATCTAAACAACGTACTGCGTTTGAATTGCATCACGGTTATGCAAAGCGTTGCATAAAGGAGCTACAAAAATGTGGATACATTCAAATGATAGTCACTCTGTTTTCTGTGACAGTAATATTTAGTGACCCAGTTATAAAGTTATATGCAATTGTGATGGCCTGCATAAGTATACGGGCTATGCTTTGAGTTACTTTTGAAGCATAAAATGAGTACTGAAGTTATCTGAAAAAACCGGAGACGCAAGCTGAGGTAAGAGTGGGCTCGCCATGTTTGTCGAAGGACCCGATGGCTGGTGGAGCAGCCGAGCCCCTGGAGTAGAGACTGCGTATCGGCAAACGTGTGGAAGGCCCCCCAGCTTGATGGACATACGACCTAAGCAAGGTGGCTTGGGCAGTCTGGCTGCGGAAGGTGGAAGACAGGGTGTTGTGGCGCAGCCATGGAGAGACTTATGATCAGCAGCGGACTGCAAACAGCTGAGTTGATAGAAACATCTGCTACACTTTGTGTACATATCAAAGACTTTGTTGAGAAGAATCGACCTCGTCGACTTAAAGTCACATATCAAATACTGGCTTCCGCCCGCGACTACGTTCGCGTGCAATTTCCACTCACTCCGGCTCATAGCATCGTCTGCCTGCGCCATTACTTTCTTAATCCACATGCAAAAGTAACTCTGTCTGTCTGTCTGTCTCGCTTTCCTGCTAAAACTACTGAACCGATTTAAATGAAATTTGGTACACAGATTGTTTAGAGCCTGAGAAAAGACATAGGCTACTTTTTATCCTGGTAGTATGTTCCCGCGGGATAATTTCCGATCTCCACGCGGGCGAAGCGATATTTATGTATATATAGAACTAGCTTTTGCCAGCGGCTTCGCCCGCGTAGAGCTCGGAAAATATCCCGCGGGAACATACTACCGGGATAAAACGTAGCCTATGTCCTTTCTTAGGCTCTAAACTATCTGTGTACCAAATTTCATTTAAATCGGTTCAGTAGTTTTAGCAGGAAAGCGAGACAGACAGACAGACAGAGTTACTTTTGCATTTATAATATTAGTATGGATGATAACTACAACAGTTATAAAACTTCGTATTTGCCTGCATATAATTGAATTAATTTCCCCCATTTCTTCCCGTGGGTGTCGTAAAAGGCGACTAAGGGACTTACTAGAGAATGGGCAGCAGCGTTCTCTATGCATTTTACCACCATACTGCGATCGCCAACCCGCCTGCCAAGCGTGGCGATTATGGCAAAGCCCCCCAAATTGGGGAGGCCTAAGTCCAGCAGTGGACGTCTTACGGCTGAAATGATGATGATGATGAATTGAATTAAGTAAAGTTCTTTTGAGTTTCTTGCTACGAGAGCGTTTCTTGAAACTGGAGCACGGCACGGTTGAGGCTTAAGTCATTCCTTCGACTTTATTTCACGTTCCATCTTAAGTATATTACAATTTACAATACTGTTTCATACAAAAACAGTCATCATCATCATTTCACTCAAAAGACGTACATTGCTGGACACAGGTCTTCCATAATCACCGCCACTTCAACCGGTTCTGTGCTCGCATCCAGCGAATTTCCGGGGAGCAGCCTTCTTTATGTATTTTTTTAAAGCATAATGCGATCACCGGGAGGAGGCCTAAGTCCTAGCAGTAGGAACGTGATGATGATGATGATGACTGCGATCACCAACCTGCCTGCCAAGCGTGGCGATTATAGCAAAATAGTAATACTATTATGTGATTGTGAATAACCAGTTGTTGTCCAAAAATGCTCGACTGGCTGTTCACAATGGTAAGACTGGTGCATATGCTTATATATGGAAGTGAAGGTGTGGCACAAGAAGCATGAAAGTAGAATAAATGCTGTGGAAATGCGTTCCTTGCGAAGCATGTACGGTGTGCCTATGAATGGTAGGTGCATTTCAAATGAAGATCTAGTGACCAAAATTGAAAAGTATATATGCTTAGATGGTTTAGTCATGTTGAGAGGATGAATGAAGGGCGACTAATACAAGGCATATGTGAGTATAAATAAGGAAGGGACGCCGTTGGAAAACCTATAGTGATCTTATTGGTGATGCATGCAGCAACAACATGTTCAAGTGTTTAGTAGAAAATTAATACTCTACTTAAATTACTCCTCCGACTTAAGTCTTTGTTTCTATTAACGCTTATTAGCAATATTAATTGTTTGTACCTGTAATATTTTCTTAGAATTTGTTCATCTTTGCAAAATGGAGCGGACTTACGTCAAAATTGAAACTCCCTGACAGCATTTGTGTTCCTTTTAACATTTCACCTGCCAGCCTTCAAAGCAAGAGTGACAGACACCTTCTGGGCACGCTCGTTTCATCATTAACTACATTCATCGCTTTCCATCAACGTGATCGAAACAAGAGCAGGCTCTATCAGCAATAAAAAAATTGTAGCGAATATATAACGTCTCTTTTACGTGTTCCAAAGGTTAGCTGTTCTTTGTCTCTTGAAGTAATCCAGATGACATAAAAAGAGTAAGTTCAAAAACTAAAACGACTCCTGAAAATCACACCTAAAAAAGTATGGAATTAATAAAAAGAATATTCTCATCTGAAAGTAGTGGTCGTTTGCCACTTTGCACTAAAGCTTATGATCGCTTACTACTGTTAAAATGTATTGTTTTGTTACGGTAGGTGCAATCCTTTTTTTTATGTCTGACTTTATGTCACTTAGAGGGCGCCATATTCAATTTATTGTGACTTTTGTAACCAAAGGGCAATCAAGACGCTTCTAACGATATCTCATTTGTCAAATTATGATAAGTAGTTTTAGAAAATACGAGGGAACAGATGGACATACATATATACCGTTCAAAATCATAACCCTCCGTTTGCGTCACCGTAGTCGGTTAAAAACATTTTTGTTTTACAAAAAATTGAAAAGTTCCAAAGGTCTAACGCACTGTATTTTAGTGTGATTAAAGTAGATATCGCACGCAGAAAGGTTACAAAAAGTGCATGCAAACAGACCAATATGTACTCCACGAGTGTTTGCTAGCCTTCGATAATCTCCCCTTTTCTAGTAGGGTCTAGCGTTTCTACACAATGGTCCATGTTGATGAAAAGTGAGCCATGTAGGTTGAACTGTTATGACTTGATAAGTAGTTAAGTTGTAGTACCTAGTATTATTAGTTCCCATTCCCATTTTACCCCGTTTACATCCCGTGGGTCGTAAAAGGCGACTAAGGGACTTACTAGGGAATGAGCCGCAGCGTTTTCTGTGCATTATTCCACCATATTGCGATCGCCAACCCGCCTGCCAAGCGTGACGGTTATGGAAAACCCCCATTTCTTGGTGGTGGCATATGTCCAGCAGTGGACGTCTTTCGGTTGAAATGCACAATAATAATAAGAATTGAATAATGAGTATTATTAGTTGTTTTTAAGTGGTTCTTATTCTAAAGGTAGTTAGATTTTACTTACTTTTTCAATGGCCGGACGGTATCTTTTTCCATGTTCCTTCTTTGGTCTTGTTATTTGGGACCGGGTCTCCTCATTTTTCTAGGCAAAGTTTTTCCATTTTCGGTTGTCAGTTCTGGATTTCTTGAGGTCTCTTTTTATATTTGAGCAATGGCAAGACTGCCGGGGTCGCGTGATTGTTCGAAAGTGATACCGTGACCCTGGCACATGGGCAATTGATGGAACACGGGTGGGTTTTAGTCAGTAAAAGTCTGACACGCCCTCCCGCTCCGCCCAGAGCGGGAGAAGTCATTTGATGATTTCCCATCCTGAAAAAAAAAAGAATAAAAAAAAATAAATAAAAAAAAGCAATGGCAAGACGGTATATTAGTAATCTGAATGATCCGACTCGCAGGAAAACTTACTCGGCCATATATTTGTACTGGGAAATAAATAAACTTTATAACAACTTTAGGTGAAAATTTGTTTAGCTTCATCTAAATAACACTAATCATTATCTGCCTAGCCTTTTCCCAAATATGTTAAGGCCGGCTTTCAGTTTAACCGGATACAGCTGAATACCAGTATTTTACATGAAGCGACTACCTATCTGACCTCTACAATCCAGTTACTGGGTAATACGATACCCCTTGGTAAGACTGGTTGTCATACTTTCGGGTTTTTGACGACCCGTAACGACTGTCAAAAAGATCCACAAATGAAACTCAACAGTCTGACGGCTTTACGTGCTTTCCGAGACACGAGGGGTCTTTGTATGTAAATATGGTCACCCATCCACGAACCAACCGCGGTAAGCGTAGCTTAACATGATCGATCGATCCGTACGACTGTTATTACTAAGACAAGCCCCTAGATTCATCTAACACTGCCGTCATAAAATTATAAGCAAGGGGATCTGTAATACACGCGAATTCGCCACGGTTACCAGGATTGCATAAGTAACGCAGAGATGAATAAAGTATTTCCGATATAGGATTATTGTATCAGTTCGCACGATCGTGATCTAAATCCTTCGATATTCATACGTATGTCGGGATACGTTTAACCGTTCTGAATGTAGGTGACGATCGTGAAGCTCGCATTTATATGGTCGTCAATGTTCATCCGGACAACATTATTTACATAAGATTTTTTTTATATTACACAAAGCATACAGTTAGACTTCTGGGGTCTGTCCTAGCATGCCATGGCCTGAGATTTGACCAACGTTCTCTTGCCAGTTAAGTGATTATTGAGTTAAGATAATGTTCTTTAAGCTTACGCTTTATTTTTTTACTGTTCATTGAGTCTCTAATGTGTACAGGTATATTGTTTAGTAAACTGGGTATTGTGAATGAAGCGGAACGCCTGCCATAATAGTTATTTTTGCGTGGCACTTGAAGTGACTTTAATTTAGCTTGTCGTGTATTTACATCATATTTAACGGGAATTTGGATATCTTTGTTATCAAAACGTTCTATGAGGAACAGATACTCAGTGCGCGCTAGAACAGGTAACACTTTGCAATGTTTAAATAACCCTATGTAATTGTCTTGGTATTAATTTTTTACATAGTTTGGTACTACCATTTTCAGTAAACGTGTTTGTACAATAGATTGTGAATTTTGTCCAGGTAAGTTTTAAATGTGCGTCCGTAACTGGTGAGACCATAGGAAATTATTGACTCAGCTAGAGCAGTGTACATTAAACAGAATAATTCAAAAACGTTTCTTAATTATTTATTTTAAAGTCGGGTTTTAAGTGCGCTTAAGAACCATTTGTTTATGATAGGTATCAATCAAAATCTGTACTTTATTACAGATCTATTTAGGTCAGACCTTCAAAGTGAGCACAACAGAGGCTTGCCAGATCAAATATTAACTTTCGGGTGTCGTAAAATGTAGCCTTATTTCGCCTTTACTCAAGCAAAGTTCTCACACTTATCATGCGTGACTATTTTCCCTAAGATTGTATGTATAGCTATAAAATACGTGTCTCAAGCTTTCAAATCTAGGATAAAACGGTTCACATCAGAAATACCTATATCGGATTCCAGTAGCGAACACAAATTGTATCGTGTTTTATGGTATCACGCGAGCCGACGTGCGTTATTGGCTGGGCTCACATCTACGTGGTTTATGATATCCTGGTATCTCTATCGAAATTATTAGTGAGAACTAGATGGTACTATGTATCTATTTCATAAAAATGGATTGGTGGAAAAATAAACGCAGATTCAGACTTATAATTACGGATAATAATAAATGCTAATGAGAACAAGAAAAACAAATAAAGTATGTCGACTTAGCACACGAAGTGGTCGATTGTCATTACGGTTAATGACCTGATGACCGAAAGTTTCCTCTAACATCTCTCGAGGCTCTCGTTAGGCAGTAGCATCAAGGGCCTGATTCAGAAGGCTTACGCCTCGAAATGGCTCGCATCGTTTGGAGGAAGCCCAAACCACCGCTAGCTTGGACTCTCTGCTCCACACACTGGTGAAGCAATATTTCTTACAAGTTATAAATGTTTTTTTATAACTTTTTAAGTAATCATTACGGGTGGTCAAAAGTTGTTGTGTTGTCGGATATTTTGAGGGCCAGTTATATCAAGGGGTATCGCATTACCCAGTAACTAGGTTGTGGAGGTCAGATAGGCAGTCGCTCCATGTAAGATACTGATATTCAGCTGCAGCCGGTTAGACTGGAACATAGTTGGGAAAAGGTCAGGCAGATTGATTGATTGATATATCTTTTTACAAAATATTTAAAATTATATTATTTTATGTAGAAAGAGTTATAATAGAGTTATAAGATAATCTTTATTGAATTTGAATATTTTTCCGTGAAAGTATAAAGGCTACTACACACAGTGCCGGTGGCAATGCCGCCGGGTTTATGCCGAGCGGCTATGCCAAGCCACAAGCCGCGCAAAGCCGCCAAGCATCATTCCGGTTGTGAACAACAAACAAACCGCACACCAATACCGCTCGAATGCCAGGAACAAACTGACGCCGGCTAGCCGCGTAACCCGCCGGCACACCCCGGCCATGCCGGTGGCTCCTTTGTGTGGCAAAGCCGGCGGCTTTGAATGCCGCCGGGTGCACGGCGGCGGCGGCTTGGCCTGCGGCTTGCCCGGCGGCCCTGCCGCCGGCACTCTGTGTAGGAGCCTTTAGGTAGGTCCTTAATAAGGTATTATATAGAATATGAATCTTTTAGAGATTTTATTATATTTATAAAGAAATCTCGGATTTACAATAAAGCAGACATCTGTTTTTAGAACAATTCTAAAACTCAGCTTTAAAAAAAATACGTTAATTTCCGATAAGCAAAACCAAAAGGAAAATTAAATTAAATTGATGAATTTTGGGTGCCCGGGTAACATGGAACGAAATATCTGTGTACATTACACAGATATTTTTAAATATTATTAAATACTAGTTTTTGCCAGCGGCTCCGCCCGCGTGGAGGTCGGAAAATATCCCGCGTGAACGTACTATCGGGATAAAAAGTAACCTATGTGTTAATCCAGGTTATAAACTACTGTGTTCCAAATTTCATCAAAATCCGTTCAGTAGTTTTTGCGTGAAAGAGTAACAAACATCCAGACATCCATACATCCATACATACAAACTTTCGCATTTATAATATTAGTAGGATTTCGTCGAAAACAATTTGGAATATTGACATGGCATGAATTGATTGCCCTTGTTCTATTCGACGTTCGAAGAAGGCATTTTAAATAACAATCAATTACTAGCCGTAACTCAGGCGTAAAGATTTATTTAAACCTAATGAAAGTTGTAGCATAATGAAACTTTTTAAACAGCCCGACTTTTTACAAAGAAAAACAGAGTTAGCGCTTCTTCCCAGTTTCTTTCGAACTTTTTATAACTCAAATCGAAATAAAAAAGAGATTGAACATAAGTATAAGCTGTCGTAGGTTCGAACCCAGTCAGTTTCTTTACTCTATGTTTATTCCATCACCATTGCTTTAAAAATGGTGAAGGAAAACATCGTGAGAAAGCTGGCATGACCTTGGTGACCTTGATGTCACATGTCTTAATTTTTTTTGTATCTTGATCCAAAAAAAAATAAGATATGTGACATCTACCAATCTACACTTATATATTTATAGAATACGTTTAATGTATGTGATGTGGTTGTGCCTTTTTAAAACAAGTAAATAAACTTGGGGCGAAACATAAAAATACTCTCTGTAAATACTCCATTAGATATGTCATGCATAAAAAGAAATCGGACCATTGACGCATGTCAAGCTAATAAAACTTCGTTTGTTCTGACTTATTCAAATTATTCTTCCCATTCTATTCCAAAATTTAAATTATTCTTCCCATTCTATTCCAAAATTCAAATTCTTCCATTTAGTATAGGTATGCTGAAAACCTAGTACGAATCATAATTTCCTGTCTTTCCTGTCTTGTTAGTTACACTATTTATAACTCAAGAACGGCTGAACCAATTTGGCTGAAAATTGGTGAGAAGGGAGCTTAGAACCAGGAGACGGACATAGGATACTTTTTTTTTATCCTGTTCGACTATAAAGAGGAAATATTTAATTGTATGTTTGTATTGAATAGGCTCCGAAACTACTGGTCCGAATTGAAAAATACTTTTTGTATTTCTTGAGGAAGGTTATAGGCTATATAACATCACGCAGTAGTGGAGCAGCAATGAAAAATGTTGCAAAAACGGGGAAAATCGCACGGGCAGGTTCAATACGACGGGGAGGGACAGGGGAACAAAAAATTTAACGTGGACGAAGTCGCGGGCAGAAGCTAGTATGTAATAATTCTGTACCAATAGTTCATTCAGTCTTATTCGCGAACCATCATGGGAGTGTCTAAAAATGTGCTGTTGAAAAGAAAACTACATGAAGACGAACAATTTCCATATGGCTCGTGATATTGTATATCTGTAAAATCTTCCACTTCCTGTAAGTTCGCAGCTCTCGGAAAAAAGTTAGGGAAAACAAAACTACGTCGAAGTAATGTTTGGCTACAGATAAGAAGACCTACCTACTTATGTTCTCCTGGTACTTCTGACTTCCTGAGTTTTATCCAGATTACTTTTCTGTTACGAGGCGACGACGACGGCGGGAGGCAATGAATTACTAAGTTACAAACTTACAAGCTATCGTTGAATCGACGGATTTTCTTTGGTGCGACCAAGAAGAAGTAGTTTATATAATTAAGTGAAAATCATTAATGTGGAGGAAACTAGTAAATAAATTAGTTACATTTTCTTTTCTTCCATAAAATGGTAACCAGATTTAGCATTAATTGCGGAACGGTTATCTTCAGGCTCAATCTGCAGCTTTTTGTTCGACTACTTGTAACTTCTAAGCTTTTTACGTATATGTTATCCTAGTACATACGCGGATAACGAGATCATGTGGGTACTTCAGATCATGTGAATGACAGTTCGGGAAGATGTTGTTTACGTTTCGTAGGAGGAAAAAAATCACACATTTTGCTTTTATGCTAATTCCTCCACACGGACATACATGCTTGACGTGCTTACGTTTATTTGAGCAAGATCGAACGTATGGACAATTATTATAACTTAGGAATGATTGTTCGAAATTGAACCGAAATATTCGCAAAGCACGGTTCACACGATCTTAGGCTCTTACTCGACGGTCGCCTTCGATGTTGTTCGAACGTCTAGTCGCTCGATTGAAAATCTCAATTCGTCCCGTACTTTGGGTATATATGTAGCACCCGATCGCTTTCAAACATAGCTTGTATGTTCGATCTCGCGACATGTGGACACAACATTGATTTCAGTGAAATTTAATGATACTTGCTCATCGAACATCAATATACCTACGTGTGGAGCCGCCTTTAGTGTTTTTCCTAATCTTTGCAACATCTCCTTATCTCTTTTTTTTTATTTCTATCTCCTTCTGTTTCGTATCGGAAAATAATATTTATGCCAATCACTCATTCTATATTCGAAACTCCGAGCCCGTGCGGGTGAATTTGTCCCATGTTAAGGTGGATTCGCTAAGGTAACCGCGAAATCCAAATTTCTTACGTCTTTTGCAATTTTATGGTCATCTTTAGGTAGTATGTTGATTAAAACAAGATTTGAGACCATAAAATAATGTGACTTTATAAAATAATTATCACTAAAATCATGAAAACAACCCTCTAAGCTTATAAATTACCATAAAATAACTTTGTATTGAATCTTACTTTGTTAAAATACAGCCTGACAAGTTATCTGACCTCATCATCATCAGCAGCCTATAACGTTCCCACTGCTGGGACACAGGCCTCCTCTCGGTGAGAGGGAGTGGGACATAATCCACCACGCGGGCCCAGTGCGGGTTGGTAGATGTCACATGTCTTCGAATTTTTGGTTCTAAGACATGCCGGTTTCCTCACGATGTTTTCGTTCACCGTTTTGAGAGCAGTGGTGATGAAATAATGTACACAAAGTAAAGCGCCTGCTTGGTTCGAACTCACGACCTACTACTCGTAAGTCTCGGTCGTTACCACTGGGCCACCACTGCTCTCGGGTTATCTGACCTGAAACTTGCAAAAAAACGTAGAAAATTTAATTTTATGGGTTATCCTTACGCTTCTTTCTTAACTGTCCTCACCTTTTTAGGAACACAGAACATATAACCATTTCATATAACATATAAGCATTTCTTCCCTAGATCAACCTACAGCGATTTGCATCGTGAGGCCGTTGGGCCCGTAAACCCGCTTGTGTATGAACACCCTAATGGCCCCGTTTACACGAGGCTATTTTTTAGGCCAGAATAGCTAGCAAGAATATCCTGGCTCGGCACTATGCTAGAACTGTTTATAAAATGCTAGTAAATTTTAAGCCAATCATGGCAGTGATGACGTAAAGTAGGACGCCTTCAGGCTAGGTGGAGCGACGATCTTTGAAGGGTGGCTGGCTTAGTAGCTGGATGAGAGTTGGCGAGAATCGAGCAGAATGGCGTGAAATTGGAGAGGCCTGTGTCCAGCAGTGGACTGCTATGAGGCTGATGATGATGACGGCGGTGTCTTAGTCCTTAGAGTGAAATGATCAGATTAGTTTCTATCTTCACCGGCCACATGAGGCTAATACATAAGCCAGCATAGTATAATTGATGGTGGGGGCGCTATTAGCTGAGAAATAGAACCCATCCTAGCTGGAAGCACTAAGCCCGCGAAATACAAATGTTCTTACGACTGTTTCATGAAGAAGTCATGGAATATTCAGGTACATCCACTGAGAATGGAAGCCGAATACCTAATCGCATCCCTTTAAATTATCACACTAGCTTACTATCTTTCCAACTAGCTTTCTATCCTAAGGATAGTTTTGTATACACGAGACTAAGCTAGACACGCGGCAGCGTGTCAAGCCAAGTTCAAGTAACAGAACTGGCGTGCAGCACCGTGTGTAATATTACACGAACCATTTGGAGCCACTTTTGACCCCCTCATAACTCAAAAACGATTTCACATAAACGTGTCAAATTTGGCTCATATATTGAGACTTGCGAGATACATGTGTGTTCCAAATTTCATAAACACATCTCAAACGGTTATTTAGATATTAACGTCCAAAAATCGTCATTTTTATCACTGACTGACCTATAGATCAAAACTCTAACCCAGTTCCCGATGACCTAGAGAGTTCAAATTTGGCATGCAGATAGGTGATTACGTGAATACAAAGGAATAAATCAGAAACTGGTAAATTTTTATCAGTTTATTATAATTTTTCACTTAATTGATTCAATTAGGAACACTTATATACTTAGTGCCTGATTTTCAACTTTATGGCCAAAGTAAGTTAAGTTCAAGATTGATTGGGAAAACTTGATAGTTTCAGGTAGCTTGATGTGCTGGCCTATGTACAAAAAGTAATGATATCCCATCAAAAACATAAATGTGAAATGAGAGCCAAGTTCAATATTATGATATATGCCTTAGTTGTTGACTTCAACCACAAAAGAAATGAGATCTAAATGGATGCCAAGTTCAATGGTCAGTCCTGAATTTATTTATAACTACATAAAATATCATTTCTTCTTATAACTTAGGATAATATATTGTAGCCTAAGGTCTGACTTGGCTAGTTTTCATATACGAATTATATTATAGCCTTCGCAAGTTATAAACCTGTTACTTGTCGGTTCTTATTTTATTATTCCGAAAATTTGGCTTGCTGGTAGAAACTAGCCATCGAACATAATAATTCGTATTCATATATCATAATATTGAACTTGGCTCTCATTTCACATTTATGTTTTTGATGGTAACTAGCTTACTAGCACAATCTTCCTAGCTTGAAAACTAGCCTCGTGGTACCAGGGCATAAGACACGAAGCAGAGCATCCAAGCGTGTGATTCGGTCCGACAGTCGTATTGCGGTTGTGTCAGCCAACCTGACGTGCGGACGACTGCGGTATGACTAAGCCGACTAACGACTCCTGAACCGACTTAGTACTTTACTTTCACCGTATAGTGGTTGCAGCAGCTGGGAATTTACCGGGAAGTAGCTTTGTCTTTGCAGTTCATTCGATGTAAGCTCAGTGGAGGCAAAGGTCCTCGCGCACATGTGGGAGTGGCGCGAGGAGGCGAAACGCCGGGGCGAAACTCCGCTGCCGCGACAAATCGCGGCACGGCGGACAGAGCTCCGGTGTGATCTCATGGCGACATGGCGGGTACGATTGTCGCAACCCAGTGCTGGGCACGCCACAATTGCGGCGGTAAGTCCCCTCTTTGAGTACTGGATAGAGAGGCGTCCGCTCCTTCTGCGAAGCAGTAACGCTCGCGAAGGAGCAGGCGGGGCGTGTGAGGGAGTGGCAGTATATGCGCCCTCACGTCCCTAGCCGCCGCAGGAAGAGACGCTCCGGGCGTCGGGAGTCGATAGCGGACTCCCGGCCACCGTAGGCGCGAGCTTGCGGGCGGCGAGCAATGGGTAGCTCACCGGCCGGTAAGGACCAGGCTTGGGTCTACGGCGCGTAGTGTTCCACGCGCGCCTCAAAGAGATGTCAGCAATACTGAAGGGGTCTGCTAGGACCGATGCCTGCCAGGGTCGCGTGATTGTTCCAAAGAGATACCGTGACCCTGGCACATGGGCAACTGAAGGAACACGGGTGGGTTTTAGTCAGTAAAAGTCTGACACGCCCTCTCGCTCCGCCCAGAGCAGGAGAAGTCATTTGATGATTTCCCATCCAAAAAAAAGCAGCTGCTCAGGCTAGATTAATAATTTCGGGAAGTCCGTTGTCTCGCGCACTGGATGATATTGAACTCTCGGTGCTGAACTGAGTGTTGAGAATCTAATGTAGGGCAGCCCACCGTGTCAAAAATACACACTGTTTGATTTCAACTCTCGGCGATAAGTAGTGCATTAAAGATCCAGTACGTGTAAAATGCCGCGGTCATATTATTATGTCCGTGCGAAGAAATAAGTAGAGTAAATTAGTATTTTTTTTTCTTCTATTCCAATTTATTTGGGGTCAGCCTGCCTAGTGCTAGCCTTCTATTAGTGCTTCAGCGCAACACCGGTTAAATATGGCAACCCCCCCTCCCACTCCTTGATGGAGACCTATATGTCCAGCAGTGGATTATTTCGGCTGAAATAATGATGCCCAAACACTGGCTACACCCAGTGTTAGGGCATCATCTAAATTTTAGATTCTAAATGAATGCGCGTTGTTAGATTCAACTTTCGGTACCGAGCCGAGCGATAACCACCAGCGGAGTTATAAAGGCATTAATTTAGTAAACGATCATGAGACTACTGTTAAAGTTGATTTCTATTCAACGTAGTTTACCATTCCACAGTCTAATCCATACTTTATTATTATTATTTATTATAATATTATAAATGCAAAAGTAACTCTGTCTGTCTGTCTTTCTGTCTGTCTATCTGTCTCGCTTTCCTGCTAAAACTACTTAACCGATTTAAATTAAATTTGGTACACAGGTAGTTTAGAGCCTGAGAAAGGACATAGGCTCGTTTTTATCCCGATAGTATGTTCCCGCGGGATAATTTCCGACCTCCACGCGGGCGAAGCCGCTGGCAAAAGCTAGTAATTAATAAAATAAAATGTTTTTTAAGTATAAAAAAAGCTTTTATCGTGCATTATCACGAGTACCAAACATGTGTGCCAATTTTTTCAGCCCAATAGCTTCAGTGGAAATTGGTGTAATATTGATTGGAAATTTCCAAGACATACAAGTGAAAAAAAAAATCAGTACTCCAATGTTTAGTCTCTACTTTATTTAACCTACTCCGCCTACCCGCTTCCCAATCTATATGAGGTCGAAGTTGATCACAATCTTAAGCCTAAAAACACAGTTCCCTTGTTCGGAAGATTGAATCCCCCACTCTTGGGTCATAAAGGGACTTAATTAAACCTCCGAACGACCTCTGGGGACAATGTCCCGCACTAAATCAGACACTGATATAAAAATTGAGAATGTTATTTGTCTTCTAATGATTTCTCTACTTACTATAATACAGAGAGTTGTGTTACAAGACATGGTTGATTTATTTATGGTTTTTAAGATGTCTCTGATTTCGAAAATGTTCGCGCAATATTGGTCTTGTCTTGTTATAAAAGACATTGGAGACGTGGTCATGGCTAATGGCTAGTCAGTACATTTCGTTTCTTCGTAAAGATTTTTCTGATGAATTTTATTTTAGACAAAAAAAAAAATAGCCAAGTAAATTATTATGTTGTTAATACTTGCTGTAGTCCTAGGCACGATTCAGACCAACCGGCTCGCATCGCGCCGGCCAGGGCGGCATTTTACAATGCGATAAAGAACATTGAAATGTATCAACAGTAATTACAGTTCATATTTGCATGCAACTTACGCATTGTTACCTCCGTCGGCATCCCGCGACGCGTCGCGACTTGTCGCAGAATGCATTCGGCTGTCGCGACGGCCGGGCGGCCGACCGGCCCCGACCGGCTCCGAACGGCTCCGAACGGCGCCGAACGGTGCCGTCTGCATCCAATCGGCTGCCGTCGGGTCCGTTCGGAGCTGGTCGGCCGTGCGTCGTGGAATATGAACGGAGATTACGGTGCGATTCCGTGCGCTTGGAGTGCGTACGGATTCTAGCGGACGCTGTCGGCTGCCGCGGCATGCGTACGGCTACCACGGCAGCCGAACGCATGTCGCGGTAGCGGTACGGCTCCGACGGACGCGTTCGGCTGCCGTGGCACGCGTACAGCTCCGTTCCGATGCGGCGCGACGCGAGCCGGTTGGTCTGAATCGTACCCTAGTGTTACTTACTGACGTTTATTTATTGATTTGGGGTATTTTTATAGTTGATTGAATTCCATTTAATATCATTACATAAAAAATATAGTCTACGCTTAAATTAAATGTAACAAAGTGTATGCAAGGATCGTAGCAGGTGGCGTTCTATAGTTTTTGGCTATCCCCATGAAAAAAAAGTGTGAGTTTATGTAATTACAGTATAATCCGTTTAGTACGACTTCGCATGTAACGACCAACCGTTTTTAGCGACGTAAGTATAGGCGCGTGTTTGGTTTTAATATGAGCCACTATGAAAGTATGTCTGTTTATTACGACTCCGCTTACAGCGACCGACCGCTTTTAACGACGGAATTTCACTCAAAATTGTCCGGTTACAACGACGACGAGCGTTGACGTGTTTGCAAATAAATCGTAAGTAAGAAACTATCTCCGCCCCGCGCTTCTCCCTTGCCTGCACATCGCTGATTCGAATGTGACTGTTTAGTTTATGGCGTTAATTTGCGGGTGATGCGTGATTTCGCGTTACAGAATGGCTTCTACAAAACGAAAAAGTTTCTCTGTTAAAGAAAAAAGTGTCGTTATTATGATACATTATGTGAAACAAATAAATATTTTGAATCAATTTTTTTTTCTCAGGGTCACGTAAATATTATTAAATACATTATGTTTGTATGTATAGAAATGAATGTGTTTGTATGTATAAAAATCAAAAATTGTCATTTCCTTTAGTACGACTTCCGGTTAGTACGACGTAATATCACCGGTCCCTTCACCGTCGTTATAACCGGATTCTACTGTATGTAAGAGACCTATGCGACGAATAATTTTTTCTATTTGTTTTATCATATTACTATGAAACATTTTTAAATAAATCTTTTCTTTGAACATTTGACAGTACACAATAGTTTTTCTTGGTTGTACGCCTAACTGTACGATATAAAACTGAGCGTTTTACGGTGCTCTACATTGAGATTAAGGTATTGTATTTTTTTATTTTATTCTTGGGTATTGATTTTGCTAGGTGCAACTTTCACTCAAGATTCACGATCGTTCCAGAATACGGGCCAGTGTGACAAATTTTTTTTCATCCCACCATCTCGGAAAGAGTATTTTTAATCTTCAATATCTGAGTGGAAAAGCCGTTTTTATTCTCTAGAGGATAAAGTAAATTGAATTTAGAACATCGTGTGCACTAAGTTTGTGATAGTGCACACGATGTTCTAAATTCCCTCGCTAGCGCTCAGGATTCTAATTTTGAATCACTCGCTGCGCTCGTGATTCAATTTTAGAATCCTTCGCTTGCTCGGTCATCAAAATTGAGCACGCTGTTAAAAAGCAACTTTGCACTCTTGTATAACAAATAACTATTACAATACAAATGACAAAGCTACACTTTGTGATACTGCAACAGAAATCCCAAAAGGAGTAATAACAATCGATACTTACTATAAACTACAAAAGCAATATCTTGGTATCGCGCCTTTCCGCATTTTATTTCCACGGCCCATATTTTTCTCTCGCGATTAGAATATTTGTTTCGCGACAGATCTTTTCGGGTCACCTTTTTGGTTTTTAAATATGGAATTATGGTGCCATGTTTTTGTTTGGTTGGTTAACTTTTCTTTTTTTTGCGGCCAGTTATGTTCGAAAGTGTATCAAAAAGATTTATAAATACTTTTCTTATAGGGGATGTGCTAAGGGAGATCGCGAACTTAAACATTTTTCTTACGTTTTTAGCAATGCCAGGCTGTATGTTGAATAAAAGTTAAATAGCGACTGTGACTCGTATGTTTTGACAGAATTATATTGATTGAAATCATCAATACAAAGTTCATATAATCCCATTGAATGACTTTTTGCCTGAAATAAATGTATTTTAATCAATATACAACATGATATTCACCAGCAAATTACTAAAAACGTTATCTCGCGACCTACCTTCCCGCATCCCCTTAAAGGACCAAAAGATACAGTCCTTAATCAAGGGGTATAGTGTTACCCAAAAACTGGGTGGTGAATATCAGACAGGCAGTCACTCTTTGTAAGATACTCGTATTCAGCTTTATTCGGTTAGACTGAATGTCAACCCCAAGATAGTTGTCAACAGGCTAAGCAAATAATGACCAAAAAATATTTTTAATACTATACCCTGATTCATTGAAAAATATAGGTGAATGAACTGACATGTGCTGTTTTCCCTGTATTTTTCAGTTATCACCATGTTTGTGTCAATCAAAACACAATTGTGTGGTTTTCAGTTTGCAATTTCCAATAATGAGGTACTTACATGAAATAAATAACATTTTATATGCAGATTAAAAACAATAAGTATGTAACATCGATTGTGATTATCTCTGGGGTTATGTGTTGCATTTGGGGCTTGTGGAAAAGAAATTACAGCCACACAGGTCAATTGACCAGATTAGGTTACACTAGCCGTGGTCGTTTCGTGGACAGGTGACCAAAGTATATATCAAAACGCCACCGTACTTCGAGAAGTAAAGAAAGAAAGAAAAATAGTTTATACTGCCCAAACAAAACACACAACAAAATATAAAAAAGTTACAAAAAAGAAAAATGCACACGTACAAGGTAGCCAAAAGCCCCGTATTCAAGTTAAAAAAAGTTGTACACTTTTATCCATGGCTTATTGATGTCACGGCTACGGACCAAAGACAATACAAATCAAAATAGATCTGCGTTATGACACTGACAGTAATTATGTAATAAATATTAAATTTATAGTTTAAAAAATAATAGAAAAACACGATTTTATAGATGCACGTAAAAACCAAAACTTAATCGTGGTAAAAGTTCATTACAAGACATTTCTAACAAGTCCAAACACGGCTATGATACGATATTCCATCATGGAATGCCAGTGCCTCTCTTCCAGCTTCATCATCAGTCCTTGAAACCTAATGGTGGTCAAAGTTCATTACAAGGCTTTTCTAACAAGTCCAAACACAGCTATGATACGATGTTCCATCATGCAGTTCTAGTTCATATCTTCCGGCTCCATCATCAGAACAGTTTGACAGTACCATATTATTGTATTGTCACCAGAACTACATACAGCTGCCAATGTTCATGACGCTACGATCCTTGAAAGATGGTTAGATTAGTAACCTTAGATTCCATTACATAGTTAGTTACATACAGGTCGACCTAATAAAAGCGTGTTAAAAACAAAACGTACGAAGAAGTAGTAGAAGCACGTTAAGCCGTTGGTCCCGGCTGTCATTCGGATCTTTGACGTTCTTTACGGGTCGTCAGATAGGCAGTCGCTTCATGTAAGATACTGGTATTTAGCTGCATGTGATTAGATTGGAAGCTTACCCAACTTTGTTGGGAAAAGGCTATGCAGATCGTGATGATCGAGTGTGATTGTGAACGCGTCATAGTGTAGTCATAAACAGCGTAACAAACATTGTGTTGTTTACATTTTATTTTACAACCCTATACAATTCACCGTTTCGTTCGTAAACCACAGTGTACACAGAACAGAAGAACAATATTGGCTGCTGTCTGTTGTCTTAACTTCTAAACTTAATATTATAAAGAGAAAATATTTGATATTTTGGAAGTTTGTTTGATACGCTTTCACGCTAAAACAGCTGAATGGATTTGAATAAAGTTTACCACATAGGGAGACCATGACCAGTTCATAGTTAAGACGTAGGATAATTTTATACCGAAATTCCCACGGGATCGGGACTTATGTGGTTGAAACCGCCAAGCCCAGAATAATGATTTATATAAAAATCACGTGTCACTTTGTACACGTTAGTCACCAAAACTCTTCCCGCACTCTCATAGTCTGATGGGACGGCAATCCGATACGATCGGGGTCAGATTAGGCGCAAGATCAAAAGTTTAACGTGCTTTCCGAGGTACGGGGGTATCACACCACCAACTTCCAAACTTCGGGTTGTTGGTAAGAAATTCCTAATGGCAAAACCCAAAAACACTTTGCCCGACCAGGGAATCAAACCCAGGACCCCAAGATGATAAAGATTGTTACTGATAAAGATATTGCATTTAAGGCCCAAAAAAGATGTCTCCGATCATTGTTTAAACTTAAAACTACAGACAGTTGCAAACCGTATTTTAAACAATATAATATCTTGACACTTCCGTGTATTTATATTTTCGAAGTGGCCCTGTTTGTAAAACAAAATCCACGTCGTTTTTAACGCCTAGCTGATGTATTCCCAAGAAATAGGAGCGACAATAGTAAACTATGTCAAGTCTCCTGTCAAACCACTCTGATGCGCAACAGTGTTTATTGCATGGCCCCAATTATTTACAATAAATTACCGAGTGGTTGGAAAGATTTAAATACAGTACTATTTAAGAGTAGACTACGTAATTTTTTGGTAGATAAAACTTACTACAGTATAATTGAGTTTCTAACAGAAAAAAATATATTTGCGTAATAATTAATCTACGGAATGATCATTGTAAGGAGAATGAAAATAATTGTACTGATAATGATAATATTTGCATTGATAATGACAATAATTGTATTTATAATGATAATAATTGTATTTAAAATGATAATAATTGTATTTATAATGATATTAATTGTATTGATAATGACAATAATTGTATTTATAATGATATTAATTGTATTGAAAATGACAATAATTGTATTGCTAATGATAATGTATAACTTTCCTATTGAATGATAACTGTAATGATAATGATATTCCTCAATTGATCTGTTTTTTCAAAATGTAAGAACAAATTATAATAAATAATGTAAATGTTTGCATGCCGCATGGTAAAATATGGCTGAGCTTTGATGTGTCATAACATAACAACTATTGTGTATTACCCATATTTGCAAAATAAAATTCTATTCTATTCTATTCAAGCTCAGCAGTCCCGCTTGCTACCGCAAAAACAACAGACGAGGTGTTTTACTTTTTAAAGAAACTAACTCAAAAACTACCCAAGCAAAGTAAATCAAATTTCTGTAATTTAGACCTCCGCGCAAGCTTGTTCAACCAAATGAAAAAAAAAAACAAAACAAATTCAGTCCACAATTGAATTGTAAAATATATAACCTCCTTCCTCCTTGTTTGAAGTTGGTTAAAAAGCGTTCATATTCTAATCTCCAGCTTCGATCCACCAGAAATACCTCTACTTTACCTAGATTTTAGACAAGTTTTAAACATTGATTGTCTCTGAGACGATATTGCTACAAAATATTAAAAGTTTTAATTGCCCTTCAGATCATTTATCTAAGTTATCGTGACCCTGGCACAGGCAACTGAAGGAACAAGGATGGGTATTAATCAGTAAAAGTCTGACACGCCCTCTCGCTCCACCCAGACCGGGAGGCGTCATTTGATAATTTCCCACCCAGAAAAAAAAAGAAAACATTTACTTACTGTATATTCTACACTGTGTAAGGGCATAATAGCACTCGTCGAACGAAATGCTTCGTTTTATTTATTGAAAATCTTAATTAAGTGTTTGATACAAACTGGTCTCTGGGCGATTCCGGGACAATTTTACGACGCCCATAAATAAACTGATTTGTTTTTCTGAACAAGACAGGTTTCAACGTGTCCATGAGCTACTTTGGTCATTTTCGTTTTTTGAAGCAGTTAGTAAAATTTTATAATAAGCCTATAATGTTCCCACTGCTGGGACACAGGCCTCCTCTCGGTGAGAGGGAGTGGGCTGTAATCCATCACGCGGGCCTAGTGCAGGTTGGTGGACGTCACATGTCCATGGTTTTTTGGGTTCTCAGAAATGCCGGTTTCCCCACGAAGTTATCTTTCACCGTTTTGAGAGCATGGGTGATGAAATAATTTACACAATGTCTCCTGTCTGGGTTCGATACTACGACCTACATACAACTTGTAAGTCGCGGCTGTTATCACTGGGCCACCACTGCTCTCTCAAGTAAAATTATTATAGTATAACTGTTTCGTTAGTCTAGTGGTCGCATGTCGGTACTGCTAAGCATGAGGTCATTGTAGTCATCATATTACATACAACCTGGCATTGATCTACAAATTGCAATAACGTAAGAAAAAAATTAATATTGCGAGCTACCATGGCGCTTGCCCCTTAACGCCTGCATTATTGGTTTACTTTATACACACGGCTACATTTCAAGCAATACATTTCCAGTTTTAGTTAAGCTCGCTTTGTATAGATTTTTCGTACAACGGGAAGTCAGCTTATACTGGAAATGTATAGGTTGATTTTTCACTGTGCGTACCCTTTGACAACATGTTTTCTAAATTTAAAATTTAAAAAATAAGTATGTAGGGTATTTGTTTTTCAAATTCATGACAGATGTCACTACTAGTGCCCTTTTTTAAAAAGTTTACGCCGATGACGCCTCCGCTAGTTGTAAAGCCCTACGTTGTGTTACTAAAATCTTTTGCTGTCCAAGTATTTTTCACAAAAAAATCATTTTAAGAAAATTGGCTCTGTATCTTGAAAGTTATAAAGATGAGACGTGACGAGTAAGTTTATTTTGTTTTTTAAATCTAATATTTTGATACACCAGATACTATGGGCCTTCACGGTTTTTTAGCAAAGTTTTATTTTTAATTTATTTAGCGTACTGTTTCAAAAATTGAGGTATTTTTTGCAGATGATATTATGATAAATATTGTTAATTTTAAAATACGAATATTAGACCTGGTGTTTAAATGAATAAATACGTAAGCTGTCTTGAACCAAATCTTTTATTAAATTTCTTTTACATAGCACAAAAATTACAAGAGAAAGACGAACAAAAGGCAACCATGTTGTGAAAAAATCATAATAACAGATAAAAATATAACCGACAGCATAAAGTACGGCACTTTTAAACTTACTTATTCATTATTTCAGCGAAAAGACGTGCACTGCTGGACATAAGCTTCCCCCAAAGGGAGGGTCTGTCTGCCCGCTCGGCAGGCAGGTTGGCGATCGCAGTACGGTGGTAAAGTTCATAGAGAACGCTGAATTCGACCTCTCTTATAAGGCTCTTAGTCGCCTTTTCCAAAACACACGGGAAGAAATGGGATGGTTCTATTCTTTTCGTCCAGCACCACACGGTACACTAACTTACCATAACTTAGTATTTACCAAATGACAAAACTATTTAATTCGAGAAACACTATTGCAGAACTGCGCACCCACACAATCCGCCTTACAAGAAACAAACATGAACCCATGATCGATAGTACAAACTCGTGTCTAAGGAGCTCGCACCTGCCGATAATTGTCGCCATATACGGCTTCAGCGTAATCGTGTTACTACCAGACTGCGTCTACAAGCCTCTAATTACGACCATTCACCCAACGCAGCATGGGCCTGATAATCTGTTACACGGTGTAACAGTTACAACCTCCTACGTAATTTGTGCTCCTGGTTATTGAATGTGATTGCTGGTCCTTGTGAAGGTAATTTGCAATTTGCTGATAGGATTAATTGAGGACTTGTTAACCAATTATAATAAAATTACATAATATTTTGTTGAAAATATGTTGAAGAAAAAAAGAGACAAGAAAAAAGAAAGGAAGAGACGAAAAATATTTTTATTATAATAAGACCGAAAAGAAAAAAGGTGTAACTGGAGTGTAACTGTGATAAGGAACTGTAACCTCTTTTGTAATATGCCGTCCTTGTAGACCTAGTAATGAAATGCGTTGTTAAAAGCGTCGACACACGTATTGGAACTATCTGTAAAATATCAGCATCAGTTTAGTTGACATAAAATAACAATTTAGTTTTATGACAGACTTAAAATAAACCAAACTTTGTTATATCAGTGATAAAATTGAAAAAGTTTAATAGGAGTAGTAAAATTTGGAATTTTACGGGTAACCTCGTGACTTTGAAACTAAACAGTAAATATCTTCGATCCTAAAGCCCGTGCCCGTGCCTAGGACAATCTTTTTGAGAATATAAATCTTTGAAATATTTTTTAAGAGTGACATAGTATACGTTGTTGTCCATAGGAAATCTATTTAAATATACTTATAAATATCTCTACATCTATAGGTACAGGATGAAACTGAATAGTTGCGCCAAATTAAAGTATATGATGATATAATAGACATGATATAAAGACAATTTATCGCATATCATTCAGGAAAGAGAAGGCATATACGTGCGCGTAGGCAACTGATATGGCAACGCGACGAGCACGGACACAATTTTTTCTTACATCAATTCTTACAAATATTTGGTTACATCATTCATGTTGAAATTATATATATATGAGAACAATGCAAAAAGATGAGTACATTAGAAGTGTCCGTAAAAAATTAACGATTCAGAAATAAAATAACCTAAGAGGTACACGGAGGCCTACGGTATATTGCGGACGGTATTTGGCGGTCACCGTAATCTTAGGAAACTTTAGCTTTAGTAATGTAGATAGCGGGACTGACGCACTTGCATCTATCCCGTCTATTAAAGACAAAGTTAACATATGATTAAATAAAAGCACTTCTATGCAAAAATGATGAAATCATTATGTTAAATATAAAAAAAACTTCTGCATGTATATTTTAAACTTTTTCGAATAATCAAAGAACAGTCTAACAATTGATGTATAAAATCATTTAACAATAAAGTCGAGACAGAATCACGAATAACTTCGGGGGTTATTTTTGAGCACATTATATTTCTGTTAACAAGTTTTGCTGTAAAACAATCGTTATGGCTTCTCCCCGACCGGAGGCAGGTTATCCGTCAAAATAAAATTATGAAATCTTTTGTTTCAAAGTTCCTCAACATTTTGTTGGCATGAAAATTTATTAAAACGACGGCCTCGATCCCTCAATGGTTAAGGTAAAAACATTAGCTTCTTTTCGGGGCAGTCGGGTGAAAAGGTGTAGTATCGGTTTATTTGAAATTTATTGAAAGCGTAAGTAATGCGGTAGCAATTACTAATTTACCGGAAAATTCTTGGCAGCTTTTATAAACAAGTCTTTGGTCTAAGGATACTCAGCTCAGATACCGCTTAAGGTAAAATGGAAATAAGTGAAAATCTTATCATTACTGAAAATCTCTTAACACGTTAACTGCCATGTCGGACTATGCGTCTGACACTTTTTAATCTATACTATATATACTATATACTATAATATTATAAAGCTGAAGAGTTTGTTTGATTGAACGCGCTAATCTCAGGAACTACTGGTCCGAATTGAAAAAATCTTTTTGTGATGGGTAGCCTATTTATCAAGGGAGGCTATAAACTATATAACATCACGCTACAACTAAGAGGAGCCGAGCAGTAATGAGAAATGTTACAAAAACGAGGAAAATCTATTCCTTTTGAGAGTTTTCGTTGCGTGCGCTGCGTAAACGGTTAAAGTAACGCAAAAATCATGTATGACGGAATTGTTCCTTTTAAAAAGTTCAAAAAAAAAGTCCAGGAGAGCATATGTCTATCTTTTAAGGTTGACTCACTATAATTCAAAAGGAGCGAGCAGCAACGAAAAGTGGACGAAAACTAGCAGGCAAATCGATGCGACGGGAAGGGTCAGGGGAGCAAAAATTTGACGCGGACGAAGTCGCGGGCAGAAGCTAGTCAATAATATAATCAATTTGAAGTCAAATAACACTAAGTACATTTTTGAGTTTTTCTGATTTTACCCAGGCCGCTAACATGTTAAGGAGTCCTTGTCACAGTCTGTCTCTCGGACATGAAATCGTGAATAAAATCAGCTGTCACTATATTTTGTCTAGAAATGCGCAACATAAATAAATGAGGCATCCAATCTGAAGGTAAATTCTCGTAGGTACTTGAAAACCGTTCTCATCTCAGCGATAGATAATACCTTTATAAGGATCCTTTTATGTGTGAGTCCGAATTGTCCATAGGTCGCCTTCAGTCGTATACTTGGCCGTGTTTTTAAACTCTTGTAACATAACGAAAATTCAAACTGAAAGTTTTGATGTCTGTTTTGACGTATAGTACACAACACACAAACAAACAACGCATACACGCACACAAATACACATAAATTAAAGTGGCATAACAAATTTTTATACATATTGAACATATGTACCTTGGGAAATAATACAATTGTGTACTTTAAGCCCGATACAGACAGTAAAATTCCACGTGGACTAAATCCAGGACAAAACCTAGTACTGGCATAAAACAAATTGCTCTGGTGTTTACACATAAAGAACTTTGTTTATTTTCCGTCGCTCTCTCTATCCGATATGTCAAAGTTTTAGTTGAAGCCCGCGCCCGGTGGAAATATGCTCAACTTTGATTCATTTGCAGTTTTCAGATACGGGCTGGCAAAAATGGATGGTACGAAATTGTTAGTTGGTTATTTTTGAGTGAATGTACCTACGTTCACTCAAAAAATACCAAGTAACAATTTGGATGAAGAATGATTTATTTGCAGAAAATACGGGTTGAAAAAGTTCGTGGTTTGCGCCATGCAAATTAATTTTACATTCACGATAGGTATTTGTTATCATAGACAAATAATCATGACACAAATTACTTCATGTTGATTATTAAAATCTTAAACTAAATTGAGTTCTTAAAAGTATGCTATTTAGTATAATGAAACAAGTGCATGCCGCTGACAGAATAAACTTTATTCCATAGAGAAAGTATATAACAAGTCATTGTACCACAGATAATACAATGCAACAGATAGCGTTACTAGTAGCTAAATAGAAATACTTTTATTATTTTGATACAACATAACAACATTTAATAATTAAGGTTCACCGAAAAATGTGATACCTTAAAAATAAAACTCAATTTTCAATCAATCATTTGCTTTACAGCACCAGGGGCCAGTAGTTCGGTGATAGCTCGGAGTAGATTTCTCATTTTCCAACGTTCCCCCTGAGATTGCTTCGACGACTGCACCACGGAAATAGATTATTTGCTATTGATTGAATTGACGACTTGCTCCTCTCTTGACATAAACAACGGACGAGTTTCTCCAGCTCTTAGAGATTTCTACTGCCCTAGTACCTACTTCAATTCGGATGAAATTGTTTTCACATGATATCATGGAACAAAATAATTGGTATTTTACTCTCTATCTTTTTATATAGATCCATTATTTTAAGTACATAGTCATATGAATAGCAGCTTATGTCGTTTTCTGCGGATATAAGGTTTCATCTTGTAGTATATTTCCTAATAGGTATTTAACCCGATAAACAATAACCATTTTATAGCAAAAGGCTTCCACAGCCCGACTTCACCCACTGTTGGGCATAGGCTTCTCTTTTTTTTATACTAATCCCCTCCACGCTCAAACGCCGAAGGATTAATTAACCTCATAATATTTATTACCCGGAAACAACCTTGAACGTACAGCAAAACTGCTCAATCTTCTACCAGGGCGCAGGATATCATAATCATGAGGAGCTAAGTAGCCCCTTATAGAAATTTCATTGCTTCTATCGGCGCATGTGAATGGTTTAATTTAGCTGGAAAACATCCTTAAATTATATCTAGCGGTAATAGTAAATCGTATATTACGTGAGGTTAAACGACCTGCCCTGTAGGGTTCCGTAATAGGATTTGTAACTTGTTTTAGTATGTTTTTATACAATGTAATAAAGTAAACGAGCGTGTGAGTGCCTCGAAGCGACGGTACATGGTGTACGTACAGTTGATGTATGTGTATAGGTATGTTGTGTGTTATGTTTCTTTGGTACCTATTATTCCTTACTACGTGAAAGTGGAAGATGAATATTCTTGCTCTCTAGCACTCCGTTAAAACAGTTTTGGTAGCAACAAAGAAGGTAGCGACATTTTTCTCACTTTTTGATAATGTATTCGTAATATCTTTTTGTTGGAAGTAAATTGTAATTCTTTTGTGATTCCTTGAATTTCGTGCAAAAGCAAATTGATAGCTCGGCCATGTCATTATCAGACCTTTCAATCAATTTAAAAATGGTTGGAATTCGTCGGTAACTTTCGGGAGGAAATAACATAAATGGTGACGTGATTTTTTTCAGTAGAAATAAATTATAGTTTCTCTGCAGTACACTCATTAAAATATTGACAGTTTCTTGGCATAACTTTTAGCGCTGCAATAATCAGTAAATACAACAAAATTCTGACTATAAACTGGCACTAAAAAGAAACGACAATGCATCGTGTTTAAAAAATGACAGGAAAGTATAAATATTTCCTAGTTCTTGGCAAGGGAGCGAGCCGGATGCATTGCTTTTGGTCGAGTAGGTACCACTGTATCACGTTTCCAGAAAGTTATTTGAATATTGGTTGGAAAGACAAGCATTTGTTGATGAACATCGTTCGTCGACAGTCCGACAAAAATTTTAACAATTGTTTTTTATTTTTGTCATATGAATTTAGTAATAATCTGTTGTTTGTCATTACATAAAAATAGACACTACAGTTTTTATTTATTTGTAGTGTCATGTCCCCATAGAAAAAATGATTTAGGGAAATCACTGCATCAATCAAATTGGTCATTTACACTGATTTTAAGGTAACAACTTCAAAGTTATCGTGTAACTTATTTACTAACCTTAACGTGGCTGGTCCTTTGGTAATACTTGGGCAGTAATTTAACTTCTTTGGAGATGAATGCGTACATAAGCTACGTATTTCACTTCAATATTAAAGATTAAGTCTTAATGGTCAATACCTTCAAGTCATCGGGAACTACGTACTTACAATATAAAATGTAAATTAAACTTCTCCCAATAATAGATATCCATCTAATCCTCCCAATATATTCCACTTCAGATCGCATGTTTACCAAGGCGACATGACTATCAAGAGCTATCTATACGGAGGTCCATCCCTTATAAGTGTGATGTAAGAATTCGCGAGCCGTCACGTTCGCACGATAAATTACAGAAGTTCTCGACTTGGCCCATTACTCATCGCCCCATCCGGCACATACTTCGTATCGGCGTTTAATTACTAAACTGATTAACTCGTACCACTGGGACTCGGATAATATTTATTAAGAATTTTAGCTTTAATAGGGTTATGAAAATAAGGATAAAACTCAATAAAAATATTGACCTACTTTACTATTAAAAATAACGTTATTGAATCTAATTGCTGTACCTTCGCATCAAATTAAATTCGTAATTGCAGAAGTAATCATCCTTCAAGTGGAAAAAATATCTATAAGGTTTACTCTATCAATGCTTTATATTATAGAGCATCTAATCCACACTATCCACACTATAATATTATAAATGCAAAAGTAGCTCTGTCTGTCTGTCTGTCTCGCTTTCCTGCTAAAACTACTAAACCGATTTAAATGAAATTTGGTACATAGATAGTTTAGAGCCTGAGAAAGGACATAGGCTACTTTTTATCCCGGTAGTACGTTCCCGCGGGATATTTTCCGACCTCCACGCGGGCGAAGCCGCTGGCAAAAGCTAGTTGCGTATAAACAGAAATATGAGAGAATTAAATTAAATGACTCTTCAAAAAAGGAAAGAAAGAGAACAGTACGTTGAATCACGTAATTCCGCTCCTTCATAAGCTGATTAGGAGGGAAATGGGCTGCCACGCTGCGCTACTCGTATAAATAGACTAGATCTCTTGGCATGTTTGCGAATTGCGATGTGAATTTGTAACCTCGATACGTTTATGCAGTCCTGGTACCCAATATTGAAGAAAGGGATTATCAAATATTGATTACCGGTAATGTCTCGATGGTGTATGTTTGCAAGCGCTACTGCTCATCATTAGGCCATGGGTTCGATTCTCAGGTCAGGCCAAGAGATTTTGTTTTATTTTTTCCTATCTAGATTTTCGCAGTTGATGGCAATAGGCTCCCTCCCCCCTAACACTCCTTCCCAATAGCATGGGACTTAAACATAACAGGCGAATCTCCTGCCCAACCCCTTGAGGTAACAAGCTGTGAATGTTCTCCCGGAAATTGGAAAATAAAATTAACTTCATAGATTTTTTCAAAATGTTTGGTGATTATTAATTTCCGTTAGAATTTTTCGGCGTAACAATATTTGTCTCCATAACAAGCGGAAAAGACAACAAACTTATTGTAAAATAATTAGGTTTGGATTCATTCTTCCGTAAAGTTGACATGCCCGTCGAAAGGCGAGGCTGAGTAATAATTTAACTTTATTAACTTTTAACCTAGTTAATAAATGTTAGGAGGCCCAACACACCATGTTATTATTGCGTTTTCGGGATTAAGAGTTTTCTGACAAACCTGGTGATTCCTATAAAAATCAACGAGTGTTTATTGCTTTGGAAATACTTAAGAAAATGTACGGTTTCTTTTTCAGAGAACTGAAAGCTTCTTCTGATTAGCTGGATTCGTTACCTCTACTGATAGTTATTTTTCTAATATTTTCTTTTTTGTTTTTATTGTGCACTGGTCCCTGTTGTGCCGAAGTGTAGCACCTATCCTGCCGGGGTCGCGTGATTGTTCGAAAGAGATACCGTGACCCTGGCACATGGGCAACTGAAGGAACACGGGTGGGTTTTAGTTAGTAAAAGTCTGACATGCCCTCCCGCTCCGCCCAGAGCGGGAGAAGTCATTTGATGATTGCCCATCCAAAAAAAAAAAAAGTGTAGCACCTATAGCATCATCGCATTTCTTCCCGTTTACTAGAGAATAGGCAGCAGCGTTCTCTATACATTTTCATACTGCGATCGCCAACCCGCTTGCCAAGCACCACGATTATGGCATATAGGCGACGGAAGGAACACGGGTGGTTTTTAGTCAGTAAAAGTCTGACACGCCCTTCCGCTTCGCCCAGGGCGGGAGACGTCATTTGATGATTTACCACCCACAAAAATGGCAAATTGGCAATTGGCATTATGGCAAATTTATGGATAACAGGAAAACCAACCGAACCAACAAAAACTACTTACCCAAAGAAACAATCAAAACACTCTCCCCAAGCCGGCTGGTCACCGTGGGGAAGGGCGACCACTACCCTCCAAATACTACCTCTTTACCACAAACGAATACTTTTGTAACCAAGAAACAACAAAATACCAAACAAATACATATAGCAACATTCAACACACTTTCCCTAAGGACCGAAGAGAGCTTACAAGAACTGTTATATTCCTTAGAAGATATAAGGTGGGACATAATTGGCTTGAGCGAAGTAAGAAGGAAAGGTGAAGCTATTGAAGAATACCGTCAAGTCATATTGTATTACAAGGGCGAAATTCCAGGAAGACATGGAGTAGGTTTTTTTAATTAAGAAAGAACTTAAGAACTCTATTGTAGAAATAATAGGTATATCAGACAGAATCGCTATACTGAATATCGAGATTCCTCCAAGCAAAGAATTGTGGTCTATAGTGCAAATATACTCCCCAACTGAGCAGTCAACTAATTTAGAAATTGACTCTTTTTACTCATCCCTTAATATCGCCTTAAAGGAACACACACACAAAAACTACATTGTAATGGGTGATTTCAACCTGCCGGGGTCGCGTGATTGTTCGAAAGAGATACCGTGACCCTGGCACATGGGCAACTGATGGAACACGGGTGGGTTTTAGTCAGTAAAAGTCTGACACGCCCTCCCGCTCCGCCCAGAGCGGGAGAAGTCATTTGATGATTTCCCATCCTGAAAAAAAAAAAAAAAAAAAAATGGGTGATTTCAATGCACGAGTTGGAACGCCACGGAATGGAGAAGATGTTGTACTAGGTCCCTACAGCAGCGGGAAAAGAACAAGAAACGGGCAAAAACTGATGGAAATGGCTTTTGAAAACAACATGAAAATAATGAACAGCCTGTTCAAAAAAAGAGCTTCTAGAAGATGGACACGGATATCGCCAGATGGCCGATATAGAAATGAAATAGATTATTTTTTAACGAATAGACCCAAATCATTTGATGACTGTGGGACAATCGCCAATTTAAACTTCAACAGTAACCATAGAATGCTCAGAGTACGGCTGAATACATCATCTAGTTCAAAAATAAGTCGCCCCTTCAAAGTCAAAACATCAATACCAAATAACAAAGCAAGAATAGCCAACATCAAAGAAACTCTCAAATCGGTGACGGAACCATCTCTCCAGGACTTAAACACTCAACAAAAATACAACATAATACACGAAATACTGACAACAACAAAATCGGAAACCAGCGTTATAGAAAAATCAAAAGATAAAGGGCACTTGTCAGGAAAAGTCATCGAACTCCTAGAAAAAAGATCAAAACTAATCAATACGTCGATAAAAACGAAAAATATCAGAAAACAAATAGGAAAAATAAGCAAAGAGATAAAAATCCAAATGAGAAGAGACAGAGAACACTTTAGACTAGACACTTTGGAAAAACACATCAACAAATCTGGAGGTATAAAAAAGGCCCTTAAATTTTTATCCAACATGACAAACTGGATACCTAATATGAAAGACCGATTTTGCAAGACAAAAACAAAAAGATCTGAAATACTATTAATAGCAACAAACTTCTACGAAAACCTTTATTCCAGCAAAAACCAATTAGATAATATTGAGTTAAGTAACAGCGATAATGTACCACCTATATTAATAGAAGAAATAAACAAGGCAATAGAAACACAAAAGAAAGATAAAGCACCCGGCCCCGACGAAATCAATAATGAATTGCTTGCAGACTGCAAAAACGACATTGCACCACTATTAAAATGCATCTTTGACGATATAATGTGCACCGAAAAAATACCAACACAATGGACTACATCAACAATCATCCTACTCCACAAAAAGGGCGACAGGAATGAAATGAACAACTATAGGCCAATAAGCCTAATGTCCAACATTTACAAAGTTTTTGCAAAAATAATTCTGTGGCGAATAACTAGAACTCTAGACGAAAATCAGCCTAAAGAGCAGGCTGGCTTCAGGGCGGGCTACTCAACACTAGACCACATCCACACTGTAAGACAAATCTTCGAGAAAAACAAAGAATTCAAGGTGCCATTCTATCGCCATGGGATCTGGAGGCAAAGGTCCTCGCGCACATGTGGGAGTGGCGCGAGGAGGCGAAACGCCGCTGCCGCGACAAATCGCGGCACGGCGGACAGAGCTCCGGTGTGATCTCATGGCGACATGGCGAGTACGATTGTCGCAACCCAGTGCTGGGCACGCCACAATTGCGGCGGTAAGTCCCCTCTTTGAGGAGTGGATAGAGAGGCGCCACGGCGTCCTCACCTTCCGCCTGACGCAGGTTCTCACCGGGCATGGGTGCTTCGGTGGGTTCCTGTTCAGGATAAAGCGGGAGGATACGTCCGGGTATTTCCATTGCGAGGATCGTCTGGAGGACACGGTGGAGCATACGGTGGAGGTGTGCCCTGCCTGGGCGGAGCACCGCCGTGTCCTCGTGGAGGCGATCGGCGGCGGCGACCTCTCGCGTCCGGCCCTGGTGCGAGCCATGGTACGGAGCGAGAGGGAATGGGAAGCCGTCACCTCCTTCTGCGAAGCAGTAATGCTCGCGAAGGAGGAGGCGGGGCGCGTGAGGGAGTGGCAGTCTCTGCGCCCTCACGCTAGGGACTAGCCGCCGCAGGAGGAGACGCCCCGGGCGTCGGGAGTCGATTGCGGACTCCCGGCCACCGTAGGCGCGGGCTTGCGGGTGGCGAGCAATGGGTGGCTCGCCGCCCGGTAAGGACCAAGCTCGGGTCGACGGCGCGCAGTGTTCCACGCGCGCCTCAAAGAGATGTCAGCAGCAGTGTAGGGGTCTACTAGGACCGATGCCTGCCGGGGTCACGTGATTGTTCGAAAGAGATACCGTGACCCTGGCACATGGGCAACTGATGGAACACGGGTGGGTTTTAGTCAGTAAAAGTCTGACACGCCCTCCCGCTCCGCCCAGAGCGGGAGAAGTCATTTGATGATTTCCCATCCTGAAAAAAAAAAAAAAAAAAAAGGTGCCATTCTATTGCTGCTTCATCGACTACAACAAGGCATTTGACTCAATAGAGCACAACTGTATTTGGCAACTGTTTTTCTCTCTAAAGAACCACGGAGTCGAACACAAATACATTCGAATTCTAAGGAACATATACGCCAACAGTACAGCTAGAATAAAATTGGAAAAAGAGGGAAAAATAATACAAATAAATAGAGGTGTACGTCAAGGAGATCCGCTTTCACCCAAATTATTCACAGCTGTGTTAGAAGAAATCTTTCGAAAATTAAAGTGGGCTGAGTATGGACTAAACATAAACGGGGAACAACTTTCACACCTACGATTCGCTGACGACATCATATTATTCGCCAAGACAATAGACCATCTACAAAGCATGCTCAGAGACCTGGATAACGAAAGTCGCAAGGTAGGTCTAACAATGAACTCTTCCAAAACTAAAGCCATGACAAACGCATTAGAAGGCGCTATCACTATTAACGACGAGCCAGTTGAGTTTGTGAAAGAGTACACCTACCTAGGCCAACAAATTTCAATGAGTGATATAATGTCAAAAGAAATAGACACAAGAATTGGGAAAGCATGGAAATGTTACTGGGGGCTTAAGGAAGTAATGAAGAACAAGGAAACTAAGATGACCGTGAAAGCAAAACTATATAACACCTGCATACTCCCAGTGTTAACATATGGGTGTCAGACTTGGGCCCTCACTAAAGCGCAATACAATAAACTGGAAACGTGCCAGACAGCAATGGAAAGAAGCATGCTGAGTATAAAGAAGTCGGACAGGATAAAGAATAAAACTATCAGACGACTCACCAAAATTGAAGACGTAACAAACAGAATAAAAAAACTGAAGTGGAAATGGACTGGCCATATAATAAGAGGCATTGAAAAGTGGAACAAAAGGACAGTATTTTGGTATCCAAGAAATAAGAAAAGGAATCGAGGTAGACAATTCCGAAGATGGGAAGACGAAATAAAGATCATAGCAGGGAAAACATGGACTAGGAGAGCGCAAAATAGATCAGAGTGGAAAGAGATGGAGGAGGCCTTTGCCAAAGTTGGGCAAACAGACCGGGTTGTCGGTGTCACCGACTCGCCAGAGTCGTTAGATTAATATTCAAACTATGTAAAAAAAAAATCTGTGTCTGAATAAAGGCTTATATTATTATTATATTATTATTATGGCAAATTTGGCCTTTTTTTTTTGACATCTTACGGCTGAAATGATGATGATGATGATGATGTGCACAAAGTTTCAATAAATAAGTATACAGGAAAAACAATTGATCAGCGCGCAAATTTTTTTTGGTGGTTCAGTATCAGTAATAGAACACATTTCAACTATTTTTTCAATACTTTTTTTTATTTGTTTCCGTCCTTAAATCAGTATCGTATTATGATATCGACAGTAGGAATAGTTCAGTAACCGCGCGTCGGCGTAGGTACCTACTTCGAACTTCTTAGAATTTTGACCGATCGAACAGCTGGTATGTACTTGTAGCTACGCTCGGTCGTTCATCTTCGCCGCCGCGCCGGCACCGTGCGCAAGTTACTATAATAACCAGTTTCAAAATAAACATCTTTCGTTAACGATAACTTAATTTGTACTAAGATACATCAAAATAAAAATTGCATGTTTATTATAACTCGTTTAAGTTTAATTTGTTACGCACTGGTTAAAAACTTATCCTGTATTTATCTTGAAATTGCCAAACTTGCCCGAAGAACTGGCAAACTTAAGTGGCAGTGGGCAGGGCACATTGCTCATAAAACCGGTCGAGGTGGTGGAGCTTAGGGGAGGCCTATGTCCAGCAGTGGACGTCTTTCGACTGTAATGATTATAGGATTTCTTATAAAATTTGTCATATATCCTCAACAATATTTAGCGATAGTGTTGGATATACAAAAAAAAAACCCGGGATAGCTTAAATATTTACCTATCACTCCACACAAACATAATACTGCTGTATTTTGACGTAAATAGGTTTTTCCAATAACTAAAAGTTAAGTAAATGATTGAACGCATCGGAATGGATTACTTCTAAGAAACGAATGCGCGTCACAGGCTTGACCATCCTAATAGAAAATATAAAACCGGTAGGAATACCTATTCAAGTGTTTTACCCTGATCTGAGTCTATAAAGATGCTATCATAAAATGGTAAAAACTTCCATCGTTCTGCTCAATGGGACAAACAGCCCCTGAAATGCTTATAGCTTCTTTTTACCGCGATGGTAAAATTGTCTTTCTGAACTTTCGAGGATAAAGTTTGGTAGTACATTGTTTTATAGGTGTAATTTTATGCTATGGTGAACAATTTGTGCATCGATCATTATTTGTTTATACAAACTTTATGCATTAAAAATCATATTGTACGAGTATAAAGGCCGCCAAACTGATGGGTTGTGCCGTGCCAGAACAGGTCGACAGGCCGTGGGAACCTTCGTATTCGATTAGGCCTGAGGCGGTCCGTCGCCTTTGGTACATTCAGTCGAGAGATGGCAAGATCAAAGATGCGGCGTGGCGAAGCGCGGGAGAACCTTTACAGGGCGTTTCTTTTTGCTTTATATATGTGGGAATGCTCGTCACTGGCCACGACAGGCGTACCAACACCTGGCGTGGCCGGTACCTGACTTGACGGGCCGTGGGAATGCTCGGCATGGGCTGGGAAAGACCTCTACAGGCGTAGCAACGCCTGGCGCGGCCCGCCTATTAACAGGTCGTGGAACTGCAGCGTCAGGGTGATGCAGAAACAAAACATGGCAGGTGCATTATTCAGGATTATCATCATCAATGGCAGTCTCGTTCCTTCTGGCCTTCTCCCCATTGTAACCATGTTTCCCTGGTATGTCGATATTATTGCATGAATAGATAGGTATAATTGTTAAATTTCATTGAGTTTTGAAAATTGTATTGCCCACGTTCTGATAAAGCGATGATAGAAATATAAAATAATATAATTTTCATCCCACCATCTCGGAAAGAGTATTTTTAATCTTCAATATCTGAGTGGAAAAGCTGTTTTTATTCTCTAGAGGATAAAGTAAATTGAATTTAGAACATCGTGTGCACTAAGTTTGTGAATTAAAAAAAACATTAAACCTATTTACTGCTACCTCTATGGTGCCGAATATATCATACAACTTTTTTTTAATTTGTTAAAAACTCAGACTCGGAACCTTCTTGGTGTTCTTTTTTCAATTTGCTTTGTACGCGGTTCTTTACGCGGCATTTTTTCACGTCATTGTTAAACCTCATTAAAAACAAGAAACTTGAAAACAAGTGAAAAAACTAAAATGAGTGATTCTAGCGACGAGGAAGTTTGCTTGACGCCAACAGAATTGACTGAAACTGTTAATAATGCGCAAATGAGCTTTCTCCCTCAACAATCACGCGAGAAGTATTTAAAACAGTACGATATGTTCAACACGTGGCGACTAGCAAAAGGAGCCAAAACTTTCTCAGAAAACGTTTTGCTGGCATATTTTATAGAATTATCCGAGAACAAGAAAGCAAGCACTCTATGGAGTACGTATTCGATGCTAAAAGCAACAATAAAGATGAAAAAAGACAAACATATCGATACCTATCCTAAATTAGTGGCATTTTTAAAAAGAGCCTCATCTGGTCATCAACCAAAAAAATCGAAGGTTTTCACAATATCTGATATTGAAAAGTTTCTTAACGAAGCACCCGATTCCGTATATTTGGCGGCAAAAGTAAGTCAGCTGCACATTCAGTATCTACTTAAGTATATTAATCTCAATTAAATAGTATACTTAGTAGATGTTGATAGGCATAATTATGCGCTTATATCATTTATCTACAACAATACTCTTTACGATACAGGTTGTTCTTATTATTGGAATAAACGGAGCATGTCGAACTAATGAACTAACACAACTTAATGTCAAAAACATTGAGAAACATTCAGATGACTTACTATTAATTAATTTACCTAATACAAAGACAAAAAGAGACCGCAACTTCGTCATTCGCAAGGAATACGTAACGATTGTTGAGAAATATCAAGCCTTACGCCCGCCTAACACTCCAATCGATCGATTTTTTCTACAGTATCGCAATGGAAAGTGTGTTAGACAGCCTATGGGTACTAATAAAATTGACAGTATCCCACGAGAAATAGCAACATTTCTTGAACTTCCAGAACCCCTGTTGTACACGGGTCATTGTTTCCGACGAACTTCAGCCACACTTTTGGCTGATTCCGGAGCTGATCTCCTGTCCCTTAAGCGCCACGGAGGCTGGAAGTCCAATGCAGTTGTAGAGGGATACATAGAGGATTCCATCCAAAATAAGTCTAAAATATGTGAAGGCATCGTAGGAGCCATTACACTGAAAGAGCCTCAATCGGATCCTTGGACTGGCCCTTCTACATCAAAAATAAGCCGTTATGAAACACCTAACCATCTCCCTCTCTCTCCAACATTCACGCCAAGGGAATCCGATGAATCGGTACAACTATTAAGTATGACAGATAGTTTACCGAAAAACAGTACACAAGTGACTAACACCAATATTACAGTACCAAACAAAAATATTACACTCAATTTAAATAACTGTAGCAACGTTACTTAAAAATTTTCTTAATTATACCTTAGTATTATTTTGTTATAATTTAAAGATTATTCTGTAATACTTACCTGTCATAATGTAGTAATTAATACCTAAACTGAAATAAAAGTGTACCTATCTTGTGATTGTAAAGGTTTTTTTTTTGCATTTAGTCATTTCCTCGCTGAGGTGGAATGAAAAGTTACGTGTTGCACTCGAGTGCGAAGATTTTTCACCTCGTGCTCTTTTGATTCCTTCGCTAACGCTAAGGATTCTAATTTTGAATCACTCGCTGCGCTCGTGATTCAATTTTAGAATCCTTCGCTTGCTCGGTCATCAAAATTGAACACGCGGTTAAAAAGCAACTTTGCACTCTTGTATAACAAATAACTATTGTTTGTAAAATTCTATGGTGCACGTTTAAATTCGAAGGTCCTTATTCACTAATTTTTTTCCGTTCATAAACGACACTACTCAAAAGTAACCAGTTAAAATTTTAAATTGCCCAGTAGCCAACCTAACACTTTAATGGTGGTCCGTTTACTCGACGTCGCTACTCAAAAGTAGCGTCATCGAATATACTTAGGAAACAGAAGCAAACGAAAGGTAATTTACCTGTTTTCCTGCAGGAAGGTCCTGTCCTATAGGTGGTGAAACCTATTCAGCCCTCGATCGGAATATTCAGATTCAACATATCACTCCTTATTACAAGTGCGTAAGAAGAATTCTACAATCGATCCTTCAAAAATAGATACTACAAAGGAAATAATTACAAATATTTCATGGAAACCTTCATAATATCCTCTTAGATCGAAATTATTCAACTGGGAATATAAACAGGCTATCATGAAATTAATTTATTAGTTAGTTGTTTATTTGTAGGATCCGCGATATTAGAATTTATCGGCAATGTTGAAATTGCCGCGGAAATGATGGAATTAATCTAGTTTGAATATGTATTTGTTAACTGCATGAAATTCATGTTCATAACTAGTTAATATATGCTATGATATCAATATCATCATCATTGACAGCTATGTAACTTCTGCTGAATATAAATCTCTCGTCTGCGGCATACTTCCCTGGTCTGTGGATACTCATCCACGTTTACCCTGCGATCTTCTTTAGGTTTTGCACCCCCTCCTGGCTAGTGGCTATTGGTCTGTCTCTTTCTACCGTTTATCGGCAACTATTCTCTGCTCCTCCATCTGCCATCACCACGTCCATGAGTACTGCATATAAATATATCTCGTCATTTAACATCAAAGCGATATAATAATTTTCCTGCGTTTATCCCAATTTATTTGGGGTCGGCGCAACTTGTCTTTTTCTTCCACACTTCTCTATTAGTCGTCATCTCAGTAGTCACCTCGTTTCTATCTATCTCATAATTCATACAGTCCATCCATCATAACATAAAAGTGGTTTAAAAGCTGTAAACTCGACAATTTGTAAAATATTTTTAGTAATTGAGAGATATATCTATAATATCTACATAATTATACTTATATAATATTATAAAACTGAATAGTTTATTTGTTTGGTTGAACGCGCTAATCTCAGGAACTACTGGTTCGAAATGAAAAAATCTTTCTGTGTCGGGTAGCCTATTTATTGAGAAAGGCTATATATTACATCACGCTACAAACAGAAGGACCGGAGCTGCAATGAAAAATGGACGAAAACTGGCAGCCAATTCTATGCGACGGGAAGGGTCACGGGAGCAAAAATTTGACGCGGACGAAGTCGCGGGCAGAAGTTAGTTATTAATAATATTCATATTTTATTCATGGGTAAAGTAGCTTATGGAAAGTGAAGATGCCAAATTTGACGGTATGTCTTGGACCTTAGTCTTATGTCGAATCTCTGCAACGGAATGTGTACCTAGATGGAAACCATATATAATGGGTAGTATCGAAATGCCAAGAATATAACATTGAGCGGGCATTTGACCCTTGTAATTAATATGTGCTTTCTCTAGAAATCCGACTTAGTAAAATTCTTTTGCAAACGTTTGATCCTTGTAAGAAGTGACTGTAAAATCTGGCTAGCAAAGTCCGTTGCCCTTTAGGAAATCCAAGAATGTAATCATCTAGGTTTTGTGATGCATAAAGCTGTCTTCCCCGGTTCAGATTTTTGCCTGGCAGGAGTCTACTACGATAGGTTGTATTGATTGAGGAATCTGATTTGTCTAGACCCAGTATACATGTACTCTGTGATTTAGACATTACAGGCAAGTACGCCCTTTTCGGTCGTATTTAATTTCGATCTTTAACTTTAGCTTAGTTTGACAATTTTGCCTAAGAAGGATGCCCTAAGGTAGCGAAATTCTAACTTACGCCTTTTACAATTTGCAGGTCAGTGTCAGGTTGCATGTTGATTAAAATATGATTCGACCGTAACAAGTATGGCTATACAGAATTATTATCAACTAGCTTCTGCGCGCGACTTCGTTCGCGTCAAATTTTTCTTCCCCGACCCTTCCCATCGCATCGAATTGCCTGCCAGTTTTCGTCCATTTTTCATTGCTGCTCGGCTCCTTTTGATTGTAGCGTGATGTTATATAACCTATAGCCTTCCTCAATAAATAAGCTACCCAACACAAATATATTTTTTTCAATTCGGACCAGTAGTTCTTAAGATTACCGCGTTCAACCAAACAAACTCTTCAGCTTTATAATATTAGTATAGATAAATCATCAATACGGGTTGTATCTAAGATAACTTCATCTCATTGATTGACTTTTTCATGAAAAAGTAGTAGCTATTCCAGGGTAGCGAAGTAAGTTTAGCCGAGTGTGTAGTAAGTAGGTAGTAAGCCCCAGGGGGTTTTTTTTTTTTTTTTTTTTTTTTTTTTCAGGATGGGAAATCATCAAATGACTTCTCCCGCTCTGGGCGGAGCGGGAGGGCGTGTCAGACTTTTACTGACTAAAACCCACCCGTGTTCCATCAGTTGCCCATGTGCCAGGGTCACGGTATCTCCTTCGAACAATCACGCGACCCCGGCAGGCATCGGTCCTAGTAGACCCCTACACTGCTGCTGACATCTCTTTGAGGCGCGCGTGGAACACTGCGCGCCGTCGACCCGAGCTTGGTCCTTACCGGGCGGCGAGCTACCCATTGCTCGCCACCCGCAAGCTCGCGCCTACGGTGGCCGGGAGTCCGCTGTTGACTCCCGACGCCCGGGGCGTCTCCTCCTGCGGTGGCTAGGGACGTGAGGGCGCAGAGACTGCCACTCCCTCACGCGCCCCGCCTCCTCCTTCGCGAGCATTACTGCTTCGCAGAAGGAGGTGACGGCTTCCCATTCCCTCTCGCTCCGTACCATGGCTCGCACCAGGGCCGGGCGCGAGAGGTCGCTGCCGCCGATCGCCTCCACGAGGACACGGCGGTGCTCCGCCCAGGCAGGGCACACCTCCACCGTATGCTCCACCGTGTCCTCCAGATGATCCTCGTAATGGAAACACCCGGACGTATCCTCCCGCTTTATCCTGAACAGGAACCCACCGAAGCACCCATGCCCGGTGAGAACCTGCGTCAGGCGGAAGGTGAGGACGCTGTGACGCCTCTCTATCCACTCCTCAAAGAGGGGACTTACCACCGCAATTGTGGCGTGGGCCCCAGGGGGTACCCCGTAAGAACTTTACGTTTATCAGAATTAAGTTTAAAATTGGTAGACCAAATAACGGGCTTGAACTATAGTTGTTAATATTATTGTTGTAATGTTTTTGTATTATTAACGTTAATTTTTTTGTCATGTTTTATTTGCTACCTGACTGAATTTATTTAATTAAATGAATTTCAGATATCACGGAACTGAATAATTTCTTTATTTTTATTTGTGTTGGTTACGCTTTCACGCTAAAATGGCTGAACAGATGTGGGTTTTTGGCGCATGGGTAGAATATGACCTGGATTAGTACATAGGATAAGATCCATATATTTTATGAAAATGCCGAAAAAATCACGTTCATTGATATCTTTATTGATAAACATAAATGCACATGCTCTTTAATTCTTTACTTTATTATGTTTTAACTGACTTCAAAACGGAGTACGTTCTTTGTACGACTGTATAAAAATTTTCACTTTGTAATGTTTGTTGTAGGTCGATTTTTTATATGTTGTTATAGAGGCTATGTTAATACACAATTTGTAAAAACTTCTAGTGTCTTCCTATTACTGTTAAACAATAAACGGTCCTGTGACACACAGACGGACAAAAGCGCCTTAGTTACAGGGCCATGTATCACGGAACTAAATAATTACGTAGAATACACAGTATACCTTTACGTTAGGTAAATTCCCTAATCCTCTAAAACAAGGTTGTGCCGCGTTTTGCATGACAATCAACCGCGAACGATGACACCTGACCTGAATCCGTAAAAGTGAACAATGTCTACATTAGTTTAGTGACATACGGGTTTGAGTGTTGACTAGCAAAAAATTTATAAAATTATTGTATTGTCAGCGGTCCTTGATAAGTATGTGACGTTTTGAACGGACTCCCGGCCACCGTAGGCGCGAGCTTGCGGTTGGCGAACAATGGGTAGCTCGCCGCCCAGTAAGGACCAGAAGGGTAATTGCGGAACTTTTTATCGGTAGGAATTGGTTTAATATTCATAGTTAAACAACATTCATTGCGTTATTTACGTTGCTGAGCTACAATTTATTCGATCAAATGACGCAATGGCTTAGAAATAATCTTCAATCCCATTCAGATTCTGATAAATTGTGCGTTTCGCAATTAGGGTGCAGGTTCGGGTCGACGGCGCGTAGTGTACGTTCGGTCGACGGCGTGGGATATATGCAATGTCAGCAATAGAAGGGGTCTGCTAGGACCAATGCCTGCCAGGATCGCGAGATTCGTTCGAAAGAGTTACCGTGGCCCTGGCATATGGGCAACTGAAGGAACACGGGTGGGTTTTAGTCAGTAAAAGTCTGACACGCCCTCCCGCTCCACCAAAATCGTGTTAAAAACTTCGTAATCTGTAAGCTCAGTCAATGTTCCAAAGCATGACCGTTATAATCAATACATCGTGGTTGGAATGGTTCTCTCATTTTCATTAAGTTTTTCCAACAAATACTCCACAAAGTTCGCAAAACTTTCTGCACGTTCCTAGTTAAACCCGCCGTGATGCTCCCACGAGGTGCGTCGATATTACTCCTGATTACAAAAATAACATGCTATGATCCTCCTCTTATCCGTTTCCCAACTATGTTGGGGTCGCCTTCCAGTCTAACCGGTTGAACCTGACATCCGGTGTTCCACATGGAGCTCTGCCTATTTGAGCTTCACAACGCAGTTACTGGGTAATATGAAACCTCTTGGTAAGACTGGTTATCAATCTTTTGGCTGCTGACGACCTGTAAATACTGTCAAAAAACCATGAATGACAGCCATCAGAGGTACAAATAACAAGTTACAGCTATCATAATATGATAAGTTGAAAACTTTAACATAGATCTACCGACTTGTGCGTGTAAATACAGTAGATAATTTTTATTTTAAAGACACGTCGTTGTTTTTAGATAGTAGATATTAACATAACATAAAACAAAATTTATTTTCTCATTACAAATGATGCAGGTAGATACATAAAGTGCTTAAACTAATTAAAAAATATATTATACAGTATATTATAAGTAATTATGTTAAATATGATAACATTTGTGAGAGACTGGTGCCCGAAGAAGGCATTGAATACCTGTGTTACGGGTCACCAGGCCTCCCAATTATGTTTGATTCTGTTTTAATAACTTATAATTTTTAATGTCCTTCTAATATGACATTTTTAAATTATTTGATACGGAGTGAAATTATTAATTATTTTATTCATATTTGCATGCCATTAATTAAGAAAACCGTCATGCCCTGTGTAAGGTCCCGTAGTAGTTGGTACCTTACACTTGTAGCTTTAAGTAAGAAGTGGTAAGTCAGTACTTGGAGTTAGGCGAGTTGATGTAAACACACACAGATTCGGTAACACTAAAGGTTTATTAGAGTACCGATCACAACAAAGTAAAAGTGGGTTGGATGCTAATCCGCGGTGTTCGCGTTAGTATGTAATTCGTCAACTAACTTAAAATCATATTAAACATTGTTTTAAATACCAAAGAGAAAAGTAGGTTGCTGCGTTTGCAGCCTGACGGAATGTACGTAAACCGTACATGCTCCCGAGGGAAAAGGCGGGATGAGCATCCAGTACATCAAACGTTTTAAAGTAAAAATTCCAAAACGCAATAATAAAAAGTATAGACCGTATAAAAGTAGGTTAAGTAAGTAAAAATATAAAAGTAAGACATCCCAGAACGTCACAATAAAAAGTAAAGACAGTAAAGTAAACATTAGTAAGTAAGTAAAATTAAACATGTACACATAAAAACAATAAGCTTTACTGCTCCTCAAAGTGAAACAGTTGTTTCGGCCTCGCGTCGCTGTATAGTGGCTCCGGCGGTGTCGAATGGCGTATTTCTTGCATCTCGATTTCGACTTTGTTGTCGATTCCTGTAGGTTGTCTTGTAGGTGGCCTTTTAGTTTTCTTATGCCATAGTCTCCTAATCCAAATGTAGACAGCAAACGAAGCAGCTCCTCCCAACAGCAGAGAAGTCACAGAGTAGAGATATATGTCGTGACTCGATATATCTATCCCTTGTGGTAGTCTTTCCTGCTCTTTCTGCTGAATTATTTGCTTATCTATGTTTCTGATATTTATTGCAGATGTATCCAGTTCTGTCATATTCAGCTGTGCGTTTTTCCAACTTAGATCAAATAAATTGTTGATAGTCGTGTTAAGTGTAGGTACTTCAATATCCGCCTCCATGTGAAATTTGCTTCCTAAGTGGTTATAGGTGAATATTGTCGCATCTTTCTTTTGTAGTATGCATTTTGGTTTCAAGGCAATCACCCCAGTACCGTTGATGACTGCTGGCGTAACTTGATCGCTACATATGACGCGCATCAGCTGTCTGTCGCATAATGTAAACAACCACCAGTTAGGTTTATGTAATTGGATCCAAGTTTCTTTGCAAGTTACATCATTGATGACGCAGGATAATGAAGTTTGTTGACTGAATACCTTGGCCTCGCAAGGTGCGTCCTTGTCTTGTAAGCTAAATACCGGCTGACGTGAAATGCATGTGTACTCGTCTTCTCCGTATGGCGTGCATTGGCGCATGTCTTGCTCTTCCATAGTGATGTACGAATTTTTCACGAAGTTTATGGCGATATAATTGGAGAGAGGCTGCACGATTCTCAATTGTCCTTGTTTCTGGAATGGTATAGGTATTACCCGGTATATTTTGTAGTCCTCATCGCTCAAAAGTGGAATATGCAATTCGAAAAGTAGAAAGTTGTTTGTAATCCGAGCCTTGACATGGATTAGTTCGTAGATGTCACGGAAATCTTTTTGTATGTCCTTTATCGGTAAGGCTAGTCCCTGTGGAAGTTTTCCAGAGATGATGTTCAGCTGTTCTATTATTTGAGATGCAGGAAACAAGTGTGTATCCAAATGACCTCGATAAATGTTGGCGAGAGCATTCATTAGCATTTCTTGAATTCTATGCAAGTCGCTCAGAATTAAAGTTGATGATAAAGCGGCAGTGTTCACGTCATTTGCTGTGTATAAAATTTGTGCTCTGTTCTCAATTTTTGTGATTATGTTGCAAGTCTGATTTATGTAGGTTTGTATTGCGTGAAATTGTTTGTCCATAAATTCCGTATTGTTTTTAATTACATTGTTTTCAGCCTCTATGATCAAAGTTTGATTCTTCATCAACTGTAACAAGTAATTATCGTTGATTTGCAAGTTTTGGATATCCTTCTCGTACTTTTGCGCAAAGTCTTCATCCAAAACCCCGAAAAGTGTTCTGGCTAATTTTCCGATTCCATCAAAGTAGCCTCGTTTTTGTCGCGAATGCTGAGAAAGTAACATAGTGTTATAATTCTCAAGGTGATGCATTTCATGACGTAGGTGTCTGACAACTGCTTCGCATGGTGTAAACTCGTGCGCGATTCTTTGACAGAGTTTATCAATTTGGTTTATGTAGTCGTTCATGTTATTCGCAGCTTGCCAGTAGGACGTTAGGTTGTAATAGATCAGTAGAGTCCATTCATCACGTATAAGTTGCAGTTTTCCGGCTTCATCGAAATAAATAGGTTGATTGTTGGTTATAGAGGTCACCTTATAGTTGTTTGTTACTGGTGACGATTGTGCAGTTCCTAACATTCCTATTAAAGTTATAAGAGCGAAAGTCAGGAAACTGTACTTGTTGGTTCGCGTGCTCCTTTTTCTTCTTTGGTTTTCAGTTATTGTATCTTCTTCTCTTTTGTTATTTGTTGTTTCTTCGGTAGGTAGCAGTGTTTCTTGCTGTGGTAATGGAGTTAGTTTAACAGTGGGTCGTTTTATCACTCCAGTTTTTGTTTTAAGGGTGGCCATTCGTACTAGACCATCCTTACCGGGATGAGTTTCCATCACTCGTCCCATGGCCCATTTGCCAGGAGGTAAGTTTGTTTCCTTGATTAGGACCACGTCGTTTAGTTTGAGGTTTTGTACAGTTCTGTTCCACTTGCTTCTAGACTGTAAGGTGTTCAGGTAGTCATTGGACCAAGCTTTCCAGAATTGATCCAGCATGTGCTCCGTTAGTTGCCAACGTTTTCTCAGATCCATCTTTCTGTTGTCAGGCTCCGGTTGAGGTAGAGACAACGTAGCACTGCCAGTTAGAAAGTGGCCAGGAGTGAGAGTGCTGTAAAATTCCTCCGGATCTTCTGTTAGCTGACATAGAGGCCTCGAGTTTAGGCAGGCTTCTATTTTCGCTAGTAACGTAGTGAATTCTTCCCAGGTCAGTTTTTGATCCCCAAGAACCCGCTTCAAGTGGTGTTTTAATGATTTGACGGCTGCTTCGAATATCCCCCCCGCACTAGGCCAAGCAGGGGCGTTGAAGTGCCAATGAATTTCTAGTTTCCCAATCTCGTCAAAGAACTCAGGAGAGAGTAGCTTCTTGAAGTTACTGAAATCCTCTCTCAGTACTTTGGATGCTCCAACGAAGTTCGTGCCGTTGTCTGAGTACATGTGAGCAGGCGTTCCGCGCCTCGCGCACATTCTCTGAAGGGCCGCAATAAACGCTTCCGTGCTTAGTTCTGAGACTAATTCGATATGTACAGCTTTCGTAGCCATACAGACGAAGACCGCGATGTATGCTTTTGAGGTCTTCACTCCTCTTCCTTTGTTAAGTTTCACGTCTACGTGACCAGTAAAGTCAACACCAGTGTGAGTGAATGGACGGCTTGGTGTTACTCTTTGTTTTGGCAGATCGGCCATTAGTTGAGCATTGTCCGTAGAATTGTAACGATGACATTTCACACAGCGTCGTATTCTTCCCTTTACCGCCCGATTTCCAGAGACTATCCAGTATCGTTGCCGTATGTAAGTAAGGGTCAGACGGGCTCCTCCATGAAGCGTCATCGAATGTGCTTGGTCGATCAGTAGTTCAGTGAAGCGGCTGGAGTAGGGTACCACTGCGGGATTCTTCATATTTGCAGGAAGATCAGAGTGCTGTAGTCTTCCGCCTACGCGAATGATTCCCTTGCTATCCAGATAAGGTTTGAGTTTGTAAATGTTGCTTTTTGGTGACACAGTTTTATTTTGTTTCAACTGTTTGTGTTCTTGCGCAAACTCGCTTTGTTGAACATATTTTATTATATATTCTGCTGCGTATTGTAGGTCAGTTGTTGTTAGGTAAGTAGCGCTTGGTCGTAATTTTTGCTTTAGTGATGCAATATATCGCACAATTCGAGCAGTAATTCTTATTACTGAAGTCAGCGAACTGTGGTTCTTCAAAAACTTGTAAACAATATTTTCAGTGTTGTAGTTTTTCGAACTGACGTCATTGGGTTCGACCCTGTTTGCTTCGCTTGTAGTAAAGTGGCAATTCACATTATGAGGTGTTTCTGTTTCTGCAAAGTTTTTCAGAAACATAGGTCCGTTCCACCATAAGTTGAACTTGACTACTTTGCTCGGTAGCAAGCCTCTCGAAGCGCAGTCAGCTGGATTAAGTTCCGATCGTACATAACACCATTGTTGAGGTGGAATTACGTCTTTTATTTTCCCCACTCTGTTAGCTACGTATCTTTCCCATCTTGAGAGGTCTCCCTGAATCCAAGCTAGCACCACCTTGGAGTCACACCAACCATAAGCTGATATCTCATGCTCCGTTAGTGATTTCTTCACTTTTTCCATGAGTTGGGAGAGTAGTAGTGCTCCGCATAGCTCAAGTCTGGGCAATGAAGTTTTTTGAGTAATCGGCACTACCCTAGTTTTTGATACTAGTAATGTGATCCTTGGGTCGCCCTTTTCGTCGATTACTCGGCTGTATATGACGCAAGCGTATGCCTTTTCGCTTGCGTCACAAAATCCATGTAGTTGGATATTTTTCTGCGTACTGCCAATCCATCTGTTTATTTTAATGTTTTTAATTAGATGTAGTTCTTTGTTTAGATGCCGCCATTCGTCTTGTAACTCAGTAGGTAGTTCAGCATCCCAGTTTATTTTAGTTAGCCACACCCTTTGGAATAGTAGTTTAGCTGACACAGTTATAGGCGCCAGCCAACCCAAGGGGTCGTATAGTTTGGATATTTGTGATAGCAGGTTTCTTTTAGTTAGTGGTTCGTTGTTGTAGTCGTCTATGGACCAGTTGAATATGAAAACGTCATCTTTTGGATTCCAACTCAACCCCAACGTTTTCATTGATTCGTCGCCTCTAAAATCAAATGTACTTTTCGATATTTGATCTTCGTCTAAGTGTCGTAGAAGCTCAGGATCGTTGCTTGACCATTTTCGCAGATTCATTCCGCCTCCCTTCAGTAGTTTTATGATCGATGTTTGAATTTCCTTTGCTTGTTTTGTAGAGTTGTGGCCGCTGATTAGGTCATCGACGTAGAACTGATTTAGCAATATTTCAGCGGCCTTTGGGTATTTGTGGCCGTCATCGATAGCAAGCTGTTTGAGTGTTCGCATTGCTAGCCATGGAGCACTTTTTGTCCCATATGTTAATGTTTGCAGTTGATATTCTTGTAAACTGTCTTTTGGTTGCTTTCTCCATAGGATCTTCTGTAGATGTTGTTGATCCGGATGACACCATATGGAACGGTACATTTTTTCAATGTCCGCTGTGTAGACGTATTTATAGCCACGCCATTGTAATATCAATGCTTGGATGTCCTTTTGCAGATTAGGACCTTTTTCCATTACGTCATTTAGGCTACATCCACCCATGGTCTTCTGGGAAGCATTAAAAACAGCTCGTAGTTTTGTTGTTGTTGATTGTTCTCTCAGTACTCCATGATGCGGTAAGAAGATTGCATCTTTGGCGGGTGTCGTGTTTGAAAGCTTCATGTGACCTAAATCAATGTACTCGCGGATGAAATCTTTGTACATTGATGCAAGTTTAGGGTTTCTGTCGAATTTTCTTTCCAGTTGTAAGAATTGAGAGATTGCGATCGACTTTGAGTTTCCCAATTTTTCTTCATAACGAGGAATCAGTGGCATCTTTACAATGTATTTTCCGTCGCGATCTCTTTCAGTAGTCATTTTGTAGTAGTTTTCGCACCAGTCGTCTTTAGATGTGTCCTCAGTGTTCTGAATGATGTCTTCTGTCTCCCAGAATCTCTTTAAGTCGTTCAGGTCGACAAGAGCGACATGGCAGTTAAAAGTTTCTAGCTTGCCGCATAAAATCCATCCTAAACGGGTTTGCTGAGCTGTCGGCGTTTGGGCATCTCCCTTTAGGACCCCCTCTAATATAACTTGCGAATAGATATCCGCTCCCAGCAGCAAATCCAAGCTCCTTGATAAGTTGAAGTCAGGATCCGCTAGTTTCAGACCTTGTAGCTGAGGCCAGTTTTCTTTTTTAAATGTTTTGTTAGGTAAGTTGTTCGTGATCATTTTCATTATTAGAGTGCTGACTGAAAATGCAAAGTCAGTGCATCTTGATTTACACTCTAATTCTAGTCGTCCTTTACAATCTCCCGAAATCGTACCCACGCCGGAAATTGTAGCGTTCATCCTTTTTCTAGGTAGTTTCAGTCGTTGAGCCGCGTTCTCCGTGATGAGGTTTACTTGAGATCCTTGGTCCAGTAAAGCTCGTAACGTTATAAAGTCTCCTGTTGATGTCTTTACTTGAAGTTCTACTGTAGTAAGTAATATTTCCATAATGTAGTTGTTTGATAAATGGTTCGAACTATGTTGGTTTGTTGATGTTGAAGGTTGATGTTCCCGTTGTTGAGAACGTTGACCCATATTGTTCATATTGGAACTTGGCGACAGTTTTTGCGCTGAATAGTGTAACATCGTATGATGTGGTTTATTGCACTCTTTGCAGGTTTTGTTCGACGTGCATTCTGTGTCTCCATGCTTATACAAACAGTTTTTGCATATTTGTAATTTCCTTACTGTGTCATTCCGTTGCCGTGTGTCCATTTCGATGAACTTTGGACGCTGCATGATCACGTGAAAACCGCTGCACAGAAGGCATTTACCGTATGACGCATGGTATATTCTTGATGTTTCTTTTCTATGTGGTTCATATGATGGTTTATTGGAGTTAAATTTCGTTTTGTTGCTGAATATTTGTTTATGTTGGTTAGATGCATCTTTTTGGTAACCCTTTGCTGCTTCCAACGCCATGAATTTGGTCTCCAAGAACCCCAAAAATTCACTCAGCTCCGGGACTTGCTTTGGATGCTCTAATTCTCTAGTGTATTCAGTATATGATGTTGAGTCCAACTTCTGTGCCATCAAGTACACGATTATTGGATCCCAGCTTGATGTATTTAGACCGATGTTATGTAGGCCATTCATGCATTCGTTGATTACGTCATGCATTCTCTTCAAGACAGCAGCATTGACCTGCTGGATGGATGGTAACTCCATCAAAGTATTCATCAAGTTCGTAAATTGGAGTCTCTTGTTGTCGTATCGCTGAATAAGAATATCCCAACAAGTTTCATAGTTTTCAGCGCCGACCAAATGTTGAACTAATCGTTCCGGCTCTCCTTTAAGCTTAGATTTTAAGTGTTGCATTTTCTGCGCTTTCGAAGAATTTGCATTGTTGTGGATTGTCTCCAGAAACATATCCTTGAACGTAATCCACTGACTGTAGTTTCCAGTGAATTCCGGTAGTTGAATCCTCGGTGCATAGTTTTGGTGGTTTACGCTTGTCCATAGTTTCGAGTTGAGAGATCTTTTCATGACATCGTACTGACGTTCTTTGTTGGCGAACAAGTCGTTGTATATTTCGTTTGACCCTTTCAAAATAGCTTCTAGCTCCCAGTGACATTTCTCTACAGTGTCCCACTTGGTTTTCAGGACGCTCAGGTGATCCTCTAACTCCCATTTTTCAGTTATGGAGTCAATTTCTATTTTGGACATCGCCCGTTCTAGTGCTTTAATGTGACATTCTTGTCGATCAAGCAGTTCCTTGGTCTTGGTATCTACTCCCGTAGGATGAGGAATGACAACTTCAGCCTGTTTTCCTTCCCAGACCAACAACCGCTGCAGTATATCAATCCTGGTGGATTCATACATATGTTTCGTCTTTTCATAAATGTTTCCAGTAAAATATTGGATTTCTTTGTCCTCTCGTTCAAGTAATACATTGTGTCTATTGCCAAAGTCTTGCCAGAGGTTTTCCAATGACACTAACCTTTGAGTCAGGTACTCCTTTCCTTTCCGAGACGCGCTGTCCTTTTGGTAGTTAGTACAGAGACGTTTGATTGACTCGAAGACTTCGTTTTGTGCAGTGATTTCGCTCATCTTGATGTAGTCGTTTCGGTAATCAGAAGTAGTAGTAGTAGTAAGATGTAGTAGTAAAGTAGGTATTGAAGAACACGTAGTTCGGTGTCTTCTAGTTTGTAGGCCTCGTATTGCCCGCAGTTCACGTTGTAGTCCGGAAGCTGTAGTAGCAGTAGTCGTAGTAGTAGTTGGCTTGTTGCCGCAGTTGAGTCTTGTTTTTCCGCTTGATTCACGAAGAAGTTCCAAAGTATCCCCTCTTCGTTGATTGCTCAGAGCTCTTGTACTCTTTTTACGAATATGCGCGCTTTCTCAACTTGACTGGTGAGATCCGCTTGTGGAAGGCCAGCCAAGCCGATTCGCTGTCGTTCCAAGAGATACAATTACCCCAAACTGTGAAATACTCGAAGGACCATTAAATGTAAGGTCCCGTAGTAGTTGGTACCTTACACTTGTAGCTTTAAGTAAGAAGTGGTAAGTCAGTACTTGGAGTTAGGCGAGTTGATGTAAACACACACAGATTCGGTAACACTAAAGGTTTATTAGAGTACCGATCACAACAAAGTAAAAGTGGGTTGGATGCTAATCCGCGGTGTTCGCGTAAGTATGTAATTCGTCAACTAACTTAAAATCATATTAAACATTGTTTTAAATACCAAAGAGAAAAGTAGGTTGCTGCGTTTGCAGCCTGACGGAATGTACGTAAACCGTACACCCTGTTTTATCTTTACTTTTATAAATCTCTTGCATGCTATCAATTTGTGTTGTTTGTCTCTTTGAGCTAATAAATTACCATCTTATCTTACGTCAATTTGCTGTGATATAGCTATTTCATACATCATAGATATATGGAAAATTCATTAAGTTAGTAGTAATTTTCACTAAAACAATTAATTTCCCTGACTTTATCTATTTCAAACCTCAGATAAATAGCAAATAACAACGGGGTAGTTGCATAACAGTACTAATGGCTTTTACAGTTCCACAACATTAATTGCGTTAAGATAAGATAAGATAAGATTTCTTTATTTGTTTAAACATTGTATACATACAAGTGCATGCAAGATATTATATTATTACAGTCCAGTCATGTTTAGCCGTAAGAATCGGCGTACAAATATTTTCATGCATACCAAGAATTTAAGACATAAAAAAAATTACATATATTACAGTTACAAATTTTATAAATTAGAAATTATTTTTATTTTAAAATGTCAAAAATTACATATTAGAATACATTTTCATCCCACCATCTCGGAAAGAGTATTTTTAATCTTCAATATCTGAGTGTAAAAGCCGTTTTTATTCTCTAGAGGATAAAGTAAATTGAATGTAGAACATCGTGTGCACTAAGTTTGTGAATTAAAAACATCATTAAATCTATTTACTTCTATCTCTGAACAGGATTTCAAGGTCCGAAGGCGAGAATGTCCAATCAAACGCAGAAGGTTTTAAGACAGTTTAATTCTTGAGGAATCTCATTTTAACAAAAAATAATCCGGAACTATATATAGTTGGCTCGGTAACGAAACCATAGCTTGATCTAATTCTACCCTAACGCCATCTAGAGTGGCGTCAGGTAAACTTTGCACATATTCGATATTAGACATACCGCCCACCAAGGACATATTGCAGAATGTCCTTTTCTTAATCTACACCGCCCACCATGCAACATGTCTTACAATATGGGTTGCACAAACACATAAGTTTAATATTATAACAATAAGAGTAGACATGAAGTATGGTTATATAAAAAAAACTATTTTCATAATTCTTACAAACTAGATGCAAAACAATTATGAACAATACATATTCTTAAACTATACAAACACAAGGTTTAAGTTGCTACAGGAAGAATAGCCAATTTACTAATAGGTCTCTTTATCAGGGAATTTTTAGTTCTAACAGTAACGACTCGAGTGATTCCGTCAGGCCCAGGATGTTTCAACTCAATCTTTCCTAGCAACCACTTACCAGGAGGTAAATCATCCTCCTTTATCAGAACTATGCCACCTATGGCTGGTTCTGGATTTTGGTGAGCCCATTTATGGCGTTGTAAAAATTGATTTAAGTAATCTTGTGACCACCGCCGCCAATAGTCCTGTACCATTCTTTGGGTAAGTTGCCACCGTCGGAGACTAGATATATTAGCCCTTTCAAAGTTTGAATCGGGTACTAGAACGAGTGGTTCCCCAACCAAAAAATGGCCTGGAGTTAACACCGTTAACTCATTTTGATCCACACAGGAAAGTGGTCGCGAGTTGAGGCACGCCTCAATTTGTGCCAACACCGTCGTTAGTTCCTCGAAAGTTAATGTAGAATTCCCTATAACTCTTCTGAGGTGGTATTTCGTGGACTTTATTCCTGCCTCCCATAGACCGCCGAAGTTTGGAGCGTGAGGAGGAATAAAGTTCCACCTTGTGCCATTATTTGCCAAGCACTCAACCAATTCGGGAATGAATGTTGACCTTTCTTCATTAAATAACTCCTGCAGCTCTCGCGCAGCGCCAACAAAATTTGTGCCGTTGTCACTGTGTAGTTCTGCGCAATGTCCACGCCTCGCTACGAACCTCTTAAAAGCGGCCAGGAAGCCTTTGGACGTCATGTCACTAACGGCTTCGATGTGAATCGCCCGCGTAGACAGACAGATGAAGAGCGCGATGTACCCCTTGTACGATTTATTACCCCGTCCTTTAGACACTCTGACGTTTATCGGGCCAGCGTAATCCACGCCACTATACAGAAATACTTTATTTGGTGTAACACGAGGAGATGGTAGCTGTCCCATAAGTTGGCTTCTGGCCTTGTTTGTATGCCTAATGCAAGTAACGCAGTTTCTAAAGTAGGCCTTAACTAAGGGTTTAATCCCCACAATCCAATACCGAGATCTTAAGTAAGCGCTCATAGCTTGAGGCCCTCCATGCATCGTTTTTTGATGCGCCTCGCTTATGAGAAGCTTCGTGAGGAAGCAATTTTTAGGTATAAGTATTGGATGTTTGCGATCATAACTCAACTGGGACATCTCTAATCTACCTCCCACTCTAATTACATCTTTAGAGTCCAAAAATAAGTTCAACGATTTGTACTTTTTTCCCTTTTTACCTATAGATCCCGTATTCTTTAGTTCTTGTATTTCTTCTTGTAACTCTTCTTCTTGGCCTGATCTAATACATATTTCCATCGCCTCCTCGAGTTCTGTGGTAGACAACTGTTTATTTCTTTGCTTGTTAGCACAATGAATTCTTAAGTGCAAGAACTTCCTACAGTAGGCTACTACCCTGATCATCCTTGAAAGCGATGAAAATCTGTCCCAAAAGGAAACGTCAAAGATACTCGAATGGACCTTCACTTCCTCCAATTTAGTAATCAAGTGTTTAGGTTTTTTATATTCAATCACTGATTGCCTTAAGAACTCTGGTCCATTAAACCATATCGCAGTATTACTGAGTTCCCCAGGCGCCACGCCACGAGAGGCACAATCCGCTGGATTTTGTTTGGATGGAACGTATGACCAATATTGTGTATCTAATGTGTTTAATATTTCTGCAACGCGATTGGCCACAAACGTTTTCCAACGACTTGGATGACTGTTTAGCCATGCGATAACAACTTCGGAATCCGTCCAAGCGTGCACATCTAATACATTTATACTTAGAGTTTTAGCAACGTCTACCATCAACTTGGCTAATAGAACGGCTCCACATAGTTCCAACCTAGGTATTGACACCTGTTTGATGGGAGACACCTTGGTTTTTGAGGTAACTAACGCAACCTTTATGTTACCCTCTGCGTCTATAACTCTGACGTATACCACTGCAGCGTAGGCCATTTTTGAGGCATCCGAAAAACCGTGTAGCTCCGTTTTTACATTGTTGGATTTAGTGTTAAGCCAACGTGGGATTTTCACATTCATTAAAGAAGATAAGTCCTTGCGGTAAGTAATCCATTCCTTTAATAAACTTCTGGGCACTTCTTCGTCCCATCCTATACCTGCTAACCATAGCTTTTGTATCAAAATTTTCGCTAAAATGATACTAGGTGACAACCAACCTAATGGGTCGAAAAGCCTTGAAATGTCCGATATAATTTTCCTTTTACTTACAGGTTCCGTCGGGAGAGGTAGTTCTACAGAGTACTGGAAAACATCAGCGCGAGGATCCCAGGTAAGTCCGAGTATTTTTGTAATGTTATCTATTTTTATTTTTACTTCCTCAGCCTTATCCCTTTTGCTTTCTCTTATCTTAAGTAGTAATTCTTCGCTGTTACTTATCCATTTTTGCAATGGAAATCCCCCTTTAGCTAGAATGTTTTTTATTTCTGCATGAATTTTATATCCTTCCTCTACACTTTCTGCCCCTGTCATTAAATCATCCATGTAGAAATCATTCAGAATGATTTTTGCTGCTAATGCATGATCCTTCCCTTCATCGTAAGCAACCTGATGTAAAGCACGCACTGCTAGAAATGGCGCTGATGAAGTACCAAATGTAACCGTTACTAATTCAAATTCTTCAATTTCTTTTTCAGGACTTTTCCTCCACAGAACTCTCTGAAACATTGTATCCTCTCTATTGACAAGAACTTGCCTGTACATTTTAATTATGTCAGCACCTATGCAAATTGGATGAGTTCTCCAACGCATAACTGTATGTCGCAATTCTGCTTGCAATGTCGGGCCAACCATCAAGTTATCGTTCAACGATACCCCGTTTATTCCCTTGCAGGAAGCGTCAAATACCACGCGTACCTTAGTTGTCTCCTTATCTTCCCGGAGTATTGCGTGATGAGGTAAGTACAACCCTTTATTCTTTTCTTCTGGAGATACCTTTACCATATGATTAAGTTCTATATACTCCTGCATCACCGCAGCGTAATCCGTCTTTAATTTGGGATTCTTCGAAAGTTTAAATTCTAAACTCTTTAACCTTTTTTCAGATATAAACCGAGATTCACCATCCTTACAACTTTGGTTACCATCCCGGAACGGCAACCTTACAATATAACGTCCGTTTTCATCTCGTTTTGTGGTATTTGTGAAAATATTCTCACATTCCGCTTCTTCTTTACTGAGTATTTTTTCAGCTCCTGATGGCTCCGCTTCTAGCTCCCAGAATTTACGTAAGAAGTCATCATCCTGAACATTGGAATGCATGACTGTGATACAAGGATATGAATTGATGTCGGACGAATTTTCTGTACCGACAACACCCGAAAGAATCCATCCGAATTCTGTTTGTTGTGCTACGAGCGATCCACTGGTACTCTTTCTGATTCCATCTTGAATGATTTGGCTGAATATCTCAGCACCTAATAAAACGTCAATTTTATTAGGCCTGTGATAGTCAGGATCTGCCAAATCGTCCTCATTCAACCTTACCCATTCTACCCTGGTTGCTGTTGCAACTGGGAGAAGCGATGTGATGGACTTCAAAACGTATGCATTCACTTGAACGCCGTAATCTGGATTCACTCGAGAACGTATATCAACAACTACCGAAGAATTAGACATAGTTGTTTTATTCCCACCTACACCTGTAATACGGTGTTTCGTTAAAGTTTTCTTTAACCCTAAATATTGAGCCATTGACTCAGTGATGAAGGATCCTTGCGACCCTTGATCTACTAATGCGCGAACCACCCGATAAGTTCCATCCTTTGACTTGGCTTTTACTAAAGCCGTTGGTATTAAAACCGTATCCTTACAATTTCCTGTCGAAAGGCATGCAACTATTGGCTTAGTAGATCCCTCCGCTTGTACAGCGGCCTTTTGAGTTTCCTCCATTGAGGCACTATTCCTAGGAGCAGCTGACGCTGATTCCTTCTGAATAACGCCCGTGTCCTCACCAACAGACCCAGAACCACCACTAGGGTGGAGTAACGTATGGTGGCGTCTTTTGCACACATGGCATTTGACGGTGTTTCTACAAAATTTGGCAGAGTGGTTACCACCCAAACAAATAAAACATAGCCCATTTTTCTGTACGAAATCACGTCGAGTATCGTTAGTTTCTTTAGCAAAACCTTTACAAGCCGTAACCTTATGAGCGCCAGAACAAAAAGGGCAAGAAGACTCAGATTTTCCTTTCCCTACCACATGGAATGACTGCGAACTCTTCTGAATATGAGGTTTATTTTCTAAGTTTTCTAAACCTCGGAACCGGCCAGTTAAAAAATCGGAAAATTGAGTAAAAGTAGGCAAATCATCCGTTGTATCTGAAGCTACCTTTAATTCCCAGGCTTTCCTGGTGTCCTTATCCAACTTGGCACTAACAATGTGTATTATTAGGATGTCCCAAGAAGTAACATCAATACCTAAATTTTTAATAGATCCTAAACAATCAGATGTGGTGCTGAGTAATCTTTTTATTTCAGTGGCTGATTCTACTGTTAAACCCTTTTGATTTAACAAACGTTTTAAAATCCCATTTGCTAAGAATCGTTTGTTGTTGTACATTGACTCTAATTTTGCCCAACTAGCTGTATAATTATCAGATGTTACATTAACGTTTCTTAATAGGTTCTCTGCATCTCCAGTTAAGTACCCTTTTAGGTAATATAATTTTTGCGCATCGTCTAGTGTTTTATTATTGTGTATTAATCCTAAAAACAAATCCCTAAACGTCTGCCATTCACTATAATTTCCAGAGAACACTGGTATCTTAACCTCTGGTAACTTAAAATTTCTAAATCCTGTACTACAGCTAGCTCCAGGATTTACATTACATGTTTCACTAGACATTGTCATATTATTTAATATTTGTTTCAGCTCGCTCTTAAACTGAATATAAAATTCTTCTACCTCATCATATAAGCCATTTTTATGATAGTTTGAGTTAAATAAATCGGACTTTTTGATCTCACTAATTATTTTTACATGCGTTTTATAGAATAATTGCCATTGTTGTTCTATTGTTTCAATCCTAGTTTCTAGGTAACAAACAGTTAAACGTTCTTTAGGAGATTTTTTAAAGTTAGTTTTAGACTTAAGCATTTTAGCTTGAATGTCCTCCTGAATATCGTTAAGCGAATCCATTCTTAATTTTAAAATAACACAAGTGGGTAGTTACAAATAAAAAATACACAAATTTTTGCAACTATAACTTAACTAACTTATAACTTAACCCTATAAATAAACTTATTGTCCAGTAAACACGTTCAATTACACCGTAAAAATGTTCTGATTTTCTTACTTTGAAGCACTTCGAAATTTTTCTAAGTTCCAAATAACGATTAAAATTTTACAAGTGTTTTAAACTAACTTGTATTTCTGAGTAAAATCGGGCGTAGGTTCCCCGTCTGAACCACTTTTTGCTTAAAATTAGTAAGTCCAAAGTAATATTAAAAACGAAAGTTAATTGTCTAGTGAAATTAAGGTTCAAAATTCTATGCACTTTTCTTGAACTTTAAAGTTAAATTCTTCCTATTAATAAAGTCGAAAATGTACTCACGGTTTTTCACTATGCACTCACTGACACTTTATACTCGACGATTCACCGTACTTGTGGCGCCCTCTGGCGGCCGCTCCACAAACTCCTCTGCCTGGCTCCTCCACGCAACGTCGCTCCTCCGGCACCCAGCCGGATCCTCTGCTTCGATGACGACACCGCTGCCGCCTCGCTGTAGGGATGCTCTGGACAGCAATCCACTGTCCAGTACTAACGTTGCGGGTGATAATCAACCACCACCGCCGATGACTACCAAAAACACCTTCACGCCAATCCGACTTCGAAGGACCATGAACAGGATTTCAAGGTCCGAAGGCGAGAATGTCCAATCAAACGCAGAAGGTTTTAAGACAGTTTAATTCTTGAGGAATCTCATTTTAACAAAAAATAATCCGGAACTATATATAGTTGGCTCGGTAACGAAACCATAGCTTGATCTAATTCTACCCTAACGCCATCTAGAGTGGCGTCAGGTAAACTTTGCACATATTCGATATTAGACAATCTCCATGGTGCCGAATTTATCATTCAACGTTTTTCTAATTTGTAAAACTTAGACTCGGAACCTTCTTGATATACTTTTTTTTTAATTTGCTTTGCGCGCGCCATTTTACTTTTCACGTCACCAACATTACAGTACCTAACAAAAATATTACACTCGACTTTTGGTAACTGTAGCAACGTTACTTTAAATTTTTCTTAATTATACCTAAGTATCATTTGAAATAATTTAAAGATTATTCTGTAATACTTACCTATCATAATGTAGTACATAATAAATGTTAATACCTAAACTGAAATAAAAGTATCTTGTGATTGAAATGCTTTTTTTTGCATATTTAGTCATTTCCTCGCTGAGGTGGGATGAAAAGTTACGTGTTGCACTCGAGTGCAAAGATTTTTCACCTCGTGCTCTTTTGATTCCCTCGCTAACGCTCAGGATTCTAATTTTGAATCACTCGCTGCGCTCGTGATTCAATTTTAGAATCCTTCGCTTGCTCGGTCATCAAAATTGAACACGCGGATAAAAAGCAACTTTGCACTCTTGTATGACAAATAACTATTATTCATAGTGTCAGGAAATAGATAAAATTATTCAATCAAAAAACACTTTTTCGGCTAGAAACTCGGAGACACTATAATAAACTTTTTGTAAGAGAAATTTTTTCAATTGGCGCTTGAATGCCTTACTATTGAGTTCTTTCCAACGTTTAGGTAATCTGTTAAAAATAGTAGGTGCCATACAGACGATACTTTTGCGCATGAGAGCCGTTTTTGCTGGATATACTCTTACAATGGTCATATCCCGTCTGTTACGTGGTACAGTTTCCTGTAGACGCGGAAATAAACTGGGGTTTGTTTTAACAAACATTGCGGCTTCCAGGATATACATACTAGCAAGAGTAAAAGTAGTAGCAAGTTAAAATATTATACCTTTTAAAATATGGTTTACATGTATCGATCGTTTTTAGGCCAAACATAGATCTTATGCATCTCTTTTGGGCTTTAAATGCCGTGTTAGCGTCAATCGAATTTCCCCAAAATATGATGCCGTATCTAAGGTGAGTCGCAACTAAGCCGTGATAGGCCGCAATCAATGTATCTACATTCACAACTGCAGCTAGAGAGTGCAATGCAAATGCAGAACTACAAATCTTTTTGCCGAGGTTCTCAATTTGTAGTTTCCAGTCAAGTCTTTCGTCAACTATTAGTCCAAGGAATTTGGTAGTATTTACGGTTTCAACAATTTTATTATCTACATTTATTTCTAAATTTTCCATAGTCAATCGTTGTTTAAAATGTATGATTTTAGTTTTATCTAAATTAATCTTTAAATTATTATTATTTAACCATTCTATTATAGATGTCAAGGTATTATATATGTCAAGTTTATATTGGTTCATGTCATTGCTATTATTTGAAATTGTCACCGTGCTATCATCTGCAAATAGAGTCATAGGGTGTGGAATTGATTTTGGCAAGTCATTTATGTATAGTGTAAAAAGTGGAGGTCCCAATACACTACCTTGTGGCACACCAAAAGTAGTTTCACGTTCATCTGATAAGTATATCTCTTCCTTTTTTGTGGTTATATTAATTCTCGTGATTTCGGTCTTTTGCTTTCTATTCTCTAAGTATTATTAAATTAAATTAAGAACATTACCTTTTATTCCATATGCGTCAAGTTTTTTAATTAAAATGTCATGGTTTACGTAGTCAAATGCTTGAGTCATATCGTTATTGAGCAGACAATTTTTTCGAACATATAAAACAATACATTATCCTTCAAAATGCTTCAGTTTGTGATTAAGCTGGATGTCATGCTGTTCATAACTTTCTGGTTTGATTTAATTGTAATTTAGATTTCAATTCAGTTTCTCTACCGTCAAATGTAACTTAAACTATAACTTACATAATACTTCTTAGTTTAATTGCAACATAAAGATTACAATATTTTTCTCGCGTTTCAGCCGGTGTTCAAACGAATCGACACCGCTACAAACCGTTTGATCACAAAGAAACCGTTGTAATCAGCGTCCTTTACAATGCTTTGAATAAACCAGCAGATCTGTCGCAGGTCTCTGTAGTATTACAAAGACTAATAAATTGTAGGTATTATAAATGAAGTTTAACAAAAGGGAATGTTTTAATAATTATTGCGATAAAGTATTTATCAGGGGCTCGTGGCTAATTAATAACAGCCACACAGGTCGATCGACCAGGTTAAGCTAAGCTTGCGGCGGTCAGTCCATGGATGGGGCTGACCATCTTTAAATACACGTTAAGCTGTTACTCCCGACTGTTATTTGTAGATTTTTGACAGTCGTAACAAAAGCCCGAAAGTCTGACAACCAGTCTTACCCAGGGGTGCCGTATTTACCGTAATTACATTATTTTGTAAATAGCATAAAAAAAAAACATTAAAATTATGATATCGTTCAAATTACTCGGTATTCTATTTTCTTAACAGAATCATAAATATACCTATGTTATGTACTTAAATTGAAATTCAATCGTTTTTAATTATAATATGATACAATAAAGACCACGATTTTTCTTTTCTTTCTACAGGAAGCCTGAAAAATTAAAGGCGAAGATTAAAAATAGAACTAATAGTCCCGGTGGGCGCAGAACATTATCAAATCCGGCTTCATTTTAATTTCCTGTTAAAAATCGAACGTTTCAAATATCAAAGAAGTACTGGGATCACATAAAGGCCGATGAGTTATTTGATAAATTAAAATGAAACCTTACAAAAATATTTTCGAATCGTGATTTGAACTGAAGAATATTTCGACCAATTTGAATTCGTTAGCGCCTTTATGTCGTACTTGAAGGCGATTTTCGTAGTGCAATCACTGATGTGCGGTTAAATGTACCAGGGTCGCATAAACTATAAAGAGTAAGAGGAAAAAATGGAATGCCTATTAAAATGTTACGTGGAAACCGCATGGAGTCATAAAAAGCGCGGGCATCGGTACGGGTAGGGTATCTTCAATCAGTATTGTGGCGGGATAGCGAGACGCTATTGTGAGGCATACAAAGCGCCCGTTTAATGAAATACTTTAGTGGACAACTACCTGTGACGTCACAGTAATGGATGAAAAGTAGACGCTCTAAACCAGCCATACTCAACCGCAAGCAAAAATTATTTAGGTCTTAATTAAAACGTAATTCCAAGTTAACGATGTAGTTATTTTATTAATGAAAAAATAAGTTTCAACAAAGGTTTTAATATGTTTTAATACGATTTTTAATACATGTGATGTGAACACCTTTTCAATACTTTATCAAGATCTGCCTTGTCGCTACATGCTATCCTTGTAACATCATCCAAATGGGAATCTGTAAGTTTGTTTGTATAAACGTTCTTTGTGTATTTCATTTTTCTTAAAGACGATTCGCCCACATATTTATTTAATAAATACCCAAAGAATGTTAGTAGAATTTGGGCACTTCTTTGGACGCTTTTATATTTTTGGGGAACCATACTACAAAATTCTACATATTATCTGTTTTCGGAAAAAAATTAAGGGCGCGGGGCGGACGCGGCGCGACGTACTTAAACATATGAAACCTATTTGAGTGTCCATACTGGGCAAGCGGGCGCGGCGCGGGCGCGGCGTGCGGCGCGGGCGGTACGGCGCGGGGATAGCGCGGGCAACTCAAGCAATAGGACGTTCATACAAGTGGCCGCAGTGAGTGCGCGGGCGTCAAGCGGCAAACAACGCGGAGCGCGGGGATCTCAATCCATTCCGAGCTAACCGCGCGCGTTTGCAACATGGCGTCTTCTGATTTGAATATTGAAGAATTTATAAGCGCAATTCAAGCTGTGCGCAATTCAAGTCAAATGTGTCCATTGACATTCTTAAATATTCAAAAAACTCCTGAGGTTGCATTCGCAGTTTCTCATATAGGTAGTGTGTAAAATTCTCCTTCACTTTCTCTAGTCAAATTAATATAATTAATTCCATTTTTTACTTGTAGCACTTGCCAATTTAAATAAGAATTTTCTAGTAAAAATAAGTCCTCTTCATCCATATTGTATTTGACAAACACTGGATACGACACCACTCAGACGAGCCGCATGCTTACTGCGGACAAGTAACGACGCGCGCGTTCCCGCACCCGGGCCGCTCCCGCACCCGCGTGTTCAGTGTGGCCACGCACTTAGAATGACGATCGGAAATTGTCACTTACGTACACATAATGTGTAACATACGATCGCACTGGACCAACACTTTCTTATGTATAAATGTTATTGTTTACAATACGCTTAATCATATTATGTAAAGGATAAAGTGTTAGGAGATTGCGCTGATCTATAAAAAAGTAAAAACTACAAAAATTATAAATTTTTGAAGAAATTCCCCAAAATATCCTATTTCAAAATAGCTATTAATAAAAACAAAAATAATTATGAAAGGTAGGATATATAAATATTATGCAAAATGCACAGTGTCGGTAGTCTAGTATTGAAAAAAAAAAATTGCAATAGGGCTCTGTGGTATTATTTTATTTTTCGTGATTTATAGGGGAAATTATAATACCTTGGTTATTGACAACCATCCTTTGTAACTTCAGATGGGCCAATAGCAAAGACTCGGCGGGCCGCATGTTGAGTATAGCTGCTCTAAACTGTAAACATAGGTAATATTTTTGTAGGTAGAAATGATTATATTATGAATAACTTTTTAATAGAGACATATGCTATAAGGAGCAGTGGCCCAGTGTTAACAGATTTATGATACATATCTACTTATTACATAACATAACATCACCCCTGTAATTTCCGAAAGGTACCTTTAGTACGCCAAAATTTCGTCAGTTAAGTCCCATGTAATAAGAGCTTAGTCTGGGTAGTCTGGCTTTATAGAATACTAGCTTCTGCCCGCGACTTCGTCCGCGTTGAATTTCTTGCTCCCCCGACCCTTCCCGTCGCGTCGAATCGCCTACCCGTGCGATTTTCCCCGTTTTTGCAACATTTTTCATTACTGCTCCGCTCCTCTTGGATGTAGCGTGATGTTATATACCTTATAGCCTTTCTCGATAAATAGGCTACCCAACACAAAACTAATTTTTCAATTCGGACCCTCCGGAGTAGTTCCTGAGATTAGAGCGTTCAATCAAACAAACGAACAAACAAACAAACTCTTCAGCTTTATAATATTAGTATAGATAGTGGTAAGGAATAACTTGGAAACGAATATTCAGTTTTCATATAAAAGCTTCATTTGACTTGGCACGGCTCTTTATGCAAAAACTTTTCAAAATCTATCCGATAGGCTTTGGTACTGAGTCGGCTTCATTATTTCTTTAAATTGTCTTTGTTAAATGAGTATTCGTTGTGTTATCTACTTACTGCAAGTTTGTAAATTCGAGCTGTTTGGCTAAAGTCTCCTATGGGAATTTAAATCGGGAAATAGTTTTTTTCACTTCTAATGATGCAAATTTTTGCACACAAAGGGTTCTTACGGAACCATATTACCCCTTTTTTTTTTTTTTTTTTTTTTTTTTGATGGGAAATCATCAATTGACTTCTCCGGCTCTGGGCGGAGCGGGAGGGCATGTCAGACTTTTACTGACTAAAACCCACCCGTGTTCCTTCAATTGCCCATGTGCCAGGGTCACGGTATCTCTTTCGAACAATCACGCGACCCCGGCAGGCATCGGTCCTAGCAGACCCCTTCAGTTTTGCTGACATCTCTTTGAGGCGCGCGTGGAACACTACGCGCCGTCGACCCGAGCTTGGTCCTTACCGGGCGGCGAGCTACCCATTGCTCGCCACCCGCAAGCTCGCGCCTACGGTGGCCGGGAGTCCGCAATCGACTCCCAACGCCCGGGGCGTCTCCTCCTGCGGCGGCTAGGGACGTGAGGGCGCAGAGACTGCCACTCCCTCACGCGCCCCGCCTCCTCCTTCGCGAGCATTACTGCTTCGCAGAAGGAGGTGACGGCTTCCCATTCCCTCTCGCTCCGTACCATGGCTCGCACCAGGGCTGGACGCGAGAGGTCGCCGCCGCCGATCGCCTCCACGAGGACACGGCGATGCTCCGCCCAGGCAGGGCACACCTCCACCGTATGTTCCACCGTGTCCTCCAGACGATCCTCGCAATGGAAACACCCGGACGTATCCTCCCGCTTTATCCTGAACAGGAACCCACCGAAGCACCCATGCCCGGTGAGAACCTGCGTCAGGCGGAAGGTGAGGACGCCGTGGCGCCTCTCTATCCACTCCTCAAAGAGGGGACTTACCGCCGCAATTGTGTCGTGCCCAGCACTGGGTTGCGACAATCATACCCGCCATGTCGCCATGAGATCACACCGGAGCTCTGTCTGCCGTGCCGCGATTTGTCGCGGCAGCGGAGTTTCGCCCCGGCGTTTCGCCTCCTCGCGCCACTCCCACATGTGGGCGAGGACCTTTGCCTCCAGATCCCATGGCGGCACTCCGGCAAGGAGGCTCGCCGCCTCGCAGGAGACCGTGCGGTATCCCCGGATTAACCGGATGGCCATGACCCTCTGGGCCGCACTCAACCGGCGCGCTGGGCGCAGCCTCAATGAGGGCGCCCACACTGGTGCCCCGTAGAGGGCCATGGACCGCACGACCCCCGTGTAGAGCCTCCGGCAGGAGGCGTTTGGACCCCCCAGATTGGGCAGGAGCCGCTTTAAGGCAGCCCCAGCCCGCTCCAGTCTGGGAGCCAAACGTCGGAAGTGCTCGACGAAGTTCCACCGGCTGTCGAGGACAAGTCCCAGGTACTTCATCGTCGACTCGACGCCGATGTGAACCCCTCCCACCATGAGTTGGGAACCCGCAGGTGGCGCGTTCCGAGGACCATGAAAACCCATGGCCTCGGACTTGTGCAATGCCACCTCGAGTCCCAATTGCCGGATCCTATCGACGATTGTCGCAACCCCGCGTGTCACCATATTACCCCTTCGCTGTCTGTCCGTCTCTCTGTGACCGCTATATCTCATGAACTGTAATAGGCAGATAGTATAAATTATCACAATATGTATTTCTAAAAAAATAATGGATAAAAGTTACAGGAGTCAAGAAATGTTTTTTTTTGTTTTGGGCGGTTTTTTGCTCAGTGGTACGGAACCACTCGAGTGCGAGTCCGAATTGCATTTTGCCGGTTTTAAAATAATGAGGCGTCTTTTTAACTTTCTGGCTTTAACTAAACAAGGGTACCTGTACCTGGACCAAATGGGTTAGGTTAAACTTGTGACCATCCACGCGCGGGTAGAGCGACCGAAGCCACGGCAACCGCTGGCGAATGCTACTTCCAAAGTGATTTCCAGGCTATTTCGTATTTTTAGAATCTCATAGGAAAAAAGTTCCAAAAAGTGGAATCATAACGCCGGGTTAAAGGCAAAACTATCTGCGATTTTTTGAGTTTTCCACCTTAATATACCATTAGGTAAAGAATCAAATGGCGAATCGAATGGTATATTAAAGTGAAAAACTCAAAAAATCGCAGATAGTCGGTTTTGCCTTTAACCCGGCGATAATATTGTAAAAGAGTTCATCTCAATAGTTCGAAATGGTAATTGTTACATGTCCAATTAAATAGCAAAACATGCCATTACATCTACATAGGCAGTTTTCCCTAGCTAAGATTTATCTCACCTAATTCACGAGTGTCCACCACCATTTAAGAACCATCGATTTATGAAGTCCTAGTACCTATATATCATATCTAGATGCATAATACTATGTTGAGCTTTCGTACAAAGAGATCTGAGGCGTCTGTCCACAATGGACGATGTTGACCACACTTCAGTGTCCATTGATAGATTACTAGCCACTGTAATGGATCGCTTGTGTATGCATAGAGCGGTGAATGGTAAAGTCAGTTTGCGTAAGATAGTGTGTAGATATGTATGGAGTTGTCTACAATAGTCAGTGATAATGTTACTAATAAGTAGTTTTATGTTCACTTCATTCACTAGCTGTCAAAGATCAAAATCAAAAGGAATTTATTCAAATTAGGCTGAGAATCAGCACTTTACGAACGTCAAAAATACACAAGACAATTCCCCAAAACACTCGCCCTTCACTATTTCCTGCGCTTTAACTGGGATGAAGTGGTGCAAAAAACTCCCCAGCAGCACAGCTGTCTGTTCAGTTAGATAAACTTGATACTATATAATTTTAGGTATGGAAAGTATTTAACAGTACGAGATACAGAACATTAAGTTAAATTATTTGTCATATATCAGCTAGCCAATATCTCAACAAATGCAAGGCTATACTCATGCAAAAAAACAAATCCTAAAAATTTAAAATGTGAACCAAAATAAAAGCCTCCAAGTATAAAGGGCCTGGCAGCTTATGCAATGCTGGGTTATAGTCAACATAGCTGTAATTTTATGTCACAAATGTTGTCATCATATAGACTAGTGATACGGAGGAATGAAGAAAATGTCGTGAGGAAAGATCTGAGTATGGATCTGGATGGTGTATAGCTATAATAGTACGAGGAGACTAAAGAAACGATGGATGGGCTGTGTGAATAATGATATGGTTAGAAAGGGGGTGACTCCCAAGATGACGACTAATAGAGAAGTATGGAAGATAAAGAGATGTTGCGCCGACCACAAATAATGTGGAGAAGGACAAGAGAATAATGATAATAAAAATCACTTCACTATAACTAGAAAATGGTCGCAAAATGATATTATTTCGCATTTAAAAATAAAACGACCAATTCTTTGAAGAAGAATAAAAGGGACATCTAACACCAGCCAATAACAGAATCAAGTTTAAATTTAGAACAGAATGTGTGACGCGTTTTGTCACAGAATATATATGTTTTGTGACGTAGAGACATGTTTAGGAGATGAGAAAGGAGATTGGAATCTGCGATCCGTCAAAGTTACCATTTGAATGGTAATTTGTATAAATACAATTTTCAGGGAGCGAGATGTGCGTAGGTATTGAGAGAATTTCGCGTAGTTACACGTTAATTTATCTAATACATAGTTGAGTGAGACCCCAAAATTTGAATCAAAAAGTTAATATTTGGTTCGCTTCCACAGTCTATTAACGGAAAGCGCTGGTGTGACACCAGCGCTTTCCGTTAATAGATCGAAAAATTCTATTTTTTTTCTTTTTTTTTTTTGTAAATTGCAGATCAGTTAGCAGTAAGTTGTATGTTTTTTTTTGTACTTTCTTAGTAAGAACAAAATTCTTAGTAATTAATTACGATCTAGCCAAAAAGGCTAATAAGCAAGCAAGTTGTATGTTGAAGAAAATCATTATAATCGCGACCGTAACAAGTATATTATGTGCAAATCGGTTTTAATTTACATTTATTATAATCAAAACCACATAAAACATCAACAAACCAACAGCGAAAACAGCTCAATAATTTGGGCTATATTTTGCAGTGAGACGTTAATTTGTTTGATCCGTCTTTTTCTGTCTATTCATTTATACAGTAATCTGCTATTAAAACCACCTGCAAGTTTCAATTTTCTCAATAACAACACGAAAACAAGTGCATCCCTCTAGATAATATTAAACGAACCGTATACGTTCTACAAACGACTTCTGAGACCCATCCCTATCCGTTTGAGTGATGTACTATGTCATCTCGTAATCCGGGACTGATCCCAACGTAGTGCGTAATCACATTACTTCTCTTTTCTGTTATCCTGGTACCCGTATTGGATTACGCTGACCGATTTCTGTTAAAATAATGATTTTGGACAAAAGGAAATCGAAAAAGAATTTTCGCCATTTGACTGAAGGCAAAATTGATTTTTAATTAGTTGCCATAGTTTTAATAAAAAATAATAGCAATTATTAATCGTTTTCTTGCAATCACTATCTGCATAGCCTTTTTCCCAACTATGTTGTTCCAGTATAACAGAATGTAGCTGAGTACCAGTATTTTACATGGAGTGACTGCTTATCTGACCTCCACAACCCAATTACTTTCCACCCGTAGGTAAGACTGGTTGTCAGACTTTCGGGCTTCTGACGACACGTAACGACTGTCTAAAATCTATGAAAGACAGCCGGGACCAACGGCTTTCCGAGACACGGAAGGGTCTTTGTATGTAAAAGTGGTCACCCATCCACGGACCAACCGCAGCAAGCGTAGCTTAACCTGAACGATCGACCCGTGCGGTGGTTGTAACTTAGCTACAAGCCCCTCTCCATAATAGTTTTCTTGCAAGTGAGCACGATTTTTGTTTAAGTTTGGAGTGGGGCCTATGATGTTAGCAAAAACAGTATCAAACGTGTGCCCGTTGAGATAGAAACAAACCCACGCGATTGATGCCATTTAATACAATATAATCAATTATCAGGAAAGGATTTTTTATTAGACAAGGGAAAACATTGAGTGAAATAAAACCGGACCTGTCTTTGTAGGCGTTGATACTACACCATTCATAAAACATCCATATTTACTATCTATAAATGAAATGGATACCGCTAGAAATAGATTCTTCGTATGACAGGTTAATAATTCCTGTCTTTGCAATGGTGTGCGGCGTCAATCTGTCTGGCAAGTGGGACCGGCCCGCTGTACGACGGGTTTTCATATATTTTTTTTTCAATGAACATTTTGCCAGAGGTTGATGTGACTCTGTTTTTAGGTTTCTTTGAGTATTTTCAGCTTTTGGGATGTTAAGAGGCAAGTTATTAATTGTAACTGCATACTAATAATTATTTTACGTTTCTTAAAACATTTCCCAGAGCGACAAAGGTTGGAGCCGTTCAAAAGGCGATTTATAAAAAAAAAAACTGGCACAATCGTGGACAATGGGGTAAGCACAAGAGAGACATTCTACCTCAGTGTTTAACATTGATAGTAGTTTAAGTTGTGGCCAGCGGGAATAATCCCCGAACGGTACCAGGACTTCATAAGATAAGCAGCACAGCCAAGCACAGCGTAATAAACTTTTAATAACTCGATACGAGGATGCATAGCAAGTTCTCTTGTTCAGCGTATTTCTTATAAGGAAAACTTGAAGTTTACTCCGTGAAGCTAATATGCGAATGAAAGTCAAACAAAAGGGGTAGAACTTCACCGCACATATTACTTGATGGGTGAAAGATAAAACAGTGTTCAAAGTTGGTTTCTATTACATAACAAGTTCTGAGTAGTCACTTAACAAAAGGTACTAGGGTTGCATGAACTCAAGATAGCATTGATAATAAGTATAACCTTTGTCCACAATATACGAATTCACAACATTCGCTATCTCTCTTTTTAATATAAGTTTAGTATAAATAGGTTGGTCTATTAATGATTAAATTTTACGCAACTTATTATATACTAGCTACTGCCCGCGACTTCGTCCGCGTGAAATGTCTTGTTCCCCCGACCCACCTAATCGCATCCCATTGTCTTCCCGCGCTATCTCTTAGCTTAGCGTTCTTTCTTACTTTTTATTTTCCTAACGGCCCTGGCGTGATGTTTATTAGCTTATAGCCTTCTTCAAGAATTTAATCAAATTCAAAAATATTTGACCAAGTATTCTTAAGAGCGTTAACGTCGATTTTGGTTGTTTGACCCAAAAAGCGTACTTTTCAAACTATTTAATCACCTCATAAAACGTATCTAACGAAAGTGTGAATAACTAAATATTGTTGGAAATATTTCGGTCTAAAAAGTTGACTGAAAATCTTTTTACATTAATAAAGTATTCGTGAATTCTAACCAGATAAACAAACAGTGTTTTCTAAAATCCTTTTACAGTAGTCATTTCGAAGCTTAAAATATCCAAAACCACTAATAAAATTGACAAACTAATAAACATATTTAATTGTTCACATCCTTGAGCAAAAAACTGAGAGAGACTTTTTTGATTTTCAGCGCCTAACATAATAAATAAAACAATAAACAAAGTGAAATTAACAAGAAAAAGCAGTTGCTAAATTCATTATTTCTTCCAATAAATCTTATTTAATTTTACAAAATAAAGATGTATTGTAATAGAAGAACATCTTCTTTAAAACTTGCAATAAAAAATTTCAACTAAATTAGTTTCATTATTTTTCTACAATTATTTTAAAACTACTATAAAACCGTGCGCGGTAATAATTTTAAATCAGTCCGCCGCGAGGCTGTTCAAAGAGTGGACGTATCGCTCAGTGCTCTACGCGTGACCTCTCCCGACCCTTGGCATCGAGTGAGTTTATAGTGCGATATAACGATCTTGGGTTGGTAAGTAAAATCATTATTTTTTATTTAGATAATTGAAAACAATGTTTTTCGAAACAACAAAAATTGTTTCAGGTGCCATGGGGAATAAGAGTAAAAAAACGAAACTAGTTTTATCGAGGAAAAGGAAGAGACTCAATCAAGAGGTTTTAGCTAAAGCTAGGGCTAAAAGGTTGGGTAAAATAATATTTTGTATAGAACTTGATTTGTTATCTTTGTTGATCGAAGTTTGCTATATAAGGTCCTCGTTTATTAATTTATTTCCTTCTAGGGGGTGATTGTACTACTCAAGTACATTTTTTTTTCTAAACGATCAATTTCGAAATTGCAAAAAACAATACTTCCTCAAACTAAACCGTCGATCATCTGATTTTTTTTAACTTGCATTGTAATAATAATAATTTAGTTGATTTGATTTAATTTAAACTTTATTTCTTCTTTTTAGAGAATTTAACTAAAAGCTTGTTTTTAAAAATGTTTTTAGGGTTCCGTAGTGAAAGAGGAACCATTTATAGTTTCGCTAAGTCTGTATGTCTGTCCGACCGCGGCTTAGCTCAGAGACCCTTAGTACTAGAAAGCTGGAATTCAACATGAGTAAACATATTAATCACGCAGACAAAGGGGTAAAATAAAATCCTGTTTTTTTATCTTCAGGCATTGTAAAGAAAATAATGTTGTTGTGAGTACGGAAGATGTTAAAATCCAAAATGAGGTAAAGGTAAAGCACAACTAACGTACTTTTTATTTACAATTTCATATTTACGTATGGGATTACATCTATCTTTTTTTTTTCAGGACTTAGCCTCGTCTTCCAAAACCAGCTTGTCGATGTGTGGAACACACGTGGCGGTTATCTTTCAAAGTCGGTAAAGGAAAACATTTATTTAAATCTACATACAAGTGCTATATATAATAAATATAATATTATAAATAAAGAATTCTTCGATATTGAAATATTTTATTTTAAAACTAGAATACTTAATAATTTGCTAGAGGACCATCGTGACTTCCTACGACTTCAAAATGATGAACCCCCTTCATTATGATTTTTTCATGTGCTTTTTTATCAAATGAGCAATTTTTAATCAAAATTCATTTAGTAGTTTTTGTGAAAGAGTAACAAATATACATCTACTCATCCATAAATAAACTCTCAAACTTGCGCGTTTATAACTATTATTTGAAAATATGATCTGTATGGTATTCTGATGTGTAATCGATATGAATTGAAGTTTCATCAAAATTCGTTCAGTAGTTCTTACGGTAAATTGTTAAAATCATTCATCCATACATCCTCACAAACCTTTGTGTTTATAATATTAATCGTAGTAGGATTTTACATTTGTACAATATTTCTAACTTTTCTCCCCTAAATAGTACCTACTTACTATACTACGTATCCAAAATTGCCTTTTTATTTCACAAGCATGTAATAAAAATAAGAATAGTAAATAAAAATCAACTGACTATTAAATAAGTAAGTATCATTAAACATTAAGGATCAACTTGGGTTAGTTTGACTATAATGACGGGCAGCACACCAACTCTACGCACACAGTTATGCGCGTATCTGTGTGAGTGGAAGGAGCACTGCAATTACCTAAACTTGGTGCCGTGGATTTCACGTTAACGCTCTTAAATAAGTGTTCTTAAATTTTCTAATTTTCCGCGCAATATTTTAAATTTTTTCGTTCATAAGAACCTTCTCCTGACAATAACAAACAAAACAAAAAAAAGGGAAATCGGTCCAGCCGTTCACGCGTGATGGCGTGACCAAGGGAAATAGGGATTCATTTTTATATAAATACTAGCTTTTGCCCGCGGCTTCGCCCGCGCGGATGTCGGAAATTATCGCAAGAGGACGTACTACCGCGGTTAATGCATTAATCCAGGTTATATAGGTAATAAGAGAGCAGTTGAGTGAGAGCAGTGGTGGCTCAGTGATATCAGCCCCGACTTACGAATTGTAGGTCGTGGGTTCGAACCCAGGCAGGCCATTTACATTGTGTAAATATTTTCATCAATATTGCTCTCAAAACGGTGAAGGATAACATCGTGAGGAAACCGGCTTGTCCTAGAACCAAAAATTCGAAGACATGTGACATCTACCAACCCGCACGCCCAGTTGGTAGATTACGGCCCACTCCCTCTCACCGAGAGGAAGCCTGTGTCTCAGTAGTGGGAATAATATAGGCTGATTATATATAGGTAATAAATACTATCTGTGTGCCATTTTCGACCCAGTAAGCCATACTTCGCGGTCTCTTACTTGAAATAGTACTATTAGGTTTATTTTGAGTATAACGAACACACATGATATTCGCATTTGCTATGAAGCCAAAGTAATACGAATTACAATCCTACTGATCCTGCACTACCCGACCGCTACCAACCGGGACGGCCGGCCGGACGCGGAACGGCCCGCTAGCCGCTCTGCGGCGATTTTATTATAATCTCTGATATCTTCTAAAATATTCATTTTAATGATATACTGTACAGGGCAATTTTGATCTACATGAAATGCACAATGTATCTAATGTATTTAATTGTATAAGGATTAATGCTGTATTGCTTAAAATCGCTTCGTAAATAAGCCATTATTTCTCGTAAAAAGTAAAGGATAAAAAATGGTTATTGTGGGTTATCCCTAAGAGATATACATATACCATCGCGGACTTTTTGTAGACTTTTTTAAGGTGTACAATACTGTAGTACATTATTTTGATCTATTTCATGGGATTCAGCCAGCGTTCGCAATGTAAGCGCAAAAAATGAGTTTATTGATGACATCACATTAGAAACCTCTAAAATTATCAGCGTTTCTTTACTATATTATGAATGTTATATATGTCGGAGATGGCTGTCAAATACAAATTGTGGGTAGTCCGCATAATTAGTTATGATTTTTTCTTATTATCATTAATTTAGGTGATGTTTCTATGAGATATTGTCCTATAAATCAAAACATAATTTATTGAGTACTCGGTGTACTCACTAATTCATTTTTGGAAACTTATTTTGATAACTGTAACCGGTAGGTTTGTTCAAAACAATGAATGACATGTTACTTTAAATGTTAAAATGATTTACGTAGTGAATTCACTATTTGTTTATTTACGACAATTATTCTAATATTATTTGAGTATTTTATAATGTGAGTCTTATTTAGTTAAGCATACTTTAGTGTTTTGTATCAAGTAAACACGTGGCGTACTTCCGCGCGCCATTGGACTGTGTTGTCATAGATATTATGGCGGGACATTGTCCTATAAAAGAGCTTGCATTCAGTGAGCAAGTCAGTCCCCACGTCAGGCGATTATCGCGATCTGACCAGGCTCCTCTCTGCCAGGAACGTGTCCTTCCACACGTATTCCTTGCCCGAGGAGCGACTGACCAGGGTGGTGATTCGCAGGATCCCCTGCGAAATCGCCACCAGCGATATTAAGGCGGACCTCGAACGACAGAACGTGCCTGTCACAGAGGTCCATCGAATGCACCGGTCCAGGCAAGGTACCGCCTTTGATATGGTCTTGGTGGTGTGCCCTCCCACAGAGGGTCACCACCCCATATTCAATGTAAGGTCTGTCTGTAACCTGTCAGGCCTTAAAATCGAGAAGCCCCGTAAGTCAGGCATCATTGGCCAGTGCCACAGATGCCAACTGTACGGGCACTCAGCGTACAACTGCTACGCTACTCCCAGGTGCGTCAAGTGCCTGGGAGACCACGGTACAGCAGATTGTACCCGGCCTAAAGACCGCACTCTTTGCACCGAGCCACCTAGTTGTGTGCTCTGCAAAGAGCCCGGTCATCCGGCAAACTACCGGGGCTGCCCGAAAGCCCCCAAGTCATCTTCCCCTAAATTGGCGAAGCGTTTCGACGCTCGTCAGACTAGGGAATCCCCCTCGGCCAAACTCCCCGTGAGACTGGCCCCTCAGCGTCCCTCCCAATGGCCTCTAATGAGTTCCCAGAAGGAGTTCCCCCCACTGGCCTCCAGGCCTAAGCCCGCTCCCATCCCTCCATTAGTGGACCCGCGTACCCGTGCCCCCGCGCCCCTTACGCCCCCCGGTTTTCCCGCGACCGCTCCCCCCGCCCGCGCCGCGGCCCCCCCCACTGCCCCTATGGCAGGACCAGTACCCGTACAGAGGAAAGGTCAGGCTCCCCTGGATGCGTTTAACGTTATCACTGGGACCTTCAATACCTATAGCACGTTCCTCTCCCCGCGTGCCCAACAGATGGCCCAGGAACTAATTGCCGCCGGCGGCAACTTGTTCCGAATCCAGTCAATTTATGCTGCGTATCCCGAGATCACGCAAGCAATCCATGTCATGAACTCCCAACGCCCCCATTATGGATAGTCGCGGAATATTAACTAGACAAAAACCCCGTTCCCTAAAGCTAGGTTTCTTTAATGCCAACGGCATTCACGGCCAACGTGATGAGATCGCCACGTTCCTCCGCGACCATCACGTAGACATTTTACTCATTCAAGAGTCGTTCCTAAAACCTCATCATCGTGACCCGAAAATTGCAAACTATCGTTTAGTTCGCAACGACAGGTCACGTTGTCACAGAGGCGGCACCCTCATATACTATAGGAAGTCCCTGTACTGCATACCTATGGATACTCCCCAACTCTCCCGATTAGAAGCTTCGGCCAGTCGGTTAGCACTGACAGGCCACCAGCCAATCACTATCGTGTCGGCTTACTTCCCTCCCCCAGACGGTTCCGAGGACCCTCAACTCCTCACTAATGACCTCTCCGAAATTTTCGGCATGAGTGACTCCGTTATCATAGCGGGCGATCTCAACGCCAAACATCCCGCCTGGAATAGCACCAGGACCTCGACTAGAGGTAGGCAACTTTTCAACCTCTGTTCTACCATGAACTTTGACGTCATCGCCCCGATGACTCCCACTCACTTTCCCTTCGACCCCGATCAGTTACCCGACGTTCTTGACATAGCACTCCTTAAGAATATCAACTTAAGGTTGGATTCTATAGAGGCTATTCACGAACTCGACTCTGATCATCGACCAGTAGTCATGAACCTGGCCCCCCGATTAGGTACTCGCGACCCCTCTCAACCCCCCGCCACTAAAGTGATCACTGACTGGAAGAAAGTAAGCGAACGCTTACAATCTAACACGTCACATCACTTAGACTCTATCCCAGATCAGTTCGACTCTATCGCCGACACAACGGCCGCGATCGACTCTCTCACGGAGCACGTACAATCGATCGTGAACGAAAGTTCACGGGAGGTTCCAGATACGGGTGACCGTAAATGGAAGCTCCCCGACGATGTACGTGATCTGCTGACAGAGAAGAACGCGGCCGTTCGTGCCTACAGCAACTTTCCCTGTGACGCTAACAAAGCTCACATGCGTTACTTACAGCGTGCTGTAAGGACACGTGTGACTGAGCTACGTGACGCTAACTGGGACAAGATGGTGGGCGAACTAGAGCCAACTCATCTCGCTTTCTGGGAACTTCAGAGGAAACTGAAATCCTCTGAGTTTTCCACTATGCCCCCCCTGACCCGCCCCGATGCGACCATTGCATTCGAGGATATCGACAGGGCTGAATGCCTAGCCGATAGCCTCGAAGCCCAATGCACACCCAGTTCGCAGCCAGTAGACCAAGCGTTTGTCGATAAGGTAAACGCGGAAGTCGAACGCAAAGCCTCACTCCCGCCCGTTGAAGACCCTGATGATCCCCTGCCCCCTGTCACACCTGACGAGGTGCACGAGATCATCAAGGGTCTGAAATCTCGTAAAGCCCCCGGATCAGACGACATCACCAACAGAGTGATCAAGCTGTTCCCCGCGCACCTGATTATGCTCATGTGTACCATCTTCAATGGTGCCTTGAGTAATAACATTTTCCCCCAAGCGTGGAAGGAAGCCACCGTTATTGGCATCCCTAAGCCCGGTAAGCCCAAAACCGAGCCCACGAGCTATCGCCCCATCAGTTTGCTCAAAGTTCTCGGCAAAATCTATGAGAGACTTATTTATAAGCGACTCAGAGATTATGCCGAAACCAAGGGCCTCATTCCCAACGAGCAGTTTGGTTTTCGAACCCAACACTCGTGTGTCCATCAGGTACACCGTATCGTCGAACATATCAATGCTGGCTTTCAGCGTGGTATGTTCACGGGCGCTGTATACTTCGATATAGCGAAAGCGTTCGACAAAGTCTGGCACAACGGCTTATTATATAAGCTGTACCAACTCGGAGTGCCAGACCGTCTCGTGCTCATCTTACGAGACTTTCTTGCGAACCGTACCTTTCGCTATCGCATCGAAGGGGCACTTTCCTCCCCTCACCCGATTCGTGCAGGAGTCCCTCAAGGCTCTGTACTAGCCCCCCTCATTTTCACGCTGTTCACTAGCGATATCCCCAGAAGCAAGAAGGCAAGGTTAGCTCTGTTCGCAGACGACACTGCCATCTTTTTCTCGGGATTTAGTGACACAGCGCTGGTTCGCTACCTCCAAACCGCAGTCGACGAGCTCGGCGAATGGTTCAGGAAGTGGCGAATCGAAGTCAATCCCGATAAAAGTCAGGCGGTCTTTTACACCCGACCTCGACGTAATCACCCCCCTCCCCGACCCATCTCAATGTTCGGCAAGCAGATCCCTTGGGCGAAGCAAGCCAAATATCTAGGTGTCATCCTCGACGAACACCTCACCTTTTCTGAGCACATAAAGCAGGCTCGCTCGCGGGCCGCTTTCGCTCTCGGTAGGCTCCATTGCGTCCTGAACAAGCGGAGTAAATTGTCTCTTCTGTGTAAGAAGCGGCTTTACACCGCTTGTATCAGGCCGATTATGACATACGCAAGCCCAGTCTGGGCACATGCCAAGCCCCGATTCATCCATAGGATGCAGACTCTCCAGAACCGCTTTCTCCGTCAAGCCACAGGCTCGCCTTGGTTTGTTCGGAATATCAATCTTCATTTAGATATGAAACTCCCGACTATCCATCAATACATAAAACGCGCTTCGAAGCGCTACTTCGATAGGGCCGTAGCCCACCGCAACCCTCTGGTTGTGGCGGCAGCTACTTACACCCCCTCCCGTATTAGCAAAGTCCGCCGCTCGCGGCACATTCTTACCGATCCTGATGATCCCACTACTCTCCTCCAGGAGAGTCGAAAAGAGACCAGTACAGCTAGACCAGCACACAGACACAAACCGTACCGACCTCGCCGCCGAGGTCCGTCGTCGCGACCCCGACTTAACAGTCCCTCCCGACCCTTGCAAGAGCCAGCCCGCGATGCTGCGCCGTTAGCTTTAAATTAGTCCATAAATAATTTAACTCAGATCCAGCCAGTCCCTTGCTGTCCCCCCTATCAGCGATTGCCTAAGCCGAGGTTCGTACCCCCCTCGGGGTAACCCTTAGAGCTTTCGCTTTAGTTTTTAAGTATAATAAGCCCCGGCTGGAGGCCTAAAAAGGTAACTTTTTAGAACTCGCCGGGCCCCAATCCGTTTAAGTAGTAACAATCTTTTCAGGATTAACTACGAGATGCCCCACAAAAACTAAACTAAATGAGCAAGTCAGTCTATCTTCGGATTAGACTCGATACAGAGCTTCTGCTCCCGACACTGTCGGTTTACCTGGTACAGCGCTGCTGTATATTCACATAGCTGTATTGACTAGCTGATAGCGAAAGATACACTTTGTGTTTGGGTGGCTTAGGCCTCTATACGAACTGCAACCTTAAGGGTTTGTTCGTTGTACTGTATTGTTATTACCTACTTTATCTTATAACCGTTTAATTCAAGTTCTTCTAACTTAACAGACAGCTGTGCTGCTGGGGAGTTTGTTCCGCCACTTCTTCTTCCCAGCTAAAGCACTAGGAAGTGTCGAAGGGGGGCGTTTTGGGGGACTGTCTTATGTAACTTTGACGTTCAAAAGTGCTGACTCTAAGCCTAGTTTGAATAAATGACTTTTGATTGTGATTCTTTTTTATCATTTAATTAATATTGTAATACAACTTGGTAGTTGTTCATAATACTGTTTGTACTTGATAATAATATTGTTTATCCCAATAATGGGAACGCCAAATCCTGACGATATATACCGCTCGGCACTCCTCCTCCTGACGATCCGACTTATATATATAAGGTGTATCTATTCATACACGAAATATTTTAACAGGTACACCTGTAGGTGGTAAAGAAGCTATAGCAACGAAAAAAAAAATTTTTCTAAGTTTTTTTTTTAAATTTAATATTTATAAATTTTTTGACGCACATAAGAAATACTGGCTCCTTCTTATTTTTTACGGCCCGAAACACCGTGGCCATACTCGTGCCGTGCGGTCGTCGCCCTCGCAGCGTCAGGCGGGCCATTCATAGAATTTGGAGTAAAGGTTGTATGCAAAATATCTCAAGTAGTTTTAAAACCATAATAATTACGAAAATTCAAAAACGCTTAGATAAAAATGTTCTTTTTGCTTCTATAGCTTCTTTACCACCTACAGGTGTGCCCCTTAAAATATTTCGTGTATGAATAGATACACCTTATATATAAACCTTTCTCTTGAATCACTAATTAAAAAAACCCACATCAAAATCCGTTGCGCAGTTTTAAAGATATAAGCATAGGACACACAGACAGCGAAGTGACTTTATTTTATAATATGTAATGAAGACAGTAAGTCTGAACTTATCAGTAATTGTAAATTTCAAATAAACAATTGTGTTGCTCTGAAAAAATTAAGTTTTATTTTAGTACCTACTCGAATACACTAATAAATACATTGATAAACTTAAATTATTCTCTTACCTGAAAAAATTAAGAAACGACATTAAAAGTCTATTAACCGGTCAATTACCGTAATTACAGACACAATTAAAAAACGATTGTTTACATACCAAATGTGGTATCCAAGGGACTTAGAGGTTAAATAATACAATTCCTTTTTATAATTTTGTAACAATAAAATCAATCAAATTAAAAATGTCACGATGAAAGCAAAATTTGTCAATGTCCATCCTGCTTTACTCGCCGAGTTGTCTCGTGAGCAGCGCCATCTATTGTGATACTTAGTTCACTCGCTACCAACAGAGATGCGCTATAAACTAATTAAAGAAATTATTATTTCTTTACATATAATATCTGGATGACCGAGCTTTGCTCGGCATTTTTTATGTTCAAGTTGATTATCGATAAAGTTGGTCATTGAAAACACGAATAAAACTACATTTAATACAAATGAATCCTAGCTAGATCGATTTATCGCTCTCGAAACCCCCTGTATACTAAATTTCATGAAAATCGTTGGAGCCGTTTCAGAGATTCAGATTATATATATATATACAAGAATTGCTCGTTTAAAGATATAAGATAGATAATCAGCGAAATCAAAGTATTTATTTAAAGACTTTTATAAATTATTTGATTTGATATTACTATAATGCATGTTTTAATTATTTTGAATGAATTTATAGTCCGCATGAGTATGTTAAGATATTATGTGTTGAAAGTAATATTGTATTTTTTTTTGGGAAATAGAAGGCTTGAATAAATAAATAATAATAAATAGGTTAGACTGGACAATTTCTGTATTAATATTAAGAATAACACCATAACAGTATAAAAAGAACCTTACGAAATGAATAAATGACTTACGTAAAATATCCTGGCAGAAAATAAGTTATTATAGTGGCTTTTCTTGAAAACTGAAATACTTACAAAGGTTTAACTTAAGCTACTATACTTAATACATTTTGGTAGGCACTATCTTAAAATCCTCGATAAGTAGTAGGTAGTAGATTGGAAGGCTTCTTGAAAGTAATTTTCAGTAGGAGTTTCCAATAATACCCAAGAGAGCTCCAAGCACCTGACTTTGATACTACCTGTCTCGTATTAATTCCATTTATCTTTGTTTTAGTATATGTGGCTTTCATAGACTTCGCAATTAACTGACGCCTTAGGGGGGTTTATTAATAGACTATGGATTTCCACTCTCTTAGTTTTTAAAACTATTATTTATTTAAATTTTTTTAGTTCGGCTAGCTTCAAAACAGTGTTTTAGATTTTTTTTTGCTATCCTGGTAACCCTGGCAAGGATAATGACATAAATTTATGAAATTATTGTATTGTCATCAAATAAAATCTGAACGTTTGAAGTGGGTCAAAATCAAGTCAAAACTCAAAAGAGTCGTTTACAAACATAGTTACGTACTTACTAACATACGGTTAGTAATGAAACAGTCTTTATACTGAAATCAACACGTTTAATTAGAGCTATGTATTACAAATCACATGGCACGTTCGTCACTCATAGAGAAGGGAGGTAGACTGCCGGGTCGCGGGCGCACAGCGCGGTCAGATCGGCGTGACGTCACAGGGCTGTCTGCGCGGGCGAGGCCCGTGTTGCTAACAATACATACAAACAACATACAGGTGAAACTAATAAAAGCGTGTTAATATGACACACTACCAGCTTTTGTCCACATGGAAGTCGGAAATTATTCCATCGGAGTGTACTAGCGGGATGAAAAAATATCCTGTGTTCAAATCAATCAACTCAGCCTATTGCGTCCACTGCTGGACATAGGCCTCTCCCGTGTTTAATATCCATGTCCATGGCCTGTCCCTGTGCTGTCCATGTCCGTTTTTTTTTCAAATTAGTTTGTCCGCTTTTGCGTGATTGGTTAACAAATATCCAAACGTGCAAACTTTTGCATTTATAATAATAGCAGGAAGTAGTAAGTAGAAAGTTTTAGCCATTAATTCGAAATTCAAATCGAAAAACGATCGTATGAGTCCCCAGTGTTCGGAATAATTGGTAAAATTTTAGTTTTTTTTTTTTCTAGTTTGGAACGTGAGAATTGTTTTGAATGCATTATTCGAAAATGGTTTCAACTGCATATTTTATTTATATTTTTATTTTATTGATCGGATAGCAAAAATCCGTTGGGTTAGTAACAATAATCTTAACCTAAGTTAGTACGTAACTAATAATGTAGACAGTGCACAGGTGACAAGCGACGTCACCAACGGGCTGTCATATCTCTCAGCTATAGCACGTAGAATGCTATTGGGACTGCCCCGGAGTCTGTTAAGCAGCGACGCCGCCGTCTTGCAACGTACAGCATTGAAGCAGTCGGTACGTGCCTCAGCGAACATAGAAGATGCGCTACAGAACCGAGGCAGCCGCAACAGCACTCTAAAAATAACGCATAATGATGTAAGTTACTACTAAATGTCTTTAAAATCAAGTTTTATTTTTAGTTCAAACATCTTGAAATGTTACATACAAACATGAAAATACGCTGTTTTCCCATGGGGGTAAGCAGAAACTACATCACGCCACCTGCTACGATCCTTACATCCAATTAAAGATCTAAAGGCAACTGTGCAATTAAATAGTCACGCAGTAGCGAATGAGAAAGACAGAAAACTTTCCGTGTATGTGAGAGAGATGAAAACATTGCCTGAGGCGGTAGAATGAGGGTTGCCACGACTGTACTTAGAAACAATCTGTGGAAAGGAGATTGACAAATAAGAGTAATTGAATCTCTTTATAGGCAGACACATTTTAGCGTAAAGACGGTGCGATGTGCGTCCTCCGTCGAGAAACGTCGCTAAGTGGCATAATAATATGTACTAGTGATCGCCCATTGGTTGAAATTCGACCGTACTTCATTTGAATAGAAATACATTATTAAATGAAAAAATATATATAATAATAAATATAAAAAATATTATGGTTATATTTGACATTCAGTAACACTATCGACGAATAATATTAAAGACAAACATTCTCGATATGATCATAGATTAAAAAAATGAAATAGGTTATATTTCTATAAAATTAATTTATTACCTGTGGTTATATTTGACACTTGACATTAAGTTAGACTATATAACAAAATATTAAAGACAGATATTCCCTTTGCATGTGTGTATTGAACACACGGTAATGAATAGTAGTGTGTGTAACGTGTTATTTATTGAAAATAATGTATTTTTACGCATAATTTAAAAAAAAATATTAGCATTCGTCACTTCTTCTCTATATAAACTATAAGTGTGCGAAATTTCATACTCCTCCGTCCGCCCAATTTTCGTAAAAAAGGATCCAAAGTTTTCGCTTCACGTATTAATATATAGATTTTTCGACGTGACATATGTGCATTGAATAAAAGCTGTACTTATTTGCTCGCGGACTGGTTATGTATTTTCTGTTTTGACACCATTGTACTGACAGTCAGGTCTATGAAGCTGAGTGAATTTATTTTCTAGCATTCCTTTTTTGCATACTTTCTTATCATACGTATAATGAAAAACATATTTATAAACTGTCTGTGATGAGTCAAGTATGAAATATATATCAATGAGTATAAAATAATAAAAAATTGTAAAGATGATTTCTACATTTTAATTCACAAAATAATCAAATAAATAGAGCAAAAAGAACATGTTGGTTGATCTATCATTATAATCATTGCCAACCCTACTAAATTATTAGTGCGGACACGCACTTAAATAAATCGCACTTAAAAAATACTTTCATTGAAAAGATAATCTCAACTGAAGAAGGCATCGATTTGTTTTTTATAGCAGTCCCCTCTGAAATTCTTTAGATCATTTGAATACTTTCCCTGCGATATTTCTTAAAGTACCAGCAGCACATAAATTGAAAGAGGCATAAAATCCAGACAGCATGCAAATCCATTGAACTGCGTCCAGCAAAAATTGAGTCAGTAAATTGTAGAAAACATTAGAGAATTGTCTTCGTTCCATTTATTTGAAACTGTTCCTAGTCCCGTAGTCTTACCACCCGTGATGCATAGGTATGACGAGGTCATAGTTTGTGTTCATATTGGCAATCGCGATCGCTGGCATCTACCCAGCGTTATTTGTAGCGCTGCAGCGCTGCTGTGGTTCGGCTTAGCGCTGTCAACCGAATTAAGTGATTTATTATGCTTAAGAACTCAACTGAAATGATAAGCGAGGAGACAATCTCCGCTGTATTCAGCGGAGTTTTTCAAAAGCTTCGACCTAAAGGCTATTTTTCTATAGCAACAACCGGGACTTCTCATAAGAACTCGAAGAGTTATATGATACGTTTTAATCACTTTAGAAGAAACACGTAAAATTATGTAACATATAAGCTGTGTTCAAGAGTCGTAATATTTATGTGTATGTCAGTATTTTTCGTGCGCAATATTCCGCGTCATTACTATCGACGTTAGCTGTCAAGTGCCGACATGCGAGAGCGATTGATCAGAACGGCGATTATTGGCGCACACGTCAATTGGAAAAACGTTTGTGTGTGCTATGCATTTATACTTAAGTATCACGAGGGATTTTAATGAGTACAAAAGAGGAATTCTGAAAGTGGCACTGATAACTGAAAAGTTGTGTGGTAATCGGTTATTATGGTATGGTCACGTGAAACAGAGGAATGACGAAAATATCATGAGGAAAGTATTGAGTATGAATGTCGATGGCTATAAAAGTAGAGGGAGACTAAAGAAACGATGGATGGACTGTGTCATCATATGGATAGAAAGCGACTACTGAGATGACGACTAAAAGAGAAGTGTGGAAGAAAAAGACATGTTGCGCCGATCCCAAGTAAATTGGAATAAGGTCAGAAGAATGATGAAATCAGGAGAGAGACAAGACATCGTCCATCGTCAGCGACGCATCGCGTCATAGAGACATGCAATAACTTATGTAATTCTAACTTTTTTAGTGGCTTCAACCACATTGAGATCGGAATTTCTTCCACGAATAAAAAGTATGCTGTGTAAAAATCCAGGTTTTAAACTATGTGCGTGTCAAATTTCATCCAAATCCGTTCAGTAGATTTTGCGTCAAAGAATAACAAACTTCCACACATCCTCAGAAACTTTCACATTTATAATATTAGTAGGGCGTTTTTCAATGTTAGAAGGTTTGGATTCCGCTTTCAGGTGGACCATTGTGCGTGGGCCATGACGACCGTCGGTGGTTATTCCAACCAGTCAAACTCCCTCCAGAAGTTGTTTATGTCTCCTGGTGTGTTAAGAACATCTGTGTCAGATCTTCTTAAATGGTTGCGTTCTCATTTACTAACACAACCGATAGGAGAAACTATAAATACTATTCATATCTACCTATTTGCTTTATTGTCATTATCGCCTTCACTGACAAACATTTCCTGCACATTATGTTACCCTGGTACCTAACCCCAAGAAATAGTAGCACCGTAACAATCAAGCGAGCCAAGCAGATCACTTTATCTTCGATCACGAACTAAACGAGTATTTTACAGCGCTGGAGCAATTACTGCAGCGATTATTGCTACGTCTAAGCTCTATAAGGCGTCAATCGCCACGTCCTTGTGTGTTGTCGTAGATATACCACCTATGTAGTATGTTTACCTAGTCTTAGAACTTGATTGTTTCAGTGAAAGATGCTTGATCAAAACTGCCTGGTTTATATTCTTTTTCACGAATTAATTACTAAAGGCAGAAGGGTACACATTAGGGCTTGAAATTAAAGTATTGCATTAACATTGAAAGGCTTTGAAAAAATGTTAATTTGAGGCGAAGATTTTTTTAAATATTTTAAACAGTTTAAATTATTTAAAAAGAATACATTGCATTCGTTTGAAAATTTAAGAAATAATTATATTTTTATTAATAACGCAATATACTTGTATATCCTTAATAATAATAAAATTTTGATGACAAAAAATTACCGGAGATTTATTGTGAAAAACGGCACGGTGGACATCTGTCGGGCATGCCACCGTCCGGGGGAATCAATTAGACACATATCTCTGGATGTTCTCGTCTAGCTAACGAAGAGTACTTGCATAGACACAATCTTGTAGCCAGGATTATCCACCAGCAACTTGCTCTGAAATACTGCCTTGTAGAATCAGAAGTGCCGTACTACAGGTATGTGCCCGACTCAGTTCTTGAAAATGGCCTTATCACACTGTACTGGGATCGATCCATCATCACTGACAGGACTTTTGTTGCAAATAAGTCTGATATAGTGGTGGTGGATCGACTAGAAAGGCACACAATGATTGTTGACATAACGGTTCCGCATGACGAGAACCTCGTGAAAGCCGAGAAAGATAAAAAAATTAAGTAACTTGACTTGACTCCCGAGGTTGTCGACATGTGGGATGTGGACTCAGCGATCATTGTGCCGATAGTCGTCACAGCCAATGGATTGATAGCCAAGAGCCTCGACCAACACCTGAAGAGGCTCTCGTTAAGCAGTTGGGTCAAGGGCTTGATTCAGAAAGCGGTACTTCTGGACACGGTTCGCATTGTCGGGAGGTTCCTCTCTCTGGAGCCCTGACCGCCGGTAGCTTGGACCCTGTTCCCGATACCGGTGGGCTACTATTTTTTATATTTTTAAATGTTTTTATTGTATATTCTAATATTTTAAAATATAATTAAAAGTTTGTAAAAATGAATTTTTACATTTTTAAATGTTTTTATTTTATATTCTAATATTTTAAAATATAATTTATAAGTTTGTAAAAATGATTTTTTATATTTTTAAATGTTTTTATTTTATATTCTAATATTTTAAAATATAATTTATAAGTTTGTTAAAATGAATAAAGGGAATAATAAAATTTTGTAAGGACTTGGGAGAAGCCTTTGCCCAGCAGTGGGGCAGTATTGGCTAAACGCAAAAGCACCATTTGTAAATACAATAACGTTATTATAATTACTACTAGCATTCACCCGCGACTTCGTCCGTTAGGAATTCTACGAATTCTACAATTCCTAACAATAGTCAAAAGTTGGAGTCGGTTTCCTTGTCAAAGTTGTTCAATTTCATGAGTACATTTCCATAAAGTATATCTTTTCTTTTACCTGACATACTGTATGGCTTTGTTAAAATAGTAGTGGCTGTTAATGTACTCAACCTAACTACGTCGTTGATCTTGGCATGTATGGCGCGGTGTGAATTTGTAATCTCTAAACGTTTATGCAGCCCTGGTACCAAATATTGAAGAATGGATTATAAATTTTTATCCCCGGAAGTACCAGCAGTTTCGGGTGGTCGCAAGCGTTACTAACTACTGACCAATAAATTAGGTCCAGGGTTCGACATTTCGGGTAAAGTATTATTGAGTATTTTCATCTGGAATTTCTCAATAGCAGCCCGCAGTCTAGATTTTTGACTGATTTTATAAATAGACTCGCCCTCTTGTTACATGAGACTTTCATTCCGATCTAGCCCGTCCCTTGCTGCCCTCTACTAGCGATGCCCTAAGCTGAGGTACGTACCCCACAGGGGGTGTCCTTAGCGAGTAGTCGCTCTAGTTTTTAGTTTTTTAAATCCTGGCTGGAGGCCTTAATTTATTAAGGTAGCCACAGGCAAGTCCGGTTACGCAGCCGACAACCTCATAGGTCGACTTGCGAGATGTCATTAAAAAAAGCACATGAGACCTAATCATAACTAGCAAAATCTTGTTCTACTATAGGCACACCTCTACCTAACCCTTTGGAAAAGACACGCGTGATATTATGTTTATGTTAACCTAAACATAACGTTTATGTCTTACCTTTTTCATACAGATTAGCTCGTCTAGATACCCTTGGCTATTGTTGAGTGAATATGATGGATGACACGTCAACAGAATTCGTCTGCGGCTGACACTGGCCAGATTTTTGTAAGTATTTTGTTTTTCGAATAAAAAACATTTGTCGTTGGAAAACATAAGAGAAACAAATTGTATTTGATTCGTAAAAAGCTTTGAGTTTCTAATGCTGAATGTGTGCATATTTTAAATTCCGAGTTTTACTTCAAAGAAAGCATTTGTTTTAAACTCATTCAAAGGGCTCGTTTACCTGCCAGGGTGGCGAGATTTTTTCGGCAGAGATACCATGGCCCTGGCATATGGGCAACTGAAGGAACACGGTTGGGTTTTAGTCAGTAAAAGTCTGACACGCCCTCCCGCTCCACCCAGAGCGGGCATTTGATGATTTCCCACCCACAAAAAAAGGGTTTGTTTAAAACTCCATAAAATTTTTCGTAAGGCAATTTATCTGAAAAGAACACAAAGAAAATTAGGTATGCGTATGAGTGCTATAAATAAACACTATTTAGTTTCAAGTTTCTTTCCACAAAATCCACAAGAAAATTATCATACAAAAACATTGATTAGAAAATTATGAAACTGTTGAATCAAAATAAATTTTACAGAACTGTTTAACATAATTATAATGTACTAGCTTTTACCCACGGCTTCGCTTGCGTTAAATTCGAGGTAACACGGTTCCTCTTTCCTGATTTAGAACGCAGAAGAGAACTCGGAACAGAATGTTATTTTATTACGCTACTGTCCATGGGAATAGCACGGCTATTCTAAGTTCACACCAGCCACCTAGAAAAAGTAGCCTATGTCACTTTCCATCCCTTCAACTATCTCCACTTAAAAAAATCACGTCAATTCGTCGCTCCGTTTTGCCGTGAAAGACGGACAAACAGACACACACACTTTCCCATTTATAATATTAGTATGGATTAATATACCGTGTTTTTTTAAGATAACAATTTCGCCTTAAGTGAAATCAATAACTATTGTCCATCAAACGAATTTTCATGGAAAACATTAATAACAAACCCTGAAACGTTTTACTTTTATGTACATATTCCTACCCCAGATATGTATATGCACACACCACTAGTGGAGTAGACAGACGTTGTCTTGTTTCCTAGATCTCAATCACGGCGCCACCTACCGGGTTTCACCGTCGGTTTCCACTATCGCCTTTAATTTAGTGTTATTGACCTGTGTAGGCGGATTTCTACTTGGTTCGTTCTTCAAGTTGAAGTTTCCATTAAGAAAGCGTTTAAACCAAAAACGCACGTTGCGTTAATTAATAGTCTCCTCTCCAAACGCAGAATTGATATTGTGAGCCGTTTCGCGTGGCGCTCTGTAGTTTCTGGTTAGGCGCGACTTTATGTAAGATTATGTATTTAAATTATATATTATTTGTATTTATATGAAATCATGATGATTTCATCATCGGGGTTTGCCATAATCGCCACGCTTGTCAGGCGGATTGGCGATCGCAGAATGCTGGTAAAATGCATAGAGAACGCTGCTGCCCATTTTCTAGTAAGTCCCTTAGTCGCCTTCTACGACACCCACGGGAAGAAATAGGATGGTGCAATTATTTACGTACGGCAACACACGGTGTGTAAATAAATGAATGGAACCAACATCGGAACATTAATAAACTGATCCCCTATTCAAATGTGCCTACGCACATCAAAGTAGCCCTCACGTCCAATTTACCGACCGTATCTCCGGACTTTTCAAGCAATTCCCTGCGGACATTTTTTACACACATCACTAAATTAGGTGCTTGTTTGAGAGCCAGCCCTGCGGCAATTAATATTGTTACAGCTCTGTGCCGAACTTAGGTGTTGCCAATATTTCGTACAATTTATACCTGTCCGACTCTGTAGTCGTATATCACTTACTTATAAAAAGGTTTCGGCTGTTTTTCAATGAAGATTTATTGGTTTAGACTTAATCAGAGAATAAAGAACTTTCTTTGATAATTTTCAGTCTATTTTCACAAGTTTTTCATGATCTTATTTTTGTTAGGACTGGTCATCTTTGTCGTTCTCTGAATGCTGAAGATCACGAATACGTTTCCAAGTTGTGAGGTCTACTGCAATGTGAACCGTTCGGTAGATGCTACTTCCAACAGCCTTTTTGGTAAACAAAAACAAATGAAGCTCTCATTAGGAAAATACCCTAATTATATGACCGAGAGCTAATGAATGTGAAGGGTTACAAATTAAAATGAAAGGGATCGAGATTATCTACCATTCCAAATGTATAAATAATGTAAATATACGTACATAATCAGGGGGCTTGTAGATAAGCAATATCAGCCGCAAAGTACTGGTATTCGGCTGCATTTGGTTAGACTGTAAGCTGACCCCAACTAAGTTCGGAAAAGGCTAGGGAGATGGTGACGTAGAAAATTAGGATACAGAAAAAGAGTACTTGTATTTATTTAGCATGGCGTTAGGTTTGGTTATTAAAATATAATATATTAGTGAGTTCTTCTTAAGATTATTATTATGATTAAACACGAAACAGGAAACATCAAATAAAATGCTTCTTTTATTTATTCATGTTCTTATCTTCATAATCATTATTTTCCTCTTTTCACAATTTTGTACCAGGCGCACAGCAAACGATGGTGGTAAACGTAATACTCTTTTTTATATTGAGTCACAAATAACGGGCCCTCAAAGTGGAGCGATATTCAGGCACATACTCAATTTGGGAGCGACACGACGACGAAATGAATGCGGGGACCAAATTAAACCCCTCTTTCCGGGAAAAAAAATCTATACTTATTATCACCTACCCCAATTGGCACGAGGCTTTATACTTCCCGGAATATGTCATTAAGAGTCTGTGGGTCTGTATTGCTAAGTAGATTGGATATTAACACCTATTATTCATGGAAAGGCTACCAAAATCTGGAGGACATTGATTCCAAACGATATGTACATATTTGCCATTATTACATGACTTCCAACATTGTCATTATCATTAGCAGCCTATAATGTTACCACTGCTGGGACACTGGCGTCCTCACTATGAGAGGGAGTGGGCCATAATACACCACGCGGGCCCAATGAGGGGAGATGTCACATGTCTTCGAACTTTTGGTTCCGAGACATACCGGTTTCCTCACGACGTTTTCACCGTCTTCACCGTTTTGAGAGCAATGGTGATGACATAATTAACACAAAGTAAAGTGCCTGCTTGGGTTCGAACCCATGACCAACATCTCGAAAGTCGCGGCCAATACCACTGGGCCACCACTGTTCCAGCAGCTGGGAGCAATTGTGGCCCAGTGGTAACATTGTTGTCGATGGGTCATAAACTCATCATCATTTCAGCCCAGAATCACCCATTGCTAGGTAAAGACCTTCCATTTTTTTCTTCCATACAAATTTCCGATTCCGTGCACTTCTCATCCAACACCCAATATTGCCAATTCATTGCTTCACATGTTCAAAACATTTGACTGCTCAACAATGTGAATAACGCAATGGATGTTGTAATCAGCCGATAATATTCCCTCAGCTCGGACACAGGCATCCAGCCAGGGCCGCGGTATTGTTCGAAAAAGTTACCGTGGCTCTGGCACAGGCAACTGAAGGAACACGGGTGGGTTTTAGTCAGTAAAAGTCTGACATGCTCTTCCGCTTCACCCAGAGCGGGATACGTCATTTGACGATTTTCCACCCAAAAAAAAAAGACACAGGCATCTTCTTTGTGAGAATGAGTAGCCAATAATCCACCAAGCGGGCCCAGTGCGGTTTGGTGGAATCTAAGGACTTCGGAGTATTTATTGTAACCGTGTTCATCGTCCTGTTTTTTTTTGTGGGTGGTATATCTCCTACTTACGTCTCCCGCTTGGGCGGAGCGGGAGGGCGTGTCAGACTTTTACTGTCTAAAACCCACCCGTGTTCCTTCAGTTGCTCTCTCCAACAATTTCACGACCCTGGCAGGATTCGTCTTGTTTGGAAGTATTATACATTGCCAGTCAACGGCTTAATACACCCCGTGCATGTTAAATCAACTAAGAAACAGTTGACTGTCGCCCATAAGCCATACACTGTCTACAAAATTTATTGCACCAGTAACGCAGAACGATCCAAAAGTCGTGTCCTGATTAAGCTGACAGCAAGTGTACTGGAAATAATTTATCGCTATTATTTTTGGCGTAAAAGTCAATTAGAAAAATAAGGTTTAAATTGATTTAAAAACAAACATTTTATACGTGAGTGTTTAGAAATAATTTGTTTTTGAAACGTAATTAGCTGAAATATTTTATTCATGGAGGCCTGAATGTGGGAATGTGAGTTAGGGTGTGTGTGATGTATTAGGTACTTTTGTTAGGCTTAAATACTTTATTCTCAAAAAGACAAAGAGCCACTTACATTAGAATATAAGATAACACAATGTAATAAACTTATTCTAGGTAACGGAAATCAATATAAACACGTAACACATATTACTCAAACTCTAAGCACTTAATTCACTTAAACCATTTACAGGCACTTTTGAATTGCCATAAAGTCAATTAGTTCTACCAGGGTCGCAAGATTCGTTCGAAAGAGGTACCGTGGTCCTGGCATATGGGCAACTGAAGGAACACAGGTGGGTTTTAGTCAGTAAAAGTCTGACATGCCTTTTCGCTCCACCCAGAGCGGGAGACGTCATTTGAAGATTTCCCACCCAAAAAAAAAGGTCGATTAGTTAGTCGAAAAATTGAAACCTGTGGCCTATTCTAAAACGTAACTTTCTATGGAGAGGAACGGGCAAAAACTCCAAGAACATTCTTTAAAATCAACATATTACAAAATCCTGGGTACATTATTTTTGTTGCTTCTATGTGTGAGAACAATATAAAAAAGAAGTAATTCTTAATTTGAATCGAAAAAACAATGTTGGATTTTTAAACCTCGGCACTTAGCAGAGCGTTAAAAATCCGGTGCGATATTTTTACGTTCGACCGAACGGAACAGCAAAACGATAACATTACCAACGCAATTATCCCCAATGTATGGCCTGTCGAACATATTATATTACACAGTCTTTTGGGCACTTTTCCTGTTGACAGCGATACGGACGAATGTTTTGTTACCCTATGATTATTTCCTTCTCCTCCCCTATTTTACACACACATGTACACATTATGGTTGGTGGTTTTTGGTAACTTCTCTGAGTGTGAAAATTGTGACAACATTATTGTCTTGGGTTCCCACCTGTAAAAACAATTATAAGTGGTAATCCACACTAATTTTATAAATCCAAAAGTGACTCTGTCTGTCTGTCTGTCTCGCTTTCCTGCTAAAACTACTGAACCGATTTAAATTAAATTTGGTACACAGATAGTTTAGAGCCTGAGAAAGGACATAGGCTACTTTTTATCCCGGTAGTACGTTCCCGCGGGATAATTTTCGACCTCTACGCGGGCGAAGCCGTTGGCAAAAGCTAGTATTAAATAAATAAATATATTATTATTATAAGACTCACTTCATTCCGTGTGTTGCCGGAAGTAAAGAATAGCACTATCTCATTTCTTCCCGTGAGTGTCGTAAAAGGCGACTAAGGGTCTTACTAGTTACGGTGGATGCCATCATGCACGTGCGAGCCCTCACGACGGGGGATGCAGTGGCCCGGGGTGGGGTCGTCTTGGCGGTGTCTCTAGACATCGCCAACGCCTTTAATACCCTGCCCTGGAGTTGCATTAGGGAGGCACTCCGGTATCACCGGATGCCGACCTACCTCTGTCGCGTGGTCGAGGCTTACTTGACGGATAGAGCCGTCATCTACCCCGGTCACCAGGGAGACTGGAACCGGTGAGAGATGTCGTGCGGTGTCCCACAGGGATCGGTCTTGGGGCCGCATCTGTGGGACATCGGTTACCGACCGGCCGACCTCCCTAGCGGCGTCAGCGTAGTTTGCTACGCTGATGACACGCTGGTCCTGGCGCAGGGGAGGTCGCACGAGGCGGCGGCCGAACTGATGACACGCGGGGTTGCGACAATCGTCGATAGGATCCGGCAATTGGGACTCGAGGTGGCATTGCACAAGTCCAAGGCCATGGGTTTTCATGGTCCTCGGAACGCGCCACCTGCGGGTTCCCAACTCACGGTGGGAGGGGTTCACATCGGCGTCGAGTCGACGATGAAGTACCTGGGACTTGTCCTCGACAGCCGGTGGAACTTTGTCGAGCACTTCCGACGTTTGGCTCCCAGACTGGAGCGGGCTGGGGCTGCCTTAAAGCGGCTCCTGCCCAATCTGGGGGGTCCAAACGCCTCCTGCCGGAGGCTCTACACGGGGGTCGTGCGGTCCATGGCCCTCTACGGGGCACCGGTGTGGGCGCTCTCATTGAGGCTGCGCTCAGCGCGCCGGTTGAGTGGGGCCCAGAGGGTCATGGCCATCCGGTTAATCCGGGGATACCGCACGGTCTCCTGCGAGGCGGCGAGCCTCCTTGCCGGAGTGCCGCCATGGGATCTGGAGGCAAAGGTCCTCGCGCACATGTGGGAGTGGCGCGAGGAGGCGAAACGCCGGGGCGAAACTCCGCTGCCGCGACAAATCGCGGCTCGGCGGACAGAGCTCCGGTATGATCTCATGGCGACATGGCGGGTACGATTGTCGCAACCCAGTGCTGGGCACGCCACAATTGCGGTGGTAAGTCCCCTCTTTGAGGAGTGGATAGAGAGGCGTCACGGCGTCCTCACCTTCCGCCTGACGCAGGTTCTCACCGGGCATGGGTGCTTCGGTGGGTTCCTGTTCAGGATAAAGCGGGAGGATACGTCCGGGTGTTTCCATTGCGAGGATCGTCTGGAGGACACGGTGGAGCATACGGTGGAGGTGTGCCCTGCCTGGGCGGAGCACCGCCGTGTCCTCGTGGAGGCGATCGGCGGCGGCGACGTCTCGCGTCCGGCCCTGGTGCGAGCCATGGTACGGAGCGAGAGGGAATGGGAAGCCGTCGCCTCCTTCTGCGAAGCAGTAATGCTCGCGAAGGAGGAGGCGGGGCGGGTGAGGGAGTGGCAGTCTCTGCGCCCTCACGTCCCTAGCCGCCGCAGGAGGAGACGCCCCGGGCGTCGGGAGTCGATAGCGGACTCCCGGCCACCGTAGGCGCGAGCTTGCTAGTGGCGAGCAATGGGTAGCTCGCCGCCCGGTAAGGACCAAGCTCGGGTCGACGGCGCGCAGTATTCCACGCGCGCCTCAAAGAGATGTCAGCAGCAGTGTAGGGGTCTACTAGGACCGATGCCTGCCGGGGTCGCGTGATTGTTCGAAAGAGATACCGTGACCCTGGCACATGGGCAACTGATGGAACACGGGTGGGTTTTAGTCAGTAAAAGTCTGACACGCCCTCCCGCTCCGCCCAGAGCGGGAGAAGTCATTTGATGATTTCCCATCCTGAAAAAAAAAAAAAGGGTCTTACTAGTGAATGAGCAGCAGTGTTCTCTATGCATTTTACCACCGTACTGCGATCACCAACCCGCCTGCCGAGCGTGGCGATTATGACAAACCTTCCGTTTTTTGGCGGAGCCCTATGTCCAGCAGTGGAGGTTTTTCGGTTAGTCTAATCGATTTTCGGTTAAGCTAATCCATATTTCATCCAACAAGGTGGACCGATGACCTTGTGAAGGCCGCAGGAATCCGCTGGTTGCGGGAAGCACAAAACCGCTCGAAGTGGCGGCGTTTGGGGGAGGCCTATGTCCAGCAGTGGACGTCTTTCGGCTGAAATGATGGAATCCATATTTATGTAATTACTATCTTCAGCCCGCGTCAAATTTTTGTTCCCCTGATCCTTCCCGTCGCATCGAATTGCTTGCCAGTTTTCCTTCATTTTTCGTTACTGCTCTGCTCCTTTTAATCGTAGCGTGATGTGATATAACCTATAGCCTTCCTCAATAAATAGGCCACCCAATACTATAAGCATTTCTCAATTCAGACCAAGTAGTTCCTGAGATTACCGCGTTCAACCAAACAAAAACAAACTCTTCAGCTTTATATTATTAGTAGTATAGATTATCTTGTTTGAAAATAATTACACAAATATTAATTAAATCCACATGCTACCGATAAAAATGTGATCAAACAAGCAATTACGTTTCAAAAGTAATAATTATTATTAAACCAAGTGTTTCAGAGTCTGTATTTAAATATTACGATTATAACCGTGTTATTAAAAGTTACCAAGTATCCAATACGTATCCTGGGAGTAAGAGGGTATGAATAAGACAAGCTCCAAAAGGGCTTGTATATAACCAAGTTATATACAAGCCCTTTTACGATATTGTCTTCTACGCATTCTGTGTACAGAATGCGTAGAAGACGATATCAGAAGTAACTTCATTTGATGTATCAAAAGAAGTAATTTTCCTGGGAAATTACTTATATTTTTGGTGTGAAAATGCGATGTTTTTCGTAGTTCGCAATTTTACGCTCATAACAAATTCTGCATATAGGTAGCAAAAGTACAGGATTTGTAGCAAGATTTAAAAGTAAGTAATATTATTTAAAAGCTATTTCAAATAAACAAAAAAAAAACAGTTTGAACTTTCAACATCTAATCGTAACCAGAAGCTACCCAGAAGTGACTCTTGGGTTCATTAATGGACAAACACTATTTATGGTTATATACCCATTAGTTTCAATAAAGATGGACCTAATATTCCATTTAAATTCGATTTTCGACTTATTCGGTTCGGTTTACGAATATTCGTATTCTACCGATTGTTCGGCAAAAAATTCGGACTTTCTACCCAATCTACAAAGGCCCTTATTTCTGCTTTTGTCATCTATATCCCATTCATACTCTAACTACAAGTATGAAAGCTTGGATATCGCGATGATTGGCAAAGTTGGATACCTTGAAAATAGAAAAAGTTTAATCATACTGAAGACTTAGAATTATATCGAGATCCTAGAACGAACTAATCAACTCAGAATATTTTACTTTATAGATAACTAGCTTTTGCCCGCGGCTTCGCCCGCGTCGATGTCGGAAATTATCGCAAGAGGACGTAGTACCGCGGTAAGAATGTATTAATCCATGTCATACATACATACATAAAATTACGCCTTTTTCCCATGGGGGTAGGCAGAAACTACGGAACGCCACCTGCTACGATCCTTAAATATCTTGTGTGTTTGATGTACTTAAAATAAAACTAATAGTATTCAGAGTAAGAAGACTCCGACATAAGGCTGGATTGAATTGAATATAAGTCTTCCTGGTTTTTCTTAACGCTCCTATTCTACCTATACAGACACTCAATTATTTACCAGACACCAAATTAAACATAGTTATAAGAATAGTACTTTTGCCAGTGGCTTCGCCCGTATAGCTTTCGGAAAATATCACTCGGAAACCTACTACCGGGATAAAGTATCCTATGTATATGGTAAGTATCCAGGATAACCAAAAATCCAAATCCATCCAAAAATCAAAACATCTAAGCAATATTTCGCGGTCTCTTACTTGGAATAATACAATTAGGTTTATTTTGAGTACTTCGAACACACATGATATTCGCATTTACTATGAAGCCAAAGTAATATGAATTACAACTACCCGACCGCTACCAACCGGGACGGCCGGACGCGGGAAGGCCCGCTAGCCGCTCTGCGACGATTTTATTATAATCTCTGATATCTTCTAAAATATTAATTTTAATGATATGCTGTAAAGGGCAATTTTGATCTACATGAAATGCACAATTTATTTAAGGTACTTAATTGCATAAGGATTAATGCTGTATTGCTTAAAATCGCATTCATAAATAAGCCATCATTTCTCGTAAAAAGTAAAGGATAAAAATGGTTATTATGGGTTATCCCTAAGAGTTAGACATATACCATCGCGGACTTTTTTGTAGAAATTTTTAAGGTGTACAATACTGTAGTACATTATTTTGAGCTATTTCGTAGGGTTCAGCCAGCGTTCACAATGTAAGCGCAAAAAAATGTGTTTATTTATGACATCACATTAGAAACCTCTAAAATTATCAGTGTTTCTTTACTATATTATGCATGTTATATACATATAAACCTTCCTCTTGAATCATTCTATCTACTAAAAAAACTTGCATCAAAATCCGTTGCGTAGTTTTAAAGATATAAGCATACATAGGGACAGACAGACAGCGAAGTGACTTTATTTTATAATATGTAAAGATGTACTGATTTGATATTTATACAATGAAAGTACGTCGGTTAATTTTGCTGTTTCATGCCGCCTAGCCTTTTCCAAATTATGTTGGGGTATCTTCCAGTGTAACCGGCAACAGCTGAATTCTAGGGATATTACATGGAGTGACTGCCTTTCTGAGCTCCAACAACCCAGTTACTAAGAAAAACCATTCCCCTTGGCAGAAATTGTAGTCAAGCTTTTAGACTTTCAGGCTAACTGTTCCGACTGTCAGAGATCTACGAATAACAGGCAATTGATAAAGTGCTTTCCAAGGCACGGAGGGGGTCTTCGTATGTAATGGATGATAACCCATCCATTGATCATCCTCGGTTAGTGTTGCTTAACCTTGACAATCGACCCGTGCGGCTATAATATTTAGGCACAAGCCATAACAGTCAAATAAGGTTGAAATTAAAAACTAAAAGTAACTAAATTGATAAGCTGCCAACTCGCTTTTGATCGAGTTTTTCGTGAAAGCCTATGTCAAATGTCGAACAAGTGAAAAGTTGAAAACATATTGGGTGACGAAATTAATTATTTAAACCGAACTGGAGTTTGAAGGCTGAAGTGTAATTAACAATTCATTTGAAATATCGATTTTTTAAACGTTGCCTCACACTTTGTAATTTCACGTGATATTTTACAACAGTCGTCACAATAGAAAAAAGTGGGGTGCCTGATATCAATAAAAAATATCTTAAAAAGCACCTCACGCTTTTTTCCATTATTTTCTACTTTTTAGTTTCTATTTTTTAGGGTGTTTCGAATTTTGAGACGTATGTCAGCGTAGTTTTCGGTGACAGTTTTTTTGCTGTCCTGGTAACCCTGGCAAGGATACTGGCACAAATTTATGAAATTATAATAGTGTTATCGGTTCTCAATAAGTCTACAGAGTTTAAATGAAATCTGGTCGTTTAAAGTGGGTCAAAATCGCGCTATAAGGAGTCCGTTGCAAACAAACATACAAGTGAAGCTAATATAGAGCGTACTAATAAAACCAATTTTCGAAAAGTTTTTGTTCTATTTACACAAAGATACACTATTTTTCATTCATCACTTCAAAGATCCCTTCTCCCAATATTTTTTTTTCATACCACAAGTTTTACAAATACGCGTCAGGTAGTCGACCCGAACTCCGGACAAAAAATATGGTCTGTTTACACTTCAGTTTCGGGAACCCTAAAAGTCGAGTGGTTCAAATGTTATCTTATTACTTAGCTTGGTTCACAAAAATAATACCGACAAAGTCTTAGCTGATAGAAATGTGAGAAAACGATAACTGCGCAACATTGTGTATTTGTAAAAAAAAAAACACTATGCTACTTTGAAGAAATCGCATTAAGTAATGCCAAAGAAGAGTTTATTAAATCAACTACAAATTCTGAATTCAGAAACCAGTTGTAAATAAGTATGAAAATATATGATAGTGAATGGTAAATAGAAAAAGCATAGTCATGTATTTTCCAACTGTTCTTTGTATTAAACAAGCGAGTGCGGGTTGGAGTTTTTTCTTCAACTACGAATATAACCTCGTTTACTTTATCTTAAAATACTCAAACTTTTCTTAACCTCATTATCGGCTTCAGCATCCTCAAAAATCATAATGAGAACTTTAGAAATGTTTGCAGACGCCATTATGAATTTTTATTTTGACTATCAGCTTCAAAAAAACCATGAAAACCATCTCACCTATTTTCTGTCTCTTTCTGTTATATATACCTAATAAAAACATGGAGGGATCTTAACCCTTTTTTTAAGTTTAAAGTTAAGAAATACGTCCCAAAAAGTTGTACAGTCAAAATGGCTCCTAAGGGGCTTTATGTTTTGCATTGCTCGACTGCACATTACTACAAGTCCATATCAAGTTCATTTAAAGTTACTGTTATGTTTAAGTTTCAGTTAAGTTTAGTTATAAACAACAATATATTGTAACTTAAACGCAGTTTTCAAACACACTGACAAACTGAATTACATGTTACGACTTGATTTCTAACTGAATTGTGCTTCAGTAATCATTATTATTAATTTCATTTCAGGTAATCACGTCAGCATGCACCATGACAGCGCTTAACTCTGACAGCTAAACAAGGTAATACAGATAAGTATAACTATTTACCACATATTACATAAAACAAAACAGGAAAACATGATTATGTAGATGAAAGTATATTGATAAGAAGTATTGAGGAAATCGACGGTTATAGATGCTTCTGGATGTACTCCTTGTATAATTCCTCTGGCTTCTACTGCACTTTTATTTTTTTACCACGGTATCCTTCGGTTTCTGCCAGCCTGGTAGTCCGATGAGTAAATCTGCTGACAAATCTTATGTTATCTTGATAAACTTGATAGGTTTATATGTATTCCTCAGTCTTCTAATGCTGTGGAAAACCTTAGAATCGATGTTTTTCGATGTAGTTTTTTCTGTTATATTACTCTGTGGTTTTAATGATTGATTCGACTATTGTCTATAAATAAAACATGTCTTCGACGAATGATCAAACTAATAAGGTGTATTTTACTCACCAAAATTCTTCAAGATTAAGAACCTGTATTAATATTTAACGAAGAGAAAGAATCTAATAAAATTGCGCTTATTTACCACGATATTCTTTGGTTTCTGCCAGCCTGGTGGTTTTTGGTTAATACATCTGCCGATATATCTCATTTTGTGTACTAAACAAGGCTGATAGGTATGTCGAAACGTAACCGACATTAACAAAATAAAAATAAAAAAAAATAAAATAATGTTTATTTGGAACAACTTAAGTTTACAATAATTTACAAAGGAAAACGAAGATAGCCACAAAAGTAAAATACTGTGGCGCAGCTATCAACGCCCAATCCAAAAAAAATATACACAGTTACATTGTTCCAGAAAAGACAAAAAATACAAACAAAGTTAATAATAATTAATTTCGGAATAACATTTTTTTTTTTTTTAATATAATATAAAACAGAAAATACTATATGTGGAGGTTACTATGTAGTATAAGTGTAGAGTGGAGGTGGGGTGATGTGTGTATATGTGTGAGTGTGTATTTGTGTGTGTTTGGTTGTGTGTGTGTATGTGTGTGGGTGTGTATGTGTGTGTTTACCGTAAATATTGTTACGAGCTGGGGTTCGGGATAAATTAATTTAAACCAATTTACCAAAACACACAAACTGTTTAATTAAATAAACACAAATATCGCAACTACAAGAAACGTCACTTGGAATCACTTGTTTCGCGTGTACTGTATCACTCGAATCGTATTCGCTCGCTTCCGAAATCGAACTGCTTGTCGGCCCGACAATCCGCTATTTATATCCCGAGCAGAACATTCTCGAACATTCGACACTGCCACAGCGTAGAAGCTTCTAGTAACTTCCATTGAACTGTTTAATCCCACTATTCGACAATAGATGGCAGTAGCGTCTACGTACAATTTCGTGTAGTACTTGCTACTCAATAACAGATGGCGTTAGCGTGTCATTTCCAGAAGTTTCCAACACTGCCCCGTCCTTAGATGGAATTAGCGTGATGTTTCTAGACTTTTCGATTTACGTCACACTGCCCTTTTCTGAGACGAAGTTAGCATGATGCTTCTAGACTTTACGATCTACGTAACAATATGATACCATAAGTTGCTCAGTTTCTTGATAAGACAGGGATTTAAGCCAGTCAGACAGTTTTCTCTTTAGCAGACTTTTAGTCATATGAAATGAAATGAAATGAATTGCACCGATCCCAGCGTGGTTTGACCAGACTCGATTAATCGAATGAACCCCAAGATATGCACTAGCCTTTGAAGCCTCATGTTTCATGGTGCTACATAGGCCATTGCATATCAAGAAGTAGACCGGGGGGCGCTGTAATGGTAGGGAAGACGTGCCCATAGGATAGGAAAGGATTACGAGCCTACCGACTATGCAGCCTTAAGTAAGCATTGGACTAGTGGAGAGAAGGGTGATATTTGTCTATAGGAGGGCATCTTTTCACGTCGTCGCCGGCATGTTGATCCAGGTCGAGCTTCACCGATGCATGTTTTGGTGGGGTTGACCGTTTGCTGGCTCTTTTCTATGTCAAGGGTTCGCTATGTTCCGTGTTGTTTTCTTGGTCGTCTTCTGCGTTTTCACTGCTATCAGTTTCTGGTTTTTTGTAGATATCACGAGCCGCTTTCTTGATCTTATTTCTGTCTCCAGCCGTGCCCCTTAAAACTGGAGTTCCTTTTCGAAGTATTTCATGTCCTGTTTTAGGTTGTCATTCCATGTGTAAATAGGTCATCCGACCTTCTTAGGTTTTGCCCTGTACTGCATTGCTGCTTGTAACAGGTGTGGTTCAGAGCGTCTGAAAATGTGTGCCAGGTAGCAAATCCTGTGGTTGTCCTAACGAAACGAAAGTATAAATTCTAATTAGAGACCCCCTCTCCAATTAGAATTTTCATCTTGTTTCGTTTATTCGGAGGCTTACATTATTTAGCGAGGTTTTAATTTGGTATTGGATGCATTCTAGTCCTTCTAGCTCAACAAAGGGAGTGAAATGTTGCAGTCCCAATTGATGATTTCCATTATTTCCTTTACTGTCGGTCTATTGTGCTTCGGTTATCGGTTTTGTTGGTTATGCAAAAGTACGTTCTGCTTATTTTTGTACTGATTTTAACCTTTTGGAGTATTGTCTGGCATTCTTGTACGCGATTATGCCTATTGGGTTATCCAGTTGCCAGCTTTGGCCTTTTGTAGGTTAGCGAGGGCTATTCGATGGTCCCTTGAGTAATAATTGGCGGAAGACCCGAGAGTTTCCTGGGCAGCGGCTTCTAATACCTCCGTTATATTGTTCCATGTTATTTCGGTGTTTTCATTCGTTGGGATGATACCTATATTTGCTAGTTGTTTTTTTTTTATTTTTATATGCGATCTTGATATTTTATTTTAATATGTTTTCGATTGAGAGCGGTATAGTTGCATTGTTTATGATTGAAATACTTAGCATCCATTGTTGTTTCCTTCGTTTCTTTTTGTTGCTTTTGTGTTTGGTTTTTTTTTTCGTTTTTGTTTACAATTCTGTTTGATCTTATAGTCCCGTCTCGTCAACGTGGACGAGTTTTTCTGTTGCTTGTGGCATGATGATATAGTCCAATTGCGATTTTTGAGTGCCTTTTGACCAAATTATTCTAATGGGTGATCAACCTTTTGTCGTTTCTGTTTGAAGTTTTTCTCTGTAGGCTTTATCCTTTAACAGTTCGCCTTGTAGTTGGGAAATTTATGCTGAAAGTTTTGTTGGATCCTTTGCGTTTTCTTTTGGTTAGAGTATCTTGTCGACCAATATGGACGTTGAAGTTTCCGAGTATTATTAGCGTACTTTTTGTCTAATCAAGTTTAATAAGACTGTGAAGGGTCTGGTTGCTTTCGGGGAACAACTGTTGAAGTGGGAGTTGAATAAGTGCAGAGGAGTTGGCTAGTCTTTTCCCATGCCAATAGTTGACCTAGTATCCTTGTATTACTAACTGTAGCTAATTCACTTGTACTATTAACTAATTCAATTTGGGAATACGTTCTTAATAAAATTGCAAGATCCTGGTGCGTGTTACCTACCGGTTCGGAGAGATGCCAATCGTGGTATGTGTAGTGTAGCTGAATGTTCCTAAGTTCATCCCTGTTTCTTGTAGGTTGGCTTGAATTCCTATACGTGGCAGTGCCGCGTCAATTCGTTTTTTGTAGCTGGTTTTTCTGTGCAAGTTTACTTAATTGGGTAGACTTCGGCTTTCTCATTATTGCGTATCCCGTGTCGTCCGCGATTACGTTTGATACACGTGTAAGTAGTGTTTGTTATTATTGTCCAACGGTGTGAATGATTTAACTAATTGGGGGTTGCTCGTTTGAGTTTAGGGTTTCATGGGTTTTGCTCTTCTCATGTGTTGTGCCTGTTACCTAATGTTTTGGTATGATGCAGTGCTTTCAATCTAGTTGAACCTTGCGTTAGGTTATTCCGGTTGTTGTTGTATTGTTTGTCGTTTGTCGGGACCCAGTTTTCATAGTGCTGGTTCATGAACAGTACGTGTTTATTAGCGGGAGCTGGTTCGCTAGTAGGTGAATGCACCTGTGTGTTTCTGTTTTGCATATGTACATGCACATTTACGACGTAGAATTCAGACGCGGCGATTATGATATATTCACCACCCCAGATTTCTTCATTATGTTGCGCGGCTTTGTATTCTGTTATCCTTTATTCCTGGGAAAGAATGCTGTTGGGGAAAAATTCCTGTATATTATTTAGAAGTGCCAATTATAACCATTATAAACGCATTGTCTGTGTGCCCACTAAAGACACGTGCAAGTTGGGGGCTGAAGCACACTTGTAGTGAGTCAATTTATGGGATGACCTTTTTTTTGGTTTCTTTTGTTTATCTGTATAGCAAAATGTGCATTTATCTTGAAACAGAGAGAGTCTGGATTGGGTACCCTTTTTTTTTATTCAGCTGCCGCCCATGTGTTCATTTGGAGGGGCTGTGGCCTCTTTGCAAGCTTTTAGGAATTTTAAGAATTCATTACTTTGGCTGACCTGTCAGTCCAGTGGTTAGTGACCCTGACTGCAAAAACTGAGGTCGTGGGGCTCGACTCCCACCCAGGACAAATCTTTGTGTGATGAGCACAATCACTCGTTCTGCGTCTGGGTGCAACTTATCTATAATATGTATGTATTTAGAAATATTTAAGTACGTTTATCAGTTGTCTGGTTACCATAGTACAGGCTCCGCCCAGCTTGGGATCAGACAACGATGTGTTGGTTGTCCTAAGATATTTATTTATTTATTTATTACTGTGTTACAAAAATAGGATCTTTTGGTGCGGCGTCTTAATCGGTATCGTATTTTGTTCCAGAATTATAGCGCGAATAGGGTTATTCAGCCTATTGTAGTTAGTGTGAACACAATCATTCACACAACGCTTCCTGGTGTGATGTGATGACGATGATAGGTCCCCAAGCGCGGCACAACAAAGCCGCGGTCATGCGCAGTTTAGTAAACAAATCCCTGAAATGTTAGGAACGGGCTCACCGGGTTCGGCAGGGGTCAGCTGGCAGGCAGGCTCTGCTGAGAGCTGGGTGCACGAATGACACATTTGCTTCCTTGCTTTATACAATGTGTAACTGAATAGACGCAAGTCCACTTATTGAGCCCGAAAGAATTCAATCCTATCTCAAGGCAATAGGACTCAAATTTAAATGCACAAAACAATGCTAGTGTTCACACGATTTTCTTTATTCAATACTCTAATAAACTCAAAACTCTAATTCGGGTGTATGAGGTCTTGCGTTAATTATGTTACACGTTGTATTATGCCACCCGATTTTAAATTATGACTTAGAAGCACGCACACACAATAACACGGTTTGATTTCGAACTCAGGCGGGTCGGACCACATCTGTTGCGCGCGCGCCGACACGTCCGGCTGTGTCGATAGCTCAACTTGATCCCTTTAGCAGACTTTTAGTCATAGGGTAAATACTAAATCTTATATTTATGTCGTTGTAAAGTTTAGAGCTGATATGATTGAAGTGGCGACTAACTAAGGCTAATCTGCAAGGCTCACTCTTACAAACTCTGTCGGGACGCCGTTTCTTTGTTAGGGGCTGAGGGACGTAAGGCAAAAGCAGGTGTTTCTTACAGACTGTTTGTAGGATGAACAACTGTCTCACCGTGAGGACCTCACAAAGTGAGTACAGTTCAGAGGTCGGAAATCTAATGGGTTTTTTTGCCAGTACCTTCAAAACTGCTCTCTGAGCCCTCTCTAGCCGCAGCATGGTTGTCTTGTGAGTTCCCCCCCATGTAGTTATACAGTAACTGAGAATTGATTGAGCGAGGGCGAAGTAAACCATTTTCAGGGACTGGAAATCAGCAGCCGCTCGGAGTTTTTTAAATAAATAAATTAATCTCCTGACTCGAACCAGAACAGAGTTAACCTGTTTTTTCCACGATAAGAGACTATCCAATATAACCCCGAGGTATTTAGTGCTGTCAGACCTTTCTATTTGGGCACATTTACAGTGGTTGGGCATTGTACACACATGAGCCCTGATCTCAAACGACAGTGGTGGTTGACTTTTGATACTCGGAGTAAAAGAGATGAACTTGGTCTTAGAGATATTGAGCGTGAGGAGATTCGAGGTTAACCACTTCATAACCGTTCTAAGAGCCAGTTCTGCCCTCTCACGAGTCTCAGACCAGTCTTTGCCATGGATTATTAGAGCTGTGTCATCGGCATATGTGATAATTTTTGTGTTTGGGATAGATAGCTGACACAGCTCATTGACATAAATGAGGAAGAGGGTTGGTCCTAGGACACTGCCCTGGGGAACCCCAAAAGTTAAATTTTCCTCATTACTGATGTATGACCCAACCTTTACTACCTGTTTTCGTCCGGAAGTGTAGCTACGAAAGATATCGAGGGCAGTGCCACGAATTCCAATATGTTCCATCTTGTCAATTAGTTTAGGGACTGAAACGGTGTCGAAGGCCTTCGAAAGATCCAGGAACACACCAAGAGGTTTCTGTTTATTATTGAGATGTTCGACTAAAGTGTTTGTGAGATCCAGAGTAGCATCTTCTGTTGATTTTCCCGCTCTGAAACCGTATTGATTTCCGGCCAAGATGTTGAATTTTGCGAGGAATTTCACGAGCCTCACGTTGATAACTTTCTCGAATATTTTCGAGATAGTTGTAAGGACGGATATGGGCCTGTAATTCGAGACAAGATCCTTGTCTCCTCCCTTGTGAATCGGATGGACTATGGCAGTTTTGAAGGCATCAGGAAAAATACCAGAAGATAGGGAGAGATTAAAAATGTGAACAAGGACAGGGACAATTGTATTTTTTGTAGCTTTGATAATTGTGGAAGGGATTCCATCACAACCGACAGCACATTCATCTTTAAGATTTAAAATGATGCCTTCGACTTCGGCGTCGTCAACATCAGACATGACCATCGATTCCAACGGGGCTGTAGTGGTAGAGTTCACTACCTGGGGTGGCAAGTGAAAGTCTGGACAGTTATTTTGTGATGAAGAATTGGAAAACTTTGATGCGAGGGTACTGCCCACATTCGCGAAGTAACTGTTTACCACATTGACTGAGAGGAGAGGGTCTTCTTCACATTTCAGTAGCTCGGAAGAAAACGTTTTACCCTTGTCCATACAAGATATTTCCCTGATTACTTTCCAGGTTGCCTTAGGATTCTTCCTGGCCCTCTGAAATTCTAACCGTTCATATTCCCGTTTAACTTTTTTTAATAAATTATTGCAAAATGTACGATAGCGACGGTATATAGTTTTATGTGTCTCATTTTCTGGGAGTTTTTTGGATGTTTTATGTAATTTATCTCTTTGCCGGACGCATCTGAGAAGGCCGGGGGTAATCCAAGGCTTGAGGATGCGCCGTCTACTAGGAATTCCCGAAGAACTTGTATGCAGATTGACGGAAGCAGATATAAGAGATACAAAAGTTTCGGCAGCAAAGTTTGGGTCATTGGATTTAAGTATATCAGCAAAATCTGTGTTCTCGAGGTCAGATTTCACTTTTGCAATATCAATTTTTGTGACTGAGACCTTTGGTGTATTTGTTGTAATATTGGGGTTGCAAAAAAGGATAACGGGATAATGATCTGTTATGTCACATTCTAGTACCAAGGTTGTAGCAGTGTTTGTCGACTTCAGCAAAACATGGTCAAGACAATTAGCAAGCCTGGTAGGAAAAGAATGTGCGGGGAGCATAGCATGTGATGCAGTAATATTAAATGAATGTATAAGGACACTTCTGGCCATGCTCCTACTCAGTCTTCTACCACATTTCTGTTTAAGATATTATCACGGTTTCCTTTGGTTTCTGCTAGCCTGGTAGTTTCCGATGAGTAAATCTGTTGACATCTCATGTTATATCTGTTATGATTAGTGGAGGAAATAATAAATTCATTAATGATTCGATTGTCGAATGAGTCGATTTGGCGAGATTTGTTCGAAAGAGGTACTGTGGCCATGGCATATGGGCAACTGATTCTTTCAGTTGTCCATATGCCAGTTCACGGGTGGGTTTTAGTCAGTAGAAGTCTGACACGCCCTTCCGCTCCACCCAGAGCGGGAGACGTCATTTGATGATTTCCTATGAACAAAAATAAAGCCTCATCTTCCTACAAAACCCGGAAACATTCACCTAATCCGAATTATCCTTAACACGATTCCGTTCAGTGGACTGTGCTTGCAATATTACTGCGGTCTAATTCTATCACGGTCTGTGGTGAAATGAACTAGATAAGGCGTTATCAGCCTGACCTACATCGCCGTGAGTATATCTTGAGGGCACGACTTGTATTGATTGTAGACTTAACGATTTCTTCGAATCTGAGTATTAGGAAGCAGTTTCGTTCAGGAAGTATAAAGGTTTGGATTTTATTAGTGCATACTGTTTGTCTTGTAACTGGCTATCTTTTATATCAGTAAACTTCTAGTAACCAGATAACTGTCCGACGGCCAAAAAATAATTGAATGTGTTAGCTCCGACGTACGACTGGAATTTACTCCTTACGAATGATTATAAAATACTAGCTTCTGACCATGACTTCGTCCGCGTCAAATTTTAGCTCCCCTGACCCTTTCCGTCGTATCAAATTGACTGCCAGTTTTCATCCATTTTTCATTGCTGCTCCGCTTTTTTTGATCATAGCGTATTTTTTTTTTTAACCTATAGCCTTTCTCAATAAATAGGCTACCTAACACAAAAAGATTTTTCAATTCGAACTGGTAGTTCCTAAGATTATCGCGTTCAACCAAATTCTACAGCTTTATAATATTAGTATAGATGTATAGGTATAGATTAGTAACGTATAACGTAACGTAACGGAGAAAGTTTGATTTTACTACCTATAAATTTTCATATATAAGGTGTATCTATTCATACACGAAATATTTTAAGAGGTACACCTGTAGGTGGTAAAGAAGCTATAGCAACTAAAAAAAAATTATTTCTAAATGTATTTTTTTCAAAATTTTATATTTACATATTATTTGACGCACATGAGAAATACTGGCTCCTTCTTATTTTTTACGGCCCGAGACACCGCGGCCATGCTCGTGCCGTCCGGTCACCGCCCTCGCAGCGTCAGGCGGGCCATTTATAGAATTTGGAGTAAAGGTTTTATGCAAAATGTCTCAAGTAGTTTTAAAATTATAATAATTACAAAAATTCAAAAAAGGTTACATAAAATTTTTATTTTTGCTTCTATAGCTTCTTTACCACCTACAGGTGTACCTCTTAAAATATTTCGTGTATGAATAGATAGACCTTATATAAAACAATTCTTAAGGAGTAAACTCCAAAAAACCGTTCTAGCTTGCACTTGAGTCTTGAGTGACTTGTGGCTAAATAATGTAATGTTTTTTTTTTATTGTTCCTTTCAACAAAAGCACCTGCCATCTAATCTCTTCACCGCCCTTGGTTGACTGGTAGAGAAGGCCTAAGGCATTAAGTCCGCCTTTGTAACTTATTGTGTGCGAGAAGTTTAAATAAATAAGTGAAAAAATAATAACAGCACGGTTCGATTGTTCAGGTTAAGTTACGCTTGCCGCGGTTTATCTGTGGATGGGTGACCATCTTTCCATTTCAAGATAGGGACCTTTCCGAGGTACGGAGGTCTGTGCATCGGAAAGCCAGTTAAGCCGTTGGTTCCGGCTGTCGGTTGTGGATGTTTGACTTTCGTTACGGGTACTCAAAAGCCCGTAGGTCTGATCACCAGTCTTACCAAGAGGTATTGCATTACCCAGTAACTGGGTTGTGAAGGTTAGACAGACAGTCGTTTCCTATAAAATACTGGTGTTCAGCTTCATCCGTTCAGACTGGAAGCTGACCCCAACATAGATGGGAAAAGGCTAGGCAGATGATGTGACCTTCTCCATTATATAGAACTTTGTAAGGTTTTTATCATCACCATCATCATTGGATGCCTTGTTCTACCCACTGCTGAGAATAAAAGTCTTTTTATATCACTCTAGTCGAGCTACATTCAGGCCCTACTAAAGGAATAAACACTGTAGAGTTTTGTAAGAAATTCAGAAAGAAAGCTGTTAGTAGGACCTGACTACTAAAAGATCTCTTTCTGAATTTCTCACAAAACTCAACAGTGTTTATTCTTAAAAGTAAATAACGCAAATATCACGCATTTGTATATAGCTACATTATCAATCCACCATCAAGTCGTGAAAGCCTCTTAAAATCGCTTTAAAGACGTTTCTTTGGTATACCCTGACGAGGTACTTAAGTGATATTGCAAGAGGTTCGCAAATAATTGCAGTATTTTGTCACAAAATCAGACTTGAATACAGAAATGGTGTGAAGTGAACGCTTGGGGAATTTAAAAGAAAGGGGGTTTATTCATTTCTAGATTAGAATTTTAGAGACTAAGAAAGCACGAACGAAGACTACTTCTACCTGCGGTTTCACCTGCGTGTATGTTGGAACCGCGGGAACGTTGCTACCGGGACAAAAAAATAATGCCTATGTCACTCTTTATAACATCAGCTATCTGACAGTAAAAGTCCTGTCAAAAGCTGTCCAGCCGTTCTGGAGATTAGCCGAATGGACCGCGGCAAGCGTAGCATAACCTAATCAACTGACCCCCTTTTTTTTTTGGATGGGAAATCATCAAGTGACTACTCCCGCTCTGGGCGGGCAGGAGGGCGTGTCAGAATTTTACTGACTAAAACCCACCCGTGTTCCTTCAGTTACTCATATGCCAGGGCCACGGTATCTCGTTTGAACAATCTCGCGACCCTGGCAGGATCGATTGACCCCTGCGGCTGCTATTATTTAGCCACAAGTCCCCTTTTTTCCAGTACCAGGAATATCAAACAATAATTTTATGAAACATCGCAGAGATCTATTTCAAAACCACCCTTCAACCTTTTAGCCATATTAGATTTGTTAGAAAGGGTCGTATTCGTATGGTCGAGCACACGAATCATATTGTTGGCATAACTTTCAACAAGTTTAGGCAGTCTCAATGTTTATTGGGGCTATTGGATCGGTGATAATGACTTCTGGGTCGGTTGTGGCGTGATATTGTTATTGTTCCTTATTTCATGCAAGTCCATGGTTGGGTTTTCTGATAAAGAATAGAATAGGTATATAAGGTGTATCTGTTCATACACGAAATATTTTAAGAGGTACACCTGTAGGTGGTAAAGAAGCTATAGAAGCAAAAAGAATTTTTTTATCGAAGTGTTTTTGATGTATCGTAATTATTATAATGTTAAAACTGCTTAAGACGTTTTGCATAAAACCTTTACTCCAAATTCTATGAATGGCCCACCTGACGCTGCGAGGGCACCGACCGGACAGCACCAGCATGGCCGCGGTGTCTCGGGCCGTAAAAATAAGAAGGAGCCAGTATTTCTTATGTGCGTCAAATAATTTATAAATAAGAAAAATATTTCGTGTATGAATAGATACACCTTATATACATAAGGTGTATCTGTTCATACACGAAATATTTTAAGAGGTACACCTGTAGGTGGTAAAGAAGCTATAGAAGCAAAAATATTTTTTTTTTATCGAAGCGTTTTTGATTTTTCGTAATTATTATAATTTTATAAAACCTTTACTCCAAATTCTATGAATGGCCCGCCTGACGCTGCGAGGGCGGCGACCGAACGGCACGAGCATGGCCACGGTGTCTCGGGCCGTAAAAAATAAGAAGGAGCCAGTATTTCTTATGTGCGTCAAATAATTTATAAACATTAAATTTTGAAAAAATTACATTTAGAATTTTTTTTTTCGTTGCCTTAGCTTCTTTACCACCTACAGGTGTACCTCTTAAAATATTTCGTGTATGAATAGATACACCTTATATAACCGTGACATTTTAGTCGTTTTACAAAGGTTGTCCACTCAATGTATCCGACATAATATACCTCTAGGCGTGATTAAAAAATTGTTACACATTAAGAAAATACGTACTAAGAAAAATAAATAATGCATTGGAATAATGAAACATCCTGTTAATAATGTTTACGTATCATGGTAGAGAACATATATACCTACCCAGGGCACGAGTCGACTAGATCATTCCATCTCCATTTTCCATGAGACAAAATATCAAACAAACTACGTCTTGCGTCATCATAACGAATAATATTTTAATTTCAAATGTTCATTTTTTTCTTATGTGTAGTAGTCATTGGTTACATGAAGTGAGCTGCCGTTGTAAGACGATTAAAATGTCATGGTGTATAATATGTCAGTCAATCTATAGGTTGGAAGCACTACGCATGTGGCCCTTTAACTAACAAACCTTGCCAGGCATTCGAGGTACGATCATAATTAGTTTATAACCTATTTTCAACCGACGAAAAAAAACGGAGGAGGTTATCAATTCGACGCGTATATTTTTTTTTTATGTATGACCACGCATAACTTTTTACATAGTGGTCCGATTGTGACAATTCTTGGAAAGGGAATACTCCTACTCTCAATGGAAAGGGTATACTCCCAAGGTGGTCCCATATAAATTTGTAAAACAAAATCGAACCCTAAGGGTTGGAAAACAGGGGATGATTGATTGTTCACTCACTGATTGTAACGTATGAACACGCATAACTTTGTACAGAGTAGTCTGATTTTGATAATTCTTTTATTGTTGGATAGGGTATACCTTGCCAAGTATTATTAGTACATCAAAGCCACAAAAAATCATAAAATAAAAACTTTTTAACAAAAAATTAAACCGCCGAAAAACTGAAAAGCATAAAATAACAAACCTTAAAATTTTGAGTCGGCGCTGAGAAATCAATGAACAAGGATCACTCAAAGCGCCGACTCATAATTTTAAGGTTTGTTATTTTATGCTTTTCAGTTTTTCGGCGGTTTAATTTTTTGTTAAAAAGTTTTTTTGTACTAGTGTTTCTCTCTTATTTATAATTAATTATTATACTTTTTAATTATTGTTCCTCTCAACCAAAGCACCTGCCATGTAATCTCTCAACCAAGGGTGGTGACACCCTTGGTTGACTGGTAGAGAATGCCTAAGGCATTAAGTCCGCCTTTGTACCTTTTTATGTGCGAGAAGTTTATAAATAAATAAATGAATCATACCATACTTCGCTTGCACTTGCCTTTTGAACTACCGATCGGACCCAGTCGTAGGGCCACGGCAATTTTATTGAAAATGTATCAGGAAAAGATATTTAGAGAAATACAACATATCTCCTGCGAAAACTGCTGTGCATTTTGTTGGCAGTGTTCCCGTTGAGACAGTACATATACCTGATACACATACAAGTTAGATACAAAATTTAATGAGGTGTACAATATAGAAATAGAAATGCTTTATTATCTATAGTATGGTGACAAATCAATTGTACAATAATTTGGTACAGAGATGTGAAACTAATTTATCTACTGGCTTCCAAACTAGGTTTATTGCCTGTAACTTGAGCAATGTAGGAAGAGCCAACGCGTATTGTAACTATTAAACTATTTGGAAATGCTAATTGTCACCCAAACTATTGTCAGCGACTACAATAGCAAGTATTTAGCGTTGATTAGGAATAAATGATTTAATCAACTCTTTCGTGAAGGGTGGGCGTTTTGGGGGAATATCTTATGTAATTTTGACGTTCAAAAAGTGGTGATCCGCCGCCTAATTTTAATAAATGACTTTTGATTTTGATTTTGGCTTTATTCAGATGTAGTAGGTAAGTAGTCCTATTTATTTACTACCTTACTAGCTTTTGCATATGGCTTCGCCCGCGTGGAGATCGAAAATCATCCCACAGAAACGTACTGTCGGGATAAAAAGTATCTTATGTTTTAATCCTGGTGATAAACAATCTGTCTGCCAAATTCATTTATTCGTGATTGAGTAACAATCATACAAACTGTCTCCTGTATAATATTAGCATGAATTTACTAGCTAGCTAGGACTAGCTGAACCGACTGACGTTGTCCTGAAAAAATTTCAATCATTCATACAAAAAAAGAAACGTAATTTTTTTTCCAAATATAACGATTTGCCGGGAAACTTTTCTAATTAGTGTTTCCATAAAAATAAATTTTATTACGTCCACGTGTCTGTCGACTAAATATTTTTTTGGGTTAGATATGAAATGAAAATGGATCCCTGGCTGGAATCCTAATTTACCGAGGCATCCACAGGCTGTTGACAATCCTGCGAGAAAAAAAACCCATAGAAAAAAAAAGTGGTCTCGTCCATTTTGCCGATGATCATTGTTTCATTTAGTTTTAAATATTTAATTGATCATGTAATTTTGTAGTTTGTTATTGAAATTATTATTTTTATGTTTTATTTTTAAGAATAATTTAATATTATTGATTAGCTGCCCGTGGCTGCGCCCACGTGGATGTCATAAATTATCCCACGGGAACGTGCTACCTAGACAAAAAGTAACCTATGTCACTATTTATAACATCAACTTTCTGCCAGTGAAAGCCATCAAAATCAGTCCATCCGTTACGGAGTTAGCCGGAACAAACAAACATACCAACCAGACAGAAATAAAAAAAAACTCTTTTTTTGTTTTGAGTACCGTACATACTTTCATATGTTTTTAGTAAAAAGCAGCTGTTTTGACATTTTTACGGATATCTTCATCAACAGCCTATAATGTTCACACTGCTGGGACACAGGCCTTCTCTCGGTGAGAGGGAGTGGGCCATAATCCACCACGCGGGCCCAGTGCGTTTAGTAGATGTCACATATCTTCGAATTTTTGGTTCTAATTGCTGAGATTTGGTGTCGGAACTATATTGCAATTTCATGTCTATGCATGTACGGGTTTCCCACATACAAGCTACTCATAATTTCCCCGCAATGTACTCGATCCTGCTCTCAAAGGCTATTGTTGGCCCTGATATCGGCTTTCACAACATATTGGCCATCATCTGTATGTAATGGTATGCGGGTTTTCTGTTAAGTTTAACTATAGGGACTATTACTATCCAACCTGTAACTTAATCAATCGTATCTTCGAATTATTGGTTCTAGGATGGCATGCAGGTTTCCTCACGGTATTTTTCTTCACCGTTTTTCACCGAGAGCAGTGGTGATGAAATAATTTACAAAAAGTAACTTGCCTGCCTAGGTTTGAACCTACAACTTGTAAGTCGCGGCCGTACCCACTGGGCTACCACTGCTCTCTGTGACACACAAATAACACTTTACTCGATCGAAAATACATTACAATCCAATCCGATCGAAAACAAACAAATAATCCTATTTACTAATTTAAACAAACTCTATTATCAAAAAAGAGATTTAAAAAATACGTTTCCCAAACATGCAGAAACTCATTTAACACGATCAAAGAATTAAAATATTCAGTTTCATATTTCAACATCGCGACGCGAAGCCTCCTTCAAAGTTCGTTATTAAAAATTCAATATAAAAGTTGGATTGAGTTCGTGTATTATACGTTGGAGTCGACACTCAGAAAGTGACGATTGACGCTCTACTAGTCGTTTTCACTAACACTAGGGATTTCTAAATGAATACAGGAATAAGTGCGTGCGAAAGTTTCGTTCTGTATTCAAAAATGCAGTAATTAAAATAAAAACCAAATTCAAACAAAAGTGAAAAATAACTTTTTCGGAAGTCGGTGTCTTTGGTATTATATCTGTATTTAAGTTTTTTTTTGCCACCGACTTCCGAAATTAAAGTAAACTTAACGGTTGTAATTTTTTTGAAAAAAATATTAATTTTTAACTTCTTAGTTATGGTATGTGCCCCGAACTAATCTAATCGCGTTATTTGTCGCGCAAATACTTAATGCAAATTTAAGGCTTATATGGTTTTTAGATGGATCCCATTGTCAGAATGGAACCAAATCAAAATGGGACAATTCGGGAAGCACCTGCTTTCAAATAAAAAAGAATCGTCAAAATCTGTTCACCCAGTCAAAAGTTCTGACGTAACAACATAAAAAACCGGCTAAGTGCGAGTCGGACTCGCGCACCGAGGGTTCCGTACAAACCTGTAGGTATTTTCGGTTTAAAAATATATATATTTTTTAATTTTTATATTTCAGTTGATTGAATGTAAGGTAAATTGCGGTTTACAATTTATGACGTTTTAAAAAAAAACTACTCACTCGATCTCGTTCAAACCAATTTTCGTTGGTAGTTTGCATGGTAATGTACATCATATATTTTTTTTAGTTTTGTCATTCTCTTATTTTAGAAGTTACGGGGGGGGGGGGACACACATTTTACCACTTTGGAAGTGTCTCTCGCGCAAACTATTCAGTTTAGAAAAAAATGATAATAGAAACCTCATTACCATTTTTGAAGACCTATTCATAGATACCCCACACGTATGGGTTTGATGAAAAAAAAAACATTTTTGAGTTTCAGTTCTATGTATGGGGAACCCCAAAATTTATTGTTTTTTTTTCTATTTTAGTGTGAGAATCTTAATGCGGTTCACAGAATACACCTACTTACCAAGTTTCAACAGCATAGCTCTTATAGTTTCGGAATAAAATGGCTGTGACATACGGACGGACAGACAGACAGACAGACAGACAGACAGACAGACAGACAGACAGACATGACGAATCTATAAGGGTTCTGTTTTTTGCCATTTGGCAACGGAACCCTAAAAAGTACAGTCGAATTGATAACCTCCTCCTTTTTTTGAAGTCGGTTAAAAATGGGACCACACGGAAAGCACCAGCTTTCAAATAATTTGGTTCTAAGATATGCTGGTTTCCTCACGATGTTTTCCTTCACCGTTTTGAGAGCAGTGGTGATGAAATAATTTACACAAATTAAAGCGCCTGCTTGGGTTTGAACTCACGACCTACTACTTGTAAGTCGCAGCCGTTACCACTGGGCCAGCACTGCTCTCCCATTGTGGTAATCATTTTTGCCAAAACATAAAACTGTGACACACCGTGAGGGGACGCCCTAGGAGGACATATAGTGACCTTATTGGTGATGTTCTTCAGAAAGGTCAGGTGCATAGTACTCGCAACCGGCGTGTGTGTATGACCAATTGTATGAACCTAAACGAGCCAAAAGGAGTGTGTAGAGATCGTAGCAGGTGACGTTCCGTGGTTTCTGCCCACCCCCATGGGAAAAAGGCCTGATTGTATTTTTTTGTGTTATCATTAAATGACGTGTGGCTGATAAATTAAAAATGGCAAGTACAATGTATGAACTTTTTTATTGGGATTTAAAACAATACATTTTGCAATACATTTCTTTAAACAATTAGCCAACTGTAGTAGATTTTACGTAATTATTTCTTTAGCAAATAGAGGTTAAACTTAAGTTTATAGGGTCCAATATACAAGTTTTGCATTACGCAACTGTACTTATGTACAGTTTAGTACAAGCGATCATCAATCATAAGTTCTGAGTAGTATGGATAGTTTTCGCTTGAAAAACTCCTGGACATGGGATCGGTGTGGAGGTTTGACCTGTACTGAGTATCTTTAACATCCTGGCCGAGAGTAAAGACCTGCAAAGAAAGTAAGAATAAGAAATTCAAATAGGTTTCTTGCCACAAGAATCTTAAAATAAGTAAGAACTCCCACTAATAGGTAGTTCTAAATCTATATATTAATACGTGACGCGAAAACTTTGGATCCCTTTTTACGAAAATTGGGAGGACGGAGGAGTATGAAATTTCGCACACTTATGGTTTATACAGAGAAGAAGTGACGAATGCTAATATTTTTTTAAATTATGCGTAAAAATACATTATTTTCAATAAATAACACGTTACACACACTACTATTCATTACCGTGTATTTAATATACACATGCATAGATATTCTTATTCTTTTGTTTATGGTCCAAATCTGTGGTCCAATCGAGAACATCTGTCATTAATATTTTGTGTCTATAGTCTTACTGAATGTCAAGCAAGGAACTTATACCCGACCCCTGGAATGTGCATTGTCAATTTGACACCATTATAAAAATAAACCTTATGAATATGTAACTAAGTTCTATTACAGACAATCACTTGGTCAGAGAGAAATTCGGTCCGAGAGAGAAAGCGTTGCGAGAGCCCTGTGTCCCTTTCTTGAAGTAGGGTGCCCATAATGAACGAAATTATAAGATTATTTACGGGTAAAGTCCATTGACGCATTTGCCCAATAAAAAGTCTCCCAACTATTTTTCTTAAAAACGACGTCTATTGGATTTTTACGACAATTAATACTAAACAAAATGGTTATTTGCCCAGCGCGCCAGATATTCCAGGTTATACAATAATACTCGATAGCAGAGTTTATGCGTTGCGTTGCGTTTATGTTTACTGCGTTTTACTTTAATCCATTTTTAAAGCGTAACTTTTTTTTTTTTTTTTTAAATCAAATTATTGGTTAATATATTATATCCTGTTATATTCGTATCTACCTAAATCATATTGCTTGGTCACCCTAATGAAAGGGACAGAGGGCTCTCGCGAAGCTATCTCGCTCGGACCGCGTATTGGCAGCCTGTGCGCATTCCAGGTTGGATTTAAGTTCCTTGATGTCAAGTATAACCATAGGTAATAAATTAATTTTATAGATATATAACCTATTTCATTTTTAAAATCTATGATCATGTGGAGAATATTTGTCAAATGAAGTACGGTCGAATTTCGACCAGTGGAAAATTTAAATATTTAATAAGTCCCAGAGAAAATGATAAAATTTTGTGAAATTACAGTTAACACGATTAAACATAAAGATTAAAATATCCAGACTGTTCACATTTCTTATAGTTCTTCTTTTGTGCCGATGGTACTCGTACACTTTATACTATATCGTTTGAACCTAGTACGTGGCCCCGTTTATTGCGGCATTAGTGGCATTTCTAAAATTATCTGAGGTGCAGGTGAACGGGTACTTGGCACTTTCTTATATTTAAAAAAATTAAGAAAAACCTATAGTCAAATTAAAAAAAACCGGCCAAGTGCGAGTCGGACTCGCGCACCGAGGGTTCCGTACAAACCTGTAGGTATCCTCGGTTTATGTATAAGGTTTATGCTTATGAAATTAAATGTTTTTTTTTTTAATTTTTATATTTGAGTTGATTGAATGAAAGGTAAATTGCGGTTTACGATTTATGACGTATTAAAAAAAAACTACTTACTGGATCTCGTTCAAACCAATTTACGGTGGAAGTTTACATGGTTATGTACATCATATATTTTTTTGAGTTTTATCATTCTTTTATTTTAGAAGTTACGGGGGGGGGGGGACACTCATTTTACCACTTTGGAAGCGTCTCTCGCGCAAACTGTTCAGTTTAGAAAAAAATGAAATTAGAAACCTCAATACCATTTTTGAAGACCTATTCATAGATACCCCACACGTATGGGTTTGATGAAAATAAAATTTTTGAATTTCAGTTCTAAGTATGGGGAACCCCAAAATTTTTTTTTTTTCTATTTTAGTATAAAAATCTTGATGCGATTCACAGAATACATCTACTTACCAAGTTTCAACAGCGTAGCTCTTATAGTTTCGGAGAAAAGTGGCTGTGACATACGGACGGACAGACAGACAGACAGACAGACAGACAGACAGACGGACAGACAGACATGCCGAATCGAACGAATAAGGGTTCCGTTTTTTGCTATTTGGTAACGGAACCCTAAAAAACGATTTTGCTTCAGCCGAAAATGCAAATCTGGCTGAACAGGCTTTTTGTCGAAGATGAAAAAGAAACATCTTTCGCCAGCCTCTCTCTCTAAGTTACCTTGAAGTCGTTCGAGCCCCTCTTCTTCCTCAGATAGTTGAAACAGCACGCCCGGAATCGCCTCGTGCCGCAAGCGCGCACGCATTCACTGCCGCACGAGTCACACGCAGACCACACCGAGCTCACTGCAAGAATAGGTTTAGAATTGACATAAAATAACAGATTTAGAAACAACATTCATAAAATGACATTTCATGACCACAGTCAATGACACACGGCTGTGTTAACCGAATAGGCAGGATAGGCAGAGGTGTAACAATAAGTCACCCACATTCCGCGAGTTATGTTTAAATCTCGTGTACCTAATTAGGGGCGAGTCTATTGCCACCAACCTGGCACAAATTGAGAGTCTGAGCTGCTACTGAGAAATTATAGATAAAAACCCAATAACACTTTGCCTGACCCGAGACTCTAAACCAAGATTTCATGCTCAGCACTAGAATTCAAATCTAAATTATGATATTTACTTGTATAAAAAACCGGCCAAGTGCGAGTCGGACTCGCACAAAGGGTAATAATAATAAATCCGCAGGGCAGCATGTGGCGTGCTGTTGGGCAGTAGCGACCCCACGGACCCGATCTCCCGGGAGAATTCTTGTTCCTCGTCTCTGGCTTGCCTTTATTGGCCGGCTGGAGTGAACACTGATGAGGTTCAGAGCTCCCGCCTCATTCTTGCTTTATTGGCTGGCTTGAGTGGAGATTCGCAAGAGCAAACGTGCTCGGGGAAAGGAAGTATTCCAGTAAGTGCTCGTAGGGATGTTGACCATCTTCCGGGCTCTGGGATCGTTCTGAAAGCCGTGGATTACCTCTCCACTTCTCAAGCACCTCAGGAAGTGTTGCCCCCTTGTTGCTACGTCACTATGTGCTAGCGACGTTTCCCGGGGGCTCATTATTGAGTGTGCAAGTCACCCCCTGCCATTTTATCCGTGTATACAAAACATGATCAGGCAGGGGCCATAGTTCTTCCATAGTTGCGGTTACCAATCCACTATAGCCATCCAAATCCATAGCCTAATTTGTTTTATTTGCATATTCTGTACTAGTCTTGCTCCAACCGGGGATTGTCCTTGGGTGCACTTGCACAGGTGCATACAGGGATAATCGTCGGCTGGTGGCCCCCTCATCAATTAAAATTGTTAAATAAATAAATGTTTACATATATGTATAATAATATTCCACAACTATCACACAACGCCATCTAGTCCCAAGCTAAACAGAGCTTGTGTTATGGGTACTAGACAACTGATAAACATACTTATATATTTCTAAATACATACATATTATAGATAAATTACACCCAGACACAGAACAAATGATCGTGCTCATCACACAAACATTTGTCCTGGGTGGGAATCGAACCCACGATCTCCGGCATAGCAGTCAGGGTCACTAACCACTAGACCAACAGGCCTGGGTTTCGTACAAACCTGTGGGTATTCTCGGTTTATGCATAAGGTTCATGTTTATGAAAATAAATGTTTTTTTAAATATTTCAATTGATTGAATGAAAGGTAAATTGCGGTTTACGATTTATGACGTTTAAAAAAAAAAACACTTACTCGATTTCGTTCAAACCAATTTTCGGTGGTAGTTTACATGGTAATGTACATCGTATATTTTTTTAGTTTTATCATTCTCTTATTTTAGAAGTTACGGGGGGGGACGGGACACATTTTACCACTTTGGAAGTGTCTCTCGTGCAAACTATTCAGTTTAGAAAAAAAATGATATTAGAAACCTCAATACTATTTTTGAAGACCTATTCATAGATACCCCACACGTATGGGTTTGATGAAAAATTTTTTTTTGAGTTTCAGTTCTATGTATGAGAAACCCCAAAATTTATTGTTTTTTCTATTTTTGTATGAAAATCTTAATGTGGTTTACAGAATACATCTACTTACCAAGTTTCAACAGCATAGCTCCTATAGTTTCGGAGAAAAGTGGCTGTGACATACGGACGGACGGACAGACAGACAGACAGACATGACGAATCTATAAGGGTTCCGTTTTTTGCCATTTGGCAACGGAACCCTAAAAATATGATGGGTGAAAAAGTGTTACTTATAAAAAATTTGGTCAAAGACACATCTGCCTTTCAGTGATGATATTCAATATTTAATTGATCAAGTAGTTATGTTACTTCATCATCATCATCATCATCATTTCAGCCTTAAGACGTCCACTGCTGGTCATAGGCCGTCTCTAATTTGGGGGCTCTGCCATAATTGCTACGGTTGGAGATCGCAGTATGACGGTAAATGCATAGAGAACGCTGCTGCCCATTCTTTAGGAATCTTAGTTAACCATAATCTTATATCTTTAAACGAGCAATTCTTGTATATATATATATATATATGATCTGAATCTCGGAAACGGCTCCAACGATTTTCATGAAATTTAGTATACAGGGGGTTTCGGGGGCGATAAATCGATCTAGCTAGGATTCATTTTTATAAAACGTCGTTTTATTCGTGTTTTCAATGACCAACTTTATCGATAATCCACTTGAACATAAACTTAATATTTTAAATACAATTTATCAAAAAAATACTGAGCAAAGCTCGGTCAACCAGATATTCAGTAATAATAAGATACAGTTGCCCGCGTGTATGTCGGAATTGTACCATGGAAATGTACTGCCGAGATAAAAAAATATTGTATGGGGTAACCGAAGCCGAGATCTACCCATGTGCCACAAATTCATTTAGTCATTTTAGCGTAGAAGCGTAACAAACAAACTCTTTATAAGAATAAATTAGAGTTCTGGCAGTATTAAGATGTAAGGTATTAGTACCTCCACATACGAGTTCTTCTTATCTCTCTTATACGTTCTGGCTATGAGTGCTATTTGTCCCCAAGAACTTTATATAAGCATGATCAGCCTATATTGTTTCCACTGCTGAAAAACAGGCCAACCCTCGGTGATAGAGAATCGTCTGTAATCCATCACGCGGATTGATGGATATCACATGCCGTCGAATTTTTGGTTCTGGGATATGCCGGTTTCTTCGGTTATTAGAATAGTGGTGATGAAATTAAATATACAATGTATAGTACAATGTGTAAGTATGAACTCACGACTAATGGCAAGTCCAGGCTGATAAAACTGGGCCTCGGCGTATATTAATTTTGTAATTAATGTTTCTACTTACCGATAAATATTAGACTGATGATTGCTGTGATCTTCAACATTTTTGTAAAAAATAGGTATTCTTGGAGAAATGACACTGTTTCTGAAGTCGAAGATGGAATGTCTTTCAAAGGCTGGTAGCCCCTTTATATATGACTTAATGTTTACTTATGCGTAGGCGATGGTAGACAAGGCTTTTAGCTTAGATCTATTTGATGCCTAGGAACCTTTATTTATTCTGACGCAATAAATAAAGTGCCTGCCCGGTATAATATGCTGAAACGTGAACATTGACAGTTGGGCTGATCCACAAATTTAAGGTCGCTTAGCGCACTATGGAGCGGGCTATGCTCGGCGATTCTTTAATGGATAAAATCAGAAATAACGTTACCCGGAAAAGAACTGAAGTTACCGACATAGCTTCCAAAGTAAGAGGTTGAAGTGGCAGTGGGCTGGCCATATTTGTCAAAAGAGCGATGGCCGATGGAGCAGACGAGTCCTGGAGTGAGACCGCGTATCGGCAAGCGTAGTGTGGGACGCCCCTCAGCTAGATGGATCGCGTACGCGTCTACTTGAGGTGAAACCTAGGACCATACAGCAACCGTATACGGTTGACATTTATAAGGCGAAATTATGAAAATGTAAGCGAGATCCGAATGTTCCGTGTGGTTATGGGCGTAAAGAATAGCACCACCACATTTCTTCCCGTGGGTATCGTAAGAGGCTAGTAAGGGACTTACCATACTGTGATCGCCAACCCGCCTACCAAGTGTGGCGATTACGGCAAACCTCTCCGTTTGGAGGTAGCCTATATCGTGTATGACTACGAATCGAACCACGTCGAAGTGGATTCTTCTTTCCTAATTTTACATAGCGTGTGATTAAGGGCATTTGATAGTTAGCGAGCTCTAGTTTTTTCGTCTGTTTTATTAGGTCTGATAAAGGATTTCACATTCAGAAGAGCCTTTTAAGCCTTTGCATGCCGGTAAAGTCAAAGTTCAGAGGTGTCTGCTATTTGTTAGGAATGTATTGAAAGCTAGAACCTTTTTCGGGGTATTTTGTGAGTAGATAAACATTCTAGGATACTGGTGATTCAAAGGCTAAGCTGGATATAAAGGGTGGATTTATGGGACGGGTCAGTAAGGGGGACTTAACCGTTGTAGTTACAGAAAAACTAGGTATTCTTATATTTTTGAGAGACTACAATAACTAGTTGTCACCCAGTGGTCGAAATTCGACCTTATTAATTTATAACTTAATGCATTTCTAATGCATTGTTGTAAAAATATTAGCTTTCTGCACTCTTTCTCCATAAAAAAGTTGAAAAGCATTTGCTGCGATGGTTTGGTTATGTTGAGAGGATAAATGAAGGGCACCTAACAAAGGGTATTTACAAGACAGATGTAGCTGAGCACGCCAAAAGTTAAAATTTATAGTAGCCTTATTTGTGATGTTCTACAGAAAAGTCAGGTGCGTAGGTAAACGGCGTGCGTGTATGACCTGATGTATGAATATAAAAAAAAGCGAAAAGAGTATGTAAGGATTGAGGCAGGTGGCGTTCTCTAATTTCTACTTACCCCCATGGAAGAAAAGCGTGAGTTTATATATATATGTATGTATTCTAAACATCACTAGTCCCGGATCGTAACCAGAGCACAATTAAGTTCAAATTTACATTATCCCCATTCGAGCCAATTCATTAACGAGCTAAAAACAAATGCACTCGAATTCTCTTAAATTGTCGAGCTCATGTTACGGCTATTTGCTTTAGTATGCTCTTCTCATACTAGTTTAAAGGTAATTTCGGATGTTCAGAGCTGAACAACTATACCATAGGGAGTAATAAAGTTTTTTAGGACTTTTGAGATACGTTAGACATAAAAGTAATGTAGGTACTTTTTAACCGTTTTAGTAGTCTAAATAACAAAATGTTAAAGTCATTGCTTTGGTAGGAAGTGATTCACGCTATCAACATTATTTCAGCCGTTAGATGTCCTCTGCTGGACATTGGCCTCCCCCAATTTGGGGGTTTTGCCATAATCGCCACGCTTGGCAGGCGGGTATGCGATCGCAGTATGGTGGTAAAATGCATAGAGAACGCTGGTGCCCATTCCATAGTAAGCACGCTTTACTTTTCAAGAATTACTTTGGAACACAATAGTACGGAATACTCTTTACTAAGTTTACCATATAATTAGAAGATATTAATTTAGACATTTTATATAAGGTGTTACAATGAGCGGTCTTATAGCTAAAAGCAATCTTTCAAAGATACCCTATGATGGATTTGAAAGGAAGATAGAAAGACCATAATCCAGATAGTCTGTATTATGCCATCCACCTACATATACCTATGTACAAAATGTGGACATGCATACAAATTGGCGTGTAAAGCAATAATTACTGTGGTGTTTTGTTTTGATTGACAGTTTATGGATTGGTTACCAATTACTTGCTTGGAGTTTGTATTGTTTATTTAATGCTTCCGCAAATACATTGTGACGGGCCCCCCACTACGTAAAATAACCCGCGTGGGTCAGGTTTTCGTCGTTTAATAAATTGCATAGATTTATGTTCGGCTTTCTGAGAAAGTCAAGTATGATTTCAGAGAGCGGCCATAACACGTGTTCTGCATATATAGTTTGTCGAAGACAGTCGTGGGTCTGTCTATGATAAAGTCACAATTTTGTGGTTTGTGAGAATTGCCAGGAAAAAGGGCACCGATCCCAAATTCTGCTTCGAGACAACGTGAGGGTTAGAGCTCTTATACACGAGCGGCATGTTGCTAACGGCAAAGGTAACTGCAGCCGTCGATACATGTCGCCGGCAGCCGTCGACATGCCATTTTCAAAGATCAGCGTCATCATCGTGTGTCGACGGTTGCAGTTTCCTGCCGTTGGCAACATGCTGCTTATGTGACTGAACCTTAAAACCACGATAAAGGTATGATCTAGTTTTTAAAATACATCAGGGGTTAGTTCAACTAAGAAATGTTTTGAAAGTCTAACAGAAAATAATCTCGTTGTCACTAAAAATAAGAAATTCAGACTTTACTTGAACTGTTTAAGTAAGTCCATTAATTTTATTTTTTCCTTTTCAATTCAAAATATCAACGAATAAAATAAGCCTATAAATAATAATGTATCGAGTCAATAATTTGCCAAATTAATTTGAGCCACTTCCTTCTTTTGTACATTCTTACCGCTTTCTTACCGCTAATATTGTACAAAAAATTAATTAAATATACATTTGGAACATAATAAAGTTAATAACGGTATATGGCGGCTATCTAATAAACTTTTTATTGGTGTGTTCCGTAGAAATTCCGTTTATAGAATGCCTAAATGTGATTCGCCCTCGGCTCTTACAATTTCGGCCTGAATGAGCCTTTTTGGGATATTCTGTGATATTTCTCGTCCTTCGTTTTGAGTTATTGCTGAGATGGACGGAGGGCATATCAATGTAGGCCAAGTCCATTTACTAGAGACACCGGGCTTCGTACTAAATGGACGGAATATACGACTACTTCACTCTTGATCTTAGTTTACTTTATTCAATATCTGGATGACCGAGCTTTGCTCGGTATTTTTGGTAAATTGTGTTTAAAATAATAAGTTTATGTTCAAGTTGATTATCGATAAAGTTGGTCATTGAAAACACGAATAAAACGACATTTCCTAAAAATGAATCCTAGCTAGATCGATTTATCGCCCCCGAAACCCCCTGTATACTAAATTTCATAAAAATTGTTGGAGCCGTTTCCGAGATTCAGATTATATATATACGTATATATATATACAAGAATTGCTCGTTTAAAGATATAAGATACTGTGCCACTGTAGTTTCATTCATGTTTTGAATGTCATCAAAAATCAAATCAAAATATTTGATTTCACATAAACCTATATGGGCAATTATGAAACGTCAGAAGTAAGGTGCACAGTTCCAGTTTGTTGAGTCCTATGGAGAAGAACCGCCAAAAAACTTCATGGTTACTCTTTTAAAAATAATTGGCTTTTACTATGATTTCAAATTATAGTGTTAATAGGTATAGGAGGACAGTGTAGTACCAGGTACTTACTAAAATAGAAAAGTATCTACAGTTTACAAGGCCTACAACGTTCTCACATTCACCAAATATAAAATAATCTACATAAATGATAGTATTTCATAAATAAAAAATAACAACCTATTTAAACCAAATGTTATTGTTGCCATGACAACCAATAATAAAGAAAGATTAAAATATTCATCCATATCATATAACAATTGTTAGGTTTCACCCTACTTAAATAATATTCCTGCTATTTGTGGGTTTCCAGATTCATGTTTTAAACTCTAGTTTCGTTGTTCGCAAGTCTGTCAGCCCATCCTTTGGTAGGTAGCCGCTTAAATAGACTCTAAATTGAATTTAGTTACTTTGCAGCCACTAAAGTGAGTTTACCATCTTCACTACGATAAATAAATAGTCGTAACAACTAGAGGCAGTCCACACAGTGACTAGGAGTTCAGAAAGTTTGGGAGATAAATTTTAATCCAAACTTTTTGGCTTCGGTAACAGTTCTCGAGTGTGTTCCGCTTGAGAAACAAAATGCAATTTGGCACAGCCGTACATTTTAATCTCTTTCACTTTGAGAATTAGCTTTCTGATCGTTCGTCTTAATTTTAACTGTATTTATGGCCATAAAAGTGTGTTTTAATAAACGTTGGCATGTTGGCATAGCAACACATATCCAAAATAATGTTAAAATCTCCGCCAAACATCCTAAGGACAGTTTATCCAATTTCGTTCCCGAGTACCAGGGCGTCATATGTCCTTGACACTGCGATCGGGTCTCGAGAGACATTATCAATATTTTTTCGGCGGGAAACTCGGCGAGTGCCGTCCTCATCATGATGGATGTGTTGTAGGGACGCCCTTATGTAATGTTCCCTAAGGCTGCGTACACATGTATGTGTGCCGAAGGTCATAAAGACATTAGCGGGAAATTCACACATGTATATCATCTGCCTAGCGTTTTCCCAACTATGTCAGGGTCGGATTCCAGTCTAACCGGATGCAGCTGAATTACTCGTGTTTTAAATAAAGCGACTGCCTATCTGACCTCCAAAACCTAGTTACTGGGTAATAATACCCCTTGGTAAGACTGGTTGTCAGACTTTCGGGCTTCTGATGACCCGTAACGACTGTCAAAGATCTACAAACGACAGTCGGGACCAACGGCTTAACGTGCTTTCCGAGGCACGGAGTGGTCTTGGTATATAAAGATCCACCCATCCACGAATCAACCGCGGCAAGCGTAGCTTGACCTAATCGATTGATCCGTGCGGCTGTTATTACTTAACCACGAGCTCTTCATTAAAATTAACACACGTATATAGGTGACGAAATTTCCAAATTGTCTTGCGTTCTTTTAAAATATCTACGAAACATGCTCATAATCATCATTTCAACCATAAGACGTCCATTTTGGACATAGGTCTCCCCCAATTGGGGGGGGGGGGGGGGGGGGGGGTTTGCTACAATCGCCACGCTTTGCAGGCGGGTTGGTGATCTCAGTATGGTGATAAAATGCACAGAGAACGCTGCTGCCCATACTCTAGTTAGTCCCTTAGATGCCTTTTACGATACTCACGGAAAGGATAACACGTAACGTACACCTAAGAAGTGGGACGTACCATTGTAACAAGATATAATACAGTAATTATCCTGTGACTGAGGATTCCTAGATTGTAATTACTAGGAACCACAGTCTTCGCTAAGGAGCTGCTCTGATTTAAGTACGTGGAAGGCAAACGCTTCGTGTGACTGCACCGCGCGTTAATTTAAGTCTGCTACTGCAATGTGCTGTATTACCCAGGTGACTAAGAGCGAGTGCATTTAATGTACTAGTTACATACTAGTCTTGCAAAATAGCAAGTCATCGCAGAGTCGCGGAAAAGTCGCGTATTGCCCGCGCGTTCATCGCGTCTTTATACACTGCCAAACACCCAAATTAGAAAATTATGAAATTATATTATAATCTTATTACTCACAGAATTTTTACTATCTTCTTCTTTCTTCTTAATATAAAGAGGTTAAGTTTCTAAGTTTGTTAGTAGGAAGTAATCCTGGCACTATCAATCACATTTGGAAAATTCTTTTTGTATTTGATAGCTTAATTTATGAGGAAGGTTATAAAATATTAAGCTTCTGCCCGCGACTTCATCCGCGTTAAATTTCTTGTTCCCCCGACCCTTCCCGCGTCGCGTCGAATCGCCTACCCGTGCGATTTTCCCCGTTTTTGCAACATTTTTCATTACTGCTCCGCTCCTCTTAGCTGTAGCGTGATGTTATATAGTCTATAGCCTTTCTCGATAAATAGGCTACCGAACACAAAAAGAATTTTTCAATTCGTACCAGAAGTTCCTGAGATTAGCGCGTTCAATCAAACAAACAAAGAAACGAACAAACAAACAAACTCTTCAGCTTAATAATATTAGTATAGATACTAGCTTCTGCCCGCGGCTTCTCCCGCGTTGATGTCAAAATATGGGAAATATTACTGACTACCTTCTGTCCGCGACTTCATCCGCGTCAATTTTTTCTACTCCGACCCTTCCCGTCGCATCGAATTGCCTGCCAGTTTTCGTTCAATTTTCGTTGCTGCTCCACTCCTTTTGATTGTAGCGTAAAGTTATATTTATTTATTTATTTAAACTTCTCGCACACAAAAATGGTACAAAGGCGGACTTCATGCCTTGGGCATTCTCTACCAGTCAACCAAAAAAAAAAAGGGTGGTGAAGACATTAAATGGCAGGTGCTTTGGTTGAGAGGATCAGTGAAATACTATTAAAACTACAATAATCAAATTGAATTACAAATAATAAGGAAATAGTAGTATATAAATAGACCAAAACTAATAATACACATACACACATACATATTTACCTACCACCTATTTGCCTATTACCTGTAGCCTTCCTCAATAATGGACTACTCAACACAAAAATAATTTTTCAATTCGGACTAGTAGTTCCTGAGATTAGCGCGTTCAACCAAACAAACTCTTCAGCTTTATAATATTAGTAGGTATAGATTATGGGAAGACCCAGAGAATAAAAATTTTCACAGAAAATTCAACCCCCCATTTCACCCTCTTAGGGATAGAATTTCAAAAAACCTTTTCTTAGTCGATAGGTACCTACTCTTCACAAAGAACACACCCTCCAAATTTCATGTCTCTAGGACCAGCGGTTTAGAGTGTGCGTTGATAAATCAGTCAGTCACTCAGGACTTTGAATTTTATATATATAGATTAGCATCACGCTATGACATCCAAGCCGTGCAAAATGAAAAAAAAAACCGGGTATAAAGCTAAGTATAAGTAACAGCGTGGGGGCGGGCGATGAGACGACGAGACGTGTTGGGGTCAAAATTTCACACGGGCAAACTGTTCACTTAATAAATGAAATATACTGACTGTGGAAGAAAATAACGACTGAAGGGAAAACAAATGAAACAAGTTGTTTAGAACAATCCCACGAGTCCCGCGACGCGTTTTGCGAGCGTAGCGCGATATTGAGAAACCCCTGTCGCGAGCGCTTCTCGTTTGACACAAGTCGTCGCGTCACAAGTCACATCGCTCAAGGCCCAGAACGGGGCCTTAGGGAGTCCCTAAATAGCTCCGATCCTTAATGTCCAGAACATTCTTTAACGTCAACAGGACATGATTATTCCCTAGGGAATAAAATGAAAGGAATTAACTACACTTGGATTATTTGAATCATTGGTCTGTCGCCCTTTTTATGGCGGTCTTTGGAACGGCTAAAACTTTTATTGTTACGTCATTCATAAATGTGATTTGTGAAGAATAATGGCGCAAAATTTCTCATTCGTGTCAGATGTGAGAGAATGTTTTACTCTTCCGTTCTGGCTCTTAGGATGTTCGTGTTATTGGGTAGCGTTTGATGTCAGAAATATTATTTATAGTTCAGAAGTAGGCTTGAGTCTTTTCAAAAGGATTGCGCTGATTTATTAGGTTTGGTGAATGTGTCGAAATTTTTGTGTAAAGCATTTTTGTACAGCATAAATAATATGTGCTTTTATTGTATATTTACTAACGTAACGATTACTGAAGATGTAACCTTCCGTGGACCACTTGGAAGTTCCTAAACCATCTCTGAATCCAAGTAGGGAGGTGTATGTCGAATCCCGTAAAGTGGGGCTACCTAAAAGGGCCGGCAGCAGGGTATGGAGGCGTAGCTATCACAAACTATGCTCGACCTCTTATCTTGCCCTCTATGCCCCAAAGCATGCATCCAAGGAGACTTCTACGCTACCACCGATAACGCCGTAGAGTGGTGAAGTTTTGGGGCAACAAAATTTGATAACTGTTGTGCCAGCGACGGGAAGAAGAAGTGTCGCGATAACACAGAGAAGTAAAATGTAGGGAAATATATGAAGTTTAAGAATATAATTCCCATTTCTTCCCGTGGGTGCCATAATAGGTGACTAAGGGACATACTAGGAATGGGCAGCAGCCTTCTCTATGCATTTTACCAACATACTGCGATCGCCAACCCGCCTGCCAAACGTGGCGATTATGGCTAAGCCCCCCAAACTGGGGAGATCTATGTCCACCAGTGGACGTCTTTTGGCTGACACGATGGTGTTTGAGAATATAATACTCTTTCTTTGGTCAAAGAATTAGGATTGCCATTCAACCTGGTAAACCTGCCAGTTTTCTGGACAAATTTCCGGATGAGGGCGATGAAGACATGTATGTCGACGCCAGCGTGACTCTGGAGGACACGGTGGAGCATACGGTGGAGGTGTGCCCTGCCTGGGCGGAGCACCGCCGTGTCCTCGTGGAGGCGATCGGCGGCGGCGACCTCTCGCGTCTGGCCCTGGTGCGAGCCATGGTACGGAGCGAGAGGGAATGGGAAGCCGTCACCTCCTTCTGCGAAGCAGTAATGCTCGCGAAGGAGGAGGCGGGGCGCGTGAGGGAGTGGCAGTCTCTGCGCCCTCACGTCCCTAGCCACCGCAGGAGGAGACGCCCCGGGCGTCGGGAGTCAATAGCGGACTCCCGGCCACCGTAGGCGCGAGCTTGCGGGTGGCGAGCAATGGGTAGCTCGCCGCCCGGTAAGGACCAGGCTCGGGTCGACGGCGCGCAGTGTTCCACGCGCGCCTCAAAGAGATGTCAGCAGCGGTGTAGGGGTCTACTAGGACCGATGCCTGCCGAGGTCGCGTGATTGTTCGAAAGAGATACCGTGACCCTGGCACATGGGCAACTGATGGAACACGGGTGGGTTTTAGTCAGTAAAAGTCTGACACGCCCTCCCGCTCCGCCCAGAGCGGGAGAAGTCATTTGATGATTTCCCATCCTGAAAAAAAAAAAAGCGTGACCAAAAAACAAAAGGTTTTTTTTGTATTTATTTGTTTATTTAGTCATTTAATTAAATTACTCGTAATACCTAGAGTAAATAGTTTCGTTTTACTTTCATAGTGATTGTTAAAAGTTGGTATTCAATTGAAGACGGTTCTAAGTTTCCGTCCACTGTCTGCTTGTTCTGGCTAATCTCCGAAACAAATGAACGGATTTTGACGGGACTCTCAATGGCAGATAGTGAATGTTTGTTACGCTTTCTCGCTAAAACGGCTGAATAGATTTGGATGATATACCATGACCTGAATTAGGGCAAACGATATTTTTTATTTCAATCATCATCATTACATATAATAAAATAAAGTCACTTCGCTGTCTGTGTGTCCCTATGTATGCTTATATCTTTAAAACTACGCAACGGATTTTGATACGGGTTTTTATAATAGATAGAGTGATTTACCAGAAAGGTTTATATGTATATAACATGCATAATATAGTAAAGAAACACTGATAATTTTAGAGGTTTCTAATGTGATGTCATAAATAAACTCATTTTTTTGCGCTTACATTGCGAACGCTGGCTGAGCCCTACGAAATAGATCAAAATAATGTACTACAGTATTGTACACCTTACAAAGTTCTACAAAAAAATCCGCAATGGTATATGTCTATCTCTTAGGGATAACCCACAATAACCATTTTTTATCCTTTAATTTTTATGAGAAATAATGGCTTATTTACGAAGCGATTTTAAGCAATACAGCATTAATTCTTATCCAATTAAATACATTAGATATGTTGTGCATTTCATGTAGATCAAAATTGCCGGTTACAGCATATCATTAAAATGAATATTTTAGAAAATATCAGAGATTATAATAAAATAGCCGCAGAGCGGCTAGCGGGCCGTTCCGCGTCCGCCGGCCATCTCGCTTGGAAGCGGTCGGGTAGTGCAGGATTAGTAGGTTTGTAATTACATATTAGGACATATTACTTGGGCTTCATAGTAAATGCATCTCATCATGTGTGTTCGGAGTACTCAAAATAAAGCTAATTGTATTATTCCAAGTAAGAGACCGCGAAATATGGCTTAGATGTTTAGATTTTTGGATGGATTTGGATTTTTGGTTATCCTGGATGCTTACTATATATAGCATACCATAGATATTTTATCCCGGTAGTAGTTTCCCGGGTGATATTTTCCGACAGCTATACGGGCAAAGCCACTGGCCAAAGTACTATTCTTATAACTATGTTTAATTTGGTGTCTGGTAAATAACTGAGTGTTTATATAGGTAGAATAGGAGCGTTAAGAAAAACCAGGAAGACTTATATTCAATTCAATCCAGCCCAATGTTGCAGTCTTCTTACTCTGAATACTATTAGTTTTATTTTAAGTACATCAAACACACATGATATGTAAGGATCGTAACAGGTGGCGTTCCGTAGTTTCTGCCTACCCTCATGGGAAAAAGGCGTACTTAATTTTATGTATGTATAACATGGATTAATACATTCTTACCGCGGTAATACGTCCTCTTGCGATAATTTCCGACATCTACGCGGGCGAAGCCGCCGGCAAAAGCTAGTATTCTATATTACAAGACTCTATCTCTATTAAGACTTTTGCGATGTAACCACAGGACACGGCTAGTATGGATGAAATGAATTGTTTATTTATGTAAGTAGTGCATATAAGACACTTTTACAAGTTAATATTTGAAAAGCCTAGATGTCACCAGCATTCCCTAGCAGATTTTTTCCCTAAGAAGAAATGCCGAAACAAACACAGAGGTCATGGTCTCTTTTAAATTCCAAATAATAATTAACTATAATTTTATTTAAATCTAAAAATGTAAGGCCATGTCTGGAAAGGCCTTTTGAAGAAAGAGTCATTGCAGCTTTGAGCTTACCTGACCCACTAGACGGCATGTACAGTACCCTCCAAAAGTTAGTTGAAATTATCAATAATGAAACAAATGTGAGGAAATTTTAATAAAATCAAATGAAATCATGGCTTCAAGAACTATATTATTAAAATAAAATCTATTTAGAATATTTCTATCAATAAGAGAACCATAACAACTATAATAATTATGATTATGTAGATAAACAGTGAAATTACGGTGCCAAAAGTTAGTTGAAATTGTTGAAAATGATTTGTAGGATTATTATTAATATCTGGATGACCGAGCTTTGCTCGGTATTTTTTGGTAAATTGTATTTAAAATAATAAGTTTATGTTCAAGTCGATTATCGATAAAGTTGGTAATTGAAAACACGAATAAAACGTCATTTTATAAAAATGAATCCTAGCTAGATCGATTGATCGCCCCCGAAACCCCCTGTATACTAAATTTCATGAAAATCGTTGGAGCCGTTTCCGAGATTCAGATTATATATTTATATACAAGAATTGCTCGTTTAAAGGTATAAGATTAATATCTGGATGACCGAGCTTTGCTCGGTATTTTTTGGTAAATTGTGTTTAAAATAATAAGTTTATGTTCAAGTCGATTATCGATAAAGTTGGTAATTGAAAACACGAATAAAACGTCATTTTATAAAAATGAATCCTAGCTAGATCGATTGATCGCCCCCGAAACCCCCTGTATACTAAATTTCATGAAAATCGTTGGAGCCGTTTCCGAGATTCAGATTATATATATATATATATATATACAAGAATTGCTCGTTTAAAGGTATAAGATAAGATAAGATAAGATAATTGTGTCTTTGCCAATGTCGTAAGTTTTAATATTTTATATGACCGCCATTATTCAGCAGAACTGCTTTAAGTCGTCTAAGCATTAATTCTACAAGATTTTGTAATGTTTTACCCGGTATAGTCGACCATGTTTCAAGAATTTTATTTCTTAACAAATTCCTGTTGCGTCTTATGGAAACAGGGATCCAGCGGTCTAATTCATCCCACAAATGTTCTATGGGGTTAAGGTCGGATGATATTGAAGGCCTTTCCAGTAAGTCCACTTCGTTATCTTCAAAATATTCTTTAGTTTTCCTTGCTGTATGCTTCGGATACTTGTCTTGTTGGAACTAAAAAATTCGACCTAACCCCATTGTTTCAGAAGATTAATTTAAACTGTCACGGAGAATATTACAATAGATATTTGTTGTCATCCTGCCTTCAATTATTTGCAGTCGGCCCACACCATACCAAGAAAAACACCCCCAAACCATCACACTCCCACCGCCGTGTTTCACAGTGGGCTGCAAGTATTTGTCGTTGTAAGAGTTATTGTTGCTTCTGTTCCATACGGTTTGCCGACTATGATTTCTAAATAGGTCGAATTTACGAGGTCACGTTGCCAGAAAGAAACCTCTTTTAATCGATCCATAAAAAACGAAGGTTGGAGTTCGCCCCCAAGTATTCGAATATACCAATACACTTTTGGAAGAGATTAGTCTTTAGCGATGCATCAAAGCATCGCTAAAGACTAATCTCTTCCAAAAGTGTTTTCCTTCGTTTTTTATGGATCGATTAAAAGAGGTTTCTTTCTGGCAACGTGACCTCGTAAATTAGCATCATGCAGGCGTTGCCTGATAGTAGTTTCAGAAACAGAGGTTCCTGCTTCCTGTAACTTATCTTTGATCTCTTGTATCGCAATCTTGGGATTATTCTCGCATATATCTTCTCGCATTATTTGTCAATAATCAACAGCAGTAAGAGCCCTAGGATGCCCCGACCGTGGCCTATCTGCAAGACTAGGACATTCTAAACTCTTCTTTATTACTTTGCGCACACCTTCTGGACTACCTTTAAATAATTTTCCCACAGCACTAAAGTTTTTCATTTTTTGGATTCACACACAATCTTCGCTCTTTCTTCTATAGTTAATTTTCGCCTCGGCGCCATTATTTATTCAAAAACAGACAAAGCACCTTACAATATTTTTTAATTAAATTTTAACTACCCACACTGCCTTAACAATATTAATAAATGAGTTTAAAATTGCAACAGTATCGAAAATCGTTAAAAGTTTCATATTTCAACTGACTTTTGACGCACTCAATTCAAGAAGTGAGCACATAAACATAGATTATTTAAGAAAACAAATGGATTTTGGGGAATTTCCTACTGTACGTATTAGAATAGTGTATCCGAACATAAATCGTAAAGAGTTCATTCATTAAAACTGCGTATTTTGGAAATTATGTGACATCATTGATAAGGTGAATTAATTTCAACTAACTTTTGGAGGGTACTGTATGTATCAGTCATCGTGTAGCTCAACCATATTTTAAGGCGAGATTGCAGTACTTTTTTACTTTTTTAACCCTCTGTTAATCTAGCAAAATTACAAAATACTGTCACCGGCTGTGTGAAGACAGAAACGTGAATTAAAACCATAGGCTTGATAAAAAAAAATCATAAAGATGACACTAAATAGCTATTTAAAACGTGTCAGTACTTTAAAATTCCATCTTTAAACCATGTTAAACTTATACCAAAAGATAGGGTATAAAACATTTCATGATTTCCTTATTTTTTTTTTCTACGAATAAAAATACACAAAATTTTGCAGTTTAAGCCCTCGCAACGACCAACTAGTGTTTACCTACAAGAGAACCTTAGGAGCTCAACGACCCGTAGGCCATATATGACAAAGGTACACAAAGTCGCCGATAATAATAGTTACTGACTATTTAAAGTTAAACTAAAGCTGGACATATATTTCAAGAGCATTAATCTCATATAACTACCGCCTAAGCATCACTAATTTGCGGCTAGTAAAACAAGAGCTCTAATATACGACACCAGTGAATGATATAGTAGTCACAAAAATTGTGGAATTCCGGTAGCAACAGTAGAAGCACTGCCAAGAGGACAGAGATTAAGCCCCTCATTTGATAGCGGGGACAATCAAGTTGGCAATGTGGTCTTATCATACAGAAAGATACAGAAGACCCATAGAAAGGAGTTCTTGAGATTATGGTTATAGTGACAGGGTAAATGATAATACCTTTTGCGTTTTAATGCACTAAGTCGTGCGTTAAGCCTTGCTGGTTGAGTGTAATTTCTTGCATATTGATGGAAACCGGCCGAAAATTTTTTTTCGGCCGACAACGTAAATGAAATTCGGAATGATTTGCTTTTTCGCCCGAAAACCGATGATAGGTTTTTCTTTGGTACATACTTTTAAATTAATTACAGTGACATTATAATTATATAGTTATATTTAACTGTTCAAATTTAATGAACACGATTTAAATATTTTTCAATTTATCATACTAGCTTTTTCCCGCAACTTTGCCCGCGTATCCACGCGGGTTAAGTTGCGGGACAATTTCCACGGGAACGTACCACCTGGACCAGTACAAAATGTGTAGTTTATAAACTACCTGTGCAAAAAATTTCATCTAAATTCTTTCATACTTTTTAAGTCAATCTGCAACAACATTCAGATTGACGGACATAAATTGTTAGTGACTATTTTATTAAATTTTAACAACAAATAATCGAATTATCTGTTAATATTTCAGGGAAAAAATATTTTTGTTCTGTATTTTCTCAGTAAGTTGTCCTCTAATAAATAAATGAATTGGAAGTATTGATTGGCCCTTTTTCGGCCCCCGCTGAAACTTGTCATTCTGATCTATCTGTTTACTTGTTTTGTGCATGTTGCCTTAATAGGATTGGGAACGTAATTTGATAGTGTTTGGAAAAAATGTCCCGCTGAAGATTGCGCCGTCAGCAGCGACAGTGATATCTCTTGAGTAATGGACGACTTTGTCGGTTAATTGTTGAAGTATATAAATATGGACGTTGTAGATATAAGTAATTGAAAGGAAGTAAGCTGTGCTTTCCGTGTGGTACCGGTCGTAAAGAATACAACCATCCCAATTCTTCCCGTGGGTGTAGTAGGAGGCGACTAAGGGACTTACTAGGGAATGGGCAGCACCGTTCTCTATGTATTTTGCCACCATGCTGCGATCGCCAACCCGCCTGCCAAGCGTGGCGATTATGGCAAATCTCCCCAAATTGGGGGAGGCCTATGTCCACCAGTGGACGTCTTTTGGGTGAAATGATGATGTTCATGATGAAGCTGTGTAAATGGATATGGATATGGAATGGAATGGAACACTGAGTTTTGATAAAAATCGAAGTCATTTTTATTCCATTTTGGTGGTTCTATTTTATAGTGAGATAAGAATTAACGGTATTTAAGATCAGGATTTTTTGTCCTTGATGAAATAATCCTTAGTTCTTCGAACTTTAAATAATAATAATAATATCTTAGGACAATCAACACCACGTTATCTGATCCCAAACTAGGCAAAACCTGTACTATGGCAACCAGACAACTGATAAACATACTTATATATTTCTAAATACATACATATTATAGATAAATAACACCCAGACACAGAACAAATGATTGTGCTCATTACACAAAGATTTGTCCTGGGTGAGAATAGAACCCACGACCTCAGTCTTAGCAGTCAGGATCACTAACCACTAGACTAACAGTTCAGTCAATCATCTGCCTAGCCTTTTCCCAACTATATTGGGGTCCGCTTTCAGTCTAAACGGATGCAGCTGAAAACCAATATTTTACATGGAACGACTACCTATCTGACTTCCAAAACCCAGTAGACTAACAGGCCAGTCAGAAATCCACACTAATATTATAAATGCAAAAGTAACTCTGTCTATCTGTCTTTTTTTTTTTTTTTTTCAGGATGGTAAATCATCAAATGACTTCTCCCGCTCTGGGCGGAGCGGGAGGGCGTGTCAGACTTTTACTGACTAAAACCCACCCGTGTTCCATCAGTTGCCCATGTGCCGGGGTCACGGTATCTCTTTCGAACTATCACGCGACCCCGGCAGTGTCTATCTGTCTCACTTTCCTGCTAAAACTAATTTGGTACACAGATAGTTTAGAGCCTGAGAAAGGACATAGGCTGCTGGCAAAAGCTAGTATTAAATAAATAATATATACTAGCTTTTCTAGTAAGTCCCTTAGTCGCCTTTTACGACACCCACGGGAAGAAATGGGGTGGTGTTATTCTTTACGTCCGGCACCACACGCTACCTACCTTACTAGAGAATGGGCAGCAGCGTTCTCTATGCATTTTACCATCATACTGCGATCGCCAACCCGCCTGCCAAGCGTGGCGATTATGGCAAAGCCCCCCAATTTGGGGGAGGCCTAAGTCCAGCAGTGGACGTCTTACGGCTGAAATGATGATGATGATGATGATTAGCTTTTGCCCGCGGCTTCCCCCGCGTGGATGTCGGAAATTATCGCATGAGGACGTACTACCGCGGTAAAAATGTGTTAATCCAGGTTATATAGGTAATAGCTGTTACCCGCGACTTCGTCCGCGTGGTATTTAACAAAAAGTTTTTCATTCGTTTTTTTTTTTTCGTGAGATCCTATTTTTTTTTATAAAATAAATGTAGCTTAAGTTACTCCTTGTCACATCAGCTATCTGCCAGTGAAAGTTCCGTCAAAATCGGTCCAGCCATTTCAGAGTTTAGCCGGAATAAACAGACAGACAGACAGACAAAAATTGTAAAAAATGTTGTTTTGGTATATGTACCGTGTATACATCCATATACACTTAGTAAAAAGTGGTTATCTTAATATTACAAACAGACACTCCAATTTTATTTATTTTTCTAGATGTCTAGATAAATAAATATTATATCAAATATTAAGGACCAAATTACTTTGATTTATTCACGCCTCAAGCTAGTATTAAGCTTTGATTAAGTTACTTTCCAAATTACACGTGCCAATGTTTACAAAAATGTTATACGTATACTACTTACCACCAAAATTTTATATTTTTGCTCTTCATTCGTGAGCCATCATCATAAATAAGATCAGTCTTTATTTGCTTTAAACATGGCATAGAGTTATTACAGTCAGGTTTTGATAAAATGTCCGGATGGTTAACCATAAAAATCCTACTAACATTATAAATGCGAAAGTTTATTTGTATGGATGTATGGATGCATGGATGTGTGGATGTTTGTTACTCTTTCACGCAAAAACTACTGAACGGATTTGGATGAAATTTGGAACACAGTTAGTTTATAACCTGGATTAACAAATAAATACTTTTTATCCCGGTAGTACGTTCCCACGGGATATTTTCCGACCTCCACGCGGGCGAAGCCGCTGGCAAAAGCTAGTTATTGTATAAATTGCATGCAAAATAACTTATATACCTATGAGTTAAAAGTGAACTATACAATGTAACAGATTAATTGGTAATTACTGTGAGAGAAAATGGGCCGTAATCTACCACGAGGGATCAGTCAGGGTTGGTTCCCTCACGATGTTTTCCCTCACCGTTATGAGAGCAGTGGTGATGAAATAATTTAAACACAGTAAAGCACCTACCTGGGTTCGAATCCACAACCTGCAACTTGTAAGTCGGGGCTGATACCGCTGCGCCACCATTGCTCTGCATGGGCTTAACTATTCCTCAAATTAAACGTGATCATTTTGTTGCCAATACATTAAAGGCTTATTTTTATTTTAACTCACGTTTTCGAGTATATGTATAAATATGTAAGTAGGTATACCTACATATAACCAACATATGTATTTATATCCTTCTATCTCCCAAACGGGTGAATCAATTTAGACAAATTGCTGACATTAGAACGTAATGTTCTCCCGTTCGTCGAAACTGCTCTCATTGATTTTTAATATGTACAATTTGACATATAGCTATAATTATCTAGGGACGTGCTGCATGAACCGTGGTGGCTCAGTGGTAATGCCCGACGGCATTGGTCATAGGATCGAATCTAGAAAGGCGCTTTATTTTTGTAAATTATTTCTTCACCACTGTTCTCAAAACAGTGAAGAAAAACATTGGGAGGAAACTGGCATGTCGTAGACTCAACAATTCGAAGACATGTGTCATCTACGAATCCGCACTGGGCTCGCATGGAGGATTACGGCTAACTCCCTATTACCGAGAGAAAGAAATAAAGAAAGAAAATACATTTATTGAGATAGTAGAGGAGGCCTGTGTCCCAGCAGTGGGAACATCATAGGCTGAGTATGTATGTGGGTACTTTATATTAACATTGCTTGATTGCAATAACTATGAGTTTTTATTCTAGGAATAGTTAAAGATTTAAATATTAACTTATAAATATATGATTAACGATCTTTTGCCAGCGGCTTCGGCCCCGTGGAGCTAAAAAAATAACCACAAGAACGTTCTATTGAGATTAGAAGTATCCTACGTGTTAATCTTGGTTATAAACTATCTATGAGTGCCAAATTTCAAATTCGGTCAGCCGTTTTACGTGATTAAGTAACAAACATCCAAACATTAATATTTATAACTAGCTTCTGCCCGCGACTTCGTCCGCGTTAAATTTCTTGTTCCGCCGACGGGTAGGCGATTTTCCCCGTTTTTGCAACATTTTTCATTACTGCTCCACTCCTCTTAGTTATAGCGTGATGTTATATAGCATTCCTCGATAAATAGGCTACCTAACACAAAAAAAAAAAAATCAATTCGGACCTGTAGTTCCTGAGATTAGCGCGTCCAATCAAACAAACAAACTCTTCAGCTTTATAATATTAGTATAGATATCAATAGAATAGATAAGTTACTACTTATCTGCTGGTTGAACGTGTTAAGAGTAGATTGCTTAGACATTATACATAAGTACTGCAGAAATGCTTGCGACTGTGGTACTCCACTTTCCATCGCTAGCGTAGCCGATTGCAGATGTCGGAGGTAGGTTTCTATTTACGTAGTACCATAGACTAAAAAATACGTACAGATGCGACATCGTGTAGTTTTTAAAATGTCGCAGCATCATAGTATACTGAGCCTTTTAGCTTCATACAGAACATTTTATTTTTATTTTTTTTTAACTTTTAAAAAATATTGTTATTCTTAGTTTTTTATGATTGTGTATTTCTTAAGGTTAGTATGTGATCTGTCTGTACCTCCATGTAGTCACAATAAATAATTTTCTTTCTTTTGTCAAAATAATTACCTACCGCTCCCCTTAAACCCGCTACGAGAGAGCAAAAGGGTTGCCAATTTTGTCGATGACTGCACACGGAGCGCAAAGTCGACCACCAAAAACTATACAATCATGACTGTGTTTTTTTACGTTTTACAGGCCTCGAAACTGTAAGCATTTACAGTGGTTTCAAATTAGGAATTTTGCTCCTGTAAACAAGGTGATTTTCTTTCCACATTTCCTAGAGAAAACCGATGAAAGAAAATATTAACTAAATTTTAACTTAACTTACCCATCATCATCAACTACCAAGCCTTTTCCCAACGATCCTCCACAATCAAGTTATCGGGTAATACGATACCCATTGGTAAGACTGGTTATAAGAGCCTTATCACACTAGCGGTTCACGAGCGTCTTCAAAGCGGAGCAAGTGCGCAGCGAATACGTCACGGACGCGCATCGAATACGCCACGCATGCACCGCGAATACGTCGCGGACGCACAACGAGATTGCTGCGGATAGAACCGTTACTGAGTGTAAGAAATAATATATTTGCTATGAATGTGGGTACAGAATAAGATGTAAACATTGTAAAAGAAACGTTCCAACACACTCTAGCTTACGCAAAAGTAAAAAAAAATTTAGTTGTATTGGACGTCATAAACTCGCCGCGAACAGGCGTCGAAAACGTTGTGTAATCGCCACGCGCCCGCGGCGTCTGCGCTGTGCAGGCGCGGCGTAATCGCGACGTATTAGCTGTGCACCCGCTCCGCTCTGAAGAAGCTCGTAAACCGCTAGTATGATAAGGCCCTAAAACTTTCGGGCTTCTGACGATCCCTAACGACTGTCAAATATTCACAAATGACAGCCCGGCTAACGGTTTTTTTTGCGTGTGGGAAATCATCAAATGACTTCTCCCGCTCTGGGCGGAGCGGAATAATGGCGGACTTTTACTGACTAAAACCCACCCGTGTTCGTTCAGTTGCCCATATGCCAGGGCCACGGTATCTCTTTCGAACAAATCTCGCGACCCTGACAGGGGGACTAACGGCTTAACGTGCTTTCCGAGACACAGAGGGGTCTTGATATATAAAGATTGATTAGAGATTAACTGAAGTTCCCCATAATGGCATAATGAAAACATCAGGGGGCCTATTATGAACTCTTATTTCCAGGCAGTTTACGGCGTAAACTGAACTGCCTTGCAATTTCGTATTATGAACTCGCCAAACAAGCCAGTCAGCGGTCACGTGACACCCTGGCCGACTTCTGACCGAATATTGCCTGGCAATACCGTAATACGACCGTTCGTTTGACATTTCTTTTCGTATTAGAACTGTCAAAAAGTAACTTCACAATCCATTTTGTTTACGCTGCGTCAGAGGAGCTTTTATTGAATTGTTTTGAGTTTATTTGGCGAAATTATTCGAGTATTATCTAGATTAGTAAAAGAAAATATGATGTGTGACGAATATGAACTATTAGAGTTCCTGGAAAGTGACTTTCCTCATCGAAATAGAGTGTCAAGGAACAAAAGAAGACGACTTCGTGATGAATGTAATGCGTTCGACATGGATGTTGTGCAATTTATTCAAAGATATCGACTTAGCAAAGACTTGGTACTAAATCTTTGTGAGGAGTTGAGACCGCTTTGAGTACTCTCGTGCTTGGGCAGATTTATTGTACCCAATAGCCACTTTGTGGGAATTTAAGAACACCTACAATGTTTCCAGCTGCACATAAGTTACGCGCCGACGACGGCTAGAACTCTCATGCACTGAACTATAATAATTACAAATATATTAATATTATATCATGTTCAAAACTGAATATTAATTAAAAACACTCAATAACACTTACGCCATAAGACAGATAACGTATTGTTCGTTTGATACTTCCGTTCGTAATATATTAGACTTGTGTAAGTAATGCGAGTGATGCATTGCGCGTCATATATCTCGGCCGCGTACTGTAGCATTACACATGACTCGATTCAATCAACCATGGCACATGACACTAAAACATGGCGCGCGGGCCGCGGCGCGCTGTTCGGTGTTCGTAAGCTTCGTAATATCTCGGTAATCTTTGCTGTGTGTGCAAGCGAGAAGGAACATGCTCCAGTCGGTTGGCTGTGAGATAAGTGAACTATTATTTAGAACCGTATTGTTATTCAAATAAGGTTTACGTTTTATTGAAACCGCGGACTGCCTACGTGATGTTTCAAATCATGACTCGAACTGTATGACACTATGACAGTTCGAGTCATGGTCTATAATCACTATTGCAAACCATGTCTATCGTTTTAATTCAATTATTCCTTATATTGGGGGTTAAATATGAAAGAAAATCGACTATTTGAATATGAAACAAAATCAAATATACGTTCCGGCGAAGCGAGGGCGCATTGCGTTTGACCCATGTCACATCACATCACAATATAGGTAATGCGATATCTCATGTAATGATGTATATCTTTGACAACGCGGCATTTCATTACAAAAACCATCGCGCGTGGTGCGTCATCTCGCGTCATGTTTGGAGTCATGGTGTAATGAAACATTACTCGGGACGAAATGTCATGCCATATGACATTACTTTGAAAGGCACTGTTTTGCGCATGTCTATAATATATTCGGAGTATAAACAAAATAGTTTGTGAAACAATACTTCCTAACTTGTTGAGTACGTTCTGAAACATAATCTCGCGTTACAATTTACAAACATAGAAAATTATAATATGAATTAATTGTATGTCGCAATAAATATTGTGTTTATATTTTCACCTACTTTTATACTAGTGTAACTAGATTATTATTTTTATCATGAAATAAATGATTTAAATAAAACCGTAACTTACCGATAAATATTTAATTCTATTTCTGAACGTTGCGACAGAGAATTACAAGCCAGCCATTGACAAACTAGCCAGCGTCAAGTCGGGCAGAATTTGAAATGTCGTAGTACGAAATTTAACCAGCCAGTGAAATGAATTGCTTGGAACTTGCCTGGTTTTTTAAAAGTTCGTAATAGGCCCCCTGGTGTACAAACTTAATCTTTGGTAAGAAGTCACAACTGAAAATGCAGCTTAGCAATGCAGGTTTGTCCTGACTAAGTTTAATTTGGCTCTTGGCTTTCGTACTGAGGGTCTAAATGCTTAGTATTCAATTTTCATTCGACAATTTTGAATGGGGTTGATTTGTATACTAAAAGCGTCGAATAATTTGATTGTGTTGGTGACTGTTGGTAATGAACGTTTGTTTTTTTTTAGTGTATAGGTTAGGAATATAAATATACTAAATCAGCCAAATGAGAGTCAGACTTGCATTCGAAAGGTTCCGTACCATATTTACTAGTGAATATTCAAGCCTGAGCAGTACTGGAATTCAGCTGCATCGAGTATAAAAAAAAACCAACGCCAACGTAGTTGGGAGAAACCAGAGGGGTAATTACGTACTAAACTATCAGTAGGAATCGGTTTCATTTTGACAGCTCCACAACATTTATGGCGTTGTTTATTTATTTAGTTTAGCCAACAATTGTTTACACAATACATTAAATATAATTTTGATAACAGCACATTCTTAAGTGCAACAATTAATTATAGGCTAACATAGCATGCACCATTTATGGTTTTACTTATTATTACAAAGACAGTAAGGATATTTACAATTTAAATTATGCAACATTTTTTGGTAATTCATGCGTAACAATAAAACAATAACAAAAAAATTAATAATAAATATTTGAACAAATAACATAATGATAAAATTAACAAATATAAATAATTTAAGTCTCATTATTAAATTCAAATGCATAGGATTAAAGTAAATAGAGATAAATTAGAATATTAAAATTAAAATAAACATTCAGTAGCGAGGTTATTGGTTGAGAGTAAAGTGTTCAACCACAATTTTTTAATATTTTCCGATGCTGTCATGGTGTATGTCAGTGCGATCACTGCAGCTGTTCAGGTTTTTACAGAGACGTGAAATCGGTGAGTTAGCACCCAGAACTGTTCTACGCAATGGTGGGTACAATGGTGTTATGGGGTTTCACGGATAACGGGCTGGGGCTCGGAACTTTAGGAGACTCAGTAGGTTTGGGCAGTCTATTTTATGTCTAAGTAACTTATAGATAAATAAGTCATCAGTAACTTCTCTTCGAGTAGTTAACGACTGCATTTTAAAATACTTAGACGTTGTTAAGTAAACAATGTTTTCGGACATTTGAAGGAATGGATAACAAATAAGCTTCAAAATTATTCAAATTCTGATTAATAGTGTGTTCCGTAATAAGGGTGCTGGTATATAATGATGGGTTTTCAAGCTAGTAACCATAATTTAAACGAAACCAGTGATTCCAGTATATTAATTGCCTTTTCTTCCCACATTTTTTATTTGTTGTTCTAGCGGCTATGTAAGTACACACTCTGTGAAAATATCAAATGTTTACTTATGACTCTTCAAAAGACACAACCCCTGTGACACACGGACGGATGGACAGCGGAGCCTAAGTAATAGGGTCTCGTTAGTACTCTGTGGACGCGGAGCCCTATATATTCCTGTCTACTTCATTTTGTTGGGTTACTCTAATTGGTAAGCTACGCATTCTTTTAAATTACTACTGGTTTTGCTATTATGGAATTAATGTGAGTATCAAAAATGCTATGATCATGTTCATCCTAGTTGGTTTAATTCTTAATTATTATTATTAACAACACAGGGGCCCAGTGCGTGTTGATCGATGTCACGCGTCTTCGAATTTTTGGTTCTAGGACATGCCGGTTTTCCTTCACTAGTCTTGGGCATGGTAGTTCGCGACTGAGAACGCTCAGTTTAGTTCGCCGCTCCTTAATGAAGTAGTTCACTCTTCTAGTTCGTCAGCTCTTAGCTCGAATCAAAGAGAGGCAGATTGTTCGATCGTTCGCTCGTTTTGATTTTGCTCCTACTGCATGCGACAAGATTATGGCATTCCATTCTAGTTTTACCTACAATTTTTGGACTCTAAAAACAGCAAAACCTTTAATGATAATTCATAAAATGATCATGATTGTAAATAATACCAAAGTTTATTGTTGCAATAAATAACTAGTTAAGTGATTACAAAAACATTTTTGTATTTTGTTCCGTGTATTAGTTCAGTTGACGCCATGTTCGCTCATTCGGTCACGAACTGACGAACTAACGAACTGTGGATCGGGGAACTTCACCATTTTAAGAGCAGTGATGCAGTGGGCAATGTACTGGGTTGTCTTTTAAGCCAGTCATATTCACAAAGTTTTTTTTATCTATTTAGTTAGATACTTTTGAATCACTGTTAGAATTACTTTATTATTGCTATTTCTACTCTAAGAAGTGCTCAAGTTTCCGGTACGTTGCTCACAAGCATGAAACTACCATTCCAGAAGATAATAGTATTAGATACTTCTATTTAACTTTAGTGCTTCCTCAAGGAGGCATTGAGTTGATCGGATAGTTAAATATTATAGTTTCCTAGCTAGTGTAACAAAATTTTATACGTACGACATGAATGAAAATTTTTTGGTTTAATCGTGCTGTAGAGCATTTTATAATCCAGATTTTTTTTGTCGGTGGGAAATTATCATATGACGTTAACCAACAACAGCCAAAACAAATAAATGCTAGTTAAAAAGCCTATTTATTGTAGTATTTGAGAGACTAAAAAATATTTTGGTGCATAAAGCGCTTAACAGTTTATTTTGTAATGAAACTTAAAAAGTGCTTAAAATAACAAAACTTCAACGAATTTGCCAAGTTTGATGATTTTTTTTTATGACTTGCTGTTTTTTCTTACTATTTTAGAATAGAGGTAAAGGTCGATACCTAAACTTCACATAAACACGATAACATGACGTCAATAAATACTTTGAATTTTTATGACTATGATAGGTGTTTCGTCCCGTTTGACTTGTTTAATCTGTGCGCCTACGCATCATAACGTAACGGAGTGACATCTGTCACTTGTCAGTTTGATTTTGACACTTGGTTTTGGTCTTGGAAAGATGGACGGTCCTTGTATTTGCTTCGCGACCCTTGTTGTTAATTAATCCTTTTGAATCGATCGTTATGTGGACAATTTGTCGTGATCCAATTGTTTTGTAAATAACCCCTTTTGATGAAATAGAACGGGTTTTATTTTGAACTTTAATTGAAATAGTTTGATGTGATAGTGAGCCATTTTGAGAAAAACTACAGCGTATTGGAGCGGCCTTGTATCCTGGAATACTTACAGCGTCACTACACAATACAATATACACTCATTTACGTACATAAATCCAGGTAGGCTCCAGAACCAGTTTTCCTCAACCAGGTGAGTCTTTTGAATATTTGTATTAATCAGCTTCGCGCACGGCGGACAGTTCGCTCCTCTCTTGTAGCCAAGGCCCACCATCATGCTTCCACTGCGCTAATTAAATCCTATGGCCAGGGCCTTGGCCTGGCGTCGAACAATAGGCGAAAAATGTTCTAAACTTTACCCACCTCCTTTTAATGTACGTTATTTATATTTTCGCAACACACATTAAATTACATATGCATATCATTTTATTATCCTTAATACGTTTTTAATTCAAATGTCATCCCTAATGCGAATCTCATGGTAATTCGCAAACCCTTTGCGAACTTTCTTATCCTCCTACATACGTCTGGCGGGTATTATTCAAAGATTTAGCGGGTAGTTGGCTAGTACGGTACCAGGGTAGCAGGCGACGGAAGAGATAAATGAGTTTGATCCTAGGATAAACAACGGGCAAGATAGAGCACTGTGAACGTGTTAAGTTACTGTAACTGTCTGTTTCGGAACTGTTTTGTTCGAAAATGTTTGAGAAGAGAAATGGTGAGATTATGGCCTTTTAAGGATTTAGAAAGTGTAGAACTATATGTAGTTCTTCTTAAGAGTTGGTTTCTTACATCTTCATTTGGTTGCTGGAGGTATTAAGACTGATTTCATCATGATAATTCATCAGACGGATCTTAGTCTGTCTGTATTTATCTATCTATATATTATAATCTTTGAAAAAGATTTTCACCCACTTCATAAAGCCAAATCAAATTGAAATTAAGCACACTTTACAATTACCGATAACACAACAATAATTTAATAACTTGACCCTATTATCCTGACCAGGATCTTAAAGATTTGCGATTTTTTATTGAATTTTCTAGACAGTGTAAAAGGTAAGATAAATAACGGTTTGCGTGTCGATATCGTATCCATTGCGTGTTAAGACATTGAAGATTATACGTACTTTGATGACTATATGATCAAAAAGTATGAAACAGTAGACATTTTTTAAACAAAAATTAAATACTACTGTTCGATAAAATTTCACCAGACTTTTTCCAGAAAATTTCAACTCTTCCCACCTATTATATTTTTTAATAATTAATTAAAACGATACAACAGCAATTGCACCAATTAAAATAGAAACAACATAATTTTGACAAATGTGTTGTAACAATGTTTAACAAATCATAATGTGGGTGCAGTAAAAAACAAATGCAAAAAAAAAAAATGTAAAATATCAACAACAACTCTGTAACCACTGTCTCACAATAAAGAATTTTGAATTTGACTTTGACTTTGAATGCATAAAGTTTGTTTGTATTGTTGATACTAACTTGTATTATTACCTTGATTCAAGAGTATTGACACGGTAATAATATTTATACAGTAGTCTATCTTCATACAAACGCTCGGAACGCAAGTCATAACTACGCGCCTCGAGTCTGGTACACTCCGAGTACATTCGCAGTCGCGTACGCACCGCTTTGACAAACGGATGGCGGGCGGTGTTATTGATGGTTTTGTTTGTAAGCAGTTAGTGTGTCATTTATGAATATTTGATAATAATCAGTGCAAGATGATTACCATGGTAGTATTATTTTTTTAATTACTTGAAAACTCCGAAAGCAAAGACTAGATTTTTTACATACATACCTACTAATACGAAATTTGTTTATTTTTGAATACTTTTCCACCAAGTAAAATACCTGGATTATTGAATAAGTAAGTGGATAGGGTGAAAAAAGTGACACACGAGTGACCTACCTACGCTCGTAGTAGTAGCAGGTAGTTTCCTAGCCTGGGGTGCCCAATCTTTTGATTTGAATCGATCCTTTGGATCGAAAATCATTGAATCGATACACGATCTAGATCGCAGGATTTGAATCGGCCCAGCAAAGATCATATCGTAATTAAAAATCAATAAAAGTTGACATAATTTACATCTTCCACCCTTATCACTTTTAATAAAAAACGGTCCAAACATTTGATTTTTTAAATAAAAATACAATATTTACAATCAAAGAAACGCAAGTAGGTAGACGAAGTTAAAATACTTTATGCGGGCAGCCCTCCCGCACTTTACGTACCGCACGTGCTGTAGGTAATTATTTCTAGGATAAGGCCGAGTCAAAATACTGTGTAGTATATCTATATAATACCACAGGGTATTGAGCTACGCTGAGTAGATGTGGTATCCAGTTCCCTATTTTTTTTTTCTACTGTATTAAGTCCTTGAACGACAGAAGCCTGACTGCAGTTGAGCTTACTTGCTATTTTACGCGTGTTAGAATTAGGATTAGCTTCGATAAATACACGTAATCGATTGAGATACAGTTCAGGTGGTCCTCCTGACCTCTACTTATCCTCAACGGTGTAATCTCCAAACGAAATCGAACAGACCACCTCGTGCATGTTGTTGTATTGGGGGTCAACGAATACAGTCACTATATTTCGACGTGCTACAGCCGCGCTTTGATCCGAACGGAACTCATATAAAATAGAATATCGTAACTCAATCGAAATTTCAGTCACTTTAAGATTACTGAAATGGTATTTCGCTTTTAGACTAACTGTACTGGTAAACTGAAGTGTGCCCTTTATCCTGCCGGGGTCGCGTGATTCTTCGAAAGAGATACCGTGACCCTGGCACATGGGCTACTGAGGGAACACGGGTGGATTTTAGTCAGTAAAAGTCTGACACGCCCGCCCAGAGCGGGAGAAGTCATTTGATGATTTCCCATCCTAAGCGATTTCACGAGAATGGCTCAATACTTCTAATCTAATCTAACTAGCCTGTATTGTCCCACCGACGGGCATAGGCCTTTCTATCTCTTTTCCACAGAAATCTGTCGTTTGTTAGTGCTGGCCAGTCCTTTCGGTAAGAGTCAAGTTTTGTGTTTTACGGACTGTGACAAATAAACGGTATTCTTTCTTTCTATCTTCATTTCAGCCTGCCGCAATGTAGTCGTGCGTTTAGTGGGATCCAATTGGTGGTTCTATTAGCCTATTTGTCATCAGACATCCGGTAGACATGTCCGGCCCAGTCCCACTTAAGCTGAGAGCTTTCAATGTTTCTGAATCAAGATAATAACTAGTGTATTTAAAGCGATAACCTACTCGCCACCCTGCTTGTCCTCCTAGGGCGTCCCCTCACAACGTTTCCACTGAAATATTCCTTACCAACTTGATCAATGTTATATCACTACCGCATTGGTTATGATATTGCACTAAATAACGCCATGGAGGTTGAGATGGAGATTCACAGATGACTCCGCCTGAAGTGTAAATGTGGTGCTGTATCACAAACAATGCGGCACTTGATATCTTGTCCACCGTGTCCTGATGTTTGCACGCTACAGGAGTTGATGAACGCTACAGAAAATGCTAAGCTCGTAGCCAAATTCTGGGCTAACTCTATTTAGATTGCTATCGACACGCTAAGAAAAAGAAGAAGAAATAACACAATGTGTATTGATAAATCGTCTCACATTTTAAGGAATGTTTCATAAAAGTTTATGTTACTTACGAATTTTTTCGATTTATTACCAAGTAGAGGAAAAGTTTTGAACATAAAATATTTCTGGTTTTATTAAGGTTTTCGCGGTGAACTAACTTTTTCGATGGAAAAGAGGTAATTTAGTTAAATACTTACCTAACATAAAATATTTTCTCTTGGTTTGGGCAAGAAAAAACCAACATACTTATCGTATCGTAAAATGAGAAGCCCCGGAAGTTTGACAACGAGTCTTACCAAGTGGTATCGCGTTATTCAGTAAATGAGTAGAGAAGAGGTCAGATATGTAGTCGCTGCATGTAAAATAATGGCATTCAACTGCACCCGGTAAGACTGGAAGTCAATCCATTAAGAAAAAACTAAGCAGATTGATTTATTTCGTAAAATAGGTTTTTGGGTGAATACAGTAAGGGTCACTTAAATTATTTATTTACTAGCTTCTGCCCGCGACTTCGTCCGCGTAAAATTTTTGCTCTCGTGACCCTTCCCGTCGCATCGAATTGCCTGCCAGTTTTCGTGTATTTTTCGTTGCTGCTCCGCTCCTTTTGATTGAAGTGTAATGTTATATAGTCTAAAGTATTTCTTAATAAATATGCTACCCAACACAAAAATAATTTTTCAATTCGAGTCAGTAGTTCTTGAGATTAGGGCGTTCAACCAAACAAACTCTTCAGCTTTATAATATTAGTATAGATTTATTTAATAATTTATGTAAACACAGTAAAGTGAAAAGTGATACGACATAATTAACAAATGATTACAAAGGTATCGCTTATTTCTTAAGAAATTTCTTCCAGCAGCCCTGCGAAAGGAGAAATGAAAAATAAATGTAGACAATAGTGTGTGAGAACAAGAAGAGAAAATATGAATATGTGAAGTGTTAAACTAAAATATACTTACACATATGTACATAGGAAGAAATTAAAATGTACTTAAATAAATACATAAAGCTTAAATATATAAATATATATCGTACATAATGTTTTCTTGGTCATTGCAAAGTTAATTTCTTCATTAGATCGAAGATCGTTGCTAGTTTTGTAAACCACGATGCTCTTAAAGTCAGATTCTAATCATTTATTTCAAGTTAGCCATTTTAGAATCAGCATCGCCATACAACATGGCGATGGTGCCAGCCTTTTGACCACTTTACCCACTGACAGCGATGCGGACGAGTTTTTTCAATGCCTTCTGATTATTTTCTCTCTTTTTTATAGACATGTACATATTATTAATATAATTTTATGTCTGTTAGCCTATATAGCATGGTCATATTGTACACTATTTAGTGAATAAATCAGTTATAGATAGTCAAAAGTGGTATTAAAAGGTACTACGGAACGTCAAAACCAGCAAGAAACTTATTTATAAAATAAAAGAAATGAGGTAAAATTGTGAAACCACATAATATTTTTTCGCTTTTTCCTGTAGATACATTGTCCTCGGCTGTTGACAGACAATCACTTCGATTTCAACGGAAACTTACTTAAAGAGAATGCGCTAAATTGCAAATTCCGTTTTTTTTGTAATTTGCAGGTATGTTAGGTTGCATGTTGAAGAAAATGCGACTGAATGACATTTTCCTGAAATAGTCATTTCTTTTTTTTTTGTTTGTGGGAAATCATCAAATGACGTCTCCCGCTCTTGGGCGGAACGTTAGGGCGTGTCAGACTTTTACTGACTAAAACCCACCCGTGTTCCTTCAGTTGTCCATGTGCCAGGTGCACGGTATCTCTTTCGAACTATCTCGCGACCCTGGCAGAGTTTACAGATAGTTTTGCTATAATCGATCACCTGTTGGTTTACACAATGTCATCACCTCTTTCTAGTACTCTCTCATTTCGCCAGTAACATTATAAATCCCACGAAATACGGGAGTTAGTAGAGTAAAAACACCTTTTTTTTAGGGTTCCGTTGCCAAATGGCAAAAAACGGAACCCTTATAGATTCGTCATGTCTGTCTGTCTGTCTGTCTGTCCGTCCGCCCGTATGTCACAGCCACTTTTCTCCGAAACTATAAGAGCTATACTGTTGAAACTTGGTAAGTAGATGTATTCTGTGAACCGCATTAAGATTTTCACACAAAAATAGAAAAAAATCAATACATTTTGGGGTTCCTCATACTTAGAACTGAAACTGAAAATATTTTTTTTCATCAAACCTATACGTGTGGGGTATTTATGAATAGCTCTTTAAAAATGATATTAAGGTTTCTATTATCATTTTTTTCTAAACTGAATACTTTGCGCGAGAGACACTTCCAAAGTGGTAAAATGTGTGTGTCCCCCCCCGTAACTTCTAAAATAAGAGAATGATAAAACTAAAAAAAAATATATGATATACATGACCATGTAAACTTCCACCGAAAATTGGTTTGAACGAGATCTAGTAAGTAGTTTTTTTTTTAATACGTCATAAATCGTAAACCGCAATTTACCTTTCATTCAATCAACTCAAATATAAAAAAACCATTTAATTTCATAAACTTAAACCTTATGCATAAACCGTGAATACGGTTTGTACGGAACCCTCGGTGCGCGAGTCCGACTCGCACTTGGCCGGTTTTTAGAGATCAATAAGCTTAGCCATGTGATCGTAGGCGTCACATCGTTATTAGTTTATCAAGGGTTCCCTAGTTACGTGACACGCCGTGGGCGGAACGCATGTGTTGTGTGTAGGGATGTGTCATTTGCTAAATTAAAGAAAGTACCTACATGCATTGATGTGAATTTGGTATCTATACTAATATTATAAATCTGAAGAGTTTGTTTGTTTATTTGTTTGGTTGGTTGAACGCGGTCATTTCAGGAACTATTTATTCAGGAAGGCTATATACTATATAACATCATGCTACGATGAAAAGGAGCGGAGCAGCAACGAAAAATGGACGAAAACTGGCAGGCAATTCGATGCGACGAGAACGGTCAGGGGAGCAAAAATTTTACACGGACGAGGTCGCGGGCAGAAGCTAGTATAAGATATGTGTAAATTTTGTTATTATCAGCATCATTATCGCCATCATTTCAGTCAAAAGACATCCACTACTGGAAACAGGCCTCAGGTACTTCGACCTCTTCTGTGTTTCTCGTATCCAGCGGATTTCTGTGGCCTTCACCAGGTCATCGTAAGTTTTAACTATTGTTACCTATTGGATGTCACTTTGCGCTCTCTCTGAACAGTGAACGAAACTGAACCGGCACGCTAGGGTTAATAGCGCTGATTCAGGTATTCTCGGATTCAGTCGGTTGGTGACGCTGGATCGGGTATATTCGGCTCCAGTCGGTCGTGGTTGCTGATTCGGGTATACTCGACTCCAGTCGGTCGGTGTCGCTGATCTGGGTATACTCGACTCCAGTCAATCGTTGACGCTGAATCGGGTATACTCGGCTCCAATCGGTCGGTGAGGCTGAATCGCGTTCACTCGGCTCCAGTCGTCTTCACTTCTAAAGTGTGTTTATAAGCACACACCCTTCTTTTGTAAAATTTTAGGCAGAATCCTTACAGTGCGAAATAGGCAGAACCGTAAGTAAAAGTGCATTATGTACTAGGTTCTGCCAGCGGCATCTCCCACGTGCAAGTCGAAAATTATTTCAAGAAACGAAACTACATGTCCGCCAAATTTCACCGAAATCTGTTTAGCCGTTTTTGCGTAATTGAGTAATAAACATCCAAATTTTAACAATATTTTTATATTTTAATGATATCAGTAGGATACCCATAAAATGTTGTTCAACTCTGCTTCACATCACACAAATAAGTTTTGTTTTGCATTGTTGTACTTACATTGAAAATTATACGCATACTACCTATATAATATTTTCCTTTTTAAACCAACGAAACAGTTATGGGTTATTGTTAATAAACTGTACAAAAAAGCCACAAAATTGACTCTTAAACTCTTTTCTAACAATTTTCGCTTCACCGAATTGAATAATTATTTTCTCAGTGATGAAGCAATGTTGAAGACATAATTTTCTGGGGTCGAGGGCTCGACTGACCCTAACGGAGCTAATTACCACCAATTAATTTTACGAACTTCATAATTTTTCAAGGACTTGAGTTTTCTAAGAAATTCGCTACGTTATTAAGGTAGATGTTTTTTTTTTTACTGATTTGAAAAGGTACTGTTGACGTAAAAAGTAAGTTTTCGATGTTTAATTTTAAAAGTGTTTTTATCCATGAAAACTTCTGACTATTTATTTTATATTAATTTGTACTGAAATTGTAAATGTTTTTCTTTAACAGAATGATCTATATTGCGTTTACAAATAAATGCCATTTAAGTTCCTATTGAAAATGAAATGTAAATGTTAAAATGACAGCTTTTTACTAAATGCATATTTAAATATATATGGTGCCTGTAACAAAAATAAAACAATTCTGAAATTGTCTCTCTGTTTGTTCTGGTTAATCTCCGAAACGGCTGGACCGATTTTGACGGGACTTTAACTGTTACATAGGGTTTTGTCCCGGTAGCGCGATTATGTGGGACAATTTTCGATATCCACGCGGAGGAAGCGACATACATAGCTAGTCCTTCTTATATAATACTAGCTTTTGCCAGCGGCTTCGCTCACGTATTATTCATATAAACCTTAGCCTTGAATCAATCTGTCTATTGATGAAAACTACATAAAGATCCGATGCTTTAAAAGATCAAAGTGTTGAGACGCGGGAAGCGATTTGGTTTTAAACTATATAAAGATGCGAAGCCGAAGTAAATTAGAATAACAATTGTTGACGATAGGAATGGACTGTATGGGATTATATGAGGTGTGGTGCAATAAAACCAAGTAATGGCAATATAAATCTAATAAGCAAGTAGGAATATTCTATACAATGTGGTGAAGGGAAGACAACTGACAAAATCACTTGAAACAAAATCAAAAATAGACAACTAAGATAACATACCAAGAAGGTTGTCAACATTCCACCCCCTTGTGCATGATAGTGCACAAAATAATGCAATGGGTCTCCTATGTGGAAATCTTGACAATCCTCTTGGTGGGCCGACGAAGTATGCCACCTGAGGTAGCTACGTCCACCACTCTAATTACTCCATCTTTGCCGGGAAAAGTTCCGGAAACACGGCCTCGTGGCCAAGTTCCTCTCGGCATGTTCTCATCCACGATGAATACAATGTCACCAATTTTCAAAGCTGGTTCTCTGCTGTCCCCGACCTGCCGTGGTTGCATAGTGGGCAGAATCTCTCTGACCCAGCGATGCCAAAAATGATCAGCCAATCTTAAAGCTTTTCGCCAGTCCGCTCTTCTTAATAAATCCCGGTCGTCTAGAGTCGAAGGTAGAACTTGATTAGATGACGTTCCGAGCAAAAAATGAAATGGAGTTAATGTTTCTTGGTCCTCGTGACAAACCGAAACGTGACTCAGAGGTCTAGAGTTGACAATCGCTTCGGCTTCTAACAAGAGAGTTATAAGGACCTCTTCCTTGGGGGCTTGTTCTTCCAAAGTGGCATTTAGAGCCACCTTCACGCTGCGCACCAACCTCTCCCAACATCCACCAAAGAATGGTGCGGCGGGAGGAATAAACTTCCATTTTATTCCTCTATTGGCAGCAAAGTTTTCGACTTCAGGTTGGTAAAAATCACGAAGAATTCGGTTTGCACCAACAAAACACGTGCCATTGTCCGAATATATTGTGTCAGGAGTTCCTCTTCTTGCAACAAAGCGACGCAAAGTCATAATTGCAGAATCAGCAGAGAGGGAATGCACCAGCTCCAAATGAATGGCTCTAGAAGTCATACAGGTGAAAAGGGCAACGTAACGTTTTTCTCTTCTTCGGCCAATTGCAGTAGAGATGGGGCCAAAATAATCCAAGCCCGTAAATGTAAAAGGACGGCGATGGTGAGCAAGCCTTTGTGCCGGGAGATCTCCTGTCTTTGGATTCATTGGCTTTGTTTTCCTTATCTTGCAGAACAAACATTGGCTGGCTAGACTCCGGACGATGCTGCGAATTCGAAGAATCCAATATTTTTGTCTCAACTCATTAATTACCATCTCATTATTGGCATGACCAGCTCTGCGGTGGAAATATTGCACCAACAAACGGACGACATGGTGGCGACCATCTAACAGTATCGGGCGCTTCACATCGGAGCTGACATTTTCGACGGCTCTAATTCTTCCGACCAATCTTAACAAACCGTCTTCTCCCATCATTGGTGAAAGCTTTGACAAGCGGCTAGACTTGGGTATCGTTTCGTCTCGATCGATGCACTGAATTTCTTCGGCAAACGCTTCTGCCTGTAGGCGTTGTAGGATATGCCTTTCTGCGGCTTCCATTAACTCAGCTGACAAAGGCAATAATAGAGTGGTGGACGCAGGTAAACTTGCACAATGGCGGTCTCTAACATCGGTGTTAGGGACAGTGAGTCTAGTACGGTCCAAAAATGAACGGAGTTTGGCCGCAGCCTGCAAAACGCGAGCAGTAGCGCGGAGCAAACGAAGCCAGTCACTGAAACGACTGAAATCTACTGTCGCAACCAGATGAGCAACCAAAAGCACAGGAGAACGTTTACACTCCTCCCGAGCCATAGGCTGGCCAGCTGGTTCTATAGGCCAATCTTCTGGGGCCTCTAAAAGAAATGAAGGACCCGAAAACCATCGATGGTTGGGATTCAGGTGCAGAGGCTTTATACGAGTGGCATCGTCAGCAACATTCAAGTCGGTTGGGACCCATCGCCAATCTTGAACGCATGAATTTTCGGTTATTTCCCCGACTCTATGAGCCACAAACGGCTTGAATGTTCGTGCATCGCTCCTCAGCCAACCAAGAACGGTTCTCGAATCCGTCCACAGATATGTGCGCATGGGCTTCTTTTTGTGACAATCTTTGATTGTGACAGCAAGGCGAGAAGCAATCAAAGCAGCTTGCAGCTCTAAGCGTGGAATTGATGTTGGTTTTAATGGCGAAACTCTCGCCTTACTGGCAATAAGGGCGAGTTTGACGATGCCGTTAGCATACGTAAAACGCCAAAAAGCAACACAGGCATGGGCAAGCTCGCTCGCATCAGCAAACACATGCAGTTCCCTGTATAAAGGTTCACCATTTTCATTAGCGTACCAGCGTGGAATACTAAAAAATGATACTTCAACGAGCTCTTCTAACCATTCACTCCACCTCATAACCTCTGAGGGTGGAAATGGTGTGTCCCAGTCAATATTTTTTCTCCAGGCCTCCTGGAGCAGGATTCGGCCCTTAACAACGATTGGCCCAAGTAATCCCAACGGGTCATAGATTTTCATAAGATGAGACAACGCTTTTCGCTTATTTAAAGAGCCTTGAAACCTACAACTTTCTAAACCGGTCCTAAAACCTATAGTATCTGATAAAGGATCCCATGAAACGCCTAAGACATTATTTATAATAGTGGAATTATTACCAAGTTTCACTTCAGTCGGTTGTGCGGCATGAAATTCTTTTGGAATAAGACGTAACGCTTCCTGATTATTAGAGATCCAGCCACGCATTTCGAAACAGGCGTTTCGATGGATAGTGACTATATCAGATGACAGCTGCGCAGCCTTGGTGACGTCGTCCACACTATCAAGATAATCGTCCATATAACAACTATAAACACTAGCGTTGGCTGCTTCTGGATCCAAATCTTGATGAGACCTGGCGTTTTTGTTTTTAATGTACAGAGCAGTAAATGGACTGGACGACGCTCCAAAGATAACAGCAGTCATACGATACTCTTTTATAGGCTTTGTATTTTTGTATTGAACATCACGCCAAAGAAACCGTAATGCGTCCCTTTCCTGCTCTCGAATTCGTATTTGAGGAAACATTTCCTTAATGTCAGCAGACATTGCGACACGGCCCTCTCTGAATCTAAAAAGAATACCTAATAAGTTCTCTAATAGATCAGGCCCCTGGAGAAGCAAGGAATTCAAAGACACTCCTTGATTCGTAGCAGCCGCATCGTGAACAACCCGAAGCTTACGCTTTTGTGGGTGATACACGCCAAAATGTGGCAAGTACCACCTAATCCTCGTACTAGAATTAGAACTAGAAACTGCTCCAGGACGATTTGTTGTCGAAAAGGGCGCAGTCTGTTTAGAACACCCTGAATTGAGACTGATTATATTATTAAGATTTTCTTGACCAGTAAAATTACGATAGTAAGTGGTAGGATCACACTCCTCCGCATATCCCTTAGTAAGCATATTATCAATAAACTGTTTATAAGGACCAGCAAACTCTGGTTCTCGGAGCATGCGTTTCTCTAGACTCAAGAAACGTGAGAGAGCTTGAGGATAGCTGTCGGGAATAGACTGAATGTCATCTCGCCATGGGAGTCCTACTTCGTACCTACCAGTTGGCAAACGTGTAGTAGTCGCGTCTAAAATCTCAATAGCACGCAAATCCTGCTTATTATGAAGAGTCTCACGCTTGGAAATACCAAGTGAATCAAGTTTGTTTGGACCATTGGTTGGACAGTGTTTGTGTGCTTAAATTTAGTGCTTGCATAGCCCTAGCACGACTAACTAAGTATTTGTTATTTTCATGTTTACCCTGTATGTAAAAATTAACATATGAAATGTTTGTACTTTTCTGTAAACCACCGACACCGTTGATAGTTATGAGTTCTTGCGGTCCTGATAACCCTATACGAGCAGCCACGTTTGAGTCAATCAATGTCGCTGTACTGCCGTCGTCAAGAAGAGCGTATGTTTCATAGTCGCCAGCTGGACCAGACACAACAACTGGTACTATTTTTAAAAACGCATTGGTTTGTGATGACATCTTGAAATGTTCATGGATACCTGTATTAGAAACCGTTACCTTTTCTTCCATTGGCTGGAGCGCGAGCGGGGCGGCTGATGAGGGTGACGTGCACGGAACGTCACTAAGAGACGCAGCTGCACACACAGTGTTGTTAAACGACTGCTTTTCGGATGTAGGCGATGACGTTAACGTATCCTGCCTACCATGTAAAAGAGGATGGTGGCGAAAAGAACAACCGTCGACCCCACAAGGATTTACTTTGCAAGATTTCCATTGATGGGAAACACGCCTAAGACATTTGTAACAAATCTTGTTCTCACGTAACCAACGCCATCTTTCGTCAACTGCCAAGGATTTTATTTCGTCGCAGTTTTTAACGTTGTGTTTTTTTTTACAATAAACACATTCTGTTTTATCGTTACTTTTAATTTTATTGTGTGACACAGAATGAATGTTCTCGCGTTTTAATGGTTTATTGACAGACTGAATCACGTGCGATTGATGTGTAGCATGCGAAAGACTTAAGTCAGGAGACAAAGCAAACTTAATATAACGCTCATGTTCACGAGTTAAAAATTCGGACAAAACCTCTAATTTTGATACCAGAGGGTTTGATACCTCTGACGCATAGTCAGTCCATCTCATTTTCATCATAGGGTTTAATTTACCTAGTATAATGTGAAAAAGTTCTGGTGAGTGTAAATAGTCACGATGATTGAGTAATTTTATCGTAGAAAGACTATTTCTGACTCTATTTGCAATGGTACCTATTTCTTTGAGGTCATTACCGAGCCGTGGCAGTTGTTTCAACACCTGTACCTCACCGAAGACAATCATCTCAGGGCACGCAAAGCTTCGCTCGAGGGCGCGCATGATCTCCTCCGGGTCCTCTGCAGAAATGAGCAGCGACGCGACGGACTCGCGTGCGGCCCCACGGAGCGCGCTTTGTAAGCGCGCAACATTCTCTGCGGGGGTGTTTGAGAGTTTAGTAGTGTCAAAAAGTTTTCTAAATTGAAGCCACTGAGACGCATTTCCAGTAAATGCGAAAAGCTCTATTTTTGTTTTTTGTGTTTTATTCTGTGCGACAGCCAAATACTTCGCTGCAGCGGCAGTGTCTGCGACTGCTTGTAAAAGCAAGGGAGAAAACTCATTATTACATACAGGTATATTGTGGCGCTGTTCCTCCAAGCCCATATAAGAGGGTGGCAACACCGTGGCGGCCAGCCCGGGCACTTGGGGAACGAAACCTGCCTGATTTTCGAGGTATGCTGCTGATAATGGAGCAGCAGCCTGAGGGTTCATTGATAAATGAGCAGGCTGTGAGACCTCTTTTGGTTTATTTCCTTCGTTTACTTGAATTGTAGAAATATTTCTTACCCATTCTTGCGTTCGTTTTTGACTCGTAGTACTTCGCCTACTTTTACCTTCAACCTCCGCTTCAATTTGTTCAATCTCCGCGCGGTACTCGGCCTCCTCCACTTCCGCGAGCTGCTGCTGTAGCACGGCCTGTTGCTGCGCTTCAGCGAGCGCTTTCATGTTTTCGAACTGGCGGCGCTTGTACGCGGCTTCCGCGGCGGCCTTGCGTGCTTTCAGCGTGGTGGATGAAGCGCTAGAATTAGTCTGCGCAGAGCGCATGCTGTTCGCATCGTCACCGGCACTAACTCTTGACGCTACGGGCTCGTGAGTGGTTGTTGAAGGTTCTACTGGTGAATGACGGGCGATACTATGAGATGACATTGCCAAGGCTTTGGTTTTACTACGCGTGTTCATGTCGTAATGCTAAAAATGGTACTTACCGATGTGAAAATGACAAAAATGTATATGAAATAAAACCGTCGAAGGACCAAAATGTTGACGATAGGAATGGACTGTATGGGATTATATGAGGTGTGGTGCAATAAAACCAAGTAATGGCAATATAAATCTAATAAGCAAGTAGGAATATTCTATACAATGTGGTGAAGGGAAGACAACTGACAAAATCACTTGAAACAAAATCAAAAATAGACAACTAAGATAACATACCAAGAAGGTTGTCAACAACAATTACCTCCCACAGTAAATGTCATAATATGAATATTGACTTAATTTGGTCACTGACTGTACCAGGGTTGGGACATACTAATTAATTATTCGCTCACACAATAGAATGTGAAATTCAATTGGCCAATATCTTACACTACCTTCATTTCATGAAAGGACCCATCATCCCATTCATGTATGAAAAGGGGAGTTCTTGTAACAGAATATGCGTTCATTGTATGGAAAGCATTCTCATAACTCTTGACCTGATTTGCTTCTTGGGAGCATTTCGACTAAGTAATGAAATGTCTGGAGGTTTTCCGTGTTACTAGGAGAACATTTTGGTAAAGAGGTTATTGCCTAATAGAGAAGTATGGAAGAAAAAGACATGTTGCGCCAACCTTCAATAAATAGATAAGGCCAAGAGAATGGTACATACTCGTATAATGACGTTGATGATGAATCTGCTCGATGCTTTTAACAATTTAGTCTTAAATTGAATGTATTTTTACAAAACTATTTTTGTTTACTATAAATAGTGCAGTTAGTAACACTATATTTTATCGAGTAAGACAATTGAAAGCTATTAGTTATTTTTCAAAAGAAACATGTCTGCTAAAACAAGGTGCATAAATCACCTCTTAATTCCTATTTCTATGCGAAAGTACTCGGAGTCCATACGCGAGAAGAGCTCTCAAGACAGTGCTCAGGGAACGACTGAAGGATGCAATTATAGAGCGTGCAGAAAACAAAGAGATGCCACGTCGTGTGTAGCTACTTGTCTTGTACACCGCCGGCCAGGAAAAAGTACCAGGCAAGTAGAATTTATGAGAGCTAATACTTAAATACTTGGAGGTGATGCAAATTCTGTAAATTACACACTTACCAGGCGTGAAAGGGTAATTTGTTTCTTAAGTGAAGAAAATGAGGTGAGCGTTTTATTTTAAGAGTGATTGAGGGTTTAAAGGCCGTGGGCTCAATTTATATATATGCACTCTTATTACCAACATCAGTAAAATTACATAAATATTTTACTATAGCTGAAAAATGGTGCAGTCCCTCATTAAAAAGAAAGAATCCACCAACTAGAAGAGTATTGTGTCTGGGGACTATTACCTGACGGTTATTATATGCCTTAGAGACCAACTTTATAAAGTTCTAGCTTCTGCCCGCGACTTCGTCCGCGTCAAATATTTGCTCCCCGGACCCTTCCCGTCGCAACGCAGCCTGCCAGTTTTCGTCCGTTTTTTTTGTTTCTGCTCCGCTCCTTTTGATTGTAGCGTGATGTTCTATAGCCTTCCTTAATAAATAGGCTACCCGACTCAAAAATAATTTTTCAATTCGAACCTGTAGTTCCTGAGATTAGCGCGATCCCTCCCCCATTTTAGGGAAGTGGGGGGTTAGAAAGAGACAAAAATTAGCCTATGTCACTCTCCATCCCTTCAACAATCTGCACTTAAAAAAATCACGTCAATTCGTCGCTCTGTTTTGCCGTGAAAGACGGACAAACAGACACACACACTTTTCCATTTATAATAATAGGTCTTTACCTATGAAAATGCCGTTTAGTATGAAAAAACTTAAATGAATTTTTTTCATGTATTTTTTATTTGTATTAATCGAAATAATCACCCAAGCAATCAATGCATCTTTGCCTACGCAGTGGCAGTTTATTGATGCCCTTCTTAAAAAATCAGCTGGACGGGAGGCAACAAATTCTTCAAAGGCATTTTGTACTGCCTCTCGGGTATTGAATTTTTTTCCCGCCAAGAAGTTATCCAAATTCTGGAAAAAGTGGTAGTCTGTAGGCGCAAGGTCTGGTGAGTAGGGCGGATGATGGAGAGCTTCCAACCCCAGTTCTTGCAACTTGGAGACCGTCTGCTGTGCAGTATGAGGTCGCGCGTTGTCGTACAGGAGCAGCGGAGACGAGCGATTGACCAATGCTGGTTGGAGATGGGCCAGCTTCTCCATCATTGAGTTCAGTTCTTCACATGCTCACCCCGTTTGGTAAGAAGCTGTGATGAATCGCACCGGCGCTAGACCACCAAACAGTGACCATCACTTTTCTAGGGGTAAGTTTTCGTTTAGGGCATTGTTTAGGTGCTGAACCAGGATCCAACCAACTTGCTGAGCGCTTGCGGTTATCAAACAGAATCCATTTTTCATCGCAAGTAACAATGCGGTTCAAAATTCCTTCATTTGTGTGTCTGTTGAGCAGTGCAAGGCTCGTCTCAACGCGTACTTCGCGCTGGCGATCATTGAGTTCGTGGGGCACTCATTTGTCAAGCTTTTTTACCTTGCCAATTTGACGCAAATGGACCAATATTGTTTTGACGCTAACGTCGAATGCTGCTGCTAATTCAGCCGTAGATTGTGTGTCATCAGCTTCCACAATCGCCTTTAATTCGTCATTGTCGACCAAAGTCTTCGGACAACCGCAAGGTTCATTTTTCAGGTCGAAATTTCCAGAACGGAAGCGAGCAAACCAATAACAGGTGGTGCGTTGGTTTGTAGTGGTAGCTCCGTAAACGTCGTTGATGTTGCGTGCCGCTTGTGCCGCGTTGCTGCCACGACGGTACTCATATTCCATAATTACTCGAATTTTTAACGTATCCATGATGACGAAAAAGATTGAAATGCGATGAAAATGTAACACTAATCAATAAACAAATGACTACTTTTGGAAAACGAATTCCATGTTTTTAAAATAAAATGAATTTGAAATTAGAATTCTTAGACAAACCAAAATTATTTTGATTTGAAATGGCCAGTACTGCAGAACGGAAATTTCATAGGTAAAGACCTAATATTAGTATGGATTATTTAACTGTTTTTTAAAAGAAACAGTAAAGATGCGTCAAAAATATGGTAAGTATAGTGTAGCCCTAAGTTCTTTCCCAGATCTTTCTTAAAATTGACAAGTTTTACTTACGATTTACAAAATGAAATTTAAAAAAATATAATCGGAATATGACCTCAGGTGTATCCTACCGGTGGCGACCTCTCGCGTCCGGCCCTGGTGCGAGCCATGGTACGGAGCGAGAGGGCATGGGAAGCCGTCACCTCCTTATACGAAGCAGTAATGCTTGCGAAGGAGGAGGCGGGGCGCGTGAGGGAGTGGCAGTCTCTGCGCCCTCACGTCCCTAGCCGCCGCAGGAGGAGACTCCCCGGGCGTCGGGAGTCGATTGCAAACTCCCGGCCACCCGTAGGCGCGAGCTTGCGGGCGGCGAACACTGGGTAGCTCGCCGCCCGGTAAGGACCAAGCTCGGGTCGACGGCGCGTAGTGTTCCACGCGCGCCTCAAAGAGATGTCAGCAGCAGTGTAGGGGTCTACTAGGACCGATGCCTGCCGGGGTCGCATGATTGTTCGAAAGAGATACCGTGACCCTGGCACATGGGCAACTGAAGGAACACGGGTGGGTTTTAGTCAGTAAAAGTCTGACACGCCCTCCCGCTCCGCCCAGAGCCGGAGCCGGAGAAGTCATTTGATGATTTCCCATCAAGAAAAAAAAAAAAGGTGTATCCTACGAGCTGCCACGAAGCGTGCCGGTCTCAAGATAAGGCGCCAGAATTAATTATCCGCGCTTCAATTAAAAGAAAACTGTTTTAAAACTAGTTTTAAAGCGCCTCTGCTTCTTATTTACCAGGGTATTATGAACGAGGTGGAGTTTAAAGAGGTAGGTGTATTGTGGGCTGCGATCCGTTTGTATAAGGATTTAGTTTCAAAGAACATGGGCTCAGGAAAAGTAGTGGTATTGTGTTTTTATAGAGCAAGGGTTTTATCAAAAGACATGTCTCACGGATTTGATTTAAAACTTGCATGTTTCTCGGACAAAATACATACAATTTTGACTTAAACCAGATATGAATGGGCCGCTGAACAAAAGAAAATTTTCAATCATTGTAATTCCAAATTCGAATGAATCCTTCGTATCGACTGTGAATCCCTGACAGACACAATGGGTTTTTAACAGATTCTGTAATAATTTCGGGATTCAACCGATTACGTAATTATTGAAGTTAATTTTAAGTTCGCCATTGTTTTATAAAATTGTTTTTGTGCATTGTTATTTCAAGCTGAATTTTGACAACAATATTTATTCGTAGTAAATAAACTCAATGTTTACGTGTTTACGATAGCTGTGAAAAATGTTGATTGCAGTCACTCACAACTTTTCCCCTATGTGCAAAACTTTGAGCTTCTCCCGTGCGAGCATTTATCACTGCTTTCTCTCTTTTTAGAAGTAGGCATAAATCTAAAGGAGGCTGAGAAAACATCTGTATGAAATGTTGCACGACATAAGTAATAAAAAGTTTATTCACCTGCGAGAAACTTCTTGTTTTGATACGTTGTCGTTGTATATACGGTTTTATGTAGAACAGTGGGTGCATTTGTATAACTGACTTCGGTCACAGAAAATAAGAGGAATAACGTGAGGAAATCTGGTATTTAAGTCAAAATTAGTCTGTAATCACCAACCCATTTTGAGCAGCCGACAGTCGTTGTGCCGAAACGTTGACAGCTGGCTCAAGCACGTGAAAAGAGAGGGCAGCCGAACACGGTACGTGGTCAGGTTGTTTCTCCTCTCTGTAGCCTCATAGTATGAGCGCAAGAGATTCTTGTGTCCACCTCATGCGCTGCACATTTCCTCCGGGAGCTGTGATCCTGATCCTCGAGGTGGCACGACAGCTGCCACCTCCAATTCAGCAGTTTTAGTATAGATTTTCAGTTTTAGTATATATTCTGGTTATTCGGTCTATTTTAGGAATTTCAGTAATTTTTCTCTTTCAGGTTTGGTTTTACATCGAAAAAATCCAAAAAAATTGCGTTAACATTTTTGTGAATTTACTATCGTGATCGATGTTCGTGCCTTCTCTGTTCGAGACAGAAACCGGCTGTTGGCTCGTAGGGCGTTAACGAGTATAAATCTTCATGTCAAACACAATCTAATATCGTATTATTTCAGAACAAACTCTAATTTGAAACCGAGCCTTGACTTTCGAGACAGTTTTTGTATTTCAAAGAGTATGCCGTTCTTAGTACAAAATTAATAACCCAATACTGGTTTCATCATCATTTCAGACAAAAGACGTCCACTGCTGGACATAGGCCTGCCTCAATTTGGGGGGTTTGTCATAATTGTCACGCTTGGCAGCTGCCTCGTTGGTCTCATGGTCACAAGCGCGACTGCTGACCATGGTCCTGGGTTCGATTCCCAGGTCGGGCAAAGTATTGTTGGATTTTTCCATTAGGAATTTCTTAGTAACAGCCCGGAGTTTGGAAGTTGGAGGTGTGGTACACGTGCCTCAGAATGTAAGTTAAGCTGTTGGTCCTACGCCTGATCTCTCTCCGGTCGTGTCGGATTGGCGTCCTGTTGAGATTGGCCACCGTAGCCGAAATACGGTCTGGAGGACTATATATACGCTTAGCAGGTGGGTTGGCGGTCGCAGTGTGTTGGTAAAATGTATAGAGAATGCTGCTGTACTTTCTCTAGTAAGTCACTTAGTCACCTCTTACGAGGCCCACGGGAATGGAGTGATTCTTTACGTCTGGCACCACATAGAAATTTAGAATATCGAAATAAGTTTTGTAAAATAACTGTACTTTGATAGCTGTTAGTTAGACCGACAAAGTTATGGGACAACGCACAATGAAACAATTGAAATCTAATATTAAATGTAACTAATTTTCGACGCTTGGTCAAAAAGTAAACACTTCGAATTGAATACGATTATTTGAATAACAACTTCCACAAAATAACCCGTCTAGAACAATTGTAGGTCACATAAATATTCATTACGGAAAGTTTTGAGTATGAATGTCGATAGCTATAAGAGAAGAGGAAGACGAAAGAGACGATGGATGGACTGCGTGAATGATAACATGACCAGACATGGTGATGATGATATGGTGACTAACCAGTTTCATTTAATGTTCTGTGTCTCGTAATGTTAATTAATTTGCTACTATTTTGTATAGGATCGAGTTTATATACCTGAACAGACAGCTGTGTTGCTGGGGAGTTTGTTGCATCAATTCTTCCTAGCAAAAGCATTAGAAAGCGGTAACAGGCGGGGTGTTTTTGGGGGACTTGTCAGCCTAATTAGGATTAATGACTTTTAAGTTTGATTTGATAGAGAGATTAGAGAAGTATGGACGAAAAAGACGTGTTGCGCCGACCTCAAATAAATTGGGATAAGGGAAGGAGTATGATGACGACAAAATATTAATATTAATTAGAAATCTTAGTTAATATTTAAAACTTTCATAACTATATTACCACCCTTTAAATTGAATACCAATTCAAAAACCTGATTATCACAAATGAGTTTGAGTAATTTATTTAATGTATCAGAACAAGTTCCAACAACAACAATGAACTTGTTCTAAACTGTTTTGGTAACTTATTTTAATAGTTTTAATATCAAAACAAACCAATTGGAAATGTAGACTGGCTAATGTTGTTATGTTGAACTTTGTTATTTATTTAAGGGGCTCATAGCTAAGTAATAATAGCCGCACAAGGCGATCGATCACGTTAAGCTACGCTTTCTGCGGTTAATCCGTGGATGGGTGACAACCTTAACATACCAAAACCCCAGTTTTTACATACCGAGACACCTCCGGGCCTTGAAATACAGGTGACATTGGTTTTGCCATAATTCCTGGATCTTTGACAATCGTTACGGGTAGTCAGAGGCCCAGTGTTCTGACAATCATTCTAACCAAGGGGTTTCATGTTACCTAGTAACTGACTTACAGACAGTCGATTTACTTTTTACTTGATGGCAGATGATGTACTTTTTTTTTCAATTGAGGAGCAATGCGGTGGTATTTTTTAATAGATAAAGACGTGTTTAAGGTTTCTCGGATCAATATTTCCTGATCAGGATTTTAAAAAAAACCACCATCATTAAAATAAATGAAGCATTTAAGGCAAAAACACATCTAACTAACTTCCAGAATAAGATGAATAAAATTAATGACGTAGACAAATTGCTACGACCGCGTAGCAAGCGTAGCCACTGCTACGCCGTAGCATATTTGTAGCAGATTTTCTTATCCGATGTACGCAAATGTCCCTGATTATAAAAGGACTCACATTGTCATTCAAGAGCAGCTACTATAAAATTTGTATAACAACGTAGAGGTTTCCATAAAAAAACCCTCAGACCTCCATTCATCATCATTTATATTTGGCAAACAACCCAGGAAGCAGAGTTTATTATGTAGATACTTTTTCAAAATTAAAATCTCTGCGTGGTTATGTGACCCTGGTAGACCTTTGCGTCCGTTGGGGGACGATATGAGATGACAAATGGCGTAAAGGTGAAAGCGACGCGGCACAAAATGTTTACCTCTGGTGTTTGTTTTTTGAGTGAGAATTGAATTGTTTTACAAATTATTTTGTTCTCTTTTTGATAAAGATCTGTTATAAAATTGACTCTTCGCTTAAAACTGATCTTATCATTTACTCTTTTAACGTTTTTTTACGGCTTTTACTGACTGATATCAGTCTAATACGATTTTTTTTTGTGTCCTTGAAATTTTATATTTTAAATACCAAAATTATGCTTAATCAATTAATATAATTACGTGTTTCAATTTGAATAATTCTATTCAGCAAATATAATACCCGACTACCTACATACATATATAATATCACGACTTTTTTTCTTAAGTATAGTCAGGAAATACAGAACGCTGTCTGCTACGATTCTTACATATTCTGCTTCGTTTACGTTCATACTTCGGGTCGCACGCTGGTTTCGAGTACTAAAAAAAAATTTTTCCAAGTATTTTTCTAAATTAAATATTTATAAATTATTTGACGCACATGAGCAATACTGGCTCCTTCTTATTTTTTACGGCCCGAGACACCACGGCCATGCTCGTGCCGTCCGGTCGTCGTACTCGCAGCGTCAGGCGGGTCATTCATAGAATTTGGAGTAAAGGTTTCATGCAAAACGTCTCAAGCAGTTTTAAAATTATAATAATTACGAAAATTCAAAACATAAAAAAAAAATATTTTTGCTTCTATAGCTTCTTTACCACCTACAGGTGTACCTCTTAAAATATTTCGTGTATGAATAGATACACCTTATATATATGTGTGGCGGCCCTTTCCGGATTTCCCGCGTACGTAATGCCTATGAGAAGTCCATACTGCAAAAGACCGTATAATAAAGAGAAACGGTGTTTGTGATCGTTATCCTCAGATCGAGGAAATAATTATGAAGAAGCAGATAAAGTATGAGAAAAAAATGCGTTAAATAACTGATCGCTACCTCTTTTAAATTGTACCATAGACAGCGGGTATGACGACGGATCCTTTTTGGTTTAGGACTCTTGATGCGCGCTCTCACATGAACAGATTAAATTATTAATTGGAGTTTGACATAATGACACTAACGGTCTTGTCTTTTGTTTAAAAGTATATAGGTATAGCATACTTTTAAAACATAAAGTTTGAATGCGTACAATTTATTTTGAAAAGTCTTTTAAATAAACAAGCCTTATTTTTGTAGTAGGAAAATGGTTTGCGTGATCCGATCTCTAAACGAGACACAGTAAATACCACTTGTAAATATAAATAATATGTTTTAATAGTTATACCCATATAAGTTCCTATGCAAATGGTTCAATGAGTTTGTTTCAATTATCTTTTAACTAGCTTCTGCTCGCGACTTCGTCTGCGTCTAATTGTTGCTCCCCTGACCCTTCCCGTCACATCGAATTACCTGCCAGTTTTCGTCCATTTTTCGTTGCTGCTCCGCTCCTTTTGATTGCAGCATGATGTTATATAGCCTATTGTAAAGTATCTTATGTCCGTCTCCTGGTTCTCCCCACCAATTTTCAGAATCAGAATCAGAATCAAGGAGAATTATAATAACCATCATTATAATTCCCCTGCCCTTATCCCATTTTATTTAGAGTCGGCGCCACATGTTGACACTTTTCGATTAGTCGTCATCTTGGTAGTCACCTCCTTACCAACCACAGCGTCATTCACACAGACCATCCATTGTTTTTTTGGTCTCCCTCTACTCTTAAAGCCATCGACAGTCATACTCAAAACTTTCCCTACGTCATTTTCTTCATTCCTCCGTACCACGTGCCCATACTATGACAACCGCTTGCCTCACAAGTTTTCAGTTACCGGCGCCACTTTTAGACTCCTTTTTATGTACTCATTTCATTTAAAAAATGCCTTTTCATTTTATCCAGTCTACCTAAAAATTGACATGCAACATAGAATACTCTTTATTATGTACACTTTATGAATTACAGATAAAATACTAGAAATATTACACAATGGGCTGTTATTGCTAAAAGCAATCTTTTAAGACAACCTTTGTCTGGATTTAAGACACACAGACATTTATCGAAATTGTGCTTAGATGAATAAACATCATGACTCAAAAGTGAACAATAAGAGTGAAGTGAATACAGCGTAATTATTTGAATAAAGTCATTAGCAACAAAACGCTTGTGGCAGCGAGAGTGCCGTCACAGAATATTGAGTAGGGTAGAACATGATATGTGTAGTCTGTAGGGTTGTGTGCACGAGCAGTGAAGGGTTGTTGAAAAACATTCGTATCAACTGTTTTTGGTTTCAACTGATTTTGATAGTGAACAAAAATATCATAGATTACATGTGATGGTTTTTGGAAGTACGGTTAAAAATATAAATATTTAACCGAATTCACACTAAGGAATATATTAAAAATACTTTTGTTACATACCTCAGCACTCCGTCATTTATAAACCGATTTGATAGATTCTTCTTTTGTTTGAAAGAAAAGAAAATACAAAACCAAACACACTGACTTCCAATATCACAATTATTTTTCACTTTGCATTTTTTTTTAAACTTGGTTGTTTTTTTAATCAACTTCTGAATATTGTTCGTTTAAAAGATAATAACTCCTCGAATATAATGTAATTGATTTATTATTCAGTTTTAAGTATAGTTAAAAAACATGTTTATTAAAAAATTGTGCTTCAAAATTTCACAAAACTGTTAGTCATCTAAGACGAAAAGTTTACGTAATGTAACCGCAAATTTTCAATGATCATCATCATAATTAGCTTAAAACGTCCTCCTCTCGGTGAGGAGGAGGGGGCCGTCCAACACGCGGACCCAGTGTGGGTTGGTAGATGTCACATATCTTTGAATTTTTGTTCTAGGACTGGCATGTTTCTTCGCGATGTTCATTTATAACTGACTAGCTGGTGGATGCCCCAGGTCCTCACATAATATTAACCTAAATGGCTTGAGCATAAATCGTATTACGAAATTTAAATACCTGGGGCATTTAATTACTGAAGGTTTTGAAGACGATCTAGACATTGAGAGGGAGCGCAGGGCATTAGCGGTCAGGGGTAACATGCTGGCCCGCAGATTTTCCCGTTGCTCTCCATTAGTTAAAATAACACTTTTCAAGGCATATTGTCAAAGTTTTTATACTGGAAATCTGTGGGTTAGACACACCAAAAGATCGCTGGATGTCCTGCGCATCCAGTATAACAACATCTTCCGGATGATGTTGGGGCTGCCTCGCTTCTGTAGTGCATCGGGGATGTTTGCGCTGTATCGCACTGATGGCTTTCATGCCATCATCCGTAAGTAAACTGCATCCGTGATCTACAGAATGCGTGGCAGCTGCAACGGAATTCTAAAGACTGTCGCAAATAGGATCTCTTCCCCGCTATGGAGATCTCTTATTAAGCGGGTAATTTGAACTGTTTATGTATTTTTATTTTTTGCCCTTTTATTTATTTTTATATATTAACACTTTCAGTGCCGAGCACCCGGCTCCCGGGTCTAACGATAACTCGTTTGCATGCCGACAACTCGCATCCGAGTCCTAATGTAAATAGTTATAAGTGTCTTGCGACCATGCCGAGCACCCGCCTACCGGGTGCAAATTATTAAGTACTACTAGGGTTGCCAAAATAAGCTGAAGGTTTATATCGAATTGTATGGATCAAGTCATCGGATATGAATGGATTTTAATTTAATTTAAATTTTAATTAATGGATCTTCTAAATTATGAATTTTTAATTTAATGTATTTAATTTGAGTGTTGTGTATTTGATATTTTTATCTTTTGTATTGATTTATGTATGACCTTGTATTTATAATTATAAATGTAATTTAAATGTTGTTATCAAACATGGGTTATGTTGCCTGAATTAAACGATTTTTTTTTAAATAACGTTTATTAATTCATAAAAATATACCACAAAACACTGACATGCTAATAAGACATTATGTCATTATCAATCAATTGTTATCTCATATGAAACTCAGCAAATCATGACATAAATGTCACACTATAGCCTAAGATCATAGTTTGGCTTGCCCGCTCCAGTCTGGGAGCCAAACGTCGGAAATGCTCAACGAAGTACCACCGGCTGTCGAGGACAAGTCCCAGGTACTTCATCGTCGACTCGACGCCGATGTGAACCCCTCCTACCGTGAGTTGGGAACCCGTAGGTGGCGCATTCCGAGGACTATGAAAACCCATGGCCTCGGACTTGTGCAATGCCACCTCGAGTCCCAATTGCCGGATCCTATCGACGATTGTCGCAACCCCGCGTGTAGCAATTTGTGGGTTAGTCTTGATTTTTGGCGGGTTATTTGGCTTGTATAGCATAATTGGTTGTTAATGGTCCCATTGCTGGAACACAGACCTCCCCTCTGTGATGTAGGGCAACTAGAATAAATTCTATTATATATTTTTGTCTTTAAGTTGTACTTTTTATGTGCTTTATTGAAATAAATACTTTAATGATTCGATCGCATGCGACAGTGCTTAGAAAGGAACGGATTACTTCGAAAAGCGAGACAAATATCATTCGGTTTTTTTATTTTTCTAAAAACTTTCAGTGCGACCCACGTATATACAGAGATGTAAACTAATCTAAGGTTGAACATACACGATGCGTCAATTTGAATACAAAGCAGGCTAGAAAATGTTATGATAGTAATAACTCGGGCGCGTGGGACGGGCGCCCAGCTAACCAGAGCTATCTGCTCCTCGTCCTAGATTAAATTATAACTTTTACGACGTTTATAAGTCTAAAGGGGTAGCTTTAATGTGTCATGTTGTCAGAACAGTCTGCATTTATTAACTAGATAAGATTTTCGATATAAGTTTGTAGATATCATATTATCTACATAGGTACTGACTATATTAATAGTCTGTGTGTAGTGTGTGTGTATATTAAAAATAAAATAAATAAGAAATTAGAAAAAAAAAATAACTAACAATACAAATAAATACAAAAACACTTAGGGTTGGAAGTACTCGTCCACATCATTATCATCTGGAAACGTGCCCAGAAGACTGGCAGCATTGCCACGTTGAATGGCAATGTTAATTCTTTGACCAAATAATGACCCCGCCTTCTGGTCACGTGAAGTGTCGACTAGTCGATGAGCGATTTCCTTAAAAAGGAGACGCGCACTCGGGCCCCACGGCCGTCTCACACCAGAGGCCTACCCACCTTCCAAGGCAACAACGTGATGCCTTCTGGTCTCTTCCCATCGTCACGTACCAAGCCGTTTGGTTCTAATACCGCTGGTACGCCGGCGGTGACAAGAGCTCGACGAAACATATCGTTAACGTTGGCGTATCGTGCAATGCGACCTGCGTTCCTGCAGCAGGACAGGCCATGGTGCCCTAGACTGTCGACAGCTTCACCGCAGTGACAACGGCGCGGAGCAACACAAGGTAGGCCCATGCGGAGACATGTAGCGAGCCGAAACGATGAGTCGTCCATCATAGTACCTATGGTGGATGATGGGAGCGCCTGAAGTCACAAACAAGCCTTTTTTTTTTTTTTTTTTTTTTTTCAGGATGGGAAATCATCAAATGACTTCTCCCGCTCTGGGCGGAGCGGGAGGGCGTGTCAGACTTTTACTGACTAAAACCCACCCGTGTTCCATCAGTTGCCCATGTGCCAGGGTCACGGTATCTCTTTCGAACAATCACGCGACCCCGGCAGGCATCGGTCCTAGTAGAACCCTACAGAAGTCACAAGCCTGACTCCCATTCTCCCACAGCCAGCAGACGGGCACGCTCGACAGAATTAGGTGACGTGTTTATCAGGGTATTCCATATAATACTGCAGAGCGGCACGTCCCACTGTCTCTGGGAGGACGAGTTGTCGGGCAAAACCGTATTTGGACAAGTCATTTTCCAAGCATTCAACGCATCGGTCAAACACGGTACTTCTAAATTGACCAGTGTGGAAGATAAAATATTCCTGGTTAATTTATCGGTACTGTGGACCGAGGAGAGGGAGGCTGATAAAATATACTTGAAATTTTGCGGACGCTGAGTCCACCCAGGCGAATGGGAAGTGTGGCTTGCTGCCATGCTCAGTCGTCCAGGGCCACATTTAGTATCGAAGTTAGAGTGCTTCTAATAATTTGGTCTACTTTTTCTAAAAGTTGTGGGTGCTTCCATAGACGGAAGCACCCACATATATCGAAAATCTAATTAATAACATAAATAACTAAACATAAAAATTTGGGAGCAGTTAATTTAAAAGTAGAGCATTTTCACTACAGTTTAAGTTCATTAACACTGCAGTAAACTAACTCAAAGTGTTTTACTCTTTTTATTCTTCGCACTAATTCAGTGTTGTTAAGGAGTTGAATTGCCTCGATATTCACTTGGTGATGAAATCTGTGTTCATGAGATTTTATATATTTTTGTGAAGTATTACACTATTTAAAGATAAATATTTTACTTATGTACATAGCTAGCAGACGTAGTAGACGTATATAAAACCATGGTCAGACCTGCAATCTTGTATGGGTCAGAATGTTGGGCCACAAAAGGGATGAATGGAAGGCAATTGCATGCAGCTGAGATGAGAATGTTAAGAGGGATGTGTGTTGTTACACGAATGTATAGAATAAGAAATGAGTACATAAGACGAAGTCTGAAACTGGCACCAATAACTGAAAAGTTGCGTGGGAATCGGTTGCCATGGTATGGTCACGTGATACGAAGGAATGAGGAAAATGTTGTGAGGAAAGTATTGAGTTTCAATATCGATGGCTATACGAGTAGAGGGAGGCCAAAAAAACGATGGATGGACTGTGTGAATTATGATAATTATGGATAGAAAGGGTGTGACTACTGAGATGACGGTTAATAGAGAAGTGTGGAAGAAACAAACAGAGGGCAAGAGAATGACGATAGTGATGAGCTAGCAGACGTAGCTATGTTTTGACATGTCGAAAATTAGTAAATTCACCCGTGTTTCCGGCCCTGGTGCGAGTGTTCCACGCACGCCTCAAAGAGATGCCAGCAGCACTGAAGGGGTCTGCTAGGACCGATGACTGCCGGGGTCGCGAGATTGTTCGAAAGAGATACCGTGACCCAGGCTCATGGGCAACTGAAGGAACACGGGTGGGTCTTAGTCAGTAAAAGTCTGACATGCCCTCCCGCTCCGCCCAAAGCGGGAGAAGTCATTTGATGATTTCCCATCCAAAAAAAAAAAACCCGTGTTAAGACTTAAAATAAGTATAGGTCGCTAGATATTTATATGTATCCATACGCGTAGCTTGATGTCACTTTGTATAAATATTATCATTTTGTTAGAGTCGTAGTTTTTCTTAAAATCTTTACTGTAAAGAATATCCAAACTTAGTACATGTATCAAGTAAATCACATTCCATCCCCTGGTCCTTCCAAAAAACACAGACAAACATAATTCTCTAGCTTCTCCATATTCGCCATTCTTCTTCACAGTTCTCCGGAGTTTTCGGTTCTCCGGTGTTACCCGTAGCGTTGACGCGAATGTTTTGATATATCGAGGTTCATAACTTGTAAAGCAGAAGTTGTGTTTTCTCTTATAAGTTATTTTTTCTTTGTGAAATTTTATAGTACCGAGATCTTTATCAATTTAGTATCCAAGGAAGAGAAAAATCTTGTTATGTTTTCTATGGAAGCCATTGTTTGTGATAGGATAAAAATATGTTCTTCTTCTTCTTGTAGTTTCTATTCAAACTTTTGATTCTTCGTTGTTATTAAATGTTCGAAGTGAAATAGAAAGTTGAACAAATGGTAATATTGTTTTGAGAATCTTTATTTTAAAAGAGTCTTGTTTGCTTTGTATTAAGTTTTAATATACCTATTTAAGCATCTGCTTTAGAAATTTACTTGGATCCATAAAGATACTTAATCTTGGTATTATTATCAATCATATTGAAGTTAAAAGATATTTCAATTAATTATTACAAGCAGTTTTGAATTGTCAAGAAGTCTGTCAGTGAAAGTTGAAGCTAGAAACCATAAAATTGTAGTGTCCACTGCTGATACCATATAAAGTCAGTAAACTATACCATAATCAGCCTATAGTGTTCCCACTGCTGAGATACAGACCTCCTCTTTGTTAGAGGAAATGGGCCATAATCCACCACGCGGGCCCAGTGCTGGTGTGAGCATTTGGTTCTAGGATATGCTAGTCTAGGATATCCTCACGATCTTTGTCTTCACCGTTTTGAAAGCAGTGGTAATTAAATAATTTACACAAAGTAAAGTACTTGATTGAGATCGATCCTACGACCTACAACTCGTAAGTCACGGTTGTTACCACTGGATCACCACCGCTCCAGACGGCTGTTATTATTTAAATACGGTTACGCTTACCATAGTCGGTGACCGTTCAATATATATCGTGACCCTTCCGTGCCCCGAAAAGCACGTTAACCCGTTGGCCCCGTCTGTCATTCGTATATTTTTGACTTTTACTAATGGGTATAATTTACCCAGCAACTGGTTTTATTTTAAAATTTATTTATGTCTTTAATTAAAACGGTTTACAACCAATTACAGAAATTAATGACACAGTTTGTAGGTACAACGGTAAAAAATTTATAATTTAAAAAAATCACTAGAAAAACACGCTTTTATAAATTCACGTAAAAACCAAAAACCTTATCGTGGTCAAAGTTCATTACAAGACCTTTCTAACAAGTCCAAACACGGCTATGATACGATATTCCATCATGGAATGCAAGTGCCTATCTTCCGGCTTCATCATCAGACTTTGAAACCTAATCGTGGTCAAAGTTCATTATAAAAATTATTTAAAAAGTTCAAACACAGCTATGATACGATGTTTCATCATGAAGTTCCAGTTCATATCTTCCGGCTCCATCATCAGATCAGTTCGACAGTACCATATTATTGTATTGTCATCAGAACTACATACACCTGCCAATTTTCATGACGCTACGATCCTTGGAAGATGGTTAAATTAGTTACCTTAGATTCCATTACATAGTTACATACAGGTCGACCTAATAAAAGCGTGTTAAAAAGGGTCACATGCCCAAAAAATGAGACAAAATAATATATTTTTGAAATGTGGATTTTGGAGGTCAGACAAGTAGTCATCATCAGAATCATCATTTCAGCCGAAATACGCCCACTGCTGGACATAGGCGTCCCCAAAGCACCACCACATCGACCGGTGCTGTGGTTCTCACATCTAGTCCGAGATCAGTCGCTTCTTGTAAAATAGTGATATTCAGCTGCATTCGTTAAACTGAAAAATTGCAATTTGAGTTCACTATATTTAATTAATATGTATGTGTATAATTAGTTTATAACCTATTCATGTACTAGTGATCCTCTCTTATTTGTAATTCATTATTATACATTTTTAATTATTGTCCCTCTCAACCAAAGCACCTGCCATATAATCTCTTCACCACCTTTGGTAGACTGGTACAGAATGCCTAAGGTATTAAGTCCACCTTTGTACCTTTTTTGTGTGCGTGAAGTTTAAATAAATAATTATCATCAGTCAGTTACCAATGCTAAAGTAGGCCCCAACTTACTGCAAAACCAAGAGATATCGTGATGTTAAAATCAAATACAAAATTAATTTATATCTCCATGAAACCAAGTTTAATAACGATTTGGGAAGTTTTCAGCACGAGTTGGCAATTTTCAATTTAATGTTTTCCGTTTGGAAACCATCTGTTAATTACTGAGAATAACAGGTTCTGATAAGTACTTGTTTTTAAGTATTTGGTTTGTTTAAAATGAAGATAAATCGACGTTTGTTTAACTTATATTTTAACAAAAAGAAGACATACAGGAAAAATATTTAATTATTTACTCAAACACTGGTACCATGTGGTGCCGGGCGTAAAGAATAACACCACCCCATTTCTTCCTGTGGGTGTCGTAAAAGGCGACTAAGGGACTTACTAGAGAACGGGCAGCAGCGTTCTCTATGCATTTTAACACCATACTGCGATCGCCAACCCGCCTGCTAAGCGTGGCGATTATGGCAAAGCCCCCCAAATTGGGGGAGGCCTAAGTCCAGCAGTGGACGTCTTACGGCTGAAATGATGATGATGATGACTCAAACATTCTTTGACCAATCCCGAAGAGCCGATAGCCCTATCAAAACAGCCGCGCCTTATGCCTTGTAGTTCGTAGGTTCGAACCTATGAAATGAATGAAATGAAATGCATTGCACCGATCCCAGCGTGGTTTGATCAGACTCGATTAATCGAATGAACCCCAAGATTTGCACTAGCCTTTGAAGCCTCATGATTCATGGTGCTACATAGGCCATTGCATATCAAGAAGTAGACCGGGGGGCGCTTTAATGGTAGGGAAGACGTGCCCTTCGGATAGAATTACGAGGATTACGAGCCTACCGTAAGTAAGCATTGGACTAGTGGAGACAAGGGTGATATTTGTCTATAGGAGGGCATTTTTTCACGTCGTCGCCAGCATGTTGAACCAGGTCGAGCTTCACATATTGGTTCCCGTGGTCTCCGACGTAGGTGTGGGACGGAACACCGGGGTGGTTTTAGTCAATAAGAGTCTGACAGACCCCTCCATCCACCCTAGGGCGGAGGACATCCATGAGGATTTCCACCTCGAAATAAAAAATAAAAAAAAGGTCGGGCTTCACCGATGCATAGTTCGTAGGTTCGAACCTAGTAAAGTAATTCATCACTGCTCTCAAAAAATTGAAGGAAAAAATCATGAGAACCCGCATGTCCAGACCTAAAAAATTAAGACATGTGACATCTATCAACCCGCACTAAGCCAGCATAGTGGATTACGGCCCTTTTACTGAGACGAGGCCTGTGACCCAGCAGTAGAACATTATAGGGCTGATTATGTACCTATGCTTGTATGATCGGTATAGCAACCAAAACCCATAGTAAATATTTGATCAGTTTGCAATTTGAATGCTATCCTAATTATTTAGCAAAGCAACCAAATTATGAAAATGTTTTATTTACACGCCGATAGTGGCATTATGTTTTGAACTTATATAAAACAACAAATCTGTAACAATATTTTGACAAATAGATAAACTATTTTTTTTTATATAGCTTCCAGTAGACCACTAAACCTACAAAATTGTAAACAAGCAAAAAATTAAGGGTGAAAGGGTCATAGACGCAAACATGTCTTAGCTTAGATTCCCTACATGATTCTGGAGCATTGAAATCTTTAACGGGATATCTTACCAAAAATTTTGCTGTGTGAAAACCTGGACAAAATTATGAAAATAGCGTCTAGGTTTCCCGCTTTTGTAAAAAATAACACTGACAGCTCGCAATGGGCTTCACCTCCTTCTGTAAAGCAGTAACGTTCGCGAAGGAAGAGGCGGAGCGCATGAGGGAGAGGCAGTTTCTGCGCCCTCACGCCCCTAGCCACCGCAGGAGGAGACGCCGCGGGCGTCGGGAGTCCATCACGGACTCCCGGCCACCACAGGCGCAAGCTCGCGGGTGGCGAGCAACGGCTAGCTCACCGCCCGGTAAGGACCAGGCCCGTGTTGACGGTGCGTTGAGTTCCTCAAAGAGATGTGAGCATAATTGAAGGGGTCCGCTAGGACCGATGCCTGCCAGGGTCGCGAGATTTGTCTGAAAGAGTTACCGTGGCCCTGGCATATAGGCAACTGAAGGAACATGGGTTGGTTTTAGTCAGCAAAAGTCTACCACGCCCTCCCGCTTCGCCTTGAGTGGGAGATGTCATTTAATGATTTCCCACCCACAAAAAAAGCTGGCAATGGCGTTTAGTTTCATTTGTGAAAGTGAAGTAGAAAGCTAGCAACGATACGTTTCTCCTCAAACCATTTTTAATATCTAGTGTAAATCTTGAAATACCCTCCAAAGGAAAAGTGTTATATCCTTTCAAGTATCTTCAACTTTATTAAACCAGCTGTACCTATGAGAACGGTCAACGGGTCCACATTCATACAATAATGATCTTTAAATTTAATGCAACAATGTCTACAATAGCGTGTCCTTTTGACTCGGATTTTGAAAACGTATTAAGTTCAATATTTTCTAAGTCAGTGAACTGATGAATGAATGAATGTAGTGAACATTAGCGCTGTATGATGGAATGAATGGTATTTTTATTTTACACGCGGTGATAGCTGGGTATCTTTTTTGTTTTTCGAAAAAAATATCACAGATGAAAAAAAATAACAACTTTTTATTTGTTAGTAGATAAACTTTCGGGTATTTGCGACAGATCTCAAGATTATTAACGCACAGGAAAAAAAAATGTTTGCCTTACATTCTTATTTAATTATGATTGACAATTTTTGATTCTTTTAGATGCTATATGCGAGAAGCTGTGTTCCTGGCTTCACTTACGGAGTCTTTAAGAGACTAAAAGCTACCTAAAGAAGTCATCTATTATTTTCCAAAAGCTTGTTATTAAGGTAAATCATACCATGGATTTATAAGCATACCATCATCATCATCTTTGCGATGTCCCGGTTGCATCCTTTCGGAGCCCGGGGTCCGCTTTCTTGCTTTTAGCTCTCCACTTCGGACGGTCTTGTGCATCCCTTATGGTGAGTTTGTTGGTACGCATGTCATCCGCTACGACATCAAGCCAGCACTTTTTGGGTCTGCCCCTTCTACAGGGATTTATAAGCATACCAACGGACAGAAAGACATAGAGATATCACCTATCATGTTTCTGAAGCATATTATTAGTCAGGTACCACATATCAACGGTTGAAATCAGAACACCAAAGTTGTTTGTTTAACTCACATAACAGTGTGTGTGCTGTCACACAAAGTTTAATGAGATTTATCTTGCACGTAGATGTCAGTAATAATATCTCTGATTTGTAGATCGTGGCGGTTTATTAGCCCATCATGTTTGAAAGCGAGAATTTATAGTCAGTCACACGCACAGCCCATGACTTCGTTTGCGTATATTTTTTAACCGACTTCAAAAAAAGAAGGAGGTTATCAACTCGACTGTATTTTTTTAAAATGTTTGTTACCTCATAACGTTTGACTGGATGAACCAATTTTAATCATTCTTTTTTATTTGAAAGCTGGTGCTTCCCGTGTGGTGACATTTTAATTTGGTTTCATTCGGACAATGGAATCCATGTGAAAACCATATAAGTCTTAAATTAGAATTAAGTATTTGCGCGACAAATGTACGAATAAAGCGATTAGATTAGTGCGAGGTATCTACCATGACTAAAAAGATAAAAATAAAAATTTTATACAAAAAAAAAAAAAACAACAACCGACATCCTAAAATAGTTATTTGTTATACAAGAGTGAGGGAATCAAAAGAGCACGAGGTGAAAAATCTTTGCACTCGAGTGCAACACGTAACTTTTCATCCCACCTCAGCGAGGAAATGACTAAATATGCAAAAAAAAGCATTTCAATCACAAGATACTTTTATTTCAGTTTAGGTATTAACATTTATTATGTACTACATTATGATAGGTAAGTATTACAGAATAATCTTTAAATTATTTCAAATGATACTTAGGTATAATTAAGAAAAATTGAAAGTAACGTTGCTACAGTTACCAAAAGTCGAGTGTAATATTTTTGTTAGGTACTGTAATGTTGGTGACGTGAAAAGTAAAATGGCGCGCGCAAAGCAAATTAAAAAAAAAAGTATATCAAGAAGGTTCCGAGTCTAAGTTTTACAAATTAGAAAAAGGTTGAATGATAAATTCGGCACCATGGAGATAGAAGTAAATAGATTTAATGATGTTTTTAATTCACAAACTTAGTGCACACGATGTTCTAAATTCAATTTACTTTATCCTCTAGAGAATAAAACGGCTTTTCCACTCAGATATTGAAGATTAAAAATACTCTTTCCGAGATGGTGGGATGAAAAAGTTTTTTAACAGACTCCACAAAAAGGAGAAAACACATTTCTGTTGTATTTTCTTTGCTTATGTTTGTTACCTCAAAACTCTGTTGTTTATAAACCGATTTGAAATACTCTTCTTTGGTATAAGAGAGTATACTTACCGAGTTGTCTCATATCAATTGAGATATCACGATATCACGTTCTGATGAGTAGTTTTTGAGTTAGCGTTATAGTTAGTTATATAATTCAATAAAACGTATTTTTTCAACTTAGATTATGTAGTGTTAAAATCATTTCGTGTCTTTGTTATTAACTTAGCAAGGGAAGGTAGACGAATTCGTGTGGGGGTTTCACAACTAGCGAAACTAAAAAAAAAGTTTATTTGTAAATAAGGCTTAAAAAAAAGTAGCACTATGGTAACAAAAAAAAAAATAATGTAAAAAAACCAAAGACACCGCATTCCGAAATTAAATTCAAAGGTTCCGAAATCAATCATAACACCAGTGAAATAGAAAAACTATTCATATTTTTACATAATATTCTTGCTATTTAGGTCAAAGTACATAAAAATAGCAATATCACAAAAATAGTAATAAATCAGTTCCTATATCCTACTGGCACCATTAGCGTGCCCTCAAAATGGCTGTTTACTTAAATTGCCTCCATAGCTTATGCAAGATGATAGGCAAATTAAATGGGCTTTATCCTTTGAGATGTACTATTCCAATAACTAGGTATGTATCTTTATAAGTTGTAAGGCAGAAATGACGTGAAGTCAAAAAAAACCCGTTTTTTTCATTTAACCATTTAAATACGTTCCGTGGATGCGGGACGTAAATAATGGTACCATGCCACTAAAGGATTCACTAGAGAATGGGCAGCAGTATTCTCTATGCATTTTACTACCATATTGCTATCGCCAACTCATCTGCCAAGCGTTGCGATTATGGCAAAGCCCCCAAATTGGCAGAGGCCTATGTCCAGCAGTGGACGTCTTTTGACTGAAATGATGAAGTTATATAAACACGATAAAAAGGAACATAAAAAGTACAAATACGATGCTTAATTTTAAAGAAATCTCTTCCACTATACCTGCGATAGAAGACTACACAATGTGTGTGAGAGTAGAAGGGAAAACAAAATATATAAATCTGTAGAGGTGTCAAGGGACACCCGGATGGAACGAAGTTCCTTTCGATTAATTAGTGAAGGAATTGTAATTAAATTTTATTTTTTATTATGTACAAAAAACCTGTATACACTCAACAAAAATAATCGTCGCGACACCACACTGTTCAATGCGAAATAGAAAGACGAAACGAAAATAACTGGCGTGCTTTCTAAGAGAGAAAGAAAGAGAGAGACAGTCCGACTCTCTCTCTCTCTCTTTACTCACAACAAAAAAACAACAAAATACAAACAAATACAAACCAAACAACAAAATATATACGGTCGAATTGAGAAACCTCCTACTTTTTTGAAGTCAGTTCAAAAGTGTCGTTACAACTTTTTCTCTTAATTTCCGTCTAGCCCCCTTTCGCAACGCGCCATAAGGAACTTCGTTCCAAAATTAAAAACAATTCTCTAATTTAAATACATACATATCTGTATTACGTAACACTCATAATCAGCTTTTAATGGTCCCACTGCTCACATACAGGCCTTCTGTCTGTGAGAGGATTCATAATACAATATTATATTGTATAATAATGTTTTACTGTCAAAGTCCTGCTTTGATTTCTTCTTATCAATGTTGATTATGAATTACAGTGATACATTTATGGATTTTGGCAACTACATTAGGGTTATTTGTAGAAATTCATCATCATCATTCATTATTTCAGCCGTAAGACGTCCACTGCTGGACTTAGGCCTCCCCCAATTTGGGGGGGCTTTGCCATAATCGCCACGCTTGGCAGGCGGGTTGGCGATCGCAGTATGGTGGAATAATGCATAGAGAACGCTGCTGCCCATTCTCTAGTAAATCCCTTAGTCGCCTTTTACGACACCCGAAATAGGGTGGTGTTATTCTTTACGTCCGGCAGCACACGGTACCAAAAAAAGAAAGAAAAGTAGAAATTGATCTATTCATATGTTCTACAAGTAGCCTTGTTGTCTCATTTTATCTGTGTGATATTGGGCACAATATTTTCTCTAAAGTATAAGGCTTTTTTTTGTGGGTGGGAAATCATCAAATGACGTCTCCCGCTCTGGGCGGAGCGGGAGGGCGTGTCAGACTTTAACTAACTAAAACCCACCCGTGTTCCTTTCAGTTGCGCATGAGCCAGGGTCACGGTGTCTCTTCGAACAATCTCGCGACCCTGGCACGCATCGGTCCTAGCAGACCCCTATTTTTTTTTTTTCAGGATGGGAAATCATCAAATGACTTCTCCCGCTCTGGGCGGAGCGGGAGGGCGTGTCAGACTTTTACTGACTAAAACCCACCCGTGTTCCATCAGTTGCCCATGTGCCAGGGTCACGGTATCTCTTTCGAACAATCACGCGACCCCGGCAGGCATCGGTCCTAGTAGACCCCGTCACTGCTGCTGACATCTCTTTGAGGCGCGCGTGGAACACTACGCGCCGTCGACCCGAGCCTGGTCCTTACCGGGCGTCGAGCTACCCATTGCTCACCACCCGCAAGCTCGCGCCTACGGTGGCCGGGAGTCCGCTATGGACTCCCGACGCCCGGGGCGTCTCCTCCTGCGGCGGCTAGGGACGTGAGGGCGCAGAGACAGCCACTCCCTCACGCGCCCCGCCTCCTCCTTCGCGAGCATTACTGCTTCGCAGAAGGAGGTGACGACTTCCCATTCCCTCTCGCTCCGTACCAGGGCCGGACGCGAGAGGTCGCCGCCGCCGATCGCCTCCACAAGGACACGGCGGTGCTCCGCCCAGGCAGGGCACACCTCCACTGTATCCTCTACCGTGTCCTTCAGACGATCCTCGCAATGGAAACACCCGGACATGTCCTCCCGCTTTATTCTGAACAGGAACCCACCGAAGCACCCATGCCCGGTGAGAACCTGCGTCAGGCTGAAGGTGAGGACGCCGTGACGCCTCTCTATCCACTCCTCAAAGAGGGGACTTACCGCCGCAATTGTGGCGTGCCCATAGCAGACCCCTTCAGTTTGCTGACATCTCTTTGAGGCGCGCGTGGAACACTACGCGCCGTCGACCCGGGCCTGGTCCTTACCAGGCGGCGAGCTACCCATTGCTCGCCGCCCGCAAGCTCGCGCCTACGGTGGCCGGGAGTCCGCTATCAAAGTATAAGTCATGGGTCGGACATCACTGACATCTTTCACAAACGAATCTGATACGAAGCTCGTAACTTTGAAGTTCAGCTGTTTATTTATTTACTAACTAACCTCCCATTTGGAGCTAACATAAAAATACAATTACCAAACGTCCTTTTCTGTGAATCCATGACCCGTAAGTTGAATGATGTTGATTGCAAAAACAAAAAGAAAAGCGGCCAAGTTCGACTCGGGCTTTCACAAGAAGGGTGCCGTACTACTGTATATTATTTTGTAATAGAGACCATAGCAGTTCACAGTCTGTGAAATTTTCATGCGTTCACCTATTACTTTCTTTCTTGCCTGAAACACAGGATTGCCTAGTTCAGGCACGTAGATCATAGAATATAATTTACATATAATCAAAACTACATATTCGTAAGCCTTTTATTTTCGTATAAATATTATGTTATGTTATATTATTACGGTTCCAAAGATACAGGCCTGTGTCAGACTGTCAGGGTCGTGGATTCGTGGTCGTGTAGGGGTCTACTAGGACCGATGCCTGCCGGGGTCGCATGATTGTTCGAAAGAGATACCGTGACCCTGGCACATGGGCAACTGATGGAACACGGGTGGGTTTTAGTCAGTAAAAGTCTGACACGCCCTCCCGCTCCGCCCAGAGCGGGAGAAGTCATTTGATGATTTCCCATCCTGAAAAAAAAAAAAAAAAAAAAGGGTCGTGGATTTATTCGAAAGGTTGGTACCATTTACGGACGGAACCTCAAAAAAAGCGTAACGAAGCCCTCATTATGCGAAAACAAAACATCGGCTTATCATAATTATCCGTTTCTCCTACCACTTGACTTTTAATATTCACTCTCTTTCGGTAATGGCGACCATAAATTATTCTAAGCTTCGGCGCTCTTTTAAAATGCTCTATTGTCATTTTTTATCTGTGAGTTTTTTGTATTTATCTGTGGTATTTATTAACGTTTTCGTCATTAAGTTGGTAGTTAAAATGGTAATGTTGGAAAACGACTGATAGTAATGTTTACGAATATGTTTTTGTCTCTTTATTTTGAAGTTTCATAACTGGAATTGCTGACGAAAACCAATAGAAGGAGCGCTTACAGAAGATTGCGGGGAAAACCTGGATGGGACTCACCTAGACAAGGGAAGCATGGCACAAAAGAGAGGAGGCCTATAATAGGCTAGTCTCTATAACAGCTTGTGTGGTTGTACGCACGGCTACACATCAAGCGATACATTTTCAGTTTTAGCTGACCTCCCATTGTATACCGAGTGACATTTTTTAACGTCTTGAAAAATGGGTGTTTTAGGTGAACGGAGTAGAAGCCTTTGGCATAGAAATTTTTATTATTTTTTATTTTTGAATAACATGTAATGAAATTGATCTAGCAATAAATACTACACATTTAAAGTAACATTTTCATAATAGAACAACTAAAACAGAAATTTGGAAAAAAAACAATTAAAATCTATCGAAACTCAAATCATATGCACCCTACTCAATGCACCGCATGTACCAATGATTTCGTAGTGTGGTCCTACCATTTGAAGCCGGCCGATAGGCGGCCTCATTGATCTTTCGCAGGCGCACGAGCCGCACATGCATCCCCGTCCACCCGCGTCCCGCGCTCCTTCAGTTACCTGCGATGAATCTGAAGGCCTTACTGCCTTCTATTCTAGTTACACAACACACCATATGAAGGTCGAGACGGTAAAAAATGTCATCCGGTATATATGCCGTACAATGAGAAGTCAGCTTATAGTGGAAATGCATAGCTTGATGTGTAGCCGTGCGTACTATAGATGCACCTCTGCTTAGCACTTTGGGGATTACAAGTGTGAGTCTTATGTTACCAGTCGTTTTTTGTTAGGTTTTATATAAAGAAATTTTTGCTAAAAAACAACTGACGGTCAAAAACACTACAAACTGAAAAATAACTTTAATTTCCGAAGACCGATTTAAATCTTTGGATATGTATTTTAGTTTTTTTGTCACCGACTTCTGAAATTCAAGTAATTTTTCACTTTCTTGTGTTTTTTTTTTGGAAGTTGATTATTGCAAAAACGACCAAAGTCAATAAAATTTACATGAGACTACGCATCCATTAAAAAAGGATTTTTGAAATCGAGCGATAATTTCGGAATTTTCATCCTTATTGAAATCGGTTGGAAGTTAATTTATTAAGTTAAATCTTGCAATTCCACCAAAACTTTTATATAGTCAGATAAATCAAGTGTTGAAACAAAAGATGAAACAATCCTTGAGATCCTTTTCTATACATTGGTATCAACAGTATAATGATGTCAAAGTCCCTACGAATAGTTAAATCCGATTGTCTGTAGCTCAGTATTGAGAACACTTCAAAGAGATACCAAGAATATGGTTAATGATACCAGGATAATAGAAATGTTAGGAGATTAATAGGCCCACGAGGAGATTGCGCTTGTCATATAGACTTTCTATATCAATTAGTGAAAATAACTGTATAATTGTATTGTTTTCAAATTGTTTTTTTTCGAATGTATCAAATTAAAATATCCCGCCTCCTGTTAGCATATTTCGACTGAACTGTTAGTCTAGTGGTTAGTGACCTGATTGCTAAGACTGAGGTCGTGAGTTCGATTCCCACGCAGGACAAATCTTTGTGTGATGAGCACAATTATTTGTTCTGTGTCTGGGTGTTATTTATCTATAATATATATGTATTTAGCAATATAAGTATGTTTATCAGTTGTCTGGTTGCCATAGTACAGGATCTGCCTAGTTTGGGATCAGATAACGTTGTGTTGGTTGTCCTAAGATATTATTATTATTATATTATCCCGTGTCCCGTAATGTACTCACATCTGGGACACAGAAAACGCGGGTCCAGTGGTGGACGTCACATGTGCCTCTTGTTGTATGGAACTCAAACATAACTGGTGAAATGTGGGTGTAATATCTAGACACGCGGTAGCGTGTCAAGCCAAGTTCAAATAACAGAACTGGCTCGCAGCACCGTGTGTAATATAATATATATATATATATAATATTACAGGAACCATTTGGAGCCACTTTTGACCCCCTCATAACTCAAAAACTATTTCACGTAAACGTGTCAAATTTGGTTAATATATTGAAACTTGCAAGATACATATGTGGTCCAAATTTCATAAGCACATCTCAAACGGTTATTTAGATATTCACGTCCAAAAATCATCATTTTTATCACTGACTGACCTATAGATCAAAACTCTAACCCAGTTGCAGATGACCTAGAAAGTTCAAATTTGGCATGCAGGTAGGTAATTAGGTGAATACAAAGGAATAAATCAGAAACTGGTAATTTTTTATCATTTTATTATAATTTTTCACTTAATTTATTCTATTAGGAACACTTATGTACTTAGCGCCTGTAATAACTGTATGTATGTATGTAAAAAAAATGTAAGAATCAGCAATCAGTAATCAAAGCTTATGACAGCTGGTCTTTATGTGGATTTTAACGATTTTAATTTACGAACTAGAACGAGTCAAGACCAAGTTTCAGATACTAAGTAATGTATATGTTCACAGGGAACAATTCCCTATTTGCTTAGCATATGCTATTACTACCCACAAATCACAATTCTCGACATAGGCTCCTCTATATTTAGTAAAAGGCAGGCTTACGTTGGACTCTCCAGAGTTAAAACCTTAGATGGAGAACATCTTATCAGTTTAGATACAAGTCAAATCAAGGCACTAGTGAGCTCTCTTGTAGAGTACAATCGTCTGCGCGCGTTATACCGCCCCGACTTGGCCAATTTAAGTATAAACAGAAAACGCGTAAAAAAACACCGGATACTGAATTGGCAATTCACTCGAACATTTCAAAGATACAAGAAAATATAGAAAATAACACAAAAAAGACAATTATACCCCGTAAACGTAGGACAATACGGTAGTTTAACAAAAAACCATTTGGTATTAATTTCGTTATAAATAAGTACCTACTAATAATTTAAGTACAAAATTTAATGATATCCCATCAAAAACATAAATGTGAAATGAGAGCCAAGTTCAATATTATGATATTTGTCTTGGTTGTTGACATCAACGACAAAAGAAGTGGGATCTAAATGGGTGCCAAATTCAAGGGTTAGTCCTGAAATTTATTTATAACTACATAAAATATCATTTCTTCTTATAACTTAAGATAATGTATTGTAGCCCAAGGTCTGACTTGGCTAGTTTTCATTTACGAATTATATTATAGCCTTCGCAAGTTCTAAACCTGTTACTTGTCGGTTCTTATTTTATTATTCCGAAAATTTGGCTTGCTTGTAGAAACTAGCTATCGAACATAATAATTCGTATATGAAAACTAGCCAAGTCAGACCTTGGGCTACAATACATTATCCTAAGTTATAAGAAGAAATATGCCTTATCACTCTGTTTTTTTATTGTGTGTACATAAATAATAAAATAAATAAATAAGAAATGATATTTTATGTAGTTATAAATAAATTTCAGGACTAACCCTTGAATTTGGCACCCATTTAGATCTCACTTCTTTTGTCGTTGAAGTCAACAACCAAGACAAATATCATAATATTGAACTTGGCTCTCATTTCACATTTATGTCTTTGATGGGATTATACTTACAGCTCTGCATAACCCTTTGGAGGATAAAGGCGTAATGATAAATAAAAATATTTTAACAGTTGCCAAATTATTTCTTGATATTAAGAATGATATTTCAATATCTAAGTGATACATTAAATGTACACGAAAGAGTAATTTCCAGCTTTATTTTACATACAAATAAGTTAGCTCTAACTTTACATACATATTCAAAGTTCGTAAGAAACACACAGTAAACTTTCACTCCAGTTTGTAAACCGTTGGAAGTAAATATTTACTTACGTTTGTAAGTTAAAGGGAAAGAGACGTTTGTAAACTTTAAGATTCATCACCTGCCTAGCCTTTTGCTAAGTTGGCACCACAGTTTACACTGTCGTACAAAATGAATCTGAGCATAAAACCATGTAGGTATAGTACATGGAATAACAAATTTACAAAGTATTATGCTATGTTAAGAAACGCCTCAATGCTTCGTAAAATCATCATCATCATCATTTCAGCCGAAAGACTTCCACTGCTGGACATGGCCTATGTCCAGCAGTGGACGTCTTTCGGCTTTCCCCCAAGCTCCACCACTTCAACCGGTTTTGTGCTTCCCGCATTCAGCAGATTCCTGCGGCCTTCACAAGGTAATCGGTCCACCTTGTTGGAGGCCTTCCAACTCTACGTCTTCCGGTACGCGGTCGCCACTCCAGAACCTTTCGGCCCCATCGGCCATCTGTTCTGCGAGCAATGTGCCCTGCCAACTGCCACTTCAGTTTAGCAATTCTTCGGGCTATGTCGGTTACCTTGGTTCTCTTACGGATCACTTCATTTCTTATTCGATCGCGTAGGGAAACTCCAAGCATAGCCCTCTCCATTGCTCTTTGGGTGACTTCTAGCTTTTTTATGAGGCCCATTGTGAGCGACCACGTTTCGGTTCCATAAGTCATCACTGGCAACACGCCCTGGTCAAAGACTTTCGTCTTGAGACACTGCGGTATGTGGGACGAGAAGATATTGCGTAGTTTCCCGAACGCTGCCCAGCCGAGTCGGATTCGACGATTGTCCAGTTAGGTAGGTCCAACTTCGAGATAAATCGAAGTTGGACCTACCTAACGGGACAGTCTGTCCTAGGTACACATATTCGTCCACAACTTCGAGTGTAGCGCCTCCGATCTACTCTGCACTGGAGTGGGTATCGCATGACCTTTGTCTTGTTCATGTTCATCTTGAGACCCACTCTTTCGCAAACTCCAGTCACGTCATCGAGCATTGTACTGAGGCCCTCCATAGTCTCAGCCATGACAACTATATCATCGGCAAACCAAAGGTGAGTGATGTACTCGCCATTGATATTGATGCCAGCCCCTTTCCAGTCCAGAACCTTGAAGACATCCTCCAGTGCAGCGGGGAACAGTTTCGGAGAAATAACGTCTCCCTGTCTCACCCCTTGCTGCAGAAGGATAGGTTTCGAGGTCCGGTCCTGAAGTCGGACTGACATAGTGGCGTTTTCGTACAAACACTTCAGCACCTCGATTTACCGACAGTTTGTGGACTACGTAAAAGCCTTTGATTCGGTCGAAACCTGGGCTGTACTGCAAAATCAAAAATCAAAATCACAAGTCATTTATTCAAACTAGGCTAAGAGTCAGCACTTTTTGAACGTCAAAGTTACATACGACAGTCCCCCAAAACACCCGCTCTTCGACACTTCCTAGTGCTTTAGCTGGGAAGAAGAAGTGGCGGAACAAACTCCCCAGCAGCACAGCTGTCTGTAAAGTTAGAAGAACTTGATTCTATACAATATTGTGTAAGTAATTAATATTATAAAACAAAACATATATTATTCGACATATGTCAGCTAGCACATGCCAATATACGAACAAAACATTGAAAACTAAACTCAAGCTGAAATAAATAGTAAAACAAATTCGTAAACAGAACTTAAAACCTAAATAAAGCCTCCAGGCATAAAGGGCGTGCCCGCTTACATATTCAACGATTCAAAATGATAAATATACATACATTGATGCATATAGCTAAGTTGAAATTACTATAGTTAAACTAGGACCTCCGGAGTAAAATAAAATAACAGTTAATACAAATAACAATAACAAAAACCATGGTCAGCAAGACGACCAGTCCCCACAAGCAGTACCCGTTCACGAGCATAACGCAAAGGTCAGCCATTACCCCCCTCGCCATATTTGAGGGAAGGTGGTAACCCGACCCCCGACGCTACCGCAAGCAGTGACATCTGAGGGAGCATGACGAACTTGCTGCCGGTTGGTCAAGCAAGAATATTATGAACAGCTGAAGTGGTCGCTAGCTAACTACATGTTGCAATACAACTCATTTAAAATCATTGTAATGAGTAAATTATGTCCACAATAAGTGAAATAAAATAAAAAATAAAATAAATAAAATAAGTTTATTACATATCATTTTAGCTTACATTGCATATCGAGGAGTCTCCATTTAGGCATAGAAATACCTGTAGTTGAAGGCTCCGCTCTTCCCTTGTATTATAAATATGTATACAAACAACAAAACAGAAAAAAAAAGTAAGAAAGAAAATACGATCTTTTGTACATATACGTGAGTGTGATTGTATGTGTGTGTGAGTGTGATGGATTGTCTAAGTATGTGTGTGTATGTGTGTGCGTGTGCATGTGTGTGTGTGTGTATGAGAGAGAGAAGGAGATTTTGAGTGTACATGGTGTGACTAAATAAGCTAATAGCATCACTACATATATAATTTATTATTAAGTCACCCGTTGTAAAAGTAACTCTGTATCATCATAATTTAAATTGTGTAACCATGTTGTTAAATCTTATTTGCATTGAATTTTCTTTTTATCATATATGTATATAAGTTTATTTACTTTGTTGTATAAAAAGGCTGAACGTTTTTTATACTGTCTGCTGGCAAATTCTGTTTTAGTTGAGGGAACATTTACTATGCAGTGCTTTTTTCTCTTTTCTAGTATTTTAGGATCATATGGCGTCTCTTTGTGCGTTTTAAGGATGATAAGAAGGATGTACAATTTTCTCACTGACAGCAGATTACATAATTTATAGAGCTTTTCAGTGGTGAATATTCTTTTTTTGAAGTACATTACTTTAAGTATCGCTCTTTGAGCGCGTTCCAACTCTAGAAAACTAGATTTTGTTGCTCCACCCCATACAGTTATGCAATAAACTAAAACAGACTGGACCAAAGATACATAAATTTCATTTAATAGATTTCTTTGATTGTCTTTATTTTTATTTACATTTATTGTCCTTGGTACAACATATCTCAGCTCTCTAAATATCCAGATCAGTTTTCGTACCCTACTCATGACTTTTTCCAGTTGAGGATACCAGGAAAGACGCTGGTCAAAAATCACTCCCAGATATTTTGCTTGGGTAACTTGTTGAATAGTAGGGCAATTGCAGCAAGTTCCAACGGTAGTAATGTCGCACGTGTGGATTCTTAAATTAAATTCTTTATCTGGTTGAAACTGATTATAAATATTACAGCAAATGAAGTTGGTTTTACTTGTATTCAGGGTAAGCAGATTCTTTTTTAACCACGTTGCAACAAGAGCTAGTCCTTCTTCTGCACTGTTCTTAACATCATTCCATGATTTCCCTGAGAAGACGACAGCTGTATCATCGGCGTACGAGAATACTTTAGCATTATTAATGCTCATGCTGCAGAGGTCATTTATGTAAATTAGGAAGAGCGTAGGTCCTAGTACACTTCCTTGTGGTACGCCGTATGATACATCTACGCCCTCACTAACAATTTGTCCAATTTTCACTTTTTGTGTTCTACCAGAAAGATAATCTCTAAAGAGTGTCAGTGGTATTCCACGAATTCCAATAGTCTCAAGCTTGTGTAAAAGAATGGGAGTAGAGACGGTGTCAAAGGCTTTTCTTAGATCCAGAAAAGCAGCCATACATTTATTTCCTTTATCGAGTTGTTCGGATACTAAAGAACTTAGTGCTATGACAGCATCTTCAGTTGACTTTTTTTGCCTAAATCCATATTGAGAAGGGGATAGAATATCAAATCTATTTAGATACTGCAAGAGGCGAGTATTTAACAGTTTTTCTATAATTTTTGAAATCGCAGTTAAGACGGAAATAGGTCGATAATTATTCACATCGTCTCTATCACCACCCTTATACACAGGTGTAATAATAGATTTTTTTAATGGGGCAGGGAACGTACCTTTTTGAAAACATAGATTGGCAAGATGCGTGATAATTGGCACAACTTCATTTTTAGCAAGTTTTAAGAAGCAAGTGGGTATATTGTCCCATCCGGGGGCTCTGTCAGATCGTAGATTCATAAGTGTGGTACAAACTTCATGTTGATCAGTATCTAGAAGTACCATTGAGCTTATGTGTGATGGTGTATTACTAAGGAGTTTGCTAAAATTAGTATCAGTTGTTATGTTTTGGGCCAGATCTCTGCCTATACTTGCAAAATATTTATTAATAAAGTTAGAAGATTCTGTGGGAGATGATTTAACCTGCAATAATTCTGAGTTTTCTGTTCGTGATTTATTAGTATAAGTGATATTTTTTATATTTTTCCAAAGAAGTCTATTGTTTTTGATGGCATTAGTAATTTGTACCCTATTATATTTTCTTTTTAACTTTTTTATAAGATTATTGCAATAGTTTCTATACCGCGTATACGTCATTTTGGCAATTTCATTGTGAGGATCATTTCGTGCCTTTTTCTGTAACGCATTACGATTCCAAATACATCTCAGAATACCCTGAGTAATCCAGGGTTTTAATAAACGTTTATTGCTTGGTATGGTAATAGTGCGTGTATTAGCAGTCAAAGATTCACTAATTTTTTCTATTAAAGAGATTGTAACCACATTTGGATCATCAATAAATAGAAGTTCAGCTAAATTTTTATTTTGCGAATATAAGAGAGCACTGTCAAAATCTATAGTTGTTTTAGTCTTGTCTGGAGCGATTCGGTCTTTTATTTTTGCCAAAGAAAGGAAGGTGGTATAGTGGTCTGTAGTGGTAGTGCGTAAGATAGCTATAAATGCAGAGTTTTTTTTCGGATTAATTTTTAGCATAAAATGATCGAGACAATTCATTTCTCTAGTGGGTAGTGTATGCCCGGCCAGAATTCCGTAAGACGATAACATAGGTAATTTATTCTATTTTTATGTTCATAGTATTGTTCAGTTTCCCTGGGTCTCAAGTTAATATTAATATCCCCTGTGATCACAATGTTTCTTTTTTGTACATTTAATGATTCCAAATGTAAGCTTAATGAGTCGATAAAATTATCTGCACTTAAATTTGCTGGAGATCTATATACACCAAAGACAATGTTATTTAGAACCTCGATTTGAAGACAAGATGCGTGTAAGAGCTTGACTTCTGTAACTTTATGTTTTAAAGATTTTTTCACATACACGACGACTCCATCATTTTTATTTGAAAGATTTGTGGTATAATAGAAATTGTAATTTTTAAGTTGAGGAACAGGTTTATTTAAATTAAGTTGGCATTCCGTTAATATTATGGTGTCTGTTTCAAATTTAAGACTAGATAATGTAAGTAAAAAGTCGTCGAAATTGCAACAAATGCCTCTAATGTTTTGGGAAATTATAGTGAAATCATTTTTGTGTATGAATGTATGTTTATCAAGATCTGTACAGTCACAAGTGATCGATTTAGCAAGCTGTATGTTATCTATTTCTTGTAGTGTTTGTAATGATTCACACGCTGCAGCCATTTTTTAAATAATAAGAAACACTTGTCCATGCTAGCCATTGCTTAATATATGTGTAGTGTCTCGGTATAATGGTTTTGTTTGTCTTATATGTGTTAATGTTTGTTTGGACATATATTTTAAGAGTGTATTTATTGTAGTGGTGTGGTCTAGAGTGATTGATGGAATTGTGTGTATTATTTTGTTTTTTGTAGGTGAGTGTATATTCAAAAGTGATAAAATTATCGTTTAAAGCTAATAAAAATAAAAAATTATTAGAATTATACAAACCAAAATTATAAAAAGGTAAAAATGCTGAAAGTTATGGTTTACTTTGAATACTAGCGAGATCGCGCTCAGATTTTATCTGCACGCGTTCATTATTATCGAGACGTAGATAAACTGCTCCACGAAAAATCCAGCATGTGTAGCCCTTACTTTTGGCAAATTCACGGACTTGAGAGAATAGTCTGGCAGTCTTTTTAGTGACACTCTCAGACACATAGATGGGCTTCCTTTCCCCTTTCAAATTGAGATGTTCAGTATGTAGCTTATCACTCAATTTTTTGTCTTTGTTGAATTTTTTTGTAGCCATTAGAACCTTTTCTTTCCCTAGTACTGTAGAAAATTCGGCAATGATAGTACCTGTGCTGTTCGATTTTTCTTGTGGCTTTATTCTGCAGATGTCTTTGATGTCAGTATCCTTGATCTCAGCATCAACAGTTTTGCCCAACTTGGACAAAAAATTGCTAAGGTCCTCTTTTCCCTCAAACTTATTCTGGTTGGAGATCAGTTTTGGTACATTTCGGATTTCAATTGTTGCTGAACAGGTTTTTTTTTCCAAAAAATCTACCCTTTCCTCCAGCGCAATAATCCGTTTTTTGTCCTCTTTCTTCTCATTTTGTAGCGATTCAATCTGGTTCAGAGCAATGTCGTACAGTCACGAGCAATAACATAGAAACGCCCTTAAAATTCAAATTTATGTAGCAACATTAAATCGCAAAAATAAGCATGCTAACTGTGGTCAAAAATTATGTAAACATTATATCGTGTCAAAATTAACTACACATTTTCATCAAATTTTCGTTAACAATAGATTACCAAAAAATAATATTAACTTTTAGTTACGTAATTATGAATCCAAGGAAATTTCAAAAACGTGTTTACAGTACAGTTTCGAAATTATGTAAACAATTACAAAACAGCAGCTTGAGCTCGGAAATAAGTCGCAATCAAATTGTGGAAGTAACCTAACCTAATTGCCAAAATCAGAGTACATAAATAGTTATAGGACCTTATTGTATTATTTATTTTTAGATTTTTTTTATAATTAATTTGCGTTATATGTAGATATTGTGTCATAGTAAAGTAAATGTAGCCATCAGCGAGTGGCATGGACTCGTCCGTCGACTGTTTTTATTTCCGTGTACCGTCCTAACACTATTGTGCTATTAGATTCCTACTATTTAACCGACAAAAAAAAAAAAACACGGAGGAGGTTCTCAATTCGACGCGTATTTTTTTTTTGTTTTTTTTTTTATGTATGACCAAGCATAACTTTTTACGTAGTAGTAGTCCGATTGTGATAATTCTTTTTTTTTATTGGAAAGGGTAAAGGTACTCCAAAGGTGGCCCCATATAAATTTGGAAAAGAAAATTGAACCTTATGGATAGGAAAAAAGGGGATGATTGATTGTTCACTCACTGATTGTAATGTATGACCACGCATAACTTTTTACAGAGTAGTCCGATTTTGATAATTCTTTTTTAATTGGATAGGGTATACCTTGTCAAGTTTTATCAGTAGATTTTTTTTTGGGTGAGAAATCATCTAATGACGTCTCCCGCTCTAGGTTGGAGCGGAAGGGCGTGTAAGACTTTTGCTGACTAAAACCCACCCGTGTTTCTTTACTTGCCCATATGTCAGGGATACGGTAACTCTTTCCGAACAGATCTCGCGGCCCTAGCAGATTAGTAGATTATAGCCACAAAAAATAATAAAATAAAAGCTTAACAAAAAAATTAAACCACCGAAAAAACTGAAAAGCAAAAAATAATAAACCTTTCAGTCATTTTGAGTCGGCGTCAAACAATCAATGAACAAAGATCACTCAAAGTGCTGACTCAAAATGACTGAAAGCTTTATTATTTTTTGCTTTTCAGTTTTTTCGGCGGTTTAACCCGTCTTAAATTGTGATTTAAAATAAATTATTATACAACATGTCCAGTAATTAACGCACACCGTCTTAAGGGGTCATTGAACTCATCATTATGAACAACTTTTACTATGGGACCAAACCTGAAATCGCGAAAAAAAATCTGCTGTTTCATTCAAAAGTTCAATACTTACTCGATCAAAATGTATAATTTTGTTGTTTATTGCAGTAACCATCCCCTATTTATTTATAAAACTGTAATTATTACTGTAATAAACTTAACAAAAACAGGAATAAGTAGGTATACACTTTCGATATCATTTTAATGTATCCATGACAATTCCTATAACACGTATACAATTGTATATATGTTATAGAAATTGTCATGGATAGTTAAAAATTACATTGAAAGTGTAAATTTTTTTTTAATACAGTTGCTCAAAAAGTGGTGTATTGCAGGGGACGTATAGCGTTCGGGATGTGGGCTATTACGTACTAGTGCTTTTTTTTTACCTTTCCCGAACTCGTGCGTTCTCTTTCCCAACTGTCAAAATAATGTCTATTAAAAAGAAAAACCAACCATGAAGTTTTTATTAAAGAGTTTTTGTGATTCATACAAATACGTATATTTCTAAAAAGAAGCTACTAATTTATTTCAATATCAGATTTAATGATTTAATTGAATGAGTTAGGTTAGGTTTCATTTCATTTCATCTCATTAAATTTCATTTTCATTTCATATCAATAAAAAAAATCTACTGAAGACTAAGCTGTATGGATAGTTCCCTTTGCCTACCAAAATGGGTGAAAAAAAAAAACTCTGCTTATATTATACGGTTGGCGCCATTTTCCAGAAATTTTCTTTGCGAGTTTAGTTGTTTGTTGCACAAAATGAGTAATTTCGACCCTATTTTTTTTTAACACCACCGGAACTCAGTATAATTGCACAAAATGCTTCGGAGAACATTTTACCGGAAAAGTCAAAAAGTCGTTACATATCTACATACGACGAATTTATTGCGTGGAGAGAAGAGAAAAAAGCAAATAGTTTTTCAGAAAATGTTATGTTGGCATACTTCTCCGAACTCTCAGCAAAATTAAAACCGTCTACGTTATGGTCGAGATTTTCGATGATAAAAAGTATGCTGAAAATAAGGAACAACGTGGATATAAGTGAATACCCAAAATTAAATGCTTTCTTAAAACGACAATCAGACGGTTTTACAAGTAAAAAGTCGAAAATATTAACATCCAATGAAGTGGAAAGGTTTTTGAACGAAGCTCCCGATGATCGTTATTTAGCCACAAAGGTAATTTATTAATAAGTACTTATATTTTTCTTTAGTATTCAGTTTACGAAATCGCAAAATACAGTCAAAACATTATTTAAAAAAATATTAATCAAATCCCTTTTTTTGTAGGTTGCTCTGATTTTTGGCGTTGTTGGAGCTTGCCGCAGAGAGGAGTTAGCCAATATTACTTTAAAAGATATTGAAGATATTGAAGGAAAAATGCTACTAATCAAGATTCCGAACACAAAAAATAAGATACCGGGAAGCTTTGTTGTTGAAGGAGATTTTCTTAGAATAGTGCAAAAATATATGAATCAGCGGTCCCAAAAAGGAAAAACCGACCGTTTTTTTCAAAATTACCAAAAAGGGAAGTGTACAGCTCAAGCAATCGGGATAAACAAATTTGGTAATATGCCAAAAGAAATAGCAACGTTTCTTGGTCTGCCGGATGCTGAGTATTATACTGGGCACAGCTTCAGGAGGACCTCTGCTACATTATTGGCAGATTCAGGAGCCAATTTGACGTCCTTAAAGCGACTAGGAGGTTGGAAATCAGACAAATTTGCAGAAAGCTATATTGGTGATTCATTAAACAACAAACTAGAAACTGGGAAAAAAATCACACAATCCATTAATTTAAGGTCCAGTCCGTCTTCTTCACATGTTGAAGAGAACGTTCGTCCATCTACCTTCGTTGATAATGATAATTCATCAGATCCAATTCCATCAACTAGCAAACGCCATTGTATGACAAATATACATGAACAATCATACGAAATTAATAATAGTTTGTCTCAAACAGTAAATATGCAACCTAAAACTTCCCCAGTTACTTTAAAAAACTGTACCAATTTCAATGTACATGTGTACTATAACTTTTATAAGAAATAAATGATTAGTTAGTTGAGTTTATTGTGTTTTTATTATTTTATTAAATTGCTTCATTTTTTCGCAACTGTATTAAAAATAGTCGTTCAGTACACCTGCGGAACCGTCATTGCAACTTGTTCCGACTGTCAACCCTCGCCTTCGGCTGCGCCTCGGCTCGGGTAGACATTTGTCGGAACTCTTTGCAATGACAGCCTTTCCGCACTTGTAATGAAATATACTATACTGATCTTGTTTCGTTTATATTACTGTGAAACCAATGTATACCAAGTTTTGACACAGTTTGATGGTTAGGTAATTTAGAAAAAAAATATCGTACACATATTTTTTGAATGTTAGAGGTTAAGATATTTTAGAAAATGTGACAATGTATATATATTATTGCTCGTGACTGTACTTCTCTGATAAGAAACTGATACTTTCCTTAATCTCTTCGCTCTGCTTCTCTAAGGACGCTTGCAACTCCCGGAAGCGTAAATCTTGTTCAGCTGCCAGAGTACTGAATAGTGTACGCATTTCTTGCATAACAACACCCATACTCGTAGCATTCGCAGATTCAACTTGAGGAGGCGTTCTCACAGCTCATCTTTTATTAGTCCTACGGGACACATTTTCATATTCATCTGTATGTTCTTCCAGATCCTGTTCAGATTCATATTGCAACACACCAGCTCGCTCCTTAAGATTATCTTTGTCTTTTGGTGGTGGACTGCGCTGAACTGACATGGCTAGCTCAGTCAGAATCACTTGAATCGACTAAGGATTTATCACTACAGGCTCGGAAGTGGTCGATGCTTTAGTTCCCTACTTATTAGGTACCTGGAACGCTACCAAGAGATGACAACTGACGGTAAACAATGACATATGACACTGACAGATGACACTGACGGTTGACGCTGACGGATGACACTGACAGATGACACTGACCGCTGGCGCTGACAGGTGAGAAAGGCGTTGACAGGTGACAAGGACAGAGAACACTCACATTTCAATGTCGCCGATGCACACTCGCATAGTGGTGATGGTTGTAACGTCCATGTATGTGTGAGTTTAACGCTCACCACGCCGTACGTTCACCGCTGACTGATTTCTGCGCTCCTAGTACTTCCACTGAATTGTTTATACTTTATTTTTGATTTAAAATACGTTTATTTAATTATTTATTTTGCGCTAACTACACGTCCACACTACTTAATATCCGAGGGGGAAGAATAATTAAAAGAAAATAAAAATTAATTAACAAAATCAGTTAAATAAAAAAAATAAAAAAAAACAATTATATGAACTACCCATATAAACTGTCAGTAGGAAAGCTAATTCTGGATTGAAAGAACGTAAACATTGTCTTGAGTTAATCACAGCGACCAACTATTCTTATCGTTTAAGTAGTCGTTGACAGAATAGTATGCCTTTGAACAAAGGTTGGGTTTTACTTTAGCTTTAAACTCATTAAACTGCAAATCTAGCAAAGCAGAGGGAAGCTTGTTATAAAAGGTAATACCAAGACCAACAAAAGAATTATGCAGTCTCTTCAACGGTGCCAGATAGGCTTAATGAAATAGAATATCTTTTTTTCTGTTATAAGTATCGTATAGACTTTCATATGCATTTACTAAAAATCGTATCTATACTAATATTGTATTATAATGCTGTAGAGTTTGTTTGGTTGAACGCGTTAATCACAGATTCAAATTGAAAACTTCTTATAGTGTTGGGTAGACCATTTATGGGCATTGAAAGAAAAAAAACGTCACGAATATGAAGACCTCGCACGGGCGGATTAGATGCGACGAGATGGGTCGGCAGGGCAAGATATTTGATGCATACGAACTCGCAGGCAGAAGCTAGTATTATATAGATTTGTTTTTACAGCGGCCATAGTTGTTATACACGCTGTATAAAGGAAAAGGAGCCATAGACCCTTAACATTTTTGTATTACAGTTCTAAAGAGATAACCCTGTGACAGACGAAGGATGGACAGCGGAGCCTTAGTAACAGATTGTTGCCACCCTTCGGGTACGGTCCTCTAAAAACTACCACAATCAATTTCGTACAAAAAATCTTTTCTTTTGACTCTGTGTGTTATCTGTCCTGCTGAATGACAGGATCGTTCGAATGATAAACGATGTGAGATCTCCCGACTTCACTCGCATAGATACGGGTGTTTGTGTTCCATTACGGTTATTTATCATAACGGTATGATGTATCGGTATTTTTTGTTCTGTGAGCTCTTCTGTCTCGAGATTTTTATCGAGACAAAAAATCTGCGATGATGTCGGGATTTACGGTTGAACATGTTTCTTGAGAAAGAGGTGGAGATGATCCGGAAGAGAACCAAAGTTTTCGACATGGCTCACAGAATAAGCAAGCTGAAGTGGCAATAAGCCGGCCATATTAGCCGTAGAACCGATAACCGTTAACTCAAAAATATGTCTACCCCAGATATGCTTTGAGTGGAGACCGCGAATGAGCATTATAATTATAAGTAAATGTAGATCAGGAGTTCTTTTTTTTAAGGAAGTATAGATCTCCATACTTACATATAGAGACCTAACAGTTCGTTAAAAAAAGTTTAACTAAATATTACGTTTTATTAATCTGTACTCTTAATTTATCGCCTCTTTAATCAGACATACTCTACCCTTTCTAGAAAACGTTGTCAACTCTAGAGCGAGCCTTTTGCGATCCAGCTACTCTGAAATAGTTACAATTAGGTTATGTACACTAGCAGCTTATTAGCCGATGCGTCTATATTATTAGCTTGGATATATTCAATCTGTCCAGTTCGCTCTTGATGCGGTTCAATGTGGGAGCCATGACAATATTTTCCGGGAGCCTACTCCATGTTGTTACAACTTGGTTAGACAAGAATTACTTAAAAGGCTTTTTCTTCGATGGATTCTGCCGTAACTTAAGGGAATACCCACGCAAATATTTGTTGGCATTCGAGTGTGAAGGTCCTAAAGGTTGGGCACTTCGTAATATTCTGTTAGTGTTTTGTACATCTCACTAAGCCTACCCCTTTGTTGACGCAGTTCCAATGTGATAAGATCAAGGCTTTTTTTACCGCTTTTCGTAAGATAGATAACGCGTGGTACAAACCATCTTGGTTGATATTTTGGTTTCCAATTCTTGATGGAAAACTCCAATAACAATATTTGGCTAAATTGTTATTGGGGTTTTCTATCAAGGCCGACCTGGCAAGCACTGCGACCACTAGTTCAACGAGCCAGTAATTTGTTAGTGTATGTGTAGTTTAGGGAAAAAAATAAGTGTGGAATATGAACTTACTGGTAGTTATTATCGTTAATTTATGTGGTTTTGCGTCAACTTAGAAGAAAAAATAACACAAACCTAAAAGATCACAAATTCATAACAAAACGCCGTGCCTGAATTCCCTAGAGTGTAAGGGAGAACTGCACCTATAGTACATCCAGATTTCGGTGGTTAAGTCGTATGTAACGGGCGCCGAGCTTATGGCTATCTCCCGGGTACAAATCCAGAATCTGGGCTGCTCTGTTATGTTCCAGTTTAAAAAACGAAGGTGAACGACCGAGCGTAGCTACAAGTACCTACCAGCTGTTCGATCGGTCAAAATTCTAAGAAGTTCGAAGTAACTACGCCGGCACGCGGTTACTGACCTATTTCTATTGTCGATATCATATTACGGAAAATGTAGGGTGTCCACAGTTTACTGATTTAAGGTCGGATAAAAAATAAAAAAGGCATTGAAAAAATAGTTGAAATGTATGATTACTGATACCGAAGCACCAAAAAAAATATTGCGCACTGGTTAAAAAAAATCCTGTATTTATAGTAAAAAATATCACCACAAAAAATATCTATAGCGAAATTCGAAAAACAAACAATCGCCAAATAAACACAAACAGAATAATATTAGGAATTCGTCCGCCATGTTGTTTTGATTTCATTGAAATTCTATTAATTTGTGTTTGTTTACCGTTAGGATACCATAGTATTCGTTTGGTTTTATTTTTAGTTTGAGAGTAAAATAAAGTATGAATTTTCTGATAGATTTTTACAATCAATTTAATAATGTTCACTTTTTGAACATCAAAAAGTACATAGTTTATACCGACTATCTTTTATTTCGTAGCGTGTCAATAGATTATCGCTACGATGAAAAAGTAAATAAATGGACTCGACCCGAAATCCTAGTACATATTTGGCACCAACAGTAGTATCACAGAGGACACCTAGAACACGATATTAACTGTCCCATCATATGTGAAACAGTCTTACTTTCCAAAATATTGTGTTATTTTTAATTTCAAAGGACATTTGTAGCCCAGAGGTATCGGTCCCGACTTACAGCTTATGTGTCATGAGCTTGTACCAAGGCAGACACTTTACGTTGTGGAAATACTCGTTGTGTCATCACCACTGCTCTCATTCGGTGAAGGATATCATCGTGAGGAAACGTGTCTTAGAATCAAAAATTCTATGTCATGCGATAGCTAATAACTTGAATTGGGCCCGCGTGGTGGAGCGGCTCTCCCGAAGAGAAGAGGCCTGTGCCATAGCAGTTAGAACGTTACAATTTGACTAGCTTCTACCCGCGGCTTCGCCTGCGTGGATGTAGAAAAATTCACCCATTTCAACCCCCCATTGTGTGTGTTACACCTGTTAGTGAATACCTACTCTTCACAAAGAAGACACCCTACAAATTTCATGTCTCTAGGACCAGCGGTTTAGACTGTGCGATGATATATCAGTCAGTCAGTCAGTCACTCAGGACTTTGAATTTTATATATATAGATTAATTGTATTTTATTTTGCTTAAAATGTGTCGTACTCTCCAATTTCTTCGTAAAGTTATGTCATGAAACCTGACAGAAAAAAAAAAATCTTATTTTTAATAAACAACTTTTTCTCATTTCCTGCAAATTCCTTGTCGTTTTTTGTGATAAAATTATGCTGAAGTTCGCCACCGGTGCATAATCGACGCAATAAAACTTTTTACGAGATTGAGATGTCTGAGATAGTTGAATACGATTATTTAATAACACGTAAGAAAGAGAAAGAAGATGATAACAAGACGTAGGTAGTGCGCTCCTGTATATTCCATCCAGATTCTTCGTGTTTATGTTGTCCTGGTTGTTGCATTCCAAATGCCATTGGTGTTCGTTTTATCTTTTTGGGTAGTTACTAACAATCCCTAACTGTGCCTATTTGTCTATATATTGCCATTTCACGATTAAACCACTGAATGTAATTTGATACAATTTGGCAAGGAGATAGATGGCATTATAGGGAAGCATGACGCACTTACTGTATCAAAAATAATTCTAAAAAGGAGCGACATAGACATGTATAGGTTGAAACGATTATGATAGTCATGTGTGAATTTGTAAAAGGTGGCAAGCCTTTGCCACTAACCAGGCACAAATCCTGAAATTCCTCTGAATTTAAACGACAAATAAAACGGTGTGATACTATAAATCATAATTTGAAAACGTTTCAATATTGGCAAACGGTAACAATTTCTCATACCGGCGTCAGACGGCCGATATGAGATCGTTGCCGTGAGTACGGAATATAAACTGAATTTCAGCGTCAACGTCGTATTTATGTAAGGCTAAGTATTGCGAGTGAAATACCTAGGTATACTGGAAAGTATACTGGGAGTTAAAAAAGTATTGGCGAATGTCTAATACTGCCCAAAATATTATCTCACAATAATTAAGTTTCACATTCCATGTGATGCTGGACCTGGACATCAAGAATAACACTATCACATTTCTTTCCGTGGGTGTCATAAAAAGTGACTCAAGTAGTTACTAGAGAATGGGCAGCAGCGTTCTCTATGTATTTAACCACCATACTGCGATCGCCAACCCGCTTGCTAAGCGTGGCGATTAAGGCAAATCTCCCCAAAGTGGGGGAATGTCCGACAGTAGATGTCTTTTGAGCGCCACCTGCTACGATCCTTACATATACCTTTTGCCATACATACCGGATGACATTTTTTACCGTCTCGACCTTCATATGGTGTGTTGTGTAACTAGAATAGAACGCAGGAAGGCCTTCAGATTCATCGTAGGTGACTAAATGAGCGCGGGACGTGGACGGACGGGGATGAATGTACGGCTCGTGCGCCTGCGAAAGATCAATGAGGCCGCCTAGCAGCCGGCTTCAAAGGGTAAGACCGCGCTAGGAAATCATTGATACATGCCATGTATTGATTAGGGTGCATATGATTTGAGTTTCGAAAGATTTTAATTGATTCTATTTTTTATTTTTTTCCAAATTTCTGTTTCTGTTGTTCTAGTATGAAAATGTTGCTTTAAATGTGTAGTATTTATTGCTAGATCAATTTTATTACATGTTACTAAAAAATATAAAAAATAAAAATTTATATGCCGAAAGGCTTTTACTCCGTTCACCTATTACACCCATTTTTTTTCAAGACGTTATAAAATGTCACCCAGTATAGTCATGCACGTAGCCTATCATTTCCCTATTAATTCTACACAAAAAACAAAAATCCACAACACTGATACAAATCCTTCTCACAGTACTTCCGACATGTCAATAAAATCTTCGTTCATTCATCCGCCAACAGATCGTTTGATTGATTAGAAACCATTAAGTGCGGCCAGAGTGTCAGGTGCGTTTAATAAAGAAACTGTTCATGATCGAATATTTCATTATATAACCCTAATTAGGATATACAATGATTTGTCACTTTATTTTCTATTTTGATACCATAATAATGCATGAATCTTCAAATATTTTTAGTAAATTGGAAATTATAATCATCATCTAGATTTGCACACCATTACTACGCCTCTTTTTTTTTGATATCGAGGTGGAAATGCTCATGGATGTCCTCCACCCTGGGGTGGATGGAGGGGTCTGTCAGACTCCTGCTGACTAAAACCACCCCGGTGGTGTTCCGTCCCACACCTACCGCGGGGACCACGGGAACTAACGCGTCTTCCGCGATCCCCGACTGGTGCTAGCCTGCCTCTGCGGGCCTCCTCACTTAGGGGGGGAGTGAGATGCTAAACTTCCCCCCGTACGTCACAGAGGCGCGCGTGGAACGCTACGCGCCGCCATCCCGGGTCCTAAGAAATGGGGGCGATGGATGTCCCCAGATCCGTCGCCCCTAGATCTATTTAAGTAGTACGCCTCCTGGCATAACATAGAGCTCTGTTCATCAACATAAGATCCGTATTGTCTTACCTATGTTATCAAATACATAAACTGAAAACTGAAAACCTGAGTCGTGAAAACTGTACGGATCAATCGATCAGGGTGATCAGGGTAAGTTGCACTTGCCACTTGTTGGTCCGTGGATGGTTAAGTATCATCGCATCCTAAAATTCCTCCGTGCCTCGAAAAACCTGTTGGTCCCGGCTTCATTCGTACATCTTGTTTATCACAAAAGTAGCCAATAATGCACTCTGCATTCGGCAATTTTGTTTTCGTTTTGTTTGTTATTAGGTAATTGTTAATATCGTAACGCATATCTATCTGTATTGTCTTTGGTCCGTAGCCATGACATCAACAAGCAATGGACAATATTGTACAGCCTTTTTAATTTTGAATACGGGGATTTTGGCTACTTTGTACGTGAGTATTTTTATCTTTTGTTACTATTTTATATTGTGCGTTTTGTTTGTGCAGAATAAACAATTTTTCTTTCTTTCCTTCTTTCTTCTATCTTTGGTCGTCAGGAGCCTGAAAGTCTGCCAACCAGTTTTACCATGGTCTTGCATTGTGTATTTTCCAGTATTTGGGTTGCGGAGATCCGATAGGCAGTCACTTCATGCAAAATACTGGTAAGACTGAAACCTGACCCCAACACAGTGGGGCGAAGGCTAGATAGATGATAATCATCATCCTTATCATTATTTCAGCCGTATGACGTCCACTGCTGGACATAAGCCTCCCCCAATTTGGGGGGGGGTTTGCCATAATCACCACGCTTGGCAGGCGGGTTGGCGATCGCAGTAAGATGGTATAGTGCATAAATAACGCTGTTGCCCATTGTCAAGTAAGTCCCTGAGTCGCCTCTTACGACACCCACGGTAAGAAATGGGATGGTGCTATTCTTTACGTCCGGTAGATGATAATAGTATTATGTAACTCCTTAGAAAAACATCTAGCGGAAGGTTCGATCACAGACGATGTGAACACGTGCCAACACTATATTTATCGTGTGTTTGTCGCCTATTGATGTTCGAGTTTCCTTATTTATCCTACTTATGTTATTTTGTAGGGACGTGAAGAATACTTGCGTTATATTGATGTTCTTAGATGTTACTAATGAACTACCCTCATGTTATGTAAGTGTCTTGGAGGACTGTGATAAATTGGTGAAAAGCCTTGACTAAACGTTACGTGATATTTTATTATGAATTGTTGGTTCGTTCCGACATCACGTCGGCGGTAAAAAATAGCACCATACCATTCCTTCTAATGGGTGTCGTAAAAAGGGACTAAAGGCCAAAGGGCAAACAGCTTGCCAATTGCCGTGGCGATTATGGAAACCCCCCTTTTTGGATGAGGCCTATGTCCTACTCGTAAATGACACACATCCACATTTACATTCTTCTTTGACATACTCCATAGAGCAACACGGACCAGAGGGGAGTAGCCATACGCAGGCGTTCCCCTCTGTCAAAGTACAAGTCCACGTGGTCCTATGCGTATAATAAAACTAGTTGCAGCCGCACTGCTCAGTAGACTAAATCTAGTTGCGCGACTAAATTGATGTCCTACAAAAATGACGAATTGTTTCTGTATTTTGCTGCAAAAAGAGATCTGCCATGTCAAATTTACAATAAGATGGCGTTACCTTTCATATGTAACTAATATTTAATCACATTATTCCCATTTACTTCCATAATACTTAAAAATTACAATATTTATCGGTCGTGTTGTTTCGGATTTGTTTACCAACACAGGCCGCTCGCCCTCATACAATATGCGGATCGGTCGAGCGACTGATCCGACTTTGTTTCCGAGTAGACGCTGTCACCGAGCGATAGTGTTGTTACTGGTTTGTTAGTTGATAGTTATCGATAAATTTGACAGACACATTTTTGAGAATAAGTTTTCTGATTTATTTAAAATATTATAATGTAAGCTGTATATTAATATACATAGTTGTATAAATTAAAAATATTACAAAACTTACGAGTTAACACGTTTTATTAAAATTACTTACTACTTACGTGTGAACTTCAACCATTTTTTTTTTAAAGTGAAACTTTGACTTCCCCTCACACTTTTTCGTCTGTGTCTTGCATGTCGCGTGACGGTCGGCCGCGAATTAGGGATAAAGTGAAAGGCGCTCGCTGGTGCATGTTGTTGTTTATGGATTTATTTCAATTTTGAGTGCTTGAATTTATTATTTAACTTATTTCGTATGAACATTAAATTAAGTCTTTTTATTAAGCTATTGCATATATTCCGAAAATTTTTAGTTAAATGTCTATAATGTGAAAAAAGTTTCACTTTTATCGTGGTTTCATAAAAACCACACAATCTTTTTTTAATTTATTTATTGCAGGTTTACTAAAGATCCAAATTTAAGGGTTACATGGAAGAAATTTTGTAATAATAGACTAACCTGGATTCCCACACGAAATAGTCCACTTTAAAAACCAGTGATAGATACAATTGTAACTAGTTTTTAAAATGACGTAAACCTTAATTTTATTTGTTAAATGATAATTATTGTAGTACATAATAAATAAAGTCAATCTTTATTAGAATATCTATCTTTGTATCACTTTTTAAACGTAATATTCCCAACCGAGTTCTTGAATTTATCGATAATGCGTATCGACAGTAGTTGCAACCACGGCTGTAAGCAACTTGTCAGTGTAGTTGCGTCATCTCATTGTACTGTAACGACACATAATGTATCTATGTGTGTGTGAAATTATTAGTGTATGTTTTAATTTTTATGTGTGGGTTTCGTAGTAACAGACGATTATTTTTGTGTGAGAATTTGAGAAAGTGTGGGTAGAGCAGATTTCCCCCCGCAAAAAATGACAGACAGTTTTGTATCGGGAAAAATCGCTATGGCGTCTCCCCCCCGGTCCGCCGGTGGTCCGTGTTGCTCTATGACATACTCTACTCATAATTTGACATACAATTCTAATTTGACCTCATTATTATTGGTTGTCATATCAACAATGACATTTGGTTTAAAAAGGTTATTATGTTTTATTTATACTATCTTTATATCTTTTTTTTACTATCAATCATATAAGTAGATTCTTTTATATTTTGTGAATGTGAGAACATTGCAGGCCTTGTAGACTGTAGACAATTTTCTATTTTATTAAGTACCTGGTTAGTTGGTGGTTTTAGTAGTACTTTTTGACAGTGCTACACTGTTCTCCCATACCTATTAACACTTTAATTTGGAAACCATTGTAAAAGCCAATAATTTTTAAAAGAGTAACCGTGGAGTTTATTGTCGGGTCTTCTCCATAGGAATCAACAATTTGGAACCGTGCACCCAGCTTCTGACGTTTCATAAGTGCCCTTGTAGGTTTATCTATACTTATAATAATATTATAAAGCTGAAGAGTTTGTTTGTCTGTTTGTTTGTTTGTTTGTTTGATTGAACGCGCTAATCTCAGGAACTACTGGTCCAAATTGAAAAATTATTTTTGTGTTGGGTAGCCTATTTGTTGAGAAAGGCTATAGGCTATATAACATCACGCTAAAACTAAGAGGAACGGAGCAGTAATGAAAAATGTTGCAAAAACGGGGAATATCGCACGGGTAGGCGATTCGACGCGACGGGAAGGGTCGCGGGAACAAGAAATTTAACGCGGACGAATTCGCGGGCAGAAGCTAGTGTGAAATAAAAATATTTTGATTTTTAATGAAAATCTAAATTGATATTGACATTGATAGGGGTGTTCATGGAAGTGCATCAGGCTTAGATGAACTTTTTACATCTAATGTAAGTCTGCAACAGTACTGCCGCAATTATCGAGTCTTGTCAGTTTACGTAAAACCTTAAAATCTATGTCTATTATATTGCTAATTAACAAAGAAGTTGTGATACTATTCGAGTTGTTTTCAAGGACACCTGTTCGGCTCAGCTGTACAATTCAATTGTCTTTTATGCCTTGAATAAGTTTAGTATCAGAATAACTTTGTTAATAAGATAGTGTCTATTCAATGTTAATTAGATTAACAAAGAAAGTTTAGAGAAACGAAACTAATTGAACTAGAATGGTTGTTTATTCTGTATTAAAAACAGAATTGTTCTGAGAGGATGCAATCTAAAATGGATTGTTATTGCATTATGTTCTTTTAGTAGCATTGATCAAATGAGATAGCTACATATTTGATAGCTATTCCTAAATTAATACACAGCCATAAGTTCACAAACAGTCCGGGCCCAGTTGACTTCAATACGCAACTTACGGCGTAGCACTGTGCTACGGCGTAGCTTATGGGCTACGGCGTAGCTCGTAGTGTGCTACGCTGAACGTGGCGTTGTACTAGCTTTACTAATTTAAGAAATTTGTTTTTATCACGTTAACTGCCATGTCGGACTATGTGTCCGACACTTTTTGTTCCATTCAGGCCTTGTCGGACTATATGACCGTCAACACATGTCAAATCTGGACGTGTCGTTGCTGCCTGGCGGCCACGCTTATTACTCTTTCAGGTATTTTAAGTGTCCCGTAGAGCACAAAACTACTGTGTCAATATAAATTTTGTTTACATTTACTCTCATTCACTCTATGGAAAGTATGAAGTCAAAATTAAAGTAAGGAATTAAATTATGAAAATAGGCTGTATATAATGTAATAAATATGTTTTTATGGAATAAATAAACTATTTAAAGTGAAATAACACTAAGTACATTTTTTGACTTTTTCTGATTGTCAATCGATGTTTTATAATTATTTTTTAAACATGTAGAAAAGATTTTTTTACTGCCCCGTAGTCGGAATAAAAATATCATCTGCTTAGCCTCTTCTTGATTATTTATTCATTTTCGAGCTCGACTTCCACTCTATCCAGATGTATCTGAATACTATTATCTTTCATGGAGTGACTAATCCTCCTGAACCTATCCAACCTTCAATACGATAACCCTTGGTAGAGTGGTTGTCAGATTTTCGGGTTACTGACGACCCGTAACGTCAAAGATTCTCGAATGACAGCCGGGAGTGACATCTTAATGTGTGTTCCAAGGCACGGCGGGGTCTTGATATATGAAGATTGTTACCTGTCTATGGATCAGTCGGGGCAAATGTAGCTCAACCTGATCGATCAATCCGTGCGACTTTTATAACTTGGCCACAAGCTCTTTTTCCTTAAATATGAGAACACTTTTCTTTTTTTCGCTGTATCCTACTAATCCTACTATCCTTCCTACTAATATTAATAGGTATTTACCTATGAAAATGCCGTTTTGTATGAAAAAAATTAAACGAATTTTTTTCATGTATTTTTTATTTGTATTAATCGAAGTAATCACCCTGCAATCAATGCATCTTTGCCAACGCAGTGGCAGTTTATTGATGCCCTTCTTAAAAAAAATCAGCTGGACGGGAGGCAACAAATTCTTCAAAAGCATTTTGTACTGCCTCTCGGATATTGAATTTTTTTCCCGCCAAGAAGTTATCCAAATTCTGGAAAAAGTAGTAGTCTGGAGGCGCAAGGTCTGGTGAGTAGGGCGGATGACGGAGAGCTTCCAACCCCAGCTCTTGCAACTTGGAGACCGTCTGCTGTGCAGTATGAGGTCGCGCGTTGTCGTGCAGGAGCAGCGGAGACGAGCGATTGACCAATGCTGGTTGGAGATGTGCCAGCTTCTCCATCATTGAGTTCAGTTCTTCACAGTACACATCTGCAGTAATGCTCACCCCGTTTGGTAAGAAGCTGTGATGAATCACACCGGCGCTAGACCACCAAACAGTGACCATCACTTTTCTAGGGGTAAGTTTTCGTTTAGGGCATTGTTTAGGTGCTGAACCAGGATCCAACCAACTTGCTGAGCGCTTGCGGTTATCAAAAAGAATCCATTTTTCATCGCAGGTAATAATGCGGTTCAAAATTCCTTCATTTGTGTGTCTGTTGAGCAGTGCAAGGCACGTCTCGACGCGTACTTCGCGCTGGCGATCATTGAGTTCGTGGGGCACCCATTTGTCAAGCTTTTTTACCTTGCCAATTTGACGCAAATAGACCAATATTGTTTTGACGCTAACGTCGAAAGCTGCTGCTAATTCAGCCGTAGATTGTGTTTCATCAGCTTCCATAATCGCCTTTAATTCGTCATTGTCGACCAAAGTCTTCGGACGACTGCGAGGTTCATTTTTCAGGTCGAAATTTCCAGAACGGAAGCGAGCAAACCAATAACAGGTGGTGCGTTGGTTTTTAGTGTTAGCTCCGTAAACGTCGTTGATGTTGCGTGCCGCTTGTGCCGCGTTGCTGCCGCGACGGTACTCATATTCCATAATTACTCGAATTTTTAACGTATCCATGATGACGAAAAAGATTGAAGTGCGATAAAAATGTAACACTAATCAATAAACAAATGACTAATTTTGGAAAAAGAATTCCATGTTTTTAAAATAAAATTAATTTGAAATTAGAATTCTTCGACAAACAAAAATTATTTTGATTTGAAATGGCCAGTACTGCAGAACGGCAACTTCATAGGCAAGTTCAAAGACCTAATATAAATGCAAAAGTTTGTGATCAGGATGTTTGTTACTGTTTCACGCAAAAACTAATGAACGGATTTGGATAAAATTTAAAACACAGTTAGTTTATAACATGGGTTAATACATAAGGTACTTTTTATCCCGGTAGTATGTTCCCGCGGGATATTTTTCGACCTCCACGCGGGCGAAGCCCCTGGCGAAAGCTAGTTAAGAAGTCCAGGTTACTTTACAATGTTTTCTTAAACCACAAGATTAACTTCAGAATAACCAAGAGCAAATATTTTTCTCGGTATAAAACGTTGGCTCCTTTAATATTTCTCTGTATTTTACTTTCCCAGTAATAGAATTTCTACTGGAACTAAAAAAGGGGAAAAAGGCAAGCGGTTAAAGACTGCTTTTCTATCGATACACTTTATGTAAAGGTAAAGTAGTTCATCTTATGGAAATTATGTAAAATATTCAACTATTCTTATTTACAATTCAATGCAACGTTTTCTTTCAACTGTGTGAATGTACTTTGTTTTATAGGAGGTATTGGAAAAGAGTTATTTTTATTACTGTTTGAATTTTTAGTTTCTCTTACATTGGCTTTGGGTTTATTAATCAGTATAATAATTCCCAGTCGGGTAGGTAGTGATGGTGGAATTATCCATATGGAATCTCTCAGTAGGAACCCTTTTTTTGTGGGTGGAAATCCATCATACGACGTCTCCCGCTCTGGGCGGAGCGGGAGGGCGTGTCAGACTATATATAATATAATGTCTTAGGACAACTAACACAACGTTGTCTGATCCCAAACTAGACAGAGCCTGTACTATGGTAACCAGACAACTGATAAACATACTTATATATTTCCAAATACATACATCGTATAGATAAATTACACCCAGACACAGAACAAATAATTGTGCTCATCACACAAAGATTTGTCCTGGGTGGGAATCGAACCCATGACCTCAGTCTTAGCACTCAGGGTCACTAACCACTAGACTAACTGGCCAGTCAAAAAGATGATGGTATAGATTTATCCATATGTATTTTCTCAGTAGCAACTCTGAGTCTAGATTTGTGCTTATTTGACGGCAAAAGGCTATTCCGTGACTTATTTACTACACGATATTTGAAGCCCGGTGTTTGGCTGATGCGAGAAGCACAAAATTGATCGACGTGGCGGTACCTGGAGGAGCCCTATGTCCAGCAGTGAACGTCTTTAGGCTGAAATAATAATGATGATTTAGGTGGCGTGTTTTTTTTTTATTAAAGAGACTGTTTCACCCTTTCTCTTATCCTCCTCTTTTATCGCCCGGATTTAGATAAAGGGTCCTGATTACGCTTAGTAAATGAAGCTTTTAAATATAACTTGTAAGATGTTAATGTGCTATAGGTATACCTGTGCCTAACTTTTCGGGTAATACAGGTATATTGGGTATTACAAGGCAGATGTGAGTGAAAACACTGAGAGGAGACGCCCTAGGAGGACATAGTGACCTTATTGGTGATGTTCTTCAGTAAGGTCAGGTGCGTAGTACTCGCAACCGGCGTGTGTATATGACCAATTGTATGAACCTAAACGAGCCAAAAGGAGTGTGTAGAGATCGTAGCAGGTAGCGTTCCGTGGTTTCTGCCTATCTCCATGGGAAAAAGGCGTGAATTTATGTATGTTTGTATGTATTGGGTATATTATAATTCCCGAATTTATAAGTTCGATGATACTGTTTAAAGTACGCATCTTTGTTGGTATTATTTATATGGTGAGTACTTATTAAGCCTTAGTGTTGAACTTTTATACCATAATCAACATACAACGTGCCCAGTGCTGGGACATAGCTCCTTGCTCGAAATTTTTCTTTGTTATTAGGGCACGGACTCATATAATGGTCATCATTTTTACCACAATTGAACTGTAATCAAAGCGTTTTCTAAATAAAATCCAAATAAAAATCCATATAAAAGTTAAAACAACTCCACCAGCCGGACTAAATCACAAATTGTTCAACTTCCAACTCTCTTAAATTGTATGAAACCAGTTTCTACAGACATTTAGTCGTCCATGTTAGTTCGAAATTCTTCGAATGCGGTAGACAAATGGTACAATTTGTTCGAGAGAATCAAAATATGTCGGCGTCGCTGTGAGGTACCATCATTTGCTGCGCCGGCAAAAAGTTAATGTTGATTCACTGCCACCATTAAGACGTCGAATTTATTTTCTTCTTTCCGATAAAGCTGGGTTTTTGATGTAATAAATCAGTTTCTTTTGTTTAAATGAGGGTACTCTGTAGTTTTAAAGAAGGAAACTAGCATTATTTGTTCTGAGGGTACTTCATAATTTATCCGACTTCATTGTTCGGTAGTTGCATAATGAGTTAATGTCTCAATTGTTCATCGAACAATCGAACTTCCTTTAACGTTTTATGATGGAAAATAACGGGTTATATTGAAAACCAATCTTTGGCTTGGATGGAGTCCAAGGGATGCGGAGAATTATACGGAATATTTGTACATAGTTCTTCTTTTTTTGAGGGTAATAAGTAAGATGAATCATTACTTTACAGTTGAACTTTATACAACATGACCCGAAGTTAACGTACGCCATCAAATACCCAATTAAAATATTATTTACGATTTAACATGATACACACAATAAAATACTATCTATTAAACTACTTTTACTTCTATGTGTAAAACATTTTTTTTAATGTACTCAGTAATACTGATTATGACATAAAATTGTGGTCAAATAACAAATCTATGTACGCACACAGTACAAACGTATAAGGGATTAGTGTAGTACCACGGCATTGCTGCATCCCATTCGCGGGGGTGAAGCCTGTAGAATACAATACAACACATTGAAATGCACGTTTACCTACAACTGAAGCATTGCTAAACGACGTTTTCTTTTCAACTTACTGTAATAAAACCACCAGGATCGATACAGGAATCACTTTAATTACTTATAATTTCACCAAGATAGGTACAGATTCTTCTTTTAAGCACTTATTTTACTCCTTATATAATTACACTTTTATAATACAGTCGGTTATACCTCCTACAACATAACCGTTCGCTGTCGCTCCGTGCCAAAGAATGTCCACGTGCTGCCACCACCCCACCGAGCTTTGCTCGGTGTAGTGTTGCCAGTACGATAACACAAAATACCCATATTTTTAACGTTGCTGAATATTAAATTTACAAAACAATAACGGTTTTATAGTTAATTAATTTATATTTATAACGATACAATTCACATCTACTCGGCACACCAATTGATAATCCTTACATTCGCCCATCCTGACATGGTGCATGTCCTCATGCACTAAGGAATGTTGACACAATACCGCAAAATATAGCCAAAAGAAGACAAAGAATGAGAGTACATGGAAAGAAACAGAAAAAAAAAATTGCCTTGATTCAGAAATATATTCGTGTCAGTATTCCCATCATAGTATAGATTAATATATATTTAAACATAAAATCAACTATTAATTAAAATAATACTTAACTAGTACAATTATTATCAACGACAACCACTTCCAATCGGCTACTTTTTGGACCCATCAATTCCCGAAAGAGTACAAAATAAAACGCCAATAAAATGTGACTTTTGTAAACCAATCCATTCTTACAAAATCACATAATAATGTATACAATGCTTCTGTTTGCAAACCCATCCATTCTTGCGAACAGAAACAGCTATTTGGTCACGAACCCATCCATTCTCGTGACCAAACCTATCCATACTCAACAGTACAGTGAACCCATCCATTCTCACTGTTCTGTCGGACTGTCGGACACTGAATCAGCTCAAATATAACAAAATTATAAAATATGATAAAACAGTGTGTCTTTCTTAAGAATTCCTAACAACATTTACAACTTATCCATACTCAACAGCACAGTGAACCCATCCATTCTCACTGCTCTGTTGGACACTAGATCAGTTGAAAAGTAACAAAGCCATAGCGTGTCTCATAAGAATGCCTAACAACTTTTACAAAATATGGCATCATTATATAGCAGGAAATACATAAAAATCATAGTTATCATCATCTGACACTAATTGATATAAATATTTAAGCACATAACTTATTCATCATTATTATCACTATCTCCCGTTTCACCTGCATCATCATCAGATATATCTAATTCATTTACAGTCAGCGCGGCAATATTGACCCAAGGCAACATCCTATCAGCGGCAACCGTAGTATGCCGTTTGTTCTTTGTCCCTGTTAGGCCGGGTACTGCAGCTAACCTATATCGGTCATTCCCTAATATAGAAACAACGCGGTAAGGACCTATATAAGCGGGGTGTAACTTTTTACTTTTACCGTCATTTGCGAAAGTAATCTTTGTGATTTTGACTAGTTCACCTTCGGCGTAGACTCTCGCGGGTCTCCTGTCTTTATCGTATCTCTGTTTCTGTTTTTCCTGTTCACTGTCTATAGCATTTTTAGCTTCTGCCCTAACAACGGTTAAGTCACAAGTTTCACGAGTCTCATTGCGAACTTCATTAAGCCTAGGATTAATTTCAGAGTCCATACATGAACCAAACATCATCTCGGACGGCGTTCTACCTGTAGTCTTATGGTTCGTATTGTTCAGTCCCCACTGAACTTTTCCAACCGAAACATCCCATTCCCTTTCATCCTGGTTTAAATTTTGAGCAGTTAGGGAGCTAAGAATGGTTCGGTTGTACCTTTCTACTTGTCCGTTAGAGCGGGGACTGGCAACAGCATTAAGAACGTGCTTCACACCTTTATCAAGGCAAAATCTCTTAAACGCGTGAGATGTGAAACATGTCCCTCTGTCACTGACAATGCGATCTGGTACACGGAATGTATAAAATATGTCATCCAACACCCTGATAGCACTTTGGGTCTTCGTGTTACGTACTGGTTTGGCAAACATGAATTTGGTGAACCCATCTACAATGACCAAAAGATGAGTGCTCCCCCGTTTCGATTTCACAAAGGGTCCAAAGTGGTCAATGTGTAGCGTATGGAACGGGACTTCGATTTTAGGTATTGGATACAGGTAACCTTCTTTCGCCGTGTTATTCTTTTTAGCATATGCGCACTCTATACAAGCATTGACGTACTTTTTAACAAAACTTGACATTTTAGAAAACCAATATGGTTTTTTTAAACGTTCCAAAGTCTTCTCTACTCCAAAATGACCGATTTCGTCATGATTGATACGACACAACTGCCACCTTGCACCCTTTGGTACGACCCAACGAACATTCTCTTTATCTCCGTTTAAATACCGATATAATTTATTGTCTTTAATAATGTAATTGTCCGTTATGTATTTAAGTCCATTTTCATCTAAACCTAACTCTAAAATGTTACGGATCCTACACAACTCCGTGTCACCTAACTGTAAAGTGTGCAACCAATCCTCGTTACTAATGTTCATCACCGACGGGTAATGCTCTGAAACTTGCGCAGTTTCTTCGTCCGGTACGGGGTTGCGTGAGAGCGCGTCGACGTGGGCCATTTTTATACCTGGACGATATTCGACAGTGCATTGGAACTCCTGCATAAGCAGCCACCATCTCGCAACTCTAGGGAGAATATCTCGCTTTGAGAAAGTAGACCGGAGGGCACTACAATCAGTCACGATTTTAAAATCTTGCCCTAACAAATACACCCGAAACTTCTTGAGAGAACATATGACAGCTAACGTTTCAAGTTCATAAGCGTGAAAGTTTCTCTCCTCAGGAGAAGTTTTGCGGCTGTAATACGCTACCGGTCTAAACGCATCTTCGTCAGGTGATTTCTGCAACAGAACGCCACCAACACCCAATTTGCTGGCGTCGGTATGCAGCTCAGTTTGATAGTCAGGATTGAAGATTGCCAGTATGGGTCTGGTCACTAGCTTGTCCTTGAGAGTTTCAAAGGATGTCTCTTGCTCATGTGACCAGGTCCAGACCGCATCTTTGGTAAGTAGTTTTGTTAGTGGATATGCCAGAGAAGCAAAATTGCGAATGAATTTCCTAAAGTACCCTACAAGTCCGAGGAACTGTCGAACCGTATGTTGATCAGTCGGGCACGGAAAATTCACTACACTCTGAATTTTCTTATCCCCTGGTCTTATACCGGCAGCACTTATCTCATACCCCAAATAATCGATCTTGTCCATTAGGAACTCACATTTGGCCAAATTAAGTGTGAGATTCGCGCTTTCCAGTAATTGTAAGACCTTCTCTAGCCTAACCAAGCACTCGTCAATATTTCGACCGTATATCAGCACGTCATCTATATATGATGTGGCACCATCATACCGTGAGGGGCCCAGGACCTTGTGCATCATCCTTTGGAAGACGGCTGGCGCGTTGGCCAACCCGAATGGCATACGATTAAATTCGTACTGGCCATCCGGGGTGACAAACGACGTTAAAGGCCGTGACTTCTCGGATAATGGCACTTGGTAGTAACCCGATGTTAAATCTAGCGTGACGAAGTATGCTTGTCCGGACAAACGTGAAATTTCATCTTCTATGTTAGGCATCGGATACCGTTCCTTAACTGTGATAGAGTTTAACATTCTGTAGTCAACACACATTCGTATTTTGCCGTCCTTTTTTCTAACTAAAATGATAGGGCTAGCATACTCCGACGCACTTTCTCTCACTATCCCTGCTTCTAACATGTCATCTATCATCGTGCGAACATTTTCTCGCTCCTTATGTGAAAGCCTATATGGCCTATATACGATTGGCTTTGCGTTATTCAGCTCAATAGTCATTTCCGTGGCGTTAGTACACCCTAATTGCTTCAAGGTTGATGCAAAACAATGTGGATATCTATCTAATAGTGCTAAAAGCTTTTCGCGGTAAGATTCCTCAATCATAGTCCCTATACGTATCTGCATCTTATCAATAGTGTGTTGTTCCGGTAGCTCACTAATAGACGTGACTATACGATTTACTACCCTAACCTCTGTACCGCGACTCAAAATCATCCCCTCTCTAATAAAACTGGATGATGACACAGGAGATACCAAAACATTGATCACTCCGTTATTTACTGGGTAAACGCCGCCTAAAACAACGAATTGCTGACAAGGCTTGCCAACAACCTTACTGGTTACTAATATTTCGCCTTCAACCTGGGGTTCTACAAATGACTTTACACTTGCTAGTCCACAAACGTTTATATCCGAAACCGAAAATACCTTAACGGTGGCATCATTATTTATTTCCGTTTGCGCGAAAGGCATTTCACTGCCCAAGTCAAGAAAACTAAGCTTATCGGCGGTCTTATAAACAGCAACATGCGATTGCTCGGTAAACGACTGACCTATTAATATAGGGAGTTCCAAATATTCGTCTTGAACAACATGACAAACTACATTAGCAGCAACTCCATCAACAACCATATTCACAGTTACGGTACCAAGAGTGCGGACTACTTCGTTACCAAAGCCCTTCAAAGCTGTTGTCTCACCGCTACACACTAAGCCTAATTGCTCCGGGTGAGAACAGCGTAAAGTTATAGCACTAGATTTCATTGTCCTATCCGTTAGCCCGTGGATAACACAGTCAACAGCACGCTTTCCTTCGATGTTGCATTGGTTCAATAACGCCAGTTTTTCGTAAAAATACACTTCAATCGGTTCGTTAATCCTACTTTTCCTTTTCAGCATATCCTCCAGGATTTGGCCATAATTTTGTTCGCAGGGGAACGCATTCGTTAATTTAATTTGCCACTCAGCCCAACTAAACAAAATGGACGGTAGACTTTCGTACCAAGTTTTGGCCAAACCCTGGAGCTTCTGCATTGCGAAATGGATGGTGGTTTTGTCGTCCCAGCCGTAAACGGTAGCACATTCGTTCACTTTGTTCAGCCATACATCTATGCGTTGGCTTTTTGCTGACGGATCAAAATCGGGTAAAATATTTTTATGATTGTTAGAAGTATACGTAACGGGTGTAGTTGACGGCTGGGGCGGTAGATTTTTAAGTGAACTAAGAATACCGATAAGGTCTTTTGTGGTAAATGAAGGGCTTACAGATCTACCTAACCGAGGAGAATGGCACTCATTTCGGGATCTACGGGGCTCAGGGCCTTCGTTATTTTTACTCGGACTGCGCGGTCGTCTACGAGAACGATATTCATACTGGTTTGTAGTATTCTCAGGTTCCGTGAGACGCACATGGGGTTGATTAAAGTCTCGTTGATTACTCACAGTTTTCCGCAGTCGGGTACGCTCCTTGTCCAGGTTATCTTGCAAATCACGAAGTCTTCTGCGTTCCTGATCCATTTCTCGTTCCAGTGCGCGTAGTCTGTCGTCGTCGCGTGAACTCCGGCTCTCGTTCAGACGGCTTCGACGGTACACCGGCGGGCTGTCGCGACGAGTGCGGCTACGACTTCGTCTAGTCTCTTCATAGTCGCGCCCTCGTGAAGCCGGGTCACCTGGAGGAGTCTCCAAGCGTCGAGAATGTGCTCTCTCCATTGTTCTGAAACTCGAAACAAGACAACTATGTAATTGTTCAAATTATTTTCGAACTGAATTTTAAATATTACAAAACCGGTGCAAAACTATTTTGTAAAATATCTCAAAAACTATGGCTCCTAGGTGAAAAATAAACCAAAAATTGCATCCTCGTAGACCCCCTGCGCACCACTATACATTAATATAAAACATTTTGAATAACCTTGGAACTGATCTTCCACGTGGGCGATACCAACCGCCCTTTTTTTTATAACGGCTAAAATATAATCACTGCGAGAGAATATGGATATTAAAAGGCATAATTCATATCACTTTAGGGCTCCTATCTCAAGGATGCCTCCGATTTCTAACGATTTTACTAACCCACATTTTTATTCCTAAAAATATTACCATGCTAACGACTATTTTTCGTAAGAACTAAGCAAAATATTGAAGGTACTTACCACTTCTGAAATGTAATAAAACCACCAGGATCGATACAGGAATCACTTTAATTACTTATAATTTCACCAAGATAGGTACAGATTCTTCTTTTAAGCACTTATTTTACTCCTTATATAATTACACTTTTATAATACAGTCGGTTATACCTCCTACAACATAACCGTTCGCTGTCGCTCCGTGCCAAAGAATGTCCACGTGCTGCCACCACCCCACCGAGCTTTGCTCGGTGTAGTGTTGCCAGCACGATAACACAAAATACCCATATTTTTAACGTTGCTGAATATTAAATTTACAAAACAATAACGGTTTTATAGTTAATTAATTTATATTTATAACGATACAATTCACATCTACTCGGCACACCAATTGATAATCCTTACATTACCTAATTTGCCTGGCCTACTTGCATGCGACTGAGACGCATCGTGATAGTGAGGTTGTGATGGTGCTATCTCACATTTCATCCTTCACCAAGAACTTTTCCCGTGGTGAATCTCGTGCATTTTATGATTTGTCATCCCCATAGAATAGCATAGCACTGTAGACAAGAGACAAAAATAAAATAGAGGAGGGTAGGTGCCTACACATTATAAAGAATTCACCACGACTGTTTCTGCAAATGATACTACAAATTATTATTGATTTCCGCATACCTTTTCATCCTTATTTTCTTCGTTAGGCCAACATGTTTTTTTTTCATTTCCACTTCCAGCAAAAATGTTTAACAGGATTATTTATATATGTCATAACCATCGAAATTTGGATCAAACTCAATGCAAACCAAACCATAGTAATAATAGACGACTTAAAAATACCAAAAAGTTGCAAACTGTTCCGCAAATAGTCCGTCGTGTTTCACTGCTTGCAGCGTAATGTCCACAGGGTGGCAAATGCTATACATTTTAATTTTTGTCTACTCAGCGCCATCTATCTACGAGGACATAAATTAAAAATGAACAATGTTGCCAGCGTATATCCATAAAGTAATTGGTAGTATATGTAAGTAAAAGGGGAAGCGCATAATCTTCGATTTTGATCTATTGTGAGTTAGTTAATATTTTTCTGTTTTTTTTTTTTGCATTTTCAAATGTTCCTTGATCATTGCATTTTATGAATGCTTTGTTCATATTGATAAAAAATTAAACTATTAGTAGAATTTACAACAGGCCACAGGGCGATATTGAAATTTTATGTCAATACAAAGATGTCTGCGGTTGCGCATGTTTTTGTAATTATTTCGTTTGCTTCCCGATTTTGAGTGTAAATTACGCGAGTTTAGTTCGCTACTCCGTATTTACTAAAAGTCTTGGAAGATTAACATTCCCTTAGTGTCTGTTCTTTCTAAATTACGTCGAGTTGAGTCCCCTGTGTTCCTCTGTGATTTAATCGAACCGAATTACTTAGGCCCCCCGTAAATTGGAGTTTGGACCATATAAGTTAAGTGTTTTGTGTTTAAATAACAATGTCTCGAAACAAGTGTTGTGTGCCCGGTTAATCAATAAAAGCTGGTACCGAAGTTAATGTTTGGTTTTTATATGTAAAGTAATGTTTTGTTTTACGCAATAATTATAAACATCCAAAATTGATATTTGTTTTACTATCCCCGAAATCACAAGTTTATTGTAATAATGAATTAGCTTTACCTACCGAGTAGAATAGTGTGGAATAGTTGAAATATTCTGTTGTAGTAAAACTAAACCTAACAAATTCAAATCAAGATTTAAAATCTAGATTTGAATTTTTAGGTTGTTTTACTGCAACAGAATTTTCAACCATTCTACATTATTCTACTTGCTAGAATTACCGATACAAGGTACTACGTAGGTATATTGACAGATGAATAGTGTATGTCCTGGTAACTAGATGGCGCTGCCTAAGAAATACTTAAGTTGCCAGTCTATCTCTAGTATATATAGTAGTCTATGGTAATGTCCGATGAAGTGCATGGATAAATGAATTGTATAGTATGTTGTGGAAGATTCGCATTCTATAAGAAAATTATTTTTTATCGTTCTTTTTTTTTGCTCTGACTCCTTTTTATACATTTCTATCTTTATGTACTTAATTAGCTAAGGTCTATCATGCGTTTGTCTCATTTATGTATTTACCTAACTATTTGTTTTGTTTTGCAATTGTATTAAATACCACACTCTAAGTACTTATACTAGATACTTACTAAACTTAGTATATATGCATATCAACATTTCACTATTCATTTATCTATATATTAATACGTGAAGCGAAAACTTTGGATCCCTTTTTACGAAAATTGGGCGGACGGAGGAGTATGAAATTTCGCACACTTATAGTTTATACAGTGAAGAAGTGACGAATGCTAATATTTTTTTTAATTATGCGTAAAAATACATTATTTTCAATAAATAACACGTTACACACACTACTATTCATTACCGTGTATTTAATACACACATGCACAAATCGAGTATATATTTGTTTTTGGTTTTATTTGTCTATAGCCTTACTGACTGTCAAATATAATTATGGATTACGAAATTACGAAAGTTTATTGTCGAAATCTGTGGTCCAATCGAGAATATCTGTCTTTAATATTTTGTGTCTATAGTCTTGCTGAATATGTCAAGTATAACCATAAGTAATAAATATGACAACATGAAGTAAATGCTGTTCTGTCACCTATCAAAACTGTAATCTTATGTAATACTTTGAAATAATCTATATAATGTATTAATACGTGAAGCAAAAACTTTGCACATCGTTGTACGAACATTGTGCGAACGGCGGTGTATGAAATTTGGCACATTTAAAGTTTATTTGGAGAAATAGTGCTGAAAACTAATATTTGTATATATTAACGAATAATGGGCGAGTTTCGACCTCTGGGCGACCACTAGTTTTATTTAATAATGCATACAGTCGCCACGTTGTAGTATACTTGTATAAAACTGATTAACATCCGTCCGCTCACACTTCAGGTCCAGTTGAAAACCAGCGTCAGGCACTAGTTGTCTGGCATTTTTGCTGAACTGAACCTTTTTAGCGCAGCCGTGGGGCACACATAAAAAATAATAATAATAATAAATGCTAGTTTTTAACATCACACTTTTATTGATTTTCTTTTTAATTTATGTTTATTGTTAATTTATGTATTTTTTGGTGTATTATTTTGTGTGCATTTTGAGTTTGTGCTAAATAAATGTATTTTCTTTCTATTTTCTTTCTTTCTTGCAGGTACTTGGTCACATTCGTGCATTCTGTTTGATCTGACTTTACAAATACAGCGGAAGTGTAACTGTAATTTGCGTAGTGTTAAATATTATTGGGTAAAAATTATCTTATTTTATTCATCATCATCATCATCTTCATTTCAGCCGTAATACGTCCACTGCTGAACATGACCTCCCCCAATTTGGGGGGCTTTACCACAATCGCCACGCTTGGCAGGCGGATTGGCGATCGCAGTATGGTGGTAAAATGCATAGAGAACGCTGCTGCCCATTCTCTAGTTATTTTATTAATAACAGAAATCGATAAGTAAACGATTGTAAGCAAACTACTTTCATAATGCTTACATAGCTTCAGATGTTCGAAAAATGTATTTGCTCAGTATCCAAAAAAACGCAATAAACATTTATTGCACATTAAATTTACATTACATAATACATTAGAGATGGCTTTCCTTTTTACAGTTCAACTACATAGGTGAACTGTAAAAAGGAAAGTCATTTCTAATGACAGTTTGTTACGCAAATACCCCGTGGAAAGGGATAGGTATAGGGTATTTTTCATCCTATATATTGGTAAAAGCTGAATGCACTGGATGGGTGTATAATTTCTACAATAACGTCTGTGACGAAAGTTTTATATAAATAACTACCTTCGATCCGCGGCATCACCCGCGTGGATTTCGAAAAATTCACCATTTTAACTCCCCATTTTAACCTCTTAGGAATGAAATTTCAAAAAACCCTTTGTTAGTACATGCCTACTTTTTACAAAGAATAAACCCTCCAAAATTCATGTCTCTAGGACCAGCGGGTTAGGTTGTGCGTTGATATATCAGTCAGTTTTGAATTTTATATATGTAGACTTACTATAAGCACTGTTTTCAAGTAAGTGACATTTTAGAATAAATTACATATCTTTAAACTTACATATATTGGTATTCAAATGAATGAATTCACTAGCAACACTACTGTATTATAAGGTTATTAAAAATAATGATTTGAAACGGAAAACTTCCTTTCTAAATCACACAAATGCCTACATGAATACAGGGCACTATTTGCCAAACGTTTTATGTATGGACCCTTAAGGAGGGAGCGAAATTGGCAGAGAACACAATAAAGGAACAGGTCAGTGACTGGTACGTGACCGAAATAAGGCCTGTTTACAATGCCTTACAATGACGTCACATGTTGGGCCAAAATGTTTTCTGTGAATAAGGTCAATTGTTTCTTAAAGCGAAGTTTTTGAAAAATTATATAATCATTTCGCTCGATGCTTTTCAAAAGAATGAGGCAAAGAAACTCGATGGGTTTGTTCATAAATACCTGAATTCTTGCCATTGGAGATCAGCATAGCTACTAGCTACCATTTAAAAAGTTGTTGAATCGAAAATAACAGTTTTTTATTACTAATTTGCTTTTCTGAAACAGCAAATGGCTATCGAAAGAATGGCGGTCATCGATTTTATTTAACGTCGCAAAATATGTCCTAGGAACCGAAATTGAAAAGAAGTCACTCATACAAGAAAATTATTTATTTATTTAAATAACATGGGAGACTTACAGCTACAACGAACAGATCAAGGACAGTATATTAGTCAAAAAGCCAATTACATGTTTCCACTTATATGAAGCAAAAAAAAAAAAAATCTAAGGACATTCACACAAGTTACTACCTGTAAACAGTGTTATAACTGTGTTGCTCATACTGATTATGAAACAATTTTCTTGTATGAGTGACTTCAGCTCGCCTTCCTTTCTACTGCTCACAAAATAGTGAAGAAAATATCGTGAGGATACCGGATTATTCTAGAATCAAAAAACTAGCACAGGGTTCGCGTTGTGGTTCCTAATCTAGCCTACCTTCCCACTGAGAGAGGCCTGTGTTGGCGTGAAATTTCATTCGAAAAGATAACAAATTTAACTGTCTTTAGACGACTTTTTTGATAACATTGATTGAAAATCGATTCGGCACGGAAGCGAATCAAACTCTTATAAATATTTAAATAGGTTGGTTTGGGGAAGCAAGCTGAAGAAATTGTTGTAACTTTATAGTTAGAATAACTTCTTCTCTGTTTTCCAACCCGAGTCGTTCCAATGCTGATCGTACGTCGCCTCTATTGCACGTCATTTCACGCATCTAACTGCTTTGGCCAAGTCACCGGTCTACCTGGCCCGTGGCCTGTATGCAGTCTTTTTGCCAATTCGCGGTTTCCACTCTAACACATTATCATGGAGTTACAGTAAATAATCAGGGGGACTCAGAAACACAACCGAGTACAATTGGGTTGGGGGGCTTTTGGTAAGTTATCTGATGCGTTCAAAGGCAACATACCACTAAAGCTGGAATGAAACTTTTGAACAAAGTGGACGACACTTTGTTCGACTCGACTACCACTGAGCAAGCAATCGCATTTTATTTTGATTTTTTTCCTCTTAAATTTCGGTATTGTGTTAAAAAAATCCTACTAATATTATAATGCGAAAGTTTGTTTGTATGGATGTGTGGATGTTTGTTACTCTTTCACGCAAAAAAATACTGAACGGATTTGGATGAAATATGGAACACAGTTAGTTTATAACCTGGATTAACACATAAGCTACTTTTTATCCCGGTAGTACGTTCCCGCGGGATATTTTCCGTCCTCCACGCGGGAGAAACCGCTGGCAAAAGCTAGTATGTCATAAATTGACATACTTTATTAACACAATGCCAAAAATTCTAACACAATTTATTACATTTATTATATAGAGTAGTTTCGAGTATAATATTAGAATTTCATTTTCATTTTGAAGTTTATGATTCGAATGTTGCGTTATTACTTTACTAATATTATAAATGCGAAAGTTTGTATGTATGGATGTATGGATGTCTGGATGTTTGTTACTCTTTCACGCAAAAACTGCTGTACGGATTTGGATGAAATTTGGAGCACAGTTAGTTTATAACCTGGATTAATACATAAGCTACTTTTTATCCCGGTAGTACGTTCCCGCGGGATATTTTTCGTCCTCTACGCGGGTGAAGCCGCTGGTACTTTATATCACAGGGATACTATACTACCAGTGACTGAAACATTTCTGGGATGTTTTGAACGATATTTGATGACTATAATTTTCCGCTTAGGCTGTCTATGATGCGAGTTAGGGTTTAGTTGAAGAATGTATAAGGAGTATTTAGACGCTCGAGAGTGTTTAGTAAGTGGACTATTTATGCCCGTCTAAGCACATGTTAATATTACAAAGTTACTGACTTGATAGTCTAGTGGTTGCAAGTAACTGTTAAATGCCCTGCACCCCTAGCCAAGTTTATAATCTGCAATCTTTAACGCTAGTCGAAACCTAATCAAAGGTATGTGAATGAAATCATCTCAACGTTAAGTCACGTGGTTAGAACAACCTTGACTTAGTTTGGGAGTTGGTAGATCATGTATTATGTGCTGCTGTACAACCATCAAAAGTTATTATAAATTGTTAATTCTTAGTTAAGTTTTTTTTTGTTGTACTCTGAGAGCGAAATAAATTATTATTTTCCTTTATTCCATTTAAACATTCTTATAAATTATATTTTTTAATATTAGTTAAAAAAAACATTTAAAAATATAAAAAATAGTAGCCCACCGGTATCGGGAACAGGGTCCAAGCTACCGGCGGTCAGGGCTCCAGAGAGAGGAACCTCCTGACAATGCGAGCCGTGTCCAGAAGTACCGCTTTCTGAATCAAGCCCTTGACCCAGCTGCCCAACGAGAGCCTCTTCAGATGTTGGTCGAGACTCTTGGATATCAAGCCATTGGCTGTGACAACTATCGGCACAATGATCGCTGAGTCCATATCCCACATGTCGACAACCTCGCGAGCCAAGTCAAGATACTTGATTTGTTTATCTTTTTCGGCTTTCACGAGGTTCTCGTCATGCGGGACTGTAATGTCAACAATCATTGTGCGCCGCACTGATCGATCCACCACCACTATATCAGGCTTATTTGCAACGATAGTCCTGTCAGTGATGATGGATCGATCCCAGTACAGTGTGATATGTCCATTTTCGAGAATTGGATCGGGCACATAACTGTAGTACGGCACTTCCGATTCCACAAGGCTGTATTTCAGAGCAAGTTGCTGGTGGATAATCCTGGCTACAAGGTTGTGTCTATGCAAGTACTCCTTCGTTAGCAAGACGAGAACACCCGGAGATAATATGTCTGATGGATTCGCCCGGACGGTGGCATGCCCGACAGATGTCCACCGTGCCGTCTTTAACAATATACCTCCGGTAATTCTTCGTCATCATAACTTCGTCCATAATTGCACAGACAAAACCTTCGGTTTCCCCAAAGAGGTCACCGAAACGCAACCAGGCTACGGACACTAGTAGATCTACATCGGGTCCATGTAGGGCCCGGAAAAAGCGTCCGTGGAGCTCCTTACTCTGCCATACCTCCATGCGGTCATTAGTGTTAAGCACTACCAGCTTGCGCCAGTTCTCGTTAGCCAAGGAGAGCGGGGTGAGGCCCTTGTCCACCGCGATCACATCTCGATGCATCCCCACGTCGGCTTTAAGGAAATATTCCCTGAGGCTGCATATCTCGCGATTGTGGAGAGTCTTAGCGTTTAAAAAGCCTCGACCTCCACACTTTCGCGGGATATACAGTCTCATTACCGATGAACGTGGGTGATACATACGATGTGCAGTCAGCAGTGTCCGGACCCTCCTATCTAAGGCATCGAGTTCGGTCTGAGTCCATTTGAGTATGCCGAAAGAGTACATCAAAACCGGCATGACCCAACCGTTGAAGGCGCGTACCTTGTTTCCGCCTGACAGAAGACTATTTAATACTTTCTTCAGGCGGCCAAAGAAGCGGTCCTTCAACGATTGCTTCATGTCAGTAACATTGATGCCCAACGCTTCCGACATACCCAAATACTTATAGGTTTCGGATGCTGAGAGGGCTCGAAGGTTTATGGAATCCGAGAGTTGGGTTCCCACGGATTCCACAATCTCTCCTCGCTTTACATGCATGACCGCACATTTGTCCACACCAAATTCCATCCTGATGCCGCTACTGAAGGTTTCAGTTACCTTCAGTAGCTCCATAAGTTGCAAATTGTTGTGGGCAAAGAGTTTAAGGTCATCCATGTACAGGAGGTGAGAAATAACCTGACCTCCTCTCCTCAACCGATAGCCTAAACCTGAATCCTCAAGCAGTGTGCTCAGAGGATTCAAAGCTAGGCAGAACCAAAGCGGACTCAGACTATCACCCTGAAATATGCCTCGCTCGATCCTTATCGGCTCGCTATTCCTCCGAATATTTCGACATCCTGGATAGCGAAGGACCGTCCTCCATTGCCCCATACATGACATCAGGAAGGTGCGCAGAGTTGCATCAATTTTATACAACTCCAGCACCCTCATGAGCCATGTATGTGGCACCGAGTCATAGGCCTTCTTATAATCTATCCAACATGTCGACAGATCCTTTCGGGAACGACGAGCCTGTTGGCTAATGGCCATATCAATGAGGAGCAGCTCCTTAGTACCGCGGGATCCGTTCCTACATCCATTTTGACAGACAGACATGATGGAGTTATTGTCTATATGTTTGCAAATTTTAGCTCTCAAAATGGATGTAAGAACTTTATAGACCGTCGGCAAACACGTGATCGGTCTATAATTTTTGGGTTCCGCGGTGCTTCCTGATTTATGGAGCAGGTGGGTTATGCCTGTTGTTAGGGACTGGGGTAACGATCCGGACTCTAAGCCTGACTGGAATTGAGATGCCAAGCGAGCGTGTGACTTTTGGAGCCACTTGATCCAAAAGTTGTGCAGTCCGTCCGGTCCTGGAGATTTCCAGTTAGGCAACGGGCGGACTGCACAAGCGACATCTTGGGGGCTGATGGTAATTGCTCCCATTTCTATTATTTGACCGCACGCCCGCTCGATCTCCCTAGTCCAGTCACCTTCGGTGTGACTGACAGGCACCGACCAGATGTTTCGCCAGAACGAAGACATGGCGTCATCATCCGGAAGGGGCGTGTCAGTCACACCTTGGTCCGGTCATTCCCAAGTCCTATAAACCCACCTCTCATCACTTTGGAAGGTACAATTCTGAGTGTATCGGTCCACTCGTCGCTTATACCTACGAATACGGTTCGCCCATGCATAAACTTTCTGCTTCAGGAAGTCTATGCGCTCTGTGACACGGGACATATAGTCCTGAGGGCCAATATCGGTCCCTGAGAACGCCCGCCTCACAAAGCGCATCACTCTAGGGCGAGTGTTGCCCTCCCTGAAGCAGATTAGTTTGCCGATGAGGGCTCTGACCCCACCAATACGTCACTCAATTCTGCACTGCCAAGCTGGTACGGCTGGTTTCGGTCGTGTAGCTCTAGAATCATTAGGAAATTTAACGTGAGCTACACGACATGCCGCTACAGCTGCGCAGTACAGAATCGAATGAGTATCGGTGAGATCTTCGCAGTCATCAAAATAATTTGACAACTGCGAATCCAAAGCCGCCACCAGCGCCCTATTTTTATTATGCATGGGCAAACGAGGTAACCGTGGTCTAAGTTCGGGTGTCGTGAACCGATATTCCCGGATCGCACCCTCCAAAGCACTCCTCAATTCATCACTGCACTGGGTACTTACGTTTGTAGCCCTGTCATCACATCCCACGTCAGCAATACTTGTTACAGGCTGCGGTGGTACTACAGCATTCTGCGGCGTGGGGGCGATGACTTGGCTACTCCGCATTTCATTTTGCAAGCGATCAAGTACGGTGTCATCCAACATACGATTACGTTGGATGACCCGCACCTGATCCGATAGTCGTTGGCTTGAAACGTTGACAAATTATTATTATTATTAAAACGAATAGAAAATTCGTAGGCAAGTTAACATCGTTCAAAATGATACAATGAATTGTTATCGTTTTTGCAATGTTCAACACTACATCTTTTGTTACAATGTGTCATTTTTTTAATACATTGTAGAACGAGCGGCCGACTCAGGCGCGTCAACATGGCTACCAACTTATCGTTTTCTACAATTGCTGACACCGAGGCGTTACCGATTGGAGAACGGAATTCGACACGAAACGGTTGTAACTTGGCTAGGGGGGCAGGTCCTGGGATGGTTTCGGTCGTCGGGCAACTTGTTAGTAGTGTGTAAAGTCGGGCTGTGGATGATTGTGATGATAATGGTGAATACTTAAAATTGAGAACAAGTGTATGAATTATTGGTAACATTTTTTTTCTTTAATTTCAGGTACTGTACGCACGACTGTACCAAATACTTGCCTGAAAACGGTAATAAGATACTGTGGATCTACATATATGAAGGTTAGTTAATTGGTCAAAAACATAGGCTATATCTAAACCAAGACCTTTCGGTGCCTCGCAAAGCAGTTTAAGCCGTTGGTTTCGGCTGTCAGTCGCGAGACTTCGACTGTCTAGCAGTCTTACTAAGGAGTATTGTATTACCCAGTAGATGGCATGTACGAGGTCAGATATTTAGTTAATCCATGTAAAAATACTAGGGTCCAATTGCATCCGGTTTGTCTGGTAGCCTCAAAATATTTGGAAAAGGCTGAGCAAATGATGATAGAGATATATTTTTTGCCAGTGAACACAGGATGTACGTAAAAGTATCACAAGATAATATTATCTGTAAGAAATATTCTAAGATATTCTATTTCTATTTTAGTAAGCATTGAGGCGTTTCCTGTTACGGTTCAATAATACCTTGTTAACTTGTTATTCCTGGTGCTACCTACGTGTTTATGCTCGGATGCATTTAGAGCGACAGTGATTGTAAATATTTTCTAAAGTGGGTGTTGCGAAAGGGCAGAGAGATTTTGTGTTATAATTAGAGATACGCCCACGCTCCATACGTTATTAAAGACTTGACAAAAAATTTGAAATATCTTTATTATATTACTGTTTAATATGAATAGCTAAATACAAGCAAACAGGCTTTTTTTTTGGATTGGAAATCATCAAAATGGGAAATCATCAAATGACTTCTCCTGCTCTGGGCGGAGCGGGAGGGCGTGTTAGACTTTTACTGACTAAAACCCACCCGAGCTCCTTCAGTTGCCCATGTGCCAGGGCCACGGTATCTCGTTTGAACAATCTCGCGACCCTGGCAGGCATCGGTCCTAGCAGACCCCTTCAGTACTGCTGACATCTCTTTGAGGCGCACGTGGAACACAAAGCGCCGTCGACCCGAGCCTGGTCTTTACCGGGCGGCGGGCATTGCTCGCCGCCCGCAAGCTCGCGCCTACGGTGGCCGGGAGTCCGCAATCGACTCTCGATGTCCGGGGCGTCTCCTTCTGCGGCGGCTTGGCAAACAGTCCTGCTTTCTGTGTGTGTCAGTGCGGGTTGGCAGTATTAGCCTAAATTGTTTGTTCTAGAATATGCTGGTTTTCTCACATTGTTTTCCTTTACCGTTTTAAGAGCAATAGTGATAAAATTAATCACAGTCTCAAGAAAAAATTTAATAATTTTTTCAGCTGCGTTATAACGGCTGCCTCTGGAAGAGATAAGTAACTGTTGTGTTAAAGAGTAACATAATGAACGAAATAATTATAATCAATTAAGCTTTTACAGTCATTACATAAATACGTATCTATTATAAGCTTCTGTTGTCCTGGTAACTAAGAAGACACTTATGTTGCTAAAATCTTATTACTTTGGAGGAAGATATTGTATTTATTTACCTATAAATAAGGTGTATCTATTCATACACGAAATATTTTAAGAGGTGCGCCTGTAAGTGGTAAAGAAGCTATAGAAGCAATAAGATTTTTTTTTTTTGTGATTATTATAATTTTAAAACTGCTTGAGACGTTTTGCACAAAACCTTTACTCCAAATTCTATGAATTGCCCGCCTGACGCTGCGAGGGCGATGACCGGGTGGCACGAGCATGGCCGCGGTGTCTCGGGCCGTAAAAAATAAGGGAGCCAGTATTTCCTATGTGCGTCAAATAGTTTATAAATATTAAATTTTGAAAAAAATACATTTAATAAAATTTTTTTTCGTTGCTGTAGCTTCTTTACCACCAACAGATGTACCTCTTGAAATATTTCGTGTATGAATAGATACACCTTATACAACATAAATTTTTGTTAATGCGAAACCCGAAATACGGGTCTAGTATTTTTGTGTAAAGAATCTATGAAAAAAATTTCAAAACTGTATCATTAATAATCACAAAGTTATAAGCTTGATAAGTTACCTGGTTGTCCACGCAAAAACATATGCAGATCACCACAAACAGCTAGTGTACGTACCATCTCCGTGTAATGGACGTTTGAATACGAGAAAGACATGATAATTTTAAAATCGAAACAAAACAGCGCGGCCCGTGACTTGGAAGCGTAATTAAATATTTTTGGTACAAAATATAACATGGTGTAAAAATTATTGGAATCGATTCAGTTACTGATTCTGAACAAACTATATTCAGGTTTCGCATATACTAAAAATAATCTTGTATAGATAAAAATCAATTGCCAGTTCTTTATTGGTGTGTTCGTAATTGTCTGGATAGGGATACAAACCTTGTCCAGATGATTACGAATAGACGCTGAAAATTTTGGAAAATCCACCGGAATAGTCAAACATTTACCCCGGGTGATACCCGGTATGAACAGCTAGTTGTTCATCATTATTTCAACCGTAAGACGTCCACTGCTGGACATAAGCGTCCCCCAAAGGGAGGTGTTTGCCATAATCGCCACGCTTGGCAGGCGGGTCGGCGATCGCAGTATGGTGGTAAGATGCATAGAGAACGCTGCTGCCCATTCTCTAGTAAGTCCCTTAGTCGCCTTTTACGACATCCACGGGAGGAAGGGGGTGGTGCTATTTTTTACGTCCGGCAACAAACAGAACACTAGTTACTGGTACAATAAGATTTTGTGTTGGATTTTTTTGTAAACTTTAAGTAATATCTTATATTTATATTATTGCTATCCATACCTTTAATCTAACCTAAAAACAATGGACCCATCTTTAAAACACAAAAACACGTCACCAACTCAAAACTTATCGACAAATGTCGGTCAAACCGATCTCGAACGTTGATAGGAAGTTCGCACGAAGTAGCGCGGCATCAGAGGTATAAATAGTCCCAATTAATTAGAGTCGGGGACTCTTTGAGAGTTCTAGCTAACTCCGGAATACTTGGGATTACCGATATATTATTTATACGGATAAAAAGGTGGGAGTTCTATCAGAAGTTAAGAATAGGACTGTTAGATCGAGTTAGAGTGAAAAGGTTATCTACTAGCTAACTCAGAGTTAATCTAACATGTTTGCATTCTGGCAGTAAAAATTATAGGTTAGGTCCAAGGCCAGTCTTTAGTAAAGCCAATTAAAATCTTATCTTTTTTTTTAAATTTTGGAGATGTTTTGTTTTCCACCCTTGGAAATCTATACTAGACTCGTAATTCGTTATCCTTCCATTATATTGCCGCCGATTCTTTTAGATATCAAAACTAAAATGTTCACTTTGAAGATCGGCACCTCATTTTGACAGCTGATGTAACCTGATAAGACTTTTTAATTGTGCTCTAACCCGGTGCTGTTTTCGAGAAAAGCGTCTAATTTTATAATGTTTTCATTTAAGTATTTTTATGCTGTGGGTCGCCGAGGCGAAGCATATTAACCCGTTGATCCCAGCTGTCATTTGTGGTTCTTTGACAGTCGATACGGCTCGTCAGAAGCCTGGGAGTCTGACGATCGGTCTTATCAAGGAGTATCGTGCTATCCAGACTCTGAGTCATGGAAGTCAAATAGGAAGTAGTTCTTTGTAAAGTACTGGTATCCAACTGTATACCATTAGACTGGAAGCCAACCCCAACATAATTGGGAAAAGGCCAGGCAGATCTTTTAGTCTTTTGATGTACGGAGCCCTAACGGCACATACGTTCTTGCTTCATAACCAAAATTCTATCACGTCTCTCTCACCTAATAACAAACAGAAACGTCACAAAGCCATCAATATTTTCCGCATACTGAGTACGTGCACCACGTCCGTGTACAAGTAGTGACTACATGCACCCGTTACATTTCTCTCTCCACCAATCACAACACAGCTTACATTGCACTGCTTGAAACTACATCAAATATCAATATTATTTGTTGAGACATCTTCGAGACGCATCTATTGCTGTATATAAATATAAACAGTGGAACTGCAATACTTGTTTGTGTTTATTGAGATTGTTTTAGACGTCAGACTCAAAGGCAGGCACGTTTCCAACGGGTGGTGTCTTGTTTCTAAGTTAGTTTAGCGTACAGGTTTCTTGTTGTTACATAAGACAGCACAAACTTCAAGAATTAATACTTTTTCTACGGTTTTCTGGTCTGACAATAACTAATCTTCGCATTTAGAAGGAGCAAATCTGCGTTAATAATTAGATGTAAACGTTAACTCGCTTTTCATTACCAACCGACTTCAAAAAAGTAGGAAGTTCTTAATTCAGTTGTTTATTTTAATTTTAATATTTGCTACTTAAGGAGTCCGTCTTTTTTGTTAAAATATTATATTTTCTAATTGATTTAATAAAATCTCCTTTGGTTCGAAAGGGTACTTATTGAGTGTCCCATATAAATTTGGTCGAGTTCTGTCGAGTGGCTTTTGAGTTTGCTTCTGTAAAATGTATTTTTTTCGTACTTACTTTACTTTACTGATGTTATAATCAAGTTCTGTTATTTAATTAGCAAGTGAAGGTATACGAATTTGTGTGGAGTAGGTGCCAAATGTCAGGTGCGTAGTACTCGCAACCGGCGTGTGTGTATGACCAATTGTATGAACCTTAAAGAGGCAAAAGGAGTGTGTAGAGATCGTAGAAGGTGGCGTTCCGTGGTTTCTGCCTACCCCCATGGGAAAAAGGCGTGATTGTATGTGTAGGTGCCACAGCTAAAAAGTAAAAAGTTATATGATACCTTAATACCTTAGGACAACCAACACAACGTTATCTGATCCCAAACTAGGCAGAGCCTGTACTATGGTAACCAGACAACTGATAAACATACTTATAAATTTCTAAATACATACATATTATAGATAAATTACACCCAGACACAGAACAAATGATTGTGCTCATCACACAAAGATTTGTCCTGGGTGGGAATCGAACCCATGAGCTCAGTCTTTGCAGTAAGGGTCACTAACCACTACACTAACATGCCAGTCAAAAGTTGCCAGCGTGAATGTAGAAAAGTATCTCACGGGCAAATACTACCAAGATAAAAAGTATCCTATGCCTTAATCCTAGTTATAAACTATATTTATGCTAAACTACATCTAAATACGTTAAGCCGTTGTTGCATGATTGAGTAACAAACATCAACACGTACAAATTTTCTCATTTATAACATAAATACGATTGTTTTTTTTTTATATTTACCGCAAGTGTACAGTTTCCTACGCGTTTACTAAACGCTGTTATTTATACATTAGAAACGGTAATAATAATAGAGTATTTATAGATAGGCACATATTATCATTTTATTTCGGCTGTTGTCTTGCCAAAATATTGATTTTTCTTATGTTCTCAGAAGTTGTGTCAACATAATACTTGAAAGAAATTCTACCATAATATTATGATATTCTACTAATCATTTAATAGGCTTTCAAGAAACTGTCTGAGTTTATCCTGTAAAGAAATATTTTACAGGTCAGTTGATCGTTTTCTCATTATTCGGAAAACTTGAGAATTAAGCCGAAAAGTCTTGCAAAGATTCCGTGTTTAAAATATTTAATTATATTTTGCAGAAATTTTCTAATTGAAACTTTGTTTCATGTCTGTATTTTATTTATTTATTCACTGGCGACCCGCATCGGCAATATCGACATTTATTTAGTATATTGTAGACTACCTGTGGTCGTGGATCACCTTCAGCAATTTTCCAGGGGTTGCCATGAGATCTTTTTATTTTAACAGAAGTTGTAGCCTATTTTACTCTTTACGACATCAGCTATTTGTGTGAAAGTCACTCGCTAAACAGTCTCGGCTGGACTGTTGGAGATTAGCCGAAAAAAATTTAGACATTCTTTTGTTTAATCTTGTTTTGTAGTAAGAACTGTAATTACTTTCTTGTTAATTTAGTTAAAAGCTGTTATTTTAAACATTACAAACAGAGACTTCAATTATTTTTTGTATAGATTGGTGAAGGGTCACACGAATCGATCGCGGACTCCCGGCCACCGTAGGTGCGGGCTTGCGGGCGGCTAGCAATGGGTAGCTCGCCGCCCGGTAAGAACAAGGCCTGTGTCGACGGCGCGTAGTGTTCCACGCGCGCCTCAAAGAGATGATAGTAGTACTGAAGGGGTCTGCTAGGACCGATGCCTGCCAGGGTCGTGAGATTTGTTCGAAAAAGAAGCCGTGGCCTTGGCACATGGGCAACTTAAGGAACATGGGTGGGTTTTAGTGAGTGAAAGTCTGACACGCCCTTCCACTCCACCCAGAGCAAGAGACGTCATTTGATGATTTCCCATCAACAAAAAAAGGGTCACACGAACAGACATGAAACCCGAATTTAATTTATCCTAAGTATCGATATTAACGGAAATTTTCCCAAGTTTTCGTCAAAGATTTAATGCCAAGTGTTTTGAACTCTAGGTTTACTGAGAGTTAGTCTTCGGGTCGGGACTCTCTGTTTAATATGTATCCATCAGGAGCGTGTACGACTATGGAAGCAATAGCCAGATTCTTGCGGTATATACCTAAATAAATGAAGAAATAAGAAATGAAAATGCAGTTTTCATTTTATTTTGCCGCTAAAGACTATTTGATTTCATTTGTATTGTTTGATCAGTAGTGAACACAATTTGTAGTAGTTCAAAAAAAAAAAAAATCAATGACATTTGGGCCCAAAATACTTAACTATTGTAAGAAAATATCGATAATAATTTGAACATTCCATTTTATTTCAAAGCCTTTGAATCAGTTTTTGCTCTAAAAATATACATGTATACTAGGGATGCATGAAAATAATAAAATCCCAATGAAAACACGTAGTGTGGTGTCACGTTTTGTGATTCCAATTTACAAAGCGCTATTGTTTGGCGGTGCCGCGTTGATGCTGTATCGATACCAGCGAATAATTACATGCAAGTTGCTTATTTTTATGTAATCCTGGTACCTGAATGCTTTGTTGTGGGCATAACGCTGCCTTGATATGTGATTTTCATGTACAAGCTTTTTTTAAACGGATGCTCCAGTTTATTATTAACAATAATGTTATGATTAATTAATTTAATTTGGTGACACCTCATTATTAGTAACAAAACTGGTATGGGCACATATTACATATGAGACTTATGTTTGTGTTTACGTAACGGATAAGTAAGATATTTAGAGTAAAAAAAAAATAAACGAGTACAAAATCATTTAATTTTATTGTTTTTTTGTTCTGTGTGTGAGAAATCATCAAATGACGGAGGGTATGTCAGATTTTTACTGTCTAAAACTCACCCGTGTTCCTTCAGTTGCCTATATGCCACGGTAACTCTTTCGAACAAATCTCGCGACCCTGGCAGGAAAAGTGTATGGTTGACAACGACATTCATCGTGACTGCCTCCACTGACCCCCATAAACCACTGGATAATAATATACCCCTTAGTAAGACTAGTTGCCAGACTCTCGGGCTTCTGACTTCTCGTAATGACTGTATAACACACACTTAGACACATACATAAGCCTTATCTATCATCGTACGTACTGCAGCGTAAATTCGCTGCGGACGAAACTTTTTGGTTTCTAAATCAACCTTTTTTTTTGAAACACTGGCCTTTATATTTTTTTGTTCTATTTCAAATTTCGATCCTGTAAAATCTTACGCCAAAAAATTTTTGCTTGTCAACTGGCAAACTGCAGATGGGAGCTGAGCGTTTCACATCAATATTCTTATTTTCGGAACTCCTGAGTTTAAATTATCAATTTTGTATTTCACGATTCAACTAGGTGTTCGTTATAAAAAAGGAACCTATAAATCGACGTGCATAGGCCTATTTTTTAATCGATTGCAATCGTATTGGGGATAGGTCGTGCGCGAAGATAATTTCCGTTATATCTGATTAACCACTAAGTTTGATTCGTCCCTCTTTTTAAACAAAACCAAATATTTGATATCCTCATCTGCAGTTAACCATATACTTGTTTTTTATATTTTTTTATTTTACTGCTGTATTTTTATAACTTCTTGTTTTGTCGAGATTATAAAAGTGGTGTGAATATGGTGTTTTTCTTTAACCGTCTCGCTACAAAATGGCGCCCGAACTAAAGGTAAGTTCATTACCAATAATTTAATTTTTTTGTTATCTCGTGTGTGGTTGCTCCATATGAGCAAATTTTAATTTCATTGTGAGTTTCAGATTTTAGTATCAGACAGAATCTGGTGTGGAACTAGAAAGGAGTTTGTGTCTCGGATGCTTTGTTGAATATACCTCAAACGCGATTGGGCTACGGAACTGCTTACTGAAGTTTGTGTTCCTTGTTTTAATGTGATGTTTGTGAATATAATTTCAAAGAATAACTTTGTAACCTTACCCAATATCTATCTCTTTTATTTCTCCCCCAATGAAATACATATTCATCCCGTGTTTTATTCCATTCCTGTTGGTAGCTGTAGTTAGTTTCCCGTAGTGTGTGTTTGATGTGTGGATGTTTAGGCGTCGCGATAATAAGGTAAGCTTTTTGAATGTTGGTTTGCTAGTGTCTATTTTCTTTTTATGATTCTTAGCCCAACTGTTTCCTTTGTCGTTTATTTGTCGTCCTATTTCTCTATCGATCTTACCACTCGGTATCTAACGCATTCCAGCTAGGTTCATCAGACTTGTCATTTATCCCTGATTCTTCTTTTGAGTTATAAAACATGGCAGAAGAAGCTTCTATTAGCGAGACACCCCTTCGCGAAAGCCCGATTATTTCTAGACCGCCACCGATCCCACCTAGGGCAACTCCAGGTTCTAGTCTTCCATCTCCTATGAAATCTGAAGATTGTCCACCTTACGTCCCAAAAAAAAAGATTCTCGCTTATTTTGGGAACACATATATTCTATCTATTGTCGACGTTTTCTCTAAATATGTCTGGCTTATTCCTCTTAAAATGGTTGACGCGAGTTCAGTTATTAAATCCTTGGAATCTGAAGTATTTTTTAATTTTGGAGTTCCGCGGTCTTTACTCTGTGACAATGCTACAGTTTTTCGTAGTAATCAGTTTATAAATTTTCTTAGGTCATTTCACATTGATTCCCCAACATATACCCCTTATTAAACTCCGCAAGCCAACACGGTAGAACGCTATAACCAAAGTGTCGTGACGTGTGTGAGCATATTGGTTGGTGAGAACCAAAGAAACTGGGCAAAATTGTTACCCAAAGTCAAACTTTATCTTAATTCCTGTATTAATTTAGCGACAGGTTTTACACCAAACTTCCTCATATTCGGTAGAGAAGTCTGTATGGATTCAGTTCGCGCTGGTAGCCAGACTCTAAGCACTAATTTAGCTGAAAGTCGGGAACAACACGCAAAGAATCTGTCTTCTCTGGCTGAGGTTTATGCGAAAGTGGCAGACAACCTTTCTTCTGCTTTCCTTCGAAATTCTCGAATTTATAATACAAACCGGACAGCAATTACACTTAACACTGGCGACATTGTATGGAGGCGTAATTTTTCAAAGTATTCAGCTAGTGAATATTTTTCTGGAAAGCTTGCTCCTCGCTCTATTAAATGCCAAGTGATCAGGGTCGTTTCTAGGACCACATATGTCCTACAAGACTGTGATTCCTCTCATATCGGCAAATATCATATAAAAGATATTCTTAAATAAATAACTACTGCCCGGTTTCTGAGGTACTCTTATCGGTAGTTTATCAATTCATTAGCGCTATTGGTTCGATAACTTGACAATTTGCGTTTCCGAACACCGCAATGTAAGATAAACTCCGGTTAAACTTAGGTTACTACTTATTTTATCTGACCAATGTGTGGCGTTTATCGGTTCCATAACTTTATTTGACGTTTCATTTCAAATCAACTCGCTTTTAATCAAACGCCTAATCAAGTTTGTTGAGCAATAATGCACAAATACGGCTCATTGCATAAACATTTAGTTTTTATGAATTTATTTTATAAGTACCTACCACGTTGTACACTTTATGTTATTTTTTTCTTCTTCATCTTTGCACGGAATACAACTATTAAATCATCGGAAGCTTTTTATTCAAAATAATTCAGGATATAAACCCCAACAGTTACTTTTCTATTAATGTACAAGTTGTATGTGATGCAAAGTTATACATTCGTGATATAGATGCTCGTTGCATGACAGTACCGTGTATCATAACTCATTCCTACGAGCGCGACTCGATAATAATGAGATAGATGGTCACCTCATGGAAGACAGTGCTTATCCTTGTAGAAAGTTCATGATGACACTATTCTTAAATCCAGCTACAAATGCGGTAAAACGTTACAATGAAGCACAAATAAAGACCAGAAACACAGTTGAAAGAACATTTGGTGTGTGGAAAAGAAAATTTCAATGCCTCTCTAAAATTACGGTGAAAATTAGATCACACATTAGCTGTAATTGTTGCAACAGTTGTGTTACATTATAGATATAACTCTAAAGCAAAATGATTCACTGATAACTAACACTTGATTCTGCTTCTGAACAAGAAATCGTAATAGACTCTGTTGATCAACCCCTTTCCTCTGAAGGAAACCATGCCCGTCGGTTATTGTTGGAGCAATATTTTAGGTTGCTAACCTTCGTTTCTATAAATATTTCAAACTGGAAAATTGTCATATTGTACAATTATGTACGTATAATGGGGAAACAAATAAAAATACACATATGAACTTGGCTCTACAAAGAAGCATCTTGTCTCTTTCAGTAAAATGTTTACTACGATTTCCAGATTCCATTATGTTATTATTATATACAAGAACAACAGAACAGATGGCCGATGGGGTCGGAAGGTTCTGGAGTGGCGACCGCGTACTGGAAGACGTAGCGTTGGAAGGCCTCCCACAAGATGGACCGATGACCTGGTGAAGGCCGCAGGAATGCGTTGGATGCGAGAGGCACAGAACAGGTCGAGGTGGCGGTGCTTGGGGGAGGCCTATGTCCAGCAGTGGACGTCTTTCGGCTGAAATGATGATAGTGATGAAGATATAAAAGAATGGATTAAGCGCAAACGATTCGAAAGACATGTAACTGACAGCGAAGTAAAATTAATATCAGGAATCATAAACAATGAACTGAGTACTGACAATAGAAAAAAAGGTTTTACCCATAAATATAAAATAACAACTTTATATATTTTAACTAAAATAATATTAAGCCAGTTATTTACCCTTGAAAAAAAAATACATTGTTTATTAAACTAGTTTTAAAGACCATTTCAATAATAAAAATCAATTTTAGATGCAATCTCATAAACAGACCCATCTAGCGGCATCTAAAAAACTAGTTGACAGCTTCATAGTTATTGAATGGTTTGTTTTGTATTCAGAAACGCAGTGACAGTTAGCCGACGTTTATCTTATGCATAACTTTATTGAATGAATAGTTGTTGAGAGTTTATCTTGAAACTTCAGAAACCGGGCATACGTTAATTTAACCTTTCTTATTAGTATTAATTTTCTTTGTCTGACTGAAGATGTTTTGTCCTTCTGAAGTCTGACTGAAGTCGTTTATTATTCTTTGTTCTTGTATATATTAAGGGGATCCCCAGGATTTAATTAGGTCGTTTATTTTTCATTAATTAATTCCTATATTTCTTGACTTTTGTTATTGTTAGGTTTAGTGGACACATCTGGAGCTCGCACTGATAACGTTTAAGCACGGTAATGATATCTATACAGTAGTTTGACTCGGCCTTATCCTTGAAATAACTACCTACAGCACGCGCGGTACGTAAACACGCGGTAGACGCGGTAGGGCTGCCCGCATAAAGTATTTTAACTTCATCTACCTACTTGAGTTACTTTGATTGTAAATATTAGGCAAAATTAAGGCAGCAAAGTTAGGTTTGTTTTTTAAATCATTTCGACGGATCAGTTGCAACCATTCAATGCGTCTGGAAAAAAAAAGAATTCCTTTCAAAACTGCTGTCGCCGAAAGTTACCGAACTCCGATCCTTACATACTTCAACACCTAGGTACCTACCTACCATTAATACTTTCATAATCATTTCATTATGAGATTTCTTATAATTCAATATTAATATAATCGCATGCCTTATCAGATGAAAGAAATCGGAGGATAATTATTGTTAAGTTCTACTAATACGATATCCAAAACAGAAACAAGTCTGGGTCAAAGTGTTTACAAAATTGTTTACAGTACTTACACTTCATGTAAGTAAATTTTGCGGCTATGCTCAATGGAGACTATTAAAAATGAAATATGAAGGTATGTAGGTGATAATCTTTCGTTAATTCATTGCTGAGTTGTTTCTTAGTTTGATATTCTATTACACACTGTAATCTAAATTATCTGTAATGTAAGTTATGTCAACTTTTATTTATTTTTAATTACGATACGATCTTTCCTAGATCGATTCAAATCCTGCGATAAAGATCGTGTATCGATTCAATTATTACGATCCAAAAGATCGATTCAAATCAAAAGATCGGGAACCCCAGGCTAGGAAACTACTTTGTACTTCTACGAGCGTAGGTAGGTCACTCGTGTGTCACTTTTTCACTCTATCCACTTACTTATTTAAATATCCAGGTATTTTACTTGCTGGAAAAAGCGAAATACCTACTTATAAAAATAAAAAATAAATGTACTAGTAGATATATAAAAAAATCTAGTCTAACCTTTTAGAGTATCCCGGTAATTTAAAAAAATGTATCTCTGGGTGCGTTATTAAAGAATTTAAGCAACCATAAGTAAGTCTTGCACTCATTATCATGAAATATTCACAAATCTAACACTAACTGCTTACAACAAAACAATCACACCGCCCGCCGTCCGTTTGTCAAAGAGGTGCGTACGCGACTACGAATGTACTCGGAGTGTACCAGACTCGAGGCGCGTAGGTATGACTCGTGTTCCGAGCGTTTATATGAAGATAGACTACTGTATAGATATCATTACTGTGGTTTAAGTGAAGGTCGACTTTCAATTTTTATTCTGTATCAGCTGCACTGCGATGTTGTTGATTAGATTTAATTAGTCTTTAATTCGTTTGCTTAGTCATAACATTTATAGGTTGATTAAGTTAGTTTATTTAGGTTAGCTTATTTAATTTTAGCAGGGTTGTCTTCCTTACTAGGGTTGTCTCCTCCTTATACATTTTACTCTGTTATAGATTTGGCACTCATATATAGTGGTCACTCACTTAGGGTTGTCATTTCCTTTTAGGGTTACCACACTTCTTTTTTTTGCTGGAAAAGGGGTGCTGCAGCGTAAATTCGCTGCGGACGAAACTTTTTGGTTTCTAAATCAACCTTTTTTTTGAAACACTGGCCTTTATATTTTTTTGTTCTATTTCAAATTTCGATCCTGTAAAATCTTACGCCAAAAAATTTTTGCTTGTCAACTGGCAAACTGTAGATGGGAGCTGAGCGTTTCACATCAATATTCTTATTTTCGGAACTCCCAAGTTTAAATTATCAATTTTAGCCCTAAAATTTTATTACTAAACCTACGTATGTCCTATCTGGTGCTACTTTTAAAATTGCTCATATTGATAAAGTTCTGTGTGCAACTCTTCCATTTAACTGGTACGTATTACGTCTTTTCTTTTCCTTTTACTATTCTAATCTGTTCTACCGGCGATTCTCGCTAGCTATATCGAAGATTCCGCTTGTAACCTTGGTCTGACCGTTCTGTTTATTTGTCTTTAGACGACGACCATACAAGCCGAATTTCGGTTTTTCCCCCCGACGGGCTATCAGCCGTCGGATTAAACTGAGGTCAGCGGCGTGTTGCGGACGTTTGCCACCGACGCAGAGCCTGACGCTCTCATAGACGGTTGCTTGCTGCCGTCGCTGCACGCAGCACTGACAGTGTCCTTCTGGATAGTTTCGCCCGGCTGGTTATAAGGAACCTTTTAACTTACCTATTTTTTCTATTTTTCTGTAATAGATTATCTAGATAATTTTCTATTTTACGCATCCTGATGTAACGTGTATTTCACGATTCAACTAGGTGTTCGTTATAAAAAAGGAACCTATAAATCGACGTGCATAGGCCTATTTTTTAATCGATTGCAATCGTATTGGGGATAGGTCGTGCGCGAAGATAATTTCCGTTATATCTGATTAACCACTAAGTTTGATTCGTCCCTCTTTTTAAACAAAACCAAATATTTGATATCCTCATCTGCAGTTAACCATATACTTGTTTTTTATATTTTTTTATTTTACTGCTGTATTTTTATAACTTCTTGTTTTGTCGAGATTATAAAAGTGGTGTGAATATGGTGTTTTTCTTTAACCGTCTCGCTACAGTACCCGGAAGATTTCGCGTTGACATGTAAATGAGATACGGTTCCGGTTTGACGGGGTCAAGCAGGCCGGAATCGAATTCATGTGTCAAGTAGCGGGCGAATCATTTATATGCGTTAAGAAGATAAATGAAAGTAACGAGGAATGTTGACGATCACGAGGATCTGTAGCTGTAAATATAGATGCTGTACAGTCGTAGATGTTTGTAAGTGATCACTTTGAAAACAAAATCCCGCCCACATGATGACCACATCTGTTTACCACCCCTTTTCGCAGTAACCAATAAAACAAAAAAAGTAATATTTTGGTTTAATAAATTACTCTGTTACAATGATCACAGATGGTTAACTACCCTCCTTTTTTGATAAATATAGCGGCCGAATGCAGAAAGCAGGAAAAGTCCTTACAATGGTCAGATATACTTAATACAACCTTTTTTTTTTTGTAGTTGGGTAATCATCAATTGACGTCTCCAGCTCTGGGCGGAGCGAGAGGGCTTGTCAGACTTTTACTCACTAAAATCCACCCATGTTCTTTCAGTAGCCCATATGCCAAGGCCACGATAACTCTTTCGAACAAATGTCGCGACCCTGGCAGGATACGTACATATATACACCCGAGACTGTACATACAAGTTGGGACTATCATCATTATCATCTTCATCTACAGCCTGTTTTCATCCATTGCTGGGCTTAGCCCCATCTTGGTTTTGCCCGCGATGGCAGAAATGTCGCCCACCCATGTCGTGCCGGACGACCGACATCTTGTCTTCCAGTTCTTGGACGCCACTCTATCACAACGTTGCTCCACCTGCCATAACTACGCCTTTCCAGGTGTTCTGCCCAACGTCTTTTCAGCTCCATAACACACTTTCCAATATCGAAGACTGTCGTACGTCTTCGTATCTCGACTCAAATGTTGTTAAGTATTTTAATTGTGTATGTTTAGAATTATCATCATCATCATCATTACAGCCGAAAGACGTCCACTGCTGGACATAGGCCTCCCCCAAGTACCGCCACTTCGACTTGTTCTATGCTTCTCGCATCCAACGTATTCCTGCGGCCTTCACCAGGCCGCATATGGCACTGAGACATGGTCGCTCACAATGGGCCTCATAAGAAGGCTAAACGTCACCCAAAGAGCAATGGAGAGGGCTATGCTTGGAGTTTCCCTACGCGATCGAATCAGAAATGATGAGAACCGTAGGAAAACCAAGGTTACCGACATAGTCCGAAGAATCGCCAAACTTAAGTGGCAGTGGGCAGGGCACATTGTTCGCAGAACAGATGATCGATGGGGTCGGAAGGTTCTGGAGTGGCGACCGCGTACTGGAAGACGTAGCGTTGGAAGGCCTCCCACAAGATGGACCGATGTTTAGAATACGTGGTTTCAATTAATGTGATAACCTAATCACCACCCAGTAGATTAGTATAGATTTTAATACAACAAGACTTAAATCAAACTTTAACTTTCAGTCTGTTCGAACTTACCCCCAATCCTGCACAGCCTACACTGATCAATAGTAGCGCATCTGCCTAGATGTGGCAATAAATCAGAACTTGCCAACTTGCTATCTGCCACATCTGGCACAGATGACACTGTCGCCGCGTTCCACCACTGTGATGACTTACGAGCCTAGTTCCCAAATATGTTGGAGGCCGTTTAGCAAGTTTAATGACCTGGCTTTAATATTTTAAGGCATCCGCAGTCCGGTTAAACAATTAGACCAAGGTCGATAATTTTTAAAACCAAAATAATAGTAGGATGAAACCCATTAGAAAAGGAGGGAAATATTATAAAAATGAAAGGAAAAATAATTTACAGGCGATCTGAGGTCGGGAAGGGGATGGGGGTGAGTTTTTAAGGGTAAAAAACGGTTTTTCTCGATTTCCGGCAAAACTAAAAGTCCTATCGAAAAAAGTCAAATGCCAAAGTTGTAGGTAATAAAAAGATCTAAAACTTTTGTATTCACACTTTTTTCACATAACCTCAAAATTTATGTGAAAAATTCAAAAAACCAAGTTTTTGGTTTTTTATTTTTATCTTTTACAATTTTTTTTTTTAAACCAAATTTGGTGAAAACTTACCTTTTTATGGCCCAAATATGCTGTAATTTATTCGATTAAAAATATTTATTTTTTCACCTTATTTTGAATTAATACCGAAAAAGCACCCTAATTTTCAATCGAAAATTCACCCGTCAAAATATCAGCTTTTTTCAAAAAGTTGGTTTGTTTTCTGTTCGTTGAAATCTCTATTTTCCGATGGTGAAAAAAAAAAAATATATGTTACTATAGTAAATCTTCTCAGAAAATGCAAAAAATTGAAAAAAACTCGAATTCGATTTTTTTTTTTAATTATTATAAATAATTTTGAGCTATTTATTAAAACTAGTGATCGCCCATTGGTCGAAATTCGACCGTACTTCATTTGAATAGAAATACATTATTAAATGAAAAAATATAGATAATAATAAATATTAAAAAAATAATATGGTTATATTTGACATTCAGTAACACTATAGACAAATTGTTGACGCTGTACTACTGTGGAGAGGGTTCGCTGGCGGGATGGTGATGGCCAGGACCAGGACGTAGGTGTAATGAGTAAAGAATACTTCTTCAGGACTTTCTTTTTTATTTTCTTAATACTTCTTAACTGCTGGATATGGAACAAAATGGGATGAATTATCACAGAAAGCTCTGTTTTTATAGAATTTTCCCTATTATTTTTAATTAATTATGACGGTTCCAAATGTCATAATTATAACCAGTCTGTACAATCTATGACCAGCCTGTACAATCGTGAGGCATACAACCTCTACAGTTTGCACACGACACTAAGTTTTGTATGGGAAACTTACTAATGCCATACTTGACACTCTCCATTTTTTTTTTATATACTTACTCATTTCATTTTAATGATAATCTGGCAGTTTGAGTACTTAATGCGGCCTACCAAAATGTCCTTTCTTTGGTATTGTTCGTCGAATCGTTGTGCTCCTTATGTTCTGAGTTGAGCTGAAAGATTACTGACAAATGCGTGCATTGACTGGACAGGTCCACTCAATCTGTATGGTTCATTCCTCAAAAGACCATTTCAGACACCTCCATGTACATGATCCTCAAATTATCAGACAGCGACTATCTCCTGATTTTATATACACATTGATATTGATGAATTTTACCTATACAATAACATTAATATTTACTTTTAAAGTATTATATTGTTTTAATTATTGTAAATGTGAAGATTAAGTGGGTGTTATTTTTTTTTTCTAGGTTCTTTTTCTTCTCATTTATTTTTTATCACAGTCTGGCAGTTTGAGTAATTTATGTGACCTACACAAATGTCCCTTCTTTGGTATTGTTCGTCAAATCATTGACCTCCTTAAGTTCTGAGTTGAGCTGCATGATTACTGACAAATGCGTGCACTGATTGGACAGGTCCACTCAATCTGTGTGGTTCTTTCCTTAAAAGACCACTACAGACACCAATCCACATGGTCTTCACATGATCTAACCAAATTATGTCTGGACTTTAAAAGAGACTGTGACCTCTGAGTTTGTTTCGGCCTTTCTTCTCAGAGTAGTCAGATAGGAAACGCCGACCTCATCTAGTTTAAAAAAATATGATTGACGTGTAAAAGTGTTTGTACAAACCTACTTGCAAAAATAAAGTCATTTATCATTTATCATAAAACCACAAAAAATATTTCTTGTAAATCTAAATTAAATTCCTATCGTCGCTAATACAAATAATATTAAAGACAAATATTCTCGATATAATCATAGATTAAAAAAAATGAAATAGGTTATACAAGATTATTTTTAGTATATGCGAAACCTGAATATAGTTTGTTCAGAATCAGTAACTGAATCGATTCCAATAATTTTTACACCATGTTATATTTTGTACCAAAAATATTTAATTACGCTTCCAAGTCGCGGGCCTTAGTGTTTTGTTTCGATTTTAAAATTATCATGTCTTTCTCGTATTCAAACGTCCATTACACGGAGATGGTACGTAGACTAGCTGTTTGTGGTGATCTGCATATGTTTTTGCGTGGACAGCCAGGTAACTTATCAAGCTTATAACTTTGTGATTATTAATGATACAGTTTTGAAATTTTTTTCATAGATTCTTTACATAAAAATACTAGACCCGTGTTTCGGGTTTCGCATAAACAAATATTAATGTTGTATATCCATAAAATTAATTTATTACCTATGGTTATACTTGACATTCAGTAAGACTATAGACACAAAATCAGGCTTACCAACTTAGGGGTTTTTCCAAATTTAGGGGTAAATAAGAGGATTGAGATTTTTAGGGGCGTTCAATTTTTAGGGGTATTCTTAGGGATTTTTTGCCATCTTACATTTCTCATTGTGTTTTTGATTACAATAAAAGTATTAGCGACTTCTAGTACGGTTCCTCGATACTAAGAATGCAGAGTGAATGATTAACAAATGTCGCGTAATAAATATAGACAAATATTACTAATGTGTGCCGGTCTATGATTACTGAACATTCGTTGGTTATTTTCATTATAATTTTTTATCGGATTTTTTTAGTAATTGTGGCATGTTTAGGGGTTTTTAACTTAAGCTTTAGGGGTAAATATTTCTGGGTGTTGGTAACACTGCGCAAAATAATAAAGACAGATTTGGACCATAAACAAAAGAATATCTGTGCATGTGTGTATTAGATACATGGTAATGAACAGTAGTGTGTGTAACGTGTTATTTATTGAAAATAATGTATTTTAACTCATAATTTAAAAAAATATTAGCATTCGTCACTTCTTCTCTGTATAAACTATAAGTGTGCGAAATTTCGTCACATCTCCGTCCGCCCAATTTTCGTAAAAAGGGATCCAAAGTTTTCGCTTCACGTATTAATATACAGATTTACACTTTAATTACTTGAAAAAAGTAAGATTACATGCTACATTAATAAAAATCCTCCTTTCCTTTTTATAATATTCCCCTCCTTTTCTAATGGGTTGCATCCTATTATTTTTTTTTTTCACTTTTTATTATTTTGAAAGGCTTCTACCCTGGTCTAAGTGGACAACCTCATAGGATGACCTACGAGGCACTATTTTAAAAATTAAACTTTTTAATTTGGTGGACTTAGAATATTTTTGTATTGTGTATTAAGGTTATTTTTTAGAGCATACGAATCTGAGGATCTTTTTACACGCTTTATATTAGCTTCACTTGTATGTTTGTATGTTTGTTTGTAACCGACTCCTTATAGCGCGACTTTGACCCAATTTAAACGACCAGATTTCATTTAAACTCTGTAGACTTATCGAGAACCGATGACAATGATGCCATTATCATTGCCAGGGTTTCCAGGACAGCAAAAAACTGTCTTCGAAAACTACGCTGACATACGTCACAAACTACGCTGACATACGTCTCAAAATTCAAAACACCCTAAAAAATAGAAAATAAATAATAAATAGTTTAAAAAAACTAAAAAAATACCTTAAAAAGCACCCCACGCTCTTTTCCATTATTTTCTTTTCAGTTTGGTTTTCTATGGAAGCGTGTTTTTTAGTTTTTTTAAACTATTATTTTTCTAAGGCTGGACTATCAGTACTGCCTGATTATTGAGTGCAAACGTGTATGATGAGACAGATTGTTTTGTTTGCGTGATGTCTCAGGCTCCATCTTTTACATACGAAACGCACCTTTTGGAAGGGGTGATACTGAAAGTTTTTAGAAATTAAGAAAAGGAATGGTGTAGAAGGCTGTTAATAGTTTTTTTTTAAGTAGTCTCCGTTCCTCTCTAAGCACTGTTGCATGTGGTGGAACTATTGACTGACGCAGTGGACCCACTCTTCTTTAGAGATCTCTTTTACGCCTTTTTCGAATGGAGCTACGGCATCGGCAGGGTTCATAAAATGAATTCCTCTAAGTTTATCTTTTATTTTTGGAAATAAATAAAAGTTACAAGTTCGGGACTGTAAGGACTCCACATCTTCTACAGAAAAATATTCAATATCCCATATGTGCCTATTTGAAATAAATGCTTTGACTCTGACTTCAACGATCCCCGAACCACAGTGTAATTCAGTTTTTTATTAGATTTGAAATCGGAGGGTTGAGGTTCACTCCCTTAATGCCTTGGTTGTGCAATAACTTGTGAATTTATATATTTTTTTATTTACATTAAAACATGGTACAAGATTTTTCGTGCATAACCCTATTTTAAAGACCAGTTTGAAATAGGGTTATGTACGAAAAATTTTACCACGGATTGGCATACAACTACATACGTGAAACAAAATAAGTTTTTATAGACTGTAAAATAATTCATCATCACCATAATTCTTCTTTATCTCTATTTATATGGGGTCGGCGCAACACATACGTCTTTTTCTACCATACTTCTCTATTCATTTCGGTAGTCACCGCCTTCCTATCCATATCATCGTTAACACAGTCCATCCCTCGCTTCTTTGCTCCCCGCCTTACTTTAATAGTCATCGACATTCATACTTAAAACTTTCCTCACGGTGCTTGTGAAATAATTAGCATCGTAATATGTGTATTGTATAATATTAGGTAACTATAGTCTGTGCCAGATGTGAGAAAAATAGAAGTCGTTGTCACCTGCCTACCAAAGTATTCAAATTACCGTTATGACTGTGCTAGCGACACTTTCTTTACATTTTCTTCGTATCGTTTTGAAGTATTTGAATACATTGGATGGCGGGTGTCAACTACTTTTATTTTTTTCACTTCTGGCACAGACTATAGTATGGTATTTAGTTTTTAAGTAAATTTTCCTTGTCGCTTATTAAGCATTTCAATCCATAGCACGTGCACGTGGTCCTTAACCCTAACCACAATAAATACGCCTTGTAATAATACTAACTTTTACTTTATTTCACTTTGGACGACGATTCAAAACGTTTGTGGACACACGAAACAATAGATTCCCGAAACAAAGAACTTTTCACCCGTTTGTAAGTCTTAAACTTTGTGGGGTGAGGTGACTAATTGTTGGCCAACAGTTTGTTTGTACTTGCTATTTCTATAACGTTTTCGGAGAAATAACGAAACAAATTGTATTTTTTGATAATCGGACGTGGAATTTTTCACGTACTAAAAAAACTCTGTTTAACCGCCTTTAGAAATGGAGAAGGTTTTCAAATAGTTAGTTTTTTATAAGTAAAGCTCCGTCATTTATAAAATCATTTTATAAATTCTTCTTATGTTGGGGGGACTCATATGGGGGTCCCAGTTCTGATGAGTAGTTTTGAGTTAGTTAAAAAAAAGATAGTTTTTTTCCACTTAGTGTATTTAGATGAGGTTAAAATAATGATAAAAAGTTCCAGACACTTTTATTTACTTAGCAAGTGAAGAAATATGAATATATGTGGAACTAAAATGTTAAAAATATAAACTTTATCCCATAAAAAAAAACAGGGTAAACTTCGATTTTGGAAAAAGCAAAGACAGCATTCGATATTAAAGTATTTTTCACTTTGTGGGGTAGTTTTGAGAAGTCGAATTTTTTTAATACAAAAATGTTTTAATACTTATAATTAAGTATTCGTTTTTTTGTGTAACAATTCCGATTTCTGCGAACGATACATTATTTTTTCTTACAACTTTGTTAGGTTAGATATTGTAGAAAGGAGAGGATCGAATAGAAGGTAAACCTACATAAATCAAGTAAAGCTTTAATTTGTCAGACTAAAAACCGAGATTTTTAGTTGATAAAGGAAACATAACCGTATTGCTTTATTAAACCCGAATGGATTGAGCGATTTTCGGAACTAATACCGGTCAAAGGGTTTACTTAAGTGGTGCCCTGACTTTGAAAGATAGGATTTGAGCCGAGCTGATCTTGTTGGGAGAATTTAACATAAAATCTAGCTGGTTCTTTTTTTTTTTTTTTTCAGGATGGGAAATCATCAAATGACTTCTCCCGCTCTGGGCGGAGCGGGAGGGCGTGTCAGACTTTTACTGACTAAAACCCACCCGTGTTCCATCAGTTGCCCATGTGCCAGGGTCACGATATCTCTTTCGAACAATCACGCGACCCCGGCAGGCATCGGTCCTAGTAGACCCCTACACTGCTGCTGACATCTCTTTGAGGCGCGCGTGGAACACTGCGCGCCGTCGACCCGAGCTTGGTCCTTGCCGGGCGGCGAGCTACCCATTGCTCGCCACCCGCAAGCTCGCGCCTACGGTGGCCGGGAGTCCGCAATCGACTCCCGACGCCCGGGGCGTCTCCTCCTGCGGCGGCTAGGGACATGAGGGTGCAGAGACTGCCACTCCTTCGCGAGCATTACTGCTTCACAGAAGGAGGTGACGGCTTCCCATTCCCTCTCGCTCCGTACCATGGCTCGCACCAGGGCCGGACGCGAGAGGTCGCCGCCGCCGATCGCCTCCACGAGGACAAGGCGGTGCTCCGCCCAGGCAGGGCACACCTCCACCGTATGCTCCACCGTGTCCTCCAGACGATCCTCGCAATGGAAACACCCGGACGTATCCTCCCGCTTTATCCTGAACAGGAACCCACCGAAGCACCCATGCCCGGTGAGAACCTGCGTCAGGCGGAAGGTGAGGACGCCGTGACGCCTCTCTATCCACTCCTCAAAGAGGGGACTTACCGCCGCAATTGTGGCGTGCCCAGCACTATCTAGCTGGTTTGAGTAATATTTTGGACGAAACATAACGTCACGCCAATTATCCCCGAATGGTTAAACGGAAGACAGAATATAAAGTCAAGTAACTGGCAAAATTTTGGTGTTACTATAGTTACACCAAAATAATGCCAGTTATGTTTAAGCCCCATGTAATTGGACGCCATAATAATTTTACTAGGCTATTGATACTAATAGCAACTTAAAATGTTTTTAGTCATAACTTTATAGTCAGTTGCAAACAGTTAGTTACGTTATTGTTATCCTACTAATATTATAAAATAGCACTTTGCCCGCGACTTCGCCCGCGTGAGATTTATAGCTTATGTTACTCCCGAATAATAAAAGGTGAAAGTCGTTTTTGTGTTTATCCATTACAAGCATTTTATAAGCAATCAAATCGATCCTCTTTATTATATTAGTGTAGATGTCAAAGTTTGTATGTTCAGATGCATGGATGTTTATTGCTCGATCACACAAACGCGGGTGAAAGAATTGGGATGCAATTTGGCACACAAAGCGCTTATAAATTGGATGGACACAAATTATATAGTTTATCCTGCTACTACGTTCCCGTGGATTAATTTTCGGCCTGCACGCGGGCAAAAGCTATATTTTGTTAAAAAAAATAAGAGTAATATATTAAAGTATAAACTATTGCAAAATCCAACAAAAATAAAATAATGCAGAAGAAACAGAAAACAGTTCCTAACCTTGCACAGTGAGTACTTGTCCTTTGCAACACATAAGAGCAATGTTATGTTATCTTGGTACTTAAAATAAAAAGCTGACAAAAGAAATACAAAGTGAATTTAAAACGTCACCTGCAACACAAAATAACCTTATCACCTTAAATTTAGCAGAAGTTTTCCTAACTGTGGTCCGCGGCCGGACAGCTACCCGTGCGGACACCCCAACACTCGGACACCCGGACACCCCCAGACGGTCGTCGGACACCCGATAGTCCGCTCCCTCGCCGGATTCGCGCTCGGTATACTTGCTAAGCTTTTAACCGACTTTTTTTTTCGTTTTACCCGGATTTAGGAGCCTGATATCCGGCGTCGAGTGAACTGCGGTGTGAAACGGAAGTTCCTACAATGTTTTCATTTGGAAATGTTTGTAAATAGTAAATGTTTTTTTTTTAAATATTTTTTTCCCGTCTATTACCATAGGCGTCTATGTTAGTTCCTTTTTTTAATTATTAACTACTCAGTTAGTGTATTTTATTACTTTTTATTTATATTAATTTTTTTATTTGTCATTGTCTCTATGTTTCCGGTCAATTTTTTTTTTTTAATGTTATTTTTAAACTCTAATCATGTCACATTAAGCTTGTTTTCCTACTTAGTTATTCATCGATACTACATATAGTGTAGAGAGATAGCTCTGGCACAGAATATATATTAGTACCTGACGGTACAGAAGTTTCACTCCCGAGTTTAGGTATGATAAACGCAAGCGAAAAGAACTGGAGTTACCGACATAGCTCGCAGAGTAAGCAAGCTGAAGTGGCAGTGGGCTGGCCATATCTGTCGAAGGACCGATGGCCGGTGGAGCAGACGAGTCCTGGAGTGGAGACCGCGTATCGGCAAGCGTAGTGTAGGACGCCCCCCAGCTAGATGGACCGACGACCTTAGGAAAGTGGCTGGGGTAGACTGGATGCGGAAGGCGGAGGACAGGGTGTTGTGGCGCAACATGGGAGAGGCCTATGTCCAGCAGTGGACTGCGATAGGCTGAGTTGATTGAAACGCAAGCGTCCGGCCACCGTACTAGTCTCAATAGGCTTGCACTCGCTCGACTTGTCGTACACGCAGCGCACGCACCCGCAGATCAAAAGTAAACTGTTAATACCGTAAAGTACCTACTATTGTATATTCTGTGCTGTTAATCTGTTGGAAATCTAATCAGTTCCGTGTCGTGAGTGATGGAGGCGCCAGAAAAAAAAGAGATATAAAGATATAAAGTAGTACCTCTCTGACTGCCCTAGCAGATTGAAGCGAGACGGTAGACAGTTATTGTACTTTGAACGCTATACGCAATGCAAAAGGTTGAAATTAGGTTGTTTTCCAGAATAGTAGGTAAATATCTCGGGGATTTTGCGCCGCTTGTATGGAAGTGAGACAGGCCTGGCTCTGGTGCCGGACGTAAATCATAGCACCATTCCATTTAATTCCGTTGTTGTCGTGAAAGGCGACTAAGGAAGTTACTAGAGACTGGGCAGCAGCGTTGTCTATGCATTTAACCACCATACTGCGATCGCCAAACCACCTGCCAAGCGTGGCGATTATGGCAATACCCCCCGTCTTTAGGGGAGACCTATGTACTGCAGTTGACGTTTTTTCGGCTGAAATGAGGACAATTGTTATTTGGCCATTACAGACAAAGCAGTAAATAAACAAATACCAGTAGGGAAACGAAAAAGACGAGACTAGAGAATTTATCTGACTAATATTAAGACTTTCTTCTTAGAAGAAAAGAAGATTTGCTTCTTCCGAAGTGGCATTTGCGGCAAAGTAGACTTCAATATTTAATTTTATGTTCGTTTAGACCAGATTTTATAGATTTAATTGCGTTAACTTTCCCCAAAACCACAGACTTTACATATAGAAGAACAACCTTCGAACATCCCTCTATCCACACTAATCCACACTAATATTATAATCCACACTTATTACTAATATTATAAATGCAAAAGTAACTCTGTCTGTCTCGCTTTCCTGCTAAAACTACCAAACCGATTTAAATGAAATTTGGTACACAGATAGTTTAGAGCCTGAGAAAGGACATAGACTACTTTTTATTCCGCGACTTCGTCTGCGTCCACGATAACAGACATTTACGCGGACGAAGTCGCGGGCAAAAGCTAGTATGTTATAAATAAACATAACCTGGGCTTGTGGCTGAGTAATAACAGCCGTATAGGTCGATCGGCTACGTTTTCCATGGTTGGTCCGTGGAAAACCATTTTTACATCCAATACGAGGGGTATGTACTTCGGAATGCAGTCAGTCGACGAACGACTGGCTGTAGTTCGAGGATCTTTAATACTCATTACGGGTCGATAGAAGTGCGAATGTCTGACAACCAGTCTTATCAAGGGATATCGAGTAGATACCCAGTAACTGGGATGTGGAGGTCAGATAGTCAATCAATCCATGTAAAATTGTAGGGGTCTACTAGGACCGATGCCTGCCGGGGTCGCGTGATTGTTCGAAAGAGATACTGTGACCCTGGCACATGGGCAACTGATGGAACACGGGTGGGTTTTAGTCAGTAAAAGTCTGACACGCCCTGCCGCTCCGCCCAGAGCGGGAGAAGTCATTTGAAGATTTCCCATCCTGAAAAAAAAAAAAAATGGAACACGGGTGGGTTTTAGTCAGTAAAAGTCTGACACGCCCTCCCGCTCCGCGCAGAGCGGGAGAAGTCATTTGATGATTTCCCATCCTGAGAAAAAAAACCATGTCAAATACTGGTATTTGGTTAGACGGGGTAACCTACGCAATGAATTTTACATTTATGTTATCTATTTCCTAGTTTGTAAATTATACTGTACCGTGCTTTGGGTTTTAATCTGTAAAGTTATGCATTTCAATAAACAAACAAATCTCTGTTATCGATGTTATATATAAACTAGCTTTCGCCCGCGACTTCGTCCGCGTGGAGTTCGGTTATATCGTAGCGAAACGTAGTGTAGGCGAGCGCTAAGAAAGGATGTCGAATTGCACGGACAAAATCGCGGCCACAAGCTAGTAAACTACAAAACTTTTTTATACACCACATTTTTAGGGTTCCGTTGCCAAATGGCAAAAAACGGAACCCTTATAGATTCGTCATGTCTGTCTGTCTGTCTGTCCGTCCGTCCGTATGTCACAGCCACTTTTTTCCGAAACTATAAGAGCTATGCTGTTGAAACTTGGTAAGTAGATGTATTCTGTGAACCGAATTAAGATTTTTACACTAAAATACAAAAAAAAAACAATAAATTTTGGGGTTCCCCATACATAGAACTGAAACTCAAAAAAAATTTTTCATCAAACCCATACCTGTGGGGTATCTATGAATAGGTCTTCAAAAATGGTAATGAGGTTTCTAATATCATTTTTTTCTAAACTGAATAGTTTGCGCGAGAGACACTTCGAAAGTGGTAAAATGTGTGTGTCCCCCCCCTCCCGTACTTCTAAAATAAGAGAATGATAAAGCTAAAAAAAATATATGATGTACATTACCATGTAAACTACCACCGAAAATTGGTTTGAACGAGATCGAGTGAGTACTTTCGTCATAAATCGTAAACCGCAATTTAGTTTACATTCAATCAACTGAAATATAAAATTAAAACAAAAAAAAACATTTATTTTTAAACCGAGAATACCTACAGGTTTGTACGGAACCCTCGGTGCGCGAGTCCGACTCGCACTTGGCCGGTTTTTGCTAATCTATTACTGTGTGCCAAAATTGTCAGACTATTGGACGAGCTTACGCGGGAGCAAGCCACATAGATTGCCCGTGTGAAAAACAGTTTTCTCTCAAGTCTATACCCGCAAATTTTAATGTCTGCCGTTGTGATTTGTTTATGGTCATTGCATAGCAGACTTTGAGGGGAAACTGTATTCGTTTGAATTCAAAGGGAAGATCATTCGGGATCAAGGGAATTCTTGGTACAAATACAGTTTCCCCTTGCGCATATCCAGTTGTTACTATTTTGTTGTATGTTTTTGTGCAATTTTTATGAAATAGTTGTTGTTTTCGTAATCAGCGACCCGATAAACCATAAAAACGATACCCATGTTGATTTTCAGAATTTGTCACCCCTTTACCACCTTTTAGGGGTTGAATTCTAATAGAGCCTAAAACATTTGTTTACTCATTTAGTAATAGGAGTACTCTTGTGAAGTTTCTAATAAAATAGTTTTACTAATCTTGTTTCCCCATACAAACTTTCAAGCCCTTTTTCACCCTCTTAAGAGTTGAATTTTCAAAAACCCTAGGACATGTAATTGTTTATTTCTAATAGTTAACCTAAGAACAAAGTTTCAGGCTTATAACATTAAAAACACACACACACACACTCACACACTTCCATACAACATATTAACCCTTTTTTCACCCCTTTAGGGGTCGGTTTTTCAAAAATCCTTTCTTAGCGGATGCCTACGTCATTACAACTATCTGTATGCCAAATTTCAGCGCAATCCGTTCAGTAGTTTCAGCTGTGCGTTGATAGATGAGTCAGTCAGGTTTGCCTTTTATATATTTAGATAAAATGGCGAACTAGCGTCATTACGAAAGTTCATATTGAAAATGTGTACATATTTGCCTGATTTTGAACCCTACAGCATAGTTCTGTACGTCGTTATTACAATGAAACAAAATAGAAAAGCCGGGCTCACATATAATTATGCTTGTAATTGATATCCCTTTTCCTCTTCACCTCACACGTCGGGAATGTGAATGGCATATGCCTCCGCACGTCACTTCTCGTTATTATTTCACAGCTCACCGGTTTGCTCCCGTTTTCTCATGTTCTCCTAGTTGCCTCAAACTTGGGTATTATGTATGTCACACACACGAAACATTATGCACATCGCTAGTATATACTCTATCTCACGATATTATAAACTATCGAAATATTGTGAGCTGCCAAAACGAATTACAGTTTAACGTATTAATTTTCGATAACTTATAGTCTGTTCATGGCAAACCGACTTACCTTGCGCTAATACTAAATAGTCAAGTAACTGCCACCAACAGAGAAGTAGCGCTCGGTGACCGCTTGCATGGCAGCGCTCGTTTCGCTCGCTCGGCTCGTGCGTGGTTAGTCACAGTTCTGACTTAACCTATTCGGTCGGGCCGTGGCTTAAAGACTGCAACCACTTCAGCCATCTTCAATATCGACAAATCAGGGATGGTTCACAATTTTACAGGTGCTACAATTGGACAGATTTTGAATCCAGTACGTAAATTGCAAAAATGATTTGAATTTTGCACTACGTTAGCGCAACGTTTGTAGTATTTTTTCTTTTGCCTAAAATTGCTCATTGCGATGCACGGCACTTGTTGCCCTCTTTCAGCGACGCTCTAAGCCGAAGTCCTTACCCGAAAGAGTCCTCTTAGCGTGTATTCGTTTTAGATTTAAGCCCTGGCTGGAGGCCTTAATTTATTAAGGCGAGCTATTAATTTATACAGGCAAGTCCGGCTACGCGACCGACCTCCTCATAGTTAAACTTGCGAGATATTTTTCCCAGAAACTGGATAAAATCGGGTAGACCTACAAAACATTCAAAGAAAAGTGATAACGACATAAGTATTTGTCAAACATTCACTCACGGATGCCCCGGGGGCTCATAATGCAATTTGTGATGCTTCCCGTCCTCGTGTAGTTTCGCTAACTCCATTACAAAGTTGGGCCGGCTTACTCCAAGTTTTAATACGCCCAGTGCTTGCCAGACGGTTTCTTTAATCGGTAACATGATTATTATAGTTTTTAATAATAGTTTTAAAGTTTAAAGAAGATAGGTGAATGGATACTTGGAATATTTTTTTATGGATGTCGGCACCTTATTTTACGAAAATGACTGTTCACCCTTGTTCTAAAGACAGATGGGTAAATATGGAAAGGAATACAGACGCTGGCAGAGAGTTCCACAATTTGACTGTGCACACAATGTCCTCCACATTGTGTGCTCCAGAACTACTTAGAACCACTGGTCACGATTTCGACCAAGTGCGGATACGGTCTGCATTACGTTTTGTAGTCTAATAATGGAAGGGGATATTGGGATATGATTTAAATGAGAATCCAAGGAGTGTCTTACCCGTTCTTCACCATAAGATCTGATACACTTTGAAATGGGGAACTTCATCTTTCAGCTTCATTTTTCTGACTCACTGACGCTTTTGATAATTGAAAAGTGCCGTAAATGGTTTTACTGAAATAAATACTCGTACTACCTGTTACTACTATTACCTACCTGTATAATGTTGCTGGAAGGACTCAGACCAGGCGGCTTAGTATTCAACCTAATTTTAATTCCAAGATAAAGCCAATACGATTCCAATGTTAATTTTGCATACACGTAATTCGGTACTCTTGAAAACAATAGTGTCAACATTGGAACAACAACAACGCCCGATCTCGATTCCACTTAGTTCTCTAAAATGGACACCCAATTTACACACATTTTGGCGCTAGCGTCGAACTGAAGAATACGAAACGTCAAAATTCCAATGTCAGTCGATCGGAATTAAAATCAAGAGTAAGCACCCTGCTTCGTAAGGCCTGGCTTGGTGAACTTCTTAAATTTTTTGTTCCTTTGCCACGTCGGTCAACTGACAATATCTTCCTTCGCCGATTTAAGACCGTCCCTTAAATTTTAAGCTGAATAATATAACTAAAGCTTTATTTTCAAAGTTCAAATCATCTATTTTAACTTTTAATCATGAAATACTTGCCCATTTATGGACAGATTATCTCTGCCCAAATTAAGTGTTCCCAAAACTTTGTTCACTCAACTAAAAATGTACGCGATTAAAATATATTATGAACTTTTAAATCCAGTTTATTTAGTAAAAATTAAAAGCACTAAAACCCAGATTTAAAGTTTATTTATCCTAATAGGTGCAAATGGATGATAGTTTTAAGGCACACGAGATATTATTTAAGAATTCAGTTATATAGAGGTTAGAAGAAAGTCGTTCCATGCAAAACACTGGTATGCAGCTACACCCATTTGAATTGGAAGCTAGCCCCAATATGAATATGACTAATAAGGTTTTTGGCAAATAATAGTTATATATTATCATTAACAGAAAAATGTAGTCAATACTTCGGTTGCATGACGTTCCCGTTTCGCTTGTATTGATATTAGATGTCATTTTAATTACATCACATTTATTTTTAATTTTCGTCCACCAGTAACTTAAGTCAAGTTACTGGTGGACGAAAATTAAAAATAAATAATAATGATCATTTTGACATATACATTTAATTCAGCAGTGTTTATACAAGTCCATTCATCATGTAATTCATAAAGTAAAACAAAGAAAATAAAGAAAGAAAATAAATGGTTCTTCGCAGAAAAAGAAAAACTAAAGTCGTTTATGTATACCAATGGTGGCCCAGACACTGAAGGATGTGTTACTACAATATTAATATATTAATGCATTACTAACCAACCATTAGATAAATAAATGGCTTACCTCACTAACGACGAGTATTACTACACAAGTGCGATAACATCTCAATTATAGTATAAGGGTTGGCATAATAGTTGAATAGTGTCAGAAATAACTTTGGTTTTAAGTATAGGACAATCCCAAGGGCTAGAATGTGATATGGGTTGAATGGGTTCTACGTAAATTCAAATATTATTAAAATCATTTTATAAACTTGTCGTCATATCAACGCGCAAAATGTAACCATGAATTCGGCACAGTATTCTAGAGACCTTTTTTTTGTGTGTGTCTAAATCATCAAATGACGTCTCCCGCTTTAGGCGAAGCAGGTGGGCATGTCAGACTTTTACTGACTAAAACCCATCCGTGTTTGTTCAGTTGCTTATATGACAGGATCACGATAACTCTTTCGAACAAATCTCGGGACGCTGGCATAATTTTATGCACCCTAGCGGAGAAATTTTATAAAGGATTAAATAAAACAGCTGGGGGGCTTTGCTTTAATCGCCACGCTTAGCAGGCGGCTTGGCGATCGCAGAACGGTGGTAAAAGCATTGAGAATGCTGCAGGCCATTCTGTTGTAAGCTGCTTGGTCGCCTTTTACGACACCCATGGGAAGGAACGAGGTGATGCTTTTCTTTACGTCCGGCATCAGACGGAGTACAACGCAGTTAAAATGTATGGAGCAGCACTTTTTTTCATAATTTACCATACATTTCAAGGAAGGGAGGTACAGAATCATATACTGAATCCATAGTAAAAGTTGCAAGTCTATACGTATTTACTTGCTGCCAATCATAAACCGACGCTCCATATTGGCAAGATAAATGCAAGGTAATTGCCTGAAGTGAATATACCATGCAACTGTGACCTAACCAACTAAATATATGTTCATCTTTTTCCAACAACAGGAATAGGTAAGGGTCTTTCCTGTTCTTCGCGCACTGTTTGGTTGGAAATACTAGTAACTGGCTACATTATGCTTGTTTTTGAGTGCACTTATGTTCGTGTATGACGCGTCTATTTATAAATATATCTTTGCTTGCCAGCTTGTGCTGTTATTAACCTCTAAGTCCCTGAGATACCACATTTGGTATAGACACAGTGGTTATTAATTGTGTCTGTAATTAGCGGCATTTAACGGGTTAATAAAGTTTCTTTTTATAATAACTTTTTGACAAGGAAGAAAACAATGATTTTTTTTTTAAATTTCGGGCCTTGTAGAGAACAATACATCGTTATTTAAGAAAAAATAAAACGATTTTTAATCGAAATTGTAGCTGATTTAGAAGACTATTTCAGTATTATTTTTCATAATTTCGGGTTGGCGACCATAAACAAAGAACATAGTTAAAGACAAGCTTTCCTTAATTCAATACTCACAAACCTACATATGTTATTTAGGAATTCCCCAATTCTAAATCAAATAATACTTTTTCCTTGACATTCCTAAAATGTCAAGCCGGCAGCCCTAGACACTCTAGATATGGTGACACTCTTGACACTCGTGACACACGCGACACACGACACCGTCTGTGTCACTGGAAGCCGAAATTTTGGCTTTAATAATGTACCGTTCTCCTGAATGTCACTCATATGTCTTGTGATTTTTATAGTTCATCAGTTGGAACCGTTAGAATTTTGAAGCAATTATTTTGTGTCAAAAAATATGCTGCACTGCTCTCAAAACGGTGAACGAAAAGATAATGAGTAAACCGGCAAGTCCTAGAACCAAAAATTTGAAGACATTTGACATCTACCAACCCGCACTGGGCCCGAGTGGTAGATTATGGCCCACTCCCGCTCGAAGAGAAGAGGCTCGTGTCCCAGCAGTAGAACCTTTATATGCTGATTATGATAAAATTGGCTGTCTGGGATCAAACCTGTTACCTACAGCCCGTTAGTCGCTGCTGTTACCACTGGGCCACGACTGCTCCCACTGTTAGGATTCTGCTCTTATCCCAGTTTTTTTCTTATTATGATGATGGTAACAATCTATGGTCAATAATATAGTCTTTTAACCCTTAATTTGGCAACGAAAAAAAAGTGAGAAATACATAAATTTAATTATTGTAAGGCTTTCGGGGTGTGCTAAAGAGCCCCGAAAAAATGTAAAAATAAATCCTGAGTTGCCCACTGTTGGGAAAATTCGTACTAAATCTCTATACAACTAGTAATGTTCGCTGTGACGGACAAAACACTTTAGCTACAAAAAATATCATGAAAATTACAAAGAGCGTATTTGTTTTTGGGTTATAATTATTTATACAATAATGTTCTAATAGCTGAATCGAGATTTCAAGGCATTCATAGGCAAAAAAGAAGAAAAAGAATTATAAATTCCTTGAGCAAAACAGATGGTCATCTTTGCGCTGACATTTTGTGTCACGACTGATATAATGCAGTTTTTCACGCTCAAAATATATTTTCTACTATTAGTTTATGAAATTAAGTTATGTTTAGTCGATTTGAAATCGATGTTATTCGAATAAAAAACTAGTAGAATTTATTTTTTGTTGACGTCCGTCACACCGGACTTTATCAAATTAAGGGTTAATAATATCTACTAAATGACAATTCCAACTATCTGTCCAGCTTTTTCCAAACTATGTTGGGGTCGGATTACCATCTAACTGGATGCAGCTGAGTACCAGTATTATACATGGAGCGACTGCCTATCTGACATCCACAAAACAGTTACTGGGTAATACCTCCGCCCTTGGTAAGACTGGTAGTCAGACTTTCGGGCTACTGACGACCAGTAACAACTGTCTAAGATCTACGAAAGACAGCCGGGACCAACGGCTTAACGTGCTTTCCGAGGCACGGAAGGGTCTTGGTATGTAAAGATGGTCACCCATCCACGGACCAACCGCGGCAAGCCTAGCTTAACCTGAACGATCGACCCGTGCGGCTGTTGTAACTTAGCCACAAGCCTTTATAACAATTTTAAAACATATTATAAGCTTAAAATATAAGAAAAAAAATATGATTAAGAACTTTATTATTTGCTGCTAAAAAAAAATATGCAGATCTGTTTGCCAATTTGCAAAGGCCCCCTCCTCTTTTTCATTCAGATCTTGAGCTACTCTATTTCATATCACTCATGCTACTAGCCTTATATCTTCATTCCACAGTATTTACCGCCTGTCTCTCATTCTTTAACCTTCTTTGGGATGCCATGTTTTCTTATATTCACTTCATTTGTGTAGACAAAAATAAAAACAAGGATGTTATACTTTGTAGTTTCGAATAAAAAAAAATCTAAACTACAAATTATTCAAAAAATCGTTCGATTACGTTCCGTTTATGTCGCGCGTTTGTTAGAGATTCCGTCAACGGTAACTACTATGTGGTACGTAAACATCGTCTCAGTGTTATGCGGCCCTAGTACCTTGACACCCAATACGCCTGTCAGCCCGTGTTACTCGATATCCGGATCCGTCTTTGATAATGTACGACGTTTCCTACATGCCGGATATTATTGCGTATTAAAATAACTCCGGAGACAACGGAGACGCAGTTTTTCTTAGCTTTATAAATAACTAGCTTTTCCCGTGACTTCACTTAGATTACAATATTTTCTACGTTAACTTCTTCAGTTAACTCAGCCTGTCGCAGTTCACTGCTGGATATAGGAGTATCCCAGGCTGCGCCACAATACTCTCTTCTCCACCTTTCGCATCCAGTCTGTTGTAGCCAATTTCTTGACGTCATCAGTACGCTTCACCGATACACAGTCTCCACTTCAGGACCCGTCTGCTCTACTAGCCATAGGCCCTTCGACAAACATGGCCAACTCACTGCCACTTCAGTTTGCTTACTCTGCAAATGTAGGTAACTCCGGTACATAAACGCTTAGGGGTTATAAATTGGAATAAAAAGCCAGAATGTGTCACATTTTAGTCCATAACCTCTTCGTAGATCTCCTTTGTGTGTGCTTTTGCACCATTGAACAATCTTAAAATAACGTCAATCACTTGCTCTGTTGCTGTTTACAAGATGGACTAACCTACACAAAGATTTTATATTTATAAAGAAGGATAGAACAAAAACCTTAACACAAGCCAGGTATTTCATCGAGGCTAAAGAGTCCTTTGTCCACCAAATGTATTTCAGGATTATTGTTTTCCTTTGCTTCATCGATTACTTTTTGGCTTTCAACATTTTGGCTTTGTTTCGAAGACAGGAAACTGGTGGTTAATTTCTCATATTAGCAACAACAGCTGTTTTTTCTCGATCCAGTCAAATCACGGTTTAGACCAACACTCTGTTACATTCTAAGCATGCAATAAAATTTTGTCGTGAAACATGGTAAACCACAAGATGATAAGATGGTTAAAAATAATTTGCAAGCTTACATTTCATTCAGTATATATTGAATGAAAAATTATGGTGTTTCTTTAATTTATCTTATTTTTTTTTAATGCTGAACAAAATTCTTCAAATAACGGTATTGCCTAGTAATTGGGTTGTCAGATGCGCTATGTAAAATATTGATTTTCAGTAGCTGTTGAGTCCCGTTTATTATCTGTGCGCCTAACGGAATGCGCGTGTAACGAAGTGACATCTAACTTGTAAATTTGACGTTGACACTTGACAGCTCTCTCTTGATTTGCCGCTAAAATGGGCCCGTCGCGTTTTGAGACGCCCGCGACGCTTTTGTTGAAATTAATCTTTTTGAATCGATCCGTTTGTGACAATTAGTCGTGATCCAATTGTATTAATTAACCGGTCGTTTTGTGGACAATCTGTCATGACCCGATGGTTGAGTGTGACGCTGTTGGGAGCGAGTGATTTGAAGACCGCATGCTGTGACCTCCTCCAGCCTAATTGGAAGCGGAATCTAACCTGAAGAATACTCGTAACGTCACGACACGATACACATACACTCACTTACATACAGAACTCCAGGTTGGCACCAGAGCAGTGTCCTTCAACCACCAGGTAAGTGCTTTTGTTGTATTGTAAGTGTTTGATTTGATTGTCTGCTCCGCGTACGGCGGACAGTACGCTAGCCACTCTTGTCTCTAGAGCCCCACGATTATAACTCTTCCACTGCGCACTTGAAATCGTATTGGGAGGCCTAGCCTGGCAGCGTACAGTAGCGACTGGCTTGACTAAAAGCGCATCTCAATCCGGTTACGAAAATATGGGTACGCGAATCTCGTAGTTTCACGTTTCTATTGACAGTGAGTGCATTGTCTATAAGCCAATGCCAAGCCAAGCTATGAAACTGGTTTATAAGGCACGATCATTACGCTTCAAGTAGACAAATTGGCATTTTCAAATTAAATGAAAAGTTGCTATTTTGATATTACAAACAGACATTTCAATTTTACTTGTACAATATATAAAAGAGCGTATAACTATTAGGTTTCCTCACAATATTTATCCTTCACTAAAGTCAGTTATATCCAAAGTTGGAAAGTGTACGTTTTTGAAATAGAAACGTACATCAGTCATCATAATCACAGCCTATACTGTTCCCACTGCTGGGAGACAAGCCTCTTCTCAGTTAAAGGGAGTGGGCCATAATCCATCACTTGGGCCCAGTGTAGGTTGATAGATGCCAACTTCTTCTCCTTCCTTCACAGTTTTACGAGCAATGGTGATGACATTATTTCCACAAAGTAAAAGCGCCTGTCCTTGTCCGAACCTACGACACGTTAGTTGCGGTGGCTCTAGTGTTATTTTTATTTCAGTGAACACTATTAATGTTCTACAACTTAATAATATTGCACCTTCTATTAGCTAGGAAACTAATATCCTTGTGTAAATACATAGGAAAAGCGTAATATCAGCACTATCGGTTTGTGAACCGATGTGATCGCTTCCTATGCAGCTCACGTTCCAGATTAACAATCGATATAATTAGAGCGTCGATGTTGGTGGAGTGTTCCATGCCATTGTGCAGAGTACGGTTTATAGAGCAATGCAGTATTTACAGTATTAAAAGCTATGTATTAAAAGCAATTCTCGAGGACTTCATTGTATTGTCTATTGGCGTTAATTTACTTTTCGGGATTTAGAATGTTGGTTGTTTCTTGATTATTTAGTACCAAATTATGGAAGGTTAGTTTCAACATAAATACGGGGACGTAAAAATGAAACGCCTTGTCTGCAGCCATGAAACAGAGCGCCATGATTTGTTTCTTTTTAACCGACTTCAAAACAAGGAGGAGGTTATCAATTCAACTGTTTTTTTATGTTTGTTACCTCATAACTTTTGACTGGGTGAAGCGATTTTGATGGTTCTTTTTTATTTGAAAGCTAGTGCTTCTCGAATGGTCTCATTTTAATTTGGTTCCAATCGGACAATGGAATTGCTGTGAAAACCATAACGTCTTAAATTTGCATTAAGTATTTGCACGACAAATGAACGAATAGCGCGATTAGATTAGTGCGGGGTATCTACCATAACTAAAAAGTTAAAAATAAAAACTTTTTACAAAAAAATAAGACATCGACTTTCGAAAATAAACTTATTTTTGACTTTATAGTGTTTTTTTTTTTTTAAGGAAGTCGGTTGTAATTTTTTTGTAAGAAGTTTTTCATAGACATAGACAATTGATATAACAATTATGTCTCGATACTGACTTCCCCGAACATTTTCTAACGTTGTAAAATAAGTGCCTAATGATATGATATATAATAATGACCATGATGTGAAGATAATGCAGATTGTCAGTCATGGTGTATCTCAAGCACTTGCGTCGCGTTTCAAGTCGCTTCGCTTGAATCCGTGAACCCACAGCGAGTTCCAGCAGTCAAATATTAGAATATTAGCAGGGGAATATTACACATATTTTAAGAAAGTTTATGCTATAATAGAATCCAGACTTCCAGCTACTAGTTTTGGTGCCATCATTATTGTGCCTAATATTAGGTTATCCGAGCCATTGGAGCTGACGGCCTTAGGAAATAAACATCAAGACCCTACTCAACCCTGGGGAAGACGGATAAAAATAGAATATTATATCCTTCGTATCTCACATGTTAGTATTTGTGCCGGAAATTGACACCGTTTTATTGAAGACGAGATTTGGTTTTCTAGGACTTAGGCCTTCACATGCATGTAGTAGAATATTGGTACCTGAAAAAATATTATTTCGTCAGCAAGGGATTTCCTGACAATAGTGATAAAAACGTAGTATATCGTTTATAAGGGAGAAAATACTACAATTTCTTCCAATATGATGGAATGTTCACAATGTTTGAAGATTCGCAAGGTTTGGGTTTTCAACCAGTGCGTCCTACTCCTTATGACATGCAGTAAATAAAGAAACGTGGACACTGAATGTTGCGCTAGTCCACACATTCAAGGTCGCTCAGTAAATTATGGAGCGGGCTATGTTCGGAGTTTCATTGAAGAATAAAATAGAGAATAAACTTATGCGGAAAAGAACTGGAGTTACCAACATAGCTTGCGGAGTAAGCAAGCTGAAGTGGCAGTGGGTCTGCCAAAGGATAAATGGCATGTGAAGCAGACGAGTCCTGGAGTGGAGACCACGTATCGGCAAGCGTAGTGTTGGACGCTCCTAAGCTAGATGGTCCGACGACCTTAAGAAGGTGGGTGAGATAGACTGGATGCGGAAGGCGGAAAGAACAGGGTAACATGTCTCAGCATGGGAGAAGCCAATGTCTAGCAGTGGACTGCGATAGGCTGAGTTGATTGATTGAATAATATGATGGACTAATAAGGATGACCGATGAATGGAAGGTCGCGGGAATCCGCTGGATGCGAGAAGGATCGGTCAATGTGGCGACGTAGGGGATATGCTTATCACAGCGATAAAACAAATACTTTATAAGCGAGAAAAGGCAGCAGTGGACTATTTTAGGCCATTTTTCGGCGGTTTAATTTTTTGTGGCTTTAATCTTATACCTTTAAACGAGCAATTCTTGTATATATGTATATATATAATCTGAATCTAGGAAACGGCTCCAACGACTTTCATGAAATTTAGTATACATGGGGTTTCGGGGGCGATAAATCGATCTAGCTAGGATTCATTTTTATAAAATGTGGTTTTATTCGTGTTTTCACTGACCAACTTTATCGTTAATCAAATTGAACATAAACTTATTACTTTAAACACAATTTACCAAAAAATACCGAGCAAAGCTCGGTCATCCAGTTATTGTACTAATAATACTTGGCAAGGTATACCCTATCCAATGAAAAAAGAATGATCAAAATCGGACTACTCTGTATAAAGTTATGCGTGGTCGCGTATATATATTTTTTTGTTTTTTTTTTTTACGTAAAAGAAAAACAAAAAAATATATCATCATCATCATTTCAGCCGCAAGACGTCCACTGCTGGACTTAGGCCTCCCCCAATTTGGGGGGCTTTGCTATAATCGCCACGCTTGGCAGGCGGGTTGGCGATCGCAGTATGGTGGTAAAATGCATAGAGAACGCTGCTGCCCATTCTCTAGTAAGTCCCTTAGTCGCCTTTTACGACACCTATGGGAAGAAATGGGGTGGTGTTATTTTTTACGTCCAGCACCACACGGTCGCGGCGCAAAAAATACGCGTCGAATTGATAACCTCCTGCGTTTTTTTTGTCGGTTAAAAATGAGATCTAACGATCAAATGTGATGTGAAGATAAGTATAGTTGCAGATATATATACCTATTCTTCCGACTGGGAAGTCTGCATCATATCTGTACGATAGAGCGCAGATAAAATAAATGATAGCTTAGATTTACGAGAGCGAAGAAGCGCCTACTTTTTATTTATATGATTGAAGGCTCACAAATCGCTCAAGGGACATTCTGCTCCAGAAATAAATCTTTTGTTGGCTACCTATTTTATTAGGCTATGTTCACAAAACGGGGAATATACAGATAATCTTCGAGGATAATCCCTTTGGGGATATAAAACTAAAGAGTAAAATGAAGTGCGTTTATAAGAACTTTAAAATTATGGAATATTAAATTTTTTGATCAATCAAGTTGTAAGCTATCACAAACGCCCCATTAACGCGATGCAAATTCAATGACAGTGGGGTAGAATAAAATGCAAGCAAGAAAAAACTTGCATTTTCTCAACACTTTAAGTGCATTTATCAGGTTTTATCACCATATTATATTATTCTAATAAAATAAAATGACTGTGAATTTGTAAAGTCAAAGTCAAATAATTTATTCCAAATCCACACTAATATTATAAATGCAAAAGTAACTCTGTCTGTCTCGCTTTCCTGCTAAAACTATTGAATCGATTTAAGTGAAAGGAGACGGACACGCTTCCATACAATTTTGGGCCTGGATGTAAAAAGATCAAAGTGGTATTAATAGATAGGTATAGGATACTATATTATAAAACAATCACTGAAAATTTTGTAGATTTTGGCAATCTGTGAACAGAGTTAAAATAGATTTACGAAAAACTTTTTAACAAAAAATTAAACCGCCGAAAAACTGAAAAGCATAAAATAATAAACCTTAAAATTATGAGTCGGCGCTTTGAGTGTTCCTTGTTCATTGATTTTTCAGCGCCGACTCAAAATTTTAAGGTTTATTATTTTATGCTTTTCAGTTTTTCGGCGGTTTAATTTTTTGTTAAAAAGTTTTTATTTTATGATTTTTTGTGGCTTTAATGTACTAATAATACTTGGCAAGGTATACCCTATCCAACAATAAAAGAATTATCAAAATCGGACTACTCTGTACAAAGTTATGCGTGTTTATACTTTACAATCAGTGAGTGAACAATCAATCATCCCCTGTTTTCCAACCCTTAGGGTTCGATTTTGTTTTCCAAATTTATATGAGACCACTTTGGGAGTATACCCTTTCCAATAGAAGAAGAATTGACACAATCGGACCACTATGTAACAAGTTATGCGTGTTTATACGTTACAATCAGTGAGTGAACAATCAATCATCCCCTGTTTTCCAACCCTTAGGGTTCGATTTTGTTTTCCAAATTTATATGGGACTACCTTGGGAGTATACCCTTTCCAATAAAAGAAGAATTGTCACAATCGGACCACTATGTAAAAAGTTATGCGTGATCATACATAAAAAAAAAAAAAAATATACGCGTCGAATTGAGAACCTCCTCCGTCTTTTTTTCGTCGGTTGAAAAGTGAGATTATGTAACAATCTACACTTAAAACCTGATTTTTGAAGTGTGATTGGTATCCATACATCCACATCGCAGACAAACAATACGGTGGCCAAGCTGTCTAGGTTCACCAAGAGGTGGTCTTTGAGCCAAGATCCAGCAAGCTTGGCAAACATGGCCACTGGAGTTTACCTGAAAGATGTAAAGTGTTTAGTAACAGATTACATGATCACTTTAAAAAAATCTCAGTTCAGTAGTAACTTAGTTCAACGTAATGTATCTTCATAGGCCTTTTAAATGTTTACCTATGTATAGTTTATTATTTTGGTAGTATAATGGTGAAAGAAAACGCTGTAAAGACTGCAAGCCAGCGTGGTAGACGTTGGTGAACTAATAAATAGGAAGTGAGTAAGTACTTACAGATTGTAGTGCACACCGTTGACGAATCACTGCTAAAATCATTTCGTCATCTAAAGCTCGACGACCTATTGTATTACAGCGATTAGTCGCTATGCCACAATTTACGCAATGATCCATGGTTTCAATTCTCAATCGGTAGGCCGTTCGTGAAATCCAAAATAACAAGTCCAAGTCAAACGTTTAAGCAGGGTTCTCAGTGTCCGGTATGGTAGCAAGGCAAAGGGTGTACAACGAGGTAGATCAGAAGTCCGTAGAATGAAAGCAGGGGTCGAGGAAAATATCAATAAAACTATGAGAGGTAACACACTCAAAACGTATACGCAACGCAAACGATACGAAACCAGTGAGTTGACCATGCTTACATGACACTGACGTGTTATGTAGGCATGGTCCGATATATCAAAAACGAATTCAAAATCTGATTTCATACAAAAATCGATTCGTATCGATTTCTAAAACTTGAAGATTGGATTTCAAAAATCTACCAAGCCGAACCAAATGCTAACGATCTACCACCAAACGAATCGACAGTAAAATCACTGGATCTTATTACCAAACGAAATCCAGACGCAAACTGGATTTTGTTAGAAATTCGCTTTCTCTCTTTCTAACTAAACGTAACTTAGCGGAGTAAAAAAGATAGCGTGAATTTTGTGATTTAGATTTCGGCTTTCGGAAATCTAACGGACATTATAATGCGATCAATATAATCTTTACTGTATTTCAATTTCCAGATTATATGTTGATGTACTTTGGTTTATGGTTCAAGGTTTCTTGGAGCGAGGCTTGGCGCTATGGATATCAGATTTCTATAAACGGATTTTGAAATCGATTTTGAAATCTGAAATCGGATAAATATCAGTTAGCGCTCAAAACCAAAAACGCCCATGCCTAGTGTCATGTCATGCATATCATGTCAAAGTTAGCACAGACTAAAAATACAATAATCGATTGGTAAACGTGGGTCAATTTATTTTAATTATGTAGATATTCAATCGGTTTTAGCTGTTAAATACGTTAATTCTAATACATTTAATTATTTTAATTCAATTAATCATCTAGTGAAGGCATTTTCTTAAATAGTATACACCCTGTCACGTTAGTCGATTATAATTTAATCTGTATACCATTTACTTCGTAACCTTAACTTCATTTTCTGATTTCTCATTTTCCAGATTGTAAATTGAGTTAATTTTTCAGATTAATTCAATAGAAAAATATAACCCTTTTTTTAAACTATATCTCTACTTATTACAATTTGGCCCAGAAATGCCCGTCTCCTTTGGTACACAGATAGTTTAGAGCCTGAGAAAGTACATAGGTTACTTTTTATCCCGGTAGTATGTTCCCGCGGGATAATTTCCGACCTCCACGCGGGCGAAGCCGCTGGCAAAAGCTAGTGGGCTCATAAAAGTCACTTATGAACATCAAAAATCTTTACATAGTATGAAGCAAAGTCGCTTCCCACGTCTATTACACTTAGATCTTTTAAACTACGCAACGGATTTTAATGTGGTTTTCACCAATAGACAGAATCATTTAAGAGGAAGGTTTATTGCAGGTTTTATTGGTATATAATCCGCGGGCGAAACCCCTGGTAAAAGCTAATTTACAATAAAATAGAATTAATTCTAACCATCGCTACCAAAAATTAGTTTTGTATCGAGAAGAATGGGCAAGAAAACCACCGTTACTCTTTTAAAATGTTTTACAATATTTTGTATACATTTATTTAAAATAATCTCTCCTCGTCATTCTCATGATGACCGAACAAAAGTTCGAGCCCTTCATTGTTACCACCGACTGCTTAATTAAGATAATCCGTCCAGAATAGCGCCCTAATTGCCGCCGAGGGGTGTTCCGGACCCTTAGCCCTTCACTACAACGTATAAATACATCACAATAATTTAAGTCTGCTTTGTCTATGTAGCAGTAGTGTAAACGGCCGTGACGTTGTTGCGTTGTCCAACGAGTTGTAGGTCCTGCACCTTAATTGTTTAATGCACTATTGATCAGAATCTAAATCATTTTGAAGACTTTTTCTATTTCATTGCGTCATATGTTCGAAGAAATTGTCTGCACAAAAACTTTTTTACAAAAAAAAACAACCGACTTCCTTAAAAACACTACAAAGTGAAAAATAACTTTAATTTCGGAAGTCGGTGTCTTAGGATTTTTATTTAAGGTTTTTGCCACCGACTTCGAAATTAAAGTTATTTTTCACTTTGTAGTGTTTTTAAGGAAGTCGGTTGTTTTTTTTTTGTAAAAAAGTTTTTATTTTTAAATTTTTAGTTATAGTATCTATCCCGCACTAATTTCAAACAAACAATGGATATTTATGCGATAGCTGAAATTGCGGTTGATTTGCTGTCATTTTTAAAGAGTTCTGATGTCTGTCTCCGGAAGTCATCATCAGATTTATATGAAACTTATATGGGACCATTTCGGAATAAACCTCTTTCGAACAAAAAAAGAATTTTGCAAATCCGTTCATATATGACGGAGTTATGGCCGAACATACATAAAAAAAAACACAAATATAAACATCCGAATTGATAACCTCCTCCTTTTTGAAGTCGGTTAAAAAGTAAATAACGCAATGAATGTTGTTAAACGAACAAAATGAAAGCGATTCTTTCTGATAGTAACTTACGCAATTACCACTCTGGATTCGAACACAGGCATGCAATAGTTCAACATCACTGCTCTCAAAACGATGAACGAAAACCTCATGAAAGGAAGGGAGACGAGAACCAAAAATTCGAAGACATTTTACATAATGGGCCCATGTGTATGGCACTTTTAGACTCACAGAGAGGAACCTTGCGTAGTTAAGCATATGCATGGCTGATTTAGCATATGCATGTGCACACTTAAGAGCGCTAAGGAATGGCAAATTAATTGTTTGTGGGTATGTATGTTCGTGTATGGCCAGATGTATGAAGGTAAACGAGGCAATAGGAGTATTTAAGAATCGCAGCAGGTGGCATTCTTAAGTTTCTACCTGGAATATGTAAAAACTTCATGGAAAGAAGACGGTAGTTTATATGTTATGCTATAAAAAGTTGAGTTTCTTGCCTTTTCCTCTTAAAACTACCTTTTGGAAGAGGCGACTAGAATCAATTTTATTTAATTGTAAATTTTGACGTTCAAAAATGCTTTTTATCTGCCTATTTGAAATAAATTATTTGACTTTGACTTACTGATTTCTGGCGCAAGTGGGCCTAAAAATGATTTAGTTTCCATTTTTGGAAAGATCATACAAAAATTCTTCGTAACTTTTCAGTATTCATTAAAGCTTCATCCATTCTTAAAGGTAAATGAGCTCATCAATTTAATAATTATTTTTTGATTGTATTCTAAAACACTTCGCTTACACAAGGAGCCCTGTTTGTGGCATATTTCATAAAGCGACAAAAGCGAAGAAAATTATGGGTTAAATAATTAATTATATTTACCTATCTCTTAAATAATAATATTTAGCTAGAATTTAAAGACCATTATGTTTATATAAAGTAGGTGTTTAAACGCTGTTCTCAAAAGGGTGAAGGATAACATCGTGAGTAACAGACATGTCGAAGAACGTCGTGATTTCCACCAACCCGCAAAGGGCCCGCGTGGTGGATTACGGCCCATTGCCTCTCATTGCGAGGAGGCCTGTGTTCCAGCAGTGCAGTGTATTTACTAGGTAGACGTGAGTGAAAACGCTTGGAGCGAACGCCTTAGGAGGATATATCGGGTGACATTTTTTAACGTCTTGAAAAAAAAAACCGGCCAAGTGCGAGTCGGACTCGCGCACCGAGGGTTCCGTACAAACCTGTAGGTATTCACGGTTTATGCATAAGGCTTGTGTTTATGAAATGAAATCCTAGTTTTTTAATTTTTATATTTGAGTTGATTGAATGAAAGGTAAATTGCGGTTTACGATTTATGACGTATAAAAAAAAAACTACTTACTAGATCTTGTTCAATCCAATTTTCGTTGGAAGTTTATATAGCAATGTACATCATATATTTTTTTAGTTTTATCATTCTCTTATTTTAGAAGTTACAGGGGGGGGGGGGACACACATTTTACCACTTTGGGAGTGTCTCTCGCGCAAACAATGATATTAGAAACCTCAATATCATTTTTAAAGACCTATCCATAAATACCCCACACGTATGGGTACGATGAAAAATTTTTTTTTGAGTTTCAGTTCTATGTATGGGGAACCCCAAAATTTATTGTTTTTTTTCTATTTTTGTGTGAAAATCTTAATGCAGTTTACAGAATACATCTACTTACCAAGTTTCAACAACATAGCTCTTATAGTTTCGGAAAAAAATGGCTGTGACATACACGGACAGACAGACAGACAGACAGACAGACAGACAGACAGACAGACAGACAGACATGACGAATCTATAAGGGTTCCGTTTTTTGCCATTTGGCAATGGAACCCTAAAAAGGGTGTAATAGGTGAACGGAGTAGAAGCATTTGGCATAGAAATTTCTATTTTTGTATAAAATGTAATGAAATTGATCTATAAATAAATACTACGCATTTATAGTAACATTTTCATACTAGAACAACAAAAACAGAAATTTGGAAAAAAAACAACTAAAACTCAAATCATAAGCACCCTAATCAATGCGCGGCATGTATCAATGATTTCGTAGCGCGGTCCTACCCTTTGAAGCCGGCCGATAGGCGGCCACATTGATCTTTCGCAGGCGCACGAGCCGCACACGCATCCCCGTCAGCCCGCGTCCCACGCTCCTTTAGTCACCTGCGATGAATCTGAAGGCCTTCCTGCCTTCTATTATAGTTACACAACACACCGTATGAAGGTCGAGATGGTAAAAAATGTCATCCGGTATAGTGACCTTATTAGTGATGTTCTTCAGAAAGGTCAGGTTCGTAGTACTGGCAACCGGCGTGCGTGGATAACTTGCATCCTAATTGCGTAGCACACTCTTAGTCAGAATCTGAAGCACTCCGAATATTATTTCTAATCCATTCTTCCCTATGTTCCTAAAAATTGTTTGCTTACCAACATAAACGATTACCCCCTTTTTTGTGGGTGGAAAATCATCAAATGACTTCTCCCGCTCTGGGCGGAGCGGGAGGGTGTGTCAGACTTTTACTGACTAAAACCCACCCGTGTTCCTTCAGTTGCCCATGTGCCAGGGTCACGGTGTCTCTTTCGAACAATCTCGCGACCCTGACAGGCATCGGTCCTGGCAGACCCCTTTAGTTCTGTTGCAATTACCCCTCAGATGTATAAACGTGAATATGGCAAGAGGAGTGCGTAAGGGTCATAGTAGAAGGCGTTCTGTAACGCCAGCCCATGGGCGAAGGTGTGAGTTTATGTATGTAGTATGTATGCTAACATTTTGGTGTAATGGATATTCTGGTCCTTAGTATTTAGAGCTGTATTACACATAGCAATAGTCTAATATAGTCTTGTTTAGACCGTTCCCTATATCCCTATATGATGAGGGCAAGGACGTCTTCAATGAATTCATTTATTGCTTCAATTATTATAAACGTATATTTTCTTAATTTTTACAATAAATTGTTGAGAGATACGAACCTAAACCGTTTTTTCGCGGAGAAGTGTGAAGTTGGTTGCGACAGTGCTGCCACGCACGGCCAGATTGCCACGATGTTCACGCCGCAGAATGTTTGCGTTATTCGCCGCTAGATGGCATTGCAGGTATATTGAACAAGTCTGTCTAAAGTCATTATTGGCTCTGATTTGGAGACTAATAAAATAAGACAGTAAAAGATCATTATCTACCCCGTCTTTTCCAAACTGTGGTGGGGTCGGCTTCGAATCAAACTGGATACCAGTATTTCACATGGAGCGACTACCTTTCTGATTTCCACAACCCAGCTAGTGGGTAATACGATACCCCTTGGTAACACTGGTTGTTTGACTTTCGGGTTTCTGATGACCCATAACGCGTTCAGGGCGATGTTAGGGCTGTCCCGCCTCGGGCATTTTCGCGGAGGCGCGCAACGACTGCTTTCACGCGACGATGCGCAGGCGGTGCGCGTCTCTGGTGCGCAGAGTGCGGGGCCCAACACCGTCCTAGCGATGATCGCCGACAGAGTGGATTGTCCATATGTCCGGCAATGTTGCAGCAAACATGTTTCTATGTTGTAAGTGTTCTTCTTTCTTTTGTCTGTGTTTGTTATCCTGTCTGTATCCTTTTAATATGTATATATGAGTCATGTGACTTGAATTAAACTAATTTCATTTATATATTTATTTATAACGACTGTCAAATATTCACGAGTGATAGCCGGGACCAACAGCTATAAGATCCCTCTGTGTATAGAAAAGTACGTTATACTTTTACATAAGAATATACAGATTGGATACCGGAAAAAAAATAACATGTTACTAGAAAAATGTTTGAAAACATTTGTTAAACTGAAACGTTCCTGAATTCCTTTCAAAGCATTGTAGAACATCTATTGTATTCTCTGAATTGATCGTTTATCCCTAAAACTCAGACTAAGCTATCATTTATTGACAAAATGGCTCCTCGGGGAATAGCAATTTAAAAACCTGTTCAAAATCTTTTTCGGTGAATTCAGAGTTTCCATTTTGGCTTGGTATGGAAAACCTAAATTATGTGTCCTTTTTAGGGTTCCATATCTCAAAAGGAACCCTTATAGCATCACTTTGTTGTCCGTCCATCTGTCTGTCAAGACCTTTTATCTCGGAAACGCGTGGAAGTATTGAGTTGAAATTAAAACGATATACTCAAGTCTAAACTTTTTTGAAGCTGTGAAAAAACTAAACTTAAAAGTTCACGTGAAAAAAGATACAGCCGTTTATGCCGCAATAAACGTATATTTCGACACTCTCAAGGGAATCAAAATGTATAGGGTATTTACCTGTTGACCTAGAACTGTGAAATTTGGCAAGTAATACCGTCTTACACTACAAGTATAGAGAAAAATCTGAAATCCTTACATTTTTAATTAAATCATAAAAAACAGGGTCGGAACCCTCGGTGGGCGTGTCCGACTCGCAATTGTCCGGTTTTTTATAACATTGCTCGATTTATCGTAGGAAGACAAATCCTTTCAACAAGAACAACAAACTTCTGTTTAGGGTCCTTATGCCATCAGGACATCAATAAATAAAAGTAGGTGGTAAAAATGAATAAGACAAATTATCAAAAAAAAAAAAACAATTATAGCAAACTGGCGACTTCGTCTACGATGTTGGTTAAAATCTAGCCTATGTCCTTACCCAGATAATGCTCTTATCTGTAAGCTAAATTTCATCGTAATTAAATACGTTAAGTAGTTATCGCGTGAAAGAGAATATCCATCCATACATCCTCAGAAACTTTCACATTTATAATTTATAGTAGGAGTCGAAACACGTCAGTTTTCTGCAGGCTAATTTCTCAGCCCAAATAAGTCCTAGATTTCTCTGCCTACGATCACTTTTCCTAAGCCCAGTCTAAGAAGAAAAGGAAGAAAAATACTTTCTAATAAATCATAAAAGAGGCTGATTGCTTAATCGATAATATTGTTTTAGAAATTTTCGTCACGGAATACCGTTTAATATCTTCGATTCCCGTCTCCTCGGGGACCTGAATAATGTTGTGATCATGGAGTAGAGAGGAAATGGAGTGCTTAGCTAGTCAACAACGAAGTAGGTAGGTAGGTATTTCTCTCACAATAATTATAGTTTAGTTAGTTCCGTGTGGTGTCTCACGTAAACAATAGCACCATTCCATTTCATTCCGTGTGCGTAAGCGGCGACTAAGTGACTAACTAGACAATAAGCAGCGTTATTTATACATTTTACCACTATATTGCTATCGCTAACCCGCCTGCTAAGCCTAAGCCTATGTCCAGTACTTACTTACTATGTCCAGTACGTACTTTCGGCTGAATTGATGATGATTATTATAATTTTGTTACCGTTTAACATTATTAGTTAATTGATTTACAAATACAAAATTTATGTACACCTTTAAACAGACAAGACGAAAGGTACAGAATAATACGTACAAAGTTAATGCTTCATCATCATGATCATTTCATCGGAAAGGCGTCCACTAATAGCCATAAGCATCCCCAAAAAATGGAAGGGTTTAGCAATCGCTTATTGCTTATTTTTACAGAAATCTCTTTCAGCATACCATTTTTTTTTTTTGGGTTGGGAATCTTCAAATGACGTCTCCCGCTCTAGGATGGAGCGGAAGGGCGTGTCAGACTTTTACTGACAAAAACCCATCCGTGTTCCTTCAGTTGCCTATATGCCAGGGCCACGGTAATCTCCTCTTTCGAACAAATCTCGCGAACCTGGCACTTTCAGCATACCTACGATAAGAGAGGAGATTAAGAGTCACTTAAATATATTACTTATTGACAGGGAAATAAATTGTTAGAAATGACTACCAAATTGAACTGACCAATAATGATAATTAAGTCATACAACTGCCATTCTTTGACAGTTTTATGACATGGTTATAATACGGCAAGTTGACGTAGGGTTCAATTTGCCTAATACGTAATTAATTTCTCTGTCGGTGCAATGGAAACAAACAATTATGTAGTTTTAAATGTTTTATGAACCATAAATTCTGTAATACGGTCAAAACCTATTGCAATTATAACTTAGGTTGGTAAAGTTGCATTGAATTCTTAAATTCTGATTTTCTTCTCAAAGCAAATAATATTTGGATATTTTTTTGAAAACATAATAGAAGACGACGGGAGAAAGAAAAGAGTGTTTCAGGAAATTCCCTCTATGAGAGTGGGCCCAGTTTCGTGGAGGTCACATGCCTTCCATTTCTTGATTCTAGGACATGCCGGTTGCCTCATATTGTTAAATATCTAACACTACACATACATCAATGAGATACCTACTAGGTGTAGACGTAGACTACGAATAAGGGTAGGCAATCAAATCTTTTGTTCAAATGACGCTTAATCAGTACATTTTGAATTACGACAGGTCCTCAAAACCCTCGCCCTACACCAATTTCTAGTACTTTTACTGGGAAAAAGTGGCGCAACAATTTCAATGTTAAGTTAGAAAAACTTGATGTTTGACTGAAAATTTATTATTAGTCTGTTTAAGAGTTTTGCACCCGATGGCTGCCAACGGGACCCTTATCAATAAGCCTCCGCCGTCTATCCGTCCGTCTGTCTGTGCGTATGTCAATGGGCTGTATCTCATGAACCGTAATAGGTAAACAGTTGAAATTTTCGCAGAGTGTAATTCCTATTGCCGCTATAACAACAAAAAATAACACAAAATGAAGCTAAAAATGAAAGGTCACCTTACAACAGACGTGTTTTTGCTTGTGCTACTTTTTGTGGTCGAGACCTGAATTTAAAACTAGATTTTACCATCAGTCTATGCATTCTTCGCCTATCTGTGTAAGATCTTATTAAACCACGCAAGATTCAACTTAAATACCTCTCTCATATAGTTGGAATTTTCATATGAATGATTAATCAATCTCATTCATTGAAAGTAGCCTTAGAAAAAGTAACTGGATAGAAAAGATGTGCGGAAACTTTGACAGCTGCCACTAATGAGACTTTCAAAAGTAGAGAAGCCTTGAATAAGAGGTCACTGACTTTGTAAATACTTACTTTTTTTAGGAACGCAATCATAACGTTGATTGTTGACAGAAGCTGTTTTAATTTTGACAATTTTGGTACGTATGAAAATATCATTAAATGAATGGAAAAAAGTACGGAAACCAAAAAAGAATAAAGAAGATTGTCGGTTTAAGAACTCAATATGAGCTCATTTCATTAAAAAATTCGATATTTTTTGGGATACGTATAGTTAGGGGCCATTCATAAATTACGTCACACTAATTTCATGATTTTTGACCCCCTCCCCCGTCCTTGTCACAGCTGGTCGCATTAATGAGACCTCCCCGTCCCTAGTGTGACGTCACATATTTAACAATTTTACATCTAAAAATAATTATTGAATTAAAACAGCAGTTCCGAAATTAGTTTTATTTCAGTTTATATGATTAAAAATAAAAATTAACAGCAAATCAAACATTGCAAGAAATTTGAACCTTATACCTCTACAGATAGAGTTGCAAATGTTTTTGAGTTTTTCGTTAATTAGTCCAAAGTTTGTGTTTTACACTTAGATTAAAATATATTTTGAAATGTGACGTCACGAAATTTACGACCCCCCACCCCCTTGTCACACAATGTCACACTTCATCAACCCCCTCCCTCCCCTTTAACGTGTGACGTAATTTATGGATGGCCCCTTATTTAGGATTTTGACGAATGAAGTTTTAAGTAAAATACAAGGCGTATCGTATTACCCAGTAACTGGATTCTGGAGGTCAGAGAGGCGTTCTATGTAAAATATTAGTAATCAGATGCATCCGATAACCCTGGGAGCCGACCCCAGTTGGAAAAGGCTAGGCATATGACGATGATTACATTAAAACAATAAAAAACTTTTACGGCGCCAACTTGAACAAAGTTCACTCAAAGCGTCGACTCAAAATGACTAAAAGGTTTTTATTTTTTGCTTTTCAGTTTTTTCGGCGGTTAAATTTTTTGTTAAAAAACAAATTATTCCATAATTTTTTTGTGGCCGTTATCTACTTATTACTACATGCTTGCAAAAGTGAACAATCAATCATCCCCAGTTTTCCTACGCTTAAGGTTGGATTTTTTTTTACCAAATTTACATGGGACTACCTTCAAATCAAATCAAATCAAATATTTATTTGCGTAAAACATGGTATACAATGGTGTTAAATACAAAGATATGGCACAAACATGTTTAGCTAAGATAAAAACATAGCATGCAAATTATAAAGATAAGTGAAGAAGGTATCAACCATCAACACTTTTTATCGAAAAATTCTTTTAAACTATAAAAACTACATTCAAATAACCATTTATATAACTTAATTTTAAATAATCTTATATTTAGCGTCTTGAAATGCCTTGGTATTTTGTTATAAATGCGCACACACATGGCTAGGCAGCTCTTATTATATTTAGCTAATCTAGGTAAATCATTTAAGACCAGTTTGTGAGGATCTCGTCTGTTTCTAGGATTAACATCATTAGCAGTTTTAAACAATTGTTTATTTTTGAGAACAAACACACATATTTCGTAAATATAAAGTGACGGTAACGGTAACAAACCAAGTTTCTTAAATATGGGTCGACATGAGTCGTCAGGTTTAAGACCACAAATTGCCCTCATGCATTTTTTTTGAGCGATGAATGCTCTGCTGAAGTCTGTACTATTTCCCCACATTATAAGGCCATATCGTAGTAACGATTCGACGTACGCATGGTATGACATTACAGCAGTTTTTATATTAGTTACATTTTTGACTTGTTTTAGTGCATATACGAATTTATTAATTTTAGTGCTGACATTGCTTACAAGTTCTTTCCAATTCATGTCTTTATCTATTATTACGCCTAAAAATTTTGTATGCGTTACTTCTTTGATATGATTAATATTGAGTTTAATGTCATTTTTATGATTATTAGATTGATTAAATTGAATATAAACGGATTTGTCTAAATTTATCTTCAAATGATTAGTGTCAAGCCATTGCAGTAATTTGTCAATTAGTTTATTAATGTGAAGCTCATGATCTAAAATGGTATTTTGTTTCTTGTTAGATGTCACTATGATAGAAATATCGTCAGCAAATAATATGCATTTGTGGTTAGTAACTTTTATAATGTCATTTATGTAAATGAGGAACAGTATTGGGCCCAGTACGCTACCTTGTGGAACGCCATATTTATTATGTCTATACGCTGATGAGTAAAGTATAACGTCATTATTTTCGTTTTTTTTACTGATAATGACACGTTGTTTTCTATTACTTAAATAGGACGATAGCCACTGAAGTACTGGTCCTCTAATCCCAATAGCTTCTAATTTTTCTAGCAGTATGCTGTGTGACACCAGATCGAAGGCTTTCGATAGATCAAAAAAGAGGCCAGTAGTTAAATTATTATTATTAATATTTGAGAGTACAGCTTGCCTAAGAGAAAAAATAGCTAAAGATGTGGATTTGTTCTTTTGAAATCCAAACTGCTCTTCACTTATAATTTGAAATTTATTGCAGAAATCAGTTAGTCTTTTGTGCATAAATTTTTCATAAATTTTAGAAAAGATGGGAATTAAAGTTATAGGCCTGTAATTATTAATGTCACATTTATCTCCCTTCTTAAATAAAGGCTTTATTAAAGACAGTTTTAATCTTTCAGGGAAGGTTCCATGTGAAAAGGACATGTTTATTAAATGAGTGAGAATAGCGGTCAGTTCATTACAGCAGGCTTTTATGATTTTTGTATTCACTTCATCATAGCCCTCTGACCTGCTGTTCGACAGAGACATTACTTCCTGCCGTACCTCGTGTACCAGCATTGGTTTGAGAAACATAGAGTTGACAGATGTGCTTTTGTGAAGGTCTTGTTTAATGATTTTTTCCTCTGGAATACGCGTTGAGTTTACAAAATATTTATTAAAGATAGAAGCTATTTTTACAGGGTCTGTAACTATTTTATCATTTAATTTTATAAATTCTATATTGTCTTTTTGAATATTATTATTTATTTCATTTTTAATGACAGTCCATGTGGCTTTACATTTATTATCATGATTATTGATATATTTTATGTTAGCATTCTTTTTGGAATTATAAATACATTTTCTTAATAGATTTGAATAATTATGATAGTTAGTTTTATTAATTACATTTTAATGTTTATAGTATCCATATCGTAGCTGCCGCTTAGTTTTGCAACTTAGTCTCAAACCTTTACTTATCCACTTTTGCGTGTTTTTAATACTCCTGTTGACTTTAACTCTTACTTTGGGAAAACACAGATCATAAAATAGACACACCAGTTCATGAAACTCATTGAATGCGCAGTTTGTGTCCGTTTCGCGATAAATATCGGACCAAGGAAGATTTTGTAGGCATTCTTTAAATTTTCGGATGTTGTCTAAGTTATAGTCTCTTTTATAAATGTAATATATTGGTGATTTTTGTGGTTTCTGTCTAGTTGGGAAGCTTAACATTTGTGCCGTGTCATGGTCTGAGAGACACAGGGGTAGTATAGTGGTAGTTGCGTTGGCAATGTTGCTTAATATGTGGTCAATACAAGTCAATTCGAGATATACCTTGTCCAATAAAAGAATTATTAAAATCGGACCACTCTGTAAAAAGTTATGCGTTATGGTCATACATAAAAAAAATATATATATACTCGTCGACTTGAGAACCTCCTCCGTTTTTTTCGTCGGTTAAAAAGTAAGTTCGCTAAGCTTCTTCTATTTTGCAAATACATTCAGTATGATTGTTTTCAAAGGTTATTAAACTACTGTCTTGTCTTCCACCAATATATGAGATAGACAAGTTTACAAAATCAAGAATATTGTAGAGTCTACACGGATAGTGAAAATCGAGAGCAGCCTAGTCCAACCGATTGGAGTAAATATTAAATATATTGGAAATGAAAATATACGTACGTATTTGCCTCTCAGCGCAAGTCTGATTTAAAAACAGCATCTGATATTGACTTTTAACTATTTGCTCTGGAACTAGCGTTATGTCAGTGTCATGTGCGCATACTTTTAGAGGAGAAAAATAAAATGGCTGTTTATCGTTAGGGATTTGAAAGTGGATCAGCATGTTTGAAGCCATATTCATTTTTAGTCATTTGTGTTTTTTAACGCGAAAAATGGAAACTGAAGCATAGTTAATACTGGTGGAATATAAGAGTTTGTTAATAAGTACAGTGGGAAATCATCAAATGACTTCTCCCGCTCTGGGCGGAGCGGAAGGGCATGTCAGACTTTTACTGACTAAAACCCACCCGTGTTCCTTCAGTTACCTATATGACAGGGACACGGTATCTCGTTTGAACAATCTCGCGACCCTGGCAGGCATCGATCCTAGCAGACCTCTTCAGTGCTGCTGACATCTCTTTGAGGCGCGCGTGGAACACTACGCGCCGTCGACACGGGCCTGGTCCTTACAGGGCGATGAGCTACCCATTGCTCGCCGCCCGCAAGTTCGCGCCTGCGGTGGCCGGGAGTCTGCGATCGACTCCCGACGCCCGGGGCGTCTCCTCCTGCGACGGCTACGGACGCGAGGGAAAAGTATGAGCTTATGTGTTCATTCGTATCTCAGTTCATTTGGTATAAACCAAGCATCTTATTTTGAAAAAACATGTTAATATTATAATGTAGTCCAGTGGCGAAAGCACCATATAACACGATTCCTACCGGCTTGCCTTCAGGGATTCGCATTGGTAACTCTATCACTATTCAAAAGTATGAGCTTATGTGTTCATTCGTATCTCAGTTCACTTGGTATAAACCGAGCATCTTATTTTGAAAAAACATGTTAATATTATAATGTAGTCCAGTGGCGAAAGCACCATATAACACGATTCCTACCGGCTTGCCTTCAGGGATTCGCATTGGTAACTCCACTATTCAAAATACAGTAGTATGTAAATAGTGGCTACTATTGTCAATAAATATCGTTACACTACGGGTATTTAATTCACCATAACATTCAAACAACAAAAAAGGTTATTTATAACTTTGTATTACAACAAAAGAGAAATGTTCTAAATTAACCCGGCGCCAAAACGTCGTAGGTAATCGGGAACTAAAAATTCATACAACAGCGATCCCGTTATCATGTCACTTTAGGTCACGTGGCACCGCTTGATATGTACGAGAGCAAGCCGCTGTACAACGGGTTATGACAGAGACAGGTATAGAAAAATGTGTCAGCGAGAACGAGATAGAGGAATATTGCATATTTTATTCGGTTTTCAGCTGTTCAATTTAATTGTATTTAATTCATTACATTCCTATATTAATTTTAGAATGATAGTAAGTATTCTTTATTGATGAGTCAGTAAGTTAAAGCCGACTTCGCTTCGGCTTCTCTTTTAGAAAAATGTACACCTCGCCGCTGATGTAGTCCCTTCTTGATATGTTGTGATAGTTTTATCTTTACAAAAATATCATAATTTATTGTTATGTTTGAGATTTTTAATCTTATCAATCCATTGTGGTGTCGGACGTAAAGAATATATATTCCCGCGGGTGTCATAAAAGGCGACTAAGGACTTACTAGAGAATGAGCAGCAGCGTTCTCTATGCATTTTAACACTATACTGCGATCGCCAGCCCGCCTGCTAAGCGGCCATTATGAAAATTCTCCAAAATTGGTGGAGGCCTATATCTAGCAGTGGACGTTTTTCGTCTGAAATTGTGATAGTGAGTCCATTGAATGGTTATGTTATTGAGGCTACCAACCTGGTTAATGCGCTGGTGGCACTCGTATAACAGCCCAGAGTCAACGGTGTGACTGTTCAGCGCTTGCTAAACAGCCATGCTGTCTGAGAGTATAAGGACCAATTGGTTTTTTCTGTTCTATGTATAATCGCCTTCAACAGAAACAGGGCGTAGTTGAATAATAATACAATGGTTATTCGTAATAGTCTTATAATTTACTTGAAATGCACATATAAGAATCAATACATTGGTTGCCACCATTTTGAGGTCAACCAATCACAGAGCGATCACAAACAGTAAAAAAGGTAAAGTTGCCAGCGTAAAAATGCATTATCGTAATAGTGAAAGTTCTATTAATACGAATATCGATTAAAATAATTGATTAGAAAAACAAAATTCATATACCCTAACATATGTTGATGAAAGTGTCGGGACTGTTACGAAATGGCTGCTTGAATTGGACTATGCACAGACTGAAAATATACAAAAAAATCTAAAATAATCTCGCTTATCAAATTAATCTCAAATCGCGTTACACCTTGTTAACCACACACAGACACACACACACTCTCGGGCAGCCCACGCCCGGCATGAGGACATCTCATGCACTCACGGACACACAACACTCTACAAAGACACACATAGCACATCTCCTTTTTCTTTTATATTAATCCTCTTCCTCTCAGTACTTAATGCTTTTAAAATGTTGTTGTGCGTAAGTGTAATTTTACTATTTTAATTTTAAGGGTGGAAGCCTGGAGATCTGTAATACAGGTCCCGAACCCAGTACAGACGCCAGCTCTCACAACAGTCTATTAGCCAGTAACTAAGAACCATGTACCAAACTTGTACCTTTTTCGAGAGACATAAACATAATAGGTAAAGACCTATTATGTTTATGTCTATGAAAATTACCTATGAAAATGCCGTTTTGTATGAAAAAAAAAATTAAACAAATTTTTTCATGTATTTTTTATTTTTATTAATCGAAATAATCACCCATGCAATCAATGCATCTTTGCCAAAGCAGTGGCAGTTTATTGATGCCCTTCTTAAAAAAAATCAGCTGGACGGGAGGCAACTAATTCTTCAAAGGCATTTTGTACTGCCTCTCGGGTATTGAATTTTTTTCCCGCCAAGAAGTTATCCAAATTCTGGAAAAGTAGTAGTCTGTAGGCGCAAGGTCTGGTGAGTAGGGCGGATGACGGAGAGCTTCCAACCCCAGTTCTTGCAACTTGGAGACCGTCTGCTGTGCAGTATGAGGTCGCGCGTTGTCGTGCAGAAGCAGCGGAGACGAGCGATTGACCAATGCTGGTTGGAGATGTGTCAGCTTCTCCATCATTGAGTTCAGTTCTTCACAGTACACATCTGCAGTAATGCTCACCCCGTTTGGTAAGAAGCTGTGATGAATCACACCGGCGCTAGACCACCAAACAGTGACCATCACTTTTCTAGGGGTAAGTTTTCGTTTAGGGCATTGTTTAGGTGCTGAACCAGGATCCAACCAACTTGCTGAGCGCTTGCGGTTATCAAACAGAATCCATTTTTCATCGCAGGTAACAATGCGGTTCAAAATTCCTTCATTTGTGTGTCTGTTGAGCAGTGCAAGGCACGTCTCGACGCGTACTTCGCGCTGGCGATCATTGAGTTCGTGGGGCACCCATTTGTCAAGCTTTTTTACCTTGCCAATTTGACGCAAATGGACCAATATTGTTTTGACGCTAACGTCGAAAGCTGCTGCTAATTCAGCCGTAGATTGTGTATCATCAGCTTTCACAATCGCCTTTAACTCGTCATTGTCGACCAAAGTCTTCGGACGACCGCGAGGTTCATTTTTCAGGTCGAAATTTCCAGAACGGAAGCGAGCAAACCAATAACAGGTGGTGCGTTGGTTTGTAGTGTTAGCTCCGTAAACGTCGTTGATGTTGCGTGCCGCTTGTGCTGCGTTGCTGCAACGACGGTACTCATATTCCATAATTACTCGAATTTTTAACGTATCCATGATGACGAAAAAGATTGAAATGCGATGAAAATGTAACACTAATCAATAAACAAATGACTACTTTTGGAAAAAGAATTCCATGTTTTTAAAATAAAATTAATTTGAAATTAGAATTCTTAGACAAACAAAAAATATTTTGATTTGAAATGGCCAGTACTGCAGAACGGAAATTTCATAGGTAAAGACCTATTATTATGTTATGTTATGATGAAGACCAAAGAAACGATGAATGGACTGTGTGAGTTATGATATGGATAGAAAAAGGTTGACAGCTGAGACGGCGACTGATAGAGAGGTGCAGAAGAAAAAGACATGTTGCGCCGATCCCAAATAAATTGGGATACGGGCAGAAGAATAGCGATGATGGTGATAGGTACACAATAGGGATCCGAGCTATATCATAAAGAAAACAAATGAGGCTCCCGATACTCATATAAACGAATTCTTTCACAAATAATTAGGGAAACAACGTACGTAATAATCAGAAGTAGCGACCCTTATCAAATTGAGCGTGTGTCGAGATATACGTATTGTTTATGTACTTCAGTACCATCATCTTTACATGGAAGATACCCTAGAGACAAACTGCGAGCCGGTTAATGAGTTTTATGTTATATTTTTCCGTCTATTATGTTGTATAGGTTTTATAGAACTAACTGTAGATTGCAATTTCTTCTTTATTTCTTATTTTTTTAAATGGTTAGTTTACTCAGAAACTTTAATCGAAAATAAATTGGAAAATCGAAATTGAAAGTGGAACGTTATAATTTTTACGCTCTAAAATATTCTAGAATGTTTGATTTTAAAGAGCAATGTTTATCATATCATTCATTCTTCATCTTCCTTTTTTCTTTCTTTTTTCATTTATTTATAACTAGCTTTTGCCAGCGGCTTCGCCCGCGTGGAGGTCGGAAATTATCCCGCGTCAACATACTAACGGGATAAAAAGTAACCTATGTCCTTTCTCAGGCAATAAACTATCTGTGTACCAAATTTCATTGAAATCGGTTCAGTAGTTTTAGCAGGAAAGCGAGACAGACAGACAGAGTTACTTCTGCATTTATGATATTAGTGTGGATAGTGTGGATATATATATATATTAATTATACTAGCTTTTGTCAGCGGCTTCGCCCACGTGGAGGTCGGGGATTATCCCGCGGAAACATACTACCGGGATAAAAAGTAGCCTATGTCCTTTCTCAGGCAATAAACTATCTGTGTACCAAATTTCATTGAAATCGGTTCAGTAGTTTTAGCAGGAAAGCGAGACAGACAGACAGACAGACAGAGTTACTTTTGCATTTATAATATTAGTGTGGAAGTGTGGATTTTACTTTTTTTCTTCTTTTTACCCCCGACGAAAAAAGAATATGTGCGTCTGTTTCATTCATGTTGTTTGTACGAGACAACAATAAATGATAGATGTGATAGTTTATGATTATGATTTTAATGATATCAAACTGCTACATGATTATGATATGAGTACTCGCGGCGAAGACCGAACGCGAACTGACTTAACTTGTGCACGCGGTACAAAACTGTTTATTTTACATACAAACATAAGAATTGTACGGTTGGATCGTAAACTGTTTTTTTTTTTCATCACATTGTTGCTAGCTGTATATTTCCCGAATATAATTAAAAAAAAAAAAACATTTTGGCGAATGGAAAATGACTCAAAATAAAATCTCAGTAGCTGTTCCTGCTAAATACGATGATATTACATTCATGATCTTCTATAGTGTTTGTTTATTGTTAAAGATTTACGCGTAATTAATTATCCTTGTGATGCAAGCATAACCGTGGACAAAAACTAGTATGGCGTGGTAGCTGGTTTAACATTAATATATACCTCCATAGTCAATATGCCTTCCTGGTATTTCACACGCTGCTTTTGTATGAGATACGGTGGGTGAACCAAGCATATTCAGTGAAATGAATCATAACAACATTAAAACAATTGCGACCCTTGCACAAATATGCTCTCCTGGTACTTCAAACGGCTCAACACAACAGTTTATTAGAATCGTATCTGGCGATGACACAGTGACAAAACCGTACCGTATCAGTACGTCTTTACCGATGAATTCTGTAGGCAATTAATCAGGGTCGCTGCCTGTCTACGCACAAACAAGATTGATGGTACTACTTCAGTCGAAAAGTTTCTCGTTGTAAATGTATTTATGAATGTGTTATTAAAATGTTCATTCTTTTTTTCAGGTACGATTGGTGTTTTCTATATTTCGGAGTAAATGTGTGTGAGTGTATTTTAAGTTTTACTAAAAAGATAATTAACTGCGCAGGTCCAATCTGGCCAACCTGTGTTCTTTCCTCAAAAAAACCACTTCAGACGCCAGTCCACATGGTCTTCACATGATCTGACCAAGATTATGTCCGGACTTTAAAAGACACTATGACCTCTGAGTTTTTTTTCGGCTTTTCTTGTCCGAGTAGTCAGATAGGAAACGCCGACCTCATCTAGTCTTAAAAGTATGTTTGACATGTAAAAATGTTTGTACAAACCTACTTATTGAAATAAAATCATTTACCATTTAAACATGCAAACTACGTATTGGTAACTCCATGATAAAAAGACAATAAAGATTAAAGCCATTTTTGTGTTTTACATAAAATTTTATTGCGTTTAGAGAATGTAGGCCTAAAAATAAAACACAAAATACAGTCATATAAGCTTGTCCTTTTTTGCTATACTAGTAACCCTGGCAAGGAAAACGGTACAAATTTATATAATTATTGCATTGTTATCGGTCCTTGATAAGTATACAAAGTTTAAATGAAATTTGACCGTTTGAAGTGAGTCAACATCAAGTCCTAAGGAATCGGTCGCAAACATAGCCACATACAAACAAACATACATACACGTGAAGCTAATAAAAGCATATTAAAAAGCGGATTCTACACTGAAAAAACATCCTTAGCCAACAAAATCGTCACATAAGCAAGGCAGGCACTCTTATGAAGCATTCTCCGTGGCTTGGTGGCAGGGTTCATTAGTGTTAAGGCACCTGACAAGGCTCGAGTTGTCTCTAGAGTATCTCTTGTACCCTCTGCCTAACTACAGAGTAAACAAACCTTTAAAGTTGGCTTCTTATGATGTGTTTTTTTTTGTGTAGTTCTAAGTATAAGAGCCAGTGAGGTTGTCAATCTATACTATATATAATATTATAAAGCTGAAGAGTTTGTTGTGTTGGGTAGCCTATTTATCGAGAAAGGCTATAGGCTATATAGCCTCAGCAATAAGCTAAACAGTCGCGGGCAGAAGCTAGTTTACCTATAATTTGGTTTCCGTGTTCCCCAAAAAGAGGAAGTTGGTACTTGAGTGTTCTCCGCCTGTCGGTGTCGTGAAAGACGACAACTTAGGGATTATCACAAGAGGTTGGGCAAAAGCGTCCTTATGCCTGGTAATAATAACAATCTGCCCTCAACAGGCCTGTCTCATGGTAGTAGTATTTATTGACATATTGCAATATTAGATTTAAGGTTATGGAACAGAATTGAGAATAGAATAGTAAACTTTTACTTTAGACTGGAGTGGGTAGGGTTAATAACAGTTATTAGGTTTCAGTCATATAAAGTGTCCTTCCCCAGGGTTCAAAGTATCTCCATATAAAAATTCATTTAAATCAGTCTAGCCGTTCTTGAAATTAGCAGGAATTAACCGACAGACATTTTCTGTAAACTCTTTCATATGCATTTTCTAATAAGATGTTCAAAATCAATTAAATAAGGCATTATCAATTCTTCAAAAACACGGAAATAGAAGAAGTTAATACATTTAGCCTACTTGGTATAAATATTGACACACACATTAACTGGAAGTCACACATAGAACATATGAAAACAAAACTCTCCAGATTCTCTTACGCTCTTTTTCAAATAAAACAAAGCACTAACACACAAACAGCTATGGCTGCTTACTACGAATACCTACGCATACTCATGGCTGCGATATGGCGTTATGCTTTGGGGAAATAGTGTTAACGTAGGTGAACTATTTATAATGCAAAAGAAGTGTGTAAGAATTATAGCCCAAATAGATAATACTGAGAGCTGCAAACCATTCTTTATCAAATATCAGATTCTAACTCTGCCGTCAATATACATACTCGACATTTGCATATTTGTTTTTAAAAATATCGACACGTTCACTAAAGTCGAAGATAAGCATAACGTCAACACTCGCCATAAAAAGTGGTTATGTGCTCCATTTTCAAGAATTAAAATGTTGAGCGATAGCCCACATTATATGGCAATAAAAATATACAATAAGTTGCCCAACATATTTAAAACTGAAAAATCCGCCATAATATTCCAAAAAATACTAAAACTTTTCTTAATACAAAAATGCTTCTACTCAGTGAAAGAATATTTAAAGTCTAGCTTAGAGTAACATTTTTCTCTCATGCACGAAAGTGGCGATCTGTCCTATACAAACAACAAGACTTTGTTTCTATATAACTTCACATAACATGATAATTTGTACTACCTGAAAGGATGACATTAATTTTGCTGAATAATTGTATTATATTAATTATTACTGAAATTTAACTTTGCCCCAACTATGATTTCTCAATTTGATTATATTAATGTGAACGAAAATAATTAAGTAAAATAAATGCATGCTAATTTATAATGATAAGGACAGGCGAATGATAAATTGCAATGCTTGTAAAAGGCTGCTAAGTCGTAAGTACTAACATAACATAACACCATCCCTGTACACTGACAGCCGGTTTCTGATTTGAGAAAACTAGCAAATCTCAACTGAGTATTCTCAAATCCTTAAGTATGCTTTTAAGTATTTTGCGTTTCACAACTGAAAATTGTCTTTTGTCAAACCATAATCAACTGATTATTTACTTAAGTTTTTTGATCAAAGCTAACACGTTCCCATTCACGTTCAAAAACCGGTACTTTTCAAAAACTCATAATATTTCTAATTTTACTATCATAAATTTAAAATAGACTCAAAAATAAATTGTTAATGTTAAATAAAAATAAAATCTTGATTAGAGTTTGAAAAAACTTAATTCAGAAACGAAAAAGTGTTTAAGTAATACTTAAATACTGATCAAAGCGTTCTCAAATTCAAATACTTAATTCAGAAACCGGGGGACTGTAAATGTGAGCAAGGCGACGTTGTGCCGCGTGGTATGTAGGGTGATTAGTGCGATAGCATTACTGAGATGGCAATATGTTCATATGCCTGCACACTGCACAGGGAGACCAATAGTGGCGGCACGATCTTTTGACAAAGCTGAATTCCCTAGATTCATAGGTGCTGTAGACTGCACACATATAAAAAAAAATTACCAAGAGGGAGAAAAGCTGAGCTGTATAGGAACAGAAAAGGTTTTTTTTTCTATTAATGTTCAAGCCAACTGTGATGCTGATTTATAAATTACTAGTATCAATGCACGTTGGCAAGGTTCCGTGCGTGACACTACTATTTGGACTGACTCACCACTTCAGCTCAATTTGAAGCTAGCAGATTTGTGTAATACCTTATTCTTGGGGATAATTGTTACCCATGCCTTAGGTTTCTCATGACAACCTTTTTGAACCAGGGTTCAAAATGGTAGGCCTCTAGTAGGAGAGGCAGGCCTCTCTATCGCAGGAAGCCTATAACAGAGCCCAGATAGCATCCCGAAATAAAATATTGAAAGGTGTTTTGGTATTCTTAAATGAAGAATTCCATGCCTACATTCAGGAATGCAACTAAAACTTCCAAAAGTATTGAAGGTAATTGTGGCGTGTGTTGTTCTTCACAACATGACTCTTCGTCTTGATGACTACATCTCGCTTTAAAAATAGTACTCTGTGATGACTACATCGTGGCACATATGCCACGATGTAGTTTACAAGAAAAAAAACACACAAAAAAAAATACACACTTACACACAAAAAAAAAAACACAAACAAACAAACACAACAAACAAAACAAACAAACACACAACAAATTACACACTTTCTTCTTATACATGTTCATCATAATGAACATGTATAAGAAGAAAGTGTGTAATTTTGCTGCCCTACCTAAAGTCACCTGTAACCTATAGTACAAAATTATTTTACTCGAATAAAAGTGTGTATCATCATCTGCCTGCCTTTTCTCAACTATGTTGGGGTCGGCTTCCAGTCTAACCAGTAAATATGTAGTACAATAAAAATATGTTGGCAATGGAATATTTTTAATTACTCGTACTTTTATCAGTTACATAAAAAATCACAGATAGGTAGGTATTTACATAATATTTGCCGAATATTTTCTTGCGCGACGCTTTTATTATATTAATTATAAAATGTTTTAGCATTGTTTCATGCCTAGGCCCAGTTATGTTGATGCTCTTGTACTCTTTAGCAGTGGAGTTCCAGGCTTCCTGTTTCTTCTCTTTATAGTAGGTATGCCCTTGTCCTTTTGCACTTTATTACATTTTGGGGTTTTTGGCGGATTGGTATCTGAAGCAATAAATCACAAACATCTAAATTACTAATGTGGTGAAAGGTAAAATTATATTATGGTAAACATTACAGGTTATTGTGTTACTTGCTACAGTGTGGACCAGTGGTGATACCGTTGGGTCACCACTACCGCAAGTAAACCTTGATTTACGAGTTGTAGGACGTGGGTTGTAATCCAGGCAGGCACTATCACCACCACTGCTCTAAAAACTATGAAGGACAACATCGTGAGGAAATCTTTATGTTCGAGATCCTAGAATTCGAAGACATGTGACATCTACCAAACTGCACTGGGCCCGCGTGGTAGATTATGACCCCCTCTCACCGAGGCCTCTGTCCCAGCAGTGGGAACGGTATATGCTGATTATGCTATGTACTTACTTTGTTATTATTTAAAGAATATTTTCCTTCTCCTCAATAGTATAGTTAGACGATCTCTTTTCTTATCTTTATCCGATCTAATTGGTACAATTTATTTGTAGTTTAGGTAAAAATACGAACAGAATTCGAATAAAAATTGTCTTTATTTACTGACAGTTTGACATTCACGATTCAATTCAGACAAACACGTCAAATACTTATTTTCTTAAATATATGCATTACAAACTCTATTCACATAAGTTTGTTGTAGTTTGTTGAAATTAACGATGTTATTTAACATTAACAATTTATTTGTGAGTCTATTTTAAATTTATAATAATAACATTTAAAAATATTATGAGTTTTTGAAAAGTACCGGTTTTTGAACGTGAATTGGAACGTGTTAGCTTTGATCAAAAAACTTAAGTAAATAATCAGTTGATTATGGTTTGACAAAAGACAATTTTCAGTTGTGAAACGCAAAATACTTAAAAGCATACTTAAGGATTTGAGAATACTCAGTTGAGATTTGCTAGTTTTCTCAAATCAGAAACCGGCTGTTAATGCAGCTGCTTGTCCGATTTCTATGTTAAATTCCCATTTAAATCAGATAGACAGCTTGGGAACAAAAATACGTACACAGAAACAAGTTCATATTGTGTACAAAATCTCGCACTACTGCGATAAATCTCACACTGCACCAGAGAAATGCTGCATACTATGAGATTTATTTATGACTTGCCAACAGACACAGAATATACTAGGTACAGAAGGCCAGCTCTACACAACGAGCGAAAACGTACGCACACATACACACGCTTTACCCACATAACAGCATTCGTTTCAAAGCGCCGAAGATAAGAAATATAATTTGTTCTATTACCACAGGCACACGTGCATGTGTATAAAATAAGATAATTTAATACGAATAAATGATACCTAAAACGAAAATCTATAATTTTATAAGCATAGAACAGAAACTGACTGTGGAGAGAGGCTTCCACTCAGCATAATGCTGTGCTATATGGGATCTATCGCATAGCACCGATTTTCAGTGGTCACACGAAAACATGTCGCTTAAAATTGTTTATTTTGTAAATCTTATCATGTAAATGATATCGGAATCACTTTACTCTTTTTATTAAAAATAAGCTACATAGTCGACTCGACTACCCCTGATGAGAAGAGAAATAGAGAAACAAGCACAAGGGGTCAAAGTCTTTTTAAAATCCATATATAATATTGGTCACATCATGTGATGACCATGTTAACCCATTAGTACCCAAGCATCAAAAACATTGGATTTTTTAAATCAAATCTTTAAATTAAGTTCTTAATACATTAAGAAAAAATATAATGACAAATAAAAAATTCAAAAACTTACCTTTATTGCTGAGTCAGCCTGTCCTATAAATATGCCAATGGGAACATGTGACCAGAAATAATGAAAGTTAACAATTATAAGAAAATCAGCTTTATTTGAAAACTATGACCACAAACAGTTTTAAAAATAATATTTTATGAGCTTATTTTGTATGATAAGGTATAAAACAGTCACTGCAAAGTGTTTTTTCACATTTAGCACAAAAGGTTAGAGGTTTTTTTTTTACAACCTTGTCCTTGGCAACGCCTCTGTTTATCCCTCTTCATCATATAGTGACTAAAATTGTCAAACCTGACAGATTGTAAAAGAACTTCTGAAGAACCTGGTGTAGGTTTACTTGCCTTGCCTTCCGATTTTTTCATCCAAGAAAAACAAACCCTTCGCCTGAAATCTAGCAGAGGGATGATCTCATCTTTGTTTACCTGGTTGTAAATAATCCATGCATTCACTAGGAACATGTCTAAAACACGGATGAATAGAGGCCAATACCATTTTTTACCTCTAAAGCGGATTGGATATTTAGAAATCAGCCAATCATGTTTATCCACTCCTCCCATGTTTTTATTATAATTATGAATAAGCCTAACCAAGGGATTTACGGCGATTTTGGCCTTTTCTGTCTTTGAGTACCTGTTAGTTTTTACAAAAGGTTCAACAGTATCAAAATTAGTCAAAAGACATACTACATTGTTGTCATGCCATTTCACGCATAATATTTCATTATTTTTATCAAAACAATGGTCGGTATAACCTCTGTCTTTCTTTTTCATTTCTTGTTTGGTCATGATAGGACATTTCTTAGTCCTATTGTCTCTGACTGTTCCTGTAGCTCTGAATCCTTGATATTTCAAATCAATCAATAATTGCATGCTGCTGAAAAAGTTATCGACTACATGTGCGCTGGGATCTGTACATACTGCAAGCAACTTTTTTACCACTCTTGAACCCAAGCCATCGTCATTACTGTTTGAGATTTGAGCATCCTTGCCTGTATACAGCGAAAAGTTATAACAATATCCGCTGACTCCACACAACGCCCAAAGCTTGTATCCAAACCTCACTGGTTTACCTTTTATAAATTGCTTGATCCCATGGTGACCAAAGTATTTGACGATCATTTCATCAACAGCTAAATTGGATTCAAATATTCCAAACTTTCGGAATGATTTATTAGCTTTATCGATAAATGGGCGAATTTTGAAAGCTTTGTCAGTATTGTCAATTCTTGAGTTGTCATTGAAATGTAAATAGGATTTAATTTTATCAAAACGATTACGAGACATTGCTCGTTCAACAAATGGAATGTGCACATCATCATCTCTACACCAATAAAGTTTACTTTGAGGCAAATGGTGATACGAAGAGAAAAACAAAATTCCTATAAACACTTTTAGCTCATTTACGGCTAGATTGAAGTTCAAATCATTTTTATAATTTTTGGCATAGGTTACTGTTTCGTACACAATATATTCTATAATCTCGTCACACAACAAGTTTTCGAATATTTCTACCGCTGATTTACCTTCCAACTCCGTAATCATATTTTCCAAACATTGTATAGCAGTATTAGATTCCGGCTGTATTTCAGAATATACTGGGTTACACTTACGCCAAGTGACTGTCTTGCTTGTCCGAGATTTGGTTTGAGTAGGATGATCTTCCTCGACGTCATCAATTGTACATGAAAATTCCACTTGACCGGCTACATCAGACACAGGCAGAACTCCCATATCGTCGTCAGGACCTTCTTCAATGTCTGTCATTTCATCCACTTCTTCCGGAGGCAATATTACAACTTCAATGTCATCCAATTCCTCATCGCTACAATCTTCAAGATCTTGAATGTAGTCTGTGATTTCGGACACATTCAAAGCTTTTTTATACTTTTTTTTAACTGGATCCATGATCTATAAAAAATATATACATACATATACACCATTATTTTTAGTATATGCGAAACCTGAATATAGTTTGTTCAGAATCAGTAACTGAATCGATTCCAATAATTTTAACACCATGTTATATTTTGTCCCAAAAATATTTAATTACGCTTAAAAGTTAGTATCCGCAATCATATGTTTGCACACAGGTAACGACAGGTCATAGCGGGCTAGGTGGCGTGGGCGCACCGCGGGACGGCGACGGCGCCCCCTCAGTCGCCCGAATGCCATCGATCGATGCGTACGTGTCGCGAGCGCGCGACCGCCGCGAGCCCGCCGCGAGCCCTGGCTAAAGTGTTTTGTTTAGATTTTAAAATTATCATGTCTCTCTCGTACTCAAACGTCCGTACACTCGCTGTTTGTGGTGGTGTGGTGGTGTGGCAGTGCGTCAGTGCATAAGAGAAAGACGGGCCCTTTTTTAACAGTTGCTTCAGTTTGTTTGAGCGAATAGTGATTACGCCAATTATTGTAGATAGTGATGATTAACATTTTTAAACACGCAAAGATAGTCAAGGGTACAAAATTATTTGTTTACAGCCTGCTGTGGTTCAGTAATGCGATGTTTAACAATTTTCATCCATTTTGAACTTTAAGTTGTTGACATAAGGTGCAACAAATGGCATTGATTACATTTTACCACTTACTACTGCATTTACGAATAAAGTACATAATTATATCTACCTACACTTGACCATTACGACAGTCCAAAGCCTGCAAGTGTGATGGAAAATGTTCATCACCAACTAATACATAAACAATCACTGTGGCAAATTATTATCAATGAGCGCAAGACGACGCTGACGGTGTGCACGCCAGTGGCGCGGCTGGCCCCCCTCCGCTAGGCTGAATATGTTTTAGCGTGGACTACCAGGTAACGTAACCAGCTTATAACTTTGTGATTATTAATGATACAGTTTTGAAATTTTTTTCATAGATTCTTTACATAAAAATACTAGACCCGTGTTTCGGGTTTCGCATAAACAAAAATTAATGTTGTATAGCTACACGTTTATCAACAAACGAATAAGAATATTTGATAAAGAACAAATCAAAATATTTTTACTTACCTTTCTTGCCTTACAAACAATTCACAAATTTTTAACTTTCGTTCGATAAATATATCACAATCGTGTCACGAGATGTAATGTGTTTGGCGCAGAGTTATCGACTAATACAAACACAAGACCGGCAAGAAACAAACAGTTGACACGCGTACTCAGCGTAACAGGATCGAACACGCTTTCGCGGCAAATTGTACAGACATGTTCCCCGTGTCATATTTATAGTACGGCTTATTTGGAATGTTTATCACAAGTTCCCAAATTATATTTTGTTTTTGTTTTTATTTATTATATATTTGGTAGAGATCAGAAGTAGAGGTAAGAATCAGTTTTATGTTCTTTGTAGTTGGTAACTTTTTTCTTTTACGGTATATAAAATCGGAACATAATGCTTTCTTGAGGCAACAAAAATGATCAATTTGCGAAAAATTTATAAAATTACGTAAACATTTTATTACAGTGAAAAAAATTTATGACATTAGAAAAATTGTGTAAAATACGAATTTCATCAGAAACAATAAAAATAAAAAACTTAATGGTTTATAAAAAATGTTGATTATAGTGTCTTAAAAATAGGACAGTGGGGAGGAATGGTCTGCAATAGCTTTTTGGCGAAAAAATTAAGCACAAATTAATGGACCTGTCCAGTCAGTGCAAGCATTTGTCGGTAATGATAGCTCAAGCTGCAAATGCAAGCAAAGAGTACGTATCTATATATGCGTGAGCCTGTTTTCATCTTTTTTTATGTTTCTTAAATGTGTTTTAATTTTATAGCATTGTGCAAATTTGTATCATAGTTCTTCTTTCTATGGGACATGCGGTGCTAACCTTTAAAAACTGTAATATTACCCTTAGTTAATAGAAAAACATTTTATATTGTACGAGTATATACAGTTGTTGGTTGGCCAAAAATAAATAAATAAATAAATTTATGAACCTGGCCTTCTGTACCTATACATTCTTTAGCAACTAATAGCATATGGCATAAGAGAGTAACCACGTATGACCGAGTTTCCTTATCTGGCTATTCTTCAATGGAGCAGAAATGATTTAAGAGGGGATGAAGAATTAGCTGAGAAATGGGTATATTTTTCTATTGTTAGGGATGTCTGAATGATTCGAGGTTTTTCTACAGCAAGATAAGTGTTAAGAGGTACAACAGTACCATCAATCCTACAGCCGCTCTTCATAGAATTCATTCTGCACGCCATCAATGTTACAGTAAGTAACAAGATTAAACAATACTATTCTACCAAATCTTAAAACGAAGGTAATTTTTATTCTTCCTAACTAGTATGTAAAAAACATTTGATTTTTGTATCTTCTTTTTAACGTATCGATGGCAAGAAGTTCAAACATCTTTGGCCCAAAATTCAAGTGCCCAAACTCTGCTTACTAACGCAGTCATAAAATCATTTTGTTTGATTGTTTGTTTTACGTGTAGTGATATAAAGAATAGTAGCATCTCATTTCGTCTCATGGATGTCATAAGAGGCGACTAAGGGACTTACTAGAGAATGGGTAGCAGCGGTCTCTATGTATGTGTTAACGGAAATGTATGTAATCCGTCATTGTATACAATTCTAAGGAAATGTATGTAATTCCTAAAATCGCCTGGAAATGTGTGAAATAAATTATATTATACACATTTCCTAGTAAATCTATATATTTCCTAAATAGCAATCGGAAATGTAAAACGGTACCCATAAAATCACTTACCATAACATCATTTGTCATAATCATTGTAAGCCCCAATTATCACGTGCCCTAATTATCACATGCCATAATTATCATATGCCATAACATCATTTGCCATCGACATTGCGTGTGTAACGGTTGTTATATTAGGAGAAACTGGATGCAATCGGGACTTTAAGGCACCCGGACTCGGATAGGTTAGGTTAGAAGGGGATGGCGGGGTGGTTTGAGCGAGCGAAGCGAGCGAATAGACCCCGCCATCCCCTTCGTGGCTATTTTTTATAAACCACCCAGAAGTAGGAGCCCCGCGTAGCGGGGCTCCGTCGCCTAGCTTGGAAAAATTAACAGATAGTTGATTTTTGAAGCTTTAATTAGTTCTTACTAATTAAAGCTTCAAAAATCAACTAATAATATGAAGATATTATATTTTACGGTATGACTGTTACCTGATTGCCTTAATAAAAATTATTATTCTCATTTTAACAACGTGTTGTTATTAAAGAAAGCATTCTTTTTATACATTTCCTAATACGATATTGGAATTATATACAATTCCTAGGAAATGTATACATTTCCCAGGATATGTATGTATTAAATAATTTTTAAAACAACAGTTTATACATTTCCTAAATAGCTTCGGAATTGTATAAATTTCCTAGGAGTTGTATACAATTCCTAGATTTCATACATTTCCGGTAACATATTATGCATTTTACTACCATACTTCGATCGGCAACTTCCCTGCCAAGCGTGGAAAAAAATTGGGGGTTTACCACAATCGCCATGCTTGGCAGGAGGGTTTGCAATCGCAGTATGGTTGTAAAATGCTTAGAGAACGCTGTAGTAAGTCTCTCAGACGCCTTTTACGACACTCACGGGAAGAAATGGAGATGAATGATGCTATTCTTTACATCTATCACCTATTGAAATATAACCTTCAAAGTTACCCATTTATTATGCCTTTCAAAATTGTGTTCATTTTCAGTCAACATTTCAATATCTCATCAATCAATCTACACAATATCTAATAAATAATTAATGACTTCTAAAACTATTCTGAAGACCCATTTTTCATTATTCAAAGAAAAGAAAGAATATTTCGAACTACCCGCGAATCGTGCACTCTCATAAATCTTGTAAAGTCAGTGCACACAATGAGGCTACTGTCAGAGTGACGTCAATTTATTGCGTCAATATATTGACGTGGACGGCAGATAATGGGTGCTCCTACCTTAGGGGGGAGCTCTTGAAGATTTTAAAAGAGAAATGCGAAAGTACTTAGAAAAGTTGTTTTTACATAGAAATTTTGATTTTATTTATGACTAACTGCTGCCCGCGACTTTAATCGCGTGACATTAATAACAATAACAACTTTTTATTGAGAATTATTCTGTTTAGTTCAGTTTGAGTGCGAGTCACAATAAATACGTTTCCGTTCTTTCTTTTGTGTTTGGTCCCGTTTAAAGTAGTTTCGGAACGCGCCGTCGAACGGAATGACATCTGACTTGACAGTTTGATTTTGACACTTGACAGGTCTTGTTGATTTGGCGCTGGAAAAGCCCCGTCGCCGTATTGGGACCTCGCGACGCGTTTGTTGAAATTAATCCTTTTAAATCGATCCGTTTGTGACAATTAGTCGTGATCCAATCGCTTTGTTTGTTAATAACCCCAATTTGACGTAATAATACGGGTTACGTTTGTTAAAACTGAAGTTCTTGAAAGGGATGGTCGCCGCTTGGTATCTCGCGATCTTTTGTAAAGTAATCCCTTAATCCCTGAGAACCGGTCGTTTTGTGGACAATCTGTCATGACCCGATGGTTAAGTGTTAGTGACGCTATTGGGAATGAGTGATTTGAAGACCGCATGCTGTGATTGCCTCCAGCCTTATTGCAGCGGATTGTTACCAGGAGAATACTCATAACGTCACGACACGATACATATACACTCACTTACATACATAACTCCAGGTAACCCCAGAAGCAGTGTCCTTCAACCACCAGGTAAGTTCTTTTGTTGTATTGTAGGTGAGTTGTTTGATTTGATTGTCTGCTCCGCGTACGGCGGACTAGTTTCACTAGCCACTTCTTGTCTCTAGAGCCCCACGGTTAGCACGCTTCCACATAATAATTAAAACCCTTAAGGGGGTCTAGTCTGGCAGCGAACATTTTGTTTTTGTTTAATTTTCTGCAATAAGACTCCGTATAACATCAGCTATTTATTTGCCAGTGAAAGTCCAGTCAAAATCGGTGTCGCCGTTTATTTTATTATTGCCCAAAATGAACAGATAGACATACAATAAAACAAAATTGTTACCGTAGTAAAATGCTGTTATTTTGACATTACGAACAGACACATTAATTAATTTTATTTTATTGTTATATTACTTATACTATGTATAATGGTCATGTTCTTTCTGCCCATATAATTGACGGAACAGCAATAAAGAATAGGTAGTCTCCGCCAACAAAAAAAAAAAAAAAACACAAAAACAAAACAGTAATGACATGACTTCATATAATTCAACAGCATTTACGTCCAATACAAGAACCAAAAATATCCCATTGTTTGTATACCACAGCCGACATACCACGTAAGTGAGGTGTTCAATCGAATGCTGTCAATTTATACGGCCGCCATATTGACGTATAGCGGTTAATGACGCAGCCGCGCGGATTCCGCGCCATTCTCTGCGGACGTCCACATTCTTTGGTAGAATGGAATTGTCTGGGAGGAATCAGGTGTTCTGTATTTTATTATAGACTTTAATCGTCTTATTATAAAATTTAATGTAAGTTTAGTTCTAGCTCTAGCTTTGAGCTAGTATTTGTATTTCGAACTTTATTTCGGTATAGGCAAAGTTATAATATTGTCGGTGTCATAGAACTGCACTTATTTACCAGTTGGGTTCAAAATTCAATAACTAGCTCAATGGTTTAAACCTGATCTAAAGAAAAACCTTGTTTCGTGATAAAGTGGCTATTGTTAGGCTACCGTACCGTACTCGCAACCGGCGTGTGTGTGTATGACCAATTGTATGAACCTAAACGAGGCAAAAGGAGTGTGTAGAGATCGTAGCAGGTGGCGTTCCGTGGTTTCTGCCTACCCCCGTGGGAAAAAGGCGTGATTTATGTATGTATGTATGTACTAATGCTATCTTGAAATTTGGAATCGTTTAAGATGACGTTTACTCAACTACGTGCACTCAATATGGTATCACAACAGAATTACTGCTTCAATTGTACTCTGAGCGAATTCACACAGGCCGCATTTTGTAAGATTACTCTTGGTTGTTCACAATAATACAGTTACTTGTAAGTTGAGTCATTGTAAGCTGTTATAACTATAACTACACTATTGTTTTAAGTAAGCCTGTGATGATAGTTGTATGTATTTTAAATAAATAAATAAACTATTTTGCAAATAAGAAAGAGATAAAATATCTTTTTTTTTTGCAACAGGGACTGAACGGGGATCTTAAAAATTCGAAGTGTTGCTTAGTAGCAACACTTCGAATTTTTAAGATTAATTTTTAAGATTATTGTCACCGAACGGGCATAAATCCAGACTCTGGTCCAGATGGAACAACCCAATAACACTTTGTCAGAGCCAGAAATCCAACCAAGAAGAAGAAGAATGGCAGTCAAGTCATCTTTCTGTGCTTAGCAACTCGATCACTGCCTTACTCCTACTGCGCATTGCCAGGTGTCCTGGTCAACTCCATTTGACCGTGACGATGACGACCGATGATAACCGATGCCGTCTTATGAAACACGTTTATACTCACCGACATCGAGAGCAGAACACTGGCTATAAAGGCAATGTTATACGCCATTCTAGTACTATATCTCACTAACAAACCTTATGCGATCAAACATACTTTTATAATCAAGCATACCTAATATTCTAGCAAGGAAACCGAGCAAAACTTTCTAATCTTTGCTCTAAGGAGATTCAGGTAATTCAAGAAGGTACGTAATATATCGCCGGGTGAGCAATCTTCTTGCGTAATAACTTGCATATCCTCTTGCTCGATAACTTGCGTATTTTAATCTCATCCTTGTCATCGTTATCCAGCCTTGGTGAGCTGTATTTTGATTATGGAAACTAGTTCCGACCCAAATTGTGGGGTTATGTAATGTGAAATTCAGTAGTGGTTTAGCTGTGGGGAAAAGAAAAAGTAATTTGAACAATGGTTACTATGAGTAACATTTAGTTTTGTTAAAGCGGGGCGTATTAATTTATTAAATTTTGAACAAAATGATTCCTTCTTATTTTTGTTACAGTGCAATTTGGGCCATCTGAAGTTATTCCACAAGATTACCATATCTGAAACTTCACACGGCAAATTGCGTTCATAATTACTTCAGAGGCGCTCACGCTGGTGAGCGCTTCTGAAGTAATTATGAAAGAATTTTTTTAAACACAGTATCCTATCAATTGCATTTTTAAACGACTCAGGTTTAGTACCTTTAATTTTTAACTAAACGGCTGCCACATTATGACGTTATGTCGAGTAGCTTATCTGCAGTCACAATAAGCGTTTGGTGTGCCAATGCCAAATCAGTCGCAGTCACTAAGCAATTTATTTATTTATTTAGTACATGGAGGACTTACAGCTAAATAAAACAGACAAAAAAAATATTAGACATCCGAAAGCCAATTACAAGTCCTCACGTATAGACTTATATTAATATTATATTATTTGGTTTAAGTTAGGTTAGAACTGTGACTATACACGCGTGAGCGAAGCGAGCGAGAGTTTGCCGGCAAACGCTTCTTTTTATTTGGTCGCAGTTACTAGGCTTTTTAGTATTTTTAGGACTAACTTTCATAAAACATAATTATGTTCAAATCTTACTGTAAATCACTGTTTTCGATCGATTGAGTTAGGATAATTTTCACTTACATAACTCGTTTAATTTATATATTACTGTTTTGGACGCCATTATTGTTGTTATGAAACAACGAACCTGTTATGTAAAACAACTATTACTTAGTTTTGGAAAACAGCGGAATAGACAATCCTTCATACACGTAGAGCTAGTAGTAGAGATTTGTTTGTTTTAATAAAGAGATCATCATTATTGCATCCTAATCAGCCGATATTTTCTGTAAAACTATCACTTCAAACTTGCACTTTAGTTTTCACGGTAACATACATACATACAATCACGCCTTTTTCCCATGGGGGTAGGCAGAAACCACCTGCTACGATCTATACACACTCCTTTTGCCTCTTTTGGGTTCATACAATTGGTCATACATACACGCCGGTTGCGAGTACTACGCACCTGACATCTGAAGAACATCACCAATAAGGTCACTATATGTCCTCCTAGGGCGTCCCCTCCCGGTGTTTCCACTCACATCTGCCTTGTAAATACCTTTTGTACGTTCACGGTAACATTTTTACAGAATTGACTACAATGCTACTACTATGAACTTAACTCTTAAACAATTAAAAACAAATGAGGAACAGTACTAAACCGTGATGTTTATAAATAATAAAGCAATCAAGCTCGGGTTTCAGCGTTCGATGAGTAGATCAGCTGAGATAATGGCCGCCTTCAGCTATGGACTTATCGGATTCCACAGCAGACATTAATATTATTGAACGTCGCAGTTGTTTTGTTTTTAAATGTCAGTGTTTTGTTTTTAAATGTCAGTGTTTTGTATTTAAGTTTGCTCTTGTTAAAGAGATAATCTTACTATCTTACTTATACTCGTATTATAAATGTGAACGTTTGGATTTTTACATGTGTGGTTTTTTACTCAATTACGTAAAAACGGCAAAACGTATGTAAATGAAATTCAGCACACAGATAGTTTTTAAGCTGCATAAACACATAGAATACTTTTATCTCGGTAGTACGCTCCTGTGGTATAATTTCAAGCCTCCAAGCGGGCGAAACCGCTGACAAAAGTTAGTAGTTATTAGGACCCCAATTACGTAATATACTTACTTTCAATAGCAATCTAAAGGATGTAGATTGAGATTAATTGCTTATTAATTGTTTCAGAATGATTGAATATCTGATCTGGTCGATTCTGTAAATGGCGCAATGGATGTTGATGAATTGTAAAAATGAAAAGTTGTGCCTTTGTATGCATGTTACGCAATTATTTTACCCCTAGAAATTCTGACTTCATAAAATATGTTCGCTCTTACAGTTGGTATCATCCTGTATACAGAAAGGCCTATAAAAACACTACCTAAATAAAATTTTAGATATCTTTATCGGAGCGTTTCGCGCATAACTAGCGTTTAAAGCGTAAGTCCATAGTTGCCTCTTACGACACCTACGAAAAGAATTGGGATGACCGTATTCTTTACGTAATATTTTAGACACATTCGTCATATTATTATATACTAGTTTTTGCCAGCGGCTTCGCCCGCGTGGAGGTCGAAAAATATCCCGCGTGAACGTACTACCGGGATAAAAAGTAGCCTATGTGTTAATCCAGGTTATTTTTTTTTAGCTCGAAAGCGCCTTTTTAATCAGACCTGCCACAAATGTATCGTCACTGCTCGGCTCCTATGTGTCTTAGCGTTATGTTATATAGCCTATAACCTGCCCAGGAGTATGGACTACAATCATAACAAGTTTGGTTAAAATCCCTTCAGTAGTTTTTGACCCATGCGTGCACATACACACAGACAGACAGACAAAAAATTTACTGATTGCATTTTTGGCATCAGTATCGATCACCACTCATCCTTCAATATTAATTTTGAATATATCTTCAATGTACAGAATTGACCTCTTTACAGTTTTATTATAAGTATAGATGAAAACTAGCTTTTGCCCGCGGCTTCGCCCGCGTGTATGTCGGAAATTATCGCAAGAGGACGTACTACCGCGGTTAATGTTTTGAATGCATTAATCCAGGTTACATAGGTAATAAGAGAGCAATTGAGTGAGAGCAGTGGTGGCTCAGTGATATTTACGCTAAGTGGCCGACTTATAAATTGTAGGTCGTGGGTTTGAACCCAGGCAGGCTCTTTGAGTAAATATTTTCACTGGGCCCGCGTGGTAGATTACGGCCCACTCCCTCTCACCGAGAGGAAGCCTGTGTCTCAGCAGTGGAAATAATATAGGCTGATTATATATAGGTAATAAATACTATCTATAACATTTGCTTAAGACCACCACGTACGAATTACGGAAGGAAAAATATACTATACGAAGGAGCAGAGTTGTATAATAAGCTACCTAATGACATTAAAGAGATACAATCCTTCACTTTATACAAACGAACCATAAAACACCACATCTTGAAAGATTTTTTTAGGTTTTGAATTTAATCCACCACAGCAATTTAATTAACATCATCACAAATTCTTATTATTTACTAATTTCCTAAGAATAAAGAAAACTAGAATACCTTCTCTGTATTTCCAAAACATTACAGTACATATAATTAGTTTAATGAGTAATTCCTATTGACTTGCCTTCAAGAATCGATATGTAATTATTCACCTACTTTTTCCTTTTACCCACAACACTAAAAATTGTGTGTCTAATAATTAACTTACTTATTTACGTGTACCTAACTTCCTCATAAGTAATTCTTATATTAAGTTTTAAGATTACCTTGTATTTCTCATATTAAGTGAATTGTATTCTTTTTGTGAAATAAATGTCTTAAACCGTATCTGTGTGCCATTTTTGACCCAGATCCATTGAACCGCTTTTGCGTGATTGTGAAACAAACATCCAATCATACAAATGTTCACATTTATAATATAAGTAGTAAGTAGGTTTATAATTCATATTACTTCGTATTCATAGTTTATGAGAATATCATGTGTGTTTGATGTAGGTACAGTAAAAGCTCCTTATTCGCACTTCCTTCATTCGCGTTTTCACTATTCGCGGATAAAAAAATGCGACCCAATTCCTATAATCGTGGCTAAAGATTTCTTTGTTCGTGGATCTAATCGGTACATCGGTACATGCTCATTAATATTTGATAAATAATAGTTTAAAAACTAAAAGACACGCTTCCATAGTAATCAAAACTAAAAAGTAGAAAATAATTGAAAAATAAGCGTTGACAATGGAATAGGATGATATAGGTTCGAACAGATAAAATCAAGTGACATTCAGAAGTTGCTTGAAATGTTACATTCACAGCCCATTCAAGAAGAGGTATTAAAAATCACTGGAAACGTGACATTTTTCAACCGACGAAAAAAACGGAGGAGGTTCTCAATTCGACGCGTATATTTTTTTTATTTTTTTTTTATGTATGGCCACGCATAACTTTTTACATAGTGGTCCGATTGTGACAATTCTTCTTTTATTGGAAAGGGTATACTCCCAAAGTGGTCCCATATAAATTTGGAAAACAAATTCGAACCCTAAGGGTCAGAAAACAGGGGTTGATTGATTGTTCACTCACTGATCGTAATGTATAAACACGCATAACTTTATACAGAGTAGTCCGATTTTCATAATTCTTTTTGTGTTGGATAGGGTATTCCTTGCCAAGTATTATTAGTATATTAAAGCTACAAAAAAATAGATAAAAATAGATTATTTAACAGTCATTACGGGTAGTCAGATGCCCGAAAGTGTGACAAACAGTTTTAACAAGGGTTATCGTGTTTAGGGAGTTCAGATAGGCAATCACTCTATGCAAAAATTTTCCAACAAAAAATTAAACCGCCGAGAAAACTGAACAGCAAAAAATAATAAACCTTAAAATTTTGAGTCGGCGCTGAAAAATCAATGAACAAGGATCACTCAAAGCGTTGACTCATAATTTTAAGGTTTATTATTTTATGCTTTTCAGTTTTTAATTTGAACAATCATAGTGAAGGGTTAAGAATAGCAAATGAGCTTTGTGATCTTTATGAAAATTGATCCGTCTATGGAATTGGCCTTATTTTTATGAGGCAAATTGCTATTCCCACTGCTGAATATCAGTCTAAATTGAAGGAGCTTTTCAAAACTGCCAAGCAAGACATATGGAATTACAAAATTCTTTAAACTTTTGCCTAATCCTGAAGATAATAATGAATAAATATGGTCAAAAACTTCAAATAAATTGTTTTTTTATATATTGTTTTTTTATTTGGTCACCAAGGAACGTATCCCTCATAATTCCATATAAATTACCATTCCATATTCAGGGTTTCTGTATTCGCGGCATATTTCCGGAAAATATACGCGAATAAAGAGCTTTTACTGTACTTAAAACTAATAGTAGTATTAAGAGTAAGAAGACTGCGACATAGTGCTGGATTGAATTGATATAAGTCATCCTGGTTTTTCTTAACGCTCCTATTCTACCTATACAGACACTCAATCATTTACCAGACACCAAATCGATCACAGGAATTATAGGAATAGTACTTTTGCCAGTGGCTTTGCCCGTATAGTTGTCGAAAAATATCACCTGGGAACCTACTACTGGGATAAAGTATCCTTTATGGTAAGTATCCAGGATAACCATAAATCCAAATCCATCCAAAAATCTAAACATCTAAGCCATATTTCGCGGTCTCTTACTTGGAATTAGGTTTATTTTGAGTACTTCGGACACACATGATATTCGCATTTACTATGAAGCCCAACTAATATGAATTACAATCCTACTAATCCTGCACTACCCGACCGCTACCAAGCGAGACGGCCGGACGCGGAAAGGCCCGCTAGCCGCTCTGCGGCTATTTTATTTTAATCTCTGATATCTTCTAAAAAATTCATTTTAATGATATGCTGTAAAAGGCAATTTTGATCTACATGAAATGCACAATATATCTAATGTATTTAATTGGATAAGAATTAATGCTGTATTGCTTAAAATCGCATCGTAAATAAGCCGTTATTTCTCGTAAAAATTAAAGGATAAAAAATGGTTATTGTGGGTTATCCCTAAGAGATAGACATATACAATTGCAAATTTTTTCGTAGACCTTTTTAAGGTGTACAATATTGTAGTACATTATTTTGATCTATTTCGTAGGGTTCAGCCAACGTTCGCAATGTAAGCGCAAAAAAATGAGTTTATTTATGACATCACATTAGAAACCTCTAAAATTATCAGCGTTTCTTTACTATATTATGCATGTTATATACATATAAACCTTTCTCTTAAACCCGCATTAAAATCCGTTGCGTATTTTTACAGATATAAGCATACATAGGGACAGACAGACAGCGAAGTGACTTTATTTTATAATATGTAATGATGATGATAATGATGATAATAATGATGACGAGGTACCTAGAATAAAATTACTAGACCACATTAAGAAAAATAATTTAAATTATGAACTAGAAAATACTTATCTCTAAGTAGATACAGTAGGATTATTGTATCTATTCAAATTTCTCAATTTGCGAAATTTGAGCCACTAAAGAAGAAATATTAATGAAATTACCAATTTGAATATGATTATGCGTGAAAGCTTACATAAGTTTAAGGCATTTTTCTTTGGCTCGTTACCCATACCAAAGTATATTTCGCCAGACAGCCGTCTTAAATATTACTGCTTTAAAAAGTAATGTCTCTATATTCTATGTTTAATGAACCTGAATATATTAGGAACATTTCTACAGTTTACTGGGTAGACAATTTATTTTTCTTTCACAAAGTTTATGTCTCTGTTTAGAGAAATCATGTGTGGGCTGATCAAATAGTGATGATAATCGGTTCATATTTTCTATATTAATAATGAAGCTGAAAGTAACTTTTCTTGTATGTTTGAACGTGGTAATCTTTGTAGCTTTTTTGGGCGGGAAATTATCTAGTGACGTCTCCCGATCTGGATGAAACGGAAGAGCGTGTAAGATTTTTATTGACTAAAACCCACCCCCGTTCCTTCAGTTGCCTATGCTAGAGCCACGGTAACTCTTTGGATATTTTTTTTTTTGCATTTGATAGCCAATTCTTGAAGAAAGCTACAGGCTATTTAACATTACGCTGGGATCCGGTATCACAAATTTACGTGAATGACGCGTCTATTTATGATTTGTGTACAATTTTTGCGATCAGCATAATTAGTATCAGTTTTACATATCATAGTCTTTATAGTCAGTGACTCCACACACAATGCGTGTGTAGAGTGATTATTTTAAATTTTTGAATCGTTCATATTTTCGTTACGTTTAGATACTCCGCGTATTCGTGCTAGATATATGAAAAGAACTAAGCAAATCGAAGGAATATAAAATAATCGATGTCCTACCTAATTGCAAGGCTACTAGTTTTTGCTTATGGCTTCACCCGCGTGGAGGTTGGGAATTATCCCAAGAAACGTAAAAATCCATTCCGCCGTTTTTGCGTGATTGAGTGACAAACATCCAAAGACCTCTCTCTACTTACAAATTTTCTCCTTTGTAATATTATAAAGTAGGATAAACTGTTAAAAGCCAATTCCATGCAAATATATTTTCGTTCCGGAAGCAACCAATTGTGTAGCAGATCGATTTCAAACCCGTATGTAAGTGTCGAACATCCAACGTCACCATTACTTCCCTCCCTTTCAAATTATGTACGTTAAAGCGAGAGAGAGGATTGCAAATCGTTATGGACGATCAGATTTAAGAGAAGAGGATTTATGCTAAATCTTTTGACGTTTTGTTACGTCAGTTTGAGGTTTTAGAAGAAAGTTTTCTGCTGTTTTTGTGGCTTTTAACATTTATCAGTTTTGTAAAACCAGCTGGGTCATTCTCGATGTCTTTGGGTCCCAAATAAAATCGAATGTGAATTGTGATTCAAATTAGTGTCAGTTGACATTTATTTGTAACCGTAAATTTATGGGCTCCCGACGCCAAGGAGGATTCTTTGTTTTGGTCCTATTTTAAGCGTGGTTTAATCTTTCAGTTCGAACAATCAAAGCGGCTGTAATTTAGCCCCTCTTATTTCTAACTTGCTGTTGCCCGAGGCTTTGCCTGCGTTGATGTGGGAAATTATCTAACAGAAACGTGCTACCGAAACAAAAAGTAGTCTATGTGTCACTCTTTATAACATCAGAGAAGCAATTCTTGTAATTTTAAAAGCGTTCATAATCTAATCTCGGTCTCAGTCATAAATACCTCGAGTTTCCATACATTTTTGACAAGTTCTTGACATTTGACTGCTGCCGAGATTGCACTGGAATTGAACTTCAGCTATCTGTCGGTTGAAATGCCGTCAAAATCATGCTCACTATTTTGGAGATAAGCTGGAATAAATCGACAAAAAATATAGTATTGACTAATAAGCCGTTATTTTGAAACTATAAACAGATACTTTAATTTTTTATTTATTTGTATTACATGTAATTTCTGCTCCATTCAGCACCGGACTGGCATTTGTGATGATGTTTAGGGGAAGCCTGTTCCCAGTGGCCACCACTTACTTTCTTTTTTCTTCTTTCTGTCAGCTGACATGATGATAACCATTTCCACTAAAGACGTTATTGCTTTGAACTAGATGGTAGCCCATGAACAAGGCTATAACTTTACTACCTTATTCAAAACAATAACGTTTGTTTTGTTTTATTCTAGTAACTGACAAGATCTTTTGATTGCAATGTCGAATTGTCGAGTAATAGAATAACCAACAACTCAGTTATTAATTGTTTACAGGCTGTGTTGTTCGATTCACGGTTGACTCGTTTCGATCTTGCTTCGAAGGTAATGGGGCGCGAAGCTAAGCCCTGCGATGCGGTAATCGAGTACTCGAAACGATTCTATATCGACTGTTGTTATACGCAAATTCCGAACGTTAAGCCTTTATTTTTGTGTCGTTAAAGGTCTTTATTGTGAAGGAGGGAGGTAATTTTTCAAGGTCTGATGAATTGAATGCTTGAATAGACGTGTGGGGTTGATTTGCATGTTGATTTTTTTATATTCGATTCTGTGAATGTATTTCGGAATTCTGTGGCTTTCATTTTAATTTTAACGTAACATTTTAAGATTATTGCGTTACTAGTTTTGATTTTTATTTTTTTGTATTGAATTCATTTTTTTTCTGGGTGTGATATCATCAAATGACGTCTCCCTCCCTAGGCGGAGCGGGAGGGTGTGTCAGTTTGTACTCACAAAAACCCACCCATATTTCCTCAGTTGCCTATATGCCAGGGCCACGGTAACTCTTTCGAATAAATCTCGCGAACCTGGCAGGTGACTGACACTTTGAAAATTCAAATAATTGGATTAATAGAAATTCCTTTGAGTTTGACAATGTTTGTTTCGGATCTTCGTGCTGAAAATTCTAAAGTGCCGACACGTGTTTGAAATGGAATAAACATGTTAAACATACTGAGCCCGTCCATTCGCGACTTGCCTTTGGTTTAGACGTCTATAAAACATACCTGTATTGTGAACGTTTGTCTCAGTAATATAAAATATTCGCATCTGGCTGGAAGCTCTGAGTACGCTTGAGGCAGCCATGGGTTAGTCCGGTTTGTTAGTAAGTACACCATGCGCCTGTGTTTTGCGCCTAGCTTTATCGAATGTCAGCTTAGTTCTCTTGCTCCTTTAGCTGATAAATTAGTTACTGGACAGTACAATGCTCCTTGGTAAGACCGCCTATCAGACTTACGGAGTTCTGAAGGCCCGTAACGACTGTCAAAGATCTACGATTGATAGCCGGGACGTAGGTCAGCCGGGGGGCCGGAGGGTAAGCTGTAGAGCTTAACGTGCTTTTTGAGGCACGATGGGGTCTTGATATTATATAAAATGGTCACCTACCCACGGACCAACATAGCCTAACCTGATCGATCAACCCACGCTGCTGTTTTTCCGTACCCTCAAGCACCTCCACTCTCTTAGTCACACGTTGGCTAATGAGACGGGGAAAAAATAATAAAAGCAGTTGGAAATTGTCCCGTGTGGTGCCGGACATAAAGAATAGCATCACCCCATTTCTTCCCATGTGTGTCGTAAAAGGCGACTAAGGGATTTACTAGAGAATGGGCAGCAGCGTTCTCTATGCATTTAACCACCATACTGCGATCGCCAACCCGCTTGCCAAGCGTGGCGATTATGGCAAAGCCCCCCAAATAGGGGGAGGCCTATGCCCAGCGCCCTATGCTACGACTTGCGGCTGAGATGATGATGATGATGAGTTGGAAATAATCCTTTGGAAAGAATATATAACGTTTAAAACTAAGCTCAGAGCTTCATGATCGGTAGCAGAGTAACCACTAGATCAATTAACTGGGTCGGCTAGTGAAATAGCCGGTGGTTTAAGTAATAATGTGCGTTAAACTAACACTTAGTGCCTCGTTTGTAAAACGGGCGCTTTGACGTTGCTATCTATATATATATATACACCCAAAAATTGTACCAGTCAAATTGGCGGTGCTTGGGGGAGGCCCATGTCCAGCAGTGGACGACTTGCGGCTGTAATGATGATGATGATGTAACTGAAATCCTGGCTTGGCACACGCTAGAGCTATTTTCTCAAAGCTAGGAACTTTTAAGCCAGTAAGCATTATAATGTCTTAGAAATTAGAGTAAAATGAACAGTATATATAAAAATGAACCCTATTTTCCTTGGTCACGCCATCACGCGTGAACGGCTGGACCGATTTCACTTTTTTCTTTTTTTTTGTGTTTGTTATTGTCAGGAGAAGGTTCTTATGAAAGAAAAACACAACAAAAAAAAAAAAAGTGAAATCGGTCCAGCCGTTCACGCGTGATGGCGTGACCAAGGGAAATAGGGATTCATTTTTATATATTGTATATAGATAGATACCAATTCGAATTAAATAGTTATCGTTAAGACAGGACAACGTATGTCGGGTCAGCTAGTTCGTGATAATATTGCAAAATTGCTTTATAAATTAAGTAGTTTGTGGATTTAGACTGCCTCGTTGGTATAGTGGTAGCAAGCGCTTCTGCTGAGCATGAGGTCCTGGGTTCATATCCCAGGTCGAGCAAATTGAAAATCTGGTTTTTCACAGTAGCAGCCCGGAGTGTGGAATGATGGCATTAGGCTCTCCCCGTATTACGTAGGACTTAAACAAGACACGCGAAATTTGGGTGTACTATAGGTACACCTCTGCCCAACCCTTTGGGGAAACAAGACGCGATGTTGTGTAATGTAGTTTGTTAGTCTATATTTTAAAACTAGATGGCGCTGACATTTCCTAGATGACTGATCCGTGAGAAAAGTCGAAACAAATTCAGACGTAATTTGTGTCAGTCGGTTATAAAATCCAAACATCATACTTTTAGTATTTTGTGTGAGTCCAGCAATACAGGGTCATGTCTGGAACGGCAGAGCCATTGCTTTTTTGAGCTGACCTATCCCAGCAGACATAGACAGCATTATTACTCTAAAACCTACGCTTTTTAATGTGGGTGTGTTATTGGGAGTTGGCATTCCGACTTTTCGAAGAAAAACCACAATAAAGAATGGATAACCCATTTTATCGTTTCCCTAAAGTATTTATTATTATTATTCTTTTGGGTAAGTTTGCGATATACGTAGATTGGCCTGAGCTGATAGTAATGTTGTTAATGCATTCGAACCTCGTGTATATTGTTTCTAAGCGGTCCAAAACTAAATTAGCTTTATCTCTCCCTCTATTCTACATCATCTGTTATTGCTGTACTGAACTAGGAACAAGACTGATCTACTCTCTAAGAACTTCAACGAAGATACGGGTGTCTCTGAAAGCAGCGAAAAGAGAGAAGGAGATTTTGAGTACTCTCTCGGCCTGCAGCAGGCGTACCGGGCGTCAGCAGGGATAATGACCTCTTCCGGCCCTCCAAAATAAGGGATGGCAGACTCAGAGACGTCCGCCGCCCCCCTCCCCCTCTATCATAAATGACACGAGGTTATGACGCGTAATGTTCCCCGCGCGCACCTCGTTTATAATACGTCGCCAAGGGTGTCAAACACTTCACGCTCCACGTTTGATCAGACGAAGAACACAGAAGTGGGCCGACACGAGTCAGGAGCTGCTTTGAAGAGTGCTTAAGTGCCCCCGTTGCTCCCGGGGTGGTTTTAGTCATTAGAAGTCTGACAGACTTCTACGTCTGCCCCAGGACGAAGGACATCTGTGAGGATTTCCATTTTGATACAAAAAAAGTGACAAATCGTGATGCCTTTCATTTTTAGGTCGGGCCTCACTAATATTTTGTCCGTAGTTGATAAGACTACTTAACAAATACGGACAAAATATTAGTTCGGGCGTTTTATACTAATAAAACGCCCGAACTAAGGGGATGTGGACTCCTTGCTTCGTTTTTCGTAAGCACTACTGTCGAGTATGGGTGCTGCGTTTAATTTACAATCCGGGAAAAGTATTATAAGTGCATGGGTGGAATGGTACACCTCTGATTAACTTTCAAATTAGGGATTTCAGACGTGATGTTAAGCTATGTTATTATTGTTTGTATAGAACAGACAGCTGTGCTGCTGGACAGTTTGTTGCGCCACCTCTTCTTCCCAACTAAAGCAGTAGGAAGTGGTGAAGGGCGGGCGTTTTTGAGGGACTGTCTATTGTAATTTTGATGTTTGAAAAGTGCTGATTCTCATGTTAATTTGAATAAACAACTTTGGATTTGATTTGTTTAGGTAAACTGTAAACTTATACAGCACTATATTTTGAAGTAAAACAAAGCTTCCAGGAATTCCCTTTAATTACTTAGGAGTCTCGTAATCAATACGGATATTATGGACCATAGTCAGTCATGTAATTTTGAAGGTTTGATGCGGGAAGTAACAGTCCGTTGCCATGACAACGGCCCGTAAGTTTTCTGCTACGTTGCGTTTTTATTTGGTGTTGTATTGTGTTGTGAGTTTAGGATTTGGATTCATCAGGCTTCAGAACAGAGCCAGGTGGAATTCTGTTTGAATTGTATTTTTTTTGTGCGTATTTTTTTTTTGTGTGGGTATATAGAGTTAAACTTTTAAATATTAAGCCCACTGATGTGGGAGAAGTAAGTCGCCAAAATCTAGATTAGTGGTAAGGTCAAAATAAAACTGTCTCTAACGAGGTTCCGCTGATATTTTTTATTATTCGACTTTAAATTTAATAAAAATTGGGTAATGTATCAGCAGATAATATATTCATGACCTCATTTAAAATACAAACAAATTATAAATAGGCTAAGTCTGCATGGAAACCACATAATAACATTTTAAGTTCTGTCGATTGAACTGCAATGTTCTGAACTACCTGCCAGGGTCGCAAGATTTGTTCGAAAGAGGCACCCTGGCACATGGGCAACTGAAGCAACACGGGTGGGTTTTAGTCAGTAAAAGTCTGACACGCCCTTCCGCTCCACCCAGAGCGGGAGACGTCATTTGATAATTTCACTCCAACAAAAAAAAAAAAAGTTCTGAACTAAAAAATCGCTAATGCCTGGTTAACTAACCCCGTGTTATATTTGTCACAGGCGTAAGACCTAATAAGAGTTTAAATGTATTTATTATACGTGTATTAATTGAACCCAACTAAATGTACAAGTGAACCTTAGAATTCTTTTAAATTCCCATTTATTCCCAAATATACAATGATTAAAGGTAATAAAAATCCTCCGTGGATATATCTCCCAAAATAATCTACCAGAGCGCCAGAAACATTAGGAAGTCTCCCGAGAACGTGTGACGACACTAATCTTCCCGCTAACACTGAGGTTACACTACAGTGTGTCACTTCTCTAACTGTCACGCATCTATCAGAGGAATGTACCCTACCCTCTTATGCATAGAGCAAGATTCTGGGAATCACCTTGAATTTACGACAATACTCAAATACAGGATGTTTGCTTAATCCAAGTAGAAGGTACATTTGAGTGAGGTTATATTGGGTTTATTTTGTTTAACATTTAAAAGATGTATGTATGTTAGATGTAATAATTCGTTTATTTGTCTTTTTTATAACTTGTTTCCGATTAACTCCGACTAGTTTAACCAGCAGATATCTAATTTAGTATTTGGTAGAGTACACCGATATTTCGCCAGTTATTTTAAATCCCATTTAAAAGGGGCGAGTCTATTGCCATCAACCGGGCACAAACCCCTGGGTTGCCTGCTCCAGGCTGCTACTAAGAAATTCGTGACGGAAAAGCCCAGCACCAGTTGTCTCTACCGGGGAATCGAACCAAAGACCTCATGCTCCGCATGGTAATTTATTTTTTATTTTATTATGTATCGTTTTTTGTATAGTTTCTGTGCGTGTTTCAATAAATACTTTTCTTTCTTTCTTTCTTTCATGGTCAGAAGTAACGCTAGTGACCACTAGATCAACGGGGCTGTTATTATAAATCCTCCGTAATGTTATAAATGTCAAAGTTTGTATGTTTCGATGTTAATTACTCAACAACGGTTGAACGGATTTGGATGAAATTTGGCACACATATAGTTTTTACCCTGGATTAACATATATAATACTTTTATTGCGGTAGTCCGTTCCCGAGGGATAATTTCCAACGTCCACGTGGGCGAAACTGATGGAAAAAGCTAGACGAAATATTATATTAAGCTTTAAAATGTCATAAAATGCTCGTAGTTTTAATAATAACGATAGGATTTTGCTAATATTCCAGCTCGTTTAAAGCACCCGCGTATATGCGCTAGGCAGCTAAATACGGCTTCAAACGTTATTAGCTATCGTCGTCCTAACTTAACTGTGTTGTGGTCAGTTCCGGTTAAACCGGATGCGGCTAAATATCAATATTTTGTACATGGAGAAGCCATCTGGCCTGAGTAACCCAATTACTGAGCTAACGCCGAGAATCTAAGGTTAAACTTATTAGTATTTCAGTCTTTCTAGTTAGCAGTACTGAAAATACGCTGGCGTATTACTGTCCCACCGCTGGGCAAAAGCATCTGCTCATACAGAAAAGGCATGAGCATAGGTATCAAAGTCTGCTGTCAGACGGGTTGGTGTTTTCAAATACAAAGATACATTGGTACTTGCCCAGATTCAAACATCTAACAGTTTGCATTTTTTGCTCCTAAATAATTTGAACACTAATATAATCATAGCGCCTCTTTAATTGAACTTCAAGTAATTCCTATTATCCTAAAATACTATATAGCCAATTGCGATCAATTTTGATAGACCGGATGTTCAAAGTTCCTAACGTAACCCATTTGGTAGGAATGCCTTAGCTTAGTTGCCGATACCAAACAATTTGACTCGCGAGTGTTCGGTCATAGTTCCAACAATTTAACTTAACACATGTGACGGGGATACCCTACCTTAGTAACTGCGACCAACTGTGAGAAAAAGACAGAAAGCTAGAAAAAAAGCATTTCTTTAAAAAGAAGCACACATCATTAGAAGCCTCTAAATGTTTTTACAGGAGCAGTTAAATTCTCCTAACAATACACACCCTATACATCAAAGAACACTCTACGCTGTGTTATTTAGCGTGGAGTATAACAAACATATTTACATAAAATCCGTCGCATACGCCACTAAATTAGTGAAGGTATTAGCTTATTCAAGTGTTATTCATGCGATGTGAACTGATGTAAACTAAACTAGTTTTAGAGAGGAATGTCGAATGAATGGCATTCATTTGGAATTCACTTGGTTTGTGGTAGGTAAAGTTTTATATGGTTTTAGGGTCCATTTTTTTTGCGAATTACATTTCACAGTTCAACCTAGGATATTGTCGTCGGCTTCTTAACTGGACTTGAATTTTTTTTTTGTGGGTGGGAAATTATCAAATGGTGTCTCTCGCTCTTCGTGTCAGACTTTTACTTATTAAAACCCACCCGTGTTCCTTCAGTTGCCTATATGCCAGGGCCACGGTAACTCTTTCGAACAAATTTCGAGACCCAGGCAGAACTGGATTTGCCTGTCAATAAATTAAGGCCTCCAGCCAGGGGTAAAAACTAAGGAATTGCACGCTAAAGGCACCCCTTGTGAAATACGGGCCTCGGCTTAGGGCGAGTAAATTTCTTTCTATAATTAGTTAGTTCATTATTTAATTTAGTGTGTAAATAATTAGTGATGTTAAATATGGTATATTCATACCTTTGGAGGTATGAGGAACAATGTGTAAAGTTCACTAAACTCCATAGAATAGGGAGGATTCTCCGACCAGACGTGTGTCGTATCTCCAGACACAACAATACACCGTAAACAAAAATAAGTAGGAAAATTCATTAACCAACCAGTAAGTACCAACTAATTAATTATAATCAGAATGTACAGACGCCAGCACACAAAGCTACTACAATCTGCCAAATTCCTCTAATAGATTTTCAATTTTATCGCTAAAGCATTAGGTTCAAGTTTGCACTGAGAAAAATGTCATTTTGGCATAATCTTAAAATATCGTGACGTTGGTTTAAAATAGATGCGTTGTCTTATAATATGTTGATAATAAGTAAATATTACGCTAGAACTGAAATGTGTTAAGATGGAATCGAATTTTTTGGGTAAATAATGCAATATTATGATACTTGTCATCGTAAAAATTTGTAATTATGAAATAACATTGTCTTCTTCAAATAATAACACAATGTAATAGAAAATGGTCCACTGTCCCATAAATTAGTATGATAATTATAAATAAGATTCTAATTAAAAAACACAATGACAGTCACCGTAATATAAATAGATTTCATAGTTTAATATGAAGAAGTATCTCTAAAAATACGATGACCTCCCCCTAATGTACTATATTAAATTATAATGCTTTAAACTTATATTTTTAAAGTAAGCATCATTTTTTAATATTACAGTCATATTATTTTATGTGAATCCTATGATAATACGATTAAATAATCTCATATTTTTAGAGTAAGCATCAAAGTTCAATAATATAGTCATATTATTTTATGTGTATCCTACTAAATTATTATTACAGAGACCCATTTATGAGTAGCATTTGAATGATGTCCTACAAATTTAAGGTGACGGCATTATATAATGAGGTCTCCCTCTCTCACTTCATTCCGCCGCCGCGCCATTTCGGTCGGCCATTTGTATTTCACCGCTACAGCCGGCAAGTCACGACTCACGACTCGTTTAATTAATAGCAATAACAATTCCATTAGTGCCAGTGAACGTGTTTGATCAGTGCAAAAATGGATATGGCTACGCGTGATCTTTTGAAGAAGTGGAATTTGGAACGCTACATCGATCGTTTTGAAAGTAAGTTGACAAACCTACCTAGTAAGTTGCTAGCATGAGCTCACACATTACATTCACACATTCTAATTTCTAGCAAGAATAGGGTCAGAGTGTCGTCTTAGAGGCACTATGAAAATATACTTAAAAAAATTTCGCGACCAATTTCAAGGTCACAGTTCTAACATAACCTTACCTATGGATCCCTTCGACATCGTTTTTACGACAAACGGTTGGTCGGAGACAAAAAACACCCAGACACTTTTAGCCTTTCTAGGTGTTACATACTATAGAATCGAGAAAATAAACGATTTGCGAAAATAACACTTTTTTGGCCGCTGTACACTCCAACCAAGAATAGGCTTGTCGTATGGTACCTACCCACCTACCTAGATATACGTTCATATTTATATTATACACTAGATTCGATGTGCAACTGCAACCCAAAAAAAAACAAATAGGTAGAGTGCGTCTAAACTAAAATGACGCGCCCCACTACCGCATTTACCGTAGTGTACGTATACAAATTTAAGTAGTGGGGCGCGTCATTTCAGCTTAGACGAGCTCTACCAACCTACATTTTATAAAGTCGATGCGACGTAGTGCATTTCACAGCTGCAATCAGGGCGCTGTTAAATTTACCTTTTTTTTTCAGCTGAAAGAATTGATATCGCAACAATGCAGATGCTTAGTAAACAAGACATACATAGTATGTTCCCTCAAATAGGGGACAGACTCCGGTTTGAAGCAGCTCTGGCCATGTTAAAAAGCGACCAACCAAAAGATATGGTTTGTTTTCATGTTAAATTGTATTTCAAAAAAGTAAATTTTGTTTTAAACTTTTTGCTTACACATGCCCTGCGTCGCTTAAATGCACATTCTCCTACTTGCATGTAGGTAGGTAGGTACCTACTTATTAACTTTTATTATTTTAAAGTCTTCTTAAGATACCTAACAATTTAACCGGTGCAGTATTTATTTAAAAAGTGGAATAAAATCATAACTTTTCATCAGTCTTGTTAGTTTACCAACTAAGTACATTATTATTACCTTTTTAAATTTCTTGTTAAATTTCAGGATAACTCCTACAATTCATCACTCTTTGAAGAGGTCCTGAGGAATGACTTGTTAACTAGTCTACCTTGTAACTTAGAGCCTCTGCCACCGTGTGAAGGACTGCAAAGCTCAATCCTCAACCAAGACTGCGAAGCAGGACTTAACCAGGAAAATTTGGTAAGTTCTGCAAAATTGTAGAAAAGTACTCGTACTTACTGTTTTTTGGTTCAAGAGCAATATGTATTAATTTGTAATTACATCCATACTAATATTATAAATGCGAAAGTAAGTTTGTCTGTCTATCTGTCGGCTGGGGCAGGACCTTTTCACATTTTCATACCTAAGACACTGAACCGATGCAAAATTTGGTATAGACATTCTTTGAGACCAGGATCAGTCCTGATCTTGATCGATTAGTTTTTATCAGGGCCGGATCAAGGGACGAGGGCAGGACCGTTCACACCTGCAATGCTGAACCGATTACTAGTAAAAAAATATAACACTTCCCTTGAGTTATCTCCGGCTAGGGCTAGCTATAGCCTGTTAGTTAACGGTCGCACTCGGACACATTTAGTGATTATTTCAACGATTATTGAGGTTAATTGACCGTACATACTCATATTATCACACCTTTTTGTTACATGTACTATTATAACATTGTCTCAAAGTAAATATTATTTTAGGATGGTGACATACTGGTGATACCACTGGACTCGTCGTCGTCAGTGGGTGAAGCAGTTAGACAAGAGTCCACCGGGAGCAATTTAGTAAGTTATTGCCTATTATCCTGTACTTTTGATAAGGAATTTAAATTGACATTCAATATTGTTAACCCCCGGCGTAAACAGATAAGTTTAACGTCTGTACCTGTCCTGTCCTGTATGTGTGTACGGACGGCCGTTTAGGAGCTATACTATATGTCACAAAGATCAGTAATATATTTGGAGTTGGTGACAGCTATAACTAACAACTAAATGCATGATGCCTAGACTGGCACCGACTCCAACTGATCATTATACTGAATGGAAGGTAGGTATTGAACCTGTATTTTCAACATTTTAGTGACATTTTTTTTTAACTTTTACCTTGCATATTTAGTTTGTAATGCCATACTTATACTATTTGTGTTTCAGGTGAATACCATACTGAATTCATCAGTCGAGGGAAAACAAATAATAGCAATTGGGCAGAAAACGGGCACCTTACCCTCAAACGTGCGTGGGCGTTTATGCAAGCTGCTTATGGAGAAGCTCATTACGGCCGAAAACCCGGTACTTCTGACAGATTCGCAGCTGCTTGCTCTATCCTACGACATTGGCAGATTATTTAAAGAGGAGTCACCACCCCTATACTACGCGCCGTACCTGCCGGCTGATGCTTACCAGGCTAAGCGCAATATCTCTGGCTGGTTAGTCACCGCCAGAAGGGCTCGACGGCAGCATTTAGTTTCGCTGGGCCTTATTGAAAAGCCCAAGTCACGTTCTCGCTCCAAGTCCAGTCCTAGGCTAGACACCCCTCCACTCGCTGGAATCGACCTGACCGGACTTAAAGAAGGTAACTCCTTTTCAAGAAATTTTATGTTTTCAGATTGAATTAAATTATCAAGAACAAAATTATTGAGAAAAATATCTGAATTAGTATAAATTTTCGTTACAAATTACAAAATATCTGAATCTAAGAACCGTTATTGTCATTGTACTAATTATTAATCGTTTTAATTTTTGTGTGCAGGTGAAGTGGAGGACGTAGCGTCAGCATTAGAGCAGCTGTCAAGTCCTTCAGCTGGTCCGTGGCAGGAGGTCAGTGCCCTGTGGCGGGAGACGGTGCGAGCTCGCCTCCGGTACTTGTACTACGAGGAAGGGACATTACAGGAGTACTTCAATAAGTATCCTATCCTGAAGTCAAGTGATGGATGGCGACTCCTGACTCATGACTACGAAGCACTGTTCCCTGATAAATCCGGGGGCCTCGACGCCTTGGATGCTTCATCGGAAAACATACTAAAAGCTGCTCAGCAGAAGCTTAACACCACAAAGGACTCGTTTCTTCGTCGAAAAATAGCTGATACATTGGCAATTTGTGACGGTAAGGAAATGATTCTGTTATATAGTTCTAGGTGCTCGACCTCCCTGGGTCGGTGAACCCGTTATAAAATATATAGACAAAAAAGAATTTAAAAATTATCTAACATGGTGCAGTCGTTCAGAAGTAACGGGCGGGCGGACACACATTTCGGCAATTCATTTTTACTTATATAGATAGATTTTATTTTGTTCTGATACTTTTCCCTATTTGCTCAGTTAATGATGATGTGTTGTGTCAAATATACTATTATTATTTTCTTTCCAGATGAACAACCGGAGACAAAATTAATAGCAGCGATATTGCTACTCGGCTGTCTCTTTAATATTCCTCCTGCCCGTCGATCTAGAAAAGACTGGCAAGCTTCACGAGCGGAGATATTGGATGGATTTGTGACCATCGTGGATGATGACGCAGACGTGCAAGTGGTAATTGAGGAGCGTCGCCAAAAGCTTCAAAACCTAGGTATTAGCCTCCAACCATTTATAATTTGGTGCCGCCAGTCAGGTGTCTCCTTCACAGTATGTGACAATACGTTTTACAAGTTCACAACACTAACTGAGGCTGTTGATGTGACTTTTAAAATATTTCATGCTACTGCGGCTAAATATCCTACTGAAAGCTATAACATTTGGCTTATTATCCAAATTGGTTTTTACAAAGTCAAAACATCGTACGATCGTATGTCACAATCTGTGAAGGAGATATTAGTTACTCTCGGAGTCACAATTTAAATTAAGATGAAGTGTCACAGTTGTAAAAGGACTTTTCCCACGTTTTCTTCACTTATTACCCACATAAGGAAAGAATGTGAAAAAATTGATATTACTGGAGTTTATAAATGTGGTGAAGACGCATGCTACCGGTATTTCACGGACGTTAGACAATTTAGAAAACATGTTAACTTAAAACATTTGAATAAAGTAAACACTCGTTATTTGCCATCCACCTCAAACGAGGCTTGCGTAGTTCCTATGTGTGAAACAGAGACTACCAAAGTAGCAACTGAGCACATATACATTGAAGCTGATAGTGAACCGGAAGTCCTTGATAATGCTGATAGTATTATTCATAAAGAAGTTTTGAAATTTATTTCAACGCTCTATGTAAATCCCTCTGTATCTCGATCGTCTGTACAAGCTATGGTTAGTCATTTGCAAACCCTTCTTGACAATATCGCACCGTCTTTAATGTCCGTATTCGGCCCTGTGCTAGCTGATGAGGAAAGCATGTCTGGAAGCGAAATTAATAAACGACTTCATAAGTTCAACACAGCTTTGAAGGGCATCTTTTTTCCGTTTCGTTCAGAATATTTGAGATTCCGAGAATTGAATTTATTAGGTTCTTTTATACCACCACATGAAGTAATCGTTGGTTATTGTCCTGACATTTCACAAAGGAGTAACCCTTTAACATTACACACCAAGCCACGTACAATGCAAGTAATTCAACTTCGCCAGGTTTTGAAGAATTTTTTTTCCATTGACACTATTTGGAAAGATGTAACGGATTATTTGAACCACCTAAGGGGTAATTTAATAATCCGTGAAGAAAATCCGATGAGGCCAATGTGTCTAGAAAATGTAATGCAGGGATCTGTATGGCTGGCAATGTGTACACCGCAGGCGTCGGACATTATTCTTCCTTTAGTAGTATACTATGATGATTTTGAAATTGGAAATCCTTTGGGGAGCCACGCTGGGGTGCATAAGCTTGGTGGTGTATACGTTTCCTTGCCAGCACTCCCACCACATTTATTTTCATTGTTGAATAACATTTTGCTGTTAGCTATTTGCCATTCTGCTGACAAAACTAAATATGGAAACAAAGCTATTTTTGACCCTGTTATTGAGGAATTGAATTACTTGCAAAACAAAGGAATTTTTATAGAAAATAAGTATTTTAAAGGAACCGTAAAATTGAAGGTTGTTGCTATAACTGGCGATAATTTAGGCCTGAATTCAATTCTCGGGTTTACTGAAAGTTTTTCAGCTAACAAGTGTTGCAGAATCTGTAACATTGACAAGAAAGGTTTGCAAACTGCTCTATATGAAAACAGTAACTTGCTTAGAAATATGACTTCATACCACGCTCAATTGCAAGAAAACGATACACCTAACACGGGCATTAAAGAATCATGCTGTTGGCTTAAGGTGACAGGATTTGATTTATTTCAAAATGTAGCAGTAGACCCAATGCATGATATATTAGAAGGTGTAGCTCGTTATGTAATTACCTTTGTCATAAACCACTTCCTTGCCGAAGGTCTTTTAAAGATCTCAGTATTGCAACAAAGAATAATTTCATTTGATTATGGACCAGATAGGAATTCAAAACCAAGTAATTGTTTAGTTGTCCAAGGTTCGAAAGTAAAATTGAAAACTTCAGCATCAGAAATGCTTACCCTTATTAGATACTTCAGCCTAATAGCCGGGTTTTACATTCCTTTAGAAAATAAAGTATGGAAATTATACATTATGTTGCGGCAAATCACCGACAGGTTATTAAGTCATAGGGTCTTCAGTGACACCAATATTCAACTCCGGGTTATAATAGCAGAATTTAATCAATTGTACACGGAGCTAACAAAATCACCCCTGCAGCCAAAGTTTCATTTTCTGACTCATTATCCTACCATGCTAATGAAGTTCGGCCCCGTACGTAACATGTGGGCTATGCGTTTTGAAGCCAAGCACAGGGTATCTAAGTTAGTGGCTAGATCATCTTTTAATCGAGTCAATGTTTGCAAGACTCTAGCAATAAAATGTCAACTTATGCTCAATGACTTGTTTGTGAAAAATACAATACCTACAACAAAAATACTAGGAAAAAAATCTGCATTAAATTCAGGAGACACTGTCAAGTTTTCTCTCGGCACTGGCGTTGTCCTCAAATATTCGGTTACTTCCGCTACAATAGCTGGTGTTATATGGCAGCGGAACTCTATTGTTACTGTAGATATAGATGATGAACAATTCTTACCCACTTTTGGCCAAATTGATGCAATTTTGGTGACAGATACTGAAGAGGTTTTTTTCCGTTGCTGTATGTTTGAAACTATTGAATTTAATTCTCATTACAATTCTTATGAAGTTAAACGTGGTAATGATTATCTGTGCTTTCCTTGCCAAAATGCCGTTTCTCCGTGTCCTAACACGCTCACTCTAATGCGAGGTAACACGTCATATATTACAAGTAGATGGTACCTAGAGTAAAAATTTCAAAATTCTGTAGGTATTCTAACGGCTTACGGTCGCTGCTATAATACCTTGAAAATGCGCAAACGAGTTAACTCGTTTGCTCATTTTTAAGGTGTTTTTATTTTGAATCCAGTAATATCAATTTTTTTTGGAAACGTTTACATAATTATTAATTATGTACTTATACCGTACGCGGCGTTGCTAGTTTGAGGCACTGCAGAGTCCAAGGGCAGTTATTTTTTTATAGCAGAGTGCGCTCAACTAGTAGTCTACCCTTAGTTACGGTATTTATTGGATATCCCTTTAGGATATCCTATAAAGACGGCCCGATAACGGTGTCCGCATAAAGTAATGGTATGAGCCAGCACCAATAGCTGGTTTAAGGTGAACGCACACTTATCAGAGCCGAAGGAGGCGAAGGAATCAAATTTTAGAATTACTTAAATGAAGTCCAATGTAACTTCGCACACTTATCCGCACCGAATCGTACGACCTTATTCGTCCGATTCGGTAAGTGTGCGAGGTTCCATAGGATTTCATACAAGTAATTCTAAAATTCGATTCTTTCGCCTCCTTCGGCTCTGAAAAGTGTGCGTTCACCTTTAGTAATAGATTTTAAAGTAAAGTATTTGTATGAGGGATAGATTAGTCTCATCGGAGTGTTTATAGTAGCACTTTACTTGAAAATAGATATTTACTATAATAATATAACCAATTTATTGTATGCAGCTTTAAGGTGAAAGCGTCAGGGTAGCCCGCGAAATTCAAATTTTCTTACGTTTTTTGCAATTTGCAGGCCAGTGCTAGGTTTTGATTGAAATGTTAGACGCGGGTGTAAGACGTATGTAGTACAACTTATGTACTTACACCCGCGTGCAACATTTAATTAACATACAACCTAGCACTGGCCTGCAAATTGCAAAAAACGGCTACCCTGAAGCAATCACCTTAAGGGCAAAAATGTTTTAGTTATAGGTACATTAATGTAAAGTTTGTTATTTTTTGTAAATTAAATTTCTACTCGTCTCAACCTTTATTTTAATTTGTAAAAACTAGAATTATTGAACATAATGTATATAATGATTCTTTATAATGACCGACAAATAGATACTGTAATCATTAAGGCGAGGATGTTTCTAAACAAAACAGTCTTCTTTTATACTGAATATAAATGTTTAGAGTATATAATAATTATTCATTCATACTATGGAAATAAAAATACCATTCAATTTTCTGTTTAATTTATACATACATCCCTTTTCACCTTCTTACCATTCTTGCCAAGGTACTTTTTTCTATTTTTTTTACTTACTCTCCATTTTTTTAAGGTTCAAGTTTAGGGTTCTTCAGTTTTTTTTAATATTGAGCTCACACCTAATAATATTTAAAAGGAAAGAACCAATATTGGATACTTAAAAATAAGGGGATCATGTAAGTCCAGTGGCGCCCTCAATTATAGGAGGATTGTGATTTCTAATAATCCAAACAATTTCTGTGTAATCCACCAGTATTTAGTTGTAGTCCTACTGATGGAGAATGAGTAGAACTACAACTAATCACTGGTGTATTATAGAGATATTAATTGGTTTATTAAAAAACACAATCCTCCTATTGAGGGCGACCTCCGTAAGATAATAGGCTATAACCAGAGATATGAGGAAATAGTAGGAAAAGTAAGAGGACCTAACCTAAAATACGAGGAGGTTACCGAAAAATAGTAGGAAAAATAATAGGATATAACTGGATATATGAGGAAGGCACCGAAAAATAGTAGGAAAAATTGTATGACATAACTGAATATGTGAGGAAGTCACCGAAAAATAGTAGGAAAAATAATAGGATATAACTGGATATATGAGGAAGGCACCGAAAAATAGTAGGAAAAATTGTATGATATAACTGAATATGTGAGGAAGTCACCGAAAAATAGTAGGAAAAATAATAGGATATAACTGGATATATAAGGAAGGCACCGAAAAATAGTTGGAAAAATTGTATGACATAACTGAATATGTGAGGAAGTCACCGAAAAATTGTAGGAAAACTAATAGGATATAACTGGATATATGAGGAAGGCATCGAAAAATAGTAGGTAACTAAAACTAAATCCATGGTGACACATCATCTTAAATACTGCTATCATCAACATCAGTATTATCATCGCTCTTTTTGGTGAATCACTATGCTCCGTCCTTTGAGTGAATTCATCATACTTTAAGCTGAATTCACCTCTTTTATGATTGTCAGTTTTCTCAGTGTGATTTGGAGAATTTGTCAGTTTCGGGTAGCTGGATGTGCTAGTGTCTGTACCTACGTTTCTGAGCCTTCAAAACTAATTCTTGATACATAGTTAATAATGTTTCCTCGTGTTTATTAAACGATATACAATCTCTCTATATATTAATACGTGAAGTGAAAACTTTGGATCCCTTTTTACGAAAATTGGGCGGACGGAGGAGTATGAAATTTCGCACACTTATAGTTTATACAGAGAAGAAGTGACGAATGTTAATGCTTTTTTAAATTATGCGTAAAAATACATCATTTTCAATAAACAACACGTTACACACACTACTATTCATTCCCGTGTATTTAATACACACATGCGTAGATATTCTTTTGTTTATGGTCCAAATCTGTGGTCCAATCGAGAACATCTGTCTTTAATATTTTGTGTCTATAGTCTTATTGAATGTCAAGTATAATCATAGGTAATAAATTAATTTTATAGATATATAACCTATTTCATTTTTAAAATCTATGATCATATCGAGAATATTTGTCTTTAATATTATTTGTCTATAGTGTTTTGAATGTCAAATATAACCATATTTATATATATTTTTTCATTTCATAATGTATTTCTATTCAAATGAAGTACGGTCTTCCGACCGGAATTTCGACCAATGGGCGATCACTAGTTAATATAAACATCTGTCTGATCTACTATCTCATTTACACAAAATGTTCTACTGACCGACTACTAGGAAAACATACAAATAGCAGCGATAGCTTCCAGAAAAAGTATAATATTATAGACACAATAGGAGAAATGAATTCAAACGTACGGTAATACCATTCGCCGGATCTCTCGGAATCCGTATAAGAATATCTCTTCCGTTGCGTATAGAGATTTTATTTGATCCTGATCTTATTTGATTTGATAGTCCAAATCAATCGTGTATTCATAAACTTTTTGCTTAATTAGCTTTTTAAGTTTCATAAGTGTTTTTATTTTTTCAGGTAATAGTTATTACAGTCCGTGAGTTTATTCATTTAGTAATAGTTAGTAATGTAGTTTTACACATATTTTATTTTCATCTGGACTACTTTTTAGGGTTCCGTTGCCAAATGGTAAAAAACGGAACCCTTATAGATTCGTCATGTCTGTCTGTCTGTCCGTCCGTATGTCACAGCCATTTTATTCCGAAACTATAAGAGCTATGCTGTTGAAACTTGGTAAGTAGATGTATTCTGTGAACCGCATTAAGATTTTTACACTAAAATAGAAAAAAAAAAACAATAAATTTTGGGGTTCCCCATACATAGAACTGAAACTCAAAAATGTTTTTTTTCATCAAACCCATACGTGTGGGGTATCTATGAATAGGTCTTCAAAAATGGTAATGAGGTTGCTATTATCATTTTTTTCTAAACTGAATAGTTTGCGCGAGAGACACTTCCAAAGTGGTAAAATGTGTGTCCCCCCCCCCGTAACTTCTAAAATAAGAGAATGATAAAACTAATAAAAATATATGATGTACATTACCATGTAAACTACCACCGAAAATTGGTTTAAACGAGATCGAGTGAGTAGTTTTTTTTTTAAAACGTCATAAATCGTAAACCGCAATTTACCTTACATTCAATCAACTGAAATATAAAAATTCAAAAAAAAATATTTTTAAACCGAGAATACCTACAGGTTTGTACGGAACCCTCGGTGCGCGAGTCCGACTCGCACTTGGCCGGTTTTTTATATCGAGGATAGTAGTTGATTTTATGCATGTTTCGTTTAAATATGAGTAACGAGTTAGCCGCCAAATGCCTTGTTCTCGCAACCCACCCTGTCGCATCGCATCGCCTATCGACGTTTTACTTCGGTTCCTGACTTTTTCTTTTTGCTTAGCTCCAAAGAGTCCTAGCTATGTTTAATAGCCCATAACGTTTATCAAGAGAAGACCTACCAATTGCAGATAGATTTTTTCAAATGCAACTCGCAGTTCCAGAGATATGCATGTTCAAACAAACAAACATATGTATGTACATAGTTACTCATAATAAAGTTATTTATTATGAGTAACTATGTACATACATATATAGATCTATGCATTTATAACTAGTAACTCTGTCATATATTAATTAATTCAAGTCATCTATGGAACACTGTAATACCCATGTCTTGATTTTTAATCATAAGAGTGACGTAACAACAGTAACGTCATCATTCAACTCTCCTACAATATAAACATTATTTTCAATCACAGAACAGTTCGTGATGTACCTTTATCTTTTCTACAATACAAATGATTTCCACAAAGGTACTAGAAAAATCTGTAGGCCATATGTTACCGAGACGCTTCCCCAACTTCATTGTACACAAGTATTACGTAAACAACTTGAATAAAACAAGACTGCGGTCGCTATCTCACTTCGAATTCTTCGAAAAGTTCAAACTTGAGCGTTCCATTACTCTGTTTGTGGCATTGTTATTTTAACGTTCTTTCTTGTCGCTTTACAGATGAAGCAATGGACTGTCAAATAGGGCTTTAGATTGTTGTTGGGGTACAATTTTCTTTAGAAACGTGAACAGAGAAAGAATTGGGAAGGCCACAAATATGTACAGTTTGTTTCGAATAAAGATAGGAGGGAATCTGCCTTGTGGCCCGCGAAATAATACTACATAGTTATCATTATTTTGCCCGTATCCCGATTTATTCATGGTCGGCTCATCATGTCTTTTGAGTAAGTAACTAATTGAGAAGTTTGGAAGTACTTCTCAATTAGTCGTCATTACGGTAGTTAACCCTTTCTAACCATATCTTTCACACAAACCATACATCGTTTCTTTGGTGTTCCCCTACTCTTATAGCCATTCAAATTCATACTCAAAACTTTGTTCACGACATTTTCCTCATTCCTCTGTATCACATGCTGATAACATGACAGCCGATATCCATTCCTGTAACACCTCACATCCCATTTAGCATTCTTATCTCAGGTGCATGCAATTGCCTTTCACTTATTCTCTTTTGTGAAGGCAGCAATTGTCTAAACATTGACTGGCCTGTTAGTCCAGTGGTTAGTGACCCTGACTGCTAAGACTGAGGTCGTGGGTTCGATTCCCACCCAGGAAAAATCTTTGTGTGACGAGCACGATCATTTGTTCTGTGTCTGGGTGTAATTTATCTATAATATGTATGTATTTAGAAATATATATGTAAGTACATATGTTTATGAGTTGTCTGGTTGTACAGGCTTTGCCTAGTTTGGGATCAGATAGCGTTGTGTTAGTTGTCCTAAGATATTAGTATTGTTTTTTTTTCTTTTTAAGTTTAAGGGTAAGTACTGCGGAAGTAGCAGATAAAACTTAAAAGTATGACAAAAAAAAAGGTCTTTGATTATGCCTATGGACCTACCGGCATGCCTATTGGCGGACCAACCTTGTTGCCGCCAATGAATATAGACCCTTAATGATTTTCGTTCAAGTTTCAGACATCTTCAGTACCTGTGTTAAGATCTGAGGAGGATTATTTAGACTTTTTATTGCCTGACCTAAATTAGTTTCCGCAACTGGAATTGTTGGGCAGTCTTCCTGTAATATGTTTATTACAAGTTCAGGTTAAGTTGGACGGAAACCTACAGACAGCTTATAATAAAATAGTTTATGCCCGCGACTTCGTCCGCGTCAAATTTTTGCTCCCCTGACCCTTCCCGTCGCGCGTCGCATCGAATTGCCTGCCAGTTTTCGTACATTTTTCGTTGCTGCTCAGCTTCTTTTGATTGTTGGGTGATGTTATATAGCCTGTAGCCTTCCTCAATAAATAGGCAACACAACACAAAAATATTTTTTCAATTCGGATCCAGTAGTTCCTGAGATCACCGCGTTAACCAAACAAACAAACTCTTCAGGTTTATAATATTAGTATAGTATACAATATTTGTATAGATTGCATTCAATTCTTAGATGTTCTGTGTTCCTGGTTTAAGGTTTTGATAATACAATTATAAACATAAAAGCACTGTGTTATGTTATGGAAGGTGATAACCATAATTAGCGAACTTAGGACAAATTCGGAGAGTTTTATCGGCTAAAGCTAAGGCCTTATGCGTTATAGGCTATATGTTCATATCCAGGTTGATGCTTATCTTTGTGTAAATTATTTCATCACCACTGCTCTCAAAACGGTGAAGAAAACATCGTGAGGAGACCCACATGTCCCAGAACGAAAAACTGGAAGATATGTGACATCTGGGCCCGTTTGATAGATTACAGTCCACTTTCTCGCGAGGAGGTCTGTGTCCTGTGTCCAGCAGTGGAGAAATTATAGGCTGATAATGTAAGGTAAACCAAGGCCTAAATTTTCGTCACATTCAGCCGGATTGCGTATCACACTCAAAATCACAACAGTTTGCACTTTGACAGTTAGGTATACGATTTCTACTGGTTTACTTATTAAGAACAACATTTAAAAATGGAACAGAAGCTTCGAACTCGCGTTTTAAAGCAGTGTTTATTTCAAAAACAAATAGTGTCATTGTTGACAAATCGAATTGAATTGTACAGCAAAGCACTCACATGCCTTGCAGAATCTAACGTAACTAAGCCTAGACATGTCGGCGCATGGTTTCATTTCATTTGAATCGGATTTCCATCGTTGCAGCAGTTATAAAACCGGTCCAATTGCGTCAGTGCAAAAAATATTTGATGGCAACGCAAACTTTCGAACCCTCTATGATACTCACTCGGTATTGCTCGGCTGTTATTTTCATGCTATTGATATTTTTTTTTTTCAACCGTCTTCAAAATAAGGAGTGCAGTACCCGTTTGTTGTCAAAAAAACAGAATTATTCTTTACCCAACGGCTGCCAAGTATTACTAAGACACCGCTGGCCGTTCGTCTGTCAAAGGGCTGTATCTTTTGAACCCCAATAGACATTTGACATTTTTACTGAGTGTGTATTACAACTATAGCCGCTATAATTAAAAAATAATAAAATACAGTTAAATGAAAGAAATTGAATACTGTACGTACTTTATACGGAAATCTTCGTGTGAGAGCCCAATTGGCATTTGGCCGCTTTTTTTTTCGCTTTATTACACAGTCATAAATGACAACAAGTTTTTGCAAGTAGTCTTTTATGATCATCGGTCCTTTGGTAAAAAAAATATTTTAATAAAATACTAGTAGCTTCCACCCGCGGCCCCACGTCGTCGTAACCCAGCCCCTATTACCTACTTCGTTAACACGTAGCGTTCTTTCCGAATTTTCCATATTGCTCGACTCCTAGAAGTCATAGCGTTATGTTTAATAGCCCGCTTCAAGAACCCACCTCGAGAATTAGGCTATCAAATAAATAAGAATTTTTCATATTCAACTAGTGTTTAAAGAGATTACTTCCTACAAACCATCTCACAAATTTAAAAACTAGACCTCTTTATAATATTGTAGATGTAGATAGATGTATGTAATGGCTATCGAAAATTCACTTTTACCAGAAATAAAGAAAAGAATGAAAGAAAAGTATTTATTGGGACCCGCACAGAAACTATACAAAAAACAATACATAATAAAATAAAAAAATCAATTATAAACAAAAGAAACAAATAACAAACAATTTTTAAAGAAAAAATGAACAGAAAGTCCTGTGCGAGGGCAAAAGGATATCTCAGCTTGATGCTGTAACATTTAATAATAAGTGTCGCAGCGCTGGTATTCTGATAGGGCCAAGTGTGTTGCAGTGGCGAAGGCACCATATAACACGATTCCTACCGGCTTGCCTTCGGGGATTCGCATTGGTAACTCTATCACTATTAAAAATACAATAGTATGTAAATAGTGGCTACTATTGTCAATAAATATAGTTACACTACGGGTATTTAATTCACCATAACATTCAAACAACAAAAAAGGTTATTTATACCTTTGTATTACAACAAAAGAGAAATGTTCTAAATTAACCCGGCGCCAAAACGTCATAATCGGGAACTAAAAATTCATACAACAGCGATCCCGTAATGATGTCACTTTAGGTCACGTGGCACCGCTTGATATGTACGAGAGCAAGCCGCTGTACAACGGGTTATGACAGAGACAGGTATAGAAAAATGCGTCAGCGAGAACGAGATAGAGGAAAGTACACAGAGGAAGTAAACTTTTAAGTATTTTTGCTTCGTTTTGTTTTTCTGTCAGTGTGGACCTTTGTTGTCTGATTAATAAATAAATAATAATAATAATAATTGGCAGCTTTGTTCCACCCAATGCTGATTATAGGCCTCCTTCCTGTAGTGTCATGCTTTCTTGGTATCTGCGAATCTCATCCAAATCTTCCCCACGATATTCTGGAGATATAATAAAGTCTACAATCATTATTAAACTTAAGGTCTCGGCACGATTCGGTAGTATGCTGGTACTGTCACCGTCGATCGTTACTGCGATCTGTTACAGTAATCGACTACTTTTTCTCGGGATTTAGTCGAATTACTAACACTTAGTTTCTGTCAGGATAAAGCTTAGTCAATTTTTAATAAGAAATCGCGTTAGTTAGTCTTAATTCCGTATTGTTCTTGAATGAGTGGTGAAGCCGCGTTCAAATGCATATAGCTTAACACGTTAGCTGCGGCACCAATTTTTGCATACTTTCCGTTCCTGCGGCACGAGGTATAATCGGCCCGTACCGTGACCAGACGTTAGGGCGACACGCGGTCTATTAGACCCCACCTCCTTTTACAGACTAAAATCCATTTTCTGGCGCGAAATCAAAGATAAATGAGAATTTTGGTCCTTATTGATATAGACAGTGAATTGATGAACCCTAATCCACCGTCGCCCCGGGATCTGATGGCTAGTTTAGGAATTATTAGCAAAACAAAATATGGGATCTTATACACCTCGTAACGCACTGAAATAGGGCAAATTTTCGCTGCGATTAGTGATGGGAAAAATAATATCGACGTTTTTAAACTGTCTTAACTACGCAACGACTTGACCGATTTTGATCAATTATATCTCATTAGATCGTTTTAAGGGCAAAACCTGGCAAAACAACACAAAGCTATCAAAGGATACATTTTTTTTTTAATAATCTAAATTGTGCTTGAAGGCGCCATAAAGAAAAAAAACCGGCCAAGTGCGAGTCGGACTCGCGCACGAAGCGTTCCATTCTATACCATTAAGAGGCACCTATTACAGACTTATTATTGGAAAATAATGGATTACGGTTTATGCATAAGGTTTATCTTTCTATTTGTATATGAAAATCTTAATGCGGTTCACAGAATAGAAAAAAAAGGCAACCAGAAGTAGAAAAGAAACTGTCCTATTTATTCTGCCTCGGGCTTTAAAAATACAATTATTAGAACTTGAATTAACATTAAAAAATCAGTATCAATATACTTTTTTTATAAAAATCTCAATATATACGTTGTACTTATTTATGAGTGTTTTTCATTGAAACAGGGTAGACAATAAGATTTTTTGCACTGAGTGCACTGAGTCAAAATCTTTTTGGATTTTTTATCAGCTTCACGAGATGGTAAAAATGTGCGTAGTTTTTGGTAACAACCAACACATCTTCTCCTTTTTTCACCCTTTTCGAGGCAATGGCGTGCGCTTTCAGGTGCTGAAAAATAACAAAAATGTAAAGATAACGTAATAAAACTGACATTGTTACTTAGGTTAGATCGTAGATGAGAATAACAATGATAATGTAGGTATAACTGCATCAAATGAATGTGTTTGTTTTATATTTAAAATGTTGAAAGAGTAGGTAGGTAAGGTAGCTTAAATTCAGAATAATTAAAAGGAAACAATAATAAATAACTTAATATTGACCAAATGTCAAGCTTAGTTTATGAAAGCTTCAACACGTTGACTGTCAAGAAATATATCTAAGCATTACATTACCTGGGGTCTCATCGATTTCCTTTTTTATTAAAGATTCTATAAGTTTCTCCACAAAGAGTCTTTTTGGTAACTTTTTTCCATCAGTTTGGATTGAATTAAACACAATCCAGGCATTAATTAGCGCCGTACCAAATATTAGCTCCATTACAACTTTTCTCCACCATTTGATTCCTCTCTTCAAAGTTGTATAATAAGAAGACATCTGGTCAGAAAAGTCAATGCCTTTTTTTGTTTTATTGTACAGCAAAACACATCCCGGTTTTTTTATGCATTCGTCGGTTCCTCTCTTCTTTTTCCCAGTATCTATCAGGTTATCATCGTGATCTTTGCACGTAGTCAACATCAAAACATTCCGTTTATCCATCCATTTCATTACCTTTTTTTTTTTTTTTTTGGATGGGAAATCATCAAATGACTTCTCCCGCTCTGGGCGGAGCGGGAGGGCATGTCAGACTTTTACTGACTAAAACCCACCCGTGTTCCTTCAATTGCCCATGTGCCAGGGTCACGGTATCTCTTTCGAACAATCACGCGACCCCGGCAGATTTCATTACCTTTACGCTCTTTTTGTTCATTTTTCCAATAATTTCGCCTTTCTGCAATTTGTAACTAGTAACTTGCTTTGGCAGATATTTCCGTATTTTATTAAGTGTTCCACATAAAAATGTTTCTTGTGATAGAAGATCTTCTGCCAGGCCCAACGAAGTGTAGTAATTGTCTACTATTACGATTCTACCCATTTCTGTCAGATTTGTCATCAATCTTAACACTACTTTTTTACTGTGTTCTAATTCTTTTTTCTGATTTTTTTTCCCTGTATAAACCTCTAACTCAGAAGTATAACCTTCTGGAGTGCAAAGCTTATAAAGCTTTACGCCGTACCGGTGTGATTTGTTTTTTATGTATTGGCGAAAACCTAGTCTTCCTCTCCATGGTATCATGGTTTCATCGATTACCACATACTTTCCAGGATTTGCAATACGTCGAAAGTTTTCTGTAATCTTTGTGAACATATTTCTAATTTTATATAGTTTGTCAGTTTGGTCTTCATTACTTACATCACTGACATGCCAGCATTTAAGTAGCAATAAAAATCTGTCTCTTGTCATTACTGAAGAAATAAATTCGTTTCGATACAATTTGTTTCTGCTCCAGTATAAATTTAAATTAGGAACTCTACACAAACCCATTGCCATTAAAACAGCCAAAAATGTTCTCATTTCCTGAGAACTGGTGTCACTCCATTTTGTCATGCGTGAATTACGTTTCATATTTTGTTGATTTATTTGTATATACTTTTGTGCGTAAGCATTTGTTTCAGATACCATTATATCAATCATCTCATCTGTAACAAACATCTTGTATATATCTTCAGGTGTAACTCCCACAAACGGGGGTAAATTAAACGTACATTCTCCAGCGAATTCATTAAAAGTTATGGGACTTTCCGATATATTTTCCCACTCATCGTGATCTTTAGCTTGCGTGCCGGGTAATGTTTCGTCCGTGACTAAAATGTCATCTTCTGTAGCTTCTTCATATTCACTATCTGGAGATAAATCCTGATCTGAATGAACGCAATTTTCCATTGAAGCATACTCTTCCGAATCACTACACTCTTCCTCCGAAGGACTATAATCATTGTCAGTACCGCTAAAATTATCATCTTCCATATTATTACTCTCATCCAACTCAGGTGATTTTCGAATATTCTGCACACTGTGACATATTTTTGTTTGTATTATATTATTGTTTTCGCAGTCTATATGTTCAATAATATCATATTCGACAATATCAGGTGATTTTAGAACAGTTGGCAATTTGTTATTCATGTCTCATTTTCCTTTAACATTGTCATCAGGAATACTTTCTATAATTACAGAGACCTCTATTTCATGACTTTTTTTGGATTTGGACGGATTAAATGGGATCGGACGGATCTTCTGAATATGTACATTCGGATGTAACATTTTCTCTCGGTCTTTTTTGTGTCGGAGTACGAAGTAATTGTTGAATGTTGTCCTCACTCAGTGATATATTACAAATTTACAATCCAGTAAATTGGAGCGTGAGATTTCTGACAAAGATCCAGCTCTGCTCTCCGTAGTTATATGAGGAAAATCTTTTGAAGGGGAACCTATAGGATTTTGTTTTTTTATTGGTGAGGTTGAAGCACTAGAAGCGGACAAGCGAACATTCTGCAATATTTGACAAGTTTTTCCGGTACTAGGACTGAGATACACTGTTTCTTCTTGTGTTTTGAGTTGAATAGTTTTTCGGATGTTTGGACTGAGGTTAACTGTTTCTTCTGGTTCTTTCACTTGATCAGGATAAATTGAATTTTTTTTAGTGGCAGTCTGAGCACGTGTTTTTGCTTTGTGTTGTAATGTTCTTGTATTTGCAATCATTATAGAGCTTGGGTGCCCAAGTAAGAAAGTATATTGTTTTGTATTGTCATACTGTTGTTTATCAATGACACATTCTTGTTGTGAGCTAAATTCATGTAAAGGTACGATTTTTTCAGTTATATTTGGTTCAGTAGAAAAATATGTTTTTTGACGTTTATTTGTTGGAAAAATCTCTTCATCACTCTCATCGTCAAACACATTTTCAATTGGCAATGTTGGCCGATTGGTTGGTTGGACATCACTTCTCGGTGGACTCTGAAAAAAATGACTCACATATTGTATTTTGCATAAACAGGCAGTTCTCAGCCACCAGTAGCTATTTATTGAGTGTACTGATCAAAACACGGTAAAAAAATAGAATAGAAATGACAAGAAAAAAAAACGATACACAAATAAAGCTGTGTGGTGCCGGCGGCGAATAGTACCAACCCATTTCATCCCGTGGGTGTCGTAAAAGGCGACTAACGGAATAAAGGAACACAGAAGACGGGCAGCAGCGTCTCTGAACCGTTTGACATCTTACTGCGATCGCCAACCCGCCTGCCAAGCGTGGCGATTATGGCAATTCCTCCCAAATGTTTGGGAGAGGCCCTTGCCCAGCAGCGGGATCCCTACGGGCTACTAAAAAAAAAAAAAGCGGGCTCACCGACTAGTTTAGGTATTATGATATTCAAAGTAGGTACTTTTCTTTATAGACTATTTAATAGATCGCCAAAAATGTCTCTAAGTTCAATCATTTTCATATAAGTAACCAGGTTTGTAAAATATCAAAATGTCTTCGTCATAGTGACAATTCAGTACCTAATTAAAAATATTGGCTTTGTATGACCGGTACCTACACTTGAAAATAGAATTAATTAATATGCTGCTAGAGAAAGCCTTTGCTTGGTGATAGTTTAAACAAAGTGTTATTCTTAAATGAAAACCCTCTTTAGGTGGTGATACAACTCGTGATAGTAAACAAGTTTCATCAAAATAAAAGAAAGAAAAAATATAATACTTCCTATACAAAGTCCCAAGAGTAAGTTTTGTGTGACAAGTTAATTTTATTACCAATAAATATAGGTATCATAATTAAGGCAACCAGTTGGAACAACTGATATTACCTGTATACAAATTTTCTTAAAAAAGTATTTTTACAAACGATAAAAAAGTATTTTTATCGTTTTCTTATGAAAGTTGTTCTATTTCGCGAGTGGTTACAACCTAGGAGGGTTCGCTTTATTAGATGTTATATTATTATTCATGTAAGTGGTGCAAAATATAAACAGCAGTTTAAAAATAGAGATGAATTTGGCATGCTTATTCATTACAAAAAACAAACTCACACACACACACACCACACACTTTTAAAGAAAGTTTTTAAGATTTGTTTTACAATAAATACTTAGAATCCCAGTCCCACTCCGTAAACGCTTTATTCATGAACCGATAGCAGATTTAATCGAGACGCATTAAGCCTAGATTTCGAGTGAAGACTGAAGCGAGTGAAGCTGCGGTATATTATATATAATATACTGTCATTTTATACCAAATAGTCTGTATGCTACATCTTTCTTCTCAAGCTTTATTATGGTCCAGATTATTTACATGCGATTACATTTGGCAGCACATTATGTTGTTGAATATTATGTTAAAGGTTTAATATAAAAACGGTGTATTAGTTAGTGCAAAATTAATTCTCGTATCAAGCTTTTCACACAAGTAATCTTATAGATAAATGTTAGAAATATCATATCCACGCATGCTTATACAAAACGTACTTACAAACACTGTAATCCTTTATTTAAGATGGCTAAAAACAAAACATTTCATATTAAAATATTGAGTTTCTTAAATTACTAACACAATAATTTCTTTACTTTTACCATCGTACAATAATATACTCCGCCTGGTGCTCTCTTCCGACCACGTGACATATATCGTAAAATTTACATAAGTCGAATCTAACACACTTAACAAACTTGGTGATTAAAAATATCCCTTTACATAAGTATTTTGTTGTTTTTAACTTTTTAGTATTATTGTAATAGCGGCCTACATAATTTGAGAAAACTTCAACTATCTATCTATCGCGACAAACGGACAGACAGCGAAGTCTTAGTAATAGAGGGTCCTGTTTTTATCCTTTCGATACGGAACCCTAAAAATCTTTAATATTTATATACCTACTTTCAAAACCTAGACTAAGAACTACTGAAATATTAATTATATTACTTACCTGTTTTGTCAACGGCTGCTTTGCGTTTCTTGTGGAGTTTTTCACTACCTACAAAAATATCAATTAAGTGTTAAGTCCTAATAATAATAACATTATTATCACGATATAGAATAATAGGTAATTCTAGATATGTTGCAAAGTATTAGGTACGTCAATAATCGTTATTACCAATAATATATTTAGGTATAATATACTTAAGTAATAATATCTTACACTTACTTTAGGTACATAGCTACCAAGATAAGAAAAAACTAGGTTCTTACTGAAGATTTTTTCATTAAAAACTTACCTGTTTTTGCTCTGTTTCTGGGTTTTTTAAAATTAACTTCTTCCGACATCGTTTAGACATGTTCGGCGCTGTAAAAGGACGTGCTCTCCAATCGACATGATGCACAACACTGGTCGCGGGAAGCTCGCGTTGAGTGCGGTACGAGGTCAGGGGGGATATGGGACGTTTTAGCCTCGTTCCGCACTGCATTAAAATTATATTAATTCAGTGCGGCACGAGGCCTAAGACATCCGGTACCAAGGTAGGTACATCACCGAGTCCGGAACCATTAGTGATCTCAAATATATATTTATCTCTTTCCTACACTGGACCAAACCAAAGCTATGCCGTTCGCACGACAGAGAAATTCACTTTTTTGCTTGCCGCACCACAGGGAAGTTGCATCAGGGGTGATTTAGGCCTCGCTTCGCACTTAACGTGTTAAATGATTTTTATACCACTTTTGCACGTCAATCATAGTTTTAAAACTAGACATCGGCATTTCTTATCTAACTAATCTAAGAAAAAACCGGCGAAGTGCGAGTCGGACTCGCGCACCAAGGGTTCCGTACAAACCTGTAGGTATCCTCGGTTTATGTATAAGGTGTGCTTATGAAATTAAATGTTTTTTTTTTATTTGAGTTGATTGAATGAAAGGTAAATTGCGGTTTACGATTTATGACGTATTAAAAAAAAACTACTTACTGGATCTCGTTCAAACCAATTTTCGGTGGAAGTTTACATGGTTATGTACATCATATATTTTTTTTGAGTTTTATCATTCTCTTATTTTAGAAGTTACGGGGGGGGGGGGGGACACTCATTTTACCACTTTGGAAGCGTCTCTCGCGCAAACTGTTCAGTTTAGAAAAAAAATGATATTAAAAACCTCAATACCATTTTTGAAGACCTATTCATAGATACCCCACACGTATGGGTTTGATGAAAATAAAATTTTTGAGTTTCAGTTCTAAGTATGGGGAACCCCAAAATTTATTATTATTTTTCTATTTTAGTATTAAAATCTTGATGCGGTTCACAGAATACATCTACTTACCAAGTTTCAACACCGTAGCTCTTATAGTTTCGGAGAAAAGTGGCTGTGACATACGGACGGACAGACAGACAGACAGACAGACAGACAGACAGACAGACGGACAGACAGACATGACGAATCTATAAGGGTTCCGTTTTTTGCCATTTGGCAACGGAACCCTAAAAACGTCAAAGCAAACTCAGAAGCTATAGTCTCTTTTAAAGTCCTGCAGATCATGTGAAGCTCTTGCAGATTGGTGACTAAAATGGTCTTTTGAGAAAAGAATCACACATATTGAGTGGACTTGTTTTGGGGAGGTTACATGAAAGACCAAATAGATAGCGAGTTAGTCGCCAACTATGTGCATCAAAAAGTAAGAAAATCCAAAAACTACGTCAGTCGCCGATTGACCGCTGATTGTGTGATCGCGGCCTTATACCAACATGTACTTATACCAGCATGATTGCGTAACACTTTTTTAATCACAGTTTGAGGGTTTACAGGAATTTTCAAATCCATTGCTTAATAGCATAATCCGCCTATGATTTTCCCACTCCTGGGACAAGCCTTCTGTATAATAGAAAATGTGGGCCATAATCCACCTAATGGGCCCAGTGTGGGTTGAAAACTACTAAACCACCAACCACCAAAATTCAAACACATGTGTCAATTGTCTAGGCCTATGTATTGGTTCTAGGACATGTCTCTTAACGAGGTTTTCCTTCACTGTTTTGAAAGCAATAATGAAAAAAATATTTACACAACGTAAAGCACCTGCCTGGATTCAAATCTGCGGCCGTTTTCACTGAGCTACGACTGTACCATTGCTGCACCAATACGTTTCAATAATTGTCCGTATTTATGCAAAATGGAACCACACGAGAAATTTAGTTTTGACGTGACAACGTCTTATAAATTGGTTTGCCGGGTGACACTTCAAGAAACTGCGTTACGCTCCGCTCACGTTATGCGCTCACAATGAGAGCGAGTGAGAGGCACGCGTCCCTTCCACTCGGGCATGGTTAGCCCGCCTAAGAGCGAGAGAGACAGACATAAAAAGTGAAAGGCACGCGTCCCTTCAAAGTCGTTGTCACGTAAAACTTTCGCCCGTATACCGACTTTACAGGCAACCAATTTTTTTTAACTTTTTTTGAAGAATACTAATTTAATAGTGGTATAAATTCTTATACAAAAAAATCATGTGATTCTTTTTTGTATAACATAAATACGGACAATTCGTCTGCTCAGAAACGTACATACCTATTTAACGCAATAAACGTGTATAAACTGTGAAAAGGAAGGCATTGCGATAAATTGCTATTTTACGCGGGTCAGCTATCCCCGATAAACTTTATTAAACTAACAATCAATTAAATTGATCAGATTACTGGGTTCGGCTTTGGCGCTTAAGATACCATAATTATCTACTTAATCCCCTAAGATTAGCCAGTTATGGCGTTATTAATTAGGATGCAGAGTGAGGTATCATGGCATTCGATTTAACAGAGTATCTACTTATTTAGGTACTCCTTGGACATAAAGTTCAAAATAAACGATAGACTCTAATCATAAATATTCGCATAAAATCGGTATGTGTCTTATATAGGGTTGCCACGCTTACTTTATAATAAAGAATTTTACGTTATTTCACATAATTGTACTCTATATTTTATGGGAACAATAAAGTCCACGAAATACTTTATTTTGCAAGATTTGATTTCTTTGGGGTTTTGAAAAGTTTAGTCGGAAGTACTTTTCGTTAAACCAAATTTATGTGATACAAACTACTAAAAGCAAGAAAAAAATATGCATTTAAATATAATAATAAAGACAAATAAGTCATACTTTATTTTTATATTATGTAACTTTTTCTTTCTTATATAATAACCAATGTATCGTACTCTAATTGAAAAACAAAAAGGTGGCAACCCTAGTCTTATACTATCTGTCTTCTGCCAGGGCCATTTCCAACAAAAAAAATATATACTATATGTCTTTTAGATACCTTGTATATATATGTTATTTTTTTTATAACGTGCTTTTTTGTGCAGCATAAAGTTTATGAATGATACGCACCAACATCAGCGTGTTTTGATCAGATTTGATTTATCGAATGAACCCCGAGATTTGCACTAGCCTTTGAAGCTTCATATTTCATGGTGCTACAGAAATCATTGTATATCAAGGAGTAGACCGGGGGGCGCTATAATGGTAGGATTGGAAGCCGTATCGGAATACAAAAATATTTACAGAAAGGCCGCAATGTGTTTTGGTCAGTAATAGCATCACACTTGTATTCTCCAAAGGCTTAGGCAGAGTTGTACCTGTATTATGCTAGTTATGGGTAAGTTCATGATACAAAGCCAGACTCCGGGCTGCCACTGAGAAATGTCAATAGAAAAATGCAATATTTTGCCCGACCTGGGAATTGAACCCAGTACCTCATGCTCAGCAGTAGCGCGAGCGATCTCGGTATGACAGTAGAGGCAGGTAAATAATCTTAATATATATAAATTACGCGTCACGTTGTTTGTCCGGGATGGACTCCTAAACTAGTTAACCGATTTTAATAAAATTTGCACACCGTGTGCAGTTTGATCCAACTTAAAAAATAGGATAGTTATTATCTCAATTACTGATCACAATATTTGCCAGTTAAATGTTTTTTATAGGACAATGTGTGTGTTCATTGGTTAGTTCTATGAATTTCTAATAGCTGGCGTTGGTTTCAATTTCTAGATAGTCTTCTAGTTCGTTACTTGCTTAGATCTTTTAAACTATGCAAAGGATTTAACACAGTTTTCACCAATAGACAAGGTGAATCAAGAGGGAGGTTTGTAAGTATAATATGCGGGCGAAGCCGCTGGAAAAAGTAAGTAATAAATAAATAAATATATCGTCTTAGCACACGAGGTGTTTGACATGTGGAATGTTGACTCGGCCGTCATTGTGCCGATTGTCGTATCGGCCAATGGGCTGATGGCCGAAGCCCTCGATCAACATCTCTCGAGGCTCTCGTTAGTCGGGTGAATCAAGAGCCTGATTCAGAAGGCAGTAGTCCTTGATACGGCTCACATCCTGAGGAGGTTACTGTCTCTGGAAACCTTACTATCGGTAGCTTGGACCCTGCTCCCGATAACTGTGGACCCCTATTTTTTATATGTTTCTTTTGTAAAAATATTTGACAATTTTATTAGTAGGTATGTATAAAAATAAATAATCGAAATAAATAATTAAACATTTCCCGTAATGTACCTGTACCACTCTGACATGAATAAATAAATTAAAACAGTTTTCATGAAATGCTGTTAATTCTGTGAAATATAACTGATTCAATTGTAATTTTACCATTTAAAATAACAAATACATTGTTTAATGGACGCTAAGGGAAATGTAAATGTAATTATTTATTTAATCACAATGCTGTTGACGGGTTATATAATATTGTTAAAAGTGATCTACTTACTTATTAATGTGCATTATAAAAAATATTTTATTCTATGCGTAATAAATGCTAATTTGAAAATACACCACACTATACATTAAGCCCATTAGATATTTAATAAAACGGATGGAATAAAATCCCGCCGGAATTTTTTAAACTCTGGATGTTCAAAGGATACTCAATGCTCATTTCAACACAGAGAGTTGCAAATTGAATGCGCGATAAAGTCACGCTGCGATATTTTTACGTACGAGCGAACGTGATCAAGTCAAGATCAAGATCTTGCTTTAAGAGAAAATTGGTTCGATGAATAGTATAGGATAGCGTAGAATCAAGACAAAATTAACGATGCATTGTAGGGCCGGCTTCCAGTATGAACGGTTGCAGCTGAATATCTGATTTTTACATGAAATAACTTCCTATCGGTCCTTCAGAACCCTGTTACTGGGTAAAACGATACCCATAAGAAGAACACGGACGTTAAACTATATCACAAAAGTTGCCTTCTGTGCTATACCATCAATCTACCTAGCCTTCCCCAATTATTATGGGGTTGGCTTCTAGTCTTAAAGGACGCAGCCGCATACCTTTTTTATGGAGCGTATGATTAATTGACCTTTGCAACCCAGTCACTGGGTACGGTACCACTTGGTAAGACTGACGACCCATAACCACTTCCTAGAATTCCCGAATATCCGCCGGGACCAACGGCTAGTGCTTTCTGAGGTACGGAGTCTTGGTATGCAAAGATGGTCACCCATCCACGTACCGACCGCGGCATATGTAGCTTAACCCAATCGATGGATCTGTGCGGATTATTATTTAGTCATAAGCCCCCATTATTTAGACATTAGAAATATCTAAATAATACAAGCGTCCATACCTTTGAAACATACAACCATGGCTGTTATAGATTAAACTACGCCTTGTCTATGGACGTGTTAGCGCCGGGATTAATTCAAACTGTTATGTCGGCACTTGCCCAATTCTGTGTATACCTATTAGTCTAGATTATAGAGTTTATAGACTTGTGTAGGTCGATGTGAAATGCATTCATGCAGTTTGCTACTTCCTCTTTCTTGGTTTGTTGTAATGACAATAAAGATAATTTTATTTTGCAAATATGGGTAACAGTAAATGATGACAAAATATATATAAGTTCAGCCATACTTTACCACGTAGGCATGCAAAAGATTTAAAACATTTATTTATTTATATATTCTTTATTCTTTTTTTTTCTTTATTGATCTTATAACTGAATAATTATATTTCAAAAACTAAACTAAACTAAATATTACACCAACTTAAAAATATTATACTTTCTCAACTAGGAAGTCCTTAGGCGCGGGACAAATACAAGAGGCGTCGGGCGGAGGTGAGGCGCGGGCGCGGCGCGGGCGTGGCGCCACTTCTTTGATATTTCATACAAAATGTATAGAAGAGGTGGGGCGCGAGACATACTGAGACGGCGGGGTGCGGGCGCGGCGCGGGTGTGGCGCGGGCGCGGCGCGGGCGCCGCTTCCTCGCCTTCGGCGCACCAGGAAAATGCGTGACGATATAGAATTTAACATAAAATAACGAGAAACACCGCGCCTCGCCTTTCCGACACCGTTAGCACGCCTGTTCTGCGCTGCACCGGCGCCGTGCCCGCACCACGCCCGCGCCGCGCCCGCGCCTCGCCTCCGCCCGACGCCTCTTGTATTTGTCCCACGCCTTAATCTATATACTTAGTCTGGCCATAAATACTGTTACAGTTAAAAATAAGAAAGAAATTACATTTGAATTTGGAATCTGTCATTTTTATACGATTGTTCATCGAGTTTTCTAATTTTGGCGCCAATACATTGTACAATATTTTGCGATATTAAAATGGAGTGGGGTGATAAAGAGAAACGGATCGTTGTGATTGCATTACACAAAGTTGGTATGGGGCCAAATGCAATTTTTAAAACTCTCCATACGCTTGGTATTAGTCAAATGTTTGTGTACCGGCCAATTAATAGGTACAATGAGACCTCCTCTGTTTGTGACAGAAAAAGATTTGGCCGTCCACGTAGTGTTCGTACGAAAAAGGTGGTCAAAGCAGTAAGGGAAAGAATTCTAAGAAATCCTGTCCGAAAGCAAAAGATTTTATCTCGGGAGATGAAGATAGCACCCAGAACCATGTCGCGGATTTTAAAAGATGACTTAGGACTTGCAGCCTATAAGAGACGCACTGGTCATTTTTTAACTGATGATTAAAAAAAGAATAGGGTGGTAAAATCGAAACAACTACTGAAGCGGTACGCAAAGGGAGGTCACAGAAAAATTTTGTTTACGGATGAGAAAATCTTTACAATTGAGCAAAATTTTAACAAAAAAAAATGATCGTATTTATGTTCAAAGCTCTAAGGAAGCTTCCCAATTAGTAGACAGAGTGCAACGTGGGCATTATCCGACTTTAGTGATGGTTTGGTGGGGTGTTAGCTATGAAGGAGTGACTGAGCCATATTTTTGTGAAAAAGTTATCAAAACATCGGCACAAGTGTATCAAGATACCATTCTTGAGAAGGTAGTTAAGCCCCTTAACAACACCATGTTCAATAACCAAGTATGGTCCTTCCGAAAAGACTCAGCGCCGGGTCATAAAGCTCGGTCCACGCAGTCTTGGTTGGAAGTGAACGTTTTGGACTTCATCAGAGCTGAAGACTGGCCGTCGTCTAGTCCTGATCTTATTCCGCTGGATTATGATTTATGGTCAGTTTAAGAGAGTATGGCTTGCTCTAAACGCCATGATAATTTGGAGTCCCTAAAACAATCCATACAATTGGCAGTGAAGAATTTTCCCATGGAAAGAGTGCGTGCTTCTATTGATAACTGGCCTCAACGTTTAAAGGACTGTATTGCAGCCAATGGAGACCAGTTCGAATAAGCTTTTTATATTTTAAATTGTTTTATATTTATGTATTAAACTAACACACTGTAAAAGTAATAAATATTATATGCAATAATAATAAAAAAAAAAATTCTTCGTGACAATATTTATGGCAAGACTAGGTATATAAAAACGAATCCCTATTTCCCTTGGTCACGCCATCACGCGAGAACGGCTGGACCGATTTCACTTTTATTTTTTTTTGTTGTGTTTGTTATTGTCAGGAGAAGGTTCTTATGAAAGAAAAATATTAAAAAATTGCGCGGAAAATTAGAAAATTTAAGAACACTTATTTAAGAATACAAAGATTCGCAAACGCTTTACTACTCTCCTCCAGGAGAGTCGAAAAGAGACCAGTACAGTGAGCAAACTACACAAACACAAACCGTACCGACCTCGCCGCCGAGGTCCGTCGTCGCGACCCCGACTTAACAGTCCCTCCCGACCCTTGCAAGAGCCAGCCCGCGATGCTGTGCCGTTAGCTTTAAATTAATATAATTTACTAAATAATTTAACCCAGATCCAGCCAGTCCCTTGCTGCCCCTTTACCAGTGATTGCCTAAGCCGAGGTTCGTACCCCCCTCGGGGTAACCCTTAGAGCTTTCGCTTTAGTTTTTAAGTATAATAAGCCCCGGCTGGAGGCCTAAAAAGCTAGAAAACGCTTTATGCCTGAAGGCATAAAGCGTTTTCTAGCTACCACACACCCATGATAGGTGAGCTCCTACCAAATTATGCCAACCTAGTACTTCCAAGATATAAAGCGTTTTCTAGCTACCACACACCCATGTTAGGTGAGCTCCTACCAATTTATGCCAACCTGGTACTTCGAAGACATGCGTTTTCTAGCTATCAAACACCCATGTTAGGTGAGCTCCTACCAAGTTATGACAACCTAGTACTTCGAAGGTATAAAGCGTTTGCTTTTTTTTTTGTAGGGCATCTCGTAGTTAATCCTGAAAAGATTCTTACTACTTAAACGGATTGTGTCCCGGCGAGTTCTAAAAAGTTACCTTTTTAGGCCTCCAGCCGGGGCTTATTATACTTAAAAACTAAAGCGAAAGCTCTAAGGGTTACCCCGAGGGGGGTACGAACCTCGGCTTAGGCAATCACTGGTAAAGGGGCAGCAAGGGACTGGCTGGATCTGGGTTAAATTATTTAGTAAATTATATTAATTTAAAGCTAACGGCACAGCATCGCGGGCTGGCTCTTGCAAGGGTCGGGAGGGACTGTTAAGTCGGGGTCGCGACGACGGACCTCGGCGGCGAGGTCGGTACGGTTTGTGTTTGTGTAGTATGCTCACTGTACTGGTCTCTTTTCGACTCTCCTGGAGGAGAGTAGTAAAGCGTTTGCGAATCTTTGTATTCTTAAATAAGTGTTCTTAAATTTTCTAATTTTCCGCGCAATTTTTTAATATTTTTCTTTCATAAGAACCTTCTCCTGACAATAACAAACACAACAAAAAAAAATAAAAGTGAAATCGGTCCAGCCGTTCTCGCGTGATGGCGTGACCAAGGGAAATAGGGATTCGTTTTTATATACCTAGTCTTGCCATAAATATTGTCACGAAGAATTTTTTTTTTTTATTATTGCATATAATATTTATTACTTTTACAGTGTGTTAGTTTAATACATAAATATAAAACAATTTAAAATATAAAAAGCTTATTCGAACTGGTCTCCATTGGCTGCAATACAGTCCTTTAAACGTTGAGGCCAGTTATCAATAGAAGCACGCACTCTTTCCATGGGAAAATTCTTCACTGCCAATTGTATGGATTGTTTTAGGGACTCCAAATTATCATGGCGTTTAGAGCAAGCCATACTCTCTTAAACTGACCATAAATCATAATCCAGCGGAATAAGATCAGGACTAGACGACGGCCAGTCTTCAGCTCTGATGAAGTCCAAAACGTTCACTTCCAACCAAGACTGCGTGGACCGAGCTTTATGACCCGGCGCTGAGTCTTTTCGGAAGGACCATACTTGGTTATTGAACATGGTGTTATTAGTTAAAAAAAAAACACTGACTTCCAAAAAATACTACAATGTGACAAATTACTTTAATTTCGGAAGTTTGTTTTTTTTTTTTGTAAAAAGTCTTTAGCTATCTAATCAAATCAATTTATTTCGAGCTACAAAGACCCATAACATAAATACCTTACAGACTAACATATATACAAATAAAAAACTATTGTACACGAAGTGACGGCGTCGTGTTGCGTTGCGTGGTGTCACGTAGCCTTCCGCGGAAACGTCGATACACGACACCGTTCGGCCAAAACTCTGCCTTGAGGAAGGTCTCGATTTCAAGAACTGGAACTCGCACCACGAATGACTTGAAGTTCGTGTTGTGGCGCGATTCCAACTTCTCGACCCTCAAAGTCCAGCCAGCCAGCCAGCCAGCCAGCCAGCCAGCTATGGTATCTACCCACACTATTTCGTATGCTACTACTGGCCAGGTTAATAACAGTTACAGGAAGTATTAGAACGTCATCACAATAAACAAAGTGCATCAAACATGTATCGAAGCTGACGCAAAAACTACCCAAGCAAATTCAATAAAATGTATGTATATGGGTCCACCCCTGTAGCATAACCTATTCATGAAAAAAAAAAGAAATAAAAAAAAATATAAATACAGTGGAACATAGAACATCGTACTACCCCGTAACTGGGTTGTGGAGGTAAGATAGGCAGTCACTCCATGTAAAATACTGGTATTCAGCTGCGGTTAGACTGGAAGCCGGCTCCAACTTAGTTGGGAAAAGGCTTGGCAGATGATGACAGTGGAATATGAAACCTCCTCCTTTTTTAAAGTCAGGGAAAAACATAATGACATGTTATGTCATTTCTATTAGAGCTCTTACGATGGGTACACTTTTTCAAGAAATCCAATGGATTCCGAACATTTTTATTCCATTTTCCGTATCGAACTGAAATATACTACCACATAGTTTCAAAGTTACATAATATATTCATTGGATCAACGCACCCCCATCAGGGTTGTGGCGAAGTAAATTGACTGGCAGCTAGCCAGACTACCAGGCAACCAGACATTTAAAAGCGGTTACGTTTTACTGCATCGATAGCATTTTTTCTGTGCCTATTTGATGTTGCTAAGTCAAAAATAATGTCATTTTTATTAATAGAGAGAAAACTGATAGTATTTAAATAATAATGATCAAAGTACAGACGCCACCAGGTCAAGCTACCCGAAACTGTCAATTTTTCCCAATGAACCTTGAACCTAATGCTCTAGAAATAAAGTCGAAAATCTATCAAAGAAATCTGACAAATTGTAGTAGCTTGATGTGTTGGCGTCTGTACAAGTATAAAATGTCCCATTTCTTCCAGTAGGTGTTTTAAGAGGTGACTAAGGGACTTACTAGAAAATGGGCAGCAGCGTTCTCTATGCATTTTACCACCATACTGCGATCGCCGACCCGCTTGCCAAGCGTGGCGATTATGGCAAACCCCTTCAAATTGGGGGAGGCCTAAGTCCAGCAGTGGACGTCTTTTGACTGAAATTATCATGATAAAAATTGGGGGCGGGAGCAAATCACAGAGCATCAAACCATTCGTCCTCATCGGTAAAAAACTAAATTTAATATAGTTTATTATTATACGATTGTCCAGGAAAATAAGCTCAGTAGAAACAATAGACAGCCGGGTATCAGTCCCAACCAATGGAGCACTTTCTCTCAAGAATTTGTCTTTACCTTTTTGTTACAAGATTTTCAGCTATTTCAATATAAAATCTGTAATCCTGAAGCAATAGTAAATAATGTTCCTTCCAATGGTAGTCTATTTTATTCAATCTCGTAATTTACCGGGAAATTGAAAATAATTTATTCAATAATCAACCTTTTGTACCAAACATTACCGCGATCCGTTCTCATACATAACAATAGTCAGCTAAATATGTCATCATGAAGTGTGGTACTCCCTGGCCGCGCCACAGTGGAAATTAAAAAAAACATGTTTTTAGATAAATTGTACCATTTATGTACTATACAGTACATGTAATAAAAAAAAATTGTACCTCAAAGAAAATTGAAATATAACGAAGTTTTTGTGGCGCGGCTGGGGAGTATACTCCCTGGCCGCGCCACCACGGCTTTCGGAAACTATCAGGCGTACCCGGACATATGGCATACCAAAGAATTGTACGGAAATTGTACTTTTTCGTACGCTACAAAGAGATTCGAAAATTTTACTACTTTAGAAATTATAGCCTTGCGTTGGTGGCGCGGCTGGGGAGTATACTCCCTGGCCGCGCCACCACGGTTTTTCGGAAACTATCAGGCGTACCCGGACATATGGCACACCAAAGAATTGTACGGAAATTGTTCTTTTCCGTACGCTACAAAGAGATTCGAAAATTTAACTACTTTAGAAATTATAGCCTTGCATTGGTGGCGCGGCTGGGGAGTATACTCCCTGGCCGCGCCACCAAGAATTAGTAGACGTACTAGGACGTAGTATACACTAAAGAATTGTACGCCTTATGTACTATTCAAAAAGGTCATAACATTGCGGAAAGGTATAATATCTTAAGAGAAATCACCAATTCCATATTAAGTGCAACAGCAGAGTTGATGATCTGTGTATTTACTAGATGTGGCCTCCAAAGTAGAAGCGCTGGAATTATCTCGGTGAGGTAGTTAAATCTAAGTGCTAGAAATAAGCAACAAAATAGAATCCATATGCTTAACAAGAATAATTGACCTTCAGGAAGAAGATTAGAAGTTGGTAAGTACTTTTAATAAGGTACAGTCAGCAACGAAAATCGTTAGCACATTTTAGATGACATGTGTAAATGTCATTTAAATTCATACAAAATGATTGAATTTTTTGCATTAAATTTTACATTTATGCCGGTTTCTTTTACAAAGCATTCAATAACGATGATTTCAAAAACTGAAACATTGGTCTTCTTCGTCCTTGACTATACCTACATAAACATATGTTAATTTAAAAACTGTAGGCACTTCAACCAATGATGGCAATAGGTTCGCTCCCTTATAACATGGGGCCTAAAACATACCTTTCACGATTACCGACACGCCGACCTCATCTAGTTAAAAAAATATGATTGAAATGTATCATAACTGGCGAAATGTTGGTGTATCTCTGCCCAAGGCTTCAGGAAAACGTGTGTATGTAAAATTAATGAAGTGATGATTAAATGTTTGTGGCCCTAGCTTATAAGTCTGAACAAGAACCTCAGTGCGTAACACACTATTACATTGCTTCATAATTATGTTCAAAATGTTGTCTGCTCAACAATGTAAAAAAAATTGAATGTTGTTGAACTCTCAAAATGAAAGCCATTCCTATTGTTAGTGTTACGCAATAACCTCGCCGTAATATATGCATATAGTAGTATACCCAACGAATAATAACTACACAAGACCACTTTTTAGTTAATCAAAAGATCGTTAAAGGAAAAACATCATGATATTTTAAACATGTTTTAATAAACTCTACAAAATATTTCCAGTTTTCAACATAATACTACGATAAAACAGTTTATAAGTAGGCACTTTAACGTTTTGACTGTCTTCTAATTACAGAAACGTGAATGTTTCACATGAACACTAGGTGGACCTGAAAAGGGCCTTTTGTTATTTGTCCTGCCATCTTACGTCATTAATTTATTGTGTACATGATGCAATGCACCATTATATGTTGTGTTATTTTATGTCCGTTTCCACCGCGCGGCCAACTCACAAAATTTTATTAAATTTTTGCACGAACTTAGTGGTTATTTTTTACAATACACACCTGAATTTGTTACAAAAAAAAAACTAAGACGCTACGGCAAAAGAGTTGGCCGCTAGAACCGCCACTTGCCGTAGTCATCGCCTGTGATTACACAGAAACTAAATAATGCAGATAGGCGAATATACATCAAAAGAAAGGTCTTAAATTGTTGTATTTGTTACAAAAATAAAATACATCAAAACGTAAATATACAAAAAGTTATGCTATATTTAGTTTTCAGGTTAAGTGCAGGTACGTATCTCAACATAAATATCAAATTAATAGAGGCTAATGTGTATGGACAATTAGTTGCTAATTTGTTGCAGCAAATAAACAAGAAAAATACTAGAAAATATGTTCTATATTTTTTACAGTTGTGTACAACATTTTGAACATAATTATGAAGCAATGTAATAGTGTGTTACGCACTGAGGTTCTTGTTCAGACTTATAAGCTAGGGCCACAAACATTTAATCATCACTTCATTAATTTTACATACACACGTTTTCCTGAAGCCTTGGGCAGAGGTACACCAACATTTCGCCAGTTATGATACATTTCAATCATATTTTTTTAACTAGATGAGGTCGGCGTGTCGGTAATCGTGAAAGGTATGTTTTAGGCCCCATGTTATAAGGGAGCGAACCTATTGCCATCATTGGTTGAAGTGCCTACAGTTTTTAAATTAACATATTTTTATGTAGGTATAGTCAAGGACGAAGAAGACCAATGTTTCAGTTTTTGAAATCATAGTTATTGAATGCTTTGTAAAAGAAACCGGCATAACTGTAAAATTTAATGCAAAAAATTCAATCATTTTGTATGAATTTAAATGACATTTACACATGTCATCTAAAATGTGTTAACGATTTTCGTTGCTGACTGTGCCTTATAAAAAGTACTTACCAACTTCTAATCTTCCTCCTGAAGGTCAATTATTCTTGTTAAGCATAATAAATAAAAATAAAATAAAAAGCCTTTATTTCCCATTACCATTAAAAATATCGTTATAAATCTAATCTAAATCTAATTTGTTTGTGGTTAAAAATCTTCTTATAATCTAAGTTATTATTATTATTATTTTGTGGTATGGGCCCTTCCACGGGTGAAGGCCTCCTCCAGTTCCTTCCATTTGTCCCTGTCCCTTGCAATAGTCTGCCAATCGTTTCCTGCTGTCAGTGAGATCGTCAGCCCACCTTCTCTTCGGTCTGCCTACTCTTCGTTTTCCCTCTGGCCCTTTCCACTCTGTAGTTTTAGCTGTCCATCTACCGTCTTTGTAAGGTGATACGTGGCCAGCCCATTGCCATTTCAGTTTTAGAGCTTGCGTGAGGGCGTCCGTTACCTTTGTTTTTTGTCGAATGGCTTCACTTCTGATTTTATGTATTTTCCTTATGTTCAGTATACTTCTCTCCATGGCTCTTTGTGTTGTTTCGATCTTTTGTTTGGCTCTTGCCGTGTATACCCAAGATTGGCAACTGTACAGCAGGCACGGCAGTATGCAGGTATCTATTATAATTTTCTTCATATTTATAGAGTAGTCACCTTTTAAGATTTCCTTGAGTGACCAAAATTTCTTCCACGTTATATTTACTCTTCTTTCAATTTCATCTTCGTTGTTTGTTTTAATAAACGATACTTGTTTACCCAGGTAGATGTAGCTGTCGACATATTCTATTGTGTTTTCTCGTACGTTGATGGGCTTTTTGTTGCTATTTGTCATTATTTTGGTTTTAGTAGCGTTCATTTCTAGTCCTACTTTCGAACTTGCTTGGTTTAGTGAACATAGCATTTCTTGTAGATCTTTTGGTGTTTCTGGTAGTATGACTATGTCATCAGCAAATCTTAGATGATTTAAATAGCGATTTTTTATGTTTATACCTTTGTTTTCCCAGTTTGTCTTTTTGAAGATAGTTTCTAAAACAGCAATAAATAATTTAGGTGACAAGGGGTCACCTTGTCTGACTCCTCTTTCGATGTTTATCGCTTCACCTCTTGATTCTAGTCTGACATTGCTTGTGCTGTTATTATATATATATTTTATGATGTTTATATATTTTGGGTTTATATTTAGGGTGTTTAGTGACTCCCATATAGAACTATGGCTAATGCTATCGATCGCTTTGCTATAATCAATAAACCCTAGATATAAAGGTTTATTAAATTCCTCGTACTTTTCGATGACTTGTTCTAGTGCCTGTATATGGTCTAGTGTGCTAAAGCTTGAGCGAAAACCTGCTTGTTCTATGGGTTGTGCATTATCTATATCTTGTGTTATACGTCTTAGAATAGTTGATGAAAAAACTTTATATACATTTGCTAGTAAGCTGATTGGTCTATAATTATTAATGTCGAGTTTATTTCCTTTTTTATGCAGCAGTATAATATCTGATGTACACCATTGAATTGGTACAGTTTCAGTTTCTAATATCAGATTGAATAATTCTGTGAGGGGGCCCAGTAACATTGGTGCGCCTAGTTTCAAGGCTTCATTAGTTATCCCATCGGGACCTGGGCTTTTGTCTGATTTTAATTTTTTCAGCTGTATGTATATTTCATTTTCGTCTATAGATATAATTGTTTGTGTGCTATTGGCCGGATTTATTTTCTCATCCATTTTTATGTTGTGTTCTCTGCTTTTATATAGTTCTCGATAAAAAGTGGTTGCCTGATGTAGAATGTCTTGTCTCGTATTGGTTTCTTTATTTTTACTTTCTAGTTTTTGTATCCATGTTTTACGTAAATTCAATTCTTTAAATGCTCTTTTTGTGCTTCTGAATTTGTTTAAGTTTTCTGTTATTATTCTTCGTCTGTGTTCACTATAATCTGTTTTGATCGCTTTGCTGGTTTCTTTGTATAATCTGCTTAGTTCTTTCTTTGTGTTTTTATCCTTATTCTTTTTTATTGCTAATTCACTTCGCTTATTTATTAATGCTATTGTTTCTTCACTGAAAATTTTATGTTGTTTTCCTTTTGTAGAGCTATTTACCTTCTTTTGGCTGTATGTTATGGCTTTTTCAAGTTCATCATAGTAAGATTGTACGTTTGTTATTCCTTGTAAATTGTTTTCGAAATACAATTTGAGGCTTTCTTTAAAGTGTTTTATTTCATCGTCAGTCTTAGGGATTTTTGGTAATGGTTTGAAGTTTTTTCTGCTTTTCTTCGGTTGGTTTAAGATGAACGTTGCTCTTATTAGCCTATGATCCGTTCGAAATTTTACGTTATTAAGAACTTCATAATTTTGGACTTGTTTTGGAATATTTGTCATGATGTAGTCGATCTCGTTTTTGACGCTTTCGTCTGGTGACTTCCATGTCCATCTTTTACTTAGCCTTTTTTTTAAATAGATATTGATTATAGCCAATTTATATTAAAATGCATAATTTAATAACCGTTCTCCTCTTTCGTTTCTTTGGCCTAGGCCATAATTTCCCGTGATAAGTTTTTCCTCTTCTCTGGGTTGCCCTATTTTCGCGTTGAAGTCTCCTAATACGAGGACTTTCTCATCTGCCGTTTCATGGGCTCTTTTTAGGTCATAGTAGAACTTTTGGATATCAAGTTCAATGGATCTTTCTGTCGGTGCATAAGCTTGAATTATAGAGATGTTTAAATTTCCAAAGTTCATTTGCAGTAATGCTACTCTCTCGGAAATCCCAGTGAAATTTGTGATATTATGTTTCCATGCCTTTTTTACAAGAAAACCGACCCCGTATAGGCCTTTTGTTTCTCCAATGTAGCAGAAAATGTAATTTGGATGTTCTTCCATATGGCATCCCATTCTTCTAATTTCCGAAAGACCTAGTATGTCACAATTTATACTCTCAAGTGCGTTAGTAAGTTCTAGATATCGTTCTGTTGATGCTAGGGACTTAACGTTATAGGTTCCAATTTTTATATAGCTCTTATATTCTTTGTTCCGTTTGGTGGTTTTATGATTTTGTGGTTTGACTGGAGGGTTTTGGTCATATTCTTCCTCGGTGACCAGCCGGCTTGGCAGATAGGTTTCGTTTGTTATAATTAGTTCTTCTTCTGAGTTTATGCGGATTATTGGGAGGGACTGGAGTGCTCGTTGCTATGTGTTTGTGCTGTCTTGTATGTTTGTGTTTTTATTATTGTTTTTGTTTATCAGGAAATTTAACATTCCTGATTTTACTACGTTTTCGGACAAACTTGAAGATCTTTGTCGTGTAAAGGTAGCTAGAGTTTTACTTTTTTTGTTTGTATGGGGTCTTTGTTTAACATAATTGCTTGCGGTATTTTCTGGCGAATTTGAGAGATTTCTTTTGTTGCTGTTGATATTTGTAGTAGGCTTATTCTTTAAAATGACAATCTTGTCATATCTGATTATGGCTGCGTTTCCCTTCTCTCTTTCCGCATTTACTTGTTCCTGTAACTCTTTCCTTATTTGTAGAACTGATTGGGGGTAGTCCTCTTTTACGTAATATGGTGTATCTTCATAATCTTCCTACTAAGCGTTGTAAAGGTAACGACTACAGGTCTTGGTTTATCAGACTTTTTTCCCATTCTTCTGATGGCTTCTAGGTCTATATAATCTATTTTGATCTGAAGGTATTTTTGTATAAAGGCGATTATGTTGTTTTCAAAATTGAAATAGGATTTTTCGCCTTCTTGCAGCCCAAAAAATACTAAATTACGTTGTCTTGCCTGTTTCTCTAAAAAATGTATTCTTTGTTCCTGGTTTTCCACTCTTAACTTGAGGTTTTCATGTTTTTCTTCTAAAATTGAGAATTTTTCTTCTAAAATTTTATTTATATTTGTTGTCACCTTTTCTGTCACTTCTTCACCATTTTTATTTATTAAAAGTTTTTGTTCATCAAGCTCCTTCTGAATTGAACGAAGTGCCGCCATTACGTCCTCCATTTTGTTGAGATAAAATTGAAGCGTAAACTTAATTTACAGTATTAGTAGTGACCCCTTGTGGATCTCTTTAGTGGTGGTGTGATGGAATAGAACAAGTTTAATTTTTGCGCCCTCTATTTTCGCTGTCGGGAACTTCGTGTTTTGAACGTTTCGTGTGTGAACTTCAATGATTCATAATAATGGTCGATAATCCAAGGTGAAAGTAGTACAGCTACTTTTCGATAGATGGCGTTAGTGCATGTGTGTCGGTAATCGTGAAAGGTATGTTTTAGGCCCCATGTTATAAGGGAGCGAACCTATTGCCATCATTGGTTGAAGTGCCTACAGTTTTAAAATTAACATATTTTTATGTAGGTATAGTCAAGGACGAAGAAGACCAATGTTTCAGTTTTTGAAATCATAGTTATTGAATGCTTTGTAAAAGAAACCGGCATAACTGTAAAATTTAATGCAAAAAATTCAATCATTTTGTATGAATTTAAATGACATTTACACATGTCATCTAAAATGTGTTAACGATTTTCGTTGCTGACTGTACCTTATAAAAAGTACTTACCAACTTCTAATCTTCCTCCTGAAGGTCAATTATTCTTGTTAAGCATATGGATTCTATTTTGTTGCTTATTTCTGGCACTTAGATTTAACTATCTCACCGAGATAATTCCAGCGCTTCTACTTTGGAGGCCACATCTAGTAAGTACACAGATCATCAACTCTGCTGTTGCACTTAATATGGAATTGGTGATTTCTCTTAAGATATTATACCTTTCCGCAATGTTATGACCTTTTTGAATAGTACATAAGGCGTACAATTCTTTAGTGTATACTACGTCCTAGTACGTCTACTAATTCTTGGTGGCGCGGCCAGGGAGTATACTCCCCAGCCGCGCCACCAATGCAAGGCTATAATTTCTAAAGTAGTTAAATTTTCGAATCTCTTTGTAGCGTACGGAAAAGAACAATTTCCGTACAATTCTTTGGTGTGCCATATGTCCGGGTACGCCTGATAGTTTCCGAAAAACCGTGGTGGCGCGGCCAGGGAGTATACTCCCCAGCCGCGCCACCAACGCAAGGCTATAATTTCTAAAGTAGTAAAATTTTCGAATCTCTTTGTAGCGTACGGAAAAGTACAATTTCCGTACAATTCTTTGGTATGCCATATGTCCGGGTACGCCTGATAGTTTCCGAAAGCCGTGGTGGCGCGGCCAGGGAGTATACTCCCCAGCCGCGCCACAAAAACTTCGTTATATTTCAATTTTCTTTGAGGTACAATTTTTTTTATTACATGTACCGTATAGTACATAAAAGGTACAATTTATCTAAAAACATGTTTTTTTAAATTTCCACAGTGGCGCGGCCAGGGAGTACCACACCATCATGAACAATGTAGAATTTGTTCCACACATTTGAAATGAGAAGAAAATGTTTGTTTAATGAAATTAATACAGAATGTACCTACGCTGGGGAATTGATAAGTAGGTGCTACGCGGTTATGTGAACCTAGTACCTGAAAGGCAGATAATTATTTTAATTTCAATATTTTGGTAGGTAGAAGAGAGAGTAACCATTTTATAATAACTATTATGGCTTTACTATTCGCACGAATAAACTCGCTTCGAAAGGACGAATGGTGACTTAAATAAAAAAAATAGTATTATCCATAGCCGACTCGCACGTAAATTATTTCACCACCACTCTGCTCTCAAAACGGTGAAGAAAACTTTTTAACAAAAAATTAAACGGCCGAAAAAATTGAAAAGCAAAAAATAATAAATCTTAAAATTATGAGTCGGCGCTTTGAGTGATCTTTGTTCATTGATTTAGGCGGTTTTATAATTTTCTGTGGCTTTAATGTACTAATAATACTTGGCAAGGTATACCCTATCCAATAAAAAAAGAATTATCAAAATAGGACTACTCTGTGTAAAGTTATGCGTAGTTAAACATTAAAATCAGTGAGTGAACAATCAAACATCCCCTGTTTTTCGACCCCTTAGTGTTCGATTTTGTTTTCCAAATATATAAGGGACCACCTTCGGAGTATACTCTTTTCTATATAAAAAGAATTATCACAATCGGACTACTATGTAAAAAGTTATGCGTGGTCATACATAAAAAAAAACAAAAAAAAAAAAAAAAATATATACGCGTCGAATTGAGAACCTCCTTCGTTTTTTTTTCGTCGGTCAAAAAACATCACGAGGAAACCGGCATATCCTAGGAGTACAATAAATTCGACGATAATACGATCCTTGTATACCACTTTTCCTGAACATTTAAAAAGGAAAACTTATTAAATATAAAAGAAGTTCCAAAAATGAATTTTAAACTTAAAGTATGGTTGGCTTAACAATATACGGGCAACGATGCAAGATTAAAGCACTAGAGATTGTGAAGACAGCACAATTTATTGTGCAGCTTTTCATAAGTACTGTTTGCGGAACCATGCATCTTATCAGATAAACCTCTAGACAGACAAAGGAATTGCCTGAAATACAAATACTTTTATGAAATGTTGCATTTATTCTTTTATATTTTGTTTTTATCTAGAATATAACTGAAAAGTTGGGTGGAAATCGGTTGTCATGGTAAAGAGTTACCGTGGCCCTGGCATATAGGCAACTGAAGGAACACGGGTGGGTTTTAGTCAGTAAAAGTCTTAAACGAAGAGCGGGAGACGTCATGGTATGGGCATGTGATAAGGAGGAAAGAGGAAAATGTCGTGAGGAAAGCTTTGTGTATGAATGTCAATGTCTATAAGGTGTATCTGTTAATACACGAAATATTTTAAGAGGTACACTTGTAGGTGGTAAAGAAGCTAAAGCAACGAAAAAAAAATTTCTAAGGGTTTTTTTTTTTAAATTTAATAAGTATTTATAAATTTTTTGACGCACATAAGAAATACTGGCTCCTTCTTATTTTTTACGGCCTGAGACACCGCGGCCATGCTCGTGCCGTCCGATCGTCGCCCTCGCAGCGTCAGGCGGGCCATTCATAGAATTTGGAGTAAAGGTTTTATGCAAAACATCTCAAGTAGTTTTAAAATTATAATAATTACAAAATTCAAAAACGCTTAGACAAAAATTTTCTCTTTGCTTCTATAGCTTCTTTACCACCTACAGGTGTACCACTTAAAATATTTCGTGTATGAATAGATACACCTTAAGAGTAGGAGGGCACCAAAAAAAATATTTTGGATGAATTGTGTGTCTGATGATATGGTTAGAAAAGGATCGCGATGATAACTAATAGAGAAGTATGGAAGAGAAAGATATGTTGCGTCGACTTAAAATAAATTGGGATAAGAGCAAAAGAATGTTGATTTGAGCTGATAGACCAGTCACGCATGGAAACGTGAGAAAATAGAAAATCGTTTATATTAAATAAAATTAATATATAATATCTTAGGACAACCAATACAACGTTATCAGATCCCAAACTAGGCAGAACCTGTACTATGGCAACCAGACAACTGATAAACATACTTACATATTTCTAAATACATATGTACATATTATAGACAAATTACACCCAGACAAAAACCAAATGATTGTGCTTATCACACAAAGATTTGTCCTGGATGGGAATCGAACCCACGACCTCAGTCTTAGCAGTCAGGGTCACTAACCACTAGACTAACAGGCCAGTCAAATAATATTATATTACTATGTCAAACTGACTTGTGGATATTGTGTGATTACTGAGAATAATTATGTTTTGAAATACGTTTTATTTAGTTTAAAAAATTTAATCTTTTTCAGTCGTTACAGCGAGCAGGGTAAATATTATTATTTAACGCTCTTAGCTAAAGTAATAACAGCCGGAAAGTTCGATCATCAAGGTTAAATAACGCTTGCCGAGGTCAATCCGTGGATGGGTAACTACCAATCTATTAAATACCGGAACCCTTTTGTGCCTCAATAAGCACGTTAAGCCGTTGGTCCTTGTCCTTGATGTCATTCTTAGATATTTAACAGTCATTACGGGTAATCAGATGCCCGAAAGGGTGACAAACAGTTTTACCAAGGGTTATCGTGTTTAGGGAGTTCAGATAGGCAATCACTCTATGCAAAAAACCGGCCAAGTGCGAGTCGGACTCGCGCACCGAGGGTTCCGTACAAACCTGTAGGTATTCTTGGTTTAAAAATAAATGTTTTATTTTATTTTATTTAATATTTCAGTTGATTGAATATAAGGTAAATTGCGGTTTACGATTTAAGACGTTTTAAAAAAAAACTACTCACTCGATCTCGTTCAAACCAATTTTCGGTGGAAGTTTACATGGTAATGTACATCACATATTTTTTTTTAGTTTTATCATTCTCTTATTTTAGAAGTTACGGGGGGGGGGGACACACATTTTACCACTTTGGAAGTGTCTCTAGCCCAAACTATTCAGTTTAGAAAAAAATGATAATAAAAACCTCATTACCATTTTTGAAGACCTATTCATAGATACCCCACACGTATGGGTTTGATGAAAAAAAAAATTTGAGTTTCAGTTCTATGTATGGGGAACCCCAAAATTTATTGTTTTTTTTCTATTTTAAGGTAAAAATCTTAATGCGGTTTACAGAATACATCTACTTACCAAATTTCAATAGCCTAGCTCTTATAGTTTCGGAAAAAAGTGGCTGTGACATACGGACGGACAGACAGACAGACAGACAGACAGACAGACAGATAGACAGACAGACATGACGAATCTATAAGGGTTCCGTTTTTTGCCATTTGGCAACGGAACCCTAAAAACTTTTCAACAAAAAATTAAGTCCATTAAAGCCACAAAAAAATATAAAATAAAAACTTTTTAACAAAAAATAAAACCGCCGAAAAAACTGAAAAGCAAAAAATAATAAACCTTAAAATTATGAGTCGGCGCTTTGAGTGATCTTTGTTCATTGATTTTTCAGCGCCGACTCATAATTTTAAGGTTTATTATTTTTTGCTTTTCAGTTTTTTCGGCGGTTTTATTTTTTGTTAAAAAGTTTTTATTTTATATTTTTTTGTGGCTTTAATGGACTCATAGTACTTGGCAAGGTATACCCTATCCAATAAAAAAAGAATAATCAAAATCGGAATACTCTGTATAAAGTTATGTGTGGTTATACATTACAATCAGTGAGTGAACAATCAATCATCCTCTGTTTTTCGACCCCTAGCGTTCGATTTTGTTTTCTAAATTTATATTGGACCACTTTGGGAGTATACCCTTTCCAATAAAAAAAAGAATTATCACAATCGGACTACTATGTAAAAAATTATGCGTGGTCATACATAAAAAAAAACAAAAAAAAAATATACGCGTCGAATTGATAACCTCCTCCGTTTTTTTTCGTCGGTTGAAAATACTGCATTAGCCTGGAAGCCGACTCCAACATAGTTGAGACAACGATCGGCAAACTATAAGAGAGCAGTGGTGGTTCAGTGGTAGCGGCTGCGACTAAGAGTTTTCGTGGATTCGAACCCAAACAGACACTTTACTTTGTGTAAATTATTTCATAACTGCTGCTAACAAAAAGGTGAAAGAAAACATCGTGAGGAAACCGGCAAGTCTTAGAACCAAAAATTCGAAGACATGTGACATGTACCAATCCGCACTGGGCCCGCGTGGTGGATTATGGCTCAGTCCCTATCACCGTGAGAAGGCCTGTGGCCCAGCAAAGAGAACATTATAGGCTGCTGATCAAACAATAAGAGTAAATGACGCAAAGTCATGCCTCGTTTTCCAGTAAAGTTGATACATGCGAAGCCTTGTGTCAATAATATTTGAAAGAAGATAAATCAAAACATTTAAAACAAGTGAAACTATTCAGTTCGGTGCCAACACAAAATTGTTCCCTTGACCTGAATTCATGAAAACCGACGAGTTTCATCTGCGGAAATCGGTGGATTTTTTATTGCGTTATCCCTTTAGTTTTTGCTGCCTCATATGCCAACGTAAAGCCTGAGGATTTGTCAGTTATGTTTATATAATGTAGCTACTGTTTCTGTTTGTGTTCCACATGAAATCAGTTTTTGCCCACATCTTCATACGAGTAGTATAGTAGTCGTGATTTCATTTAGTTTGGAAAAAGTGTATTACTTTAATATCGAATTACAATATCCACTGTGGCAGTACTATTAGTGTATTATCATGATTTTTAATAGTATTTTTACTAGGTATGTTATCACTATGACAGCTTAGGAAATTGAATGTGTTAATGTGCTATGGCAATACTTAGAAATAACAGCTTAGATGTTGTTATTTCTGAGTGGGGATGAAAAAAACATTTTATGTGGTAGAATGGAGTGTGATTCATTACTTGTTTGACTGTGGAAGAGACATGTTATGCAATTATAAAGTTGAAGCAATTTACGAATATTTTCTTCATACTGCATGCAGTACATGCAGATTATCAAAACACACGGAAATGGGTACGGACGTATCACTATCGTATTTCATGCAAAGTCTGGGCATTTCATAATGTTCTGTAAAATGCAGTGGATTAACCATCTGCAACTTTCAGTGAATGGGAAATTAAAGGGATATATAATTATGGAGTAACCAGAAATGGCGAGAAAAGTTAATAGTGAGGCGGTGTCTGCACGAGAGGGTTGGTGTACTGACTAATAATTAGGCTAATACAGAGTCAATAGGATATGGAACTAGGTAATACAGGCTGAGGTCCGTAACTCCACGTCAATAATCCATCCCAGGTAATCTAGGAAGACTAGCAACGCCTTAACTGACGATCTCACGGAGGGTACTTCGGTTACCGAAGTACGTTAGCCTGTACGTGGCGACCACCAGGCAGTATAGAAGCATATGAGCTGCAGTCTCGTCATTTTCCGTGCAGCGGGGCGAACACAGCCCGCTATGATCACCACGCTTGGTAGGTGGGTTGGCGATCGCAGTATGGTGGCAAAATGTATAGAGAACGCTGCTGGGCTTGAGTTGCACATTTTTATCACACATGTATTTTGAGAACACAAACCGTGACTCAAGTTTATCACAGAGGCCGTGCTCGCTCCACAATTCAGAGGGGTAATTGCGTACTACACTATCAGTAGGAATCGGTTTCATTTTGACAGTTCCGCAACATTCATAGCGGTGTTTACGTTGCTAAGCAAACAATTTTTTCGAACATATGAAATAATAGATGACAATAAGCTTCAAAGTGATTCAAATTCTGATTAATAGTGTGTTCCGCAATTAGGGTGCTGGACAGCAGACTGTGGTCTGGGACTCCTAAGACAAAGAGGTGTTTATTAAATGACCAGTGGCCAGTAAAAGCTGCTGTAACTGTACGCAGCTGTGGTTTAGTTCGAAAAACCTGTTTCTTGATGCGGCCAACAATTGTAGGTAGTGCTTGTAAAACATGGATCTTAAACAGCACGAATAGAATGTCCGTGTTGTATTTTCGATGACACATTTGAAACTACCAATCTTTGTTTTACGACCCTATTTTGCATAGCGTCAAGTTTTACACCCACACTTAGTGACATCATCGCCTTTATTTCTTATAATTCTACATAGTAACATCGATAACATCCATGTTTCATACATTGTAGACGTGTTTATTACGTAGCTGTTGTTTCAAATCGCGAGTTTAGAAACGATTTTATTGCTGAGAGGTTCTATAAAACGGGAAATGTTATCTGAAGAGAATATGTAAGTTGTAGTTCTGTAGTCTAAGTTTTATGTGATGTTTTGAGTGGGCTCTAGTTTTAGATATGGTCGTTAAACCATATTTCATGTAGCCAGGTACTGTTTATGTGTGCTAACTTGGTTTCAATAGTTAGTCACTTCTTCTTGTAGCTTGACAGTGTATTAAATTTGACTGGCGCAGAACTTTGCCACTTCATTTGCGTCAATTGTGCCACCATTTTTGTTTATACTAGTATGGGGAATAGAATGAATCAGTGCTTTGCAAAAACCATAATGAGTATCCACCGATATCTCTAAACTTAATTTTATAAAACTGAAGAGTTTGATTGTTTGTTTGGTTGAACGCGCTAATCTCAGGAACTACTGATAATTTAACGACATTGCAAAAAACGGAGTAGGTCGATAGTTTTCGGTATAGACTTATTTTATTTGATTTTTTCATTATATTTTTACAATTTTCTGCCTTAATATAACTTATTTCATTGCTAAGCCAGCTTTATCGTTTGCCGAAAGATGGGCAGTGAAAGTAGAAACCTACGTTTTGCGGCCCAATTCTGTACCTAAAGATAATGGGGCTGAGGGATCTGGATAAGCCATGCGAAGAGGTCATTTTCTAAATTAATTATTTCTTAGATCCTCGACGAAAGAATTTCATTGGAAATTATCTTATATTTCATTCTAGGGCTCACCACATCTGAGAAAGTAGCGATAAAGCCATTTTGCAGACAATTTCATGCAAATTTAGTTTAATATTTTAATGTTTCTGAATGATGGTGTCTATCGAGCTACACATATCTTGTAAGTTAGATCAAGTTACCGTATACTTTGCCAAACAGTTTAAGAGCCTTTTTATGTATTTAACGTATTATATCTTTTTATGTATTTTATTTACTTAAATAAATTACGTATTCTCTAACAAACAGGCTTCCAGTCTATCCGGATGCAGTTGAACACCAGTATTTTACATAGAGTGACTGCCTATCTGACCTCCACACCCCAGTCACTGGGTAGTACCATACATCTTGGTAAGACCGATGCAGACATGGTAGGGCTTCCAACGACACGTAACGATTTATACAAGATTATTTTTAGTATATGCGAAACCTGAATATAGTTTGTTCAGAATCAGTAACTGAATCGATTCCAATAATTTTTACACCATGTTATATTTTGTACCAAAAATATTTAATTACGCTTCCAAGTCGCGGGCCTTAGTGTTTTGTTTCGATTTTAAAATTATCATGTCTTTCTCGTATTCAAACGTCCATTACACGGAGATGGTACGTACACTAGCTGTTTGTGGTGATCTGCATATGTTTTTGCGTGGACAACCAGGTAACTTATCAAGCTTATAACTTTGTGATTATTAATGATAAAGTTTTGAAATTTTTTTCATAGATTCTTTACATAAAAATACTAGACCCGTGTTTCGGGTTTCGCATAAACAAAAATTAATGTTGTATAGGCAGCAGCTTTCTCTATGCATTTTACCACCACACTGTAATCGACAACCCGCCTGCGAAGTGTGGCAAAGCCCCCCAGATAGGAGGCCTTTTTCCAGCACTGGACGTCTTACGGCTGAAAAGATAATGAAACGTAAACAAATCACAAGTTCTCTGACCTCAAGTTCTCTGTGTCCTCTGACAAATCAACACATACACAAATTTGTAAATACAAGATATTCTCTGTATTGTGTAACAAAAGAGTACCAACCAAATATTATCTGGCATTTGTATCTAAGATTCCACTCCGTAATTTGAACCTTAACTTCATGATTACCATATTATGAAGTTACTCCCAGATTGTAACTGTCACAATTTGTGAGAGGATTTCCCATCCCTTTGAGATTTATTAACTAGTGTGGGACGCGTTTAGAGTTGTGTTTGTCATGTCTTCTCCGTGATATGAGAATATTTGTCGTAGCTGAGGTTATGCGTTTAAATGACAGATTTTTATCTGGAATTATTATTATTAGATGTTACTGGTACAGTTTTTTTTTTGATAATATTCATATATACATAAATCCTTATTGTTATGGGGGTAGGCAGAAACTACAGAATGCCACCTGCTTCATACTCCTTTAACCTAATTCACGTTCATTTTTTTAGGGTTCCGTTGCCAAATGGCAAAAAACGGAACCCTTATAGATTCGTCATGTCTGTCTGTCTGTCTGTCTGTCTGTCCGTGTATGTCACAGCCATTTTTTTCCGAAACTATAAGCGCTATGTTGTTGAAACTTGGTAAGTAGATGTATTCTGTAAACTGCATTAAGATTTTCACACAAAAATAGAAAAAAAAACAATAAATTTTGGGGAACTGAAACTCAAAAAAAATTTTTTCATCGTACCCATACGTGTGGGGTATCTATGAATAGGTCTTTAAAAATGATATCGAGGTTTCTAATATCATTTTTTTCTAAACTGTATAGTTTGCGCGAGAGACACTCCCAAAGTGGTAAAATGTGTCCCCCCCCCTGTAACTTCTAAAATAAGAGAATGATAAAACTAAAAAAATATATGATATACATTGCTATATAAACTTCCAACGAAAATTGGTTTGAACAAGATCTAGTAAGTAGTTTTTTTTTTATACGTCATAAATCGTAAACCGCAATTTAGCTTTCATTCAATCAACTCAAATATAAAAATTAAAAAAATAGGATTTAATTTCATAAACACAAGCCTTATGCATAAACCGTGAATACCTACAGGTTTGTACGGAACCCTCGGTGCGCGAGTCCGACTCGCACTTGGCCGGTTTTCTTTTTTCTTTTTACACTAACCCAACTAGGGTCAAAAAGAAAAATGTTCTATAATATGTAAGTATGTATGTGTAGTGTGTTAAGTCATTGAATGCAGAACAGTTTAAGAAAACATTTAAAAAAATACTGACAGAAAAAGCCTATTATAATGTTAATGATTTTTTAAATTATTTATTTTGTGTCGCATGCGTATTGATCTAATGTTTTTAATCTAATCATATTGTTTAATGTTAATAATCTATTTTTATTGTTATTCTTTTTATTTTAAATCTTATTGTCTTTTGACTAAATTTGTACACCAGCCATGGTCAAACATGTTGAGCCACAACCAGCCACTTTGTAAGAACCTTAATATACCATGTATATTATTAACACATGTTTTTGCAAATAAATAAATCTGAATATTGTTTGTGGGGCAGACTGTTCTCATCATCATCATCATCATTTCAGCCGTAAGACGTCCACTGCTGGACTTAGGCCTCCCCCAATTTGGGGGGCTTTGCCATAATCACCACGCTTGGCAGGCGGGTTGGCGATCGCAGTATGGTGGTATAATGCATAGAGAACGCTGCTGCCCATTCTCTAGTAAATCCCTTAGTCGCCTTTTACGACACCCACGGGAAGAAATGGGGTGGTGTTATTCTTTACGTCCGGCACCACACGGTACCAGACTGTTCTACGTACATTGGATTAATGTAATAATTACATAATGAATCAAAATTTTTAATAGACAGTAACACAGTTCAACTTCTCTCATCAAATATATTTAAACTATTTATTCTTTATAGATAAATAATTAACTACTTCGTAGGTTTACTAGTTGTAAGCACTATAACTGAGCATGAGATTGAACCCAGAACGGGTTCAATTCGGGGTATTTATTCATCTGCAATTTCTCAGTGGCAGCAATGAGTCTTAATGATTGCCCGGTTGATGGCAATAGGGCTATTTTACGAGACTTAAACATGGCTGGCGAAATGTGGGTATACTACAGGTATATCTCTGCTTAACCGTTTGGGGATTGCAGGCTTAATGTTATGTTATTAATTAACTATGCATTAGAACTTAACTAACTTAAAGCCCTGAATGCTCAGGCATGGAGCACAAACGCTCAAGTTTTAACAGCCGTATAAAGCCATTTGTGGATAGATCTACATACATACTACGTCTGTGACATTACCTACTAGGATCCCACAAATTGTAAGGAGATTTTAAAAAAGGTCTTTCGGTACATATTTGAGCGGTTTTATTGCTTAAATTTTATGTAATTGTTGGTTAAATGTAACATTATTATAATGACGTCTTTAGTAGATGTAGGACTGAAGTAAAATGTTGTTAAATATTCAGAAATATATGAAATCAAGATTTAAATCGTTTATTGCCAGAAAATGTGGGAAGTCTTAAAGATAAAAGTAAATTCAGTGAGGACATATTTTGAAAAAAACATTATAATTAATGAATAATTTGTAATCTGGCGTAGATAATACATACCTATATAAATAAAGAATTGATAAGGTAAAAAAAAATATATTTCAGATAACTGTGGCCCATAGTAAAAGTTATAAAAAACTTTAAAATGTGTCTGTAGGTACACAGATAAAAGTGAGAAAAAATTGATTCATCAACTCACTCCTGTCACATGCGAATAGATGAACATATAATGACATGCAATTATTACTCAGTTAAAGTATTTAACGTACAGTCATAGAGATATTATTAAAATCATTTAGGTATTAAATTCGTGTTTTAGCGTTAAGAATTCTGTAACACTTGAGACGCATTTCCCAAGCAAGGTCTTCTCAAGGGAAAACACAGACGCAAAGGAACGAAACAACCAGTCTTTTAACCCTGATAATAAACAAAACAATTAAAATCGTTTCTCTCAATTCCACAGCCATTTGCAAGCGTTTATTTTAATAACTCGAGTTCTCTTTACATTAATTGTGCATTCAAAACTCCGCAACTCATTCCCTAATTAGCATTGTTTAGTTAATTCACCCACCGGGCTGTTCCATATAATTGTTTTAGTTCATTAATGTTACATCTCTTCTGCGGTACTGTTGTCCTGGTACATTTTGGCGTCGTAATGTAAATTGCAACGCAGTAAGTTTAAGTGTAGGGTGATTTGTTTACTTACTGAATTTTAAAATAAAACGGCAACTAGTTATTGAAGTATCTATTATTTACACCTTGAAAAAAAATGTGACCAACATTTTTCAATCACAAAAATATCGCAACACCTTGTTAGACTTGGCAATTTTATCAAGAAGCTTACGCTTTTGTAGAAACTGTAGTCTAGAGATTCTTAGAAAAATGTGGTGCTTGTTAATTCATTAGCAGCGGTAGGGAATAATACCAACCTACTACAGCTTGGATTGAAAAAAATAAAACTACATATTTTTAATTCTAATCGTTTGACATAACACAAATGTACCATGACAAATTATTGTGTGGTCCTTCGATTCGAATGAATTCAAAAGACTAGTTCACGAAATTAAAACAACGAGAATTGCCCCTTAGATCTTTTTAGTCTCATGACTTACCTTAGTGACTGGGTTTAAACAAACTTTTAGCTCTTCTGAAATCTTACAAGGCATCCTTGAACCATTTCTTAGAACTTCTCATTTTCCATTACGTTTAATAACCGTAAATAAATCGGGCTGTATTCTTTACAATGAGAAAAAACTTTTTTCAAAAAAAACAACCGACTTCCTTAAAAAAAACACTACAAAGTCAAAAATAACTTTAATTTCGCAAGTCGGTGTCTTAGGCTCTGTATTTAAGGTTTTTGCCACCGACTTCCGAAATTAAAGTTATTTTTGACTTTGTAGTGTTTTTTTTAAGGAAGTCGGTTGTTTTTTTTGAAAAAAGTTTTTATTTTTTGACTTTTTAGTTGTGGTAGATAATCCGCACTAATCTAATCGCGATATTCGTTCATTTGTCGCGCAAATACGTAATGAAAATTTAAGACTTATATGGTTTTCACATGGACCCCATTGTCCGAATGAAACCAAATTGAAATGGGACCATTCGGGAAGCACCAGCTTTCAAATAAAAAAAGAATCATCAAAATCGGTTCACCCAGTCAAAAGTTATGAGGTAACAAACATAAAAAAAAAAAATAAAAAAAAAAAAAATACAGTCGAATTGATAACCTCCTCCTTTTTTTGAAGTCGGTTAAAAATTGCCCTCAAAACCGGCTCTGTAATAAAAAATAACGATATTTTTATTTAAACACGGTGAAACCCAAGTGGGATGGAATTTTTCGCGCCTACAATTTGTTCTGTCGGCGGGCCGTTTGCACTTTATTTTGACAAGATTTAGGGATAATGGAAACGGTAGCGGTACCAGGAATGTAGTTAAGGTAAGGAGGTTAAATTATCTTGTAAGGTCATGTTGGCGGTAAGTCGTCGAGTTATTGAGTATGTTGAATTTAAACAGTGGAGACTCAACGTACAATGAAGTAGGGTTTTAATGGTTTTACCTTTAGGACTGTAATTCAATTTATAGGATTAAACGTGCATAGCAACATTCGAAGTGGCAGAACTCTATGAGCCTCTTTTATCCAAGACATTTTTAACAAAGCAAGAAATTGTTAGTCATGATATGGGAATGTAATACAGCGTAAGGAATATGCATATGGCGACATGACGATTGTCGCAACCCGGCGCTGGTCACGCCACAATTGTGGCGGTAAGTCCCCTCTATCTTTGAGGAATGGATAGAGAGGCGCCATGGCGTCCTCACCTTCTGCCTGACGCAGGTTCTCCTGTTCATAATAAAGCTGGAGGAAACGTTCGGGTGTTTCCATTGCAAGGATCGTCTGGAGAACACGGTGGAGCATACGGTGGAGGTGTGCCCTGTCTGGGCGGAGCACTGCCGTATCCTCGCAGAGGTGATCGGCGGCGGTGACTTCACGCGTCCGGCTCTGGTGCGAGCCATGGTATGGAGCGAGAGGGCAAGGGAAGCTGTCACCTCCTTCTGCGAAGCAGTAATGCTCGCGAAAGAGGAGGCAGGGCGCGTGAGGGAGTGGCAGTCTCTGCGCGCTCACGTCCCTAGCCGCCGCAGGAGGAGACGCCCCGGGCGTCGAGAGTCAATAGCGGACTCCCGGCCACCGTAGGCGCGAGCTTGCGGGTGGCGAGCAATGGGTAGCTCGCCGCCCGGTAAGGACCAAGCTCGGGTCGACGGCGCGTAGTGTTCCACGCGCGCCTCAAAGAGATGTCAGCAGAACTGAAAGGGTCTGCCAGGGTCGCGTTCGAAAGAGACACCGTGACCCTGACACATGGGCAACTGAAGGAACACGGGTGGGTTTTAGTCAGTAAAAGTCTGACACGCTCTCCCGCTCCGCCCAAGAGCGGGAGACGTCATTTGATGATTTCCCATGCAAAAAACAAAAAGGAATATGCATGAACGCGGATAGCTGTTAGAATATGGGAAAACCAATGAAACGATGGATGAAATGTGTGAAAGATATGGCTAGAAAGGGGGTGACTACCAAAATTACGAGTATTTATAACAGCCAAGTATTTCATAATTCTACGCGCCTACCTCAAATACATTATGATTAGAGCGAGAGAATGATATGATATCACTTTCATCACAACTTATCATCAGCAGCAGCCTACACGGTTCTCACTGCTGAGACACAGATCTTCTTTCGGTGAGAGGAAGTGGGCTACAATCTACCACGCGGGCCCAGTGCGGGTTGGTAGATGCCACATACCTTCTTTGGGACATTCCGGTTTCCTCCCGTTTTGTGTTTCACCGTTTTGAGAGCAGTGGTGATGAAATAATTTATACAAAGCAAAGTGCCTGTTGTGTTCGTACACACGACTTGCAACTCGTAAGTGCACTGGGCCACCACTGCTAACGCTCACAAATTACATTTAATTATAATTAGCTTCTGCCCGCGACTTCGTCCGCGTTAAATTTCTTATTCCCCCGACCCTTCCCGTCGCGTTGAATTGCCTACCCGTGCGATTTTCCCCGTTTTTGTAACATTTTTCATTACTGCTCCGCTCCTCTTAGTTGTAGCGTGATGTTATATAGCCTATAGCCTTTCTCGATAAATAGGCTACCCAACACAGAAATATTTTTTCAATTCGGACCAGTAGTTTCTGAGATTAGCGCGTTCAATCAATCAATCAAACAAACAACCGAACTCTTCAGCTTTATATATTATATGTCCGTTTCCTGGTTCTAAGCTAGCTCCCCACCAATTTTCAGCCAAATCGGTTCAGCCGTTCTTGAGTTATAAATAGTGTAACTAACACAACTTTCTTTTATATATATAGATTTTGTTTAATTCTTATTTGTCAGCGAGTAAACATTACTTATCTCTTTAGAAAACTCATGTGTAGATACTATACCCTATTATATCAATAATATCTTTTATATCCCATCTAGTAACGGTAAGTTCTCGTTACTTTGTTTCTGAGCGCTTTCATTCGGTGAGTGAATGTTTTATTCAGGAGTCTCTTCCGCTGATGTTCCGAGATGGAGCACTCACTATTTGCAACTGACTATAGAATTATGACTAAATAAATACATTTTAAGACTTTTTTTGTTAGGGTTATTAATTTTATGGGACTATTATTTGAGAGGCTTCGTTGATTCTTCTCGTCACGTATTCCACAGAGCCTAAAGAGTAAAGTCTTCCACCAGTGCTTCTTGCCGGTTATGACCTACGGAGCCAATATGGCTGATCCATAAATTTAAGGTCACTCAACGAAATATAGAACGACCGATGCTTGGAGTATCTTTGAGGGATAGAATCCGGACTGAGATAAAACATCAGAGAACCGAAGTTTTTGACATAGCTCACAAATTAGCAAGTTGAGGTGATAATGAGCCAGCAACATTCACTCTAGAACGACAGACCGTTGGGGTATATGTGTTTTTGAGTGGAGACCGCGAATCCGCAAACGTAAGGTAGGACGCTCTCAAGCTAGGTGGAGCGACGATCTTCGCAAGGTCGCCGGTATCAGCTGGAGAATGAAAGTTGCCTAAATTGAGCTGAATGGCATTGGAGAGGCCTATGTCCGCCAGTGGACTGCTATAGGCTGATGATAATGGTTAGGAACATTATTTGTACCTAGGAACTTTTTACACAACACTTTTTCGACAGTCGTTGGATGTTGCAAAATTAACGAGAAAACTAGATTTTTATAAGGATACTGAATATTATGCATAGTTAGGGTTGCCAGGCGTCCGGATAAAGCCGGACACAGTCAGGCTTTTTATTTGCATGTCCGGCTAAATTAGATGGTGTCCGGCCTGTCCGGCTTAGGCTTTTTAGATATGATAATTTTTGTCTTCACCCGCCTCATCTTGTATCGCTAGTGCAAGCGAGCGAACTAGCATTACCAGTTTCCACTGTCCTCTCCGCGTTATTACTACTCAATTTTAAAGGAAAATTATCTTTTAAAGGTGTCTGCCAACCCAAAATATTAATTAAGTAGCTTATATTACAAAGATTTTAAAGTGTATTTAGTTCATTAGTCTTTTTTTTAGACTAAAAATTAAAGATGTCCGGCCTTTTTACCCAAATGTCCGGCTAAACTGGCGGGTCTGTCCGGCTTTTCGGTTTTATGACCTGGCAACCCTATGCATAGTTGACGTTAACAGAAGGATAAAGTGATGTATTAATCATAATTGTATATACTTCTAGTTACTCAAAACGGTACAATATCGATTAAATTAAATAACATGGAATCAGAAAAATAATAAATTCCCGAACGATATTACTAAATCACAGCGCCCACTCCCAACGATAGCATTTTTAGTAGCTTCCCATCAGAATTCTCCAGCTTCCGTTCAGTGCCACTACCAGTAATAAAATAATCACAGATACATAAGAAATGATGGAAGACATTCCCGTATCCGTATCGGTCAGCGAAATTGTTTGTCTATCTAACTTGTATTATCGTTATCTAGAGAAGGGTTGGCAACATGCCAGGACACTTTATCTAAGGCTTTGCACCTGACTCATTGCTTTCACTATGTATTTAAATATAAAGGAAGAAAAGGAGAAATTGTTCTATTCACTTTAGAATTCATTTGGTACGTTTTTAATGTTGCTTGAACATTACTAAATGAGTAAGTGACAAATGCGTGCACTGACAGGACAGGTCCACTCAATCTGTGTAGTTCTTTCTTCAAAAGACCATTTCAGTTACCAATCTAAAGTCTTCACATGATGTCACCAAGATTATGTCTGGACTTTAAAAGAGGCTGTGATCTCTATATTTGTTTTGGCCTCTCTTCTCAGAGTCATTAGTGTAGAAACACCGACGTCATTTAGTTTTAAAAAAGATGATTGACGTGTAAAATTGTTTGTACAAACCTACTTACGGAAATAAAATTGTTTATCATTTAACATCGGTCAAAGAATGATACCTGAGGAAACTGGACGTACACCCATGATTGCACGGACTTAAAAATATCGAGGGATTTATGCGTGCACTAAGTTTTCAACTATCGGTGTTGAGCCGACCGTTGAGAATCTCACAGAGTGCATTTCAGCGTATCAACAAAATACACCGTTGAATTTTTAACTCTAATTGTGGCCTAGCAAAGCGATTAAAATCCAATGAGCATTAAAGACCCGAAAAAATATTACAAGTTAAAGCGAAAAAAAAGGTCGCTCAGCGCGCTATGGGCTATGCTCGGAGTTGCAGAGTAAGCAGGTTGAAGTGGCAGTGGGCCGGCCATGTCTGTTGAATCTGTTGATGGACTGATGGAGCAGACGAGTCCTGGAGTGGAGACCGCGTATCACCAAGAGTAGCATGAGACGCATCCCAGCTAGATGGACTGCAGACCTAAACAAACTGGTTGTAACAAAGTAGGTGCGGAAGGCGGAGGATAGGGTGTTGTGGCGAATCCTGGAAGCGGCCTCGTCATCGTCTCATCACGTCAGCTCCAACTGTTGCTGAAAACCAGCGCTGGGGCTCTGCTTCGCATAGGGTTGCAGCATTATCCTGGGCGATGGCAGTTTTGCGTGGATGTGACGCTTGTTCAGCCCTAGCTTTTTATTTTCTGTGTGTCTGATTTTTCTATGTATCATGTTAACCGCAAATTAACATATTTTATTTTTTTCTTTCTTCTTATATAAATCTAAAATCGGACAATATTAGGATGGTATGTGCTCTCTGCTTAGAAAAAATATTGATTCGTAAATAATTACTATTATTTTTATTATTTTAACACATTTTTATCGATCGCTTTCAATAAGGAAAAAATACTAAGAACAACTTAACAAGCAAATATATTTTCTAAAAAAAAGAAAGTCAAGAAAAAGAAATACATCTCGAGGAATGGAGTAAGTTCTTCCGAAGGAAACCCTTAACATCAGACGGCATCGTTCTTTCTTTGGAGATTTAAAATAGGTTGTGATAATGAGGGCTTTGGTTAAAAGGAAATATATCATGCAACATCCGTGAGACCGAACGGTATTCTATTGAGGGGAAATGTCGCCAATATTCAGATACTTTGTACCCGACTATGGCGAAACAAAAAGGAGTGTCATGATTTTGACGGGTATGTATGTACATCTGTTCCATCATAACTTGTAAACTCTTTGTCATAATTTGACAAATGAGGTGTCATTACAAGCATCACATTAAATTGATGTAGCGCCGTCCATAAAATCGTGCTAGGAGAACAATATATTTTTCAATGATGGCGTGTTAGAAATCAATTGAAAGGTTTAATTTGAATATTTCATGTATATATTTTTTTAAATATATACATGTTGCTAGCAAACTCCAGAAATATTTCTTTAAAATTTGAATGCTTTATTATATTTTAGTCATATTTATGAAGAATAAACTTCAAAATAATTTAAATAAAAAGCAAGAGAGAATGTTTTCTCGTTTCATATTATTTAGAGCGTGATTTTTCAATAGTCGACTTTCAGTTTTTGAAACAAAATTTTATTTTACAAAAAAGGGCAATTCATTAAATTTATAAATTAAGTTCCAGACACTCCCTCAGAGACAAATTTAAAGAGATTAATGTAATGACTGTACTTTCTCAGTATATATGAAAATCTTTTTGAAGCACACAAAAATATTAATGTGTTTAAAAAATATAGTGATTTCCATAATATAAATACCAGGCTCAAGAAAATAGGTGGCTCAATTAAATGCCAATGTAAACGTTTTAATAATAAACTACCTAGCTACATTCAAGAAATAAGCCTTAATAAATTCATGTTTTACAAAGCGAAAACTATATCAGAAAGCCTTATACTGTTAAAAACGGCAAGAAGTATTTCCTTAAGCTTATTAAAAAAAGATTATTTTGACGACAAAAAGACTTGGGATTGTGCTACTCGAATAAAACACTGTGAATCTTGTTTTTTTATTTTTTTATCTTTTAGAAACAAAATAGTCGACATGAATATTTACTATGTAAATTAAGTACCTATTACTTTAAGTATTGTGAATGTGAGGACTATTTAGGTCATTGTTTTTTTTTTCTTTTAGTTATTCATAACGATGGTCGGGCAATTTTTATACGGCCTACCTAAATGTCCTTTCTTTGAAATTGTTCATCGAATTTCCTCAAAAGACTATTTCAGACACCAATTTACATGGCCTGACCAAGAGTATGGCTGGTCTTCAAAAGCGACTGTGATCTCTGAGTTTGTTTCGGCCTTTAAAGTCGGAAAGGAAACGCCTACCTCACAAAATATGATTTCCATGTAAAAGCATGTGTAAGAACCTACTTACAGTAACTAAAATCATTTACCACTTACTCGTAGATAAAGTTGCAGACAACAGCTGCTTCTTTTATCTCTAGAATATCTTTTCTGCTGTCTTAACAGAGTACAAAGAATCGAGTACATTTCCGAACTAAAGCTCACCGAAATGAAGTTCTAAAACGCCAAAACCCCAAACTTGTCAAATGCTTACAAAACAAGCATTTCAATAAAGTGTGAACTTGTCTTAAAACTGCAGATCATACTGGTAACTACCCCATTTTATAAATGGTTTTCTAGAAACTTCCTCAGTTGAAAAGCTGACACGGTGCAGTGTGAAAAGGCTAGTTCTTTGCACTATCTATCTTTGTACGTCGTGAGTAAAGGATTCCTGAAAATTCTACCTTAAGAACGGAGAGTTGCCAATAAACATAGAAATAAAACAAGTGCAAGATACTGTTGTTGCCGATTGTGTAGCTCGTCTAGTGGTCGCAAACGCTACTGCTGTACATGAGATCCTGGTATTTGATCTCATCATTCATCATTATTCAGCCGAAAAACGTCCACTGCTGACATACGCCAACCCAATCCAGAGGGGTTTGCTATGATCGGCATGCTTAGCAGGCGGATGCGCGATCTCAGTATGGTGGTATAATGCATAGAGAATGCTGCGGCCCATTCTCTAGTCTCTTAGTCGCCTTGTAGGACATCCATGAGATGAAATGGGATGGTGTTATTCTTTATGTCTGGCACCACGCGGATTGAGTTCGATCTAGAGTGGAGTAATTGAGTAATTCACTAACAGTAAGAATGGCTTTCAGTTCGATTGTTCAACAACATTCATTGCGTTACCTTGCATAGCCGATTTTTCTTCGAATATAATTGAATCAATATCCTTCAGAATGATTCATATTGTGATTGATTGTTAGTTACATAATTGGAGTGTAGATCCAGCCAAATGTTATTGGGTTTTTCCATTAAAATTTTCTTAGCAGCATACCGAAGTCTGGATTTGGGCCCGATTGATATCAATAGGCTCGCCCCCGACTATATGGGATAAGATTAAACAATTAGAAAAACGTGGAATTACTATAGGTACACCTCTTTCATGCTCTTCGGAGAATACAGTCGCGATTTTATGTTACAGTACCTGGATGCCCGAGCTTTGCTCGGTTTTTTTTGGTAAATTGTGTTTTTTTAGAATTAACATAAGTTTATGTATAAGTTGATTATCGATAAAGTTGATTATTGAAAATACGAATAAAACGTCATTTTCTAAAAATGAATCCTAGCTAGATCGATTTATCGCCCCCGAAACCCCCTGTATACAAAATTTCATGAAAATCATTGAAGCCGTTTCCGAGATTCAGATTATATATATACAAGAATTGCTCGTTTAAAGATTTAAGTTAGATAACAAAATAAAGTTGAAATTATGTATATTATCACAAATTTTCACACGGTGTAATAAAATATATAGAATATTTTTGGCTCTCATAGTTATTCTGGGAAACTATCAATATTCAACATACTGTCCTTGATATCTGTATATACGACATATTTTTCGTAAGTCTAGACGAAATTCCCCGAATGGTCCACTGAATACTAAAAAGTATTTATGCTATGTGATACAAAAATTAGAATGCTGATTCTATTATATTAACATAATAATAATAATTTAGAGGTGCTAATAAAACATATACTTGTAGGAACTAATTGTATGTATATACATGGTAAAATTAATTCAGATGGAAATATTTTATCCACTGACTGAGAATAGCAAAACCCATCCCGTGGGTATCATAAAAGACGACTAAAGGACTTACTGGAGAATGAGCAGCAGCGTTCTCTATGCATTTTATCACCATACTGCGATCGGCAACCCACCTGCCAAGCGTGGCGATTATGGCAAAACTCCCCAGATTGGGGGAGGCCTATGTCCAGCATTGGACGTCTTTCGGCTGAAATGGTGATGATGATGTTGATGATTGATAATTAACGAGAACTTATGAAAATAAAAATTCGACTTTCCAACTTTAAAAATGTACAATGACCCTAAAATTAACAATAAGGAAATCAAACGATTGTTATGTTATGTTGTAAAAAATATTTATTTTTCCTGTAAAATTACAAAAACAGCTGATTGATTACTTTCGGCCAGCGAATTATGAAAATAAAAAAAAGCTTGCGTTTTATATCATTCTTTTTCGAAACCTATACCTAACACGTAGGTAAAATATTGCCAGCGAATTTAATTATGCCATGTATAAGTGGTATATTCCCCATTTCTTCTCCATGTCTTGGGTATCCTACGAGGCGACTAAGGGACTTACTATAGAATGGGCAGCAGCTTCTCTAAGCATTTTGCCACCATACTGCAGTCGCTAACTTGCCTGCCAAGCGTGGCAATTATGGCAACCCCCCCCCCTCCTCGTCTTTCAGCTGAAATGACGATGATGATGATGCTTAAGTACCATTTACTAAAAAGGAAACACATTTTTTTATCGAAGGTACATGCAAAAATAAACATACGTTTGTAACCAAGTTAGGTACCTTAGCGGCTGATCTTTCACTGCATCATATATCCTTTCGCTATCACTGTAATAAATAAAAAAGCAGCCACGAACAAGTACAATAAACTAGATTTTTCAAGCGAATACACTCACGTAAAAAAGTTAAATTTATTGCTTTCCCGGGACCTATACATTTTATGTGTTATAAGGCAACCCGTTATTTTTCCGTCTGTCTGCAAGAATCTGGCAAAAATATTACATTTGAAACTAAGCAGGTTTGAATTTTAAGAGGATTGCACTGTGGTTGCTACGGCGTAGTCATGTTGCTAGAGATTATGACGTCACGGCTACGCTGCTACGGCGTAGCAGATAGCTCTGTTGCTAGTCTGCGTGATGTGTTGGGAAGAATTTTACACTATTTCTTTGACTTAGAAAAAAAAGTAAGTATTATATCTTTAGCACGTAATGAAAGGCAAAAAAAATGTAACAAACGTTTAGAAAACTGGCTGTTTCATACGCAGTAGAAACTTGAGTCCCAACAGTGGAGAGCTATGATCATATTTGTTTAACATTTTATTTATTTTATTTAAACAGTAATTACACCTAATGCCAAATAACTCTTGTTGTATAACACAACATTTGATGGTTGTTTTTTAGCTGATTAGGATTTTTCATAGTGTGGATTTATTTTCTTCTATACTTATAATAAAACTGTAGAGAGGTCAATTCTGTACATTGAAACTATATTCAAAATTAATATTGGAGGATGAATGGTGATCGATACTGATGCCAAAAATGAAATCAGTAAATTTTTTGTCTGTCTGTCTGTCTGTCCGTCTGTCTGTATGTGCACGCATGGGTCAAAAACTACTGAAGGGATTTTAACCAAAATTAGTACGATTGTAGTCCATACTCCTGGGCAGGTTATAAGCTATATATCATAATGCTAAGACACATAGGAGCCGAGCAGTGACGATAAATTTGAAGCAAGTCGGATGAAAATAACACATAGGCTACTTTTTATCCCGGTAGTAGGTTCACGCGGGATATTTTCCGACCTCCACGCGGGCGAAGCCGCTGGCAAAAGCTAGTCAAATAATAAAACCTAAATTCTCTTATACTCCTCTATAACTACTTCTTACGCTAAGATGAAGATAACAATAAATTGCGACTGAAAAGTCGAAAATAGTGAAACGAAAATTATTTTACCATGTTAGTATGTAAATACCTATGTTCTGGCAAATAAATTCATTTCATTTCAATTGTTAAGTGCGTAACTATACCCTATTTTGTACGTTCAATTTTTCTTTTCCCACCCCTGGGGACTTTATATCTTAACGTTTAACTATGGTGAACCTTCCCTATATTTTCCAAGTAAATAACTATCAAATTGCAACATAAAACGCCGAAGAAAATTGACTTAGGCCGGTGTCAAAATTCCCTCATTCTTATATAAGTAGGCACTTACTTGAACTAGTTTCCTGGTATATGGAAATTGAGAACGATTAGGTAAATAAACAAATTTTCCGGATTGCTTTTAAGGATGCGATGTTCTTGAGTAGGAGCTTCTACTAATATTGATATTTTTTTACACGCTTATATTTCCTTGGTGTATTTGTATGTATGTAACGGAATATATAATGAACGTGATTTTTACACTGTTCAAAACGTCAGATTAATTTGCACACTTAATAAGTACTAATGACACTATAATAATTTCTTAAACGTGTGCCATTATCCTGCACAGGATCACAAGGATAGCAAAAAAAATGTTACAAGTCATAACATCACGACAGTATTCCTCAAAAGATTAAGCAGAGGTACACTTATAGTACACACACATTTCGCCAGTTATGTTTAAGTCCCATGTAATAGGGGGTGAACGTATTGCCATCCACTGGGCAGAAATTCCAGACAGAAAATCCTATATCACTTAGCCCGAATAGGAATTGAACCTAGGCCCCCCTGCTTAGCAGTAACGACTAAAAGACATTTATTTATTTTGAAACGACACACTATTACTTATAATAGGAGGACAGACGATGTCGACGTTTAGATGTAGTGTTGACGCTGTATTACTCTGTGGAGAGGGTTCGCTGGCGGGATGATGATAGCCAGGACCAGGACGTAGGTGTATGAGTAAAAGAATACTTCTTCAAGACTCTTCTTTATTTTCTTAATACTGCTTGATACGGAATGAATTTTCACAGAAATTTTGCTCTTTTTATAGAATTTTTCCCCATTATTTTTAATAAATTATGACAGCCAAATGTCATAATTATAACTGGCCTGTACAATCCATGACCAGTCTGTACAATCGTCAGGCATACAACCTTTACAGTCTGCACACGACACCAAGCCTTGTATGGGAAACTTACTAATGCCATATTTGACACTACAAAAAATATTTCTTAAACTAAATTCCTATCGTCGCTAATATGTAGGCAGATATTCGCTGCAAGGAACAATGTTCGACGCCAGGCCAAGGGCTCACCATAGGATTTAATAGTTATGTGGAAGCGCGATGATGGGCCCTGGGTCAAGAGTGGCATAGCGAACTGTCCGCCGTGCGCGGAGCAGAATAATACAATAATCAAAAGACTCACCTCATGGTTGAAGGAAACTGCTTCTGGGGCCTACCGGGATTTATGTATGTAAGCGAGTGTATATTGTATTGTGTAGTGACGTTATGAGTATTCTCCAGGATATCAGCCGCTGCAACACGCCTGCTACCAGGACATGCGGTCTCCAACACGCGTTTTCCAATAGCGTCACTTAACCTCAAAATCAATTCAAACAAACAAATATGTCCAAACTCAACCAGTATTATTTCGTCAAATTGGGGTTATTTACAATCAACAATAGGATCACGACTAATTGTCCAACAAAACGATCGGTTCTAAGGGATTACTTTCAAAAGGGTCGCGAAATCCAAGCGGCGACCATTCTCCCTTTTTCAAGACCAAAACCCAAGTGTCAAGTCAAACTGACAACTGACAGTTCTCACTCTGTTCACGTCTAGAAACGTAGGCGCATAGAGTAATAAACGGGACGGAACAAACAAGGTACAGAAAGGACAATGCCAGAAACTCTATAGAGCTTTGACCCATAAAATAAAAGTTTGTTTACAAGCATGAAAAATGTAGCATTCTATTGCTGCTTTATTAGAGATATCTAAATTATGTCTGAATGCCTTTAGAACTTGCTGTGTCTGTTTAAATCTACAATGCTTATTATTTAGGATTTTTCACTACGGTCAAATTCGAGCAATAACACCGTAGTATTTACATACCTGTTACAACAATTTCCATGTTGCAACAACATATCTTAGCATCCTGTCGACGCACAAATGACCATTTATGCACCTCGACATCGTTACCCAACTCGAGCATTGTTCAAAATGGAAGCAATAATTAGAATCCGTGGCAAATAGTAAAAAGTCGGCGAATAGGCGAGATCGAGTCCGTGTACAAGAGCAAAAGTCATCGGGATAATGTAACAGTAATAATATTGATCATGTTGAGATTAGGGAGCGTAAAATACAAACAGTAATGTAACGGCAAACAGAACAGAGCTAATGTCAAAAAGTCAAAGAATGACTTTTTGTAGTGGTGGGCGTTACGACAAGGAACCGTTTCCGAAGACCGTTTTATGTTTTGCAACGATGAAACCGTTTTTACGTCCTGGGTCTAGACAGTCTTCGTTGCACAAACCAGTCTTCGAATTCGAAATTAATAGATGCGATTATTTATTTTACAGCTAAGAAAATACGGTCGAGAACCCATTGATTCAAAGAACATACTCGTCGCTTCGTCGTCCTTAGTACGTTCCAAAGACCATTTAATGTTCTGCGACGACTACGACGTCGAAACTATTTTTACGTCTTGGCTCCAAATCGTTTTCGTTACACAAACCAGTCTTCGAATTACTTGATGCGATTTTTTATTTTACTGCTAAGAAAATACGCTCGAGAACGCATTGATTTTATTGATTGAACGGCTCTTCAAACCAGTTGCGACGACAACCGTTTTCTGCAACCGTTTTTGTAGTCGGAAAAACGGTTGCGTTTCGTCCATCAAAAATTCGACAACGACCCACCACTAACTTTTTGACATTACCATTAGCTTTTCAGTGACGTTTCATTACACCTTAACGTACTAGTGCTCAAATGCGAAACATTTATTAGAATATATATTCATAATAATATTATAAGTATTCACAAAGATTATTTTCATTAACTGTGTGTAATTTAACCAAATACATATTAAAATCCGTATATAGTAAATTAATAGATATTATTTTTTTAATTAAATAACTGTTTTTGTTCCGCGTGTGTGCGTACTAAGTAACGCAGATGGTCGCGATTAAAACAGGAAATACGTCTTGGGTTTTTAAATTCCTTTTTATCGCTAACTTATTATCCGCAAGTGTAACAGAATAATAGCTAAGCAACAAAGGGTCATAATTTCTTGTGATATTTTTGATTAAGTTACATTTCCAGTACGGTGGTGGTGGGTGGGGCAGGATCTGGCATTGTCATTTTAAACATAGCAATAATATTTTTGTCTGATATAAATACGATATATCCATCACGAGTTGATGCTCAAAACAATATAATGCCCATGTTGAAAAGGATTATTAATGTAACTTTACTTTTATTAAAAATATTTAACAACGACATAAACTATTAATACGCTTATCATATTTTAAGTCTTTCATAATAAACATGTTAAAATTAATGTGAATATTTTCATGCCATCCCTGGTCACTAAAGAAGCGTCGCTCACTACTTATATCGAAATCTATACTAATATTATAAAGCTGAAGAGTTTGTTTGATTGGTTGAATGCGGTAATCTCAGGAACTACTGGTCCGAATTGAAAAAATATTGTTGTATTGGGTAGCCTATTTGTGGAGAAAGGCTATATAACATCATGCTACAGTCAAAAGGAGCGGAGCAGTAACGAAAAATGGCAGGCAAATTGATGCGACGGGAAGGGTCTGGGGAGAAAAACTTTGACGCGGACGAAATCGCGGGCAGAAGCTAGTAATAAAATAAAAAGATAACAGTATACATTTTTGTTTCTTCACACATTGGACCGCAAAGGACCACGGATACACAAAGTTTAACGACAAATATTGTATTGTTTAAAATAAGTACATTTTGCTTGTTTCGGCAAATCCTAACAAAAAGTATGATTTTTAGGATTTAAGTATCTTAATAGTAACATGAGGAAACCTGACTAAATAATAACAGCCCCGTGGGTGGATAGAAGGTTAAGCTACGCTTACCGAAGCCAGACTATAGATGGGTGAACATCCATTACATATGGACACTCCTGATTGCCTCGGAAAGCACGTTTAACGATGATCAAGGCTGTCATTTGTAGATCTTTGACAATTTTTACGGGTAGTCAGAACCCCGAAAGTCTGACAACCAGTGCTGCTAAAGTATCTTTAAGTATTACCCAGTTATTGGGTTTAGTATTCAGTTGCATCTGGTTAGACTGGAAACCGCCCTCATTATAGTTGAAAAAAACTTTTTAACAATAAATTAAACCGCCGAAAAAACTGAAAAGCATAAAATAATAAACCTTAAAATTATGAGTTGACGCTTTGAGTGATCTTTGTTCATTGATTTTTCAGCGCCGACTCAAAATTTTAAGGTTTATTATTTTATGCTTTTCAGTTTTTTCGGCGGTTTAATTTTTTGTTAAAAAGTTTATATTTTATAAATTTTTGTGACTTTAATGTACTAATAATACTTGACAAGGTATACCCTATCCAACAAAAAAAGAATTATCAAAATCGGACTACTCTGTATAAAGTTATGCGTGGTTATACATTACAATCAATGAGTGAACAATCAATCATCCCCTGTTTTCCGACCCTTAGGGTTCGATTTAGTTTTCCAAATTTATATGGGACTACCTTGGGAGTATACCTTTTCCAATAAAAAAAGAATTGTCACAATCGGACTACCATGTACAAAGTTATGCGTGATCATACATAAAAAAAAAAAAAAAAAATACGCGTCGAATTGATAACCTCCTCGTTTTTTTTTCGTCGGTTAAAAAGATGATGTTGAAACATTCTTGAATAATTTCGCTTTTCCCAACACTTTTAGTTATTGCTTAATCATTACTTCGTATTTTTTGTATGGAACTTAATCAATAGAAGGCTGTATGAGGAAAAGTTTTTTATTGAACATGACTTGTCATATTTTTTATGAAGAAACTGATCGTTTATTGATGAATCGTATGGTTTCCTCTTACCCTAAAAAAGAGCGGCTGCCATTTTGTTCGAACTGACAACCGCTGACTATTGCTAAACTATTGCGCGCCGAGGTGTAAGATTTATCTTTTTTAAACATATTGACCCGCATTGTAAAACATTTTTTATTAATCAAACGATCGCATAAAATTGTAATGAACCCTTTATGCGCCGCAGCTGTGAGGCACACTACTGTTGTCAAAGCGTTATTTTTACCTTTTCATTTGTATGTATTTTGTGTTCCACTAACTGTATCCATATAAACTTTATTCTTTCTTTCTATTTCAGCTCATATTTAACCAATGCTGGACAAAGCTTTTTCACAAAATGCGGACCAACAAACAACACAAACAGAAGAAAACTCACAAAAAAATCACGGCTCCAAATATCAAAACGCAATATCGCTTTCACTAGAGTACTAGGGTATAAGCAACGTGAGAATGTTTGTGGAAATTCCCGGAATAACGGTGTAAAATAAAAACGCTTTATTCACTTTTATTTTCCCTCTATTTCGGAGTCCCGAAAGATATGCTGGCTGTTCATTTTTGTGGGGTATCAGTTACTCGGGGTAATTTAAGTAGGCCGTGCTTTTTTCGGATTTTAGGTAAAATGATATACGTCTGGTTGAAAGTGACGATTGATTACGATTTATTGAGAGGTTGGTATTTAAACTGATAAACTTAACGACAGGAACAAACGGTCAGATCCTACTTCAGCCATTGCATTGTAAATGGGAAAGTGTGTGTGTCTGTTTGTCCGTCTTTCACGGCAAAACGGAGCGACGAATTGACGTGATTTTGTAAGTGGAGATAGTTGAAAGGATGGAGAGTGACATAGGCTACTTTTTGTTTCTTTCTAATCCCCACTTCCCTAAAATGGGGGGTGGAAGTTTGCATGGAGCAAAAAGAAATGAGTAGGGGATGGTAATTTGTGTGAGACTGCTCTCTTATTATATATGTAACCTGGATTAATGCATTCTTAAAACATTAACCGCGGTAGTACGTCCTCTTGCGATAATTTCCGACATCCACTCGGGCGAAGCCGCGGGCAAAAGCTAGTAAGCTTATAATATTCCCCCTACTGAAGAAAGTGGGCTGTGTTCTAAAATGCACCTATTGTGGGCTAGTAGATGTCACATTTCTTGGAATTTAAGAGTCGCCGGTTGTTTCACGATGTTTTCTTTCACCGTTTTGAAAGTAGAGGTGATGAAATTATTTATTTTTCATTTTTCATTTTTTTTGCACCTGCCTGAGTTCAAACCCACAAGCTACCACTCGTAAGTCAAGATCATTACCACTGGTCCATAGCATCATTTGTGCTGATTTATCCTATTTTCCTCCTTTTCGTGCCATGTCGATGGCACATTCGTTTTAAACTTAATTGAGAACAGACACAAAAATAAACACACCTTGCACATTTTGACACACACATTTTGAACCACACCATTTCGTTAATGTAGAATAAAAAGAAAAAGTCTGTCTAAATAATTTTATTCATTAGTTACTTTCAGGTGAAATTGGCCATAGTCCATAAGAATATTACACTCCAAAAGAACGCACGAGTACACCTCCATTACTACATGAGCGCCTAGTACTCTTTATGGACAAACTCCACTCAAATAAACTTCTATTCAGTTCGTATGAAAAACTCTGAATAATACAGTTACAAAATAAGCTTTATATTTCAGTAGCCACGCGTGCTGGAACACCTGAATTAGGCTGAATGTGTTTATTGAAGAGAAAACCAATTCCATGAAGAAAACCGCTGAAGCGAATGTCTTGGAGTTTCAATGTTTACTTACGCACTGAAATAATGTACCTTAACAATCTTTGTGAATAAATATTAGTGTACTAGTTTTTGCCCGCGGCTTCGCTCGCGTTAAATTCGGGGTAACACGGTTCCCCTTTCCTGATTTGAAACACAGAAGAGAACTCGGAACAGAATGTTATTTTAATACGCTACTGTAGAAGATATTACAAATCTTTCCATTTGGGGATAGAATGTAAAGATTCTGGGCATTGGACACACGCGAACATGCTACATACAATTGTCCATGTGAAAAACACGACTTTACTAAGTTCACCCCAGCCACCTAAAAAAGAAAAAAAAAGTAGTCATATCACTCTCCATCCCTTCAACTATCTCAACTTAAAAAATCACGTCAATTCGTCACTCTATTTTGCCGTGAAAGACGGACAAATGGACACATACGCTTTCCCATTATAATAATAATAATTAGTATAGATTAAGTATGGTTAAGAAGTTCACCAAAAGTTTACAGGAATATTTTTAAAGTAAATTTTGTTTTGAAGAGTGTCCATGGAGATTCTTACCTGGTTTTCTCCATATGAACCTTTGCCTCGGAAAAGTTTCATCTGTCTGATTCACCATTATAATTAGCTTAGTGTTACCACTGTTGGGACACAGGCCGGTGTGCCTTCTGTGAGAGGGAGCGGGCCGCACATGTCTTTGAATTTTTGGTTCTAGGACCGGTTCCTCACGATGATTCCTTCGCGCAGTGGTGATGAAATAATTTACTTCCTTTGTGTCGATGCACCGACTCCTTGAAAATTCATAAGTGTCTGTATATTAATATATTTTTTTTCATAATTATTATGTTGCGCATTTTATTAAGTAATAGCTTTTGCCAGCGGCTTCGCCCGCGTGGAGGTCGGAAAATATCCCGCGGGAACGTATTACCGGGATAAAAAGTAGCCTATGTGTTAATACAGGTTATAAACTTTATTGTTATATACAATATCTTACAATATTTACATAATTTAAAATCTAAGTTTAAATTCAAAGAAAAAAAAAACTAACTATGTTCCAAATTTCATCCAAATCCGTTCAGTAGTATTTGCGTGAAAGAGTAACAAACATCCACACATCCATACATACAAACTTTCGCATTTATAATATTAAGTAGGATATTGCATGTATGGTTTAATTGATATAAATGAGATTTTTATTTCCTTTCATAAACTAGTATAAAAAATTATGCTGCATTTTTATATCACTTTTAGTTTGTAGTCATTTAAATTGGGCAATTTATATTGTAATCGCAGCAGATCACGTTGCTTATGGCCCGGAATAAAAAAAAAACCAATTTGATTGACTATACCACCGCAACCATTAGTCAGTGGATTGTTTAAAACATTAAAAAATAATTGTAATACACACGATAATAATTCTATACATACACGCATTTAATAATCATGTTTGAGTCCCTTGTAAAACTAATATGGGCTTACGTATAGATCAAAAGGGGTAATAGGTAATACGGGTTGGTGTCCAAAACTCCATGACAAAGCACATATTTGGGTACTCAAATAATGATGGCAGATCATAAATCTAAAACCTCTGCGTGTATGCAGTATTTCACATTTTTTGATATGTCATTCTTTAGGTCCCACGCTACATCAATCCGCCAAGACTTTTCTTTAGTATGTTGGGTAGGGTTCCAGTTTATCAGTATGCAGTTCAATACCAGTATTTTGGCCATCTGACTTCAGGCTTCTGACAACCCATAACCACTATCAAAGATCTACATATGACAACCGGAACCAAAAGTTTAACGTGCTCTTCGAGGCACGGAAGGATTTCGGTATTTGAAGATCTTCACCTATCCACGGCGCAACCGCGGCAAGTTTACCTTAACCTACTCTATCGTTCTTATGTACGGCGTAGCCTCAAGGCGGTTTAGTACCCAGGCTACATAAAAGTAAATTTTCAAACTGATCTGTTCAGTGGTTTAGGCGTGCAGACAAAATTACTTTTGCATTTACTAACGTATGGATTATGATTTTGTGTTTTCAATCTACACGAGGCGATATTTCTGCCAAAACAATTAAATCTTTTGACCTCACAATTCATTATTATATAAGGTTTATACTAAGCTGGGTTCCAACAACCTCACACACACACATACACATATAGCTCAAACATAAGTTAAATTCGCAGAGATTAACTGTCCAGGCTATGTCCACTCGTTAGAGTTCGTTACGTAAAACCTTTTGTTAGGCCATTCTATTGTACGACAAAAAAGAGTTAGATAAGTATTCACGTGGATGGAATATTGAAGGTTTTGTTAAAATGTTCAGGGTTTTTGTTATTATGGTGGTGTCCTTCAAAAGTTCAGGTGTTTGGGTGCGAAGTACCAGGCGCACATGTATGGCTGGGTGTTTTAATTTGAACGAAGAAAGAGATGTATGTAAGGTACCACGTGGCGTTCTATTGAGAAAAAGGAGTGACTTTATGGATGTACATAGGTACTAGCTTTTGCCCGCGGCTTCGCCCGCGTGAATGTCGGAAATTATCGCAAGAGGACGTACTACCGCGGTTAATGTATTAAGAATGCATTAATCCAGGTTATATAGATAAAATAAGAGAGCAGTCTCACACAAATTTCCAGCCCCTACTCATTTTTTTTTTGCTCCATACAAACTTCCACCCCCCAGTTTAGGGAAGTGGGGGGTTAGAAAGAGACAAAACGTAGCCTATGTCACTCTTCATCCCTTCAACTAACTCCATTAAAAAAATCACGTCAATTCGTCGCTCCGTTTTGCCGTGAAAGACGGACAAACAGACACACACACTTTCCCATCTATACATCTATACAAATAAATAAAATTGGAGTGTCTGTTTGTAATATTAAGATAACCACTTTTTACTAAGTGTATATGGATGTATACACGGTACATATACCAAAACAACATTTTTTGTCTGTCTGTCTGTTTGTTCCGGCTAATCTCTGAAATGGCTGGACCGATTTTGACGGGACTTTCACTGGCAGGTAGCTGATGTAATAAGGAGTAACTTAAGCTCACCTAACATGGGTGTGTGATAGCTAGAAAACGCTTTATGTCTTGGAAGTACTAGGTTGGCATCACTTAGTAGGAGCTCTCACCTATCATGGGGGTGTGGTAAAGTACCAGTTTGTCATAACTTGCTCTAACATGGGTATATGGTACTTGGTGCTCTTTGCTTTGTGTTGGTGGGGTCTGATAAGTTAACACAACATTTATTTATTCTGAGGCGGTACGAAGTTCGCTGGGTCAGCTAGTTTATAATAATAGGTCTTTGTACCCCTAGAAAAGTGATGGTCACTGTTTGGTGGTCTAGCGCCGGTGTGATTCATCACAGCTTCTTACCAAACGGGGTGAGTATTACTGCAGATGTGTACTGTGAAGAACTGAACTCAATGATGGAGAAGCTGGCACATCAACCAGCTTTGGTCAATCGCTCGTCTCCGCTGCTCCTGTACGACAACGCGCGACCTCATACTGCACAGCAGACGGTCTCCAAGTTGCAAGAACTGGGGTTGGAAGCTCTCCGTCATCCGCCCTACTCACCAGACCTTGCGCCTACAGACTACTACTTTTTCCAGAATTTGGATAACTTCTTGGCGGGAAAAAAATTCAATACCCGAGAGGCAGTACAAAATGCCTTTGAAGAATTTGTTGCCTCCCGTCTAGGTGTTTTTTTTAAGAAGTGTATCAATAAACTGCTTCTGCGTTGGCAAAGATGCATTGATTGCATGAGTGATTATTTCGATTAATACAAATAAAAAATACATGAAAAAAAAATCGTTTAATTTTTTTCATACAAAACGGCATTTTCATAGGTAAAGGACCTATTATTAGTATGGATGTATGTACACTACTACTTATTTGTGGATCTTTGACATTCGTTACGGGACGTCAGAAGGCCGAAAGTCTGACAACCAGTCTTTACCAAGGCGTATCGTACTACCCAGTTACGGGGTTATGGAGGTCAAATAGGCAGTTACCCCATGTAAAATAATGGTATTCACCTGCATCCGTTTTGACTAGAACCCGACCCCAACATAGTTGGGACAAAATACTAGGCAGCTGATAATGATGACTTTTGCTTGGCTATCTGTTGTTTTCATAACGCAATTTATATCAATACCTTGACACTAATATTGCGTGTCGTCCTGCGGACAAGTCTGTTTTAAATGTTAACAAACTGCTGCAAAATCGAAACGTTAGAATTAGCAAGTGTCTTGCCCGTTTTCTCTAACACTAGATTACCATAAATCTATGTCTAAATAAAAGCATGCTGTTGGAGTTTCAACGGTCCGCTCAGCGCCGTGAGTTGTTAATCTAACAGTGCAGTGCAGTTAAGTGTGGTGACGGACGTAAAGAATAGCAACATCCCATTCTTCCCGTGGGTGTCGTAAGAGGCGACTAAGGGACTTACTAGAAAATGGGCAGCAGCGTTCTCTATGTATTTTACCACCTCACTGCGATCACAAACTCGCCTGCCAAGAGTGGCGATTATGGGAAATCCCCTCAAATGGGGGAGACCTATGTCCAGCAGTGGAGGTCTTTCGGTTGCAATGATTAAGATGATGACACTAACGAATGCCTAACTGCATTAAGCATTCGTTAGTATAAATGGGCTAGCATTTGTGAAAACGAGGCATTTGTATAGTAGGCATGATTTAGAAATGACACCGACACGTTGCACACAGCTCATGAAGTGTAATCTAATCAAACAGGAAATTTGGCTTGTCATCCATAGTGAGATGCGAAAGCGAAATGAGATTGATACAAATGATTCGCATCAGTTTCGCTCTACTTCTGTCTCCTTAGTAGTTTAAGCGAAAGGAGGCCCTGTCTTGGAAACTGTTGTTCTAAGAAAGGGTAATGTCATAATTAATAATAAATGATAATAACAATGACGATGATAGAGAAGGGATCAAAGCATTTATAGTCCATTATATCTTATATCTTTAAACGAGCAATTCTTGTATATATGTATATATAAGGTGTATCTATTCATACACGAAATATTTTAAGGGGTACACCTGTAGGTGGTAAAGAAGCTATAGAAGAAGCAAAAAGAAAATTTTTATCTAAGCGTTTTTGAATTTTCGTAATTATTATAATTTTAAAACTACTTGAGACGTTTTGCATAAAACCTTTACTCCAAATTCTATGAACGGCCCGCCTGACGCTGCGAGGGCGACGACCGGAAGGCACGAGCATGGCCGCGGTGTCTCGGGCCGTAAAAAATAAGAAGGAGCCAGTATTTCTTATGTGCGTCAAATAATTTATAAATATTAAATTTAAAAAAAAACCCTTGGGAAATTTTTTTTCGTTGCTATAGCTTCTTTACCACCTACAGGTGTACCTCTTAAAATATTTCGTGTTTGAATAGATACACCTTATATATAATCTGAATCTCGAAAACCGCGCCAACGATTTTCATGAAATTTAGTATACAGGGGGTTTGGGGGGCGATAAATCGATCTAGCTAGGATTCATTTTTATAAAAGTCGTTTTATTCGTGTTTTCAATAAACAATTTTATCGATAATCAAGTTGAACATAAACTTATTATTTAAACACAATTTACCAAAAATACCGGGCAAAGCTCGGTCAACCAGATATTATTCTTAAAGGGATTTGTTTAAAAGACAGATTACAACATCGACCTAAGATATGTATGTTTAAAATTAATACGTACCAATAAAAAAAACGTGTGCGTCTCGGGACGCCCGACAGAAGTGATAACTTAAACTAATCTAAGTTGAAATATTTAATATTGAAATGGTGATAGTTTTAGGTTATATGCTCACTGTCAACAGTATATGTCTATCGCACACTAAACACTGAGTAGAGAGAGGGGGAAGCGTCTGTCCGAAAAACGGACAGCGCTGTGGGTTAGAGTGAGAGAGGAGGAGCCTGCCTACCGCTGCCGTATGCGTGAGAGAAAGGGAAGCCAGACAGACTAGCGCCGTAACGCGTTACGTAACGAAGCAGTTTACCCTCCCATAAGAAGTTATCACTTCAAAATATTCAATTAATATACTTGAGAATTATATCATAAGATCCTGTAATATTTTAGGTTTAGGTTTAAAGATATTTATTCTCAAAAAAGACACAAAGTCACTTACATGAGAACAATGCTTACAGTTAATTATTAATATTAAACGTTCGTCACAGACGTTATTGAAATAATTTTACACCCACCCAATGCATTCAGCTTTTGGGAAAGGTGGTATTTTTCATTAAATATGCAGCTAATTGTGTTTTGAATGCATGGAATGAGTGCAATTTTTTATATGTGAGGGTATTTCGTTATATAATTGTGCTCCTTCAAAACTTAACATTTTTTTGCCAAACTTCGTTCTCGTCTTCGGTAAAATCAAATAACTAGCCCTGCGACTGCTACGTTGTGTAACTTGTTTGACTTTTGTAAACGATAAATTGGTCTGAACACTTTTGTTGAGTGCCTTACGAATAAAAATGCATGTGTTGTAAATATATAACTGTCTAATGTTCATTATTTGGGTTTCCTCATAAATTTTGCATGTTGATGTTAAATACGGGTAGTTAAAAATCATTTTTATTATTTTGTTTTGTGCGACTTGGAGGCTTGCTAGCTTCGTTTTGGCCGCACTGCCCCAAATTTCAACCAGATATAGTAGGTGTGGTTTTACTAAGGTGTTATAGATGGTGTGACGCAGTTTATGGGGAATACATCGAACTATGTTTCGGAGGGTTCCAAGTAATGACGTCAGTTTTGTTTTTATATGATCTATGTGAACAGACCACGATAGAGAACTATCCATTCTAAGTCCAAGATATTTTTCATAAGATTTTTGCTGCAAGGGTATATTGTTGATAAGTAATGAATTAAATGGAGGTATTATTTTATTTTTTGCTTTAAACAATATATAACATGTTTTAGAAATATTTATCGTAAGATTTCGAAGTAGATTATAATGAAACCACGAAAAAAGGGTGTTTAAATCTTCTTGTGCTTGGGCAACTAAATCATGGATGGAAGATCCGAAATAAAATAAACAAGTGTCATCTGCTTATAGAGTAAGATGGCCATGTAATTTGAGTTCCTGAATATTATTTATGTAGATGAGGAAGAGCAGAGGCCCTAGAATTGATCCCTGGGGAACTCCACACGTTATAGGTAATGCGCCACTTTGATAATTATTATACATTTTAACTAACTGCGACCTGTTGTTGAGATAGGAATCGAACATTTTTAGGGCATTTCCGGTAATTTTTATGGTTTCTAGCTTTTTCAGTAACAACTCATGGCTAACGGTGTCGAAAGCTTTTTTGAGGTCAATAAAGATACCAAGGGCTATGTTTTTACTATCTACATTTTGCTTAATTTTAGTAATGAGGTCAACTGTAGCTGTTAATGTGCTGGTTTTTGGTCTAAACCCGTACTGTCTGTCTGAAAGAAAGTTAATAGAAGTTAAATGTTTATCTAATCGGATGTGTAGAATTTTTTCTAATACTTTTGACAATACAGGCAACACTGAAATAGGTCGGTAGTTACCGGGGTCCATTTTTTAACCCGATTTGTAAATGGGAGTAACCGTCGCCTTTTTTAACGTATCGGGAAATTTACCCTCAGCTAGCAGTTTGTTGAAGCATTTGCTCAGGTTGTTCGCTATTATAGGTTTTATGCATTTTATTGCTTTGGTAGTAACTCCATCTAATCCGGTACTGCAGTTAGGATCGAGATTTGATATAATTTTTATAATTTCATCGGCAGAACACGGATCAAGAGTCGATAACTCTGGAGTGTTTCCGGGAGGAGTTGTTGGCAAAGCATGTGAATGATCTTCATGAAATGATTTAGGTATTTCACTCGCTAGAAGAGGACCTATCGTGGCGAAGTACTCGTTGAAAATCTGGCAAATTTCGTGTGGGTTTGTAATATATTTTGAATCGATCAACAGTTTTGAAGGAGCACAATTCTGCTTAATTTTATTGTTTGCTATGATGTTAACTAAATTCCACATTTTCTTAGGTTTATGAATACAATCGCTAAATTTTTTATAATAGTAAATATTCTTTGTATCTTGCATGTGTTTGGCAACATGTTTTCTTTTGGTGATAAATTCTGCTTCCAGGGTGGTGTTGTTCGGATCCTGCTTTAGTTCTGTCCACAATGCGTTTCTTTGGTTGATATCATTAATTATGTTTCTGTTTATCCAGTCGTTTTGGGGTAGGTTCAGAATTTTGGTCTTTGTTGTTTTATTTTTTTCAATTGTTGATTTTATTTTGTTTTCCGGTAATGTGTAGTCATCATTGAAATCTTCAAGATTAGTTGTTTCTAGTGTGTCAAGTAGTTTTGTATAATCTATTGCTTCGTATTGGGTCCGTAGTTTTCCAGGGGATTTCGTTTTTTTGAGTTCATCATATATTTGTTTGTGATCTGACATTGAAGAGTCAGCTATTGCCATGTGGAAGTGATCGTCTTTCAGGTTGGAGCTGACATGATCCAATATAGATTTCCTAGTGTTTGACTCTCTTGTACAATATTTTTTAGTAATTTTATTTATCAATTTATTTTATTAACATAAATGTTAATTATTTTTGTTTCAGGTACATATGAAAGTAGTCGTGGCAGCTATATCTTCCAGTATTGCATGTAGAGTAAGTAGAAAACTACAAAGAAAAATTCTTACTTAATCAGTTAAACAAGAAACTAACCAAGACGAGCAATCTCGTATCACAATCAAGTACCAGGACATCATAAAACACAGAGACATCAACACTACGTCATCGCTAAAGCTGCTCCGGTCCGGAAGATTACATCTGACCACAATTGGGTCAAGCCACAGTCCCACGGTCCCTTCAACCAGGGATGCGTACAGTCCGAAGCATTTTAACTGATTTATACAACTTGCTTGGCGTGTCACGTAACTAAAACTGAGTTTAGGTCTTGTTTCGGATAGAAAGGGGTCGGTTTTATTATTCTAGGATTATTCAAAGCCTCTGCAAAGGCTAAACAAGGAAACTGGAATATGTTTGTCAATTTTCAGTTTTGTTTATTTGTCATAATATCTGTACAAAAACCGTCAGATGTCAATTAAATTCACGTATTAAAATTTTCTTTAGGTAATGAAAAACTAGTTTATTCAAAGTTTTTATTGGCCTTTATTAGGCTATATTCTTTATAACGGCATCCTTAGGAGAAATCCCATTAAGTTCTGTAATGCAAACCATCACACATCATCGCCCACGATGTACTAGCGTAACATAAACGCAAGGAACATCAATCACTGGTCCTGCAAGTGGCGCGTCCCCACATAATAGATAGTGTGGTGAGACGGTGACACCTCATAATATCCTATGTTGTTGATCGACCGGTCTAACACTTAACTGCATTGTTGGTACTTTGTATCACTTGTGAGTACTGACAGCTGGTATAAACGGTACATATATGTGTAGGTTCGGTTTGATGAATATCGACCTAACGTGCTTTATGTAAAAGTGATGATTATCATATAGTATCAGATTCGATGCAATCCTTAGGGGACTAAATAAGAACACCTACACGAGTCCACAGAATATAATGATACGCTTTGCGCGTTTGGTACCTGAATGGCTGACTATACATTACATATCGAGACCCCCCCCCCCCGTGCCTCGAAAACCACGTTAAGTTGTTTGTCCCGGCTATCATTCGAAGATCTTTGACAGTCGTTACGGCTAGTCAGAAGCTCGAGTTCAAAATTCTGACAACCAGTCTTATCAAGGGGTATCGTGTTACCCATTAACTGGGTTGTGGAAGTCAAATAGACAGTCGCTCCATGTATAATATTGGTATCAGCTGCATCTGGTTAGACTGGAAGACAAACCGAATATATTTGGGAAAAAACTAGGTAGATTGTATCAGTTTCGATTTAATGATGGTCTACTAAACGCTTACGCAATATTATAATTAAATAAATAATAAGTTTATATTGTACACAGAAAAACACTTGAAGTTAGATATGAACTAAACATGATTGTACAAGCAGTGGTCAAAACGGAGGTTGAACAACTAGCTCCTGAACTGAGTAAAAAGACACTTGTACCTATCTCAAGAGCCAAAATTGTAATTGTAAGGGAAATTATTCGACTTGCAAATTAGCTCTATATGCTCCAACCGTATTTTGTTCCAATGCTATGAAACTCAATCCCTTTGATAGACCTATTATGGTCCACTTAATTGAGACAAACGGCCAACTAGACTTATGTACTTATCCAGTAGTTAATAACAAAAATTTAGTACCATCAACTTTACGACTGAAATGGCTTTTGATGTCAAATTAAGGATAACCTCCATGTGTCATAGACTTATTGCAACGAATAAATTCCAATTCAAAAATAGAATTAGAATAATGAATAAATTTGATTTTTTTTTATTTTTTTATTATGAATTCATTTGCACTGGCCAAGACAACTTCATGCGTTATTTTTTCGACTGTATTATATACGAGCACATAGGTCGAAGGTGAACCTTTTTAGTTTTCTTTAAATTATTTTTATTCATAAATCTGCCGGATAATTGTGTGGCATTCTTTTACTAGGGAAACCTTTCATTTTGATAGTTCAAAAAAATTCATTGAGTTATTTACGCTGTAGTGCCGAAATATTTTTAAAAATATTCTTCAAACGTATGAAAAAGCAATGGATTAGAAATATTAGGTCTTTACCTATGAAATTGCCGTTCTGCAGTACTGGCCATTTCAAATCAAAATAATTTTTGTTAATTCTAATTTCAAATTAATTTTATTTTAAAAACATGGAATTCTTTTTCCAAAAGTAGTCATTTGTTTATTGATAAGTGTTAAATTTTCATCGCATTTCAATCTTTTTCGTCATCATGGATACGTTAAAAATTCGAGTAATTATGGAATATGAGTACCGTCGTGGCAGCAACGCGGCACAAGCGGCACGCAACATCAACGACGTTCACGGAGCTAACACTACAAACCAACGCACCACCTGTTATTGATTTGCTCGCTTCCGTTCTGGAAATTTCGACCTGAAAAATGAACCTCGCGGTTGTCCGAAGACTTTGGTCGACAATGACGAATTAAAGGCGATTGTGGAAGCTGATACACAATCTACGGCTGAATTAGCAACAGCTTTCGACGTTAGCGTCAAAACAATATTGGTCCATTTGCGTCAAATTGGCAAGGTAAAAAAGCTTAACAAATGGGTGCCCCACGAACTCAATGATCGTCAGCGCGAAGTACGCGTCGAGATGTGCCTTGCACTGCTCAACAGACACACAAATGATGGAATTTGAACCGCATTGTTACCTGCGATGAAAAATGGATTCTGTTTGATAACCGCAAGCGCTCAGCAAGTTGGTTGGATCCTGGTTCAGCACTTAAACAATGCCCTAAACGAGAACTTACCCCTAGAAAAGTGATGGTCACTGTTTGGTGGTCTAGCGCCGGTGTGATTCATCACAGCTTCTTACCAAACGAGGTGAGCATTACTGCAGATGTGTACTGTGAAGAACTGAACTCAATTATGGAGAAGCTGGCACATCTCCAACCAGCATTGGTCAATCGCTCGTCTCCGCTGCTCCTGCACGACAACGCGCGACCTCATACTGCACAGCAGACGGTCTCCAAGTTGCAAGAACTGGGGTTGGAAGGTCTCCGTCATCCGCCCTACTCACCAGACCTTGCGCCTACAGACTACTACTTTTTCCAGAATTTGGATAACTTCTTGGCGGGAAAAAAATTCAATACCCGAGAGGCAGTACAAAGTGCCTTTGAAGAATTTGTTGCCTCCCGTCCAGCTGATTTTTTTAAGAAGGGCATCAATAAACTGCCACTGCGTTGGCAAAGATGCATTGATTGCGTGGGTGATTATTTCGATTGATACAAATAAAAAATACATGAAAAAAATTCGTTTCATTTTTTTCATACAAAACGGCATTTTCATAGGTACAGACCTATTTATTATCTTTAAAAATGATAAAGATTGTAATTGATAGAGTGTAACTCAAATAATGGTGCTGTTATTTAGAAAAAACATGGATCAACAAATAATCCTCCGTCTCTTTCTGATATACAACAAATCAACAACATTAACTCTGCTTATAACTCGAGAGATCGTTACTTTGTGATTTTCACAGATAGTAAGAGTGGTTTGCAGCATTTAGCTCTTTGTGCCTCTGGATTCAGAGGTATTTCGATAGCTTACTCCATATTAAGTAAGGTTATAGATCTTACGAACAATGGGATAGTGCTAAGATTGCAATGGGTTCCATCTCATGTAGGTTTGAGAGGTAATGAAGAGGCTGACAGATTAGCAAAATTAGCGGTTATTCAAGGTCAAGAATTTTGTATAATACCTAATTATCTAGAACAATTATGTAATTTCAAAACAAATTGTTATGATTTGTTTAAGGAGTATTTTGATGAACGAAGTAGGGAAAAGGGTATCTGGTATAAAACTATACAATGTCAGCCTCTTCGAATACCGTGGTTTGCTGTCAAGGAAATGAGTAGGTATCATATTGTTCTGCTTCATAGATTACGCTCTGGTCACTACCCATCCCGCAGGTTTCGTTATTTGATAAAGAAAGTGAATTCCCCCAATTGTGAAACATGCGGAACGGTTGAAGATGTTCAACATCTACTTATGGAGTGTACTAAGACAAAGAAGGAAAGAGAGACACTGTTGAGCAGTATTAAACTAAACAAATATGATATTGGTTCATATATAAAAGTTTTAGCGCAACCTTCATCTGAGATAGCAAACCTACTTAATGATTTGTTTAGACATTAATAATGATACTGTATGTCTTAGTAGATGTAGTTTAGAATAGTTTAAGTTATGATGAGGCTGACATGCCATTGTGGATAAAAGCCTCGTATAAAATATTAGAATTAAAAAAAATAAAAAATGTTTTATTTTAATGATTTAATTTAACACATTTTCCTTTCTTTCTTTACCAGGACAAAAAGTATCGTACGTGTTAAAAAACACAACAAACAGTAAGAAATTGCATTTAAATCCGTTAGGCCATTTTGGCGTGATTGAGTAACAAACATTTAAACTGAGTGTCGACCCTAAATGTTGACCTATGTAGACCAAAGTTACCCTAATTTCGCATGTATATCGCACAAAGTGAACTTCTTTCTTAATATTTATTCCAACCAAGAAAAAACAATTTATATCGCATCATATTTCACTCCGGAGTCAACAACGCGAACTTATGAAAATGTCCCAAAGAGGAGTGGTCCAGATCGCGTCCGTCGACTTCTCATCATTCATTTTAGGTTTAAATCTCAAGCACTACTTGTATATTTTATTCGTGGACCGTTCTCGCGCCCTTATTCAGATTGGGAGCTCCTACTACGTTGATTAAACTAGATTTTTGGAAGGAGACAGTCTAGGAGGAAATATAATGAGTGAAATTTCAGGAACGGATCAGTAGTTACGACAATTAATTACACTCTTCTTATAGATTTGGAAATTTCTCTCACTCTATATAATATTAATAAAGAAAGACAACGAATTTTTGGCTTTATTTGAAACGTGGTGGTATTCTCTTCGTATTTATAAAAAAAAACTACACATTTTGAAAATGTATACTCTGTAGAAAACATGTAGTTTTGTTATTATAAAAAAAAGAAACTATGACTTTCCGTGAAGTATTTAAGCCTTGCCTTAGTATGACTTAAATACTTCACGGAAAGTCAAACGAAATAAACCCTTAGGTTTATTTCGCTTTTTGCCAGTACTTTGGATTTTATTAAGATCGAAAACACTACAAGTACCTAATTGTGTTCCTAAAGTGTACGATTTATGGAGAGAATCCCAACATTTGAATTGTATAACTACAGGTCAAGTGATAACGATGCAGCAAGGGATCAAACGAAAGCAATTAATTAGCAATTCGATTCGTTCCTTCGGTACGCTCTTAAGATATACATTGTAACTTTGCAAGTGATATCGTTTACATGCTATGTTCAATCGAGAACCAATGTTAAGGCCGTCCGAGAACTTTTCAACATTAATCATTTTCACCAAAATGAGGCATCTGAATTCAGGTGTGGATATCCCATAAATATATATTTCTTATTCAGATTCTTACGATGGTTTTCAATATATATCTTAAGAAATATTTTACCAGTTTCCTTGAATTCATATGGTTTTGTTGAGTTAGAACAAAATTGGAATAACGCCATGGTTGAAAAGAAAAGTTAGGAAGAGAAAAGTTATGAAAATATCGCTATTATTTTAAGACAGTCATTCTAAACTGTGACCGACTTTGCATTTAATAGTAACAATTATTTGTGTACTTATCATAAATTACTCAAAAATATCAAATAGTAAAAAAAGAACTAGCTTTTAGGTTTATGTTCTGCTTCTAAGCATACGCCCTCGTGAAATGTTGGCCCTTGACCTACCGCACCGCATCCTTTCACCCGCCCGCGCGGTTTCATTTTTGTTTAGCGTTCATTCTGACTCCTTTTGCTTTTAATCTTTTTCTAAGGGTCGTAACATAATGACAAATAATCTAAAATTTTGTATAAGAACTGACCTATCAAATACAAAAAAGAACTCTTAAATGCGACTGGCAGTTTCAGAGATTAGCGTAAGCAAATAAACAAACTCTTTAGCTTTTTTATATTATAGGTATAGTTATAATAGATAGCTACCTCAATACTTGATCTTTTCAGGATAAAGAATAACTCTCTATGTGCTCTCACTATTTTATTTACTCGATAAGTAATCCACTAAAGAAGATTAGAAATTGATGTCTCCTCAATTCAAGCAATTGAATGTTAGCTTCGTTGAAGTAATATAAGTAATCCATCGAGACATTTGTAATGTTTTTTACAACATTTATCTACATTTGTGACTTTTACGGTTTTGGGAACGGCCATAAAAACGCCTCCTATTTCTGATACCCTTGTAATCGCGTTACATTCATCCATCCTTGCGTATTACGAGGGTAGCTTATTTTTCTAAATTATATGTGCTATGTTTTATGTACCTTAACTAGATATGCCTGTGGTCTTATTTACGTGAAAACTGGATATAATTATTTTCTGTTTATTTCCGTAAGTACTTCTTTTAAATATATTCAATTTGCCAAGCGTCATCATTTTCCTGCCCTTATGTCAATTTATTTGGGTTCGCCGAAAGATATATTTTTCTTCTACATTTCTCTATTAGTCGTTATTTTGGTAGACACCACCTTTGTAACTAGGGATGTTATGGATATGAAATTTCGGATACGGATTGGTTACGGATGTAGGAAAGATTTTTATACCTGATACGGATACGGATATGAAATTATTTCGGATTATCCGTTAGTATCGGATAATTTCGGTTACGGATATTAAACTTTTAAAGAATTTCAAAAGTAAAATACCTAATAAAATGGTTTTATTTATATATGTCACCATTTGGTAGGAATTACGATCAGTCTGTGAGTAATTATTACTGCTATTTAAAATAAAAATGTTTATAAATATATATTGAGTGTTATCTAATCTACCTAAAATAAAAATGTAATAACAAATCCGATATTATCCGAAACTTTTATTTCGGATTCGGTTACGGTTACGGATAAATTTTTATATCGGATATCCGATAGTTTCGGTTACGGTTACGGAGCTCCCTAACATCCCTGTTTGTAAACATATCGTCATTCACACAGTCCATAAATCGTTTCTTTGGTGTCCCACTACTCTTCAATCTGCCAAGCCTGTTTTTAATCGTGTTGGGATCGACTTCCAGTTTAATAAGAGGCAAAAAAAAAACACTCAGTTTTACATAGAGTGTCTGCCTATCTGATCTTTACAATGAAGTTACTGGGTAAAACGACACCACTTGGTAAGACTGGTTGTCAGACTCTTGGGCTTATAACTAACTTACGCTTAACGACTGTCAAAGATAATGTAGCTTAGGTATCTTTAATTATAAGCTAACAATACGAGAATGTTTGATATAAATATGATTTAAGGAATCACCATCATCATCATCAGCCTATTACGTTCCCACTGCTGGGACACAGGCCTCCTCTCAGTGAGAGGGAGTGCTCCACGCGGGCCCAGTGCGAATCAATCTAGAAAATATTTTTTTACAGGTTTTTATTAAACCTAGTCCAATACACAGACATAACAAACATAAAAAAAATAATGGTCAGAGAAAGATCATTCCCTTGAGAAATTAGTAGGTGTGCCCTAAAATTGTGTCTGAAACGGCCGCTCGTTTATAAGATTAGGTACCAGGCTGACAGAATAGCTAGGTACCCTGTTGACCGTAGAATGACGTGAATGGGCGCCATCATTCCTGTTGTTAAATGTTGTATCGTGATATTGTGTCATTTGGTATATATAGGTTGCTTTATTTTGATTAGAAACTTTATTAATTTAATGAAGGTATTTTATACAAGGTCAAATATTTACTTGGCTATACTTTACAGTCGTATGGAAAAGTTATAGAATAGAATGTAATGTGGATACAAGATATAAATGAAGACATGTTACATAAGGTATCTCAATGAGCGGTTTCGTGCATAAAGACGATCTTAAAAGACTACTTTTGGATGGACTTGATGGAGAAGGACCAACAATCTTTGTTATTAAATTCTAGAATTTCGCAGTACTACTGCGAAATTCCAGAATGTAACCGAGTAAAAAAACTGATATGACGACTAATAGAGAAGTGTGGAATAAAAAGACATGTTGCACTGACCCCAAATAAATTGAAATAACGGTAGGAGAATGATGACAAACCGGGTGAAAAACGACGACGGGCCCAATTACATGGGACTTATGCATGTATAATGTGGGTGCACTATGGTTATACCACTGCCTTACACTTCAAGAATTAAAGCCGTGCTGTTACATCATTACGTTCTTACCGATACTGGTTGTGGCTCTGGTAGATGCGCCAGGAGAGAACGTTTACTCTAGGAAATTCACCCAGTTGCGCAGTAAATATTCTAGAAACTAGCGAACTTTGACAGTTTTTCATTTCTGAATGCCAAAATTTGAGCTACAGCTCTGCCAAACAAGTTCGATAGGAAGGTAGTGCTCGTTGGATTCACTTCAACTTTAAACGTAAACTGTACGTTCACTTAACTGATGAGTTTCTTAACCAGGACCTAAAAAGGATAACCCACCACATAGCGACTGATGGATACTTCTACAGAAATGTTTTCGTTTTAATTTTTGGGAATGAGAGCATATTTTCGGAAGATTTTCCAGTCTCTTTTTGACATATACGTCTATTTAGCTAACTTACTCAATATAAATCCTTTATAATACATATTCTGATTAGATACAACTTCCTTATTATATCAGCACTCATAGTATCTAAATATGTATATAAAAGGCAAACCTGACTATCTATTTCTCTGAAATTTGGCATACAGATAGTTGTAATGACGTAAGCATCCGCTAAGAAAGGATTTTTGAAAATTCACCCACTAAGAGGGTGAAAAAGGGGTTAAAATGTTGTATGGAAGTACGTCATTTTTAGAAAAGCCTAAAACTTTGTTTTTAGGTTAACGATTAGAAATAAATAATTACGTATCATAGGGTTTTTGAAAATTCAACCCCTAAAGGGGTGAAAAAGAGCTTGAAAGTTTGTATGGGGAAACAAGATTAGTTAAATTATTTTATTCTAAACTTCACAGGAGTACTCTTATCAATAAATAAGTAAAAAAGTGTTTCAGGCTCTTTCAGAATTCAACCCCTAAAAGGTGTAAAAGGGGTGACAAATTCTGAAAATCAACATGGGTAACGTTTTTATGGTTTGTCGGGTCGCTGATTACGAAAACAACAACTATTTCCCAAAAATTGTACAAAAACATAAAATAAAATAGACAAGAAGATTTATGCAAAAAAATATATAATTTAAAAATTGACAAAAAATGAAAATAAACAATCAAAACCAAAAGAAATACTTAGGTACCTACATATTTTGTATTGATGTTCAAGTTCTAATCGCTACCAATAGATGGTGTTGTCACCATGAGATCCCTGTGTGATAATTTCCGAACACCACGCAGGCGAAGCTGCGGGCACAGCAAGTTATTATATAAAATTGGTTTCTTTGTAAGTTTTTATGTAGGGAGTAATCACTGGAACTAGCGCTGGGATTTGAAAAAAGTCTTATTGCATTTGATAGCCCAACTTTTAAGGATAGTTAGGTTAGGCTAACTAAGATCACACTATAACCCTATATAGTCGAGTAAAAAAAAAAAATCTGAAAGAACGTTATGACAAAACGATGTTATATCGCAGGCGATATAACTTATCGTTAGATGCAATGCTCTAGGACAATATTTTATGTCAGAACAAGAAATACGCGGATAAAATCGCGGGCAAAAAGATAGGCTATTCTATATACGATGTCTGATTAAGGGTGCAATCACCTGCCGGGGTCGCGTGATTGTTCGAAAGAGGTACCGTGACCCTGGCACATGGGCAACTGATGGAACACGGGTGGGTTTTAGTCAGTAAAAGTCTGACACGCCCTCCCGCTCCGCCCAGAGCGGGAGAACTCATTTGATGATTTCCCATCCTGAAAAAAAAAAAAAAAAAAAATAAAACGGTGCAATCACCTGCCAGGTTCACGAGATTGTTCAAAGGAGATACCGTGGCCCTGGAATATGGGTAACTGAAGGAACACAGGTGGGTTTTAGTCAGTAAAAGTCTGACACGCCCTCCCGCTCCGCCCAGAGCGGGACAAGTAATTTGATGATTTCCCATCCAAAAAAAAGGGTGCAACCAGAATATGTTCAATCGACGTCAACTCATACGTCATCTATGATAAATGAACAATTACTTTTTTCTGTGAATAGCTTTGCACCATAGAGATATAATAAAAAAACTTAAATCTATGGTTTGTACGCGCAGCGACTATTCAAGCTTTAAATTTCCAAAAGCTGACTTCTCATGGTATAAAAATCTATACAATGTGAGCTCAGCTTAAACTAGAATATATTGAATATTTGAATAGCTTTTTTTTGCATGGGAAATCATCAAATGATTTCTCCCGCTCTGAGCGGAGCGGGAGGGCGTGTCAGACTTTGACTAAAACCCACCCGTGTTCCTTACCGCGGAGGGCCGAAGGCTCCTGGTGGGCTGGGTGTCGGCGCAGGTAAAACTGCTGGAGCCCAGACCTCTGAGGTGCTTCCGATGCCAGACTGGCCACCACGTGTACGTAAAATGCACCTCAGAGGTGGACCGCAGCGGTCATTGCTTCCGTTGCGGTCAGCCCGGTCACAAGGCCGGCTCGTGCAATGCCACGCCGCACTGCTATGCATGTGCGGCGGCTGGCAAGCCGGCCGAACACCGGGCTGGGAGTAAGGCCTGCGCCTCATCCGCCAAGGCCAGGGGCAAGGGCAAGCCCTCCGCCACCGCCGCCGCCGCTGCTGCCTCGACCACTGTCGTTGCCGGCACCACCACGGCAGGGCCCTCACAGGGGGCTCAGGAGGGGGCTGCAATGGAGTGTCAATAATAGGTACTCCATTGCGCCTCCTCCAAGCGAATATCAACCACTGTGCCTCCGCTCAGGATCTGTTACTCCAGAGCATGGCGCAGTGGTCGATTAACATCGCTGTGGTCGCTGAGCCGTACTTTGTCCCGCCCAGGGATGACTGGGTGGAGGACCTGAGCGGCTCAGTGACCCTCATTTCGTCGGCCGCCGCCGGAACCCCGACCCTCGAGGCCGTCAAGAGGGGACGGGGTTGCGTAGCAGCACGGTTCGGGGAGATAGTAGTGGTGGGAGTATACTTCTCCCCGAGCCGAACTCTCGCCGAGTTCCACAACTCCCTTGCGGAGTTGAGAGTCGTCGTCGTCGGGTTTCGTCCCCTCCCCGTGCTCGTACTCGGGGACTTCAATGCCAAGAATCTGGCTTGGGGTTCCCGGTATACGGACACACGGGGCAGGATGGTGGAGGACTGGGCTCTGGAGACAGGCCTGGTCATCCTAAATCGGGGTTCTGTACCTACGTGTGTACGGATGCGGGGCGACTCAGTGGTGGACATTTCGTTCGCCAGCCCCGCTCTGTCACCGCAGGTCATTGATTGGCGCGTCGTGGAGGGGGTGGAGACGTTTTCCGACCATCGGTACATCCGATTTGACGTCTCCGCCCAGACCTCGAGCGCGCCGATCCGGCAGACCCCGAGTGGTCCGCGGTGGGCGCTGAAGAAGCTGGACCGGGAGCTTCTCCTGGAAGCCTCGATCGTGTAGGCCTGGGTGTCACCACCGGACACGCCTGCTGACACCAACGACGAGACCGAGTGGTTCCGGGAGGCCATGTCCGAGATCTGTGACGTGGCTATGCCCCGAGCCCAGGACGGGCTTGGCGCCAGGTGTACTGGTGGTCGCCGCAGCTGACAGCGTTGCGTGAAGCATGCGTTGCGGCACGACGCTAGTACACCAGGCACCGCAGGCTCCGTATCCGACCTCCGGATACGGAAGCCATTCAGGCGGAGCTATACGAGGGGTACAGAGTGGCGAAGACCGCCCTCCAAGAGGAGATCCTGCGGGCCAGAGGACTGGCCCGCAAGGAGTCACTGGAGACTCTGAACAGGGACCCATGGGGACGGCTCTACAAGGCCGTCCGGAAGAAACTCCGCCCATGAGCTCCTCCGCTGACTCAGAGTCTCCGGCCCCAACTCGTGGAGGGAGTGGTGAGCGCTCTGTTCCCTTCGCGAGGGGAACATAGTCCCCCACCCATGACTCCGCCTCCTGCGGTGCCCGACGCGGACCACATAACTGACGACGACGACGGTGCTCCAGAAGTGACCGAGGTAGAGATGAGGGTGGCGGTACGAAGGCTTAATGCCAAGAATACCGCCCCAGGACCCGACGGCTTGCCTGTCAAAGCATGGGTCCTGGCCTTAGAGGCTCTCGGGTCTCGACTCAGGGGGCTCCTAAGCGCATGCTTGAAGAGGGGCCAGTTCCCACTTCGTTGGAAGACGGGGAAACTGGTCCTCATTAAGAAGCCTGGGCACCCAGCGGACTCTCCGTCCGCTTACCGGCCCATCGTGCTGCTCGACGAGGTGGGCAAGCTCTTTGAAAGAGTGATTGCAGACCGCCTCGTCGGGTGGCTGGTGCGGGAGGGGCCGGACTTGTCGGACGGCCAGTACGGCTTCCGCAAGGGGCGGTCTACGGTGGACGCCATCATGCGCGTGCGAGCCCTCACGACGGGGGATGCAGTGGCCCGGGGTGGGGTCGTCTTGGCGGTGTCTCTAGACATCGCCAATGCCTTCAACACCCTGCCCTGGAGTTGCATTAGGGAGGCACTCCGGTATCACCGGATGCCGACCTCTGTCACGTGGTCGAGGCCTATCTGACGGATAGGGCCGTCATCTACCCCGGTCACGAGGGGGAGTGGAACCGGCGAGTGATGTCGTGCGGTGTCCCACAGGGATCGGTCCTGGGGCCGCATCTGTGGGTCATCGGTTACGACTGGGTGCTGCGCGCCGACCTCCCTAGCGGCGTCAGCGTAGTTTGCTACGCTGACGACACGCTGGTCCTTGCGCAGGGGAGGTCGTACGAGGCAGCGGCCAAAATTATGACACGCGGGGTTGCGACAATCGTCGATAGGATCCGGCAATTGGGACTCGAGGTGGCCTTGCACAAGTCCGAGGCCAAGGGTTTTCATGGTCCTCAGAACGCGCCACCTGCGGGTTCCCAACTCACGGTAGGAGGAGTTCACATCGGCGTCGAGTCGACGATGAAGTACCTGGGACTTGTCCTCGACAGCCGGTGGAACTTCGTTGAGCATTTCCGACGTTTGGCTCCCAGACTGGAGCGGGCTGGGGCTGCATTAAAGCGGCTCCTGCCCAATATGGGGGGTCCAAACGCCTCCTGCCGGAGGCTCTACACGGGGGTCGTGCGGTCCATGGCCCTCTACGGGGCGCCGGTGTGGGCGCCCTCATTGAGGCTGCGCCCAGCGCGCCCGTTGAGTGCAGCCCAAAGGGTCATGGCCATCCGGCTAATCCGAGGATACCGCACGATCTCGTGCGAGGCGGCGAGCCTCCTTGCCGGAGTGCTGCCATGGGATCTGGAGGCAAAGGTCCTCGCGCACATGTGGGAGTGGCGCGAGGAGGCGAAACGCCGGAGCGAAACTCCGCTGCCGCGACAAATCGCGGCACGGCGGACAGAGCTCCGGTGTGATCTCATGGCGACATGGCGGGTACGATTGTCGCAACCCAGTGCTGGGCACGCCACAATTGCGGCGGTAAGTCCCCTCTTTGAGGAGTGGATAGAGAGGCGCCACGGCGTCCTCACCTTCCGCCTGAAGCAGGTTCTCACCGGGCGCTTCGGTGGGTTCCTGTTCAGGATAAAGCGGGAGGATACGTCCGGGTGTTTCCATTGCGAGGATCGTCTAGAGGACACGGTGGAGCATACGGTGGAGGTGTGCCCTGCCTGGGCGGAGCACCGCCGTGTCCTCGTGGAGGCGATTGGCGGCGGCGACCTCTCGCGTCCGGCCCTGGTGCGAGCCATGGTACGGAGCGAGAAGGAATGGGAAGCCGTCACCTCCTTCTGCGAAGCAGTAATGCTCGCGAAGGAAGAAGCGGGGCGCGTGAGGGAGTGGCAGTCTCTGCGCCCTCACGTCCCTAGCCGCCGCAGGAGGAGACGCCCCGGGCGTCGGGAGTCGATTGCGGACTCCCGGCCACCGTAGGCGCGAGCCTGCGGGTGGCGACCAATGGGTAGCTCGCCGCCCGGTAAGGACCAAGCTCGGGTCGACGGCGCGCAGTGTTCCACGCGCGCCTCTAAGAGATGTCAGCAGCAGTGTAGGGGTCTACTAGGACCGATGCCTGCCGGGGTCGCGTGATTGTTCGAAAGAGATACCGTGGCCCTGGCACATGGGCAACTGATGGAACACGGGTGGGTTTTAGTCAGTAAAAGTCTGACACGCCCTCCCGCTCCGCCCAGAGCGGGAGAAGTTATTTGATGATTTCCCACCCTGAAAAAAAAAAAAAACCCGTGTTCCTTCAGTTACCTTTATGCCAGGGCCCCGGTATCTCGTTTGAACAATCTCGCAACCCTGGCAAGTATCGGTCCTAGCAGACCTCTTCAGTAATATTTATATAGCTTGAGGTGTAGCCGTGTGTACAAACACAGACATGCGAAAAATAAATTATATTTTTAAAATCTGTATGAGTTTGGTGTTTCCTATCTGACTTATCGAGAAGAAAGACCGGAATAAACTCAGTAGTCAGCCTCTTTTAATATCAAAACATAATCTTGGTTAGACCATGTAGAAAAATGTCTGATATTGCCTTTTGTGGAAAGAACCACACAGATGTTAGTGGACCTATCCAGTCAGTGCATGCACTTGTCAGTAATCGTTTCTGACAAGTATTTTACAGGGTTTGTTGTTTGACAAACCCTGTAAAACACTTGTCTACTAGTCAGCATCACAACTTGTGTTGTGTTTATTTACTACTAGCTTTTGCCCGCGGCTTCATGAGTACGTACTACCGCGGTTAATGTAATAAGAATGCATTAATCCAGCTTATATAGGTAATTAGCCGCGACTTCGTCCGCGTGGTATTTTTAAGAAAATTTTTTTTCATTCGTTTTTTTTTCGTGAGATTATTTTTTTTCTAAAATAAAAGTAGCCTAAGTTACTCCTTGTAACATCAGCTATCTGCCAGTGAAAGTCCCGTCAAAATCGGCCCAGCCATTTCAGAGATTAGCCGGAATAAACAGACAGACAGACAGACAAAAATTTAAAAAAAATGTTGTTTTGGTATATGAACCGTGTATACATCCATATACACTTAGTAAAACGCGGTTATTTTAATATTACAAACAGACACTCCAATTGTATTTATTTGTCTAGATACAAACATAATCAGTCTTTAATTCAGAACTTAATTTTTTCCACGGCTGAGACCCAGGTCTCTTCTCGGTAAGAGGAGTAGGTCGCAATACAGCACGGGGGGTCCTCGCGCACATGTGGGAGTGGCGCGAGGAGGCGAAACGCCGGGGCGAAACTCCGCTGCCGCAACAAATCGCGGCACGGCGGACAGAGCTCCGGTGTGATCTCATGGCGACATGGCGGGTACGATTGTCGCAACCCAGTGCTGGGCACGCCACAATTGCGGCGGTAAGTCCCCTCTTTGAGGAGTGGATAGAGAGGCGCCACGGCGTCCTCACCTTCCGCCTGACGCAGGTTCTCACCGGGCATGGGTGCTTCGGTGGGTTCCTGTTCAGGATAAAGCGGGAGGATACGTCCGGGTGTTTCCATTGCGAGGATCGTCTGGAGGACACGGTGGAGCATACGGTGGAGGTGTGCCCTACCTGGGCGGAGCACCGCCGTGTCCTCGTGGAGGCGATCGGCGGCGGCGACCTCTCGCGTCCGGCCCTGGTGCGAGCCATGGTACGGAGCGAGAGAGAATAGGAAGCAGTCACCTCTTTCTGCGAAGCAGTAATGCTCGCGAAGGAGGAGGCGGGGCGCGTGAGGGAGTGGCAGTCTCTGCGCCCTCACGTCCCTAGCCGCCGCAGGAGGAGACGCCCCGGGCGTCGGGAGTCGATTGCGGACTCCCGGCCACCGTAGGCGCGAGCCTGCGGGTGGCGAGCAATGGGTAGCTCGCCGCCCGGTAAGGACCAAGCTCGGGTCGACGGCGCGCAGTGTTCCACGCGCGCCTCAAAGAGATGTCAGCAGCAGTGTAGGGGTCTACTAGGACCGATGCCTGCCGGGGTCGCGTGATTGTTCGAAATAGATACCGTGACCCTGGCACATGGGCAACTGATGGAACACGGGTGGGTTTTAGTCAGTAAAAGTCTGAAACGCCCTCCCACTCCGCCCAGAGCGGGAGAAGTCATTTGATGATTTCCCATCCTGAAAAAAAAAAAAAATAATATAGCACGGGGGGAGTGCGGATTAGTACGAGTACCTATATGTCCTATGTCTTCATATTTTTAATTTTAGCACATATGGGTTTCCACACGATAGGATGTGATTCTGATATTTGCAATCAAATCATCAGAATTTTCACCACAAATACCACACAAAACAAGGCAACACAAACCTAACTTCTCCTTAAAAAACAAAGCTTACGCGGCAACATTAATTTTTCACTCATATAACATTATCCTGGTCACAATGGAGGGCGGTATATTAATTCGCAGACGTTGCCTGGCGAGGGGCCAAATCTTTAGTCCACGCGCAATGGGTCAGCCATGATAAAATGTTTTGATTCATTACTTTTAACCAGTTATGTAAGCAAGCTTGGTGTTAGAGATTGTTAGATTAAAAGCTTACAAGATTAAATTAGTTTAGTCTTTTTCTTCTACACTTTTCTATTAGTCGTCATCTCAGTGGTCACTCCCTTTCTATCTATATCATAATTCATACAGTTCATCCAACGTTTCTTTGACCTCCCTCTACTGTTAAAGCCATTGACATTCAAACTCAGTACTTTTCTCACGCCATTTTCCTCATTCCTTCGTATCACGTGACCATACCATGACAACCGATTCCACAACTTTTCACTTATTGGTGCCACTTTCAGACTTCCTCTTAGGTACTAATTTCTTATTCTATCCTTTCGTGTAACACCACATATTCCAGTATGTATGGGATGGTCCAGTACAAAGAAACATTATAATAACTGTAAGAACATATGCATCTCAACTTTGTTAAGGGTATTGTTACACCCGTTATAACATATTGGATTTGACATTTGTTTATCAAATCAAATCAATTTATTTCGGGCTACAAAGACGCATATCATAAATACCTTACAGACTAACATACATACAAATAAAAAACAATGTAAACATAAATTATTGTACACGAAGTGACGGCGTCGTGTGTAGCGCTGCGTGGTGTCGCGTAGCCTTCCGCGGAATCGCCGATACACGACATCCTTCGGCCAAAACTCTTCCTTGAGGAAGTTTTCGATTTGATAAGTTGGAACGATCGATACCCAATACGTGGGAAAAGTATTGCTTGATTATTTAATTTGATCCTGTATATATGGTTGAGATTGGAGCCTCTACTATCGGTCGTACAATGATTTTGATGTGCTGCTTCTTCTTTCCAGCGAATGCACTAGGAAGTGGTGAAGGGCGGGCGTTTTGGGGGACTATGTTATGTAACTTTGATGTGCAAAAAGTGCTGATTCTCAGACTAGTTTGAATAAATGATTGATCCTAATTTTTTATTGTTCCTAATTACTCTAGGCTACTATTCTTTTTCTCTTCAAAATAACGTTAAAATAAATTGTATTAAAATTCAAGTTCCCGAATATAAGAACATCACTTAAGTTAGTTCTCTCATGAAAGGTAATAAATTATGTCACATAAACTTCTTGTGATATGTTACAAGATGGTGGATCCTTGTAGAGGCCTCGACTAGACCTCTTTTTACCGGACCTGATGTAGGCTGCGCTAAAATCAGAAGCTATTAATCTTGGGAAACATGTCATATTACAACTTAGATGTTCATTCATCTAATACTAGCTTTTACCAGCAGCTACGCTCGCGGGGTGTTCAAAATTATCGTACGAGTACGTACTACCGGCACAAATAATAAAAAGAAAGAAAGAAAAAGTATTTATTGAAACACGCACAGAAACTAAACTAAAACACTACTTAATAAAATAAAAATTAAATTATAAACAAAGGACAATAAACAAAACTAAAAAAGAAAAAAGTAAGTCCGGTACGAGACCAAAGGGCCCTATCTCAGCATGATGCTACGACATTAAAAAATAAGAACCGCAGCGAAGAGGGCCCAATCAGAAATCTCTTTTAGCAAACCAGCAATAGGAGAGAAGATAAACTACTGATGTACATTCATATGCATTTCGTTAAAAATAATTTATAAACTGAAACTTCAATTTTATTAATTTGTATAGATGTTCGTATAGTTAAAAAGTGATTTATTGATAGACGAAACTAAGTAGAATAATGAAAGTAGAATAAATGCTGTGGAAATGCGTTCCTTGCAAAGCATGTGTGGTGTGACTATGAATGATAGGCTGAGGAATGATGTGATAAGAGAACGGTGTGGTTTAAAAGAAGTTGTAGTGACAAAAATTGAAAAAAGTATGCTGCAAGTATGCCTCATGTTGAGAGGATGAATGAAGGACGGCTCACAAAAGGTATTTACAAGGCAGATGTGAGTGGAAACACCGGGAGGGGACGGCCTAGGAGGAAATATAGTGACCTTATTGGTGATGTTCTTCAGAAAGGTCAGGTGCGTAGTACTCGCAACCGGCGTGTGTGTATGACCAATTGTATGAACCTAAATGAGGCAGGAGTGTGTAGAGATCGTAGCAGGTGGCGTTCCGTGGTTTCTGCCTACCCCCATGGGAAAAAGGCGTGATTGTATGTATGTATGTATGTGAAACTAAGTATTTATATTTTGTTGTGCCCTGGCAGCACAACTATATTTTAGATAGTTTGTCTTAAGGAGGCCTGAGTCCCAGCTGGGGAAACTTTGTTGGATGTTCTGGTTGACGTGATAAGTCACAGCTGGGTGGCAAAATTGGATTTAATTATATAGTTAGATGTTCAAGAAGAAGTAATAAGAGCAGTGATGCCCCAGTGATAACAGCCACCACTTACGAGGTATAGGCCGTAGGTTTCAACCTAGAAAGGTTTTTTATTTTGTGTAAATTATTTCATCAGCCCTGCTTTTATGACGGTTAAGGAAACCATGGTGCGGATAACGGCATGTCCTCGAACCAAACATTCAAAGACATGTGACATCTACCAACCCGCACTAGACCTACGTGTCTTGGAGCAGTGGGATCATTGTAGGGTGATTGATTATGCTTATGTCCTTCAAGCAGGCGCGCGGCGTCGAATCGACCACACTCGACACATTTTCATTCTTAATATCCTTATTTCTTATCGTATGTATTTCCAATCCCTAGTAGCCTGTTATTGTTTCATTGTGCTTGAAATAAACTGTTTACCTCCCCTCCTTGCACCACCCGGAGTGCATAGATCGATCGTAATTGTTTTAGCACGCCACGTGCCTGTCGTCGAAAAGGTTACGCGCAACGCTCAATGAGAGATATTGTTGTTTTACAATATCAAAATTAAAGTGTATTTTTTTATAATAATGTCTCGAATAAATTGAACTGACAAAAGAATATGTTCAAAGAAGAGTACTATAGTGAACCTTACCAGAAAACTCAAAAGGAACATAAGAGAGCATTTGAATATTAGTGTTCAAAGAACTAGTAATCAAACAAGCAGTAATTCCAGCACTTGCAGAGGAAGCTACAAAATATGCCCGGCAAAAAAAGGAGGCAATCGAAGACGCAATGCACATCATGTCTAAGAAATATTTGCAGGGGAAATGCAAATGAATGTGGTGTGACATTCATTTGCATTTCATTTCAATTTTATCTTGATGAAAAAACTGATTCTGAAGAAAAGTAGACCTTAGTTAAGCAATTTTGATTTTTAGTATTTGATTTCATGATGACAACAGATTTTATTTTTTTATTATACTATAAAAACTTTTTATAATTTTATTTTATTATAAAAAGTTAGTAGAGGTACCTATAGCAAAATTTATGATGCCAAATTACTTGCAAATCCAAAGAAATTAAGAATACTATTTTGATTTTATAATATTGTTTTATGTTCTAACGTAATGATAATGTGATAAATACAAAAAATAATAATAATGATTATTAAATAATTTGTATTTTAAATCCCTGAAATATCCCATAGGTCTTTTAGGTTACGCCATTACAAATGACCGCGAGCCCGCTTGAAGGTTAAGAAAAACTGTTGACCTCGAATTGTGGCGAACTGACCCAACTATGATTCAGAGAGGGTAGATGCCGAACGAAGTTTGCCAATTGGCAAAGGCCTAATGAAATCCGAATATGTGTAGTCAATATTTCCGGTCTATTTTGTCCTCCATTAACCCAGTGCGGTTTAGTAGATGTCACTGGTTTTGATTTTACTGATTATAGAACACACATTACTAACAATGTTTTTCTTCACCGTTTTGAGAGCAGTGGAGACGAGATTAAACAAAAAAAATTAAAATATCTGCTTGGGTTCGAACTCACAACCTACATACATCTCGTATTTTGGGGTAACACTTGGCCACTACTGCTGCTGTAAAAGATAATAATACCCTACAATTTGACATCACACAAACTACCCATACACGTAGCCTATCCTACATGCCTGCTAGAAAATTCATAAAAGAATATAACCTCTTACAATCTTAACGCTGCACAAAGGGATGGATTTTACCTTTACGCGACTTTCTTAGAGAAAACTTAAACGTATTACGTACCCATAAAAGGGAAAAAGACTTTGATTCTTATGTGTAACAAATGTATAATATGGTATATATAAAGCCATACAATGATAACAAAATGTCGTCGGTATAGATAGGCTTTATATTATTCTTTTGTCTGAGTTCGTTACTTATTGGTTTTGATGGTACTATTGACTTGAAAAGCTTATTATTTATCCGTATTATGGTTCCTAGATCCACCTTTACTAATTTTGTTAAAAAGAAATTTCGTGTGTCTGTTTCCTTTGCACACCTAAGCTACTGAATCGGCCTGGAAGCTGGAGAAGGAAGGCAAACAGGATGCCTAGGAATTGAAGAAGGACTTAGGCTACTTTTCAAATTGAAAATGTTTATAAAAAAAACCGACCAAGTGCGAGTGTGACTCCCAGACCGAGGATTCTGTACCACAAGAAAAAAAACAACGTAAATAAAAACACGTTTCTAGTATGGAGACCTCGTAAAATGTTTAACTTAATATTATTTGTTGATATACTGGTAATAGAAATACACACTCTGTGATAATTTCAACTGTCTACCTATTTCGATTCATGAGATGGACATGCATAGCGGAGGCGTAGGTAATAGGTTTCCGATGGCACCCTTTGGGTACGGAACCCTATAAATTATGAAACATGCAACAACACTCAATGAAGCCATGGACAACAGCTAATATGGGATATTTTATCTTATAAACAAACATCACGCTACGATAAAAAGGAGTAGAGCAGCAAAAATGGACGAAAAATGGCAGGGAATTCGATGCGACGGGAAGGGTTACGGGAGCAAAATTTTGACGCGGACGAAGTCGCGGGCAGAATCTAGTCGTTGATAATTCACAGTGTTTGTTTTTCTTATGAAAGACGACAGATTCGAAAACACCGAACAAACATTGGTACTCCGACATTGCCATGCTTCTTTTGTTTTTACCATGTTTCATCGCGCGCTGGTTTCGCTACACACCTGTCCTTTTAGAATACACTAGTAAGATCAGTATAATAAATATGTTCATATGCGACTAGTTTCCGGCCGCGACTTATCCCATTTAGAATGACAATCAAAAGCCGAATATATCTTTCCCCAAGGAGCAAATTATCCCCATACCAAATGTCATCAAAATGGGTGATACCGTTCCAGAGGTTGCCTTTTCCTTACTAGTACAAACAAATTTTATCTCTTCATAATATTAGTACAGATATAGATCTGACACGAATCCTTGGACTGCTTTGTCAGTCTACGGGCTGTGAACGCTACTTCTGAGCAAAGTTTATTAGAATTTTCCGTTAAAAAAACTCAATAACAGCACATAACAAGCAACATGTGGGAGTACTGTAGGCCACTTCTGCCCAATCCTTCGGGGAGAACTGGTATGATGTTAAGTTATGTTATGAGTCATTGACATTACTAGAGAATGGGCAGCATCGTTCTCTATGCATTTTACCGCCGTACTGAGATCGCCAACCTGCCTGACAAGCGTGGTGATTATGGCAAACCCGAACAGTGGACGTTTTTCCGCTGAAATGATGTGTCATGGATATGTGTGTGTGTATGTAAGCACGCAACATTCACTGCATCAAAACTTAAATGAGAAATAAAACAACCTATTGGGTTTATAATAAAATCAATCATAACATGTAACGTGACGTGATAATATGCTTTTAGTAATAGAGGTTTTATTATTACATTCCGTATAAAATAAAAACCTAGGAGAAGCCAAGTAAAAGTTTATCTTTACGCGTTCGAGGTAAATATTTATGAAGGAAAATGGATTATTTACAGCTACCTAACCCATGGTCACATCAGCGTAAAATGTCTTTACGATACGAGCTTCGAATATGACACTATTTCCTTAAATACGATGACAAAATGGTACCTTTTTCCGTGTCGCTAGAGAAAATATGATTATGAGAAAAGTGATGTTTTATTTTCATAAAACTGATTATTTCAAAACAGTTGGAAATGTTTTAGTAAAGATTTATGTGTCTAATGGGAAATATTTATATCATTTGATAAAACTCAGTAACAATCACGCTGTCACCGAATATAAATATACTAGCTTTTGCAAGCGGCATCGCCCGCGTATTATTCATATATATCTTCCTCTATGTATTGATGAAAACCGCATTAAAATCCGTAAGCGTACAGAAGCAGGAAACGACTTTGTTTAATGCTTTATAGAGATATAGATATATTATGAACGAGCAAGAAGGAGAAAAGTATCCAGGATTGTAGGATATAGTTGAAGTTAAGTAAGAACCCAATGGTTGTTTTAACCAGTCAATTACCGTAATTACAGACACAATTAAAAAACCATTATGTCTATACTAAATGTGGTATCTCCAGGACTTAGAGGTAAAAATACAATTTAATTTTGTTCCAAAATATTTACCAATTTCTTTCATAACTTCAACTAAATCCGACAGCCCTGGTTAATTATAGTTATTAGTGACTGTGCAATTACATATTAAATTTAAAAAAGGTAAGAAAGAGCTCAAAGGCATCAAAGATTCGTCTGCAACAGTATAAATGGGAAAAGTGCGCAAAAAGCTGGAGATATTGCCACGTTGAATGGCCATACTGATACTTTGACCTAAAACAGGCCAGCCCTCTTGTCACGTGAAGAGTCAAACAACCACTTGACGAGCGATGTCTCGAAATACTCGATGAACACTCGGACTCCAAGGCTCTAGTGTTTCAACCCCAAATGTGTCTAATTAGTATTGTATTATTTATTTGTAGTGTGTTTTATATTTAAGTAAATTATTTTTTTCAAATATACCCCTGTTAATTTAATTTTATTTCATACTTGGCTACAATAATACCATCATCATAATTAATTGAAAGAAAAAGAAGAAAGAAAATAAGTTTATTTAATCGCAAAAAAAATTTGGACACAACAAAAATATTAAAAAAATCTGGGGAAAATATGCGTCACATCCACGCAAAACGGCCATCGCTCAGCATAATACTGTGACCCTATGCGAGACAAAGCCCTGTCTGTCGCTGGTTTTCAACGACAGCCGGCACTGACGTGTGACGTCGAACGGTGCAACAAATCATGAGTAAAAAGAAGTACAAATACTAAAAATTAAATAATAAAAAACACAGTATTAAAATGCGAACAATGAGTAAAAAGAAGTACAAATACTAAAACTTAAATAAAAAAAAACACACATTCATCATACTGAATTATCCAGTAACTGGGTTGAGATGGTCAGATTAACAGCTGCTCCATGTAAAATAGTGGTATTCAGCTAGATTTGGTTAGAATGGAAGCTGGCCTCAACATAGTTGAGAAAAAGCTAAAAAAAATAATTATGAAAACTTAGTTACAATAATATTACGTACTAGCTTCTGCCCACGACTTCGTCCGCGTCAAATTTTTGCACCCCTGACCCTTCCCGTCGCATCGAATTGCCTGCTAGTTTTTCCATTTTTTGTTGTTGCTCCACTCCCTTTGATTTTAGCGTAATGCTATATAGCCTATAGCCTTCTTCAATAAATAGGCTACCCAACACAAAAAGATTTTTTCTTCCTGAGATTACCGCATTCAACCAAACAAACAAACTCTTCAGCTTTCAAAATCAAAATTAAAAATCAAAATCAAAAGTCATTTATTCAAACTAGGCTGAGAGTCAGCACAAACTCCCCAGCAGCACAGCTGTCTGTTAAGTTAATTCTATACAATATTGTGTAAGTAATTAATATTATAAAACGAAACATACATTATTCACCATATGTCAGCTAGCACACGCCAATATACCAGCAACAAAACACTGAAAACTAAACTCAAGCTGAAATAAATAATAAAACAAAATCGTAAACAGAACTTAAAACGTAAATAAAGCCTCCAGGCATAAAGGGCGTGCCCGCTTACATATTCAACGATGCAAATTGATATATACAGCTAAGTTGAAGTTACAATAGTTAAACTAGGACCTCCGGACCAAAATAAAATAACAGTTAATACAAGTAACAATAACAAAAACCATGGTCAGCAAGACGACCAGTCACTACAAGCAGCACCCGTTCACGAGCATAACGCAAAGGTCAGCCATTACCCCCCTCGCCATATTTGAGGGAAGGTGGTAACCCGACCCCCGACGCTACCGCAAGCAGTGACATCTAAGGGAGCATGACGAACTTGCTGCCGGTTGGTCAGACAAGAATATTATGAACAGCTGACGAGGTCGCTAGCTAACTACATGTTGCAATACAACTCATTTAAAATCATTGTAATGAGTAGATTATGTCCACAATAAATGAAATTAAAAGAAAATTAAGATAAATTAACAAAATCAGTGAAATAAAATATAAAAAACAATTATATGAACTACCCATATAAACTGTCGGTAGGAAAGCTAATTCTGGATTGAAAGAACATAAACATTGTCTTGAGTTAATCACAGCGACCAGCTATTCTTATCGTTTAAGTAGTCGTTGATAGAATAGTATGCCTTTGAACAAAGGTTGGATTTTACTTTAGCTTTAAACTCATTAAACTGCAAATCTAACAAAGCAGAGGGAAGATTGTTATAAAAGGTAATACCAAGACCAACAAAAGAATTATGAACCTTATTAAGCCGATGAAAGGGGGCTCGGAGTTTGTCCTTATTTCTAGTATTAATATTATGAAAATCACTGTTTTTAGTGTACAAGTGTATATTTTGCCTAATATATAAGATGTTGGCGAAGATGAATTGTGATGCCACCGTAAGAATACCAATATCTTTAAACAAATCTCTCAGAGAAACTCTAGCACCTAGTTGGTAAATCGCTCAAACAGCTCGTTTTTGAAGAACAAAAATATTTTGAATGTCCGCGGCTTTGCCCCACAGCAGAATGCCGTAGGACATTATGCTATGAAAATAACTAAAATAGACTAATCGTGCTGTATCAACGTCCGTGTACTGTCTAACTTTCCTTACGGCGTAGGCGGCCGAACTGAGCCTTCCCGCTAGGCTTGATATATGTGATCCCCACTGAAGTTTGGCGTCTACTGTTATGCCCAGAAAGACTGCCGAGTTAACAGTTTCAAGCACCTCATTATTTAAAACGACATTGGGTCCCAGGTTCCTAACATTCGGTAAGGCGAACTTTATACATTTCGTTTTCTTAGCATTAAGAACTAGGTTATTTGTAGTAAACCAATCCGTGGCCATTGAGAGCGCATTATTCACGTCGTCAAAATCTTTTCTATTCCTGTCTACTTTAAAGATAAGTGAGGTATCATCAGCAAATAGTACAATGTCACAGATATTCTGTAAATAGAATGGTAAGTCATTTATATACACTAAGAATAAGAAAGGACCCAGTATTGAGCCTTGAGGTACACCTAACTGAACTAGTAGCCCGGAAGATTTTACACCATTGATATCTACACATTGGTGCCTATTTTGCAAATAAGAACTTATGACACTGAGAGCTTCGTGTTGAACACCGTAATGACGTAGTTTACGCAAAAGTGTGTCATGGTGAACGCAATCAAAAGCTTTGGAGAGATCACAGAAAACTCCGATAGCATTTTGCGAGTTCTCCCATGCGTTGAAAATGTGTTTTAGCAGAGCAACACCCGCATCTGTTGTCGAACGACCTTTTGTAAAGCCATATTGCTCATTATGAAGGAGGCTATTTAAATTAAAATGTCTTAGTAACTGCTTGAGTATTAACTTTTCAAATATTTTACTAAATGCAGGTAAGATAGAAATGGGCCTAAAATTGCCAACGTTATTTTTAATACCTGTTTTAAATAATGGTATGACTTTACTACTCTTTATAAGGTCAGGAAAAGATCCTGAATCAACACATTTATTAAAAGTTACAGCTAGATAGGGGGCTACGATGTCTATTATGTTACTTAACAGCTTAATGGAGATGCCCCAGTAATCTCCAGTGTTTTATGACTTAAGTGTCTTAAAAATGTTAACCACGTCACGAGGCGTTACATGTTCGAAACTAAATAAGCGACTACATTTGGGCACACTACTATGCAAAAGGTTTTCAGCTTTAGACGGGGACGAATTTTAGGAGCAAGTCGTAGTTATAGGTATGTTGGCAAAAAACTCATTAAATGCCTCAGCTACGTCGGCAGCTTTATTAACCAATTTGTTGTTAATCATAATCTCTAGCTGTTTTTCCTGTTTAACCGATTTACCCGTTTCATTGTTAATAATTTTCCAAGTGGTTTTTATTTTATTACTGGATTTTTTTATGGTATCGCTTAAAAATTTAGATTTAGCGAAAGCACAGTTTTTTTTAAATAACTTTGAAGAACTTCTGACATACTCTAAAAAAGGAGTATCAAATATATATTTTTTTAAACCATATAACTCGTATAGTCTCGCTCTACTTTTATAAATACCTGGAGTAGCCCATTGGTTGAAGCTAACAGAGGTGCTATTAATGACAATAGTTTTGGTCTTGAAAGTAGATTGGTATTCTTTTTGCATAATATCAAAAAGGGCTCCATAGATTTCATTAGGATTCTCGTGTTCTACTATAGATGGTGTAATCCTATGAGCAATATTATTTTTAAATTTGTTGCAACGACTAACTGTATAGGGCCTGCATTCTATTTTAATGGCAACGGGAAGCTGGCTAATAATCCACAGTGGTCAGACGTTAAGTCACTTAACACTAACTTATTATTGGCATCACAATCACTAAATATATTATCAAGACAAGTCGAAGACGATGCTGTGATCCTAGTAGGTTCGAAAAACAAGTTTATTAAATTAAATGACTTAAACAGATTGAGTAGTCTAATACTTAAAGGAGTAACATCTAAAATATTAATATTAAAATCTCCACATACAAATCAATACATACAATCTTTATAATATTAGTAGAGATTTACGTTTGTATTCTAAAATGTGGCAATTGCAAGAAAACTAGGAAAAATCAAAATTAACGAGGTGTTATCCGAATTCCCCTGTTTTAGAAACATTTCTCAGTTCTCAAATTAGTGAATTTAGATCCTGAAATAAATATGTCTTTGATGCGTCCTTGTTCAAGGAAAATGATACGATAAATTGTAATTTGCTCGATGAAAAAAAAATTGTGATGTATTTGGGGGAGGCGGAAGTTTCAAAGGCCCAGAGACCCGGATATCCTCACCATAAATACCATTTTCATACCATCAAACATGCTTACACAATTGCGTGTGCCAAACTTTCCATGTCATTGCCTCGTTATATTATTTCCGAAACGCATCCACAGAAATGTTTAGAATAATTAATTTGTTCGTTGAGTGGTGCGGAGGCGTTGTGCCAAGTAACACGAATAAAAACGGGTCATGCATGCCAAGGAGATTGTTATGTAGGGCTGTGCTACCTAGGGTCCGCGTAGGATACCGCGTTTCGAAGCGGGATCTTAATTTTTGTGTGGAATTTTCATTTTTGGAGTTCGTATTCGACGGTCGCGCATGCAAGATGTCAAAAGAAGCGACTCCGCAGGCTAGCGATCTATTGAGTTATTTAAATTAATGTTGAACAAAATTTTGAATTTTATCCCTGTTGATAAATAGTGGTAGTGTTGAAGAATTTTGTGTGATTTTAGAAAGAACATCTTATTCTGATATAATGGTAATGCTGCCCGTCTTTTGGGTAGGTACTTAACTAGTCAACAGCGATGTGGATGAATTTTTCGACACCAAAAATTAGTTTGCTAATCGTTTTTGTTTAGTTAGTGTTATTAAAGTTTTCCTTTTCATTAATTAGGTATGCATTGCTATTTATGTTATTTCATATAAATTCTTTCTGAAATCAACAAGTCACGACAGAATCGAACGTACAATTGTACTGTCCTGCTATTAGACAATAATATTATAACAGCTGCTGATAGGTATGAGAACAACCATTATTACCATTAAATAGCATTTAACCCATATTTTGAGCACACAATAAAAGTCCACATGCTCTATTAAGTGACCTGACACTTTACAAATCGGGTACCATGCACGACTCGATAATGGCTTACATGTAGAAGCCACATTTTACCGTCGCAGGTGGCTGGACGACGGGACATAAATCCCGGGAAATTGGGACGTCCCGCAGACACTTGACATCACTAGTTGGCAGTATAGAACGTCAAAAAGGATTGGAAGAGACCAAATGGGACGATACGGTTGTGATCAGACTTGTTTTTTTACTTTTTCCGATACTATTTGTTTTGAGATGGATATAAAACGATTTGATACTCGTTTTAGTGATGTACGAGTATTAAGCTCGGGGGAATGTGACGTAGTTTCTTGTCAGTTTTATTTCGTGGTGAGGTTATAGTTATTTGAAAGGAAATATTTGAAGAATTTATTTCGGATTTATAGGATTATTTGATTCCTATATGGATTGAAGTGGTTTTTGTACAACTTTTGAAATGTTTAGAGGTCACACATACATACATACATAATAAGCCTATATTGTTACCAATGCTAGAAGACAGACCTCCTCTCGTTTAGGCGTCAGACTAGGCCATTTAAGATAAGATGGATCAACAATTTTCTTGTTTTTTTTACTCAAATAGAAGAGGCTGTATAGCGAAGTCTTACTTATTGTCTTATCAGTGATAAGCAGAAATTAACCTAAAGACGACTGCGACTAAGGTACTTACTAAAGAATGGGCAGTAGCGTTCTCTGTGTATTTTACCATCGTACTGCGATCGCCAACCCACCTGTCAAGCGTGGCGATTATAGCAAAGCCCCGAATTGGGAGAGGCCTATGTCCATCAGTGGACGTATTTCAACTGAAATGTTTATGATGAACCTAAATACAGTTTTCATCGTTTCCATAATTTTATGATGAGATATCCTTTTGAATTAACCCTTACAACACAGTCCATATCACTCTATTGGTTTTATAAGACGTGACATCTTTACGAAACGCACTGGACCGTAACGAACTGATAGTGAGCGGTGAATGAATGAGTGAAAGATGAATGAACTTAGTGCGGTCGTTAGCCTTGATAGGTCTTCTATTCAATGGGTAGTGTTGTTTGAACTTTTGCGGTGAATGAGCTACTAGAAAGATCATTTGGTAAGCCGTAGGTACAATCTAACATTGTTTCTGAATTTTCTATAAGCTAATTTATTTCAAAGATAGAGTGAGGATCTGTTTTTTATGTTCTGAAAAAGAGAACATTCCATAAAGGTAACTTAAAACAGGTCCCGGCATTGCTATCTTTCGGCTTGTTAAGTGCCAAAAAGGTAACGGTTCCAAAAGATTTTTTTAAAAATTTTCTTGAAAGTTGGCAACAATTCACGACGTTATTTCAATGCAAATATCATATCATTATTATGGTGATCGTAATAAAGGATATTCTATACTCTTCACGCCTGTCAAAGAGCAGTGCAAGAAGCTATACCAAAACATTTCACTGCGATTTGGCTTCTAACACATCGCGTCGTATCCCGTCGCCTGGCCGCCCTTTATTTCATTTGCACTTTGCGTTTTTTCTGACTTTTTTCTTTCTGCTCTGCTATTTAGAACTCTAGCATGATATTAAATGGCTTATAAACTTCCAAAAGATTAGGGCCATCAAACGCGAAAATATTATTTTTCACAGCCTACTGGTAGTTCTAGAGAATACCCCAACAGACATTCTTAGCAACAACTTTCACTTATTTATAGTATGTTGAATCAATAATATTAGGTAATAATCATTGATAGCCACACTATGAAATTAGGTCTACTAGATTTGCAAAAGTTTTGTAAGAGGTAAAAACAAATAAATACAATTTCAAAATCACCTCAAGTCTTCACAAAACTAGGGCGAATTGTTGGCAATTTCCATTCAACAAGGGTTTTACGGGACCTGTGTTAATACTTGGTCAAGTAGCGTAGTTACCTAAATCCTTACATTACAACTAGCTGTTACAACAGCCCTCGGGATTACATTTACATTTAATTACAAGACTGTTTTGCGAATTTGTACCAGATTTTATACAGAGAAGTAAAACAAAAATGTAAATTTTTAATTCTTACCTTGTTTTTAAGTTTCATTCTTTTAAAAACATACATTGTTTCAGCAGTCAAAATCGTAAACACACTGTCTGTAAATTAAGGTCCTTCAATACCAGATTCAGCCGTAGATTCTTTTGTTTCCTGGGAGACCTTTACAACAAAATCGATAAAGCCATTTCCATTTACTCGTTAACCAATTTTACTAGTAAGTCTAAAGCGAAAAATTGACTTTAATCTCTCGATTACGAGGCCATAGACCACCAGAAGTCATTTCATAAAATAGAAAAAACAAGTTGTTTTTTTTTAGGGTTTGTTTCGAAAATAAATAAGTAGCAAATCAACCTAATCCGTTGTAACATTAGTCTTCAATAACTCAAGTAATTAAATAATAACATGCCTGTAAGAAGGTACAATACTTTTAAAAGTCAAAAATAAATTCTGAACTTTTATTTTTGAACTAAACAAACTCATAAGTACAGGTATTTTTCTAAATCACAACAGCAACATCAATTTCCAAGCTGCTAATATTCCTTATAAAAATTGCAAAACTCATCAACTTCTAAACAGCACTTTATTACTAGGGCCTCATGGGGTAAATTAACGTTATCGCAGCCACAGTCCCTAACGATGTGACCGACCATCTTATGGGAAGTCAAGCGAGGCTGCGAACGTTAGCAGGGTGGTGGCAAAGTTACATAATGAGAGGTGGAAAAGTTACAAGGTTTTGTGATTAAGGAGTATCTTTTTTTAAAGATAATTTTGTTTTTCGTATTCTAGATACTCTTGTTTACCAATCAAATGATATTGAGATCACCAAATTCTATCAACGCAGTTCTTAATGCGATCAGCATATCTAAACGGCGTTCAAGAGCTGTCAATGTTAATATTGTTGTGGATGATAAGAAAGTGGAAGAAATACGTATTGGAGTCTATCATTTGATAGACTCCAATACGTATTTCTTCGTCAGTTTATAACTGACGAAGTTCTGGGGAAACAACCTTCTCCATTTTTCAAGTCGTTGTAGTCATAGTGTTAAAAAGGTAAAATGGTAAATGTACTACGTAATTGTCTGTCCGTAACCTCATCTGTTCTGTCTGTAATCTTGTCTGTTATTAAAGTTATAAAATGGTGGAATCGAACCTATACTGGGGAAGAAGTACAACTCATATAGTATGTAGGTCGACTTTTATGTAAGGCATTATGAAAACGCGAACTATACTTTTTAATCAACTGTTGGCAGAAAGTACACATTCTCGAAAAATAAAACCCCGCTATCAAAATATTTGCCCTTGACATAAGTACAGGCTATTCATCCTGTTTAAGAATAAACACTGCAATAAACATAAAAATAAGGCTATAAACAAACGAGAAACTGTTTTCTCAAAGCGTTATACTGTAAGTAAACGATTTACCGAAAGAAAAATATAAACTAGGTGCTTAGGTTATATTCTTTTATGTAAAACAATTTTCTGTTCTTTCATTTTTAGGGGCCGTTTGTAGTCTAAAAAGACCTTTAACACTCTTTTTATAGAAAAGATAAATTAAAAACTCGACCTTTCTCTAATTTGATCTCCATAATGGTGATTTTTAGGGTTCCGTTGCCAAATGGCAAAAAACGGAACCCTTATAGATTCGTCATGTCTGTCTGTCTGTCTGTCCGTCTGTCTGTCTGTCTGTCTGTCTGTCTGTCTGTCCGCCTGTATGTCACAGCCACTTTTCTCCGAAACGGTAAGAGCTATGCTGTTGAAACTTGGTAAGTAGATGTATTCTGTAAACCGCATTAAGATTTTTACAATAAAATAGAAAAAAAACAATAAATTTTGGGGTTCCCCATACTTAGAACTGAAACTCAAATTTTTTTTTTTCATCAAACCCATTCTTGTGGGGTATCTATGAATAGGTCTTCAAAAATGGTATTGAGGTTTCTAATATCATTTTTTTCTAAACTGAATAGTTTTCGCGAGAGACACTTCCAAAGTGGTAAAATGTGTGTCCCCCCCCCCCGTAACTTCTAAAATAAGAGAATGATACATCTGAAAAAAATATATGATGTACATAACTATAAAAACTTCCAACGAAAATTGGTTTGAACGAGATCCAGTAAGTAGTTCTTTTTTAATACGTCATAAATCGTAAACCGCAATTTACCTTTAATTCAATCAACTCAAATATAAAAATTAAAAAAAAAACATAAACAAACCTTATGCATAAACCAAGGATAGCAAGGAAGGAACCTACAGGTTTGTACGGAACCCTTGGTGCGCGAGTCCGACTCGCACTTGGCCGGTTTTTTTTTTCTATTAGATGTTTTCGTAAGGAAAAAAGATCATTGCAATTTATTTATCGATGATCTGGGCACAACAAGGTACCTACAGTATAAAAATGATATTTTAGTTTTTTTTTTTTTTGTAGAATAAATTGAAAAGCTTTTCATTAAAATGTTACTGTTATTTATCAATCTACTATGCCAGTTGAGAGTTCCCTAAAGATATCAACGGTTTAAGACAATTTATTTAAAAAAAAATGTAGTACTAATTGCCTAACATAACATACATACTTAATCAGCATATATTGTTCCCACTGCTGGGACACAGTTCCTTCAGTGAGAGGGAATAGGCCGTATTTATAATCAAAAGTCATTTTTATTTAAATTAGGTTGAGACTCAGAACTTTTTGAACGTCAAAATTACATAAGACAGTCCTCCAAATCTCCCAGCCTTCACAATCCTTCCCTTTCAAACTCCACCACGCGGGCCCAGTGCGGGTTGGTAGATGTCACATGTCTCTATGGTCCATGTTAGTGGGTTTGGTTCCCGCATAATTAGTCATTCGAATGGACCATTATGCGTGGGCCATGGCGACCGTCAGTGATTATTCCAATCAGCCCTACAAAAGCTGACTATGTTTCCCGGTCTGTTGAGAACGTCCGTGTAAGATCTTGGTGCCCCGAGGGTTTCTATTTGGTTTACGTCATGATGATTTCCTTCATTGTTTTGAGAGCAGAGTTAATAATATAATTTACAGAAAGTAAAGCCCCGACCGATGACTTGTAGGTCGCAGGTTTGAACAGTCTAGGTTCAAACCTGTGACCTACAATTCATCAGTTGCGTCTACTATCTAAAATTACCTAAACTAAACTTAAAAATCAAGCCTTAAAAAAACTTACAGTTTCTTCAGACTTACCGAGCAGCTGGAAGAATCATAAAAAAATACACCAATAAAGAAACAGTAAATATTTCCTCAAGACTTCACATTTTAGGTGAAGGTTTAGTATTGATTTAAGCTTCAAGGCCCATATTGAGGCCCTCTTGAATATTCACGACCATAAAATCGATTTGGCATCTGCACTGTGAATATGAGTAAAATTAATAAGTTTCTCGCTTTTTCTGATAAATCAGTATTGTTTCCTTTTTTAACCTTGTTCTGGAGTGGTGATTTCTTGACATTTAAAAACAGGTATTGATTTTGATACCTAGAATACTGTAGCTAAATCAAAAACGAACGAACCACAATCTTTAAGATTATTTTGTGTTGAAGTTTTAAAATTTATTTAAATGACTATTTGTTGCCCACGACTTCTTCTGAGACCCGATCCAGGAAAAAAGTTAGCTATGTCCTTACCCTGATCATGGTTTATCCGTTGGCCAAATTTTCTAAATCTGTGGCCATATCGGATTAACCATCAACCTGTGTTTGGCACTCAACGTGTTAAGCAGTACCTACCATAAAACTATAGGGAAGTAGTCAGTTTCTATAGATATATATTTCCCTCTACAGCTTTTTATATACCATATCCTCATCAATCAATAAAAAAGCTTCGCCATATAAAAAAATATCTTGCCACAAAAATGCTAAGTCACTACCATATCTTCTGAACTAAGTGAGCTACTAACATACTATCCCTGTCTCGCTCCGTCATACATCCAACGAGACCCTACTATACAAGCTATCTCGTTCCCTCTCACACGACATCCAAAACGTCTTTATCAGCAATGATTAATGAGAACTATGACTTCAGAAACACTGATTCCGAAGTTACACGAGTATTTCCGAAATCTCCCGAATGTTTGACTTATCAAAATTATTGTAATTGATGTCTGAATTTAAATTCTGTTGTAGCGTTCGTAATTAATTTTCAAGTGAAATAGTTTAATTAAGTATGGTTTACTGGGTTCGAATGTTATTTCAAAAGGTGTGTAGGTAGGCTTTGTAATAGACCTGTGTGGCTATGGGTATGCCAACAAGGGTAGGTATTTTTTTTTTGTGGGTGGGATATCATCAAATGACGTCTCCCGCTCTTGGGTGGAGCGGAAGGGCGTGTCAGACTTTTACTGACTAACACCCTCCCGTGTTCCTTCAGTTGCCCATGTGCCAGGATCACGGTATCTCTTTCGAACAAATCTCGCGACACTTTGTGTAAATTATTTCATCACCACTGCTCTCAAAACAGTGAAGAAAAACATTGTGAGGAAACCGGCATGTCCTAGAACCAAAAATTCGAAGACATGTGACATCTACAAACTCGCACTGGACTTGTTGTTTACGGTTGGTTACGGTAGATGCACAGAAAACGCTACTGCCCATTCTCTGGTAAGCTCCTTGGTCGCCTTCTACGACACCCACGGCAAGAAATGGGATGGTGCTATTCTTAACGTCCGGCAACACAAGGAACTCTGGCAACACGTCGAACTTAAAGCAGTATGTCAAAGTGTGTCAATTTGATAAATAATGAATTTCCTTGACTTTGGCACAGTAACATTGCATAATCAGCCAAAAATGGAAGGCTAGTAGCTAAGTAATAACAGGCACATATGGCGATTGATCAGGTCAAGCTTCTCTTGCCGCGGTTAGTTCGTTGATGGGTGACCATTTTTACATTTCTAGACTCGGAAAGCACTCTAAACCGTTGGTCCTGGTTGTCAAACGTAAATGTTTGACACTCATTACAGATTTCAGAAGACCGAGAGTCTGACAACGAGTCTTACCAAAGGGTATCGTATCACCCAGTTACTGGGTTGAAGATGTCAGGTATACGGTCTTACCGTGTAAAACATTCGAACTCAGTTGCATCCGGTTAGACTGGGAGCCGACCCTACCATAGTTGGGAAAAGGCTAGGCAGGTGATGATGAATCAGCCTATAATGTTCCTATTGCTGGGTCACAAGCCTCCTCCAGTGTGAGGGAGTGGACCTCATGCCAGGGTCGTGAAATTTGTTCGAAAGAGTTACCGTGACCTTGGCATATAGGTAACAGAAGGAACACGGGTGGGTTTTAGTCAGTAAAATTCTGACATGCCCTCTCCCTCCACCCAGAGTGGGAGACGTCATTTGATGAGTTTCTATCCACATAAATAAAGGAGTGGACCCTAATCCACTACGCGGGCGTAGCGCAGTTTAGATATCTGCTTGACAATTTCATACCATACACTGAATGATGTATACTTGACTTCTTCTTTCTCTTGATGACTTTACCTTATTTACCTTAGAATAAAAATAACTAAGATAATGTTTTCATTGAAAATAACATTATTTAAGTACAGTCTAGTGTCTGCAAGCTTTGTCCGAGCATATTATTCAGCTTAATGTCTAGTCTCTGAGATTTTAAGCGGATTAGTCGTACGGCTCCGTAGAGAGCGATTTCAGTGGAGATAGTTATTTAAAACAAAAGCAATCTCACTAATTCCTTTGTTATTTTAAGAATTCAATAGAAGTTAGGGTAATATTATATATACTGGAAGCGAGAACGCTACGTCGTTGGAAGGCCTCCCACAAGATGAATCGATGACCTGGTGAAGGCCGCAGGAATTCGCTGGATGCGAGAAGCACAGAACCGGTCGAAGTGGCGATTCTTGGAGGAGGCCTATGTCCAGCAGTGGACGTCTTTCGGCTGAAATGATGATGATGATGATGATAGACTGATATTCAATAGAACCAGAGCTTGGGATTTGCCTTAAACTTAATCTTCTGTGATTTCAAGAATTGAATAGAATATAATGTGGTTATTTGTTTTAGTTAAAGTTACAGTTAGACAGATACAGTGAGTTTATACAAAATATAGCCAATTACAAGTTTCCACATGTAGTAATAAATCAAATGAAAAAGATAATACACTATGATCTTTACACATTACAAAACAAAGTCTTATCTTTCAAACTATGCAACGGCCGAGCCGAGGACGAGCCGTAATGGGAATTACGGCTCTAAGAGAAGAGGGACATCAAAGAATCGATGGATGGACTATGTGATTGATGATATGTATAGAAAGGGGATGACTACCGAGAAGACAACTAATAGACAGGTGTGGTAGAAAAAGACATGTTGCGGCGATCATAAAATAAATTGGGAAAAGGAAACGAAGATAATGAGATAATTTTTAGACATAAATTAATACCATAAGATAATGTTACAATCGGACGTCAACCATTTTTGAACTAATATAAATGTTTATGAATTTTTTTGAACTTTAGGAACAGTCAATGAAATATATTTTTAGGGAACCCTTTCTTTTTTTTTTTCATGGGAAATCATCAAATGACACTTCCCGCTCTGGGCGGAGCGGGAGGGCGCGTCAGAATTTTAATGACTAAAACCCACCCGTGTTCCTTCAGTTACCCATATGCCAGGGCCACGGTATCTCGTTTGAACAATCTCGCGACCCTGGCGGGAACCTTACCCAAAAATTGCCAAAACCTATTACTAAGGCTCCACTGTCCATCCATCTGTCTGTCTTAGCGCTGTATTGTTTGAACTGTAATACTTAGATCGTTCCACACACAATCCAGCTTATCTTTCTGCTTTCTTGTTTTCCTTCAAATTTTTCATTTATCTCTCTTGTAGACACTTGAATCTTCACAGAGTGTGTACTACTATGTAATCGCCGTTAAAAAAAAAAAACAAATAATTGAAATAAAATTAAGTTAAATATTAACGGGATTCGAATTGGTGTCAATAAATGTGCAATCGCAGTATGGTGGCAAAATGCAAAAAAGACGCTGCTGCCTATTCTCTAGCAAGTTCTTTATTCGCCATTTACGACACCCACGGGAAGAAATAGGATAGTGCTATTCTTTACGTCCGCCACTACACGGATACAACGTATCTAAGATAAATAACATAATTTAAACATAGTCCAGTGTCGAAAAGCTTTGTTTAAGCATGGTAGGGTCACTGAGATTGTAAGCGGATTAGTCGTACGGCACCGAAGAGAGCGATTTGAGTTTAAATAGCCCAACCGTGGGCCATTATAGACTGGGTTTTATTATACTTATAGATATAATGGAACATCATGAGCAGCGTATAGAACGTTCCCACGGCTGGGACACAGGCCTCCTCTCGGTGAGAGGGAGCGAACCATAATCCACTACGCGGGCCCAGTGCGGGTTGGTAGATGTCACATGTCTTCGAGGTTTTGGTTCTAAGACATGCCGGTTTCCTCACGATGTTTTCCTTTACCGTTTTAAGAGCAGTGGCGATGAAATAATTTACACAAAGTAAAGCGCCTGCTTAGTTTCGAACTTAACTTACTACTTGTAAGTCACGGCCGTTACCACAGCTCTATATATATAATGGATGCCCATAATATAAATCACATTCACTTTCTTCCTTAAGTCTGCTTAGCCTTTTCCCAACTTGTAGGGATCAGCTTTCAGTCTAGTTAGACTGAAATCCAGTTGGATGCAGCTGAATAACAGTACATGGAGCAATTGACCTAAATAAACCAGTAACGGGGTAACACGAAAACCCTTGGTAAGATAGATAGATAGATAAAACGTTTATTTGATGCACACAAAAGATGCAACACAACATACAAAGCACGATGAAATAATAATTGAGTGTGGTAAGACTGGTTGTCAGACTTTTGAGCTTCTGAGTACCTGTAACAACGGTCAAAGATTTACGAATGACACGGCATGACTGCCAGGGTCGCGAGATTTGTTTGAAAGAGGTACCGTGGCCTTGGCATATGGGCAACTGAAGGAACACGGGTGGGTTTTAATCCGTAACAGTCTGACACGCCCTTCCGCTCCACCCAGAGCGGGGGACGTCATTTGATGATTTCCCACTCACAAAAAAAGGCATGGTGCTGTCTCGATGAGTAATGTATAGTCGGGTGACTATCCACGTATCGACCGCGACAAGCGTAGCTTAACTTTATTATCTTTCCTCATTAAAGCTACTAATCTTTTATTCTATAGCTCAATCTTGTAATCACTCGATAACATATGCATATATAGGTTTTCCGCAATGGATGACAGGTGCGTCCCTGACCCAATTCCAGTGAAACCAACCAGAAATGAAATGGGTAGACGGATGCTGAGTTTTTACCAATTGACCTCGGTACTTATCTCTAGCATCAATAATTTTGGATTTTGCTTTGGTTCTCACACATTTATGAGACCCTGGTAGGTCAGCATACTTAGGTGTTATGCACGCTGTCTTTTTACTAATTAAATTTGCTCCATTTCTGACATTTATATTTTTTTTTATTTTGCTATGGCTCTAACGCGTTTATGAGAGCCTGGTAGGTTAAGAATGGTCTTGTAGATGCTGAGTTTTTATCAATTAATTTCCCCTTATTTCTGGCATTAATAATTTTGGAGCTTCATATGGCTCTAACGCACTGAATGTGACTTAATGATGTATAGGTTTTGTGCTATTAAAGAAGTTTTAGCAAAATATTAGTCGACAAAATATGGATCTCACAGAAATTCATAAATCAGATAAATACCACCTTATCATTTACCTAGCCTTTACAGATAAATACCACCTATAATCCGAAACACCAAAATAATTAACCACTTAAAATGCGTCCCATTAAAAAAGATGAAACAAAACTCATTCAATTTATAGACGACTTTCGATTTAATCCATATGCAGGCCGGAAAGCCACTTCATTGTTAAAATATAGCCGGCGCCGAGTAGAAGTTACGAGCCGATTCGACTCACATCATTTATTTGTATCGATAAAACTCGACGCATATCGATGCATTCAATAATAACGTCGGATTTGTTATGATTTCTCAAAGGTATTAAAATATAAATACTGATTCAGACGCCTTATTTTTGTCATCTAAATCATAATTTCAGCCGAAAGACGTCCACTGCTGCACATAAGCCTCCCCCAATTAACGGGGGTTTGCTATAAACGCTTGGCAGGCGGGTTGGTGATCGCCAAATTAACGACCACTCAGATCCAGCCTGTCCCTTGCTAATCCCCCCCACCAGTGACTCCCTAAGCCGAGCTCCGAACCCCACCGGGGGTGCCCTTAGGTCTTAGTCGCTTAGTTTGTAGTTTTTTCCTAGTTTATAAGCCCCTGGCTGGAGACCTTAGATTCGCGTCTAAAGTCATTCGCAGGGAAAGCCCGCTTAAGTAGTGAAAACCCTCGGGTTAACTACGAGATGTCAGTGTAAAAAAAAAAAAAAAATTGGTGATCGCAGTGTGGTAAACTGCTTAAAGAACACTGCTGCCCATTTTCTAGTAAGTCCCATAGTCGCTCTCTTACGGAACTCACAGGATGAATTGATGAAGAAGATCGTGCTATTCTTTGCGTCCAGCACCACAAGTCCATTTTTAGGGTTCCGTTGCCAAATGGCAAAAAACGGAACCCTTATAGATTCGTCATGTCTGTCTGTCTGTCTGTTCGTCTGTCCGTCTGTCTGTCTGTCTGTCCGTCCGTATGTCACAGCCACTTTTCTCCGAAACTATAAGAGCTACGCTATTGAAACTTGGTAAGTAGATGTATTCTGTGAACCGCATCAAGATTTTTACACGAAAATGTAAAAAAAGTAATAAATTTTGGGGTTCCCCATACTTAGAACTGAAACTCAATTTTTTTTTTTCATCAAACCCATACGTGTGGGGTATGAATAGGTCTTCAAAAATGGTATTGAGGTTTCTGATATCATTTTTTTCTAAACTGAATAGTTTGCGCGAGAGACGCTTCCAAAGTGGTAAAACGTGTCCCCCCCCCCCGTAACTTCTAAAATAAGAGAATGACAAAACTCAAAAAAAATATATATGTACATAACCATGTAAACTTCCACCGAAAATTGGTTTGAACGAGATCCGGTAAGTAGTTTTTTTTAATACATCATAAATCGTCAGCCGCAATTTACCTTTCATTCAATCAACTCAAATATAACAGTTAAAAAAAAAAAACATTTTATTTTATAAGCATACACCTTATACATAAACCGAGGACACCTACAGGTTTGTTCGGAACCCTCGGTGCGCGAGTCCGACTCGCACTTGGTAGTGTACTATCGGTACATCTCTGCGCAACCCTTCGGGGTAACAGCCATGATGTTACGTGTTATGTTAGACCTAGATATGTATACATGGTATAAAACAGAGCCACTTTTCATTGGACTCCATGGATTTTGGTACGGTTTTCACCGCCATTTCCGAGAGGTTATTTGTATGATACAATAGCACAGAAAGCCCGTTGTTTCCGTGATATATGTGACCACAGTCCGATCCATCAGAAGTCCGTAAGTGGCACCGATAGCTGAAAGGTTGTGTGGAAATCGGCTGTCATGGTCCGATACATGGCTGTATGTCCGTGGTACGATATTTTCTTCATTCCTCCGTATCACGTACCCATGTACGTGATACGGAGGAATGAAGAAAATATCGTGAGGAAACTGGGGTATAAATACTGATGGAGTAGAGGGGGAGACCAAAGAAACGATGGGTGGACTGTATGCATAATGATATGAATAGAAAGAGGTGACTACCAAGATGACGACTAGTAGAGAAGTCAGGAAGAAAAAGATATGTTGCGTCGACCACAAATCAATTGGAATAAGGGCAGTGATGATGATGTTCAGTTCATTGCACCCGAGTGACGCAAAGACGCATGGGCTAGCTACAGAAGTAAGTAAAGTCTGGTAAATCTGTTGCAAAACACCTGCTTGATGTTGCTGTTGCTGGCCTTTTTGTAGTATTATCTGGTTAATCTTTTCCCAACTATGTTGGGAAGTCTACTCGGATGTAGCTGAATACCAATATTTAACCTAACCTTTACAACCTTGTTACTGCGTAAAACAATACACTTGGTAAGATTGATTGTACCGTGTGGTGCCGGACGTAAAGAATAACACCACCCCATTTCTTCCCGTGGGTGTCGTAAAAAGCGACTAATTGACTTAGTAGAGAATGGGCAGCAGCGTTCTCTGTGCATTTTACCACCATACTGCGATCGCCAACCCGCCTGCCAAGCGTGGCGATTATGGCAAAGCCCCCCAAATTGGGGGAGGCCTATGTCCAGCAGTGGACGTCTTACGGCTGAAATGATGATGATGATGATTGATTGTCAGATTTTCGGGCTTCTGACGACCCGTAACGACTGTTAAAGATTTATGAATGACTGCTGAGACCAACGGCTTAACGTGCTTTCCGCGACACGGACTTAGTATGTTTGAGATGGTCACCCATCCACGGGGCAACGGCGACAAGCGTAGCTTAACCTAATTGATCGACCTGTACCAGCAGCACGTATTATATAGCCACATGCGTACTAATTACTTGTTCTCTTTGAACTAAGAAAAGCTGGCACATTTACAGTAAATAAACTATTAACGCTCATTACTACTAATTGACATACACTTGAACCTTTCAAGTAAAGGTTCTTCAACGTATTTACCGCAAACAAGAATAGATTTCTACTTACGTCAACCACTTAATTCAAGTATACTTGAAATGTGGCAAAACGAATTACCATCCACAGCGCAAATTTAACTTTTGCGTTTCGAAAACTGATTGCTGGAAATCCCTCATTGGAATCAACGCCTTATGTACGAAGTTTTAAAGGTTATAAAGGATTGATGAAAATGTGAATGTGACGGTACATGAATTTGTTATGTTTATTCGACGAAACGATGTCGTTTTCATTTGTTGGCGCGTTGGAAATTGAATGGTATAGTGCCAATGTTTCGCTGCGGTCACACGGATATTACGCGCGTTTCAAACGTGTGTCATTTGATGGTAAGTGGTTATTATCGTAGGATTAGCTAATACAGGTTGAATTATTTTATTAATGTGATTTATGGATACCAAATATTATCACTAAGTGCCAAAGGCTTTGACTGCCTGTTTGATTTAGTGGTGGCAAGCGCTATTGTGGGGCACAGAGGGTACAATTCTTGGGGAATCGGGCAGTGTTAGGTTTGTCCATATACTGTCAGGGTCGCGCAATTGTTCGAAAATGTTACCGTGGCCCTGGCACGGTCAACTGAAGGAGCACAGGTGGGGTTCAGTCAATAATAGTTTGACACGCCCTCCCACTCCGCCCAGAGCGGTAGACATCATTCGATGATTTCCCGCCCAACGAAAATGTCTTAGTAGCTGCCCGGAGTCTAAATTCCTGGCCGGTTCATGGCAATGAGCTCACCTCCTTTTACATGGGACTTCGAAATAACTGTATATGTACCTGTCGCTTTGAGGAATGCATTTGTGCTATTTTTTCATCAAAATTCCAATTTTCAAATTTATTATTAACATAATCAGTATTTGCAAAATTCAGCAGTCGGCAACACCTAAACAGCTGAGAAACCAGTTTTCACACCAGGTATCATGCTTACTTAACACATGATCGACTTTTATATTAACCGCGCTTATACAGGTGAAAATTCGGAAGGATGTACAAAATTTGGAAGTACATAGCTGCCCACGGGTCGCTTACGTGAGAATCGGATATTATAACACAGTATCGTGCTACTGGGATAAAAGTAGCCTTACATAAGCTACTACTTCCCTGTAACATTACCTATCTGCCAATGAAAGTTCCGTCAAAATCAGTCTAGCCATTTCGGAGATTTTCCATAACAAACAGACAGTCAGTTAAAAAATACATATATGTTCTAAGTATCGTATGCATTGAAACATTACAAATCTTAATTTTTATTCATTTGTATAGATTTATTTATGTATTTTTTTCTCTTGATATTTTTCATATTTTCTTATTTAATACTATTGTAAAAGAATAAAAACCTTAATAATTATTTAAATGATTAATTAGCGAGTCACACATGGTGATAAATGCAATTTTCAGTTGTCAGAGGCACGTTTACATGTGAGTTATGGCACTCTGGAAAAACTATGCAAATAAAAGCTGATGAAAGATGACTTTATTCCGTGAAAATTTTGCGTAGCGTTTTAAATCGGTTACAATTTTAATATTCACCATAAAACCTTGTAAAGGATCGGGTGTTGTAGTGCAACTCCCTAGATACACCACAACAAGAGCCCCTTGTTTTGTTTGGCAGTTGACTGCGATATGCTGAATTGTTCGATAAATTGATTGAAACTTATAATGCAATAGCAAATCATAAGAGAAAAAATCACGATCGTGAGCAAACTCAAACTCAAGGCATTTATTTAAATTAACCATTTTTTTTTTTAATTTTTTGTGTCTGGGTGTAATTTATATAATATGTATGTGTCACCGGAAAATAACAAGAACCTATTTAGTTTATAAATTTTCTAGGAAATTTATGAACGTTCGTAGGATTCTAAACGATAGATAAATTGTATTATTTTACGCCCACATTTTCGAAAATGTATCAATTTGCGACGTCTCGTGGTAAATTTATAAACTAACGGATACCCATTCGTAAGATTCTATCACAGAAGAGCTTTTAATTTTAGATTTAATTTAAGATTTTGTTATCTATCGGTGACATATGTATTTAGAAATATATAAGTATGTTTATCAGTTGTCTGGTTGCCATAGTACAGGCTCTGCCAAGTTTGGGATCAGATAACGTTGTGTTGGTTGTCCTAAGATATTATTATTATTTACCAAATTGGGGGAGGCTTATGCCCAGCAGTGAACGTATTTTGGCTGAAATGATGATGGTGATGATCCCTGAAACTTTTGGACCACATCTGTAGGTTCACCAGTGTCAAACCCCCAGGGAAAAGTCGTTAAACATAAATTTAATTGATCAATTGATCATGAGAGCCTGATAAACAGTTCCCTCAAAGTAATAAAGTATTATTACAAAGAAAACAATTTAGACACTTAATAACGACAGAGTTGTTTAAATTGAGTGCTCTCAAATATCTCTGGGCCATTAGAGGTTGTTTTGACAACGGTTTTTATTTCTATTAGCAGGAATTCAATTAATAGCGGTTTATTTTCTTTGGAAGAGTTAGTTATTGATTTTTTTGAAGGTTAAAATAACAATGTCTTAAATTGTTGTTTCCTTATTGTTTTTAGGCAACAATTTAAATATTGTAAGTCAATTGGAGCGTTGCTCGCCCACTATTAAATAAATGGAAGTTAATCATAAATGGTGAAATGTGGGTGTATTTTATCTAAGATAAATGCGGGTTCAGTCGACAGTGACCCAGAAGTCGTCAAAGTATTCGAAACATCGATATTCTTATCGATATCTCTGATTTGTAACAATTGAGAAGTTTTTAAACATTACTTAATTCATGCATTCATTAATATTTTATGTAGGCGCCATAGTTTGCACAAAACACCCAATCTTAATGTATGATGCTTTTAGAATAAAATTCATTGCTCGAGTAAACGCTTTCTTCGGCGGTATTGGGCTCGCTTCGCTCGATCGGCACAAAACTTCAGAAAACGCTTTACTTGTGATAGAGCTCGATTCGCTCGCCTTTGTTATGTATAAATGTGTTCTGCTCATTTTTGTTTAAGATTGGTTAACCGACAAATTTCTACGCTGTGAGGAGAAGAAGTTTAGAATCTTGTTTGAGTATCAATAACCATGTCGCACCGTAAACGTGGTGAGGTCAAAACGTTTCGTAACACTTTAACAAAAAAGTTCCTACATACATTGCCCATGCTGAAACTCTGAGTGGTCAATCCCACTACCAATTTTGCTTTCCAGCCAATCTTTTACCACAGAATATAAAATCATAGCCCGTGCCAAAATAAGAAAATATGCAGCTGAAATTCGGCTACCCCACACCGCAAAACTAAAATGTCAGTCGTTCTGCGTAAAATACGAAATTCGAATTTTAAAATAGCCAAAAGGTGAGTCTCGCCAAAAATACATTCAATACTAGATTTGTGGTGCTTCTATTTTTTTTGAAAACCGTAAAAAATGGCTAGAGCTTTGATCGCCTAGGATTTAGATACAGAAATCCAAATTCAAGAGAGAAACAAAATCTGTGAAAATCAAAGCTATTGTACTAGGGGTTGATTTTTCAATAGTCTCTGATTAATCTTTTAGAAGTTTTTTTTCTTGTAATATTTTTCTTATAAAACTGAAATTTAAAAACTTTGGTTAATCAATACTCTACCATTCAAATTCTCGCAGATACAGTGGCTAAAATCTCATATGTTTTAGTCCGTCAGAAATATGGATTTTACCACCGAGTACAAAAGACGTTTTCACGTCAAAATTTATACGTCAGATAAAAATTGAATTTGTCATTCTGTTCTATTAAAGCTAGTAATTTACAAAAAGACAATATGAACGACGGCTAATAAGGTTTTTTTTAAGTGACAATTTCCTACAAGTTTACTCCTACCACAAGCAGCATTAAAGAACTTCGTTCCAAAAACCAAAATGCCAATCCAATTTTCAAATCATGACGTGCTTATTAGCAATAATCATAAGGCTTTATTTTACATTTATTCCTCAAACGAAGCAATTCTTTGAAATATTGGTCCCGACTTTTACTTTTTCTTTCAACAAAGTTTTAGAACTTACGCCTCAGTTGTTCCTTAGTACTTTAACAATATTGTCGAGCTTTCTCGGAAGTAAAACTGCCGTGATTAGGTTACCAAATGAGATTTTGAGCAAAATGTAATGGAAACAGGACCAAAAGCTAGCCACTTTCTATCCTATTTCTTTTAACGATGGAGCAGCTGACTATCTGGGTGCTTGCTTACTCTTGATTTTAATTCCGATCGATTGACATTAGAATTTTGACGTTTCGTATTCTTAAGTTCGAGGCTACCGCCAAAATTTGTTTCAAATGGGTGTCCATTTGGAGAACTAAGTGGAATCGAGGTCCGGCGTTGTTGTGGTTCCAATGTTGACACTATTGTTTTCAAGAGTACCGAATCACGTGTATGCAAAATTAACATTGGAATCGTATTGGCTTTAGATTGGAATTAAAATTAGGTTGAAGAGTAAGCCTCATCTCCACAAACCAGTTACTGCGTAATACAATACCCCGTTGGTAAGACTGGTTGTCAGACTTTTACGCTTCTGACGACCCGATTTTTTTTTTTTTTCCAGGATTGGAAATCATCAAATGACTTCTCCCGCTCTGGGCGGAGCGGGAGGGCGTGTCAGACTTTTACTGACTAAAACCCACCCGTGTTTCATCAGTTGCCCATGTGCCAGGGTCACGGTATCTCTTTCGAACAATCACGCGACCCCGGCAGGCATCGGTCCTAGTAGACCCCTACACTGCTGCTGACAGCTCTTTGAGGCGCGCGTGGAACACTGCGCGCCGTCGACCCGAGCTTGGTCCTTACCGAGCGGCGAGCTACCCATTGCTCGCCACCCGCAAGCTCGCGCCTACGGTGGCCGGGAGTCCGCAATCGACTCCCGACGCCCGGGGCGTCTCCTCCTGCGGCGACTAGGGGCGTGAGGGCGCAGAGACTGCCACTCCCTCGCGCGCCCCGCCTCCTCCTTCGCGAGCATTACTGCTTCGCAGAAGTCTGACGACCCGTTACGACTGTCAAAGATCCACAAATGACAACAGGAACCAACGGTTTAACGTGCTTTCCGAAGCACGGTGTTGAAGTTTTTTTATTAAGTACTTTTTTTAGTTTAATTTCTGTGCGAGTCCCAATAAATACTTTTTCTGTTTTTTTTTCTTTATTTAAAAGTAAAGGAAACAAATAAACTTTATGTCTAAAGCTATTTAAGTCCTAAAATCTAAAGTACATACAATAAAAAGACATTGTTTAGCCTATAAAATCAATAGTTTCAAAGTAGTCAACTTGTAACTCACCAAGCTTGTACCAAATGTGGTGGCAGAGTGGTGCAACGATGAAAATCGTGATTTTATGCACGTCGGACTACTTAAAGTTGGTACTAGTTTAATGGAAAAAAGTTTAACTGGCACCGAACTTGGCTTGAACTTTCCAAATTCAATAAGCAATATTGGCGGGCGTTTTGTAGGCTGAGTATTGTAGATTAAATGTTTCTTCTACATCGGTAGGTTTAATATTAAGAACTAAAACTCTAGGTTTACCTCTAACTGTCAGTGTCGCAAGATAAATTATTCACCCTGAGTTTCTCTCTTCGAAATATTTAAGTCACTTTTATATCTCAGTATTTTGTTATTCAATATTTTAAAACTAATTGGCGCTAGCTTTTCCGACATTTGTCGAAACAACTCAAAGGTGTGTCTTTTAAAGTCCAAACATTGCATTATGAGGATTTTATATGTTTTATTTTTAATATTCTTAAGTATGCCCACCATACAAATAACAGATATAATTCTAGTAAACGTTAGGAATTTAATAAAATCCCCGGCTTATTGAAAGTTTCATTGAGGTGGAAAGTGTTTTTACAAACTTACTAACAAAAACGGTTTAATTTTTTGTCAAAAAGTTTTTATTTTATAATTTTTTGTGGCTTTAACGTACTTATAATACTTGGCAAGGTATACCCTATCCAATAAAAAAAGAATTATCAAAATCGGACTACTCTGTATAAAGTTATGCGTGGTTATACATTACAATCAGTGAGTAAACAATCAATCATCCCGTGTTTTCCGACCCTTAGGGTTCGATTTTGTTTTCCAAATTTATGTAGGACCATTTTCAAAGTGTAAGCTTTCCAATAGAAAAAGAATTATCACAATCGGACCACTATGTAAAAAGTTATGCGTGGTCATAAATAAAAAAAAAAATATACGCGTCGAATTGTTAATCTCCTCGGTTTTTTTTCGTCGGTTGAAAATAAAATCATTTAGCATTTACTATAATAGGTAGTCTTTTTAGTGTTCCGTTGCCAAAAGGCAAAAAACGGAACCCTTATAGATTCGTCATCTCTGTCTGTCTGTCTGTCCGTCCATATGTCACAGCCATTTTTTTCCGAAACTATAAGAGCTATGCTGTTGAAACTTGGTAAGTAGATGTATTCTGTGAACCACATTAAGATTTTCACAGAAAAATAGAAAAAAAAAAAAAAATTTTGGGGTTCCCCATACTCAGAACTGAAACTCAATTTTTTTTATCATCAAACCCACACGAGTAGGGTGTCTATGGATAGATCTTCGTATCGAGGTTTCTTATATCTTTTTTTTTATAAACTGAATAGTTTGCGCGAGAGACACTTCCAAAGTGGAAAAATGTGTGCCCTCCCCGGAACTTCTAAAATAAGAGAATGATAAAACTGAAAAAAATATATGATGTACATTACCATGTAAACTTTCACCGAAAATTGGTTTGTACGAGATCCAGTAAGTAGTTTTTTTTAATACGTCATAAATCGTAAATGAAGGGGTATGGGATATAAAGCACCTTTTATAGCAGTAAAGTATATTTATTAAGGATAATCATTACAACGATGTTAGCGGCGCGAACGCGGAACCGAACGACTAATTTGCGAATCACTAACGATAGGTGGCACTGCTCACGCACTTCGTATTACTTTAACACCTCCCCTCGAAGTAGTGAGCATGTATCTATGACATTCACATACATTCATCCATCATACCTAAATTACGTAGGCATTCATGATGCTTTGTTCCACTCAAGCCTTTGGTCAAAACATCAGCAGGCATTCGGTCAGTACACAAATATCTTAAATCAATTACACCTCGTTCGCACATATCTCGAACAAAGTGGTGCCGCACATCGATATGCTTCGTTCGTGGATGATAATTCCTACTTTGAGCAAGTTTAATCGCACCCTGATTGTCGTTAAATAGTGTCACACACTCACACTCAATCCCTATGGTACTTTAAACATCTCGTAAATACATTGCCTCTTTTGTAGCTTCAGAAATGGCTACATATTCGGCTTCGGTGCTTGATAAGGCAATGGTACGTTGCTTTCGCGCCTCCCAGCTTATCGGAGCACCTCCCAAAATAAATGCGAAACCGGAATAGGATCTACGATCTATAGCATTCCCTCCCCAGTCTGCATCTACAACACCAAAAAGAGGCAAACCTGTTCTTTCATGCACTAATCCGTAATCTGACGTACCTTTCAAGTACCTCAGCACACGTTTAGCAGCCTTCCAATGTTCAATATCATAATTTGTATTGAACTGGCTTAAATAGTTGACGGCGTACGTGATATCTGGTCTCGTTGATACGGCCAGATGCATCAAGGCACCTATCAAACTTTGATACGGATACTGTTCCATTATATCACTTCTGATACACTCAGGTTTCTCTAATTTAACATTTACATCTATAGGCGTGACAACAGATTTACACTCGCTCATACTAAATCGTTCTAACAGTTTATCTATGTATGATTTTTGACTTAAATACACTCTATTTTCGTCATCACGACTAAATTCAATACCTAAACAAGTTGATATCTTGCCCATATCTTTCATTTCAAAGGCATTCGATAACTGTTTCTTAATATCTTGCATCCATGCATCATCATTTGTTGCAATAATCATATCATCAACATAAATACCAATTAACATCATTCGCTCACCTTTCTGTGCAATAAACACACAAGGGTCCTGCGGCAACGCTTCAAAACCAATATCACTCAACTTTCTCACCAACTCTTTATACCACTGCAACCCTGATTGACGCAACCCATATAAAGATTTTCTTAACAGACACACACTATCCACACATTCATTAAGAGCTTTATTCCAGCGTTTAGCTGTTTGGAGTATGTTCTTTTCTGTTATTATTTTCTTCTGTGAACCAATCTTTTCTTTTGCGAGTACTCGGTCTAGAACATCGCTTAACTGGTCTGGAATTTCCATATATACCTCTTCATCGAGTGAACCATTAAGGTATGCTGTTACCACATCCATTTGATGAATTTCTAATCCAAATTCAGCTGATAAAGCCGCTATGAGCCTTATTGATGACGATCTCACAACCGGGGATGAGGTCTCGTGAAAATCCTCCCCTGGCCGTGGTGAACATCCTTTTGCCACGAGGCGTACTTTCTTGCCAGTACTTTTTGTACTAAACACAAACCTACTTCCAATAACTTTTCGTTGTTTTGGTCGTGGTACTATCTCCCAGGTTTTATTCTTTATTTGTGACAAATACTCATCTTCTAGAGCAAATTTCCATAAATTCACGTCGCTTCTCTTCTCTACATCTTTCCACATCATTGGTTCTATCATTGCTATCCCTGCACTTATCTGTTCATTTGGTGTATCCAATTCATTTTCACTATTTGTAGTTTCCTCTGTTACTGTATGATATTCTTTGCGCGGTATACCCGCCATACCAGTACGAATTAAACGAGGTCTTCCTCTTCCTCTTTTAGGAGGTTCTATTAAATTTTCCCACGAGACTGTTGAGTTCCTCTTTCTATGTAGTTGACCTCTATCTCTGTCTTCATCTGGTTCAAGAACTCTTTCTATCGATCTTCTTGATCTACTACCATCTCTTCTGGTTCTCAGTATCTTCCGGTTATCTTCCTCTCTTTCATTAATCGTGTTAGACACCTTCATTTCTACTCTTATTTGTTCCTCATTGGTATCTAATTCTTCATCAAATATCTCTTCGTATTCATGTCTAAACGCTGTCTCATTCATAAACTTCACGTCACGATTTACGATTATTTTTCTTGTCGTGGGGTCATGTATCCTGTATGCCTTAGATTGAATATCATAACCCACAAATATTCCTAATTGCGAACGAGACTCAAATTTTCCTTTCGGTTTTCCCTTGTCCTTATAGTAAACTTTTGACCCGAACACGTGCATATATATTACAGTGGGTTTCTTCCCTTTCCATAGCGTAAACGGTATTTGACCATTTAACGCTGTAGTTGGGCACCGGTTTCTTACATAATTGGCAGTATTTATTGCTTCTGCCCAGAAAGAAGGAGGACTGCCTGCTTGGCGCATCATACACCGTGCCATCTCTACTAATGTCCTGTTCTTTCTTTCAGCGATCCCATTCTGTTGGGGGGTATACGGGGCTGTCAATCTTCTTCTGATTCCAGCTTTTTTCAGTAAATCATCAAATTCGTTGTTTACAAACTCACGTCCGTTATCAGACTGAAGGTACTTTATCGTTCTTCCTGTTAAATTCTCTGCATACGCTTTGTAGGTCTTAAAAGCATTTAGAACATCACTTTTATTTGCTAAAAAGTAGACTTCACACCATCTGGAGTTGTCATCGATAAAAGTAACAAAATACTTTTTACCGCCACAAGACTGATGTTTCATGGGGCCACAAACATCGCTATGCACTATTTCTAGTAAATCGCTAGTACGATCTTCCGTATTCCTTGGAAAAGGCGTGCAAGTCTGTTTCTCACTTATACAGATCTCACATTCAGACAACTTTTCGTCATCCTTGAATGTTAGCCCGTGTACTAAATTATTCTTCGCCATAGCTTTCAAGTCGCGTTCGTTGAGATGACCAAGCCGTTGGTGCCACGTGTCTAGCGAATTATTCACAACTTGAACATTATTGGCACGATTCTGACTCGTCCGAACATGGTATAGGTTACCAACACGGTCTGCCCGCATATGAATTTTATCATTATTATCAATGACGATTGCATCATTCTTTCTGAAACGAACCTCAAACCCGCGATCAGTCATCTTGGCCACTGATAGTAAGTTTGTTCGTAAATCGGATACGTAGAACACTTTTTCTATATCAACTTAGCGTTCTTCACTGCCAGTGTCTACCATAATCCTTACCTTACCAGCGCCGGTAATTTGTGTTCTGCCGCTATTAGCTAAGTTTAGTTCGGAGTCCAGCCGCGTAAAATCCTCGATCATTTGCTTTTCATTGCACATATGACCCGTGCATCCACTGTCAATGCACCAAATAGGATTTAGTTTCTCGCCCAACATAACCTCTTCGGTAGTACTCAATAACATTGTTGTCCTTTCCTCGTTGTCTTTACTGCATTCTAACTTTTGTGCGCTCTGCTTATGCTTGTTGATGTTTTTAGTCTTGCACTCTCTCGCTAAATGCCCGCGACGACCACAACGATAACATTCAAAATTATTTTTATGGCCTTCATTATCATTATCATTCTTCTTCAGATTGGCATATTTCTTTTTATTGATACGTTTGACGAACATAGCCCCTTGGTCTATTGTCTTGGACTTACGAGCTTCGTAATCTTCAATAACCTTGACCTTTAACGTTTCCGTTGATGGCAAATCATCGCGCGATTCCATCGCCGTCCTGAACATGGCGAACGAATCCGGCAAACTGTACAACAATAATATGGCTAGTAATTCGTCAATAACAATCAGACCGATTTCTTTGAGTTTTTTAACTGCATCAAAAAAATCTGCGATGTGCTTTTTCAAATCATCATCTTCCTGCATACGAGTAAGCACCAGCCTTTTCAATAACGAGGCTTTTCTAGCAGGTCCGCTCGACTGATACATAGATTTCAGCTTATCCCATATAGCCTTGGAACTTCCCAAACCATCTAATGCGGCTAACTCACTTGGACTTACCGCCAACAATATGTCTGACTCGGCTTTTCTGTCCATTTTCATCCAGTCAGCATATTTCGAATCACCTGAATGTGGTCTTGGTAACGCTCCCGATACATATTCCCATAGATCGTTCTTAATGAGGACTGCTCGCATATGTATCTTCCATGTATCATAATTATCACCAGTAAGTCGATCAATCTTAACTGACATAGCCATATCGAAGTTTCTTCAACTCCAAATAAACAATAATGCAGGTAAAAAATCTTCGTAACAACTTAATTACTTGTAGTAAACAAACTGCAAACGTAAACTTGCAAGTCCGCGTTACACTAATCACTTAGGTTAAACCTTAACTCGCGTAGACGCGTTTATTACTTTGATTATGACGAACTGTTTTAGTTCAAATCACTGCAATTGTTCACTTATCAGTTTTGATTTCACTCACTGGCAAAGCCTGGGCCCATAACCTGAAGGGGTATGGGATATAAAGCACCTTTTATAGCAGTAAAGTATATTTATTAAGGATAATCATTACAACGATGTTAGCGGCGCGAACGCGGAACCGAACGACTAATTTGCGAATCACTAACGATAGGTGGCACTGCTCACGCACTTCGTATTACTTTAACAGTAAACCGTAATTTAACCTTCATTTAATCAACTCAAATAGAAAAATTAAAAAAACGTTTAATTTCATAAACATAAACCTTATGCATAAACCATGAATAACTACAGGTTTGTTCGGAACCCTCGGTGCGCGAGTCCAACTCGCACTTGTTTTCATATTCGTTTGTAAGTGTTAGAATAAACCAGATAACTAAAGATCTGGACCAAATACAGAACTGGTAGGCAAAAAAATTCATACTGCATATTGTGAGAAAACGCACCCTAGAACGAAAAGTAAACTTATCTATTCTTCTCTCGCTTTTATTTTGGTGATATTTTCGAATTCATTTAGCAATATATTTCAGTACCTACCAATAAAGTGCTGATGAACATTAAGCATTTTTTTTTGTTTTGTTTTTTGGACGTTCTTTGTTTTATTTTCAACTAGCTATTGCCCGCGACTTCGCCTCCGTTAAATTTCTTGCTCCCCGACCCTTCCTGTCGTCGCATCGAATCGCCCGTGCGCACGCAACGGAAGCTCTCAAATGAATAAATTTTCCCCGTTTTTGCAACATTTTTAATTGCTGCTCCGCTCTTATTAGTTGTAATGTGATATTATGTAATATATAACCTTCCTCAATAAATAGGCTACCCAACATTAAAATAATTTTTCAATTCCGTGCCAGATATAATAGCGTTCAACCAAACAAACTCTTCGGCTTTATAATATTAAGTACTAGCTTCTGCCCGCGACTTCGTACGCGGATCCTATTGCTTATGCCAGCGACAAAGGGGTTGTCAAAATCGATGATCTGAAACGTCTGATGTAGAATTCTAAGGCCCGGGGACGGGAAAACAACGGGATGAGCGAGACGATTGGAGTTGTTCCAGATCTTTCATTTTTGTATGTCAATAGGAAATGCCCATCAGACTAAACAACTTTTGCTAAGACGTCATTCCTTAATATGTTATTAAAAGTTTTACTTAAGAGTTCCACAACAGGTGTTCCAGATCTTCAAATTTATTCTCACAGCAGAAAATGCTCTTCACGTGGAATATTTTTTGCTATGGCACCATTTTTATATCTCTTATACTTACTTTAGCTGGTCTGTTGCGGTCTGCATCAGGTGTTCATTTTCCAAAATAAATTATATATAGCTTATATGTTGCCACGTTCACGATCAGCGGACAGTCGCGCATCATGTTCCACACTTGTCTCTAGAGACCTAGCAGCAGATGCGTAGATACCCTGAGAACTCAAGCGCAATTCTCTATCAGTGAACGTCTCCGACTCGAGAGACAATGCGTGACGTTCACGATCAGCGGACAGCCGCGCATCATGTTCCGCACTTGTCTCTAGAGACCTAGCAGCAGATGTGTAGATACACTGAGTACTCAAGCGCAATTCTCTATCAGTGAACGTCTCCGACTCGCGAGACAATGCGTGACGTTCACGATCAGCGGACAGTCGCGCATCATGTTCCGCACTTGTCTCTAGAGACCTAGCAGCAGATGTGTAGATACGCTGAGTACTCAAGCGCAATTCTCTATCAGTGAACGTCTCCGACTCGCGAGACAATGCGTGACGTTCACGATCAGCGGACAGTCGCGCATCATGTTCCGCACTTGTCTCTAGAGACCTAGCAGCAGATGCGTAGATACGCTGGGAACTCAAGCGCAATTCTCTGTCACTGAACGTCGCCGACTCGCGAGACAATGCATGACGTTCATGATCAGCGGACAGTCGCGCATCATGTTCCGCACTTGTCTCTAGAGAAATAGCAGCAGATGTGTAGATACGCTGAGAACTCAAGCGCAATTCTTTATCCGTAAACGTCTCCAACTCGCGAGACAATGCATGACGTTCACGATCAGCGGACAGTCACGCATCATATTCTTCACTGGTCTCTAGAGACCTGGATGTAGATGCATAAATACGCTGAGAACGCAAGCGAGCTTCGCGATCCGAAGATGTTTCTACGGAGCGAGTTGCAGCCTGATGTTCTCGAACAGCATCAAGTCTATCCTGACGCTCTTCGGTAGATTCTTGGGATCTTATGATCCTCAATCTTTTAGTTCCTTTGGAACGTTGGGAAAGATTTGACCTCTTTCTAGGCATGGTTATAGTTTTATTCTGAAGATACCTGATCAATTAAAATCTAAGTGACTGCTCCCCTGCGTTACCGGGTAGGCTACCGTGTCACGAAGATAAATGGAAATGGAAATTAAACACTCAAATAACATAAGCCCAAAGGCATATTTCTTCGATAAAATAAAATAATAAATGGGAGTTTTAGCCAGTAGAGTCAAATTTTCAATGATTCATATAATTTTCATCGAAAATTAGTCCTAAACTGTTACCGCCTTCACCGCGTGGAGGTACTCCCAGTTCATGTTATTTTATAATTAAGTATACAGTGAAATTAGTGATAGCTTTGATTTCCACATCAGGTGTTCCAGATCTACAATCTTTATACGTCAACAGAGAGTGTTCATCACGCTGAACAACTCTTGCTAAGACGTCATTTCTATATTTTTATAGTGTAGGTGGGCTCTTGGAGTTCCACATCAGCTGTTCCAGATCTTCAAATTTTATACGACAACCGAGAGTGCTCATCAAGCTGAACAACTCTTGCTAAGACGTCATTCCTAAATTTGTTATAGTGTAGCTGGGCTCTTGGAGTTCCACACCAACTGTTTCAGATCTTCAAATTTTATACGACAACAGAGAGTGCTCATCAGGCTGAACAACTCTTGCTAAGACGTCATTCCTATATATGTTATAGTGTAGCTGGGCTGTTGGAGATCCACATCAGGTGTTCCAGATCTTCAAATTTATTCTCTTAGCAGAAAATGCTCATCACGCAAAACAATTTTTGCTATGGTACCATTTTTGTATCTCTTATAGTTTAGCTGGTCTGTTGCGGTTCTGCATCAGGTGTTCAAGTTTCCAAGATAAATTATAGCCTATATGTTCTCCAGATTTAATACCTATACAACAAAAAAAAAATCATTCAAATCCGTCTAGTAGTTCCGAAGATTAGCGTGTACAAACAAACAGACAAACAGACAAACAGACAGATTTTTTTTTTTGGTTTCGTGCTCTATTACTGTTTCTAAACCCCCCTCAATTATTTTTTTTTAATATATTCAATGTACAGACACAGTTTTTTTACTGTTTTATTATATGTATAGATAGATAGATTAAAAAAAGTTCTTATTTTCCACTTTTTAGTTATGGTACCTACTCCACTCCAATTCGTATACCATTACTTGCTATGTAAGCAACAGTGACAGGAAACAGTAGAATGTCATCTAGATACACAAAGTTGATTCAAAAAACGTATTTTCGAGGCCAAAAATACCCAAGCAAAAATAAATTATATTTGGGACCACCACTGAGGCGTAGTCTATACACTAAAAGAAGAATTTCCTAAATCCCTCTACAAATGCCGGAAATATTGCGGAACATACCTACAAAAAGCAAAACACAACATACAGACAAATTGAGAAGCTCCTCCATTTTGAAGTCGGTTAAAATGGAATCGTCTAACAAACTTCTATCAACGTTTAGCCCAGTTCGTAGTATTCCGGGCGAATATCGCCTCGAGTGTTTGTCGCAAATAATATTATTTATCACACGCCTACCGATACCCGATAGATTGCCTAGAAAATTGCTGCTATTGGTTGCGAGTTTTCTTTGAGTTTTATGAAGGAAACCAAGGTTATTTTTATACTGAAGTTATTTATTGATTGCGGTTAGTTATTCGGTTTAAATACATTTATTCTAAGAACAAAATACTTACAGTATTCAGGGCAGGTATTACAGGGCATTCTTTAGGCCTTTTTTAAATGTTGATAATTGGTATGCTTGTACTCTCTGTGACTTTTTTAAAGTAATTTATTACATAGCCGAACCTCATCATACTGCATAGTTTTCTGCCGAGCAGGGTTCTCACTCTTGATACTTCTATGTCGTCTGGATTACGGATATCATGTCTATGAGTCTTTTGTGTAAATTAAATATTTGTGTGTCATACATTGCTTAGCGTTCTTTCCAATTTTTTTTCATTTTGCACGGCTCCTAAGGGTCATAGCGTGATGCTAAATAGCCCATAACCTTCCTCAGTAATTGGGCTATTAAATCTCGTCCTGAATTCGTGGTTAAATTTCTGCGGCCAAGTCCCTGCCACTCTGTGTATCATAAAGAAAATCAACAGTAGGTACTTTTATAGGCAACAGATAACAAACTTAACGGCTACTACTAACTTATCTGTTACTACTCCTATTATAACAATAACTTGTGTTGCAGTACAATATCTTTGTGCTGTATCTACAATCTACATCGCAATCTTATGTTCTTTATCGCTCGTTCAATATCTATTAAATGTTTCTACCATCTGTTATCAACACGTAGTCGTTAGTATATAAGATGCACCTTTGGATAATTATAACCAGACTATACTACATCTTTGGTCTCATTTATACCTAACCATATACTGCCAAGAAGTTTGGCAAATTGGTGACCCCGACGAACGAATACGCAGCAAGAAACATGGCACAATCACCGTGCAAGGCGAACATAAATCAGCAAGGAACCCTTGAAGTAGCTGCTGGCACCTCGGTTTTATCCCGCATTCCGGAATTTTGGGAAGACCAACCCAGATTATGGTTCACGCAACTAGAAGCCATTTTAGCACCACAGAAGCAAGGAGACGAATACAAATACTGTACGGTAATAGCAAAGTTATCCAAGGAAGAAATACTACAGGTTAGTGACCTAATCACTTCGCCATTTTTGGGAATACATAAAATTAGGACAACACCTTATTATCCGCAATCCAATGGAATGATAGAGAGATTTCATAGAACTTTGAAGGCAGCGTTAATGACAAGAGAATCCAACGAAAATTGGTTAAAAGAAATCCCAACAGTTTTACTCGGGTTGCGGAGTAGCTTGCGAGAAGACACAGGTTATAGTTCAGCAGAGATGACATATGGAACGCCAATACGACTCCCTGGAGGATTTTTTGAGTCATCAGCAGCACAGTTATCAACGTACGAAGAATTTGTAAAACAAATTCAAAAGGACATCACACGAATGACGTCAGTTCCGAAAGGAAAAAACCATAACCAAGCTATATTTGTGCATCCCGAACTCAAAGAATGCTCACACGTATTTGTTCGGTGTGATAGAATGAAGAAAGCCCTGACGCCGCCGTATGAAGGACCCTACCCAGTAATTAGTAGAACAGATAAAACATTTTGCATTAGAATTAGGGATAAAGAGGCAGTGATATCAATTGATAGATTGAAACCAGCTTTCATGGTCAATGACGAATCAAACTACGTGCCAGATTCAAAGGATTGCGACAGACATTCACACACGTACACTACACGATCGGGACGTAAGGTTAAGCCAGTAGTTCGTCTATAAAAATCGCTGATGGAAGCAGGTTATTCGTTATGGCATAATGAAACGCTGGACAGAAGAATGAAGAGTTTAACGGAAAAAATAATAAACACTCGTGCAACGGCTGAGTCAAAATTACAGACGTCAGCAAATCACACCACAACAGGCGTCATCAAATTCCACCGCGTACAATAGCATTATTATTTATATACATCAGCAAATAACTAGTAAGGTCTAGGTCAAATTTATATTGTAAACACTATTACCATAATATTTACTTTTTTTTCTTTTAAAGGGGGGTGTACTGTTGCAGTACAATATCTTTGTGCTGTATCTACAATCTACATCGCAATCTTATGTTCTTTATCGCTCGTTCAATATCTATTAAATGTTTCTACCATCTGTTATCAACACGTAGTCGTTAGTATATAAGATGCACCTTTGGATAATTATAACCAGACTATACTACATCTTTGGTCTCATTTATACCTAACCATATACTGCCAAGAAGTTTGGCAAAACTTGCTATAAACTTTATCTTAAGAAAATTGAAACCAATTTAGTTCTTGTCTAGACGTATTTAACCGGTCAAGTACCGTAATTACAGACACAATTAAAAAACGATTGTTTGCATACCAAATGTGGTTTCTCAGGGACTTAGAGGTTAAGTTTCTTTTACTTATTTTTTTTTTCTCTAGCAGACGACATGACATTGTTGCCTTGAAAGGTGGGTAGGCGTCTGGTTTGGGACGTTACCTGTGTCAACACCCTTGCGTCATGCTCGCCCGTGAACGGGCGGGTTCACGCAGCGTCAAACACTCACATCACGCAGCGTCATGACACTTCTCTATACTTTCATAACTCCATTCCATCTACATATTTTGCACTTATTTTTTGCGATTATGATGTATTAACTAACCTATTATCAGCAGGTGGAATTTTGTACTTTCTTCCTGCCCCCTGTGGAAATGTTGGGAGTTTCTGTTTCTTTGTTAGTAAGAGGTAATCTCTAGAAGTACTGACGAGATAACAAAAAATCTTTCTCTGATAGAAAGTTTACAGTATTGCTGAGATCAAGAGAGGGTTTATTTTATGGTAGATGTAGTTTTATTGCAAAAGCAAGTCACGGACAGAAGCTAGTCTCGTCATATCTATACTTATTAATATTATAAAGCTGAATAGTTTGTTTGTTTGTTTGATTGAACGCGCTAATCTCAAGAACTACTGGTTCGAATTGAAAAATTCTTTTTGTGTTGAGTAGCCTATTTATCGAGAAATGCTATAAGTTATATAACATCACGCTACAACTAATAAGAGCGGAGCAGTAATGTAAAATGTTGCAAAAACGGGGAAAATCGCACGGGTAGGTAATTCGACGCGACGGGAAGGGTCGGGGAAACAAAAAAATTAACGCGGACGAAGTCGCGGGCAGAAGCTAGTTTCAAATATTACTTCTTAAGTCAAACGAGTTCAGAGTCGACGCATGAATCTTGTATGCAAACAAGCGAATATGCTTTTGCCTTGGATTTGAGTGGATACTTTTATTCGTAGTGATCTTCACTTCTCGGGTCCATGTGGTGCGGGACGTAAAGAATAACACCATCCCATTTGTTCACTAGAGAATGGGCAGCAGCGTTCTCTATGAATTTGACTACCACAGTTCGATCGCCAACCCGCCTGCCAAGCGTGTTGATTACCGGGCGGCGAGCAATGGGTTACCAGATGACATGACGCCCTATTTCTTCCCGTGGGTGTCGTAAAAGGCGACTAAGGGATTTACTAGAGAATGGGCAGCAGCTTTCTCTATGCATTTTACCACCATACTGCGATCGCCAACCCGCTTGCCAAGCGTGGTGATTATGGCAAATCCCCCCAATATGGGGGAGGCTTATGTCCAGCAGTGGGCGTCTTTCAGCTGAAATGATGATGATGATGAGCAATGGGTAGCTCGCCGCCCGGTAAGGACCAAACTCGGGTCGACGGCGCGTAGTGTTCCACGCACGCCTCAAAGAGATGTCAGCAAAACTGAAGGGGTCTGATAGGACCGATGCCTGCCAGGGTCGCGAGATTGTTCGAAAGAGATACAGTGACCGTGGAACATGGGCAACTGAAGGAACACGGGTGGGTTTTAGTCAGTAAAAGTCTGACACGCCCTCCCGCTCCGCCCAGAGTGGGAGAAGTCATTTGATGTTTTCCCATCCAAAAAAAAAAGCGTGTTGATTATGGCAAAGCCCCTCAAAATGACGGAGGCTTATGTGCAGTCTTTCGACAGAAATGATGATAATGGTGATAATGATGATCTTCACTGAATAGCCCTACTAACTGTTCTAGTTCTGCATCAGAGTTAAAAGCAGTCCATTTTATCTTGCTAAGATTGAAAAATCCACCTCGTTGGTTCTTTCATTCAAGTTAAAGTAATACACCACAAAGACTGGGCGATGTATTTACTTTTAAAACTACTTTTTTCAAGTACGGTTCTCGGCCCGAGTAAGTTGTTTGGCGAAAGGGAAGAATGGTAATGAAAAAGATTCTAAAAAGGCATAGAGGAATCCTTCGTGATTTATGATTGAGAGAGCTCAACTTATAATGTTCCCATAGTTGAAACACAGGGAGACCTGTGTGTTTTTATGATATGGAGTAAGCCAATGCGAGCTTATAGATGTCACATGTCTTCGAAGTTTTGCTTGTAGGTTTCTTCATGTTGTTCTCTTTCACCGTTTTTGAGGGCAGTAGTAATGAAATCAAATACACAAAATAAAGTGCCTGCCTGGGTTCGAGCACAGAAGTCGATCGAATAGGTTTAGAATCGGTTCAAATGCTAACAACGAAATTGAAAAGTGATTTTTAGTAGTAATGGGCCCTACTATGGGATTTTGCCGTTCTTCCAACTAGTGGTAGCACTATTGGATATATTTGATTGAATTTTTGTTTGCATAGGTACTAGGAATATTAACTTAGGTCATTAGCTTGACAAAATTAAATTTACCGTCGTATCGTCTACACCTTGTTTAAACATAAAAATAAAATTCCTCGTGGACATTGTACGTTGGAGTACAGATAGCAATCACCGATCGTGCTTTATCTTTTCATCGCTCAAGAACGTGTGCCCACTCTGATTAGAGCTTAAACTTTGCCAAAGAAACTTAATTAAATAAGCCAGTTTTTATTCAGAATTATTTACGTATAAAACGAATTATACCTAATCAATAAATAAAATAAAAATATAACATCCTTATTTAACTAAAACTATTAACAAAATAAAATAAGCATTACCACGCTGCTAATTTTTCAATTGACATAACACTTATCTATTTATATAAAATTCAAAGTGCTGAGGGGTGTACTACGTGAGCTCGACAAATGAATGTGCGAATAACACTTGTGCGACAAAACTGTACTGCGACTCACAATAGTTCGAATGCACGCTTGTGCGACACACTCAAGCTCACATAGTTAGGTTAGGTTAAAACTATGACCTCCTACGCTAGAAACGACTAGATTCAGTGTGTCGCACAAGCGTGCATTCGAACTAGTGAGTCGCAGTACAGTTTTGTCGCACAAGTGTTATTCAAACATCCATTCGTCGAGCTCACGTAATACACTCAGTACTTAGTGACTGACCGATATATCAACGCACAGCCTAAACCGCTGGTCCTAGAGATATGAAATTTGGGGACTGTGTTCTTTGTGTAGAGGAGGTATCCACCAAGAAAGGGTTTTTTGAAATTTCATTCCAAAGAGGGTGAAATGGGGGGTTGAAATGGTGAATTTTTCGACATACACGCGGTTAAAGCCGCGGGCAGTAGCTAGCCTATACTAATATTATAAAGCTAAAGAGTTTGTTTGTTTGATTGGACGTGATAATCTCAGGAACTACTGGTCCGAATTGAAAAAATCTAGCTCAAAATCAAGCTACGATCAAAAGGAGCGGCGCAGCAACGAAAAATGGACTAAAACTGGCAGGCAATTCTATGCGACGGGAAGGGTCAATGGGAGCAAAAATTTGACGCGGACGAAGTCGCGGGCAGAAGCTAGTGAACAATAAAATTGAAGTTTTATACATTGTATTTTATGTATAAATATTCATACAATACAAAACATGAAACTTCAATTTGCGAGGTCAAACTTATAAGATAAAAGTTAATGAACTATTGTAAAATCAGCCCTACGTAGAATAGCTTTTGATTTTCACAGATTCTGTTTTTCTCTTTAATTTAATTTTCTGAATCAAAGTCAGAGTAGATCAAAGGACTGGCCATTTTTGACGGTTTCATAAAAATACAAGCACGACCTTCTATTATTTTAGTATTGAATGCATATTTTGCGAGAGTCACTTTTTTTCTTTTTTTTATTGGAATTTTGAATTTCACACAGAGCGACTGACATTTTCATTTTGCGGTGTGGGATAACCGAATTTTAGTGGCATATTTTGGCACTCGTAATGCTAGGACATTTCAATGGTAAAAAGATTGGCTAGGCAACAAAATTGGTATTGGGATTGACCACTCAAAGTTTGACTGTGCGTGGGCTATATAGGTCGGAACCATTTTATGAAAGTGTGACGATACGTGTTAACCTCACCACGTGTAAATGATGGCAGAGACATTAACGTGCAAACTGTAACCATAAATTTAGAGTAGTCTATTCTTTCGAGGAAAAAAAATTGTTGTAGCAAAGTGCCATAGCAACGTGGTCAAATTGTATGGAATAACATTTCAATACTAACTAGTCTCTACAACTTTATACTTTAGTAACTATATGCACTACTTGTAGAAAAAATGACAAAACAATTGAACAAATTACCTATGAAGACGTGTCTGTAATAACGTCAATACACGTAACCTAAATTGTAACAGCAGTCTAAACGCGAGATTAGAAGACATCAGAGGTGCAATTCCCGTAATTTTATGAGCATTCACAATCTGAAATGCTATCTGTCAAAAATACTTCTAATTTCCCTACATTTTAGAAAAGTTTCTATCATTGATTGTGTCATTGCGACTAGATTTCGAACGTTACTAAATAACATAATTGGTTTTGTGGTCTTTTCTTGCCGTTCTTCATTTGTTTTTCTGCAATTTCAAGTTTTCCAACTGTATTTGCACAGTGCAACATTCTATTAGTTATTTAGATATAACACAATAGACTCTGTTCTTTTATCAAAACAGATTTCTTCATTATGTGTTTTTATTTTCATGTTGTATAAATTAAATTAAAAAGAAACTCCACGGTTTTTCCACTTTCGCTTGGCATCATCATTTCAACAACATTGTTAAGTTGCAGAGAAGTTAAGAAAAATGTTTTATTGTTTTCTTAGAAATGCGAAAGAAATATAAGCTGCTTTGCTTCCTACGCTCCTAGTAAAGGTCAAACAGCTTGCAGATTATTTATAAATGTTCTCAAGTTCTATAAAATAACACGTCTGGCTTTTCACTGTCTTTGAGTATCATAAGGAGCTTAACAGCTTGAACAGTTTATAGAAGCTTACTCTGTAGGAATAGAGGTCTTAACATTTGCATATTGCATAGCTTGATGGATCAGGTGAAGCAACGCTTTCCTCGGTAGGTCTGTGGATGGGTAACCATCTTTTCATATCAAGACCTCTCCGTGCCTCAGAAAGCACGTTAAGCCCTTGGTTCCGGCTCTCATTTATGGATCTTTGACAGTTGTTACAAATCGTCAAAATCGCGAAAGTCTGACAACCAGTCTTACTAAGGGGTATCGTATTATTAAGTAACTTGGTTGTGGATGATTGATAGGCAGTTGCTCCATGTCAAATTCTGGTTTTCATCTGCAACCTGTTAGAGTGGAAGCTGATTCCAACATTGTTTGTTAAAGGCTTAGCAGATGATAATGATGTAAGGTCAACAAACTAACAAACAAACATCACAACAACAACTAACTGTCAAACTGACATTGGAAGAAGAGACTTAATCATAATATACATAATTATAAAAGGATGAATTGCCCTTCAAAATTATTTCGTTTGTGGCACAAAGTTGACAAAGTTTCTTGTGAACCAACAAAATTGAGACTTGTTAGAAATTGAAACTTCTGTTACATTTTTAAAACCAGTTTATTAGTCAAAATATTCAAATAATTAAAAAACTTCTTATAAAAATATATACAAGGATATAAAAGAGAAAATAAAAGACTCGTCCGTGTTGTTGCCATCAGGAATAGTGCCCAAAAGACTGGCAGCACTGCCACGTTCTATGCCAATGCTGACTGTTTGATCAAAAAATAGACTAGCTCTCTGGTCATGTGAACAGTCAACCAACCGCTTCGCAATGTCTCGGACAAATAATTATTTTATTTTTTATAACACTACTTATACTTTATAACTAATATGTACTTAATTTTCACAAACACTATACAATCCTCAAATTCTAATTTCACCCACAGTCAAAGCCCAGCATTGCACTCTCTTCACGGTTAGTATTCTCACATCGTCTCGTAGTACAAACGACATACAAGTTTGTCACGTTGCCGTAAGGCTGTGTCCTAACACAAAGCTTTGATGAACTAGGGAAGCGGTTCCGTCATATAATTGGTCTTTACCTATGAAAATGCCGTTTTGTATGAAAAAAATTAAACGTTTTTTTCATGTATTTTTTATTTTTATTAATCGTAATAATCACCCATGCAATCAATGCATCTTTGCCAACGCAGTGGCAGTTTATTGATGCCCTTCTTAAAAAAATCAGCTGGACGGGAGGCAACAAATTCTTCAAAGGCATTTTGTACTGCCTCTCGGGTATTGAATTTTTTTCCCGACGAGAAGTTATCCAAATTCTGGAAAAAGTAGTAGTCTGTAGGCGCAAGGTCTGGTGAGTAGGGCGGATGACGGAGAGCTTCCAACCCCAGTTCTTGCAACTTGGAGACCGTCTGCTGTGCAGTATGAGGTCGCGTGTTGTCGTGCAGGAGCAGTGGAGACGAGCGATTGAGCAATGCTGGTTGGAGATGTGCCAGCTTCTCCATCATTGAGTTCAGTTCTTCACAGTACACATCTTCAGTATTGCTCACCCCGTTTGGTAAGAAGCTGTGATGAATCACACCGGCGCTAGACCACCAAACAGTGACCATCACTTTTCTAGGGGTAAGTTTTCGTTTAGGGCATTGTTTAGGTGCTGAACCAGGATCCAACCAACTTGCAGAGCGCTCGCGGTTATCAAACAGAATCCATTTTTCATCGCAGGTAACAATGCGGTTCAAAAATCCTTCATTTGTGTATCTGTTGAGCAGTGCAAGGCACGTCTCGACGCGTACTTCGCGCTGGCGATCATTGAGTTCGTGGGGCACCCATTTGTCAAGCTTTTTTACCTTGCCAATTTGACGCAAATGGACCAATATTGTTTTGACGCTAACGTCGAAAGCTGCTGCTAATTCAGCCGTTGATTGTGTATCATCAGATTCCACAATCGCCTTTAATTCGTCATTGTCGACCAAAGTCTTCGGACGACCGCGAGGTTCATTTTTCAGGTCGAAATTTCCAGAACGGAAGCGAGCAAACCAATAACAGGTGGTGCTTGTAGTATTAGCTCCGTAAACGTCGTTGATGTTGCGTGCCGCTTGTGCCGCGTTGCTGCCACGACGGTACTCATATTCCATAATTACTCGAATTTTTATCGTATCCATGATGACGAAAAAGATTGAAATACGATGAAAATGTAACACTAATCAATAAACAAATGACTACTTTTGGAAAAAGAATTCCATGTTTTTAAAATAAAATTAATTTGAAATTAGAATTCTTAGACAAACAAAAATTATTTTGATTTGAAGTGGCCAGTACTGCAGAACGGCAATTTCATAGGTAAAGACCTAATAATAACGGCCATCTTGAAAATCGGTCACTTTTACCAGTATCTTAGCTTAAGTCGACGTTGTTCGCTGGATTTTTTCGTGAACTGCTTTTTAATGCACTGCCAAGCGCCGAGAGTTGGAAATCGAACAATGTCTTTTTTCCACGTGCTAAGATAACTTAACATAACATAATATTAATTAAAAAATAAAAGGCTTAAAAATATGTACAGTTTTGCTTATATGTAAATTATATTCTAAGATTTATGTGCCTGAACTAGGCAATCCTGTGTTTCAGGCAAGAAGAGCCTAAATGGTCTTATACAATAAATAAATAATCAAAAGTTGAGAGTAGACAAATCATTATATGAATGTTGAGTAGCTTATATCTTAGTTTTTAGATGCATTCTGTTAGATTTCAATGCTCTGTACAACACCGAGAATTTGAAATTTATTACTTTGTAAAATCCCGCCGTGATATTTTACGTTCGTGTAAACGTTGACGTCGACTAAGATGTCAAAATTCGCGCAGTATTTGGAAAGCGGATATTGTGTGACCGTTCAAGGGTTTTTAGGAAACCAACCGCTTCGGTTATGATGCGGCCTTACCCTGTATCTTAGTAAAAGTGGTAGTCGCGCCAATACGCGACAGTCACGTTCATTTTGTTCGGCGATTCAGAACGCGTGGTTATGCTGACAGAAGGCACCTCCAGTCCACAGAACAAAAAGTGACATATGAAAGTGACCGCCACATATTTGAGCGACTACAACTTTTACTAAGATACAGGGTAAGGGCGCCTCATAACCAGAAGCGCTCGTCGCGTTCATGTTTGTTTGGAAATTCTGGCGCCCGCCCTCTCTCAGCGCGAACACGCGTTTCATATCGTCGAACAAAAAGTGTCAAATGAATGCGACGGTCGCGTTCTCGCACGGTTGTTGTTTTTAGTTAGGACACTGGATATGAGTAGGAGAATTTTATACGTTATGATGTGTTGTAAATGTATTGCTATATATTTCAGAAGGCTGTTAGTAGAAAATGTGTTGTGTAAAAATCTTTTATGGTACTTCCGCGGTGAGGTACACATGTACCTCACCGCGGAAGTACCATAAAAGACGAGAAATGGAGTGAAGAAAAGTTTGCAGAGGCTTTGACTTCCGCGTTTTATTTGGTACTTTGTTGTTCGTCTGAAGTAAGGTTCGAAAACGTGTAACATCCACCAATCCTTCATATAGGTTCTAGTTATGTTTCAAAAGAATTATTTATTGAATTTATTTGCAAAAACTGCGAACTATGCAAGTTATATATTATTAACTAGCTTCTGCCCGCGATTTCATTCGCATTAAATTTCTTGTTCCCCCGACCCAACCCGTCGTCGCTTCGAATCGCCTACCCGTAGGATTTTCCCCGATTTTGCAGCATTTTTCATTACTGCTCCGCTCTTCTTGGTTGTAGCGTAATGTTATATAGCTTATAGCCTTTTGTCGATAAATAGGCTACCCAACACAAAAAGATTTTTTCAATTCGGACTAGTAGTTCCTGAGATTAGCGCGTTCAATCAAACAAACAAACAAACTCTTCAGCTTTATAATATTAGTATAGATATATGTTTATTAGCATGCATAGAATAAAAATACTTTATTGCACAAGTATTATGAAAATTTCATATAATAGAGTCACATTAATGAGCAAATTGATGACTCACACTAGAGCAGAAGCCTGTGTTTTATGAGCTGAAGTTCCTTCAGGTATAATGTCCTAAAACTGGTATTGTCATGCAATTATTTATAAATACAACAAAATAGCTTATAACTACCATAAGTCTAGACGTATTGCCATCACAAAATATACAGTACATTCCATATTTTAGTTCAAAAATATCTTGCGTAGGTACGCGAGCTCACGTTCCTATTTTGAATACGTCCATACGAATTAGATGGCGCGCTAGGCACGAACTGAGTTCCATCAACATTGCGAATGGGTTTAAATATAAATATTAGGGTAGATATATAAAATATTGTCCATTACTTGCTGAAAATGTAGTGGGAAAGCCACAGAAAAGAGCCACTTTTGAGTAGTACAGTCTGTGCCCTACATTATCTGACCCTCTCGGTATGAACCACGCTCACATCGAAGTGCTAAGTCCCGCCCCATTTAAATAAATCATCTTGTTAAGCCATTTTGGTCATTATCTTGTTAGCGTTAAGATTGAGTTGCGTATTAACAAGTAATATTCTCAACAAGTTACTGTGGCTTCGCGGTTCGATGCTAGATTGACGATGAACGGTGCGTAAGTTCAAATCACACTCCACCTGTTAACAATTTCTTTTTTTAATTGTTTTCATTTATGATTTCTGCCATATTTCTTGCATTATTATATAACTTCTGATATGATTTCGCCTAACGAACATATCTTTTAAACAAGTGGGTAAAACTTCCTTGAATAATAAGCGAATTTGATCCTTATCGCGGATTGGAAACTCCTTTGGGTATTTTGATAAATCATGTTGTCAAGCGATTTTAATTATTATCCTACTGTCGTTAAGGTTGAGAGGATTAAAAGGTTGAGTATCAAAATGCAATAAGACTACTTAAAACAACCAAGGTGAGGGTGGATTAACAAAAAAATCGCGCGTCAACAACATCACAATTTGCTGGGAGAGGGGGGCATAATGGGGACGTTAAGGAAAATACACAGTAAAATAATCAACGCAATGTATTTATTAATTAAAACTAATTACAACACTTTGGTTACTTATTAAACTATAATTTGGCATAGAATTTGGTGATGTAAATAATCACATGACGTTATAATTTTAATTTTTTGAAACTATATTGAAAACCCCATCGTGCCCCAGGGTAGGGGCAGTATGGGGTACGTATTTATTTTGCATCACAATACAAGCAGATGTGGATTTCTTCTGTATTGTTGTCGTCTACACCAGCACAAGCTGTATGAGCCCACCGTCCACATAGTTGGCAAGCCACCCAACCTACCGAAGACTTTAATAAGTGTGGTTCACGTCAAGGCAGTACAGGCACATGGTATCCTCGTCCGTATTCTCTAGACCACAAGGAGCTTTTTGGATCTTCTGTTTCTTAGAGTTCTTCTACAGGTGAACTGCTTATCTATAGCCAGCAGTTTTGCTTAAGACGGCATCAATTGTCTGTTTCATGTTTTCCGTGGACCAACTAAGTCTCGAACTTTTCTTCTTTTACGTTCGTACCAGTTTTATACCCAAAACAAAATATTTTCTATTATCAAATGAACAAGAACGAATCCACCAGTTAATTTACAAAACAGAGGCATAATGGGAACAACGGTTGCGGGGCATAACGGGGTACCCCATCGTACCCCGTAGTCATGTCCCCGTTATGCCCCAATTCTAACATTATTTAAAATAACAAACCAAATAAAATGAGTGACGGTTAGAGTATTTTTGTTCAAAACATATCAATAAGTAATTTATCTGCAAAAACAAAATAAATATATGATAGTAGTGACATTAAAACTTACCTTTTTATACGCGTATTCGTAGTCACACAAAATTACATAAAATTTCGTTGAAAATCGTTTATTGTTTTAAAAATCAAACGCGCGCAGTCTAGTCGCCGGTCACCGTCAGACTAAAGAGAGATACAAAATGGCTACCTATTAGTGAAAACAAAACACATATAGAGCGTATAGTTTTTTGTAAGTATGGGTGGCCCCGTCGTGCCTCGCGTCCCCGTCATGCCCCCCTCTCCCCTATACGCTTAGTATTCTGTGACACATTTTAATAACTGCTTGTGATTTTGCGATATTGAACTTAATGATACCTACTATATGGTTCAAATTCTATAGAATATTGCGTCCAGCTCACAACTAACAGCTAATTTGAAGACAGAATAGTAAGAGTTCATTTGGTCTCGTGGTCATTAAACAAATTGTTGTCTGGGTTCAAAACCAGCATAACCTATAGACTACTTTTTGTTCGTAATGGTTTGTTTATTTTTATATTTTTTACTTTTCTCTTTTGTTTATTTTTATATTTTTTTACTTTTCTCTAAGGAACAAAGTCTTTAAATGTGTTTTTCAATGGGTAGTTTGTAAAGGAATGAAACAAAATCATTGCAGAAAAATGATAATCTTTATTAATTAAAATATACTATATACTATAAGTAAATAAAGTGAGTAAATGCTCATAGTTCAGAATTAATTAGCTTTTTTACTGTAACATTCAAAGTTAACTATTTGCTAACAAACATTTTTAACACGTTGAGAGCCAAACAAAAAATTGTTAGTAGCAAGCACGCGATAACGCGTGATCGGCCATAATACAGAGCCGACGAATCACGTGATACCGCGTGATCGGCACTCAACGTGTTAAGCATGACAATGCTTGGAAGTTTGTTGTTTATTTTTAACGTAAAGATTTTTTATTTACCCACCTGTTTACAAAATAAGTTTTTTATTCGAAATTCATATCGGTCTTTCTATAATACTTCTTAATAAGCCTTTCAACCTTAACTACAACAAGATAATGATTAAAATGACTGAACATTATTATCTAGATGTCGTTAAGGTTGAAGGCTGCAGAATATGCAATACGACTACCAGAAATAACCCAATCGAGGGTGGATTAACATAAAATTATAATAAAAACACCACTGTTAGCTGTTAATGCTTAATATTTAATTCCGTGATACATTTCAATAGCTGCTTATTGTTTTTCAATAATGAACTTAATGGTCTATATCATGTGGATCAAATTCTATAAAATATTGCGTCTAGCATCACAACTAAAATTTTATTTGAAGTCACCTAATAAGAAGTGAATTGGTCTCATGGTCATTAACGCAGATAGATAAGCATCGTTGTCCAGGTTCGAAACCAGTACAACCTAAAGACTTCTTTTTGTTCAAAATGTTTTTTTTTCTATGTTTTTTTTTACTTTACTTTAAATATTTTAGGCGTCAAATGTTTTTTTAAGATAGGCAGTTTGTTTAGGAACAAAACAACATCATTATTGAAGAAAATATTTATTATTTCATTAAAAAATACTTAAGTAAATAAAGTAAGTAAATGCTCATAGTTTCAAAATTAATATATATTTTATAGTAGCACATTCAAACTTAACTATTTACTTAATAAGTTATGTAAAACAATATCAATGAAATAACCACAACACTTTCTTCTCTTACATATATTATTAACAACGATATATGTTATGATGAGGACTCATCGGTAAGCTAGTTATTGTTCAACAAACAGTTCATTAACTGTGATTAAGTAATTTGTGAAATGTTTTACAGTTTTATAGGTATAAGTATGTGGTGAATCAACATGTTATTTAAACAGAAAAATGGATTTCCATTTATAACAATAACATCACCACAGAAATTGTAACATTGTAATGGTTTAGCATTCAATGAATTGAGCATTCACTTACTTAATATGTTTAAAAATACTTATGTAGATAAGTGAGTGGCGGCGTGACGCATCATCTCCAATAACTTGCTATAAGCGGCTACGTATGCACCATGTTCCAGCACAAATCTTTTCCTCTCATGTGCTGCAGTAGCCCAGGGTCATTCTACCGATCGATGGTTAGACAAGGTAGTAAGAAATATTATGTTTAATTGCAGCTAAGCGAATAGGCATCAATGGACATTGCATATGGCTTGCAACAATAAGTAGTTTGGTGGCGTTCGGATTCGTGACTATACGATATACATCATGGGATTTGCTCCTGGACGATTGCACTGAAGATTTTTCAGTATTTCCATAAAGTCTTAACCATAACCTGACTGTATTCGTCTGAAACAAAAGAAAAAAACTTATTAACAATTTTGGAAACGTGCAGCTAATTTGTAGGGAGTGGATGTAATGAAATAATAGCAAAATACAAGATTACTAGGCTATAACAAATTATAAAGGTCAATTTCAAAGAGTAAAATTAAAAATTAAAACACTTACCGATATATTAACACTACGAACAATGTCTTTGATTTCACCATTTTGCTCATGTAAACATAATTATTATTTTATGTCTAGTATAATCAGTAGATTGCGACATGACGCTTTGTTTACACATAACAAAATCAATAAAGACATGTCTAATGTTACTTTTCACGATTTACGTCAAACGTTTTACCAACGTTTTGCTTTGTCACTGCTATTAGGCGTAGATTGACCTGTGTCACTTAAAACAACTTACTTCAATCTACCCCACGAAGTCAATATATTTTACTTCCTTGGTAATTATAAGTTCTGTGGACATAAAGATTTCTTTATTTACCCACTTGTTTGAAAGATATGTTCGTTAGGTGAAAATCATATCACCAGTTCTGTAATAATGCAAGACATATGGTAGAAATCATAAAATGAAAACAATTTAAAAAAGAAATTGTTAACAGGTGGAGTGTGATTTCGAACTCACACACCATGCATCGTCTATCCAGCATCGAACCGCGAAGCCACAGTAACTTGTTGAGAATAAGCGAAATTAACGATTAGGTAGTAGCCGTGTAAACACAAACATATTACTTGTTAATACGCAATTCAATCTTAACGCTAACAAGATAGTGACCAAAATGGCTTAACAAGATGATTTATTTAAATGGGGCGGGACTTAGCACTTCTATGTGAGCGTCGTTCATACCGGGAGGGTCAGATAATGTAGAGCACAGACTGTACATACGGTCTAGAAAAATATCATAATATATATCTTTAAGATGTTTAAACTGGACGTTTACTAAAATAATGGAAGTTGTTGTCTTTTTAATCGCTTTAAAAAATAAAGGATTTGCTATAACAAATAAACTATACAATCTGCCTTTCGACATTGTTTGGGTAAAAATACGAAGATGTTCACTAAAGTGAAAGTTTGGAAAACAGATCAAATTAAATTTGGACTAAGTTTTAAGTAATTAATATTTATAAGGAAATGATGAACGTTGCCCTATGCGGCCGAAATGTTCTGGAGTGCCGAGTGCGTACTGGAAGACGTGGTATTGAAAAGCATCTCACAAGGTCGACTGATGACCTTGTTAAAGTTGCAATAATACACTGCATGCGGGAACCACAGGACTGGTCGATGTGAGCTTGAGGAAGACCTAGGTGAAACAGTGGACGTTTTTCTACTGAAATGATGATGAACGTGTGTGATGTTTATATATAGACATAGCTTCTGCCCGCGACTTCGTCCGCGTCAAATTTTTGCTCCCCTGACCCTTCCCGTCGCATCGATTTGCCTGCTCGTTGCTGCTCGCTCCTTTTGAGTTATAGTGAGTCAACCTTAAAAGATAGACATATGCTGTCGCGGACTTTTTTTTAGAACTTTTTAAAAGGAACAATTCCGTCATACCATACCATACCATACCACACCATACCATACCGCCGCCACCGTGCCATACCTTTTGAATCATGAATACGGGGCTTTTGGCTACTTTGTGCGTGTGTATTTTTATTTTTTTTATTTTTTGTTACTAGTTTATATTGTGCGTTTTGTTTGTGCAGAATAAATATTTTTTCTTTTTCTTTCTTTCTTTTTTCATACATGATTTTTACGTTACTTTAACCGTTTACGCAGCGCACGCAACGGAAACTCTCAAAAGGAATAAATTTTCCCCGTTTTTGCAACATTTTTCATTACTGCTCCGCTCCTCTTAGTTGTAGCGTGATGTTATATAACCTATAGCCTCCCTCAATAAATCGGCTACCCAACACAAAAAGAATTTTTCAATTCGGACCAGTAGTTCTTGAGATTAGCGCGTTCAATCAAACAAACAAACAAACTCTTCAGCTTTATAATATTATAGTATAGATTCAGGTATAAAAGTATCGTAAAAGCCAAAAAATATATTTATTTATTTATATATGCTTTATTGCACACCATAAAATACATAAAAAAAACATTTAACAATAAAAACATACAATGGGCGGCCTTATCGCTTTCTGCGATCTCTTCCAGGCAACCTTGGAATGGACAGTGATTGCGTGGACATAAAAATGGGGTTGTCACTGGTGCAAATACAATTTACTTTAACAAATATATATAATAATCATATTATCCTGTATAATAGATACTTATATATATATATGTAAGAAGATAAAAGACAATTACAGATAATCACAGCTACGTGAACAAGATCACAACAACAAGTAATGCTCCTTCACGAGTTATAAGGTCCTCCTTCCAATATAACCATTTGATCCATATACCCACATCTTCAAAGTATTTTCAAATCTTTAAACTCACTTAGGTACATACGAACAACACTGATTCCTGTATTCGTGTTCTCTGCGGTGTACTTTTTACTTTCACAAAGTAAATGGAGCGAACTGCGGTTTGAGTACTTCTTGAGCCGTGTGCAAACAGGGAGGTAGTAACATAGACGCGCAAACCGTAACCATATGTTTAAAACATAGAAAGAAATAAAGAAAATACTTTTATTTGTGATAAACATACATAAACAAAGAAAGACCGAACACACACAAAAAAGTAAAAGTTGGGGGAGAAGATACGTCACATCCTCGAAAAACAGCCATCACTCAGCATAATGCTGGGACCCTATGTGAGACAGAGACCTAGCGCTATTTTTCAGTGATGACCTCGACTGTTGGAGCAGATATAATTCTAAATAATTGTGTAAAAAATTGGCGTCAGCAATAACAAAAAAACTGCTGTTTCATACAAAATTGCAGCACCTACGCGTTTAAAATTGTATGGAACAGCAACTTTTTTTAATAACCGACGAAAACTGGTTCGGTAGGGGTTACATAATCATGTGTAGAATTCATGGTTACAGTTTGAGCATCGTTGTCTGTGCCACCCTATATGTACTCGTAGAACCTAAACTCTACCATATGTGTAAGTAGGTATACTATGAATATAGTCCAATGGTATAGAAGTTTTACCAATAGGAAGGTTGTAGATACGTGCTTCTTTAAGAGTTCTTATAATAGAATGTTATTATATTTTCTCTATTTCTAACTAACCTATGAGCTCTTTACCTAACTGCTCAGTCCATTATAATGGAGTGAGCAGTTAGATAAAGTGTGAATGAAATTATCGACCAATTTTCTTTTTAATACTAATATTGTTTTACTGTTACACCAATTAATCAACCGCCAAAAAATAAATTAACTGCCAGTTAATTTTCTCTATTAGTCATAATAACCTTCCCAATGTTTAAATGAGTACCTAACTATTTTAAAATTTATTGTATATTATAAAATTAAAGTCACTGTTCATGTCTGTGACAGCACTGTCCTTCTAAACTACGCGACGAATTTTGATACGGTTTTCATCATTGCTTAGAGAATTAATTACGGTAAGTTTTAGTTTATAAATAATATATTAATATTAAACTTACAAATAATATCGAAATTCAGATGTGTTACAAGTTGTAAACATCGAGCGGAGTAGGGGCGGGATGTATTTAAAAAAATCGAGTTGTTTGTTTATATAAAATTCTTCACAAAAAGGTTTGCCACCGACCTTCAGAGCCCATTAGCGAACCCTTTTCCAAACAAAAATAGATAAAATTAATAAAAGAGAATAAGAAGATATTAAAGTTATTATTGTTTTTGTAAACCCCTTGATTCGAAGGTCGACCTACATTCGGGGTGTAAACGAACCCTCCTGAAGTTTAATGTAAGCTGCTTAAATATATTAATGAATATTGAAAAAGCCTGAAAGGACCTCAGTTGAGTTTACCCTGTCGTTTAGTGATGTGAATAGCGTGATGTAAATATCGATAAAAATGTACTTATAAGTACATTTTAATCGATATTTACATCATTTATATCGTGAAGGTAAAGCTTTGCATGCCGCGTTCGGTTCGTGGATGGGACGACAAAGAGGAGGGGTCGTGTGTCGGTAATAACGTTAACCAGTTGGTCCCGGCTGTCATTCGAAGGTCTTTCACAGTCATCAAGGGTAGTCAGAAGGCCCAAAAGTATGACATCCAATCTTGTCAAGAGATGTTGACCTTATGACTGGGTTGTGGAGGTCAGATAAGCTCCGAGTAAAATACTGGTATTCAGTTGCATCCAAGTTTTGCCAGTTTTTAGTAAAATATCTACATAACATCATAAAACTAATTTTGAATAATAACTTAGCAACTATATATTATCCATAAAAAAGAATATGCCATCCTATTCACCATGCAGTTTGAATTGTTTATGTAGATTTAGCGATCACCAGTCCCTAATAGGAATGATTAAATCGTCATCAGCTGTCATTTTTATAGTCTATTTTCAATGGTGAACATTAAGGGCTATCATTGTGATTAATGATTTATTACTAGTTTTTGCCAGCGGCCACGCCCTCGTATTATACTTATAACCCATCCTCATGAATCATTCTGTCTATTGATGAAAACCGCATTAAAATCCGTTGTTAAATCATTAATGTCGCGATAAAAGATCTTTGTTTTATACTTTGTAAAGATGTTTCATAATTGCAAAAAATAATAGTGTCAACAAAATAGAACTTGCAAACATCGATACACCGCAACGGCTGTAGGTAACATCACTAGCTGGCGCCAACTAGTCGACAGGAGCCTCAGACGGTGGGCGAGCAATCCCGACTCAACAGGGAAGACGGTATTGATCAACGTATCCCGTCATTAATTTAATGTGTTTTGTTTTTGTTTTGGTAACGAAACATTGGTTTTGAAAATAACAGTGAGGAAAAATGAGGATGATATTGTAAACTAAACTTTGTCTTAAGTAAAGACAATCTTAAAAGTCACAAAATGTATGGATGCCAGTCATTACGGAAAGTTTATGTTTCGTTTATGAGGAAAGGGGTAGTTTTGGTGTATTGACCCTTACTATATTGACTTTTAAAATGGTAAGAACTGGTGCAATTAAGCAGAGACAAGTTTATTTCTGGAAACGTGAAAGGTATGTTATAAATTATGCCTATAAATATATATGTTTGTTGACTATGTATAATTATATCTAGGAACTCTTAAGATTAAATGTAGTTGTAGGGTGTACTACGAGAGCTCGACAAATGAATGTGCGAATAACACTTGTACGACAAAACTGTACTGCGACTCACAATAGTTCGAATGCACGCTTGTGCGACACACTCGAGCTCACATAGTACACTAAGTTAGGTTAGGTTAAAACAGAGACCTCCTACGCACGAGCCGAGCGAGCGAAGCGAGTGGTGCCGCGGCAGCGGCCGGCGAGTGCTAGAAACGACTTGATTCAGTGTGTCGCACAAGCGTGCATTCGAACTATGGTGAGTCGCAGTACAGTTTTGTCGCACAAGTGTTATTCGCACATCCATTTGTCGAGCTCACGTAGTACACTCGTAGTTGTATTGACTTCTTGTGGTTGGTCGAGACTTTGACAGTTCTCGGCCAATCATAAGCAAGTAATATGGCGGGAAGAGTGCAGACATTTTAGTGGTATACTCGGCACTTTTGGGCATTCGTATCGGGACATCTGCGCTAGTCACTTGCATTGTATACTAAATAGTAACTTTTGTAAACGTTAGTAATAAAGGTGGTGTCCAAAGTCTATATCTTTATAGACTTTGGAGACCACCTTTATTACTAACGTTTACAAAAGTTACTATATGTGTGTTGTGTTGTTGTTGTTGTTTGTTGTTTGTTGTTGTTTGTTGTTGTTTGTTTTGTCTTGTGTCTTTTTATATTCCAAGTCCTTAATTCTGAGTATTGAACCAGTACGGTTCACAGGTGCTAGTAAAAATTTAGTATAAACAGGCAATTTAGGTTCCTCAAAAGGTGAGAAAATGGGCTGAAATTGATGTTACAGCTTTACGATGATCCTGTTTTTATTCATAAATCTTTTTCGCTTGGTTATGCGGCCAAAATCAAAATATTTTATTTCCAAAAACCTTTATGGGCACTAATGAAACGTCAAAGCTAGGTCCACGGTTCCAGTTTGTTGATTCGTATGGAGAAAAGCCGACAAGAAGCTCCACGGTTACTCTTTTAAAAATAATTAATTGGCTTTTACAATAGTTTCATAATACAGTGTTAATAAGTATGGGAGGACAGTGTGTTCTGCCCCTGGATGCGTAATTCTATTGAAACATGCAGGCAATCTATGAAAAATATGCTATATTGACCTAAGATTTAGTCTAGACAGACTTCTGATAGTACATTTAAAAACTTTATGTCAATAGGTAATATACAAAAAGTTTTCATTTATGTGACGTTCTTGGCGCCGAGAAGTCGACAGGAGGTCTTGACAATTGCGATCCCAAGTCAACAGTCACGTGACATTATTGATCTTGCTAATGTTTCCTCTTCGGGCCCTTCGCGGTAGTCGCAGCTTAAAAGTTGTATTGTGTATTTGTATGTTAAAGTGCAGAAGGGGAAAAATAGGGTATTCAAAGTATTTACAACCGAAACGATTAGATGAACAAACAAATTTTACAGTGTTCTAGCAAAATCTTTATTTTAAATGATCAAATGAAAAACATTTAATCATTGCAAACTGTTACTAAATATTATAATCGTCTATTAGAGCAGGTTCTCAACTAGATTATAACATAATTAGTGGACGAATACCTCTGTCACAGATTGAAGCTCACTAGAATGTGGAGTAATCTTCGCAACAAATTCCAAGAAGACCCGAACTACGAACATTCAATTATCTAACTGTTTCGTCTTGCCATTTGCATCTTAGGATATTCTATGTCACGCTGATGATTTTTTTTTTAATAAATGCAAATTATTTGTATTTGGTTTTTTATTAGGTTTTCTCTTTTTTTGCACACTGGTTTGTCTAAATTTTATTTTCATTTCGTAGGATAAGCGCGCGCGGTCGTCCGAAAAAAAACGAATTTGTTTCAGTCGATTGTTAGTTAGTTTCAATGATAGTTTTTTAGTCCAAGTCATATATGTTGATGTTGTTATAATACTGGTACATTAGGGGTACCTACCATAACTTAAAAAAAAACCGGCTTAAAAACTCTACAGAAGGTAAACTTTTAGCAAAAAAAAAAAAACAACCGACTTCCTTAAAAACACTACAAAGTGAAAAATAACTTTAATTTCGGCAGTCGGTGTCTTAGGATTTGTATTTAAGGTTTTTGCCACCGACTCCCGAAATTAAAGTTATTTTTCACTTTGTAGTGTTTTTAAGGAAGTCGGTTGTTTTTTTTTTGTAAAAAAGTTTTTATTTTTAAATTTTTAGTTTTGGTATCTACCCCGCACTAATTCCAAACAAACAATGCATATTAATGCGATAGCAGAAATCGCGGTTGATTTGCCGTCATTTTTTAAAGAGTTCCGGTGTCTGTCTCCAGAACTCATCATCAGATCTACATGAAATTTATATGGGACCATTTCGAAATAAACCCCTTTCGAACAAAAAAAGAATTTTGCAAATTCGTTTATATATGACGGAGTTATGGCCGAACATACATAAAAAAAAAAAAAAAAAAAATATAAACATCCGAATTGATAACCTCCTCTTTTTTGAAGTCGGTTAATAAGACGACCGACTTCAAAATGTATCACCAAGTATTGGAAGATTTAAAAAAAATACTAGCACATCCTGATTTTTCAAATGACTACATCAAAATTTTAAAATTCTTAGTAAACCTAGATTTAAAAAAAAACTACTACACCTAGATTTTTCACAAGTCTAGCGCGTACTTTTCTTGTTCCACAAAATAGGGACTAAAAATTTTATGGCTTGTAGTGGGTAGTTAGCTGTCAGCGCTTAACATATTGCCAATAAAGATTGTCCTAAGTTATTACTAACTGGTAATTTATGGCTGTTAAGATACCCAGCTAAGAATAGGTGCTATCAGACCGGATAAAAATTGGAAGTTGTAGATAGAATCCTGTTCATTTCGTATTTAAGTTTATTATATCACTTCACTGGCTCACGCAATGGCAAGCAGCACTGGCAAGCGCTACCGTGCAAACCTGCCTCACCTTCTCTGTTTCCCGCTATTTCCCTGTGACTAACAAATAACATTAGTGACAGCAGCTGCCTCCGCTTGTGTGCATAAGACAATGTTTGAATATCTATTATTGTAAATAAATACACTACAAGGGTCTTAGCAATCGTTTAGGTGAAGATTTAAAACATGTATACTACATGTTGTGTCTGCTGTTTAATCTATCTATATATATAAATTCAAAGTCCTGAGTGACTGACTGACTGACTGATATATCACCGCACAGCCTAAACAGCTGGTCGTAGAGACGTGAAAGGAGGGTGAGTTCTTTGTGAAGAGTAGGTATCCACTAAGAAAGGGTGTTTCGAAATTTCACCCCTAAGGGAGTGAATTGGGGGTTGAATTTTCAGTAAAAATTTCTATTCTCTGGATCAATTGACACGCGGACGAAGTCGCGGGCAAAAGCTAGTCGTTTACACAATAAAACAAGTAAAAAAGCAAGCCTTTCTAAGGCGTTCAGTCAATTGCTTTACATGAGTAGTCTGTGGGTGTTATATACGCTCCGAGCTTATAGCGTACTTTAGTTCAATTTTATAATGCTTTCAGGATGCTGTTGGGACAGCTATGGCGTTGTAGCGCTTCGAAAATGTTCGCGGAGGCTCGCACTGATGGTTTCCATGCCATCATGCGAATGTAAGCGGCATCCATAACACAGTGCACTAGTGATAACAGCATTCTAAAAATGATGGCTGCCAGAGCAGACTGTCCATTTGAGGGACATAGGGTGGGGGCTGATATGGACTGTCAGTAATGGCTGCTCCATTACGCCTCCTCCAGGCGAACATCAACCACTGCGCCTCTGCTCAGGATCTTTTGCTCCAGAGCATGGCGCAGTGGTCGATTAACATCGCCGTGGTCGCCGAGCCGTACTTTGTCCCGCCCAGGGATGACTGGGTGGAGGACCTGAGCGGCTCAGTGACCCTCATTTCGTCGACCGCCGCCGGAACCCCAACCCTCGAGGCTGTCAAGAGGGGACGGGGTTGCGTAGCAGCACGGTTCGGGGAGATTGTCGTGGTAGGAGTATACTTCTCCCCGAGCCGAACTCTCGCCGAGTTCCACAACTCCCTTGCGGAGTTGAAAGTTGTCGTCGTCGGGTTCCGTCCCCTCCCCGTGCTCGTACTCGGGGACTTCAACGCCAAGAATTTGGCTTGGGGTTCCCGGTATACGGACACACGGGGCAGGATGGTGGAGGACTGGGCTCTGGAGACAGGCCTAGTCGTCCTTAACCGGGGTTCTGTCCCTACGTGCGTACGGATGCGGGGCGATTCAGTGGTGGACATTTCGTTCGCCAGTCCCGCTCTGTCGCCGCAGGTCATTGACTGGCGTGTAATGGAGGGGGTGGAGACGTATTCCGACCACCGGTATATCCGGTTTGACGTCTCCGCCCAGACCTCGACCGCGCCGGTCCGACAGGCCCCGTGTGGTCCGCGGTGGGCGCTTAAGAAGCTGGACCGGGAGCTTCTCCTGGAAGCCTCGATCGTGCAGGCCTGGGTGTCACCACCGGACAGGCCTGCTGACATCAACGACGAGGCCGAGTGGTTCCGGGAGGCCATGTCCGAGATTTGTGACGTGGCTATGCCCCGAGTCCAGCCAGGACGGGCTTGGCGCCAGGTGTACTGGTGGTCGCCGCAGCTGACAGCGTTGCGCGAAGCGTGCGTTGCGGCGCGACGCCGGTACACCAGGCACCGCAGGCTCCGTATCCGCCCCCCGGATACGGAAGCCATTCAGGCGGAGCTATATGAGGGGTACAGAGCGGCGAAGACCGCCCTCCAAGAGGAGATCCTGCGGGCCAGAGTACTGGCCCGCAAGGAGTCGCTGGAGACTCTGAACAGGGACCCATGGGGACGGCCCTACAAGGCCGTCCGGGAGAAACTCCGCCCATGGGCTCCTCCGCTGACTCAGAGTCTCCGGCCCCAACTCGTGGAGGGCGTGGTGAGCGCTCTGTTCCCTTCGCGAGGGGAACATAGTCCCCCACCCATGGCTCCGCCTCCTGCGGTGCCCGATGCTGCGGACCACACCACCGATGACGACGACAACGCTCCAGAGGTGACCGGGGTAGAGTTGAGAGTGGCGGTACGTCGGCTAAATGCCAAAAATACCGCCCCAGGACCCGACGGCTTGCCTGGCAAAGCCTGGGTCCTGGCCTTAGAGGCTCTCGGGCCTCGACTCAGGGGGCTCCTAAGCGCATGTTTGGAGAGGGGCCAGTTCCCACTTCGTTGGAAGACGGGGAAACTGGTCCTCATTAAGAAGCCTGGGCGCCCAGCGGACTCTCCGTCCGCTTACCGGCCCATCGTGCTGCTCGACGAGGTGGGCAAGCTCTTTGAAAGAGTAATTGCAGACCGCCTCGTTGGGTGGCTGGTGCGGGAGGGGCCGGATTTGGCGGACAGCCAGTTCGGTTTCCGCAAGGGGCGCTCCCGGGGTGGGGTCGTCTTGGCGGTGTCTCTAGACATCGCCAACGCCTTTAATACCCTGCCCTGGAGTTGCATTAGGGAGGCACTCCGGTATCACCGGATGCCGACCTACCTCTGTCGCGTGGTCGAGGCTTACTTGACGGATAGAGCCGTCATCTACCCCGGTCGCCAGGGAGACTGGAACCGGCGAGAGATGTCGTGCGGTGTCCCACAGGGATCGGTCTTGGGGCCGCATCTGTGGGACATCGGTTACGACTGGGTGCTGCGCGCCGACCTCCCTAGCGGCGTCAGCGTAGTTTGCTACGCTGACGACACGCTGGTCCTGGCGCAGGGGAGGTCGCACGAGGCGGCGGCCGAACTGATGACACGCGGGGTTGCGACAATCGTCGATAGGATCCGGCAACTGGGACTCGAGGTGGCATTGCACAAGTCCGAGGCCATGGGTTTTCATGGTCCTCGGAACGCGCCACCTGTGGGTTCCCAACTCACGGTGGGAGGGGTTCACATCGGCGTCGAGTCGACGATGAAGTACCTGGGACTTGTCCTCGACAGCCGGTGGCACTTCGACGAGCACTTCCGACGTTTGGCTCCCAGACTGGAGCGGGCTGGGGCTGCCTTAAAGCGGCTCCTGCCCAATCTGGGGGGTCCAAACGCCTCCTGCCGGAGGCTCTACACGGGGGTCGTGCGGTCCATGGCCCTCTACGGGGCACCGGTGTGGACGCCCTCATTGAGGCTGCGCCCAGCGCGCCGGTTGAGTGCGGCCCAGAGGGTCATGGCCATCCGGTTAATCCGGGGATACCGCACGGTCTCCTGCAAGGCAGCGAGCCTCCTTGCCGGAGTGCCGCCATGGGATCTGGCGGCAAAGGTCCTCGCCCACATGTGGGAGTGGCGCGAGGAGGCGAAACGCCGGGGCGAAACTCCGCTGCCGCGACAAATCGCGGCACGGCGGACAGAGCTCCGGTGTGATCTCATGGCGACATGGCGGGTACGATTGTCGCAACCCAGTGCTGGGCACGCCACAATTGCGGCGGTAAGTCCCCTCTTTGAGGAGTGGATAGAGAGGCGTCACGGCGTCCTCACCTTCCGCCTGACGCAGGTTCTCACCGGGCATGGGTGCTTCGGTGGGTTCCTGTTCAGGATAAAGCGGGAGGATACGTCCGGGTGTTTCCATTGCGAGGATCGTCTGGAGGACACGGTGGAGCATACGGTGGAGGTGTGCCCTGCCTGGGCGGAGCACCGCCGTGTCCTCGTGGAGGCGATCGGCGGCGGCGACCTCTCGCGTCCGGCCCTGGTGCGAGCCATGGTACGGAGCGAGAGGGAATGGGAAGCCGTCACCTCCTTCTGCGAAGCAGTAATGCTCGCGAAGGAGGAGGCGGGGCGCGTGAGGGAGTGGCAGTCTCTGCGCCCTCACGTCCCCAGCCGCCGCAGGAGGAGACGCCCCGGGCGTCGGGAGTCAATAGCGGACTCCCGGCCACCGTAGGCGCGAGCTTGCGGGTGGCGAGCAATGGGTAGCTCGCCGCCCGGTAAGGACCAAGCTCGGGTCGACGGCGCGCAGTGTTCCACGCGCGCCTCAAAGAGATGTCAGCAGCAGTGTAGGGGTCTACTAGGACCGATGCCTGCCGGGGTCGCGTGATTGTTCGAAAGAGATACCGTGACCCTGGCACATGGGCAACTGATGGAACACGGGTGGGTTTTAGTCAGTAAAAGTCTGACATGCCCTCCCGCTCCGCCCAGAGCGGGAGAAGTCATTTGATGATTTCCCATCCTGAAAAAAAAAAAAAAAAAAAAAAAAAAGGGACATAGGGTAGCAAAAATCATAGGACTGTATAAGTATTATTTTTTTGTGAAAACATTATTATCTAAGCACTCTTGTTACTTACATCAAAATACCAAAAATTATATGGACCTTAGTCTGAAATAAAGTACTTTAATATATTCACAAACATGTCATCGAATTATTGGTAACATGCTTTTTATGTGGATGGGAAATCATCAAATGACGTCTCCCGCTCTGGGTGGAGCGGAAGGGCGTGTCAGACTTTTGCTTACTAAAACCCACCCGTGTTCCTTCAGTTGCCCATATACCAGAGCCACGGTACCTCTTTCGAACTAATCTCGGATTCCTAATGCGGTTTTCCTTGACAGTTTTGAGAATAGTGGTGAGGAAAAAAAATGCACAAAACTTAGCGCCAGTCAGACTTCGAACCTACAATTTGTAAGTCTGTCTCGTAAAGCCACCACGGAATGTAGAAAAGCCAAAAAGATGCAAATGGTCGCATGTCATATGCTATAGTTTTCAGATACTAATTTCTCTGCGTCACCACCTTCTTTGGCGATAGTGAAAGGTTCAGGGAAAATGTGTCATTCTAATGTATGTCCAAAGAAACAGTTGGCCTTTCCCACGTATATAACATCATCATTTCGACATGGCACTTCAAGTAATCCTTATGTTATTGTCATAAGGTTAAATTTAGAGTAACAGCGTTTAACGCATAGCGGTTTCAGCACATTAAATGGTAAGGAATTTATGATTAAGATCTCGGGTTTTTGAAGGTGTTTTCCTTAACCTTTTGGAATGTTAAGAAGATTCGCTTTGTAATAAATAATTAACTTATGTTGCCCTTTAGGGGTGCTCCAGGTGTTGTGCAAATGTCTTATGAAATTATTTTGACCACTTTGTGTATAGGTAAATGAATAAGGATAATTTAAATAGCAATTATAATAACAAATTGAGAATAGAAATAATATTTCATTTGAATGAAACACGCAATTCGACGTCACGATAATTTATGTAAAACACCCTTACGTGGAATATGATAATGTCGCATTTTTTTTTAGTTTTAAAATTGTATTATTGGTTTGAAAGAAAATGATTTACTCGCACTTATGAATAAACTTACACTCGTATTCAAGAAAAACCCGTTACTTAATAAATAAAAAAAAACATATGTTAAGTATCAAGCTCCAGGTGTGCTGCTGGTGGTCTTGACTAAGTAAAACTACTTGATTTTGATAGTACAATATGACAAGTACTGTATTTTTAGGTACTGATAATAATTTCTGTAGACAACCTATGTGTGTGTGCACGCTCAAGGTGTCGCTGAGCGAGTGAGTGGCGGGGGAAGCCCGCGGTCGCGGTGTGGAGTGTTGCCCAATGTGACATCAAGAAAACCAGTCATATCAAATGCCAGTTGATTTTTGACATGGTCTCATTAAAATCTGCAGTTATAGGATAGCAATACGCACCTTGTAGAAGTAAAACATAAATCATTTATTTAAAATATAAGCTCATTACAACAATTGAACGTCAAACATACAAAAAGAGTGACTTACTAGAGAATGCGCAGCAGCGTTCTCTGTACATTTTATCACCATATTGCGATCGGCAACCCGCCTGCCAAGTGTGGCGATTATGGCCTCCCTCCATTTGAGGGAAGCCTACTTAGACTACCTCTTTCTCATCTGAAAGGCTCAGTTGGCCACTTTGCCCTAAAGTTTATGATCACTTACAACTGTAAGAATGTATTATTTAGGTGCCATAAACCATGGTTTTCAGATGAGAATATTGTCGGTTCTTACTTTTTGGAGCATGATTTTCAGTAGTCAGGTTTTAGTTTTTGGTTTTACTTTTGATTTATAGTATTTTGGCGTCAGCTCACAAAATATAAATGACTGAAATGTGATAATTATGCCTTTCATTTCTTTTAAAAACTTTTCCATTGAGTTGATTCTAGTCTATTCATTTCTTTCAATGCAGAGACGTTCACAACCCATCCCTATATCCAAAGAATCTCATTATAAGATTCCCTACTGTTAATTCCTAATACACATAAATTATCAACGGTATAAGACATAGTACACAATTAACATCAAGCACAAGATTTAAGCTCTTAATTAAATTCTGGATTAATTTATATACGAGATAAGCGTTTAACGCCCTTATAATTTCGGGTATAAAATTGTATGCTGAGTTGTCAGTGGCAATGACCTTTATGTTGAGTGGTACCGCGAGATGAGTTATTCATTTAATTCTCGTTCGTATATTGTAAGGGCGAGGGTTAAAAATCCATTGTGCCATAAAATTCCTGCTGTCATATTTTTACGCCCGTGAAAACGTAGTCTTAGCCAGAATCTCAATCCTGCCACGGTCCCTGATTTGTTAGAAAGAGTTATCGTGGCCCTGGCTCAGACAACTGAAGGAACATGGGTGGGTTTTGTCAGTAAAATTCTGACACGCCGTCCCACTCTGCCCAGAGCCGCCTATGATATTGCATATGATTCTAGATTCCCTATCATAGAAATTTTTCGTCAGTTTTTAAAAATAAAATCAACTGTCATCATTTCACCCAAAAGACGGTTATTGCTGGACATAGGAGAGGGAGGCTTCCCTTCAGGGGGTTTACCATTATCGCCACACTTGGCAGGCGATTGCAGAATGGTGGTAAAATGCATTGAGAATGTTACCCATTTTCTAGTAAATTCCTCAGTCGCCTTTTACGATACCCACTGGAAGAAATGCGGTGATGCTATTCTTTACGTTCTGCACTATATGGAACTGTTTCATAGTTAAGTGGAATTCTTATGTGGTCCAAATGTATGGAACAGCAGATATATTTTTTTTAAACCGGCCAAAAATATTGGATCTAGACTAGGGGGTTTAGAATCGGTAACGGTTTACTTCGATATTCATGCAACCTTGTATACTTATTATTTACGGGTAGCCTAAAAGTTTGATCACCAGTCTTACTAAAGTGTACGTATGTACGGTCATCATCATCATCATTTCAGCCGTAAGACGTGCACTGCTGGACTTAGGCCTCCCCCAATATGGGGGGCTTTGCCAGAATCGCCACGCTTGGCAGTGGTAAAAAACATAGAGAACGCTGCTGCCCATTACGACACCCAGTCGCCTTTTACGACACCCACAGGAAGAAAAGGGGTGGTGTTATTCTTTACGTTCGGCACCACACGGTACCTCCTCACGGTACCCCACGTATGTACGGTGATCCGTATATACTCGTATATATCGAGAAATCTTCGTACCTCGAAAAGCACGTCAAGCTTTTGGTTCCGGATATAAGTCGAAGATTTTTGACAGTTATTAACCGTAACAAAGGCTAGCTACGCATTTCCCAATTACTAGGTTGTGGAGGTCAAAAAGGCAGTCGCTCCATGAAAAATTCTAGTATTCAGCTGCAGCTGGTCAGACTGGTAGCTAACCCTAATTTGGAAAAGGTATGTAGATGTTGATGGGATTTAAGCATGGTTTGTTCTTCTTGCTAAACTCACAGATATCATCCTTCGATGTTAGAGAGGCTCCTGCGTTACTCACATCTAGAAAATTCCCGAGAACTATACCGATGTAATCACACTAAAACAATTTAGTATAATTTCTGTCAAGGTCAAAGAAAATGAGAAAGGTTACGGTACTATTTTTCAAGCAAATCTTTCAGCCGGCTATCAACGAACGCGATGAAAGAAAGCATAGAAGACTAGAGTAACCGAGAAAAAATAAAATAGGATCTCGGAGTAGAGTCGAGATGTCTTCGTACAATCACTCTACCACGAGCTAGATAGGTATCTACAGAAGGTTGACTCTAATGACGAGAAAGGGTAAGCGCACGCAAACCTTAATGCGCATGTAAAGATCTTATCCTACCATCCTACTTCTTCTTTATCTTTACACTAGCTCCTGCCCGCGACTTCGTCCGCGTCAAATTTTTGCTCCCGTGACCCTTCCCGTCGCATCGAATTGCCTGCCAGTTTTCGTCCATTTTTCGTTGCTGCTCCACTCCTTTTGATCGTAGCGTGATGTTATATGTTGTATGTTATAGCCTTCCTCAATAAATAGGCTACCCAACACAAAAAGATTCTTTCAATACGGACCAGTAGTATCGGAGCCTATTAAATACAAACAAACAATCAAATCTTTCCTCTTTATAATATTAGTATAGAAAACCCACCCGTGTTCCTTCAGTTGGCTATGCCAGGGCCACGGTAACTCTTTCGAACAAATCTCTCAACCCTGGAAGAAAGTTATGACCACCTGGTACTTCGAAGGTATAAAACGTTTTCTGGCTACGAACGGGATAAAAAATTATCATGTGTCCGTCTCCTAGTTTTAAACTACCTCCCCATCAATTTTTAGCCAAATCGGTTCAGCCGTTCGTGAGTTATAAATAGTCTAACTAACACAACTTTCTTTTATATATCTTATCTTATATCTTTAAACGAGCAATTCTTGTATATATATATATATATAATCTGAATCTCGGAAACGGCTCCAACGATTTTCATGAAATTTAGTATACAGGGGGTTTCGGGGGCGATAAATCGATCTAGGTAAGATTATTTTTTATAAAATGTCGTTTTGTTTGTGTTTTCAATGACCAACTTTATCGATAATCAACTTGAACATAAACTTATTATTTTAAACACAATTTACCAAAAAATACCGAGCAAAGCTCGGTCAACCAGATATTATAGATAGAATAAAACCAAATCGAATCTCGTGTTTGTACACTTAGGTCTTTAAACTACGCAAGGGATGTTGTTGCGTGTTTTCACCAATAGACAGAGTGATTCAAGAGGTTTTTATGTATGTATACGCGAACAAAAGAAGAAGCTAGTGCATTTTTAATTTAAAAGTTTGTATGTTTATTACTAAATTACGCAGAAAGAGCAGAACGGATTTGAATGAAATTTGGCAAACAGATTCTTAATGACCTGGATTAACACAAAAATACTGTTTATCTTGGTATAACATTCCCGCGAGATAATTTTCGACCTTGACACCAGCAAAACCGCTAAAAAAAAGCAGACAAGCCGCCAAAAGCTAGTTAAAAAAGTAAATCTTTATCAAAATAATAGGTTAAAAGTGAGTTTGTTTTTTTGTTTTATTAACAAGAATTTAAATATATTTTTATATAATTGATTTTAACTTTAGGTACGTAAAACATAGATTTTAGAAGAATTTGTAAAATCATTTAAATAGCAACTGAAGATACTAATTGTTATTATACTTACTGTCCCATATTGATATTAGGCGGTAAACTTTACGAAGAATTACATCTTAGACTATCTCAAATTCTGTTGCTAATGCACACGCTATACGTGTAAAATGTCTACGTGTGCATGCGTTTTCAGTCGTTGTACAGAACTAACCTTCTGCACTAATTTATTTTATGACTATTCTGAGAAAAGCCGAGAGAAATGAGTGAACAAAATAAAGTAGATTGGCGCTTGCTCGTATACGGTTGATTGTAAAGCATTGGGTTACATGGTGCAAGTGTTTGTATTTGCTTAGCAAGTAGATTGCCTGAGGAGTATGTGTTAATCAGGGAAAACTGTTTGATTAAGATATAACTTTTTATTGTTAAAAAGCAAGTTCTATCTCTTAATAATATACATACAGCCCAAATTCATTAACATTGCTTAAGCTTTGGTAATAATTAGCATCTCATAGCCATTCGGATTTAACGTTTTAAAGTCTCTTAACCATAAGCAATCTGCCAGAGTCGCGAGATTTGTTCGAAAGAGATACCGTGGCCTTGGCAGATGGGCAACTGATGGAACACGAGTGGGTTTTAGCCAGTAAAAGTCTACAGTCTAAGTCTAGCTGACACGCCCTTCCACTCCACCCTGAGTAACCACATTTGATGATTTCCCACCCACAAAAAAAAACCGTATGCAATGGTAGTAATGCAGATGGAGTATGTTTAATATTCTGTGCTGCTATATCATCTTATTATTGTAACATAAGCTTATTATAATCAACCTATAATGTCCTCATTGCTGGGACACGGGCGTCCACTCTTATAGGTATTTTATTAAAATATTTTTAATGGAACTAAAATACGTTTTCTGCCGCAAACGCACAATCATTTTCTCAAGAAACTAGTAGATGTAGAGTAAGGTATAGTAGATAGTATTCATAACCCTGAATAAATGAAAATGCTGTTTTGAAATTATGCACCCAGAATATAATAAAATGTTACTACAAAGCTATATTGATATTTTGACTCAAAATTACAAATTAGATTGAACCTTAAAAACAAGTAACACATTTAAATGTGACCAAAAAATATATTTCACTGTGGTCATCTCTCGCTCATCTGCCGACAGAACCGTTACATTCAATTCGGTGATTAGCTGTAATTGAGATCCCTGGCATTAAGGTTAAGCGAGACCTTAACACTCTTCATTATAACGATGACTCCCGGACGAGCGAACGACACCAATAAAACTTTTTATTGCAAGGGATTTCGGTTAAAAAAATAATAAAAAACTCCGGTTCATGATGGCCAATCGTTGACCCGACTTCGTGAGTTTTATAGCAGGCAAGGGAATTATGTCAGGATTATTGGCAATAAAATTGGAATTGAAAATTTAGGTTTTTCGGAATTGTCAAGTGTTACGGCCAGCCCTCCTACAATCGTCAGTCGAAAATAATATGTTAAATATACAATGTGTGACTGATTTTTTTTTTGTGGTTGGGAAATCATCAAATGACGTCTAACGCTCTTGGATGGAGCGGGATGTCAGACTTTCTCTGACTAAAACTCACCCGTATTCCTTCAGTTGCCTATATGCCAGGGCCACGGTAACTCTTACGAACAAATCTCGTTACCCTGGCAGCCTACTACAGCCGTCTGTTGGAAATAATATTTTAAATATCCATACTAATATTATAAATGGGAAAGTGTGTGTGTCTGTTTGTCCGTCTTTCACGGCAAAACGGAGCGACGAATTGACGTGATTTTTTAAGTGGAGATAGTTGAAGGGATGGAGAGTGACATAGGTTACTTTTTTTTTTAGGTGGCTGGGTAAACTTAGAAAAGCTTTCCCATGGACAATTGTATGTAGCATGTTCGCGTGTGGCCAATGCCCAGAATCTTTACATTCTATCCCCAAATGGAAAGACACATAATATCGTCTACAGTAGCATATTAAAATAACACTCTGTTTCGAGTTCTCTTCTGTGTTCTAAATCAGGAAAGGTGAACCGTGTTACCCCGAATTTAACGCAAGCGAAGCCGCGGGCAAAAGCTAGTACAATATGTAAATGAATTAATGTACATTGTGTAGGAAATCATCAAATGACGTCTCCCGCTCTGGGCGAAGCGGAAGGGCGTGTCAGACTTTTACTGGTTAAAACCCACCCGTGTTCCTTCAGTTGCCCATATGCCAGGGCCATGGTAACTCTTTCAAACAGATCTTGCGACCCTGGCAGGAATTTTTACCTGAAACCGCTTTTTGGATCTAGCTTTTGATCGAGCTGCCTAACATGAGCCTCCTCGAGTGTTGGTCGAAGCTCTTAGCTATTATGTTATTACATATAGACGCCACGACTATTAGCATAACAACTGCGATATATATTTTTTATTGTCATCTAACTAATATATTATTTTCTCTTCTTACAGATGGTAACATGGTCCAGTAGCAAACATCGGTTGTGCGTAAAGATTCATACTAAAGAAATATATTCGTTTTACAATAGAACGTGCAAGTGACTGTGTTTTTATTAAAATAATACCAATACAAGTGCTTAGAATATACAAAAAGAAAAAATATTAAACAAAAGTAACCTTTTTAGAAAACACAACTGAAAATTAACCCAGAAATCAAAGTGATAAAGTTTTAAATTGTTTGTTTGAAACGTGAATAATGAAATTGAGTGTGAGTGCATACCGCGCCCATGCGTCGGCGCACAAGAAGATCCTGACGTCATCGTATCAGCAACACTATGGCAGCACCGCGGCGCCACCTGTCTGCAATCCCCCGCAACCAACCAACTTTACACCACAGGTTAGTGAATTTAGTTTTTTATCCAGTGTTTTAATGCTATTCTTAGTAGTTTGAAAAAGCTTTAAAAATATAATTTTACGGTCTTACGGCATATTTATAGGTGCCATGAGATCTATGAAAATAATACATTCTTTCAAAATTATGTTCACCGACGAAGGTTGTTGTACGTTAATAAACCTTACTAATCTACGGAACATATTATATTCCAAACAAAACTAAATAGAAGAAACACAAAAATATTTCGAAAGCAATTTCGAAAATGAAATCGCCGACATTTATTTACAGATCATATTATATATACCTGAACAAATCAGAAACATTTTATGAATCAGAAGAAATTCACTAGTTAGCTTAACAATATGGGGGAAAATGTCTCTTCCATTTGAATATTTAATTTAAAACGTCACTAGTTTCCCTCGAATAAACGTGATTTTTCTTATCTAATTTCATTTTCTATTTCGTCTGGCAGCTTATGGCACAACATCTCTAGTATTGAGTAATGAAGCGACAAAAAAGTTTTAGGTTTTGATGAGAAAAGCTGTATCTATTTATTTTTCAATAGTTGTCGGTTTAGATGGAGGTATGAAACGTTGAAAATAACTATCCTTATTATCTTGGTTTACATAGTTTAGCCAAAATTTTTACCTTCCTATTATAATTACCAAACACTGAAAATCCAGTAGGTTTTTTCTTTTAACTTTAAACACTTTAATTTATAGTGATTTATTTAAATAGTTTACAGAAGCTGCTACATACTACTACTTCATTTTTCTTGTTTTCGATACTTGTATTTATTAATTAACCTGCTAAGAAGTGTGATATTATGCATGCAATAAAATTATAACGGATAGATCTTTAATAAATAAAAAAAAAGTTATTTATTGAAGGCTTAATACCCATTTATAAAAAAATACATGGTACAACAGTAAAAACATAAAAAATTAAACAAAAATGTGTTTATCAGCCACCGATAACGTTTAACAGAAGACTTCACCCAACAACAAATCTATTCACAAAATCTTGCACCACTTAAAAACTACCAACTCGTTCAATATTTCGTATTCGACTTTGTCAATATCGATAGTCAAAAACTTATCAGACTTGCAGTAAAGTTGCTAAGTGAGTCGACTACTAACTTGTAACATGGGCCCGAGTTTTGCCTGTCTTGTTCTTGAGTGAACTACATCGTACGATATTGAATTTCCCTATACGTATTGTGTAACAGATTTGGGCTACTATTTGCTCTCGATTGATCGAAGTTAGGCGATGTTGGCGTAACTATGTGACTATGTGGTAAATATTAGTTCAAATTGGACTCGAATGAAGAAGATCTAAGATGGTGTCTACTATCATGGTTGGCATAATACGTTTAAGAGTTGTGATAAGACTTTTTCTTAGATAACGTACAATATCTGGATGACCGAGCTTTGCTCGGTATTTTTTGGTAAATTGTGTTTAAAATAATAAGTTTATGTTCAAGTTGATAATCGATAAAGTTGGTCATTGAAAACACGAATAAAACGACATTTTATAAAAATTAATCCTAGCTAGATCGATTTATCGCCCCCGAAACCCCCTGTATACTAAATTTCATGAAAATCGTTGGAGCTGTTTCCGAGATTCAGATTATATATATATATATACAAGAATTGCTCGTTTAAAGGTATAAGATATACAAATTACTATAGAACTAAAACAAACAGTTAATTTAAATCAATCTCAATCAATCGTTTAATCTTTCAGTCTTTCTGATCGTAAATTCGTCTTAAAAACACGTCGCCTAAAAGTGTTATAGAATTTTGCGATTGTTTGCAAGTTCCCTCATCCTGCGACCGGAAGGGTATTGCGTTTGGTCGGCTATTGTCCGACTCCGACAATTGATGTTGAGACGGTGTAGATAGACTTGCGTTGGTAAACTTAGTTGCATGGTAAACTTTGTTTGCACGACGCAGAATTTTGTATGACGTCAATGTGAGGAGTGTAGTTTGCATCGCTTGGCGATACAGATGCCACTACAGCTGTCGTTTCATTCTTGTCCATTAAGTAATTGAATATGGGTGTAAAAGATCAAGTTGTTCAGTAAGATAGGCTCAATTTCTGAGACCCTCACAAAAATTCAAGGGATCCTAGTCTTTTCTTACTGAATAATAAGACACGTGATGAGTCAAAATAACAAAGAAAAAAATGTAACTCCGGTTAAGAATACCACAACAACGGCCCAAGTTCGTCTCGAACAAACCCATTAACTTTTCAAAGAATATTTGAATGAAAAAGCAAAGATATCTCATCGTATTGAATGGTAGGCTTTCAGCCTTTCAGTCATCTTTCAGCAAAGCACTTAGGCACAAGAGTTTGATAGATCGCTGGGACTCAAATTTCCTCTGTAGCACTTAACTTGGCTTTGGCCAAGAGTAACTTAATAACGTTTGTAATTATTCTGTGCTTCTTTGTGTTGTGTTTTGTTTATGTTTAGTCTGGAGTTGAGACAAGTGTTGTTGAATGTTTGTTTCTTTTTAGTTGAATAACATTGTGTAAGGTACAACCTTGAGAAGTTAAAGCAATGAATATATGTAGTTTATTTTTACATTCGACTTAAAAACGACAATAGTTGGTGAAATTAAAAAGTCTCAAAATACAGTAACGGGTAAATATTATAGATCATGTCTTTATCTTCTAGTTATTGCTATAACTTTGTGTTGTGGTCATAAACTAACATTGGTTTTTAATTGTTATTTTTTTATATGCCTTTAATGTCCCACTGTAGGGTGAAGGTCCTTCTACTTTCTTTCTACTTCTCTCTGTCCAGAGCTGCCAAGGACCAATCTTTATTAAAAGAGTCCAGCTCATCCCACCAACCCCGTCTGTGCTTGCCGCGATTTTGTTTGCCATTAAGCGGGACCCACTGTGTCGTAAGACTGGCCCATGGCCCATCGATTCATGAATACTTTGGTGTTATTTAGACTTTTGTTTTCAAATACCTTACTGATTCCTGAAAACATAAATACTCAACTTTCCATACATTTAAACTTATATGCGAAAAAAAGAAAACCGATATCCTTTTGTTTTTCGAGGAAAAATAAATAGGTATCACACCGATGTATCGTTTCGTAACACTTTTTCCTACGATCATGATATCAGCGGTGATAAATCTCACGTAAGAGGAAAGATAAATTGTTCCATACATCACTTTGTAAACAAAACCACTTTCAGATTACATCCCAGGTGACATTAAATATTTTTACGAGCTGGGGTTCGGGATAGCTGTCTTTCTTAGTAGTTTGCAACACTGCCCTGTCCTTAGATGGAATTAGCGTGATGTTTCTAAACTTTTCGATTTACGTCACACTGCCCCTTTCTGAGACGGAGTTAGCGTGATGTTTCTAGACTTTACGATCTACGTAACACTGCCCCCTCCTTAGACATGCTCGTCCCCAGCATCATTATTCCCGTAGTATCGTGCCAATCGATCTACATGGACAATTTTAGGTGCACTTCGCATACCCTTTTGTATTCGGTAAGTGACGTCGTTGATCTTGGTCACAATTCGGTACGGCCCGTCCCATTTTGCCTGTAGTTTAGGGGACTTTCCTTTGCTGCGCACTGGGTTGTGCAACCACACTAGCGAACCTTCGTCGAAGCCAGTATTGTTCATCTTCCGATCATAACGAGTTTTCATTCTCTCGTACATCTGTTGGCCTGATTCTCTGACATGCTCATATACGTCATTCATGCTTACCGAAGAAGTCCCCAAGAAAACGATTCGCTAGTTGGGAACTGACAACCGTGCGAGAAGCTCCAGTATCCAATGTCAGCTTACATGGTCTTCCGTTCACTTCACCTTTTATGACTAGGGTGTTCCCATCATGGGCTTGTGAGACCGAAATTCTTGGGGCTATTTTAACACCAGCCAGCACCCGCCCCGCAGTCTTGGCGTTGACTAGTTTTCCTGCTGCTGGGCGGTGACATCTGCCGCCCTTCTTTCCCGGGTCTGATCTTCGTTGGCAGTGCTACGCTTCGGACAACTTGAACGGAGGTGGCCCTTTTCCCCACAAGTGTAGCACCTAGGGCTGTTCCTCAGACGGTCACGAACAGATGAAGCCGCAACCTCCCTGATGCGATGGGCTCGATGATCATGCCTCACTGCCTCCACCTCCAACGCATGGGCCAAGGCGTCCTTGAGTGTCTCGTGGTGTCCAAGTCTTACAGCAGCCCTTACTTCCAGGTCCCGTATGCCATCTATGAAAGCTTGAGTCAGAGTCCCTTCGATGAATGCAGGCGCAGACTGGTATGCTTTTCGAACCAGCTTTTCGATTTCTAGGGCCCACTGCTGCAGGTTTTCACCACTGCGCTGCACACGATCCTTCAACTGTACACGAAAAACGTGTTCCAGGTGCGCCTCACCGTATCTGGCCTCTAACGCCTCAACAAGCTGCTCATAGGTAACATTTTTGCCGAGAGCCTCTAACACGGTTAAGGCCTGGTCGCGAAGGGCCAAAGTAAGCGCGGTTATGGCCTGCCCTTTTGTCCACCCATTTGCACTCATGACAGCTTCGAACTGGATTTTATATGCTGACCAGGAAGATGTTCCATCGAAGGGTCGCACTTTAAATCCACGTGTGGAGGGTGCAGCTACCACAGAAGCCGCAGTCCCGTCTCCAGCCTTCAGATTTCCAAACGCTTTTCTCATATCAGCGATCTGGATTTCGGCCTCTGAGATACGATTCTCGTGTAGCTGAACCGTCTCCTTCATGGCTTTGATGTCTTTGCCAAATGTCACGTGTAGATCTTTCAAGAGGAGAACCTGCTCCTCTTGCCGGCGAGTCTGTTCTTCCTGTCGGCGGGCCTGTTCCTCTTTGTCGTGCTGCAGCTGTTCCTGTAGGCGGCGGGCCTGTTCCTCCTGTCAGCGGGCCTGTTCTTTCTGTCGGCGAGCCTGTTCCTCTTTGTCCTGCTGCAGCTGTTCCTGTAGGCTGCGGGCCTGTTCTTCCTGTCGGCGGGACTGCTCCTGCAGCATCGCCATTAGAGCAGAAAGATCCATGGCCGGTGATGCTGTAGGAACACCAGACGCTTGGGAAATTGGTTCCGTCGTCGGCTGATTACCCCCAGGTGTCTGTCTAGAAGATCCTTCAAACCGCCTCTGATCCACCTCCTGCTGCCGCTGACTCCTGGTACGAATACCTTCCTTATCCTCCTTCGGTAAAACTGGCATAATTTATCCCTTACTTTTGACACCAAATGTTACGAGCTGGGGTTCGGGATAGCTGTCTTTCTTAGTAGTTTCCAACACTGCCCCGTCCTTAAATGGAATTAGCGTGATGTTTCTAGACTTTACGATCTACGTAACAATATAAAGGTAGTATGGCAGGTGATAGAGGGTTATTTTTATTTAAGGCGCTGCTATTGTAAACAGGATTAAAACGTCTTACTAATAATATTATTTACATAATGCAAGATACCACAGTGCTACGATGTTTGCTACGACGTAGCACCATGCTCCGATGCTACACGATCGTAGCAAATTGAATCAATTAATTTAGGCGTCAGTCTACGAAGTTACTTTTTCTCTTATTTTATATTATGCTTACGTTCTTTTGAGCTCATATGGAACTACATACCCCATATATCATTTCAAGCACCCTATAAGTGAGAAAAAAATCGAAATAAACGAACAACTTATATCTTTTGCTATCCCTATTAATTTAATAATTGTATGTTTCATATGGCACTTGTGGCACTTTACTTTATGGGCATGGCAAGTGGTACTCATCATCTTCATAATTTCAGCCGTTAGACCTACACTGCTGGATATAAGCCTCCCCCAGGTGGGGCGGTCTACCTATGCGGTACTACCTATAACAAATTGTTACACTAACCAAAACTTTAGTAAAATATTATTAAATAGCTTTAACGATGTAAACACTGGTTGGTTAACCATTTAAGAAAAATAAATAAAATAAAACACTGATTGACGACCAAATGCAAAATTGCTTAAAAACAGTTGGCAGTGAAGATTTACGAATACCAGTGTCTAGCAACGAGCGTTGACTCGCAACAAAGCAATCTGACGGCTTTCCAAAGGAAAAACGAGTGCATTTTATGAAATGACGGTAAATTGCTCCAATTTCGTGCGAGTTCAAAGCACAGAGTGAGCTTTACCCACTAACTGGTGCTTTTTAATCCTTTTCTTTGGCATCTGGTTCGTTTAATTTGAAAACTGATGTTATCGCGAAATCTCTTGAGCTTGGATTTTGAAATAAACGTTGTTAGATTTCTTCTTTTGGTCGATGAGGAAAATTTGATATCGAACCGACACAAGCCCAGGAAGTAAATTCTTCTGTGAAAATTCACAATGCCTCCAATTAACATGTTAACTGCCATGGCTGAAATCAGAAAAGTCAAAAAAAATATTTAGTGTTATTTCACTTTAAATAGATTATTTATCCCATTAATACATTATTTATTCCAAAAACATGGCCACCAGGCAGCAACGTCATGTTCAGATTTTGTATGTATTGTCGGTCATATAGTCCGACAAGGCCTGAATGGAACAAAAGTGTCGGACACATAGTCCGACATAGCAGTTAACGTGTTAATCATTCATCATCAACATGTGCTCTTTCTCAACTATTTTGGGATTGGAGTTTACTGTAACTGAATGCAACTGAATACCAGTATTTTACATGGAGTGACTGATTATCTGACCTCCATAATTCAGTTACTTGGTAATACGATACCCCTTGATAAGACTGGTTTGTTAGACTCACGGGCTTCTGACAATCCGTAATAACTGCCTAAGATCCTCGAATAACAGCCGGCCAATGGGTTAACATAATTTTCAAGGCACGGAGGGATCCTGAATGTAAAAACGTTCACCCATCCATTGACCAGCCGCGGCAAGCGTATCTATCTATCTTTCGTGGTTTAGAAGAAAAATGTGGTCCCACAGACAAATACGAATGGTGACTAATAAAATATATTTTTCTATACAAATTTCGTAATTACAGAATAATTTTAAACACGCCCAAAAAAATCTGGACTGTACTAAATTAATATTCTATCTGACTCTTAAGTGAAATCCTCTTCACTACAAATATTTGTAGTCTAGAAAAGTCATTGAATGTAAATAAATGGATAAACCGAGTACCTGTCGACTTAGGTCGCTTTATCCGTTTGATATAGGTTCAAAATATTGAATAAAAGGATAAATATTATTAAAGAAGTAAAATTCTGGTAGTAACATTACTTCTGTAATCCCCAAAGGGTTAGACGGAGGTGACTCTATAGTATATACTAGCTTTTGCAAGAGGCTTCGCCCGCATGTCATCCATATACAACTTCTTCTTGAATCACTCTGTCTATTCAAGAAAACCGCATCAAAATCCGTTGCGTAGTTTAAAAGATTTAACCATACAGACGCGGGAAACGACTATGTTTTATACTAAGTAAAGATTATGAGTAATATATTTTGGTAGTCATGTTTACGTCTTATGTAATAGAGGGCGAGCTTATTGCCGTCAAGCAGGCACAAATCCAGACTAAAAGCTTCTACTGAGAAATTCCACATAACAAAATCTAATAACACTTTGCTCAACCAGGGAATCAAACCGGTGACCTGCTCAGCGGTACCGCTTGTGATCACTAGATCAATGAGTCATTTCATACTGACTCATTGGTCTTGTAGAGGTATAGTTAATATAAAAGTAAATATTGTTTTGCCGTGCGATTTCACCCGCTACAACTCCATCCTATGGAAATATCCCCAAAATAGGACATAGAGTACTATTATCCCGTAATAGTACTCTATATCCTATTTTGGGTCATTATGTAAATTAGGATATTAAATACTCATGTGCCAAATGTCATCCAAATTCGTTCAGCCATTTTAGCGTTATAGCGTAACATAGAAACATAAAAAAAATGAAACTCTTTTCTCTTTATATTATTAGTTTAATGGAATTACCTTATGGTAGTAAGTTATAGTTTTGGAGTCTCATGGCTTAATAATAACAGCCGCACGGGTCGACTGAAGGTTAAGCTACACTTGCTGCGATTGTGACTCTCCGTTACATATCGAGTCCTCTTGAATAGCACGTTAAGCCATTTAATTGGTCCCGGTTGTCTTGCGTAGATCTTGGGCAGTTGTTACAAATAGTCAGAACAAGAGAAATTTGACAAGCAGTTTTGCTAAGGGGTAAGTTTACCCAGTAGCTGGGCTGCGGAGCTCATACAGTCAGTTGCTCCATGTAAAATGTATTTCAGGCAGACTGAAGTAGTAAGCAGATGTGATAACTTGTGATACAATAAAAAGAACTGTAAAAAATTGTTTTTTTTTTTGTGCACATCAAATGGCTGCGTTACTTACAAAGCACAACTTTGTAACTTCCTTTAAAAGTTCGAAAGTTGATAAAATGCACTACGTGTTGGTTAAAAGACCTCGAATGACCTCACTACTCTTCTTATCTGCCTTTCTATTTCACTGATATTTAAATAAGGTCTAAAATCCCGCAAATGTTCCTACGTAGTTGGAGAGGCGTTTTCTAAATAGCAATTATACCAGTCTGTCACTGTTCCACTACAGGACCAACGTATACTGAGCTATAATTGATTACCACGCATGTTCAAAGTGAATTGACCATTTCAGATTTACTTTAAATATAACTCAGCTTTTCTCTTGATGTTTTCCTTTACCTATATAAGTAACGATATACTCAAAAGTACAACCAAAATAAATGATTATGTAACTCAAAAAGTCGAAAGGATTATATGTCTTCCATCGATAAACCGAACAATGTTCAAATCATGTTAAACTCAAAAGTACAACCAAAATAAATGATTACGTAACTCAAAAAGTCGAAAGGATTTGTCTTCCATCGATAAACCGAACAATGTTCAAATCATGTTAAAACTCATAATTTAGGTTTTCAATATTAATCGAAAATGGGAACTCTAAATTCGCCGAAAAAGATTTTGAACAGGTTTTTAAATTTCTATTCCTCGAGGAACCATTTTGTCAAAATGCTAGCTTAGAGTGAGTTTTGGGATAAACGATCAATTCAGAGAATACAATAGATGGTCAACGATGCTTTAGAATGAATTCAGAAAGGTTTCAGTTCTTAGAAAATGTTTTCAAACAATTTTCTAGTAGCCTGTAATATTTGTCCCGGTATCCAATTGTTATCTTCTTACGTAAAAGGTACTGAATTCCTTAAGTAAAGTATGTTTGTCACAGGCATTAAAACCAACATTTGGGAAAAATTCAAAATTAATTATTAAGTGAGCATTATCCATTTAACCGGGTATAGTTACAATAACTGAAATACTAAAAAAACTTTTTAACATATATAAAACCGACGAAAAAAAAAAAAACTGAAAAGCAAAAATTAACCCTATTCTTGCTCAGCAGTGGGACAGTACAGGGTAAGCAAAAACAAAATCTGATCATTGGAGCAACAAATTTCTAGTTCTTTGGTATACTTTTCTTTCATAATTACGAGTGAAATTAACCCTATTGAGGTTTTTAGTCATTTCAGTGAGCAGCTTGTAGTTTTTCAGTTGGTGTTTATTGTATTTTTTTTCTAACTTTTCATTCTGACTGTTTTTTTATTCAATAAATGACTAACTATACAAATAAATACAAAAACAAAAGGTCACTTAGGCGACGAAGCATTCATCCGCATCACTGCCATCTGGAAATATGCCCAAAAGTTTGGATTGATTGTAATTGTTTTTCCTAAACGTAGAATAAAATATTTCCACACCACTTGAAACTTTCCTATAGTCTTTCAGTTTTACCTGTATCTAGGAAAGCTTTTACATTTCAATTTTGGTCTGCCGATAAAACATAGTGCTTTCAGATCAACCAAATCCCACTCGAGCATTACAAATCCAGAAAATAAAATCGGCGAGCACAATTTTCGTAGCAGTGAAAGTACTTACCTTGGAACAATGCATGTTACGTGAATAAATATAAAATAAAAATGAAGACGGAATATTTGTGTCTTACTAAGATCTCCTTTGCACATCATCAAAAGTATTATAAATTAGTTGTTCGCGTGGATGTCGGAAATTATCCAAGGGAACGTGATGTTACTTCTGATAACATCAGTTATCTGCCTGTGAAAGTCCCATCAAAACCGGTCCAAACGTTTCGGAGATTAGTTGGAACAAACAGATAGACTAAAATTGTAAAAGTGTTTATTTTTTCCATAAGCTTGAAGTAAGAAACCTGGTATTTTTTTTTTAACCTTTCATTTTATTTCTTTGTAATATATGAGATATTAATTTTGTCTGGCTCTTACCTTTTCAAGCCTTGATGGCTGAACAGATGTCGATGAAATTGTGGCATACGGGAGGCCACGACCTGGGGGGCCAAGGATATTTTTTATCCCGATAGCAGGTACGTTTCTGTCCTGCCAGGGTTGTGGATTTGTTTAAAAGAGTTACCGTGGCCAGGCAACTGACGGGTGGGTTTTAGTCAGCAAAAGTCTGCCACGCCCTCCCGCTCCGCCCAGAGCGGGAGCCGTCATTTGATGATTTCTCACCCACAAAAAAAAAACCTTCCTGTGGGATAATTTCCGACCTCTACGCATACGGTGCTGCTGGTAAAAGCTAGTTTTAATATAAATTATAATAAGCTTAAGGTTCTTATATGCATTTCACATTTTTATCGTCATGGCTCAGCAGAGCGCGTACAAAGGGTACTTTCAGAATAGGGGAGACCGGGGATGGTTGACTAACTTTTGACTTAAGCTCGTATATCTCTGATGTTTAACTTAATATAACAAAAACAACAATTGATACAGATAGAAGAAATATTCTGGTACCTATAATACTAATCTATAACCTATATATTTATCATTATAATACTTATTTAGTCGATTTTCTAAACCTCTGACGCTTGGTCAACCTACCCCATATCCGGGGTGCGTATTTACAAAGGCTATACTATTTTAGTCACGAGTCAGACTCTAATCAGTGAGCTTTTGTTTATGCATATTACTCAACAATACCTAGTCTATCTCATAATAGAAACGAGCAATTAAAATGATAGCAGTTGCCATGTAACTATCAACCTATAATTGAAGCTTATCTATTTGATTAATATGTACCTATTCAAAATTAATATGTATGTAACTGATTGCCACCTGCGCTAAGGTAGGTTGACGGAGCCCCGCTTAGCGGGGCTCCTATTTCTGGATGGTCTAAAAAAAATAACCACGAAGGCTAAGGCCGGAGCTCCGCTCCGCTTCGCTCCCGCCTTAGCCTTCTAACCTAACCTATCCGAGTCGGGGTAGTCTGAGTCAGGGTATTAACCATGGATGGGATTTCGTCCACGCGTGACTGAAATGGTACTAGGTTTTGTCCGTGCATTTTCTTTGAAAATATCAAAACAAAAAGCTAGTCTATTTGAGTCAATTTTTTTACTGAGATAGACTAGGTATTGTCGAGTAATATTCAGAAACAAAAGCTCACTGATTAGAGTCTGACTCGTGACTAAAATAGTATAGCCTTTGTAAATTCGCATCCGGGGTAAGTTAACCAAGGCAGTAATTAGTGTAAATAAAGAGGATTAGTATAAAATTAAACATTAAAATGTACTAAATCATTTAACTTTTTATTTAATTATGAACACATATTTGCGATCTATTCTCGGTTAATAAAGAAACTTTAATCAAGGTAACAGTCTATGTTCAAACTATTTAATGTTAATTAATTTTTTTATTTAAATAGTTTACTTATTAGCAAGGTTATTTTATGTACTTTCTTTATACTTTTATTATTATTTTTTGTGTATTCGAATGCAAACTTGCGTGTCTAATACCGTATTAATCCATAATAAATGCTAGCAGCCATCTTCAAATAACCTTCAGTTTATCTGTATTTTCTTCGTCATCGCTAAATATCTAACTATTTTTTATGTACCCCGCCGTGTCCAGGGCCATATCAGCTCTCCTGAGGTTCGGATTACTTTCTAGCTTTTGTTTAAGTTTAGTTACACAACGATGCAACGTTTGGATGGAATTTCGTATTTGTTTGAGGTGGCGTTTATGCTATTATTATTAAAGATTACTGCAAGCTCCTTCTAGGATATCTTTTGATACACCACTCTTTTCAGATTTTCTTTTGTACGTCCTCATTTTCTGTAAAATACAACTGTAATTTAGTATGTGAGAGAAGACTATAATAGTGTTTACATTGATGATGCACATTAACCAGTTAATTACCGTAATTACAGACACAATTAAAAAACGATTGTGTTTATACCAAATGTGGTAGAGTCATGTGGGGTAAACGTACGCGGCGAATAAGTGTCCGCAGTGAATATTGTGCGTATGCCATTTATTATTTTTATTTGCTTTGATGGGATGGGGTAAGTGTCCGGGGGTAAGTGTCCGCAGTAATTAAAATGCGTATACTTACCCACTTATATTTTTATTTTTTTGCCAAAAATGCAAATATATAAGGAAATGTCCTGACCGGAAAGTTTGTACACAAGAGCAGATTGATGAAGCCAAAAAGTTGATGGAAGACGGAAAATCGAAACGAAAAGCCGCAGGAATTGTTGGAATAGATGAGAATACTTTTAGAAAACGTCTGAAACTAAAGCTACGCAAAGGATATGTTCCAGTGACCCTGAATGCTGAAGCTGCGTTACCTACAGTAGGAGCTTTTTATGTGTTCTGTCGATTATATAGGTCACTTGGTATTGGTTACTAGTTCTATCAGGATGCTGTGCCATCCATTTATCGGCTTCAATTGCGTACTGATTTTTTGACGTCTGTAAATGGCCCTATCCAAGGGCTGTATTTTGTGACTACTATGAGGTGGCAATGTAAGATGCAACGATGTTGTTCTCTCTGCAATACAGAGTAGCTTGCAGGTTATTATGGCTTGAATGATTGTCAATAATCAGTAGCATAAGATTATCCACAGTTGTTGAAGTGTAGTCCTTGAAGTGTACCAGCCACTGTAAATATAAGTTCGCGTTGATGAATCCGGAATCAGATGTCATGCCTATGCTACCAGTCGGAGCTCCGTCCATATGTTCCCCCTTCATTCTTTTTCCAGGGAAAATAAATGCAGGTGGAACATATTTTCCAGTTGTACCTACCGACTACACAAAAAAACATCTTCAGAACAAGAATACTACTATCCGTTATGTCGAGGAAAGTACTGAGGAGTGGATTGAGTGTTCAATTTATGAGTCCTGGTAGCACGACGCCTGTACCAGTTACGAGGAGGGCAAGTTCACACGTGATCATGGTGCAATATCAAATTAAGTTTACGTGCGTCCACTTTGTCGGCGTTGCGTACACTTAACCGAAGGCGTGCGGACACTTTCCCACCGATGCGGGTAAAAAGCCGCATTTCCCTTGTTAACTAAATAATTAAGTAAAAAAATCAATTATTGTTAGAATTGAAATTTTATGTTTTGTTTCCCTTCACAAATGTTTATAACATTAGAATAAAAGTTTTATTCTTTTAAATTCACAAAATCTTTTATTCTGGAAGCAATTAACTAAAAAATGCGTACGTTTACCCCACATGACTCTATCTCAGGGACTTAGAGGTTAACCATTAGCTCACACAATTCTTCAAAAAAAAGTATAAAATATTACACTTATTTTATTAGTCTACCTACCCCGAACAAAATTTGTCAACCAACCCCTGACGCCATTTTGAATTTTACCTGCGTATCATATACAAACTCTGACACTAACATGGAAGCAATTCTGTGTAATATAGAATAAAACTATCATATTTACATTTGACATAACAACAACATTGTTTTTAATAGATCCATAGGCACAATAACAAAAAAAGTACGAACGAAAATAATTACTTACCGAGACCAAAAATACAAAATGTTGTACCACTCAGGAACGCCGCGCGACTGCAACGGCTCACTTCGCACAAGTTAGCGGGTCGCGGGGAGGCATCGTCACTCCTGATTTGTTGATGAAAAACAAGTGACGGTGGCAAATTATTGTTGATTAGTCTACCTGCCCCTATAGCCAACTATCCCCGGTCTCCCCTAGTGTTGTTATGTTTATTGCGCACTTATCGTTACTTTTATCGATAGATTTGTACATATATGTGTTTTTATATTGTAAAGCTGCTGCTTAAAGTGTGCATTATCTAAATATGATCTATCTGTTGTAATTGGTTTCTTTACAGCAATTATGTTTGTACTATAATTATTGAATTTAGATTTTATTAGGAAGTAAAAAAAAATTGCTCTGAAATTTCAATATTACAAAATTTTTGAACATTTTTTTTGTTCTAATTTTCTTGAGTTAACAGTAGCAACCTAAACGAGAATTTTTCTGCCGTTGTGACAAGATTTACCAGTCAGATTATTACGACAGGAGTAAGCGGGGCTTTCTATTTAGGATGCATGTAACGTACTTTTATCGTTACCTGTGATTTGTCCCTTAATGTTACTCAGCTTTAGCCCTATGGCATAATGAGCCTATAAGTAATGTTCCAACTGCTGAGACTCAGGCCTCTTTTCTGCGAGAGAAAGTGGCTCATAATCCACTTTGCGGGTCCAGTCCGGATTGGCGGAAGTCACATGTCTCCTCACGATGTTTTTCTTCACCGTTTTGAGAGCAGTCGTACAGAAATTAAATCATCATCATCATATCCCCAAAAAGACGGTTGACAAGACGGCTAATCAGCAGAAGACTGGCAGGCCCCTCCGTTCGCGCCTGGGCGGACGACATCCATGAGGATTTCCACCCCGATAACAAAATATACCGGCCAAGTGCGAGTTGGACTCGCGCTCAAAGGGTTCGTTACAATTATCGGCAATAAAATAACGTTTATCAATTTAATTATTTATTTTAAAGTGAATATATAACTAAATATTCTGTGAATATTTCAAGCGTCTACCTGATGCCGTTATCAATTTCGAGCAACCAAATCACGTTCGTTTTATGGGAGCCCACTTAAATATTTACTACATTCTGTTGTTTAGTATTTATTGTTATAGCAGCAACAGAAATACATAATCTGTGAAAATTCCAACTCTCTAACTATCACGCTTCACGAGATACAGCCTGGTAACAGACGGACGGATGGACGGACCGCGGAGTATTAATAATAATAATATTAATAATCCCGTTTTACCCTTTGGGTATGGAACCCTAAAAAAGGCAACTGAAGGGACATTCAGGCGTCTGCTAGAACCGATGCCTGCCAGAGTCACAAGATTTGTTCGAAAGAGATACCGTGGCCCAAGCATATGGGCAACTGAAGGAACACTGGTGGGTTTTAGTCAGTAAAAGTCTGACACGAAGAGCGAGAGAAGTCATTTAATGATTTTCCACCCAGAAACAAAAGCCCTATTGAAATAGATTAAAAACATCGATGTCCAAACTATCGACATACCTACAGCACTAGTATAAAGAGCAAAATGCATGAGTGCGGTAACAAGTCACTCGGCCACCATTTCTGTTTGCCAGGTCCGTGTGACGGCGGACGCATTAGCATAGCGATTGGTTTGGCAGCGGGTTCATTGGCTTCCTTTTGAATGCTGCTCACGTTTTAAAACAGGCCAAGGTAACCGATAATTAGCCTTATTGGCATCCTTGAATTCACAATGAAGAAACCATAATTACGGTTATTTGGAATAGTTTAAATATTAGCTGAGATTGGAAATTTTAAGGATGCGGCTGCTTCGTGAATGGGTGACTGTGCCTCGGCTGCTTCGTGAATGGGTGACCGTCTTTTCATATAAGAGACAGTGCCTCGGAAAGCACGTTAAGCCGATGGTCCCGGCTGTCATTCGTAGATTTTTGATAGTCTTTACGGATTGTCAGAACCGAAAGCCTGACAACTAGTCTTACCGAGGGATACAGTAAGTTAGTAGGTGTGATTTCTGCTTGTATATAGCACAATAAATAATTTTATGTACATGATTTGAGGCTAAAATTGTGTAAGCAAAGCAGTATCGTGGAAAGTGACGTCATAATGTGGCAGCGACAGTAACGGACGTTTGAACTGTGGTAGAAAGTTGTTTAATTTTAATAACATTACATGCATATTCCCTACAAAATCGTGTTATTCAGTCAAAAGTAGATACATTCGTTACACAAAGTACATTAAATTGAGTACACACCATTTGGCCGTAATATGAGAAACCCTATACAACACTGACATACGTTGGAATATGTATATGCCTATTATAAGCATGACCACTTCATAGTAGCAATCTCTAAATCAGCCGAAACTGATATTCTGAATAAAACCACTTCATATCGAAATTGATACTCAAAAATGGAGCACTCTAGAAAACTGACTAATGTAAGCAAAATAAAGTAAACTCATTCATTACACCCACACATTAAACAGTTTCATAAATAGGAAGTTCCTGCTCCATAAATCCAGTCTGCTTTGACTTTCAGCGCCATTTTGTTTTTAATTCAATTTGCCTTCGAACCTTTGTGCTGGGATTTCAGGAAATCCTTTGATGGCGAACAGTACTGACGTTTGTATAACAGGATCAAGTTGCGCAGGTATATTAGAACAGTCCGATTTTTAGAATCGATAATACGTACTAGCTTCTGGCCGCGACAATTTTTTTTCCCCTGACCTTTCCCGTTGCATCGAATTGCCTTACATTTTTCGTTGTTCCTCCGCTCCTTTTGATTGTTGCATGATTTTATACACTCCTCGCAACATGAATAAGACCAGTACATTTTTTCTATTTTTTTCTAATATTTATTAAAATAATTCCATCACCAGTGACGTTAAGTTTGTTTTGTTTAAAGTTACGTAGTTTAGTACACTTTGTTGCGCGATAGCTTCATGACCGTTTCAAAAGACAAGTTTATGCATGTCGCAGCTCGTCACTTGAATACGACCACTAGTAACTTGCTACTGTACAGTTAAAAAAACAAAAGCGTACGACGTAGAGGTGCGTGCGTTTAATAACAGAAAGATAGAATTCAGTGGTAAAAATCAATTTCATTTAAATATAGGTAAAAAAAATGTTTGATTCCAGAAGAAAAACGGGCAATCAAAATTTTGCATGATCAAGGATATTTTAATAGAGCAATTGGAATAAGGGTTGGACGATCACATCAAATAGTGAGTAAATTACTCAACGAACGCGAAAATTACGGAAAAAAAATTAAAGGACGTACAATATTTCCCACTACATCAAGAGAACGTCGAGCGATATTACGCGAAGCATCTAATTCAACTATGACAGCGAGGCAAATAAAAACTAATGCTGGAACTAAAGCCTCAATAAGAACAGTACAGGAGATTATACAACAATGTCCGTATATAAAACGCCTTAAAATTAAATGGAAACAGGCTTTAAATAAATTTCATTTTAGCGAACGCCTCAGATTAGCTCGAGAAAAATGCAATGGAAAACTGAGTGGTTCAAAATTATTTATAGCGACGAAAAGTAGTTTAACCTCGTTGGACCCGATGGCTTTTCTTATTATTTCACGATTTGAGAAAAAGTGTACTGATTTTGTCCCGACGACGCGGACGCAGAGATTTTGGTTCAGTGATGGTGTGGGGAGCAGTTTCATACAAAGGTGCTCTAGATTTTGTTTTTTAAAAGGTAGACAGAACTCTCTAAAATATATAAAAATATTAGAATAAGAAAGAAAAATCTTTATCAAAGTAAATGGCGGTTCAGATTTTATTTTCCAGCATGATAATGCAAGTATTCATTTTACATACGCTGTACGGTCATGGTTTAAAAATCATAATAAATATGTTTTAGAATGGCCATCGAATTCATCAGACCTCAATATCATGGAAAATGTTTGGGGATGGCTTTCTCAACAAGTGTATAAGGATTTTCAGCAATTTAATAATACAGAAGAATTACAAAAAGCGTTACAGCAAGCCTGAAGTCAAGTCTCCGTTAAATACTTAAAAACTCCATATGATTCAATGCCTTCACGAATAACTGAAGTGATAAAAAAACACAGCAAATGTACTAATTACTAAACCATAAATTATATTTTTGTTTGTAAAAATATTTGTGTTTCATTCGCTGGTCGTATTCAAAGTGCGCAATGCAGTAACAGTATATTTAGTTAAATTTACTCAGCTGATATTGTTTATCTCATAGATCTACGTGATTAATACTAATAACTTAGTGAACTCATAAGAGTATAACCATATTTCACAAGCTGTAACACATCATTTTAATAAAGAGTTGCCTGTAACGTTTGTGGTCTTATTCATGTTGTGAGGAGTGTATAACCTATAGCCTATCTCAATAAATAGGCTACCCAACACAAAAAGAGTTTTTCAGTTCGAACCAGTAGTTCCTGAGATTACCGCGTTCAACCAAACAAACAAACGCTTCAGCTTTATAATACGAGTATTATTACAAGTATAGATTACATAGCGGGGTAATTGTATAATACACTAACGGTAGGAATAACGCAGGAGGAGACGCCCCGGGCGTCGGGAGTCGATTGCGGACTCCCGGCCACCATAGGCGCGAGCTTGCGGGCGGCGAGCAATGGGTAGCTCGCCGCCCGGTAAGGACCAAGCTCAGGTCGACGGCGCGTAGTGTTCCACGCGTGCCTGAAAGAGATGTCAGCAAAACTGAAGGGGTCTGCTAGGACCGATGGCTGCCGGGGTCACGTGATTGTTCGAAAGAGATACCGTGACCCTGGCACATGGGCAACTGATGGAACACGGGTGGGTTTTAGTCAGTAAAAGTATGACATGCCCTACAGCTCCGCCCAGAGCGGGAGAAGTCATTTGATGATTTCCCATCCAGAAAAAAAAACGGTAGGAATAATGGTCATTTTGAGAGTTCAACGACACTCATTGTGTTATTAACATTGTTGAACAGACAAATTTTTCGAACATATGAATGGATTAGTCACTGGTGAACGTCATTTAGAGATTACCTCAGAGACCACTACCTCAGAGAAATCTCTGAGGTAGTGGTAGATATGTAGATATGCTCACCCATCCAAGGAGCAACCATGGCAAGCGTAACTTAACCTATTAGACCGAACTGCGTGGATGTTACTTCTTAGATGTGAAATGACAAAGATTTGAAAGAACAGTAAACAAAAGTGTTGTTTAGTGTTCTTTCATATCTTTGTCATTTTGCTCGCCTCCTAAAATTGTAGCGTAATTTTAAGTAGCCTATAACCTACTTCAAGAACTGGTCTGTCAAATACAACAAGATTTTTTCAAATCCAAGTTATACTTCCAGAAATTACTTTCTACAAACAAGTTCACAATCTTACAAACTTTACTTCTATATGATACTCGTGTAGATTACATCACAGTAGCGCCATCTAGTGTCAATGCTACTTGATATATGATGCTTAGCCGTCGGCTAGGCTGTCCGTGACAACGCATAATGAACTTAGTTCACTAACTTAGTAATTAGACAGATGTTTAATTACTAACTTAACTTGGTAGACTGAGGGCCTGATGTGGATTGAAGCTTTCTAGTGTCCGGGATTATTAATGGAGTGTACGTTTGAATTTAGAAAGGATTTAATTTAATTAATGGGGGTTATGCCAGGGAGCAGGCCTGGGTCCTACGCTGATTTTGTGTGAATGTTTTGTTTCTGCCAGGGTCGCGAGATTTGTTCGAAAGAGATACCTTGGGCCTGGCATATGGGCAACTGAAGGAACACGGATGGGTCTTAGTCAGTAAAAGTCTGATACGCTCTTCCGCTCCACTCTAGACCGGGAGAAAGTCATTTGATGATTTCCCACACAGAAAAGAAATGTTTTGTTTATCAATCAATCAATCAATTTATTTATTTCGGGCTACAAAGACCCATAACATAAATACCTTCCAGACTAACATCCATGAAAAGAAAAGAAAAGAAAGAAAAGAATTTGACGGGCGATTCGCGGATTTGAAAGAACATTGGCATTCTAATGTTAATCTCGATCGCCAATCTGTAAAATATTGCATCAATATATCTTATGTCTGTGTCAAGTCTCAATTGAGACTACCACTAATTCCTATAAATATAGGAATCAGCCATTTATCTGCAAATCTATTAAGTTTTCACTACAATCAATGAATAATTGAATAAATTATATATCGTTCATCGTCTGTATTTGAGAACTTAACCAAACCATTAATATAAATATCTAAGTTTGTTCTCCACCATCATCACCTGCCTTTTTCCAACTATGTTGGGGTCAGCCAGTTTAACCTGAATACTAGTATTTTACATGGAGCGACTACCTATGTGACCTCCAGAACCTAGATAATGGGTAAAGCGATAACTTTTCATAAAACTGGTTGTCAGACTTTCGGGCTTCTGATGCCTTTAACGACTGTCAGTTATCTACAAATGACAGCCAGGACCAACAGCTTAGGCTGCTTTCCGAAGTACGGAAGGGTCTTTGCGTGTAAAGATGGTCCACAACCATTGACCAACCGAATCGTTTGTTTGTTATAACTTAGCCACAAGCCATCATTAACAACAAAATCTCAAATTCCAACTATATCCAGCTTCCTAAATTGCTCAATATCTCCGCTAAATTCAACACCGAAGTACGAGCCACTTAGTTGTACATACAAGTGTGGCCCAAAGTGGAATTACTACGGAAAGTCAAACACATTGGGACAAAGCCTCTTAAGTCCGTTTTCACTAACACTAAGCGAATATGAATGCCTAAATGAAAGCTCGATGTTGGATTTGCAACGCTGGGTTCAGAGCGGAAAGTTGATTATCCAATTGCACGTCAGTCGTAGCTGAGACATAGGCGGGTGATGAATTGGCTCTAGAAATCCACTCAGACGTGGTTCTTAAAGCTACTGTGAATTCTGCTTCAGATAAAGGGTTCTTTACGAAACTATCATATCTATACTTTTATATTATATATATATATAAAGCTGAAGAGTTTGTTTGTATGTTTGTTTGTTTGATTGAACGCGCTAATCTCAGGAACTATTGGTTCGAATTGAAAAATTATTTTTGTGTTGGGTGGCCTATTTATCGAGAAAGGCTATAAATGATAAATGATAAATGACTTTATTTTTGCAAGTAGGTTTGTACAAACACTTTTACACGTCAATCATATTTTTTTTTTTACTAGCTGAGGTCGGCATTTCCTATCTGACTACTATGAGAAGAAACGCCGAAACAAACTCAGAGGTCACAGTCTCTTTTAAAGTCCAGACATAATCTTAATCAGATCATGTGAAGACCATGTGTGACCATGAAGTTTAGTATACAAGGGGTTTCGGGGGCGATAAATCGATCTAGCTAGGATTCATTTTTATACAATGTCGTTTTATTCATGTTTTCAATTACCAACTTTATCGATAATCAACTTGAACATAAACTTATTATTTTAAACACAATTTACCAAAAAATACCGAGCAAAGCTCGGTCAACCAGATATTAATACTTTAAAAGTAAATATTCATGTCATTGTATAAGTAAAATTCATCAATGTCAATGTGTATATAAAATCAGGAAATAGTCCCGGTCTGATCATTTGAGGACCATGTACATGGGGGTGTCTGAAATGGTCTTTTGAGGAAAGAACCATACAGATTGAGTGGACCTGTCCAGTCAATGCACGCATTTGTCAGTAATCTTGCAGCTCAACTCATAACATAAGGAGCACAACGATTCGACGAACAATACCAAAGAAAGGACATTTTGGTAGGCTTTATAACATCACGCTACAATTAAGAGGAGCGGAGCAGTAATGAAAAATCTTGCAAAAACGGGGAAAATCGCACGGATAGACGATTCGACGCGACGGGAAGGGTCGGGGGAACAAGAAATTTAACGCGGACGAAGTCGCGGGCAGAAGCTACTTTTGGATATATGTATTGAAATGGAGGAAAAAACATTCGCATTTATTTTGTTTATTATTATGTTCTACAATTGCCATATTACTCTTCTTATGTAAGGTCATCTGTCATCATCATCATTTCAGCAGAAAGACGTCCACTGCTGGACATAAGCCCCCCCAAGCTCCACCACTTCTACCGGTATTGTGCTACCCGCATCCAGCGGATTCCTGCACCCTTCACGTGGTCATCGGTCCACCTTGTGCGAGGCCATCCAACTCTACGTCTTTTACTACTACAACTTTAAATCAGTTCTGCGAGCAATGTGGCCTGCCAACTGCCACTTAAGTTTGGTAATTCTTCAGGCTATGTCGGTTACATTGGTTCGGCTGCAGATCTCTTCATTCTTGATTCGATCTTTTAGGGAAACTCCAAGCATACCTCTCTCCAAATATCATGGTTATAATTATATCATTAACTTATTATGTAAAGGTTTATAATTGCACACGTTATTTAAAAACACTTAGTTCGATCAAAACGACCATCTTTAAAATGGCATAATTCCTAATTGTTTTTCTTATTTTAATAATCAATATCTGGATGACCGAGCTTTGTTCGGTATTATTTGGTAAATTGTGTTTAATCGATAAATTTCTTCATTGAAAACACGAATAAAACGACATTATATAAAAATGAATCCTAGCTAGATCGATTTATCGCCCCCAAAACCCCCTGTATACTAAATTTCATGAAAATCGTTGGAGCCGTTTCCGAGATTCTTTTTCTGTGACTGTCTCCCTTTATTTAGTCAAGTGACAAATAACAACTGTCAATCTCTTATACTAAAACACTGACGTTTTCAATAATAAAAAATCGAATCAAGTTTATCGAATCAAAGCGCAAGCAGGGTAGCCATAACCAGCCTATAATATTCCCACTGCGGTGATATAAGCGTCCTCTCTTCGAGAGTGAGCGGGCTGTAATCTACCACGCGGGCCCAGTGCGGGTTGGTAGATGTCACATGTCTTAGAAGTTATGGTTCTACGGTATGCCGGTTTCCTCATAATGTTTGCCTACACCGTTTTGAGACCAGTTGTGATGGAATAATTTACACAAAGTAAAGCGCTTGTCTGGGTTCGAACCTACGACCCGCGCGCTAGTCACGGCCGCTACCACTGGGCCACTACTGCTCTCTGTTATAAGTTACAGAGCGTACGTTTAATTGTTTTAACATTTTCAATAGCAAAACAAACATCGTCTAAACTCGTGACCTTGAGCTCACAAGTCCAATGCCCCTAGTTGTGAAACTTTCATCGCTTAAATTATTCCACTCACTACAACAATATACAAGCCTCTGTAACTTTCCTTCACCCTCATTCACAGTACCCACTCTTTTGTTTGAGGTCCTTCACTGACCAAAATTCTCAAGTAGAGCGGGCTTGTCGTTCAAGCAGCTATCCAGTTTCCGAACGTTTCCGTGAAGGCAAGGTAGCTTTTAAGAGTAATGAAGTAGGTATTTTAACCTAACATTCTAATTCCGACAAATCATCATTTGCTCTTATAATAAAAATATTTTATACCTAAATATTTTATCTTTAGGCACGATAATTGTATGGGAAATTTCCTACTCTTTGCTAAATGTACTCTTTTTGCAATCGTTTTGATTAAATCAATTATATTTTATTAAATAATTTAATTGAAGTAATTTATGGGTGACGGAGATTTGTAACTTGTAAGTTTTGACTTGGTATCTTAATTTAAATGCTATGTGGAACTGAGAAATTGTGCAGAAAAGTCAAACTTTAATGAACGCTCTTTATTTAAAAACCCTCAAGCGTAATCTATACAAGGTGTTCCTTTTGAAATCCCATACTCTAGGGTATTCATGTCAAAGACTCAACGGGCATGATTTTTGTTCTCCTTGTGTACCTTCTACGCTTTAGAATGGGCAACTAGTTTCATTCTTCTAACTCACCACCCCTTGAAAATTCAAAAGTTCCTGTAACTGGTTTATTTGAAATAAATGCTTTGAGTTTTAGTTTTTTTTTTTTCAAATTCTCGGTTGACTGTGTTTAGATCGCCATCGAGACGCTACAAAGAAGAAGACTAATATTATTATTTTTTAACAAAGTTTTAACACAAACTGTTCTCTTCTCTACATGTTTCGAAACTAGTTTGCGAACACAGGATAACTATGCACTCAATCCTATCTTTTATTTACAAATCAGCATAAAATTCCACAATTGCGTACTCTGTTTTCGTACTAAGGTTTCCAATTTATGCATGTGTGTGTGAGCAATAAACATGCCTAGAACGAGTAGGCTGGGGTTTACGGATATTACGTACTTTTGTTTACTCTCTGCTATTGGCTATAGAGGGTGAAGACGGGGCCAGACACACTAAACACTGACAAACACATAACTGAGTGGATAAGATTGAAGTTGTCAAGGAAAATCGGGTTTAAGGAGGTTGAAAAGAGTACAGTATATTTATTTTACTTGGTCAAATAAAAAAAAAATCATGTCGTGAAATGCCCTGGACGTTTACCGACAGGTTAGTTTGAAATGGCATGGAAATGGACTTCCTGGAAGGATTTGTGACTTTCCCAGTTGTGGGACAGTATGAGCTTAACGAAAAAAAAAAACTTAGATTCCCTCACTGACAGAAAAGTAATAGTCTAAACTGCTTGTTATAGAAGCATGCGATACACAACAACAAAAGTAAACATTCATGATGGATTTTTAACCCCCGTCGCAAAAAGAGGGGTGTTATAAGTTTGACGTGTCTGTCTGTCTGTGTGTCTGTCTGTCTGTGGCTTCATAGCTCCCGAACGGATGAAGCTATTTCAATAAAAAAAATATGTATTAAAGGTGATTTATCTGCGAGTGTTCTTAGACATGTTTGATGAAAATCGGTTGAGCCGTTTAAAAGTTGTGGGAGGGAAAGTCGGGAAGAGTGACCGAATGTCAGCAAATATACTGGAGTGGGGTCTCAAATGAAAGCGCACTGAAAGAGAATATTGATGAATTAATCGAGTGTTCTTAGCTTCGTTTGATTCTACATTATATTAAGTATGTACCTATAAAAAGTGTAAAATAAAAATTAAATTTAAAATTTAAAAAACCCCCGACACAAAGAACTAATTTCCCTTTAAAATGTAAAAAATAATAAAAAAGAACTCAATCTTAAAGTACCTAAGAATGTATTGTTACGAGCTGGGGTTCGGGATAAATTAATTTAAACCAATTTACCAAAACACACAAACTGTTTAATTAAATAAACACAAATATCGCAACTACAAGAAACGTCGTTTGGAATCACTTGTTTCGCTTCGCTACTGTATCACTCGAATCGTATTCGCTCGCTTCCGAAATCGAACTGCTTGTCGGCCCGACAATCCGCTATTTATATCCCGAGCAGAACATTCTCGAACATTCGACACCGCCACAGCGTAGAAGCTTCTAGTAACTTCCATTGAACTGTTTAATCCTACTATTCGACAATAGATGGCAGTAGTGTCTACGTACAATTTCGTGTAGTACTTGCTACTCAATAACAGATGGCGTTAGCGTGTCATTTCCAGAAGTTTCCAACACTGCCCCGTCCTTAGATGGAATTAGCGTGATGTTTCTAGACTTTTCGATTTACGTCACACTGCCCCTTTCCGAGACGGAGTTAGCGTGATGTTTCTAGACTTTACGATCTACGTAACACTGCCCCCTCCTTTTTTTTTTTTTTTTTTTTTCAGGATGGGAAATCATCAAATGACTTCTCCCGCTCTGGGCGGAGCGGGAGGGCGTGTCAGACTTTTACTGACTAAAACCCACCCGTGTTCCATCAGTTGCCCATTTGCCAGGGTCACGGTATCTCCTTCGAACAATCACGCGACCCCGGCAGGCATCGGTCCTAGTAGACCCCTACACTGCTGCTGACATCTCTTTGAGGCGCGCGTGGAACACTGCGCGCCGTCGACCCGAGCTTGGTCCTTACCGGGCGGCGAGCTACCCATTGCTCGCCACCCGCAAGCTCGCGCCTACGGTGGCCGGGAGTCCGCTATTGACTCCCGACGCCCGGACTGCCCCCTCCTTAGACATGCTCGTCCCGAGCATCATTATTCCCGTAGTATCGTGCCAATCGATCTACATGGACAATTTTGGGTGCAGTTCGCATACCCTTTTGTATTCGGTACGTGACGTCGTTGATCTTGGTCACAACTCGGTACGGCCCGTCCCATTTTGCCTGTAGTTTAGGGGAGTTTCCTTTGCTGCGCACTGGGTTATGCAACCACACTAGCGAACCTTCGTCGAAGCCAGTATTGTTCATCTTCCGATCATAACGAGTTTTCATTCTCTCGGACATCTGTTGGCCTGATTCTCTGACATGCTCATATACGTCATTCATCCTGTTGCGTAGATCATTTGCATAATCTGTTATACTCCGTGGTGAATCAGGGGGAATGCCGGTTATTAGATCAGCTGGTAACCTTAGCTCCCTTCCAAAGTTTGCGAAGGCTGGCGTCACAGTTGTACTCTCGTGAACTGCACTTCGGTATGACAGAAGAAACGGTTGTATGTGCTTGTCCCAATCCTTTTGTCTGCTTGCTACAACTTTTGCCAGATATCTTTTCAACGTCTGATTAAATCTCTCCACCATTCCGTCAGATTGTGGGTGGTATGAAGTGGTTCTGGTTTTGTGAGTACCCATAACCCGACATGTTTCCTGAAACACTTGAGACTCAAAATTTCTTCCTTGATCGCTGTGGATTTTCAAGGGTACCCCAAACCGACAGAAGACTTCGTGGACTAATTTATCAGCGACTGTTGAAGCTTCTTGATTAGGGATGGCGAAGACTTCCGGCCACTTGGTGAAGTAATCCATAACAACCATGAAATATTTATTTCCACTTTCACTTTCAGGGAACGGCCCAGCGACATCTAGTGCTATCCGTTCCCACGGGGCTCCCACGTTGTACACTTTCAATGCACCCCTGCTGCGTGTGTGTGGTCCTTTTACCGCTGCACAACTGGTACATCTGCGACACCAGTCCTCCACATCCTCTCGACAATGGATCCAGTAAAACCTTTCTCGGATCTTTAACAAAGTCCTTCTTACTCCCATATGACCTCCTGAAGAACCATTGTGGTAGAGCCGTAGAACATCTGGTACCTTCGTTTTTGGGACTACCATTTGCAGGTGACAGCTATTCCCTCGAGCATTTTCCCATTTTCCATCCTGGATCACCAAGCTCTCCCATTGTGCCCAATAACTTTTTGTGATGGTACTCAACGCTGCAACATCACACCATTTCGGTTTGGGAGCATTAGCTTTAATCCACTCGAGAATTGGCCTGATATCTCTGTCACTTTGCTGAGCATACTGTAGGGTTTCCTTCCATTCATCACTAAGGTCCGTTCTTAGCATCCTGACCGGTACCGTTTCCTTAGCTTCTTGCCTGACACAATGCTTGCAGTCTTCAGGACAAGGTCTTCTTGATAAAGCGTCCGCGTTACCGTGAGACTTCCCACTACGATGTTCAATTGCAAAGTCATACTCTTGTAGCAGTTCAATCCATCTGGCCACTTGTCCTTCTGGATTCTTAAATTGCAACAACCACTTTAATGCAGCATGGTCAGTCCGCAGGTGGAATTTACGTCCAAGCAAGTATTTGCTGAAATGCTGCAATGTCTTGACGACGGCAAGAAGTTCGCGTCTCGTGACACAATAATTTTTTTCTGGCTTTGATAAAGATTTGCTGAAGTAAGCTATCACAACTTCATAATCTCCTTTCCGTTGAGATAACACACCGCCAATTCCAGTATTACTTGCGTCCGTGTCAACTATAAATTCATTTTCTGTGTCTGGGTAGCCCAAAATTGGGGTATTGCACAAACGTTCCTTTAAGTCTCGAAATGCGATGTCACAGTTCTCATCCCAACAGAACGGTCTCTTCTCCTCAGTAAGCTTGTGAAGAGGTTTGGCAATGTCAGCAAAATTCTTGACAAACCGTCGATAGTACGAGCACAAACCCAAAAATGCCCTGACCTGCGTCTTGTCTTTCGGGACTGGCCATTCCTTGACGGCGACGATTTTCTCAGGATCTGTTTGTACTCCTTCCTTCGAAACCACGTGCCCCAAAAAGCTTACTTGCTGTCTGAAGAATGAGCACTTCTTTGGACTTAGCTTGAGATTGGCTCCTCGGATTTTTGATAGAACACGTTCCAAATTCTAAAGGTGGTCTTCGAATGTGCGGCCCACGATGATGATGTCATCTAAATAGACAAGGCAGGCGTCTCCAATTAGTCCCATGAGAACTAGCTCCATTAGCCTTTCAAATGTTGCAGGAGCATTGCACAATCCGAATGGCATGACGTTAAACTGCCATAGTCCCTTTCCCGTAGAAAATGCAGTTTTCTCCTTGTCCTCAGGGTCTATTTCCACTTGCCAGTAGCCACTTTTTAGGTCCAACGTGGTAAACCACTTCATTCCTGACAGCGTGTCCAGCGTGTCGTCAATCCGGGGTAGTGGATAGCTGTCTTTCTTAGTAACGTCATTCAATCTACGATAGTCTACACAAAACCGCATGCTGCCATCTTTCTTTTTTACCAGGACCACAAGAGAACACCATGGACTAGACGAAGGCTCTATAACTCCATCCTTTACCATTCCTTTAATCATGGTATCTACCTCCTTTTCTCTTGCCACTGGTAGTCTTCTTGGTCGCTGTCGTATCGGTAACTCATTTCCGGTATTAATTCTGTGTTGAACCAATCCAGTCTTCCCTATGTCAGCATCATTTGTAGAGAATATGTCTGCATATTGAAGTAGCATCTTCCTAGCCTTCTCTCTTTCTTCTTCTGATAGATCTTTACGACAGTCTTCCAAAAGATTTAACACGTTAAATCTTGCACTTTGGGCGTTATTTTGAGGAGGCCCATGTTGGCATTCACGCATCCAAGCTACTTCCTCACAGGAACCCATCAATGTACCCTTCTTGATTACTTGCTCCTTTTCACTTGGGTTCAGTATGCGTACGGCTGCAACGTCGATTGCCTTTACCAAGGTCCGCGCAATCTTCCATGGAAGGTTATCATCCAATCCTTCAATGAGAATACATCGGTTCTTCTGCCCAGAATTATGTGGGAGACTTACTGGAACTATTGTTTCCGATCGGGGAGGAAGAACAATCTTCTTCAAGCAGTACACTTTCCCTGATGGTGCACCTTCCATGAAGACTTCTTCTGATCCACATTTTAGGACTCCTTGATTAACGTCGATCTCGCAACAGTGCTGTCGCATGAAGTCCAAACCTAGGATGCAGTCATCTACTATGTCAGCCATGATGACCTTATGCGGTACCGGTAGATTGTGTTACCCAGTTTTAACTCCACCTCCTTCTCACCACGGACGGTTATGTGCTGACCCGTGGCTGTTACTAATTTTACGCCGTCATGCTTACCGAAGAAGTCCCCAAGAAAACGATTCGCTAGTTGGGAACTGACAACCGTGCGAGAAGCTCCAGTATCCAATGTCAGCTTACATGGTCTTCCGTTCACTTCACCTTTTATGACTAGGGTGTTCCCATCATGGGCTTGTGAGACCGAAATTCTTGGGGCTATTTTAACACCAGCCAGCACCCGCCCCGCAGTCCTGGCGTTTATAAGTTTCCCTGCTGCTGGGCGGTCACATCAGCCGCCCTTCTTTCCTGGGTCTGGTCTTCGTTAGCTGTGCTTCGCTTCGGGCAACTTGAGCGAAGGTGGCCTTTTTCTCCGCAAGTGTAGCATCTAGGGCTGTACCTAACACGGTCACGAACAGGTGACGCCGCAACCTCCCTGATGCGATGGGCTCGATGATCATGCCTCACTGCCTCCACCTCCAACGCATGGGCCAAGGCGTCCTTGAGGGTTTCATGGTGCCCAAGTCTCACAGCAGCCCTTACTTCCAGGTCCCGTATGCCATCTATGAAGGTTTGAATTAGTATACCCTCGATGAGCGCGGGTGCAGACTGGTACGCCTTTCGAACCAGCTTTTCGATTTCCAGGGCCCACTGCTGCAAGTTTTCACCACTGCGCTGCACACGATCCTTCAACTGGGCACGAAAAACGTGTTCCAGGTGCGCGTCACCGTATCTGGCCTCTAACGCCTCCACGAGCTGCTCGTAGGTAACATTTTTGCCGAGAGCCTCTAACACAGTTAAAGCCTGGTCACGAAGGGCCAAAGTAAGCGCGGTCATGGCCTGGCCCGTTGTCCACCCATTTGCTTCCATGACAGCTTCAAATTGAATTTTATATGCTGACCAGGAAGATGTTCCGTCGAAGGGTGGCACTTTAAACCCGCGCACGGAAGGTGCAGCAACTATCGAAGCCGTAGTCCGGTCTCCAGCTTTCAGAACTCCAACCGCTTTTCTTATATCAGCGATCTGGACTTCGGCCTCGGAGATACGATTTTCATGTACCTGAACAGTCTCCTTCATGGCTTTGATGTCCTTGCCAAATGTCGCGTGTAGATCTTTCAAAAGGAGAACCTGCTCCTCTTTATCACGCTGAAGCTGTTCTTGCAGGCGGCGGGTCTGTTCTTCCTGTTGGCGAGCTTGCTCCTCTTTGTCCTGCTGCAGCTGTTCCTGTAGGCGGCGGGCCTGTTCTTCCTGTCGGCGGGCCTGTTCTTCCTGTCGGCGGGCCTGTTCTTCCTGTCGGCGGGCCTGCTCCTGCAGCATCGCCATTAGCGCAGAAAGATCCATGGCTGGTGATGCTGTAGCAACACCAGACGCTTGGGAGACTGGCTCCGTCATCGGCTGATTACCCCCAGGTGTCTGTCTAGAAGTTCCTTCAAACCGCCTCTGATCCACCTCCTGCTGGCGCTGACTCCTGGTACGGATACCTTCCGTATCCTCCTTCGGTAAAACTGGCATAATTTATCCCTTACTTCTGACACCAAATGTTACGAGCTGGGGTTCGGGATAAATTAATTTAAACCAATTTACCAAAACACACAAACTGTTTAATTAAATAAACACAAATATCGCAACTACAAGAAACGTCGCTTGGAATCACTTGTTTCGCTTCGCTACTGTATCACTCGAATCGTATTCGCTCGCTTCCGAATTCGAACTGCTTGTCGGCCCGACAATCCGCTATTTATATCCCGAGCAGAACATTCTCGAACATTCGACACCGCCAGAGCGTAGAAGCTTCTAGTAACTTCCATTGAACTGTTTAATCCTACTATTCGACAATAGATGGCAGTAGTGTCTACGTACAATTTCGTGTAGTACTTGCTACTCAATAACAGATGGCGTTAGCGTGTCATTTCCAGAAGTTTCCAACACTGCCCCGTCCTTAGATGGAATTAGCGTGATGTTTCTAGACTTTTCGATTTACGTCACACTGCCCCTTTCCGAGACGGAGTTAGCGTGATGTTTCTAGACTTTACGATCTACGTAACAGTATTAATAATTAAAAAAAAAAAAATACGTCGCGTTGGGGGACCGCTCCGCGAGGGCAGACGTTGACTGCTTAGTTAGGTAATAGACTATTTGTAATTAAATTGTTAGGTTTTTTTTTCAATTATTAATACATTCCTAGGTACTTTAAGATTGAGTTCTTTTTTATTATTTTTTACTTTTTTGAAAACATATTTTATGTTAAACAAGACATTTTACGTGGACGAAGTTTCGGGCATATAGTTAATAATATACAAAGACTCCAATAATAATAAAATAAACCACTAAATGTAAAGCGACATACAATTACATCATCAACAATTTAAAATTGCCGTACAATATAAACCGGTGTAATCCTGCCCTTACATTACATTAATGTCAGCGAAATGCCTCATTGTGTCCGCAATTAAAATTCAGTCTACAAAGTTTCACGCACCGCTCGTCTGCTCTCGACTTTATGAACTATTCCGCGAGATTGAATTTATTTTGGGTTTATGTTCCAGGTTTTATTAAAAGTTTTCAAATAATGGTAGGATTTTGATGGGTATAGACTAATCTTAACTTGAGACAGAATTGCCATCCTTATGGTCCTACCAGTCAACCATGTCTGTTAAATTAATAAAATAGTCATTCAATTAGTTTATATGGACTAAGAGGGCTGCATTGATAACACAGGCACAGACTATACTTTTCCAAAGAATTTGGATGCGCTAAATTCAAATCTGGCCTCAAAATTGCTCTATCTCGTCAGGGTTTCGAGATATCCTAATCTAAAAGTGCAAAAACCGCGCTTTTTTTGCGGTTTTTGAAGTTACGTGACAGAAGGAAATAAATGATTACCAAAAAATGTTGTATGGCAATTCTGAGCATGGATTCGGATTCAGCGCATCAAAATCCTTCGAGTATGTTAGGTCTGGTCTCTGGGTATAGACTTTTGTTAAATTTTGTCGGCCTGTGTAATTTTAATGATAATCTTCTGTTATACATACACACATCTAAACTAATATTATAAATCTGAAGAGTTTGTTCGTTTGTTTGGTTGAACGCGCTAATCTCAAGAACTACTGGTCCGAATTGGAAAATTCTTTTTGTGTTGGGTAGCCTATTTATTGAGAAAGGCTATAGATATATATATAACATCACGCTATAAACAAAAGGAGCGAAGCATCAACGAAAAATGAACGAAACTTGGCAGGCAATTCGATGCGACGGGAAGAGTCACGGGAGCAAAAATTTGACGCGGATGAAGTCGCGGGCAAAAGCTAGTATTACATATTACGGCCACGACTTACGATTAGTAGGTCGTGAGTTCCAATCCAAGCAGGCACTTTGTGTAAATTAATTCATCACCACTACTCTCAAACCGGTAAAGGAAAACATCGTGAGGAAACCGGCATGTCTTAAAACCAAAAATTCAAAGACATGTGGTATCTAGCAACCCGCACTGGGCCCGCGTGGTGAATTATGGCCCACTCCCGCTCACCGAGAGGAGGCCTGTCTCCCAGCAGTGGAAACAATATAGGCTGCTAATTATACATACATAATACGATCGTGATTCGTATTTTATACAATATACATGCAGAAACTGACCTGCAAATTACAGAAAAAAAAAATCACGTGCTACCAATGGCATTACCCTGAAGCTACATCATCTTCCTTGTGATCTCCTAAAGGATGATGTTCCCTATTACATGAATGTTTGACCTTTAAACGGAAGGGGCATAAATTACTTTAGGCTATTACCAGAAATTTCCTCATTGAAAAAAAAGCTAACAACACTTACCCGAACTGGCAACCGAACCTTATATTTAGATAAAATTTCAAACATGGCATTTTTGTTTAAAATAGCGAATGGTTCAATCGATTGTTCTGAACTTCTTAGCAAAATTGGGCTACGAGTTCCATCATTTTCTTTTAGGAATCATCGACCTCTGCATGTTGCCTCTGTATGGTGTATCTGCAGACAAAACTGTTATACGATAAGAGCTAGCAGAGCATACAACTCCATGTCAGAGTATTGATGATCCTGATTTATTCACCACCAGTGTCACTAAACTTAAAAATCACTATGCAACCGCTTTTTTGAAGATCACTGACACTTTTTATGTTCTACTTTTATTCGTCCCAAGTTCTTTTATTTCTTACTTTCATTTAACTTGTCTACTGTCTCTTGTTCTATACCAATTTTATCAGTGAAAACTTGTAATTGGCCTTCTTTCACTATTGTTATCCTAATTATAACCTAGCTGTAAGTTTTCTTAAGATAATAAAAATAAAATAAAATACCCATTCAGCAGTCGCTTTTTCAACCACTAAACGAAGTAAATCAGTCAATTTTAGGTACTGCTAACTTCAGACAGAAGATAATAAGTTCCGACAGCTTAAACTTTCGCATTTGTTTAGATACCTTAAAATAAGGATTTTCAGGAAAGTCCTGATGCCACATTGAACTTAAACTTTGGAAACTAGTTTGACAGCTTTAAAACTTCTACATCACTTACATACTGAACTTATCCATCTATATACACCGTGACATTGTAGTCGTCTTACAAAGGTTGTCCACTCAATGTACCCGACATAATATACCTCTAGGCGTGATTAAAAAATGCTACCATTAATTCAGATAATAATGCATTAGAAGTATGAAGCATCCTGTTAATAATGTTTACGTATCAGACGGTACAAAACATATCTACCCAGGGCACGAGTCGACTAGATCATTCCATCTCCATTTTCCATGAGACAAAATATCAATTTCAAACCACGTCATGCGTCATCTTAATGAACAATATTTTTATTTTTTAGTTATTCAAATGTTCTTTTTTATGGATGTGTAGTAGTCATTGGGTACACATGAAGTGGGCTGCCGCTGTAAGACGATTAAAATGTCATGGTGTATATAAAATTCAAAGTCCTGACTGACTGACTGATATATCAACGCACAGCCTAAACCGATGGTCGTAGAGACATGAAATTTGGAGGGTGTGTTTTTTGTGAAGAGTAAGTATCCACTAAGAAAGCGTTTTTTGAAATTCCATTCCTAAGAGGGTGAAATGGGGGTTCAAATGGTGAATTTTTCGACATCCACGCGAGCGAAGCCGCGAGCAGAAGCTAGTTAGTTATATAAGCCATCATAATAATATCTTCCAGACAACTGATAAACATACTTATATATTTCTAAATACATACATATTATAGATAAACTACATCCAGACACAGAACAAATGATTGTGCTCATCACAAAAAGATTTGTCCTGGGTGGGGATCGAACCCACAACCTCAATCTTAGCAGTCAGGGTCACTAACCACTAGACTAACAGGCCAGTCAATCATCTGCCTAGCCTTTTCCCAACTATATTGGGGTCCGCTTTCAGTCTAAACGGATGCAGCTGAAAACCAATATTTTACATGGAACGACTACCTATCTGACTTCCAAAACCCAGTTACTGGGTAATACGGTACCCCTTAGTAAGACTGGTTGTCCGACTTTCGGGCTTCTGACAACTTGTAACGACTGTCAAAGATCGAAAATGACAGCCGTGACCTTTACGTGCTTAACGTGCTTTCCGAGGCACGCAGGGCTCTTAGTTATAGATAGGCTTCGACGTCTTAGGAGTATTTACTAGACGAATGAATTAAACTCAAGTGAAAGAGCCAAAATGGTTTCCAATACACGATACCTTTTGCACGATAACATGCTCAGGTCACAAAAGCTGAAAATCTTCAACAGCTTTATAAAATGTGTACTCACTGGTGAACGGTCCAAGGAAAGGCTAAGCTAGGCGAGATAGTTTTCTCTAACAAACCCATCCATTCCTTTTTTTTTATGGGAAATCATCAAATGACTTCTCCCGCTCTAGGCGGAGCGAGAGGGCGTGTCAGACTTTTACTGACTAAATTTCACCCCTTGTTCCTTCAGTTGTCCATATGCCAGGGCACGGTAACTCTTTCGAACGAATCTCGCGACCCTGGCAGGCACCCATCCGTCCCTCATACTGAAAAGTTCGTACCTGTAAATGAGCCTTTGCCTTGACTTACCTGGGACCTTTTTTAATAAACTTTAGCCTCGGTAGACCGAACCAAATAAAACCTGTTCAGGTGGAGATTTACAGATGTTTCCTACCTGGAGTGTAAATGCAGTGCTGACCCACAACCTATGTGACACATTTTTTTTTTTTGGATTGGAAATCATCAAATGACTTCTCCCGCTCTGGGCGGAGCGGGAGGGCATGTCAGACTTGTACTGACTAAAACCCACCCGTGTTCCTTCAGTTGCCCATGTGCCAGGGTCACGGTATCTCTTTCGATGTGACATTTAATATCGTGTCTGACGTGACCTGTTGCCCGCGCGCTGCATTACTTGGTGGACGTTGCTGAAAGTGCCAAACTCGTAGCCAAATTCTGGGCTAACTGTATATAGATAGATTGGTATCGATACGATAAGACGAAAGTGGATGAATTTTTAAAAACCTCATTAAATGATGTTAACGGTTCTGGAGTCGAGTTCTAGTCAGGTTTCGATAATTTCAGTTCAATGTTAGGCTAAAATATACAATACTATCCCACTGAGACAGATGGTTGACGCCTACTAGAGCGCCACTAGTGATGTATTTAAAAACTAACATAGCACTCTTAAATTATTTTATTAGACTCTTATAGATCCAACTATAAGAATCTAATAAAATAATTGTAAAAGAAAATTGATTATCCAAAAAAAAACTAATCTAAATCAAATAAATGAGCCTAATTTCGATGGGTCCATCTGGTTTAGTGAAGAAGTTGCTACAGCCTTCCTCCAGTTCCATCATCAGAACAGTTCCATGGTACCATATTGTTATATTGAAACATAATTATGTACATTGGTGTACATATGTTTCTTTGGTGTTTTGAGCCCAATCGGACTTCGGAAAGTGGTTCTAATTTAGTTTCCAAGATTCATGCCGAACACACGTATATAAGGTGTATCTATTCATACACGAAATATTTTAAGGGGTACACTTGTAGGTGGTAAAGAAGCTATAGAAGCAAAAAGAAAATTTTTATCTAAACGTTTTTGAATTTTCGTAATTATTATAATTTTAAAACTACTTGAGACGTTTTGCATAAAACCTTTACTTTAAATTCTATGAATGGCCCGCCTGACGCTGTGAGGGTGACGACCGGACGGCACGAGCATGGCCGCGATGTCTCGGGCCGTAAAAAATAAGAATATATTGAATTAAAAAAAAAAACGCATAGAATTTATTTTTTCGTTGCTATAGCTTCTTTACCACCTACAGGTGTACCTCTTAAAATATTTCGTGTATGAATAGATACACCTTATATACATACAAACATCGCAAGTTATATCATAATCAGCCTATATTGTTTCCACTACTGGGACTCTACTGGCCTCCTCTCGGTAAGAGGAAGTGGGCCTTAATCTACCACGCGGGCCCAGTGCTAGTTGGTAGATGTCACATGTCTTAAAATTTTTAGTTCTCGGCCATGACAGTTTCCTCACGATATTTTCCTTCACCGTTTTAAGAGCAGTGGTGATGAAATCATTTACACAAAGTAAAGCGCCTGCCTGGGTTCGAACCCACGACCTTTCAACTCGTAAGTCGGGGCCTTTTTCGTTGGTCCACTACTGCTCACTAGTTATAATAAAAGCAAAAAAAAAAAAAGCAAAGAACCACTTACGTATGCAACGCATAATCTCGCAGGAGGAAATAACTTATACCTTTTAAACGTACTACGTGACATTTTGTGTCTCATAATTACAGTTTTTCACAGCGGGAGCAAGGCCGCCTCGCTTGCTGTTATGGAAACTTTTTAGTACCAAATAGCGTTGAATACCGTCTTATGTAAGAATAAGTTACGAAACGTTTGGAGGACTATTCACTTTAGATGTAGTTACGTCTATGTTTACTTGGCATGTCTGTGACTGTGTGTTTATATAATTTTATATATATACATAAACTTTCGCCTTTCTTCCGCGGAGGTAGGCAGGACTAAAGAACACCACCTCGATCTCTATATCCTCCTTTTGCCTCGTTTAAGTTCTTCCATCTGGTCATACGCTGGTTGCCACATTCTAGGATAACGAAAAAACATTTGTTCCGACAATTTGTAACGATTTTGTTTTAAAAGTAAAAGATCTCGCATTACTCTAGCGTAAGACCAATCTTAGAGTTTTAGACTAATCTAATTTGACAGATCGTATTCCTTTCTTTTGTAAACTCGGTGCTGAACAAATATGAGAGAAATAACTCGACCGGGTTTTTACAACGTGCTCCTCTTTCAATCACAATCATCATATTTGAGACTAGATTCTACCCACGACTTCGCCCGCGTCAAATTTTTGCTCCCGTGACCCTTCCCGTCATTGAATTGTTTGCCAGTTTTCATCCTTTTTTCGTTGCTGCTCCGCTTTTTTTGATCGTAGCGTGATATTATATAGCCTATAGCCTTCCTCAATAAATAGGCTTTCCAAAACAAAAAGTTACACAAAATTCGGACCAGAAGTTCCTGAAATTTCCGCATTCAACCAAACAAACAAACTCTTCAGCTTTATAATATTAGTATAGATTTGATGAGATCTTAACATATTTTACAAACCTACTATTGTTCTTGACTGAAATCAAACTGAGTTCACGTGTGTTTGTCGTGTAACATTTAAAATAAAAAACTGTACGTTGAATATTTTATACTGATGCCGAAAACAAAGATTTTAAAATTTTTACTAGTATGTCCCCGTGGGAGGTTTTTCGATATTAATGCTGGTGAAGCCGCAGGAAACAACTGTTTTTTCAGCCCTTTTGCTTATATTATACTAGCTTTTGCCTGCGGCTTCGCCCGCGTGGAGGTCGGAAATATCCCGCGGGAACGTACCACCGGGATAAAAAGTAGCCTGTGTTAATCCAGGTTACAAACTGTGTTCCAAACATCCAAATCCGTTCAGTAGTTATTGCGTGAAAGAGAAACAAACATCCACACATCCACACATCCATACATCCATACATACAAACTTTCGCATTTATAATATTAGTAGGATAATATTATATTATAGTAGGATTAGTAGGAAGTAGGATGTAAATTTTAATGTGCTGAAAAATAAAAAGCTCTATAATAAATAATAGTTTAAAAAAAAAAACACGCTTCCATAGAAATCCAAACTAAAAAGTAGAAAATAATGGAAAAAAGCGTGGGGTGCCTGATATCAATAAAAAAAATACCTTAAAAAGCACCCCACGCTTTTTTCCATTATTTTCTACTTTTTAGTTTGGATTTCTATGGAAGCGTGTTTTTTAGTTTTTTAAACTATTATATATTTTCTATTTTTAGGGTGTTTCGAATTTTGAGACGTATGTTAGCGTGGTTTGTGACGTATGTCAGCGTAGTTTTCACAGACACTTTTTAGCTTTTCTGATAACTCTGGCAAGGATAATGACACAATTTATGAAATTATTGTATTGGCATTGGTCCTTGATAAGAATGGCATCTTTCGAGTTAATACGACGTTTTAAAGGGGGTCAAAATCATGTTCATAGTTTCTCTTACCCCATGTAACACATACTAACATTCAAACATAGTAGCTTACGCATGAAGCTACTAAAAACGTGTTAAAAAAACCACGTCATCAAATGACAAAAAAAAGAAGAAATATGTTGAGATCAGAGAACAACGAACCGTCTTTTTACAGTTTTAAGAAATAGGAAAGGACTCCGTGACATCATTTTTGATATTAAATAATATAAATATTTAACTGCACTGCAAAATGCACGTCTGAAAATGGCATTTTTTGAAGATTACAGTTTAGCGGCTATCTTTATTCAAAAAGTAAAATAAAACAAGCAGTTTTAAGCATTTTTTTTTATTACTATGGAGAATCTACAGATACCTACCTTAATCCCTTTAGTATATGTATACCTAGCTTTACGTATCACCATATTCAAAAGACCTTTTTAAAGTAGACACTACGTGGAGTTGTCACTAAGCGAATTTACCATTTTAGGAAGTTGACGTTGTGAGAAGTTGACGTTATGCGAATTTGTAATTGTGAGAATTCGACATTTTGAAAAATTGACATTATGCGAATCTGTCATTCTAAGAAGTTGACATTTTGAGAAGTGGACATTTTGCGTTTGGTTGTTTTTTTGAGAGTTTGACATTATGAGATGATACGCACTCGATAAGTATACCATACCAAACAAAAAAAAAAAAAAAAAAACAAATCGTATTATAAATGAAAGAGGTAACCAACATTAACAAAAAACAACCGAATTGAGAACCTCTTTCTTTTTTTGAAGTCCGTTAAAAGTACCTATGAATGAATTTCGTATTCACTTTGTCTTCCGTTAATAACAGGATTTTCTATGGCTGACAAAAAATTCGATACGAAACAAATACCTCGACAATAAAACCTTGACTACGAAAGGGTTAAACGCTCGCTGTATTGAATGTACGCAGACTTAACACCCCTATCACCGCCCGTCCAGTTAGGTTAATCCTTGGGGGTCTCATCGACCCCCTAGTTCTCCAAGTTATTGAGTTGTATACCCCACGGGAATGGGCGGAGGATAAGCTATGCTTTGAATACGTTTTATCTGATGGTGGTATGGATGGTCCATATATGATTTCGTTTAAGGCGCTGTATGAAGCAAAATTTTTAGGTTTTTGACAATAACGCATCACGGTACCAAATAAGGTTTAAAACAGCGGTGCGTTTGATGTAAGTTGAATCGCCACAAATAATGCAATTTTGGTGGTTGAGCATCACCAAAGTAAGGGTAATTTTGCAGTTTTAACTAATTTAAAAAAATCATACACAAATGGTATTTTTTTAGTCGCCGCTAACTTTATTTTCAGCTCTGTTTTAGAATTGTTTGGTCATAATGTTATTTTATTTCATGAAATATTTTTAAATAAATCTGTTACTGGGATATTTGACTATCTATTCATTGTTTTTTTTTTGGCCTGTAATACGAACCATTACACCTAACTGTGCAACTAAAACTGAGCGTATTACGTTATCCTAAGTTTGGACAGCGCCTTAAATAACTTCGTTGTTACTCTCTAATTTAAGTTGGCTTTTGTCTTGTTGTGTCAATTTATTATAACCATTGTTGATTTTAAAGGGGTTTGTGGGGAAATAATAGGCTTGTGGTTTTATGGATTCGCGAGGTTAAGCTGCATTTTGCGGTCAGCTTGTGGATGGGTAGCTATTTTTCAACATTGAAATCCTTCCGTGTCTCTCAGAATACCTACGTGTTATTCTCTTCTGTAGAAATATTAAATACCTATTAATGTAGCTGTATTGTATTCATCGTACTTTCTTATTAAGCTCAGCTTTATACAACAAAGCTTTTCTTTAGCTAAGGAGCTTATATTAAGTATTTCAATATGCACAATGTGGATTCTCTAAAGCTGTATTATCCTTTAAGTCTTCAAATTCATTGCAAAATTAGATTGAATCTTTATTTTAAACTTATTAAAAAAAAGTAAGATAACCATTGCTTGCTGAATTTAAATCAGTAATCCTACTATATTAATATAGGCGATGGATGTGTGGATGTTTGTTACTCTTTCACGCAAAAACTACGGAACAAATTTGGATGAAATTTGGAACACAGTTTGTTTATAACCTGGCTTAACACATATTTTACTTTTTATCCCGGTAGTACGTTCCCGCGGGATATTTTCCGACCTCCACGCGGGCGAAGCCGCTGGCAAAAGCTAGTATTATATAAAAGCACATCACTTTAATACACAGGCCTCCTCTCTTTGGGAAGGATTAGTCCTAAGTCCACTACACGGGCCTAGGGATGTCACAAGTCTACGAATGTCTGGTTCTATGACATATCGTTTTCCTCACGATGTTTTTCGTCACCGTTTTAAGAGCAGTAGCACAGAATATATATTAGTACCTTACGGTACAGAAGTTTCACTCCCGAGTTTAGGTATGATAAACGCAAGCGTCCGGCCACCGTACTAGTCTCAATAGGCTTGCACTCGCTCGACTTGTCGCACACGCAGCGCACGCACCCGCGGATCAAAAGTAAACTGTTAATACCGTAAAGTACCTACTATTGTATATTCTATGCTGTTAATATGTTGGAAATCTAATCAGTTCTGTGTCGTGAGTGATGGAGGCGCCAGAAAAAACAAAAACGACAAAAAGATATAAAGTAGTACCTCTCTGACTGCCCTAGCAGATTGAAGCGAGACGGCAGACAGTTATTGTACTTTGAACGCTATACGCAATGCAAAAGGTTGAAATTAGGTTGTTTTCCAGAATAGTAGGTAAATATCTCGGGGATTTTGCGCCGCTTGTATGGAAGTGAGACAGGCCTGGCAGTAGTACGCAGAATAAACTGCCTGCTTGGGTTTGAACCCACTCACTACATACAACTTTTAGTCAGGATCGATACCACTGTGTAGTTATTTGGTCTGAAGTTTTAATTAATTATTAAAATGTAATTACCTCATGTAAATATGACGATAATTTAGTGTAATAAGTTGCTAATTGACGTATTTCATATGATTAAATATGAAATTGAACGCTTTTAATGTTAAATCATCTTACAATTTTAACAATAAGAACACTGAATTAATAAAACCTCATTATCATCTATTCAATTATAATATGAATAGTACGCGGTTTTAATTTGTAAAAAAATGAAAATCCTAGCATAGAATATAACAAAGTAGCTTACGTTACGGATTTTAATGCGTTCTCATCATTTATACAAAGCAAGCGAAGATGCTGGTAAAAGCTACTTAATGATTTATCATTAACTAGCTTTTACCAGCATCTTCGCTTTGTTTTTAACCAAACATCTGTTTCTTCTTGGATTTTGAATGAATACCCAAATACCCATATCTAGACACGCGGCAGCGTGTCAAGCCAAGTTCAAGTAACAGAACTGGCGAGCAGCACCGTGTGTAATATTACACGAACCATTTGGAGCCACTTTTGACCCCCTCATAACTCAAAAACTATTTTACATAAACGTATCAAATTAGGCTCATATAGTGAAACTTGCAAGATACATATGTGCTCCAAATTTCATAAACATATCTCCAACGGTTATTTAGATATTAACGTCCAAAAATCGTCATTTTTATCACTGACTGACCTATAGATCAAAACTCTAACCCTGTTCCAGATGACCTAGATAGTTCAAATTTGGCATGCAGATAGGTAATTAGGTGAATACAAAGGAATAAATCAGAAATTGGCAAATTTTTATCATTTTATTATAATTTTTCACTTAATTGATTCTATTAGGAACACTTATAACAAAAACGATTTGGTATTAATTTTGTTATAACTTTGGTATAAATAAGTATCTACTAATAATGTATGCACAAAAAGTAATGATATCCCATCAAAAACATAAATGTGAAATGAGAGCCAAGTTCAATATTATGATATATGCTTTGGTTGTTGACTTCAACGACAAAAGAAGTGAGATCTAAATGGGTGCCAAGTTCAATGGTCAGTCTTGACTTGGCTATTTTCATATAGGAATTATAGCCTTCGCAAGTTTTAAACCTGTTACTTGTCCGTTCTTATTTTATTATTCCGAAAATTTGGCTTGCTGGTAGAAACTAGCCATCGAACATAATAACTCGTATATGAGAACTAGCCAAGTCAGGACTGACCATTGAACTTCGCACCCATTTAGATCTCACTTCTTTTGTCGTTGAAGTCAACAACCAAAGCATATATCATAATATTGAACTTGGCTCTCATTTCACATTTATGTTTTTGATGGGATTAATGATTACCCAAATATGAGGGTAGAGTAGTGCTTTCGTTTGCCAAAAAAGGGTTGTGAGTGTTACCCCCAAAAATATTGAAGAACGCTATAATGAAGGACAGTTAATTTCTACATTATAATAATATTAGCAAGTCTAATTATCGGCCATATTAATATTTCTGCGACTGTTTTTATTCTCCTGCAACACTTCTAAATCTTGTAAATTTGTTATAAAATTCACCCTGTCATCGTCATGTGCTTAGCTTTTTCCGAACTAAAGACGGATCGGCTTCCAGTCTTGCCAGATTCTGCTGAACACCAGCACTTTATATGGAATGACTGCCTATTTGATCTCCACTGCTGTGATTCAATAAGTAAAGACTGATGTTTTAATGAACTACAATGAGAGCAGCCACAACTTTTGACAGATCTAACTATTACCGGAAGACGAACATAAAATCTAATGACTTAAGATTACTGGAACACACACTAGTGCTGCCAGCGGCGGCGTGTGTTGCCACGGCAATAACATATTACAGTGCAATACTAACATCCACAACCGAGTTACTGGGTAATAAGATACCCCTGGCAAAACTGGTTGTCAGATTAAGAGACTTATGACGACCCAAATCAACTGTGAAAGATACACGAATAACAGCTTGAACCAACGGTTTACGTGCTTTTCGAAGTACGGAGGGATCTTGTTATGCCAAAAATAGCTTAACCTGATTGATGTAACCGTACAGCTATGTATGACTAGCCACCCTTTGTATGATTTGGAAAAACCCGTATATTTTCGGTCCATCACGTAGCCTTTAACCACGACATATTCACAGTCGATCACACTTCTGTGTCGGCTTGCAACATACCCGCGATTACATTAATATTTCCAGCACACTTCACTCTTACTTATACCAATCAATTTCAATACAAGCAATTATACCCATTCAACTCGAGCCCTAAGCAATTACTAAAATAAATCTCTTGGCTACGACTCAATAATCGAATCGCAGGAATCGAATAAGATCGAATCGGATTCGATAAAAATAAACATCGATGTTATCGGTGCGCCCCTTGGAATTGCGTTTATATTTGGAACGCGTAGAGCTGTGCCTTCACATTAATATTGGTTAGTAATGTAGACGGTATAACGATAGTGTTTCGCAAATAATCGGTATTGCTACGGGTATATTACCTACTACCCTTCATTTTCTTAATTTTATTTACACTGATGAGAATTTAACCTTAGTTATTAAGTGAGGGCAGTGAAATTCATGGAGGCGAAAGATGAAGTTAGTTCATCAAATAAAGAGGGATGAAAAAGAACGAGTATAGCTACAGTAGCTGTAGCTTTTCTTGAATATATTAATTGTGAAAAAAAAATGTAAGAGTTTCTTATCACTTATGTTTTCGATAACCAGTATTTTGTGGACAGCACGTTCTTGACACTGTCATTTTGTTTTCATTTAGTTAATGGCACAGATGCCAATAGATTTTGGAATATCTATTACGTGATATTTTTCATTAACATCGTTATTTTTTTTAGGTCAAAAACGGCCTGTCTCATGCACCGCAACTTTAACCGGTACTGTTTTTATCACATTCAGCGGATTTGCGCGGGACTCAAGAACCTTTCGGTCCAGTTAGCCACCTGTTCTATGATAATATGTCCTACCCATTGTCAGTTACTTTTTTCAATTGTTTGGAATACGTCAGTTACCTTGGGTCACCTATTCTTAATTTCATTAAAACTATTTTACCAAAATACTACAGTGTTATAAATACATTTCCGGAATATTTTGACCAACAAACAATGTTGAACTACAATTAACTCAACATTAAAAACTCGACAAATGAACTACAAAATAACGACTGGAATCGCACTACAAAAAGTTTTAAACAAAATTACTTTATATCAACAGCCGGCTCTCACAACTCCCGAATTTCATAATAAACTCGTCGGCAAACAGACAACAGCTTAATGAATCGAGTAATTGTATAATTACAGTCCACTCGCCTCTGCAAGTACTGTATAAATTACACGAATCACAACATTATTTTTGGGGTTAAAGGTGGATTGCAGACGGTCAGTCGACAGACAACTTTTATAGCGATAGCTAAGGTATTTCGTTCTATGATACAGATGCTTACGATATCTAGAAGGAGGTCAAATCAAAGTAGATGTCACAGTGGCTTCAGATATTTTGTACTTGGACATGACAATTTTCTCACGATGTTTTCCTTCACGAGTGTTTTTGAGTGGCGATGTCAGAAATTAAACAAAATTAAAGGCTTACCGACCATGAAGTGTTTTCAGATCGCGTATCGGCAAGCGTAGCGTGGGTCGCCACCCAGCTAGGAGGACCCATGACCTAAAGAAAGTGGCAGGGGCAGACTGAATGTGCAAGGCGGAGGAGAGTGTGTTTTGGCGCAACAGAAATAGGCCTATGTGTAGGAGTGGACTACGATAGGCTGAGTTGATTGATTGATTGAAAGTGCTTGCCTGGGCTCAACCTAGGCTCAAGGACACAAAACCCGGGGCTGTTATCACTGCGCCACCACTGCTTTTTATCACCTTTACTAATACGATAATATAAAGATAACGACGATAATCATCAATACAAAATCATTATCGACTGTACCGATCCTAATATTGAAGGACAGTCCATTCATTTCGTTTACCGAATATTAGAGAGGCCGTTCAAAGGGTTAATAGATACGGTATTTGAACATTGTAATCACTGTTCCGAAATTGTTCGGTTTTCAGACGTCGGAACGAAATCTTCAGGCTTTTTGATGAATAAGTTTGTAATCGAAAATGTTTTGCGGGGACAGCGTTTTAGATTGGTTGTTTATTTTGTGTCATTAATTTTGGTAGGGATTAATGGAGGAGCAGGTTTAATAGTGTTTATTTTATATTTATCATAACGGTCCTTGTTCTTAGCTAAAGCCGAAACAGTTTTTTTTTTATTGACATCCCGCTGGTCAATCTATGAGATTGTCGGCTGCTTTACCGGTATTGCCTGTAGCTACCTTAATAAATTAAGGCCCCTACCAGGGCTTAAAAAACTTAAACCTAGAGTGACTACTCGCTAAGGGCACTCCCAGTGGGGTAGGGAACTCGGTTTGGGGCATCGCTGGCAGAGGGCAGCAAGGGAGGAGCTGGATCGGAATGAAAACAGTTTTTTAAAGTGGACACACTTTAAAAGACTGTTCCCACTAACTGGCGTAGGCTCTATAAGAAAGCTGACTGAAGCTATGGTAATATCGTGTTTTTTGCCCCTACCCTTCATTCCAACTCCCGAAGATCTACCACATGGATATGAGTTGCGTTGAATCTCTTGGAAGCATTCAAACCGACTCCGGAACCAAGTAGGCCGAAGAAAGAAAAACTTGTTCATGCAGAAGAGATTCATCGACGATTCGCTTTGGCGCCTTAGAGTGTAGACGTGGTCATCATTTTAGCCGAAAGATGTCCACTGCTGGATATAGGTCTTCAACTCCAACCATAGCGTTGCCCTTTGGGTGACTTTCAGATTTCTTTTGAGGCCCATTGTGAGCGACCGCATATCGACGTATGATATGGAAAAACCTGATTATTGCCGGCCCCTTTTTTTTTCAGGATGGAAAATTATCATATGACTTCTCCCGCTCTGGGCGGAGCGGGAGGGCGTGTCAGACTTTTACTGACTAAAACCCACCCGTGATCCATCAGTTGCCCATGTGCCAGGGTCACGGTATCTCTTTGGAACAATCACGCGACCCCGGCAGGCATCGGTCCTAGTAGACCTACACTGCTGCTGACATCTCTTTGAGGCGCGCGTGGAACACTGCGCGCCGTCGACCCGAGCCTGGTCCTTACCGGGCGGCGAGCTACCCATTGCTCGCCACCCGCAAGCTCGCGCCTACGGTGGCCGGGAGTCCGCAATCGACTCCCGACGCCCGGGGCGTCTCCTCCTGCGGTGGCTAGGAACCGAGGGCGCAGAGACTGCCACTCCCTCACGCGCCCCGCCTCCTCCTTCGCGAGCATTACTGCTTCGCAGAACGAGGTGACGGCTTCCCATTCACTCTCGCTCCGTACCATGGCTCGCACCAGGGCCGGACGCGAGAGGTCGCCGCCGCCGATCACCTCCACGAGGACACGGTGGTGCTCCGCTCAGGCAGGGCACACCTTCACCGTATGCTCCACCGTGTCCTCCAGACGATCCTCGCAATGGAAACACCTGGACGTATCCTCCCGCTTTATCCTGAACAGGAACCCACCGAAGCACCCATGCCCGGTGAGAACCTGCGTCAGGCGGAAGGTGAGGACGCCGTGGCGCCTCTCTATCCACTCCTCAAAGAGGGGACTTACCGCCACAATTGTGGCGTGCCCAGCACTGGGTTGCGACTATCGTACCCGCCATGTATTGCCGGCCCCTTACGTAGCTTTTAATCATGACCTATGCACAGTCGATCACACTTCTGTGTCGGCTTGCAACATACCCGCGATTACATTAATATTTCCAGCACACTTCACTCTTACTTATACCAATCAATTTCAATACAAGCAATTATACCCATTCAACTCGAGCCCTAAGCAGTTACTAAAATAAATTTCTTGGCTACCACTCAATAATCGAATCGCAGGAATCAAATAAGATATAATCGGATTCGATACAAATAAACATCGATGTTATCGGTGCGCCCCTTGGAATTGCGTTTATATTTGACACGCGTAGAGCTGTGCCTTCACATTAATATTGGTTAGTACTGCGTAGTTGTAGCGTAAATGGTACAACGATAGTGTTTCGCAAATAATCAGTATTGCTACGGGTATTTACTCTACATCATATTTATATTGACGAGAATTAAACCTTAGTTATTAAACGAGGGCATTGAAATTCATAGAGGTTAAAGATGAAGTGTAGTTCTTCAAATAAAGAGGGACAAAAAAGACCAAGCATAGTTTTAGTATGTGTATCTTTTCTTGAATATATTAATTGTGAAAAATTTGTCAGAGTTTCTTATCACTTACGTTATCGAAAACAAGTCTTTTGTAGCCAGCACTTTCTTGGCACAGTCATTTTGTTTTAGAATACCAATTTGTTAACATTTTTCATAATTCTTTCAGCCAAAAACGGTCTCTCTCGTGCACCACAATTTCGACCGGTACTGTTTTTCTCGCTGGATGCGTATTCCCGTGATATTCCAGAACTTTTCGGTCCCGTCAGCCACCTGTTCTGCGAGGAATGTGCCCTACCCACAGCCAGTTAAGTTTGACAATTCTTTGGGCTATGTCGGTCACTTTAGTTCACCTACTCTTCAATTCATAAATATTTTTATGATTTGAAGAGAAGATGGTTGGTGGTAGGTGGGTAGGTGGTGGATTCTATATAGTAGGTATTTCACCAAAAACTACAATTTCATAAATACATTTCCAGAATATTTTGATTAACACACTATGTTGAACAACATTTAACTCAACAGTAAAAACTCGACAAATAAACTACAAAATAACGACTGGATCGCACTACAAAAAGTTTTTAACAAAATTACTTTACATCAACAACGGGCTCTCACAACTCCCGAATTTCAACATAAACTCGTCGGCAAACAGGCAACGGCTTAATGAATCGAGTAATTGTATAATTACAGTCCACTCGCCTCTGCAAGTACTGTATAAATTACAACATTATTTTTGGGTTTAAGGTGGATTACAGACGGTCAGTCGACAAACAGCTTTAAATAGTGATAGCTAAGATATCGTTCTATGATACTGATGCTTACAATATCTAGAAGGAGGTTAAGTCAAAGTAGATGTCACAGTGGCTTCAAATATTTTGTTCTTGGACATGACGGTTTCCTCACGATGTTTTCATTCACCGTTGTAAGACTAGGGATGGTATAATAAATAACACAATACTGCTTGGAACCTGAACCTAGGACACGTACGTCGGGGATGTAACAACTGTGCCACCTTTGCTTCCCATTACCTATCGTCATCAGCAAATCACCATCAGCCTATAATGTTCCCATGTGGGGCACAGACCTCCAAGCCTGTGTCCCAGCAGTGGACAGTCAGAGAGAGGATTCTGTGAGAGTTAGTGACCCATAATCCACCACGCGGGCCCAGTGTTGTTTGTTGGTTTTTGTTCTGGGACAAGCCGGTTTTTTCACAATATTTTCCTTCACCGTTTAGTGAGCAGTCGTGATCAAATTAAATAAACAAAACAAAGAGGCTGCCTGGTTAAAGCCTAGAACTTATAAGATGTAAGTCGGGGCCTTTACTAAGGACCATCCATCCATCCATCTCAGCCGCAAGACACTGGCAGTAGACACTGCTGGACACGTAGACTCCCGGCTGGCCGGCGTACTAATGGACCAGTACTACTTAATATAGCCTCTACTGACAAACGGTTTTCGATGTCAATAACACAGGTAACAGACAAAATCAGAAGACGATAATCATCAATACAAAATCATTACCAACTGTACCGACCCTAATATTGAAGGACAGTCCATTCATTTCGTTTACCGAATATTAGAGAGGCCGTTCAAAGGGTTAATAGATACGGTATTTGAACATTGTAATCACTGTTCCGAAATTGTTCGGTTTTCAGACGTTGGAACGAAATCTTGAGGCTTTCGATGAATAAGTTTGTAATCGAAAATGTTTTGCGGGGACAGGGTTTTAGATTGGTTGTTTATTTTATGTCATTCATTAGTATTGTCATTAATTTGGTAGGTTTAATGGAGGAGCAGGCATAATAGTGTTTATTTTATATTTACCATAACGGTGGTTCTTCTTCTCAAAACTTTACCTAAGCCAATGGTTCCACATGCTAGAGATTTCTGACCAGAGTTAGCTTGGGTAACCTGCAAGTCTTTAAATATATTCCAGACCCAGCTTGGCTGAAGCAAAAAAAACCTGTTCAAGTGGAGATTCATACCCTCGTGGGTCGCGCTCGTGAGTGGACGTGTGAGCAATACAGCGCTGTGCCGAAACGTTGCCTTATCGTTGTGTAACACGCCGTCGTGATGTTAAATGTACAAAGAACACCAACTAAAGGTTCCAAATACTTATCGGATCCCAACTTAGCGTCGACCAAAGATAAGGAATGGGTCACCGCGAGGCAGGGAAAGAACAAAAGGGAAGAAGATGAATCGGATAGCGATTCCTCACGAATATCGCACCAGGCTAGAAGATTCAAATCATGCTGTTCAACAAGCGCACTGAATGAAACATTAACCGCATTCCGCGAAGAAATGAAGGCCATGCACACCTTGTTGACCACCATGAAACAACAACAGGATGAGAAATACGCTGCTATTCAAACCGACATCACTGAGATTAAAAAGGAGGTACTCGAACTAAAAAATAAAAACCAGGAAAAAGAAATCTCAATAAAGAATCTTGAAGATAAACAGAAGGAATTAGATCAGGCACACCTACAGCTGGTTGATTCCAACCATAAAAATGAAAATAGATTGAAGGACGTGATACAAAAGGGTATATTCCTGGAAAAATATAATAAGTCTCTGGAGGATCGTATAGGATGGCTGGAGCAGAAGGAATTGAAACTAAATATTGAGTTAATTAATGTACGTAAACAGGATGGTGAAAATGTCAAAGAAGTAGTAGAGATGATTGCGAACGAATTGAAACTGGGGGTAGACGGCATAGAAAAGGTATGGAGAGTCAGAGGCGAGGGTCCAAGTACACCAGCTATAGTGAAAATGTGTAACAAAGAAACACGCACTCAATGGCTTAAAAGTAGAAAACAACAGCTGACGAATCACTCGATCTACAACAACAACGACGATACCCGCATCTACATTAATGAAAATCTTACGCGTCAAACACGTCATCTACTCTGGACAACTAAACAACAGCTTAAGGATGATTTCAAGTTTATATGGATACAAGATGGTAAAATCTTAATAAAAAAGAGTGAGGCCGAAAAAAAAGTACATAATATCTCCTGTGAGAACGACATAAGTAAATATATATCTATTAATAGCGAAAACAGAGAGTAAACAATATCTAAACAAACCTTACTATAGAATAAAACTAAATAAATAACAAATTACTTAAATACAAACATGAACGCTATAGACTTACAGGATATTATCTACTCAAAATATGAAAATACAGAGCAATGGATAAACCATGTTATGAGAGATAAAAGTAAACTAAATATCATACACATGAATATTTGTTCGTTAAGGAAGCACTTTAATGAATTTATTGTACTTATAAAAGACTGCCTACCAACATTGGATGTAATATGTCTAACTGAAATAAATATAAAAGAAGAGGAAGTTTATAATTATGAAATAAATGGCTACTGCTCATACTTCTTAACAAGGAAAGAAAGACGGGGAGGTGGAATTATAATCTATGCACAGGAAAAATTGGAATTTAATATGATACAAAATTATAACCAATACTGTGAATTATTGCATGGTCAGATAATCATGAAAGATAAAATAGTTGACTTAATAATTACTTACAGGCCTCCACAAATGAGTAAACCACACTTTGTTAATGCACTCAAGAACCTAATACAAACTATACCGGTTAAAAATGACTTGGTATTCATGGGAGACTGCAACATAAACATATTGCAGGGAGAAACCGACTCACGTGCTAACGAATATTTAGATACGTTGAGTGAGTTAGGCATGGAATGTTGCATACAAGATATTACGCGAGAGGTCGTGTTATCGGAGCGGCGAGTGACATCATGCATCGATCATATTTTTGTGCGAAGTGCGCGACCGGCCGGCGAGCTGCGTATGCGTATACGTACTAATGACTAAAGTATCCGATCACTACTTAACGGGACTCTCAATGGAAGTGAATAAACAGCTGATGCCTCCTTGTTATCGCACGACGCTTAATAATGCATCGGTCAAAACTAAGTTATGCAATGTAGAATGGAATAATCTCATGTGTATTGAAGACCCTTTGGAGTTGTATAGGCGACTGTGCGATATTTTTGGCAACATATACAGCTCGTCGAAAACTGAAAATATAATCAAACAACGTGAATCTAATATCTGGGTGGATAAAAAGCTGCAAAAACTATTAGAATACAAAGATGCTCTGTTTCGAAAATGGAAAGCAAATCCTAAAAATATGACACTACGATTAGAATACACAAAACATCGAAATAAAACAAACAAAGCTGTAAATGTTGCTAGAAATGCGCACAGGCGACTAGAGATAAAAAACTGTAATGGAGACATGAGAAAAGTATGGGAGTGTGCGAACAAATGGCTTGGCAGAAAAAAGATGAATATCGATGACGTGATTCAAAGGTATTTTATAAGAAGTAACGAGACACTGGATAGCGTATGTAACAATTTTTGTCAAACATTTACTAATGAAATTGGTTCGTTAAAACAAAAACATTTATGTAACCATTTATTCTATGATAGATGTGAATATGTTAAGGAAAGTGATGTGAGTTTCAGATTTAAAAGGGTATGTGCAAGAGATATATGTTTAATAATTGATAAGTTAAAATGCAGCAAGTCCCCTGGTTCCGATGATATTAGAGTACAAGATTTAAAAATAATTAAGTATCCAATTAGCCAAGTCATTGCCCATTTCATAAATAAATGTATCGAGCGAGAAGTGTACCCTAATGAATTAAAAAATTCCATTATTAGACCAATATTTAAGGGGGGGAAATACAAAGAATACACAAACTATAGGCCTATCGCGATATTGAGCGTAATTAATAAAATTGTCGAGAAAATAATTATGAGCCAAATTTCAGTGTTTTTAGAAAATAATAGTATTTTAACTGATACACAACATGGTTTTAGGCCAAATAGAAGCACAGCAACGGCATTAAACACGTTTATTGATTATGTAAATAGCTCATTAAACTCGAAAGAGATGGTTTTATTAATATTCATTGATTTTAAAAAAGCCTTCGATACTTTGGACCATGAGGGGTCGCTGCAGGCCATGGATGAGTGTGGAATACGAGGGCCTGTAAAAGGGTGGTTTAGGCAATATCTGAATAACAGGTATCTAAAAGTTAGAGTTAAAGGAACAGACAGTGAACCCGGTAAAATCAATTATGGGGTGCCGACCGGGTCGGTTTATGGACCGGTTGGGTATATCATGCACGTTAATAGTATGGTTAATGTCATTAAAAACTGTAATACCTATATGTATGCAGACGACACATGCTTAGCGTACAGTGGACGGGACTGTGAACTGATCCAGTCGGTAATGCAAGAAGATCTTGATAATTTAATTAAATGGGCGCACGATAATGGCATCCTTATCAATCTAAGTAAGACCAAATGTATGTTAATATCCTCTCCGTACAACCGTATAGCTAAAACCACCTATATCTCAGTAAAGGGTCACTCGTATGAATGCCTTCATGATCACAAAGCAAATTGTCAATGTGAGTGTGTTGAGCGCGTGGCGAACTACAAGTACCTAGGACTGACAATCGATGAATCGTTTACTTGGGACGCACATGTAGAAACTGTGTGTACTAGATTGCGCTCAGTAGGTACTAGGGAAACTTAACAATTTAAAATATATAGTTAGTAAGCGAATATTGTACGTTCTTTACCACGCACTCGCAGATGCAACAATAAATTACGGGTTGGCTGCTTATGGGCTGACATTTCCGGTACATTTAAACAAAATAAAAAAATTGCAAATTAAAAGATTATTAAAATTATTATCAAACAAGGCAACCAAAGACAAACTGATAAGGAGTACGAAAAACAATTTAAAATTTGCGGAATATTACCTATACAAAAAAAAGGCAAGTTATCTATAATATTAGGACACCAAAATAAAAACGAACACAAAATTGAGAGAGTTTATAACCGGCCAACCCGTAAGGTGGTACAAAGAAGCAAATATTTAGTCCCTAAAATAAATAATTATTTTGGTCAAAGGACGCAGCGATGGCTAATTCCAACACTATTAAATGAATTACCTCAAATTGCAATTGAAGTAGTTTCTAAAAATGTTTTAAAAAATGTCCTGCGTAAGCACTATTTAGGTTTATGTCCTTAGCGTAAGAAACTAAACTCCATTTATTCATAAGATAGGAGGTTAATATGATTACAATATAGTGTGACCGCTGGTTTATAAGTAGTTTTTAATCATTTTGGCGGTTATCGTAACTGTAACAAGTTTAATGTACTTTTTTCTTTTTTACAAATTGTACATTAAACATAACCAAAAATAACCATTTTAACTTCTTTCTAATGCTATTATGAATGGAGTTTAGCTAGCTAATAAGTTTGTGAGGCAGGCGCGGGCCGGCCAGCCTGGCATGCGCACGAGGCGCATGTTGTTGTTGCCGCTCGAGCAACCGTCGCGGCATCTCGCTCGCGCTGGGTTGCTTGTCTCCCTCCGGCGGGGGGGCGTGGCGGCGGGCGGTCGGGAGGATTGGATTGTGTGCATGCGTTGCTCATGCCAGCCTGGTGGGCAAGACGACCTGAGCCCATCATGTGCTTTTTTTTGTGTGAACCCCTTTTTGTTTTCTTTGTATATAATATTTATACTTGGATATTTAAAACTGTATCCACGAGAACACTGCCGACAAACTGTACTGCAGTTTGGCAGAAGAATTGTGTTAACTGTCTATATATAATATCCACGAATAAACGATTTTAAAAAAAAAATACAGACTCTGCCTTTTAGTTTAAATGTGGTACAGGACTGGTGCACTTTTATTCTGCATGTCCTGTCAGCTGCACGTTACAGGAACTGATAAATGTTTGTGATACCACGTAGCTGAATTCTGGACCGAGTTCGTTTAAATTGCCATCGAAATGCTAAGAACTAGAACATAACGATTAAATAACGATATAAGGAATACACAATATTATTGTGCCAGGGGCTACCTCTTTTTTTTCTGGATGGGAAATCATCAAATAACTTCGCCCGCTCTGGGCGAAGCAGGAGGGCGTGTCAGATTTTACTGACTATAACCCACCCGTGTTCCATCAGTTGCCCATGTGCCAGGGTCACGGTATCTCTTTCGAACAATCACGCGACCCCGGCAGGCATCGGTCCTAGCAGACCCCTTCACTGCTGCTGACATCTCTTTGAGGCGCGCGTGGAACACTACGCGCCGTCAACCCGAGCTTGGTCCTTACCGGGCGGCGAGCTACCCATTGCTCGCCACCCGCAAGCTCGCGCCGGGAGTCCGCAATCGACTCCCGACGCCCGGGGCGTCTCCTCCTGCGGCGGCTAGGGACATGAGGGCGCAGAGACTGCCATTCCCTCACGCGCCCTGCTTCCTCCTTTGCGAGCATTACTGCTTCGCATAAGGAGGTGACGGCTTCCCATGCCCTCTCGCTCCGTACCATGGCTCGCACCAGGGCCGGACGCGAGAGGTCGCCGCCGCCGATCACCTCCACGAGGACACGGCGGTGCTCCGCCCAGGCAGGGCACACTTCCACCGTATGCTCTACCGTGTCCTCTAGACGATCCTCACAATGGAAACACCCGGGCGTATCCTCCCGCTTTATCCTGAACAGGAACCTACCGAAGTACCCATGCCCGGTGAGAACCTGCGTCAGGCGGAAGGTGAGGACGCCGTGGTGCTTCTCTATCCACTAGGGGCTACCTCTGCGGTGGGTTCCTGTTCAGGATAAAGCGGTACCGGACACGGTGGAGCATACGGTGGAAGTGTGCCCTGCCTGGGTGGAGTACCGCCGTGTCCTCGTGGAGGCGATTGGCGGCGGCGACCTTTCGCGTCCGGCCCTGGTGCGAGCCATGGTACGGAGCGAGAGGGCATGGGAAGCCGTCACCTCCTTCTGCGAAGCAGTAATGTTCGCGAAGGAGGAGGCGCGGCGCATGAGGGAGTGGCAGTCTCTGCGCCCTCACGTCCCTAGCCGCCACAGGAGGAGACGCCCCGGGCGTCGGGAGTCGATCGCAGACTCCCGGCCACCGTAGGCGTGGGCTTGCGGGCGGCGAGCTACACACTGCTCGCCGCCCGCAAGCCCACGCCTACGGTAAGGACCAGACCCGTGTCGACGGCGCGTAGTGTTCCACGCACGCCTCAAAGAGATGTCAGCAGCATTGAAGGGGTCTACTAGGACCGATGCCTGCCAGGGTCGCGATATTGTTCAAGCGAGATACCGTGACCCTGGCATATGTACCCATATGTCACTAAAGGAACACGCCCACCCGTGTTCCTTCAGTGGTCCTCCTCGATCAAAAGCTAAATCCAAAAAGCGGTTTCAGGTAATTAAAATTCCTGCCAGGGTCGCGAGATCTGTTTGAAAGAGTTACCATGGCCCTGGCCTATGGGCAACTGAAGGAACACGGGTGGGTTTTAGTCAGTAAAAGTCTGACACACCCTCCCGCTCCGCCCAGAGCGGGAAAAGTCATTTGATGATTTCCCATCCAGAAAAAAAAAGGGGCTATCTGTAGGAATTGTTGAAAGAATCCTCATAATTGACTGTGTTATTGACAATGCTCAATCAACTTCATTATTTCGGATGAAAGATATCCACTGCTGGATATAGCCGCAAAAATTATATATTCCCCACATCTAATCAATTAAAACAATTAAGATATCTGCGAGTCTCTGTCTAAATATGACAATTGTTTGGTATATTTCATTTAATCTAAGTGTCTATCTCTACGTGTTAATTCAAGTCTCTCAAAGTGTAACATTTTATCTATATATTAATATTCTATATATTAATACGTGAAGCGAAAACTTTGGATCCCTTTTTACGAAAATTGGGCGGACGGAGGAGTATGAAATTTCGCACACTTATAGTTTATATAGAGAAGAAGTGACGAATGCTAATATTTTTTTTTAATTATGCGTAAAAATACATTATTTTCAATAAATAACACGTTACACACACTACTGTTCATTACCGTGTATCTATTACACACATGCATAGATATCCTTTTGTTTATGGTCCAAATCTGTCTTTATTATTTTGTGCAGTGTTACCAACACCCAGAAATATTTACCACTAAAGCTTAAGTTAAAAACCCCTAAAATTGCCACAATTACTAAAAAAATCCGCTAAAAAATTATAATGAAAATAACCAACAAATGTTCAGTAATCATAGACCCCGACACAGTAGTCATATTTGTCTATATTTATTACGCGACATTTGTTAATCATTCACTCTGCATTCTTAGTATCGAGGAACCGTACTAGAAGTCGCTAATACTTTTATTGTAATCAAAAACACAATGAGAAATGTAAGATGGCAAAAAATCCCTTAGAATACCCCTAAAAATGGAACGCCCCTAAAAAATCTCAATCTTCTTAATTACCCCCTAAATTTGGAAAAACCCCTAAGTTGGTAAGCCTGATTTTGTGTTTATAGTCTTACTGAATGTCAAGTATAACCATAGGTAATAAATTAATTTTATAGATATAAAAACTATTTCATTTTTAAAATCTATGATCATATCGAGAATATTAAATATTCAAATTTTGTCTTTAATATTATTTGTATTAGCGACGATAGGAATTTAGTTTAGATTTTTATGAAATATTTTTTGTGGTTTTATGGGGAGTGCCAAGTATGGCATTAATAAGTTTCCCATACAAAACTTAGTGTCGTGTGCAAACTGTAGAGGTTGTATGCCTCACGATTGTACAAGCTGGTCATAGATTGTACAGGCTGGTTATAATTATGACATTTGGAACCGTCATAATTAATTAAAAATAATAGGGAAAATTCTATAAAAACAGAACAAATTTCTGTGATAATTCATTCCATATTGTTCCATATCCAGCAGTTAAGAAGTATTAAGAAAATAAAAAAGAGAGTCCTGAAGAAGTATTCTTTACTCATTACACCTTCGTCCTGGTCCTGGCCATCACCATCCCGCCAGCGAACCCTCTCCACAGTAGCACAGCGTCAACAATTTGTCTAATATAATTTTTTATATTTATTATTATCTATGTTTTTCATTTAATAATGTATTTCTATTTAAATGAAGTACGGTCGAATTTCGACCAATGGGCGCTCACTAGTTCTTTTTATTGTATGTCTTTTAGTAATTTTACTTATCAAATTTTAACTTTATTAGCTTAGTTGTGAACTCTGCATGCTCTGCACTTGTGCATGCTGTGGTCTCCTATAAATGTAGGAGTACACCTACTTATTACTTGAAGTTACCCTTTATTTATGTGTCAATGTATTGTGTACATCTTTTGCTGGAGATCCTAAATAAATAAATAAAATCATCAAACCAATCCTCTAAGTTCATTTAATCTCACTGAATGACTATTTAATTTCGGGCTCCTGAGCGCATCCCAAGTAGCACAATAAATAATAAGTACTTATTCAATGAAATCCCTGAGCATTCTGTTATCTGGTAGTGCGGTCGGGGCTAATTCCTAACTCGGTATCTTGTGTAATAATCTAGTGGCTAGCAGAATCCTTCCGCTTTACAGACGCCGTTTCACTGTAAGTGTCACAGTGGAAAATATTCAGCAATTCCAAGAGATGTTTTTTTGAAGTTAGCCTACGCACTCCCTGCTGAACAAACCCCCCCCCCAAATTCCTCCAGGCATCCTTTTTCAGGTGTACGTTGCCAGGCTAGGCCTCCCAATACGATTTCAAGTGCGCAGTGGAAGAGTTATAATCGTGGGGCTCTAGAGACAAGAGTGGCTAGCGTACTGTCCGCCGTACGCGGAGCAGACAATACAAGTACAAGGTACAATATACAAACAAAAGCACTTACCTCATGGTTGAAGGACACTGCTCTGGTGCCAACCTGGAGATATGTATGTAAGTGAGTGTATGTGTATCGTGTCGTGACGTTATGAGTATTCTCCTGGTAACAATCTGCTTCCAATTAGGCTGGAGGAGGTCACAGCATGCGGTCTTCAAATCACTCATTCACAATAGCGTCACACTCAACCATCGGGTCATGACAGATTGTCCACAAAACGACCGGTTAATTAATACAATTGGATCACGACTAATTGTCACAAACGGATCGATTTAAAGGGATTAATTTCAACAAACGCGTCGCGGGGTTTCAACAGGCGACCGACCTATTTTAGCGGCAAATCAAGAGAGCTGTCAAGTGTCAACGTCAAAAAATGACAAGTCAGATGTCACTTCGTTACACGCGCATTCCATTAGGCGCACAGATAATAAACGGTACGCAACATCAGGGCTACCACGAAATAGTTTGTAACGATTTTTTCCCGAAAATTATAAACTTTATGTAGTCCTTGTCATGACCAACACACCTTCTGAAACAGTTTATTTTAGGCCTTCTAACCTGTGTCACAATACTCACGATATCTGGTCTGTCTTAACTCAGCCTATGGTGGTCCTCTGCTGGACATAGGGCTCTCGCAGGTTGCGCCACAACATCCTGTGTTCCGCCTTCGGCATCCAGTCTGTTTCAGCTACTTTTTGTAGGTCGTCAGTCCATCTAGCTGGGGTCTCCCATGCTACATTTACCGATATGCAGGCTAAACTACAGGACTCGTCTGCTCTAACAGCCATCGGTCTTCCGAGGGACATGGCCAGCCCACTACTCTAATGTGGTCTACACTGGTCTATTTACTGGTTAAAAATTCATTAACATTTACTTTGTAGTACAGAGAGTATTTTTTGGTCAGCAAAAGGACAAACAAAACTTGGAATAAGCATACAAATTAATATGCAAAACAGTTAAGACAGTCAGCAAAATAATTGCGTAACAAACTGCCTATAGGAAAGACTTTCATTTTGATAGGTCAACAGCATTCATTGCGTTATAAACGTTATTGAACGGACAAATTTTTCGAACATATAAAGCAACATCCTGTAAATTTATTCACATTGCGATCTATGTAGCGTGTTGCACAAATTGGATGCTTGTGTTTTCACAAAATTGATCAGTATTATACAAATAAATTAACACAAGTAAAACAGAGTTGTACCGTGTGGTGCCGGACGTAAAGAATAACACCACCCCATTTCTTCCCATGGGTGTCGTAAAAGGCGACTAAGGGACTTACTAGAGAATGGGCAGCAGCATTCTCTATGCATTTTACCACCATACTGCGATCGCCAACCCGCCTGCCAAGCGTGGCGATTATGGCATAGCCCCCCAAATTGGGGGAGGCCTATGTCCAGCAGTGGATGTCTTACGGCTGAAATTGTGATGATGATGAAGTAAAACAAAAGCCTTTTGTTTAAACTATACTGGGTGTTAGTGTAAACACCGTTATCCTTGAAACCAGTGATTTGGTTTCGTTAATAGAACGTAAAATCAATGAAAAAAAAACAACTTTTTTTTTTAAAGAAAATCTGCATTTTTCCACAAGAATATTTCACCCTATGCGCGAGGGCAACAAACTTCGGGAACTACACCTACACCGCGTGCGAACTGCACGACGCAACGCCGACACGGGTCGCGACCCCGCAGTCAGTCAGCTGGCAGTCTCGCTAGCGATCGCACGTAACGCCGCGTCTTAGCGTCCGTCGCTCATTTCTCGCGCGTGAATTGTGTTACAATGTCTTACACAAATGAACAGTGGACAATACTCTCCTCATCGATCGTCAACATCCATATCATTTCAGCCGGTCCAAGAACTAAATGATAACGATCGCATACCACGGATGGTATTTTCGCAGTGGCTTATCAATAACCTCGATAACAACAGAATGTTGGACGGGGAACCCATTTTGAACACGTGTTGAGGTTAATGTAAGTCGGTAAGTGTTGATATTTTATTCAGTCAGTGTAAATTTAATTTAATTTTTAATTAAACTGTACATAAAATTGTGATTAACTTTTTAAATACGCCAAAAGTACCTACCCAATGGTTTGGTTTATTAAAAACAAAATGTTTTCAAATCATTTAGAATCCAAAGCCATTTCGAATCAAATTTACATTTAGACTCGTCACGGTAGGTATTTGTGGCTGTCCTAAGCCATATGATGGGAAAGTTACATCACAGGTAATGTGTATTATTTTATGTGTTGTGTGGACGGAACGGCTGGCGATCGTTGTAGTGATTACGTCACTGATGCGCATATCCATGAATTTGCGGGCGGTCTGGGATAAAATCTGTTCTAAACCTTTTTAGGAATTTTTATTTTTTATTTTTTTAACTCGCTCTGTTATTTTATATTTAAGTCAAATTACCCATGGGTTAAGTGACAACGGTGTTTACCCTTACAGTCTGTATATACCTAAATATGTTTCATGCAACCAAAAGAAACAGTTCCTAAGGCAAACGCTGTAGTTCGCTTAACAAATCTATTTACTAAATTGCCTTACCTTAATATTCTCTAGCCGGCCTGTAAAATAGAGTTCGTTAGTCCATCTACCAATTTAGTGGCTGGAGAGATGCTTCCGTCCACTGTACGTCTATCTATAACCGTCACAGTCTAACCGTGTTGAGTAGATTAATTTGAATTTACAATTTATGTGCTCAAGAGACGAAATTGAAGTTTACAGTTTGTGAGATTAAGCTTTTTGGTTGAAGTTTGCTTGCGATGTTACGATATGAAAATGTTTTATTATTGATCTAACCTTAAAGAGGCAAAAGGAGTGTGTAGAGATCGTAGCAGGTGGCGTTCCGTGGTTTCTGCCTACCCCCATGGGAAAAAGGCGTGATTGTATGTATGTATGTATGTATGTAATTCAATGGAACACCCACGACTTACGAGTTGAAAGTCGTAGGTTCCAATTCAGACTAGTGATTGATTTTGTCAATTTGAATGAATTTTTAATTACCATTTCTCTCATATTAGGTGAAGGAAAACAACGTGTGAAAACGACCAATTCCTAGAAGACAAATGACATATTGGCACTCTGCTTTGTAGGAAGGCGGTTCGCTTGCGCATTATAGCATGGAAGTCATCAGCACGTTTCCCACAAACATACCCGAAGCATTACACAAGCGAGGCAGCCCCAGCAGCATGATGCTATGGTAATATTTTACTATTTTGTTTCTAAATTTTAATCATAGTTTAGATGTGCAATATTTTACGATAGTCAGGTGAGACTTTAGGGTGAGAATATAGGATAAAGTCACTTTTAAAGGAAAAATTTAAATGAGTACCGTTAACCAAAGACAAGAGTTAAACTTTCACGGTCGGGGAACTGAAATAAACTACAAAGCTGAGCTCAATATTTCGCAAATATTTCCGCAATCGTTGACCAACTCCAATTTTTCACAACACAGATTAACTTTTCCAACTCCACTTGACGTTCAACGGCCGCGCGAAGTTGTGCTACTGTAACATTTGGTCTGTGGCCCCGGATGAGAGGCGTTGGCGGAAACGAGCATTGGCAACCGCTCGCCGTTAGTTGCTGCTACGTTTAACATGCTGCTAGAAACTATTACGGATAGCTTATGCTTTATCTTTTTATGTATTTTTATACAGCTAATATAAAAATATAAAAAGGGGAGCACTGGTGTCCCAGTGGTTCTGCCAGGGTCGCGAGATTTGTTCAAAAGAGTTGGCCGTGGCCCTGGCATATAGGCAACTGAAAGAACACGCGTGGGTTTTAGTCAGTAAAAGTCTGACACGCCCTTCCGCTTCACCCAGAACGGCAGATGTCATTTGATGATTTCACACGCACAAAAAATAAAAATGGTGTCCCAGTGGTAACTGCCGTGACTTTCGAGTTTTAGGTCGTGAGTTCGAAGACAGGCAAGTTCTTTACTTTGTGTAAATTATTTGATCACCACTGCTCTCAAAACGGTGAACGTCGTGAAGAAACCGGCATATATTAGAACCAAAAACTCAAAGACATGTGACATCTCCCAACCCGCACTATGCCGGTGTGGTGTATTATAGCCCACTCTTAGAGAGGAGGCTTGTGCCCAGCAGTGGAAACTTCATAGGCTGCTAACGATAAAGATGATATAACCAACGGTATAAGGCTTAATAATTTAAATAAATCCTGTCGATCTATTTCGTCAAAAACCTGAAACCTTTGGTGGAGAGAAGGGTTTTAAGAGAAGGGGATTTAGAAAAGAAGTTCCTCGATGGAAAGATTGTGAGACAATTTGGAGATTTAAGAAGGGTTTCTGAGCCCTCAACAACTAATACTTTAAATGCTGAATATAAAAAAAGTTGTCTTAGAGGGCTAGAACTCCCAAATATTTTTATGTTTGTGCAATCTATTCAGCTGGAATACGTAGAGCAAAATCCATATTGTTTCAAAGCTCTGATAATACTGTAGATTTTGTCCCGCAAATACTTATTTTGCTTCCAAAAAAAAACTGAGTTGTTGTGTCACTTGTTTATAAAACATTAGTGGAGCCTAGCTCACTTCAAAAGATTATAAATCATTTAAAAAATCCTATATTAATTTCACTCCAAATACTTTCACCATACATTTAAGTTTGAAATTGGAATGTTCGTTCGACAAACTTCGCGAATATCCGCATACCTGGCCCTCGGTAGATACTTCGAGAAAGTTCCGAAGATATTCGATGACAGCTATGTAAGGACTTGAAAGACGTCGGAGAATATTATGAGACTGACGATGGCTTGTGGCTAAATGATATAATGATAACGACTGCGCGGCTTCATCGGAGGTTAAGCTAGGCTTACCGTGGTCGTCGGGGATCGCGGAAGATATATTGGTTCCCGTGGTCCCCGACGTAGGTGTGGGACGGAACACCGGAATGGTTTTAGTCAGTAGGAGTCTGACAGACCCCTACGCCCACCCCAAGGCGGAGGACATCCGTGAGGATTTCCACCTCAAGATCAAAAAAAAACTTGAGAGGTGTCAAGGGACACCCGGATGGAATGAAGTTCCTTTCCAGGATTAATTATTGTTTTCTTTGTTTTATTATTTATTATGTACAAAAAACCTGTATACACTCAACAAAAATATTATCTCTCTCTCACTCTCTCTCTCTCTCTCTCTCTTTCTCTGTCTTTCTCTCTCTCTCTTCGTTCCAAAAACTACGTTCCAAAACAAAATATATACAGTCGAATTGAGAAACCTCCTCCTTTTTTTTAAGTCGGTTAAAAAGTGTCGTTACAACTTTTTCTCTTAATTCCGTCTAGCCCCATTTCGCAACGAGCCATAAGGAACTCAGAAGCCCCAAAAGTCCGACAACCAGTCTTAAGAAGGGGTATTGTGTTATTCGGAAACTGGGTTGTGGAGGTTAGAGACTGTCGCTCCTCGTAAAATACTGATATTCGGCTGCATCCAGTTAGACTGCAAGCTGACCCCAAGATAATTGGGTAAAAGCAAAGCAGATAGAGATAAATGGCGATGTGACGCAACAAGACATGCCATATAAATGTTATTTATTCTTTTTTTAAACACCATGAGTCTTAAATTAATTTGAATGCAATTCAATCGAACGCATTTCAAAATTGGAACATTCGACTTTTCAAAATTGGAACATTCGCCATATTTCAAATCAAGAACATCCAATTTTACTCTGTCTCCAACAGCCATTTAAGACAGTCGTCACACGAGGCGTAGGTATAAGACATTTGACACACATCACAAATCGGAGAGGCGACACGCCTCGTGTCTCATATACGGTACGTTTAGTCTCACGCTGAGCATAAGTAATTGTTAGGAAATCAGCTGGGATTCGTTGCGTGACATTCAATGTTTTATTACGTCAACAATGGTCTGTCCATTCAAGAAAGTGTTTCATAATCAGCTATCTCGTGAAAGTGTGGGTTCTCGTTTCTTTTAAATTTAAGCTGTTGTGAAATGATATTAATTTGTGTAAGACGACATTTTTGCCTTCACCAGGTCATCAGTCCAACTTGTGGCAGGCCTTCTAACTTACGTCATCCAGTACGCGATCCCCACTCCAGAATCTTCCGATAAAGGCTACAGGAATCCGTTGAATACCGAGAAGCACAGAATTGGTCGAAGTGGCGGTGCTTCGGGGTGGCATACGTCCAGCAGTTGACGTCTTTCGGCTGAAATGATAGTGATGACATTTTTTCGAGCTATCTTGGCAAATGACAATGCCAGATCCTGCCCCACCCTTCACCACCGTACCGGAAATGTAACTTAATCAAAAATATCACAAGAAATTATGACCTTTTGTTGCTTAACTATTATTCTGTTACACTTGCGGATAATAAGTTAGCAATAAAAAGGAATTTAAAAACCCAAGACGTATTTCCTGTTTTAATCGCGACCAGAAACAGTTATTTAATTTAAAAAATAATATGTATTAATTTACTATATACGGATTTTAATATGTATTTGGTTAAATTACACGCAGTTAATGAAAATAATCTTTGTGAATACCTATATAATATTATTATGAATATATATTCTAATAAATGTTTCGCATTTGAACACTAGTAGGTTAAGGTGTAATGAAACGTCATTGTCGAGCTAATCGTAATGTCAAAAAGTTAGTGGTGGGTCGTTGTTGAATTTTTGATGGACGAAACGCAACCGTTTTTCCGACGACGAAAACGGTTGCAGAAAACGGTTGTCGTCGCAACTGGTTTGAAGAGCCGTTCAATCAATAAAATCAATGCGTTCTCGACCGTATTTTCTTAGCAGTAAAATAAAAAATCGCATCAAGTAATTCGAAGACTGGTTTGTGTAACGAAAACTATTTGGATCCAAGACGTAAAACCAGTTTCATCGTCGTAGTCTTCGCAGAATATAAAACGGTCTTTGGAACGGATTAAGGACGACGACGCGACGAGTGTGATAGTTGAATCAATGGGTTTTCGACCGTATTTTCTTAGCTGTAAAATAAATAATCGCATCTAGTAATTCGAAGACTGGTTTGAGCAACGAAGACTGGTTGGACCCAGGACGTTAAAACGGTTTCATCGTTGCAAAACATAAAACGGTCTTCGTACGGGTTCGTTTTCGTAACGCCCACCACTACAAAAAGTAATTCTTTGACTTTTTGACATTAGCTCTGTTCTGTTTGCCGTTGCATTGCTGTTTGTATTTTACGCTCCCTAATCTCAACGTGATCAATATTATTACTGTTACATTATCCCGACGAATTTTGCTCTTGTACATGGACTCGATCTTGCCTATTCGCCGACTTTTTACTATTTGCCACGGATTCTGATTATTGCTTCCATTTTGAACATTGCTAGAGTTGGGTAACGATGTCGAGGTGCATAAATGGTCATTTGTGCGTCGACAGGATGCTAAGATATGTTGTTGCAACATGGAAATTGTTGTAACAGGTATGTAAATACTACGGTATTTATTGCTCGGATTTTACCGTAGTGAAAAATCCTAAATAATAAGCGTTGTAGATTTAAACAGACACAGCAATTTCTAAAGGCATTTAGACATAATTTAGATATCTCTAATAAAGCAGCAATAGAATGCTACATTTTTCATGCTTGTAAACAAACTTTTATTTTATGGGTCAAAGCTCTATAGAGTTTCTGGCATTGTCATTTTGGGCTCTGCTCTGTACAGACACAACTCCACTTTGGGATTTCGTGGGTTCCAAAATGGTCCAGAATTTTTGTAGTACATTTTTTTGGCATGAAAAGCATTCAAAGCCAACATGCTGATAAAAATAGTTGCCAAATGCAGTAGTCATACATACACGTGTCCCAGTTATGAAGCTGCGACGTCATGCCTCGTCTCACGACACGGAACGTTTAATTTCACGCAGACTCACCGGTGCCAGAACACCAGATGTAAGTTACTGCAGTACAATCTGTTCTGATTTGTTACAAAAGCAGGAAAGATTTGGTTCTCAAGATAACGTTGAACAAGATTTATAATAAAAGAAGAGATTAAAAATTATCTAGGTTTTTTTTGTTTTGATTTGTTTTTTTTTTAATTGTTCGATTTTTTTGTGTGAAATATGATATGGATAGAAAGCGGGTGACTACAGAAATGACGACTAATAAAAGTGTGGAAGAAAAAGACATGTTGCGCCGACACGAAATATATTAGGAAAAAGACAAGAGAATGTTTCTGTTAAGATTTGTTGCAATAAGAGGAAAGATTTGGATTTCAAGATTACGTAGAACAAGCAAATAATAAAAGAAGTTTTTTTTTTTTTGAAGCAAAACCTTTCTACCCATTTTTCGAAAATTATGCGAAGAAGTATGAAATTTGGCACAGTTAAACTTTATATGGAAGAGTGCAGAAAGCTAATATTCTTTAAAAATAAACAAAAGCAATAAATTAAGATTTAAATCCACTGTTGGACCACTAGTAATATTGAAAAAGAGTTTTGCAATGGAAATACATTATAGACTTTTCTAACTAAACTGGGCGCAAATTTTAAAAGAATATTCTTTGACCATTGAAACACATGAAACATTGATGAGAAATGCTATTTATTTTTGTAAATTAATATTACAAAAAATGTGTAGGTACAGTATATTCTCATAATTGTATACTAGAGTCCTAGAGTAGGTATACCTACTAAAACTTTAGATTCCCATACACTTAAAATGCTAATGGAACACACTTTAAATACACAATTATGAAAGCGAAGGCGCTGGTAATACCAGTTAAATTTATAAGCAAGTAGGTAGGTATGTCTAACTATAAACACAGGCCCAAAAGGTCAACTAGCCAAGCAGTGCACAAATTAACTAATTATATTGCTAGCAATCTAGATAATAGTATGCATACAATTTGTATCTTTGTAGACCTTGCCAAGGCTTTCGATACTATTTCTTATAATTTACTATTGCACAAGCTTGAAACACTTGGGATTAGAGGAGCCCAACTTTTATTATTTGCTGATTATCTCAGCGATCGTCATCAATGTGTAAAAATAGGGCAGTATACTAGTTCTGAACTTAAAAACAATTGTTTTGGCATTCCACAAGGTAGCATTTTGGGACCCACCTTATTTTTAATCTATATAAATGACCTGTGCAGCCTACCACTTCAAAATGGTGTCATAATTTCTTATGCGGATGACACCGCTTTACTTTTCTCAGCTAAATCCAAAACTGAGGTCTATCAACATGCACAGACTGGTTTTAACATAGTGTCTGATTGGCTCCATAATAACATCCTAACATTAAATGCAGATAAAACAAAGTACATTTTATTTACAATGAGAAATACTAACATACCGCTAACTAATCTAAACATTTACGCTCATAATTGTCGCACGTACGCTGACACCGCATGTTCTTGCCCCACTTTAGCTAAAGCTGACCATTTAAAATATCTAGGTATCACTATTGACTCCAATTTAAATTTCCGTAAACATATCGAATTACTTTGTATTAGAGTTCGCAAATTAATATATGTTTTTAAAAACTTACGGAACATAGCCGACTATAAATTAATTAAACAGGTTTATTTAGCTTTGTGCCAATCCATTCTTACCTATTGCATAACTTCATGGGGTGGTGCAGCAAAAACAATTTTACTTCCTCTAGAGCGTGCTCAAAGAGCATGTCTAAAGGTTGCTACCTTTCGCCCTTTTAGGTTTCCTACGCACCAGCTCTACATAGCATGTAATGTACTAACAGTAAGGCAATTATTCATTTTAAGCATAGTATTACACCAGCACAGTGCTCTTCCTTTTGACCCAGTACCCTCTGACAAGAGAAGAAAGGATTTGGTTTGCATAAAGCCTCAAACAAGACATGCGTTTGCTAAGCGATTTTTTGTGTTCTTAGGACCTCTTCTGTATAATAGACTTAACAAGTTATTGAGCATCTATAGTTTAAGTTATAAAAAGTGTAGTACAATATCATCAGAATACCTAGCGGTACTTAATTACACAGACACAGAAAAACTTCTAGAAATTATGTCATGATTATAATTTATTCCCTCGTAAGTATTTATTTTTTTAGTATTTACACTCACTTAGTTTTAGGAATTATTGTTTTATTGTGTTATTTTACTAATGTGCTTTTTCTCATAGTTATTAATAGATTACTTTTGTATAAATTATACTTAAAATATGATTGCACCAATTCAATTGAAATGTAAAGTGATGGCCCGAAACACAGGTTTCATTTAACCTAGATCGGGCGGGTCGCTACCTTACATTCTAATTCCGATGAATCATCTTCTGCACTTGTGATAAAAATACTTTAGAAATAGTTTATCTTTAGGCACTATAATTGTATGAGAATTTAATACTGTTTGCTAAATGTACTCTTTTTGTAATCGTTTTTTATTAAATAAATTAAATTAAATTAAATTAAATTAAATTAAATTAAATTAAATTAAATTAAATTAAATTAAATTAAATTAAATTAAATTAAATTAAATTAAATTAAATTAAATTAAATTAAATTAAATTAAATTAAATTAAATTGGACCCTTAAATTAAATTGGACAACCCAAATACGAGTATAACCTGTTTCCATTAAAAAAAATAAACTGTCACCGTTAAAAACAAAAATGACGTTCAAAAATTCAATTTAAATCCATCCAATTAAAAAGACTCTAGCAGAAGCGGGACGGAAGTGACAAATTGCAGGAAACGCAAGTACGTCCCCACCATTGTGCGAGCCTGCGATGAGTACCGTGAACGTGTCGGCAGAACGTGCGTCTTGGATCTTAGTTGATTAAAAAAGTTATATTCTGTGATTTGTATGTTGGAGAAGATGGTTATGATTATGCAACTTTTGCAGAATAATTTATGAAAATGTTTGCAGGAAGATCCATTTTTCTTCACTACTATTAAGTAAAAATAAACACATTTTTGGCTTTTAGTCTAGCTGTATACAGCTGAATAACAGTATCTTACGAGAGCAGAGGTGGCCCTGTGGTATGGGCCCCAACTTACGAGGGTAGTGGTTTCGAACCCAAGCAGGCGTTCTACTTTGTGTAAATAATTTCATCACCACTGCTCTCAAAACAGTGAAGGAGGACATCGAGAGGAAACCGGCATGTCCTACAACCAATAATTCGAAGACATGAGACATCTACCAAACCGCATTGGGCCGGCGTGGTGGACTAAGGGTTACTAACCCTCACCAAGACGAGGCAATTGTCCCAGAAAAATATAGGCTGATCATGATGATGACTAGTATTTTATATGACGCGATGTCTGACATTCACTGCCAACTGTCAAGGATCCACGGAATACTGCCAGGATCAATGGCTTAACGTGCTTTCCGGGGCATGAAGGGTTGTATGTAAAGATGCTGACCCACAGGAAGTGTCACAACAAATTATAACCACGTTTGAAAGTATTTGAACTATTTAATAAAACATTTGAACAAATAACCGAATTAGATCAATTGGCATCACTTTGGAGACAACCAGAAAACTGACAGTCCTAGAAGCCACAGAATAAATACTTCAGTTAGACAAAAATTATCTCCTGTAAAATGTATTACCCACCGCTGCTTTTCGGCCAACTTTAATTAGTCTGTGTGCTTTGAATCAAAAACGTTTTGCGAATAACTTTGTACACTCACTAGTTAATTAAAATCTGAATAATTTATGTGTTTAAACTGTCGAGAGAAAATATTGTCTAATTTTATTAGGTTTGTTAATTTGATAGCTTTTGTAGCTGCGCGGTTCTCTGTTTATCTATAATTAAGATCTATTATTGTATTATAATTAGAAACTGGGTTTTAAGGTCTTTTACAGGTATTATGTGTTGATTTTTTTTAATAGGTAATATTATTATGGCGCTGTTCTATGAAAAATATGAGACCTACTTTTCAAAGTGTTTCGATTATCTTATACCTTTAAACGAGCAATTCTTGTATATGTATGTATATATATACATATTCTGGATCTCGGAAATGGCTCCAACGATTTTCATGAAATTTAGTATACAAGGGGTTTCGGGGGCGATAAATCGATCTAGCTAGGATTCATTTTTATACAATGACGTTTTATTCGTGTTTTCAATTACCAACTTTATCGATAGTCAACTTGAACATAAACTTATTATTTTAAACACAATTTACCAAAAAATACCGAGCAAAGCTCGGTCAACCAGATATTTTTCTTATAATACGAGAGTTTTCTTTTCAATCAGAATCAAACAAAAAAGTTTTTATTTTTCACATTTTTATTTTTCATACCTACACCGCACTTCGTATACCACCACTGGTCAGGTTAAACAGCAGTAACTTCTCTCCAGCTACAGCGCTAGAAAGTGGTGAAGGGTGGGCGTTTTGGGGGACTGTCTTATGTAATTTTGACGTTCGAAAAGTGCTGATCCTCAGTCTAATTTTAATAAATGACTTTGATTTTGAAGCTAACGCAAAAACTACTCACAAAAAACCAATAACATTTATATGGTCGTCCCATAAGCATAATCAAACCATTCATTTTTTTTTTTCATTTAAATCGACTCACAATCGCCGGAGATATCGCGGAACATACATATAAACCTTAGCAGAGCAGTGGTGGCCCAGTGGTATCGGCTTCGACTTACGAGTTATAGGTCGTGGGTTCAAACCCAGGCAGGCGCTTTACTTTTTGTAAATAATTTCATTACCACTACTCTCAAAACGGTAAAGGAAAACATCGTGAGGAAACCGGCATGTCCTAGAACCAAAACTTCTAAGACATGTGACATCTATCAACCCGCACTGGGCCCGCGTGGGGGATTACGGCCCACTCCCTCTCACCGAGAGGAGGCCTGTGTCCCAGCAGTGGGAACGTTATAGGCTGATAATGATGATGACATATAAACATTGACATCTTCACTCCTTCTTGATATCGGTTAAAAATTAAATAAAAACCCTAGCAATTCATTAATCAAATAAGCATAGCAATCCTCCTGAGACCCCGCGTGATTTTTTTAGAACAAAATCACTATGTCGGATAGGCCCAGGCTTTATTTATTTTTTACTGAACTATGTTCCCGCGTACTAGTATTAGGACAAATGATTCGAACTAAGATAATAGTTTCAAACACACCCTTAAAACATACAGAAGAAATATGCAACAGTAAAGAAAATATCGTAATTTTTTGTCTATGGGTCTATCTGGTATAGTCTAGTTTGTGATACTATTAGTACTTTGGGTCACTTTTCAGTCGGCCCGAAAAATATCTGGGTCTCAGGAGGTTATTACTATTTTAGGCTTAGTGTGCCTCCACTAATGCATGTTGTTTGTTCCATTTGTCTGAGGGCAACCACTAAACGGATTTTGACGGGATATTAAACTCTGCATTAATTTTAAGCCTAAAGAGATTTGAGGTTGCTGTGTTTTGAAATATGGTTCGAAATGTTGGCTGAATCTGTTGGGTTGTTAGCAAAATCATTTCAATTTTCAGGGATTACTGCCTTATTTATATAATGGTGTTAATGTTGGAGGTCCAACGTAAGTTGATCGGTTTATCTTGAATTTACAAGAATCAATATTTATAGTTGAAATATTGCTTAACACCTATTCTACATTCCACGTTATAACACCATCCGTGTGGTGCCGGAGTTAAAGAATAGCACAATCTCATTTCTTACCGTGGGTATCGTAAAACGTGTCACCGTCGCGATCGCGAGGCGATTATGCCACCCCCCCCCCCCCCCCCCCCAAATCAGGCCAGGCCTAAGTCCAACAGTGGATGTCTTTCGATTGAAATGATGTTGATGTTAATTACTTAATCTAGCACTGAAATATTGTTTTTAGAATAATATAACTAACAAACTGAAAATAACTTTGAGCTTCGAACTTGAATTTAATTTTTTGAATTACTCTTTTCGTGTTACTGTGAACGGACCAAATTACTACTTAAATCTTGTAAAATTCGTATAATCCCATGCAGGTATTGTACTCTTACTGCATTTTTTGCATTTTATTCTTAGCTGGCAATCTATATACAGTCAGCCCAGAATTTCGATATGAGCTATGCCCCTTCAGTAGCTTCTGTCAACGCCTGCACCCCTAGCCAAGTTGATAATCTGCAATCGTTAACGCTAGTCGAAAACGAATCAAATGTATGGGAATGAAATCATCTCAACATTAAGTCACGTAGTTAGAACAAACGAATAGAAAATTCGTAGCCAGGTTCATATCGTTCAAAATGATAGAATGAATTGTTATCGTTTCTACAATGTCGTTTCCACAATGTTCAACGCTCAATCCTTTGTTATAATGGGTCGTTTTTCTAAAGACATTGTAGAACGAGCGGCCGACTCAGGCGCGTCAACATGGCTACCAACTTATCATTTTCTACAATTTTTGACACCGAGGCGTTACCGATTGGAGTGCGGAATTAGACGCGAAACGGTTGTAACTTGGCTAGGGGGGGCTGTAGCGTACAGACAAAAAACACGCTAGACACGATATTCAGTGCCCCGTTGTTTGTGAGACAGCACCACGTTTACTCTCCAGGGCGGAGTCATCTTTGAATCCCTACTTGAGCAGGTTTTCTTTACTTGGGCCTAACTGAGTCCAAGTATTCAATGACTTCCAGGTAAGCCAAGGCAACTCACAACAACTTCATGTCTAGGTGCGAGATTTTCAGCAGGTAGAATAAAGTAAAGTAAAAAAGTTTATTGACAGTATAAAAAAGACAAACCTTATATACAATCGCAACAATGCTGTGATTTATGTCTACTAATACAAGTATAATTACGTGTGTGATTATAAATACCTGTGTATGTTATATCTACGGTTGTTTGAGCTTGATTCACACTGACCTCCGTACTAGTGAAAACTGTATCACGGCAGGTCAGTCTTCCCCGTGCACAAACACTCACACACTTCTACACAATTACCAAATTTGCATTTGACTGCTAAGTAAAACAATGATCGAGTATGGCTATAAAAACACTGATACTTAGAATGTATTATTCGATGATTTGGAATAAATGGGTTTAGTAGGGAACACATTTTTGATATCATCGTTTCTGCTGGAAGACGATCGTACACTGCTGCAGATAGGTCTCCCACAAAAAATGGAATGGTTTGCTATAATCGCCACGCTTGGCAGGCGGGTTGGCGATCACAGCATGGTGGTAAAACGCATAGTGAACGCTGCTGGCCATTTTCTAGTAAGTCCCTTAGTCGCCTCTTTTAACACCCACTGGAAGAGATGGTATGGTGCTATTCTTTACGTCTATTACATGTGGCAGGAGAATTAAGAAACAAGTTCGCAGAGACACTCTTACTTTATTAAGTAATTTTAATCAGTCCATTTTTAAATGAAAGTAACATAATAAATTGCCTTGCTACGCAAAAATAACAGGACGCACTGAACATCATTCTGTACTCTACATTGATTGCATTGCCGAAAGCTCTCAACTACGAGCATAATGCACTAAAGCTGATTTAATTTAATATACAGTATAAACCTCTCGTATGGGTAAAATCACTTGACAATAACAAAATTGTCTGACAAAATGGTAAACCTGGTATTATCTGAAAGATTTTGCTCGGTTTTTATCAACCTCGGTCTGATCAAGTGGCAGTTCGCAGGGAACATTGCTCGTAGAACAGATGGCCGACTGGGCCGAAAGGTTCTGGAATAACAACCGCATACCGGAATACGTAGCGTAGGAAGGTTACCTACAAGGTGGACCAATGACCTGGTGAAAGCTGCAGGAATCTGCTGGATGGGAAAAATACTTAACTGGTCAAAGAGGCGGTTTTTAGGGTGTCCAGCGGTGGTCGTTTTTCGTCTCAAATAATGATGATTATGATGATGTTAGGTTCGTTCTCCAAGTGTTACTGGGATTTTGAATTACTTAATATAGTTATAGCAGCCCCGAATGTAGATTTGTGTCTGGTTGATGGCAATATGGTCACCACCTATCACGTGGGACTTAATCTTATCAGGGATTTGGTAGTGTTAAAAACAATTCCATTGCTTATGTCGTATTGAATACGTTGTGTAAACTTAAAAGTCAAAATAAAAATGTTGTAATACAATGGGTGCCTTCTCATATTGGCATTGAAGGTAATGAGATGGTCGACCGAGTCGCTAAAGCGACATCAACTGAAGGTAAAAGTATTCTTGTATCCCGTATTACACCAAACTTTACGGTAGAATAAAACATCTTTGCTATGACAGCTGCCAGGAATATTTCAATGAAAGGAGCCGCAGTAAAGGTATGCTTTTTAACAGTACCAAGTTTATATATATTAGTAACCCTTAGTCTCTTTGCTAAGTATATTCATGAGTATGAAACACAAGAGGAACGTCAGATAAGAGAAAGCACAAGAAGGAAGGAATTTAAACACAAAAAGGCACCAAATTTTAACATAGCTAAGCATTGTTCCAGATACCAAGCAGTGGAGTTATTTAATACGTTACCGACTGATTTAAAATGATTAATTTATAGCTCTCACTCATTTAAAACTAAACTAAAAGCCTTCTTGTTGAAAAAATATTTCTACTCGGTATCAGAATATATGTCAATTGATAAAAATAGTCATCTATAAAAATAGCAGTAACAAACTACATAAATTATCTTTTGACTTAAACATATTATTATCATTGAATTTTTGATAATTTCTGCTAATATAATTTGACATTGTATTTATTTGTTGACATATTTTAATTTATTTTACCCCTTGGTCTAACATTTCACTTCAATTTTTATGTTAATTACTTTTTCAAATGTATTTTTTCTGCATGATGTATTGATAATTTTATTTTATATGTAATATTCAACACAATGTTAATTGTTTAAGAATAAATAAATGAATGAATGCCACTACACAACCGAGCGTCTTTAAAAGTACCTGGATTGACAGTGCCAATATGGGAAGGCAGACAATCATAACAGCACTGCGACTTCGCTCCGGACACATACCCTTACATAAATTTGCATTTCTAATGGGTAAAGTTAAGTCACCAAATTGTGTGGAATGCGACATGATTGAACACGTGTATCATATCATCATGGAATGTGTCCGGAACGAACCGGAAAGACGAGATTTGTTGGTAATGTATAACAATATGTGCGAAACTGGGGTATGTTTTGTCTCTGCCTGTCCTTGAAGAATATACACGTAATTTTATATTGTAGCTAAAAAATGTTACATAATCAGCCTAATCCGACACACCCCTGGGCAAAAGCTTTCCTCTTGTTTCTCGATCCCACGATTAATAGATTATACTGCAAATCTTCTACCCCTATTGCTCAATCCTGGCTTTACATGAAAAGCAGCCCCTACCATAAAAAAACCGCTTGAAAAATGGAAGTCGCTATTACCATAATAATGATAAAAAGAAATATATTTCTATAGCACTTACCCTCAAGAAATGGGAACGAGAAAAGACGGCAATTCTCCATGTCATAGTCATTTCGTTCACATCGTCTTCTTTGATTAATATTCCCATGCGTGCTATTAGGAGTTGACGGTTTTACTAAATAATTTGTATATTTTCTTCTTTCGGGTTTCTTTTACATTTTCTTCGAATTCATGTGTTTATGTATGCGTTTATTTGTACTGGATGACAATTTAAGTGCAATTTGGGTCCGCAAGGGTGCTTTTTATTGATTTTTCATGTACTTTTGTGAGTTAAAATCGACACGTATCGTGTTTTCACAACTTAGTAAGGCATTCGCTACGCAGTAGTCAGTGAAGTATATCATTACTCTGTTTCAGCTAGCCAAATGACTTAATTTATATGACGCCTTTTTGAAGCGCGCCAGTTCTTGAATAACAAATACATACAAAAAATATTGTTTTGCTCCAAACTGGTTATTTTAAAATTATCTTACCATTTAAATATTTACAAGCAATACGCCGTCCTTGCATTTACTCCCTCGTTAATCTAGTAGTCACAAGTGCTACTGCTGAGCACGAGGTCCGGGGTTCGAGTCCCGGGTCGGGCAAAGTGTTATTGAGTATTCCTATCTGGAAATTCTCAATAGCAGCCCGGAGTCTGGATTTGTACCCAGGTGATGGCAATGGACTCGCTCCCTTTTACATGAAACTTACAAAACAACGGGCGAAATGTGGTTGTACTACAGGTACACCTCTGACAAGCCCTTCGAAGAAAGTAAGCGTGATGTTATATATAGGCAATATATTTGGTTTTTCTTTTTGATCTTTTCCGTTACACTGGATTACTTTCAGTATCTTCAGTCACGGCTACACGATATCGCGTTACAGTTCGTCGACCTCACACCTTGAGACAATTACTCACCGTGATAGATGTGCACATCTCTTGTCTCTACACATTTACTAAGCGCAGAGATTTTCCTGCTTATGTACCATACAATGTTACCAACCATTGTCCTATTATTTCAATGCTATTTTGCTTAAAACTGTTTCATAATTTCACCTCCGTGTTCACCAAAGGAGTACAGAGCTGTAAAGAGTACTCACTTTTAATCGGGTATGTCAAAATTCCTTGTTACATCGATGAGCTGAACCTATTACCCTATTGCTTCATAGATAGATTGAATACTCTACCTTATATACACCTACCTTATAAGGTTTATTATTTTACTTATTTTTACGATATTTAAGACAACTACTTTCACTAAGTACCAAATTAAATGACTATCTAACTAATTTAACAAATAAATACAAAAACGCTGATGAATCGCTGTCATTCGAAAACATGCCCAAAGGACAGGCAGCATTGTCACACTAAACGCCAGTGAAATTCTTTGGCTAAAGAAAGAGCCAGCCCTCTGGTCACGTTAAATGTCCACCAATCAGCGAAAAATTTCATTAAAAAGGAGACGTGAATTCGGGCCCCACGACTCAATCGTTTCGACCCCAACGGCTTAATACGTACACCATATAAACTACAGATATTGAAAATCATACTGAGAAATTCCTATAAATAAAACCATATAACCCTTTCGAGCTCAGGATATCAAGATCAGCAGACGACGCACTCGAGACCACTAGACCAACCAAAGAGTCGGTTAATATTAAAATTCTTTTATGAAAACTCTTCATAATTTTAATAGTAAGTCGTTTAAAAAATTGGTAGCCATTTCTCGCGAAAAATGAATGAGAACCTCGTTTCCGAACGATTAAATGAACTAAGTCAATTAAGATCCTGAATGTTAAGTCTGCAAATATTTGAAGTGGCGTTGATTTTTATTTCAGAATTCACTGCTGAACTTTTACTTTGTAGAGTACCGGAATATTAAAACCAATTTTAAATTGATGGTGTAAAAATATTAAATGATGCAAATTATCCTCGTAGGTACTACACGTATGTGGAGCAGTGGGGTCCCAACTTTCGAGTTGTAGGACGTGGATTCGCACCCTGGCAGGCCCGTTATCTAAATAATTTCATCACCACTACCCTCAAAACGGTGAAGGAAAATATCCTGAGGAAATTGGCATGTCCTAGAACTAAAAATTCGAAGTTATGTGACATCTATCAACCCGCACTGGGCCCGCGTCGTAGATTACGGCCCACTCCCTCTCACACAGAGTAGTTCTGTGTCCCGGCAGTGGTAACAATATAGGTTGATTATGTTATGTTTGTTCGTGTACTGCAATCCACCACAAGGATTGATATTTAGATATTGGCACTTAGGCCAAGATCTATTAACGTAACATAGCACAAACCTTGGGTAAGCGTCTTTTGTGGTTACTATCACATAACTGTCAAACTACAAATGCTCAAAAGATACGGGAACATTACAAAGCCATAGGACGTGCTAAGTAACGTTTAGAGGTCTTGACCTTAAGTGTGTTCTCAGATAAAATTAAATAGCCAAAGTATTCCATGCCTGCGTGTCACCTCACTCCTGAAATTAGTCCTTTGAAAATAATCTCGAAAATTGAACAATCACATCAAAAATTATCACACGGCTTTCACAAGCATCTATAAATAATCGCTCGCGCCATTCTCAAGTCACGTCACTAAAAGAAAAGTAAATGAGATGCTACAAGAGGGATAACCCTGACGCCTTGGCTTAAGGTTGATTAGCGAATTATGCGAAAAACGCCCTTTAAGGGGGGCAAAGGGTGGGTGTTATTAGGTGATTTCTTCTCGGTCTTACATGAGGCCGTATATCGTGGATTTTGTAAGTTTAGAGGATAAGATACCCACTTGTTTTGGAATGGAGTGTTTTGCCCAAGATTTATGGATAAGTCAACGAGTTTATGGTGTAAGAAGTTATCAAGCTTATCCCCCTGTTTGGGGAAGAGGGTTAAGTATTAAGTAAGCGCTTGAAGGGTTTTGATGAATCAATAAAGTGTTTTTTTTTTCTTTACAGCGTCATCCATCATTGTCTTGAATTAAATGTTTATAGAGAGATAATTTTCGTGAAGGTTCTAACAAATTAATACCTTAAAGATGTTATTTTAGGTGTCATACTCACTTTTCAGAATTCATAACTTCTTACGTTTTTTATTGCTAAGAATTTTTTTATTTTTATTAATTTCCACACATAGAATAAATTAGAGAAGGCCAATCAATTCTTGTATTTAAAAATGTTCAAAATCTAGACGTAGTCTATTCTCGGTGACAATCAAATGTCACAAACTTGTCAAAAATGTTTCATAACATTTTCTATTCGAGGTAGACAAATTGAGACTGAGATCAGGCTGTGAATGTTCTTAAAGTTACGAGAGTTGCCCTCAGGTAGTGTTTGACAATTTCCCAACTACAAACACTCATTTCAAAGAATGATCTTGTAGTAAGTAATTTATGTCACTCAATTTTCAATATGAAAACGTAAAATCATAAATACACATCGAAAAAAATTGTAGCCACTTTCAGCCATTGTATCCAAAACACATATCCGTCTATACCACATTCTTAATCGATCCTTTTATAACCAGGCAATCATAAAAATAGATGAATTCATATCGGTATGTAATGAGTAAGGATAGCCATATATTAATAAAGCTACGTTGCCAGTGTTGGCACGACGCCACTTGACTACGATTTCATATAAGATTATTCTTATGACTTTGTCTCACTTATATACTGCCTTTAATTCATGTTATCCTGATAATTTATAGCCTTGATCTCAACTTTTAAATTTGTGATTTAATTTTTGTAGTAAGCTTGCAATATAACTACTCATTTGAAAATACCCATAACGAACACAAATATTAGTAACTTTTCCCGGTTTTACGAGTATGTTTTTTTTTGTACTGCATAGATATTCACAAGCTTTTGATAGCGTTTCCAAACCGAATGGAACATCAGTCAATTTTATCATAGAAGTCCGGTTCACAAATTTGAAACCGGAAAATGTTGACAGAAATAAACGATCGCTATTCTTCCGACAACTGCTTGCTGTCATTAGTTATCGAGATTTGACATTTTTGATGCGATAGCCTGTCAGATATTTGTGAAATGCTATGCTGGTTCATATTTAGGAACCTTTTGGTTTTGGAGATATTCAAGGCCAAAGTTCCTTAAAAGAAATTATTTTTTTGAAAAACAAAATAATAATGCATGCCTATAGCTATCATTCGCACCAAAACTAAAAGCCGAATTCTAGGAATTATTTTTGCACTAAACTTCTTCTTCGTTTTTTGTACAGAATGCGTTGATGATGTTTTTACACCCTCTATAAGCAATTTGTGTCTCACCCATTTGTACCCATATTATCATGTTTCAATCAAAAATCCACCTAATCACGAACACAATGCAGCTGAGGATTCCGGAGCAGTGGTGCTCTGCTCCTCAGGCCATGCAGGCGAAGGAATATGTGCATCCCACCGTGTACTCTCTCGCCTCCATGACCTGAGGAACCGAGCAGAATCATCTGAAGAGCCAGCCGGTGAAGACGATGAAGATGGTAAGGTTTATCCTAAAAAATCTAACTTTAGAGCTCTGGTTACTCTGAGGCGAAAACTGCGTGAGTGCCACTCGTAATGAAATCCACGTATGCGAATGTGGACGTAAAAATGTCAAGCCAGTTTTTGTTCGCGCTAAGGATGTTCAACGAACATCCTTAGCGCGAACAATGAACTGGCTTGAACTTTTGCGCTGGAATGAACTTTATTGAATTCTCAATGCTCGGTCTAACACCGAAAGTTTAAAATCCAATTTGTGATCAAATCTCACCACGGTCGAAGAAGTCACGTATCTAAACATACAAGTTACTTGACCTAATCGGATTGAGCGAATTTTGTCCTGCGTCCTGAGTGGTATTCGCTTCAGATTAGCTAAAGCTTCAGGAGTATCAGAATCAAGTTGTATATGTAATTGTTCGCGACGGTAACGAATATCACATTAACAGCCTATAACGTTGTCACTGATGGACAACAAGCCTCCTCTCAGCGAAAGGGAATGGGCCATAATAACTACGCGACCCCTGTGCTGGTAGGTGGATGACACAAGACTTCAATTTTTTTGGTTCCAGGATATGCCGATGTCCTCATGGTGTGATCCTTTACCCTTTTGAGGGCAGTAGTGTTGTCAAAGTCTAAGGACTTCCTGTGTTCGAACGTACAACCTTTCAAATCATAAGTCACAGCCGTTACCCCTAGACCACCCCCGGGCGTCGGGAGTCAAAAGAGGACTCCCGGCCACCGTAGGCGCGAGCTTGCGGGTGGTGAGCAATGGGTAGCTCGCCGCCCGGTAAGGACCAAGCTCGGGTCGACGGCGCGCAGTGTTCCACGCGCGCCTCAAAGAGATGTCAGCAGCAGTGTAGGGGTCTACTAGGACCAATGCCTGCCGGGGTCGCGTGATTGTTCGAAAGAGATACCGTGACCCTGGCACATGGGCAACTGATGGAACACGGGTGGGTTTTAGTCAGTAAAAGTCTGACACGCCCTCCCGCTCCGCCTAGAGCGGGAGAAGTCATTTGATGATTTCCCATCCTGAAAAAAAACCCCTAGACCACGCTGCGGCTGAGCTCGGCTGCTTATGCTGTTAGGAAAATAAGACAGTTAACAGATGTAGAAACCGCGCGTTTGGTCTATTTTAGCTACTTCCACAGCATTATGTCGTATGGCATTTTACTTTGGGGTAGGGCTGCTGACATTGAATCCATTTTTATTTTGCAAAAGAGAGCTGTCAGAGCCATTTATAATCTAAGTCACCGCGAATCTTTCAAAGAACTGTTTATAAGGATTAATATTATGAGGGTACCTTGCCAATTCATTTATGAAAATATTATGTATGTAAGAAAAAATCTACATATTTTTAAGAAAATAAGCGATAGACATAATTTTAATACTAGAAATAAAGACAAGATAGATCAACCATTTTACAGATTAGCAAAAGTACATACAATATAAGTATTATCTTTTATGGGGTACTGTGTTAAATGCTACAACAAAATTCCTTCTGATATATTGCAATTAAATGAAAGGAGGTTTAAAAATCATATTAAGAGTACGCTTTGTAAACGAGCTTATTACAAATTAGAGGATTACATCCAAGATAAGAATGCTTGGAAACATGCTGGTCTCGCTCCATAGGACAGTCTTAGAGTTTATCAAACTGGTTGCTAACTTAATTGTATTAGATTTATTTTTCCCCTATGACACTGATTTACATTCTATGATTACTATAACTCATACACTGATTTGTAGCTTGTAAAATATTAGGAAATTTGTATTTTTGCCTTTGCAATGTTTATAAGTATGTGGGCACTATGTATCTATCATATAATTAATTTATCTCTCTTTGCTTCTTTTTAAATTTTTTACCTGTTGTGGTATGGTAATTTTATTTTAGGTGCATTGTCTTCACATATAATTATATAAATATTGTATACAAATATTGAAAACATTTTAAAAGAGTAACGGTGGAGTTTTTTACCCATTCTTCTCCATACGATTCTACCTTTTGGAAGGGGCAACTAGAATCAATTCTATTTTCATATAACTGTTGACGTTCAAAAGTACCTTTTTGGGCATATTTGAAATAAATGCTTTGACTTTGACTTTGACTTTGCTCCAGTAAGTAAAATATGTATGAGTGTGTATGTATTTTTACCCAAAATTATAATCAAATCCTGATATTGAACTGCAAATTGCATTTTGTAGGTTACCTATTAATTGTGTTGTAAAATAATTTTAAGTTAACTTTATCATGTCAAAACCATATTTTGCACCGTATTTTGTACTTTCGCAATAACACTAAAAGTAAATGCATGGCTTGAATTTAAGTTTTAATAATCTTACCGTTAATAATGTTAATCTCAGTTCAAAGTAAACGTCAATTTTGGCTTCGGTTACGACATTAAACTTTAAATTGAGTAACTGGATCGGTCGGTAACTTTATCAAAATTGTGCGGCTGCAGGGAACGGGGTTCTCAAATATTTGTTATTGGTTGTTTCATATTTATTTTACCTATTTTAATGTACCAACTTGCTAAATTCAACTTCATCTTCTCTTAACACCTTATAACAATACTTATTTCCGAGCATAGTTCTTATAATACTGATGAGAAAGAATTAAGCAAATTAATTAGTCTTGGCTCAAAGATTGGTAAGATAGGTTTGTGCCTACGAATACGATCTCTCGCTTGCCTTTCTTCATTGATCTCGGGCCATGACCAAGTAATCGAATCCAGATTCTTTAGCTCAGCAGTGCTTTATTTTTTTTTTTTGGATGGGAAATCATCAAATGACTTCTCCCGCTCTGGGCGGAGCGGGAGGGCATGTCAGACTTTTACTGACTAAAACCCACCCGTGTTCCTTCAATTGCCCATGTGCCAGGGTCACGGTATCTCTTTCGAACAATCACGCGACCCCGGCAGGCATCGGTCCTAGCAGACCCCTTCAGTTTTGCTGACGTCTCTTTGAGGCGCGCGTGGAACACTACGCGCCGTCGACCCGAGCTTGGTCCTTACCGGGCGGCGAGCTACCCATTGCTCGCCACCCGCAAGCTCGCGCCTACGGTGGCCGGGAGTCCGCAATCGACTCCCGACGCCCGGGGCGTCTCCTCCTGCGGCGGCTAGGAACGTGAGGGCGCTGAGACTGCCACTCCCTCACGCGCCCCGCCTCCTCCTTCGCAAGCATTACTGCTTCGCAGAAGGAGGTGACGGCTTCCCATTCCCTCTCGCTCCGTACCATGGCTCGCACCAGGGCCGGACGCGAGAGGTAGCCGGCGCCACGAGGACACGGTGGTGCTCCGCCCAGGCAGGGCAAACCTCCACCGTATGCTCCACCGTGTCCTCCAGACGATCCTCACAATGGAAACACCCGGGCGTATCCTCCCGCTTTAACCTGAACAGGAACCCACCGAAGCACCCATGCCCGGTGAGAACCTGCATCAGGTGGAAGGTGAGGACGCCGTGGCGCCTCTCTATCCACTCCTCAAAGAGGGGACTTACCGCCGCAATTGTGGCGTGCCCAAGCTCAGCAGTGCTTAAAGTAAGTTTAAGTCTAGCAGACTTTTTGTTTTCTGTGAAGCATCCTAATCCCCTGATCACGGCAGGCACCCGCCACATTCCCTCCCACTTTAGTAAGATTCGTCAACCGAGGCATACCCTAAACATTGCCGATGGCGCTACAACACTCTTCCAGTAGAGTAGTTAATTCACTTGGACTCTCAAGACACACCGTCATAGACCGCAATCCATCCGTCCTCGCTGCCGAGGCCCGCCGCAACGACGTTCCAATCCATGTCCGCCCCGATCCTTGTTCGAGCCAACCCGCACCGCTGAGCCTGTAGCTTTTAATTCGTCCCTAAATAATAACACAGGCTCACAAAAAAAAAGTATTCTGCGCGAAAGACCAGGCCACCGAAACATTATGTTTTCGGGGTCGTTGAGTCCGAATATGGTGCCAGAATAGCGAAGTTGGTTCGCGTTTTTTCAGAAATCCGCAATAATGCTGAAAATTTAAGTTTTTCGTATAATATGGTTTATGTTGTTAAAAAAACGCGAAATTCCAATGTGCAATTAAATAAATTATACAAAAAATGTCTCGCTGAATCAATAGAGTCTTTACTTAAAGTTAGAATCACCAATTGATATCATATTTTCTCACCATAGAGGGAAAATGCTAAAAATATCGGATGTTTGTCATTACACAGTATACGATCGTTGAAAATGCAAAAGTACCAGTTGTTGTGGATAAAACCATTCAGGATATAGTTTCTAGATCTGCTGAATTCATATTACATGCTTTATATTAGCTTCACTTGTATGTTTGTTTGTAACCGACTCCCTATAGCGCGATTTTTACCCACTTTAAACGACCAGATTTCATTTAAACTCTGTATCCTTACCGATGACAATACTATAATTTCATAAATTTGTGCCATTATCCTTGCCAGGGTTACCAGGACAGCAAAAAACTGTCTTCGAAAACTACGCTGACATACGTCACAAACTACGCTGACAGATGTCTCAAAATTCGAAACACACAAAAAAATAAAAAATAAATAATAGTTTAAAAAAACTAAAAACACGCTTCCATAGAAAACCAAACTAAAAAGTAGAAAATAATGGAAAAAAGCATGGGGTGCCTGATATCAATAAAAAAAATACCTTAAAAAGCACCATATACCATATTATACGAAAAACTTAAATTTTCAGCATTAATGCTGATTTCTGAAAAAACGCGAATCAACTTCGCTATTCTGACACCATATTCGGACTCAGGGAACCGGAAAACATAAAGTTCAGGTGGTCTGGTCTTTCGCGCAGAGTACTTTTTTTTTGTGGGCCTGTGTAATCATTCCGATCCAGCCCCTTGCTGCCCTCTACCAGCGATGCTCTAAGCCGAGATCCATACCCCACAGAGGATGTCCATAGCGAGTAATCACTTTACTTTTAAGTTTTTAAGCCCCGGCGTAATTTGTTAAGGTAGCCACAGGCAAGTCCAGTTAAGCAGCAGCCGACAACCTCATAAACTGACCAGCCAAATTTCATTCCAAAAAACAAACAGACCTTTTGTTTATCTACAACAATCTTCACTTAAAACTAGTTTCAACCAATCAAATGGCTTTAAACTACTTTTAAGTAATGCTTGAGTTTACAACCCTATACCATTGTCACTTAGTTTATTTACAATCTTGCTAAATCCTACATAGTCTGTAGACTCCTTCAAGAGTAAAGTTTCTTTCAAGAGATAAAAGCGCAGTTACTGAGTAACCGAATAGACTTTATTACAACTATCTCAGAGCAAGTTCATGTGTGCTGACTCAGACCTGCATCACATTGAACAGGGTACTGTATGGAAATAATAAGAAGGTTTATTTTTCTTTAATAATTGTTATCAACATTTCATCCGAAAGACGTCAATGCTGGACATAAGCCAACACCCCAAAGGGGGGTTTTGCCTTAATCGCAGTATGGTGGTAAGATGCATAGAGAACGCTGCTGCCCATTCTTTAGTAAGTACCTTAGAAGCCTTCTACGACACCCACGGGAAGAAACGGGGAGGTATTCTTAACGTCCGTCAATACACGGAACGGAATTATTTTACGCTTATTGAAATGAAGCTCAATTTATATCAACTACCTAAACCAATATTTTTTTAAAGTTTCCTCTGAATTACTCCTTTTCTTATTTCATTATTTTTTTTACTGTGGGTGCAAATAAGCAAGTGTTGGGGCAGTCATACGTGGCTTACATTTTTAATAATTATTAGCTTTTGCTTTGCCTGTTTGTATATCGAAAGTTATACCACGGGAACGTATTACTGGGATAAAAAGTATCACATAATGTTAATCCAAGTTATAAACTATCTGTGTGCCAAAATTTATCCAAATCCTTTTGGCCGTTTTAGTATGATTGAGTAACATACATCTATGCATCCAAACACACAAACTTTAAAAATTTTGTAGTAGGTTAAGTAACATCGAGAGTTTGTAGGTTGATATAATATTGTTATATATTTTATAGATTTAATATTGGTAAGGTATCTAATATTAAAAATAAGTGTATTTCTGAATAAAACCATTCATGATGTGATAAATGATTTTATTTCTGCAAGTAGGTTTGAACAAACACAATACTCGTCAATCATATTTTTAAAATTAGATGGGGTCGGCTTTTTCTATCTGAATACTCTGAGCAAAAAGACCGAAACAAACTCAAAGATCAAAGTCCCCTTTTAAAGTCCTGACTTAATTTGTTTAGATCATGTGAAGACTCGATTGGATCGGATTGGTGTCTCAAATGTTCTTTTTACAAAAGAACCACATAGATTGAGTGATTCAATCAGTGCACACATTTATTAGTGATCTTTTTGATCCCAAGTTACGTAACCAAATAGACTCTCTTAAGTTAAATTCAATACAAAAGGAGACAGAGTTGGTTTTCTAGTGTATTGTTTTGTAACTCCCATTCTACATGTTGTGCAGAAAACGCCTTCGTTTCTTAATCTCGAATATGACGCACCAAGTTCACATATTCGTTTCCGCAAGGCTTCAAGTCGTAAAAATAGTTGGTGTGTGCGACTATCGTAAAAACGTCCTTTGTCGCAATTTATGGACGGAAGCGATTCTATTTTTACGCTACACGAGTTTTGGATGTAAACTTTTGTTAAATGTTTTTGTAAAGTAACAGTTAAGTTCATACAGCTGTGGAGAAATTGCTGTGCGAATGAGTTTATTCTTCTGTTTGTTTCAATATTTTGTTACAATTAATTGTTTGACGTTACTAAGATCACCAACGATCACCGATCTATTATACCATTGATATGGAATATGTACAGACGCCACCAGGTCAAGCTACCCGAAACTGTCAATTTTTCCCAATGAACCTTGAACCTAATGCTCTAGAAATAAAGTCGAAAATCTATCAAAGAAATCTGACAGATTGTAGTAGCTTGATGTGTTGGCGTCTGTACGTAATCTTTGAATCACGTAGGTACATATTCTGTACTCGTTACCTATTTACATACAATGTGTAGGAAGTAAATAATAAATTCCCACAAACGATGAGGCACTTGATATCTTGTCCAGCATGTCATGTTGTTTGTACGCCACAGGAGTTGATGAACGCTACTGAAAATGCTAAACTCGTAGCCAAATTCTGGGCTAACTCTATTTAGATTGCTATCGATACGCCAAGAAGAAGAAGAAGAAGAATTCCTAGGTTAAAATAAAACGCGTTACTCATTTTAAAATTAATTATTTTACGTTGCGTTGTTTAGTGGAACGGAACCCAAACTCAAAATGACTCTTCGACAGTGCCAGTCGTAAAATACCATGTAAATAAAGCACTACTCTTTGCAAAGTGCTTGAAAACTCACAAAGGTACGTAAGTTCGATTTTTGCTTGAATGAGGCACAAAAGAAATGATTTGGGCTAAAAACGCCACGGTAGAGACCTCGACAGAAACAGACGTTAAACTGTAGTAGGAAATGTTTGGAGTTTCATTATTAACAAGCCACTAGGTTCGTACAAACACTTAAACACGTCAATCATATTTATAAAACTAGGTGAGGTCGGCGTTACCTGACTTCTCTGCGAAGAAATGCCAAAACCAAGTCAGAGGTTACAGTCTCTTTTAAAGTCCATACATAATCTTGGTGACATCATGTGAAGTCCAAGTAGATTAGTGTCTGAACTGGTCTTTTGAGGGAAGAACTACTCAGGTTGAGTGGACCTGTCCAGGCAATGCACGCAACTGTCACTATTCAGAAACCGAGTAATAATCTCTGGTTTCTTTTGACATAAGCCTGAATTCAGTACCGACAGGGTGCCATTTTATATAAATCCCTACATGACACTATTGTTTTTCTTATTTCCTATTGTAGGAACGACGTATGAAAAAAAACACAGCACCAGTATGATGGAGCTCTAAAATATTTGTCTTTTGTTAAGAGTGAAAGAACACTATCTTTCCTTATCGACATAGTTATGTTTGTATTTGTTGTTTTAATTGCAATTTAATGTTATTTATTTTAGTAGTCTGTATGTATATATCTATGTATTTATGTTTATTTGTATCTATGCAAGTATATTTTTATATTATTTGATTAATTGTATTAAGTTAATCGTTTTTGATTATATATTTTTGATGTTCTCATACTCTTACACACGCTGTCTACATCTCTGTATCTTCTCTCCTATCGCAGGTGTGCTGGAAGAGATTTCTTTAGAAATAAGTATCACCTTTGCACAAAAATTTTCTGTTCTTTTCTTCTTGTCTGTTTATCTTATATCTTTAAACGAGCAATTCTTGTATATATATATATAATCTGAATCTCGGAAACGGCTCCAACGATTTTCATGAAATTTAGTATACAGGGGGTTTCGGGGGCGATAAATCGAGCTAGCTAAGATTCATTTATATAAAATGTCGTTTTATTCATGTTTTGAATGATCAACTTTATCGATAATCAACTTGAACATAAACTTATTATTTTAAACACAATTTACCAAAAAATACCGAGCAAAGCTCGGTCATCCAGATATTATATGTATGTACATAAATGGTTAAATAAATAAAAACTTTGATAACTGGCGAAAACTTTCTCCAGTTTATAGTCAAGTGATCGCAAGCACTGAGCAAGAGGTTCTTTGTTTGATTTCCACGTCGGGAAAAGTTTTATTTGGTATTTCCATCAGGAATATTTCATTAGCAGCCTGGAGTCTAAATTTATACCCGGTTGATGGTAATAGGCTCGCCTCATAGAACTTAAACATGAATGACAAAATGTGGGTGTAGGTATTATAGGTACACTTCTGCGTAACATTTTAGGCAAATACAGGCCTGGTTATAACCCTTTATAAGGCAGAGAAATCTAGACATGGTAAAGTAATAAATTCTTAGAATATTAATAATGACATTTTTAAGTTTTTTTTTTCAAATTGGGAATTTGATGGCATATTTGCGGAAATGTGCCTATAATACCTATGTGTTATCAAAAAATTAAAAATTAAATCGTTTTTTTCAATACAGTTGGATAAAACAAATAATATTATTGGTGGCATGTATACTGCCTCTACCTTATAAAGGGATAAACATATTTTCAATAAACTGCTGGTGTTTGACATCATCAGGCGACAAACATCCTTAAATAAATATGATTAACATTATCAGATTAATTTTAACATCTACAATTAAGTTCTTAAACGGATAAAGTTCCCCTATAAATGCAATATGAGTGTACAGGTTGTTCAGATATTTTATATTTCGATAAATCTCATGATCCCACGTTACTCTCCGAAATAAAAATGATGTTAATCGACTTATATATCGGATTATCCCGTAATATATTTTCAACGTATCGTTGCGTTTCGGTTTCATACCTTTTATTTTATTGTATTTTCGATATTAATTTTTTATTGATACATATTATTTTAATTTGTTTGCCATTGCAACTGAGTGGAATGATATGAAGAAACGTTTAGTATAATGAAATATCAACACCAAGTAAGGTACGAGGGCATTTAGAAGATGAAATAGACGTCTGCCATTATAACTGACGTAAAATTTAAATATTTTTAGCTTTGAATGCATTATAGGCTTAAAATAACCGAGTTTTGATTAAACGATGGCCGCACATGGGTCTAATTCCATGCAGGATTTGTGATCCGACTGCGCGCGTCGATTGTTTTAATGAGAAATCACATCACCATTCACGCCTGTTTGTACACCTCTATAACGACATCATACTGACTTCACGCAAAATCCCAGATCGCTCAAGCAGAGTTTACGTGCAACTAGTATTATATAAAACATGCCTACATGACAGGCAGTGGCCAACCAGACACGACAGTCGTCTGGTCAGAGTTTCTTTCCTTTTATACAAAGGTTGAGTGAACTTTACACCCTTTTCCTCATACCTCCAAACCTCCATACAAGTTTGTTGACACAATTTTTAGGTTTTAGTTTTGAAAAATGTTGATTACTAAGAATAAAATATTTAAAAAAAACCATATACTTACTGGATACATTGTACAAACGGTTAATATTGAAAAAATTAATAAGAATAAACTAGCTTGGAGTTTTTTCGGCCTTCCTTCTCATAGTAGTAAGATAGGAAACATAGAAATCACCATCGTCATCTACGTAGCGTTTCCTGTCTATGTTGGGGTCGGCTTACAGTCGAACCGGATGCAACTGAATACCAGTATTTTTCACGAAGCATCTGCCTCTCTGACCTCAACAATCGAGGAAGAGGAGGAGCGAAAATCAGATGGATAGACGCTAAACACCGACCTCATCTAGTTTATAAAATATTACTGAAATGTAAAAGTGTTTGTCCAAACCTACTTACATAAATAAAACCATTTATCATTTAGAAGGAATCGCTTTCGACCTACATTTATTATCACTTTATTAAGATCACGTTCAACCACTTGAAAATTCCTGTTACATTATAATAGGAGCTACGTAGAACTCAAGTGAAAGGCTCTGAGAGACGTACAACAACGATGTTTCATAATACCTAGAATTATTATTATACTGAAAACTGATTTACATATACAAAGGCTATAGAAAAGTTGACTTCGTTTAAAAGAAGTTGAATAAAATTTCCTCTCTCTAAAGCTGTGCTCCTGGTAACACGGTTTAGTTTACAGATTTTTTTGTACTTTAACATGTTATTATTATTACCCTGCTTTTGGAGTATAAAACGTTGTGATATTTGTTTTCAACAAGCCTTGTAAAATACTTGTCAAAAACATATCCGCCGAAAGACGTCCACTACTGGACATAGGCCCCCGATTTGGGAGGGTTTGCACTAATCGCCACGCAGTATAGGGGTAAAATGCATAGAGAACGCTGCTGCCCATTCTCTAATACTCCCAGTCTTGCAACCTCCACGGGAAAAAATGGGATGGTGCTATTTTTTTACATACGGCTTTACACGGAAAATCATTATTAGTGCATGTGGGTGAGGTAAAATAAAATAGATCACGTTGGTGTAAGTCGAAAAATCACATGTCGTTCATTTGTAATATGTGTGATATATCGTTTTAAGGCATGTTTTTTTACGTTTTTGACAAACTATTTTTTTACGTTATTGTCAGTTTCTACAAGTTTACAACCTCGTTCTATACTTGTTTATTTTTAGATGTATGTAGAATGTAGTATTCACATGATAAGATCTTGTGGCTAAGTAATGACAGCCACACGGATTGATTGATTGATTAGGTTAAGCTACTCTTGCAACGGTTGTTCAGTGGATGGGAGACCATCTAGACATACCAAGACCCCTCCGTGCCTCGGAAAGCACGTTACGTCGTTGGTCCCGGCTGTTACTTGTAAATCTTTAACAGTCATTTCAGGTCGTCAGAACTTCGATCAAAAATGTACTAGATTCCCGATGAGCGCTTCAAAAACGGCCCGAAAAATAAGAGCACAAATATTTTTGTGCTCTTATTTGAAATTAGTTTGGTCCAATGATAGCCAACGATAAGACGTCCTAAATGCCGCAGCACGCGTTCAAAAATTGTGTAAATAACCACTGTAGCACCAAGTTTTTAGAAGGAATATCTTTTTTTCCATAAGTTTAAATCTTTAAGTTTTTTTCATAAAATAAAAACAATCAAATAGTAAATATAAATCATTTAGCAAATACATATTATGATTGTTTGACCAATGAGAATGCATGAAGTAGTATTGTAATTTTATATTTTATTTTTGTTTGTAGATTTCCAAGCGAGCCATTTCGCTGTGCAGAATGGGTATCTATTGTAGCGAAAGAAAGAGGAGAAGAAATATACAAACCTTATAAAAAATCATATTTGAACTTTAATTTAAATGAAAAAATAATTTGATTTAATACAAATTTAACTTCTAAATACTGGTACATAAAAGTAGACGCACCCATTTTTTATACGGGTGGATCACATTGATTTAAACCGCACTTAATTAAATAAAATAACTATTATACTATTTTAGTCCTACTTTTTTAAATCGATTAAAAATGTTTGCCACCATCAAAACGTACCTTTTCAACTAAAAAATTATATTCTGCAACTCTACGTCTTTCCATACGTACTGTGTTCTGAGCATTGAAATGTAATTACCAAGAACTACGTCTAGTTCCCAAATAGAGTAAGCACGAAATTGTCAACACATTGTTCTTAACCATATTGCTTAGACTTTAAGTTTCAGTTTAGAATAAATAATTTTGTACTTATATCAAAATGACTTTTGATTTTTAAGGGAAATTTTAAATTTATTGCTCTTTACCTTTCTCCGATGACAAAAGGACTTAAATATGAATATTTTGCAATCGTAATTATGCTTTATGTTTGAGTGTTAAGGATTATAATAAACTGAAGTTGTTATTATTATGAAACGTTTTTCTATATTTCGTAGTAAGAAATATAAATGTGTAAGTGTGTGCAAACGTGGCCACTTGTGCGCCTTATTTTGTTCCTGATCCTTTATCTAGTGCTATTATTAATCGAAGCGTCAGAAGCCCGAAAGTCTAACAACCAGTTTTACCATGAGGTATTGTATTACCCAGGAACTGGGTTATAGAGGTCATATAGGCTGTCGCTCTATGTACAATACTGGTATTACGGTATATCCGGTTATACTGGAAGCCGACCCCATTATATTATAGTTGGGAAAAGGCATATGACGATCATGGCTTATTTTCAACAAGTCTTGTAAAAGTGTATTAGACATGTATCGTCTTGACATTATTCGGGCATGTTGTCTAAACTATTGGGTCAAGAAAAAGTTTTTTTTATGTTTAATATACGAATTCAAGAATAACAATTTCATAGTTAGTTTATAGTTGATTATAATATGTGCCGTTTTGTTAGATAACTTGTTGTCATTTTATAAGCAACCCATTGCTGTACAAATGTGGGGATCTCTGATCAAACAACTGTGACTAGTAGTTTTGGCAGTCTTCTCTTGATGGTAACCTAACAATATCTAAAGAATTCTGAATAGATCGAAACTGGTTGAAATCTGTGGGTCAGGGCTATATTGTGAATGCATTAACACTTCCCAACCAAGCTCTCCCAATTTTTGCCGTGCTGCTAAATATGTGTGTGGTCTGACGTTATCATGATAAAAGACCACAGCCTTTCTATTGATCAATTCTGGCAATTTTTTCTGAATTTGTTCCTTGAGTGTTATTAACTGTAAGTAGAGATCCGTAACGACGGTTTTGCCCGGCAGTAAATGATTATAATGAACGAAACCCTTCCAATGTACCATATACACAGCATCACCTTATTGCGAATCAATCCGGGTTCCGCTATAGTCCGTGGAGCTTGACTTCTCGTTTATCACGATCTTTTTGGCATGTTCTTCTCGTAGTTGTTGCACTTTCAACATCAGTCAATCTTCTTAAAAGTGTTTTGTTTAAATTTCCTTTAAAGGGAATTGCGAATAAGTACACGATTTATTTGTTTTCTTTCAATGACCTCCTTTGGCACCCAAATATCGAGTTTTTTATATATATATACCCAGACCTTTCAGTTGTACTACTAATGTCGATCTTGCTTCCCATTTTCCCCTTTTTTGTAATTGGACGTAGTTATGCAAAAAGGATCCAATCCACATTCAGTTAATTTTGAGTTATTGACGTTTTAAGTTCAAGAGGTATTTTTTTCATTACTTAAAAAAACAAATTGTCTGTGGAATATTAACACGTTTTTTATTAGTAATGGTATATTAACATATTCTGGTACAAATACTAGTTAAGAACCAGAAAGTTTAAATAGTTTATATTGAAAAAAAAAATAAGAAGCGCCATACCATTGGTTTTAAAAATTAAAGTACACGAAAAATAAAGCTATTTTTAGCTAGGTCGTTTTTACTAACTCGTAGTATGTATAATTTGGATCAGTTTGGTGCACTTAACTCATTTTTGACCAAGTTGTGGATTGGATCCTTTTTGCATAACTACGTCCAATTTATCTTCATAATGTATCGACATTTCTTCGTTAGATTCACTCATTGTGGCGGATAGAAAAACAATTGAAAAATGGCAGGAAATAGTTTTTTCATTGAACTTTTCTTTATTTAAATACTAGCTTCTGCCCGCGACTTCGTCCGCGTCAAATTTTTGCTCCCCTTACCCTTCCCGTCGCATCGATTTGCCTGCTAGTTTTCGTCCATTTTCGCTCCTTGAGTTATAGTGAGTCAACCTTAAAAGATAGACATATGCTCTTGGGACTTTTTTTTTGAACTTTTTAAAAATAACAATCCCGTCATACATGATTTTTGCGTTACTTTAACCGTTTACGCAGCGCACGCAACGGAAACTCTCAGAAGGAATAAATTTTCCCCGTTTTTGCAACATTTTTCATTACTGTTCCGCTCCTCTGAGGTGTAGCGTGATGTTATATAGCCTATAGCCTCCCTCGATAAATAGGCTACCTAACACAAAAAGAATTTTTCAATTCGGACCGGATTCGATTCGGAGATTAGCGCGTTCAATCAAACAAACAAACTCTTCAGCTTTATAATATTAGTATAGATAATTAGTTGACCCAGCGAACTTCGTATCGCCTCAGATTCAATAAATGTTGTTATAAACGTACCAAGTTTGACAACCTGGTACGCGGTGGTGATCTGGTAAGCGTAAAGGCATAAAGCGTTTTCTAGCTGACACTCCTTTGTTTGGTAAGCTCCTGTCAAGTTATGATAACCTGGTACTTCGAAGGCAACGTTTTTGTCATAGTACCACGTTTTATAGTGACTTGTATTCTCTTTGACGTTTTATGTGACGTCTCACGGGAACGCGGTCGTAAAAAGGGGAAAAAAAAAAAAAAAAAAAAAACGGGATAAAAAGTATCCTATGTCCTTCTCCTGGCTCTAAACTACCTCCCTGCCAATTTTCAGCTAAATCGGTTCAGCCGTTCTTGAGTTATAAGTGAAGTAACTAACACGACTTTCTTTTATATATATAGATATCGTCAGTATATGGTATCAAAACTAGGGAGATACATACAGTATAGTCAAATAGATTTTACGACAACTTTTACTCGTAAAATATGAAAAACCTTGTTCCCCAATCTAAAACTGCCTCGCACTTGTAAACGTGGACTGAAGTTAGAAAGCGTTTTGAAAGAGCTGGCTGGAGTTTTGCTAAATAATTCACAATATAGCCAACAAACTTAACTTCAAGTGCCAGTAAAGAAAGCATTTGTTAAGTACCTACTAACTGAATGATTCTGAGAAATCTTCTTTGAAAATCGAACCTTCTTGACAACTTTGAACTACCCACATTCCACAGGAAGTTGGAAATAGGTCACTACAACAGTGTACCCTAATTTAGCCATTGCTACTGATTTATTTAGCCGTAAACGTGCGGTAAACCACTACAGTGCATTTCGGGTGACTCAATTTCACATAACGTTATATGCAACGGTACATTGTACATTGGATTTGGTTGTAAATTGTACCTATGTTTCCAATAATATTGTTCGTAGAAATTCCTGGAATTAATCCAGCCGTAGGTTAACCTTAGACTGGTTGCGTTACAATAATGCCGTGGTTTTATAGCCCGTTAATTGACAGGCCACGCCGCGCCAAGCCAGGGCGACAGGCCGTGGGAACTGTCGCATCCGATGAGACCTGTGGCGGCCTGTCGTTGCTTGTCCGATTCATCGGGTGATGATGAGTTCAAAGATTAGACGTAGTGTGGTGCGGGGGCGCCTGTTGTCGCCAGCATGGTCTGTATGGGCGCGTTGCTTTTTGCTTTCTTTATATGAGAATCGGGCCGTGACAGGCCTTGAGAGGCGTTGCTACGCCTAGCGTGGCCTATCTGTTCACGAACCATGGAAACGCTCAGCAACGGCTGTGAAAGGCCTTGATAGGCATTTCTATACCTAGCCCGGCCGGTCACCTAACGGACCACACCATAATACTTGTAGTCTCCTATAGTAACTCATCTACATAATATGCTTAGAATGCTTCATGTATTATAAAGATCATCTCAGCCCGGAATCACCCACTGCTGGATATATGCCTGGTTCTTCCTCCACACTTTTCAGTTCAATGCGTCTCTCATCCATGTGTTTCCTGCGACTTTGACGATATCATTCACCCAACGCGCTTTTAGACGGCCTTGGTTTCCTTGACCATCATTCGGTCACTGCATTACTCCATCGGCCATATCCTTGTCTATGAGATGTCCTGCATAAAAGTTGTTCACGCAAAACAAAAAAAAAAATGCGTCTTCTTGAGAAACTACTTTTTTCGTCAATTAAAAATTACTTAGAAGAGTAACGGCCCATTTAGTACCCACACAGTCATTTCATTCAAATACACAAACAGACTCACAACCACACAGAGTTCCAACAAAGATAATATTTTCAAAAGAGCTGCAAATTAGTTGATACTGCATAAACAGTCTATATTTTATCGAAGTAATTTCAGTTTCATTACCGTTATGTAAGGTATATATTTATAGGGCGTTGAGTGACGGGATCAATTTACTGGGAATTCTGTGGGCAATTTTAATAAATTATGTTTAGTAGCCAATATTTTGTTGGGGAATAGCCTTGTTACATTGAATTAAAGCATAATTTACTTCGGCACATTTTTTTCTTGTAATTACAAATATTTGCTTACAAAAATATTGACGAAATTATCGCTCGTTGACTTTTGATATTACATCCTATAGGCTCTCTGAATGTGCCCGATTCTTTGTTTTCCGTTGTGCCGTACATACGGACTTATCTATCATCATCAGCAGCCTATAACGTTCCCACTGCTGGGACACAGGCCTCCTCTCGGTGAGAGGGAACGGGCCATAATCCACGCGGGCCCAGTGCGGGTTGGTAGATGTCACATGTCCTCGAATTTTTGGTTCTAAGACATGCCGGTTTCCTCACGATGTTTTCCTTCGCCGTTTTGAGAGCAGTGGTGGTGAAATAATGTACAGAAAGTAAAGCGCCTGCTTGAATTCGAACTCGTAAGTCGCGGTCGTTACAACTGGGCCACCCCTGCTCTTCAATACTTATCTATAGTCAACCCCAATAATATAATCTATACTAATATTATAAAGCTGAAGAGTTTGTTTGTTTGTTTGATTGAACGCGCTAATCTCAGGAACTACTAGTCCGAATTGAAAAATTCTTTTTGTGTTGGGTAGCCTATTTATCGAGGAAGGCTATAGGCTATATAAAATCACGCTACAACTAAGAGGAGCGGAGCAGTAATGAAAAATGTTGCAAAAACGGGGAAAATCGCATGGGTAGGCGATGCGACCCGCCGGGAAGGGTCGGGGGAACAAGAAATTTAACGCGGACGAAGTCACGGGCAGAAGCTAGTTATAAATAAAAAGGTATAAAAGTTTGTAAATGTCTTTTCAAATTAGCGTTTGTCGTCTTACCGTGTCGGTGACTCATATATGTATATCCCACCAGCACCCTAATTCCGTAGTACACTATCATTCAGAATCTGAAGCATTTTGGAAGACATTGTTAATCCATTGCTTTCTATGCTCGAAAAATTTGTCCGCTCAACAACCTAAATACCGCAATGAATATTGTTGAAATGAAAAATGAACTACTATTAGTATCTATACTAATATTATAAAGCTGGAGTTTGTTTGTTTGTTTGATTGAACGCGCTAATCTCAGAAACTACTGGTCCGAATTGAAAAATTATTTTTTTGTTGGGTAGCCTATTTATAGAAAAAGGTTATAAATTATATAACATTACGCCACAACTAATAGGAGCGGAGCAGTAATGAAAAATGTTTCAAAAACGGGCAAAATCGCATGGGTAGGCGATTAGACGCGACAGGAAGGAGAAATTTAACGCGGACGAAGTCGCGGCAGGCCTCCGTCACTCCATGTACTTCCACGCTATAATTACCTACCGCCCGGCCGAGCGGTCTCGGGCCGTTTGCGGACCATATTCAGTGCGGTTTTCGCAAGCGAAGCGCACGCACGTTGTTCAATTTTAATCGTTCTATTCAAGCATACCTGTCCTGGCTTTGTTGCTGAATTACAGAACATTCCTGATTTAAATGAATCTACGAATAGACTGTTTATCCATTTTAAAGCATTCAATAAAACATCGTCTTTTTACGGAAAGTTAAAAGTGTCAACAGATGCGTTTCATAATTATGTAAGAGAACTCGAGACTATATTTATTAATAATTTTGAAAAAAATATGAAACAAAGGCCGGGTAGTACTCTTTATCTTATATCTTTAAACGAGCAATTCTTGTATATATATATATAATCTGAATCTCGGAAACGGCTCCAACGATTTTCATGAAATTTTGTATACAGGGGATTTCGGGGACGATAAATCGATCTAGCTAGGATTCATTTTTAGAAAATGTCGTTTTATTCGCGTTTTCAATAATCAACTTTTAAACATAAACTGAAAAATATGACTGTTCCTGACATCTATTGGCGACTAATAATACTATTTTTTTAATTGGGAGCAACTAACTGCTTTAACGACACAACAACACTAAAGCTACTTCAACAGATGGCGTTGGTAAGCAACACTAAGTCATTGGCTTGACGTGTTTGGTTTGACGTTATGGTCCAGGAGGTAGCGTTGCAAATGAAAAAGTCATAGTAAGCCGGCTGAACTTATTATTTTAAACACAATTTACCAAAAAATACCGAGCAAAGCTCGGTCATCCAGATATTGAAATTTTAAATGACATACATTTTGATTCTTCCTGCCCTTGTTTCCCAAAACAATATTTAATAAAACTTTTTCTATAATTATGTTTTAGATGTATTTGCACAGTCAGCACCAATTTATTAAAAAAACTTTTTTACAAAAAAAAAACAACCGACTTCCTCAAAAACACTACTAGTTTTTATTTTTAAATTTTTAGATTTGGTATCTACCCAGCACTAATTCCAAACAAACAATGCAATCGCGATAGCAGAAATCGCGGTTGATTTGCCGTCATTTTTTAAAGAGTTCCGGTGTCTATCTCCGGAACTCATCATCAGATCTATATGAAATTTATATGGGGCCATTTCGAAATGAACCCCTTTCGAACAAAAAAAGAATTTTGCAAATCCGTTTATATATGACGGAGTTATAGCCGAACATACATAAAAAAAAATATATATATAAACATCCGAATTAATGATAACCTCCTCCTTTTTGAAGTCGGTTAAAAACATATTTTATCTTAATACGATACAATTTAAACTACCGAACATATTCACAGTTCTCAATAAAATAGACACAAATAGTTATGTTAATTTAATTTTATCGAAGAGGCAGCCCTGCGATTGCTGTGGGATCGCGCGGTGCGAAGCAATCACAACTGTACGCTTGAGCATTTAGGCACATTTTAGCATACAGCGGTTGCTGACGCGACGGAGTAGGCTATTATAGCAGTAGGTATTGAAAATTTTCTACTGAGTGAAGTATCTGTTACGTAGTAACTATTTAGTAATCTGTGGTCGCGGGCAGAAGCTAGTGTTATAATATAATGACAGCTGTCTTTTGTCTCTGATTTCTGAAGCCTATATAATACTAGTATCAGGAACAGGTAACCTTGGAGTTTCTAGCTAGCTATTCTTCCTAGGAAATGGCCAATTGTAACAGGGCACCTAGCTTCTTATGTTTCATAACTGCCCATGTAGGTTTATAGAGTAAAATAGATTATATTTATTTACTTTAAAACTTATTAATAATTATGATCTAACATGCTTCGCCGTGGACAGGCATAAAAATATTTTAAACATCAGCCGTTCACTATATTTGAACCTCGTAGGTATTTCACTTTTCTATAAAACAGCAGACTTTTATTTGAACCGTCTATATAAATACCGACGCATGGGAAAACGTTCTAAGACATGTACATATTGTATCCATGGTAACACATTAAGAATCATGTGTTGAATTGACGGTTAAAGTTTGCGCGTCGAATTCCTTGCCATCTCGTATATTCACTTATAGCTATACACATGATTGTAAAATACTTAAGTTTTTGATACTCTTCCAAATTATTTTCTCGAGAAACAAAAATATGAATTTAATCTTCAACTTCTTTTCGCATATTTAGTAACAAAACTGCAGAGACATTAAACTTTGCCGTATCGTAGTAAGTATCGTAGATTCTGATAGTTAAAAAATGGAAACAACAAAAATATCATATCTGGATCGTTGCCAGACGAAAAAATTACTCAGTTGCAGCTGCTCCATCTGGCTGTGCATATTAAAATCATATTTATGTAACAAGCTGAGATAAACTGCTTTGAAGACGTTTTCAATTTTCTTGCTTTGAGATTGATCAACTTATACAAGATGGAGTTAACTTCTGTCCGGATATGAGCTCCTGTAGTACTCAGCCAACTAAGGAAAAAATTAAGGTTGATTCTTTTTTCAAATTGTACCCATACATGAATTTGATAATAAACTGTGAAGTTCTCAGACTTATAGAATAAAAGCCATTATGTATCCACGTAATAATAAAAACATGTTTACATAGTACGAACTGTCTAGATACTTCGTCGGTACAGAACTCCTACGTATTTTTTTAGAAATACGTCCTTAAAACATCAAAGAGTTTCAAAATAATATTTTATTCAACGAACAACATAAATTCCAAAATCCATCTTTGTTATTAAAAGCAATTGCCCTAAAACATTTTCGCCGCGAACGATTTAATTTCTTAACAGTCCGGTGAGGTTATGTGACCGTGCATATTGATGAGATCTCCACGATACTTCTGCTCTTCTAGTAGCTTAAGTCTTACATAATTGACACTCAGCCATTCTGCCTCTTAACTGTCACTTAAGTTAATGACTTCACTAATTTGTCTTGGCAAGTTATAGGTTAATAACTTTATTTATATGAGCTTTATGATTTTATTATGGATGAAGTTTATCTTGTTATTTCTGAGTTACTCCCAATTAATCTCATATTTAGGCAAAACTAGCTGATCTTAAATTGATAATATTTAAAAATATGTAGATACTTTACTTGTTTGTAAACCCAAAACGAAACTTCCAAGTAAAATAATTAATTACTTTATTTCTGTTAACTTACCACGTCAATCATATTACAGACACTACATGAAGTCAACGTTTCCTATCGGACTAGTCTGAGAAGCAAGACCGAAACGAAGTCAGAGGTCATAGTCTCTTTTAAAATCTAGAAGACATAATCGGCATCGCTCATGATCGGCATCGCTTTTGGAAAGAACACGGTCCAGCCCTAATAGCATTCTGAAGATGTTAATGGACTTTAATTCACCAATGATGAATCACTTAATGCAAGTGTTGGTTAGGCAGGAGTGATTCATATTGTCTTAGTGCATGTTTGTAAATAATATTTTCTGTAAGCTCAGTATTTATTTAGTTAAAATAACACACTAACATAGCTCTTAAGTTTTTATTGCTTTTTTGTACCTAACTTACTACCATAAAATGTATCTCTGTTGTCTAAGATAATATTTTCTTTTTTTTAATAATAAAACTTGGTCAGATCACGTGAATACTATGTATCTACATGGCTGTCTGAAATAGTCTTTTGAAGAAATACCCACCCAGATTGAATAAACCTGTCCAGTCAGTGTACGCATTTGTCAGTAATCGTACAGCTTAACCCACAACTTAAGAAGGGAAACGAAATGTATCTATAATATTAAATAAGAATAATTATTTTGTCAAAGGAAAACGTTTCAAACATTTAACGATTCTCACCCCTAACGTACGTATAATAAGTTTCATTGTTACCGAAACAAAGATGGTCTATAACCCTAAAGATTTGTTGTTGTCAATATTTTCGCTTCTTTTCTATCAAATCCACTAAAAGCTATTATATAAGTTGACGGTGTTATAATGGTATTTCGGGGTATCTTTCGATATTTGGGGTGTTGGGAGGACTTGACGAAGAATGCCGTAAAAGCGTAACTTGATAATCTTATAACTTCTGGTGACATGGAGCTGATATTGTTGCGGCTCAAGTTGCAAGCGGCAAGCGGCTACAATATTTATTTTCTAATATTTTAATGGATTTTTTGGACCTGTTTAAAAACCTTACATACCATCACGCCTTGTTTTTAATGCAGATGTTTCCATTATGCAGACATACCTATAGTACACCCACATATCAACATATATGCTAAAGTCTATTGCAATAATAAGTGTATATAGCCTATTGCCACCAACTGGACGCACATCCAATTTCCAGACACGTACTGAGAAATTTTAGCAAAAAAAAACAAATATACTTCGCGGCCTTAGATTCGACACTAAGACCTCATTCTCAGAAATAGAGCTCGATCGACGCAGAACTGTGTAAAATTGTGGAAGAAAAATTCATGTTCCTCAAAAAGTACTTAGAGCAAACCTAAGATACATAACTTGCTGCTAAAATATTATGTTGCTGAATATTACTGCAAAAAGGTACTGTTGCCTCTTCTTAAAAAGTTTACATGTGTTAGATGGTTATGCAAATATACTGTACTAGCTTCTGCCGGCGACTTCGTCCACGTCAAATTTTTGCTACCCTGATCCTTCCCGTCGCATCGAATTGCCTGCCAGTTTTCGTCCACTTTTCGTTGCTGCTCCGCTGCCTTTAATTGTAGCGTAATATTATATAGCGTCTAGCCTTCCTCAATAAATAGACTACCCAACACAAAAATATTTTTTCAATTTGGACCAGTAGTTCCTGAGATTATAATTAATATTATCATATTAATTATTATTTATTATATATGTAAGCATATCTCGGGGTTCTGGGATCCCGGTCTTTTGGAAGGCGTTCGAGGGGCCGAAGCCAACTCGTAGGTGCCCCTTAGACACTTTAGATGAAGTGAGGTACCAACCAAGGTACCAAGGTACCTTATTATTTATATTATTATTTTTTGCCGTAACAATCTATACTAATGTATAGATGGTTAAATTCTTACACAAAAAATGTACCCGCTATCGCTTATGACTTGAATTAACTCAATAAAACTTGGTTTTATTGTCACATTCACATTTTTGGGGTTTACGACGCAATCTTCGAACGGCAACTACATTTAATCTATAATATTAGTTTTGAAATATTATATTTTTGTCCATTTTGTAACCCTTCCTTGTAATTTGTAGAAGGAAGCACGAACATTAAAGTTAAACGAAATCTAAAGGTTTTACTTTAATGTCATTTTGTAAAAATGTAGTTTATTATTATAATTAGTTAATGCAATTTTTGAGTAGGTTAATATTTTTCATAATATAAAACAAAATGACCCGAGACGTTAATAAATAGGTTTTTGTATCAAAAGAAAGTAAAGCTAACAATTACACCTCTACCGAGATACAGAGAAAGAAGAAAGGAAGAAAATAAATTTATTTGATCAAGGTTAAGTCACGCAATGTTCACACGTTCACACATTCATTTATTAAATCATTTTCTTTACACCTACCGCAGGTGTGCTGGAAGACATGTATTTAGGGATAAGCATTCTGTACTTATTTTACCATTCTTTTCTTTTTGTCTGTTAATACATGTGTGAACACAAATTATAAAATAAATACAAAAATAATTATGCGCCTCACGGCTGCACCAAATAGACCCAGCTCAGTATCCCAGATGCTTGACGATCGTTTACTGGTATTTAGGTTACGGATGTAAATTCGTTTTTTTTTTTATCGACGTAGAATGTTTATTCGTATATGGCAATTAATACTCTATCTAAAAATAATACTTATCTATTGCTTGGTGTGTAATATAATATTGTTTGTTTTATTTTGTCAAATTTTACTGGATTACAAATAATTAATTAATTATATTTAATCAATTATTTGTCATCATCATCATTTCAGCCGTAAGACGTCCACTGCTGGACTTAGGCCTCCCCCAATTTGGGGGGCTCTGCCATAATCGCCACGCTTGGCAGGCGGGTTGGCGATCGCAGTATGGTGGTAAAATGCATAGAGAACGCTGCTGCCCATTCTCTAGTAAGTCCCTTAGTCGCCTTTTACGACACCCACAGGAAGAAATGGGGTGGTGTTATTCTTTACGTCCGGCACCACACGGTACAACAATTATTTGTAATGCAGTAAATTTTTTATTACGGTGTATTCCAAAACATAAATAATTTTATTTTAAGAAGATAAATACTTAAATAAAAAAAAATATAGATATGTGTAAAAAATAATAATAGAGGGCTTAGTTTCAGAGATTATCGCTTTAGAGAGAACCGAGGTTTGTGATGCCGTGGTAGAAAATTTGATAGCCAATGATGATGTATATAGTTCCATTGTACAGCGTATACCTGCAAAAGGGAAATGTACCTTGCCATGCCTTTGTTACTGAGGAATTTTCCAAACATTTTGAAAGTTTTAAAATTGGAATTTCTTCTGATTTTTCAAGATCTGCAATCAAAAAGTACTTAAACACCTACATCGTTAAATAATAAATTAAAACCGGTATTCCAGGCATTGCATAACTGTGCTCCGTGTTGGGGCCTCCAAAACTGTGCTCAGTCCGCTTCGCTACACGCCATTAGACGCAATGAGTCCGCAACCAGTCCAGAACAAAACTCGAGGCGAGGAAAACGACTGGTTTTGTAAGAAAAACGGAAAGCAATATGGTGAACTTAAAGAGGGAATATTATGCTTGGTTCTAGGTGGCACATGTAGCGTAAATCATGTTCATAGGAATACTAATACATTACAGAAACTGTTCAAAATAAGATATGTTTTCATATTCGTAGTGCATATTCTTCGTAGGTATGGAACCGGAACTTTCGATCTGAATGCATTCAAAATCGGGCTTGTACCTGCAGTTTCAAGTAGTACGTTAGTTCTCTTGTTTTTCTATACATAACGTATCTTTTCCTATATTAAAAATCAGTCTGATAAGAAAAAAAGTGCAACAGTCAATTAAAAAAACTTGTGAATGACGTCACGCTTTTTGTTCAACTCTGTATCTTTAAAATACTCAAACTCTATTTTGACCTCAATATTGGCTTCAGCACCCTCGAAGATCATAAATCCGACACCCATGTTGAAAAATTTAAAAGTTTTTGCAGCCGCCATTTTTTATTTTGAACTCATTACTGTCCAAAAATATTTGAAAAGATTCTGCGTTTTCGCTCGCTGTTTAATGGCCCGGCCCAGTCCGCGTCATCGCTCATCAATTTAATGAGTGACGGCTGCCAGCGGTGGCCATTAATCTCGCGGAAGTGGTGCGGGCGCTGCACATTGTCATGGTAATTACGGCCTTTCGCTTCTTCTATCTGGGTTGAAGTTCAACCGACGCCATTTTGCTTTTGAGGTATGAGAAGAATTGGGAAAATATTTTTTGCTGAAGTTTTATTCATGTGGTTGGTATTTTTGTAATGACAATGAATTTTGTCAGTATTTACGGATTTTCTTGTTATTTGGGGGTGCATTTATTGTATGTAAGTGTACACCGTACTCTAAAACTCTATCTACTCGAAATATATCACCACTGTTCTCAAAACGGTGCAGGAAATCATCTTTAGGAAACCGGCATATTTTAGAACCAAAAATTCGAAGACATTGTGAAATCAACCCGCACTTAGCCCGCATGGTAGATAACATGATGTGTTTAAAATAATAAATAAATAAATAATAATAAATAAATATCATCCCACTTCCCGCCTGTGTCCCAGCAGCGGAAACATAGGTTGATTATGATATGCTTAAGCTTAATACTTTTATATTATACTAAGTGATTATTAACTTGTTACTCGCAGTACAATTTTCATTAAGATTTTAATTGATTCTTACTGACTCAGCATCATCGGGTCGGCTTCCAGTCTAACAGGATGCAGCTGAATGCCAGTATTCCAGTATTTTACATGGAGCAACTGCCTATATGATATTGACAACCCAGTTACTGGGTAATACGATACCAGATCAGATGGGAGGCTGCTTCTATTGACCCGTAACGACTGTTGAAGATCCACGAATGGCAGACGACATTTTCAACAAAAATCTCCCAAAATATCTTTCTTCTTTAATTCCACAAAGCCAGAACTATACAGTTTGATAGACAGCAACTTTTAACAACAAAGGGAATCGATTTCGATAAAACTTGTTTTCATCGAACGTATCGCCGACGGAACGGATATAGAATGGCAAAGCCTGTTACACTGTGGCAGAGAAAAAAAAGGACTTTGCAATTAGTTAATCACACAAAAGTTGTTGTAAAAGCAAGGAGTTTTTTTAATGATATATGGCAGGGAATAACAATAAGTTTAATTAGGAGTCCAAATTTAAATACATATAGTTGTTACAAAAATCAAGAGTAACAGTTTTAATTAATAATTAAAACGAAAAGCAACATGATTTCATTAACTAACAAACAAATATTAATTTACAATACTCAATAGTCTATTTGCAATCCACATTGTTTATCTAAGATGGTAACAGTAGGAGAGAGGAAACTTTGATAAACTTATGTAATAAGCAGTGGCGAGGCGTAAATTTTTCTAAAAGAGAAGCCGAAGCGAAGTCGGCCTTAACTTACTGACTCATCAATAAAGAATACTTACTATCATTCTAAAATTAATATAATGAATTAAATACAATTGTAATGTAATGAATTAAATACAATTAAATTGAACATGAAAACGAATAAAATATGCAATATATATATAAACAAACGATTATCGAATAACCAACATTAGAATAAAGCCATGCCAAAGCTCAGACAGCATTACACACAACAGCATCTTATACTTTTCAGAAGAGACTCTCGAAATAATAAGTTATTATACTATAACTTCCCAAGTTACAAGACAAATAGCTGCAAGCAATAATGCTGTAATTCAACATTCTTTCTCCTCAAATTAGACATTCCTAACGCAAACGTTCTTAAGAAACAGCCCTTGATGAGACACATTAAGAGGCCTGTTACGTACTTTTGTAGTCTGTAAACATAACCACAGAATAGTTGGTTCAGAAGGTTGGCTCCGAATAACGAGCGAAAACAAACCCTCGCACACAAAGACCGTAAACCGTAGCTACAAGCTACACGCTCAAGTTACTGCGGAGAAAACAAATCAAAGAAGTTGATTAGATCAGTAACATTGGAAAGGACACATCGCTCGCAGAAAAGATGGCCGATGGGATCGAAAGGATCTGAAGTGGCGACCGTATACTGGAAGACGTAGAGTTGAAAGGCGTTCCACTAGGTAGACTAACGAGCTGGTGGAGGTCGAAGAAATCCGCTGGATGCGGAAAGCACAGAACTTGTCGAAGTGGTGGAGCTTGAGGGAGGCCTAGATCCAGTAGTTGACGTCTTTGGACTGAAATGATGGTAAAGGCGATGACGACAGAGTGACAGACGGAAGCAGAGGACGTGCTGTCCCATCGGTCATGGCCGTTAATGAGGCCATATACACAACGAATAATCGAATAAACTATTTGGTTTATACCTGTAGGTATTGTAACTACTTTTAAACGATGGTACGAGTGTGTGAGTAGTATATTCTTCCACATCAGTCTCTGAAGTAAGAAAAAACCGGCCAAGTGCGAGTCGGACTCGCGCACTAAGGGTTCCGTACAAACCTGTAGGTATTCTCGGTTTATGCATAAGGTTTATGTTTAGGATTTTTTTTTATATTTGATTTGATTGAATGAAAGGTAAATTGTGGTTTACGATTTATGACGTATTAAAAAAAACTACTTACTAGATCTCGTTCAAACCAATTTTCCGTGGAAGTTTACATGGTTATGTATATTATATATTTTTTTTAGTTTTATCATTCTCTTATTTTAGAAGTTACGGGGTGGGACACACATTTTACCACTTTGGAAGTATCTCCCTCGCAAACTATTCAGTTTAGAAAAAAAATATCTAAGAAACCTCAATACCATTTTTAAAGACCTATTCATAAATACCCCACACGTATGGATTTGATGAATATATTTTTTTTGAGTTTCAGTTCTAAGTATGGGGAAACCCAAAATATATTGTTTTTTTTTCTATTTTAGAGTGAAATTCCTAATGCGGTTCATAGAATACATCTATTTACCAAGTTTTAATGCAGAGCTCTTATAGTTTCGGAAAAAGTGGCTGTGACATACGGATGGACAGACAGACAGACAGACAGACATGACGAATCTATAAGGTCCGTTTTTTGCCATTTGGCAACGGAACCCTAAAAAGCTTATAAAAGGTTTTTAGGTGAGAGTTTCAGAGTAGCCGGCATAGTTTGAAATGTACTAACGTTTTTCCAATAATATTTTCAAAAAAATAGGTAGGTATTGGTAGTGCAATGTAAAGATTCTTTTTTTATTTATTTATCCCGTATACAAAGCAAGCTATTTGGTATATATGCAAAAACAAACATCCTTTCAGCTATATACAGTGATCTCTGTCAACTTCAGTCAAATACCAGTCGTGAGTACGCTTGCTCGCGCTGTACGTGAGGTGTATCTATGTGTGCGTGTATATACGTTCGTTCATTCGTTCCAACCCGACTTTCTGTATTAATTTGTTAGAATACCTATGTTCGAGCAAAAAGAGTTGTAAAGACAATGGAACACGCTCTGAAGCGTTTGGAGCGAATTCAAAGGTCACACTGTATCGTGCCAAGTTAGCACTCCTATGTCTGTGTTTTATTTATGTAAATGTTGCAATTTTGCTGTGAAATGTAGACACTGAATTACATTTAATGCTGTGAAGAAAAATGCGTTTAAACTTTTGTTACAGATAGGTATGAAAATTGTACGCTTTCTACACTCTCGTTGCTAAGTAATAGCAGCAGCACAAGTCGATCTTTAAGGTTAAGCACTGCTTTTCGAGGTCGGTCCGTGTTTCGAAAAGCACGTTAATAAGTTGGTTCCGACTGTCATTCGTAGTTCTTTGGCAGTCTTGACTTATAGTCAGAAGCCCAAACGTCTGACAACTAGTCTTGCCAGGGGTTATCGTTGTTTCCTTGTAACTGGATTGAGTAGATCGCTTCAAATATAATATTGGTATGCAGCTGCATTGTGGTGCCGGACGTAAAGAATAACACCACCCCTTTTCTTCCCGTGGATGTCGTAAAAGGTGACTAAGGGACTTAATAGAGAATGGGCAGCAGCGTTCTCGATGCATTTTACCACCATACTGTGATCGCCAACCCGCCTGCCAAGCGTGGCGATTATGGCAAAGCCCCCCAAATTGGGGGAGGCCTAAGTTCAGCAGTGGACGTCTTACGGCTGTAATGATGATGATGATGATGATGCAGCTGCATCCAGTTAGACTGGGAACCGACGCAAACATAGTCGGGAAAAGGCTAGATAGTCAATATTTTAAATAAAGCGTCTTGGAAGTCAGATAGACGCTAGCGCCTATTCTATGATATTTCTATGTTTTTGGTTGATACTTGATAAGACTGCTTATAAAACTTTCGGGCTGGTGACGACTCGTAACAACTGTTAAAGATCCACGAATGATCGCCGGGACCAACGGTTTTACGTACTTTCTGAGGCACGGAAGGGTTTCCATATGTTAAGGTATCTACCCTTCCTCGGACCAACCGGGCAAGTGTATATTAACCTGATCATTCAATAAAAACGCCAGGAGTTACTCACCCACGAGACTAACACTTTTTACAATATATTTATTTTAGTCCTTGTCTCACTAGGATGAGATAAATAACACCACACTATATTTTATACCGTTATACTGTGGTCACATTTCGAATTCCGTTCATCCGTGATCCCGAAATCCGGGCTACAAAGTCGTGTCTCTATTATGCAAACAAGGCTGATCCCAGTGCAAACACTTAGCTAGGCGTATTTACGATGTTATGTCGTAAATACGACTACTTATAATTAAATCGTTTCAATAGATACCTACGTAGAAGTAGATAGTTGTAATATATGAAGTTTTACAACTACCTACTACTAGGTAGATTGCATCATAGTTTCTGCTGACCACAAATGTCCACTGCTGGAGAAAGGTCTCCACCATTTTGGAGGTTTGCCATAATCGCCACGATTGGCATGCGGGTTGGCAATCGCAGTATGGTGGTAAAATGCATAGGGAAAATTTGCTGCCCATTCTATAATAAGCTGTCTAGTCGCCTTTTACGGCACCCCAAGAAAATGGGTTGTAGCACTCAGTGTGTAGTTAACCTAATAACCGACGCACCTAAGATTAATTAGAGCGTCAATTCATACATGGGAGACAATTTTTTAACCGACGAAAAAAAAAGGAGGAGGTTATCAATTCGACGTGTATATTTGTTTTTTTTTTTTTTTTTTTTATGTATGATCACGCATAACTTTGTACATGTTAGTCCGATTGTGATAATTCTTTTTTTATTGGAAAGGGTATACTCCCAAGGTGGTCCCATATAAATTTGGAAAACAAAATCGAACCCTAAGGGTCGGAAAACAGGGGATGATTGATTGTTCACTCACTGATTGTTATGTATAACCACGCATAACTTTGTACAGAGTAGTCCGATTTTGATCATTCTTTTTTCATTGGATGGGGTATACATTGCCAAGTATTATTAGTATATTCAAGCCACAAAAAAATATAAAATAAAAACTTTTTAACAAAAAATTAAACCGTCGAAAAACTGAAAAGCAAAAAATAATAAACCTTAAAATGTTGAGTCGGCGCTGAAAAATCAATGAACAAAGATCACTCAAAGCGCCGACTCATAATTTTAAGGTTTATTATTTTTTGCTTTTCAGTTTTTCGACGGTTTAATTTTTTGTTAAAAAGTTTTTTATTGAGACCTCTCCGTGCTTAATCAGACATGAGCAACTTAAGAAAAACTTCGTAATGAAATGGCTGTATCACATCCGGACATACGTGCATGAAGGTTTGATTATAAGGATTCCTATTTTGTGATTTGACTATGGAAACTTTAAAAAACACATAGCAACTTGCAACGTGTTGAAGTAGCAATCACGTGCTTTACTAATGGTTCTTTAAACGGCTAAGGTAGCCCGCGAAATCCTATCCTACTATCCTACTTCCTACTAATATTATAAATGCGAAAGTTTGTATATATGGATGTATGGATGTGTGGATGTTTGTTACTCTTTCACGCAAAAACTACTGAACGGATTTGGATGAAATTTGGAACACAGTTAGTTTATAACCCGGATTAACACATAAACTACTTTTTATCCTGGTAATACGTTCCCGCGGGATATTTTCCGACCTCCACGTAGGCGAAGCCGCTGGCAAAAGCTAGTTCGTGATAAAATGGTAATTCAATGGCACTAAATGAATTTAGAAGCTGTCATTGAAAATGTTAAAGTTTAGCGTTATCAGTCTATAAATTTTCCTACTGCTGGTGTCCCAGCAGTAGGAAATGCCTCTTCTTTTCGAAAGAGAGGTGGTTGTAGTCTATCACGCGGGCCAACTGCAGGATGGTAGATATCACTTGTCTATTTGTGGGTTCTAGGCATGTTGGTTTCCTCATGTTTCCTTTACCGGTTTGAGAGCAGTGGTAATGAAATGATTTACACAAAGTAAAGCGCTTGTTTGGGTTCGAACCCATGACCAACGATTCGTAAGTCGGGTTCGATAGCACTGAGTCCGACTCATAAATGTTTATAATTCTGTATATACATATGTACGTCATACATGTATTGATCGCAAATCATATTTTGTTCAACAAATAGCCTAATAGCCAGATATAACCAAGGCCCGGATTCCTGAGGCATTGTGAAGGCCACAGGAATCCGCTGAATGCGGGAAGCACAAAACCGATCGAAGTGGCGGAGCTTGGAGGAGGCCTATCTCCAGCAGTGGACGTCTTTCGGCTGAATGATGATGATGATGATAGCCTAATACTGACCTAAAACCTGAAAATTGCGAATTACTTAAGAAAATTTGAATTTCGCAAAATACTCTGGCGCTTCCACCCAAAACCTCCGGGTTAACTATCTCGATAATGTTGCCTACTTATGCACCGATTCATTCGATTCTATCATTTATATACCTACATACCTTCCCCCACAATATACAAGTATTTACATTTACCGTTCGTCCACCCATTGTCTTCCCATCCATAATCCCAAAATAACGGTTGCAGTAGTAAAACCAACAACAGCAGTTTTCCCGCTCATTCCGCCATTTTGATGACGTTTCACAGCAGCTGACAGTAAAGATTAGTGCCCACTTGTCTTTTAATTACTCGACGATGCTGCCATCTGACGGCCGCGTTAAGAACTTATGGTTTGTCTGTTCTAGCTGCTGTTTTATGGTTGTACAAGTGGTTTCGGATCTTTTGAGTGGGTCATTTGGTTATCTTTTGTTTTCTGATTTGATTTCCCAAGGTATCATTTCCAGTTGATATCTTTACATCGTATGAAACAAAATCGCTTCGCGCGTCTATGCACTTAGATCTTTTAAAGTACACAGCGGATTTTAACCAGTCAATTACCGTAATTACAGACACAATTAAAAAACCATTGTGTCGATACCAAATGTGGTATCTCAGGGACTTAGAGGTTAATGCGGTTTTCATCAATAGACAGAGTGATTCAGGGGAAAGGATATGTATAATACGCGGGCGTAGCTGCAGGCAATAGCCAGTTAGAAATAAAGAAAATCGTTGAATACCAGCTGAAGTAAAAGAGTTACACAATGTTCTTCAAGAATTTTGATTTGGGTAATGACAATTTATATTCAGTAAGTTATAGTTATTGAACTTACTATTTCAGGCAATTCAATTTATTTTTCGGTAATCATTTACTTTTGCGTTTGCGTACATTGGCGCAAGTTTTCAATTTCATTCTAAGTATGAATTTTGCCTAAGGTCATGTTTTTATTACAATATAATGTTGTTTACTTACGTTTGTTAAAAGCATTCGTACCGAAAGACCAACATTATTTCAATTTTGAGAGGCACTTATGACCTTGTGCTATCTCGAATGTACATAGTTAAAATACACAAGTGATTTCACAACTGCAGTGCAGCTCTTACAAAATCAGAGGGTAGCCCTAAAAATATAATGTCAAATTAATCGACACTTCCACACTATCCACACTTCCACACTAATATTATAAATGCAAAAGTAACTCTGTCTGTCTGTCTGTCTTTCTGTCTGTCTGTCTGTCTTGCTGTCTCGCTTTCCTGCTAAAACTACTGGACCGATTTAAATGAAATTTGGTACACAGATAGTTTAGAGCCTGAGAAAGGACATTGGCTACTTTTTATCCCGGTAGTATGTTCCCGCGTGATAATTTCCGACCTCCACGCGGGCGAAGCCGCTGGCAAAAGATAGTCATAATATAAGAGAATACCAATTACATTTCGACTTAACAAAGCGGTCCCATTATTTTTCTAAGGAACTCGTTTGCTTTTCTTACCCAACAAATATAATGAACACAAACTTAATGAACAAAAGCAAATGTTTTTAAAAGGTTTAAAAGATACTACGAAGGTTTCAGAAGAACTCAGTAATTGCTTTTCTTCAATAAATGCAGACCGAGGGTTTCAGTGCATGCCTTGTTTGACTAGGCTCTCAGAATCGTGAGGAGTTCGTGATGCTCCGTTGTTTTAATGAAGATAATATTTACTCGCTTGAATACTTTTATAATTTCATGAGCCCCTGGTATTAGGGTTTCATTGTTCAGTTAGCTTCGCAAAGTTTTATAATTAGTACAAAATTCTTAAGGTATCAAGTTAATTGAGTAAGAAACAAAAAGAAAGAATTTTGTTTTGTATTACATTTTCGCCTATTTCAATATTTTTTTATGAGGCTGTATCCTAATTGAGATAGCTAAAATGGCATGATATCAGCACTTGCAAAACATCTTCGGAGATACATTTGTTCTGCCAATGTTTAGACATATTATTTTCAGTTAAGGTTCACAAGAAAACATACAACTTCGCTATTATTTCTTAGCAATTTTTTCATCATCTGTCATTTCGTATAAATAAAGTTAATATCAATTATTATATTTTTTTAATATTTTTCTTTCATTTTCTATTATTGTTGATTATTTTTTACTAACCCTATGGACTCCGGTCTGAAATAAAAATGTTCTAAATGTTCTATTAGCTTTATTTCATAAATAAAAGATATTTACCGGGTCTTGGAACACCAAGCACACATAAATGATTAGAGACAATGAAAGTATTGCTGAAGTTTCATGGATTTTGTTGTTTGGGACGCCTACTAAGTACTTTATAATAACTTTCCATGCTAACTGCTTCGCCCACGTACTCAATTAACTATTATCCATATTAGAAATTACCAGTCAGTCAAAATCTAAAATGTTGAATAAGGTTGAAAGAATCGACATCTGTGAGCGTAGTCGTGGTAGACATGTTTACGATATCAATTTTCATACATAATTTCCAAAACTTGCTCTTATTACAATAAAAATTAAAATCTTTTTATCTGAATTCTTTGATTTATTTTGTTTTAAACGAGTTCCTATTGAAAAACACTCTATTATAATCAAGAGCTTCACTTCAGCAAAATATTTTGTGACCGTGAACATAGTAATATCACTCTATTATTGTCTAGGCCTCTTCATTATTTTTAAATCATTGACATCGACTATGTCCAAGATAAACTCAGAAAGTACGGTGACATATGAATGGAATATGTCACATTGGTACTTGCTTGGTTAACCACTTGACGCCATCAGGACATATAAAGACAGGGTGGCAGGGACATTGTTGCTCAAACTATAACCATGAATAGCATCTTACGTCCTAACTCAGGTCATGTTTTACATACGAATCAAATCAACCGTCAAGTTTCATCCAGTATGTAAGCCTTTTCACCCTATATATAAGCCTTTTAACATTAAAGAAAGTAGGAAGTCTTACAGAAAACACGTGCCTTGAACAGGCACTTTTATAATTAAATATGCACTTTCTGCACCAGTCTTTAAAATTAAAAAGTACGGTATACCAAGCTTGCAAATAAACAATGAAAAATAAACAGTTTTCTTCGGAATTTTCTTCGTTCAACGCTAGTGGAATTATATCGTTTACGGTAATATTAAATTTAAAAAGCTATAATTTTCCTACTTTGTTGCAGAGACTGCAAAAAAATTAATGAAAATCAATTGCAAATACTTTTAAGCTTTGATAACGTGTGTGAACACAGAAGATATTCTTTATGGCACTGTGTGATCTATGGTCTATGTAAAAATGTATGGAAAACCAAGGTATTTTTGATTGAGTCTGAGATCAAGCAGTGAATGTCCTTAAACATAAACCTCTAATAATTAATTACTGACAATAATTTCCCCTCTGGTATTCTAATATGTTGTGATGAGCGAGCACACCTACGAACTGCTATAAATCCCACCACGAAAATAAAATAAAAACCATAAGTCATTAAAATAAAATTAAAATAAAAGCAATAACTAATTCTATACAATAAAATTATTACGATTAACCCACACCCGATACTACAACATCATTTGTCTATTCTATAATAGAGTTGACCGATGACCTTGTGAAGGCCGCAGAAATCCGCTGGACGCGGGAAGCACAAAACCGGTCGAAGTGGCGGAGCTTGGGGAAGGCCTATCTCCAGCAGTGGACGTCTTTCGGCTGAAATGATTATGATAATAGAGTTCATTAATAGCATAGAACAGTGATGTTGATGACCAAAGTCTTTGGTGTAGATTAAAGTCTACGACACGCGATACGAAGCGGGTGTAGGCGACAGTATATTTACAAAAAGCATCATTATCTGCCTAGCCTTTTCCTAACTATCTTGGAGTCGGCTTCCAGTCTAACCGGATGCAGCTGAGTACCAGTATTTTACATGGAGCGACTGTCTATTTGACCTCCACAATCCAGTTTCTGGGTAATATGATAAGACCCCTTGGTAAGACTGGTTGTCAGACTTTCGGGCTTCTGACGACCCGTAACGACAGTCTAAGATTTACGAAGCCGGGACCAACGGCTTAACGTGCTTTCTAAGGCATGGAAGGGTCTTGGTATGTAAAGATGGTCACCCATCCACGGACCAACCGCGGCAAGCGTAGCTTAACCTAAACGATCTACCGTGCGGCTGTTGTAACTTAGCCACAAGCCACTCTACAATATTTTTACAAAATGAAAACATAATATTTATTTATTTATATATGCTTTATTGTACACCAGAAAATACATTAAAAAAACATTTAACAATAAAAACATACAATGGGCGGCCTTATCGCTATCTGCGATCTCTTCCATGAATGGACAGTGATTGCGTGGACATAAAAATGGGGTTGTCACTGGTGCAAAATACAATTTACTTTAACAAATATATATCATAATCATATATATCCTGTATAATAGATACTTATATACATACATAAGTACTATATATATACGGCGGTATATAATATATGCGGCGTAAGAATCGTTCTCAAATATCATAGCAATCACGTTTTCACGAAAATATTCTACGTACAGTTTTGATTCTCCATTTTGTTTGTAAATATGTCGATATAACTTAAGTAAAATACACATAGAATTTGGACCACATATACTGAGAATAAATTAATCCTGTGAATTAAACAGTCACTTGAAAACAAAATAATAAATCCAAGTTCTATTAGTTTTATAGTACGCACGGCTACATATCAAGTCCAGTTTTAATTGACCTTCCATTATATAGGTTTTTCGTATAATAAGAAGTCAGCTTATACTGGAAATTTATAGCTTGATTTGTCGCCGTGCGTACAGACCGGGTCGTACACATACACAACGGTAGTAAGAGCCTATTCAAACAATGCCCGTAGTCAAACTTAGTATGTACATAATAAATATTAACCTTGTAATCGCTTATTGAACTTTGTCCCTTTTTCATGGAATTGACCTCTTAGAGCTAGTAAAGCTCTGTGTTAGGACCGAAGTGCTACGAGCTTGCTACGGCGTAGCCAGAACTGCTACGTGTGCTACGATGGCGTAGCCAACAAATGACAGTGGTTTTATAATCGTGGTTTTATTTTTTATTGGATATCGTTAATGTTGTTTACACCCATTTTAACAATATTAAGATATCCCCTAAATTAAAATAATCCTTTATAGGTATCGTTTTCACAGTTTTGACTGGCCTGATAGTTTAGTGGTTAGCGACCCTGACTGCTAAGACTGAGGTCGTGGGTACGATTCCCACCTTTGTGTGATGAGCACAATTGTTTGTTCTGTGTCTTGGTGTAATTTATCTATAATATGTATGTATTTAGAAATATATAAGTATACTAGCTGACCGTACAGACATTGTCCTGGTTTCTTAGAACTCGATAGCAGCGCCACCTACCGGGTCCAATAGTGAATCTAAACCATTCAAGGTGCCAACCAAATGCATACAAAAAAATAATTCAAATCGGTCCATTCTTTTAGGAGGAGTTCAGTGACATACACACGTACAGTAGAATTATATATATAAGTATATTTATCAGTTGTCTGGTTGCCATAGTACAGGTTCTGCCTAGTTTGATATCAGATAACGGTGTGTTGGTTGTCCTAAGATAAAAAAGAAATTGGGTTTCACAATATACGTATTTAGGAAAACAAAAAAAGGGTGTCTTGGCTAGACACTCTTTTTTGGAAAATTTTACCAGTTTGCTAATTTAATCTGAAAATTAATTGTGCACAAAAAAAATCCAAATAAGTATTACTTACGCAATTTAATTATACACATGAAAAAATATCACTTAAATATTTTATATATTTTTACTGTGTGCTGCTATAGTTAGAAGTAATTGTTCTACTCAACATTTACAATATATCGCTTCTTGCTTCATCTCAAATTGTTCCCAGAAACCCTAATTGTTTTCTATTTTAGGTACATTAACTGACATTATAAATAAAACTGTAGTAACATTTCCGTCCATTTTGGAAGACTGCCAAAGATAAGAGAGAACAGATAACCATCATGTCTCGCTTCTTTATCTGTGACGATATTATCATTTTGAAGTAGAAAACTGTATTTTCTGTGACAATGGTTTGTTTTTTCTTAGGAAATGGAATTGGTAGCGATCGATTCTGAGGAAATAACAAAACGAATAGAGCAGTGGTGGCGCAGTGGTAACGATCGCGACTTACGAGTAGTAGGTCGCGAGTTCGAACCCAAGCAGGCGCTTTACTTTGTGTAAATTATTTCATCACCACTGCTCTCAAAACGGTGAAGGAAAACATCGTGAGGAAACCGGCATGTCTTGAACCAGAAATTCGAAGACATGTGACATCAACCAATCCGTACTGGGTCTGCGTGGTGGATTATGGCCCACTCCCTCTCACCGAGAGGAGGCCTGTGTCCCAGCAGTGAAAACGTTATAGGCTGCTGTTGATGAACAAAACTAACAAAGAACACCATTCCTAAAGCTTTAGTTTCATAAGACTGAAATGGCAATCACATAGCGTCCATAATATACCGTTGAATGACGTCACTGAAACGTTATTTATTAAAGTTATTATGTTTTCCTCATCATCCTCATTATTTCAGCCGATAGCCGACCACTGCTGGACATACGCGTCCCCCAATTTGGGAGGGATTGCTTTTATCGCTACGCTTGGCAGGCGGGTTGGCGATCGCAGCATGGTGATAAAATGCATAGAAAACATGCCGCCCGTTCTTAAGTAAGTTCCTAAGTCGCAACGACATCCTTGTCAGACTTTTACTGACTAAAACCCACCCGTGTTCCTTCAGTTGCCCATATGCCACGGCCACGGTAACTCTTTCGAACCAATCTCGCGACCCGACCCTAGCAGGTTTACGACACTCTTGAGAAGAAATGGAGTGGTGTTATTCTTTATATCCAGCAACACACGGACAAATACCCCAAACACCTAAATTATCTTTTTGGTAGATGAAACTCTGTTAAGGTTCAGATGTTTACACTTTCTTTCTACTACTATCAAAAGCTTAAAATTAAATGAAAAATATTCAAAAATCCTGTACAACGCGATCTTGTTAAAACTTCTAACGAAAACAAAACATCAAACTTTCATTATTTTACAAGTAGACCCGTCTCGCCATGGTTGTTATTACAAATCGAGAAAATTGCGTTACCTTGCTGTGTTATTAACAATTCATTTAATGTTATACCATACAGTACGCGCCTTCTATTGAAAAGTAACCGATACAACCGAGAACGAGTTCTGAAACAGTCAGATGAGAAAGTTCGGTAATAGAAACACAGATGGCGCTGTTTCAAATGGTATTTATGAATAAAATTGTGAGAATGTTCTGTTCGTAGTTGGCACGGTCGTAAATTATTTTACTTGTATGTAATGCTAGTGAATATTTGAAGCAACCTGACTAAGAATACATCTTATTGAATATTTGCAATCGGGATTAATAAACATTTTATAATATTGCTTATTCTAAATGTAGCAAAGTGAAAATCCACTTGAGAAGCGTTTATTTCTGTAAAAAGTCAGGATCATTTGACATAAGTTCTGGTAGCGTATACCGAAAGTCAAAGAATTATGAGTTATAAAAACAGTTTGCTTTCTACCAAATTAAATTAAACCTACTCTAGGTAATGACCATACTTTAGACATAAAATAAACAGAAGTTAGGTTTAACAATAAGTACTTCCGGCCTCATATATTTTATTGACAAACAGTGGCTGAAGTAAACACCATTGACGATAACTTTATGACCATTATGACGCAAAACGCGAGCGCGTTCCACCACACAAGTTTATAGCACGCTCATAATTTTAATTAATGTATGGACTGAATAAACTCACAAATAGCGCGGTTTTGCATTCGTCGTTTTAATTAAGTATACGGTGCCGTAACCCTATTTACTTGTTTTTTTTTTCAAAATTAAATGCAAATAATTGCAACATCTTCTCTGTGGTAGGCCGTATTCCACCACGTGGACCAAGTGCAGGTTGGTAGATGTCACATGTCTTAAAATGTTTGGTTCTAGGTCATACCGGTTTCCTCACGATGCGCGATGTTTTCCTGTACCGTTACCGTTTTGAAAACATTGGTGATGAAATTAGATACATACATAAAGAGTCTGCCTGGGTTTGAACTCAAAACCTACTAGTCGGGGCCGATACCTCTGGGTCACCACTGCAAAATATTCAAACTGAAACTTAAAGCACTTATTTCAAATAAACAAATTACAGGTACTTTTGAATTGTCAAGTGGCGGTGAGTCAGAAAAATGAAGCTAGTTGACCATTCCCAAGCATAGTATATATTACTAGCTTCTGCCCGCGGCTTCGCTCGCGTGGATGTCGAAAAATTCACCATTTCAACCCCCCATTTCACCCTCTGAGGAATGGAATTTCAAAAAACTCTTTCTTAGTGGATTCTTACTCCTCACAAAGAACACACCCTCCAAATTTCATATCTCTAGGACCAGCGGTTTATGCTGTGCGTTGATATTTCAGTCAGTCACTCAGGACTTTGAATTTTATATTATTATATATAGATAGATTGAACACTAATACATATTGTGCCCCTTTTAACTCCAAATAATTGCTAAGTAACTGCGACCTACTTGGATGTACCGATCGCCAGGCTACCGCTCCCTAGAGGTTCATTAATTAGAGAAATCATTAGAAAATTAATAAGTTTTAAAAGGATAAATCAAATATTTCCCTTTTTTAATTTTCTGTTAACTAAGCAACAAAATAATTACTTAACAATCGCTGCAAAATGTCTATCTATTCTTATTATTCTTCTACTTCTTATACTTATTAATATTATAAAGTGGTTTCAGTTTGTTGGTTAAACATGCTAATATCAATAACAAATACTACTTTGAATATTGGATAGCTTATTTATCGACTAAGGGCTACAGCATCACCCTACGACCCAAAGGAGCCGAGCAAGAAGAAAAAATCATGAACAGAAATACTTCCATAAATAAAAGTTCCCACAAATGTATCTTTGGGTATTGGGCAACTTAATTAGGATCTGATTGAGAGCCCCTAATCAAATGGTCTAGTAAAACATCGATTGAGGTCAAGACGTTACGAAAGACAGACCTTTATTATCCGAATTTTCCTAGATAAATTGACCGTCCCGTGTGGTGCCAGACGTAAAGAATATCACCAACCCATTTCTTCCCGTGGGTGTCGTAGAAGGCGACTAAGGGACATACTAGAGAATGGGCACCAGCGTTCTCTATGTATTTTATTACCATACTGCGATCGCCAAACCGCCTGCCAAGCGTGGCGATAATGCCAAACCCTCCTAAATTGGGTAAGGGCTATGTTTAGCAGTGGACATCTTACGGCTGAAATGATTATGATGAAATACTGTAGGTACAGACGCCAACACATCAAGCTACTACAATCTGTCAGATTTCTTTGATAGATTTTCGACTTTATTTCTAGAGCATTAGGTTCAAAGTTCATTGGGAAAAATTGACAGTTTCGGGTAGCTTGACCTGGTGGCGTCTGTACCAATTTCAGTGAATAATAGCATTGTACATAATACTCATAATAATTTGTGGCGTGACAAACTATCACGGGTTTGCAACGTGTCAATTAAGGTTTAAAGTCACTTAATTAACGGATCAAATAGGTAATGAACTTAATTAAATGGGTATTCGTTAATTAATATCCAATGCTGTTGGTGTTTACATTCATGCTTTGAATATAAATTAAATATTTTAGAGTCATTTATACTGATATCTCTATAAAATCTGTTTGCTGGAGACAGACTGACACTGTGCTATGAGGGATAAAACTCACAGAATAATATCAACTTATTTTAGCATTATGTATTAATTTAATTATATTTATTTTTTTAAGTATATTTCAATATTATGTGTAAGTATATTTTAATTTAAGACTTCTCATATTCATATGTTCGCTTGTTCTCACACACTATTTTCTACATTTATTTTTCATTTCTCTGTTCGCAGAAATGCTGGAAGGAATTCAGTGCCTCTGTAATCAATTGTATAATCATCGCAATGTATTTAACTGTGTGTACATAAATAATAAAAAAAAACTGGTAGCCTTTCTTAATCCTTTAGAGGTTAATATTCAGACATGAATGTTTAGAAGACCTAAATACTTAGATTTCATAGATTTTCACATACTTTACATATTCCATTATTCTTTTCTTTGCCACTTCGGCTAAGGTAGCCGGCCATTGCAATTATCCAACAAAAAAACTCTCTTGATACGATGAATAAGTACATAGATATTTAGGTATGGTTAAGGAATTATAAGATCCGTAAATTATTGTTATTTCTTTACACTCATTAAAAACCATTATTTATTGAATTCTACTGTACGTGTGTATGTCACTGAACTCCACCTAAACGGCTGGACCGATTTGAATGAATTTTTATGTATGCGTTTGGGTGGCACCCTGGATGGTTGAGATTCACTATTAGGCCCAGTAGGTGGCGCTGCTATCGAGTTCTAAGAAAAGGACAACGTCTGTATGGTCAGCTAGTTTATATATCTGTTCGAAACATCACAACGGGCCCTATTGCAATAACTATATATGAATAAGCCATTTCATAATAAGCGTATTAGGAATTTCAGCATGGCGACATTTATTTTTAAAGGTTGTAGCATCATGCTGCGATAGGGACCTTTTGGCTTCATACTGGCTTCTTGGTTATTACTTTAATTTGGTTTTCTTATTTGTTATGTATTTATGAGTGTGTTTTGGTTAATTTGTGACATTCCTGTGCGAGTCCCAATAAATGCATTTTCTTTGTATAAAAACGACTGTTTGCCAACGCTACTTAGGAGTTACACGAAAGTAAAATAAAATCATTCTCTAAAAGTAAATACCTTCAGACTCTATAACATTTGTCACACTGCATTTCTGTAGTTGAAGCTTTTACGCACGACGAATATATCCGGTTTGATCTGGTTCGAATCGGTTCAGAGCGGCACGATCCGGATGATCGCATTAAGGGATTAACACTTTTGGAACAAGGACTGAAATATTATTTGTAGGTCTTTGATAAACCTTTTTTCTTTCTTCTTTTCTTCTTATGCACTGGAGTTTTATTTTAACACGCACTTTATAAAGATATGTGGTTATAAATGTTGAGATTTAGGGTAATATTTTCAAAATAAAGTATTAATAAATCCTATTAGGTATATTACTTTATAATTTTAATAAATTTGTATAATAATAAAACAATATGCTGTTATTTTAACGAATGACAGCTATAAGTTGCATGCAAAAAGATTTTCGAGCGGATTGTTTTTTTTTTAAGTGAATATGATTACAATTTTAATTAGTTTATAAGATTGATTTTAAATTAAAACCTAATATAATCATTTATTCAAATAGGCACATATAAAGGCAATATTGAACTTCAAAATTTACAAAAAATAGAATTGATTCTAGTTGCCTTTTCCAAAAAGTTGTTTAGTATATAGAAAAAAACCGGCCAAGTGCGAGTCGGACTCGCGCACCGAGGGTTCCGTTCAAACCTGTAGGTATCCTCGGTTTATGCATAAGGTTTATGTTTATGAAATTAAATGTTTTTTTTTTTAATTTTTATATTTGAGTTAATTAAATTAAAGGTAAATTGCGGTTTACGATTTATGACGTATTAAAAAAAACTGCTTACTGCATCTCGTTCAAACCAATTTTCGGTGGTAGTTTAATGGTTATGTACATCATATATTTTTTTCAACCGACGAAAAAAAAACGGAGGAGGTTCTCAATTCGACGCATATATTTTTTTTTTATGTATGACCACGCATTACTTTTTACATAGTAGTCCGATTGTAACAATTATTCTTCTATTGGAAAGAGTATACTCCCAAGGTGGTCCCAAATAAATTTGGAAAACAAAATCGAACCCTAAGGGTCGGAAAACAGGGGATGATTGTTTGTTCACTCACTGATTGTAATGTATAACCACGGATAACTTTATACAGAGTAGTCCGATTTTGATAATTCTTTTTTGTTGGATAGGGTATACCTTTCCAAGTATTATGAGTACATTAAAGTCACAAAAAAATATAAAATAAAAACTTTTAACAAAAAATTAAACCGCCGAAAAAACTGAAAAGCATAAAATAATAAACCTTACAATTATGAGTCGGCGCTGAAAAATCAATGAACAACGATCACTCCAAGCGCCGACTCATAATTTTAAGGTTTATTATTTTATGCTTTTCAGTTTTTTAGATTTATCATTCTCTTAGGGGGCACACATTTTACCACTTTGGAAGTGTCTCTCGCGCAAACTATTCAGTTTAGAAAAAAATGATATTAGAAACCTCAACACCATTTTTGAATACCTGTTCATAAGTACCACACACGTATGGGTTTGATGATTTTTTTTTTTGAGTTTCCGTTCTAAGTATGGGGAACCCCAAAATTTATTGTTTTTTTTTCTATTTTAGTCTGAAAATCTTAAGTACAGACGCCACCAGGTCAAGCTACCCGAAACTGTCAATTTTTCCCAATGAACCTTGAACCTAATGCTCTAGAAATAAAGTCGAAAATCTATCAAAGAAATCTGACAGATTGTAGTAGCTTGATGTGTTGGCGTCTGTACTTACCCGCCGCACCTTCCGGGTGGACTGCGATCCTCGATCAGTTCTGCCTGCTGGGGGGCCCAAATAGCGTGATTTCGTGTTGAAATAATAAAAATCTTGTTTTTTCAATATAACTTTAATATTTTGTACTGAACCCATCCTCGGATACGTCGCCTTTGAACTGCCCGCGCGCAGACGCGTCTCTGGACACCTCACACGTCGGTCTAGCTCAGAAAAAAGGAAAAAATTTTTGCTAACTCGTTCGAAAATTCTTCCTTACCGATACAGTGAGCCCCATACAGTACGAAATCTAGAAAACTAAAAGGCTGATTTCTTCGCGGTTTTCGACGCTATCCTTCGTAATTAGGCTACGGCCCACCGTTTTAGCTGTCAGAATCCATTTGTCTTCATGGGAAGTAGGCAAATGTGCTAGTTGAAGTTTTCGTAAATTAATAAAACAATATTGTAAGTTTGCTTAATATTCTTACTATCTACATAGTTTATTTTCATACAATTAAGTACTTACCCGCCGCACCTATCGGGTGGACTGCGATCCTCGATCAGTTCTGCCTGCTGGGGGCCCAAATAGCGTGATTTCGTGTTGAAATAATAAAAATCTTGTTTTTTCAATATAACTTTAATATTTTGTACTGAACCCATCCCCGGATACGTCGCCGTTGAACTGCCCGCGCGCAGACGCGTCTCTGGATACCTCACACGTCGGTCTAGCTCAGAAAAAAGGAAAAAATTTTTGCTAACTCGTTCGAAAATTCTTCCTTACCGATACAGTGAGCCCCATACAGTACGAAATCTAGAAAACTAAAAGGCCGATTTCTTCTTGGTTTTCGACGCTATCCTTCGTAATTAGGCTACGGCCCACCGTTGTAGCTGTCAGAATCCATTTGTCTTCATGGGAAGTAGGCAAATGTGCTAGTTGAAGTTTTCGTAAATTAATAAAACAATAGTGTAAATTTGCATAATGTGGTTTACAGAATACATCTACTTACCAAGTTTCAACAGCATAGCTCTTATAGTTTCGTAGAAAAGTGGCTGTGACATACGGACAGACAGACAGACAGACAGACATGACGAATCTATAAGGGTTCCGTTTTTTGCCATTTGGCAACGGAACCCTAAAAATGGGCAAGAAACTCCACCGTTACTTTATTAAAATATCTCTCAATATTTTATAAAATACTTTGTAAATCTGAAGAAAGTTACTATACTTTTCAGCTTTAAATTATAATTACTCACATTAAATAACGGGATTAAATATAATGATCAACATAAAATGCTTTGATACCCTTAGTTCTTTAACCAAAAATATATTACTTGACACCAGAAAAATAAAGTCTAAAATTACAATAGTACTAGCTATTTTAGTCCCGACTGCTCTTTAAATTGTATTCGAACACCAAATGTTAATGATCACCAAATCATAACTTGTACGACAAAACTGTACTGCGACTCACAATAGTTCGAATGCACGCTTGTGCGATACACTCGAGCTCACATAGTACACTAGGTTAGGTTAGGTTAAAACTGTGACCTCCTATGAACCTACCTAGAAACGACTAGATTCAGTGTGTCGCATAAGCGTGCATTCGAACTATGGTGAGTCGCAGTACAGTTTTGTCGCACAAGTGTTATTCGCACACCCATTTGTCGAACTCACGTAGTACACTCTTAATAATTTCGTGTTCACTAACTATTTTTGGGTTAACAATGATTTTTTAGGGTTCCGTTGCCAAATGGCAAAAAACGGAACCCTTATAGATTCGTCATGTTTGTCTGTCCGTCTGTCTGTCTGTCTGTCTGTCCGTCCGTCCGTATGTCACAGCCACTTTCCTCCGAAACTATAAGAGCTACGCTGTTGAAACTTGGTAAGTAGATGTATTCTATGAACCGCATCAAGATTTTTACACTAAAATAGAGAAAAAATAATAAATTTTGGGGTTCCCCATACTTAGAACTGAAACTCAAAAATTTTTTTGTCATCAAACCCATACGTGTGTGGTATCTATGAATAGGTCTTCAAAAATGGTACTGAGGTTTCTAATATCATTTTTTTCTATACTGAATAGTTTGCGCGAGAGACGCTTCCAAAGTGGTAAAATGTGTGTCCCCCCCCCCCCCCCGTAACTTCTAAAATAAGAGAATGATTAAACTCAAAAAAATATATGATGTACATAACCATGTAAACTACCACCGAAAATTGGTTCGAACGAGATCCAGTTAGAAGTTTTTTTTTTAATACGTCATAAATCGTAAACCGCAATTTACCTTTCTTTCAATCAACTCAAATATAAAAATTAAAAAAAAAACATTTAAGTTCATAAGCATAAACCTTATACATAAACCGAGGATCCCTACAGGTTTGTACGGAACCCTCGGTGCGCGAGTCCGACTCGCACTTGGCCGGTTTTTTGGGGTCAGTTTGCTTAAATAGGATAGCAAGATGTAAAAACTTTGGTTATAATTTTACATTGAAATGCTGTTTTAATTTTGGTGATCATTTACTACTTTTGGATTAACAATGATTTATTTGGAGTCAGTTTGCTTAAATAGGATAGCAAGATGTTAAAATTTTGGTTATAATTTTACATTAAAATGCGGGTTTAATTTTGGTGATCATTTACTAGTTTTGTCTGTTATATGTTACTATATCTGGTGGTAAGTTAAACATAAGCCTTAAATAACACGTCACTCCACATGACATAAAACGATTACACAAATTTACCCCTAATTTAATCTCCTTACTCGCTAACTACAATAACAACATAACGGAAGTTTAATTACATCACCTTTAGCACTTTACATGAAGTGCTTAACGTTAACGCGCGCGTTAACACCAACAGTGATTAATGACGTGGTTGTCGTGTTGACTTTCAACAAGTATACAACTATTTCGTTAATTTAACAATATTATGGTAAGTTAAATTGGTATGGAATTAGTTTGATAAGGAGGGTTACGTCATACTACATCATCATCATAAAGCATTAGGAAGTGGTGAAAGGCTCTGCCAGGGTCGCGAGATCTCCCGGCCACCGTAGGCGGGAGCTTGCGGGTGGCGAGCAATGGGTAGCTTGCCGCCCGGTAAGGACCAAGCACGGGTCTACGGCACGTAGTGTTCCACGCGCGCCTCAAAGAGATGTCAGCAGCGCTGAAGGGGTCTGCTTGGACCGATGCCTGCCGGGGTCGCGTGATTGTTCGAAAGAGATACCGTGACCCTGGCACATGGGCAACTGAATGAACACGGGTGGGTTTTAATCAGTAAAAGTCTGACATGCCCTCCCGCTCCGCCCAGAGCGGGAGAAGTCATTTGATGATTTCCCATCCTGAAAAAAAAAAACAAAGGGTCGCGAGATTGTTCGAAAGAGATACCGTGACCCTGGGACATGGGCAACTAAAGGAACACGGGTGGGTTTTAGTCAGTAAAAGTCTGACATGCCCTCCCGCTCTCCCCCCAGAGTGGGAGAAGTCATTTGATGATTTCCCATCCAAAAAAAAAAAAGGGGGTGAAGGGCGAACGTTTTGGGGGACTGACTTAGAATAAACGACGTTATATTTTATTTGAATTGTTTTTTCATTCTCTTCCTGCCCTTATCAGAATTTATTTGGGTTTGATGTAACATGTATGTCTGGCTATACGGCTGTGATTTCTTAAGCCAACTTATAGGAGAGATTTATGGTTTCTTTGGTCAAGTAATGGGAAAGATTTGTGGATTCTTAGGCCAACTTATAGGAGAGGTTTGTGGTTTTTCTCTCATCCAGCGGATTTTTGCGGTCTTCACAAGGTTAACGCTACGTCTTCCGGTACGACTCGACTTCTCGACCACTTTAAACCTTTTGACCTTGGGGTCGACAATACGTTTGAAAATTCTTCGGACTATGTAGGTTGCCTTGGTTATTCTACCGATCTCCTCATTTTATTCTGCCGTCGATATGGATACAACCCTTAAACTTCAAAGTTACAACAGAGAATCCTACTAATATTATAAATGCGAAAGTTTGTGAGGATGGATGTATGTGTATGTGTATGTTTGTTACCCTTTCACGAAAAAACTACTGAACAGATTTGGATGAAATTTGGAGCACAGTTAGCTTATAACCTGGATTAACACATAGGGTACTTTTTATCCCGGTAGTATGTTCCCGCGGGATATTTTTCAACCACCACGCGGGCGAAGCCGCTGGCAAAAGTTAGTATTATAAATGCGAAAGTTTGTATGTATGGATGTGTGGATGTTAGTTACTCTTTCACGCAAAAACTACTGAACGGATTTGGATGAAATTTGGAACACAGTTAGTTTATAATCTGGATTAATACATAGGCTACTTTTTATCCCGGTAGTACATTCCCGCGGGATATTTTCCGACTTCCACGCGGGCGAAGCCGCTGGCAAAAGCTAGTCTGTTATAAAATTTACTGGACCCAGAAATTAAATTAGGACTGACACTAAATCACTTTCGGGATTATTAATATGTTTACATTAACAAATTGTGCAGCCCAAATCATAATTAAACCATCAAAATAATTTAAAATCATATTTAAAGCTAGAATAATTTCGCAATATTGAATCCTATTTTTAATATAATTAATTGATTTTTAATATTAAAAAAAGTCCATTACAGGCCTTTTCATCAGATGAAAGGAACGGAGAAGACATTAAGAGGTGTGAATAAAAATGATGGAACCAAATCTCATTTACATTTATTTCATTTGAAAATAAATTCGAATAACTTCTTACCTTCGTTCACTTTGAGAGGCGAAATATTGAATTGAGCATCGTTAAGGGAGTATACTGAGGCTTATTGAAATACCTTATTCAATATTGTGTTTTTGTATTGTGATTTTAAAAGGTGTATAGGTCTTGATTTGCGAGTGGTAAGCTTTATAATGTCCCGTGTGGTGTGGGATGTAAAGAATAGTATCACCCCATTTCTTCTCATGTGTGTCGTAAAAAGCGACTAAGGGACTTACTAGAGAATGGGCAGCAGCGTTCTCTGCGCATTTGATCATCATACTGCGATCGCAAACCCACCTGTCAAGCGCGGTGATTATGGCAATGCCTTCCAAATTGGAGGAGGGTTATGTCCAGCAGTGGACGTCTCACGGCTGAAATGATGATGATATAGCTTTATAAAATTAATATAGTAGTTTTCCAATTTTTCGTTTGCCTACAAACTTGATATAATAGGTCTTTACCTATGAAATTGCCGTTTTGTATGAAAAAAAATTAAACGAATTTTTTTCATGTATTTTTTATTTGTATTAATCGAAATAATCACCCATGCAATCAAAGCATCTTTGCCAACGCAGTGGCAGTTTATTGATGCCCTTCTTAAAAAAATCAGCTGGATGGGAGGCAACAAATTCTTCAAAGGCATTTTGTACTGCCTCTCGGGTATTGAATGTTTGTCCCGCCAAGAAGTTATCCAAATTCTGGAAAAAGTAGTAGTCTGTAGGCGCAAGGTCTGGTGAGTAGGGCGGATGACGGGGAGCTTCCAACCCCAGTTCTTGCAACTTGGAGACCGTCTGGTGTGCAGTATGAGGTCGCGCGTTGTCGTGCAGGAACAGCGGAGACGAGCGATTGACCAAAGCTGGTTGGAGATGTGCCAGCTTCTCCATCATGGAGTTCAGTTCTTCACAGTACACATCTGCAGTAATGCTCACCCCGTTTGGTAAGAAACTGTGATGAATCATACCGGCGCTAGACCACCAAACAGTGACCATCACTTTTCTAGGGGTAAGTTTTCGTTTAGGGCATTGTTTAGGTGCTGAACCAGGATCCAACCAACTTGCTGAGCGCTTGCGTTTATCAAACAGAATCCATTTTTCATCGCAGGTAACAATGCGGTTCAAAATTCCTTCATTTGTGTGTCTGTTGAGCAGTGCAAGGCACGTCTCGACGCGTACTTCGCGCTGGCGATCACTGAGTTTGTGGGGCACCCATTTGTCAAGCTTTTTTACCTTGCCAATTTGACGCAAATGGACCAATATTGTTTTGACGCTAACGTCGAAAGCTGCTGCTAATTCAACCGTAGATTGTGTATCATCAGCTTCCACAATCGCCCTTAAATCGTCATTGTCGACCAAAGTCTTCGGACGACCGCGAGGTTCATTTTTCAGGTCGATATTTCCAGAACGGAAGCGAGCAAACCAATAACAGGTGGTGCGTTGGTTTGTAGTGCTAGCTCCGTAAACGTCGTTGATGTTGCGTGCCGCTTGTGCCGCGTTGCTGCCACGACAGTACTCATATTTCATAATTACTCGAATTTTTAACTTATCCATGATGACGAAAAAGATTGAAATGCGATGAAAATGTAGCACTAATCAATAAACAAATGACTACTTATGGAAAAATAATTCCATGTTTTTAAAATAAAATTAATTTGAAATTAGAATTCTTAGACAAACAAAAATTATTTTGATTTGAAATGGCCAGTACTGTAAAACGGCAATTGCATAGGTAAAAACCCAATATTTCACGTTTTACTTTTTTGAAATATTGTATGTTTAAATGATTGAATGTTTGTAACTAAATCACGAGAAAACGGCCGAACGGTTTCAGATGAAGTTTTGCGCACAGGTAGTTTATATCTAGGATTAACAGATAGGATACTTTTCATTCCGGTAACACGTTCCCGTAAGATAAGTTTCAACCTCCACGCGAGCGAAGCCTTCGGCAAGACGTAGTCTTGAATAAGATAATAATCGTTGCATTTTGTGAAGTGACCGTAATTGCTAATACATTAAAGTCATTTAAAATTCGTTAAAAAAAAATATAAAAGAAAATGGTCTAAATTTTATAGACCTTTCACAATTTTCACGATACGATTGCCAAAAACCAATTACTGTAAAAGTATCGGCCATGTTGTAATCGTATTGTATTGGATATAAACATCAATTTCTATAGACAATTAATTTAACTAGTGGTCGCCCAGTGGTCGACATTCGACCATAATGTATTAAATACACGGTAATGAATAGTAGTGTGTCTAACGTGTAATTTATTGAAAATAATGTATTTTTACGTATAATTAAAAAAAAAATATTAGCATTCGTCATTTCTTCTCTGTATAAACTATAAGTGTGCGAAATTTCATACTCCTCCGCCCGCACACTTTTCGTAAAAAAGGGATCCAAAGTTTTCGCTTTACGTATTAATATATAGATAAGTGCCACTGTGAATTGTGTTGTTTTTATTATTTGCAAATGGTTTCTGATGTCAGATTGAAGTTCATTAAATGATCGAATAACTAGGTATTATGTTCCGTGTGTTCCCGGACGTAAAGAATAGCACCATCCCATTTCTTCCTGTGGGTGTCGTAGAAGGCGACTAAGGGACTTACTAGGGAATGGGCAGCAGTGTTCTCCTTGCCTTTTACCACCATACTGTGATCGCCAACCCACCTGCCAAGCGTGGCGATTATGGCAAACTTCTCCAAATTGGGGAGGCTTATGTCTAGGAGTTGACGTCATTTGGCTGAAATGATGACGATGATGAAGTATTTTATGTACAAATTGCTTGAATTTGAAAGAAAGAAATATTCAAATTAATCTTCCAAACTACCTTCTCTTTTTTCTTAAAATATTTTAGTTACTATCGTCCTAAGATAAATTGAGCCAAACTAACAGAACCAGCAACTTTCACAGACCATTTATTACTTGCATTAACTCTGCGGCACGATAACAGATGGCGCTGTCCGCAATTTTAATTGCTGCTCAAAGTTTACCCATAAAATAGTCTGAGTTCGCGAGACATCACTGAGAATGAGGTCAGACATTGTTTTATATGAAACTAAGTAATTAGACTTTAGAATTAGGTTAAAACTTGTGCGATGATTACAGTGTTTCTCTTTTTGAAGTTTAAATTTGACTTGGATACAGTTCAAGTTTGAATTTACCAATTTTCTTGCTGATTTGTTTATTTACTTATGAGTTAGTGGTTTAGCTACTACCCAACGAAGATGGTGGGTCTCATACAAGGTGGTAGAGAACCGATAATGAGAATGGGCAACATCCTTGTTTTGTTTTCCGATTCAGATATGAAAAGGGAAAGAATTTAAAGATTTTTTTTAAATAACTTGTTATTCGAAGTATTTATTATGCTAATTAGAAAATCAAGCATCCAAATACCCATCAACTTATTCTGAAAACATTTCATGCAAATTACTTCGTTAAAATAATAACAATGTTCACAAGGAATCTATACATACATACATACATACACACATACATACAATATAAAAATAAATACGGTACTCACACCAAAAATCATTTTTTTTAATTTTGTCTGTCTGTTTGTTCAGGCTAATCTCCGAAACGGCTGGACCGGTTTTGACGGGACTTTTACTAGCAGATAGATCATGTTACAAGGAGTAACATAGGCTATATTATTGTCCCAGTAGCACGTTCCTGCTGGATTATTTCCGACATCCACGCGGGCGAAGCCGCCGACAACAGCTATCTATACTTATATAATATTATAAAGCTGAAGAGTTTGTTTGTTTGTATGTTTGTTTGATTGAACGCGCTAATCTCAGGAACTACTGGTCCGAATTAAAAATTATTTTTGTTTTGGGTAGCCTATTTATCGTGGAAGGCTATAGGCTATATAACATCACGCTACAACCAAGAAGAGCGGAGAAATAATTAAAAATGTTGCAAAAACGGGGAAAATCGCACGGGTAGGCGATTTGACGCGACGAGAAGGGTCGAGTTATATCCGTAGCAACTCTGCTACGACTTATGAGTCGTCGTAGCAAAATGTTGCTACGCCGTAGCTGATTGCTACGAAACATTCGGAGACATTTTTTTGTTGGTTTTTAATGTAACTGTTTGAAAACGTAATCATACAAAGATAAGTAGCGTTGTAGTATTAAAACAAACACTTTCATAATAAATTACAGTTCATGAAAGCTTAAAACTTTACCAATTGAAACGTGAGTTAAAACTCCAACATTAGTTCCAGCATCGTTTGCAGTCTATATGGACTTTGTGACAAATTAACTTCACTGAAGCTTTGTTAGCAACTGTAACGAGTACGACTGATTACTGTTACTATGTATGTTCGAGTAGTTTGAACTTTATTTAACCGGTCAATTACCTTAATTACAGACACAATTAAAAAACGATTGTTTACATACCAAATGTGGTATCTCAGGGACTTGGAGGTTAAATTAAAGTATGTCTTTAGTTTGAATGGCAATCGAATGTATGTAGCATTTAATATGTGTCGCTACGACATTGTACAGTAACATTGACAATTACAAATCAGTGATTATGATAAAATAATGTGACGGCAAGATTGGGTTTTTGGCAAAGTGTAAGAGCGAAAGTTTGTTGCTGTGAGAAAATTATTATAAAATAAAAAGATGCAAGTTAAAGGACAATATTTAGTACTTATAGGCCGACATTAAAACGAATGATAGTCTCCTCTGCCAGGGTCGCGAGATTCGTTCGAAAGAGGTACCGTGGCCCTGGCATATGCGTAACTGAAGGAACACGGGTGGGTTTTAGTCAGTAAAAGTCTGACACGAAAGAGCGGGAGACGTCATTTGATGATTTCCCACCCACAAAAAAAAAGTCGAGCAATGGGTAGCTCCCCGCCCGGTAAGGACCAGGTCCGGGTTGACGGCGCGTAGTGTTCCACGCGCGCCTCAAAGAGATGTCTGCATAAATTGAAGGGGTCCGCGAGGACGGATGCCTGCCAGGGTTGCGGATTTACTCGAAAGAGTTGCCGTAGCCCTAGCAAATGAAGGAAGACGGGTGGGTTTTAGTCAGTGAAAGTCTGCCCTCCCGCTTCGCTCAGGGTGGGAGAGGTCATTTTATGATAACCCATCCAAAGCCAGCTATAGCCATTCTACAGCTATACGGGGCTAATTAAATTAATTAGTTAAACTTCGTAGACGTGTGATGAGTGTCGAAATCTAAACACGATAAAATAAAATAAATAAACGAATTCTTTAAGGGTTCAACAACCACGGTTAGGATACATACTTGTTATATCAGTTTAAAAGTCTTTTTGCTTTGCATTGCATCCACTAACATAAAAGTCAAATTTTGTTTTGGTTTATCATTTTAAGATATCGATGCCCATCACGTCTGTGGAGTTTCACTAGCCAATTTAACGACCCAGAATTGTATATAGTATAGCATTTGTTTCGTCATTGTAGGTAATTTATTAGCACGCTTATAAACGACTACATAGCATAGTCCAGGCACTAGCTGAGACTTTAAAGATAATTTCGTTGAACCATTCTAAAACCTTTCACAACGCACCATAGTGGCCTACTAGCTAGATACTATGGTGGCTCCATTTTAGCTTTTAATAGCCTAGACACAGCTCTCTCAGTTGCTAACATGGTCGCGCCCGAATACATCACTGAGGTCAAAGCTCTATGTTCGGAATTGCAAAACAGTTCAGTGTTCTGAAAATTGTGAGGCAGGCTTTTGTTGCTCTTTCGGGAATTTGACTAGCTCACCACATCAAGTAACCCAGTGGTCATCATATAGTTTTAGTTAGCTGTGCCAGCAGTTTTGGCCGCGTGGATGTCGGAAATTATCCCGTGGGGTGCTACTGGGACAAAAAGCTATGTTATCCTAATGATATTAGCTGCCAGTGAAAGTAACGTCAACATCGGTTAAGCCATTTATAAGATTATATATATAGTCCTACAGACTGTACTTCGGCCATGGCGGTCAATCTCAACGGAGACTAGCCATCGGCGCGGGAGATATTATAGTGCATAAGTGTGTGCGCAGACACAGGGGCACCACAAAATATGTAAAATTATATGATTCAAATACTTCAACCATGAAATGATAAATAAAACAATTTATCAACCCATAGAGACTCAGAGCTGAAGAAAACATCACTATCATTTTCCTACCCAATTTGCTTAGAGTCGGTGCAACATGACTTACAAACTAAAGAAAACCGATTGAAATGAAACCACATGAATTGTTTTTGTATGAATAGACCTCACACACTCCGAGGGATCCTTCTAGCTGCAATCTTTACAACAATCTAAACGAAGCTAGTTGAACGATCCCCATTATTTACTCAAACAAGAATAAACAAACATATCAAGTTTGCGCCAAAACGAACACAGGCAAAGGGTCATTACCCTAAGGACAAGCACACAGACAGCAGCTTTTTCTTTGCAGTCTTTTAGTAAAAATAATGGATGAGGATAGCTAAGCTACGCTTGCCGCAGTCAGTTTGTAGATGGGTGACCACCCATTACTCATCGAGACTCCTCCGTGCCTCGGAAAGCATTTTAAGCCGTTGGTTCCCTGCCAGGGTCGCGAGATCTGTTCAAAAGAGGTATCGTGGCCCTGGCATATGGGCAACTGAAAGAACACGGGTGGGTTTTAGTCAGTAAAAGTCTGACACGCCCTCCCGCTCCGCCCAGAGCGGGAGAAGACATTTGATGATTTCAAACCCACAAAAAAAAAGGGGTATCATATAAACCAGTAACTAGTTTGTGAAGGTCAGTTAGGTAGTCGTTCCATGTAATAAACAGTGCGATATTCAGCTACATCCGGTAACAATGAAAACCAACTCCACCATAGTTGGGAAAAAGATAGACCGATTGAATGACTAGATATAATACTCCAACATTTTTAGGAAGGTGATTGCTTGTGGGGTGTGTATATCTGTGCCTCGGTGTGCTTGCATAAAGATAGCAGTTTTTCAGTCCTGATTTGTCGGTAAAAGTTTTATTATCTACTACCTTCTGCCCGCGACTTCGTCCGCGTCAAATTTTTGCTCCCCTGACCCTTCCCGTCGCATCGAATTGCCTGCCAGTTTTCGTCCATTATACGTTGCTGCTCCGCTCCTTTTCATCGTAGCGTGATGTTATATAGCCTATAGCCTTCCTCAATAAATAAACTACTCAACACAAAAAAAATATCAATTCAGATCAGTAGTTTCTGAGATTACCGCGTTCAACCAAACAAACTATTCAGCTTTGTAATATTAATATAGATTGGTGGGATTTTACAAATGGAATTTTATAAAAATGTGGAATTATTGTGCCTCTCGGTCTGCGCTGACCCTTAGAAGGCAAAGGACTACTCACTACAGTTCCTATCCCAATAACACTTATTCTAGAATTTATTATTTTAGTTCCAAAGCGATATCGTAACGTTATCTCTTAAAATATTGTTAGTATTTGTATTTCGAAGCTCTGTATGTTCTAGAATTAGTCGCAGTTTCGTTTAATTATTGGAATGTTTGGTTCGTTGAGGTCAAATGGCTTGCACTAATACGCACATTTTGTTAATACCAGACGAGAAGTGCAAATGAATTTCTCAGTAGAAGCCCACAACCTAGATTTGTGCCCGGTTAATGACAAAGGCTGTTTAGATGGCACTTAAACAGACTTGGCGAAATGTGGGTGTACTACTATCTATAGTACACCCACATTTCACCAGGTATGTTTAATCCACACCACCAACACCTCTGCGTAATCTATCGGCAACTACAGACGGGATGACATGTTTTGTTTAGTAGTAGAATTTGTCAGTGTAACTTGCCCAGTAAGTGCTACATTTTGAAGACGTTGAAAGTTAAAAGAGCTTGTTTATAAAGATTCTTGTTTTGCCAGCGGCTTTGCCCGCGGATTATACATATGCATAAACTTTCTTCTTAAACCACTCTATCTATTAATGAATACCGCATTAAAATCCGCTCCGTAGTTTAAAACATCTAAGCGTACAAACGCGGGAACTGATTTTGTTTTATACTATGTAAAGATTTCGACATCTCTACAAGTATAGTATTGTTCCCAAGGCTAAAGAGAAATTCTTCGTAAATTAAAATTCCACCGTAATTAGGCAGATTCCAAAATAAAGTTTATATTTCATTTTTTTGCTTATTTTCTCTTATGTCTACGAGAGAGTTTGGATGTTGGTAGTGTGGCATCCCTATGCTTCGGAAAGCACGTCATTGTACCGACGACGGATCTTAGTCATGTTGGTTGCCAACCCCTCGGACTACGAGAGTGCAGCACTAGGGAGTGCAAACCTTTTGTTTACACTAACGTACACATTTGTGAACTATAATACCTCCTGCGTACTTCGACTAATCTCCGTTTTGATTGCTGAGAGTAACCGATATTCGGTCGGGCGGATATTAATCCCTTCCCATTGTTTCGGTTTCCGTCGTCCAAAGTTAGTATTGCGTGTATTTAGTACTGATAAATCCAATATGTGTACTGTAGAGGTTTTGTCCGTTTGGCTTTAACAACCAACTTCCGCGATTCTTCTTCTAATTATCTCTTTTATTTCACTTATCACAACATAAGCAATACATTTTTAAATATTAGATTTTTTTGAATATAGAAACAATTAAAAATAACAAAAAATCGAATAATTATTATTATATATTTGTTTAATTTGACAACATTGGTCTACTGGTAAGTAAAGAACAGAAGCTGAAAAGTTTTTTTTTTTTTGTTTGAAAGCGCTAATCTCTGGAAGTACTAGTCGGATTTAAAAAAATATTCTTTTATTTAACAGCCCAAGTTTTGAAGAAGGCTATATGTTAATTAAAAACACTAGGACTTAGGACTCTAAAGAGCCGAAACCCCAAACAAAAATCATAAAGAAGTCATGCTAAAACGAAGTAAAGCGTGGGCAAGCGATGCGTTGCGAGAGATATTCACACCCCCCCCACAGGTGTACTTTAGTTTTCATCTACATACAATAGATGTCCGGATTTTGTCTAAGCTGGACTTAGACTAGACTCAAAGTCTAGACAAGACTCAGACAGGCTAACTGATGGATCGCTCATATCTAACTTGATTATACACATAAGTATTTTCAAATTTTTTTTCGGATTAACTTTTATTTAATAAATTATGCTTTCAGTGAATTCTTTGTAACTGACTCTAAAAAGGAGGAGGTTCTGAATTTGTTTGTTTTTTTTAATGTATGTTCCGCTATATCTCCGGGAATTACTGTGGATCGATAACGAAAATTCTTTTTTTTTTTTAATGGATGGTGGCGATCTCATCGCTGGTCCATTCTATTCTATGTCAGTGTCATTAACTTATCGTGGGTAATTTTGTCCTAATTTCGTGTCACTCTTCTTTACATAGCAAGTATGGTATACGAATTATTGTGGGTCGGTACAATACATAGAAAGTGAAAAATAACAACGGAATTTCGGAAGTCTGTGTCTCATTAGGATCTGTATTTTTGGTTTGTTTGCCACGTATTTACGAAATTAAAGTTATTTTCTACTTTGTAGTGTTTTTTGTTGACAGGCTTGTTTTTTTTTCGTTGAACTGTTTTTAGTTATATGTACCAATTAATTTCATAATCAATTAGTACTTCACCTTTTGAACTCATTTGTCTTAGGCACTTTCCAACAGGTAGCAATTAAAAAAAATTGTTTACTTCCAATATTTTCGTAATTTTATTCTTGGTAAAATGAAAAATCTTTGATCCAAACAATATCTTTACTTCCATTTATTAAAAAATACAAAATAAGTGGATGTAATTACCGCTTAACAAGAACAAAACATCTCAAATATTTGCCATCGGCTTAATTTTTTAATAACACCCTATCGTTAGCTATTGTAATTAGGCAACGCGGCATTTTTGAATGTTAATAGATACTTCAGTTTTTTAGAGGGCTCTTATTTTTAATATTGTCCAATACTTTGAGAAAAAATAGAATTTCTAAAATCATATTTTCCTCGGGATTAATTTGAGCAGTTAGTTTTTAATTTAAGCACAAATACACAGGTAGATTTATAAAGACTAATTATTCACAGGTAGAGTTTTAAAGACTAAGATAACTTGGATGAAGGAAACATGTGAACTCTGTCTGCCTGACTACCATACGACCACGACTGCAATATATACCTCATACTTTTTATTCGTCACCACAGCAGTGGAAAAGGTGACACATAGATTAATTTCCAGGAACTTTTAAGACCAGGTTAGGTTTTAAAAACGGTAACAATTTTCGACAGTCCACCAGTTGGATAAATGATGACGTATGGTGGCACAAAACCGTAATTTAAGTCATAAGTAAAGGTTACATTTTTTTGCACCGAAGTTATCATCGTGTTTCCGTATAAGTACGAACGTCACGCCACAGAGAAACCCTCCATTCAGCAGTTCATGAAACGCCTTTCAAAGCGATTCTTTGACTTTGCTGTGAAGCACCCCAATCCCCTGATCACGGCAGCCGCCCGCTACACTCCCTCCCGTATTAGTACGATTCGCCGACCGAGGCACACTCTAACCATGCCCGATGACGCTACAACCCTTCTCCAAGAGAGTAATAAACTTACTAGTGCACTCATGACACACAGACCAGACCGCCGCGCTGTCCTTTCGTCCTCGCCCTCGAGGCCCGCCGCGACGCCGCAATCCATGTCCACCCCGACCCTTGCTCGAGCCAGCCTGCGACGAGGAGTCTGTAACTTTAAATTCGCCCCTAAATAATAATCATTCCGATCCAGCCCGTCCTTTACTGCCCTCTACCAGTGATGTCCTAATCCGAGGTCCGTACCCCACAGGGGTGCCCTTAGAAAGTAGTCGCTCTAGGTTTAAGTTTTTTAAGTCCTGGCTGGAGGCCTTAATTTATAAAGGTAGCCACAGGCAAGTCCGGTTAAGCAGCCGATAACCTCATAGGTTGACCTGCGAGATGTCATTAAAAAAAAAAGCAGTGTGACCCCCCATGGAATAGTGCTCGTTCTCACGTACCTACGTTAGAATAGGGATTATCTCGCGCACTGCATCTTTAACACACTGGTTAGCGCTGAAGGTTGAAAACCCTACAGTGTGTTGTTTTATAGCACTGGGATGCACTCTGTAGGATTCTCAATACTCGTTTAAACACCGAGATTTGAAAATCTCGCCTTAATACTTCTAAGTTTTGTACTGTACGATCCAACCGTACAATTCTTGTTTTTTATGTAAATTAGTCAGTTTTATACCGCGTGTGCAAGTTAAGCCTGTTCACGTTCACGTTCGGTCTTCGCCGCGAGTCTCATATATCAATAAAACCATAATCATAAACGATCACATCTATCATCTATTGTTGTCCCGTACAACATTTTGGTCCTTCGAGCCGGATATGAACCAGCGACCTATGGATGCACATACCGCACATTGTTGTAGAATCATTCAAACTATTCAAGGTTTTTAGATTGGATGCAATTGTTAAACTATAATTTTGTTAACATGATAATACAAATAGGCTAGAACTTCCATAACTGTTACAGTGCGTCCGTATTTTTGCAGATAGGCGATTATTTCCGAAGCGTATACTTTTTAGGGTTCCGTTGCCAAATGGCAAAAAACGGAACCCTTATAGATTCGTCATGTCTGTCTGTCTGTCTGTCGGTCTGTCTGTCTGTCTGTCTGTCTGTCTGTCTGTCCGTGTATGTCACAGCCACTTTTCTCCGAAACTATAAGAGATATGTTGTTGAAACTTGGTAAGTAGATGTATTCTGTATACCGCATTAAGATTTTTACACAACCATAGAAAAAAAACAATAAATTTTGGGGTTCCCCATACATAGAACTGAAACTCAAAAAAATTTTTTTCATCAAACCCATACGTGTAGGGTATTTATGAATAGGTCTTCAAAAATGGTATTGAGGTTTCTAACATCATTTCTTTCTAAACTGAATAGTTTGCGCGAGAGACACTTCCAAAGTGGTAAAATGTGTGTCCCCCCCCCCCCGTAACTTCTAAAGTAAGAGAATGATAAAACTAAAAAAAATATATGATGTACATAACCATGTAAACTTCCAACGAAAATTGGTTTGAACGAAATCCAGTAAGTAGTTTTTTTTTTAATACGTCATAAATCGTAAATCGCAATTTACCTTCCATTCAATCACTCAAATATAAAAAAAAAAACATTTAATTTCAAAAAACATAAACCTTACGCATAAACCGAGGATACCTACAGGTTTGTACGGAACCCTCGGTGCGCGAGTCCGACTCGCACTTGGCCGGTTTTTCCTTATTAAGCTGTACCAACATATATGGTGGATATTCCACCCATACTAACGTACCGTGTGGTGCCCAAGGGCGGATCCAGCTTTGGTGCCAGGGGGGGGTCACATAGTCGTGGTCAAGTCACAAGAAGTTATAATTTAATTTTTATAATCACACATAAAAGTATAAAGTAGGTATTTTATTAATGTATGTATAGTCTGGCAAAAACGGGTAGAAACGGCAACTAAAAGGGCATTGACCAACTTCTATGGGACTTTGGCCTAAAACAAACAGTTCAGCTAATAATATATGATTGATTTAATAGTTCACATCAGTAAGAATGCCAATATAAACCTAGTTTTGTATCAAAATTTATATTTAGATAATTTTTTACATTTTAAGTATTGTATTTTGTTTATGCTTATAATAAAACTTGCTTTGGATGTGCCAGGTTCATCATAAATACAAGGCTGAACCTTGGTCCATGAAAGTGCCGGGATCGTCAAGAAGGGGAGAATCGGAATCCATTTAGAAACAGCCAAAGTAATCGCAATAAAACTTACAAAAACAACACTCACGATGCAAAAAAAAACAAAGTGAATGAAGTTATCATTCACTGTGTTTTTTTTTTGTACTCGTCATTTTGACAGTTAACACAACATTTTTAAAACACTGTTGCCAAATAAAGAAAATATAATTGTATCGATAGATATGGGATCGATTATTGTTTTATAAGTTCTTCAGCACGCGTAGCATGACCGCCTAGAAACGGAATTTGTCGACGGAAGATAAGACAAAATGATAGATTGTATCGTAGAAAAATTGTGTAAAACTGAAAAAAAAGAGATGTTTCTATTCTTCAGTCGACAAGAGTACGATGTCAAGTATGATTACTATTTTTCTGATGAGATAAAAACATTTTTACAGCATTAAAATACATAAGGAACTTTTTTTGTTCTTGGTAGAATAGATATAGAATTGGTCATGCTACGCCGGCAGGTATACTACTATTCTACTCTCCAGTTTATCATTTTAAGTGTTTAATCATTTATATCGTATATTAGTATTTTTCAACCGATGCACAGACTGGTAAAACGACCAAAAACTTGGCCAAAAATATTTTGTTTCTTTTTCTTTATCAGATAGGTGGCCCATGACGAGAAATGATATTTTTCATAAAAAAATATAATTTTGAATATATTTGGAGAAGGAGAAAAATAAAAAAATATAATTAAATAGGGATTTTTTTACTGTAGTAACAAAGAATAAAATATACGTTGAAATACAGCGAAACTATGACTTCTTCAATTCTAGATTAACAAGAATAAACAAAAAAAAATTTAAATAAAAAAAAATAAAAAATTTAGGTACATTATCACTTATTGTCTAATCTTCAGGTATAAAGAAACCTGCTGCTTCTTTAGTGAAAGCCTGTTTATTTTTATTCCTCTTTTTCTCACTTTGTCGGCTACTTATGAAAGGGTCAGATGTCAGAAGAAGCCGGTTCAGCACATCTTCATTGCAGGGTTTTCTAGAAAACTTCCTAGAGAAGCTTTCCCTATATAGTCGGAAGTGCTTGTTGCGGGCCTCCGCAGCCTCTTCTGACAATTGACCAATAGGCAGAAGCGCGTGAGATATTATACTTGAAGAGTGTACCAATATTTTATGTACAGTAGGACTCATTGGTTGCCAGCTGTACAAGTTAATGTAGTAATGCGCTACATCCATAGTGTAGGCAGACATTTTTTTTAAATCTATTTTATATCCTGACGATATGACTTCTAAAATTGTTCTAAATTTTTTAATAAGGTCTTCGTCAATACCTGTGATGGATGCTGCTGTTTCTGGGTCGGAAAAGAATTTGCGAGAGGTATTCCCGTCATTCGTGTTTCCGTACCCAGCCTTGGGAATGTCTACTAGTAAACCCATTTTTTCCCGGAATTCTTCTTGTATCGCTGACTTGGCGGTTTTGATTTTATCTTTATCTTCTTTTCCAGATATCCGTCCCTTATTTACACCCGCTCTTATTTTATAAGACAGATGTAATAAAAATTCGAAAAAACGGATTCGCGCGTGTAAAATAGACAATCCGAATTTAAAAGTTTCTGGATTTTCCGGTTGTTGCGATGATGTTCCCAAATCGTTGAAACCTTTAGACGTTTTACCACATACATAGCAGCGCAATGTTGAACTCGTGTTAGTGGCCGCGTTACACACTTTTCCGTCGATCATTGTTGGGAGTAACACATGCTTAATTCGAATATTTTCATTAACAACTGTAGGCTGAAGAGACTTTATTTGGTTCTCAATATGATCGATTTCTTCGTTAGTGACGTCTTTATCTTCTTTTACATACCGAAACCTCACGGGCCGGCAGAATCTTGGTGAAGATGGTTGGGGATTCTGCCATATGATTTTAGTACCGTATGTGAGCCGAAGTGGTACCAAAGAACTCATAAATATGTTTGCGTCACTATTACCATCTTCCTCGAATTTTTGCTTGTATTGATTTTGGGTAGACCCATCGCATCCCCATTTATAAATCAGTACAAACTCAGCGTTTGGCTCCAGTCGTTCGAGAACTGGTTCTAAATATTTGCACAGCCGCGAAGCTGTGTGATCAAGCAGATCTTGTAGTATCACCTCTGCAACCGTCTCATTCACGTTTTTCGGTGGATAACAATCCTGTTTTGCCCTCTGGACATAAGTATAACAAGGGTATACGTCTTTATTTGCCTGATGTATCACCTCGTATTGACTTAAGGTCATGTCGGCTTCCACGAAAATCATTAGGGCATCTTCTGGCGTATGCTTTTTGGTAGTAGTAGTTTTACTACCAATAGCAGCTGCCTTGCGGAACTTTGTTGCTCGGGTAGGGCTTTTTGTCACTTCTTGAATCACAGAGGCAACATCGGCGTTACCTGCAGCTCTTTGGCTCATTTGTGCCGCGTAAGTGAGTTGCTCCACTGACACGTTTTGTCTAAGTGATATTGTTTTACGGCGCTTTGACCGATCACTTAATTCTCCGAATTCTTTAGATGGACGACCCTTGGAACTTCCTGGAATCGGCCCGGCAGGTAAAGTGACGTCTTCGTTAAGCCATTCCTCGTTTTTTTCCAGGAAACGGGTCTCCGTACTGTTGCACGCTAACCACTTACGTTTATATACCATTTTAAATGACTTGATTGTTTTGAAAAGTTCGTCATTTTTTTCAGCAGGGCACTTTGTCACTTCCACTAACTTCTTGTCCAAATCTTGGAGCTTTCCGTCAAGCAATCGCTGCGGACTAGCTCTAACTAATTCATGAAGCTCTTTCCTAGTCATAGATATGACACAATGTAGAGAGTCTGAAACAATCAAAATAATAGTTAAAAAATCGTGGGTAAAGAGACAGTTTTCAGAGTTAAAATTATCTTTTATGTGAATATATGTGAATGTTTTTGCTACCTAGTATAATTGCACATATCCTCTAGTTTATTGAAATATTACTACGATGCAGTGGCGATGAGTTGTACATATTTAAAAACACGAATTTATCAAAATATTAAGGAAAAATTCAATATTTTTAGGCATGTTGATATACTGCAAAGTAGATCATGAATAAGCTCTCATAATAAATAAAACGGATCATAGAATGTAGTACATACCTTGATTGATAGAATCCATAGCACTTTTTGTATCTTGAATCACTTTGCACATAAACTATGGCACGGAGAAATAATGATTTTTTAGAGTTGCCGCGAACAGAGACGAGTGTTGTCAACAAGCGCTAAGTTCCGACTGTCCGTGTAGCGGACTGCGGACGGGGACTCGGAAGCAGGTAGAGATTTTACCTAGTGACGCGTGGATTATCTACCTTTTATGGGATTAAGTTGGAAGTCTAGTAGAACATTTCGAGAAATTTGATTAATGGCCAGGTTTTGAGTCGTTTTACCAGTCTGTGCGACGAAAAAAAACGGAGGAGGTTCTCAATTCGACGCGTATATTTTATTTTTTTTATGTAACCACGCATAACTTTTAAATAAACGTCCGATTGTGATAATTCTTTTTTTATCGGAAAGGGTATACTCCCAAGGTGGTCCCATATAAATTTGGAAAACAAAATCGAACCCTAAAGGTCGGAAAACAGGGGATGATTGATTGTTCACTCACTGATTGTAATGTATAACCACGCATAACTTTATACAGAGTAGTCCGATTTCAATAATTCTTTTTTTGTTGGATAGGGTATACCTTGCCAAGTATTATCAGTACATTAAAGTCACAAAAAATTATAAAATGAAAACTTTTTGACAAAAAAATTTAACCGCCGAAAAAACTGAAACGCATAAAATAATAAACCTTAAAATTATGAGTTGGTGCTTTGAGTGATCGTTGTTCATTGATTTTTCAGCGCCGACTCAAAATTTTAAGGTTTATTATTTTATGCTTTTCAGTTTTTTCGGCGGTTTAATTTTTTGTCAAAAAGTTTTTAATAATATTATTAAATGAAAACTGCGTTAAATACAGTGGAGAGATTACCCTACACTTCAAATCGATTTGAATTTATTGTTTACTAGCTTTTGCCAGCGGCTTCGTCGCGTGGAGGTCGGAAATTATCCCGCGGGAACATACTACCGGGATAAAAAGTCCTATGTCCTTTCTCAGGCTCTAAACTATCTGTGTACCTTTTCATTTAAATCGGTTCTGTAGTTTTAGCAGGAAAGCGAGACAGATAGAGTTACTTTTGCATTTATAATATTAAGATTAAGTGTGGATGCAGTTTTTTTGGCAACACTGAAGTCAAATTCAAAGCCAAAGACCTGGTCACATCATAAAAAATACCAAAAAAAAAAGATTTTTTGCAGTGCTTATTCATACAAAGTTATTAACATCAGATATTTACTAAAAATAGAATTAAAATTATTGGTAATTTACATTTTTGTATAGCGGCGTGTTTAAAAATGGCCAAGTCTGGACAATTCCCTTTGTTTGGGAGTTCGACACTGTTCTTTTCGATGCGTTCGTTCCCGAATAATGCGTTTGCCATCATACAAAATATTAATTTATAATAAATTGATTAAATATTGAAGGTATTTATTTACATAAAATCTATATTGTGACAATAAAATATATCCTTAAAGTACTTAAAACCATTACCTATGTTTAACAATTTTAAATAGTGGTCCACGGTGAACCCAGCCCAGGGGGGGGTCATGACCCCCATGACCCACCCCCTGGATCCGCCCTTGGTGGTGCCGAACGTAAAGAATAACACCATCCCTTTTGTTCAAGAGAATGTCGTAAGAGGCGACTAAGAGACTTACTAGAGAATGGGCAGCAGCTTTCTCTATGCATTTTACCACCATACTGTGATCGTCAACTCGCCTGTCAAGCGTCGCGATTTTGGTGAACCCCCCCATATTGGAGGAGGCCTATGTTCAGCTGTGGATGTCTTCCAACTGAAACGATGATGATGACTTACGCACAAAATATTTTGTGAATTCATTCAATGTACGTGCGTACTTCTAAGTGTTCTTGAAGTCTAATAATAGACATACGAACACTCAAACTTTTACACCATCTGTGTCGCTGTTGAAATAGCTTCAGAAAGTTTACCTAATTGAATATTCAAATTGTGGTCTATTTGTTCTGAAGATACAGCAAATACTATACTCATAGTTTTAGTACTCGACTTCTTGTAGTTTGATACTCTGAAGTCTTAGAATTTGAAACATGAATAAGCTAAGTCTATTTTGTAATTTTTTGTTAAGGGAATATTGGTTTAGAATAATTTGGGAATACATATTTGTTTGGTAGGTAGTTGTTATTATCTTGAAGTCTCAATGTTGTTTTGGGTTTGGGAATATAGCTAGTATAATTATAATAAGTAGTAAGCTAGTGTAATAATATTAACCCTCGCTATGTAGGTTCTACAGGGAATCGACGTATGAATATGCTACTCGAATGCATGCATTTTTTTGTTAAATTGGATAACGATGTTTAAAAGTTTTATAGTTATGAGTATAATGCATAGAGAAAGCCGGTGTTCATTCTCTAGTATCATCATTATTATCATATCATTATCTGGTACTGGTACAATGATATTATCTAGTATCATCATATCATTTAGTAAGTAGTAAGTCCCTTAGTCGTCTTCCACGACACCCACGTGAAGAAATGCGATGTTGCTTATTCTTAACGCCCGGCAGCTCACAGAATAATTATGACCCATATTACATAGTTACGAGCCCCATACATATTAATTTCAAGCAGAAAGACAGCTGTTATGCCAATTGATGCTTAAAAAACAACAGGAAGAGGCACTCCCTCCATTAAATTCCTATCTTATTAATATCTAATTCTACTAATGGCCCGCTAATAAAATGGCGTCCGTAATGATGGCAATACAATGGGACACTTTATTGTTTATGGTGTGTTCATGGAAATGCTTGTTTTTTGTTTAATTTACAAGTTTTTACATAGCAGAAATAATGTTTTCTGTGAGTGATGCAGTTAAGCCCTTGTATTGGAGCACAGATAGGCAGTTACTCTTAGGAAAAAATATATGTACAGCCAATAATATACCAACTGCTAGAAAACAGGCCTCCTCAGTGCGGGTTGGTAAATATCACATGTGTTCTAGGACATGCTGTTTTCCTCAAGAGGTTATTCCTTCACCATTTTGAGAGTAGTGGTCATATGATATTAACACAAAATAAAGCGCCTGCCTGCGTTCCAACTCACTCGTAACTTGGAGTCTATACCACTGGACCACCATTGCTCTCCTTTCTAAAATACTGGTACTAATTTCAAGACAATTCTCTTCAACTAAAACTTAAAAATATTTCCAGGACAAAGAACTATTTTCACAATAATGAATAAATAAATTGTTTCCTATTTTGTCATATTTATGTGTCTTACTGTTGAAATACAGTTGTCTGGACTCGAGCCAAACTGCCGACTGCAGCATTTCCATTATGAAAGGATTCAAAAGGAACTGTATTCTTTGTAATGAGTGTAATTTTCTCACATTGTGTGCTTTTAAGTTCTTAAAGTAGTGAGTATATTACATACATATACTCGGGCCTAATTCCCATGGAGTTAGGCAGAAACTACAGAACGCCACGCGCTACTTGCTACGGTTACGTATTATAATACCTAGGTTTATTCTATTTTCAAGATAACTACGGTTGATTCATATATATTCATAACGTATACTGGTCGACTCAACTACTGTTTAACTTAATGTTGATTAATTTAAAATAAATCGCACTAACGAACGAGTAATCTAATGACTTTTTAAGCTATTTGATATTTCAACTATGTATGAAATACCTAATGGACGACTCGCTTACAGTTTGAGTGGTGGGTAGTTACAATGTCAGTCTCTTTACACGAGCAACTTGGAAGTAGCGCTCGCCAGCCGCTGCCTCGGCACCACTCGCTACGTTCGCTCGGCTCGCGCGTGGTTGGTCACAGTTTTAACCTTTTTTTTTTTGATCTCGGGGTAGAAATTTTCATGGATGTCCTCCGCCCTGGGGTGGGCGGAGGGGTCTGTCAGACTTTTTCTGACTAAAACCACCCCGATGCTCCGTCCCACACCTACGTCGGGGATCACGGGAACCAATATGTCTTCCGCGATCCCCGACTGGTGCCGGCCCACCGTTGCGCGCCTCCTCACGTTGGGGGGAGTGAGGTGTTAAACTCCCCCCATACATCACATAGAAGCGCGCGTGGAACACTACGCGCCACCATCTCGGGTCCTAAGGAATAGGGGGCGACGGATGGTCACAGTTTTAACCTAACCTAACCTATTTCACCCAGCTGAAAATGACGAAACATCAGTTCAATCTGCCGCAGAAATGTTTTTACCATAGTTTAATTATCCACTCGCAAGCAAATTGTATGATTAGTCATTTTGAACTAAGTGAAATGGGTTAGGTTAGGTTAAAACTGTGACAAACCGCGCGCGAGCCGAGCGAGCGTACCGAGCGGTGCCGCAACAGCGGCCGGCGAGCGCTAAATCAAAGTTGCTCGTAGAAATGTTTTTACCATTGTTTAATTATCCATGTTTTCGCAATAGCCCTAGGGTTTTAGTAGGTTAGGTAGGGTTTTGTAGTTATCTTGAAAATTGTTGAAATAAACTTAGGTATTATAATAAGTAACCTCTGCTACGATCCTCACATACTCCTTTTGCCTCGTTCAAACATCTGGGAATACACACACGCTGGTTGAAAGTACTACGCATCTGACCTTTCTGAAGAATTATCATCATCATTTCAGCCGAAAGGCATCCACTGCCGAACATAGGCCTGCAACCATGCACCGCCAATTTGACCGGTATATTTTTGGCGGGGGGTTTATCATAATCGCCACGCTTGGCATGCGGGTTGCATGTCGCAGTATGGTTTGGTTATAAAATGCATAGAAAAAGCTGCTGCCCATTCTCTAATAAAGTTACCTGTTACGACACCCACGGGAAGAAATGGGTTAGTGCTGTTCTTTCCATCCACCATATTCATCAACTGTTCTGAAGAATATCACCAATAATCTTATAAACCAAGTAATTTTATTTTCAACTTTCTAAACTGATTAACTACGTACTCTGAACAAAAATATTGTCTTTTTATTTCCGATACCATTTTGGAAAAAAAGAGCATATTTTATACGCATTTCACGGAAAACGAGAAGGCATTAAAATGACAGAAGCATTCATAATACTGTCATCTAACGCCTCTTTAGCGCCAAAAAGCGAAAAATAGAATAATTTGAAAATGGAATATTTTACTTTAACAGCGCCCGCTCTTGGCGTGTTTATGGCCAGTAAGCAATTGATGTTTACGATAAATTAATTAAATAGGAGGCGGCGAGAAAACGCGCGTTTTTTTTTAAACGTGGATTGTGATTCTGGACTTTTGATTTCTGGTTTTGTTTATTTTGTGGCATAGCAAAACTTTCGGTGTAATCGTGCGTAGTGTTTCCTTAATCGACTGGTTATGTAGAGAGATTTTTGTACAAGTAACAATGCCATTCAATTTGCCTGGCCTTTTCCTATCCATATCCGGATTGGCTTCCAGTCTAGCTGGATGCGGCGGAATATCTGAAGTCATATGGGTTATGACTTCAGTTATTCCGCCGTTGAAAGTTGTTTCAGAGTTATCGCAACATAAATAATTTGAAAATAGAGTAAAATTTTACAAGAATTTGATTATGAAAATTGACCTTACTTGTAGTAAAACTTTATCAAATCATCATCACAATAAAACTTAAAATAAGGCAACCAAATTAAGGCACCTTATTGTTTCCGTTACATAACAAGCCGCTAATAATATTTAATTTAACTAACAATCTGCAAAACTACTTCAATCTCATTACTCAGTATCGCCACAAATCAAATCACCTCCCTTTCCTATTAGGTGCTTCAGTATATAGCCTTCATTCTATAAACCTCTATAAAACGTCTCTTTCCGTACCTTCCGGCTCACAACCATCGACCTTTGCCTCTCCCGAAATAGAAATGTAACCCCGTTCTACGGTCCCACCATTCGAATTTCGAACGACATCGTACTTTATACGGATATATTCTGGATGGATTGGTACTTGGAGCTCGATTACTACTTAGAATGTATGCTCTCCTGGTACCCATAGAAGAGATACGGCACTATGAGAGGTTTTCTATTGTTGTATTTTGATGCCTGTGACATGTTTTGATATGGAGGTTTGTCTTTGTTTTGTGCATACACAATGAGCTATAACTTTTTAATGATTCTATGGAAAATGAAATATATATGTATATTGTATGCAAAGATTGAGCCTGTTATTGTACTCTCCTCACACAGATAACGTACAAGTTACTGGGTGGGTTTTTCACCATAATCAAGTTACTGCGTGATCGCGATTTTAGACCTCAAAAAGATGATTTAATAAGATCTGTTCATGTTGTTTTATGTCTAAGTTTCTACAACTATAAATATTTTCAATTTAATACATTAATTAAACTTAATCTTCTTGACAATGTAAATAACTAACTTTACAAATAAATACAAAAACAAAGGACACTTAGGCGTCGAAGTACTCGTCTGCATCACTGTCATTTGGAAACGTGCCCAGAAGACTGGCAGCATTGCCACGTTGAATGGCAATGCTAATTCTTTGGCCAAAAAATGACCCAGCCCTCTGGTCACGTGAAGTGTCGACCAGCCGATGAGAAATTTCCTTAAAAAGGAGGTGCGCACTCGGGCCCCATGACCCAAGCGTTTCAACCCCAAACGGCTCAAAACTGTAGTTACCTATAAGGTTACAGTATTTCCGCCGCTTGAGGGTCTCAGCAGCCGCAGCAGCGGCGCCAGCACAGCCCGCCGTGCTAGGAACATGAGATGGCGCAAGGGTGTCGACACAGGTTGCGTCCCACACCAGAGGCCTAACCACCTGCCAAGGCAACAACGTCATGCCGTCTGGTCTCTTCCCATCGTCACGTAGCAAGCCGTTTGGTTCTAATACCGCTGGTACGCCGGCGGTGACAAGAGCTCGACGAATAATATCGTTTATGCTGGCGTGCCGTGCTATGCGGCCTGCGCTCCTGCAGCAGGACAGGCCATGGTGCCCTAGACTGTCGACAGCTTCACCGCAGTGACAGCGGTGCGGAGCAACACAAGGTGCGCCCAAGTGGAGACACGTAGCGAGCCGAAACGATGAGTCATCCATCATAGTACCTATGGTGGATGATGGGAGCGCCTGAAGCCACAAGCCTGACTCCCATTCTCCCACAGCCAGCAGACGGGCACGCTCGACAGTATTAGGTGACGTGTTTATTAGGGTATTCCGTATAATACTGCAGAGCGAAAAAAGTGAGAGGATCAAGACTTAATTATGGATATTGGTGCCGATTTTGTTGTTACAAAATTCTCTCAACTAAACTAAAAATCACTAAAATTTTGGTTTATTCATGTCAAACGACGATTTCTTATTCTGAAATAGACTAAAGTGACACAACTTAACTATATTTTTAACCCCCGACGCAAAAAGAGGAGTGTTATAAGTTTGACGTGTGTGTCTGTCTGTCTGCGAGTGTGTCTGTCTGTCTGTGGCATCATAGCTCCCGAACGGATGAAGCGATTTCAATAAAAAAAAATGTATTAAAGGTGACTTACCTGCATGTGCGAGTGTTCTTAGATATGTTTGATGAAAATCGGTTGAGCCGTTTAAAAGTTGTGGGGGAGAAAGTGGGAAGAGTAACCGAATGTCAGCAAATATACTCGACTGGGGTCTCAAATGAAAGCGCACTGAAAGAGAATATTGATGAATTAATCAAGAGTGTTCTTAGCTTCGTTTGATTCTACATTATAATAAGTATGTACCTATAAAAAGCATTAAAATTTTTTTTAATTAAAAATTAAAAAATCCCCCACACAAAAACCTAATGTCCCTTTAAAATTAAAAAATAATATAAAAAACTCAATCTTAAAATACCTAAGTATGTATTTATAATTCAAAAAAAAATACGTCACGTTGGGGGACCGCTCCGCGAGGGTAGACGTTGACGGTCGTATCCTGAATGCAATATTGTGAAGTAATTTTATAAAAAAATTATTTTCTTAATTAGTTAAGTAATAGACTATTTGTAAATAAATTGTTAGGTTTGCAGCGGTCCCCCAACCCGACGTATTTTTTTTTTAAATTTTTATACATACTTAGGTACCTACTATAAGATTGAGATTTTTTTATTATTTTTTACTTTTTAAAGGGAAATTAGGTTTTTGTGTCGGGGGTTTTGTACATTTTTAATTTAATTTTTTAGTTTAACAGCACTAAGATTGCACTTAGTTATTAGTTTAGTGAAAATTACAATTTTGCTATTCTGAGTTTGCCGGTTTTCACCAAAAATTTTGACTTTAATCATTTATTTTAACTAAATCTGACTATTTTTAACGGTGATTAAAAAGGTGTGGAATAAAACTAGTCATGAACTAAAATTCACACCAACACCTCACCTTCACGTGCAAAAACAGCACTGTATTTCTTTTTCTTTTGCTTATATCTCGAAAATGGCGTGTCCTATCGCAAAAATAATGAAATTTTCGACCCCCTTTATTATACCCTATACATATAAATCTACTAATCAACACGTGGGTAATATTTTTTTATATTTTTCAAACAAAAAGTGAAAAATTCCATATAAATCACGTCCAGGCTGCCCCCTTGCACGCGCCTTTGTCTCTCAAAAAACTCATTGCGTAGCGCACACAAGTACTACGTTGCGAAGCCAAAAGAAAAAAAAATACCACATTTATTCGCGATTGTCAAATTCGATTTTAGTCGTGTCAAAATATTTTTTAAATTTAGAGATTTTTTCTTGCAGAATAATGTTACAATTCTCATAGCCAAAAGTAAGGAATTTTAGAGATAGTTTAGTTCGTATACAGCAGAATCGGCACCATTGACTCTATTTTTAAGCATTTGACTATATGCAGGGTGGTAGGAACAATGACACTCAAGTTGTTACCATGGAGTACCTACATGATTTTGAACACTCTTACGCTGACATTTTTCGTCGCTTATTTATATAGGACTAGCTTTTGCCAGCGGCTTCGCCCGCGTGGAGGTCGGAAAATATCCCGCGGGAACGTACTACCTGGATAAAAAGTAGCCTATGTCTTTTCTCAGACTCTAAACTATCTGTGTACCAAATTTCATTTAAATCGGTTCAGTAGTTTTAGCAGGAAAGCGAGACAGACAGAGTTACTTTTGAATTTATAATATTAGTGTGGAAGTGTGGATTAGTAAAGTACTGGTACGGTACCGTGTGGTGCCGGACGTAAAGAATAGTACCATCCCATTTCATCCCGTGGGTGTCGTAAGAGGCGACAAAGGGACTAACTAGAGAATGGGGAGCAGCGTTCTCTATGCATTTTACCACCATTCTGCCATCGCCAACCCGCCTGCCAAGCGTGGCGATTATGGCAAACTCCCCAAATCAGGGAGGCCTATGTCCAGCAGTGGACCTCTTTCGGCTGAAATGATGATGATGATGAAAGACGAAGATGATAACTTGAAATTATCCTCAAAAACATAGTATGTCAAACTAATTTCTAATTTTGTGTTTGTATTGTAGGCCCATAATTCTGGGGACAGAATTAAAGGAAAACATTGAATATTATTTTATTTCTTGCTTCAACATACAATATTTACATAATTTCTAATTGTAGTAATGAGGATATTAATTGGAATGTAAATATACTCGTATGCTTCCTTAGTACTTGAAAAAAAAAAGACCTATAACTCATGGAATTCTGAATAAACGATCATTCTCTAAAACATTTTTTTTTTCAAAGACATTTCTTTTTAGGCTCGTGGTCGCAAGCGCGAGTACTGAATGCGGAGTTTTGTCTTCAATTCCTATGTCAACCAGAGTATTATTAAGATTTTGCATTAGAAATTTCATAGTTTTCCGGATTTTGGAATTCCGCGGTGTGACACCCTCGTGCCGCGAAAAGCACGTTAAGCCGTTTGTCCTGCACCTAATCTCTCTCCGACCGCTCATGCTGGATTGCGTGCTGTCCCATCGGACTATGAGAGTGAGGGAAGAGAGAGTACCACACGTGTACACTTTAATTTCTTTCACGGCAAATGCTAGTCTCCGTTGATATTGACCGCTATGGCCGAAATACAGTCTGGAGGTCTATTATTCAATTCTATCTATCCTTTATTAATTCTCGAATTAATCCACGTCTCCTATTTGATCGCCTATCTGATATAAGATAACAGTCCAACCACAGAGGTCTTCGCAGAAAGGTCCGATCAAATTAGATAAGTAACGTAATCCGTCGTCGAAGATAGGTTAATGAGTCTCGCTGTCAAGTAAAGAAATAGAAGCCATTTGGTGTAAAAAATGTTCTCTGTTTCTAATAAAGTGTTTTCACAAGTAATGACTGTAGGGAGCTAGAGACTCATTAAATATAATTAGAGCTAAATAATTAAAACCTAAGAGCAGTGGCGGCCGGTAACGTCCTCGACCTACAAGTTGTAGGTCGCAGGTTTGAACCCAGGCAGGCGCTATACGTTATGCTCTCTCAAAAAGGTGAAAAAAACTGCTGTTTCATGGAAAAGTGCGACGCGTTCAAAATGTATGGAACAGCCTTTATGTCGGTTAATAACTGGCGAAAAATCTCAAAATAATGTGCTGAATCCATATCACCCTGTATTTTGTATGTTAAAAGACTGTGAGGTGGATTTAAACCAAACAAAGATAGAACCAGAAAAAGGACAATCATTATTTTCTTGACATTACGTACGCAAAGGTCAACGAAATAATGCTCTATCGCTGTTAACATAGTGCCAAGATCCTTTCGGCTCTTTATTATACTTAAAACAAATATGCACAAATTAAAATAAGTTTGAAAAGATTAAACTCAATAACTGCCTAAGTTTTCGGTGTGTCTTCCCAGAGTATTCACATTGGGAACGCCAACCTCATCTAATTTCTAAAAAAAAATTGACGTGTAAAAGTGTTTGTACAAAACAGCCAAACTATTACCTAGAATTCTCTACCGATCTTAATCTAGATAAAATTCAATAGGAAACTTATTTAGAGAATCTCCAAGGATATTAAAGCATCGTTTACTATACTTTTTATAAGGAAAGAAGTAATTTTGAAAGCACCCACATAATCTCCACTCAATGTGACGACGGAGACACCAAAAAAGGCTGCCCGGGTTTTGAGTTAACGATCGTTGAACATACAGGCAATCCGTATAGACAACATGGCAACAAAGGACGTGATACTTATGGGACAGCAGGCATAATCAGTTTAGTTTATAGGTTCATAAATAAAAGTTTTACAGTGTTGAGGTGTGACACCGCATCCCGCACTAGGATACCCTGTGTCGCAGGATCCAGTCTCTTTCGACATAATATAATATAAATTTATAGTGAACAAATGCAAATGTTAGTGTTAGTGTTAGTTGTGAAGTTAGTGTGTATGTGAAGTGTGTGTGTATGTGAAGAGTCGGTGTATGTAGTGTGTTTGTGAAGAGTATGTGTATGTGATGAGTGTATAATGTTACCACTGCTCGAACACGGGCCACCGATCAGTTTCATGAAGTGGGCCGTAACCTACCACGCGGGAAAAGTTGGTAGATGTCACATGTCTTCGATTTCTTGGACATGCCGGTTTCCTCAAGATGTTTTCCTTAAACGTTTTGAGAGTAGTGATGAAATAATTTACACACAATAAAACGCCTGTTTGGGTCCAATCCTACGACCTCGAACTTGTAAGTCAAAGCAGCTTCCAATGGGCTACCATTGCTTTGACAGCAGGGCTCATAGTGTCTCACTGAAGCATAATAATCCTTCGGGCAATCAAGTTGTTTTATTCAATTTGGAAATTTGAATTACATTTGCAAATAAATGTTCGATCAATTTCTATTATGGCTTCTTGTAAAAATAACATTATCTATAAAAATACATACAAATCAATGAAATTGAAGTGTCTATTTGCAATGTCAAAATAAGAGTTTTTTAAATCCATATGAAAGTATACACGGCACTTACAACAAAATAACTGTTTCTAAAATTCTTTTTTATCCGTTTCTTCCGGCCAATCACTGAAATGGCTGGACTGATTTCAATGGTACTTTCACTGATAGATTGCTGATTTTATAACACAAGCAACTGTTTGTCCCGGTTCCCGTGGAATAATTTCCGACATCTACAGAAAACTAAAGTTGTGCCCCCATACCGTCATTTCATTTACACGCAGTCTACTCTACCCATGATTTTATCCGACAAATCCCCCGAAAAAATGGTCATCTAACCTTCCAAGCCGTATGTCTCAACATCCTACAAAAAAAGATAGTATCTAAACATCTATAGATATATCTGCGTATAACGGATCTGTACCCTGAACTTTATAGTATCATCAATTTCAAGGCGCCTGACACATTACAGGGCACCCGTATTGACATCTTTATGTGTACTAAGCCTGATTTCAGGACTCAACTCGGTATTCATTTAAGTCTCAGCTTCGGTCTGGCGATTTTATGTCTATTAAGAGGATTGAGTTGGATTTGGACTGAGTTTTGATAATAGCCATAATGATTCTGATGCTTCACACAATTGGTTTTTATTTTAGAACGAAATGCTTTAACGCTGCTTGTGGTAGGAGTTAACTTGTAGAAAATTACAGAAATCGAACTTCGAAAATCGACTTCTTATTATATATAATACACATAATAGAAAAAGACAGAGAGAGATAGTTTTCATGGTTTTACAGTTCTCGGTGCTGAAGCTAATGATGAGATCAAAATAAAAACCAATAAAATTTTTCATCATGGGTCTCATTTTTATGGTTTTCAAGGGTGCTAAAACCGATAGTGAGAACCAAAAATGAAAATTAAAGATGGCGGCTGTGAAAAAGTTCAAATTCTTCATGATGGATGTCGTTTTCATATTGTTTGTAAATCTAAATCTCTGTATCGAAGTACATTCGTAGTTGACGGAACAGCGTAAGACCCCCGACCCCAAATGTTTTTATTCTACAGTTCCTTACAACAGTTCTTGGGTGATTATAGAACTGCAGTCGACATTGGCAATGCTAAAATTACGACGAATTGTGACGACTTTTAGGGCGTAAAAATTCTATCATTTAGTAAAAAAGGACTCCATCATAAAAAAAAAAACGTTACATCAGGCGTGTTTTCACAGAACAGTTAGGCAGAGGTCTACCTATATTACATTCACGTCACCTGCTGCGATCTTTACATACTCTTTTTCATCATCATCATCATCATTTCAGCCGAAAGACGTCCACTGCTGGACATAGGCCTCCCCCAAGCACCGCCACCTCGACCTGTTCTGTGCCTCTCGCATCCAACGCATTCCTGCGGCCTTCACCAGGTCATCGGTCCATCTTGTGGGAGGCCTTCCAACGCTACGTCTTCCAGTACGCGGACATAGCCCGAAGAATTGCCAAACTTAAGTGACAGTGAGCAGTGCACATTGCTCGCAGTACAGATGGCCGATGGGGTCGGAAGGGTCTGTAGGGGCGACTCTTTTTGCTTCGTTTATATTCATACATTTGGTAAAACACGCACACGCCAGTTACGAGTACTACGCACCTGACCTTTCTGAAGAACATTGCCAATTAGATCTTAATAAATAGAATATCTTCGATTTCATGGTTCTAGGACATGCCGGTTTCATCACGATCTTTTCCTTCACCGTTTTGAGAGCACTGGTGATTTAAGGTAATGTAACCTATTTCAGGTTACACAAAGTAAAGTGCCTGTTTGGGTTACCTATAAGTCGCGGTCGATACCATTATGGCGTCACTGCTCTCAATTTAGAATGTCAGTGAAGTTCGAATGTCTTATGCAACATATACACAGATATTTACCTCTCAAAATAGACTTAGAAATATATTTTGGCGTTGTACTTTATAAGATGAACCTTTTCACGAAGGCCTCTATTGCCCCACAACATGATTAATAACCATAATAAAACTCTTAATATATAAAGCTTTTACTACATTAACATTGAAATAAAAAATGAGGCTATATCTAAAAAATGGTGTAAATATGTACCAAATTCATTTAAGTGATTTTGGTTTCTTCGCAATAAAGTACACCCAATTACCAATAATACCTAGGTCTTAGACGAATAAAAAAGAATTATAGGCTAAAGAAAATACTAATGGTAGAGGCCACTTTTCACTTACAGGCAATTTGTTGCGTCTTAACTGATTCTAACCTATTTGCAACAATTGGCAAACCTATTTTATGTGGTGAATATAAAATAGGTCTAACAATTTTTGTAGTAAATGACTAAGGCTTTATCTTTACAAGACGAATTAGTGAGTCCTGATTGCATTTGAGCACCTAAAATTAATACCTTGGACCCGAGATAATTGCTGCCGCAGCTCTTTTCTTCTAAGCGTTTTGATAGCAATCAAAATATAGTTAGCTCATAGTTTAGCGACAAGATAAGCACTTTCAGTAGCGGCCATCAACTCCTGTAGCGTACAAACAACAGGACACGCTAGACAAGATATTAAGTGCCGCATTGTTTGTAGGATACCATGACATTTGCGCTCCAGGGCGGCTGAGCAGGCTGCTGGACTCAGAACTCAAGATTTTAACAAGACGCCCTGATTTCGATGCCCTGGTTGGAAAAAAAAATATTGAAGAAAATGCTAGTAGAAAATCTCTATCAGGATTTTTCAGTTGAAGCCGTGATTCTGAATTTGTGCCCTGCTGATGGCAGTATTACTTGGGACTGCAAAACAACTTGCAAAATATGTATGACTGCCTAGATGGTCTATTAGTCGTAAGCGTTACTGTTGAGCTCATGAGGTCCTGGGTTCGATTCCCAAATCGGGCAAGATGTTATTGGGTTTTCTGTTTAGAATTTCTCAGTAGCAACCTGGAGATAAAAATAAGCTCTATTACATGGCACATAAACATAACAGGTGAAATGTGGTACAATTATGTACCCACATTTCTGCTTAACTCTTCACGACAAACAGGTGAAATGTTGGCGGTTGTTGTTGGTTATTGGCATTGTTGTTTGTTTGGCATGTGTTTTATTTACTTACTAAATACTGTGTTGTGTACAACGATTAAAAACCGTCATAATACGATGAAAATGGTACCCTTTTTTTCTGGATGGGAAATCATCAAATGACTTTTCCCGCTCTGGGCGGAGCTGGAGGGCGTGTCAGACTTTTACTGACTAAAACCCACCCGTGTTCCTTCAGTTGCCCATGTGCCAGGGCCACGGTATCTCTTTTGAACAATCACGCGACCTCGGCAGCTGGTACCCTTATTCGCGTATTTCGTTCAGCGTTCCTATGTTAGTGTACTCAGCGCCATCTGTGAGTTCTCTCAGACAACGCGAACTGAACTAAGCGCCTCAATTATGTACGAAGTGAAGAACTTTGCCGTGTAAGTCCCCAATTGGGACAGATCGTAAATTTTCTATGTCACCCCGCCTTCTATTGGGTTAGCAGTGATTTAGGTAACGTGGTATTTGTCATCGTATTATTTATGAGTTTGTCATGTCCAGTTTTCGAAAGAACCATTTTTATACAAACCATTATATAATTGAGTTTCCTCTACTGGAAGGAAATAGATAATAATATTGTCCGTGTGGTGCCGGACGTAAAGAATAGCACCATCCCATTTCTTCACATGGGTGTCGTTAAAGGCGACTAAGGGACTTACCTACTCAAAGAGATGTCAGCAGTATTGAAGGGACCTGCTAGGACTGATGCCTGCCAGGGTCACGAGATCTGTAAGCAAGAGGTACTGTAGCCCTGGCATTTGGGCAACTGAAGGAACACCGGTGGGTTTTAGTCAGTAAAAGTCTGACACGCCCTCCCGCTCTGCCAAGAGCGGGAGACGTCATTTCATGATTTCCCACCCACAAAAAAAGGGAACTTACTAGAGAATTGGCAGCAGCGTTCTCTATGCATTTTACCATACTGCGATCGCCAACCTGCCTTTTAAGCATGGCGATTATGGCAAAGCCCCAAAAATTGGAGAAGGCCTATATCCAGCATTGGACGTCTTTCGGCTGAGATGATGATGATGATGAGATAATAATATTAAAATACACATAACATATCATCAGGACTGTATTTTCCGATGAATAAGACAGAGATGTGCCTATAATACATAGAAATTTTGCTACTTATGCCCATGTTATATGGTGCAAGCCTATTGACATCAACCGGACACAAATCCAGACTTCGGACAGCAACCGAAAAATTACAGATGGAAAAACCCAATAACACTTTGTCCGATTTTTTTTTTCTGGGCTGGAATCATTATAATTATGACTTCTCCTGCTCTGAGCGGAGCAAGAGGGCGTGTCAGACATTTACTGACAAAAAAAAAATGTTTATTTTGTAACCATATTCAAAACATGTTAGTGATTGGAGCCTCCTTTTAAGCAAACAATGCCTCCGCTCTTCCATATCAAGGTAAGTACAAAATATACAAGTGCTGTGCGTGTGTGTGTGTGTGTGTGTGTGTGTGTGTGTGTGTGTGTGTGTGTGTGAGTGTGTGTGTGTGTGTGTGTGTGAGTGTGTGTGTGTGTGTGTGTGTGTGAGTGTGTGTGTGTGTGTGTGTGAGTGTGTGTGTGTGTGTGTGTGTGTGTGTGTTTATGAGAGTGGGTTTGTATGTGATTCGTGTGTGTGTGAGTAGGTGAGGATGTGTGTTGAGAGAAACGAGTGAGTTAACTTATTGTTTGCAATAGTGCCTCAGTATCTTCATAGTAGTAGTTGAGCAGAACGTATGTTGTATTGTATGGCAGCAAACTTTGTTCTAGTTTGTGGGATATGAGCAATCATGTCCTTTCGTCTTTTAGATATTATGTTTGCATCGTAAGGAAGTGCCTTGTGCTTTTTTAAGACCGTATGTGTAATGTACAGTTTTCTAACAGAAAGTAGGCCACTAATCTGGTAAGGACTAAAACTCACCCGTGTTCCTTCAGGTTTTTGGCAGAGCCAGGGTTCAACAACTCTTTCGAACAAATCCGCGATCCTGGCAGGACTTTGTCCGACTTGAATCAAACCCATGACCTCACAGTCAAAAGTAGCACTTGCGACTACTAGACTGATGACTGAAGCCAATAATAGGCCTACCCCCTATTAAATGAGACTTAAACATTACTGGCAAAATGTGAATATATTACAGGTATACTTCTGCCCATCCCTTCGGGGAAAAAGGCGTCATGTTATATTATGTTCTAACAGAAATGCAGATACTATCTACCTAATTAACGCTAACAATGCTCCTAAAATACTGTCTATATTTGCAGTAACTAAGGCAGTCTTAATTATAGAGCAGAACAAAATAGTGACCGGAATCAAATATTCACAAGAGCCTTGGCATTTCGTTTGTCGTCTGCTTATGAATGTAAGTTGAATTAGTAAAGACTGTAATGTAAGGAGGTCGGTAATTATTTGGAATTGTGTTTATTTTGTAAATACGGTGTCTTATTTGTTTTACACTATGAATATAATAGATTAATTGAGGCGGCCATTACAGTTTTTGATGTATTTTATTTTCAATTACGTTGTTTAACAATCTTAGGGTGGCTAAGTAATCAAAATAGCACGGGTCGATCGATCAGGTAAAGGTACGTTGCCGCGGTTGATCCGTGGATGGGTGACAATCTGTAAATACCAAGAACCCTCCGTACCTTTTAAAACACGTTAAACTGTTGGTCCTGGCTGTCATTAGAGGATCTCTGACAGTCGTTACGAGCAGTTATTACGGTAGTATATTGGATGTATCTCATATCATTATATCGATGTTGGTGAGACAAATAAAAAAGTATAATCTTGAACGCTCTAAAGTTAAAGAACAAAAAGGTAAAAGCGAGACGAGGAAGCGACAAGCTACGTATCAACTATTTTTTTGCTCAAGAAACCTGCAAACCCTTTTTTAAAACACGAACATATTGACTATGCCGTCGTTGTACATCTATGAAACGTGTATGTTCGTCAAAAATAATTTACATAAATTTGCTCGAGTAACTAGTCAGCGCCGTTGTGATCGGTTACAGACATGAGACAGTTGGATCTAGTACTGCGCTGTACAGAAACAGTATCTTTGTGATGGCTCCGAAGGTCTATAACAAATTACCAAAATGTATAAGGAGTGAAGATAGTTTCCGTAATTTCAAAAGTAAACTGTATTTATTCCTAATGGATAAGACATATTACTCCATCGAAGAATTTTTAAATGATAAAGTATGACATTACCAGTCCTTTAATGTAATTTACCATTGACATGCATGTAAAAATAAGTTAATATAATTGATTAATTATTGGCTAATAAAATACATTCAATTGACATTTCTTATAATAAATATGACACTACTAAATTTTATTATTGACATGCATGTAAAAATAAATTATAAATTATTCTTAAAACATATAGTTAACATTTTTCTACACGAACGTGTATTTTCTTGTATAAATTGAGCATGTTTATTAAGAAAACCTAATATATGTATTTGTACACCAATTTCATTGGTTGGACATAGAGCTCGACATAAAATGTATACCTAAGAACTTTATTGCAATACCTATGTTCACAAATAAAGATTGATTGATTGATTGACCTACTCAGTGAGTACCTACAGTCTTGATTGATGATGATGTTCCCCATAGGCTCGCTCTCCATTACATGATACTATCCTAACTGGTGAAATATGGGTATCACTGTAGGAATACATCCGCCCAACCTTTTGGGGATTACTGGTGTGATGCTATTTAACATGATATTTTAAGACAAAATAAAGAGTTATTCTAATCACTTTTGATTTTGAAAACCACATTTAGGTAATTGTCTATACATCTATACAAATAAATAAAATTGGAGTGTCTGTTTTTAATATTAAGATAACCACTTTTTAGGGTTCCGTTGCCAAATGGCAAAAAACGGAACCCTTATAGATTCGTCATGTCTGTCTGACTGTCTGTCTGTCTGTCCGTCCGTCCGTATGTCACAGCCACTTTTCTCCAAAACTACAAGAGCTATGCTGTTGAAACTTGGTAAGTAGATGTATTCTGTGAACCGCATTAAGATTTTCATACAAAAATAGAAAAAAAACAATAAATCGTGGGGTTCCCCATACATAGAACTGAAACTCAACAATGGTTTTTTTCATCTAACCCATACGTGTGGGGTATCTATGAATAGGTCTTCAAAAATGGTATTGAGGTTTCTATTATCATTTTTTTCTAAACTGAATAGTTTGCGCGAGAGACACTTCCAAACTGGTAAAATGTATGTCCCCCCCCCCCCCCGTAACTTCTAAAATAAGAGAATGATAAAACTAAAAAAAATGTATGATGTACATTACCATGTAAACTACCACCGAAAATTGGTTTGAACGAAATCGAGTAAGTCGTTTTTTTTTAAAAACGTCATAAATCGTAAACCGCAATTTACCTTTCATTTAATCAACAGAAATATAAAAATTAAAAAAAAAACATTTATTTTCATAAACATGAACCTTCTGCATAAACCGAGAATACCTACAGGTTTGTACGGAACCCTTTGTGCGCGAGTCCGACTCGCACTTGGCCGATTTTTATTAAGTGTATATGGATGTATACGCGGTACATATACCAAAACAACATTTTTTACAATGTTTGTCTGTCTGTCTGTCTGTTTGTTCCGGCTAATCTCTGAAATGGCAGGACCGATTTTGACAGGACTTTCACTGGCAGATAGCCGATGTAACAAGGAGTAACTTAGGCTTTTATTTTAGAAAAAATCTTTTATTCTAGAAAAATACCTGCGTTAATTTCCGACATCCACGCGGGCGAAGCCGCGGGCAAAAGCTAGTTATGAATAAAATACTAAACATGTTATTTATTCTTAAAACATATAGTTAACATTTTTCTACACGAACGTGTTTTTTTCTTGTATAAATTCAGCATGTTTATTAAGAAAACCTAATATATGTATTTTTACACCAATTTCATTGGTTCGACATAGAGCTCGACATAAAATGTATACCTAAGAACTTTATTGTAATACCTATGTTCACAAATAAAGATTAATTGATTGATTGACCTACTCAGTGAGTAGGTCAATATATATGTTCGCTGCCAGGCCAGGCCCCCATAAGGTTTTTAATTATTATGTGGAAGCGTGATAATCGTGGGGCTCTGGAGACAAGAGTGGCGAGAGAAGCAGACAATATCTTATACCTTTAAAGGAGCAACTCTTGTATATATGTATATATATATATATAATCTGAATCTCGGAAACGGCTCCAACGATTTTCATGAAATTTAGTATACAGGGGGTTTCGGGGGCGATAAATCGATCTAGCTAGGATTCATTTTTATAAAATGTCGTTTTATTCGTGTTTTCAATGACCAACTTTATCGATAATCAACTTGAACACAAACTTATTATTTTATACACAATTTACCAAAAAATACCGAGCAAAGCTCGGTCAACCAGATATAATAATTTAATTACAATAAGTACAATACAACGAACAAAAGAACTCACCTGGTGGTAGACGAACACCTGCTTCTTGGGGTTACCTGGATCTATGTATGTAAGTGAGTGTGTATGTATCGTGTAGTGACGTTATGAGTAAGTATTCTCAGGAACAGGTTACAATCCGCCGCTCCAAGAGGTCTGCCTTCCAGACATGCGGTCTTCAACACGCGATTTCCAATAGCGTCACTTTCACTTAACCTTCAAAGTTTCAACAAAGATATATCCTAAACTCAACCCGTATTACTTCATCAAATTGGGGTTATTAACACAAAACAATTGGGTCATGACTTATTGTCCACCAAAACGACCGGTTCTAAGGGATTAATTTAACAAAAAGGGTCGGGACGCCACGAGGACCCACCATTCCCTTTCAAGCACAAAATCAAAGAGAAGCATCAAGTGTCAAAAGTCAAACTTGACAAGTCAGATGTCACTCCGTTCGGGCGCGTTCCGAAGGCGCATAGAGTAACCAATTTAAACGGGACTGAACAATATGTACATTCTACGTATGCTAGCAGCTTCTTGTCCTTCCTTTGTCGAAACACCAAAAGTCATTTAAATTATATGAATCGTTTTAAATTGAGTTATTCACGAGACGAATTGGAAAATTTTCTAACATGTTTTTAAGAGTGATAAATCTTTGAGTTTTCATTAGAACCACACCTACATATATTTAAGATGCCTCACGCTGCGTCCTAACCAACGCGATAATTGCGCGAATATACACACTTAGAGTATCCATTTTGTCCGGCGAATCCAAACGTGTGGCGGCGTCAACAGACAACCTTCTGTTTTCCGAACAATTAAGTAATTATAAAACGCGACGATCGCGTATTCTTTGGAACGGTCTTCTTGGATAAAACGTGGGGTCATACCCCCTTTATGACTCAAAGTAATTATATGAGCACCGAAACCTGAACCTTGCAACGCAAAACTCATTCATCCATAAACATCAGACATCAATTACACACAAACAAACCTAACACGAGCATTAATAAAAACATTCCTTACTTAAACATCCTTAAGCACAGACAACGAAGAAGCAAAACAGTACAAAACCAGTCAACCACAGGTTTGTAAAGAAACCACTGCACTTTATTATCTGTGTGACTCCTTTGAGATAATTATCAGCAGACGCCTAGACTGCACAATGTATGGCCATGAAGTTCGCGACTGCTACAGTTAGACGGGTATTCACGGGAATGGTGCTTGTAAACAGAAATATAAGGCAGGTGGTGTGTTTTTCAGCTGTAGTATGGCTTTTCAACCTTTATTGTCCTTTGTTGTAGGGGTATTATTCAGTTTTTGCGAAGAACTTTGTATGCATCTATATGCATACGTTATCTATACAAATAAATAAAACTGAAGTGTCTTTTTGTAATTTCAAATTAACAGCTTTTCACAAAATGCACATGAAATTAAATACGGTACTTACACCAAACAAACATGTTTTTAAACTTTTGTCTGTCTGTCTGTTTGTTCCGGCTAATCTACGAAACGGCTGGACCGATTTTGACGGGAATTTCACTAACAGATAGATCATGCTATAAGGAGTAACATAGGCTATATTATTTTGCCAGTAGCACGTTCCTGCGGGATTATTTCCGACATTCACGCAGGCGAAGCCGCGGGCAACAGCTATACCAAATAATACTAATACGGTACGTATGGGTAATACGATATCCCTTGGCAACCAGACTGTACACCAGACTGTTGGGCTATTGACAACCTATGACAAATGTCAAGATCCACGAATGACAGCCGGGAGCAACGGCTTTTTTTTTTGGGTGGGACATCATCAAATGACGTCTCCTGCGCTTGGGCAGAGCGGAAAGGCGTGTCAGACTTTTACTGACTAAAACCCAACCGTGTTCCTTCAGTTGCCCATGTGCCAGGGTCACGGTATCTCTTTCGAACAAATCTCGCAACGGAGCAACGGCTTAAGGTGCTTTCCGAGCGACAGAAGAGTATGTAAGGATACCCATTCAGAAACCATCAGTAGCAATAGTAACTTAACCTAATCAATTTATTCGTGCAAATAAATAAAACTGAAGTGTCTTTGTGTAAAATGTAAATAACAACTTTTCATTAAATGTAATAGAAAGTACGTATATACGGTTCTGACATAAAAAAAATGTTTAACATTTTTCTCTGACTGTTTGTTTGGTCCGGGTCATCTTAGAAATGGCTGGACTAATTTTGACGCGGGTTTTACTGGCATATAGCCGATATTATAAGGAGTAACATTCGTTGACATAGGCTTTATGTCCCGATATGCCGTTCCCGTGGGAGATTTTCTGACATCGACGTGTGTGAAGCCGTGGGCAGCGGCTAGCGCCGAATGAAATTTACTTCTCTTTTGAGCGTGATTATAAATAACCTCTTCCAGCGATTAAAGAACATTACTATATAATTTAAATACTAACTCACTACTACTAAATAATATAACATCACGCCATTTTTCCAAAGGGGGGGGGGGGGGGGTTACGGCAATGGCAGAGGTGTGCAGTCACGAGCACGAATATGTATACACTTACCAACTTTTAAAAGGGATTTTCTCCTATTGTACTGATTATAATTTTATTTTATTACGAACATAGTATTTTGGAACCCACACTATTACGAAATATACCTTATCTCAAAGATGAAATAGTTATTTAAAGAGAAAATCGCTTCTGAATTTGGCTATGTGTATACATATTATTACTCGTGACTGTACCTACAATACATACAGGGGGTGAACCTGTTTCCATCAACCGGGCACAAACCTAGACTCCAAGCTGTTAGCAGGTCTGAAAAACCCAAACAGATTTTGCCCGACCTGGGAATTGAACCCAGGACCGCAGCATTACAAATACAAAACAAATACAAGTACACCCTGAGGGTGTATTTTTCCTCAATTGCCCTCCCCGCTGCTGTAACAGCCCCGCGCTAATAGTAAGGAGTGGTAGACACGCACCGTTCTGTTCGCGACGGGAGAGCGCCGTCGTCATTACCCTCGCAGCCGGAGCCGTGTAGACTATGCATTACAGAGGATATTGCTTGTATAACTCAATGATGAACGTCTTTAGGTAATACTTATGTGAGAGGAAATGTTAGTAAGATATTGTGATTGTTATGTTGAGTGTTAAGGGACAAAGGGTTAAGGGAAATAAAAAAAAGAAATGGATAGAGGAAGAGAAATAAGTTTTAAGAACCAATAAGAATATAAGAAAAAAAAACTTTCAAAAGCAAGTATGATAGAAATTGTCTCCATATCGTAGTAGTCAATCTGTCTAGACTTTTCCCCATCATGTATTTTGGGGTCGGTTGTCAGTCTACTCCAACAATTAACGGAGGGTTCCGTACGACCGCACAATATTTGACACTACATATTTATTTTTTAAACACTTTTCATGCATGGTATTGAAAATTAAACCTTTAATTTTTAACTTTTTTATTTTATTATTCGTTCTTATAGCGGTAATATAATAAAAATACACAATCTATGAAAATGTCTATTATCTACCTATTACAGTTCCTGAGAAAAAATATGAGCGTAGGCTTATTAACAGAGTTCATTGGCACTCTAAGGGTATCAATCCCTCCTGTCAAGGTCGCGCGATTTGTTCGAAATAGTTACCGTGGCCCTGGCATATAGGCGACTGAAGGGACACGGGTGGGTTTTAGTCAGTAAAAGTCTGACACGCCCTCCCGCTCCACCCAGAGCGGGAGACGTCATTTGATGATTTCCCACCCATAAAAATAAAAAAGGGTTTGAATCCCTACAAAATACTGATATCTTTTACAATAATTTATTTAACTAACATAATGATATAGGTACAGACGCCAGCACATCGAGCTACTACAATCTGTCAAATTCTTTTAGTAGATTTTTAACTTTATCACTGAAGCATTAGGTTCAAGGTTGATTGGGAAAATTTGACAATTTCGTTACCTAGATGTGCTGGCGTCTGTACTTTTTTTTTGTATGGGAAATCATCAAATAACTTCTCCCGCGGGAGGGCATATCAGACTTCTACTGACTAAAACTCACCCGGGTTCCTTCAGTTACCCATATGCCACGGCCACGGTATCTCGTTTGAACAATCTTGCGACCCTGGCTGGCATCGGTCCTAGCAGACCTCTTTAGTGCTGCTGACATCTCTTTGAGACGCGCGTGGAACACTACGCGCCGTCGACACGGGCCTGGTCCTTACCGGGCGGGAAGCTACCCATTGCTCACCGCCCGCAAGCCCACGCCTACGGTGGCTGGGAGTCTGCGATCGACTCCCGACGCCCGGGGCGTCTCCTCCTGCGGCGGCTAGGGACGTGAGGACGCAGAGACTGCCACTTCCTCACGTACCCCGCCTCCTTCTTCGCGAGCATTACTGCTTCGCAGAAGGAGGTGACGGCTTCCCATGCCCTCTCGCTCCGCTATCATGGCTCGCACCAGGGCCGGACGCGAGAGGTCGCTGCCGCCAATGGCGTCTGTACTTAAATAACAATATTGTACCTACTCTATACCTCAAATATTCCGATACTTGTTCCAATGAACGGTTATTTGTATGCTGGGTGCGTATTTCTTATCCAAACGAACAAATCATCCATGTGAAGTCAGACGTAAAGAATAGCACCACTCCATTTCTTTCCGTGGGTGTCGTAAAAGGCGACTTAGGGGCTTACTAGAGAACGGTAGTCTATGCATTTTAACACCATACTGCGATCGTCAAAGCCCCCCAATTACACCTGAAATGATGATGATGATGATGAAGCGAAAAAATTGTATTCGTTTTTGTGAAATAAATGTCTTAAACCATATTTCTATCCCCAATGAAAATGGATACAAGAACAGCTTCATAAAACTTAAACAACAGTAATTCCTTAAACCAGTTTATGTAGGTACCTATTATTTATTTATTCGAGTACAATTACGATCCGAGTATTAAATCCAATAATCGGTAATGTCGCCAGCCATTTTGTTTACGCTTTAGTGTGATGAGTATTATGTCGTAAAAATTGAGTCGCTCCTCGGAATGTTTGTCGTTAATATTTTTATAACTTCCCAAGTGTCGTATAGATGGGTTGTGTCGAGATGTTGAGCTCTTAAATCGAGAACAGAATATTAGTGAAAGGTTTTAAAGTGAATAACATGAGATATGAGACATAAAATATACCGTTAAACATATTATTCCTCTTGAATAGTTTGTTTGTATTTGGTATTGGATATTTTAAATATCATCGTGTATCTCCGAAGAGGTACTTACAATTAGATGCACAAAAGACATTCCATTTCCACAGAAGAAATTAAATCGTGGCAGGATTTTTTCGCACACTTGATCTCCAACGCACACCTTAGAGAGTTGGATATTGAATATCATGTTTTTCCGATGTGCTGTAACTCCTCACGCTGCATTCTATAGGATGGAAAATGCTTTGCTCTCATAATTATCAGCATGTATTGTGCCAACTGCTGGAACACAGGCCTGTTCTCACCTAAGTAACAGAGAGTGAACCGTAATTCACGCTGGGCTACGGATTTTTGGTTCTAAGACATGCCGGTTTCCTCACAATGTCTTTCTCCACCCTTCTGAGAGCAGTGGTAATCAAATAATTTACACAAAGTTCAGTCTTAGCTCGAACCTACGAACTACAACTCGTAAGTCGTGGCCATTACCACTTGACCACCACTGCTCCTACACAAACCTACTTACAGAAATAAAATCATATTTAAAATTCATAGAGAAGCCAAATTACAGTTTGACCAACCTATGTATATTTTGAACCCAAATTCTACCTGCGGTAGTCATGCTTGTGATCATTTACTAGCATAAACAAAAGAAACAAAAGCATAAGTCAGAAACAAATTTACCAAAATATATTTTCAATTTAGCACGTACTGACTATGTTCACTCACTTGCCAGAACCCCGCATCTTTTAAGATACCCACTATAACAAAGAAGTTTCTCCTGTCCATTCCGAAAACCACACTCGTTTTCTACGCCTACATAATAAATTCGACTGTCAAAAGAATGCAATACCACTCGCTAGTCGCCATGTTCGTTCTTATAAGAGGACATGTCGTACGTGAACAGAATGGGACATGCCCTGTGCCCCTGTGTACCAGGCTTGCAGATTTACGAGGGAGATAAACTGAAAGATATGGTCGTAATTAGAACTGGGATGTTTGTTTTCATAATGTGTCGGGGACTACTATAATATAGTCATGTTTACCAGGTTTTATTTATCTTGCCTTGTAAGTTAGTGAGTACCTACGTATTTAGCAAATCTCGCAAGGTAAATTTAAACCAAATCTCTTATCATACAGAGTTGAAATTTTACGCTACTGTGTTCTTATTTTGTTATACTACCTGCGGTTTCACATGAATAGGTGTCGGTCCCGTAGGAATATCAGGATGATACGTATTCTTAGTTCCGATCCTGGTGCCAAATTCCATCAAGATCCGTTCAGCCATTTTAGCGTGAATGCGTACACACACACAAAAAAAGAACATATAAAAATCAAGTCCTCAATTAGTTTTACTACGTTTTTATTCTTGGTAGTTTCATAAAATTACACATTTAAACCCATTATAAACGTTGCTTAATTAAAAAAAATGACAGCAGTCTAACTTTTTTTACAAGTAAGTATTAGCAATAAATTACTACTACTTTAGATTTTAATATGTTTATTAGCTTGCTACGTATTAGATTTGCAATAAATCTGCCTATCCTTTTACCGACTATGTTGGGTTCGGCTTACTGTTTAACTGGGTGCAGCTACATACCAGTATTTTACACTAAGCAATTGCCTATATGACCTTCACAACCCAGTTACTGGGTAGTATCCTTCCTTCCCTGGTTCGCTTTGAGGAAGTCTGGTTTGTCAAACTTCATGCTTCTGATGACTCGTAACGACTGTCAAAGATCCATGAATGAGAGCCAGGACCAACGGCTTAGCGTGCTTTCTGAGGCACGGAGGGGACTCAGCATGTTAAGATGGTCACCCATCCATGGACCAGCCGCAGCAAGCTTACCCTGATCGCGGTTGTTATTACTTATCCACAAGCATTAGCATAAAGGTGTCTTCACACAGTGGGCGGGGCGCGGCGGGACGTGACGGCGACGCGACGCTGAATAGTTGTAATGTAGGTACTAGATATTACGGACGACTTCACACAGAGCGCTCGGCGCGACGCGGCGTGGCGCGACGGTTCTGTGTGAAGGCGGCGCGTCGCCGGCACGTCCCGCCGCGCCCCGCCCGCTGTGTGAAGACACCTTAAATTTGCAGGAAATGACCTGTTAATATTTCATTATATAATAACAGCGAAAGTGCAGAAAGATTGTCAGAAAACCCTACATACCTGAATAATAAATGCTAACGTCGTGCAATTGATCCTGAGAAGCACCAGCTGTCAGGTCTGTTACCTCACATGAGGGTCTTGCGTACTTCGTTGTCTGCATACGTCACTACGATGACTTGGTATTATTAAATAGGTTCATAGTGGAAATTTACACAAAATGAGAAATTTATTTGCAAAGGAATCTTTCCTCTTCAATTTTGGTATTACCTCATCATCTCCCTAGCCTTTTCCCAACTATGTTAGGGTCGGCTTCCAGTCTAACCGGATGCAGCTGAGTACCAGTATTTTACATGTAGCGACTGCCTATCTGACCACAACCCAGTTACTGGGTAACACGATACCCCTTGGTAAGACTGTTTGTCAGACTTTCGGGCTTCTGACGACCCGTAACGATTTTGAATTTACCTACTAGTACATAAAAAATATTCTAGTTGTACCCCGCGGATTTACCCCATGTTCAGCAGTCGGCCATGAGACCAACGGCCTACCCATGTGTCAAAAGGGCACGTTTGGTCAGTGCTCCCAGCATAGACAGCTCCTGCGGTGCTACCTTTAAGTACTGTACTACATTTAACTGTATATTTTTTTCGTCTTGATCTGTCTCTACCGTTTTAGAGTGAACGCATACTAAACAAACTTTGTATATTATTAGTTTACATTAGAAAATTAAAGTTGACCACAAATCGGCAAACGCAGGGAGCGTTTGCCGATTTGTGGTCAACTTTAATTTTCTAATCAACTTTAATTTTCTAGTCGGCCATGAGACCAACGGCCTACCCATGTGTCAAAAGGGCACGTTTGGTCAGTGCTCCCAGCATAGACAGCTCCTGCGGTGCTACCTTTAAGTACTGTACTACATTTAACTGTATATTTTTTTCGTCTTGATCTGTCTCTACCGTTTTAGAGTGAACGCATACTAAACAAACTTTGTATATTATTAGTTTACATTAGAAAATTAAAGTTGACCACAAATCGGCAAACGCTCCCTAGTCGCCCAATCCTCCGGTTTCTGGACATACTAGATGCGGAAGGTGGCGAACTGAGTATTGTGTCATTACTTACGTAGAAAAAGTTGCAGTGATCTCCAATATTCTAAGTTAATTAATGACAATCATTGCTTCAGAGTTGTAGGAACGATTCTGTCTGTCGAGTTTTGTCAGTTTTTCTGGATACAGGTTCCGGATTAGTGAACTTCTAAATAGCCTGTGTTCTTGTTTTGCACAAATAGTCCTTACTTATAATGAAAATAGAAGAGGCAGTGAGGTGAGCGAAGCCATGGGCATTGCTAGAATAAAGCTTTTAAAATTCATCAGAGAAAAAAATAAAATAATAAATTTTTAAAGCTGCTAAACGTGGACAGCTGAAACGTAGACCTTCTATTTTCTTAGACATATTCCAAAATAGGATTCAGGTCTTACTTTAGCGAAGTAGAAAATTTTGACCCTCATAAAACCTAAGACCTGGCTAGGTTTTCTTTGTTTAAATCGAGTCGCCATGATGGATTCCTTTTATTCAAATTGGAACCTATTTCTGTGTACTCTTTAAAGTTTTTTTATCTGTTTTTATTTTGTTTGTACTCCAAATAAACTCTTTGATAATTTCTGGTATTTATTTAGTGAAGAAATACTTATATTTTATGTTAAATTTATTTTAGATATTTTTGTTAAAAGAAAACATTTTAATGCCTATTTTGATAGAACATAATGGTATTTATTGTTGGTACCGAAAGATAAATCATGTTGATTTGTTGTTTTCTATGATGCCAGATGGTGCTCATCATCATCGTCTGCTAACACTATCCCAACTATGTTGATGTTGACTTCCAGGCTAACCCAATCTCATTCTCTTCGCAACTGAATAACAATCTATACATCTATAAAAATAAATAAAACTGAAGTGTCTGTTTGTAATTTCAAATTAACAGCTTTTCACTAAATGCTGAAAGTAAATACGGTACTTACACCAAAAAAACATTTTTTTAAACTTTTGTCTGTCTGTCTGTTTGTTCCGGCTAATCTCTGAAATGGCTGGACTGAATTTGACGGGACTTTTATTGGCAGGTAGCTAATGTAACAACTTAGGCTACTTTTATTTTAGAAAATATCTCCACGCGGGTGAAGCCGCGGGCAAAAGCTAGTATTTTATAGGAGCGACAGCCTTGTGTGACGTTCACAATCAAGTAGTTACTCAGTGGTAACACTACACCCTTTGACAAGAATAATTATCAAACTTTAGGACTTCTGAGTACCCGTTACGACTGTCGAAAATCAATGACAGTCGAGACCAATCCTATATCGATTTTTCCGAAGCTCGGAGGGGTATCTGTCTGTTATAGCTGGACACCCATCCAGGTACCGACGACGGCAAGCGTTGCTTAACTTTTCAGATGGACAAGTGCGGCTATCATTATTTATCCATGAGCCTCTCCAGAGCTCGTTCTGTCTCAAATCACAATCGTTCTATTTAAAATACTAAATTGCATACTCATCTGCTAATACCGGAAATCAAAACCAATTTAATTGGATAAAAGCTTCATAAGTTAAGTATAATTAAACCCGAAAATAACTCATGCAAACTCTAAAATACACTCACGTATTACCCAACCCTGACCTAACTCTGCTAAAATTAAACAGCAAAAAAGGGGGTTTAAAAAGAGATTTATCACGCCGAGCCTCCCGTTATGCATAAAATTAATTCGCTGGCCGTTCCGCACCCTTTCCAGAGATCATTAATTAATTCAAGTAATAACTTGATTAGGCAACTTCTATTCAAGGGGTGTTGTATGAAGGCGTTCGGGAATCTTAGGACAAACCTTTTGGGGTTTGACAGTTATACCGTTTATGCTATTTGGGCCACATTTGTTGGCCACTGTTACGCGTTAGACACTGCAATAAATGTGGCCCATTTATTGCAGTGTCTAACGCGTTGTTCAGATCGTCAAGGGTGCAGTTTGTTGTAAAAGTTTGTTTTATTTGTTGAAGTACATGAATAATAAGGCCGAGACTCATACGCACGTGCATAGGTTTAGCATTACATTTCTGTCACTGTCGTACTGTTCTTAAATTACCAATGCAAGAAAGAGATGGGAATGTTATCGAAGCTAAAAACATACGTGCTAAGTATAAGTAACGTTTATTAATGGCGACCTAGTGTTGTGGGCTAGGTGCATCCGAATAGTTTTCAAAAACTTAAAGTTGTAATTTTGTAAACAAAACATTTGTCCCGTGTGGTGCCGGACGTAAAGAATAGCATCACCCCATTTCTTCCCGTGGGTGTCGTAAAAGGCGACTATGGGACTTACTAGAGAATGGGCAGCAGCGTTCTCTATGCATTTTACCACTATTCTGCGATCGCCGACCCGCCTGCCAAGCGTGGCGATTATGGCAAAGCCTCCCGAATTGGGGGAGGCCAGTAGGGGACAACTTACGGCTGTAATGATGATGATGAAACAAAACATTAAAATAACAGATTATGTTTAACACAGCTTCAAAATTTAATAAAGACTAATATGGCTTGAGGAATTTCATTGAAATGGGGCAGACGAAAACGCTATGAGAAAACAGAGACATATTTTTTTGGACCCAAATTATAAAGAACTACTAAAGTCAAATTGCACGTAAACTTTAAAGTGTAATGGACCGGGCGTTATCTATTATTTTATATGCCTATTTGAATGCATTGACTTTTGAATTTCTTGAATTAAAATGTCAAGAAAAAGAAATATTAATAAATACTTTTCAACAAACTCAAATACATTTAAACTGAGTTTTGGAAACCCATTTTAAGAAATTCAAAGTGTATATTTTACAAATCGATCTAAATCTTATTGGTTCTAAAGTTTTGATAGGATCATCTTCAAACTTGGGAATTACTTTTTTATATGGGCATTGCGACATTATCTCTATATCATTTTCACTTGAATACTTTGTAGGTCTTACTGAAAATGTTTACCTACCTTCTTTATATGCTTGGTAAATAGGGATAAGTAAGTAAAATCGACGAAATTATTATTATGGTTAAACAAGGTTGAATTAGTTTAAAGTATGGAAGCGAGGCACTACTTGAAGTTACGATCTACTAACTGCTCAAAGTTTCGCAATTGGAAATGGAAATTGACGAAAAATTGGTTAAATATAATATTGTAAAGTATCTGCACGATCAGATTAAAACAGCTAGCGATGCTCTCGCAGATGTGATGGGTATCAATTTCATTATAATTTATTTTTGGGTCAATGACCGCTTGTGTGTAAGTTACTTCCAGTATAGGTAAGTTGAGAAAAAATGTTTTTTTAGATATTCCCATTTCATGTATGAAGTTTATACAAAAAAAAAAAACACTGTTATTTTTTTACCTGGTAATTCATACATCTACATCCACCACCGCCACCATTTTAGCTGAAAGACATACACTGTTGAATATAAGCCTTTACCAAAGGGAGTTTACCATAATCACCATGCTTGACAGACGGATTAGCGATGGCAGTATGTTGGTAAGATGTTCCTTAGTTGCCTTCTACGACACCCACGGGAAGAAATAGGATGGTGTTATTCTTTACTTCCGGCAACACACAGAACCACGACGACTACATAACCTACTGTTATTGTACCCTAAAACATCATATGTTTTAGCTTGTATAGAAATCAATACCATTACGTTCCCGGACTTTCGCTAGCTCATTGAATTCGAACCTGTAGATACTATTACAATATTAATCTTAAGCAATTTATCGCCAATTTCCATTTCCAATTACGAATCGATTAGCATTTAATCGACCGTAACTTTAAGTAATACCTAATAGGCCCTTTGAGAGTATTAATGAGTTTTATGTCTTCAAGTCTTCTTATTTAATTACAATGTCAGATATAGATACTTCACAAGGATCAATAAAACAGAGGAGTAATTTCGTACCTTGCTATCAGTAGGAATTAATTTCTTATTTATAGTTAAACAACATTCATTGCAATATTTACGTCGCTGAGTCGACAATTTATTCGAACAAATGACGCAATGGTTTAGAAATAATCTTCAATCCCATTCAGATTCTGACAGGTAGTGCGTTTCGCAATTAGGGTGTGTATTAGCAGATACCTAAAGATGTAAGTGATAGATAGTTTAGATTGGTACTTAATTTGATAAACTTGACAGCTGTGCTGCTGGGGAGTTTGTTGCGCTACTTCTTCTTCCCAGGTAAAGCACTAAGAAGTGGTGAAGGGTTAGCGTTTTGGGGGACTGTCTTATGTAATTTTGACGTTCGAAAAGTGCTGATCCTCAACCTAATTTGTATAAATGACTTTTGGGTTGATTTGATAAATTAACTGTTCGTTTTATATTACATAAGCAACCTATAATGTTCCCACAGCTGGGCTCAGGCCTACTCTCAGTAAGAGGGAGTGGGTCCAGTGCGGATTAGTAGATGTCACACGTCTTCGAATTTTTGGTTATAGGACATGCCAGTCTCCTCACGATGTTTTGATACACCGTTTTGAGTGCAGTGGTGATGAAATAGTTTACAAAATATTAAGCGTCTGTCAAGGTTCGAACTTGCGACCTGCTACTAGTAAGTTGGGGCCGATATAACTGTGGCACCAATGGTCTCAATTTCGATTGTCAGGGAAGTTCGAATGTCTTATTGAACACATTTACAGATATTTACCATTTAAAATATACACAGAAATATGTATAAATATATAACGGAGCGTCACGTATTGAGATTCGCAGATAGCCCTCGAACATGATCAGAAGTAGCTCGTATTAGGCGTGGTAACGCGAAATTAATTGTTGAAAAGATAGTTGTGAGAACTTTTCAATTTTAACGGTCTATACCTAGTTCACACAATGATATTATAATACAACATAAATCTTATGGCCAAATAATAAATACGATTTCGCAGAGAGGAACGTTTTCGTAGGTCGCGCCTATACCTCACGATATCTCAAAACAGAATGTGGGGTCGAAGACCCTTTGCCCAACATCTCTCTTAAACCAAAAAAACATTGTTAGTTATTCCTAATAGGCCGACCCACGACTACGTTCGGTAAACCATATGCATACCACATGTTACCGCCACTCTCGAAACCATACTTAGGACAAGTATCTCAGAAGTGCTGACATAAATCTTTCAATTAAATGACACAAAACTAACCCGCACAGCGGGGTATCCAATCCGCACTAATGGATATACGGATGCATCAAATGAACAATGCAAACTCCAAGCACTTTAAATCATTGGCTATTTAGTCCTTAAACTATCTATTAGAACAAAACACTGCAGTCATTAATGCTTTACGCGCGTCTTTGCTCGCGCGGTGACATATATATATATATGTATATATATACCATGCCGTGCATATGTGCCGTGTGGTGCCGGACATACAGAATAGTATCACCCCATTTCTGCCCGTGGGTGTCGTAAGAGGCGACTACGGGACTTACTAGAGAATGGGCAGCAGCGTTCTCTATGCATTTTACCACCATACTGCGATCGCCAACCCGCCTGCCAAGCGTGGCGATTATGGCAAAGCCCCCCAAATTGGGGGAAGCCAAAGTCCAGCAGTGGACGTCTTACGGCTGAAATGATGAAATATATATATATATATATCAGTTGTACTTTTTCAGATGAACCTTTTCACGAAGGCATAGTACCTCACAGCATGATTAATAGCCATATTAAAACTAATCCATTCATGGCTAAGCCCAACTTCAAACTGAATCTCATTAATTAATTATTCTTTGGAAAACTAATTCGTTACACACAGAGGCAACTTTGTCGATTGAGTGTCGGTAGCCAAACTATTTTCGAGCTATCGAGAACTTTGCCTGTTCGAAATACGCCGAAAATCTAATAATGTGGTTGACCACATTAATTTAACTTTTAGAAAGCTATGCATGGTGAGATCGAGGCGATATTTTTTTATTATGTTATAAAAAATCGTTTTCGTGAAGAGCGTAGATTTTTTTTTACTTTTATTTTTAAAAAAACCCTCTGTCTTTCAAGTATCATGTTCTGAATTCATTGTAACACTTTTCGGCGTCAACTGCCACCCAGTTTTCAGGATAAGTTAAATCTGATAATCTTGTTTAGAACTGCTCTTTTGGTCTAGTGTTTGTAAGCACTACTGCTAGGCATGAGGTCCGGGGTTTAATTACCTGGTTAGGAAAAATCCTTTTGGGATTTTCCAACCGGAATTTCTCAGTAGCGGCCTGAACTCTGGATTTGTGTCCGGTTGATGACAATAAACCCACCCTCTACTACATGGGAACACATAACATACATTTGTGAAATATGGGTGTACTCTGTCTTATACCACTGTCCACCCCTATGAGGCATACAAGCATCGTATTATATTATGTAATGTTTTTAAGAATCATTATCAAAACGGTTTTTGCACAATACAGTTTTTGTAAGAACATGTGTGATTTTAAAAATATGTCCATCGTTTAAATTCATTTAAGTGGTTCTATTTCTTGGTGAGTAAATAATAAAATGATAAAGCAGGTAAAGCTTTATAAGGAAGCTTTAACCAAGACTAATTCAATTTTATACAAATAAAAGAGAAACGGAAATTGCTTTTGTAAGATATGTATGAACTGCCTGAAGCGTCAAGCGAGACACAGCCAATGAAATTGGAATGTGATTGGCTAAACAAAATAACCACGGCAGAATACTTTTCCTTAACAGATACATAATTCATATTATCTGTAAATCAAATTTACTTGTTTTTATTATCTATATCATACACATTATAAATTAAATTCTTTTTTGTGTCTGTGTATGACTACGTTATTCTTTTAAACTTAGCAACGGCTTTTAATGAGGCTTTCACCATCATTTAAGTTATTAATAAATCAAGGTTTATGTGTGTAATAATAATTTATTATAAATCTAACAAATAATAAAGTAATCTCGTTGTTTTGACAAGTCTTACAAACTGTGTAAAGCAGGTACGCAACTTTTAATTCGGTTCGTAGCAAAATGTCTACGCCACTGGCTACGGCGTAGCAGAGCGTAGCGCCGTAGCACTTTGAGATGGATCATTAATTTCTTGGAAGTAAACTTGTATACAATAGGGTTACGTGGGAATAAAAAAAGAAGTTAAAAAGATGTTTAGAATTTTAAATAGTGTGTCTCCTGCTATTTTGTTTCTTTTTTTCGGCCCATTCTCTACGATGCTACTCAAAACACAGAACCCTATTGTTTAAATAACTACGCATATGACGCGACTTACAAACACATTATTTAATAGATTGTAATTCCATTTGCTTTGTTTCCAGTGAAATTACTGTTGCAAGGACATTCTGACTATTCGTTAATGATTTGATTAAATAATTGGTTACTTTTGAACAGCGCCCTGGGCTATGAACTGTAGAAAAGTAAATGAAAAATGTGCAACTTCTTGGCTGGAAAGATAACGATGGAAAAGATACAACTGATGTCAAAAATGTATGGCTAAGCAAACACTAACAATTGCTTAATGATATTACCATAATGAGTATGTACTCATGTTTTAGACAAATAAATTATTCTATCATAAAAGGAACTTTTATAAATAAACGGGAATATATTCCGGAAACCCGCAATTCGTAAACCTCAAATTGAACTAAATATTTCAAATTCTATATAAATATTTATGCTAGAGTAAATGTAGCTAGTCCAGTCATACAATTTCATTTACTAATAATAATATTGATTTTCAAATGGTCGCACAGCTGGGACGATCAAATCAAAACCCAATTACAGGGAGTGGAGATATCAGGTTCAAACCAAATGAAGTTCGATATTGAGTATGCGGATTTGTATAAAAATTGGCCATTTTATTTTGTCTGTCTTTTATTTAGAATGTAATGGTATTAGGTAAGAAGGGCTCATGGCTAAGTAATAACAGCCGCACGGATCGAATGATTTGGTGAAGGTCATATTAAAAGTACACTTTGTAAACGAGCTTTTTACAAATTAGAGGATTACATCCGAGATAAGAATTCTTGGAAACATGCTGGTCTCGCTCCTTAGGACAGTTTTAGAGTTTATCAAACTAGTTGCTAACTTAATTGTATTAGATTTATTTCTCCCTTATGAATTGATTTACATTCTATGATTACCATAACTCGAACACTGATTTGTAACTTGTAAAACATTAGGAATATTGTATTCTTACCTTTGCAATGTTTGTAAGTATGTGGGCACCATGTATCTATCCTATAATTAATTTATCTCTCTTTGCTTCTTTTTAAATTTTATTTTAGGTGCATTGTCTTCACATATAATTATATAAATATTGTATACAAATATTGAAACATTTTAAAAGAGTAACGGTGGAGTTTCTTGCCCATTCTTCTCCATACGAATCTACCTTTTGGAAGGGACGACTAGAATCGATTCTATTTTCACGTATTTCCAGTAACTGTTGACGTTCAAAGGTGCCTTTTTGGGCCTATCTATACTTTATTATTAATATTATAAAGCTGAAAAGTTTGTTTGTTTGATTGAACGCACTAATCTCAGGAACTACCGGTCCAAATTGAAAAAATCTTGCTAGTTTTTTTTTTTTTTTTTTTTTTTTTCAGGATGGGAAATCATCAAATGACTTTTCCCGCTCTGGGCGGAGCGGGAGGGCGTGTCAGACTTTTACTGACTAAAACCCACCCGTGTTCCATCAGTTGCCCATGTGCCAGGGTCACGGTATCTCTTTCGAACAATCACGCGACCCTGGCAGGCATCGGTCCTAGTAGACCCCTACACTGCTGCTGACATCTCTTTGAGGCGCGCGTGGAACACTGCGCGCCGTCGACCCGAGCTTGGTCCTTACCGGGCGGCGAGCTACCCATTGCTCGGCACCCGCAAGCTCGCGCCTACGGTGGCCGGGAGTCCGCAATCGACTCCCGACGCCCGGGGCGTCTCCTCCTGCGGCGGCTAGGGACGTGAGGGCGCAGAGACTGCCACTCCCTCACGCGCCCCGCCTCCTCCTTCGCGAGCATTACTGCTTCGCAGAAGGAGGTGACGGCTTCCCATTCCCTCTCGCTCCGTACCATGGCTCGCACCAGGGCCGGACGCGAGAGGTCGCCGCCGCCGATCGCCTCCACGAGGACACGGCGGTGCCCCGCCCAGGCTGGGCACACCTCCACCGTATGCTCCACCGTGTCCTCCAGACGATCCTCGCAATGGAAACACCCGGACGTATCCTCCCGCTTTATCCTGAACAGGAACCCACCGAAGCACCCATGCCCGGTGAGAACCTGCGTCAGGCGGAAGGTGAGGACGCCGTGGCGCCTCTCTATCCACTCCTCAAAGAGGGGACTTACCGCCGCAATTGTGGCGTGCCCAGCACTGGGTTGCGACAATCGTACCCGCCATGTCGCCATGAGATCACACCGGAGCTCTGTCCGCCGAGCCGCGATTTGTTGCGGCAGCGGAGTTTCACCCCGGCGTTTCGCCTCCTCGCGCCACTCCCACATGTGCGCGAGGACCTTTGCCTCCAGATCCCATGGCGGCACTCCGGCAAGGAGGCTCGCCGCCTCGCACGAGATCGTGCGGTATCCTCGGAATCTTGCTAGTTTTCGGCCATTTTTCGTTGCTGCTCGCTCCTTTTGTGTTATAGTGAGTCAACCTTAAAAGATAGACATATGCTCTCGCGGACTTTTTTTTGAACTTTTTAAAAGGAACAATTCCGTCATACATAATTTTTGCGTTACTTTAACCGTTTACGCAGCGCATGCAACGGAAACTCTCAAAAGGAATAAATTTTCCCCGTTTTTGCAACATTTTTCATTACTGCTCCGCTCCTCTTCGTTGTAGCGTGATGTTATATAGCCTATAGCCTTTTTTTTTTTTTTTTTTTTTTTTTTTCAGGATCGGAAATCATCAAATGACTTCTCCCGCTCTGGGCGGAGCGGGAGGGCGTGTCAGACTTTTACTGACTAAAACCAACCCGTGTTCCATCAGTTGCCCATGTGCCAGGGTCACGGTATCTCTTTCGAACAATCACGCGACCCCGGCAGGCATCGGTCCTAGTAGACCCCTACACTGCTGCTGACATCTCTTTGAGGCGCGCGTGGAACACTGCGCGCCGTCGACCCGAGCCTGGTCCTTACCGGGCGGCGAGCTACCCATTGCTCGCCACCCGCAAGCTCGCGCCTACGGTGGCCGGGAGTCCGCAATCGACTCCCGACGCCCGGGGCGTCTCCTCCTGCGGCGGCTAGGGACGTGAGGGCGCAGAGACTGCCACTCCCTCACGCGCCCGCCTCCTCCTTCGCGAGCATTACTGCTTCGCAGAAGGAGGTGACGGCTTCCCATTCCCTCTCGCTCCGTACCATGGCTCGCACCAGGGCCGGACGCGAGAGGTCGCCGCCGCCGATCGCCTCCACAAGGACACGGCGGTGCCCCGCCCAGGCAGGGCACACCTCCACCGTATGCTCCACCGTGTCCTCCAGACGATCCTCGCAATGGAAACACCCGGACGTATCCTCCCGCTTTATCCTGAACAGGAACCCACCGAAGCACCCATGCCCGGTGAGAACCTGCGTCAGGCGGAAGGTGAGGACGCCGTGGCGCCTCTCTATCCACTCCTCAAAGAGGGGACTTACCGCCGCAATTGTGGCGTGCCCAAGCCTATAGCCTTACTCGATAAATAGACTACTCAACACAAAAAGAATTTTTCAATTGGAACCAGTAGTTCCTGAGATTAGCGCGTTCAATCAAACAAACAAATAAACAAACTCTTCAGCTTTATAATATTAAGTATAGATTTTATTTAATAATTTTGCTTCTGTAACCAAAAGAGCCGTACCGTGTCGTGCCGGACGTAAAGAATAGCACCACCCCATTTCTTTCCGTGGGTGTCGTAAGAGGCGACTAAGGGACTTACTAGAGAATGGGCAGCAGCGTTCTCTATGCATTTTACCACCATACTGCGATCGCCAACCCGCCTGCCAAGCGTGGCGATTATGGCAAATCCCCCCTAAATCGGGGGAGGCTTATGTCCAGTAGTGGACGTCTTTCGGCTGTTATGATGAACCAAAGAGATAAGCAACTAGAGTCGTTAGACATGTTTAAAGTTTAGTAAAACACCAATGGATTTAATCAATTTTATTTAGTTAATATTTCATTTTATTCAAATACATCCATCGGTTAGGTGAGCGTACTTTAAGAGCGTTCATCCCACGTGGGCGGGTAATGACATATTTCAAGTGTACATGTGTTTACACGTGTGGTTTCACGTGTATCTTTTGTGTACACTATACACAAAGTACATTTTTTTTCTGCCAAGCATAGTTGGGCTGTCCAGTCAATGCACGCCTTTGTCATTAATCGTGCAGATCAACTCAAAACTTATGTGCTCAGCGATTCAACTAACAAGACCTAATAAAGGATATTTGGGTTGGCCAGATGGCAGATAATGGATGGATGAAAGTGGTCTGGGTAAAACTGTGCTTCAATCTTGTCTTGAATAATGTAAATTCCATTTAAGAAAATTAGGATGAGGACTAGAACAGTAATGTACCTAATTTAATTTATTTTTTTTAAAAGAAACACCTAACAGAAAAAAAAAACAAAGTTAATTATTTACATTAGGCTGAGAATCAGGACTTTACGACTGTCAATATTACATAAGACATTCCCCCAAAACGTGATGTGCTGACAAGAAGTGGCGTAAAAACCTCTTCGGCAGTACAGTTGTCTGTTCAGTTAAAAAATAGTATAATTCTATTATAAAATAACAAATGCTCATTGAAAAACACAAAACATAAAATCATTTGCCATATGTCAGCTAGCACACGTCAATATACAAACAAAAGCATTGAAAAAGAAATGCTTAAGCAGAAATAAAGTATATAAAAGATACTGAATATATAAAATACAAAATTAATATATGCTATACATACAAGAGGCATTCCAAATATTCCTGTTGGATTCTTGGAAATGTAGTGGTATTGGAAATGTTACTACATTTCCAAAGCAATACACGCTTATTAATGCCAGGAATTTCAAATCAATGCTTTTGAAGCATTCTAATGGGAACTTCGTCGATTTCGGAGTAAAACATATTAATTCAATTCAGTTCAAATAATTTTATTTCAGAGAAATCTCCATAACATTACATAATACATAAAAACCATAAAATCATAAAAAGTTATAAAATCATTAAAAAGTTAGTGTGTTAGTAACAATAATTAATACGTTGTGCAGAAGTATTATGTCTGATTAAATCTTGTCAAAGTTCAGATATTAGGGGAAAATACATTACACACTTCTGCATTTCCAGGGACATATTGTAACAACAATAATATATCGTCGATAGAGTAATGTTATAAAGCTGAAGAGTTTGTTTATTTTTTTATTTCAACATGATGTTCTGTGGGACTCACTAAAAAAAACTGCTGTTTCATTAGCATTTCAGACGAAAGACATCTAGTGCTGGACGTAAGCTTCCCCCAAGCATAGCCATTATACATGCTTTTTAAATCCAGCCATTTCCAGTGCCCTTCACCAGGTCATCGGTCCACCTTGTGGTAGGCATTCCAACGTTACATCTTCCAATGCTGTTTCATAGAAAAGTACAATACCTCAACATCTTTATGCCAAAGCCAATATTTTTTTATTAACTGACGTAAAATTTCGTCGCAGTGTGTATTTTGGATTCATGGCAACAGTTTCTCGTCGGTGTCGCTTACAATTTATATTTCCTGACAGTAGGTAAATACAGGTAACAGTTCCAAAACAGTGATAAATGTCGGGACATAACTTACGAACACATCCCGTTTCTCAAACGCAGTTGAGAACGTCTCACCTGATAAGATAAGGGGTGATGCTACGCATAAAATATATGTACAAGAACGATAGTACGTATGAACACATCGTCTGTACGCGACTTTGTTCCCTTGGAAGTCATAAAATACACAATTTTTAGTCGATTATTTTAAAAAAATTTGCTGTTTCCTACAAAAGTGCAATATCTATGCTGTCAAAATGTATGGAAAAGCAATTTATTTTTATAACCGACAGTAAATGTAGTGAATCTTAAGTTCGTAAAAAAAGTTACAGATTTTAGACCTACTCTGATGGTGTAGCTATCGACTAATTTCATAACAACAGCATTTTATAAAACTCTCTCAGCACTTGACACAAAGCGTTGCATCGCATCGCCGGCCCGAGTTCTACTTTTTTTTTTGTGGGTATCTCATCAAATGACGTCTTCCGCTCTTGGGCGGAGCGGGAGGGCGTGTCAGACTTTTACTGACTAAAACCCACCCGTGTTCATTCAGTTGCCCATGTGCCAAGGCCACGGTGCGTTTATTGAACAAATCTCGTGACCCTGGCAGGGCCCCGAGTTCTACTTCGCTTTTACATAGCGATCTCTTTGTGAGTTTTCATCCTTTTGCTCGGCTTCTAAGGACCGTATTATAATGTTAAGAAACCTATTATGTTTCTCACGAATAAAGACTTTTCGAATTCACCTGGTAGTTCCAGGAATTAGCGCGTTCAAACAAAAAACAAACTCTTTAGCTTTATTATATTAGTACGTATATATAAGTATAGAAATATACGTTCTAAATGTATATAGTACTTGGAGGGGAAGTGGCACCGCTATTGGGGGCTTACAACACAGAGGAAGACAAAAGTGTCGTCTTTAATATACCCGAGAATCGAGGAAGCTTTTGAGATTTTTAGGGGTTTTGTGTGAGCTTCCTTTTTGCAGCGGAGCCTTGAAAACAAAGCCATTGAAAAAAATTGGCGAACGTTAAGATGTTTGGGGTACTGTAAAGATTGTCTGCAAAAGACGACCTTATTTTGTACTGGCTGGCCATAAACTAACTTTAATAACATTCGAACGGTGTTGCTAATTTAGAAGTGGAAAAAACAGTTAGCCGGATATTTGGCTGATAAACTAAGAAGGACGATTAAAATAGAATCATAGAATAATTTCCTAGCAACAATAACAAAGGTGTTTTTTTTTTAATTATTGTTCGACCCAGTACAAGTCCCTATGGCTACTTTTGCGTATGAATAATTATAATCAGTCTATAATATTCCCACTGCTGGGATACAGGCCTCTTCACTGAGTGAAAGAAAAGAAAGAAAGAAAATACATTTATTTAGCACAAACTCAAAAGGCACACAAAATAATACACCAAAAAATACATAAATAAACAAAAAACATAAATTAAAAAGAAAATAAATAAAAATGCGATGTTAAAAACTAGCATTTAGGTGTGCCCCACGGCTGCGCTAAAAAGGTTCAGTTCAGCAAAAATGCCAACAACTAGTGCCTGACGCTGGTTTTCAACTGGACCTGAAGTGTGAGCGGACGGATGTAAATCAGTTTTATACAAGTACTGCAACGTGGCGACTGTATGCATTCTTAAATAAAATAAATGAATAGTGAAATGTTGATATGCATATATACTAAGTTTAGTAAGTATCTTGTGTAAGTACTTAGAGTGTGTTATTTAATACAATTGCAAAACAAATGAAATAGTTAGGTAAATACATAAATGAGACAAACGCATGATAGACCTTAGCTAATTAAGTACATAAAGAAAGAAACGTATAAAAAGTAGTCAGAGCAAGAAAAAAAAAAAAAAAAAAATTCTTATAGAATGCGAATCTTCCACAACATACTATACAATTCATTTATCCATGCACTTCATCGGACATTACGCTGCAAGCAGTGAAACACGACGGACTATTAATTGCGGAACAGTTTGCAACTTTTTGGTATTTTTAAGTCGTCTATTATTACTATGGTTTGGTTTACATTGAGTTTGATCCAAATTTCGATGGTTATGACATATATAAATAATCCTGTTAAACATTTTGCTGGAAGTGGAAATGAAAAAAAAACATGTTGACCTAACGAAGAAAATAAGGATGAAAAGGTATGCGGAAATCAATAATAATTTGTAGTATTATTTGCAGAAACAGTCGTGATGAATTCTTTATAATGTGTAGGCACCTACCCTCCTCTATTTTATTTTTGTCTCTTGTCTCCAGTGTTATGCTACTCTATGGGGATGACAAATCATAAAATGCACGAGATTGTGTGCTTACAAATACAGTGGACCCCCGGTAATCCGACAAACGTTTTACAGGGCAGTGTCGGTCTACCGAATTTGTCGGATTATAGAGTACTGCCTAAGAAGAACCCGGATTTTTTTTTACAAAAGAGTACCTTGTAATCCAACAAATTACAGAACCATTTCCCGTTCATGTCATGCATTATCTACATTAGCGGAAACTGCCAAAAAATATTCAATAATAATAGACATGTCGGATTACAGGGGGCGCCGGATTAGACAGGGGCCGGATTACCGGGGGTCCACTGCAAGCATATAATATTCCCACTACTTGAACACAGGCCACGTCTAGTACCCCCTAGTACTTTACAAATTTTATATTGCAAAATACAAGTCATAGTGCAGCATTCACACAAGAATTAATTTAAACAATTAATACATAGTTCCAGTTTGACCAAACATTTGTTTCAGAGAATATCTTAATAACAATATACCAACTTATGTTTTAACAACTGTAATACCTGAAAAAACATACCAGAACCTCACACACACACAATAGCCAACCCTTCCCCCTAGGTAACAATAATCAATTTACCATGTCAATAAATTAAGATCAACACATCGTACTTTGTTAACGGACACATGAAATCAATCAGAAATTTGATCAGGCCAATTAATTTTGTTAACGAGTGTACCCTATATCTTTCATTGTCAATTTTGCAGTCGGTTGGTACGGGTGATCGGAAAAGTGAAACAGAAAAAAAATTGAGAACTTTTTAACGATGCTCCATTATTTTCTGTTGTCTGAACTGTGCTTGTTAAGTACAGTTTATTTATTTACGTATAAACATTCAATAGGGGTGTTGGAAAAAGTGGAGTCGTTCAAATTTAACTTTATTTTCCAGGAGTATTTTTTATTTACTTATTTATCTTAGGCGTTCACAGAGTACAAAAATAGATAAGTCAGTGAACAATAAAAAATATACTACACTGACACCCTTTTTAGATCCAGTAGTAGGAGTAAACCAGACAAATATATGTATATATGCTTGCACTGATTGGACAGTACCACTCAATCTGTTTTGGTTGCTTCCTCAAAAGGCCATTTCCGACACCAAGCCACATGGTTTTCACATATTCTGACCATGATTATGTCTGGATTTTAAAAGAGTTTGTTACCTCTGAGTTTGTTTCGGCTTGTCTTCTCAGAATAGTCAGATAGTTTTCTATCTGACCCTGACCCTGACCTCATCTAATTTAAAAAAAATATGATTGACGTGCAAAAGTGTTTGTACAAACCTACTTGCAGAAATAAAATCATTTATCATTTATATTCTGTCTCCATTGCTTATGCAAAGTTTTTGTCTGGCTCCAGTTGTGAGCCAACAATTTGGGCCCTCTGACTCCAGTTGTTACCCCACATATTTAGGCCCGTTAAAACAGCTGTCGCGGTACAATATCTTTGAAACGTGTTACTCGTCAAAAACAAAGACAATTATTCGCCGATTATGGTAGAAACAAACTTCGTAATCATATTTATAAGTAGTCATAAGTCATTTTTTTCATAACAAAATACATTGCGTTGTAAAATATAATATCATATCACGTTTCCAGATGATAGTGATACGGACGAGTACTTCGCCTAGGTGTCCTTTGTTTTTATTTGTATAGTTAGTGATTTATTTAAGTAACTTGCCTGTAAAGTATCTTATAGAATAAAAATTGAATACCATTGGAATACAAGTCATAATTTACAAATCTTTTATTTGTGGCTGTCGTTTATCGTCAATGACTACTAATAATACCTACTGTAATAGCCCTTCCTCAGTAAACATGTCTATAATCATGACACATCCACCGCTAAAAATGGCATACGAATATTTACAAGATTACGCATTCATTTTATTTATTACTTATACTCTAATAAACAATATAAAACACTTATACTGTACACATAATTATTATGCATTTATACTCAATTAACTCTACATAGTATGTATAAAACAAAGCTTCCCTTGTTTGTCCGCTTAGAAGTATTAAACTACACAATGGATTTTCATGCAGTTTTCATTTATTGACAGAGTGATTCAAGAACAAGATTTATAAACAAAAAACGTGGACAAAGCCGTGGGCAACAGCTAGTAAAATATAAAATGGAAACACAACAACATTTTTAGTATAAGATTAAACAAATCTAATACTCTTCCGTTTTCGGATCACCAGTCTATCAACAAAACAATTGTTAATCTGAGGCAATTGAGCTCAATACCATCGTCGCAAAAGACCAATCGGTACTTACCTATTGGGTCAATCAATTGACATTAATATTGTACCCAAAAGTCTTTTTTTATCCTTTGATTGTCTTGAGGAGTTGAGACATAAATCGTCTTGTAAACATAGCTACTGATAAAATCTCTTTGTTACAAGTAACGACCAAATCGAACTATTTTAGCCTACAGTAGGGTTGGCAATTCCAATTAAGTACCTTCAGGTTATAAATAAAATGCTTCATCATTTCAGCCGTAAGACGTCCAATGCTGGACTTAGGCCTCCCCCAATTTGGGGGGCTTTGCCATAATCGCCACGCTTGGCAGGCGGGTTGGCGATCGCAGTATGATGGTTAAATGCATAGAGAACGCTGCTGCCCATTCTCTAGTAAGTGAAATGCTTACTCACCCCAAATTCGGCAGACTTAAAAATAATATATATTTCCGGTCACCAAAAGAGATGAATAACAGATATAGAAAAAGAAAATAAAAAACAAAATAGTATATGAATAGTGTTATCGAATAAAATTTAATTATGAGAAAACTAATAGTTAATTTATCAAATTAAATTCCATTCGAAAACATTTATTAGTTGCTTACTTAACTTCAACTATATCCGTCGACACTGGTTCCTTTTTTTTTTAAGTGGGAAATCATTAAATGACTTCTCCCGCTCTGGGCGAAGCGGGAGGGCGTGTCAAACTTTTACTGACTAAAACCCACCCGTGTTCCTTCAGTTACCCATATGCCAGGGCCACGGTATCTCGTTTGAACAATCTCGCGACCCTGGCAGGGACCCTGGTTCCTTATCTCTGTTGGTGATTATGCCTTGCCTTCTACAAAGAAAGGATAGAAATTGGTGTTATTCACATAGTCTTATACTACAACTCGTGTCTTTTTCCCATTGGAGCAGATAATCTACAGAAACTGCCTTCGATACATAGGGATCGTTTGTTTCGTGTACATTCATGTACCTTGCTTCTACAACTCATTATATTTTCTCCTTTTATCTGCGATGGTCATGCTAGTCATAATCAGATGAGGTCTTCGTGTGATATTCTTTTTTTGACCCTCGCCGTCGCGAAAAGATATTGTTATAACTTTGACCGCTAAGTGTCTGTCTGTGGCATCACAGTTCTAAAACGGGTGAACCTATCTTCATACGGTATTTTTTATTAGGGTTCTATATATAAGAGCTATGCTGTTAAAACTTGGTAAGTAGATGTAACATATTCTGTGAACCGCATTAAGATTTTCATACTAAAATAGAAAAAAAACAATTAATTTTGGGGTTCCCCATACATAGAAGTGAAACTCAAAAAAAAAAGTGGGATATTTATGAATAGGTCTTCAAAAATGGTATTGAAGTTTATTATATCATTTTTTTCTAAACTCAATAGACACTAACAAACACACACACAGCGAGAGACACTTCCAAAGTGGAAAAATGTCTCCCCCCCCCCCCGTAACTTCTAAACTAAGAGAATGATAAAACTAAAAAAATATATGATGTACATTACCATGTAAACTACCACCGAAAATTGGTTTGAAAGAGATCGAGTAAGTAGTTTTTTTTTTAAACGTCATAAATCGTAAACTGCAATTTACCTTTCATTCAATCAACCGAAACATAAAAATTAAAAAAGAACATTTATTTTCATAAACATGAACCTTATGCATAAACCGAGAATACCTACAGGTTTGTACGGAACCCTCGGTGCGCGAGTCCGACTCGCACTTGGCCGGTTTTTAATTTAAGAGTTGGCTTTCTAGCGGTGGTACTTAAACGTGTTTTAACAAAATCAGCCGTTTCGATGCGACGATGCTTTGATCAAAATATTACTTACAACTTCTTATTAAACATAAAGGGCCACTGCGTATATTTCATAACTATTTAGAGGGTTGTGTTTAGGGGGGGAGGTGTTAAATAACGTTTTGTGATGCCGTCCTACATAAATTTTAAATTTTCACTGTCACTGCTCCAAGTCCAGGATTGGCTATTACTTTAGGCGGATTGTATCCTTGTCAGTTTAGAATATTCTTAGACATTGTTATACTTGCTCAGTCACTGTTTATGTGTTTTACAATATAATAAAATAACTACAACTCAAAATAAAACTAACTAAATAAAGCAGTGATAGCCCAGTGATATCGGCCTCGAATTACAAGTTGTAGGTTGTGGGTTCAAACCCAGGCAGAAGTTTTACCTTGTGTAAACAACATAATTTCATCACCACTGCTTTCAAAGCGGTGAAGGAAACAGGCATATCGCAGAACCAAAAATTCGAAGACATCTACCAAACCGCGCTGGGATTTCGTGGTAGATTATGGCTCACTCCTGGAGGCCTGTGTTTCAGCCGTGGGAACGGTATAGGCTGATTAACATAATAACATAACATCACGCCTTGTCTCCCCGAAGGGTTGGGCAGAGGTGTACCTACAGTACACCCACATTTCGCCAGTTATGTTTAAGTCCAATGTAATAGGGGGCGAGCCTATTGCCATCAACCGGGCACAAATCCAGACTCCAGGCTGCTACTGAAAAAATCCAGATGGAAAAACCCATTAACACTTTGCCCGACCAATCGAACCCAGGGCCTCATGCTCAGCAGTAGCGCTTGCTACCACTAGACCAACGAGGCAGTCATCCACACTAATCCACACTTCCACACTAATATTATAAATGCAAAAGTAACTCTGTCTGTCTGTCTGTCTCGCTTTCCTGCTAAAACTACTGAAACGATTTAAATCAAATTTGGTGCACAGATAGTTTAGAGCCTGAGAAAGGACATAGGCTAAGCGAAGCCGCTGGCAAAAGCTAGTATATAATAAAACCAAAGAGATTCTGGAAGTCAAGACACGTGCCCAAACAAAATATCACTGATTGCTTATAACGTAACTTATTCAATAATAAACAAACCTGAGGTAGAATATTGAGCCGTAGGCGTTTCATGAATTAGTCACCGCCCCGGAGGAATCTAGATGGAAATAATTTATTTGCGAATGAAACCGTGTCAATAATATTATGTTATGATCAAAAGGAAGCTGGGGTTTCTAAAATGCTTATCGAAAAGACTGGTTTTTCGTTTTCATTATGTAACGGTTCGAAATCTGGGAAACTTACCCATTTTTTTTATTAGGTGGGAAATCATCAAATGACTTCTCCCGCTCTAGAGTGGAGCGGAAGGGCGTGTCAGACTTTTACTGACTAAAACCCATCCGTGTTACTTCAATTGCCCATGTAGCAGGGTCACGGTAACTCTTACACGGTAAAACAGCTCTCGCTGTCAATGTTATCATTGTTGTGGACTGACAGCTCATGAACGTGGCTTAAATGCGCATTTGAAGGTAGAACGACTACACAAACGAATAATGTTAGTTGGGTTGCCAGCATTATTTCAACCGAAAGACGTCCATGCTGAACGTAGGCCGCCTCAAAGAGGGAGTTAGCCATAATCCCCACACTTGGTATGAGGATTAGCGATCGCAGTATGGTGGTAAAATACATAGAGAACATTGCTGCTCATTCTCTAGTAACTTTTTCAGTAGCCTTTAACAACACTCACGATAGCCAAATTATTTCGATAAAAAAACATACCTTCTTGTTAAATTGTCGCCAATTTAACCCGTGAATGTCGTCTATTGAAGGTAACCCTCCCAATAACGTGATAATGCTGAACAGGCTCCACGCAATAATCTCAGGTTGTCCATACAACACACAAGAGGATTTTCCGGCCATTCCATAGCCTTTTATGGCGCTCACGGGAAATAAAAGAGTGTTTCTATTGATTGCTGGCGGTCACATTTTTAAACATTATTCAGGGTTGTTGAATTTTTTACTGACCGCTTCCAAAATCTGTCTTATTTGCATAACGATTGCAGGTTATGCTTTTGTAAGTTACTTAAGTTCTAAACAACTGCTGTCAAAAATGTAGTTTTTTATTATAATTTAAATATTTTTCGGTGCAATTTAAGATGAAAATTCAACTTAATATGCCTTATAATAATTTTATTATTTATGTTCACGTAGTTAAAACATAGAATTGATGAATTTATTCCAGCAATTATAATGTTTCCACTGCTGTGACAAAGACCTCTACGTTTGTGGGAGTAGGCCATAATCCACTACACGGGCCTACTGGAGGTTGGTAGATGTCACTTTGTCAAAACACATATAATGCAAAAAATTACATATGTATACTCAAATAAAAAACTTATGTTAAAATAATAACGTTAGTAAATTGATTGAAATAAATTCTCACAGTTAAGAGGAACGGCAATATTCATTAAAAAAAAAATCTTGGCAGTGGAAGATTTAAAAGAGCTATAGTTTTAAATTTTAAAATAATAATATTGTTCAAGTTCTCTATCATTTATATCACTTAATTGTAGATACTACTACAAGATGTGTGCGTACAAAAGTTAGCAAGCAATTGATAAAATTTAGAACACCCTCGAAATAAATTCTACGCATTCAATTCTCCCTATTAAGCACCTTATTAAGTATCACTATGACCTTCGACGGAACCTCTGAGAATAGGCATAACACCAAGAATCGTCGGGACTTCGTATGATTTCGGAACTTCTCGGGACAATTCGTATTAACATCAGGGAGGCGACATCTTAATATATTATTGTCAATTACATTCCATGGAGACCGCTTTTATCGGAAGACAAAGAACGAACCCGACCACTAGAACCCTAAAAGTTCCATTATTGGATCAAGGGGCTACCCACATTCAATATTAAAAGCATTAAATATTAATATACGCCATAGATCTCAATACATTGGGAGCGAAAAAGGTCTTATTTACGCAGAACTATTGACGTAGAAAAGGTTACGATCGTTACTAATAAAATTTACTATCGTTTTTTCTTTTGTTTTTTTATTTGGTGTTGTGTACACCACAACTCGTCCGTAGTAAACGTATAAATGTGTTAAGCAATGTTATTTTGTTTTGTTAATGTATTTTTCTTAAGGCACCGAAAAATTACTTTGCAAAAAATAATGTAACTGTCTTATTTTTCGCTTTCATCTTGAAATGTGCTGAGTACAAAAAATAAACATCCGTCAAGATAATGAAACCCATTGAACACAGAGCTAAGAAGTTCAAATACCTACATTCAAATCTCAGTTGCTAATTAAAACATCAAAAGATAAATCACTTCAGCGCTCGTCTGTACAGTTTATAGGTGGTCGCAACTCAGTCTATCGTCGGCGACGACACGGGCGGTTGTTCCGTCACGACCGCGCACGCTCCCACAAAAACAACACGAAAACAACGCGAACAACATAAAACTCTGACAAACAAAACAATTACAGCCAAAAAGAAATAAGTGCCAACCCTAGTGTCAACAAAAAAAAAATATAATTCAAAATTAGAACGCCAAAACCACGTGCGTGTTGTTTTTTTATAATGTGACAGTGATATAAAATTACCAATTCAAAAAATAAATGCTGCCTTGATGGCAACTAAAAAAAATAATGTAGTACGTTTGCCGTCTGTGGTAAGATTTTGAGATTTTAAGCGATGCACAGGATGCAATGAAAGTGTATAAATAGTGGCATGTTTACAGGTTTTTACATGATTCCGATGTAGTTAGCTTTGCTTGTTTTCTTGTTTATATAATTTAGCTTGATCTCTTTTATGTAGCGTTTTATCTGCAAAGTTATTTGGTTCAGTGAAGCGAAAATAACGGTCTTGGTTATTGAAAAAGTTATTGTTGCAGTGTTATTAGTATAAATATTTATCAAGCTATGTAGGCATAGATCCTTCCTCCGGAATAACGCGTGACATAACATTTATATGGAAAGTGCAGTAAGTATATATAAATAATTATGTTTATAATATTTTAACAGTAAGTAAATCATTTTACTTCTATGATAATTCACTGTATATTTAATCTTTTTTAAATATCTGTCTATATTTCCACCGAAATCCGAGCAATATACGCAGAAAATACAGAAACCCCTTTATAATCTCGTGCATCTTCAATTTGCATACACTAAGTGCAGAGAAAATGAAAAAGAAGCATTTGTGACCCAAAAAGGTATGCTAAAAGAAATGTCTATTAGTGATCAAGGCTATTGGACGTCCAAGTTAATCGCATTAACCTTTCCGAAACACGTAATCTAAATGGTTTCGTGGACGGGTTTAGCTCGGCCAGGTAAAATTGAAAACATGTGACAAATTTTATGAGGGAAACCTCAACCTTTTTGGGGATTTAGAATCTATGAAACTAGTGTTTTCGAATTGAGAACGTTGTTACCAATTTTATACCTCAACAATTTTGTGGATTTTGAATCCATGGAACTGATGATTTGAATTTAGAACGGTGTGACAATTTTTTTTAAAGTTTTAGTGAGTTTGAATCTATGGAACTAGTGCTTTTAAATTTAGAGTGGTTTAATGAACTTTGTTATAATTCTAAAGATGAAATAGACAACTAAATACAAGGGCCATGCTTGATGGTATTTTGAGGTTAATATTTACATAATCTAGGTCCATGAACTCGTGAAGGACCTAAGAACAAGTCTAGCCGAAACCATTAAGACAGTTTGCAAGATAATCATGTTTTATCACTTCCAAAGAGTTTCCAAAAACTAGAGAGAAATCTACTACTAATCTAGACACTGAAAAAGCTATTCCACCATCTCAGTTTTATTTTTACTATTATAGTATTCAATCGTACTACATTCAATTTGCTTCTTCTGTAGCGTTGCATGATCGGAGGATTAGGTAGACACGTGAATACTAATTTTGTACTTAATTTTATGATCATGTCGACTTATATATAACGTTGGACGCGATGGTTTCTTTTGTGGGTGAGATATCATCAAATGACGTCTCCCGCTCTGGGTGGAGCGGAAGGGCGTGTCAGACTTTTACTGACTAAAACCCACCAGCGTTTTTTTCAGTTGCTCATATGCCAGGGCCACGGTACCTCTTTCGAACTAATCTCGCGACGAGGCGATGGTTCACGAACTGATATTAGTATTTTTAGTTATCGTATGTTGATGTTGACTCGTATAAATCAATCAATCTGCCTAGCCTTTTTCCCTAGTATGTTGGGGTCAGCATCGAGTCTAACCAGATGCAGCTGAATACCAGTTTTTTACGTGGAGTGACTGTGTATCTGCACCCCTAGCCAAGTTGATAATCTACAATCGTTAACGCTATTCACTCGACGTTAAATCATGTGGTAGAACAAACGAATAGAAAACTCGTAGCCAAATTCACATCGTTTAAAATGATAGAATGATTTTTATCGTTTCTACAATGTTCAACGCTAAATCCTTTGTTATATTGTGTCGTTTTTCTAAAGACATTGTAGAACGAGCGGCCGACTTAGCCGCGTCAACATTTCTACCAACTTATCGTTTTCTACAACTGCTGACACCAAGGCGTTACCGATTGGAGAACGGAATTCGACACGAAACGTTTGTAACTTGGCTAGGGGGGCTGATACTCGGTAATACAATACTCCTTGGTAGAATTGATTGTCAGACTTTTGTTCTTCTGACAACCCGTTACGGCTGTCAATGATTAAGGAATGATAGCAGAGTTGGTGCGAGATACGGAGAGGCGTCTAAATGGATGGTCACCCATCCATGAACTGACCGCATTCAACGTTGCTTAACTTCGATAAACCTATGTGGCTGTATGTTACGTATGGTCCCCCATCCATGATCCGACCGCGGTACGCGTTGCGTAACCTGGGATCAATCTGTGCGGCTGTTATCTTATAGTGATCTATATTAATAACGAGTTAATAACAAACCGAGATTTAATCCGAAGTCCCCTTTATGTATGCTTAAAAAGAATTAGCATACCCACACAATTAATTAATGTCACCCAAATTGAAATTTATTACAATTTCCCGAAACCCATATACCTACTGACTCTGGAATCAAAGCCCTTATCATTCCCAAAAATGGATTAAATGAAAATAACAATATGAAATTCGCACAATTGTTTCATTGTTAGCAATGGAAACCGCAATATTGGGACAATTCCATAGAATTCGTTAATGAATTCCCGTACTATTCAAAAGAATATCCTGTACGCGGAATGTATCATGTCAATACCGATTGCTCTTTTATTCGGCGCGTATTTAATCGGACATCCAGTGATAAATGATAAACTATTTTCTTTCTGCAAATAGGTTTTGTACAAACATGTAAAACGTTAATCATAGTGCTTTTCCTATTTGACTACTCTGAGAAGGAAGAGCGAAAGAGACATAAAAGTCACAGTGTCTTTTAAAGTCCGGACATAATCTTGGCCAAATCATGTGAAAACCATGTGGACTGGTACACAGTTCCTACCCAACACCCTTTTGATTGTGGAACCCTAGCTTAGTTTTTACGACTAGCCGGCGTAGCATGACCAATTTTATTTCTATTCTACCAAGAACAAAAAAAGTTTCTTATGTATTTTAATTCTGTAAAAATGTTTCTATCTCATAAATAGTAGAGAGAAATAGTCATCATACTTAACATCGTACTCTTGTCGACTGAAGAATAGAAACATCTCTTCTCTTCAGTTTTACACAATTTTTCTACGATACAACCTATCATTTTGTCTTCTCTTCCGTCGACAAATTCCGTTTCTATGGCGGTCATGCTACGCGTGCAGCTGTAAGAAAAGGCTAAAGACATAAAAAACGGCCGCGGCTTACAATTTTGTAAGCCGTAGATTCCAACTCAGCACGCGCTTTACTTTGTGTAAATACGTCACCACTGCTTTCAAAACGGTGAAGAAAAACAACGTGAGGAAACCGGTATGTCTTAGAACTAAAAATTCGAAGACATGCGACATCTACCAACCCGCACTGGGCCCGCGGTGGATTACGGTTCACCGCTTCTCACTGAAAGGAGGCCTATGTCCAGCTGTGGGAACGTTATAGGCCGATTATACTAGTATAGGTACTATAAAAGAAGTATCCATCATTAGGAGACCAATACGTTTTGAGACGAACATATAAATATTACTCCTTAAATTCCGTATGAATTAAATATGTATGTATTGGATTATTTTACTAATTGAGTTTTACGACTAAAGCCAGGATATTCTGTAATCACGTCGTGGATATTAAAATTGTAATTTATTCATGCCGCGAGAGGGCAGCACAGCTTGTTTTAATGTGGGCTCTGACAGGTATGATACAGGGTTAAATATATCCTGCCAGGCTCGCGAGATTTGTTCGAAAGAGATACCGTGGCCCTGGCACATGGGCAACTGAAGAAACACAGGTGGGTTTTAGTCAGTAAAAGTCTGACACACCCTCTCGCTCCACCCAAGAGCGGGAGACGTTATTTGATGATTTCCCACCCACAAAAAAAAAGGGTGAAAATATATCACGTTATTTGATTTTATAATTTCGTCCTGTTAAGCAGCCGACAACCTCATAGGTTGATCTGCGAGACGTCAATCCAAAAAAAATGGTTTTATAATCTATACTAATATTATAAAGAGGAAACCTTTGTATTTTTGTATGTTTGTATTGAATAGGCTCAAAAACTACTGGACCGATTTCAAAATGTCTTTTACCATTACTTAGAAGAATTCTGCCGAATCCGTATAGGCTATATTTTATCCCGGAAAATAGATAGGATTTTTCGTGGTAGTGAAAATTGTGGAGTAAGGCGTCGAAAAAACTGCCGTACGTTAACGATTCTCGCGAACGCTGCCTAAATGGTTAGAGATGTATGGTTGACTTCTATAGAAAAGTTGTAGAACTCAATAATGCCTACAAAAAAGTCCACGATAGTATAAACCAAACATTTATATTTTAGCCATTATAACCACTTTTCCATAGAATAAAAGTAATTAAAATTATTAGCCTATGTTTATTGATCATATTATCGTCAAATACTAATCCTTATCCAAATAAACTATTTATTGAGCAAGATTGTTTCAATAGCTATAAATCACTTTTTTTTTATTCCAATCGGACAATCCATTCAAAAGATATTACGAATTTAAAATTGTAATTGGTATTAAAATGAATGATGGTGTCGTACGACTCGCACGGCGAAACCGCAGGGGCGGGGGGGGGGGGCACATCTATGAAGCAGGTTGCCGCGCGGCTCACTCGCACGGTCGGCTCTCTACGCAGCGGACGCGGCCAAATCGAGTTTTACTGAATTAATGCACTTATTAAAATTGATTTCGGAACTATTTAGATACTCATTATCAAAAGTTCTTTTCAAAACATTTTTTTTTTTTTCAGAGAGCTTAAAAAATAAATGTCCACCCGTGCGAAGCCGGGGCGGGTCGCTAGTCTTAGATAAAATAATATATTGGTTTCTGGCTAAGAAATAACTCTACAGTTCTATCCATCAGGTTAAGGTACGTTTGCTACGGTTGATCCGTGGATAATTTTCTTAGATACCCTGATCCCTGCGTGCCTCGGAACGCACGTTAAGAAGTGAATTTAACCTCTAAGTCCCTGAGATACCACATTTGGTATAGACACAATGGTTTTTAATTGTGTCTGTAATTACGGTAATTGACTGGTTAAGAAATATCTTTTAAAAGTATTTTATACCCGAAAACTCTTTACGTAAAGTGACTAAGAAATTACCAAAAAGTTTTTATTACTCAAATAAGCTAGATAACTTATTGTGGAAACATTTTATAACCATTTTTTGCAGACTGATTGATGATCTTAGAAAAATCTCTATAATCCAAAGCAAAAATAAATATTAATCGTTGTAAAAATATTTCTAGCAATTCTAAATACTGTTTTATTAAACTTTTTTAGACATACCAAGTTTAGCAAGACATAGTTTATCAACATAAAAGTAGCTTAATTAACCATTTAAGAATGTCGAAGAAAGTACCTAGATCAATTTACTTACATGCCGAAATTGTAAGAAGAATTTCTCATGAGGAAAAAGTTGACTTAAATATTGTCACCTAAGGGAGAAGCATCTCATTTCGCTCTCCTCTACCAGCGATGCCCTAAGCAAATGTCCGTCCCCCACAGAGAGTGCCCTTAGCAAGTAGTCGCTCTAGTTTTAAGCCCTGGCTGGAATAATTAATTTATTAATGTAGCCACAGGCAAGTCCGGTTAAGCAGACAACTACATAGGTAGATGTCATCCCCAAAAAAAGGGAGAAGCAGTCCAGGGTACATAAAGTAAAAAATTGAACGTATTTCTTAAATGGAAAAATAACAAATTTTTTTTGTCGGTGTCAGACTGTATTTTGGACAAAATATAATTCACGACCGTTACACTTATGTATAAACATAATTATATTAAGAAAAGGAATATAATATCTAAGTGTTTCTTCCATAACACAATATTTTAAAGTGTTATTTGAAGAAGAAATAGTAAGGAATTACTCTTTCTGATATAAATAAGAACGCGGAAAGGTCAAAAGTATTAAAGACAATACGCTAGTAGCAACGAACAGGTAATAAAGACATAATCTTACCTAGAAATATTTACTCTATTTAATGTCACAAAAATCTTTAAAAAAAATGCTTAATATAGCCAGCGAAAATTCAGATATTCTTACTATTTTATGCAATTTACAAATAATTGCCAGGTTCTAAGTTAATCTGCCAAGGTCGCGAGATTTGTTCGAAAGAGCTACCGTGGCCCTGACATATAGGCAAATGAAAGAACACGGGTGGCTTTTAATCAGTAAAAGTCTGACACTGCTCCGCGCAGAACGGGAGACGGCATTTGATGATTTCGCAGCCAAAAATGATAATAATTCGCAATCGTAAATAATCATTAATGTCGTTAATACAATCTTCTTAGACGATTTAAGAAAATTAGATATCTCGGGCACGCGCTGCTCTAAGCTCGCTCCGTAAACATAATAGAATTTACAAAATAAATAACTCCCTTGGATTGTATAAGACAATGTAAATAATAATGAAAACTCGTCAGTGACAATAAATCAGGCGGCCAATAATTGCTGCGTGTACGCCTAATAACGTCTTAGTTTCAAGTTTCTTACTCGAGAATATTGAAAGCATTAAATAACTCAAGTTTTGGGACAAATTTCAATTAACATTTCATGTATTTTTGATATTGGTAGATGTAAGCTTGAAAAGTTTAAATTAGGTATTATTTTCTTAAAATCTCTAAGCCAAATAAGCCAGCTTCAAAAACTCTAACAACTTACTGTACCTACTTATATTATTAAGATTTATTTGAGTTTGAAATATAAACACTTTCTCAAACAAACAATATTGGTTATTTTTAGGCACACAATCATAGCAAAATCAACCGCTATGAAGATCACTACATTTCTTTAATGGATCTGAAAGTGGACTCCAGACCACGGGTATTCTATTTGAAATTTTTTAATTGTTTTCGGTGTTCTCTCATCATATAGTTTTGTTTTCTTTCCATGTTAATTAATGTAATTAGTATTGTAACGTGTTAATTAAATTTAAATAACTCTACTTAATCACCTTACTAGAGAATGGGCAGCAGCGTTCTCTATGCATTTTACTACCATACTGCGATCGCCAAACCGCCTATCAAGCGTGGCGATTATGGTAAAGCCCCCCAAATTGGGCAGGCCTATGTCCAGCAGTGGACGTCAGCTGAAATGATGATGATTAAATAAATAAATGAATCATACCGCATCTTCACAGATATCAACTTTTCACCCTGCATATGCTTGCTCAAAAACCCTCTGGGCTCCCGACTACCCTAAGTAATGACAGTTTAACAAATCTATTAATCACTAAAATCTCCCAACAGACATAGTTCATCCATTTTGCACAACGGTCCTGGTTCTACGAAATGCTCATACCTACATACATATGTAGGTATCTTTTGGACATAAGCTTGGTGTCCGTCAGGATTACCACTTCGCAGAACCCAAGTAAAGTGTAAATGGATAGCGTACAGGCATCTGCTTCACCCACACGAGTGATAAACTATTTTCTTGAAACAACTAATTTGTTTCGCTTGTTTCGTCTGGTAAAGTTGTGAAGGCTATCCTTTGGAATGTAATGTTTTTTTCGCATGCTAGGTGCCGTTTCGATTGACAACTATCTTCGAGATTTTCCATTGCATTGTCGTACTAATTTCATCCTATGTATTTGAACGACGCAAATTAAAATACCAAAATTATATGAATTGAACGTGACACTAAATGTTATTAGAGCAAAAGAAGGTTATATGAAATATAACATTAGATCACATGACAGTAGGTTATTTGTTTTTATATTTTAAGAAAATTATATCACGTTAGTTTAGTATATTAGAAGATTCGATACTGGTACCGATTCCCTTGTTCACAAACTAAACTAAAGTCAAAGTTCAGTCAAAGTTCAGTGCATCTTTTTCTTTGTATTTCATTAAGAAGAGGTCAAAAGAAAAATTTTAGTTTAGTCCTGTCAAATTAATCACCGCCTGTCACTACTCCATACAAGTTTAGACGTGATTAAAAACTTGCCTACAGTCCGTTCACAGTTATTTTACCTCTGACAGCAGCAATCTAATATGAACCTTATTTAACGGATTTAAAGATCATTGTGATATTGACAGACTTGTCAATGGCAGCAACTCAAAAGCAACCTTATTGCAGTGAAAACAAGGATCACTTTGATTTTGACTGTGACGCAAAATCAGAGGTAAAATAAGTGTGAATGGACTGTACTAAAATTACGTCAGTTTACGTCAAGCGCTGATTAATTTGACAGGACTAAACTAAAATTTATCTTTTGTCCTTTCCTTAATGAAATAAAAAGAAAAAGATGCACTGAACTTAAATTTAGTTTAGTCTGTGAATAAGGGAATCGCCACCAATCTCTACTTTGATTTAAGTCTTGTAATGTTACTTTTGTAGATTATTAGATTTAGATATATAGGTTATCTATCTATTCGACAATATAAACTTAGTTTCGGTATTATGGTCGTTCGTTACTCAAGTTTTCGATGTTTTGACCTTTGACATTTTACCCGTAGGGGTTTCAATTTTTCCTAATACCTTTTGATTTTATTCAGCCCTTTATTTATTTTTTAAACACACTGCATAAGTTTGCCTGAAATGTAACAGATATCGCGGAAACCTTGCTTGACAACTGTATTACCTTTGAGAACCTTTTACAGATAATTTGCAGAAGTGGTTTCTTCATTGTTGGTACTTTGTTTTGTGAAGCTTGGGTTCTTAGTATATAGTATTTTTCATCTTAGAATTAAAGAGATCTTTTAAGGTAATAGTAGTACTTTATTAAATAACTCTATTAACCTTAAATATCAAATTGAGGTTAATATTAGATAATATTGGTCCTACCCTACGTGATAAGAGATATGCCGGTCGCCATTTTGTTTTACTTCTACTTTCCGTCAATGACGGTCACATTTCTATGTATACAGGGCTGAAAGGACATCGACCCGAAACCGATTACCATGGATTCATTATTCTAGACCCACCTACGTCGAAATATGACGTCAGTTATTAAAAACAAAATGATAATATGAAATAAAATTTTGTATGAAACAATAGACAGGTTCGCGTATATATTTTTAACACGCTTTTGTTAACCTAGTTTGTATGTATGTATCTATATGTTTCTATGTAACGGACCTTTGAACGTGATTTTAGCCCCCTTCAAAACGTCGGATTAATTTGAACTTTAGCACACTTATCAAGGACCGATTTTATATATGTCTGCTATTATCATGGCCAGGATCACCACGAGAGCAAAAAAAGTAAATCCCGCTTTTGTAGCTAGCCGAACTAAAAAATAGAATGGAAAAAAGCGTGGGATGTTTTATATCGATAAAAAATACATCAAGAAGCACCCCACGCTTTTTTCCATCATTTTCTTATTTTCAGTTTGATGTCTATGAAAGCATGTTTTTTAGTTTTCGAAACTATTATTTACTAGCTTTTGCCAACTGCTTCGCCCGCGTGGTGGTCGAAAAATATCCCGCGGGAACGTACTATCGGGATAAAAAGTACCCTATGTATTAATCCAGGCTACAAACTAACTGTATTCCAAATTTCATCCAAAACTGTTCAGTAGTTTTTGCGTGAAAGAGGAACAAACATCCATACATACAAACTTTCGCATTTATAATATTAGTAGGATTAGTAGGAAGTAGGATTTACACTAAGGGCCAGTTTTTATCAAACGGAGAGAATAAATAAATCAATCAGTAGTATGACGTAAATGTAATAATTTTATGAATATGGAACAGCAATTACCAGATACAATGCATTCCTCATGTTTATAGTTACATAATGTTCACGATTGCTCACTTGTACTGCCTGAGGAAAACTTCTAACTGCACGTACAGTCACCAAAATAGATAACTGTCAGGGTCGTCGGATATAATTCAAGTATAGTACGAAACCAATGGATGTTGTCGAACGAAATTTAATTTGATATAAGAGCTGTTTGTTTCTTTATTGCTGTACGCTGCCAGGCCAAAGCTCACAATACGATTTCAAGTGCGCAGTGGAAGAGTTATAATCGTGGGGCTCTAGAGACAAGAGTGGCTAGCGTACTGTCCGCCGTACGCGGAGCAGACAATACAAGTACAAGGTACAATATACAAACAAAAGAACTTACAATAACGAACAAAGGAACTCACCTGATGGGCGACAACCACCTGCTTCTTGGGATTACCTGGATCTGTGTATGTAAGTGAGTGTATGTGTATCGTGTCGTGACGTTATGAGTATTCTCCTGGTAACAATCCGCTTCCAATTAGGCTGGAGACAATCACAGCATGCGGTCTTCAAATCACTCATTCACAATAGCGTCACTTGAATGACCTTCAACTATTTATACGAGATATTTCCAACAAATAAAACCCGTGATATGTCAAATTAGGGGTTATTAACAATCCAAACAATGGGTCATGACCTATCGTCACCAAAACGACCGGGTAAGGGATAACTTTACAAAAAGATCGCGAGACTCAAACGGCGACATGCTTCCTCGTTTCCCACCGAAAATCAAGAGATAGTGTCAAACGTCAAAATCAAACTTGACAAGTCAGACGTCATTCCGTTACGCGTTGCGTGCGCATAGAGAAACTATTTCAGGACGCAACATCTACCCCCCCCGGACGGGCCTTCCCGTCCGCTAATCACTTGGCAATCCCGACAAGGTTGCGTTTTATCAGTCCACCTGACGCGCTGCTGGAGGATGTGCAAATACTCCAAGCTCCAACGCTTCCAAAACTCTGAGCGAGCTGCTGCACCAACTGAAACCGCGATAGCCAATTTTGGCTCACATCGACAACAGGGTGCTCCGGCAGGGCGACAAGTGGCTGTCAAATCAAAAAATGGCCCGGGGTCAGGGCCTCCAAGACGTTCGGGTCCGAAGACAGCGGGCACAATGGACGCGAGTTCAATACAGCTTCAATGCGGCAAAATACCATAGCTAACTCCTTAAAGGTGAGAACGGTGTCTCCCAACAGTCTGCGCCAGAGTCCCTAACCGCCTTCACCGCGGCCTCAAAATACCCCCCCAATGGGGGCAGGCTGGCGGGTCAAACAATAACAAACAACAAAACAACCAAACAACAATAACAACCAAACAACAACAACAACAACAATTTAACCAAATGGCCCTCCTTAGGCAACAAAAAGGGGTGACGGACCCCATAAGGAAGGCTAGAGTGACTCAACCGTCAACAACCAAACAACAAAAGACCCGTATCGTCCAAAAGGGGTTCAACTTACTAACGGCTCCCGACAATATCCAAAACTCTCGCTGCAGAATGGCCAACAGCGCATTGCAACCGGCATGCGAGTTCATAATGTGACGATCAGTCACCAACAATTCAACAACAATTCAACAATTTGTCGAGGGAGCTTTATCGACTCAACAAAACTCAGGGTCCTTTGTTCCAACAGCGAGCACCTTGAGCCCGGGCAAAGGACCCGACATCAAGACTGGCGATCGAGGCCAATCATCCTCGGGGTGAGTCAGCCAGTCTGGTCCCCACCATAGAGGGTGAGCAATCAAGCGGGGTGCAATGCACCCACGTGAGGCCACGGCGCCTGGGTTCAAATCTCCAGGCACGTGCCTCCAAATCAAAGGCGTTTCAAAATTTTGAATCTGGGACACTCGGTACGCAACAAAGACCTCCAAAGAGTGGACGGACGTCTACAACCAACACAAAACAATTTGACTGTCCGTCCAGGCGTAAGAAGCCCGAATGTCCACAGTTCCACCCAAAGTGTGAGCAACGTGGTTCAATAGACGCACAAGAAGCGCCGCCCCTGACAATTCTAACTTAGGGATGGTCAGTGCCGTCCGGAGGGGGGCCACCTTGCTCTTGGCCAAGACCAGTGACAAATTCACCTGGCCTGTTGCGCAGACGGTGCGCAGACAAACAACAGCTGCATAACCGTGCGAAGACGCATCACAAACAAGGGTAGCAGTGTAGCTCCCAGGGGGGAGGATAGCGCGGGGTAACACGACCTCGTTGACTGCAGGGAGTGCGGATACAAATTGGAGCCACTCTTCCAACAGGGTTTCCCAAATTGGCTCGGGCCCAGCCAAGTCCCGCAGTCCAAAGGCGCTCAAGAAAACAATTTTGCCCAAAACAATACAAACAAACAACAAAACAATAGACAAAAGGCAACCCTGGGCTCCCATGTCCAAAATGACACGGACCACAATAGAGTCCCCCGTGGGCCCCCAGACCCGACCGATGCCGTTGGCAACAAAACCGTGTCGATCTGAGGGGTACCTTAGCGGGGCAGGCGCCAATGTCCTAACAATGTCTGGGCGGCGACCGATCGCCACACCCAGACCCAAGTCTTTCCCGACGAGGATGGAGTTCAAACTCCTCGTCCGCGCGGTGTCCCGAGCCACGCGCCATCGCTGGAAGGGCATATCCCACCGGATGCCCGAATGGCGGGGGGCGTGACTCCAACCTGGGACGTTCCGCCAATGGAGGGGAGGGAAGGCGGTGCTGGTCTGGCCAGCGCTGCCTAGCAACAACTGCGTAATCGCCTTTACGCGGGGAGACCAAATGGCGGTCACGCGGCTCCCGATCAACTTGCGCGGGGGGTGGAGTGCGGCGCTCAAAATTGCGGGCCTCTCCCCGGTTCTGAACCGGCGAGGCAGAAGCCCGGTGACCAACTCCATGGTACCCCCCCGTACGCGAACCTTCATCAGAGGCTGGTCTGCCAGCGTGGTTCGCGTTAGCGCACAATATGTCCAATTGGGACCCCCCACAAATTCTACAAGGGCGGGGGTTGGGGCAGTCCCGATGGAAGTGAGCCCCCAAACAAGAGAAGCACAGGCGGCGTGCATTGGCAATTCGGCGGCGGGCACTCACGTGCAACTTCAAAAAGGCCGCGCAAGTTGCCATGCCATGCCCCGTGTCCCTACAAAACTCACAACCAGGACGACTCTGGGTGCCAGCAAAACGAGCGGCGGGGCGACCATCAACAGGCCCGCGAGCCCTAGTCCGTCCCTGGTCTCGTGGCCGGGAAGACGGCTGGCATGACTCAGTGGCAACGCCAGAGTTGTCCACAAACCGACACTCATCCTCCAAAAATTGGACGAGGTCATCAAATGGGGGGAGATGTGTGACACTATCCCCACCATACTTTTGCTCGAAACGAGCCCTCAAATCGGCAGGAAGCCGTTGCAGCACAACATGCACCAAAAGGTAAGACCATTGGTCCACCGGCAAGTCCAATTGCTTTAAAGCGTTGGTCGCTGCCACCAACGGGTTTAACAGGTCAGTACGCAATGCTGACAATCCAGTAATGACCGGTAACCCCAAAATCAATCCAATATGAACGTCAGCCAAACAACGTTTATTTTGGTACCGCCGGGTGAGTAGTTCCACAGCGGTAGGGTAGGCTGAGTCAGTCAAAGACAGATGCTGCACCAAGGCTCGGGCCTCACCTTCCAGGACAGACAACAAATAGGCCAACTTTTGGGCGGGTCTGAGGTCCGAGCGTGCATCAACCAAACTTTCAAACAGGTTTTGGAAACTTAACCAGTGGTCCAGGCGACCGTCAAAGTGTGGCAGTTCCAAAGTAGGCAGTCTACTCAATAGTCCGGGACCTGAAACAACCGAGGTCTCCGGTTTGACCTGGACAGGTGTCCGGCTCCCCAATATTTCCCGAGCACGTTGACCGATGACATCCCCCAGGTCCAAGATCTGGTCGTAGTCAGCAAGGACCTTGTCACGTGCTGCCTGATCCAGCACTTCCAGAGCCACATCACAAATGTACTCGTTGAAGCGGGTAAGCAGAGCATCAACGTTGCCGAGTCTCACGTTCAACTGCTCGAACCGAGCCAGAGTGACCGCTTCAAGATCCGGGCGCTCAGCGGTTGCTGCAGCTGAAGTGAACCACCGTAGCTGTGTGGTCAATCCACTGATTGCCTCTCTCACCGCTTTGTGTGCCATTGCACAAACAATACAATTCAAATAAACCAAAATTAAATAATCAAATAACAAAGTTCAAACAATCAATTACAAGGAAACTACAAGCAAACAATCAAACTACCAAACTGACTAATCAGCAAATCAAGAAATAACAATATATTGGTTTCTTTTCAATTCAACAATACACTTTTATTTTAATTTTAAACCAATATCAACGTTCAACTTCAAATTCAATTCAAATATTCAAATTCTAATCCAATTCCAAATGTTAAGTTCACAAACCACTTTGTTAATGGTACAACAACAATGAACCTTTATTCCAATTCAAACAATGGTAATACTCAAAAATGCCAATTTCAAATATTAATTTTCACAAATAACCATATCAATGGTACAAACTCAACATTTTAATGTCTTCCTGACATTCAATACAACACAGAGGTCAAATAACAACAACAAGAGGTTATAACATAGCTCAATCTAACCAACTCTGAAGCATATGCAAACCTGGTTGACCCCCGGCAATATGAGTTACTCAACTCAACAAATTTACAAATTATTTCAAACAAACAAGCAATCATTGATACCAATTATTTACAGCGTATTACTACTTCCCTTATAGAGACTGCCAAGTAATTAGCCTACTGTAAATTACCAATTTGGTGGTTATATGTCTTATAACCACGCTCTGCTACCAAAAAATGTACGCTGCCAGGCCAAAGCTCACAATACGATTTCAAGTGCGCAGTGGAAGAGTTATAATCGTGGGGCTCTAGAGACAAGAGTGGCTAGCGTACTGTCCGCCGTACGCGGAGCAGACAATACAAGTACAAGGTACAATATACAAACAAAAGAACTTACAATAACGAACAAAGGAACTCACCTGATGGGCGACAACCACCTGCTTCTTGGGATTACCTGGATCTGTGTATGTAAGTGAGTGTATGTGTATCGTGTCGTGACGTTATGAGTATTCTCCTGGTAACAATCCGCTTCCAATTAGGCTGGAGACAATCACAGCATGCGGTCTTCAAATCACTCATTCACAATAGCGTCACTTGAATGACCTTCAACTATTTATACAAGATATTTCCAACAAATAAAACCCGTGATATGTCAAATTAGGGGTTATTAACAATCCAAACAATGGGTCATGACCTATCGTCACCAAAACGACCGGGTAAGGGATAACTTTACAAAAAGATCGCGAGACTCAAACGGCGACATGCTTCCTCGTTTCCCACCGAAAATCAAGAGAGAGTGTCAAACGTCAAAATCAAACTTGACAAGTCAGACGTCATTCCGTTACGCGTTGCGTGCGCATAGAGAAACTATTTCAGGACGCAACAATTGCTTAAATTAAATGATATTCGAGAACGTCCAACGGTTTCTTTCTAAATTTCAACTTTATCCGAACAACCGTTCACTATCCTGCGCTGTTTCTGCAGCACTCGCGAACGTAATTAGGGTGATGATATAACAGTCAAACAACAACACGGTATTAAAACTGTATATTGACTACTTATAAAAAATTAAAATCATCGAGAACCTAGTCAAATCTGGACACTGCGATTCAAAAAACACCGTTCACCTAAAAACGCCATCTATCGGTTTAAAATTCAACAATATATCCAGGCCTCCTGGTTACTTTTCCCTTTTTGTGACTGTCCCAAACCAAAACATGCTATTTCGTTGCTCTGTCACGACCTACGTATTTCTGTCGCTCAACACCGGTGCTGTGTCCCAGTTTTGCACAGCTTGGTCGGGTACCGGTATAATAACCAGGGATGTTAAGGAGCTCCGTAACCGTAACCGAAACTATCGGATATCCGATATAAAAATTTATCCGTAACCGTAACCGAATCCGAAATAAAAGTTTCGGATAATATCGGATTTGTTATTACATTTTTATTTTAAGTAGATTAGATAACACTGAATATATATTTATAATCATTTTTATTTTAAATAGCTGTAATAATTACTCACGGACTGATTGTATTTCCTACCAAATGGTGACATATAAATGAAACCATTTTATTAGCTATTTATATTTTACTTTTAAAATTCCTTAAAAGTTTCATATCCGTAACCGATATTATCCGAAACTAACGGATAATCCGAAATAATTTCATATCTGTATCCGTATCCATATCCGGTATAAAAATCATTCCTACATCCGTATCCAATCCGTATCCGAAATGTCATATCCATAACATCCCTAATAATAACAGACACGTGAGATATTTCAACTTTGTTTCTGTGAACCGTAATAGGTTGTATGTTCAGATTTTCACAGAGTCTGTATTTATTTCATTTTCTTTAAATGATTACTAACATAAGGGTAAGTTGTATCTGCCAGGGTCGCGAAATTTGTTCGAAAGAGTTACCGTGGCCCTGGCATACAGGCAACTGAAGGAACACGGGTGGGTTTTATTCTGTAAAAGTCTGACACGCCCTCCCACTCCGCCGGGAGACGTCATTTGATGATTTCCCACCCACAAAATAAAAGGGTAAGTTGTATTACTACTAACAGAATATCTTATATCTGTAACTAGCTTCTGCCCGCGACTTCGTCCGCGTAAAATTTTTGCTCCCCTGACCCTTCCCGTCGCATCGATTTGCCTGCTAGTTTTCGTCCATTTTTCGTTGCTGCTCGCTCCTTTTGAGTTATAGTGAGTCAACCTTAAAAGATAGACATATGCTCTCGCAGACTTTTTTTAGAACTATTTAAAAGGAACAATTCCGTCATACATGATTTTTGCGTTACTTTAACCGTTTACGCAGCGCACGCAACGGAAACTCTCAAAAGAAATAATTTTTCCCCGTTTTTGCAACATTTTTCATTACTGCTCCGCTCCTCTTAGTTGTAGCGTAATGTTATATAGTCTATAGCCTCCCTCTATAAATAGGCTACCCAACACAAAAAGAATTTTTCAATTCGGACCAGCAGTTCCTGAGATTAGCGCGTTCAATCAAACAAACAAACAAACTCTTCAGCTTTATAATATTAAAGTATAGATAAATATTTTGAATTTGAATTACTTTTGCCGCTGTAGCGACAAGTAATAAAAATAAAATATTTTTAATTTAAAAGGTCCTCTTCATACATATTTCTGATATGTATTTTTCGGCGTTCTTTGCCTTATGACACTAAACCCTTCGTGTGCAAGTCCGCTGGCACAGTCGCACTTCAGCCGTTTTTCTCGGAAGTGCTTGCTATTATTTTATTATAGCACAAACATGCGGTTTGGAGCGAATTATGTACAAATCACGTGATTCGCCCCAAAGCCTCTACTGTTTTTCTAGTAAAAGTTTTGGGTTTGTACAGTTAGTATGGGACCCTGCAACGCCTGTAACAAATGTTATTTTCCCTATTTTTAGCGGGAAAGTTTTATTTTCTACGCTTTGTCGCCTTTAGTGAAGGAATAGGGTCGTCAAAGTTTTTGACGACATGATTGGCAAAAAAGTAACATTTAATTCGGAAAAGCTGAAAAAACTTCGATTTCAGTTTCGGCTGATTGTGGTAGACCAAGTTATATGTATGTTTGAATTTATGAACAAATGCGTGATAAATGATTGTGGAATGTAGCTTCGCAATGGTGACTGTAAACCCAACAAAGTATTTTTTCATAGATACCAAAATACCATTAGTTGGTAACCATAGTTGGGGCTTATGTCTAAATTATAACAGGCGCACAGGTCCATCTATCAGGTTAAGCTACGCTTGCCGCAGATGATCCGTGGATGGGTAACCATTTTTACATATCAAGATCCCTCCGTGCCTCGCCCTGCTTTCCGGATTGCGACAAAAGCGATTATATCGCGAATCCGACCAACGCGTAACGTCACAATTATTACTGAATAGCCCTTATATTTTGCGACTATTAAATTTGGTGGGATTCGCGAAATAATCGCTATTATCGCAATTCGGAACCAGGCCTCGAAAAGCACTTTAAGCCGTTGATTCCGTCTGTCATTCGAAGATCTTTGACAGTCATTACGGTTCGTCAGAGGAACGAAAGTCTGACATCCAGTCTTACCAGGGGAATCGCATTACCTAGTAACCCCAACATAGCTGGAAAAAGGCTAGGTAGATAATGATAAGCTGTATATTCCTACAATTCCATTATCGTTAACTTTTACCGTCACCACCACATCGAGGTTTTATGAAGATGACCAGCACATAAATGCAGTTATCACCTTTAGAAAGAAATTCTCCTTTTATAAAATACAAGGCACACTGTCAAAACCTTTGCATATAATTCCTCGCTTGGAATTCATCGTGAGAAACTCAAGCATAAGCTCGCAGCTGTTGTCGACCGTTCGTTTTGTCATATTTGATATAAATGTTTCCGTAGTATACTCGTAACTCCTGTGTTCCTGGTACTTGGAGTTAATGGGCTTGGATTGTCTAAGTTTAATTAATTTGTTTCTAGACTTTCGTGGGTCAATTTAAACTATAAGATTCCAATATTGTTTTATTTTTCTTCAAGAAATTTCTGTGATTTTTATTGTATTTACCATAAAGTTTTTAGATTTTGAATAAATGACTTTATTGCTAGACGAATGTATCTCAATTTTGCTAATCTTTTCTCAACTATTTTGGTTTCGGCTTCAAGTCTATTGATTCTTCTGGCTACCCGCAACGACTGTAAAAAACTGGTTTACCTACATAAAACAAAGAGAGTCTCAGTATATTCTTTGATTCGTGGCACAATTTAATTTTTAAATTAAATATACATTTTTGATGCAACTAGAATCAATTCTATTTTCTTGTAAATTTTGACGTTCGTAATAATTATAATATTATTGCCTTGTTTTCCGAAGGGGTAGATAGAGGTGTACCAATAGAACCTCCACATTTCACCAGTTATGTTTAAGCCCCATGTAATAGGAAGTGAGCCTATTGCCTTCAAACGGGTAAATCAACAATGGGCTACTACTGAGAAATTCCATATAGGAAATCCTTATAAAAAATTTCCCGACCTAGGCATTGAACCTATGACATTACTTGACGTTTAAAAGTATCTTTTTGAAGTAAATAGTTTTACTTTGACTTTATTTTTCTCTATTCGGACAGCCCTACGTCCCCTCTCTAGTTACCATTGTCAACAAAAATCCTGTTTGTTGCAGCAGATCAGGGGCGACTATCTTTATGGGGCAATATCTCCCGAAAATGTCTCCTCGCCCTTCTCATTGTTCTAAGTTTAATATTGACTGCCCTCTTACTACTTATAGAATTTACTGAACGTTATCCTTTATATTAGTTATGACTTGTTTGTTAAAACCGTAATTTCTTATGAACTTTTCATTTGTAGAGTGTGCAACTTATATTTGAGTTTTGTAAATTATTATTACTAGGAAATTAGTTCATAATTTCCTAGTAAAAAAGTCGAGGTTGGAAGTAATATAAGTTTTTATTACTAAGTACAGAAGATTTTCTAGTACAAAAATATAAAATCACACCTGTGTTTTTGAAGGTAAGCCAGTTGTGTTCCAGACCCACGTTCAACAAAATTGGAGCAAACTACAGTATTGTGGTGCTGCTGAATTTTTCTGATTTAAAATTAAGGCCGTTCAACCTTAGGTTCGGTGAACCTAAAGCCGAAATCTCTAAAAGTAAAAAACGATTTTCCAAAAAAAAAAACAATACAAAGTGAATAATAAATTTAATTTCAGAAAGTCGGTGTCTTTGGATTTGTATTTTAGTTTTTGTATTTTAAATTAGATATGTTTCCGTCTCTACCTTCAACGCCACGAAGTTTGACAGTTATACACTTCGGAATGTACTATTTGGGATAAAAGTATCTCATGTGTCATCTAGGTTATAAACTATTCGTGGGAAGACTTGGTAACAAACATACAAACTTTCGTATTCATAATATTTAGTGGGATATCTACTGGTGAAAATAACTGATTATCATGACGGCCATTATAATAATTTATGATGGAGTCAGTTTCCGAGGAAACCCAAGCTTTAAACAAGTATGCAATGTTTGTTTTGTATTTTTATCAAGTTACGCCAAAATACGAGTGTAGTACTCGTATTTTGGCCACCAATATATTGTACAAATCATTTTTGAATGAATTAGAAGAACTTGGCACTAGAGAGAGACTACACGAACTACAAACTCAGATAGTATTTAATAAGAAACTAAATATAGAAAGTAGTGCAAGGGGATAAGGTTTGATCCAATCGATCCGATTTAAAATTAGCTTGTTCTAGCTCGCTCGACTTAGCCCAGACTTGCTCTATATTTGTTTCAAGTTTCGATGTTGTACAATAATATACATTGTGTCCTGGTCTGAACGACCAACACAAACTTCTAAGCTCATAGGAGACCTCTGGACTGACGATGTTAATGTGCATTAAGTATACCATAAGTTGATCAGGATCTGCCCACCCTTTTCCCAACATTGTTGGGGTTGGCTTCCAGTCTAACCGGATGAAGCTGAATACTAGTATGTTACAGAGAGCGTCTACCTATCTAATTTCATTTTACAACACAGTTACTGGATAAAATGATTCCCTTTGGTAGACTTTTTTTTTGGTCATCAAATGACATCTTCCACTCTTGGGTGGAGCGGGAGGGCGTGTCAGACTATTACTGAGTAAAACCCACCCGTGTTCCTTCAGTTGCTCATGTGCCAGAGTCACGGTATCTCTTTCAAATAATTTCGCGACCCTGGCAGTCCCTTTGGTAGACTGGTTGTTAGACTTTCGGGCTTGTGACTATCCGTCATCATCATAATTTCAGTCGAAAGACGTCCACTGCTGGACATAGGCCTCCCCCAAGCACCACTACTTCAACCGTTTCTCTGCTTCTCGGATCCAGTGGATTCCTGCGGCCTTCACCAGGTCATCGGTTCATCTTGTGAGAAGTTTTCCAACCTATGTCTTCCAGTATGCGATCGTCGGCTCGCGCCACTGTTATTATAGAGCTCCTCCGATTTCCAACTTAAGAAAGCCTACATATTAAGACAGTGGTATTATAACTAAATGGCTTATGCTATGCGCAATACATTAAATCCCTGGTCTCCAAACTAGGGGTCCCTGTCCGGTGTCGAGGTCCCTGTATCTTAGAGATCAGTATCCCTCCGCAGCAATGTCACAAGCCAATATTAGTGACATACTAAATATTACAAATTGTTTTTATTTTTTTACTTAAAACTGACCTTACGTAGAATAACGTTCTATTATGCAATAGTATTTGGATACTGTCCGGATAGTCAAATATGCAAGGGATTCCGAATTTCATAAAACTGTCTGAGTAACTGACAGATGTGAGTGACGGCTTAACGTTGTGCCCGCGGGATCGAGTGCTCTTAATTTGCTAACAGCGGTCACCCATTTAAGGCTTGACCTCGAAGTTCGATTTAATGGATAAACCAGCTTGTATCTATTTTAGATAAAACGGATACAATCGATGCTACAATTCGTCTGACCGATGAGTGTTCGCTACGGAAGCAGTAAGATACTTTACAATTTATACAATATAACTAGGCTTTATTTGTAAACGTTGTCTTAAGTTAATGTTAATGTTGAGCATAATCAGACTACAATGTTTCCACTGCTGGGATACGGGCCTTCTCTCTTAGAGTGGGCTGTAATCAACTACGCAGGCTCAGTGCGGGTTGGTAGATGTCACATCTTCGATTTTTTTATTCTAGGACATGCCGATATGCCCACGATGTTTTCCCTCAACGTTAAGTAATTATTAGTGGCTGTTTAACATACATTTTTAATGTAACAATACGTTTTTTGAATGTAACAATACGTTTTTTGATGTAATAATACGATTTTTGATGTAACAGTACGTTTTTTGATGTAACAATATGATTTTTGATGTAACAATACGTTTTTTGATGTAACAATACGATTTTTGATGTAACATTACGTTTTTTGATGTAACAATACGTTTTTCAACCTGTTAGGATGCATTCTGTGTGATTCTATGCTTGGTTCAACACCGGAAAATACAGTCTGCAATAAGATCCCATTGCGAAAGTTTTTGCGACTGTCGTCGTGAACGTGGACTGACGTTTCTTAACTGTAAGCAACGTTTATTTAATGCTAGCTGTGCCCGCGGCTTCACCCGCGTGAGGTTCGGAAATTATCACACGGAGACACACTACCCACTATACTACTACTACTACTAGAGGCAAAACAGGTATATATTACTATAACATATGTTACTCGTTATAATATCAGCTATCTGCCAGTGCATTTCCCGTCGAAATCGGTCCAGCCGTTTCGAAGATTAGTCCGGCGTTCAACTTTGTATAAATTATTTCGTCACCACTGCTCTCAAAACGGTGAAGGAAAAAACATCATGAGGATACCGGTATGTCCTAGAGCCAAAAATTCGAAGACATGTGATATTAATTAACTCACTCTCACAGAGACGAGGCATATGTGTGTGTGTGTGTGTGTGTGTGTGTGTGTCCCAGCAGTGTGAACATTATAGGCATATTATTATGCTATTTTTTTCTACCAAATTCTATGTTTATCTTCAATATTAAACATTCTGCGCGGATAGTTCTAGATACGTCAATATCTACCATATTCAATTAGAAGACGCTAGTTAAATAAGATGCTAATATATTCAATGTAATAACACGTTTTCGTACATTTTGAGAGGTTCACGGAATTTCTAGACTGCAAATATAGTATAGTGAGCTTTTGAGTCGCCCAAACTCTCGTCTCATTCCAAAATGAGACGAGAGTTTGGGCGAACTGAGCTAGTGAGCTCTTAAAACTGAAAGTTTTGTTCCCATTTGCACGGGGAACACAATTTATATCGGGCACGACAATCTAACGTTAGATACGCTTGACTTGATACGATGAAGATCTTTTCTTGATAAAATGGTAAGTCCACGAGAACCGTAGTGGAAAGGTAGCGCAGAATATAATCACGAATGAGCTCAACTGTCAAATAATTAAAACAATGATTTTTATATTGTAATCAGACTTAATAAGCTTGTCTGGCAGACTATGGTTGAGTTGATCACAACATAAATGGCCAGACCATTATCATGTCTGTCACTCTGATTACTGCCCAGTCCAGCTTTCCATGTAATTAGTAGATCATTTTAATATATGTCGGAACAAGAGGGTAATTGGATCGTGAAACTTATATTGGGCGTAAATGTTTTGCGGGAAGAAGAAAGACTCTGGAAACGTTGGACAGTTTCTAGACACTTATTGCCCGCACGATGTCAGATGGACAAGAGAGCTGCACCACGTCGCTGCAGCGCTCTCGTCAACTTGCACGAACGTCAGGCTAGACTCTGTTAAAGCGCGCTAACTTCACATTTGCGTTTTGTTGCCAGTTGACATTCCGTACTCATGACTCTTCCGATATAAGTATTATATTATAAATAGAAAATATGAGAATTTTTGTTTAATTGTGCTTTCACTTTAAGACGACTGAAATGTTTACCTGGATTAAGACGTATGTTAATTTTATTCCGATATTCCCTTGGTATTGAAATTTATACGGGTGAAACTATATTAATAATATTCTCACTCCTACTTCTCAGAATTATACTCATTTTTCAACAAAGAAAAGTTTTGTTATGCAGTTCAACAATGTCGAACTGACATTGTCGAACTGAACGAGCTCATCCTTTTATGTTGTCCTTGTACTTGATAAATTCTTGCTCTTGGACGTCCGATCATAAAACGGACTCGAAGGACCAATAGTTTTCGATAAAAGCAAACATTCTTCTTAAAGTGCCTACTGAAGTTTGGTATTAAATAATGTTACGTCCCAGCTACCGTCTTGGTAGTCGGGAAAAATGATTTCCAACTTGGGGAGGTTTTTATTTTTTGTATCATTCACCTTTGCATGCCAAACGAACTTATTAGTAAATAATATTTAACATTTTATCATACTGCATTTGAATGAAATATACTTTCTCTTCATAAGAGGCATAAACTGTTTATTATTTTTTTCTGAACTTAATTATTTTCCTTCTTTGAAAAAATATTATTACCTCTCAAAATGCAATCAATTTTGAACATGAAGAAAATAAATTGCATTTTGTAGTCCAGCACTGTCTTGGTCCTGTTGTAATATAAATTGGTATAGTTACACACATCTCTTGCTATCATATGTTGCCCTGGTAGGTAGTTGCTACATTAACATAATGAACCACTGAGTGAACATCAATTAACTGCGTCGTGTAGTCCATAAATAGATTATTCAATTTATAAGAACACATTTTACTTTTATATTATGATGGCAAACGATCCGAACGATAACGACGATTATGGCAAATCCCCCCAAAAATTGTACCGGTCAAATTGGCGGTGCTTGGGGGAGGCCCATGTCCAGCAGTGGACGTCTTGCGGCTGAAATGATGATGATGATGATGACATTTTACTTAATTTTTTTCTACATTGTATTCTACCTCATGTTCTGACTTAATCTGCACGATTGCTGACAAATGTATGCATTGACTGGACAGATTCACTCATGTTGTGTGGTTATTTCCTCAAAAGACCATTTCTAGCACCAACCTACATGGTCTTTACATAATGTGACCAGGATTATGTCTGAGCTCTAAAAGAGACTGTTTGTTTCGACCTATCTTCACAGAACCGTCAGATAGGAAACGCCGACGTCGTCTAGTTTAAAAATATGATTGACGTATAAACGTGTTCAAACCAACTTACAGAACTAAAGTCATTTATCATTTAAAAACTATTTTACATAAAAGTACTTCTGACTATACACATACCCACATAAAACCAAATGTAGAAGTACTCCAGAACTCCTACACATAGCTGTCATTCGGAAACGTGCTCAGACGACTGGCAACAATGTCACATTGAATGACAATGATAAATAATTCCAAAGAAAGAGCAATCTCTCTCGATGGTCACGCGAAGTGACCAACTACGGGTCGTCTACTTTGGTGAGGAGTTTCCTCGAAATGGAGACACACTCGTATCCGTGAACCGAGCGTTTCAACCGCAAATATTTTCGTTACATAAAACATTATGATTGATTTTTTAAATATACGTAGTCATTGATACGTTAACGATCTCTTTTGAAGTGAAATTCAAATACCTGTCTGTGAGCACAAACAATACTGTATAAACAAAATGTAAACAACCAATCATATACGCACGTTCTGTTAATTCGAATTGTATAAATGCCAGTAATCACAGGATTTCCGATGATATCAAACACGGGATGGTTTTGATGTAAGATCAGACGAAATAAGTATCGAAGTAAGGTCGTATGGCGATAGAAATATACCGGACGAGGCATTAAAGTGTTACGAATAGGATCTGTGCAAATCACTTCAATTATTTTTGCCAAACAAAAGGTTTGTATCTAATTGAAGGATGAAACACATAGACACGATATCGTGGCAAGTTGCGACGTCGTGTCACGATGCGATGTCGTGTCGGGGTCATCTACGACGTGAATCGTAGTGGGGGTCAGATAGGCAGGCGCTCCTTGTAAATTACTGGTACTCAGCTGCATAGTTGGAAAAAGACTAGGCAGATTGATTGAATGATTTTAGACGGTAAATATTAAGAAAAAAATTGGAAAGTGATGTTGCAACAGCAATTAATTTACTTTAGAATTACACACGGTGTTTTTATTTAATAAATAAAAAATAAAATAAATAAATATCATAGGACAACCAACACACCGTTATCTGATCCCAAACTAGGCAGAGCCTGTACTATGGCAACCAGACAACTGATAAACATACTTATATATTTCTAAATACATACATATTATAGATCAATTACACCCAGACACAGAACAAATGATCGTGCTCATCACACAAAGATTTGTCCTGGGTGCGATTTCGCAAAACGGATATCGGTTAACAAGTGGCGAGCTCTGTTATACGAGCTCAATACTTATTTATTTCTTACTAGATTCCCCTACGGCTTCGCTCGCGTTTTAGTCAGAAAGACGCTGCAGAAGTTGCTTTATCATTTACTAGCGTTGACCACGTCTTCTTCCTCTTAAATCACTCTTCCTATTCATGAGAACACGTTAAAATCCGTTGCAGAGGTTAAACAATCTAAGCGTACAAATTCGAGGAGCGATTTTGTTTTATACATCCTATGTAAAGATTATATTAATATGAACGCCAACCCGAATCTATACATATATAGTCCAAAATATTTTTTTTTTTGTATTTGGTTCTGAAGTCCCATATAAAAACGCTTACTAATAACGAATACTCGTATATATTTACACATACAAAATATGTTTTTGAACATGCGAATTCCACTTGAAGTATAAACGTTATTTTTGCAAATATACGCTTTGGAGGATTACCTCTTTCATTTCATTCCGGGTCCCTAAAGATATTTCGTTTCTCACACTCGTTCATATTTTCAGAGAAGTATTTTTTTTTAAGTTTTTACGTAAATATGTAGAAGGTTTTAGAAATCACGTATGTTTTTGAAATGTACTTATGTTCAACTACATAAGGATAAACTTGAGGTAAGGTACTAGATACTTAAAACTTATCATCGTCATCATCATGTCAGCCGAAAGACGTCCACTGCTGGACATAGGCCTCCCCCAAGCTCCGCCACTTCGACTGGTTCTGTGCTTCTCGCATCCAGCGGATTCCTGCGGCCTTCACAAGGTCATCGGTTCATCTTGTGGAAGGCCTTCCAACTCTGTCTTCCGGTAAAAACTTATAGAAGTCTAGAAATAATAAATGTATACCTTATTTCGACTATTTATTTATAAAGGTACACCAATGGCTCATGTGTATAATTTGTTTGAAGTAAAATAGGTAACAGCCTCGGATTTACACAAACGCCAATTACAGGTTAGCAAGCAATGTCAGAAATAGGTAATGATAATAACAAAAAAACTAAAGGCTAGAATTTAGAAATTATAGCAAAACACTTCTTTTTAAGATGAATAAAAAAAAATGAAAATAACATTTAAAGACGAATGATATTGCAATTTTACCCACTTACTTAAGACATAGACAATAGCAACAGAAATTGAAATAAAATAAGATTATTATGGCAAATATAGCTTCTAAAATAAAGTATGAAAAGGTACAGAGTTTCCCCAATAAATAGACTTATTTTTCTTCTCAAAATGGTAATCAAGGATATACAAATCTTTGTAGGTCCAGTTGATTAAGTGTTTTATGGCACATACATAATAATGAAAATTGAAATAAATGTGTCAGCGTTTCAAGACCCCAGACGACTCAGCACTTGGTTAAAAAATGTCTGTCCTAAAAACTCCTTTATATGACTGCCGCCTTAGTCCCAAAACTATTCCTATTGGGTTCGCCCCAGAGGTCGGTCAGTAAAAAGAGGCCGGCGCCAGCAAGTCCGATAGATAAATAACAACTTTTAGAAGATAAAGTGTTTTGAACAGAAAAAAAAACGTTATTATTATTTTCGTTTTATCTGAAATAGTGTTTCTGATGTCAATGTTAGAATCACGCTACATTGGTGTTTAAACGAATACACGAATATGCACTAACTGCCTATAAATTGTGTACATGTTTATATTTGAAGACATTGAAATATTTGTCTGCTGATAACGATTCAAGTTACGGTAATTAGAAATTCAGAGGAAGAGACCTCGTCACAATGTTAGGATTTTGGAATAAAAGCCTTGATTCTTTTACTATAGCACTGTATAATATTCTGATTTTAGGAGAAATGCTTTTACGACACACAATGGTTCACACAGAAAATTCGCCATAATAATTTTGTTCGGTCACTACTTCACTAGGGATGCTACCACACTCAAAATACTAAAAGCTAGGGATGTGCTATGACTGAGTTCCTATCTTAAGTTATTACAAACCAAATATTTTATTGTTTCTAACACTTCCCCTCAATAAAATATTTTCAAGCTAAACCAGCATTTTTACTTACAGAAATTACTCAACTGTCTTACCCTTAACTGTATGCATCCCCTTAACAATATGACCTACCTATATGTATCGAACAATTTATCCCTTAATCTCATAAACAATATCCCTCCTAAAGCTTTGGTAAATATGTCTGCAAGTTGGTCACTGGTATTCACATATTTTAACTCTATAATTTTCTTTTCTAATTTCTCTTTAATGAATGACTGCTTAATCTCCAAATGTTTTACCCTAGAGTTACCAGTGGCCATCTGTGCCATTTTGATAGTAGACTGGTTGTCCTCATACACAATTATGTTTACCCGAAACCCAAATGTTAACATAATGGACTTCAACCAACAAGCCTCACTAGTGGCTAAGCACAAAGCTATATATTCAGCTTCAGTTGAAGACAGTGCAACTGTTGCCTGTTTCCTTGAATACCAAATTACTGAACAACCAAACACTTTAAAAATACACCCTGATGTAGATTTTCTATCATTACAACCACCCCAGTCACTATCAACATAGCTTACAACATCATTGTTACAATCTCTATAGTATATCAAACACAAATCTAAAGTTCCATTTACATACCTCAATACATTTAACAATAATTTATACAAAAGCTCAGATGCACAACTCTGATAACGACTCAAGATATTAACTACTGCACAGATATCTGGCCTAGTGCCCATAGCTGCATACATCAAGCTCCCTATTAGTCTTCTACATTTACTCTCTATTTCTACACTTTCTGACTTATCTCTCTTTAGGACATGAAAATTATAATTTTTATCAATTGGTAACTTTAATATCTTACAATCCAACATATTATATTGTGACAACAGTTTTCTCAAATACTCACTTTGTGATATAACAGTAAGAAAAATGTATTAAGCCTTGCCACAGGGGCATACAAATCATCATTACAATTTTGCTCAAAGCCTCTTGCTACTAATCTGGCCTTGTAACAATCATATTTCTTCTTTAAAACCCATTTTGAGCTAATTACTTCTTTTCCTTCTGGTATTGTATCTATCTCTGTCCATGTCTTATTTTCACTTAGTTGATTTAGCTCTCTTTTGATAGCTTCTTTCCAGTTTTCAGCATCTGCTGATGTCATTGCTTCCTTGTAATCTTTTGGTTCAGCAAAATACAGATAGTAATCTTCAAGATGCTTTGGCTTAACCTTTCTTCTGTTCCTTCTATCTAGGTACTGATTTTCTTCTGTATCTGCCTGTTCTTGTCTATCTTCCTGTGTTATTTCTGGTCTCGCTTCAGACATCATTTCTTGAGTATCATCCTGTTCTTCTCCATTTCCTTGGTTCTGTACTGTATCTATGTCATAGAACTCATCTTCACTATTATCATGTAGCACCTCTTCTGTATTGTTTTCCATAGATATATCCAGTAAGATCACATCTTCATTTTCCTCTATTTTCTTAATATCTGGCTCCTTCTGGCTTCTCTTATCTAGAAATACTATGTCCCTCTTGGTATGGACCTCCTTTCTATCCTCATAGTATACTCTAAATCCTTTAGAATCATTATAACCTACAAATATTGCTTTTTCTCCCTTGACATCCCATTTTAGTCGCTTCTCCTTAGGAATGTGAACATATACATTATCTCCAAATACTCCACATAGACTCTGAACATCAAACTTGCGTTTGTGAAATGTCTCATAGGGTGTTTGGCCTTCCACTCTGCTCTTTGAAGTTCTATTCAGAACATACACTGTGGTGTTCACGGCCTCAGCCCATAACTGTTTAGACATCTTACCTTTCAGCATAGATCTTGCTGCCTCTACGATAGTGCGCATATCCCTCTCTGCTTTACCATTTTGTTGGGGTGTAAAAGGCACTGTGGTCTGATGGTATACTCCCCTTTCCTGTACAAATTCTCGCATTTCCTTGTTGAAAAACTCGCCACCGTTGTCAGTACGAATCACTTTCACTTTATTTCCCGTCTGTCTCTCAGCCCAGTTGACAAACCTCTTTATCTGCAAAACTGTCTCACTTTTCTTTTTCAAGAAGTAGATTACAGCAACTACCGGGTAGTTGCTGTAGTCATCTTTTATTAGCAGAAAATATCTCGAACCTCCAATACTATCCACTTCCATTGGACCACACACATCAGCATGCACCATCTCAAGGGATTCTTTGGTGTGCTGCTCACTTCTAGTAAATGGAAGTCTGTGCATTTTACCTTCTAGACATGACTCACATTTGAAATTGTCGCCTGTGTACTCAATATTATTTTTATTGAGAATTTGCTTTACATATTCTACATTTTGGTGACAAAGTCTCTCATGCCACTCAGATAGTGCTGCCACCGCCGCTACATTCTCATGTATATTATTTGACACCTCTAAAACATAATAGTTCCCTTCACGATTGCCTAACGCACATAGCTTGCTGTCTTTATAAAATAAACACTGTTGGTCAGTTATTGTAACCTTATAACCTTTCTTTGTAGCACTGTTTACAGAGAACAAATTGATTTTCATTTGTGGCACATGTAACACATTGTTTAATGTTGATTTCACATATGAGTCACCATTAAACACATTCAGTTCAATATCACCAACACCAACAACAGGTAAGCGACGTCCATCACCAACAATAACATAACTCTCTGATGTTGACAGTGACAGATAGTTTGTGAACAAAGAGTGTTGACCTGTCAAATGTTCACTTGCCCCACTATCTATTATCCACTTTTTATCATTGTTTATAAAGTCACTTCCAGTTGTCATTGCAGTCACTATGATGAATGCATTTCCCTTAGATTTTTCATGTTTTCCTTGTTGCCCTTCATTCCTATGTCTTGGACAGTCGACTTTTAGATGTCCTATGCTTCCACACAAGAAACATTTCCGCTTTTCTTCACTTTTACTTCTACACTCTGTAGATATGTGTCCCAATTTTCCACACTTATAACATTTTCTAACATAACCTTGACTTTTCTTTTTAGAATACAATGCTATGCTTTCTTTTTCTTCCATAACTTTGTTTTTCACTTTTAGCCTTTCTTCCTCGACAAGCAAACGAGCCACCATATCATCATAGTTTTGTTTGCTGGTCTCCACCGATTCCCATGCCGATATAAAGTGACTATATTTCTCTGGCAGAGATAATAATACCTTGGTCATAATAAATTTATCCGACACCTCTTCTCCTGCCTGCTTCAGTTGGCAAATCATCTCCTGGAGTTTGGATAAATAGACAGATAAATCTCCTTCCTCAAACTTGTATTGTAGGAATTTTTGTTGCAACATCATTGTACTTGTTGCAGACCTTGATTCATAGACACTGTGCAATTTCTGCCACATATCAGCTGCAGATTCACACGTTAGAATATGCACCATTGCCGCCTCACTCATCCTGGTGACAATAATAGTTTGGGCCTTTGCATCCTTTGCAATCCAGCCTGCATCATTGCTTTCCGGCTTTATGTCCGTACCTTTCACCACTGAATATAAGTCTAAACCTTTCAGCGTGACTGTCACCTGGAATTTCCATACATTCCAGTTTTTTTGACCTTCCAATTTGATGGCCGAATTGGACGCCAATGCCATTGTGTGATGATCCATTTTTCCGGTCCTCCGCGTAAGCCTGCTGCCTGATGTCGTGCTATTTTGCACCCCACACGACCTCCTTCAGACGCTGCTATTGACAACAACTCAATAACCGAGTTTTGTCTCGCTGACCACACCCGCCACGTTCACGTTGATGTGCCGGCCGGTGATTTTTTTGTTATATCAAAAGGTACTCCCGCAATCTTCACCTAAACCAGATTATTAAGCGCTGGGCCCATAACCTGTTAGGATTTTGGAATAAAAGCCTTGATTCTTTTATTATAGCACTGTATAATATTCTGATTTTAGGAGAAATGCTTTTACGACACACAATGGTTCACACAGAAAATTCGCCATAATAATTTTGTTCGGTCACTACTTCACTAGGGATGCTACCACACTCAAAATACTAAAAGCTAGGGATGTGCTATGACTGAGTTCCTATCTTAAGTTATTACAAACCAAATATTTTATTGTTTCTAACACACAATGCTTCTATTCATATATTTAAGAGCCTGATGTGTCCACTTCGCGCTTCCTAACAATGGTAGTGGCATTAAGCATCTCTTTTACATTGTCCGGATTGGTACTTATACCTACCACATAAATTGAAACTTTAGAATTTTTACCTGTGAAATAACAGCCAAGGACACGAAGAAAATATACAGAATAGTTAGCCAAGAACATGATTCGTACCAAGACTTTTATTTACATGGCAGGTTAGGCACAGAGCACGTTCACTTGATACAAAATTGACCTTGCACATGCCTCAAAATTACCTGACACTTTACCTATCGGACTTTGTCAAATACTGCTATAACAGTGCAATATCATCATCTACCTCTACCCGGAAACAGCTGAATGTATTTTACATGGACCGACTGCCTATTTGACCACCACAAACCAGTTACTGGGTGACATGATATCCTTGCTAAGACTGGTTGTTCTGACAAATAGTTTTACCCTTACGGAGGAGGTATTTAACAGTGCATAATTCAGTAGATTTTAGCAAAATAATCGGTAAAATATTCTCCTCCAAAATCCTTTAATATTTTGCAATTTTTTTTTTTTTTTTTTTAACTTTCTGGCCTTTTTTCACAGCTCTTCGTAGTAACTAAGCTAGGGTATTCTGACCAAGCGTGTTAAATTAAGTTAGAGCTCTGATTCATCACGCAGAACCCAAATTGGTCCCAGTAACGATGCTAGAGCAAACCCGCCAAAAAGGGTCAGGTTATGTTCGAGCTCTGACCGCTCGCGAGAAAAGTGAGCGAAGCGAGCGGCACCATGATAGCGGGCAGCGAGCGCAACATCTAAGTTCATTGCAGTTACTAGGCTATAAAGCTAGCTAGTTAGCTATTAAGGTGACGTAGCGAGATAAACGTGCTTTTTCTTTTTAGCGTACCTTTCTTACCGTATGGCATCCGTACTTAATCTTTTAGTGTATGTTTTTTGACTATATGATCTAGTATCCTGTAAAAGGAAAACACGATACGATGAAATTTTCTCGATACAAAAAATCGCAAAGTTCAATCTATGATTATGATTTTTTTAGCCTCAAGGCGCGATGCGTATGAATTATTAAACATAGTTTACTTTAAAACATTGATTATAATTGTATCTAAGTTTTTGTAAAACAGTTTTCGTTTTAATAATACTTTTCATTCATAAAAAACGGCGATTCGTTTTGGCACATACGTTATTTTATTCCAAGAGCACACACATTATCGCCATCTCTTCTTTTGCCTATCATAAGTAGTGTCATCACTCTCGTTCGTTCATAAATCAGTCGCCCAGTAGGGCTCATCGACGTCGAACCTATGTCACTTTTTTACAAATCGGTGCGATCAAAATTACGTTTTTGAAATATTTGTGTTCACAGAAAAAGATAGTAGTGAAGCATTTTGCTGTAATCATTTAATATAATAAGTGTTGGCTTTCCAAATAACTTTGTATTTCGACTGTATATTTGTCTTTTTTTGTGACTGTGAACAATATAAAATTCTTTTTCTCTTACCATTTAGAGACGACATAAATTATGTATGAAAATGGGAAGAACCATAAACCAAAACTGAACAGTACCTTCAAGGTTAGGAGTGCCTGCACAGGGCAATTAATTTATTCATTTTGCAAGAATGAAATACCAATAAGATGATCATAACCGTGAATCGAATTCACCACCTTCACTAAAGCATTACAGCAACAATCTTTTCTCCTTTTGTAAAGTAATATTGAGTAAACACCTTATTTTCTAGAGAAGAACGTCTGTTTTATCCCAAAAACTTATAATAATCATTCATTTAGAAATAAAATAAAATATTTAATTTGTTTTTAGGTTAGAAGTATGTCAACAATATATCTACATGTCAAGTACTGTCACTTCAAATGCAAGAGCACAACGAATGAATGGAGTAGCATTAGAATTGTAAAAAAGGTGAGGTTTTACTTGACAGCAGCCCAAAGAAGGGATTTAAACAGTCTGTGTCAAACGCCGAACTAGTTTAAAAAAATATCATTGGCATGTAAAAGTGTTTGTACAAACCTACTTACAGAAATAAAATCATTTATCATTTATAGCAGATGTGAAGTTTTATTGAAAATATAAATTTTAATTTCATGTATCAATCAATCAATCAAATCAGTTTATTTCGGGCTACAAAGACCCAAATCATAATACCATACAGAGTATCATACATACAAAAAAACCACGTAAACATAACTATTGTACACGAAGTGACGGCGACGTGTTGCGCTGCGTAGTATCGCGTATCCTTCCGCGGAATCGCCGATACACGACACCCTTCGGCCAAAACTCTTCCTTGAGGAAGGTCTCGATTTGATGAGTTGGAACTTGGACCACGAATGACTTGAAGTTCGTGTTGTGGCACGGTTCCAACTTCTCGACCCTCAAGGTCCAGTTGGACTTACAAACTCCACGATCTCCTCAACCTTCGTGGTGTAATGTAGACGGGACACATAGACCTGCGTCGTTAGTGTAGCTGGACGCAGCAGCATATTGAGTCTTGCTAGCGCGGTCCCACACTGGTTCCGACTACGAAGCTTCTTCCTGTTCTTCCTCTCTACCTTCACGAAGCCATTCTTGTCAGGCACGTGCCCTGAAGCCGGGCCTAGCTGTTTCGAACCCTATATGTACCGTGTTTGATACCCAATCATTAGCAGCCTATAACGTTCCCACTGCTGGGACACAGGCCTCCTCTCGGTGAGAGAGAGTGGGACATAATCCACCACGAGGGCCCAGTGCGGGTTGGTAGATGTCACATGTCTTCGATTTTTTGGTTCTAAGACATGCCGGTTTACTCACGATGTTTTCCTTCACAGTTTTGAGAGCAGTGGTATTGAAATGATTTACACAGAGTAAAACGCCTGCTCGGGTTCGAACTTGTAAGTAGTAGCCGTTGCCACTGAGCCACCACTGCTTCTCGATATCTAATTGATATCTAATCAAAGGTCTACAAGAGTGCTTTCTGAAAACATATTGGCTATTTATAATTTTTCATTCCTACAAGATTTTATGGATGATCAAAACAATGGTGTTTTACTCTGTTTTGAATAACACTAAACGTACTTCTATAATCTTATGAAGACTGTTTAGCAAATTATTTGTGTACTCCATCTCTGAATTACCCCTAACCCCAAAATAACTGTAATGAAAAATAAAATTAATAAAAGAACAAATATACATACGAGTTAATAGGCTGATAATCACATTGCCCTCTGCACTCGGGTAAAACACCCAAATAAAAAGGTATAATCTAGACATAGTTACAAAACATCGGCAATAATATCGGTTTTGGTTTTCTAACCGCAGTCAAGTAATTTAGACATTTATCATACACATTGCCATACGAAATTGACCTTGAAGGAAATATAAATGACTTGTAAAATAAGGTGAAAAAAATACTCATAACTAGTATTACGTAATGGACGAATTCTATGTAAAATATTGTAATTCTCATTTACCAAATAAATGTATAGTAATCGGTGAAACGAAATTGAAGTTTATTAATCCCTTAAACACCATCATATATTTTATTTATAGACCTCTAGAAGATTAATTCGTTATTTTTAATTTCATGTTGTAAATCTATATATTATTACGTGAAGCGAAAATTTTGGAACCCTTTTTACGAAAATTGGGTGGACGGAGGAGTATGAAATTTCGCACACATATAGTTTATACAGAGAAGAAGTGACGAATGCTAATTTTTTTTTTTTAATTATGCGTAAAAATACATTATTTTCAATATTAATACCATATTATTTTTTATATTCTTTTATTTCATTGTACAAACATATAAATTATATTTTTAAATATTAAAATAACAAAAATTATAAAAACATTTAAAAATATAAAAAATAGTAGTCCAAGCTATCGGCGGTCAGGGCTCCAGAGAGAGGAACCTCCTGACAATACGAGCCGTATCCAGAAATACCGCTTTCTGAATCAAGCCCTTGATCCAGCTGCCTAACGAGAGCCTCCTTAGATGTTTGTCGAGGCTCTTGGCTATCAAGCCGTTGACTATCGGCACAATGATCGCTGAATCCACATCCCACATGTCGACAACCTCGCGAGCTAAGTCAAGATACTAATGATCTGTTTATCTTTCTCAGCTTTCACGAGGTTCTCGTCATGTGGGACCGTTATGTTAACAATCATTGTGCGCCGCTCTACTCGATCCACCACCACCATATCAGGCTTATTTGCAACAATAGTCCTGTCAGTGATGATGGATCGATCCCAGTACAATGTGATATTTCCATTTTCGAGAACTGGGTCGGGCACATACCTGTAGTACTGCACCTCTGATTCCACAAGACTGTATTTCAGAGCAAGTTGCTGGTGGATAATCCTAGCTACTAGGTTGTACCTATGCAAGTATTCTTCGTTAGCTAGTCGAGAACACCCAGAAATTATGTGTCTAATTGATTCTCGTGGACGGTGGCATACCCGACAGATGTCAACCGTGCCATCTTTCACAATAAATCTCCGGTAGTTGTTTGTCATCATAACTTCGTCCATAATTGCACAGACAAAACCTTCGGTTTCCCCAAAGAGGTGACTGAAACGCAGCCAGGCTACGGACGCTAGTAGATCTACATCGGATTCATGTAAGGCCCGGAAATAGCGTCCGTGGAGCTCCTTACTCTGCCATACCTTCATGCGGCCATTAGTGTCGAGTATTACAGGTTTACGCCAGTTCTCGTTAGCCATGGAGAGCGAGGTGAGGCCCTTGTCAACCGCGACCACATCTCGATGCATCCCCACGTCGGTTTCTAGGAAATATTCCCTGAGGCTGCATATCTCGCGATTGTGGAGAGTCTTAGCGTTTAAAAAACCTCGACATCCACACTTTCGCGGGATATAAAGTCTCATTACCGATGACCGTGGGTGATGCATTCGATATGCAGTCAACAGCGTACGGACCCTCCTGTCCAGGGCGTTGAGTTCGGTTTGAATCCATTTGAGTATGTCGACAGAGTACACCAAAACCGGCATGACCCAACCGTTGAAGGCGCGCACCTTGTTTCCACTTGATAGAAGACTATTAAAAACTTTCTTCAGGTGGCCAAAGAAGCGCTCCTTCAACGATTGCTTCATGTCAGTAACATTGATGCCCAACGCTTCCGACATACCCAAATACTTATAGGTTTTGGCTGCGGGCTCGGAGGTTTATGGAATCCGAGAGTTGGGCTCCCACGGATTCCACAATCTCCCCTCGCTTTACATGCATGACCGCACATTTGTCCACACCAAATTACATTCTGATGGCGCTACTGAAGGTTTCAACTACTTTCAGTAGCTCCATCAGTTGAAAATTGTTGGGGGCAAAGAGTTTTAAACTCATCCATGTAAAGGAGGTGGGATATAACCTGACCACCTCTCCTCATCCGATAGCCTATGCGTGAATCCTCCAGCAGTGTGCTTAGAGGATTCAGGGCTAAGCAGAACCAAAGCGGACTCAAACTATCACCCTGAAATATGCCTCGCTCGATCCTTATCGGTTCGCTGTTCCCTTGGATATTTCAACATCCTGGATAGCAAAGGACCGTCCTCCACTGCCTCATACATGAAATCAGGAAGGTGCGAAGAGATGCATCGGCTTTATACAACTCCAGCACCCTCATGAGCCATGTATGTGGCACCGAGTCATAGGCCTTCTTATAGTCTATCCAACATGTCGACAGATCCTTTCGGGAACGACGAACTTGTTGGCTTATGGTCATATCAATGAGGAGCAGCTCCTTAGTACCTTATAAACTTATTATTATTACCTCCTTTATATTTATTATTATATATTTTTTTTCACTTAATAATGTATTTCTATTCAAATGAAGCACGGTCGAATTTCGACCAATGGGCGATGACTAGTAATATAAATACTTAAATTTTTTATTATATATTTTTAATTATTTTGAGTTAAACAATCTCGTATTACCCAACATCGGTACATAAATATTAGCTAGCTTTTTCCCGCGACTTCGTCTGCGTAAATCTTACGTTACGCGGACGCAGGTGAAGTCACGGAATTAATAGGGTTAATGGGTAACGAATAAGGTTTAGTCGTGAAAGCGTGACAGACAGACAGAGTTAGTTTCGCATTTATAATATTACGTATAGATAAAGAAGATAATTTATTGCTGTAAGATAGTTTTATTGCTTATAATTAAATATTTGTATTATTTGTCTACTCCATAGCACGCTATGTGCAAAAATTTCATAGACCGACTAAATTTATGCTACTTTCACGTACTTTTTTCTAAGATGTTTCCGTCTCTACCTTGCTATTGTAGTTTGACAGATGTGCAACAGTGACAGGAATAGTGCTTACAGCAAGGCTATGCTAAATTAGTAACGGTTTTTTATTTCGAGACATTTTCTGTCATTAGTTCAACTTTTGGCCGCTGGTTTTCCTATTCTCTATAAACGGTTCAGATATAAGTTTGTGGCGGCCGGCCACTTTAGGTTGACCCGTCATAAACCACGCCCATCCTACAATCATTCACTTTGAAGGTGGGCCCTTAAGTATTTTTTTTTAGGTTCCTAAAGTAGGAATTATTAAAGGCTCCCAAAAACGAAGCGCCATCATTGTAATTAATTATTCAGTCATATTTTTAGAAGCGCAAAGTGGCAATAATTAGAGTATCGATTAAATACATGCTTTATGCGGTGCATTTACTTACCTACATAGGTACATAAATGTACCGCGTTAAGATCCTTTATAACCTTTCACAGCTGATACTAAAATTATCATTGTTATTTCATAGGTCGGCTGATGTTGGCAATGGCAACCGGATAATGTGGAAATAACGATCGGATTAGGGCTGCCCAGAGGTTTATTGTACGGTCAGAGGTTGTGTTACTCGCAGGTTCTATAACTGTAGATATGTAGGTTGAAAAGGGAGTATTATTTATTTGTTTTTTTTTTTTTGGTTGAAAAAGGTTTTAATTTGTTTCGGAAGCAAATAATTTCAATAATGCAGGGTCACTTTTGTCCTCTTCAGTCCCCGAAGCTCATTATTTCATTTGATCCATACTAATATAAAAAATAATAACTATTAATGCTAAAGTAACTATGTGTCTATCTGTTACCTTTTCCATACCAAGACCCCTCCGTGCCTCGGAAAGCACGTTGGTCCTGGCTGTAATTCATGAAGCTTAGGCAGTTGTTAGGTACGAGTCGTCAGACGTCCGAAAATCTGACGACCAGTCTTACTAAAGAATATCGTATTATCCAGTAACTGTGTTGTGGAGGTGAAATAGGGCAGTCGCTTCATTGAAAATACTGCTATTCTGCTGTATCCCGTATGTTTGGAAGTCGTATTTTTAGGAAAAGGCTAAGCAGCTTGATTGACCCCCCCCCCCCTCCGACCCATCTCTATGTTCGGCAACCAGATCCCTTGGGAGAAGCGAGCCAAATATCTAGGTGTCATCCTCGACGAACACCTCACCTTTTCTGAGCACATAAAGCAGGCCCGCTCGCGGGCCGCTTTCGCTCTCGGTAGGCTCCACTGCGTCCTAAACAAGCGGAGTAAAATGTCGCTTCAGTTTAAGAAGCGCATTTACACCTCTTGTATCAGGCCCATCATGACGTATGCAAGCGCGGTCTTTGCACACGCTAAACTCCGATTCATCCATAGGTTGCAGACCCTTCAGAACCGTTTTCTCCGTCAAGCCACAGGCGCGCCTTGGTTTGTTCGGAATATTAACCTCCACCTAGATCTCAAGCTCCCGACTATCCATCAGTTCATGAAATGCGCTTCGAACCGTTTCTTCAATAGGGCCGTATCCCACCGCAACCCTTTGGTTGTCGCGGCAGCTAGTTATATCCCCTCCCGTATTAGCAAAGTCCGCCGTCCGCGGCACGTTCTCTCTGATCCCGATGATCCTACTACCCTACTCCAGGAGAGTCGAAAGGAAACCAGTACAGTTCGAAAGACACACAGACACAAACCGTACCGACCTAATAGTCTGACTTAATAGTCCCTCCCGACCCTTGCAAGAGCCAGCCCGCGATGCTACGCCTGTAGTTTTAAATTAGTCCCTGAATAATTTTAACCCAGATCCAGCCTGTCCCTTGCTACCCTCTTTATCAGCGATCGCCTAAGCCGAGGTTTTAGTAGCCCTTTGGACTTTCACTTTAGTTTTTAAGTATAATAAGCCCCGGCTAGAGGCCTAAAAAGGTTAACTTTTTAGGAATCGCCGGGCCACCATCCGTTTAAGTAGTAAGAACTTTTACAGGTTAACTACGAGATGTCAAAAAAAAGCTAGATTGACATGGGTTAGATTAGGTTCGATCTGATCTTCGGGTTTCACGGAAGACGCATTTGATCCCGTGGTCCCCGATGTAGGTGTGAAACGGAAAACTGGGGTGGTTTTAGTCAGTAGGCGTCTGACAGACCCCTCCGCCCACCCCAGGGCGGAGGACATCCATCAGGATTTCCACCTCGAGAACAAAAGAAAAAAAAACGGTTAGGTTTGATCTGTTTGGCGGCATTTACAATATTTTGCTTTCCACTCAAAACATCTAATTAACTAACTTAATAAAGCTTTCAGTATTCTTGGGCAGAACTGAGAACGTTTAATTCAATTATCAGTAACGCGTACTTCTAAAACGTGAACAAATAACTAAACAAACCACTGTATCACACCAATAAGTCGTTTGCCAGGAAACATATCAGCAAACCAGATGTCAAGCGGTGTCCGATTGCGCGACACTTGGCAACTTCGGCTTCCGACTTTCAGTTTGAAAATAAATATATATTGCATTGTACAATACATTGCCAGTCGACAGCGCGGATGATTTTTTTGTAGCTATATTTTAGTTTGTGAATAGTTCTAGTTACGTTAGGATATAATTTTTATTAATAAATTTGATAAATGTTGTTATCTCATCATCGTAATCATTTCAGCTGAAAGACATTTACTGAAAGACATACAGGCCTCCCGCAAATGCGGGTGGGGGTCGCCATAATAGCCACGCTTGGCAAGCGGGTTGGCGATCGCAGTATGGTGGTAATATGCATAGAGAACGCTGCTGCCCATTCTATAGTAAGTCCCTTTGTCGCCTTTTACGACACCTTCGGCCAGAAATGGGATGGTGTTATTCTTTACGTCCGGCAAAACACGAAACCAGTTATCTACGTACATATTGTTTACTTGGTGAAAATATTGTTTTACTTGAGCATTACGTGATATAACTTATTAACACATACACTTACACGCACAATTATTACCTTATAAACGTAATGCTTTTTTTCCAGTTCATTATATGTATAAGTAACTACAGTGAAAGTTATTTGTATGAAAAATGAGAAGCAAACATCGAAGACGCGCCAACTTTAACTAAAGTCTAATGAAGCTGAAAGTTTCTGTAATTAGTTGGCTGTGTATCTTACAAATAAAGGAGAATATAGTTGAATTATTAATATACGTAACTTAATAGGTTAATTAAGTATCTTAAATTGATATTAGAATTGGCTTTTGACCAGCACTTTTATTTGCATCCTTGATACACCGCGAAAGACAATAGCAACACCAGGATAAGCTGTTCTCTTCATCAGCTTATAATTTTCTCACTCCTGGGACGCAGGCTGCCTTTATGATAAAGGTAGTGAGCCGTTATACACCACGCGTGCCAAGTGGTGGTTGGTAGACGTCACATGTCTTCGAATTTGTGGTTGACGATATTTGCTAGCTCACTGTCAGTATGCTAGGAAATGATGCGTACACGCGTGCATAGCTTTTTTTTGGATGGGAAATCATCAACTGATTTCTTCTGCTCTAGGGTGGAGCGGACGGGCGTGTCAGGCTTTTACTGACTAAAACTCACCCGTGTTCCCTCAGTTACCCATGTGCCAGGACCTCGGTATCTCTTTCGAACAAATCTCCCTGACAGACGCGTACATAGCTTTACATTTCGTTTCCAGCAAAGGCGTTTCTTTTTACACTCACTTTCAGATGTATCCAGAATTTTTCGTTTGTATAGTGAAACATTAAGACATACGACGTTAAGGTAGCAACAGACTGATCATCCATCTAGTTTTTTCTCAACTATCTTGGGCATTCAGCTGCACCTAGCTAGAATGGAATATGACTCCATTCTAACCAGAAGAAGCTGAATACTACAATGAGCAACTACGTGTTTGACCACCACATCCCAGATACGCCCTCAAGGTCCTTCGCAATACCCTGCTGTTAGAAACGTGATCATGATAGTGTAGAGGTAGTGAACGCCTATCATGACCAAGCAGACTTGTGTGCGTAAGGGGAACCCCCGATTTCCCTTATTCGCCTCTTACGACATCCATTGGAAGAAATGGAGTGGTGCTATTCTTTGTGTCCTGGCACCACACGGAACACCATATATGTATATAAGACTGGTTGACAGACTTGCGGGCTTCTGACGACCCGTAACGACTGGTACAGATCCACGAATGATAGCTGAGGAGATAGCTTAACGTGCTTTCCAAGGCACGAAAGAGTCTTGGTATATAAAGATGGTAACCCATATACTGACCCATTTAACTCAACCTGATCCATTTACCCCTTCAAATGTTATTTCTTATCCATGATACCCTCGAAGAAAAGAAAACACAATAAGCACTCCAAAAGTGAAGTCTTATCTAAAAGAAAACCACTCCAATCTAAACTTCAAAGCTGAAATCAATCAAATTGATTTACAGAACTGGATCAAGCTAAACTGACAGTATTTCTAAATTTCCTACAGTTGATAAATACTGTCAGTTTGGATTGATGCTTCCGTTCACTGAAGACTTAGTTCTAAATAAATTGCATTCGGCTAGAAGGCTTCAGTTAATTAAAACCTGATTTCGGTTGAGCTTTGCCTGAGCTGTGCATTTGCTTAAAACAATTGGACAGGAATTGGATCATGCTAATACGTCTGGGAATTCTCTGTAGGTATTGGGATAGCATAGATATAGTACCTAGTAATGCTGATTCCCTAGTATGATGTTTAAATGTTCATTAACAGTCGGTGTCTATTTTGGTTTCGAAGTTTAGTTTTTTGCCCTTTCTTCCGAAATTAATTTTATTTTTCATTTTGTAGTTTTTTTTTTGGAAATCAGCTGTTTTTTTACATATCGTTGGATCACGTGCGTGCTTCGTGAAAGGCCCCAGGTCACCAAGGCACCTTTTTATTAAGGTCCGTAACTTATGTTGACTCCGGTGGAAACTTCTCGATGTGGGACGTTGGTTTACCCAGGGATCGCTCGGAGAGGTCTCTCGTCGGTGGAAGCTTCATGGTTGCCTGGAAGAGATCGCATAAAGCGATAAGGCCGCTCATTGTATATTTTGTAATCATTGTAATGTTTTTTTTGTGATGTATTTTTGTGGTGTACAATAAAGTATATATAAATAAGCTTCTCGATGTAGGACGTTGGTTTACCCAGGGATCGGAGTGGCCTCTTCAGGCTCTTAGGTATGGGACTTTGGTTTACTCAGGGACCTAGAGGATTCAGGTTTCCACGTGCTTCAAATAGGTGTCGACGAAGAAAGAAAAGATGTGATTAATCTTCTTCTTATTATATTTGAATGCATTTTACAGAAACTGGTTGACAGTGTTCTTAACTAAACAACAGAACCAATGTAACTGAACAACCGAATTGAACAACCGAACTGAACTGAACAAGCGAAGTGAACTGAACAACCGCACTGAACGCTGGGCCCACGCAGGGGCTGGCTTTCATACCATGTGGTTGCATCATGTTTTTCTCATAATTATTCCATTGTTATTGCGTATATCATGTTGTAAACAACCTTGTCTAGACGAAATCGAAGGGAATATTTTGTTATGGTTTCGCAATGATTTCATTATTTACATTACTTTTAATATTTTTCCATTAGTCAGTGGTTGCACAACAATATGACATGTATACTTTTTAGTAATGGCATGTTCACTATACAAAATCATATACCTTCATATGCTACGTACGTAGAAAGCAGTGACAGGAAATTATCATAGACTAACTTTTGCCCGCGCCTTCATCCGCGTCAAATTTTTGCTCCCGTAACCAGGCCTGTCTCACTTCCATACAAGCGGCGCAAAATCCCCGAGATATTTACCTACTATTCTGGAAAACAACCTAATTTCAACCTTTTGCATTGCGTATAGCGTTCAAAGTACAATAACTGTCTGCCGTCTCGCTTCAATCTGCTAGGGCTGTCAGAGAGGTACTACTTTATATCTTTTTGTCTTTTTTGTTTTTTCTGGCGCCTCCATCACTCACGACACAGAACTGATTAGATTTCCAACAGATTAACAGCACAGAATATACACTAGTAGGTACTTTACGGTATTAACAGTTTAGTTTTGATCCGCGGGTGCGTGCGCTGCGTGTGTGACAAGTCGAGCGAGTGCGAGCCTATTGAGACTAGTACGGTGGCCGGACGCTTGCGTTTATCATACCTAAACTAGGGAGTGAAACTTCTGTACCGTAAGGTACTAATATATATTCTGTGCCGTGACCCCTCCCGTCGCATTGAATTGCCTGCCAGTTTTCATCTATTTTTCGTTGCTGCTCCGCTCCTTTTTATCGTAGCGTAGTGTTATATAGCCTATAGCCTTCTTTAATAAATAGGCTACCCAGCACAAAAAAAAACAATTCGGACCAGTAGTTCTTGAGATTAGCGTGTTCAACCAAACAAACAAACTCTGCAGCTTTATAATATTAGTATTGATTGAAAAATAATATATGGTAGTACTGGAGAAGTATACAATTTCAAATCAAAAAAGATTTTTCAAATCAGTCAATAAATGGCGGGAGTCTGAGGTCAGACACTTAAAATAAATTGAAACTCCTCCATTTTTTTAAGTCGGTTTCGAAAACTATCCATAATTGCCAAAAATATCGCGGACAAGACAAACAAAAAAAATAGTAGGTTGATAAAAATTATTTTGCTTAAAAATCAACCGACTTCCAAAAAAAACACTATATGATTTTTGACTTTTTAGAGATGGTACCTACTAACACTAATTCCTCAGTCATCATTTCAGCCGTAAGACGTCCACTGCTGGACTTAGGCCTCTCCCAATTTGGGGGCTTTGCCATAATCGCCACGCTTGGCAGGTGGGTTGGCGATCGCAGTATGGTGGTAAAATGCATAGAGAACGCTGCTGCCCATTCTCTAGTAAGTCCCTTAGTCGCCTTTTAAAACACTCACGGGAAGAAATGGGGTGGTGCTATTCTTTACGTCCGTCACCACACGGCGCTTCCTCAGTAACAGGAAGTATTAGAAAATTATCACGATACAAAAGTGGATTAAATAAGTATTATTCAATCTAACGCATTTATTTACTAGTGGAGAAATCGGTGAACATACGTTAAAAAACCGGCCAAGTGCGAGTCGGACTCGCGCACCGAGGGTTCCGTACAAACCTGTAGGTATTCACGGTTTATGCATAATGTTTATGATTTTTTTTTTTTATATTTGAGTTGATTGAATGAAAGGTAAATTGCGGCTTACGATTAATGACGTATTAAAAAAAACTACTTACTAGATCTCGTTCCAAAACCAATTTTCGGTGGAAGTTTACATGGTTATGTACATCATATATTTTTTTTAGTTTTATCATTCTCTTATTTAAGAAGTTACAGGGGGGACACATTTTACCACTTTGGAAGTGTCTCTCGCGCAAACTATTCAGTTTAGAAAAAAATGATAAAAGAAACCTCAACATAATTTTTAAAGACCTATCCATAGATATCCCACACGTATGGGTTTGATGAAAATAAAAATTGAGTTTCAGTTCTAAGTATGGGGCACCCCAAAATGTATTGTTTTTTTCTATTTTTGTGTGAAAATCGTAATGCGGTTCACAGAATACACTACTTACTAAGCTTCAACAGCATAACTCTTATAGTTTCAGAAAAAAGTGGCTGTGACATACGGACGGACAGACAGACATGACGAATCTATAAGGGTTCCGTTTTTGCCATTTGGCTACGGAACCCTAAAAAGACACAAGCATATACAGTCGAACATAGAACCTCCTCTTTTTGGAAAAATGGCAGTCGTTTAAAATGCCTTTCGATTTCTCAGTTCAGTCATGCTCATTGCCTCATTTACATAATATTTCCATCGGAAATAAAACTGTTTTACTTGATTAGGGTGCAGTAAGTTTCTACGTCACTCCATTAATTTTGTACACAATATTCTTCAGGGTATTTTCTACGAATAACAATTTAATAGTATAAGAAGGTGTGAATAAAAGTTAAATACGTGTTGAATGCTCATCCAACATTGTCTTGAAACCTTAAGAAGTGTACAATTGGATTAGTACAGTCCGCTTCAGTCGGACGCGACATCACATTTGTATATACAGTCGTACTATTGTATATTATGTGACTATTGTCATCACGGAAAATTTCTACGAACTCTAACAATAGTCTGTATTGAAAATCTACGCTAGTCATATGCAAACTCATACATAACTCACGCCTTTTTCCCATGAAGGTAGGCAGAAACTACGGAACGGCCTGCTGCGTTCCTTGCATACCTCTTTTCCTGCGTTTTGGTTCATACATCTGGTCATACACGCACGCCGGTTGCAAGTAATACGCACCTGACCGTTCTGAAGAACATCACCGGAAGAATACAACGGTTTTATACAATTTAATTTATAGATAAAGAAAAAGACCGTCATACAAGCATTTATGAACTTGCTGAGTGCGATCAAAATTTTTAGTCGTTGGGAAATGTTCTCACATGGCGAAACGAAAAACTAACTAGGTATTGCTAGATATAGAAAGGGGCTGCCGGCTATGACTAAGTAATAAGGGAGTTTGTTGCACCACTTCTTCTTCCCAGCTAAAGCACTAGAAAGTGGTGAAGGGCGGGCGTTTTGGGGGACTGTCTTATGTAACTTTGACGTTCAAAAAGTGCTGACTCTCAGCCTAGTTTGAGTAAATGACTTTTGATTTGGATGTTAATTACAGCTGTACGGTTTGACCGTTAACGTTTGAAGTTGTAGAGCAACATGAACATAATTAACGTGTTTTTTAATAACACATATTTGTTGACATGTTTGGAAATTAAATCGCGAACGCATTATACATATTTCTTTAGTTTTCCACTGTCAGCCATCTAATTGAATAATCAATGCGGACACCCCACAGACATTAAATTATTTCGCAGCATGGATGAGTGCCATATAAATATAACTTGGCCAATCCTTCGTATTGATTATAATACGGCCCTCACGGTCAACCAGCAACCAATGTGACTGAATATAGGCCGTAGAGCTGTGGCGATATTTATACTTCGGTTTGATTAGATAGCTCATGGAGAGACGGCTCGTTTATTTGATTTATAGAATAGTAATGCAGACGTATGATAGATTGAAGACTCTAACATCTTGACTCTAACATTCTCAAATGCAAATTCTACTAATCAATACTCATAAAATTATAAAGCTGAAGAGTGTGTTTGGTTAAACGTGCTAATCTCAGAAACTCCTGGTTTGAATTGAAAAATCTTTTAGTGTTTGGCTAGCCCAGTTATCGAGGAAAGCTATATAACATACGCTATACCTATAGGAGTCTAAAAAATAGAAAAAGGGTCATGAATACGAAGACCTTGGACAGTTAGGCGATTCGATGAGACGAGGTGGGTCTTGGAAGCAAGAGATTTAACGCGGACGAAGTTGCAGGTAGAAGCTAGTTCTATTATAAAATCAGAAAGTTTGGGTTTGGATTTGAAATCGGATAGTTAATAACCTACATTAACATATAGAATACTTTTATCCCGGTAGTAAGTTCCTGTGGGATTATTTCCGACCTAATTGCGGGCGAATCCGCTGGCCAAAGTTATTAAATAATAAATGACCCTGACTGATATATGTAACTGCTTTATTTGGTTGGATTTCAATTAAAAAATAATTTCCTTGACTTTACTTAACTGACAAACTATACTTTATAATTTATCTTTACTAATATTATAAATGTGAAAGTAACTCTGTCTGTCTGTTACGCTTTCACTACTAAACCACTGAATCGTTTTGATGAAATTTGTTATGGGGTAAATTTGAACCCCAAGAAAGGAAATAGGCTACTTTTTATTCTGCGACTTCGTTTGCGTCCGCGATAACCGATATTTAGGCGGACGAAGTCGCGGACAAAAGCTAGTTACTTCATCAGCAAACAAATGCAAGACTTCAACTTTCGACGTCAAATACACAAGATAAGCTGTTCCTAAACTTAGAGCATCACACAATAATTAGGGAACGCCAAAGTTTTTGAGTGTCAATTTAGTCGAAGTCTAGGTTTAATGAAAACGTATCTAACTGCATGTTGAACAAGTGTAGATACTAATTAGTTCCTGAGTTAGATTTACGTGTTGATGATACTTGGAACATTTATAGTGCTTTGGGGTCATATTGTTTCTTTAAAGCTGATTTTTAGCACTAGAATGTGGAATAATTGTTGCACAAAAATTAAAAAGAATATGCTTACATGGTGTTGGTCAGGTTGAAAGGATGAATGATGGACTGCTTATAAAAGTTAAATGTGAGTGGAAACGCCGAAGGGAATGCCTTAGGAGGATATAATATGGTATCGACATATGGTGAACTTATTGGTAATGTTCTTTAGAAAATTCAGGCGCGTAGGAATCGCAACCGGCGTGCGTGAATTACCAAATGTATGAACTTAAACGAGGCAAAAGAAGTATATTAGTATCATAGCAAACGGGGCTCCGTAGTTTCTGCGTACCCTCATGGATCAAACGCGTGAGCTTATGTATATATGTCAACGTGAATTGTGTGTAGTAGAGGCATACGTATGTACTTCACTATTCTTACAGTGATAATAAACATTTTTAAGTGAAAGTGTATAATATAATATAATACGTTTATTAGTACATAAAAAAAAACAACAACACAGAACATAACATATGAAAACAATGGGTTGTACTACCATGCTTAAAATTATTGTCGGTTTTCCGGGCTCCTAAACTAGGTACGCAGACCCTGTATCTTAGGAGTCGGAGATTTTGCGGCTTCAATTTATATAATACAAAAAACTTTTTAACAAAAAATTAAACCGCCGAAAATCTGAAAAGCATAAAATAATACCTTAAAATTATGAGTCGGCGCTTTGAGTGATCCTTGTTCATTGATTTTTCAGCGCCGACTCAAAATTTTAAGGTATTATTTTATGCTTTTCAGATTTTCGGCGGTTTAATTTTTTGTTAAAAAGTTTTTATTTTATATTTTTTTGTGGCTTTAATGTACTAATAATACTTGGCAAGGTATACCCTATCCAACACAAAAAGAATTATCAAAATCGGACTACTCTGTATCAAGTTATGCGTGTTTATACATTACAATCAGTGAGTGAACAATCAATCATCCCCTGTTTTCCGACCCTTAGGGTTCGATTTTGTTTTCCAAATTGATATGGGACCACCTTGGGAGTATACTCTTTCCAATAGAAGAAGAATTGTCACAATCGGACCACTATGTAAAAAGTTATGCGTGGTCATACATAAAAAAAAAAAAAAAAATATATACGCGTCGAATTGATAACCTCCTCCGTTTTTTTCGTCGGTTGAAAACCACTGTGACTTTCCTGTTTGTTTACAATCGTTGTTAACACAGCAAATGGGGTGAATGATTGTGGATGTGTATTAAGGAGTGTGTATAGGAATGTAGTTTGTATGTAGTGACTGGTGTATGTGTGAGTGTTTGATGAGCTTTCTTTCAAGGTATGCTTGATTATGATTCTATAGCCAATAAATTTTCTGTTTTGTCATAAGTTAACGATAAAAGCCATTTTCTAAATTTTTTTTTCTTTTTTTTTTCTTAACTTTAGTATCTATGGTTTAGTAGTGAGCGTTATTATTTTCTCTATGATTTAATTTTTAATGTGTTCACATGACAATCACCGAAGAGATTTAACAGCAATTTCGAGTTTCTAAACTACTTAAAAACTCCACGATTGTAATATTTGTATATCAACAACAACAACAACAACACAATACAACAATATCTTAGGAATACCAACACACCGTCATCTGATCCCAAACTAGGCAGAGCCTGTACTATGAGAACCAGACAACTGATAAATATATATTTCTAAAAGTACATACATGTTATAGGACACCCAGACACAGAAAAAATAATTGTGCTCCTCACACAAAGATTTGTCCTGGTTAGGGATCGAACCCACGACCTCCGTCTCAGCAGTCAGGGTCACTAACCACTAGATTAACAGGCCAGTAATAAGTATAACGAGACGCCGACGCACACTTCACGTACGGTGACAAATGTTTACAAACTCTGACCTTTACTTTGGTTGACATTCCACTAGAGTAGGTTATCATTATTTACATCATTATTTCTTTGAATAGTTTTATCGAGAACAACTGGAGAACGTCGATCAGGCGCAACAAGGCGCATGTCGAGTATAAACAGCATTTGTTATATGGCATGTTGCTGGGCCTCTAGTACCCTGTGGTAGACAACTCGTCTTGTGTTTGGGGTACTATAGTCTCATGTAAGTTTTCCCTGGATACTTCTATATAAAATCGTTAGCGGTTTGCCCCGGTCCCTTTTGGATTATGGATACGGGGCTAAACTCCGTCATCGCTGAAAAAGGTTTTTTAATTCTTGTATACAGTCTGTGCAACATGTTACCAGTACCTACATGATTCGGAACCCACAAATTTTTGGCCACTTATTTAAAAAAAAAAAACTATTTCATTTATTTAGACGCATATACACTTTTCTCGGAACTAGCTGATTCTAGAATCATGTGCTGAATTCATGATTACAGTTTATACCTTCATATCCTTCCCATCTTGTATATACACCACTGCCTACCATTCGGAGTAAGCAGGCCTAATTTTACATATATGTTAACGAATTTTAAATGAAAACGTTCCAGAACATTCTTGAAGCATTACCAGTACGTTCCTGAATGTTTGCTAGCCTCCCTACATCCCTACATATGCACACACAATAAGCTCCGCAGTTAATCAACATGGCTTCCACAGGCCGACACCGCGGTAACCACTCACTATAAACGCCTCCCTGACAATGCGGTAACATTCAACATCGCTCATTTCAACGTGTAGCTTTTTTGATTGATTTCTAGTACCAATCGCGCTGGCATTTTGTTTAAATTTAACCAGTCAATTACCGTAATTACAGACACAATTAAAAAACGATTGTGTCTATACCAAATGTGGTATCTCAGGGACTTAGAGGTTAATATTTTGTTGACAAATCTAAACTTATTACTTATTTACTTATATATTACGCGGTAATCTCAGGAACTACTGGTCCGAACTGAAAAAGTCTTTTTGTGTAGCCTATTTATTGAGGAAGGATATAGGCTATATAACATCACGCTACAATCAAAAGAAGCGGAGCAGCAAACGAAAAAGGCAATTCGAGGCGACGGGAAGGGAAGCGAAAATTTGACGCAGACGAAGTCGCGGGCAGAAGCTAGTAATAGCTAATTATGTCGTTCGCTTATTCGAGTCATTTGCCATCATCTGCGTAGTCTTGTCAAAGTCAAAGCTTTTATTTCAAATAGGCACATAAAAAGCACTTTTGAATGTCAATAGTTACATTAAAATAGAATTGATCCTAGTCGCCCCTTCCAAAAGATTCGTATGGAGTAGAATGAGCAAGAAACTCCATCGTTACTCTTTTAAACGTTTCCAATGTTTTTTTGCAACTATGTTGGGGTCGGCTTCCAATCTAATCAGATACCAGTATTTTACATGGAGCGACTGATCTCCACAACCCAGTTATTAGGTTACACGATGGTAAGACTGGTAGTAACCCTTGGTAAGACTGGTTGTAGAATTCGGGCTTCTAACTACCCGTACCACCTGTTAAAGATCTAGAAATGACAGCTGAGACCAATGGCGTTTTTTTTTTTTTGTGGTTGGGAAATCCTCAAATGACGTCTACCACTCTCGGAGCGTGTCAGAATTTTACTGACTAAAACCCACCCGTGTTCCTTCAGTTGCCCATCTGCAAGGACCACGGTGTCTCTTTTGAACAAATCTCGTGACCCCGGCAGGCATCGGTCCTAGCAGACCCTTTCAATAATGTTGACATCTCTTTGAGGCGCGCGTGGAACACTACGCGCCGTCGACACGAGCCTGATCCTTACCGGGCGGCGAGCTACCCATTGCTCGCCGAGACCAATGGCCTTAATATGCTTTCCGAGTTATGACTTACAGGGGGATCTCAATGTGTAGTGAGTGGTCGCCCATCCACGCATTGACCTCGGCAAGCCTAGCTTAACATTCGAACGATCCGCATGGCTGTTCTTATTTATTCTCCACTTATTCACATCACGTAGTAATAGAATTTACTTGGCTAATTTGGGTAAATTGAGCACTTCTTACTAATAACTACTTAACTACTAATAAACTTAGTTACTTACAGAACGCCACCTGCCACCCTTTTTTTTGGATGGGAAATCATCAAATGACTTCTCCCGCTCTGGAAGGAGTGGGAGGGCGTGTCACAGTTTTACTGACTAAAACCCACCCGTGTTCCATCAGTTGCCCATGTGCCAGGGTCACAGTATCTCTTTCGAACAATCACGCGACCCCGGCAGGGCCTGCCATCCTTACACTCTCCTTTTCCTTCGTTTAAGTTCATACATCCTTCACATTTGAATTTATACTTCCACAAAAAAGCCATACGTCACTCACAATAATATCACAATCAGCATATAATATTCTCACTGCTAGATCAGAGTATTTCATTTATTTATTGTAAAACATACTCGTAGATATTACATTATTAGTTCCTATTTGGTAAACATTGAAGGCGCTATGTCTTGCCTCTAGGGCATACAAAAGTAGTCATACATGCAATATAATTAAACAAGAAATTAAACCACAAATAAATAAGTAAATTAATTAGATCGCATTAAGAATTTACAATGTCAGTTAGATAATTAGATAACTTTATGTGTAGTGTGAAAAAATTAAAACACTGAACATTAAAAAAAAAATGTCTGCTGTTATTGTTTTAAAATGAAAATTTTCAGCACAGGCCTCCTCTCTATGACAGGAAGGGGGCCATAATGTACCACGCAGGCCCAATGCGGGTTGAAAAGCCTAATAAGCAGTAAAAGAGCCCAAAACTACTGAACGGCAAGACTCTTCAAGTCCCCAATATCCTCTACATCAACTAGATATAAGACATGATGCTATAAACAACAATCATTTCCACAAGGAGACTCGGCAAAAACCCTGTCCTTTTCACTAAAAATTCTAAAAGGTCCTAACTCGCACAAGAAGAAAATAGGTTACGTCGTTTTAAATCTCAGAGTTTTTCAATACCGTACCGTAATACCGAAAATGAGCTTCACACAAGGGTACAGTCACGAGCACGAATATGTATACACTTTAACTTTTAAAAGGGATTTCCTCCTATTGTACTGATTGTAATTTTATTTTATTACGAACATAGTATTTTGGAACCCACACTCTTACGAAATAGGCCTTATCTTAAAGTTGCAATCGTTATTTAAAGAGAAAATCGCTTTTGAATTTGGCTATGTGTATACATATTATTACGCGTGACTGTACGTGTTATTTAGTGCAAATATTTATTGTATTCGACGGGTTCCGAAGACTCCCGAAGTTTGCTATTTTTTGATCGGTATTACAGCAATCATGAGGATTAATATAAGTTTGTTAGGAGATTTATTAACTCTTGCTTCGGTCGTCGGTTTGACAAAATATTGACAGGATGTTATTAAGACTTTGCAAAGTCAAAGTATAAGCATTTATTTAAATAGGCACAAAAAATACACTTTTGTACGTCAACATTAGTATATAGAATTGATTCTAGTCACCTCTTCCAAAATGTAGTTTCGTATTGAGAATAATGGAATAATATTTAAAAAAAAATACATAAAAAATCCATCGTTACCCTTTTAAAATATTTTGTGTACCTAAATCTTCACGAAGTATAAAACGAAATCGCTTCCCGCTTGTATAAGCTTAGATGTTTTAACCTATTGAATGCCGTAATTACAGACACAATTAAAAAACCATTGTGTCTATACCAAATGTGGTATCTCAGGGACTTAGAGGTTAAACTACGCCCCAGATTTTAATGAAGTTTTCATCATTACACAGAGTGATACAAGGGGAATGTTTATATGTATAATATGCGGGTGAAGCCGCTGGCAAAAGCTAGTTATATATATAATTATATGTGAAGACGATGCACTTAAAATAAAATGACCATACCACAATTGGCTTACTGCTTATCCGTGTTTTTATGAAATTTCTAAAACTTGAGTAGAATCAAATATTCAGTTGATCTCGCTTGAATCAATGTTTATAAGGAAAATAGCTGTGCCTATATATTTTTCAATAATAATATTGACGCTATGAATTATTTCGATTAATTAAATATTCCACAATATTATAAGCAATAATATGTACATAATTATGAGCCTCTGAACGATCTTCAACTCACAAAAGACAAAGACGTATTAATCAAAACCAGACGGGAGCATGAATCATATTTTGTAAATCAACATTATGTTACTGACACAATAAAAAGTTTTGTTTATGTCATGAAGACAAGCTGTTTCTTTCAAAGTATGCCACATAATACAAAAATACAGAAGACAGTTTTTACCGGCCGGTAAAAGACCGAAAATTAGAAATAGAATAGTTTTATTAAACACTGTCCCTCCTTATTACAATCTCAAGGATTTTATATAGAACACAGGGGTAAATCTTCTGCCAGGGTCGCGAGATTTGTTCGAAAGAGTTACCGTGGCCCTGGCATATAGGCAACTGAAGGAACGTAGGTGGGTTTTAGTCAGTAAAAGTCTGACACACCCTCCCGCTCCACCCAAGAGCGGGAGAAGTCATTTTATGATTGATTTCCCATCCACAAAAAAGGGGGTAAATCTCGTAATTTTAAGAAGTCTTAATCTGTCAATAAAATTTCCATACATTTTTGACAAGTTTTTGACATTTGGCTGTCGCCGAGGTGAGACAGTGCCTAGATTTTGTACGATTTCAATTACGAGAATTTGTCTTCAGGTTTATACTGACAAGCCAGGTTTTGAATTTAGAACCCAGTATTTATAGAAACGCAGTTCGTTGTACAAAACTGACAACTTAGTGCTAAGTTGTCATTTTTGTATTAAGAACTTTACGCAAAACGAAATAAAGTTGGAAATGTAAAAACTGGAGGTTTAGGCTACAACTAAACATAGATCATTTTGAAATACGACGATATGTGTTATCTGAACAAAGTTTATAAAAATGGTGGCATCTTACAAAGGACAATATTGTTGCTCCATGTGGTATTTTGCAGACAACCTTTCGATGAACACAAAACTGAAAGAGAATCAATAGATTAGACTATCTCAATGTAACGTAAAGACATAAAAACGTAGCCATCTGTGTCTACTTTAATTTGAAACAGAGATATTGACCTAAGAAACTAATCATGTTACATGTCTTTATTATGTCGTATTTATTACAAGCAAATAAACTTTCTTATTCTTTCTAATTTGTAATACTATTGTCTAAGTAATAAGACACGTGACCTAGTATTAGATTAGGTCACACGTCGCTCAGTGCTCAGTCACGTGGTTGTAACATAATACTTTTTAAGAAAAGTTGGTACAACACGCAAGACATCTGTGGGGGAATTGTCGTAATTTTAAGAACGTTCACAGTCTGATCTCAGTCTTAATTTGTCAAAAATACCTCGAGTTTCCATACATTTTTAATTAGTCGAAAAGAGTTCAACTAGATTGTTTTTTTTTGTTTTACTAATTATTATCTCACAAGGGAATATCCTTAGGCCTATCCTTTCTCCTAAATGTTTTTTCTCACAATATTGTTCCCTTTTTATTCAGGTACATTTCAAAATAACAATCCAACAAATGGGATAAACAAAAAAAATAAAGTACAAAAAGTAAATAACAATAGTACTCTTCTGGTGAAAACAATTTTCAAGCCAAGTAAAATATTGAAACAGATGGCATACAAGTGGAAAAGTGGAAGATCTAAAAATAAAGATAGATACAATTCCAGTATTACGGCATATTGGCTGGATACATCAGACCTCAAGTGGTCACTACGATGATTGGCCCTTTACTATTGTTATTGGAGTCGACAGGCCTATTCATGGCAATTTTAGATGTTTAATGAGGATATATACGCCAGAAGAACATTTTCTAGGCAGAGTAACTGATTAACATGTTAAATGTCAATTGATTGTCACCGAGAAGAGACTTCGACTAGATTTTTAACGGTTTTTAAATACGAGAATCGGCCTTTAATCTTCTGTACTTTTTATATACTGTAGTTTCAACGTAGGCGAACGTTGTAAACGATTTTGGAGACTCATTCTAAAAGACGTATTCAACCATTTTGTAGTCGTTGTGAGCGTGGAAAAGTTTCGCGATTTCATGTAGGTAGCAGTAATGGAAAGTTTTGTGTTTTGACTGTTATTCATGGATGAAATGAAAACAAAACAGTCATATTGTTTTAATGGCTTCTAAGAATAATCTCATTCATTGAAAGAAACAACAACAGCAATTATGTAATCTAACATCACGACTTAATTCAACGAAGAGTTAGGCAGAGACGCAAAGACGTTTATTTTCACCCACATTTCGCCAGTTAACCATAGTTTTCAGCATTATCACACCAAGTTGTTTATTACCTCTTACTATTTACCCCATTACAGTAAAGTCAAAGTAGGTTAGGGGTTATGATTTAGCAGGTTATATATGTTTATATTTTCATCTGTCCGTGACCCCTAACAACTAAAAGTCAACTACAACAGAAATGACAACTAAAAAATTATAAACGAGATATCGTAACAAAATAACATCGGTTTTCAAAATAATGTTGGATCAATAAGTCTGCCTAGAAAATATTCTTCTGGCGTATTATCCTCATTAAACATCTAAAGTTGCCATGAATAGGACTCTCGACTCCGACAACAATAGTAAAGGGCCAATCATCGCAGTGACCACTTGAGGCCCGATGTATCCAGCCGCACTCACCCCGTATCGAATGGAATTGTTTCTATTTTTATTTTTAGATCTTCCAATTTTCCACTTGTATGCTATCTGTTTCAATATTTTACTTGTCTTCAATATAGTTTACACTTTTAATTTTGTTTGTCTATTCCATTTGTAAGATTGTTACTTTGAAATATACCTATAGAAAGAAAAAAATTACGAAAAAGGATAGGCCTAAAGATATTCCCTTGTGGGATACCTTTTGTATTTATCATAAAGTATTTAGAGATGCGATGCCATGAACTGGTAACAATTTTTTTCGTCTGCTATTATAATCTTACAAATAAATAAATTCTGGTAAATAAATTATTAAGTCACGTTCATAAATCTATGTATAAACAGTGTCAAACGCTCCCTTTAATGCAATAATGATTACTTACTGACACAAACCACAACAGTTTCAACAGATCTAAAATAAACTTCGGCAAATAATAGAGATAGTCTCGTCTCTATGTCAGGTACCTTTTTCATAAACATCGTATCTCTAGAATCTATGGTGCGGAAGCGAATATCGATTGCTTAATGCGCGGAAGAACTCGGCCAAGTCAGTGTTCGCTGTTGTATTATATAACCTTTGATCGGTGTCAATTTGTGATGTACAAAAAGAAATACGATATTCACCCCTTTAACACTGTTGTTGTTTCCTTGTGGCTGCTTTTTCCTAAGGTTTCAAAGGTTTGCATAATTTTATTTTTGTATATTTTTTTTTATTATTTTAGAAGATTTTTGGGACAATAATTATCTGAGTCCAAAAACGTACTTATTTGAGTTATACTGATTTACAGGTTACGGTAAACTTTCCTAAAAGTCAACAAAATAAATGGCCACTGGTATAAAACACGGTAGTGGTACTCCGATCGACAGAAGCGACGTAATTTTATCTAGTCTAAGGGTAACACCAGACATCGGCTGAGTGGCTCTTAGCTAAAAATAAGAACTTAAGTCGTTCGTTCTTTCAACACGTGTAACAATTTATTAGTTCAGGCCTATATGAATAACCGAAGCCATATAGGTATGTGGTTTTGAATATTGAAACACGCCTCTAAAGAGTCAAATTATAAGGGAAGCGCTACAATAACTTGCGAAGTTTATATTTTCTTCTTTTTTTAAAAGATTTTTGCAATTTACTGATTCAATGTTAGGGCAATATGAAATTAGAGGGTTTTATTGATGACTTAAATTATTATAATTCTGTAAACCCATATTTGTTATAGCCACAAACCATATTTTGTCGAAAATACAGCCTGACACTGATCTGCAAACATATAAAAACATAAGAAAAATATGAATATTGTGGACTACCATATCGTTTCCCCTTTTAAGTAGTATTTCCTAATTGTTCCTGATTGCGTCATTAGTGCAGTTTTCGCAAACGCTTCTGATGGGGTTCGATTAAAGAGTGGAGCAACGTGTTACTCTCTATTTGTGTCCGGTTGATTGCAATAGGCTTGCCCCCTATTACATGGGACATAAACGTAACTGGCGAAATAGGGTTGTACTATAGCTACATTTCTGCCTAAAGTTCCCAAAGGGAGAACGGCAGAACGGAAAAGTTCCTGAACTTATGTATTTTTGAATTATTTCCAAATTATATCAGTTATATATAACAGCTGCTAATAACAATATGAGCAAAGTGGGTAACAGCTTGGTCCAATATCTTACTACATGATTTTAAACCACAGATTTCTTAAGGGGCTTCCTTATCGAACTTGCAAACAGGTACTCCATCCATTCCTCTGGGTTCTTCCACAACTTGAACGTAGCTTGGACTAACACAATATATCCTCATCCATATATTTTTAAATCTAATTCAGAAACATGTACAAGATTAGTAAATAAATACGTACCCCTCATAAGATTGATGAAGATATCTCACTTTTAATATTTTCTACGTCATTTTCCGGATCCCATGTTCCAAGCATCAATCAAACATTGAGGACTTTTTAGGGTTCCGTTGCCAAATGGCAAAAAACGGAACCCTTATAGATTCGTCATGTCTGTCTGTCTGTCCGTGTATGTCACAGCCACTTTTCTCCGAAACTATAAAAGCTATGTTGTTGAAACTTGGTAAGTAGATGTATTCTGTAAACCGCATTAAGATTTTTATACTAAAATAGAAAAAAGACAATAAATTTTGGGGTTCCCCATACATAGAACTGAAACTCAAAAATTTTTTTTTCATCAAACCCATACGTGTGGGTTATTTATGAATAGGTCTTCAAAAATGGTATTGAGGTTTCTAATATCATTTTTTTCTAAACTGAATAGTTTGTGCGAGAGACACTTCAAGTGGTAAAATGTGTGTCCCCCCCCCCCCGTAACTTCTAAAATATGAGAATGATAAAACTAAAAAAAATATATGATGTACATAACCATATAAACTTCCACCGAAAATTGGTTTGAACGAAATCCAGTAAGTAGTTTTTTTTTAATACGTCATAAATCGTAAACCGCAATTTACCTTTAATTCAATCAACTCAGATATAAAAATTAAAAAAAAAAACATTTAATGTCATAAACATAAACCTTATGCATAAACCGAGGATACCTACAGGTTTGTACGGAACCCTCAGTGCGCGAGTCCGACTCGCACTTGGCCGGTTTTTTCTTTTTACTGTAGCATTGGCGAGGATCTCTTTAATTAAAAGTTGAAAGGTAAGATTTTATTTTGCGTCTTTTTTTAATCTTATTGCTATTTCTGATCTCGTTATGGAGGAAACTGGTCATAACTAAGCTTTAATTGACTCGTTTAAAACTTCCCAAGGTTGATGTTTTATCATTTCAGTGGGTTTTTTGCAACTTCGTCTTACAGTATTGACGGATAGCGAATACCTACTTTTATTACTGCATGATCTTCTCTCATTAAGTCTAGATATTCTGATATACGACAAGCAAGGTCTGCTTGGGTTCGACCGGATTAAAAAAATGATAGAACGAGTTACAACTCCTGTGTCGCGGCCATTACCACCGGGGCACCAATGCTCCACCTGGATGTTTGGTTGTTCGAACTGTGCGACTTTTGTTCTTTTTACACACATACTCCTCTATACTAATCAATGATGAAATTTGTACACGGATAGATCTTAATATGGGAGGACATAAGATACTATTTATCCCGACATTCCGATATCATGGAATAATTTCGAAGCCGCAAGCAAAAGCAAATTTTCATATGTCTTCAACTACTTGACATACTCTTTTTGTCACTCCAACCATCCACAGACAAACACAACTTGCCCCATTTACTCCAAAAACTCGGCAATAAAGACCATCGCAATATCTAAAGTAAATATTGCCTCAATGAACCCAATAAACATGAAAGTTACAGCCAATATGAAGTAAGATACCAATGAAAACGAATTATTACAAGGAAAACTAATCATAAGATTAATGAGAAGGCGTAACTAGGGGGTGTTTCATTTCACGCTTGATTTCTTTTAGGAGATATTTATTGGTATTTAGATATAATCGACGATGTGGTGCAGAACGTGAAGAATAGTACCATTACATTTCTTTCCGTAAGTGTCGTAGAAGGCCTCTAAAGGACTTATTAGAGAATGGGCAGCAGCGTTCTACATTCATTTTACCGCCATACTGCGATTGCCATACTCAAGCAGTTGCTAAGACATTTTAATTTAAATAGCCTCCTTCATAATGAGCAATATGGCTTTACGAAAGGCCGTTCAACTACAGATGCGGGTGATACTCTCTTGAAACACATTTTTAACGCATGGGAGAACTCGCAAAATGCTATCGGAGTATTCTGTGATCTCTCCAAAGCCTTTGATTGCGTGCACCATGACACGCTTTTGCGTAAACTACGTCATTACGGTGTCCATAACGAAGCTTTAAACGTAATAAATTCTTATTTACATAATAGGTTCCAATGTGTAGATATTAATGGTGTAAAATCTACCGGGCTACCGGTTCAGTTAGGTGTGCCTCAAGGCTCTATACTCGGGTCATTCTTGTTCTTAGTGTATATCAATGACTTACCATTCTTTTTAAAGGGTATTTGTGACGTTGTACTGTTTGCAGATGATACTTCTCTTATTTTTAAAGTAGATAGGAACAGACAAGATTTTGAAGACGTAAACAGTGCACTTTCAATGGTTACGGATTTGTTTACGGCAAATAACTTAGTTCTCAATGCCAAGAAAACGAAATGTGTGAAGTTCGCCTTACCGAATGTTAGAAATCTAGGTCCCGAAATCGTCTTAGATAAAGAGGTTCTTAAAACTGTAGACTCGACAGTTTTCCTGGGCATAACAGTAGATGGCAAACTACAGTGGGGCCCACATATTTCAAGTCTGGCGGGGAGGCTCAGTTCAGCCGCCTACGCCGTCAGAAAAGTAAGACAGTATACTGACGTTGATACAGCTCGGTTAGTCTATTTTAGTTATTTTCACAGCGTTATGTCTTACGGTATTCTACTGTGGGGCAAAGCCGCTGATATTCAAAATATTTTTGTCCTTCAGAAACGAGCTGTTCGAGCAATTTACCAGCTAGGTGCCAGAGTTTCTTTAAGGGACTTTTTTAAAGATATTGGTATTCTTACGGTAGCATCACAATTCATCTTCGCCAACATCTTATATATTAGGCAAAATTTACACTTACATGCTAAAAACAGTGATTTTCACACTGTTAACACTAGAAATAAGGACGTGTTCCCTTTCACCGGCTTCATAAGGTACATAACTCATTTGTTGGGCTTGGTATAACATTTTACAACAAGCTACCACCTTCTTTACTAGAATTACCTTTTAATGAGTTTAAAGCTCAAGTAAAATCCAACCTTTGTCTAAAGGCATACTATTCCATCAACGACTATTTAAATGACAAAACTAGTTGGTCGCTGTGATTGACTCAAGACAATGTTTGTGTTCTTTCTCCAGTACTAGCGTACCTAGTGATGGGTTATATAGCTGTAATATAATTGTTATTATATTATTATTTTTTACTGTGTTAGTCATTTTTTTTTTGTGTATATATTGGTTTTGACATGTTCTATGCTTTGACATATTATAATGATTAGTATTGCATAAAATGATTAGCTAGCGACCTCGACAAGTTGTCATTCAATTCTTGCCTGAGCAACCGGCAGCAAGTTCGTCATGCTCCCTTAGATGTCAATGCTTGCGGTAGCGTCAGGGGTCGGGTTACCCCCTTCCCTCAAATAAGGCGAGGGGGGTAATGGCTGATCTTTGCGTTATGCTCGTGAACGGGTGCTGCTTGTGGTGACTGGTCGTCTTGCTGACCTTGATGTTGGTATTGTTGTTAATTACCTACCTGTTTATTAGTTTTTACGCCGATGGTCCTAGTTAGTCATTTTGTGGCCTCGACTTGTAACTCGGGTCGTAACAGCTATGTGAACGTGATTCAGCATTGCATATGTAAGCTGTCACGCCCTTTATGCCAGGAGGCTTTTATTTGGTACTTTTATTTACTTTATAAAAATATTTTTTGCTTTTGCTTGAGTATAGATTTCAGTTTATTTCTTGGAATATTGGGTTGGCTAGCTGACATAAGGCAAAACATTTAATTTAATATTTTGTGTCTCGTAATGTTACCTCCTTACAATTGTATAGAATCAAGTTCTTCTAACTTAACAGACAGCTGTGCTGCTGGGGAGTTTGTTCCGCCACTTCTTCTTCCCAGCTAAAGCACTAGGAAGTGTCGAAGGGCGGGCGTTTTGGGGGGACTGTCTTTTGTAACTTTGACGTTCAAAAAGTGCTGACTCTCAGCCTAGTTTGAATAAATGACTTTTGTTTTTTTTTTTTTGATTTTGCCAAGGCCTGTGTCCAGCAGTGGACGTCATTTAGCTGAAATGATGATTTATTTTATATATCACTAGCTTTTGCCAGCGGCTTAAGCGTACTATACATATCGGCGGCGGCGACCTCTCGCGTCCGGCCCTGGTGCGAGCCATGGTACGGAGCGAGAGGGAATGGGAAGCCGTCACCTCCTTCTGCGAAGCAGTAATGCTCGCGAAGGAGGAGGCGGGGCGCGTGAGGGAGTGGCAGTCTCTGCGCCCTCACGCCCCTAGCCGCCGCAGAAGGAGACGCCCCGGGCGTCAGGAGTCGATTGCGGACTCCCGGCCACCGCAGGCGCGAGCTTGCGGGTGGCGAGCAATGGGTAGCTCGCCGCCCGTTAAGGACCAGGCTCGGGTCGACGGCGCGCAGTGTTCCACGCACGCCTCAAAGAGATGTCAGCAGCAGTGTAGGGGTCTACTAGGACCGATGCCTGCCGGGGTCGCGTGATTGTTCGAAAGAGATACCGTGACCCTGGCACATGGGCAACTGATGGAACACGGGTGGGTTTTAGTCAGTAAAAGTCTGACACGCCCTCCCGCTCCGCCCAGAGCGGGAGAAGTCATTTGATGATTTCCCATCCTGAAAAAAAAAAAAAAAAAAAAGCGTACTATACATACTAATCTTCCTTACAATAGAATATTTCTTCAAAAATTAAAATAGGTAAATACAGTATAAATCTTAGAAATAATAGAGGAAGTACAAAGTATGATGTATGTATGTATGATTAGAAATGTCTAACAATCGACGTCTATCGGCTGAATTGAGGTATAATCTATACTTTAGCTAAGCTTGGAAGTAAAATCATGTGTTGCCCGTCAGTTGATTAAAAAGAAAATGACATTTGACGTACAAATGTTTTGTGTCAACAAATTTCAATTTGGAAGTACCCAGGTGACAGTTACAATTTAAATAACAATGACGCTACTGCGTCAGAAGTGCAGAAACTGTAGACAATAGTCTGAACATAACAATGTCTATGCTCACAATCATTCGATGTGTAGGCAGACATTCTTGTGTTCATGTGTTGAACAATTGGTTGAATGACATCATTTAATTGAATAGCAACATTTTGATTTATAAACGACAATTATTTACGTTTATGTATATACAATTTTATTAAAGGTTGTATAAGCATATTGAGCACTTCAACTAATAAATGTATTAAATCTTCGATAATCTTTTTTATTAATAAGACCGTAGAGTATACCCACTAATAAACAGATGAAAGCCCTCTTTCTCTGCTGTTTGCCGTGGACGACAAAGTCCGCTTTGATCAGGTCTTTATAAGTAAGACACTAAGTATACAATGTAGAATCAATTAAAGAAGAATCAAAAAAGAAGAATCAATTATAGAATAAATTTAACGGATTGAGTATTTGTGTTTTTAATAATGAGAGGTACTATTATTTGCGGGTTTGCTATACTGCAACTCCAATGTTTAATATTATAAAGAGAAATGATTTGATTTCTGTATGTTTGATTGTTACGCTTTCACGCCGTAACGGCTAAACGGATTTGGATGAATTTACATATGGGTAGACTACGACTTGGATTAGGACATAGGATACTTTTTACGCCGATATTCTCACGTAATCGAGACTAATACGGGTAAAACCACGAGTCGTAGCTAGTACTTCATAATTGACGTGAGAGACCTAAATAAAATTTATTTCAATCAAATACAATAGGGCTTCAGGGGATTAATCTTCACGCGCCTCAAAGAAAGTCAATGTCAGCCGTACTGAAGAGGTCTGCTAGGACCGATGCCTGCCAGGGTCGCGAGATTGTTCGAAAGAGTTACCGTGGCCCTGGCATAGGCAACTGAAGGAACACGGGTGGGTTTTAGTCAGTAAAAGTCTGATACGCCCTCCCGCTCCGTCCAGAGCCGGAGACGTCATTTGATGATATCCCAAACATAAAAAAACGCCCTCCTGCTCCGACCAGAGCGGGAGACGTCATTTGATCATTTTCCACCCAGAAAAAAAGGGAATTAATCGTCCTTCCGGCAATACCTCAACTTTGATGCAACGATTAAGTACTTCAGTACCTATAATTTCTATACCGAGGGACATTTTTTAACGTCTTGAAAGAAAAATGGGTGTGAACGGAGTAGAAGCCTTTGGCATAGACAATTTTATTATTTTTATTTTGGAATAACATGTAATGAAATTGATCTAGCAATAAATACCACACATTTAAAGTAAAATTTTCATACTAGAACAACAAAAACAGAAGTTTGGAAAAAAATAACAATTAAAATCTATCGAAACTCAAATCATACGCACCCTACTCAATGCGCTGTATATATCAATGATTTCGTAGCGCGGTCCTACCCTTTGAAGCCGGCCGATAGGCGGCCTCATTGACCTTTCGTGGGCGCACGAGCCGCACACGCATCCCCGTCCACCCGTGTCCCGCGCTCCTTCAGTCACCTGCGATGAATCTGAAGGCCTTCCTGCCTTCTATTCTAGTTACACAACACACCATATGAAGGTCGAGACGGTAAAAAATGTCATCCGGTATATGTAAGCTTACCAATTAACCAGAACAAGGAGTTGAATTGAAAGCCTACTTTTAAGTCAACTCCTGTTACAAGCTAATTAATACCAGTAGCTAAGCTATTTTAGACTTTGATTTCAATGCTCTAGATCTTAAATTAGACTAAGTACAGAGTATTTATAAGGTTAATTTGTAAGCTTCCGTAGATCACAAAACTCTACTGTTGTAGAGTTTACTATTGCTCTGGGTATTCCATACAGATTTTGAATTTATCGTTATATAAAATTAACATTTAATCTATAAACAGGGTCACATTAGATTAGCTGGCAAAACTTTGCCACTGTATCTATACTAATATTATAAAGCTGAAGAGTTTGTTTGTTTGTTTGTTTGTTTGATTGAACGCGCTAATCTCAAGAACTACTGGTCCGAATTGAAAAATTCTTTTTGTGTTGGGTAGCATATTTATCGAGGGAGGCTATAGGCTATATAACATCACGCTACAACTAAGAGGAGCGGAGCAGTAATGAAAAATGTTACAAAAACGGGAAAAATTTATTCCTTTTGAGAGTTTCCGTTGCGTGCGCTGCGTATACGGTTAAAGTAACGCAAAAATCATGGACGACGGAATTGTTCCTTTTAAAAAGTTCTAAAAAAAAGTCCACGAGAGCATATGTCTATCTTTTAAGGTTGACTCACTATAACTCAAAAGGAGCGAGCAGCAACGAGCAGGCAAATCGATGCGACGGGAAGGGTCAGGGGAGCAAAAATTTGACGCGGACGAAGTCGCGGGCAGAAGCTAGTACTAATAATAAAGCTGAAGAGTTTGTTTATTGAAGTGAAACTTCTAATGCGACTTCCAACAAGGTTGCGTTAAACGTTTAACGCTACCATGGAGGGGGTATGAAAGCACTGTTGCGTTCAATTGTGAATTGTAAGCAATGTTAATAATAATAAACTTTTTCTTAAAGAGAGAGAGATAGATAAATGAGAGAGATGAGAGAGAGAGATAGATTAATTGCCATAGTGCTGAGTTTTAAAGTAACGCCTATAACTGCAAAAAATGCAGAGTCCAGGCTAAGGTGGTACGGACATGTTATGCGCAGACCCGATGAGAAAGAGAGAAAGTATTGTGAGAAAGTGCCTGGCCATGTCTACTAAGAAGAAAGGGAGAGGTAGACTGCAAACTACCTGGATGACCAATGTCCGGAAGGACATGCAAAAGCTTGGTCTTACCGATGGCGATGCGTACCACTGAAATGAATGGCGCCGCATGATTAAGAAAGCCGACCCCGCGTAACGGGAAAAGGCGAAGGCAAAGAAGAAGACTCAGCTATAAGCTGAGCTGTAGTATTGTACCAGTAAAAGATTTTTAGTAATCGGATCAGTACATACTTCCAGAAATCCTCTTTTTCAAACGAACTAAAAATTGAACGAAAAGAAATAGTTTTTTTATAACAAACAATTTTAAAGAAGAAAAACCACAATACACAGCCACATTTTTCCGAGTCTCCGTATCTTACTACCGAGGGAGATAAAATAAATTTCCTAATAAACTAAGTTTCCTCATAACACACTGGTACAAATGTTACTTTTATACGTCGTAAGTACGACGGAATGGGTGCCGTGTCATAATTTATTACTGCTACCAAATATCGCTGATGTTACAAGGGAGGAGGGTGGAATCGTGTCATACTGTAAGTGGGGATGAACAGTCACCAAAAGAGTACGTAGTGTAGTTGACGTTTATTAAGAAAACCAGGCATGTTTTCGCATGAAATTTAATTTTACAAATAAACTGTTTGTTTTTAATTAAATAAAAGTTTGATTCTAAGCAGTTTCTTTTAGTGACTATACGTTTATTGGTACCTATATTCTATTCAAAGTTTAATCAAAGACAAAATCTAATAAGCGGATTTTTTTACTGATTTCTCTGGTTTTTATTAAACGTTTTGTTAATAAGTTTCTCCTATAATTAGCAGGTATTGCTGGTGAATCCATCCCTTATGCTTGTTTTAAAAATAATCTATCAACTACTACAACTAGAATTTACTTTCTTGCTCTTAAGTGTCTTTTAACTGAAAAAACGTTACTATATTGATTGCGATCTAATGGTATTTCCACTATTTAGTCGATTAGCTAAAAAAAAAATAGAGTAATAAATAAAATTATAAAAAAGGTTACTGCAAATTTTGTAGTTGTGTGAATTTTTAAATAAGGCGTTATTTCAGGCAATATCTAAATGATCTAAACAGAGGTTTCCAAACTTTTTTCTCATAGACCACTTTCAAAATTTTACTGGTTTCAGTAAAAAGAAAAAAATTGGGAACAGAAAAAGCAACCCGGGGGGGGTTGCTTTTTCTGTTCCCAATTTTTTTCAAAGTAGTTTTTTATGTACCTATATTTTTTTCCACGCCAATCGTAGACCCTCTAGCCTCCCGTGGACCCTTGGGGGTCTACCTGGACCACTATTAAAATCACTGATCTAAAATAACCGGCCTCAGGAACCCGCTCCACATTTCCTTGTGTCAACGGCTTTACCCCGTACATTAATATGAGGTAGAACCGTACAAACACTTTGGCGTACACGTAGCTTACCAAAGGTACGTACGTGTAAGCTTTACAAGTGAATGTAGGTACATACACATGAAGATATGTGTATGTACCTACACATACACATATCTTCGACGTTGCACACGACGAGCAAGTGTATTAGTTCTACCAAAAACCAGGACCAACTATGGCAAAAAATGCTTACATTTGAAGGAGCACAGCTATACAATAAGTTACCCTCACGCACAAGAAACCTACACTCATTCAATGCAATCAAAACTCAGCTTAGCCAATATCTAATAGCAAACTACCAGACATTACTAGAAAAATGAATGCGTTAGGTGGGTCGAATTTCGTGTAGTTTTTAATTCGTTTGTGATGGATGTGGTCGAACCTAATATTAGTATTAATTTAAGTAATAGTTATTGTTCTCAAGTAAGCGACATGTTATGTTTTTATTGAGAATAAAGTTTCTTTAAACCTAGATATGAAGGTACTAGGGCCCCAGAAACGTGAGAATGTTCTAATTTATTGGAGGGCCGTCTGGTGAAATATTTGTCGTTTTTCGAATAGAAAAAGATGTTTTCGAAGAGTTGTATTTGTTTGTGTGACTTTGAAATAACTTCGCTTAAACCAACCATATTACCTACGCAGTAAGTCATTGAGAGCAGTGATGATCCAGTGGTAGCGGCAACAACTTATGAGTTCTAGGTCGTTCGTTCGAACCCAGACAGGCGCTTTAATTTGTGTAAATTATTTCATCGCCACTGCTCTCAAAATATCGTGAAGAAACCGGCATGTCATATACCAAAAATTCCAAAACATGTGACATCTACCAACCCGCACTGGGCCCGCGTGGTATTACAGCCCACTCTCTCTCACCGAGAGGATGCCTGTGTCCCACTAGTAGGAATATTATAAGCTGATTATGTGAGTACCTCTTAATTTTTTAGCGACTAACAACTTTAATTACGTACGTAATTCCAAGTAAATACAGATTTTAATCATCAATATCAACACAACAAGCATTTATTAAAGACTAAGAAAATGGGTTTGACAATTCGGAAATATTCTCCGAAAGATTATCCATTCAACAGAAATGCAAATAATTACTGGTAATTAAAACAGAATAGGTACTTACCATCACAACTGTGCCATCAAAACTTCTGAAAATCTTTATATCGGATAATAAAATTAAATGTTATGGTAAAATGTTTAACTTCCAAAACTGGTTTCGCTAATCACCCACAAAACTGTCTTTTACGCTTACTGTTTTAGAAAATCCTTTGGCAAAATAACTGAGTTCCTTTGACGAGTTATTGAGTGCCATTAAAAAGCTTGTAAGAGATATAAATTGTTTATGCTTTCGACATAATACTTTGTAGCAAGAAATTAATTAGTAGATGAGTTTAATTACTTTTTGGTTTCGTGTGTTACCGGACGTAAAGAATAGCATCATCCCATTTTCTTCCGTGGGTGTCGTAAATGGCGACTAAGGGACTTACTGGAGAATGGACAGCGTTCTCGATGCATTTACCACGATACTACGATCGCCAACCCGCCTGCCAAGCGTGGCGATTATGGCAACCCCCACTCCCCTTTTGGGGGAGGCTGACTGATGATGACTTTTTGGAATCCTTCGATTCATATTAAACACAGTTTTAGAGATCAAAACGTTCTACTTTCGCTAAAAGCCAAAGATTTATTAGTTAAGTCCAGTATTTAACTAACTAACTGACTTCGATTTTGTTTTTCCAAACTTTTGTATGACTGTTAATATTTAAATCAGAATAAATTACTAACTAGCTTTTGCCTGTGGTTTCACCGGCATGAAAGTTGAAATACTATCCAAGTTATAAACTATCTGTGTGGTTTTCATCCAACCACTCTGCGGTGCATACAAACTTTCACATTTATCCATATTTCACATATCCGTAAGATATACCTTCTAGCTGCGAGGAACATCCCAATATTTAATACACGCATCATCGGCTTAGCCTCTTCCCAACTATATTGACTTCCAGTCTAACCTCTGAGTCTAAGTTCCGAGTTGAGCTGCACGATTATTGACAAATGCGTGCTCTGACTGGACAGGTCCACACAAATCTGTGTGGTTCTTTCCTCTAAAAACCATTTCAGACAGCGACTAACATGGTCATCAAATGATCAGACCAAGATCCTTTCCGGATTTTTCAAATACACATTGACATTGATAAATTTTATTTATACAATGACATGAATATTTACTTTGTAAAGTATCATATTGTTTTAATCAATCTGTGTGGTTCTTTCCTCTAAAGACCATTTCAGACAGCTATCTACATAGTCTTCACATAATGTGACCAATATTATGTCTGGACTTTAAAAGAGACTGTGACCTCTGAGTTTGTTTCGACCTTACTTCTCAGAGTAGTCAGATAGGAAACGCCGACCTCATCTAGCTCAAAAAAATATATATTATTGACTTGTAAAAGTGTTTGTACAAACTTACAGAAATAAAATCATTTATCATTTATCATTCATTTATCATTTAACCAAATGCAGCTGATTATCACTATTTTATATAGAACGGCTGCCTATCTGACCTCCACAAACCAGTCACTGGGTAATATGACACCCCTTGTTAAAACTGGTTGTTACACTTTCGGGCTTCTGACGACCCGTAACGACTGTCAAAGATCCACAAATGACAGCCGGGAACAACGGCTTAACGTGCTTTCCGAGGCACGGAGGATATTTAATACACTATGTCATCATAAACCTCCAGTAGGTAGAATTATTTAAGTGTTTCCCGAAAATATTGCTTACCTTGCAAAAAACGTAGCCACTTCATCAACGGATAAAAGAAGACATCTTGTGTGGACCACGTTTCATTGAATAGGTGTCCAGGGGACAAAATGGATGTTGTTCTAAGCAAATAGTGACAGGGATAATACCCTCCACTTTGCTACATTATTAATCTTTCTGTGTGACACGACCAAGTTGTAAGGGAATTTAACCAGCTGTTTTTGTCGTTGTTTGGTTGTTTCTATCATATTTTTCGTTGAGACTTGATGAATTTATAGTTTATTAGCTTTTGCCAGTGGCTTCGCCCGCGTGGAGTTCGGAAATTATCCCGCGGGAACATACTACCGGGATAAAAAGTAGCTTATGTCCTTTCTTAGGCTCTAAACTATCTGTGTACCAAATTTCATTTAAATCGGTTTAGTAGTTTTAGCAGGAAAGCGAGACAGACAGACAGAGTTACTTTTGCATTTATAATATTAGTGTGGATGTGGATTTTAGGTTTTATTTGACCCTAAAAAACGCATTGTAGTTTTCACTACACAAAATTAAATTAATGGTGGATAATAAATAAAATTATTGATTTGGGAATGAAAATAATGATGCCTCTCTAACATACAACATATACAGGGTAATTTTTTTTTTGTACTTACTTGGAAAAAATGGAATGGAAAAAATACAACTGAATTACAGCTGTACCCGCGGCTTCACCCACGTGGATTTCGGCAATTATCCCACGGGATACGTTACCGAGACAAGGAGGAGCTTATATTATTCCTGATAACATCAACTCTGCCAGTGAGAGAGAAGTCTGGTCAAAATTGCTCCCGCTGTTTTGTAAATTAACCGAAACAAACAAACAGACAGACAGACAAATATTTTAAAGATTGTTTTTTGTTATAAACACCGCATATACTTTCATATGCATTTTGTCAAAATTGATATTTTGATATTAAAATTGAGACACTTCAATTTTATGAATTTATATGTATGTACCTATAGATGAGTGCATTGAATACTGGCAAGAAAATAATACTTGATCTGTACGCTAATAGTTAACTCAGTACTCGTCCAAAAGTCTCCTCTTCAACAGCAAGAGAAGAATAATTGGTCATTTCTCATATTTCTTCAACGGAGGGAAGAAACTAAAGTGGAACAAACATTTTTAACAATGTGGACTCAATTAAAAAGGCATTATGAAGTTTGTGGAAAACGTGAAGAAAGGAGGACGAGTTTGATAGTGTTGGGCAACAAAGGCAGTGGACGAGGGACTTAGGACTATTGTGCCCAAGAAAATAAGGTCATATATAACTAAATACCTAAAGTTTGGGAACTTAAAGGTCATTTTGTCACTATCTTTCAGGCTCTACAAAGAGTAAATAAGTGTCTGACAGACTGGGTTAAAACACCATTTCTATTCATATCAATCAAGTAGCTAAATGAAACAAATTCAATTAAATATGTCTTTCAATATTTGTCTAATATTTCATCGAGTGAGGATATTTAGATTTAAATGCTGTTGGTATTTCGACCTCTAAAGACTGGTTTTAACGGCCTGAGTTTTTAACTGAATAGATTTATGGATGGACATAACTCTAATTTTGATGATGAAACCTCACACAAGTGCTCTTTACTTTATTATTTTATTTATTATTTTCTATTTAAGAGCTAGATAAGCCTGACTAAACAAAAAATATAAAGGAACGGGCGTAAATCCTTCTTTTGAACGGTTACCCTAATCCCGTAGACTCTAATACTTAAGTATTTTACTCAGAAAGATGTTTGTTTCGACGGTACATCTATATTGCTTATACTGTTTGGGCCTACAAGGTGGCCATGTTTTTTGCAGCGTCAGAGGAGTTGTCCAGAAAGACATTAAATGATAATTGATTTTATTTCTGTAAATAAGGTTTTACAAACACTATACGTTAATCATATATTAAAAACTAAACGAGGTCGGCGTTTCTTATCCGGCTACTCAGAGAAGAATGGCCGAAACAAACTCAGAGGTCATATTCTCTCTTAAAGTCCAAAAATAATGTTGGTCAGATCATTGTGCTGAAATATAACTATTTTAAGGTCGTACCGATTGATGTTAATCTTATTTTTGTTTGCCTAAAAAATACGATATTAAATCGCTTATTTCGTAGCTGTGTCTTTGAATTTAAATTCATTATGAAACTACATGCGGCCATACTTAGTTAGCCACAAATTCATCAAAAGCTTTGTTTCCGCCTGGGATCGAACCGAAGGTCTTTTGCGTGTCAGGCGGTTGTGAAAATTGGTATGCTTTTATTTTTACTTCTAAATATAAAGAAATTAAGAAAAATGTTTTGAATTCAGTGGCATGTCAAAGTTCTGAGACTTTTCCCCACAGCTGCAGCATGTGAACCTGAAAAAACAAATGCTTAACACTTTCATCACTACTTTACCCCGTTTCTTATTCAAGTGTTGAAGGCATTTATATCTCCTTTTTACTGTGTATTGTAACAATATGCCAATAATAATTGGATCGGTTTACAGTACAATGTATGTCAATGAAGTTGGCGCCCAGCGTGGGACTTCGAGCCCCACATAGGGCGCCAAAATTTGCGTTCTATTTTTTGTCTGTATTTTCTATCATAAGAATTAAACATCGATCAAAATTTGGGTAAAGCGGAAGACAGGGTGTTGTGGCGCAGCATGGGAGAGGCCTATGTCCAGCAGTGGACTGCGATAGACTGAATTAATTGATCGAAGATTTGAGTCCTAATGAGAATAAATATTTTTGTATTATTAAAAACCGGAGAATTTACAAATAAAGTGATTACCTGCTTTATTTTATGTCATGTTAATAAGTAATTACTAAATATACTATGTGGTGTCGGACGGAAAGAATATAACCATCCCATGTCTTCCTGTGAGAGCCCTAAATGGCCAATGGCCATTTATTATCATACTTCAAACTCCAACCCGCCTGCCAAACGTGGCGATTATGGCAAATCCCCCCAAAAACTTAACCGGTCAAAGTGGCAGTCCTTGAACCCAGAACCCAGTCTATGATGATGATGAATAAGAAATACAGCTAAAATTAAAGCCTCATAATCTAAATTAAAATCTATTACAAACAGGCCCATCCCAAAACCTACCTTCCTTTGTAACATAAATTTCTAATTAGAGACAAATCCAGGTATCAAAGTATATATCATCGTAATTATTTCAATGACTTTCATTATCTCAACGTATTTTTCGTCTCCAGCGATAAGAGGGCTTTATTTGACTCTTAATGTAAGAGAAATGTTTCTGTTTTGTACCTCCGCGCCGAGATTTATACTCACATTTACGCTTTAATGCCTCCTTTGTCTCTTTCCCTTGCTTGGGGTGTGAAAGGGATAAAAAGGATTGTTCACGCGTAGGGTAGTTTGCTTTCTGTCAGAAATTCAACTGACCATCAAATGAGTGATGGGTTTAGGAAAGGGTCTTAGATGAATTGACTATAATATTGTTAGAAAAAGTAATCTTTTATCATCTTAAACCATTATTTTTTTTCTTCTTATCTAGGATGTCCGATTATCTGGCATGATAGATAAAGGCTAGTTTATTACCTATCAGAATTCTAAAGCTTTGTTAGAGTTTTTTCAACTATGACCAAACTACCAATAGTTAATGAGGATCATAAAATAAAACGTGCCTTATCACTTATCAGCAAATTCTAAAAATGATATTTAGAAAAATGTCTTTGTGTTAGGTTTTACCAAAAATAATAACATAATTATCTACCAAAGTAACATAGGTAGGTACTTGACTTGATTATTTTCATTTTCTTTTTTTTTTTTTCATTTTCTATTTATAAGCCTATTTCAAATGACTAATGTTCTTCAAAATTTCTAGGACCAATTTGACAAACCTACTTGAAGAAGCGTATGTTCAGAAACAGACCAACGTACGGACGGTTTAGTTTTTTGTACCCTTGATGGATAGGTATTACTGATCGATTGATAGCAAAAACTGCTCTCATGCGGAGTTAAGATCAACTAAAGATACCTTAACGGATCATATTTCCACTACCGCTAAGTTGAAGTGAACTTACTGGAAATAGAACGCTAAATTGTTTTATTAACTTACCATCATCACCTTCCAAGCCTTTTCCCAACCATGTTGGGGTCGGCTTCCAGTTTTACCGGATGCAGCTGAATTCCAGTATTTCACATGGAGAGACTGCCTATCTGGCCTCCACAATCTATTTAATGGGTAACACAATACCCCTTGGCAAGACTGGTTGTCGTCAAAGTCGTCTTTAATAATTCCGTTTTTAGGGTTCCGTTGCCAAAAGGCAAAAAACGGAACCCTTATAGATTCATCATGTCTGTCTGTCTGTCTGTCTGTCCGTCCGTATGTCACAGCCACTTTTCTCCGAAACTATAAGAGCTATGCTGTTGAAACTTGGTAAGTAGATATATTCTGTGAACCGCATTAAGATTTTTATACAAAAATAGAAAAAAAAAACAATACATTTTGGGGTTCCCCATACATAGAACTGAAACTCAAAAAAATTTTTTTCATCAAACCCATACGTGTGGGGTATCTATGAATAGGTCTTCAAAAATGGTATTGAGGTTTTTAGTATCATTTTGTTCTAAACTGAATAGTTTGCGCGAGAGACACTTCCAAAGTGGTAAAATGTGTCCCCCCCCCCCCGTAACTTCAAAAATAAGAGAATGATAAAACTAAAAAAAAATATATGATGTACATAGCCATATAAACTGCCACCGAAAATTGATTTGAACGAGATCCAGTAAGTAGTTTTTTTTTTAATACGTCATTAATCGTAAACCGCAATTTACCTTTAATTCAATCAACTCAAATATAAAAATTAAAAAAAAAAACATTTAATGTCATAAACATAAATCTTATGCATAAACCGAGGATACCTACAGGTTAGTACGGAACCCTCGGTGCGCGATTCCGACTCGCACTTGGCCGTTTTTTTTATTATTATTATAGTATACATGAAAATTCAACAAATATGACAGTATGATATTGTTAATGACTAGAATCAATAATATAGCTTATGACAGGTATTCCCATTGAATAATAATCATCATCTTTCTCAACATTCTCCTGCTTTTATCTCAATTTATTTGGGGTCGGCGCAACGTGTATTTTTCTTCCACACTTCTCTATTAGTCGTCATCTAAGAAGTCACTCCCTTTTCATCCATATCATAATATTGAATAATAAATTAATTTATAATAGCCCCTCTAACCATCAAATTCCTGATCAAAAAGGAATTTTTATTTATCAACATATTACACCCAAAAAATTCCGATATTCCTTTGCCCAACGATTATTCTGTTCACGCTACCCATGCCTATTGTCCACACTCTATTCATTATTCAGCTGTACCACCCACAGTGTGTGATTAAGGCGCAATTATCGGATTCCTACAGATCGAAATAGCCTTTTAGCCTCTCTCTTTGGCTATTCGGCTACAGTACTCATGTAATTCGAGCTGCAATAAGAGTAGGATAATTGTTTGAGGTGAAATATTTAGCACTGTGTTTCGTGCCTTAGGGAATCTGTCTGTGTAAGATAGAGGGGTTTTGCCTGAAGTTTGATTTAGGTAGTCCGTTGGGAGGGCGATACTGGTAATATATGGATTAAGCCACAATAATTCTAGTATATTTACACCCACAACGATGGGGTGAAATTATTTTTCAGATATATACAATGTAGGTGATAGCAATGTTTCTAGTTGATTATTTTTGCCACTTTTAACTTAAGTACTTCAGTTTGTTTAATTAAAATTCAATTTATGGCTAAACTAGTCCCAGATTCATATTTGGCCTGGGGTGATTTTTATTTATTTCACAAAAATTAAAATTCTCAAATATACTAACTGACTGAAGAACTTCTACAAAAAAAAAAAAACTAATTGCCACAAAGACTAGTTACTTTTTGGTATAATTCATCACTTTTGTTTTCTTTTAATTCGGCCTGTCTTGATGCCCCTCTTAAATAGCAATAATCAAATGAACACTTAAATCTGTTTCATTATTTAAATCTCTCTCCACAATGATCTCGAGACCAGACCATTATCCCAAGAGCCTCCTCCATAGCCAATATAGTTTCTTTATCTCAAACCACTCGAACGAATCTATCAATATTCGTAATAAAGCCTAAGCCGCTTTGATAGTAATATTGAGATGAAGAAAGTTTAGATTACTCCAATGAAAGTATTATTCTGGAGATTTTGCCTACAATATTATTCAGTGAACACTCGAGAAGTTTTTTTGCCTATGATTACACTTTAGGCTGCTAGATAGAGGTTTTGGGAGACTTTAGGTGGAAAAATGGTACACATCTTACACGCTTGCCTACCTAATTAGATTACGAAAGTACCCACATAATTATATATACATACATCTGATAAGATTAATTTCGGTCGATGACACAATTAAACAGATGAATAATTTTGGAGGTCAACGAAGTAGATACTTAATACCTGTTAATAATATGATCAGGGATTTAAGATAATTTATCAACAGGAAAGAAAAGAAATAAGAAGAAAATACAAATTCTTACCAGAGATAGTGCCATTGCAGATTTGGGTAGAGCTTAAAATCCAAATTTATAGAAACCAGTAGTACTAGGCTAGCATAGAAAAAAAGAAATCCTCCATTATTTCCGTACCACGCTAGCCAACTCAATACCCGAAGTGTTACAACCGACCAGCATGTGGTCGACTTACGATTAGTCAAGAGCTTAAACTGAATGTTTCCAGAAACCAATAGTACTAGGTTAGCATAAATAGGAAAGTAGAAATTCTTCACTGTTCACGTTTATTGCTTGTTTGTGTGTCCAAGCCGGATGTTTGCGTTCACATTCATATTGTTGGCCATAGTTCAAAAGTTGCGGATAACTAAATACCTACCTATCAATTTAACAATACCTTATAGCTATTGACTCGTTTTATATAGAAATTGTAATTTTTACAATATAGGAGTTTTAAATTCAAAATGATACAAATCTTAGTATCGAAATTAGAGTTTTTTTTAATAATTTTTCTGTACGTGTAATGTCACTGAACTCTTCATAAACAGCTGGTAGGATTTTGATGACGTTTGTTTTGGTGTGTTTGAGTAGGCTTCTGGATGGTTTAGATTTACAATTGGACCCTGTCTTGTTGGTCTTGTCCTCCAGACCGTATTTTGGTCAAGACGGCCAATTTCAATAGAGACAAGCCATCGGCGCGTGAGATATTATAGTGCAGAAGTAAATGCACGGGGATACACCACTAAATTCCGGGCTGTTACTAAGAAATAGCTAATTGAAAAACCCTCCAACACAAAAAGCACCCCTCCCCCCCAAACCCCCTACATACAAAGTAACAAACTCATAATTTTACCTCTTTACAATATTTAATACTAATATACACACATAGATAGACTCATATGTGATGTGATGAGACTAAAAAACTGTCTAAGATGATTTGGTTTAAAGCAGTTCCGTGTCCATCACGTCTTACTTTAAACGGTGACTGATGACTGTGAGAGTTTCTTGAACTTTTAGCAAACTTAATAGCCTAGTAATTTGTCTGTGATTTTTAAAATGTTTTTACTCTATCACGATCAAACAGCTGAACAAATATGGATAGAATCTGCCACACAGGTTGACGTAGATTAAACATTCTTATAGTATAGTCGATCAATTACACTTTTGGAACGTATTCTTTCGCGCAGCTTGCGGTAGGAGTACAATGAATGTAGAAATGGTAATTGGAGTTATGGAAATGCGTATGGAGACCTTTTATCCAACTTAATATTATAAACGCGAAAGTTTCTTAGGACGAATATAACAAACTTCCATCCAATATTTTTTACTCTTTCACACATACACGTCGAACGGATTTGGATAATACTCGGCACACACATCGATAGTTTATAACCTGGATTAATACATAGAATACTTTTTTTCCCGGTAATACGTTCCGACAAGATAATATTCAATCTCCACGCGGGCGAAGCCACTGACAAAAGCTTAATAATGGAAAGAAACAGAGAATGTATGATAATTAACACGGTTTCCGAGAGTCGCATGGTTCGAGAGGTTAGTGAGTCGAAATGAAAATCCAAGAGAGGAGCTGCGAAAGTTTTCGAAATTTTGCATCATGGGTATCGTTTTCACGGTTGTCTAGGGATAAAAATAAATTATGAGTATTTTAAGGATGAAATAAATGACCTTTCATTGGATTAATGGAAAAGCGTAATAAACGTAGTTCCGGACGGGGGTCCCCCCGACCGCGTATGTTTTTATTCATTATACTGAGTACCTACTTATAGAACAAATTCAAACTGCCACGTGAACGTAGTTGAAGGCAAAAGCTGGCCTTAAAAATAAAACTTAATTCTTTAGCACCCATGAAAGCTCTAAATGTTATAACAAATTACCGTAAAGCAATTTACAGTTGGATTCTGTGTTTATTTCCACTTTCAAGAGAACTGGTGCTTACTTGAAGCCATAAACTTGGTGCAGGTAACATGATTGTGACGGCTGTGACTTTAATTATCACATTAAACTGTATTGCTGTACTTCAGGAGATAATTGCAAGACTCGTTTTTATACATGGATGACATACTTCAATAATAAATTGTCGGTCATAAATTGCTTTTTTATACTTTTACTTGGGAAATGTTTATATTTATATTTTTTTAATTAGATATGATCTTCTGAAAACTTTTTGCCTTCTAATAATGGACAATTCTTTTTTTACCCCAAAATAGTTTAGGGTAGTTATATGTGATTCACAAAAAATCATTCATTATATTAGAATGTCTATAATATTGTTAGTGCGTGAAATGGGTACATGCATGCTTTTAATGAAATCTCAAATATTTTTGGAATTTAAATTCAATAAAAGCTTATGTAGATCTGTGCAGTGTCCTTCAATAGGTATTTTGTCACCGGCTCACCATTGATAGGCCTCTGTTGCACAAAGGCCTTTGTCAGAAACCACGAAATTAGCTCACCACACTGCTATCTCACCGTTACGTACGCTGTTGCTATGGTTAAGCGATTTGGACGTATTTTGTTTGAGATCGAATTTTATTGGATCGAGATTGATAAATATTAATACATCATATTTAGACATATACTCACATTCCAGCTAATAAGTTTTTTTGTTTATTTGAACGCGCAAATCTCTGGAACTGTCAGTCCGATTAAAAAAATCTTCCGACATTTCATAACACAATATTAGAGACAGGTTATAAGATTAAACACCATGCTACCCTTTTTTTTTTCTGGATGGGAAATCATCACATAACTTCTCCCGCTCTGGGCGAAGCGGGAGGGCTTGTCAGACTTTTACTGACTAAAACCCACCCGTGTTCCTTCAGTTGCCCATGTGCCAGGGTCACGGTATCTCTTTCGAACAATCACGCGACCCCGCAGGCATCGGTCCTAGCAGACCCCTTCAGTGCTGCTGACATTTCTTTGAGGTGCGTGTGGAACACTACGCGCCGTTGACCCAAGCTTGGTCCTTACCGGGCGGCGAACTACCCATTGCTCGCCGCCCGCAAGCTCGCGCCTACGGTGGCTTGGAGTCCGCAATCGACTCCCGACGCCCGGGGTGTCTCCTCCTGCGGCGGCTAGGGACGTGAGGGCGCAGTGACTGCCACTCCCTCACGCACCCCACCTCCTCCTTCGCGAGCATTACTACTTCGCAGAAGTAGGTTATGGCTTCCCATGCCCTCTCGCTCCGTACCATGGCTCACACCAGGGCCGGACGCGAGAGGTCGCCCCGCCGATCGCCTCCACGAGAACACGGCGGTGCTCCGCCCAAGCAGGGCACACTTCCACCGTATGCTCCACCGTGTCCTCTAGACGATCCTCACCATGGAAACACCCGGGTGTTTCCTCCCGCTTTATCCTGAACAGGAACCCACCGAAGACCATGCTACCCTTAGAAGCCCTTAGTAGTTAATAAAGTAGGACGACGCAGGGGAATAAGAAATTTACCGTATTTGTGCGGTTCTTCAGAATGATCAAGTGCATAGTACATGCAATCGGCGTGCGTGTAGGTCCAGGTGTAAGAACGTAAACGAAGTAAAAGAGTATATGAAAATGAAAATGAAAAATGAAAAATGAAAATGAAAAATGAAAATGAAAAAAGGTTTATTAGAATTAACAAGTTTTAAGTTACATCAGTGGTGATTGGAGCCTCCTTTTAAGCGTATAAAGCCTGTATTAGGAGACTCCGCTCTTCACTATATGGTCATTATGAATTAATTTTGTACTCGTTTCCTCTTAATGACCCAAATGATTCGTTTAAAAGTTAAACTTTCCACCTTCCCTTCAAGTGTTTTCAAACCAAAGTTTCTTCTGAAGATAAGTCAAAATGATGTCAAAATGTTCGACAGGTTTAAACTATTAAGTGATTTATTGCTTCAAGCCTTTTAACTTTTACCGTACAGTTTACTTTAAACTTGCTCCGAGAAAGTTATCTTTAACACGTCCCATCCAGCATGGGTAGCATGACCACCGTAGAAATGGGTTTTGTCGACGGAAGTATAGACAAAATTACAGATTGTAGAAAGATTAAAGACAGATTAAAGATTGTAGAAAGATTTGTACCGTTTCATGCTGGCGTAGCATGACAATTCTATATCTATCCTACCAAGAATAGACAAAGTTCTTTCTATGGTGGTCATGCTACGCGTGCAGCAGTGGATATCTTTCGGCTGAAATGATGATGATGATGATACTAATTCCTAATATTAGTAATGTGTAAGATTTTATATACTTTTTTTAATAAATTTCGTTTCAATGGAATTCGGAATTTATCACATATGAATAGAGTTTAAATTTTCAAAACTTGATAACTATGTAACATTCTGATTGATTCAATATTGTGTACTTCAACAAAAACCTCCAATAATGTTATTGCTACCAAAATTCATTTCAATTGCTTTGTAAAGACACTCCTTAGAGAGATTGTTACTGAGCAAATGTTTGCTTAAAAACAATTGCTTTTGCAGTAGCGCTATATGAAAAGCAATCTGAAGCATCAATAGGTACTGTTCGATGTGATTTTAAGAGCTCTTGCTCCAGAAACTATTTTCGCTATCATTGTTACTGATGCAAACTACGAGTTACATAAATGTTTTGAAGTTTTAACTAGTAGGTACCTACATCACTGTATAGTCCGTAATTAGGGTTCCGTTGCCAAATGGCAAAAAACGGAACCCTTATAGATTCGTCATGTCTGTCTGTCTGTCCGTCCGTCCGTATGTCACAGCCACTTTTCTCTGAAACTATAAGAGCTATGCTGTTGAAACTTGATAAGTAGATGTATTCTGTGAACCGCTGTGCAGTGCGATGCGCGGTCAAATACGGACGTGTTTCCACTGTGCACGGAGCGAATTTTATTCACGTGTAGCGCGGCCATAGCCGCTGCCCGTACTGTCACTATGAGTTCCAAACCACTCATAGTCAATGAATTGCTGGCTTTCCTGGTCATGGACGAGGTGAGCATTCTGCAGATATGCCGGTCCAATTTCAAGGAGGACGAGATCAGCAGTGGTAAGCTGTTACTGTTCCAGTCACTTGGAAAACTGGACCAGATGCCGTCTCGCCGCAGAGATGGAACTGAAAAGAGTGTTCAAGACATTGTGGACATGTTAAAGAAGACCGACCCGGATGACGTGCCAGATTTTGTGGCGAAGGAGCTGGGTAAGCTGCCTCCCATCACATTCGATCACGTAGATGTAACACGGCTGCTAAAGGACATCACTACGTTGAAAGTGGAGATGACTAAAATGCAGTCCCGATTGGAGGTTACGGAAAAAACAAATACTGAACTAAAAGAAAGAAAGAAAGAATACCGTTTATTTGTCACAGTCCGTAAAACACAAAATAAAATAACAGGAAAAAATAATTAAAAAAGAAAACCAACATGTGTGTGCCTCACGGCTGCGCCAAAAAGGTTCATTTCAGCATTAATGCCAGACAGATGCTGTCTGACGCTGGTTTTCTAATGAACCTATAGGGACAAGTGACGAGGAGTACAAAACAGTTTCAACATACATTGTTTAATACTTATAAATAAATAAATAGACTAGCCATTAATCATATAAATTATAAATTTACCCACAAACACAAGACAAAACGAAACGAAGACAACAAAAACTAAGGCAAAACCAAGGCAAAAACTTCTACCGCGCGCGTTGTACTCACACATACAGCACCTTATCGCCGCGGATGGCACGACAGCGTCATCTAGTCGAGGACATTTGAGCCAGCAAGGGATGGAAACCGGGTGGCACAACAGGAATTATGTTTAAAGTATTAAGCATTTGATTTCATATAAGTGATACGTTTAAGGCGACCATGTTCATTTTCCGTTGTGAATCTATTAGATACTGCCGTAAACGTGTTCTGAACGTGTGGATAGTGCCCAGAACCCTTAGTGGTGGTGGGATATTATTCCACACCTTAGATGCAGCGTATCGGAAAGTGCCTCTGAAAGCCGCTGTCCTATGAGACTGTGTTGAGAGCTGCTGCGCACATAGCCTGGGCGCGCAATCCCGTCTACTAGCCATCCAACTAAGCTTGTCATACAAATACTTCGGTTTCTTAGACTTAATGACACCAAAGAGTAAGCACGCTAAGTGTAACTTTCTTCTCGACTTCATCTTGAGAATAAAATGTTTGTTAAGAAAGGGGGTAACATGACTTCTAGGAGGAACAGAGTAACAGAAGCGTGCACATGCGTTTTGGACTCTTTGTATAAGTCGGTCGGTACGAGCCAGCAAACGTGGGCCGTAAACCGTATCAGCGTAGTTTAATTTAGACAGAACAAGGGTTTCGACTAACTGTTCGCGAAGCTTTTCAGACAAAAAAGGTCTCATTTTGTAAAGCAGTTTCAGACGATAAAAGCAGTTTCTTACTGAGTTAGCAACGTGTTTTTCAAATCTAAGACTGTTATCCATATAGAGACCAAGGTTCCGCGCTTCATTCACACGCTCAATAGGCTCACCCATTAGAGTTAAATTTAGGCTCAGAGGTACCTTTTTTAACTGCTGCCTCGTACCAAACAACATATACTTGGTTTTCAATGGGTTTAGTGCCAAACAATTCTCATCTGACCAGGCGGAGATTCTTTCTAGGTCGTCGTTTAAGTCTCTGATGGCCGATTCATAATTATCAGGACTAAAAGATAAATACAGTTGGACGTCATCGGCATAAATATGATATTTGCATTTCTGAAGACACTTTATTATGTCTGCACAGTAGAGAATGAAAAGAATCGGACCCAAAATTGATCCCTGAGGAACGCCTCTATCTATAGAACTCAGGGCTGAAGTCAAGGTTGCACCATCCGATAAACGCAATTCCACAAGTTGTTTTCGGTTACTGAGGTAGCTGTGGAACCATTGAATGGTATTGTCGTCAAAACCGTAGTATTTTAATTTAGACAGTAAAAGCGGGACGTTTATGCAGTCAAATGCACGGGAAAAATCGAGTAACACCATGATTGAACACATACCCTTATCTTGGGCTGATAGAATATTATCTGTAACATCTAGTAACGCCGTAGAAGTGCTGCGCTGTTTCCTAAAACCAGACTGCAGATCAGGCAATATTTCATTCTGTTCCAAAAACCGAGTTAATTGACGGCACACTACCTTCTCCATTACTTTTGACAGACAGGGCAGAATACTGATTGGCCGCAAGTCTTTAATTTCTATAGGGTTAGGAATCTTGGGAAGGGGTCTAACTGTGGCAATTTTCCATTGGTAAGGAAACTTTGATGTCCAAATGGAAGAATTAATTATATGGGTAATGGTTGCTAAAGTGTGCGGCAAAGTTAAGGTAAGCATACTTAAGGTTATGTTGTCGTAGCCTAGAGCATTTGACTTCAGTTCTGAAATAATGCGGGAGATGTCATTTTGGTCTACCGGAGCAATGGTGAATATTGCGTCACTATATCTGTGAGTCTCAAAAAACGATGTAATTGACGTGCTAGCTACCGAATTGCCAGGGACATTCAAAAAAGAGTTATTTATTAGGTCTGGGTTTCTAAAATGTGGAGGAAGGTCCTGTCCTTGCTTTGGGGGTGCAAACGTAGATTTAATGTTCTTCCATAGTAATTTTGGGTTGTTTATTTTATTATTTATGTTGTGCCTAAAGTATGCAATTTTTTCATGATACAAGGAACTTTCAACTAAAGATTTAAACTGTTTATAATAAGCTTTTTGTGTTCCTGATTTAGTGGCCCTATATGTGGCTAATGCATTGTCTCGCAGCCGCATCATGAGCTGGATAACATCCGTAATCCAGGGATAGGATAATTCCTTAATACGACACGTTTTAAACGGCGCGTGGACATCAAACAATGATATTATGCAGTTATTAAAAGTATCAACCATGTCATTCACATCGGTAGATTCAAAAGTATTACCTATGTTTGATTGTGACAAATCCGCGTTAAAACTATCAAGACAAATGTCTTTAATCGGCCTAAACTTTATGATGTATGGTATAAATTTGTCTCGCTTTAGGTGAAATTCACTGACTATTATGGAATGACCTGCAATCGAACCAAAGGATTCCACCATCGTGTACCTTGCCCTAAGGTCTGTGCACAGTAGGTCGATAAGTGTCTCACTCGTATCTGTGAAGTGAGTGGGCATCGTGACAAGTTGAACTAAACTCATGCAATCTAGAAATTGTTGTACTTTTCTAGTCTTGGTCTCGTTTATGTTGAGCATGTTCACGTTAAAATCGCCGAGCAATATATAATGATCACAGTTTCCTAGCGTAGCAAAAGTGTTCGTGATGGCATCAAGGAAGTGGTCTATATCAAGCCACGGTGGGCGGTAAGCTGTACCAACAGCAATTTTTTTCCCGCTTAACGATGTAGTCAGCCACATCTGTTCGACGGAATCGAACCTGGGATCAATCGTGCTAGTACAGATGCGCGCGCTCAGACCGCGACGCAGATAAAACCCGACGCCCCCACCACGTCCCGCGCGAACCACTGACGGACGCGGAGTATGACGTAGACGATACCCGGGCACGCACGGCGCGCGCCTGTCCTCCCCCGGTCGCAGCCAAGTTTCGTTTATAGCCATTATGTCAAACTTATTGTTTAGTACCGAACGATTTGTTTACTCTATGCGCCTACGTTTCTAAACGAGTAACAGAGTGACATCTCTCTTGACAGTTTGACGTTGACACTTGACAGCTCTCTGTCGTTTTGCCGCTAAAATAAGCATGTCGCCGTGTTGAGTTCCGCGACGCGTTTGTTGAAATTAATCCTTGTAAATGGATCCGTTTGTGGACAATTTGTCGTGATCCTGAGTTTGTTTGTGTAATAACCCCTTTTGAAGAACTAGAACGGGTGTATCTTTGTACTTTGGTTGAAATAGTTTGAAGGTCAAACCAAAGTGACGCTATTGTGAATGATTGATTTGAAGACCGCATGTCTGGAAGGCAGATCTCTTGGAGCGGAGCGGATTGTTGCCAGGAGAATACTCATAACGTCACGACACGATGCACATACACTCACTTACATACATATCTCCAGGTTGGCACCAGAGCAGTGTCCTTCAACCCATGAGGTAGGTTCCTTTGTTTGTATATTGTATCTTGTACTTGTATTGTTTGCTCCGCGTACGGCGGACAGTACGCTAGCCACTTCTTGTCTCTAGAGCCCCACGATTATAATTCTTCCACTGCGCACTTGAGATCGTATTGGGAGGCCTAGCCTGGCAGCGTACATTTTGGTATGCAGAGCGTGGTTTTAACCTACATAACCAACAAATTGGTAATTTACAGTAGGCTAATTACTTGGCAGTCTCTATAAGGGAAGTAGTAATACGCTGTAAATATTTGATAACTATAATTAATTGTTATTTGAAATAATTTGTTTGAATTTATTGAGACGGGTAACCTGATGTTGCCAAAGTCAGCCGGGCTAATAAAGTGGATTGGATTGGGCTGTGTTGCACCCCCTTGTTGTAGCCCCCTTTTGTGTCTGACCTCTGTGTTGTATTGAATGTCAGGAAGACATTAAAGTATTGAGTTTGTACCATTGATATGGTTATTTGTGAAAATTAATATTTGAAAAATTATTGGCATTTTTGAGTATTACCATTGTTTTGAGTTGGAATAAAGGTTTATTATTGTTGTACCTTTGACACAGTGGTTTGTGAACTTAACATTTGGAATTGGATTAGAATTTGAATATTTGAATTGAATATGATATAGAATTTTGAACGTTGATATTGATTTTGAATTAAAATAAAAGTTTATTGTTGAATTGAATTGAAACAATTTAATGTTATTTCTTGAGTTGCTGATTAGTCAGTTTGGTAGTTTGATTGTAGTTATTTTGTAATATAGTGTTTGAACTTTGTTATTTGATAATTTAATTGTTTTGTTTATTTGAATGGTTTTGTTTGTGCAATGGCATACAGATGGAAAAATTGCAGTGCCGGACCCCTGTCCAGGTCAAGCCGGAGACCTCGGTTGTTTCAGGTCCCGGACTATTGAGTAGATTGCCTGCTTTGGAACTGCCACACTTGACGGTCGCTGGGACCACTGGTACGGTTTCCACAACCTGTTTGCAAGTTTGGTTGATGCACGCTCGGACCTCAGACTCGCCCTAAAGTTGGCCTATTTGTTGTCTGTCCTGGAAGGTGAGGCCCGAGCCTTGGTACAGCATCTGTCGTTGACTGACTCAGCCTACCCTACCGCTTTGGGACTACTCACCCAGCGGTACCAAATGAACGTTGTTTAGCTGATGTTCATATTGCATTGATTTTGGGGTTACCGGTCATTACTAGTTTGTCAGCATTGCGTACTGACCTGTTGAACCCGTTGGTGGCAGCGACCAACGCTTTAAAGCAATTGGACTTGCCGGTGGACCAATGGTCTTACCTTTTGGTGCACGTTGTGCTGCAACGGCTTCCTGCCGATTTGAGGGCTCGTTTCGAGCAAAAGTATGGTGGGAATAGTGTCACACATCTCCCCCCATTTGATGACCTCGTCCAATTTTTGGAGGATGAGTGTCGGTTTGTGGACAACTCTGGCGTTGCCACTGAGTCATGCCAGCCGTCTTCCCGGCCACGAGACCAGGGACGGATTAGGGCTCGCGGGCCTGTTGATGGTCGCCACGCCGCTCGTTTTGCTGGCACCCAGAGTCGTCCTGGTTGTGAGTTTTGTAGGGACACGGGGCATGGCATGGCAACTTGCGCGGCCTTTTTGAAGTTGCACGTGAGTGCCCGCCGCCGAATTGCCAATGCACGCCGCCTGTGCTTCTCTTGTTTGGGGGCTCACTTCCATCGGGACTGCCCCAACCCCCGCCCTTGTAGAATTTGTGGGGGGTCCCATTTGGACATATTGTGCGCTAACGCGAACCACGCTGGCAGACCAGCCTCTGATGAAGGTTCGCGTACGGGGGGGTACCATGGAGTTGGTCACCGGGCTTCTGCCTCGCCGGTTCAGAACCGGGGAGAGGCCCGCAATTTTGAGCGCCGCACTCCACCCCCCGCGCAAGTTGATCGGGAGCCGCGCGACAGCCATTTGGTCTCCCCGCGTAAAGGCGATTACGCAATTGTTGCTAGGCACCGCTGGCCAGACCAGCACCGCCTTCCCTCCCCTCCATTGGCGGAACGTCCCCGGTTGGAGTCACGCCCCCCGCCATTCGGGCATCCGGTGGGATATGCCAATCCAGCGATGGCGCGTGGCTCGGGACACCGCGCGGACGAGGAGTTTGGCCTCCATCCTCGTCGCGAGGGACTTGAGCTTGGGTGCGGAGCCTGGGTGCGCGGCGATCGGTCGCCGCCCAGGCATTGTTAGGACATTGGCGACTGCCCCGCTAAGGCATCCCTCAGATCGACTCGGTTTGTTGCCAACGGCATCGGTCGGGTCTGGGGGCCCACGGGGGACTCTGTTGTGGTCCGTGTCATTATGGACATGGCAGTCCAGGGTTGCCTTTTGTCTATTGTTTTGTTTTGTTTGTATTGTTTTGGGCAAAATTGTTTTCTTGAGCGCCTTTGGACTGCGGGACTTGGCTGGGACGAGCCAATTCGGGAAACCCTGTTGGAAGATTGGCTCCAATTTGTATCCGCACTCCTTGCAGTCAACGAGGTCGTGTTACCCCGCGCTATCCTCCCCCCTGGGAGCTACACTGCTACCCTTGTTTGTGATGCGTCTTCGCACGGTTATGCAGCTGTTGTTTGTCTGCGCACCGTCTGCGCAACAGGCCAGGTGAATTTGTCACTGGTCTTGGTCAAGAGCAAGGTGGCCCCCCTCCGGACGGCACTGACCATCCCTAAGTTGAATTGTCAGGGGCGGCGCGTCTTGTGCGTCTATTGAACCACGTTGCTCACACTTTGGGTGGAACTGTGGACATTCGGGCTTCTTACGCCTGGACGGACAGTCAAATTGGTTTGTGTTGGTTGAAGACGTCCGTCCACTCTTTGGAGGTCTTTGTTGCGTACCGAGTGTCCCAGATTCAAAATTTTGATACGCCTTTGATTTGGAGGCACTTGCCTGGAGATTTGAACCCAGGCGCCGTGGCCTCACGTGGGTGCATGGCACCCCGCTTGTTTGCTTGACCCTATGGTGGGGTCCAGACTGGCTGACTCACCCCGAGGATGATTGGCCTCGATCGCCAGTCTTGATGTCGGGTCCTTTGCCCGGGCTCAAGGTGCTCGTTGTTGGAACAAATGACCCTGATTTTTTGTTGAGTCGATTTGGCTCCCTCGACAAATTGTTGAATTGTTGTTTTTTGTTGTTGAATTGTTGGTGACTGATCGTCACATTAAGAACTCGCATGCCGGTTGCAATGCGCTGTTGGCCATTCTGCAGCGAGAGTTTTGGATATTGTCGGGAGCCGTTATTAAGTTGAACCCCTTTTTTGGACGATACGGGTCTTTTGTTGTTTGGTTGTTGACGGTTGAGGCACTCTAGCCTTCCTTATGGGGCCCGTCCCCCCTTTTGTTGCCTAAGGAGGGCCATTTCGTTAAATTGTTGTTGTTGTTGTTTGGTTGTTTTTGTTGTTTGTTGTTGTTTGACCCGCCAGCCGCGGTGAAAGCGGCACAGGGACTCTGGCGCAGATTGTTGGGAGACACCGTTCTCACCTTTAAGGAGTTAGCTACGGTATTTTGCCGCATTGAAGCTGTGTTGAACTCGCGTCCATTGTGCCCGCTGTCTTCGGACCTGAACGTCTTGCAGGCCCTGACCCCGGGCCATTTTTTGATTTGACAGCCACTTGTCGCCCTGCCGGAGCACCCTTTTGTCGATGTGAGCCAAAATTGGCTATCGCGGTTTCAGTTGGTGCAGCAGCTCGCTCAGAGTTTTGGAAGCGTTGGAGCTTGCGAGTATTTGCACATCCTCCAGCAGCGCGTCGGGTGGACTGATGACGCGCAACCTTGTCGGGATTGCCAAGTGATTAGCGGACGGGAAGGCCCGTCCGGGGGGGTAGATGTTTAGTACCGAACGATTTGTTTACTCTATGCGCCTACGTTTCTAAACGAGTAACAGAGTGACATCTCTCTTGACAGTTTGACGTTGACACTTGACAGCTCTCTGTCGTTTTGCCGCTAAAATAAGCATGTCGCCGTGTTGAGTTCCGCGACGCGTTTGTTGAAATTAATCCTTGTAAATGGATCCGTTTGTGGACAATTTGTCGTGATCCTGAGTTTGTTTGTGTAATAACCCCTTTTGAAGAACTAGAACGGGTGTATCTTTGTACTTTGGTTGAAATAGTTTGAAGGTCAAACCAAAGTGACGCTATTGTGAATGAGTGATTTGAAGACCGCATGTCTGGAAGGCAGATCTCTTGGAGCGGAGCGGATTGTTGCCAGGAGAATACTCATAACGTCACGACACGATGCACATACACTCACTTACATACATATCTCCAGGTTGGCACCAGAGCAGTGTCCTTCAACCCATGAGGTAGGTTCCTTTGTTTGTATATTGTATCTTGTACTTGTATTGTTTGCTCCGCGTACGGCGGACAGTACGCTAGCCACTTCTTGTCTCTAGAGCCCCACGATTATAACTCTTCCACTGCGCACTTGAGATCGTATTGGGAGGCCTAGCCTGGCAGCGTACACTTATATCTATCAATGGCACAAACCAAATCATCGTGGCCCGTACCCAGAGACCCTGCGTTAAGGAAGCCAACCTTAAGATATTTTCCACTTTTAGGCATCATGATGATAATGTAAAACTACTACTACCGCTATTACTTCATTTGCCAATGCGCAGTCATTGAAAAAGTTATAATTATTTATATTAATCACTAGTATTATTGGATTGGAATTAAATAGAAAAGTTGTATAAGTATTTGCAAATATTGGATATTTAATAACGCGAGTAAAGTAAATATGTATTATTATAGAAACAAATGTAATTAGGATTGAAAATATTGATAGATGTAGAATAATGTTGTAAATAAATAATATGATAACATGAGTATGTTGACACTGGTGTACGAACCCACTGAGTTGCGCGTGCGCTGCCGCCGTGAGACAAACAACATAAAATAACATAATTTTACATCTGTTTCCCCGCAGGGTGGGGCAGAACGAACTTAATATATAATAGCTATAGGACCATGACACTTTTGAAACTGCAACATCCAATAAAATACGTGTCAACGGTATGTTAAAAACTAAAATGATACATAATAAAACGAAACAAACTAAGCAAAAATAAAAATAATTGACGGTAAGACAGAAAAATTTAGGGCCGATTGTGGCCATCAGTAATCGAACCAGGTGCTGGTACAAAGATGCGCTGTACATCACCCTCGCAACGAATTTGGCAAGCGGCGTCCCCGGGTCTGTATCGGGCGAGAATACGGCCGCGTTTGCACCAAACAAATTGCCAACCGAATCGGCCCCCGGCCTCCCGCGCCATCCGAAACAACTCCCGATTTTGCTTTGTAAGGCGTTCGTTGACGTAAAATCGCGCCGGCAGCCCGGGCATGTTGAGATCAGCAGAAGTCATACCACGACGCACTCGTGCGGCCTCCAACATCTCGTCGCGTAGATCGCGGCGCGCGAGGCGCACGACGAGGAAACGCGGGCGGGTCTCCACCAGCGCTGGCTGCGTAGCATTTATGCGTCGGCCTCCAAGGCGCTCGGCACTCACAATGTCGCGCGCTTCGATTTTTACGCCCATCTTCGACGCTACTAGCATAGCCGTGTGTATGGGATTTTCACCACTCGGCTCTGGCAAATTTGAGATCTGTATATCTGTGGCTAGCAGCTCCTGATCACGGTCATTTAAATCGCTCCGCAGTTGGGCAATTAAATGATGAACATCCGGTAATTCTTGGGGTTGTACCGATTTTTGGTTTTCCATAGCAGCCACTCTCTCCTCCAAACTGCTCATACGATCATTTGTAGACTTTAACGAACATCTTAAGTCGACAAGATCATTACGTAGTAATTGGAATTCACTACGTACCGTGTTAATGAATTCTTCCTTAAACTTTCTCAGTTCGATAGTGATGTCTGATGTGAGCTCATGTGTGACATCTAAAGCCGTGGTATTTATAGGACTTGTATCCATGAGATTTATCATACTTTCATGGTCCAGTGGTGCCTCAGCACGGCCCCTTACTGGTGTTTCGGCCCGGTTGTCCCGTACAAGGTTTTTGTTACACTCAGGGCAATGCCAAGGCAAGGTAAGAGGGCCTATATCGAAAATTCCGACGCACTGCCGATGATACCAAGATCGACAGTTATCGCAGTTAATCGCATCCGCCGCTGCTGCCGCGAGAAATTTACCGCACCCACCACACTTGACCATGGTGAAATTAATAGATCTTGTTTACACTGACAGTTCACTAATGCAACAATAGATGGCGCTGTTCTCAGTTAGTGCGTTTATGGTAATTATCACGGTGTTAGGGCAAGTTGTGACAACATAAGACGAAACACAGCGTCACCGTAAGGATGCACAAACACTGAAAGTTGGTCCCACAGTTTTTCCAGTAACTTCGTGAAAAAGTCTGTTATAATTTTCACGTATAGGGTAGAAAAACACTAGTACCCAAAAGGAATACGGTTTTTAATGTTTTTTAAGATGTACACAGCACAGAATCACTAGATAATAGCGTCACTTGTAAGTTGCACTTATTAATGTCTTTTCACAATAAAGTTCTTGCAATACAATAACTTGTTTTTTTTTTTAGATACGTATAATAAAATTTACTGTTATGTACTCGTACCGTCACTCGTATTCAACTACGAGCGGAAATAGCATTATTGCGCAAAGTGGGTTCAGTAATTGGGTCACCTGAGGCCTCTAAGGTGAACACACGTCGAGGGGCGCAAAATGCATCTATCGGCAGTATTGCATCGGCGAACACAAGTGCGTCACCAGCTGATAATGCTGAGCAAGCGCCGCCCGCCGCCGCCGTCACCCGCGCCACAACACCGGCTGCGGAAACGTCACACGTAGGTACGTCGACCCCTAAGCGTGCCTACGCTGCTACTGTCACCACCGGCAAATCAGGTGTACCGCAGCCTAAGCGACCAACTGTAATAGGGGAAAAACAGAAGAAGAGTGCCCAACCTGCCCTGGCTGCGGTCCGTAGCTCCTTGCCGAGAACGGGCCAAGTTGATGAAGAGGGTTTCACGAAAGTGGAAAGGAAGAAGAAGAAGCCCTGTTCACGAAACCAGTGTGGTACCGCTCCGAGTGGTCCCAACATGCTGCTGCGCCCTGCTGTACCTACGACGCAGCTGTACATTTCACGCCTGTACTACTCCACGACGATTGAGGAAGTAGTGCAGTATTTGAAAGTGAAGACCAACTGGACTCTGAGGGTCGAAAGGTTGGAGTCGCGCCACAACATCAACTTTAAGTCGTTCGTGGTACGAGTTCCAACCGACCATCTACAGACCTACTTGAGAGAAGACTTTTGGCCGAAAGGTGTCGTATTTCGACGCTTCCGAGGACGGTTACGCGACACCACGCAGCGGAACACGACGCCGTCTTCATTACGTGTTTAGAGACAGTTTTAGTTTAGTTTAGTTTTATAGAATATGTATTAGTTTATAGTTATTGATTTTATATTATTTATGTATTGTTTTTATGGGCCTTAGTAGCCTGAAATAAAGGATTGTATTAAGATTTTTACATTAAAATAGAAAAAAAACAATAAATTTTGGGGTTCCCCATACATAGAACTGAAAATCAAATTTTTTTTTTTCATCGAACCCATGCTTGTGGGGTATCTATGACTAGGTCTTTAAAAATGGTATTGAGGTTTCTTATATCATTTTTTTTCTAAACTGAATATTTTGCGCGAGAGACACTTCCAAATTGGTAAAATGAGTGCCCCCCCCCCCCCCGTAACTTCTAAAATAAGAGAATGATAAAACTAAAAAAAATATATGATGTACTCATAACCATGTAAACTTCCAACGAAAATTAGTTTGAACGAAATCCAGTGAGTAGTTTTTTTTTTTTAATACGTCATAAATCGTAAACCGCAAATTACCTTTCATGCTATCAACTCTAATATAAAAATTAAAAAAAAAACATTTAATTTCATAAACATAAACTTTATGCATAAACCGAGGATACCTACAGGTTTGTACGGAACCCTCGGTGCGCGAGTCCGACTCGCACTTGGCCGGTTTTTTTTAATTCAAATCTCAAGTGTACAAGACTTTTTTATGGGTGTGAAATCTACAAATGACGTCTCTGGGTGGAGCGGGCGGGCGTGTCAAATTTTTACTGATTAAAACCCACCCGTGTTCCTTTAGTTGCCTGTGCCAAGGCCACGATAACTCTTCCGAACAAATCCGTGACCCTGCCAATCATCGACCCTAGCGGACTCCTTCAATTGTGCTGATATCTAAGTTAATGAACTACAAATGGTTTCAAACATGACAAATCGGTGGGTTCCTGTTCAGGATAAAGCGGGAGGATACGTCCGGGTGTTTCCATTGCGAGGATCGTCTGGAGGACACGGTGGAGCATACGGTGGAGGTGTGCCCTGCCTGGGCGGAGCACCGCCGTGTCCTCGTGGAGGCGATCGGCGGCAGCGACGTCTCGCGTCCGGCCCTGGTGCGAGCCATGGTACGGAGCGAGAGGGAATGGGAAGCCGTCACCTCCTTCTGCGAAGCAGTAATGCTCGCGAAGGAGGAGGCGGGGCGCGTGAGGGAGTGGCAGTCTCTGCGCCCTCACGCCCCTAGCCGCCGCAGGAGGAGACGCCCCGGGCGTCGGGAGTCGATTGCGGACTCCCGGCCACCGTAGGCGCGAGCTTGCGGGTGGCGAGCAATGGGTAGCTCGCCGCCCGGTAAGGACCAGGCTCGGGTCGACGGCGCGCAGTGTTCCACGCGCGCCTCAAAGAGATGTCAGCAGCAGTGTAGGGGTCTACTAGGACCGATGCCTGCCGGGGTCGCGTGATTGTTCGAAAGAGATACCGTGACCCTGGCACATGGGCAACTGATGGAACACGGGTGGGTTTTAGTCAGTAAAAGTCTGACACGCCCTCCCGCTCCGCCCAGAGCGGGAGAAGTCATTTGATGATTTCCCATCCTGAAAAAAAAAAAAAAAAAAAAAAAACATGACAAATCAATTTTACATCTGTAGGTAAGTATAATGTTTACTAATCAAATCGGCAGTCAAGTAAATCTTACCGGATTTCCAAGGAAAAGTCCGATTCCAATATTCAAAAGCGGAAAGCCACTGCCATATTCCCCGTTCCAACCAATCAGCGATCTCTGTATACATACAGTATTCTTTGTACAGGTGAATAGATTTCCGTGAGTATTCGGTAACGGTCGGATAGACTCGTGTCAAGTCGTGACTGTAACCGTTTTGCGTGTAAATAAAGTTGTCAGTGAATCAGATTGTCTTGTTTACAATACAACCCGGAGGTATTTGTTTCGGTTGCTTTTTGTTTTTCAGTATTTGTTTTTTTTTTTGTGGGGTTTTTATTGATTTTTGTATCTACAAGAATGGATAGAATAAGAAATGAATAAGACAATGTATGAAAGTGGCACCAGTATCTGAAAAGTTGTGTGGAAGTCGGTTGTCATGATATGGGCATGTGATACGGAGTGTACTACGTGAGCTCGACAAATGGATGTGCGAATAACACTTGCGCGACAAAACTGTACTGCGACTCACCATAGTTCGAATGCACGCTTGTGCCACACACTGAATCTAGTCGTGTCTAGTACCTACTCGCCGGCCGCTGCCGGGGCACCGCTCGCTTCGCTCGCTCGGCTTGTGCGTAGGAGGTCACAGTTTTAACCTAACCTAGTGTACTATGTGAGCTCGAGTGTGTCGCACAAGCGTGCATTCGATCTATTGTGAGTCGCAGTACAGTTTTGTCGCATAAGTGTTATTCGCACATTAATTTGTCGAGCTCACGTAGTACACCCTGTGATACGGAGGAATGAGGAAAATTTCGTGAGGAAAGTTTTGAGTATGAATGTCGGTGGCAAATCAAATCAAATCAAAATCAAATCAAAATCAAATCAAATCAAATTGAATAGGAGGATACTAAAGAAACGATGGATACACTGTGTGACTGATGATATGGTTAGAAAGGGGCTGACTACCGAGATGAGGACTTATAGAGAAGTATGACAGAATAAGACATGTTGCGACGACTCCAAATAAATTGGGATAAGGGCAGAAAAATCATGATGATCTACACTTTGTTTCATATAGACAAACGTGCTTTAATGGTACTCAATCTATCGCAACACATCATAGACAGTCGTCACAAATAGACGGGCAGAAGTCTTTACATCATAAGACCCGTCCGTGCCTCGGAATTCACGTTAAGCCGTTGATTCCAGCTGTCATACGTACTTCTTTGACAATTGTCCCGGGACGTCATAAGCCCTAAAGTCTGACCACCAGTCTTACCAAAGCGTATCGTTTTACCCAATAGCGTATAAAAAATATGACAGTACAGCAGAACATCGACAGAACAGCTGTTACCATTCCCCTGCAACTTGGAAGCGTCACCTAGAAAGATTAATAATGTAGTAAAGTGGAGGGTATTAGCCCTGTCACTATTTTCTTAGACCGACATCCATTTTGTTTTTGTGTTTCCCTGGACACCTATTCAATGAAACGTCCGGTCCACTTAAGATGTCTTCTTTAATCCATTGATGAAGTGGGTATGTTTTGCAAGGTAAGCAATATTTTCGGGAAATGCTCAAATCATTGGCTATTATGCCATTGGCCGTCACGACTATCGGCACAATAACTGCTGTATCCACATCCCACACCTCGACAACCTCGCGAGCCAGGTCAAGATATTTGATCTGCTTATCTTGTTCAGCTTTCACGAGGTTCTCGTCATGCGGGATTGCTATATCAATAATCATAGTGCGACGCTCTGATTGATCTATCACCACTATGTCCGGCTTATTAGCAATAATAGTCCTATCAGTGATGGTAGATCGATCCCAATACAATGTGATATTGCCATTTTGGAGAACTTATTATTTATTTATTTTTTTGACACTGACATCTCGTAGTTAACCCGAAGGTTTTCACTACTTAAGCGGGCTTTCCCTGCAAATAACCTTAAACGTTAATCTAAGGCCTCCAGCCAGGGGCTTACAAACTAAAGAAAACTACAAACTAAGCGACTAAGACCTAAGGGCACCCCCGGTGGTGTTTGGACCTCGGCTTAGGGTGCCACTGGTGGGAGGGATCAGCAAGGGACAGGCTGGATCTGAGTGGTCGTTAATTAGGGACGAATTTGAATCTAAAGGCTCAGCGACGCGGGTTGGCTCATGCAAGGGTCGGGGGGGACTATTTGCTAGTCGGGAGTGTCGCGACGACGGACCTCGGCGGCGAGGTCGGTATGACGGACGTTTCGGTTTAAGTAAAGTACTGGTGGCCCTATTGCTCTCCTGGAGGAGGGTAATGGGGTCATCAGGATCGGTTAGAAGATTTTGGAGAACTGGGTCGGGCACATACTTATAGTAAGGTACTTCTGATTCTACAAGACTGTATTTCAGAGCAAGTTTTGGATGACATAGTGTAATAAATATCCTCCGTGACTTGGAAGGCACGTTAAACCGTTGGCCCAGACTGTCATTTGTGACATCCGTCGCCCCCTATTCCTTAGGCCCGAGATAGTGGTGCGTAGTGTTCCACGCGCGCCTCTCTGTAATGTACGGAGGGGGGAGTTTAACACCGCACCACGTGAGGAGGCCCGCAAAGGCGTCCAGTCGGGGATCGCGGAAGACATATTGGTTCTCGTGGTCCCCGACGTAAGTGTGGGACGGAACACCGGGGTGGTTTTCGTCAGTAAGAGTCTGACAGACCCTCCGCCCACCCGCGAAGGACATCCATAAGGATTTCCACCTCGAGATCAAAAAAAAGGCTGTTTGACAGTCATTACGTTTGACAACCAGTCTCACAAAGGGGTATCGTTTTACTAAATTACCGGGTTGTGGAGGTCAGATAGGCAGTCGCTCCATGTGAAATACTGATTTAGCTGCATCTGTTCAGGCTGAAAGCCAACCCCAACATAGTTGGGAAAAGGCTGAGCAGCTGATGATGATATTCTTGGTAATGAACGTTTGAATATTTTGTGAATATACAACATTATCCGTCAGTATCATACATTTTTCATTTAACTAATTAGCTAAGAACCGGCTTATGAACCCAAAGGATATGAAATTCCCATCAACATTAATTAATTCCACAACAAAAATCCCTCGCTTAAGGGCAATCGAGGTTCTTTTCAACCGACGAAAAAAAACGGAGGAGGTTATCAATTCGACGCGTATATTTTTTTTTTTTATGTATTATCACGCATAACTTTTTATATAGTGGTCCGATTATGACAATTCTTCTTCTATTGGAAAGGGTATACTCCCAAGGTGGTCCCATATAAATTTGGAAAACAAAATCGAACCCTAAGGGTTGGAAAACAGGGGATGATTGATTGTTCACTCACTGATTGTAATGTATAAACACGCATAACTTTATACAGAGTAGTTCGATTTTGATAATTCTTTTTGTGTTGGATAGGGTATACCTTGCCAAGTATTATAAGTAAATTAAAGCCACGAAAAATTATAAAATAAAAACTTTTTAACAAAAAAATCAAACCGCCGAAAAACTGAAAAGCATAAAATAATAAACCTTAAAATTTTGAGTCGGCGCGGCGGCGCTGAAAAATCAATGAACAAGGATCACTCAAAGCGCCAACTCATAATTTTAAGGTTTATTATTTTATGCTTTTCAGTTTTTCGGCGGTTTGATTTTTTGTTAAAAAGTTTTTTTACTTGTAAGTACACCTGTTTGCAAATAAAACCGCCATTTTGAATTTTGAAAACATAAATTCAACTGCAAGTGATTTCAAAATCTTGAGGCTTTACTACTTACTACATAGTATAAAATAAAGTCGTTCCCTCTGTCTGTCCCTATGTATGCTTAGATCTTTAAGACTACGCAATGGATTTTGATGCGTTTTTTTCAATAGATAGATTGATTTAAGAGGAAGGTTTATACGTATAATACGCAGGCGAAGCCGTTGGAATAAGCTAGTTTTTTTATAAAATATAAAAATAAAAAGTCATTTATTCAAATTAGCCTGAGGATCAGCACTTTTCGAACGTCAAAATTACATAAGACTGCCCGCCCTTCATTACTTCCTAGTGCTGTAACTGGCAAGAAAAATTGGCGCAACAATCTCCCCAGAAGCACAGCTGTCTGTTTAATTAGATACACTTGATTCTATACAATTATTAGTTTTATTTTATTGACTCACAAGACTTGTGGCCAATGGAATTTTCCACTGGCAATAATATTGACCTTCCATATAACGTTTCATCCCCTATTAATCTTTTTAGGAACCGAATTTTCAATAATCTTTACTACGTGCTCACCATCGTGATACAACATGTCCCTGAATTAACGCACACCATCAAACGTCCCACTTAAAATATAAAATGTTATAATCATAATACACACAGATTTTTACTTTTAACCGACGAAAAAAGACGGAGGAGGTTCTCAATTCGACGCGTATATTTTTTTTTGTTTTTTTTTTATGTATGACCAAGCATAACTTTATACAGAGTAGTCCGATTTTGATTATTCCTTTTTTATTGGCGGGGCCTACATAGTAGGTACATTAAAGCCACAAAAAAATATAAAATAAAGACTTTTTAACAATAATATTCAATAATATTAATAAAAATGGTTTAATTTATTTGTTCAAATGTTTTATGCATAATCATTGTTAATTTTAATCAATTTGTTATACTGATTTTGTGAGAAAAATTTTGGTCACATAACAAATCTACGCACACGTACACAGTGTGCGACTGTGTGCGTGCGTAGATTTATTATGTTTAAGGGTCTAGTGAAGTGGGTACAGAACTACAGACGCCAGTACGTAAAGCTACTACAATCTGTTAAATTTCTGTAATAGATTTTCTACTTTATCGCTAAAGTATTAGGTTCAAGATTGATTGAGAAAATTTGACAGTTTCGGGTACCTTGAAGTGCTGGCATCTGTACTTTGTCTGTTTTGGTTTGTTTCGACCGTGGTTTTGACTGTACAACGGAAGCGTACGGCCATCTTATGAGTTGGTCAGCGCCTGTCTGGTCAATCGCTTTTCTTCGCATTTAGCTTTTTTATAAATCTGCATTGTGAAAATTTCTTTCCCTACAATTTTATTGACAAGCAAAATAACACAAGTATCCACTCTAAGATATCTTTGTCTCCAATCTTTTAAGAATAACTGAAATACTGTTTTACAAATCACACAAACCAACGTCGATAAGTACCATAATTGTACCTCCACTAATTATAACACTAGTAATTCATTAAGTCGTTAGCTGCCATGTATGCTGAGCCAATAGTACGCCAGCTAATGACTACGGAAATCCGAATACATCCATTAGAACTGCGATAAGGGGTTTACGAATGAACATTTGTTGATAATACCCTGAAGTGTTAGACTATCGCGCACATGTGGGAGTGGCGCGAGGAGGCGAAACGCCGGGGCGAAACTCCGCTGCCACGACAAATCGCGGCACGGCGGACAGAGCTCCGGTGTGATCTCATGGCGACATGGCGGGTACGATTGTCGCAGCCCAGTGCTGGGCACGCCACAATTGCGGCGGTAAGTCCCCTCTTTGAGGAGTGGATAGAGAGGCGCCACGGCGTCCTCACCTTCCGCCTGACGCAGGTTCTCACCGGGCATGGGTGCTTCGGTCGGTTCCTGTTCAGGAAAAAGTGGGAGGATACGCCCGGGTGTTTCCATTGTGAGGATCGTCTAAAGGACACGATGGAGCATACGGTGGAAGTGTGCCCTGCCTGGGCGGAGCACCGCCGTAGTCCTCGTGGAGGCGATCGGCGGCGGCGACCTCTCGCGTCTGGCCCTGGTGCGAGCCATGGTACGGAGCGAGAGGGCATGGGAAGCCGTCACCTCCTTCTGCGAAGCAGTAATGCTCGCAAAGGAGGAGGCGGGGCGCATGAGGGACTGGCAGTCAAAGTCAAAGTCAAAGTCAAAGTATCTCTGCGCCCTCACGTCCCTAGCCGCCGCAGGAGGAGACACCCCGGGCGTTGGGAGTCGATTGCGGACTCCCGGCCACCGTAGGCGCGAGCTTGCGGGCGGCGAGCAATGGGTAGCTCGCCGCCCGGTAAGGACCTATCTTGGGTCGACGGCGCGTAGTGTTCCACGCGCGCCTCAGAGAGATGTCAGCAGCACTGAAGGGGTCTGCTAGGACCGATGCCTGCCGGGGTCGTGTGATTGTTCGAAAGAGATACCGTGACCCTGGCACATGAGCAACTGATGGAACACGGGTGGGTTTTAGTCAGTAAAAGTCTGACACGCCCTCCCGCTCCGCCCAGAGCGGGAGAAGTCATTTGATGATTTCCCATCCTGAAAAAAAAAGTGTTAGACTAGGAATTTAGACTAAGTGTTTAATAGGGACGTAGGCTACGTCACATCTTTACATAGTATAAAATGTCGCTTCCGCTGTCTGTTCGCATTGATTTAAAATACTCAACGGATTTGAATGCAATTATCAGCAATAGATAGAGTGATTCGAGAGGATGTTTTATATGTAAAATATGGGGGCAAAGCCGCTGGCAAATGCTAGTTAGTATTAACGAGATAATTATCAGAATTTGATAATATCCTCGGCCCGTATTAAATGAGTTAGAACTTTTCTTCAATTTCAATTTTTTCAATACAATTAACAAGTTTTACTAACAATATTCGTGTATACATTGAATACTTAAACCTTCCTGAAAGTATGTAGATAACGTTAGTGATAGAATTATCAAAACTGATTCTTTAGGTTTTGAGAAAATCGCGTACTTACAAACATGGGCCTCCATATTTAATTCCGTTAAAAAAACAAGTAAAATTTTCTCTAAACGAACTGAAATAAACAAAAGCAAAGTGTTACGTGCTTTTTCCGAGGCAAAAGTTAGTGATGAAGACATCTGGAGAATCCATTCGATCTTGTCAACAATATTTTCACTATCAAAATATTGTGTAAGTGCAAATAAACCATACCTTATCTTCTTTCTCACAGTATAAAGTAATAAATTATATTATTTAAGAATTGCAGGATATCTTCCCTGAAATGGAGAGCACCGGGTGGGCCGTATAATAATACTTATGCAAATGAAAAAATAATGTACAAATTGTATAAATACTCCATTGTACGTAGCCCTTAAGGTGTGTCCATGAATATTTTACTACCGCCTTTCGGACACAATAAGGAAGTAAAAACATCCGGACCCGACGAATACGCCATCAATGTAGGTAATAAAGCGGTTTTCTAAACAAACAAATTTTATGGCCTGAACAAACTAAAAGTAAACCAGCGTAAGTACATTGGTTATGTTTCAATTAAACCAATATTCGGTCTAAACTTATTTGTGTTTTGTTTAAAAACAATAGAGAATCGAGCTTTGAAATTTCCTGCCTGGGTCGCGAGATTTGTTCGAAAGAGATACCGTAGCCCTGGTATATGGGCAACTGAAGAAACACGGGTGGGTTTTAGTCAGTAAAAGTCTGACATGCCTTTCCGCTCCACCCTAGAGCGGGAGAAGTCATTTGATGATTTCCCATCCACAAAAAAAAAGCTTCGAATTTTAAAATTTACCGTGAATGAAGCATTTAACTGTCACTCTTGAATTTCGATTGCAATGATGTGTCAAATTTTACAATCTTTACACTTGTTTTTAACTCTTTGAGTCTTTAATTAGACTGGACCCAGTCGGGCCTAGGCACGCCGAAACGAGGAAAACCTGCACAGGTGGAAAATGATAGATGCTACAAAAAATTAGACACAATTGTCAAATTTTTGTGTCTATGTTTTTTCTTGTGTTTTTATCTTCTTCTATTAATATAGTTCGACGTTCCTGTTTCCTGAATGTTACAGAAACCGACGGGCGCAACTAAAGGTGCCAAATTCAGCCTAAACCTGGGCCGACTTTATTTAAGAGATCCACATTTGAGACACTTTTTCATGTCACTTTGAAAAGCCACCCATAGGTATTTATCCTATTCGTCTCCAAAGCCATCTCATATTTTCCTGTAAAAAACACGAAAATTTAAGAACACAGTAAATATAAGGGGAAGAGTCAATCTTTATGCCACGTAGACGGCTATAGCAAAATCGATTTGTAGGCACACGTTGCCGTTATTACCACAGAGATTTCCGACCTTATTGGCTTAGGTATCAACACATCAAGAGAGGAATCAGTCGATCTATTCTGGTACTTTGTTCAGTTCCTGGCCGCAGAATTAATAAACTATAAATACTAAAAAAAGGTGCCCGTAACTCAATAAAATAAATGCGATTTTAAAATTTAACTAAAATCTTAAAATACAATGATTCATTGACCGACAACGCAAAGCCTAATCTTCTGGGTTTTTGCGGAAGAGTTCCTTTTAAAACAAAAGCAAGGAAATACAGCATTAAGGGTTTTAAGATATTGTCCCTCTAAATGGGTTAAATAGACATTGGTGCCGATTCTGTTGTACACGAACTAAACTAACTAAACTATCTCTAAAATTCCTTACTTTTGGCTATGAGAATTGTAACGCTATTCTGCAAGGAAAAATCTCTAAATTTAAAAATTATTTTGACACGACTAAAATCGAATTTGACAATCGCGACTCAGCGTGGTATTTTTTTTTCTTTTCGTTTCGCAACGTTGTACTTGTGTGTGCATTGCGTAGAATGAATTTTTTGAGAGACGAAGGCGCGTGCTGGGGGGGGCAGCCTCAACGTGTTTTATATGGAATTTTTCACTTTTGTTTGAAAAATAAAAAAAAATATTACCCACGTGTTGAGATTTAAATATCTGGGTTTACTAAGGGGGCCGAAAATTTCATTATTTTTGCGATAGGACACGCCATTTTCAAGATATAAGCAAAAAGAAAATAAAAAATACAGAACTGTTTTTGCACGTGAAGGCGAGGCGTTGTTGAGAATTTTAGTTCATGACCACTAGTTTTATTCCACACCTTTTTAATCGCGATTAAAAATAGTCAGATTTAGTTAAAATAAATTATTATAGTCAAAATTTTTGGTGAAAACCGGCAAACTCAGAATAGCAAAATTGACATTTTCACTAAACTAATAACTCAGTGCAATCTTAGAGCTGTCAAACTAAAATATAGTTAAGTTGTGTCACTTTAGTCTATTTCAGAATAGGAAATCGTCGTTTGACAGGATTAAACCAAATTTTAGTGATTTTTAGTTTAGTTTAGAGAATTTTGTGACAACAGAATCGGCACCAATGAACGTTATGGAAGTTCACTTTTACCGATGAAAATCCCATCTGGCTTGTTACTACAATACATCGTTAAAAAATATTCTAAAAGTCGGGGGTTTTGCAAAAATCGTTTTAATACTCAACTTGTTTTGCTTAAAACCCAATTCTATTGGGTGCGGATTAATGTGCTTACATATTGGTCTGATCGGGTTTGACACGTGTCATCCGAGTGCTGGCAGGAATTATGAGCTCATTGATATTTGTCAGCTGACTGATCCCTTTCTGTAGCATAAACACTTGGGAGCTTCAACGGAAAATATTCAATTTGCGCCAATTCCCGTTAAAAAATAAAATATTTCGTCCGTTAGTACTTTACTTTACTGGGCTAAGGACGGCAAGCGAAAACAAGGTGGCCAACTGGCCACCAATCCAGTTTCTTGAGGAACTCTTCAAAACAGTAACGTTCAGAAAAGACACATAAAGAGATGCATTATAAATTTCTCTCTTTGAAAGGAGTTGGCAAAGGATTGACCTGTATGGAGGCGTTAGGATAAACAAATGACTTTGAAGACCAGCGGACGGAGATATCGACAGTTGGCGAGATCACCTCAATAGTAAACCACCTTCGAATATACACTATCATTACCACTATGACATTCTAACATGTCCGCGCGGTGCAGGAAACATTACAGTCAAGATTTTTTACATTAGCCACATCAGCAGCCTGTGTCGGAAACAAAAAACAATCACCGTAGTCGAAATCGGCATAGGATGTATATAATGTCTGCACATATTCGTTAAGACCAAAGTCATTATCATCCTTGTTCTACCCACTGCCTCCTCTCTTTTATGTCATGCTTCCCTGGTCTTAGCGAGGTTTCTACGACCTGATCTGAATCTGGGAATTACTTAGCACAATATCAAACCCTAGTAAAACATTACCTTCAATATAGGGCAACATGCCATTTTATAACGCAACACTTTTGTTTTTCGCTCCCATTTGGATTCCCGAATAGGTACGTCCCGAACCGTTGAATAAACAATTACTCGAATTACATATTCGTATCGGGGTGTGTGCACAATCACAATGCGAAACCCACACTGATTGCGTGCGCATCTATTAACAGATCAACCAAGCAGAACTGTTCGATGTCCCAGCATATTCAGAACTCGAGGTAGATTTGTTCATCTTTACATAGTTTAGTACAAATTCGTTTCCCCCGTCTGTACGCCCACCCTCCTCCAAGAGAGCAATAAGGCTACCAGTACAGTTATAAAACACATTCACAAACATCCGAAATACCGACCTCGCCGCCGAGGTCCGTCGTCGCGACAACCCCGACTAAACAGTCCACCACCCACCCTAGGACGGGCCAGTCCGCGATGCTGAGCCTGTAGCTTTAAATTAGTCCCTAAATAAAGGTAACCCAGATCCAGCCTGTCCCCTGCTGCCCTCTACCGGTGACTGCCTAAGCCGAGGTCCGTACCCCACCTGGGGTTGCACTTACGTCTTAGTTGCTTTAGTTTTTAAGTATTAGGAGGCTGCAGGCCCTAAATTAACTTTTGAGGAATCCGCGGGAATGTCAGGTTAAGTAGTAACAGCCTTAATAGGCTAACTACGAGATGCCCAACAAAAAAAACCGGCCAAGTGCCAGTCGGAGTCGCGCACCGAGGGTTCCATACAAACCTGTAGGTATTCTCGGTTTATGCATAAGGTTTATGTTTATGAAAATAAATGTTTTTTTTTTAATTTTTATATGTATTTCAGCTGATTGAATGAAAGGTAAATTGCGGTTTACGATTTATGACGTTTTAAAAAAAAACTGCTTTCTCGATCTTGTTCAATCCAATTTTCGGTGGTACTTTACATGGTAATGTACATCATATATTTTTTTTAGTTTTATCATTCTCTTATTTTAGAAGTTACGGGGCGGGGGACACACATTTTACCACTTTGGGAGTGACTCTCGCGCAAACTATTCAGTTTAGAAAGAAATAATATTAGAAACCTCAATACCATTTTTGAAGACCTATTCATAGATACCCCACACGTGTGGGTTTAATGAAAAAAAAAATTGAGTTTCAGTTCTATATATCGGGAACCCCAAAATTTATTGTTTTTTTTTTCCATTTTAGTGTGAAAATCTTAATGCGGTTTACAGAACACATCTACTTACCAAGTTTCAACAGCATAGCTCTTATGGTTTCGGAAAAAAGTGGCTGTGACATACGGACGGACAGACAGACAGACATACAGACAGACAGACAGACATACAGACAGACAGACATGACGAATTCGGTTCGGTTCGGTTCCGTTTTTTTCCATTTGGCGACGGAACCCTAAAAAACGTCTGCACGCTTAGATCTTTTAAATTACGCAATAGGTTTGAATGCGGTTTTCATTAAAAGACAGAGTGATTTAATAGGAAGGTTCATATGTATAATACGCGGGCGAAGCCGCCGGCAAAAGCTGGTATTATATAATATAGAGCTGCAAGCATCAAATAATATTGAAACAAAAATTAAATCGTATAGAAAGATTCGCATAACCTACAAATTATTGTTAAGAAAATGAGTCACAAAGACTGATCATTACATATCCGATAACTTAATTACTTAACTTGGATCTGCGTCTACAATGTTATGCATGTTCGTTTTTATAAATTAAAAACATATAAAAAAATATTTCCTATCAAGCGACGATGATTTTGGGCAAATTGATGAAAAGACGAAAAATTTACTACCCTGGCCTTTCATTAGACCAGTTTTCGTATTTCGTAAATTAAATCGTTTTCAACAATACAGTTGAATACATCATCAGCCTATACTGTTCCCACTGCTGGGACACAGGCCTCCTCTCAGTGAGAGGGAGTGGGCAATAATCCACCACGCGGGCCCAGTGCGGGTTGGTAGATGTCACATGTCTTCGAATTTTTGGTTCTAAGGCATGCCGGTTTCGCCGGTGCCGGTTGAATAAAACAAATAATTTTATTGATGGCATGTATACTGCCTATACCTTAAAAAGGGTTAATCTGGCCACATATTCAATCTGTCTAGCCTTTTCTCAATTATGTCGCGGTCGGCTTCTAGTCTAACTGCATAGGAGTCAACTGAATTCCAGTATCTCGCAATCTACAAAATCAATGCAATCTCTCAATTAATGCAATCTACAATCGGCATTTTGTTTTTGTTTTGTTTATGTGATGTAATTGCCAATGTCGTAACATATTCTGTTTTGTCTTTGGTCACTAGTCATAAATCACAAGCAATGTCAATATTGCTAAACTGTTAATTTTTTATTGACTTAAATACGGGGCTTTTGGCTACGTTGCATTTTATGTATCTTTTTAATTTTTATTTTGTAATGTGCGTTTTGTTTGTGCAGAATAAACAATTTTTCTTTCTTTCTTTCTTTCTGAGTGACTGCCTATCTGAGCTCCACAGCCTAGTTACTGGGTAACATGATAAACTGATTGTCTGCCTAGCCCTAACAACTGTCAAAGATCTACAACTGACAGTCTACCAACGGCATGAAGTGCTTTACAAGACACGGACGGGCCTCGATATGTAATAGATGGTCACCATCTGCGAACCAACCGCGGTAAGCGTAACTTGAACTCCGAATGACCCGACTACCAAGAAAGCCTCCATATATCCCCATTAAAAGCTTTTAACCCTAGGTAACTAAACTATTTTCCTTGTTACATGGTTACTAAACATTCGTCGAACCGACTACGCCAAATAAATGCATTTTTTTTGGAAAAAGTATTTATTAGTCACAGGAACTTCTGACATTGGTACATTCTTTGGATCATTATTAAACAAAAAATAATCAAAACAGTAATTTAGAACTATAGCACACAGCCACAGCATATATCGATGTTCGTCTAGAAGTACACGAACATGAGAATCACGGGTAGGTGGGTCGTCGAACGGACGAATGTTTAGTTATCAAGAGTTAAAAGCCTTCATACGCGGCCTCCATAAATGCTTTCAGATATGATCACACCTTATTCTCAAAAACCTACACTCGATCTATATCAGACATTTTCATTCAGCTGCCCCTCTATTATGTATAATTGGGATCTATTCAACGGACAGTCGTCACACACGAGGCTGCAATAAATACGATTACGGAGATGGCAGGTTTCCGACAGAAATATGATTAATAAGAGGAAATGTAGAGAGAAATAGCGTTACTTTAATTATTCAAGTTATGGGGTCTCAAAGAGATTAGGAATCTTTTACAGGAGTGTTTTAAATGAAATCAAAGACCTTTCACATGATATTCCGAACCGAGTTTTTTTTTTATTCATAGCATTATTTCTACAAAGAAAGAATATACATTTTTACACGCTTTATACTAGCTTCACTTGTATGTATGTTTGTATGTTTGTTTGTAACCGACTCCTTATAGCGTGATTTTGAGACACAATACTAAGTTTTTAGGAGTAGATATTGACGAACATTTAGACTGGAAAGCTCAGATCGATAATGTATGTAATAAAATTAATAAATTTGTATACGCCCTCAGACAGATTAGAAAGGTAACAAACATAAAAACGGCTGTGATGTCATACCGTGCATATGTTGAGTCCTCGTTACGGTATGGATTAATTATGTGGGGAAATAGTACTGACTACAATAGAGCATTTGTCGCCCAAAAGAAATGTTTACGAGCCATATATGGGATTCCATCTGACGAATCATGTCAACCTTTATTTAAGAAGCTTGGTTTGCTACCGTTACCTTCATTATATTTGTATGAAGCATGTATGTTTGTTAGGAAATATAAACAATTATTCAAAACAGCAGAGGAAATAAATTCTCGAAGTCGGCGTGACCAATATAGACTTGTACTAGACGAGCTCCCTAGGTTAGCAAAATATAATAAAAGCTGCCTGGCTATGTGTGTACGTGTATACAACAAATTACCAAATGTATTAAAAATATTAAATTGCAGGTTATTCAAAATTAAATTATATGAATGGCTGAATGAAAATAATTTCTATAATATTAAGGATTTTTTTGGACATAAGTGTATTTAAATTCATATTTTATTATTCAACTAAATTTGCATGCTTTAATTGTAAGCTAAACATGTATGATCTTATTTTTATAACAACACCTATGTATACCATGTTTTAAGCAAATAAATGATCTTATCTTATCTTTAAACGACCAGATTTCATTCAAACTTTGCACACCTGTCAAAAACCGATGACAATGCAATAATTTCATAAAGTGCCATTATCCTTGCCAGGGTTACCAGGACAGCAAAAAAAACTGTCTTCAAAAACTACGCTGACATACGTCTCAAAATTCGAAACACCCTAAAAAATTGAAAATAAATAATAGTTTAGTTTTCTATTGCAGCGTGTTTTTTAATTTTTTTAAACTATTATTTATTTTTTGTTTTTTAGGGTGTTTCGAATTTTTTAGGGCATTTTAAACTAGGCACAGAATATTTTACTCTGCACAATAATAATAAAATATATTATTCTATTTTTCTGAAACATATTTAGAAAAGTCTGAACTACATAGCCTATCCGAGCAATAACCAATTGAACTCAAAAATTTACGAGCAATTCTTGACTTACATTGACACTTTCAAATAAACAGCCGCCAGTAAAGCAATAACAGTCTGTTCAATTGTGAGTTCCAAATTAGAAACACAAATTCAATTCTACCTGCCACTAAGGAAGTGCGATTTGACAATATTTATCGTGTGAGCTTTTGACAAACATTTTGTTCCAACATTGAAATTGAAATATTTGGAATTTTTTAATACACATTAGGAACGACGTAACAATGGCAAATGTAATACCAATATTGGTAACCGATCAAATCGGGCTTTGCGACATAACCCAAAGCATTGAGAAACTTAAGCCAATGGCCAATGATCCGAAAGGTTCTGAAGTGGCGGCCGCGTACAGGAAGAAGTAGCGTCGCCTCCCTCGAGGTCCTCGCCGCGCCGGTATCCGAAAAAAAACATATTTAAGGCTCTCCTTCAATTAAATAACTTAATGCCACCAAAGAAAAGGAACAACGCAATCAGCTCGAAAAAACTGCGATCAAGAGCTATTAGTGTCAATATTCCATGATTTTGACAACTCTTCAACGCGATTTACATGACGCTGATCGCTGTCAGTTCCATTGGTGAACTAAAGGCTACTAAACAACGAAACAATTTCACGACCTACAAACATCGAAGAATTCCAATCTTAGTTTATTTCAACACCCACCATGCCTATAAACTTTTAGTACTTTCCTTCATAAATAAAACAGAAATAGTATCAGCTTCTAAATCACGATCTCGATAGCTTTATGAACGATAAAATGAAGCCTCCGTGAGGTAGCACTGGGGATAGTACTGACACAAAATAGATACAGAAGTTCGGCTCCTTCCGGACTTGTCTGGCCTCGGATACGTCCGTCTTTTTGACCCACGTCCGGTTTTTGTCTGGCCACTGTCCGAACTTTTCGACAATGGAGATTTTTTGAACATTAAAATCATCTTTAAATAGTATATAACAAAGTCGCATTTTGTGTTTGTGTGCTTAGATCTTTTAAACTTCGCAACGGATTTAAATGCAGTTTTCATCAATAGACAGAGTGATTCAAGAGGAAGGTCTATATATATATATAAAATACGCGGACGAAGCCGCTGGCACATGCTAGTATTTACATAATTTAAAAAGTCTTTAAATGAGAATATGTAAAAGTAAATAAAAGAAAAGAATCATAGGGCACCGAAAATTCGTCCGCATAGTTGTGAACAGGAAAAGTGCCCAAAAGGCTGGCAGCATTGCCACGTTGTATGGCATTGCTGATTCTTTGGCCAAAAAATTGTCCACGTGAAGATATATGTATTAACGGTATTATAAAAATATTAAAAGGAGAATGCAAAACTGTTAAAAAATTTATTATTCTTTTTAAGCTTTCTGTCAAAAGTTTTTAAATTTCGAAATGATAACCAGAGTCGTGACTTCTGTTCGGCTGAGATGGACCACCGTATACAATGAGCGCGTCTATGCGTTCTAGTTTGCATACGCCTATCTTCGCTCGTTGCATGAAAACAACCTTCTGTACCTGTTTATTTTTTGGTATTGTGGTACAGATCTGGGTCATAATGAGCGGTGCTTGGCTCGTCAGCACTTGTAGAAGAGGACCAAGTTAGCTTTCGACTACAGCGGTATTTGCTTGTTTTTGATATGGCTTGGTTCGTTATTTTACAAAAAAAAAGACATTTACTCATCGATACGGGCTGTATTTTTGCTGTTTCTAGTTGGAAACGAATTTGTAAAGAGCTAGTTACACTACTGCATTGACTAAGAATTCTATGTTCCCATCAACTCAATGTTGCCATAATTTTAATTTATCTTATCATCAGCCAATAGCAGTCTATTGGTGGACATACATATGTCTCTCTATTTGCACGCCATGCATTTCAGCATCCCTCATGCAGTTCTTACCAGCCACCTTGCAAATATCGATGTTACGTTTGCCAATTCACGGTCTCAACTCAAGAATACGGCTGCCCCACGGTGATAAGTTGTACGGCTAATATCGCTGATTCATTGCCACTTCAGCTTGTTTGTTCTGTGATCTATGTCGAAAACTTTGGTTCTATTTTTTTACCTACTGGAATTTAAAAAAAAGATCATACTGCGGTTGCCTTGACGCTTTTCTCACCTCTCATAAAAATAAAAACAAAAAGTTACTTGTCTCTGGTATAGTCAGCGTGTAACCGAGGCATACAATATCTCTATTGTTCCATGTCGTGGTCTATGGTTCAGTATTTTTATTCAGATAATTCGTTTTAACGAGGCGGTTGTGCTTGTTAGCAGGTTCCTGACAATTAGTCTACTCAAAGAAGAGTGGTTTTAAGCCAGATGTTTGTCGAAGTACGCGTAAAGTTATATTTCTTGGAGAATTTTTAGCAAAGGAATTCGTAAATGGTAGATAAAAAATGTGCGGGTATTTTTGACGCAGACTAATGATGAGGGCAACTTAATAGTTACGGGTTTTGAGCATGGATGGACATAGTCTCGTATGCTATGTTCCAAAAGTATTTGACGGTAATGTAAAAAATCTTTTTAACAAAAAAAAAAACCGACTTCCTCAAAAACACTACAAAGTGAAAAGTAACTTTAATTTTGGAAGTCGGTGTCAGAAAACTCAAATACAGATCTTAAAACACTGACTTCCGAAATTAAAGTTATTTTTCACTTTGTAGTGATTTTGAGGAAGTTTTTTTTCTTGTTAATTTTTTTTATTTTTTACTTTTTAGTTATGGTATATATGCCGCACTTATTCCTATACCACTACTCGCCAGGTGAAATTTAATACTTTTCTACTGCTGTAAATCGTTGGAGAATTCCCTCGACTATGGTATGGTCTATGGTCTCCATCATCAGACCTGTAATGGTACTTATAAGCCTTATGGGGACTTCCTGATCAATAGAAATGAATTAAGTTCAAACACCAGATAGTTGCTGTAAATTGTTGAGGAGTTCCCTTGACTGTCTTTCGGCTTCATCATTTGAGCAACTTCAAACCTTCATTAAATAGTAGTGCTTTAAGATAATTCATGAAAAAAATAATAAAAGCACTAGTCGCCACTACGATTTTCGAATGCTCCCATCGAGTTCTCTGGGATGCCATCATCAGATCCTAGTTTCCTTATCATGGGACCATTCTTAGGGTATATCCTTTCCAAAAAAAAAAGAATCATCAAAATCGGTTCATAAACGACGAAGTTATCCGTACCGTCCACACATAAAAAAAAAACAAAAAATATGCGGTCGAATTGAGAAATCTCCTCCTTTTTTTGAAGTCGGTTAAAAATCACAGAAAAATATTTAAATAATAAAATCAAGACACTCGATTTTCGGTGGGTTCCTGTTCAGGATAAAGCGGGAGGATACGTCCGGGTGTTTCCATTGCGAGGATCGTCTGGAGGACACGGTGGAGCATACGGTGGAGGTGTGCCCTGCCTGGGCGGAGCACCGCCGCGTCCTCGTAGAGGCGATCGGCGGCGGCGACCTCTCGCGTCCGGCCCTGGTGCGAGCCATGGTACGGAGCGAGAGGGAATGGGAAGCCGTCACCTCCTTCTGCGAAGCAGTAATGCTCGCGAAGGAGGAGGCGGGGCGCGTGAGGGAGTGGCAGTCTCTGCGCCCTCACGTCCCTAGCCGCCGCAGGAGGAGACGCCCCGGGCGTCGGGAGTCAATAGCGGACTCCCGGCCACCGTAGGCGCGAGCTTGCGGGTGGCGAGCAATGGGTAGCTCGCCGCCCGGTAAGGACCAAGCTCGGGTCGACGGCGCGCAGTGTTCCACGCGCGCCTCAAAGAGATGTCAGCAGCAGTGTAGGGGTCTACTAGGACCGATGCCTGCCGGGGTCGCGTGATTGTTCGAAGGAGATACCGTGACCCTGGCAAATGGGCAACTGATGGAACACGGGTGGGTTTTAGTCAGTAAAAGTCTGACACGCCCTCCCGCTCCGCCCAGAGCGGGAGAAGTCATTTGATGATTTCCCATCCTGAAAAAAAAAAAAAAGCTCTTTGCTTTGTGTTAATAATTTCATAACCACTGCTCTCAAAATGGTGAAGGGAATCATCGTGAGGAAACCAGCATGTCCTAGAACCAAAACCAAACTGGGCGCGCGTGGCGTATTATGGACCACTTCTTCTCACAGATAGAAGAACCGTATCTTAACAGTGGGAACAATAAAGGCTGATTTTGTGTGTTACATAATGTGCTCAATTTGTTACTGGCACTACAAATTGGCATCCACACGGCAGATTCATTTTTTAAATTTTAATCACAAATTTTTGGAACATCGCAATCTTGAAAACGCATAGACAAATCATGATTTTATGATCACTGTGACAGAGCATAAGCCATTGCTTAATGCCGTCTGCCGCTGCAGACCCGTACTATTACTATTCTCTATGCGTTCATAGAGAATAGTAATAGTACGGGTCTGCAGCGGCAGACGGCATTATACAGACATAGTAGATTATTCATTTGAATGAAACTGTTACTATGACTATTATACGCTACCGAATGTGATTTCTTTTGCCGCGAGGCTGTCAATGATGAATAAATGATGTTATTTCTGTAAGTAAGTTTGACAAACACTTTTACACGGTAATGATATTTTTTTAAACTGGATGAGGTTGGCGTTTCCTATCTGACTACTCTGGGATAAAAGGCCGAAACAAACTCAGAGGTCACAATATTTTTTAAAGTCCAGACATGATCTTCGTGACATCATCTGTCACTGTGTGTCTGCCACTACCGTTGTTTGCGGGTGTGGTTTTTCTAAAGGCCATCGTAACACCTCCGCTCTGATACAGTAAATAAATTGTCATTCAGCTTAGGATTTTAAATCAAATGCGTTCAAGTAAATTTTACAATGACAATACAGAATACTGTACAACTTAGAACGTCACACGTCACCGTGCGCTTCAATCGATAGCACTTACTTTCGCAAATCGGTCCGTAAGTTAAATCTAGCCATTGGCGCTTGGAAGGTGACCTATCGAACCAACTAGTAAGTAGCGTTTGAACAACAAGCTGTCACCTTATCGGTAGCTTCCAGCAGCGAGCAGTTGTCTTGTTGACAGCACCTTGGCGACAAGCGGATGTGAGACCAAGCAGATGCTGATGACCGCTGGAGTGCAGTAGGAAACAGCCCGGCACTACCTCGCAAATAAACCATTGCTTCCGAGGCAGTGCCGAGCCGCATCATCACCTGCGTAGCCTTTTCCTTACATCTAGTATTTTACATGGAGTATTTGATCTCCACAACCCAGTTATTTGGTAACACGATGTCTCTTGGCAAGATTGGCTGTCAGATTTTCCGGCTTCTGACGACCCGTCAAAGATCCACAAATCACAGGTTCTCGATATGTAAATCTAGTTACCTATCGAAAGACCAAACGTGGTAAGCGTAGTTTAACCTTATCGATCGATCCATGCGGCTGTCACTACTTAGAGCCCGACTGCGGTGAAGTGGTACACACTTTCCTAAAACAGCCACGAGAACAAACTAATTAAGAAATGACAAACAGGCACACCCTGATTGGCTGTCAAGAACTCGAAATAATGAAGGAGGCTTACAAAGTGTCAGCGAATTAATAATGGGCGCCTTTCACTTGAGCAAACAATCCTAAAAGAAAAAAGATTATAAGATGGTTTCTTTGAGGAAGAAATTCTTCCTTATGTTGTCGGAGATGCGGGATCATCATTGGTTGGTTCTAAGTGGTTTTTTTTTGTTAAGTACACCAAACACTTCGATATTTAACGTAAAAAAAGCCGAATAAATTAAGAGCTGAGCGAATAGAAAGCCGATTGACGGGAAAAGCCCCCCCCCCCCCGTAAGTCGTAAGAGGCGACTAAGGGATTTACTAGACAATGGCCAGCAGCTTTCTCTATGCATTTTACCACCATATTGCAATGCATGGTGATTATAGCAAAACCCCCTGAATTGGAGAGGCCTATGTCCAGCTGTGGACGGCGTTCAGCTGGAATGATGATGATGATTATAATTTAAACTCCAAAACAAAACATTTATCGTTAACATAACTATTTCATTGTTAGCATAACTATTTTATTGTTAACATAACTATTTTATTGTTAACATAACTATTTCGTAAAACCGTACAGTAAAAAATATGCAAATAAAAACGACTCTTAGTGTAATATTACATTTTATTAGATTTGGTATAGAACACTACTGAGTAATGTATCTTCAAAGCTTATTTCTCACCTAATATTATGCTATGCCCAACAGGGTACAAAATGATCACATATAATTTTATGTTACCCATTATCATCATAATTTCAGGCGAAAGACGTCCACTGCTGGATATAGACCTCTCCCCAAACATCGCCAGTGCCACCTATTCTTTGGTTCTCCCATCTAACAACATTGAACATCGCAAGGTTAATCCAAATCCGTCACTCAATCACTCATTTTATACAGTGGCAACAATCAAGTTTCGTAACAGAATGAAACATGTCAATACTGCTCCATATTCCTAACGTTTTCGAACGTTAAATGGTATGAAATATGTCAGCTCCGGGATTGCATTTATCCGGTTTGTTTGCTGAACCCTAGGGTTGCCAGTGCTTTTTTATATGAAACATAATTATAATTTTTGCAATTGTTTTTCTATACTAATGAATAATAATTTTGACAAAGATTTGTGCATTTGTACTAATCTTACATTTAAAATTAGACCATAATAATTATTATTAAAAATATCAATTAACAGTTCTGACCACCCCCGCATTTTTTTCCTGAGTGGAAAATCATCAAATGACTTCTCCCACTCTAGGTGGATCGGAAGGGCGTGTTAGACTTTAACTGACTAAAACCCACCTGGTAACTCTTTCGAACAAAACCGCAAGTGCCTCTGCCTGAATAACGCATTTAAAAAATCTGCTGCAAGCGTGGAAAATAAATCTGTTTTACTCATTTGTACCTCTTTGTGTTTAAAAAAAGTTAATAATTTATAACATTAAACCCGTCTTTCCGCAGTTTTTAACTTGAAACATATTATTTTTGTATAAACATACAACCAAAAATATATTGTTATTTTTTGTAACGAATATATTTCTCACATGGCAACACTATCGCCAGTGAACGCAGCCGTCAGCCGTCAACGTCCCACTTCAAACATATCCAATCGGATTACGTTTTTCATTGGGTTTCTTTCTGAACAAAACATTTCCCGGACACAGACACTGTTTTCGCGTATATTGCCCGGACACTGGATATTACTTGTATATTGCTCGGTTTTTGGACAAGGGATGGACAGATGATGTTAAAATTGGATCAAGGGCTGTGTTAGACTGTAACAGAAATGGATTAGAAAAATAAAGTGTTAAAGGGTAGATTGTATTTTTTCGTAAAAGTATATTTCGTTAAAAAAATATTACGATCTAGATTTGAATTAAAAATATCTTGTAATAAATTAAATTACTTTTGTGGAAAATTCAGCTAGGTGTTCTGAATAATTTTCAAAGACATGTATAAATTAAAATATTTTTAAAGCTTTCTACTCAGCCGGTTTTTTATAACTATTCAAATTTTACTAACGTAGTTAGTTTTATTTGCATTTTATATCTATTTTTATAATCTTAGCACGTTCGAATTTATCTGTAACTTATTCTATAATGTGTATTTAAATTATTTTAGTTTTAACTATTTTGGCAATTCTAATCAGTTGCACTGCATGGTTTCATTTCACTTCTAGAAGCACTTTTATTTTAAAATCCATCATTTTGTATTTTCGTATAGAAAGTAAGCTAGAATTTAAAATGTTTGCTTAAACACAGCTTTATAAAATTTAAGAAATGTATATTAAAAATAGGTACCTATATTACTTTTAATTGATTACTAAATTATTTGGAAAAAAATGGGACACTATTTTGATTTATGATTAAATTGATAAAGATCAAACCTCGTGAAACTGAGAAACCGACAGAGAAACCGTTCATAGCTTGGCAAATTATTTTCCTGCTAAAAGCAATTTGATCGAGAAATCTTACAATTCTGATTTCTTTTGAAGTACGGTACTTACTTACATAATGACGGAATTATATTACGTAATACTAGTAAAAAAGGAAAATTAATTACTAGTTATGTTTCTTCACATCATAAAAACTTATGTAGCTGTTATTCAATTTTGTGTTCTATTGTTTTCATTATAAAGAATATCATAATATTCAGAACCCTTTTTTCTCAACTATTTTTGAGGACGGCTCCCAGTCTAATCAGATGCAGCTCAATATCCGTATTTTTTGTGGAGTCACTGTTAAGGACTTCAACAACCCAGTTACTGGTTAACACTATACACCGTGGTAATATTGGTTGTCAAACTATCGGTCTTCTAACGACCCATAGCCACTGTCAAAGATCCTCGAATGACAGCTGGGGCCAACGGCTTAATGCTAGTCACGGTATGGTATGTGACTCATCCACACACCGACCACGGTGAGCATTGCTTAACTTGACCGTTGTTATTACTTAGCCATAAGACCCTTTCTAAACTGTTAAACAGTTATTGTTTTATATATTTCTCAGTCTATTTATACAGTCGACTAAATGTAGCAGGTTAATTTCCTATACCTCACATTGACACTATAATTTTGACCTCTACCTACATTGCTTAGTCTTCTTTTGCCCTTTAGCTGCCCTCAGTTGCACGAGGTCTTTTCTCCAATTGTTAGCAGTTCCATTATTTTTCAAATACTTGAAGAAACATAAACACTAATTTTGTATTATCTCACAAAACTATATATTATTCGTTTATTTCGGGTCGTCAGTACGTACCCAGAATTAATGTCTTATTCAAATTCCATTCGTACATTTGCATACACTCGCCTCGGGGATCAAGACTTGTTAGGCGTAGTATTTTAATGTCCAAAGTAGATACGGGTGCTATTCATAAGTGTAATTTAATTATGCAAATCCATTTTATGATCGAATTTAAAATGATAAAAGTCTTGACTTAGCGTAGAAATGTGGTTCAAAATTTCCAATTTGCAATTCACCACGCGTGTTACTATAATTTTGTTGTACTTGTGTGTGTGTGTGTGTGTGCAATTTTATCACCAATCACAACGCTATGTAGACAAACAATTATGAATAGTTGTTTATAATTAGTATTCTTTAAATTAGGTACACTAACATTATCACCACACTTGTTACCACCACTCTCATGACCATTACTCTAATTGTAGACCAGGAGCTCAATACTGCAAACTCTCACTCTCATCAATTTTCGGTTAGCAAATATTTTGCTCAAAACTATTGAGCCCTTGGATCTAACAATAATAGACGATATAGAAGCCTAGAGCTCAAACTACATAACATTATCATAACACAAAATCACATACCTAGTTTGTTAGAAACATAACACAATTATGTAAATTCCTGTAAAATAGATAACATTGAGTACTTTATACATACAATTTAATAAAGAAAACAAGTGATTTTAACTTTTAAACACAAATATTATGTACAAAGAGGAGACTATACCACTAATACGGATCCAGGTGAGTTTGAATTAATTGCTGCTTGTATAATGAAGCGGAGCGGGGAAAATCAATGAGGGCAAGATTTACGTTCCCACTCATTATCAATAGGCAAACCTACCTGCGATGGAGCGGAAATTATTTCTACATATTTTAAATATGGAATGTATGCAAAGCTGAGTAAGTAAGCGAAATAGAACGGCCACACCGCTCTCTTCCGTACACTTTCTCCGCTTTCAACGCCTTGTCACTTGCACCGCGAATCTTTGTGCCTCGGCTTCAGTGCACAATGACACTCGGCTACACTGCTCCCTCGCTCCGTTTCAGTAGACAGGTAGCGTCACAAAGTTGTCGAATCCATCGAACTCGAAAACTTTAACTAATAACTTTAATTTGTATAATTTGAGCGCTCCCAGGAAGTTTTGGAATCGTTTTGTAATTACTTAGAACGCTCTTGAATACTTTGTGTTCTGTAAATAGATTTTAAGTGTTTCTGGTTTTATTGATTTTGGATAATTTAGTTAAACAAATACTCAAAATAAAATGGCATTTAAGTACAACGCAACACCGAAAATCGCCCTTACTGGTATGACATAAAGTTGCTGGCAATGTCAAGTGGTTACCATTATTGTGCCGCTGACTGCACAAGGAGTTCTATTATTTCTCTTAATTCTCTCCACACCTATCCATTGAAATGTCCATGTATCACCTAAAACGAAGTCCAATTACTTAACCGTAGGTACAAAAAGTACAAAATTAATGACTGTTACCTGCGGCGTAACATAGATGAGTGTTGTGTGCCTGTATACCTATTTATTATGTTGTGTGTACTCAGCGTTTTAATTGCGTTAGATTTTAGCACTTTTTTTTCCTATCTCTTTGCCTATTTTAATTACTTTTATGTAATACGACTATAAAGTAGGTACTATATTCTATTATTCACGATTTTTTTTGTTAGTTTTTACAATTCAGGTCAAAATTAACTCAGAATCTATCAGAAATGTTCACTAAAAATAATAAGAAAAAGGTATTAACTTTAGTTAAGTTTTATTAAAATTTTTATCTCACTCAAAACGATTGCCCCAAATTAAACACATAAATCTTTGAAAAAATCTTCACTTGCAACCAAAAACGTAGGCAGTTTTCGAAAAATAAATTACGATCTTTTTCTCGTTACTTCGGCTTTCGTGCCTCACATCGTGAATAATTACAAATTCTATTCGTCTTTAAACTTAGTGTAAGGTGAAGTCAGTGTGTCACTGTATGTGAGTGTGTGTATGTGTGGGTGTATGAGTGTGAGTGTCTGTGTGTCGGTGTTGGCTAACAAAATCAGCTAAACTTTCATGAAGTTCCAGAAACAGGCGAGATAGTTTAAATGTTGACTTTATTCACACCTTTGCTAGAAAACGGGTAGAGGAATCAAGTTGGAGTCAGATGTACAAACTAAGTACAGGTAAAGTTTTGGGTTACGGAGACTTGTAACTTGTAAGTTTTGATTTGGTATCTTAAGATTTTAATGCAGTGTGAAATTGTGGAATCAGGCCGAGAAGTAAAATTTTAATGAGCTTTCATTACTTCACACTTTACTTTACTCTACTTGTTTATTTAAAACCGTATAATATATACAAATAAATACAATGTATGTATCTGTTTGAAATGTACAAATAACAGGTGCTTAAGACATGCGTATGAAATTAAATACAGTACTTATAATAAAAAAAAAACATTTTTTTTTGTCTGTCTACCTGTCACTCTGTTTGTTTTGGTTAATCTCCGAGAAGGCTGGAACAATTCTGGCGGGACTTGGACTAGCAGACAGCGGATAGTGTAAGGCAAAGTCCACTTTCCGTCCCACTATTATTCCTGTAGGTTAGTTTCCAACATCTACGCGGGAAAAGCAGTTTGTGTACCTTAAAATTTATTTAGTTGGATAGGTACGTACCATGTTATTTGAATTATTTATAACACATGGCTGAGTGGATTTCTGAATGATAAAACAAATTAGTAAAAAATCCAACAGTCACCATTTTATTTACAAAGTAAGTGATTTACCTTTCTTGTGGATTGCACACCGTCGTATTGAAACTACACTCATTTTACTTGATCTGGGAAATGCACTCACTCGTTTCATGCAAGAAATACGTTTACAGGCATTTTTGTATTATCAAAGAGTCGGTTAGTTAAAAAAATAAAGCTAATTAGCCAAAGCGTACCCCACGGACCCTCAAAATATTGTTACTTACTTACTTACGTTAGTTAATGTTAAAAGTAACCAAAAAAACATGTTAACAAAATTTTCATTTCGACCGCCGTTTTTGCATAACGTAGAGGTCAAGTTTAAGGACCTTTTAATGGTTTCTCCTTGAGGAAGGATGACTGCAAATATCTTGTGTAAGTATAAAAACCAAATTCCAAGGTTTTGGACCTTTTCGGGCCCCTCAGTTCAAGAGTAAGGGCGCGGACACGAGTTCGGATGAGTCGCAAAAGTGATCGCGAGCTCCTTAACTATCTCGACCTTGACCGACCGTCTCGACAGATAGTCAATCAATATTATCTATGGGTTGATAGTCTGTCGTCTTCAGGAGTATTAGTTTAGGCTGAACAGAAACGGATACTTTTCTTTTATAGATTTTTTTTAATAATGACGAAAAACTAAACAGCAAGTTCTGAAATCAAATCAAATCAAAATATTTTTATTTCACATAAACCTACATGGGCATTTATGAAACGTCAGAAGTTAGGTGCATGGTTCCAAATTGTTGATTCCTATACAGAAGTGCCGGCAAGAAACTCCATGGTTACTCTTTTAAAAATAATTGGCTTTTACAATGGTTTCGAGTCACACCTTAAAAATTACCAAAAAAAGAAAAAGATTTTTTACAGTGCTTATTCATACAAAGTTATTAGCATCAGATATTTACTAAAATAGAATTAAAATTATTGGTAAATTACATTTTTGTATAGCAGCTTGTTTAAAAATGGCCAAATCTGGACAATTCCCTTTGTTTGGGAAAATCTATACTTAGTATTATAAGGCTGAAGAGTTTTTTTGTTTGTATGTTTGTTTAATTGAACGCGCTAATCTCAGGAACTACTGATCAGAATGAAAAAATCTTTTTGTGTTGGGTAGCCTATCGAGGCAGGCTATGGGCTATATAACATCACGCTAAAATTAAGAGAGGTGGAGCAATAATGAAAAATGTTGCAAAAACCGGGAAAATCGCACGGGTAGGCGATTCGACGCGATGGGAAGGGTCGAGGGAACAAGAAATTTAACGCGGATGAAGTCGCAGGCAGAGCTAGTGAAATAATATAGCAAGAACAAAATCGTTTACAATACATTTCAATTTTAAACAACACACCTATTTTGAAATTATAAAATACTAGCTGACCGGACAGGCGTTGTCCTGTTTCCTACAACTCGATAACAGCGCCACCTACCGGGTTCAATAGTAAATTTAAACCATCCAGGTTGCCACCCAAATGCATACAAAAAAAAATCATACAAATCGGTCCAGCCGTTTAGGTGGAGTTCAGTGACATACACACAAGGGTGGATCCAGGGGGTGGGTCATGGGGGTCATGACCCCCCCCTGGGGTGGGTCCACCGTGGACCACTATTTAAAATTGTTAAACATAGGTAATGGTTTTAAGTAAGGATATATTTTTTGTCACAATATAGATTTTATGTAAATACCTTCAATATTTAATCAATCCACTCTGTAACTCTGTCTGTCTGTCTGTCTCGCTTTCCTGCTAAAACTACTGAACCGATTTAAATGAAATTTGGTACACAGATAGTTTAGTTTAGTTTATTATAAACTAGCTTTTGCCAGCGGCTTCGCCCGCGTGAAGTTCGGAAATTATCCCGCGGGAAAATACTACTGGGATAAAAAGTAGCCTATATCCTTTCTCAGGCTCTAAACTATCTGCGTACCAAATTTCATTTAAATCGGTCCAGTAGTTTTAGCAGGAAAGCGAGACAGAGAGACAGAGTTACTTTTGCATTTACAATATTAGTCTGGATTAGTGTGGATTAATATTTTGTATGATGGCAAACGCATTATTCGGGAACGAACGCATCGAAAAAAACAGTGGCGAACTCCCAAACAAAGGGAATTGTCCAGATTTGGCCACTTTTAAACAAGCTGCTATACAAAAATGTAATTTACCAATAATTTTAATTCTATTTTAGTAAATATCTGATGCTAATAACTTTGTATGAATAAGCACTGTAAAAAATCTTTTTCTTTTTTTGGTAATTTTTATGATGTGACAAAATCTTTGGCTTTGAATTTGACTTCAGTGTTGCCAAAAAAAACTGCATAAACAATAAATTCCAATTGATTTAAAGTGTACGGTAATCTCTCCACTGTATTTAACGCAGTTTTCATTTTAATCATATTATTAAAAAATACTAATATACGATATAAATGATAAAAGACTTAAAAATGATAAATTGAAGAGTGCATTATACCTGAAGAACTTATAAAACAATAATCGATTCCATATGTATCGATACAATTATCTTTTTTTTTTATTTGGCAACAGTGTTTTAAAATGTGTTAATTGTCAAAATGACGAGTGCAAAAAAAAAACAAAGTGAATGATAACTTCATTCACTTTGTTTTTTTTTTGCATCGTGAGTGTTGTTTTTGTAAGTTTTATTGCGATTACTTTGGCTGTTTCTAAATGGATTCAGATTCTCCCCTTCTTGACGACCCCGTAACTTCTATGGACCAAGGTTCAGCCTTGTATATTTATGATAAACCTGGCACATCTGAAGAAAGTTTTATTATAAGCATAAACAATTTTAATAAAATGTTAAAAATTATCCAAATATAAATCTTGATACAAAAACTAGGTTTATATTGGCATTTTTACTGATAAGAACTATTAAATCAATCATATTATTTTATTAGCTGAACTGTTTGTTTATAAGTGGCCAAAGTCCCATAGAAGTTGGTCAATGCCCTTTTAGTTGCCGTTTCTACCCGTTTTTGCCAGACAATACATACATTAATAAAATACCTACATTTTATTTTTATGTATGATTATAAAAATTAAATTATAACTTCTTGTGATTTGACCACGACTATGTGACCCCCCTCCCCCTGGAAACAAAGCTGGATCCGCCCTTGCATACACACGTACAGTTGAATTATATATACATATAAAGATAATATGATAATTTCAAGAGAAACGAAATGCAAAGAAATGTGTTTGTTTATTTTATAAATAAGATATAGGAATCACTTTAACACGTCATAGTTTTTTGTTTTTAATTATAACTTACTTGAAAACATACTGAACTTGGTAAAACGGTGTTATTTTGACATTACGAAGAGACATCTATTTTTTAGATGTAAATATAGTATATTGTGGCGGTTACCCACTTGCGTCTATAATATACATGAAGTCACGATACACAGACGTTATTTCACTATCAATGACAGTATTTACTGCCATTATTACGTCCCACAGAGTTCTGGGTATGGGTAGGTAACTACCAAACAATTAGCTGAACATATTGACTATGTTCATTCGTTTACGAGAAAGTTATGACTAGGTAACAGGGAATAAATAATAGTCATCCTACTAATATTATAAATGTAAAAGTTTGTATATTTCGAATGTTTTTGACTCAATTACGCAAAAACGGCTGTACGGATTTGGATGAAAATCAGCACACAGATAGTTTATAACCTGGATTAATACATAGGATACTTTTTATCCCAGTAGTACTTTCCCGCGGGATAAATTCAGACCTCCACAGGGTCCGATCACCACACGTACGAAGCCATGGAAACTAGTCATTTTTATAACATCAGCTATCTGCTAGTGAACGTTTCGTCAAAATCGGTTCAGCTGTTTCGGAGATTAACCGAAACAAATAGGCAGACAGACAAAAATGAGAAAATTGACTTTTTGTTATAAGTAGATACCGTTCTGTTCTTATAGTGTGGCCATTAGTGCTGTGCACTCCCTGAGGTATGCGCGTGGTGAGACGGGGGGGAAAATCGGCTGCTGCGCTCTGGTCAGTGCGCCGTCAACGCTTGTGGCGGCAGGTCTAATCTGTATCGGACTGTCTATGTCAGACGCACATGGGATAAATATTCAAAGATGGGTCGTGCGTTATCTCATGATACGAAGACTGTCATTTTTAAGGTGGCTGAATATTTTAAGAAAAGAAAAGCAGACAAAGAAAGCTTTGAATTTAAAAATGATGTGAATATTGCCAAAATCGTTGCAGAGGCTACGGGGTACAGCAAAAGAACCGTGCATAATGTGATTTCTGCGGGTTATTTATCAATTGAACTTTTGGTTTTTTTGGCGATTGAAATTTTAATTGGCTTGAATTTTCAATTGAAATTCAAGCCAATTAAAATTTCAATCGCCAAAAAAACCAAAATTTCTAAAGAAAAAACACGTTGTGGATGATTTTGAGTTATCAGAAGAAAAATTCATCAATTTTACAAAGTTGAAAAAAAAATACCAAGTGTGCGTAAGTTACTATCAAGTTTGAGAAAGGATGGCATATTGAATTGTGGATGGGAGTATTTAAGACAGCTTTTACACAAAATGGGCTAAAGTTTCAAAAAATTCAAATCAAAGTGACTTCTCCTTATAGAGCAGCCTAATATTAGTGTGGCGGAAAAAATATTTTACACTAATCAGAAATTACAGAACGCAAAACCGCAACATATATTTTCTTGATGGAACATACATCAGCGCCAGTCACCATGCCAGCAAATGTTGGCAATCATCGTCAGAACCCGGAATTCATGCTGATATTGGGAAAGGACGGCGATTGGTAATTCTCCACGCTGGGTGTCGAAATGGCTTAGTGGATGATCATCATCATCATTATTTCAGCCGAAAGACGTCCACTGCTGGACATAGGCCTCCCCCAAGCACCCCCACTTCGACCTGTTCTGTGACTCCCGCATCCAACGCATTCCTGCGGCCTTCATCAGGTCATCGGTCCATCTTGTGGCAGGCCTTCCAACGCTCCGTCTTCCAGTACGCGGTCGCCACTCCAGAACCTTCCGGCCCCATCTGCTATCCGTTCTGCGAGCAGTGTGCCCTGCCCACTGCCACTTAAGTTTGGCAATTCTTCGGGCTATGTCGGTAACCTTGGTTCTCCTACGGATCTCTTCATTTCTGATTCGATCGCGTAGGGAAACTCCAAGCATAGCCCTCTCCATTGCTCTTTGGGTGACTTTGAGCCTTCTTATGAGGCCCATTGTGAGCGACCACGTCTCAGTGCCATATGTCATCACTGGCAACACACACTGGTCAAAGACTTTTGTCTTGAGACACTACGGTAAGTGGGACGAGAAGATATTGCGTAGCTTCCCGAACGCTGCCCAGCCGAGTCGGATTCGACGAATGACCTCTTTCTCGAAGTTGGACCTACCTAACTGGACAGTCTGTCTTAGGTACACTTATTCGTCCACAACTTCGAGTGTAGTGCCTCCGATCTTCATTGGAGTGGGTATCACACGAGCATTGGACATGACCTTTGTCTTGTCCATGTTCATTCTAAGACCCACTCTTTTGGAAGCTCTACTGAGGTCATTGAGCATTGTACTTAGGTCCTCCATAGTCTCAGCCATGACTACTATATCGTTGGCAAATCGAAGGTGAGTGATGTACTCGCCATTGATGTTGATGCCAGCCCCTTTCCAGTTCAAAACCTTGAAGACATCCTCCAGTGCAGCGGTGAACAGCGGATAGTGAATGATGCATTGAGTATATTCAAATCAGATGCTAGAACCGGTGACTATCATGGAGATATGAGTGGACCTACTTTTTATAAGTGGGTAGATGAAAAGTTAAAAGATAAGTTGCTGCCGAATTCTTTGGTTGTAATGGACAACGCGTCTTACCACAGCGTTCAGGTTGAAAAGAAACCAACTATATCAAGCCTTAAAAGTGAAATGCAGAACTGGTTGCTACGCCATAATGTAGAATTTTCAGGAACCATGACAAAGGCTCAACTACTACTTCTTATCAAAAATACACAAAAAGAACCCGTGTATAGAATTGAAGAACTCCTGAAAGCCAGTGGACACACTGTTCTGCGTTTACCTCCATACCATCCAGATTTAAATCCATTTGAGTTGGTCTGGGCTGATATTAAAAACAACATAGCCCAAAACTATATTAATTCTTCTCTAGACGAAAAGATAATCTTATTGGATATATTATTTTCGGAATTCACGGCGGAAAAATGGCAGAGATGCGACTATCATGTCCAGAAAAATTAAAATGGTTACTGGAGTCGCGATAGTAGGTTCGATAATGTTATCGATTCATCTATATATGTATATAAAAATGAATCCCTATTTCCCTTGGTAACGCCATCACGCGTGAACGGCTGGACCGATTTCACTTTTTTTTGTGTTTGTTATTGTCAGGAGAAGGTTCTTATGAAAGAAAAAATTTAAAAAATTAAGCAGAAAATTAGAAAATCCGAATTGAAAAAATACTTTTGTTTTGGGTAGCCTATTTATTGAGGAAAGCTATACGCTATATAACATCACGCTTCAATCAAAAGGAGCGGAGCAGCGACGAAAAATAGAAGAAAACTGGCAGGCAATTCGACGCGACGGGAAGGGTCAGGGGAACAAAAATTTTATGCGGACAAAGTCGCGGGCAGAAGCTAGTTCATAATAAATTTGCAAGACTCTTATTCAAGTTCCGGTGGCGAAGTGGAAGATGAAGATGATGACGAAATCGAAGATGAAGTTGAAACAGAATCTATGTCAGAATACCTTTTGTTAGAATATGTAATTGTTTGTAAATATAAAAAATGTTCAATAAAACAAGTCCTGCTTTGAATTATAAGTTTAGTTCTTATTTATCACCTGCATATTTTTAATAAAATATGAGTATATTTGGGTTACATTTTAATCAACTAAGTAAGTATAATATATTACAGATAGATAGCCTCCGACCATCGTCCCGCCACAATTCTTGCCTTAGAAATGCAAACTGATATCGTAAGATCTGTCCGACATATATCGATCTCATGTGAACTCATGCACTTTTTTCTTCGCCTCCCACCTCGCCGCGCATACCTAAGAGAGTGCACAGCACTAATGGCCACACTATAGCGGACTTGTATTTTTCCATATGCATTTAATGAAAAGTTATTATTTTGAATTACAAATGGAAAATTAATTTTTATTTATATGGATTTTATATAAAAAAAATAACAGGGGCCCAATTTAATAAAAAGGTACTTACTTTAATATCTTGCCCTGATATTTTATCTCCCATCTTTAATCCTAATTCAAATTTTTGTTCTTCATTTAAAAAGGTTCCTGCCTTTGATATGTTTTTTAAAATCCATTATTTTCTCTCAGATATAGGTAAAAGTACGAATGAAGAATAACTTTGGGAGGAAATTATTCGATTTTACTTATTTCCGCAATGCCCCTGATAATATTTGGCCGAAATGATTCTATATTTTATCAAAATTGAATTATGAGACAACCGCCATTTTGTAGAATGCAAATTCAACTTATATAAATCTACGTATACTCTAATAACAAAGCTTGTCTTGAGTCTAATCTCTTGATCTCTTGATGATGAGTTGATTTAAAAAAAAATGCATTTGATAATCGAATTCTTGAGGACGGCAATTTACATCACGTTAAAGCCGAAAAGGATAAAAACTAGCCAATTGTTTTTTTTCTAGATTTTATTTAAACCACTTGTCCAGCGTAATTCATCATAACTTAAAGTTACTAAGTTCTTTCGATTCACATTACTGCTAACATGCACAACAAATCACTAAATACAATGCAAACTAAACATATGTTTAATTTGCATTGTATTTCTGACTAATTTAAAATCATAACACAAAAATACTGGAAAAGAAAACTTTAACATTACAAAAACATAATAGGTCAAATACCAAGAAAACACAGATACAAAATCATAACAATTCAGCATGAGCGCATGTCAAAAATTTCCACAGACTAAAAAGGATCACATCCATTCAGCCTTCTTACACGGACCAAAAATCATTTATGTTTTTTTTTATTCGACAGGCAGAAGAAGGCACAAACAGAACATCAGAAGGTGAAGACAATGATGGAAGTGAGGTCAACGCTGGCTCATCTCGAGTTTTATCTGCTGCCACATCTAGAGAAGAAGATGACGATTCCAGTAACAATGCAAGCAGTGAAAGTAAAAGCCCTGGACAGAGGTTCGTTGAATTTAATTCGAATTTTAAATATGATTAATAGATATAAGTGAATAAAATTTACTACGGTAATACGAAATACTTATAAATACTTTACATACTCCGAACAGATTTTATATGAAATTATCGGCTATAGTTGACGTATTTTAGCGTGGCAATAGCGGTCATTGATCCAACGGTACTTTTTGCAATTCTTAATTTAAAAACTAAAGTCCGTTAACTTCCTGAATCATTGTCTATTGTGATCTACAACATGTGCCGATAACGAAAGACAATACATAGGTTATTGTTTGGGTTCCCACGGAGAGATATTAGGGAAAAGTCAATGACCATTATAGCCAAGCTAAAACACGAAAATTATAGATAAGTCAGTCAGGACTTATGTAGAGATGGTGGAGTAACAAGCCATCAATATTTAGAAAGTCGTCATCATAATTTTTCCTGATATTTAAAAAATCGATTCCAATTAACACGGGTAACTGGATGACAATATTATTAAATTTTGTTTAAAAAAAAACCTCATGTATCGCAGGTATTCATATTATCGTAGTAGACCAATATTTAACTGCAAATAAATTCAGGCACTTTAACCTAAAAATAATTAAAATTTCCCTGTATCCATAACTTGGAATGACAAAAAAGCAATAATAAATATTGCAAGGCCCCCTTCTGAGTAGATTAAGTTGATAATTTATTTTTATGTTAACCATTAATCCATCAGGTTCAGGATTTTGATCACCGTTCAACAATTATTTAAGGTTTTCCATAATTTTAGACATAATCATTTCTACGAATGCATATGAATCAACTTAATAATTTCCTCGAACGCATATGAATCAACTGATGTATTCTGTAAAAATCACACCGTGGAATTTTAGGTGAACTGAGCTGTCAATAGTGTCAATCCCTTACGTCAGGTGAAATGACAGCTCACTTCACCTAAGATTATACGGTGAGATTTTACAGAATAGACCGACCGGTAATTATTATTAATTGAAATATGCTACATACCCAAAAATTAACCTAGCGGTTGGTAAGGCTTGTGTGCTAAATTATTTTGGAATATATGTACAAATTCCAAAATTGAGAGATCCGCTACATACAACTATGTGAAAATAACAGGAGAGGAGAGAGGATGATCAACGCCATAAAATCATTTCATAATTATTATCTAAACAAAAAAAAAATACTTTCACACTTATCACTAAACGTATTTAAATCATCGTTCTGTCTCTGTCAACTTCGAACGATTGATAGAAACAGAAGGACAATTGCATAACACACTTAAAATAAGTAGGGATGGCTGTCATTTTGACAGTTCAAAAATATTCATTGCGTTATTTACGTTGTTGAGCAGACTAATTTTGAGAACTTATGAACCAATGGAGTAGCAGTTTCCTTCAAAATGATTCAGATTTTTATTGATAGTGTTGCACAATTAGGGTTCTGACCAATGTTTTAAATACGGTTAGAACTAAACACATTTAGTGATTTGTGGTGCAAGCAAGCCCTTATGTGTTAATAAAACGATGCATTCTTTTTTTTCCCATAAACTCGTAATACCCCTTCATTTGTTAAAACCATTTTTCCAGTATCTCTACAAAGTTTTTATTTAAGTAGTTTTACTAATAATGAACAATTTCTGGAGAAAATTAGAAATGCATCTATTTAGTAAAGCACATTTAAACCATAAACACCAAAAAGACATGATAGGCACACAAAATGTACCAAACACACATAATTTATGTATTATTATTATGTATACTATGTGTATTTTTGTATTTTCGAATTATTTCAAACACATTACCTTATATAACTATAAAAATATGAAGTGCTGTAGTACATTGACATATCTACCTAACATTATATATTTACAGTCAAATAATCATTTCTATAATCATATTTTAATGTTCTTTGATATATATAGTTATCACTATTTAGCATGAAAATATCGGTCATTGAACAACCTAAATTTTTCTGCCTTCATTATTTCAAAAAATAAAATAAAGTCCGTTAGCGTCCACAGTTAATATCTATCGTGATCTTCAACATGTTCCAAAAACGAAAATCCATACACAGTATATTGTTTGGGTTCCTGCGGAGAGCAATGAAGGAAAGGGCAATGACCGTTATTGCCATGCTAAAATGCTACAACTATAGATAAGTCAGACAGTACTTACAAGGAGATGGTAGATCATGAAACCAGCTATCAAAGGGTACTAAATGCAATGTGACATTGTCTACCAGTCGACCTTTGATAATAATTGTCTCTAAACTACATATCTACATGCTAACTCAATGTAGGTACTGCCCATAAAAATATATCACACAAAATAAATGACGCAATTCAAGCTACATTTAAATTCAGATTTAATTTCGCTCTCAAAGTGAAGCGTTCATTCGTTTCAGATAAGTTTCTATCTAAAATGTAGTTGCTTTAAATCGCGTGATAACCCTGTTTTAGCACTTCTACTCAGAACCATTAAATGGAGCAATATTGCATTGAAAGTGTTAGTCAGGGTCCTGGCAGATATAAAATTCGCTACATTTAACACCTACTTACATTGAAGTTTTATTGTACAGTTTTACGTACCTACCCTACATATATGGCATTTTCAACAAAATTGTTCCTAGACTTTTTGTTTGAAAACTATAATAAATACCAAGACTTTTCACAAAAACTCATAATAAACTGAAGTCCATTCTTTCACTTGGGTTCGCGAACAGTTTCAATTACTGTGTGAGCATCTAGGTACTAGGAGCTCATAGAAGTGGAGGAGGTTCGCTTTGTAGAAGTTCGGTTAAATATTGAGACTCTCAATACTTCAGCCGCACTGCAAAGGTCATTTAGTGAAAGTTATCCAAGTACAATTCACTTCAAGGAGTTACTAGGAATTCATAAAAGTGTAGAAGATTCGTTTGCAGAACTTAGAACTAAAATATTGACCGTTAGCTGTTGTGAGACTGTCACCCTGCAGAATGACAAACACATAAAAAATATCATTCTTTCCCAAGTACAAAATAAAATGGCCACATTATGAGCAAAAGTCATCATCTGCCTTCATCTGCCTAGCCTTTTTCGCAAATATGTTGGGGTCGGCTTCCAGTCTAACCAGATGCAGCTGGAGCTGGAGCGACTGCTTATCCTATCCCATATACCTCCACAACCCAGTTACTGGGTAATAGGATACCCCTTGGTAAGACTGGCTGTCATACTTTCGGGCTTCTGACGACCTGTAACGATCGTCTAAGATCTACGAAAGTCAGACGGGACCAACGGCTTAACGTGCTTTCCGAGGCACTGAAGGGTCTTGGTATGTAAAGATGGTCACCCATCCACGAACCAACAGCAGCAAGCGTAGCTGAACCTGAACGATCAACCCGTGCGGCTGTTATTACTTAGCAACAAGTCCTTCATTATACATGATAAGCAAAGTACACTACAAAATTTCATTTTATCACAAACTTCATTTTAAAATGCATAATTAAACAAAGGCATCTGGAAAAGCTACAATTGCATTAAGGTACCAGGACTTCACGAAACCGTGGAGCTACTTTGCACCAGTTCACATTGCAGTCCAAAATTCTTAGCTCCTAATTGAGACCTTTTAATAGTCTTCATTTGTTATGTTCACTCTACGAAGTCATGACGTCACATCGACATCGGTCGGGTCGCACACGTTGACTTAGTACCGCTTGACTTAATATAGCTACTGGAAAGCGTTGGAGTGCAGATTTGATCCATACGCTACCAATTAGTGGTCGACAGTGAGTTAGCACTTGTGTATAGTATTTCCTAGAATTTAACCAGTCAATTACCGTAATTACAGACACAATTAAAAAACCATTATGTCTATACCAAATGTGGTATCTTAGGGACTTAGAGGTTAATAATTATAAGGTACTAGAACTCTGCACAGCCTACTGACATCCCTTTTTTTTTTTTTTTTTTTTCAGGATGGGAAATCATCAAATGACTTCTCCCGCTCTGGGCGGAGCGGGAGGGCGTGTCAGACTTTAACTGACTAAAACCCACCCGTGTTCCATCAGTTGCCCATGTGCCAGGGTCACGGTATCTCTTTCGAACAATCACGCGACCCCGGCAGGTACTGACATCCCTCACATAAGATCATGTCTGTAATTTCTCGAGGGTTAAGCAGAAGTGTACCTATAGTAAACCCACATTTTTCCAGTTATGTCCCATGTAATAGGGGGCGAATTTACTGCCGTCTACCGGGCACAATGATCATCTCTTTTGGTAATCTATTTAGAGTTAAAAAAAACAACGAAAAAGAAAAAAAAACAACAATAAAAAAACAACAAAAAAAAAGAAACCAAAAGATAACAGACAAAATCTAAATTCATTTTCTTTTCAAAAAAATATATTTTAGTCCGGTCTATTTACATAAATGTGTGTGGTGCATAAATTCCCAACAAGCTGAAAATCAGTAAAATTGATCAAAACATAATTATAAATAAAATTATTTAAGTTCCCCATCACTCCCGTGTATGGATTTATTTTACCAAAGGTCAAAGGTAAAAAAAGAGTTTTTCGCGATTTTCAGCAAAACGATAAGTTTCATCATAAAAGTACCTCTGACAAAAATTGCAGATCATAAAATTATCTATAAAAATGTTTCAATACTTTTTTCCTATAAGCCACGTTTTCTGAGATAAAAAGTTGTAAAGATTATCAGGTAAAATGACCCTGACACCCAGCCCCTTAATTTATACGCAAGATTTAAACAAGATTTAGTTCAATGTGCTGAAGTTTTTAAAAAGAGTAATTCAAGTCAACAATAAGTTCTCACCAACGGCATCCACTTTCTTCTTTCTATGTACGGAGCTCCTTAAAAAACTACATGTTTGGATAAGCATCGATATGCATGTTTCGTTAAAAATAGTAAAAAATAAAAAAACAAGTTCAATTAGCTTGTCTTCCTCCAACCTCAGTTGCTGCACATCAACATCTTTTTCGGGTATATTACCAAGTTCAAGTGTGGATTGGTTAACAACTAGACCCTACAGACTGGGGTTGGTAGTTGATCAACAATACATTAGAGCCAGTTCAAACTTTACTCCCATCTGCGCCGGAAAACCTGCTGAAAACCATTTTTTTGCAACTGCAAAAGGGGATGCAGTGCTAAATTTGGTTGCAAAAAAGTCGGACTGTTTTGTTCTCTGGCATGTACAAATTGTCAAGGCCGGTCGTGCTCTAATGTTGAATCACCAACAGTGGAGGATTCGTTTGATTCCTACGAAGTGTCATGCGATACATCGCTATTGACGCAATTTACTTACACCCAAAATGAAGATGGAAAAGAAGCAGAAGAAGAAGAACCAGGATAAGATAAAGAAGAAGAACAAGAAGAAGAACATGAAGAAGTTGAATGTTACGAATAAGACGAATGAACTTCACAACTTTTTTTAATTTACATCGCTTTTATCTTTTCCAATCATCGAAAATTTCCGTTATTTTTAAACAGGATTACAACTGACCCATGGAGTAAACCTACTGGGGAAACCACGTTAAAAAAAACGCGCTAAGTCCACTACCTCATAGGTAGCGTGGAAACGTGTGCATATTATGACGATAACAACTTTTTGTATCGTTATATCTCAGAAACGGTGGCTTGTAGGAAAAAAGTATTGAAACATTTTTATAGATAATTTTATGATCTACAATTTTTGTCGGAAGTACTTTTATGATAAAACTTACCGTTTTGCTGAAAATCGCGAAAAACTCATTTTTTTTACCTTTAACCTTGAATAAAAAAAAAATCATACACGGGAATGATGGGGAACTTCAATATTTTATTTATAATTATGTTTTGAACAATTTTACTAATTTTCAGCTTGTTGGGAATTTATGCACCTTCGACTATTGACCGGACTATTTGAATTTCGATATATTTTCATAAACAGAATATAGCGTACTAAGCTTGCGAATCTTTTATCACATCTATGGGTCGTTCTACTTTTCTACCGACAGTGAAACGAAGTTATTCTCTTTTTTGGTTTTTGAACTATCCATAATTGTGGTTTGTGTGAGGTTAAAAAACAATTGCTTCTGTGTTTTCATAAGGACTACTTAATTAAAATTTTCTTTCCGGCTAATATTTTTTTTTGTGTTTGTTTTAGAAAAAAATAATATGACAGTGGCCTTTTTCTGTGAAGACCACATTTCGGCTTACTGTCACGGCATTCTACGGGAAAAAGACGTATTAAATAAGCTGGTCACAGAAAATGAAAAATTACATAATATTGATAGATAAGAAAATTACGGACGTTTATTTAAACCAAATTAAAAAACCGTACATATCAATACTTCAACGAGATGCCATTACAAGGCGAAGGACAGACCGTTGTCGATAGAAAAGTAGAACGACCCCTATATGTACTCTATGCTAATACTCTATGTGTGAAAGTGACTCTGTCTGTCTGTTACGCTTTTACGGCTGAACCACTGAACCGACTTTATTGAAATTTGGTACGGGATAAGTTTAAACCCGAAGAAAGGACATAGGCTACTTGTTATTCCGCGACTTCATCTGCGTCCGCGATGAAATGTCGCTTACACTTACGCAGACGAAGTCGCGGGTAAAAACTAGTATCTATGAAAAAAAAATTGCCGAAACTGGTTGCTAGCAAACTTTTCGCCAGAAGAGATCAGCGATCAAGCCTTTTAATAGCTCCAAAATGGTTGCAGATGATAGCCACTGAGTAACTGGTCTGACATCGATATCTCGAATACTTCAGTGCCACTAAGCGGCCCGTGTACACCAGAATACAACAAATCGATAAATGACTCGATGCATAACTCGATTATAGTCGTCGCTGCCGTAGTTACGCAGTAAGCCATGCCGGGATATAGGTTATAGTGATGTCATCAAATTGATCTTGGTCCTAATTTTTTTGACTAAATAAGTTTAGTGTGTGTCAGAACTGTTTCAAGTTAATATTAAGGCTATTTCTATAAGAATCTACTAGTTGTAGGAGACAAAAATCTACCTCACAATGACCTCATAGTTTTTGTGACCTAAATAAATCTAAATGACCTACCTACTTTATAAATTCATACCATAATGTCCGAAAAATGCATATGTGTAGATACATTAAATTAGCGAAGGCTAAATAATAAAAGCTGCTCAGGTCACTACGCTTGCCGCGGTTGTTTTGTGGATGGGTCCATCCATTTAATATCCCTCTTTAGAGATCCGTCCATGCCTTGGATAATTCGAAAAGCCGTTGGACCTGGTTGTTATTTGTAGATATTTGACTGCCATTACGGGTTTTCTGAAGCGGAAGTCTGACTAGCAGTTTTACCAAGGTGTATTGTGTTTCTCCTTATCTAGGTGGTAGAAGTCAGAGACGGAGTATTCAACAGTATTCGGTTGAACTGTAAGCCGATCCTAACCTAATTGTAATAAGGCTAGGCAGATAGATTAAGATATAACTAACTTAAGTCCAGCGCCCAATATTAACAACATTTTAACACTGTAAATAACGTAGAACTGAATTAGGTACCAATTTACCGTAGATGGCCGATTATAGAGGCGAGGCGCATTACCGACCCTTTTACTAATTCAACACTAACAAACTTTCTTAGGCCCGAAAGTAATTAATCGCTTGGGTTAATCCAATTAACCGGTTCAATTAGATTCATTTCGACCGAAAATTCAATTTAACTAAAACTTTTTTTATTTGCAATAACTTAATGGTGTTCAGGTGCTTCCAGGAAGTGTTTAAGAAAATATTCGCTGAATTTCTTAGACGACTATGCGACGCATAATAGGTTGGCAGCCTATGTACATATGTATGTTTGTTCCTTTGTGGCGCTCTTGACACCAAACGCGTTGGCATCAAACGGCATAAAACCGTTTCTACTTTATCTTTATAGTCTTGACTCGATAAAGGAAAGAATTTGATATTCAACAAAGATATAAAAGACTAGACTGTACGACAAGTAGGAATAATGAAAAAAAAAACACCAAAAATAAAAACATGTTTAGTTTTTAAAAGCTATCCAAACTGGAGTAAGCCATCAGTCTGAAAAATTTGCTTACACACTTACATAGTTACGTTTTACGATTACACATTGTAATCATAAAAAGAAATAAAAACAGGATTCGTTTTTAAAGACTTGCCAAATTGGTCTAAACCATCAGTCTGAACAATTTTCTCCACCAACATTGCAATCTTGAAAAAACTCAGTATTATTATATTCGCGTCGACTTGTGAACCTCCTCCATTTTTTACACGTCGGTTAAGATCAGGCTTCTCGCTCTAACGATAGTTCATTTTCTAATAAATTACATATGTACATATTCGTTACAAGTAATTTCAATTGTACCAGGGCACCATAGATAGACAGCAGCATACTGTTACGCAAATAAAGTCCTGCCGACACCATTAACCAGCATACCAATGGGTGGTAATTATGGCAATATTGCCCCAAATTGCCAAGATTAAGCGGATACTGCCATTTTTATGTCAGATGACTCCATAGAATGCCATCAAAAATGATATACGATCAAATTATGTAGGTATGAATATGTCCAACACCGTCATAATTTTGAGCACACCTTTATACGGTGGCCCATGTATAGTAATAGGGTACACATCATACATACATTTAGTTATAAAACATATCTGCAAGACTAAAAAATAAACAACTACTATCTTAGTTTATACAAATAATAAATAAATTAGTACACTATATTAACATGTATAATGTAAGTCATACCTATATTTATTTTTCATTCATTATCTAATTACAAAACGTCATTTACATTATATAACCGTCTAAAATAAGTATCATATGTTTAAATAGTTAGGAAAAAATATATTTATTATAATGTATTTGTATAAATTCTTGACGACAATATTAATTACACAATAAAAAAAAAATGATTTGTCAAACATTACTTAGTACGCTATCCATAAAATTAAAATACTTTAATTCAACTGTTATAGCAGAAAATAATTTAGCGAAGAGCAGAAATCATAGACTATGTTTTGTAGAAAACAATGTAGTCTGTGATTTCTGTAACAAAACTAAGTTTTATTGCTTTTTTTTTTTCATCAACCATTAACAGACAAAAATGTATCATCAACTTCAAAATGGTCTACACTTAAACTGAAGCTTTAATTCAATATCATGTCATTGCAACTGTAATAGAAATATAAAATGTAATAGAATTTGATGATAAGCAATCTTCTAAACCTGTTCAGGCTGTTGAGCAAGTTATCTCCATTCACTCCAAATGCGAAGCCTGACGATATGTAAGTGGCCCGTTCAAATGGCACATTATGCTTTGGATACGCTTAGCTGCGACCCTAACAACGAGCACGATCCAACCAATGCTGATTACGTATGCCCGATAGATGAGCTGAGTCTTTCAAGTGACGTATGCAATGCCTATAGAAAATACTATTAAAACTTTATGAACGTGAGAAATAAACTTAGAGATAGAATTGAATTTGTGATCGCCTAGCAGTTTTATGAAAGCCATTCCACACGTCACTTGAAAGCCACATTAAATCGTCGACTATACGAACGACTGATACGTAATTGGCGCCCTACGCCTACCACGATAATTTATGCATAATGCAATAGTTATAACTGTTGAAGTTAGTTCACGACCTTGCACAGCTGGGCGTGTAGACTACACGTAATGCTAAAATATTGTATAAACACTTGTTAAATTGTTATGTCCGTTAACGAGATTGTAGGCATTATGCATGTGATAATTATGTGAAGTCTCGTTGACAATGTATCGTGTACTGCGACTTGTGTTGTCCGCTTTGGTGGTATTTCGAACTACCTCTGTTCCTTTTGATTCTTATCTTCATGTCCGCTTAGCTTTCATAGATAGTTTTGATTAGAATTTTTAGTATCGAATGATTTTGTAGACTCATAGGTATATTTAGCTCTAGATTTAGCACTCTCCTCTAGTTCGAGGCTTACCAAAGCGCGCAACACAAGGTCACAGGAAGGCTTCCACCAACATTGCACACACTACACCACTGTCTCCGTATAACACGATGCGTCCCTTTATAGGCGACCGATCATTGCATCGAGTTCGTCAAGCTCTCGCAAGTCCATGCAGGACACTGAGAGGGTGGAGTCAGACACAGACAAACGCGGCCATAAATGGAGGCACGTCCAAGCTGTCATGGCATACTACCAGGCACTCAGGAAAATAAAGAGGTTCGAACACTATCGGACCACCGGTAAAGCCGCATCGTTGTCGATTGTTATTATATTTCATTGTTTGTTTATGATTTTCCACTAATGTGCTACCTTCGTCAATGTATAGGAACTTCGGGAATGGTACTTTACTCACTGGATTATGTGTGTTTTTCTTGTGGATATTGTGTCTTACTAGCTCACCAAATGATTCTACTTTCCTACTGTCACTTGAGGCAATAAAAACGTGTTCAATGTTATTTCATTGCATTTTTAATGTTTCAATAGAAGAATAGTTTCGAGCTCCTAACTTTAGATGCCTAGTTACTAGTTTTAGAAATGATAGATTCGATTCACTGATATTTCACTCTACAAACTATCGTATATATTCGAGTTGGACTTTTTGTTTCTATAGTGTGAGTTGCCATGCCGCATGTCAAAATAGAGGTATTTGTTTGCACGTGTTTGAGATTTTTCTGTTCACAAAGTTCTAGTGCATCACCGCACATAAAAATGTAAGATTAGAGATATATTCCAATATAACTAACACTTTCCTTGAATATTAATGAACAGAATCTTCCAGAAATCTGTGCTTAACAAACTGAGTAATCTGTAATTTCTTGTCTGTCTAATATACTTGAACTATCTGAGAGCATGGCTACTTTTGCTTACTAAACTCCCTATTTTCGTTTTGGCGAAATTGCTCGATACTGACGATTTTGTATAACTGCAGAACAAAATCGAACCAAAGATGGATGAAGCTGCGAACGACGGTGCAGCTCAGCTCAGCGATACAGAAGAAACCTCCTTTGAAGAGAGAAGATTCCTTTCTAAAAAGATTTTCCACTAGGCAGACACCACTAACACAAGAAACTGTGAGTATTTATTTGATTAACATAAGACTAATCGTGTATGATGCTAAGGCAAGAAATTATAAACTATATCCTCCTGAGACCCCGCGTGATTTTTTTAGAACAAAATCACTATGTCGGATAGGCCCAGGCTTTATTTATTTTTTACTGAACTATGTTCCCGCGTACTAGTATTAGGACAAATTATTCGAACTAAGATAATAGTTTCAAACACACCCTTAATACATACAGAAGAAATACCCAACAGTAAAGAAAATATCGTAATTTTTGTCTATGGGTCTATCTGGTATAGTCTAGTTTGTGATACTATTAGTACTTTGGGTCACTCTTCAGTCGGCCCAAAAAATATCTGGGTCTCAGGAGGATATTCTGACATATGAAATTTGAAAATAGACACTCAGTTTCTGCAAAGCCAACAAAGTTCCTGAAGTGGTAATCTAATATCATGTCTCTTGATAGCTGTTTGCGATTGATTGGCGGAAATTAGAATAGCCAATGAAATCACTTGATAATAAATTTAACTGAATGGGCTATAAGAAATCTGGGAAGGGCATTGTCTTAGAATGGATTTTAGCTTAAAATAGTATCAGAATCTCTAGATTCTACTATTTCGCAACAGTACCGTAAACTAGAGTTTACGGTACTGTTGCGGAAACTGTAGAATAATATTGATCTTCTTCTTTTAATTACACAACCCCACAAAAAAAAAAAAAAAAATTGTACGTGATATTAAACCACATGGTCTTCACGTATTTTGAGCTGCCAAATCCGAATCTGGACACAGAATTAACCCTACACCCTCCAGTTTTTCTCCAGGAGCAAAAAAACGCTTGAATTTTGCAGTAATGAACAGGCCCAGAAAAAGAAAAAAAAAATTGTACTTGTTATTAAACCACATGGTCTTTACGTATTTTGAGCTGCCGAATCCGAATCTGGACACAGAATTAACCCTACACCCTCCAGTTTTTCTCCAGGAGGAAAAAAACTCTCAAATTTTGCAGTAATGATAATATTAAAAAGAAAATTTGAATAATCATAGTAACTTTACGTTTATATTACCTTATAACATACTAGCTTTTGCCAGCGGCTTCGCCCGCGTGGAGGTCGGGAATTATCCCGCGGGAACATACTACCGGGATAAAAAGTAGCCTATGTCCTTTCTCAGGCTCTAAACTATCTGTGTACCAAATTTCATTTAAATCGGTTCAGTAGTTTCAGCAGGAAAGCGAGACAGACAGACAGACAGAGTTACTTTTGCATTTATAATATTATTAGTGTGGATAATATGATACAAAAAGCCCTAAAAAGGACAGGAAGTCTTATAAAAAACCTGAAAAAAAATAATTTCTTTTCTTTTTAATATTACCATTACGTTAGAGTTTAAGGGTTTTCTGCTCCTGGAGAAAAACTGGAGGGTGTAAGGTTAATTCTGTGTCCAGATTCGGATTCAGCAGCTCAAAATACGTAAAGACCATGTGGTTTAATAACAAGTACAATTTTTTTTTTTTTTTTTGTGGGGCTGTGTTATCAATCCATTGGTTAAACAATTTATCGTTATGGAAACGACTGCTTACACTAAACCAATTACTCCTCTAAGACACAAAATAGGGAATCATTGACATTTAGGTATACAACACATATCAATTTCATGTAACCCAACCTGCCTACGCAACTGACCCACCGCCGACGAGGAAGCGATTACCTATAAACGATTTGCTGGCACAAGAAACTTACAAAAGATTGTATATCCCGTGTAGATAAAGGAGATACATAATTATATTAATGGTTCATCCCTGACTGTTCACTGTTGAGTACTTGTTTGTCGCAGCGAGAAAAGCTAGTAGTGCCACTCGCTTGACGATCAGATCAAACACTGAAAGACTCACGCTTGGTGCATACGCATTACACCGAGTAATCGCTCGTCCCCGTCGGGCACTCGCTGCTCGTTCCTTGCCAACTCGTTTATAGGTACTAGATTTCGTCACTTCTCATTAATCGCCGGCGCTAGGACAAGCGCCTACCGCTCATGCATTAAAACAAACAATATTGAATTTTGAAGCCTCACTTCAAATTAAGGTCACTAAACGTACTACAATAGTGGTGTCAGCTCGAATTACTCTTAAGCTATATTGACTTAGTAAAACCGTGTGTGACCCTAAACTTTAGGAGCTGGTAAAATTGTAGTGACACTTCTGATTAGGATGCTTTTATGTGAAGTCATCAAACTTGTTACATATGTCCGAAATTTAGAACTAATTTAGTAGATAGCAATATATTTTCAGGAGTACGATTAGTAAACTGGTTATTAATGTTTGCGGTGTTAGTCATGTATGTATTTATTTTAGGTTCGATTAACTAGTTTTAATAACAAGCGTTGTGGCAAAGACCAGATTTAAAACTTACATTTAAACAAACATTTAAAATTTAATTCAATCAAAACCCATATTACATAAAATTTCACAATACTGCAGCAGAATAGATTAGAATAAAAGGAAACGTCAATGTTTAAATCAACCAGTAGACACAAATTAAAAAGGTAATATATGTTAAGGTAATATGTGTCACAAAAGTCGTATTACAGATTAATTGATCTCTTTTCATTGCCATCGATTCAATAAAAATCATAAAATCAATTCCTAAACGAGTTTCATGGAAGTAAAACAAGAAGCCTTAATTCTTAAATATCAATTCGGTTATCGGATTTTTATGTATCGTATTATGGTGTAGTAACTTTATCCGATATGTTATGAGAGCTACAAATGGGATTAACGTGAACATTAAATATGTTAGATTTAAATTGATTGATGGAACTTCAAAGCTCACATAGGCGTTATATTTCTGAGGATCGATATGAAATGGTTACCTTATATTTTCAGATTAATTACTTTAACCTGCTTAATACTCTGTGTATGTATATTAATGAATTCCCAGAAATAAATAGCGTTTCATGTCAAAACATGAAGTGTTTATAAATCTGTTTGACTCACCATACGTTTAGTTTTCATTATTGGATATAGAACAAGCTAATCATCCATTTTTTTTTAATGAAATGTTTGTTTTTGCTTAAATGTTTACCGCCATAACAATGCGACACGGTATTGATGACATAAATGACATCAGAAACATACAACAACACACAAATTCTTTCTAAACTTGCATCTTGCAACTTTATAAATCAATGACTTATATACATCGATGATTTTGGTACTGTTAGTATAAATTATAATTATTTTATCAGAACATTGAAATAGCTACTAGTCAATGAAGTAAAAAGAGAAACGTCTTAAACAATAACAGCTATAACTTTCCCATAGGTAGAAGACACCGGATCAGAAGGCGCGACAGGCGAGCACAGAGCATTGAACAGACAGAGGCGGCGCAAGCTTCGAGCACCGCGCACCGTAGTCAACCCCGACGAAAACTTCTTCTTCTATTGGCTGTGGCTTATCACCGTCTTTGTGCTATATAATCTTTGGACGCTAATTGTCAGACAGAGCTTTCCCGAATTACAGGTAAATATTTTCATTAATTATTTATTTATTTTTCTCAAGTTTTATCGTTTCGATATAATGAGCATAAAGGAAAACTCATGTAGTAACGACAGAACTTGAAAATATGCCGTTGGTAGTGGCCCCAAGACATTACCATCCCGTTGACTATATGACCTTCAACTCATTACTCCTCCAACCTAAAAAAAAAACTAAAACCTAATTTTGACAGAATTTAATACTCTATATTATTTACACCATTATGACAATAAAACCAAAGCAAATATCAAAACTTCCTAATCCATTTCTAGTGATAATTATTTATGAATCAAACCGACCTATTCTTACCCACAAGTCCCCAATAAAAGGCTCAGAAACACGATAAATAATTAAACAGTTGGAATCCTCAACAATAGTGATACCATGTCATGAAAATACAGCAGTCAATGTTACTTCACGTCTTCTATTGCTCGTTACATTATTCAGGTCCAACGTACAGTTCAATTACAGAGAAATCTAGACCTTAAACCTAGAGATTAAGTTGTGGAATTGCTTGAAAGTGGACGGGAAATGGCTTGAAATTATTGGGTCGAAAACTGTCTTTCTGAGGAAGAAAGCTAGCAGTTCAGTGAAATATTTAATGGTTGAAGATAATCATTGGTGCTCGTGATAATTTCGAGCTGCTATTTTAAGAAATGTTGAAGTTGTAGCACAAGTGTAAAAAATCAAAGGTTGTTTTATATTGATTGCTGGCAGTCTATTATTTCAATAATAAATAGTGCCCCTAGCACTATGGTGGGGCTCTTAGTACAGCTACAGTCCAACAACCAGTTTTTGGCGCTTGAATGACATTGACACCCGCTGCTAATGTCATTTGTCTGTCAATATCACAACACATCATTTTTGTTTTAAATATTGTAATAAAATGTTGTCAAATTGAGTATCTAAGATCATTTATAGAAAATTAAGCTGAGAAGCAGCACTTTTCGAAAGTCACAATCACATTTCGACAGGCCTGTTGGTCTAGTGGTTAGTGACCCTGACTGCTATGCCGGAGGTCGTGGGTTCGATTCCCACCCAGGACAAATGTTTGTGTGATGAGCACGATCATTTGTTCTGTGTCTGGGTGTAATTTATCTATAATATGTATGTATTTAGAAAAATATAAGTATGTTTATCAGTTGTCTAGTACCCATAACACAAGCTCTGCTTAGCTTGGGACTAGATGGCGTTGTGTGATAGTTGTGGAATATTATTATTATTATTATTATTACATTAGACAGTTCCCCAAAAACGTCTGCTATTCACTGCCTGGGCAGAATAAGTGGCGCAGCGAACACCCCAGCAGGACAACTGTCTGTATAGTTGAATAATCTTGATTCTAAATAATAGTAGGTAGGCAAAGTACAGTAACATTACGAGACACAGAAAAAAAACTAAAATTGTACAACATGGCGGCGTTAGTTTCGATTTTGGCGCGTCTTGTGTTATATATACAATCCATAAGAAGCAGCCATAATCACAAGTTTCGTTGTTGTTTATATTTTGGCAAATACTACTATGCATTTCCAATTTTGAATAAAATTAATTGATAAATAATTGCTATAATCTTTAATGCCATTTATTTTTTATAAGCAATAAAACCTGTTCCACGGTAATCTTATCTATACAGTATTCTATCTTCATACAAACGCTCGGCACGCAAGTCATACCTACGCGTCTCGAGTCTGGTATACTCCGAGTAAATTCGCAGTCGCGTACGCACCCACCGCTTTGACGAACGGATGGCGGTGGGCGGTGTGATTGATGGTTTTGTTGTAAGCAGTTAGCGTGCGATTTATGAATATTTGATAATAATCAGTGCAACATGATTACTATGATAGTATTTTTTTTTTAAATTACTTGGAAACTCCGAAAGGAAAGACTAGGTTTTTTTAGTATGAAATTTGTTTCTTTTTTTAATAGGTACGTATTTCGCTTTTTCCACCGAGTAAAATACTTGGATTATTAAATAAGTAAGAAAATAGGGTTAAAAAAGTGACACACGAGTGACCTACCTACGCTCGTAGTAGTAGCAGGTAAATGGGGTGCCCGATCTTTTGATTTGAATCGATCCTTCGGATCGTAAATCATAGAATCGATACACGATCTAGATCGCAGGATTTGAATCGGTTCAGCAAAGATCGTATCGTAATTAAAAATAAATGAAAGTTGACATTATTTACACTTTCCACCCTTGTCACTTTTAATAAAAAAAAGTCCAAACATTTGATTTTTTAATAATAATATAATATAATATTTATTTACAATCAAAGAAACTCAAGTAGGTAGATGAAGTTAAAATACTTTATCCGGGCAGCCCTACCGCGTCTACGGCGTGTTTACGTACCGCGCGTGCTGTAGTTAATTATTTCAAGAATAAGGCCGAATCAAAATACTGCTTAGGTATTATTACCGTGCCTGCTGAATTGAAAAAATATTTTTGTGTTGAGTAGCCTATTTATTGAGAAAGGCTATAGGCTATATAACATCACGCTACAATCAAGAAGAGCGCAGCAGCAATGAAAAATAGATGAAAACTGGCAGGTAATTCGAAGCGACGGGAAGGGTCAGGGGACCAAAAATTTGACGCGGACGAAGTCGCGGGCAGAAGCTAGTACTGAATAATATACCGAGTATTTTTGTTATCCGAGTATTTCTAATAACACAATCACAGGAACTCTTCAGTTTACTGTATCGGAAGCCTGTTATCGCGCACCATTGCCTGTTCGAGGACGATTTTACTTTTAAATTGAGGATAAAAATGCATTCGACGAAGGAATCTATTGCTTAGTCTAGTTTCTAGTTGTCTTCAATACCTCCGTGCTCTATTTTTAAATGTGTATTTGAGATTCGAAATACAAATAATTACGTTTAAGTGTAAGAATATTTTGTTAAACGGTTTGTTTTGTTTTATGTTCTCGCACTGGCAGGAAAAATTCTAAGCTCGTTTGGAATCAAAACCATTAGAATATCTTTATGTTTGCTTAGACTCTAAAGAAATATTTCTGAGAGTAATCTCCTTTCTAATTTACTCATCCTCCGTGACTCTTAAACCATTAAAACTAGATTGAAGTCGAGATTAGCATCAAGCCATCTTGATTTATGAGAAGCGTCGTTTTAGGTTTTTTTTAATTTGAATGTCTGTTATAGAATGTTCTAAATTTAATATGCAACAACGAAAAAATTAAGCGAAGCGTATATGAAAATATTACTATATGAAAATCTAAGAATGACTTGCCAAATGATTATTTATAAAATGACTTGCTACTAACCATCTTTATATATGGCATAATAAAATACTCAAGGTTTTTTAGAAAATACCATTTGTTATTTGAATTTTGTTTAGATGTTGGCTATCGGGCTCATCAACATGCTTACAGCTGGTCTGACCCGCCGCATTAGATATTTATTCACATAAAAAAGTAACAAGTTCATTTAACAAAAAGCTATTCGCAGACCATTCAAGTAGTTATAACAAATCCTATACAATAACTGAACTCACAATTCACTTGAATGAAGTTCCTAATTCGAATTATGCAGCTGAGTCTCAGTAACTGGCAGGAAGACTGACAAAGTTACCTTTGTGCTATTAACAAACGAATCGTGAAAGTTTAGGAGTAACAAATGGGTAATAGGGTACCCAATTCACGCTTAAGGGTAACGTGGACAATGCTCGTCCCTGCTTTGTGTAAGAGGCCATTGCCCTGTAATGGGACAGTTATAAAATAAATACGCAAGATTACATCAACGCTTTTAAGGTAGAGGCAGTCTAGATGCCAACAATAAAATTATTTGTTTTATTCAACTATGTTGTTGACAACGATTTTATTTTTCATTGATGATAACATGTAAATTTCCGCAAATATCCCAACGAATTCCCAATTTGAAAAAATAACTTAAAAATGTCATTATTCACATACTAAGAATTTACTAAGAATTACCATGTGTAGTTTTCTCGGCCTTATCTATATATTAATACGTGAAGCGAAAACTTTGGATCCCTTTTTACGAAAATTGGGCGGACGGAGGAGTATGAAATTTCGCACACTTATAGTTTATACAGAGAAGAAGTGACGAATGCTAATCTTTTTTTAAATTATGCGTTAAAATACATTATTTTCAATAAATAACACGTTACACACACTACTGTTGATTACCGTGTATCGAATACACACACACATAGATATTCTTTTGTTTATGGTCCAAATCTGTCTTTATTACTTTGTGCAGTGTTACCAACACCCAGAAATATTTACCCCTAAAGCTTAAGTTAAAAAACCCTAAAATTGCCACAATTACTAAAAAAATCCGCTAAAAAATTATAATGAAAATAACCAACGAATTTTCAGTAATCATAGACCGGCACACAGTAGTAATATTTGTCTATATTTATTACGCGACATTTGTTAATCATTCACTCTGCATTCTTAGTATCGAGCAACCGTGCTAGAAGTCGCTAATACTTTTATTGTAATCAAAAACACAATGTGAAATGTAAGATGGCAAAAAATCCCTAAGAATAACTCTAAAAATGGAACGCCCCTAAAAAATCTCAATCCTCTTATTTACCCCCTAAATTTGGGAAAACCCCTAAGTTGGTAAGCCTGATTTTGTGTATATAGTCCTACTGAATGTCAAGTATAACCATAGGTAATAAATTAATTTTATAGATATATAACCTATTTCATTTTTAAAATTTATGATCATATCGAGAATATTTGTCTTTAATATTATTTGTATTAGTGACGATAGGAATTTAGTTTAGATATAAAAGAAATATTTTTTGTGGTTTTATGGAGAGTGTCAAGTACCTATGGCATTAGTAAGTTTCCCATACAAAACTTAGTGTCGTGTGCAAACTGTAGAGGTTGTATGCCTCACGATTGTACAGGTTGGTCATATATTGTACAGGCTGTTTATAATTATGACATTTGGAACCGTCATAATTAATTAAAAATAATAGGGAAAATTCTATAAAAACAGAGCTTTCTGTGATAATTCATTCCATATTCAGCAGTTAAGAAGTATTAAGAAAATAAAGAAGAGAGTCCTGAAGAAGTATTCTTTACTCGTTACACCTACGTCCTGGTCCTGGCCATCATCATCCCGCCAGCGAACCCTCTCCACAGTAGTACAGCGTCAACAATTTGTCTATAGTGTTACCGAATGTCAAATATAACCATATTTTTTTTTTATATTTATTATTATCTATATTTTTTCATAATAATGTATTTCTATTCAAATGAAGTACGGTCGAATTTCGACCAATGGGCGATCACTAGTAAAGGGTTAAATCTCCTACAAACTATTATGTGGTGTAGACTGCAATGTCCGAGCGAAACTTAATTCTGTTAGACAATGGCAGCGAGAATCACACATTCATGCAAATGTTACGACTTTGTCATACGTGACACCTTATAAACTCTGAGAAATCAATACAACCATGAACTGTACAGGAGTTTAACATGTATTCTACTTACCTTGTTTAACTAGCTTCTGCCCGCGATTTCGTCCGCATAAATTTCTTGTTCCCTCGACCCTTCCCATCGCATCGAATTGCCTGTCCGTGCGATTTTCCCCATTTTTGCAACATTTTTCTTTGCTGCTATATATAAGGTGTATCTATTCATACACGAAATATTTTAAGGGGTACACCTGTAGATGGTAAAGAAGCTATAGAAGCAAAAAGAAAATTTTTTTCTAAGCGTTTTTGAATTTTCGTAATTATTATAATTTTAAAACTACTTGAGACGTTTTGCATAAAACCTTTACTCCAAATTCTATGAATGGCCCACCTGACGCTGCGAGGGCGATGGCCGGACGGCACGAGCATGGCCGCGATGTCTCGGGCCGTAAAAAATAAGAAGGAGCCAGTATTTCTTATGTGCGTCAAATAATTCATAAATATTAAATTTAAAAAAAAACCCTTAGAAACATTTTTTTTTCGTTGCTATAGCTTCTTTACCACCTACAGGTGTACCTCTTAAAATATTTCGTGTATGAATAGATACACCTTATATATAGCCTTCCTCGATAAATAGGCTACCCAACACAAAAAGAATTTTTCAATTCGGACCAGAAGTTCCTGAGATTAGCGCGTTCAGCCAAACGAACAAACAAAGAAACTATTCTGCTTGATAATATTAGTATAGATACAGAAACTACTTTGAAACAATTTTTTCAAAATAGTGTCTGTATATAAAGACAATGACAACGTCTTGAAAATGCAAGTAGACTTTTTGAAACTGAAACGGTTTACCAACAGTCAATTGGTCCATGAACCGTTGGTCAAGATTATCTTTAAACCATTAACTTTTCTTCCAAAGGACGTTTCATCCACGAACGTTTCGCCAACATAACTCTACGTCAGTGAATGCTTAACCAACAGATTTTTTTGACCAATAACTTTTCACCCAAAGAACAGTTGACCCATGGACTGTTCCCCAACAGAATGGTACGTCAGTGAGTGTTTAGGTAACCTCTAGAAGCAATTATAGCCTAGGGATATGACCATTGGACTACCAAGTCACAGGTTGTAGGTTCGAACCCTGACTGTTCTATTTGAAGTCTCAGTAATGTCACCAAGGGAAAACGCCACTAAGCTTGTGAGCGGAGATACTAATTTTGTGTATACTAGTGCAATGCAACGCAACGACACTGTAAAAATCAAAACCACAATATATAAATAAACTAATATTCCAAACGTTGTTTTATTAGATAAAATCGTTTCTGGAGGAGGTCACAGTTTTAACCTAACCTAACCTAACCTCCCCAAACCATGTCGGATATGCCCCCAAGGGTATTTCAAGGTATTATTGCTTCTAGAGGTTACCACACAGGTTACACTCACTGACGTACCGTTCTGTTGGGGAACAGTCCATGGGCCAATTGTTCTTTGGGTGAAAAGTTATTGGTCAAAACATTCTGTTGGTTAAGCATTCAGTGATGTAGAGTTATGTTGGCGAAACGTTCGTGGGTGAAAAGTCCTTTGGATGAAAAGTTAATGGTTTAAAGATAATGTTGACCAACGGCTCATGGACTAATCGACTGTTGGTAAGCCGTTTCAGTTTGAGACTTTTTGTTACCACTGAATCACTACGCTTGCCAAAGTTGGTCCGTGGATGGGTGACCAATAGGGTGGAGTGAAAATTTTATTTTTTGATTTTCAGTATGTCATACCCGCAAAAAGTTGCGTGATAGGTACAATAAGCAAAAGCGAAAATATTTTTTGTGTTGGTTTATATTTAAAGGTGCCCCCGATAGGACTAAGTTTTGAAAAAAAATCCGAAACTTGTCAGTTTTCGATAGTGCAAAACCAAATGCTAAACTTAATAACAAAACGTAGAAATTGTTTTTCTTTTGTCTCTGAACGCACCCAATCATTAATAAAAGACAGAGAGAAACTACTTTTCATTGTATTAATCGTATCAAGAACAAATACAGAATGTGGTTGAGCCATCATCTAAACAGATGAGAATAAATCTCCCATCTTTAGCTCTTGCCTGCGATCGTACTGGAGTTACCAACAGGTCTGCCGCTATTATAGCTTCTGCTGTCATGAAAGATGCATGGCATTATTACATCAAGTGACCAGTGTGATAGATCATTCAAAGGTTTGACGGGAAAGAGCAAAGAAAAGAGCTGTTTTGAAAAAATTGAGCCGCAGTCAACCTATACCTGGTCTTTACTTTGACGGTAGAAAAGACAAAACTTTGATACCAGTCAAAAAAGGAGATAAATGGTATAGAAAACGGCAAATAGAAGATCATTACGTTATTGTATTGGAACCAGGGAGCGTTTTCTTTGGTCATATCACGGTGCAGACAGGATCGGCTAGGACAATCAAAGAAAGTATTATAAAATATTTAAATGAAAACTCGGTTGACTTGAGTGCTTTGTCAGTAGTGGACTGTGATGGGACAGTTGTAAATACTGGATCTAAAGGCAGCGTCATTAGCCTGCTACAGGTATAGATTAAAAACCCGTTACAATGGTTCATCTGTGCACTACATTCGAATGAATTGCCACTACAACACCTTTTGATACATTTGGGCGGTCGAACTACGGGCCCTCCATGTTTTTCAGGGCCAATTGGATCTGAACTGCAACAATGTGAAAAAAAGCCAGTTGTGAAATTTGCCGTTATACCCACGCCACTTCCTGTTATTACTAAAGATTTAAGCTCCGACCAACATTTATATTTGAGATAATGACTGGCTGCTATTAGCACTGGTATTTTCCCTTCTGACCTGACAAATAGAGAACCCGGTCTACTCAACCATTCCAGGTGGCTAACGACTGCGAACAGGATCTTACGATTATATGTCACAAAGACTGATCCGGAAGAGAATCTACTTATATTAGCCAATTTCGTGATGAACATTTAGGGCAAATATGGTTCAAATCAAATGCAATCCTTCGTCTTTAAATGGAGCACAGCACTTGTGACGATGAATTATTATCGCTATTTAAACGACAATTTGAAAAACATGAGTGATCCAAAGAAATGGATATTTTGGCCATCCAGAAAATCTTCTTTTATCTATGCTTGCAGAAGACAACCAAGTGATACGGGAACTGGCATGCCGACGTATTCTGAAAGCAAGGTCAGAGAAAGTCATAGGAATCCGAAAATTTAAAGTTCCATCATTTAATTTCGATGCTCGCCATTATACTGACATTATTACTTGGCACGATAGTCAGATTACTGTTACTGAGTGGCCTTTAACAAAGAGTTTATCTGCTGAAGCCTTGAAAGAAATTGTAAAAAATGGCCTTGGAACGAAAGAGAATAAAGCACTCTTTCCCTGTCATACTCAAGCCGTGGAGCGTGGCATCACACTCGTAACTGAAGCTTCAGGCGCAGTATGTGGAGAAGAAAAACGTAATGGTTATATCAGGGTTAGACTGTCATCATGCCAGATGATGCCTTTTTATAACACTTAACGTGATTTTTCTACTTGATGGGCTATTTTGTTTTTTTTTTTTCATAAATATTTAATTAATATTAATCGCATTTTTATCATAAAATTCTTGTATTATTATGGTTTTAAGAGGTTTTGGGGCACCATAAACTCCAAAATGTTATTTTTTTTTTTATTATTCCATAAAAATTTAGGTTTCAAGCAACACAACAAATACTATTCCAATAGATTATTTAGGTTTATATACATCTGAATGTGGCTGTCAAAAATGAACGAAATTTTACTTTTTTCAAAATTCTTTCGTGCTGGGGCACCTCGAATCATTATAATACATAAATGATATTTAACATACTTTATTAACTCATCCATAGGCAGCTTTTCACCGCTATGCTATTACAAAGAAAAACAAAAAAAAATTCTCCATACATTTTCACTCCACCCTAGTGACCAACTTTAAGAGTCCTCTGTGCTTCGGAAAGCACGTTGAGCCGTTGGTCCTAGCTGTGATTCGTGAATCTTTGAAAATCGTTGCAAGTCGACAGAAACCCGAAATTCGTACAACCAGTTTTACTTTACTTAGGGATATTGTGTGTTATGTCTTAGGTCAGAAAGGCAATCGCTCTATGTAAAATACTGCTTTTTTTAATGGGTGGTAAATCAGCAAATGACGTTTCTTGCTCTGGGTGGAGTGGAAGGGCGTGTCAGACTTTTATTGACTAAAATCCACCCGTGTTCCATCAGTTGCCAATATGCCGCCGCCGATCGCCTCCACGAGGACGTCCGTGGCCTTCAGACGATCCACACAATGGAAAAAATACTGGAATTAAGCTACATTCAATTTGACTGAAACAGACCCCAACATATCTGGAAAAGGCTAGGAAGATGATCAATCAAATAGGGACCCCACACCTATTCTCAAAATACTATTGGTTTGATTTTCAAGGAATCATATACAAAATTCATTAATACATTGACGATAGCAAAGAACAATTCCTACGGTAGTCCAACAGGGTTTTGGCCTTTCGTTACCGGTAGTTAAAGAATGTGAGTGGTCAACAAACCAAACCATAAATAATTGACAGCGATACTGACAGATAAATTAATTGTAACAAGAAAAAAAAACAGAAATAGACACCAATTACCTTCCTGCCAGCTCATTTGAAATGTGGCTGGTCAGCAAACCAAACCATGAATAATTAACACTGATACTGACATCTACATTAATTTTAAAATGTATGCTTGATTAAAATACCCAGAAATACACACCAATTACCATCATATCAAAGGAATGAGTATTTATAAATGAAAATGGCCGGACATTCATCTTTGTCAGCTTAATTGGGAAGGCGTGTATTGATTATGTTTGTCTACCCTAATTGGAAAACTCATCTATCTGCACCGCTGGCCATCCCTTCATCAGCAATATTTTTTTTTTTAAATATCTTTAACTTCATTTTTATTTTGATTTTATTTCTGTTAGTTGGTTTGTACAAAGACTTTTACACATCAATCTAAAAAACTAGATGAGGTCAGCGTTTCCTACCTGACTCCTCTGAGAAGTAAGGCCGAAACAAACTCAGACGTCCCAGTCTCTTTTAAAGTCCATAATCTTGGTTACATCATGTGAAGACCATGAAGATTTGGAATTGAAATGGTTTTTTGATGAAAGAACCACACAGATTGAATGGACCTGTACAGTCAGTGCACGCATTTGTCACTAATCGTGCAGCTCAACTCAGAACATATTACCCTCTTCCAATAAAGCGAAGGGATGTATATTAAGACACATGCTTTCTGCTTTCTTTATGTGTAAGTCCAGATTTACTGATCATATTTTAATCCTTTACCGTCATTTGGTACCGAGTCTTACCAAGGTGTATCATGCTACCCAAACTGGGTTGTGCAGGTCTAGGCAGTCGCTCCATCTAAAATACTGGTTTCAATTGCATCCGATTACACTATAAGCTGTCCCCAACAAATTGGGAACAAGCTTCGCAGATTGATTAAACTTCTTTCAGTGGTGTTTGTATCTAAGTTATCTTTTATACATAAAAGTAACACTGAAGGTTTCCGTGAAATACCACTCCTCAAGCACCTCAGGATATGTTGTCCCTTGTCATTATGTGCTAACGACAGTGTGTAAATCACCCCTGCCATTTTATCCTTGTAACTAGCTTTTGCCCGCGACTTCGACCGCTTAAAATTTCTTGTTCCCCCATCCCTTCCCGTCGCATCGAATCGCCTACCCGTGTGATTTTCCCCGTTTTTGCAACATTTTTCATTACTGCTCCGCTCCTGTTAGTTGTAGCGTGATGTTATATAGCCTATAGCCTTCCTCGATGAATAGGCTACTCAACACAAAAAGAATTTTTCAATTCAGATCAGTAGTTTCTCAGATTAGCGCGTTCAATCAAACAAACAAACAAACTCTTCAGCTTTATAATATTAGTATAGATTATATATATTTAAGACATTGATGAGGCAGTGGCCGTAGTCCTTCCATAGCTCTTGGTAACCTCCTCGTCTTTAGACAGCCAAACCGATAGTCCAATATCTTTGTTTCCATATCTTATACCTACCGAGTTGTCCTTCGGCACACATGCATAGTGCGTAGGAGAGTAATCGTTGGTTGGTGACCCATTTCATTGAAAACATCACCGAACCTCTTCAAGTTGGTCTCAGCCGTTTTCGAAGGTGTACGAGGGTACACCTTCGAAAAGACTCCAGGGTCCGGAGATAATGTCGAAGACACTGTTCAATTCCTTTGGTACAGTCACCTACAAACGCTGACCATTTCGGAATTTTAATTATTTGTAGGTTTTATTTTATTGTTGCTAACTGGTATATTATGGAAAGGTCTGCTAGGTTCATAAATTCTTTATTATTATAGAACTTGGTTCTTGGATTTAATAAAATCCGTAAAATGAACCTGGGACTACCAGCTATTTGATTTATGAGTTCTAATTTTAGAAAAGACATTAAAACTTTTATTTAAATTAAAACTGGAACGAACTCACAAATTCGCCGTAAAAAAGTAATTATTCATGAAAAGAATTTAATTTTTTTTTGAAGTTTATTAAAACAATTCTTTCATGAAGTTGGGGTTCACTAAAAACAATATTAAACCTACTATTCATAGTTTAGTGGAGAACTTTATTCAAATTCAAAAACAAAATCAAAATAAACGACCTAAGTATAAAGTTAAAAGAAGTTTTTGTTTAAGGCTCACATCACATAACTTTAACTAAAACTCATAGCGCAGAACAAAAACAAGACCTTTTTCAAACCCTTCCATTTTCAGTAGTCAACCCCAAAACGGGGTGACCCTTTCATCTCTCGGGACTTACTTTGTAAACAAAGGTCACGACAAGTCGGGGACGACTTTCCCCAAAACGGTTTAATACCAAATCGTATCATATATCGGCAATCAATTGCATTTGCGTTTCCAGTTTTTGAAAAGTCACGATCGTGTCTTCAATCGAAGATTTAAAAAAAAAAATTAATGACTTTATTTGTGTAAGTAGGTTTGTGCAAACACTTTCACACGTCTAATCGGCTATACAGCAATCCTATTATAGATGAAATTACAAATTTAGAACCATATTTTCTAGCTGAGGTAGGCAGAAGGTGTCACTCTTAAGGCCAGACTAAGAAATGAGCATATTCGAGGTAGTCTTAAAATCCGCCCAATCGAAAAAACTCTCAGAAGCGTGCTTGAGATGTTATGGCCATGTAATAAGAAGTCCCATGGAACACATACTTGTCATGACATGTCCTCTATGTAAATTCAGGTCCAAAGAAGCGAGGTAGACCCCTTCTCACTTGGATGTTCGTAATCAAATATCAAGCCCAAGTAAATTACTGGATGATCCAGAACCGAAACATCTGGCGAAGAAGGATGAAGAGAGCCGTCGTCGTGAATGAAATGGCATAAGGCTAGACAAAGACAGAGAAAACAATATTTTGTTGGAAAAAGCTCCTTCGAAGAATAAAATATTCCTGAACTGCCACTGAACTTTTTTACAGTTCCATACTAAAAAATATTTCTGTTAATACGCCCAAGTCCGTAAAAGTGAAAAATTGCAAAACTTTAGGAACATAAGAGAAGTCGTTAAATCAGAGTTAGGGAATTCGAATTTCACGTAAAAACCTATTGAATTTAATTTCAAATGCCTTCACAAAAGTTTTTAATATCCAGCCGACTGTTCTTGATCATTTCTAGACAAACAGAATGTAACTTTTTATTTTCGGTCAATTCGTAACATTTGTTCTCAGTTATTTTACGTTTGGCAGCAGTGGCGGCAGCAAGCCAAAAGCAACCTTTCGTTAAAATAACGAAAGACAGCCAGGACCTACGGCTCGACGTGCTTTCCGAAGCACGGAAGAATAGCGATATGTAATGGCATAGCTTTTTTACGGGTGGGAAATCGTCAAATGACGTCTCTCGCTCTGGGTGACGCGGAAGGGCGTGTCAGACTTTTACTGACTAAAACCCACCCGAGTTCCTTCAGTTGCCCATATGCCAGGGCCACAGTATCTCTTTCGAATAATGGCGTACTTTACCGTCACCATCGAATAGTTTACGAAAAACAAATCTTTCTTCTTTTACGAAGCAAGCTAATAGCTTTGCCAACAGATATGAAAACATATTTTACTACGGTCTAAAAATGGGATTTATTATCAGCTAAACTTGCTTTTGATCTATTTATATGGGGCAGTAAAATGTTTCGTAGTGACTTTTAATTACAGATAACTACCGTGTTGAAAAGTTCACGGCAGGTTATTTTTGCAAATATTTTAAATTTATGTCGCGTCATTTCGAGTTTTTGTTTTCCTGTATTATGTTAAGAAAAGCTTCAATTTTGTTTTTGGATTCGGCTGAAAAGGTTTTGAACCTTTTTGTATGGAAATTGGCATATCGACTCGCCACCGCATTTCTTTTTTCGAAATCACGGTATACAATGAAAGTAGTATGTGTGAGTAGAGGATATATGTACATAAACGAACAAAAAGTGTCTAGTAACATGGTACCGAAAGTGTCAGTTACCGAGATATTTGAAGGTAAACACCAAAAAAAATATGATCAATAGAAAAACGATATTACTCGTATAAGTACTGACTCTTTGAAATGACTTAATCAAGTCTCATAAACTTACTCTGTTACCAGAAACAAAACGCCCGAAATAAAACGCACTCCCGAATCCACACCGAAATAATAGTATCACAAAATAACAGCAGCGTAAAAAGAGTGAACGACTAAAGGCCGACAGACTGAACACCGACAAGACTTTACTTCAACAAGACTCTTCGCTGACAGGACACTTTGCTGACAGAACTCTTCGCCGACAGGGCTCATCAAAATAATCTAGTCGTTTCTGGCACTCATGAATCAATCAATCTCCCTATCATTTTCCCAACTATTTTGGGGTCGGTTGGCTGCTTCACCAGATCCAGTTGAATACCAGTATTTCAAATGTGACATCTAACAACTCGCAATGGGCCCGCGTGGTAGATTATGGCTCACTCTATCTGACAGAAATAGGCCTGTGACCCAGTAAAGGAAATAATATTGGCTGATGATTCTAAGTGCTAAAGTGTTGTATTTCCTCAGATAATGTGCCACTACTTCTGGTTGACGTTAGACGGCATCAGTGACGTGGTCTTCGCTCTGGACGTCGTCGTGCAGCTGAGGACTGGATACTTGGAGCAAGGACTGATGGTAAGCTACATTTTAATTTTGGAAAATCTTCTTAATTTTATTAAAAAACTGTTGGCTAGATGCGAAGGTATCATTCAGAAGATCGTGGTGAAGACCAAGGCCTTATCCTATGGAGAAACTCAAACTCAAACTCAAAGTCTTTTATTTGTGGTCATAGGTTAACAAAGATGGTGCTTAATATTAATAAATGTATCACTATGTCCTGCTAGTAAAGCGTACAAATATTAGGTTTAAGTATAGTCTACATAAAAACATTAATCTTAAATTATAATTATTAAACTCTATTCTACTTTATCAATTAAATTGTCTAATGTTATCATCTAAATATTCTGACATAGTAAGCCTTATCTAATAAAAATACTTGCAATTTTTTCTTAAAATCTTGTAAATCTCCTGTCTTCAAAATTTTTATAGGTAGTTTATTATATATTCTTGTTGACATACTAAAAAAACTATTGTCATAAAGGGCAGTTCTGTGAGGTAGCGAAGAAATCTTTAAAGCATTCCTAACAGATTGCGGTTTTGCAAACAGATGTTTGTTCGTTTTAACAAATATCGCTACCTCATAAATATATAAAGATGTAAAAGTCATAATTTTTTACTTCTGAAAGAAAGGCTTACATGAGTCTGGAATGAATATTGGCTATAGCACGCACACATTTCTTTTGTGCTTTAAATACTTACTCTGTATTAGTGGCGTTTCCCCAGAATATTAAACCATATTTAATGGTTGATGCCACATATGCATGGTATGCTGTCAGTACAGCTGATTGGTCTACTACTTTAGCTAATTTATATATTTAATTATCATATTGTATCAATGTGTGTTTGCCATTTCATATCATTATCAATCCAGATACCCAGAAATTTAGTACTATTAACTTCTTCAATATGTGTCCCATCATATTCTATATTCAAAGCGTGTTGTATTTTTTTGTGGGTATGTGACAATTTTTATTTTATTTAGGTTAATCACTAAATTGTTTCTTAATAACCATTCTATAACTAGCTTAAGAGTAGTGTTAATAGCGGACTCTAAGGAATTTAATTCTTTTTCTGTAAAGATGACGGTGCTATCATCGGCAAAGAGAATCATCGGATGTTCTATGGCTTTAGGGAAGTCATTGATATATATTTATTTTATTTATTTATTTTAATGATTTATTTGCTAAGGCACAAAGTCCTTATAACTAAATCACAAATACATCAAATTCATTACAACATTAAAATAAAATACATTAAATTAAAATACATTAAATCAAAAAACATTAAATCAAAATAGATTAAATTAAAATTATTTAAAACCTCCACAATTTTTTTTTCGTTGTTTTATAATTAATGTTTTAAGCGCATGCGAAGCTAGTGAAATATAAAATGAAGGGTGCACGAAACTCTTTTATTTTAAACCATTCAAAAAAATAAGCAGGCAAGTCAACTCAACCACTCTTTATGCCTGTCTTAGGCCGAGATCTATAAACGTTACTTAGCTCGTACTTTGGCTTAGCGTTATTGCCTGTCTAACGAAGATTGGGGAACTTTGTTATGGGATAATATGCCTAGGGACTTGTATGTGAAGTGAATTGTAATAGTAGTTTATGTAACTTTTGCTATACGTTACTTTACGTTTTGATACCTAGGTGTGTGCAGTTTCGTACACTACTTTATCTACCCTGCATGCATTGGAATGGAACCTACTACATAAAATATGAAAGTTAAACGAGTAAGAAGTAATTGGTGGAAACTCCTTGGTGATATTAACTTCTTGGTTCTGCCCTTTATTATACTGGTAAAAAAATCGTTTTTTAACATTATTTTGTCACAGAAAAATTGTGTTATATTTTAATACTTTTTGGACTTCACTCCTTAAATATCGATTTTCATATACAAAATTCGAGATGGGAAAATGTATAGGGAGTAAAATTAAACTTTCTCCGTTACGTCACGTTATGCGTTACGTTACGTTATGCATTATGTTATGTGTTATGTAACGTTTATGTTATGTTTAATCTAAATCTAAAATTCTTAAATCTAATATTTATCTATATATTTTACAATCGTTCGTAAGGAGTAAACTCTAGTCGTGCGTCTAACACACACAATATTTTTTAATATACATTTCACTATTGTGTTTATAACAAACTAGCTTCTGCCCGCGACTTCGTCCACGTCAAATCTTTGCTCCCCTGACCCTTCCCGTCGTATCGAATCGCCTGCCAGTTTTCGTCCATTTTTTTGTTGCTGCTCCGCTCCTTTTGATAGTAGCGTGATGTTACACAGCCTATTGCCGTCCTCAATAAATAGGCTACCCGACTCAAAAATAATTTTTCATTTCGAACCAGTAGTTCCCCCCATTTTAGGGAAGTGGGGGGTTAGAAAGAGACAAAAGATAGCCTATGTCACTCTCCATCCTTTCAACTATCTCCACTTAAAAAATCACATCAGTTCATCACTACGTTTTGCCGTGAAAGGCGGACAAACAGACATACACACTTTCCCATTTATAATATTAGTATAGTATGGATTCGTACTGAAATTTATAATTCGAATTTTACGATATAAGAGTAAATAAAACTACTTGAAACTTTTCTCCAGGTTTACGACTCAAAGAAGCTAGCGAAGCATTACGTTAAGTCACGCAACTTTCTCCTGGACATGTTGTCGCTGGCCCCCTTGGACCTGCTGCAGCTGCACTTCGGCACCAACCCTATCATCCGCTTCCCGAGGTTTTGCAAAGTGAGTAAACAAATATCTAAAATTATACGCACGGCCACAAATCAAGCTATACATAACCCTGCCAGGGTCGCGAGATTGTTCGAAAGAGACACCGTGAGCCTGGCACATGGGCAACTGAAGGAATACGGGTTCATTGAATTCCATTCAATGACAAAATCTAATACCTCAGCGCGTTCACCTTAACCTCATCAGTAGGTAACCTCCCTGTTGCTATGGAAAATAACTGTCTTTGTCTTCATACAAACACGAGTCTAGGGGTTGCCCCGTCAGCCAGGATCGCGAGATTTGTTCGAAAGAGACACCGTGACCCTAGCACATGGGCAACTGAAGGAACACGGGTAGGTTTTAGTCAGTAAAAGTCTGACACGCCCTCCCGCTCCGCCCAGAGCAGAAGAAGTCATTTGATGATTTCCCATCCAAAAAAAAGCATTACATTACCAGTATAAATCAAAATCAAAAAATCAAAATCAAAAGTCATTTATTCAAACTAGGCTGAGAGTCAGCACTTTTTGAACGTCAAAGTTACAAAAGACAGTCCCCCGAAAACGCCCGCCCTTCTACACTTCCTAGTGCTTTAGCTGGGAAGAAGAAGTGGCGGAACAAACTCCCCAGCAGCACAGCTGTCTGTTAAGTTAGAAGAACTTGATTCTATACAATTGTAAGGAGGTAACATTAAGAGACACAAAACATTAAATTAAATGATTTCCATATGTCAGCTAGCCAACCCAATATTCCAAGAAATAAAATGAAATCTATACTCAAGCAAAAGCAAAAAATTTTTTTATAAAGTAAATAAAAGTACAAAAATAAAAGCCTCCTGGCATAAAGGGCGTGACAGCTTACATATGCAATGCTGAATCACGTTCACATAGCTGTTACGACCCGAGTTACGAGTCGAGGCCACAAAATGATAAACTAGGACCATCGGCGTACAAACTAATAAACAGGTAGGTAATTAACAACAATACCAACATCAAGGTCAGCAAGACGACCAGTCACCACAAGCAGCACCCGTTCACGAGCATTACGCAAAGATCAGCCATTACCCCCCTCGCCTTATTTGAGGGAAGGGGGTAACCCGACCCCTTTTTTTTTTTCAGGATGGGAAATCATCAAATGACTTCTCCCGCTCTGGGCGGAGCGGGAGGGCGTGTCAGACTTTTACTGACTAAAACCCACCCGTGTTCCATCAGTTGCCCATGTGCCAGGGTCACGGTATCTCTTTCGAACAATCACGCGACCCCGGCAGGCATCGGTCCTAGTAGACCCCTACACTGCTGCTGACATCTCTTTGAGGCGCGCGTGAAACACTGCGCGCCGTCGACCCGAGCTTGGTCCTTACCGGGCGGCGAGCTACCCATTGCTCGCCACCCGCAAGCTCGCGCCTACGGTGGCCGGGAGTCCGCTATTGACTCCCGACGCCCGGGGCGTCTCCTCCTGCGGCGGCTAGGGACGTGAGGGCGCAGAGACTGCCACTCCCTCACGCGCCCCGCCTCCTCCTTCACGAGCATTACTGCTTCGCAGAAGGAGGTGACGGCTTCCCATTCCCTCTCGCTCCGTACCATGGCTCGCACCAGGGCCGGACGCGAGAGGTCGCCGCCGCCAATCGCCTCCGCGAAGACACGGCGGTGCTCCGCCCAGGCAGGGCACACCTCCACCGTATGCTCCACCGTGTCCTCCAGACGATCCTCGCAATGTAAACACCCGGACGTATCCTCCCGCTTTATCCTGAACAGGAACCCACCGAAGCACCCATGCCCGGTGAGAACCTGCGTCAGGCGAAAGGTGAGGACGCCGTGACGCCGCTCTATCCACTCCTCAAAGAGGGGACTTACCGCCGCAATTGTGGCGTGCCCAGCACTGGGTTGCGACAATCGTACCCGCCATGTCGCTATGAGATCACACCGGAGCTCCTTCCGCCGTGCCGCGATTTGTCGCGGCAGCGGAGTTTCGCCCCGTCGTTTCGCCTCCTCGCGCCACTCCCACATGTGGGCGAGGACCTTTGCCTCCAGATCCCATGGCCTCCAGATCAGCCATTACCCCCTTCGCCTTATTTGAGGGAAGGGGGTAACCCGACCCCTGACGCTACCGCAAGCATTGACATCTAAGGGAGCATGACGAACTTGCTGCCGGTTGCTCAGGCAAGAATTGAATGACAACTCAATATAAGGGTACTTCTCATTGTAGGGTAAGCAAGGTCTGTTAAAACTGAAAAATTATAGCTATATATGTAGCCGTGTGGACAGCACAAAAACTGGACGACACGGTGAGATTTCTTTATTATACAGGACGTTATTATATAGGGCGTTATTATACAGCCTGTTACCATAAATTCAGTACGTGATTCTGAACGAATTATATTACTTGTCCCATTCATTATGACAGCTTTGATATCGAAATTTTCTATGAAACAGCTGTTTTTAACACGCTTTTATTATCTTCATACGTATGTAAGTATGTGCCTATATAACGGAAACTTTCAGGATAAAAATAATTGTTTAAAAAATTACAAAACACGCTTCCATAAAAAACGGGTGGGGTACTTTTTGAGGGATTCTTTAAGTGATATCAAACATTTTTTTTTTTTTTGTTAATGAAACCGACTTATACACTTGAGCTGAATTCATGGTTACAGGTTGTGCGTCGTCCGTACCACTCTGTATTAATCTTTTCACTGCACGGATAATTTGTATTTATTTATCGTGTTAGGGACATAACACAACTTTATAATATTTTTTAGGCACAAGCTCAAATGCAACAAAAAATGGTTCAGTTGAAAAGATTCGTCAAACATTCCTTAGTTTTATTATAATAACTAGATAATCATTATAATAAAAGTGGAAGTGAATGATTTAACGAGATCGTTAAACCATTCTATTGTTATTATTCACGAGTCATTAGAGACGATTGAATTAATTTCCAAGTAAAATCTTAACTTATCAAAATTATTTAACTTACTTTTACCACGTCCGTTCGCTTTTACGTATAATTTATTGACAAAATTAAAGCACTTAAATGAAAGATATCAAATACCAATAAGGCTTTTATACACGAGCGGCACGTTGCCAACGGCAGAGGCAACCACAGCCGATGACACTCATCAGCTGCAGCCGTAGACGCATCGACATGAGCCATAGACGCGTCGACGTCAGCCATAGACGCATCGACGTTAGCCGTAGACGCGTCAATGAAAGCCATAGAGGCGTTGACGTCAGCCGACGACAAAGTGCCACACGTGTATAACACCACTTAAATGTATTCAAAAGTCTTAATTTAGAAATAAAACATTATACAGACGAAATTAATTTCACGTCAAATCCAGCATCAATTTCAATATATTCAAATCTTAAAATAGAAATATAATATTAAACAGACGTAATTAAGTTCTTGCTGAAAACCGTTTCGTTTCAAACAAGCCTATAAAAGAACAAGATATTTACAATCAAAACGATTTAGGGCTCGCTTACTGCTTTGAATAGCTTTAATTTCGATGATAATTTGTGGAATTACGTCTTTCTTTATTTTGTTTTTGTTCAGGACGTTTGGGTTTTAGCAGAATTATGATTGAAGATTGTTTGTTTGATATCATTGATGATTAAGGCGTGGTCAGACACATTTTTAGGTATTTGAAAACAGCACAAATAATCAATAAATAAGGTTTAAAATAGCGATGCGTTTGATGTTAATTGAATCGAATGACCACCAAAATATGAAATAATTTTGCAGTTTTAATTAAAGTAAAATAATTATAAGGCCTAAGAAAATGGTTTTAAGCGATTTCTTTAGTTGATGGAATTCCCTTTATTATCATTTCATAATAAAATATGATGCATTCAAGTACTCGCCTAAGTGTCGTTTTGTATTTTATATATAGATAGTTATTAATTCAATACAGTAAAAGTGATGTAAATAAAAATAAGCTAACTTCATTGATGAGTTTTCGCTCAAACTTATGAGAATTATGAGATGAAAAATATATTTTTTGACTTCTGATTTACTATTATTTTATTATGTTACTATATTATTTCAATGAAATATTTTCAAATAAGTCTTTGCTTAGAACATTTGGCAATACGCTGAATCTCTTTCTGGCTTGTAATATGTACCAATACGCCTAACTGTGCCACAAAAAACTAAGCGTCTTACGGTGTTCAACGTTTGGGCAGCAGCGCCTTAATAATTATTTTCGCTGCATAATCAGCCTATAATCTTCCCACTGCTGGAACACAGGCCTTGTCCTTCGAGAGAGAGTGGGCCATAATCCACCACGCGGGCCCAGTGCGTGTTTGTAGATGTTCCATGTCTTCGAATTTTTGGTTCTAGAACATTTCCGGTTTCCTCACGACATTTTCTTTCATCGTTATGAGAGCAGTGATGATGTGTTTTTATTTACACAAATTAAAGCGCCTGCCTGTTTTCGAATCTGCAACCTACAACTTGTTAGTTGGCCGGTAACCACTGGGCCACCACTGCTCTATTATTGTGGCTATGAATAGCACAATATTGAAATTTCGTGAACAGAAATGAGAACTTCCAATTGAGTCAGGAGGACTTTTTTTGACATTGACTTGATGTGTCCTTGAGATTTGAAGACGGAGATTATCTCAATTATTAAATTGGTTTGTAATTCAGAATAATCTTCTTACCTCTCTGTAAAGGGAAATGATATCTACCTATATTGCATATAACTTACCTTTTGTCAAATTATAAATGGGGATACTTACTTACTTATTAAAGTAAACTTATATTCGAAAAATAATTGTTATAAAACTACTCATCACCCATAGAACAAAATTGTTACCAACCTCATCTAGTTTCAAAAATAAATAATAGTGCTTTTTTGAGGTATTAATAATTGATATCAAGTACCCCACGCTTTCTTCCATTATTTTGTACTTTTTAGTTTGGTTTTCTATGAAAGCTATGTTTTTTTTAACTATTATTTTCTATTTTTTCGCCTACTAAAGCGGGTTTTTGTTTTTTCTGCTATCCTGGTGATCCTGACAATGGCAATGCCTGGATAATGGCACTTCTTTAAGAATTATTGTCATCGGTCCTTGAAAAGTATGCAAAGTTTCAAATTAAAGCGACATTCTGAAGAGGTTGAAAATCACTTTCAAAGATTCCGCTACACAGATACATACCACGCTAATAAAAGCGTGTTATTACAAAAGTGTTTGTACAAACCTACTTGCAGAAACACATTAATTTATTATTAGTTAATCCAAGTTTACTGTCCCCTAAAAGATTTTCAACTCGTCAAGATAAGCGATCGGTTCTCTTCAACACCGCGCAACGAAATAAATTCCAACATTTCCAGCCAAAACCAATAACTACCACAATATAACACAATCCACCATCGCTTGTACACCTCATTCGACACCTAAGTCTATTGACTGATAGAAAAGAGAATAGAATAGAAAACAAAGCCAATACAGCCCAAAAACCAGGCTCATGTTACCGGTAAAAGCTTTCGATCAAGGCTACACTGATAGAATGTATAGGCTAGGTACAGTCTACAGAAGGGATGAGTTTTGTGTGCTAACGTTGATTTTTTTTTACTCATATTGTAGTGTCGCAGAATAAAAACTCTTCGGTCAGTTTCCACTTAATTTTCCAACTATTGGCTAGTTACTCTACATGTATTTAATCTATGATTGGTTCCATTCCTTCCCGAGAGTATCATGAAAGGCGACCAAAGCATTTACTAGAGAACGGGTAGCAGCGTTGTCTATATATTGTACCACCATATTAAGATCGCCATACCTCCTGCCAAGCGTGGCGATTATGGCTAATTTGGGGAGACCTATGTTCAGCAGTGGACATCTTACGGCTGAAATGATGATGATGATGATGATGATGATGAATCTATGGTTATTACGAACTGAACAAAAGAAAATAACACTGAAAAAGGTACCTGACGTGCCAGCCATACAAAAAAACGCGATTTAAAATTGCTTTTCGCTGTTTCGTTCTTCGAGTACAAATGCATTCGAAGAACGAAACTGCATATTTGTCCAGCTAAGAAGCGAGTGTTTTCCTGTCCATCTCATACTTAAGGCGCAAATTTTTAGGAGCGACCAAAATAAAAGTAATGCTGCAGTTTTATTGAAAGCAAAAAAGAAATGCACAGCTCAGTGCAATAATTCTTAGGTAAGTAAGTTCTTCTTTAGTTTATTAAAATCCCTTTATTATCATAAAAAAGCAATTGCAGTAATATAAAATTACAAACTATTTTATAGTTTACTTCCAACATTTTAAGACGACATTAAATATATTTTTGGGCTTAGTCTTACGATTGTTTTATCGTGATACTAATTGATTCTGATGAAATATTTTAAATAAGTATTTTCTATGAGAACTTTTTTTTCTCTGTTTGTAATTTGTACGAATACGTCTAACTGTGTGATAAAAACCTGAGAACTTTACGCGACCTACGTTTAGGCAGTGCCTTAAAAATGTATCACACACTGAATAACAATTATTAAGGGCAACGTACCAATATTTGTCTTATTACCTACATACTAAGTGACCTATTACTATCAGAAAATACTCATTATAAAAGCTCTATACTACATCGCAGCTTCACTTCTATGTTGAAGGTAATATTGGCGTGTCATTTGTGATAAATATCTTATAGATTCTGCACGATGTTCTCATTACAGTGGTAATAACTTCCTTCATCGGACTTCTGTAGAGCCGAGGGACACACGTTGTCGCCTTTCTATTAATAGTACAAGTACCTAATAATACAAAAAGCCTCTAGGAATATCGCTTTCGGAATAGATTGCTTGATTTGATAAATTGTAAAGAGTCGCTTTTGGTATTTTCAGAATTGCTTGATTAATTTGAAAAACTTTTTAACAAAAAACCAAACCGCCGAAAAATCTGAAAATAAAAAATAATAAACCTTTCAGCCATTTTGAGCGGCGGCGCCAAACAATCAATGAACAAAGAACAAAGATCACTGAAAGCGCCGACTAATTTAATGTTAAAAAGTTTTTATTTTATAATTGTTGTGACTATAATCTACTAATTACTACATGATTGCTAAATCTGACTATTCTGTAAGAAGTTATGCATTACTATCAATGAGTGAAAAATCAACCCTCCCCCGTTTTCCTATCCTTAGGGTTGGAATTTTCTTTCCAAATTTACATGGGACTATCTTCGGGATATACCCTTTCCAATAAAAAAATATTGAAATCGGTTAACTCTGTAAAAAGTTATACATAAAGAAATATACGCGTCGACTTGAGAACCTCCTCCGTTTTTTTCGTCGGTTAAAAAGCAACGAAAATGAACAATGCAAATAAAATTGATTGTTAACAGTATGCTTATGGAAATGAAACCCAGGCAGGCACTTTTGTCGGTGTTTCTAATTTCATCACCACTGCTCTCACGGTGAAGGAAACAGTGACGGAAAACATCGTGAGGAAACCGGCATAAGCGAGAATCGAAAATTCAAAGACATGTGACCAAACTCGCATTGCCCCGCGCAGTGCCATTTCACAGAGTGGGGGCCTGTATCCCAGCAGTGAGAACATTATAGGCTGTTTGTGGTAATAAATATTATTTATTTATGTATTTCAGACGTGGTCCATACATTATAAAAAATAAATTAATCGAATAAAACATATTACATTAAAATAGTCAGCAATAAATAAACTTACACTTACACATGAGAATAACATAAATTGGTTATGTTACAATATTACACATTGAAACAACCAATACGACAATAATAATTATGATCAGAAATAGGTTTAAATGTTTATTTTTTTCTTTATTCTACTGTTTTAATAGCGAAAAAAATATAATTTCTTATAACTTATTTTTTTTTACGATTTTACACGCGAATGTGGTTGGCAATTTATTTTTATGAGTGAAAGCCAACAAATGTAAACATCATTGTAAAGCGACAAGCTACATTATTTATTTAAATATGTCTTAGAAAACTTCAGTAAGAACGGATTCACCCGCAGTTGACCGCGATATCAGGCCGTTTCTATGTTAATTTATACACTAACTTGCAAATATTACATGTAAATAAGAATGTTAGTTACAAAGAGTTTTGGTTTTATTAGCAGAGAAAAGGGATGACAAAGGGAGCAATATTGAAATGTTAAAAAAATATGATAATGATGTTGGAAATTCTCTACTAGTTTCGTAGAATGAATTTAAAAAAATTAAAGCCAGAAAATCCATCTCGAAATACGAATAGCCAGCATAAATTGATACATAAATCGACACAAAAATACAGATACAGATTATGCCTGTACTAGTTGGAAAAGAAACATCATGTGGAAAAGGTCTGTATTTTTTACTATTGTACAGATTCCACTAAACTAATTTTGATTGATCACTCGTATCTATGATGAGAGCAGTGATGGCCCCGACTTACGAGTTGAAAATCGTTCGAACCCAGGCAGGCATTTAACTTTGTGTAAATCATTTCGTGAAGAAAAATATCATGAGGAAACCGGTAAGTCCTAGAACCAAAAATTCTAAGCCATGTGACATCTACCAACCCGCACTGGGCCCGCGTGGTAGATTACAGCCCACTCGCTATCACGGAGAGAGGACGTCGGTGTCCCCAGAAACATTATAGGCTGATTTGATTTATTACATCATTCGCTCATCACCAATACCATAATCTGGAGCTATTATTTCTGATAACGACGTCTACCAGACAAAAGATACACTTATTAATCAAAGAAAACTAATATAAACCTCTCTTCCAGGTCTACAGGGCAGTAGACTTCTACTACATTGTGGAGTCCAGGACAGTTTACCCCAACTTCTGGCGCGTCATTAACCTCATCCACATCCTACTGATCCTGGCGCACTGGTTCGGATGCTTCTACTTCTTACTGTCAGAAGCTGAAGGCTTTCAGGTCAGTATTTTATATTTTATTTAGGCTTACAGGGAGGCTGGGACATTGACTTGCAAACTGTAACCATGAATGAAAGGACATGACTGCAGCGTAGATATTTTTCGTTAGTTTTAAAAAAAGCTGTTTCATAACTAACATAACATACTGCTGTTTTAAAACTACCCTAAGCAGCACCGCTTATAGTCGTTGATTGTAGATTGGTATGGGACTCTGTAAGGCACCGCAAAGTAATTGGAAGAAGATCCTACAATTTTATGGGACCCTACCTAAACAGGAAACTAAATGTAAAACACAAAATAGCCCAATTAACAAAACTTAAATGTAAAAAAACGATCATCAAATGGCTACTGGAGTTAGATTATGAAAGCACAGAAGAGATTCTAAAGTTCACACAATAACGAACTCTACACTTACATCCGGAAACACTATCTCGAGATCTATAAACATAACACACAACACAACATACACTACACACTCACACCCACTCACTCCATTACATCCACATACTCACACCCACTTACTCCCTCACATCCACACATACACTCACCCAGCATTTTTGTTTTTTTTTTTCTAAAATTTTTTCTTTCTTTCTTTTTCTCAATTATTTTGTAATTCTGTAATTAAGCCTTCACAACGTTTACTAAATTTTGTCTTTTAATGTAACGGAACGAAGTAACTAGATCCCACGACACAGGGAATCCTAGTGTGGGATTTAGGGAACCACTGTAACTAAATATTAAGACAATAAAAATACTATTACTATTACTATAAAAAGTGCAATTTCTACGCGATCAATAGGTATGGAACAAAAAAAAAACCAAATGATGTCATTGATGCTGAAAGTCATTTGAATATTTTTAATTTAAGTTAACTATCTATTTATTTCACCGGATTTAATACAACGAACTAAATTAATTTCGACGAAAGACTGAACAAATTTCTCTTAATATAAAATGTATAAGATACTAATTCTTATCTAGAAAATACGAGAACATTTTAATTCAACTCAATCTCTAAAACAGGTTTAAAATATGACTCAGTAAGACCAAAGTCACTTTCACGCTTGCTAAGCCGGATCCTTTGAATAAAATTCACGCCAGCTGAAACATTTTCAAAGAAAACGAATACTTGAAGATAAGTACACAAGATAAGTTTTTATCCAGTGTGCAAATTTTAATAAATTAAACTTGAACGCAATAACTATGCAATTTTTATTTTGATATATCATACTACAAAAAATTAAGTTATCGTTAACGAAAGATGTTAATTTTGAAACTGGTTTAGATGGTAACTTGCGCGCGGTGCCGGCGCGGCGGCGAAGGGGAACAACCGACCAGCTGTTCGATCAGTCAAAATTCGAAGATGTTCGAAGTACCTACGCGGCCGACTAAGATTTTTTTTAAAGTATTTAAAAAAATAAATGAAATGTGTTCTATGACTGATACTGAATACTGATACTGAATCACCAAAAAAAATGGCGCACTGGTTAAAAAAAATCCTGTAAAAGTTTGAACTAATTATATAAGATCTATTCATACAGGAAATATTTTAAGAGGTACACCTGTAGGTGGTAAAGAAGCTATAGCAACAAAAAAAATTTCATATTTTTTTTTAAATTTAATATTTATGAATTATTTGACGCACGTAAGAAATACTGGCTCCTTCTTATTTTTTACGGCCCGAGACACCGCGGCCATGCTTGTGCCGTCCGGTCATCGCCCTCGCAGCGTAAAGCGGGCCATTCATAGAATTTGGAGTAAAGGTTTTATGCAAAACTTCTCAAGTAGTTTTAAAATTATAATAATTACGAAAATTCAAAAACGCTTAGATAAAAAAACTCTTTTTGCTTCTATAGCTTCTTTACCACCTACAGGTGTACCCCTTAAAATATTTCGTGTATGAATAGATACACCTTATATATGTAAATATAATACCTTCTTGGACATTAAACTTTACAAATTGCTTATTCGTGATATTTTCTGATTAGGTTCCCAAAGGAGTCCAGGTAGTACATCTCGTATTCACAATTTCGTTTCATTTGCCTCTTATAAATATTAAAAATATTGCGGGCGAAACGTGTATTGCCACATTTTTGACCCTCAAACAACTTTCAAGGGACACATTGATAACATTAGGGTTTAAATACGAAATCCACGTGTTAAAGACAAAAAAAAAAAACTAATGAATCTGTGGTCTCAGTTTCATTTAAGCTATGATGATGGCTAAATGATAACAGTCGCACGGGTCGATTTAAGGTTTAGGCTACGCTTGCTGCATACAGTTCGTGGATAGGTGATCCATTGTATATCGGTACCCAGCTTTGCCTCGGAAAAGACGTTAATCCGTTTGTCCCAGCTGTAAACCCAAAAAGTCTGACAGCCGTCTTACCAAAGGGTATCGTGTACGCCAGTATCTAGGTTGTGGAGGTTAGATAGGCAGTCGGTCTACGTAAATAAATTACTGGTATTCAGCTACATCCGGTTAGACTGTAAGTTGACCCAAACATAGCTGGGAAAAGGCTAGGTACATTGATTGGTGTCCGTTACATTCAAATATTATATCTTCAAAAAACTTTTTAACAAAAAATGAAACCGTCGAAAAACTGAAAAGCAAAAAATAATAAACCTTAAAATTATGAGTCGGTGCTTTGAGTGATCTTTGTTCATTGATTTTTCAGCGCCGACTCAACATTTTAAGGTTTATTATTTTTTGCTTTTCAGTTTTTCGACGGTTTAATTTTTTGTTAAAAAGTTTTTATTTTATATTTTTTTGTGGCTTGAATATACTAATAATACTTGGCAAGGTATACCCCATCCAATGAAAAAAGAATAATCAAAATCGGACTACTCTGTACAAAGTTATGCGTGGTTATACATTACAATCAGTGAGTGAACAATCAATCATCCCCTGTTTTCCGACCCTTAGGGTTCGATTTTGTTTTCCAAATTTATATGAGACCAGTTTGGGAGTATACCCTTTCCAATAAAAAAAGAATTATCACAATCGGGCTACCATGTACAAAGTTATGCGTGATCATACATAAAAAAAAAATATACACGTCGAATTGATAACCTCCTCCTTTTTTTTTTCGTCGGTTAAAAAGCAATAGAATGTGTTCTGTTACGACTGAATTAAATATTACTAATCTCGTTTTGTGGGATAAGCTATTCAATAGTAGCTAGTAAGATGTGTAAGCAGGGAGGTTCCTGGTGAGCTACTTAAGAATGGTCACTTCTACAAGCTCTTTATTTTAACTCACTGCCGAACTGGGCCGAAGAATGGCACCTGGCTCACCGCCGTCGGGAAACGACTCAAGAATCTTAAAAACCTATATTAAAAGCGGCGTCAGTGATAGCTGAGAGATAGTGGCGCTATCATCCTCTCGATTCGATGGTATGGGAGGCGTAGTGCATGTTTACAATAAAACACCATTATACAACAATATCGGTCACACAATATTTTCTAAGTTCAGGCAAACTGACGGTTTCGCGTAGAAGTGGAAGTCTGCATTCGTTGGTTGCCTTCACAAGACTAATTCATCTTGCCATCGCTTTGTCTTACTAAAGTCTGTCCACCGGCCACCACCTCCAGCGAGCGCGTCACGGTGTTTACCCACATCTTGGTATTACAATAATTATATATCAATTGAGAGACGATTAACGTTCAACTTTTATAATCAACGACATATTAATAGTTGATCGCTGACGGTTCGCACCACCTACGAGTACTAATTTGTTGCAGCGACAAGAGTAATTAAAGACACCTAGAGCCTTACCTAGTGCACACCTTTAAGTTAGATTTTTGAGGAACTCTTTATTTATTATTAAGATCTCATGTGAAATGTACCAAAAATCACACTAATAAATTAATTTGAGAGTGTTTGCTTAGTGACGCTCGCTTGAAGGGCAGAGACTCAAGCTTGGTACAGACGTATACCAATCGAATAATCGCTCGTCATTGCTCGCCATCTCGATTTTAGTTGGTCTACTCGTTTCTCGTTAATCGCCGGCGATAAGGCGAATGGCGAATTAGTGGCATTGGCACCTGCCTCACTTTGCCAATGCCACTAAAAATAGATCGACTCAACAGACTTCGACGACTATTCGATACTACATAGCTTCTTATTGTGGTCCACCAGGGACCATTAAACACTAATGTTGACTAATATTGCGGACGATCACCACAATTACTACAGTTACATGGTTTGTTATTAGCACACAAATGGATACTTACAATGTTCTGAGACATGTCTAAGTTGACACTCGACGGCAATAAGGAAAAATGGACGCGAGTAATAGGAACGATGCAACTGTTCATTTCGTGACACATAAAACAGGAAAAGTAATATTTAAAAGGAGGAAACCTTCTTTAAAAACCGTCTTATAATAAATAAATAAATAAAAATAAACATACGCTTTCATAGAAAACCCAAAGTAAAAAGTATAAAATAATGTAAAACGCGTGGTGTGCTTGATATCAATTAAAAAATAACTTAAAAGGCACCCCATGCTTTTTCCATTATTTTCTACATTTTAGTTTAGCTGGGTCGTTCTTTGGCCTCAGAGATTGCTATTCAACGTGGCAGTGCTGCCAGTCTTCTGGGCACGTTCCTTGATGACAGACGAGTACTTCAACATCATGTCCTTTTATCTTTGTATTTATTTGTATAGTTAGTAATTTAGTTTAGCACCTAGTGTAAATACGATGATTAGTTGTGTTTAATGCTGTGAAAATTATGTAAAATTTATAAGTTCACATATTCGTTACACAAATATCAAAACTTTCCTTTCACAGTCACGTCGATGCTCTCTTCAATTCGGTATTGAATATAGGACACTCAATTCCGTTGACGAGGGTCTTACGGACCTATCTTCCTATAGACAGGATCTTATACTGCGGTCAACCATCTTAATGAAAATGGCGGCCTGTCGATGCGTTACTCTTCACCTACGTAAATCTATCAGAGTGATTCATTTAGTCAAGGTATCCAGGAAACAGTCATCCGTTGTCATCAATCTTCGGGTTTATGGAAAGTATACATGAGTGACGATTTATTTTAAAATATTTATTTTTGGGGGGATTGTGGCTAAGTAATAACAGCCCCACGGATTGATCGTTCAGGTTAAGCTACGCTTGCCGCGGTTGGTCCGTGGATGGGTGTCCATCTTTACATACCAAGACCCTTCCGTGCTTCGGAAAGCACGTTAAGCCGTTGGTCCCGGCTGTCTTTCATAGACCTTAGACAGTCGTTACGGGTCGTCAGAAGCCCGAAAGTCTGACAACCAGTCTTACCAAGGGGTATCATATTACCCGGTAACTGTGTTGTGGAGATCAGATAGGGAGTCACTCCATGTAAAATGCTGGTACTCATCTGCATCCGGTTAGACTGGAAGCTGAAAAGGCTAAGCAGATGATGATGATAATGAATATCACGCCTTATTTCCCCGAACGGTTGGGCAGAGCTGTACCAATTACAGGCACTTTTGAACCGACACCTTGACTAGCATCTGACAGTCAAAAATAATATGAAGCTGAAGCCCATTTCAAAGCTAGTTAGTATGTATGAAGAAGAATGGGGAAGAAACGCCATGCACACTCGTTTCAAAAACTTTCCCCACGACATTTTTACGACAACTTCAGCAGCAGTAGGATTCAAAAGCTATTATTATAGTATTGCCACTAATCAACATCGATGCTTCATCATCTTTATTCATCATTAGCCTAAGCTTTTCCCAACTATGCTGGGGTATAACTGGATTCAGCTGAGTACCAGTATTTTTCATGGGGCGACCGCGTATTTGACCTGCACAACCCAGGTCCTGGGTAATACTGTTGCGTAGAACGTAAAGTCTAGAAACGACACGCTAATGCCATCTATTATCAAGTATTACACGAACAATTATTCGTCGATGCCACCGCCATCTATTGTCGAATAGCGGAATTAGACGGATCTCTCTAGTACTATCTAGAAGCTTCGCCACTAACTGTGAACTGTGGCAAAGAGTCGCGATTATTCGAGAAAGTTCAGCGTCGCATATAAATAGCGGGTTGTTGGACTGAGTGGACAGTTCGGTTACGAATGCGTTCGAATGCGATTCAAGCGATACAGTGAAGTACAAGCGAGACAAGCGAATCTGTTTGACGTTTCTGATTACTGTGGTATTTGTAATAAATTGATTAAACTGTTTTTGTGTATTACAGTAAAATTGGTTTAAATATATTTGTCCCGAACCCCAGCTCGTAACAATACGAAATCTCTTGATAAGACTAGTTGACTTTTGGGCTTCTGACGACACGTAACGAGTGTCAATGTTCCACAAATGACAGCCGGACCAACGTCTTAACTTGGTTTCCCAGGCACGGGAGGGTCTTTGTAACCTATCACGAAAGATGGTCACCCATCCATTGATAAACCACGGCAAGCGTAGCTTAACCTGATCGATCTACCCGTGCGACTATTATTACTTAGCCGAAAGCCCCTCACAAACATACACGATACTTACCAAGGATATAGGATATATCAAACGGATCACAACTCACCAAAAAAGTTACGTGAACCGTATATTAAATTTATATATGTAAATTCAAACGAAAGCGGTCAGAAAGTTTGTTTAACAATAAACATAAACAACAATCACGTGTTTGTACATAAAGAGAAAGTTTATATCATACTTTATTACGTACTCAATCCATTAAGCATATAAAATTGGTACTTAAGAGAAAAAGTAGAAAGGCAACCTGGACTTAATGGTATGAAACTGCCAGGACGCTGTGGGAAAGGGTGGTGATGTATGCAAGTTTATTCTGTAAGTTTAACAATAACCAGTTACCACAACGTTAATAGTTTACCTTGCAGTGAAAAAGTTACAGGCTGTTGTAAAAGGAAATACTTTTGGAACAATGTTCTTTAACGCAGTTTGCTGTAGAAGTTAACTTGAAGAAATCGTCACGTAACAAAAAGTAGATATAGTCACGTAAACAAAACATCTGCCCTTCTATGCGACTTTTTATTATATACTAGCTTCTGCCCGCGACTACGTTCGCGTCAAATCTTTGCTTCCCTGACTCTTCCCGTTGCATCGAAAAGACGTTTGGTGCAGTGTTGCTAGTTTACTAAGGTTACACAACTACCATAAAACGATTAGTTCCGAAAACAATTCACAGATGACTTTAGAACGAATTTTTAATTCTTTATGTAATATAGGTATGACGCTGGCATCCAGGAGGTTAAAGATATTTTAACCACTGCTATACTACAATATAGTACATACTGTTATACAGTAATATAGTACAAACGAAACAATGTCATCAAGTACAGTTTGTAGAACAATAAAACTAGGGTCATGAAACAAGCCGGAAGGAAATCGTAGCCGTCACGATCTCATTACGACACGTGTCGACGTAAAGAACGTACTTAATTCCACAATGCCAAGAACTGAGCATTTAACGTTATTTTGTAGAGTTTTGTAGAAATTTTGTCAAGGGGTTTGTTAGTTATGTAGAATCGAGGTGTTTGTGCGTTATATGTCCATTCCGATCCACCCCGTTTCTTCCTACCCTCTACCAGAGAAGTCGTTTTTTTCCGGAGCGGGAGGCCGTGTCAGACTTTTACTGACTAAAACCCACCCGTGTTTCTTTAGTTGCCTATATGCCAAGGCCACGGTAACTCTTTCGAACTAATCTCGCGACCCTGGCAGGCATCGGTCTTGGTAGACCTTCAATGTGTGCTGACATCTCTTTGAGGCGCGCGTGGAACACAAAACGCCGTCGACTCGAGCCTGGTCCTTACCGGGCGGCGAGCTACCCATTGCTCGCCGCCCGCAAGCCTACTTTAAGCCCAGGCTGGAGGTCTTAATAAAATAGCCTCAGGCAAGTTCTATTAAGCAGCCGACAACCACATAGGTTGACAAGCGAGAAGCCATTCACAAAAAAAAAAAATGTGCGTTGTATGTCGTGTTGCTATCGTATTTCTCTTCTCAATGAACAAAATGAGATGTCAAAAATTAAGGCTTAATCTGGCAACCAGAAACAGTTCAATATAAGAAAATAAGCCGGTCCAAAAAACTGTCATCATTGATATGTCAAAACTATTTCGAGTCTTTGAATATACCGTTGTAAAATTGGTTCCCGCTAGTATTAGTAAGATGAGGGTCTTGAGGAATGAATTAGGTTAATTGGTATATTTCCATATAGTTAAAAAGAGGTGAGTTTGTGTGTAAAGGGTAATCTTTGGACCTACATACTGGTTTTATTCTCTTCTTTTTTTATCTCATTTCAAAAATTATTTCACTGATATATATATCCACTATGCAGTGTTAAAACACGTCGATGCAATTTCAATACCGTAGAATTATTTGATACTAAACAACAAGAACACTTTGTATATTTTTTTAAATCAACGTCATGGTGGAGCATTTTGCAGTAATGATTTATTATCCTCATCGAAAATGAACTACAAAGTAACGAAAGCTTTAGTTACTGTATTTGAACTTTAATTTCTTAAATCTTGAATTATAGTAAAAGCAATAAAAACTAAAATACTAAGAAAGTAGAACAAACAAAATGTGTAAACCCAGACTTAACAGCGCGTGACTGAGCTATGAAAGAAAACTATTTTCTGTTACATTATGACACAATTTCCGTTTAAAATTAAACTTTACTCTTTCATCGTCAAAGAATACAAGTTTATAGACTGCATTTTTAAAAGTTATTTCTTTTTAATGATGGTTTCCTGTGGAGCTCTTTTTATGGTGCTGCCATAAAGCTATTGTTCTGAATTTAATTCTTATGAGACATTTTCAAGCGTGGAATGGGAATGTTAAATACGTATAAAGATTTCTAACACTTTCACTATAATGTGACACGTCATCATTAAAGAAGTTTAATGATAGTTTAACAATCGCCATGTCGTGACGTCATCATGACGTTTGATCAGGAATATACTAAACTAGCTTTTTCCCGCGGCTTCGGTCGCGCTAAATTCGGGGTAACACGGTTCCCCTTTCCTGATTTAGAACACAGAAGAGAACTCGAAACAGAATGTTATTTTAATACGTTACTGTAGACGATATTATAAGTCTTTCCATTTGGGGATAGAATGTAAAGATTCTGGGCATTGGACACACGCGAACATGCTACATACAATTGTCCATGGGAAAAGCACGGCTTTTCTAAGTTCACCCCAGCCACCAAAAAAGAAAAAAAACAGTAACCTATGTCACTCTTCAACTACCTTCACAAAAAAAAATCACGTTAATTCGTCGCTCCGTTTTGCCGTAAAAGACGGACAAACGGACACACACATTCCCCATTTATAATATCAGTATGTATGGCTTTGTTATCTTTTTTGTCTCAATCAGCTTGTCTTGAAAGCAGCTGATAAACAATTAATACGGCAAACTCGTGTAAGTAAAAAACATACATACATGAATTTATGTCTTCTTCCCATGGGGGTACAGGAACAACATACAGAACGCTACCTGCTACGATCCTTACAGGTATGTATGTATATGTATGGATGAACGAGGCAAAATGAGTATACCTACTCATTTTTCCTCGTTTACGGTCATACTTCTGACTACGCACGCCGTTTGAGAGTACTACGCACCTGATCTTTCCGAAGAACATCAACACTAAGGTCACCTTATGTTCTCCTAAGGCATCCACGGTGTTTTCACTGACACCTTGTTTGTAAATACCTTTCTTTAGCCGTCCTTCATTCATCCTCTTAACATGACCAAACCTTTTAAGCATACTTTTTTTTTACTTTTACATTTTCTTTTAAACCGTACCCGTTGCCTTATCAAATCATTCTCCAGCGTATCGTTCATAGTCACAGCAAACTTGCTTGCGAAGAACACATTTCGAAGAAGAAGAAGTGGTTGCTACAAACTCTCCAGCAGCAAAGCTATCTGTCCAATTAAAAAAAAAACTTGATTCTTTAAAATAGTAGGTTTGCAAAGTAATGAACATTACGAGAAAAAAAAACATATAAATAAATTATTTACTAAATACCATTTAGCCACGTTATTATATCTACAATATATTAATTAACTTCACACATAACTTTGTATGCTATCATACAACGTGGCGAACTCACTCCTCACAAAATTTAATTAATACACCACACGGCGCCTGTATGGCGAAGAGGACACATCCCCTCTTCACCGTCCTCACGGCTAACATAAGGGAATTAGTTAACAGAATGGCCGGCAGCGTCTACCGGTCTGCAAAATAACGATAAAGCTATTATGAATTCTGTGGAATTTGGTGACCATGGGTACCTAAAGGTCAATGGTTTCTGTAAAAGGCGGAAAATGTATGATTGGAAGTAGTTCCTATTATAGTTGAAGAGATCTTCGAAAAAAGTATAAAATACTTTTTCTTTTTTGGAACGTAGTTCTTTGGACGCAGCCTGCGGTAAGAGTACACTGATAGAAATCGTCGCTTTATGAAAAAGCATTATGCCACTTATGCAAATGTTTATTTTATAATTAAAATAGACATAGAGAGGGAGATTTACGGGTAATTTTCTTGGTTTCCGAGGGTGCTGAAGCCGATATTGAGGTCAAAATAAAATCCCAAGATGGCACGTGTGAAGAATTTTAAAAATTTCGTAATGTGTCGCTTTCGTAGTTTCCGTGGATGCATGTGAAAATTATGAAGTCAAAATAAAAATCCATGATGCAAAACTGCGAGATTTTCAAAATTTTTCGTTATTTGAAAAATTTTGGCTACCTTTTTGCTTTATTTTGAACTTCGTTTCAGACGGAAATCCCCCGACCCCACACGTTTTTCTTTTTTTTGGTTCAACTTCAACGTTTTAACGATTAATCTATCGAGGTGATACTCAGAAAGACCCCTAATTTCTAAGCCTTTTCATTCATATAAACTATTCGAGCGATCAGCTGCAAAGACTAATACTATAGGTAATGCTGTTAATTGTGCACCTTGTTGAGTCTCTGCATCAGCCTAAGACTGTCTGGTAGAACATGCCTCAGTCGTTAAGTCCGCTTCAAAACAGTATTTTTACTTGTGCATTAAGTTCTAATAAATAAATAATGAATCAGATTCACTGACTAGAATCACTTAACTCCAAAAAATACTACTACAAATCACTGTAATGAAACTTTAGTTGTACAATTCGCAGGATCCGTGACTCGTAAACAATTGTAGTTAAACTTAGCACTCTGTCTACCAAATGAATGAACGACAGTCCTCATACGGACGAAAACTAAGTTTATAGCGGTCTCTGTAATGACGGGGTACCATTTTCCGGTCCCAACTAAGTCGATTTACAAACCCTTAGAAGTTTTTTGCATCGTCCTTTCGCATTACGAGAAAGAGATAAATTACGGTTTTTCCAGTAAGCCACATTGCTCTTCTGTTTTGAAAGTTTGTGTCATATTTTCTGACTGAAAAATATATCGGAGAGTTAAGTTTTGGTTTTGTGGGAAAGTGCTTTCGTCGAATTATAACGGCAGTCATGCAAATCAGTGCAACGGTAGCCCAGTGGTAATGGCCGCACCTTATAGTTGTAAGTCGAATAGGTTCGAACCAAGACAGGCGTTTTATTTTGTGTAAATGATTTCATCACCACTGCTCTCAAAACGGTAAAGGAAAACTTAATGAAGAGGTTTTTGGTTCTGGAACCAAAAATTCGAAGACAAGTGACATCCCCCAACCCATACTGGACCCGCGTAGTGGATTTTGATCCAGCTATGTGAGAAACAAATGCCTGGCCATGCCGCCTCCACCGAGCATCGGCAGAAGGGGAAGAATCAAAGAGTGCCAATCAATCCATTCACATTGTAGCGGTTGACATGCGTACCAACAGACTCGCCGTAAGGGATGCACAAGACCGTCCGAAGTGGATTTAGTGGGTTAAAAGTAGGAAAGCGGACCCCGGGATCCGAAAGGGACGCAACCGGGATATCGCAAAGATGATGATGATGATGGTGGAGAGGTCTGTGTCCCAGCAGAAATAAGCAACACCGGATCTTGAATAAAAATGATCTCATTCAACATTCACCGCGAAAGCTGTAATTTATTCAGGACTTTGAGTTGAAATTCCTTTGCACGTTAAGTTGTAAAAATCTCGCGACATTCATAGTATGCGACGTCTTATTTATATTCATGAACTGTCATGAAACTGAAAGGTAATACTCAGAAGATATTAAGTGTGTAGTAGTCCGATTTTAAATCTGAGAGTAATGGAACACCAAAAGAAAATTCAATGAACAATTTTTGTTTTGTTATTGTTTCTTTGTGACTAAAAGAATAAATTCTATCTATATATATAACCGTATGTACCGTGTGGTGCCGGACGTAAAGAATAACACCACCCCATTTCTTCCCGTGGGTGTCGTAAAAAGCGACAAGGGACTTACTAGAGAATGGGCAGCAGCGTTCTCTATGCATTTTACCACCATACTGCGATCGCCAACCCGCCTGCCAAGCGTGGCGTAATCGCCACGCTTGGCGGGCGGGGTTGCCATAATTGGCAAAGCCCCCCAAATTGGGGGAGGCCTAAGTCCAGCAGTGGACGTCTTACGGCTGAAATGATGATGATGATGATGATATATATATAAAAATGAATCCCTATTTGCCTTGGTCACGCCATCATGCGTGAAGGGCTGGACCGATTTCACATTTTTTTTTTTTGTTGTGTTTGTTATTGTCAGGAGAAGGTTCTTATCTATACTTATAATAAAACTGTAGAGAGGTCAATTCTGTACATTGAATATACATTCAAAATTAATATTGGAGGATGAATGGTGATCGATACTGATGCCAAAAATGCAATCAGTATATTTTTTGTCTGTCTGTCTGTCTGTCTGTCTGTCTGTATGTGCACGCATGGGTCAAAAACTACTGAAGGGATTTTAACCAAACTTGATACGATTGTAGTCCATACTCCTGGGCAGGTTATAGGCTATATAACATAACGCTAAGACATATAGGAGCTGAGCAGTGACGATAAATTTGAAGCAAGTCGGATGAAAATGCGCTTTCGAGCTCATATCCTCACATACGTTGATCATACACCAAAAGTAAGTTCCCGCGGGTTTATTTTCCGACCTCCACGCGGGCGAAGCCGCTGGCAAAAGCTAGTGAAAGAATAAATTTAAAAAATTGCGCGGAAATTTAGACAATTTAAGAACGCTTATTTAAGAATACAAAGTCACCTAACATGGGTGTTTGAAAGCTAGAAAACGCTTTATGTCTTCGAAGTACCAGGTTGACATAACTTGGTAGGAGCTCAACTCACATGGGTGTGTGGTAGCTAGAAAACGCTTTATGTCTTCGAAGTACCAGGTTGGCATAACTTGGTAGGAGCTCCCCTAACATGGGTTTGTGGTAGCTAGAAAACGCTTTATGTCTTGGAAGTACTAGGTTGGCATAATTTGGTAGGAGCTCACCTATCATTGTTGTGTGGTAGCTAGAAAACGCTTTATGCCTTCAAAGTACCAGTTTGTCATCATCATCATCATTTCAGCCGTAAGACGTCCACTGCTGGACTTAGGCCTCCCCCAATTTGGGGGGCTTTGCCATAATCGCCACGCTTGGCAGGCGGGTTGGCGATCGCAGTATGGTGGTAAAATGTATAGAAAACGCTGCTGCCCATTCTCTAGTAAGTCCCTTAGTCGCCTTTTACGACACCCACGGGAAGAAATGGGGTGGTGTTATTCTTTACGTCCGGCACCACACGGTACAATACCCAGTTTGTCATAACTTGCTCTAACATGGGTATATGGTACTTGGTGCTCTTTGCAAACTTAACTTTATTGATTCTGAGGCGGTACGAAGTTCGCTGGGTCAGCTAGTTATATTATAAATTCGACAAAAGTAACTCTATACCTTTTCACTGCTTACCCACTTAACGGATTTTGATTTGGCATAGAGATATAATTACCGTGTGGGGCCTGACGGAAAGAATAGCACCATCTCATTTCTACCCGTGGGTGTCGTAAGAGGCAACTAAGGGACTGGAGAATGGGCAGCAGCGTTCTCTATGCATTTTGCCACCATACTGCGATCGCCAATCCACCTGCCAAGCGTGGCGATTATGGCAAAGAAAATTGGGGAGGTCTATGCCTAGCAGTGGACTTCTTTCGGCTGATAATGATGTGACTAAAAGAATCCATTCTAATATTTCTAGTTTAAATAGTTTAATGCGTATATATTTTAAAATATTCCTTCATCAAATTTATTGCACCTACCACTGTTTATCTCTGCGTCACCCAAAGGTTGACTGGTAGAAAATGCCTTAGATATTAAGCCCGCCTGCTACTATACTTTTGGTGTGCTTAAAGTATTAAGTGTTTTTATCATGAATTCGGGGCTTTTGGCTACTTTGTACGTGTGTATTTTTTTTTTTTTTTTTGTTACTATTTTATATTGTGCGTTTTGTTTTTGCAGAATAAATAATTTTTCTTTCTTTTTTTTTCTTTCTTTCTAAATAAATAAATATATGTATTATAATTTCGACAAAAGTAACTCTATACCTTTTCACGCCCAACCGACTTAACGGATTTTCATTTTGCAATAAGATAGATGGCATCCTGGGGAGGGATATAGGCTACTTTTTACCCGGTAGCACATTCCCATGGGGTAATTCCTGACATCCACGCGAGTGAAGCCGCGGGTAGAAGCGAGTGATGGATATATATAAGGATGGATGGATGCAAAGGGACCGAAAACCAAAGAAATGATGGATGGTTTGTGTGCGGTATGATATGAAAGAAAAGAGGATTACCCGTTGAGAGGTGAATCGACTACGGAACAAATACAGGAAGACTTTAATGAATTTTTCATTCCTAAATACCTCGTAATGAAATTTGAAGTTTGCGTCTCTGTATTTGCTTCTTCACGTGAAGCCATTGGTCTTGCGCCTGATCTCTCTCCGGTCGTGTCGAATTGCCGTCCCATCAGACTATAAGAGTGAGAGATGAGTGAATGGGTGAATGAGTGAATGTGTTTGCGCACACACTTGTGCACTATAATAGGTCCCGCGTGGAAGACCAGTCTCTGTTGAGAGTAGCCGCCATGACCGAGATACGTCTGGAGGACTATATTCGCTTCTTTATGAATTAGTAAGTAGCTCTTCATAAAACCTAATTACTGCCTACGCCCGCATCGATCGGAAATCAAATTATCTAATAAATTAACACACACACGTCGATTATATCCGATAATCCGGAGCACCACTCGTCCATGCGCTGTCCGCTGATCATTGGCTGGTCACACGGTTTTTAGTATTTACAAACATACACCGTGCAATCGGCAAATTGCTTCAAATGTTTTTTGCCTTCAGTTAATTATAAACATAACATCACGCCTTGTTTCTTCGAAGTGTTAGGCAGAGGTGTACCTAGCCTGCCAGTGTCGCGAGATTGTTCGAAAGAGATACCGTGACCCTGGCACATGGGCAACTGAAGGAACACGGGTGGGTTTTAGTCAGTAAAAGTCTGACATGCCCTCCCGCTCCGCCCAGAGCGGGACAAGACATTTGATGATTTCCCATCCAAAAAAAAAAAGAGGGGTACTTATAGTACACCCACATTTGTTTAAGTCCCATGTAATAGGGGGCGAGCCTATTGCCATCAACCGAGGACAAATCCAGACTCCGGACTGCAACTGAGAAATTCCAGATGGAAAAACCCAATAACACTTTGCCCGACCTGGGAATCGAACCCAGGACCTCAAGCTCAGCAGTAGGACTTGCTACCACTAGACCAACGAGGCAATCTCATCAGTGAATTATAACTGACTAAATAATTAGGATAATTGTAATAATTCATAATATAATTCTTTATTTCTATAAAACAGACTGTAGTAGGTACAAATCAGTTTAATTAAATTTAGTTGTCATGGTTTACCCATGATTATTTGTGTAAAACAATATGATATTAGCAGTTGGAACTAAAATCTGTGTTAAACTGTGAAAAGTGTATTGCTAGCCTCAAAAGTGCCCCGATTTTAATGAGTTAATGTAACTTGGGATAAGTGCATTTATTTATTGTTTTCGTTGATAAATAAAGATATTTTAAAATGACTCATTCGTCCTAACAAATTGAGCTAACGTCCAGCCACATAAAAGAAGAGCATATTTCGCCAGAGAAGAGTCTGTGGAGAGACTGTAACCACTATCAAACAACTAAAAGGGAATACATTAAATCCACTTGGACGCTTATCCTGAGTTCTGCCTTTACGTAGACACAATCTCGAGCAAAGTTATGGTAGATTAATACTGACACATAAACCAAGTACGATGTTGACTGAGACCTGAGAGAGCAGTAGTGGCCCTGTGGCCGGGCCGATTCGGCCCCGACGTGTAATATAGAGAGGTCATGGGTTTGAACCGAGGCAATCGCTTTACTTTGTGTAAATAATTTTATCACCAAACATTATGAAGAAACCGGCATGTCCTAGAACCAAAAATTCGAAGACATGGGCCATCTACCAACACGCTCTCGGCTCACGTGGTAAATTATAGGCCACTCCCTCTCACCGTGAGGAGGCCAGTATCCCAGCAGTGGGAACGGTAAAGGCTGATTATACGACCGTGTTGAATTATGAAGCCTATATTTGTAAGAACATTGCCGTTTTTTTCTTAGGTCGTTTACTATAATATTGTGTCCTTTTTCTCCAACAGGGTGACTGGGTGTACCCTCACCGTCCCGGAGATTACGCAACCCTCACGAGAAAGTACCTGGGTTCCCTCTACTGGTCGACTCTCACTCTCACAACTATCGGAGACCTGCCGACTCCTGAGACCAACGCGGAGTAAGTACGCTGCATGTTTGTTTGAAGTTTTACTATTTTTCTCTAAGTGCGGATTTCACAATGAAACTGAACGCGTTTACTACTTCTAAACCTCGTTCAAGAGCTGTCAGTTTAAATATGACGTAACAATTTTGACACTGACAGATCTTGAGCGTCGTTTAGACGTACTGAACGCGTTCAGTGTCATTGGTGAAATTTGTTCTAAAGCTGGGTATAGATCAGGCTAACGATGGCGAAAGGACAATGAAAGATTTTTTCAGTGTTAAACAAATTAAACGAGCTACTTTTACACATAGTTTAGTTCAATAATGATCATATTTAAACTAGACAAGAGCAAGTCTTCTTGCGCAAATTGACGTCGATAATCTACTCGCTCTTTGTAATCATTCACTGCGAGTTGACAGTCCGATTTATTCAGCTAAAACATTGAAAGTGTAAAGTCTGTAATTAAATTGCCAGTAAATATCATGTAAAATGATGAAATAATTTTGAAATATCCTTCAAATAATAAAGAGCTTTGCTACAGTCATTATAATGTCGTATTTTCAGTAAATGCAAATAAGGTCCAGCAAAAGTAGTTTAAACCCATTTAGCCCTCGTTAGCATGGTCTATATCCAACTTTAAAGTTGGGCACACATCGCGGCACGTTACGTTGCTTCTCTAAAACACTCTAATTTAGCAAATCTACATACGTATGTAGATTACATGACAAATACATGGCAACACTGATATTTAAATTCGCATTGAGCCAGCTTGACAGCTAGCTATGGCATAGACTAAGAATGAATTTAGGAAATAAAAAATTTGATTCTTATATGAATTTTCAAATTTGGAACGTGAGGGAAGGGTTAGACTGCAGTCTCGTTATTAGAGGAAATATTGAATTATTTCTAGTACGTACGACAGTTATTTGACTATTTTTTTTCCTTCGCTGCGTCAAATGATATTGTTTGGGCCTCAAATGGTGGAATTTTACCATAATTGCTTTAGGCCCAGCGCACACCGCTGGAGGCGCGGCGGAGCGCATTTTCTTGAAACGCGCAGGCGGATTCCGCGGGCCTCAAGCGATGCCTAGAGCCCTCGAGAGTGGTAGTGCGGCGGAGCGCAGTGTAGCATGGCAGCGACCGGAGCAGTCGCGCGCATGCTCTTGTAGTAGCTTGAAGGCGCCCCGACCACCGCTTGCAATTTATTATTTCATAGACCGTATGTCAAGGTATTTAAGGTTTATTTTAAATTGTTGTCTTCAATTGCGCTCAGCCGCGCCTCCAGCGGTGTGCGCTGGGTCTTACACTTACGAAACAAATTAACCACCACATAGTGTCAGGAACTTTACACAATTTTGAACCATATTCATAAGTAATAAAGATGAATATTATTATATTTATTGGACAATTGATTATAAGGTTCAATTTTGACCAAATTCGTACTGACGTAAAAATATCATGGCGGCGGGATTTTACCGCTCACTGGATGCCCAATCTTCGGTCGCAAAAAGGCGCTGTTCGATTTTCTACTCTCGGTGCTAAGCAGTAAGTTGAATATTCAGTGTGCGAAACGCCCATAGCTGTGCGTACGTGGACTTTGAATAAGGAGTAGGTATTCTTGGCACTTAACAACAGTATCAAAAAAAAGCCTGAAAATAATTTTCTTGGTTATTATTTCCAGGCGGTCTCTTCTTTTTTTTTATGGCAACACATTTCAAGAAGTACTCCATTTTGCTTGACTATAGATGTCAGTTTTTTTTACTCTCAAAATCAAGTGCTTTACATATGTAAGCCCACCCCAATTAACCGCGTATAAGAACCCCACTTGACCGAAAGGACATTTGAAATTTCCCTAAAACCTTTAGATACTGTCACTCCAGTTCTACACGCCAGGTTATGGCAGGATATGCTGAAACAAAATGTATGTAACACCTTCTATACCATATTCTTGCAAATAAATATTTTTGATTTGATTGATTTGATTACCAAATTTCACAACTCGAACAAGTACCAACATTACGAAGACTCAACAAGGAGGTGACAGTTTCATAAAAAAAGTTCTTCACGACTGTTGTTGAAAAAGTTTGTTTTTCTTTTTCGTCGTGTAAAATGAGGCCAAGGCGTCTCCTTGTTTATACAATTACAATTACCGTGACACTTGCGTGTTTTTATTTTTTTATGATAAGACTTTTTAAAGATAGAAGAACGCCATTTTCTTTTACGTTATATGATTTACGTTATTATGGAAAAATATTACAAAGCATTTTTTTCATGTTCTTCTATGAACTTCGAGATATCTATTTGTTTTTTTTTTTTGGGATTACAAGAATTTAAAATAGAGATTTACAGTATTCATTATAATTATTAATCAGAGTACTCGTTAGTCATAATTACAACAACATTTAATGCAAATATAAACCCTAAGGAACGCGTTTATTACCCAGACTTTGTTGTAATGCAGAAGGTCCTTAAAAATGGCCTCACTAACCCGAGCTGAATTCCAATTTCGGTTCCCCAATCATTACGTAAGGGTTGGGTCATTAAAAACCGGAATGTCGTACTTACGTAATCAGCGAAACTCCTCAAGAATGTACGTAAGTAATTAAAAATAGGAGTCGATTTTGTATAAATGATTTGCCATTAAAACTGATTTAGCAACTAGTTATCTATATTAATACGTGAAACAAAAACTTTTAACGAGAACTACCCGCCCGGAGTATGAAATTTGGCACAGTTAAAGTTTATATGGCGAAGGAGTGTAGAAAGCTAATATTTTTATTAAGATTTAAAATAATAAACTATCGTCAAATTTCGACCATTGGGCCACCACTTGTTTATCATAAATATAAAAAAGGGTGTGTGCTTATAATCACACGACAGAAGTGAAAACTTACGACTGGAGTCGAGTTTATGCGATTCTCCGCAGAATATACACGATTTATTGTCCCCGACAGACTGGAACCGAGTATGCCCGATTCTGCTCCGAGTATACGCGAATCAACGCCGAGTGTACACGATTCAACGCCGAGATTATGCGACTCAACGTTGAGTATACAGGATTCAATGTCCCCGACAGACTGGAGCCGAGTATACCTGATTCAACGCCGACTATACGCGATCGAATATCCCCGACCAACTGACCCCAAGTATAACGCGATTCAGCGTCACCTACCCTCTGGATCCGAGTATATCCAATTCAACGCCGAGTATACGGGATTCAAGGCCGAGTATATTATATACGATGCAATGTTCCCGACAGACTGGAGCCGAGTATACCCGATTCAACGCCGAGTATACCGGGTGACTTTTTTTAACGTCTTGAAAAAAAATGGTTATATGGGTGAACGGAATAGAAGCCTTTGGCATAGAAATTTTTATTATTTTTCTTTTGAATGACATGTAATGAAATTGATCTAGCAATAAATACTATACGTTTAAAGTAACATTTTCATATTAAAACAACAAAAACAGACTTTTGGAAAAAATTAAATAAAAATATCAATTAAAATCTATCGAAACTCAAATCATACGCACCCTACTCAATGCGCGGAATGTATCAATGATTTTGTAGCGTGGTCCTACCCTTTGAAGCCGGCTGATAGGCGGCCAAATTGATCTTTCGCAGGCGCACAAGCCGCACACGCATCCCCGTCCGCCCGCGTTCCGCGCTCCTTTAATCACCTGCGATGAATCTGAAGGCCTTCCTGCCTTCTATTCTAGTTACACAACACACCGTATGAAGGTCGAGACGGTAAAAAATGTCATCCGGTATAATATACGATTCAATGCCCCCGACCGGCTAGAGCCGAATCTACCCGATTCAACGCCGAGTATACGCGATACAATGTCCCGATCGACTGAATCCGAGTAGCACGCGATACAGCGTCACGACCGTCTGGATCCGAGTATACTCGATTCAGCGTCGCCAATCGACTAGATCCGAGTATACTCGATTCAGCGTCGCCAATCGACTAGATCCGAGTATACTCATAATCCAACGCCGATTACTCGCGATTCCACATCACCTACCGACTGGAGCCAAATATACCCGATTTAGCCCATCATCTTTAAAGACGGATAAAAATAACGTTCCACTTTTAAAATTACGTGATACGTGGATATTAAAAGATAATAGCACTGACTTTAAAGTATTGAAAGTAATAATAATACACGCATACAATGTTCACAACTAGACCGTGTATACAGCCTATAAAAAATATAAATTTCTTCTCTCCTAGTCTTTCAGTTTTTCAATTCTAAGGGTCCACGTGTGAAGCTCTACAATAAAAATTTTTTAGATCACATTTTATGGGACACTTTAGTGCTAATAATAAGTCTAGACAGTTTCATGTCTAACATATTTTTTATTGTTATTGCGTTTGCGTTAGGTAATTGGTTTCGTGAGGCCACTTGATACGGAATTTAGTGTCATTTTAAATGCATTAAGCTCTGTCCAAATCGAAGCGATTCCCGCGCGGCATGCAGGACAACATTCGCACTGCGATTATGTCAACTGATTCGTTTGGAGATGTTTGAATTGAATAGTTGCGGTACTTCCAAATCATTAAGACTTGCAACATTCGTTTGTAATATATTATTCTAGGCGAGCTTGGTAACAATACGGCGCTACACAAGAGGTGGCGAACGCTCGCTTCGCTTAATTCGCGCTTCATTTTTATTCAACCTGCACAGACTTGTTTGTAAACATGCGTTCTAATGCTCGCATCGTGGGGCTCGCATCGAGCTGCTTGGGTCGATGCACTGAATACTGTCACGTGAAACAAAAACTCGATACATAACAAACAAACGCTGCAAGCCAATGTGCGTGTGGATTGAGAGATCTTTTCGAAAAACTCTTCCAATCTCAACCAAATTATAAGAGGATTTAGGAAATAATTGTGAAAACTTCATGGTAAGGTATAAAATTTGTGAAACCTAAACAAAGAAAGTTAGAACTCATTAACTGGATCTCTCAATCTGGACAACTGAAGAAAAAGCCATAACGCGTATCCAAGAATATACTGCCTATGTGTTTATAATTTGCATTTTAATAAATTGTGAAGGATTTGTGAACGCTGCTAAACAAAATTTCGATTCGTTTCAAAGCCACGTTTAAGATTTATAACGGTTTATATGGATCACTCAGAGTGGACAATTTTCAATTGAGTGATCTTGTAAAACACGACCTAATACTGGAAAAGTATGAATAATTATCATGTTTATTGCAAATTATGCTTCTGAGAAAATTTGTGAAACAAAAATCGTGATTAAAATCTTACTGGTTAAAGAGAAAATGAAAATCTTGTTTTTTGTCGATCGTCCCAACTGAGAGATCACTATTTTGAACTATATTTAATAAACCAAAACTTATAGGTAGAAGGTAGATACATCAGAAATTGTGAAAAATGTTGTACTAAAATTTGACGAATCAGTCGTCCCTGTAAGTGTTATACTTAAAAAGATAAATCATTTTTTACAATCCTCAAGGAAAACGTTGAGTAGGGTGACCATATCGCCGGTCGGAATCATTACAGGTACAATTCAAATTATGATGCACTTTAAACGTTTTTATACAAGTCATTTGTGTCTGGTTTCACTACATAATTTAAATAATATAAAATTACGTTTATGACAAGTTTCTACAAAGTTAGGTACTGTATGTGTAGTGCTCTTACTAAGGAATTCTAAGTTCGTAATTATAATTCTAAGTAATTCTTACACACAAAAAGTCCAGAAATTTTAAGGTAACCAAAAAAAAAACTTTTTAAATTTAAGCTTTTTTTATTTCACTCATAATTACATTATAAGATGTAACCTAATCAATAAGTTCGCAAATCGCAATGAATATACACAATGTTAACATGAATAGGGTAGTCGAAAAAAAAATCGGACTAAATAAAAAAGTATGTCTACCCTACTCAACGTTTTCCTTGAGAATTGTAAAAAATGATTTATCTTTTTAAGTATAACACTTACAGGGACGACTGATTCGTCAAATTTTAGTACAACATTTTTCACAATTTCTGATGTATCTACCTTCTACCTATAAGTTTTGGTTTATTAAATATAGTTCAAAATAGTGATCTCTCAGTTGGGACGATCGACAAAAAACAAGATTTTCATTTTCTCTTTAACCAGTAAGATTTTAATCACGATTTTTGTTTCACAAATTTTCTCAGAAGCATAATTTGCAATAAACATGATAATTATTCATACTTTTTCAGTATTAGGTCGTGTTTTACAAGATCACTCAATTGAAAATTGGCCACTCTGAGTGATCCATATAAACCGTTATAAATCTTAAATGTGACTTTGAAACGAATCGAAATTTTGTTTAGCAGCTTTCACAAATCCTTCACAATTTATTAAAATGCAAATTATAAACACATAGGCAGTATATTCTTGGATACGCGTTATGGCTTTTTCTTCAGTTGTCCAGATTGAGAGATCCAGTTAATGAGTTCTAACTTTCTTTGTTTAGGTTTCACAAATTTTATACCTTACCATGAAGTTTTCACAATTATTTCCTATCTCCTTTTATAATTTGGTTGGGATTGGAAGAGTTTTTCGAAAAGATCTCTCAATCCACACGCACATTGCAAGCCAGTCTCCACCTTTAAACGATCGACGCACGCAGTTGAAGCGTGCGAGATTCACGTCAGGCCGCGACCTAACCAACGCAATTTTCGCGCAAGTCTGCGATCGTCGCCCAAGTCTGCGATAGCTGCGCAAGTCTGCGATCGATAGGCAAGTCTGCGATTGTCGCGCAAGTTTGCGATCGTTACACAAGTCTGCGATCGTCGCGCGAGTCTGCGATTGCCGCGCAAGTCTGCAATCTGGGTTAGGGTGTTAAACCAATTATGAGTTACTATCCCACTTTGTCTAAACTTATATACTAAGTTTTCGCGGGTCATTCTGCGTGACGCATCTAGTATTCAATAAAAACAGAGGAAATTAATAAATATTTACAATTAACGCGGAAACTTCAGATAAAAGCTTTCGAAGTACCTTCAAAAGCTTCAAATTTTATTCGATTATAGGAGTTCGTTTGGAGAATCGGATAAAAAATTCTATCCGATTAGGACAGGCCCACTCGAGTGAAAGTTCAAACAAGATCTAGAATCGAATGAAGTGGGATCAATCAAGACCAAATCAGTTTTCGATTAGATTTGATTTTTTAAGGACCTTCGTACTTATAACATTTACTCTTTTGGTACCTACTAGGGGATTAATTTTTTGTCGAAACACTTTCTCCATAATGCACTCTTAGATAAATCCGCAATACTTGTGTAGATGCTATAGTTTCTAAAAAAAAACTGATTCCTTGAATAAGTAAAACTGGAGGACCTTTAAAACAAAACACAACGAGAAAAAAAACAAGTGACTTTCCCCTCATTAAACACATTAATAATTCAATTTTCAAACAAACAAAAAAGAAAAGAGGGTGTGTGACACCTGAAGTCGAGTATATGCGATTGATTCACTGCCAAGTAAACGAGATTTAACGTCACCGACCGACTGGAGGCGAATATACCCGGTCCAATGTCACCGACCCGAGCGTAACGGTTTTGTTTCATTTACTGTTCAGAAAAAGCGTAAAGTAAGCCTGAAGAAGGTTTCACTTCAATTATAATATTGGTCTACACCGCCACATACGATCTACCTATCATAATGACGTCATGCAAAATCCTGCATTGCGCAACTAGAGTTTAAAAACATCCGTCTAGTCTAATCTTATTTCCACATAGATTTTTTTTGTTTGAATGATTTTTATTAACTGCCTTTCTTATTCCAAGAAATATATTTGTAGGTATCTCATATGTGGAGGAAATGTACGTACAAAACAATAAATAAAGGAAAAGAAATACTTACAACGAGCATTACGATCTGTAATTCAATTAGGAAAGGCGATACTGCTGTGATTAACCCTCCCTTCACGTACGCACTTTACGTCGGGAAAAGTACCGGTTTTGTTGAGAACACCGCTCTTGTAAAAATACAATTACCCGAGATTGCTTTCCGAGAGGTTTTCCGCGTCCAATCTTTCCCACAGTAAAGAGCGAGTGGCATTGTAGTGTTACACTGGGGTTTTGAAACAAGCGACGGTCGAGCCCAATGGATTTGCATGTAATAGTGAGTTATGAGATATGGGCTCGTAGTAATTCAGGTCATATTTTGATACTGGACTTTTGAATTTAGAATCAATAGATTTTTTTTTATTGGCGGTCCTAAATCACAGTAATAACGAACATACATACATTCCTTCTAAGATTATTTATTTCGATTATAGATACGTTGGTTGCCAGTTCACAAAATTGAGTGTAGAAGAATAATAGTACTGACAACGTCTTTTTAAGAAATTTCTTTAGAGAAGTCTCCCTGGTAATGAAAGTATCTACGATTGAAAAAAATAAAAAGGGAAAACTTTTTTTTTCTTTTTAACGGACATAATGTTTGTTACGCATAATAGAGCAAATTACAGTTTTTTTTTTAATGTCTGTTCGTTATTCCTGTGAGTTTTCTTATTCCGTCCCTAGTTTCAAAGCCACTTTTCCAGCGGTTGTATGTCATTCGCTGAAGACTAACAGAATTAACAGAGGTTGTATGTGTGATAGCACGCAAGGAGGCCCCAAATTTCTGCCGCGTCGCGGGCTCAAATCCCGCCTGCTGCAGTTCAGGTCCAATCGAGGGTATGTCTCATTACGCCACGCGATTGGTCAGATCATAAACAGAAAACGTTTTTAAAATACCAGCCTGTAATTATTTGAATTAAGAAAACTGTTCCAATTTGATTTGAGAACATGAATTTCGAGTTGACGTTTTGATTTTAGAACATCCCGAAAGTTTTATTTACCGTGACCGTTTCGTTGTTTGGTTTCCCCGAAATTATACAAAAGTTATCTTAATTAAACCAAGGCTATGGAAGAAACAGAATTTGTTGGTCACCACTTAAGATTCATTGGAGACAATCTTGGGACGATGTTTTAGGAACTGGGACACAAACATGGGAACTGAAATTGAATTTAGGTTATAAACTTTGATGGCAGGTAAAGAGTAAGTATTTAGATAGATAAATGGACTTTTTGCCTACCTCTCTTTATATACCAACCAAAATATACTAAATTCCTATTTCAAAATCAAAATAATACAATAAGCAGGTTACGTAGAGCATTAACCAAACATTGTGTTGAACCCATTTTAAGGTATTGGTAATTTTAAATATTTGTCCATGCTCTTATTAATTTAACAAGAAAATATAAGTTTCTCACGCATCCTTACTTAAGCAACATCTTGCCAAAATTGAGTCTGAAATGAAGCCTGTGTTTGTTAATCAAAACTTTTTCACAAATGTTAAGAGTTGTTTTAAGTTCAGATTACATCTTACTTTTAGTAACTTGTACTGCTTTTAGTGTAAATTATTATTACAAAATAGAAACTTTGATAAACATAATTTAGGATACTACCGTTAAGTTTAAAATTTGAGTCACTTAGTTCTATCAAATTTTGTACCACACTACGTGGCTTTTATAAGTTTCTGTCAAGCTGAAATCTTTGAAAAAACTATAGTCTTTTGATGAAAATTTAACAAGAAGATATATAGTTGATTAAACTCGGCTTATTAAATATATTTTAGATATACCTTCATCCCTACTTTAAAAAGAAAGTCCTCTTCTAAGCAACAAGCAATGGACAATATTGTACAACGTTTTTAAACTTGAATACGGGGCTTTTGGCTACCTTGTACGTGAGTATTTTTTTTTTTTATATTGTGCGTTTTGTTTGAGCACAACAAACAATTTTTCTTTCTTTCTAAGCTAAGTCGTTTACAAAAGAAAGCAATATATTAAATCTCCAACAACACTCAACTCCGCGATAAAGGCCATCTTGTTTTCACACAAAGCCGTTCACTGAGTGACAGGCTCCCATTACCAATAAAAGCACCCTGTGTATATCGTATTTCTGCACTCTCATCACATCACTTCCACACCGCGCACCCTGTATAAGCCCTTTCTATTTCCAAGAGACGTGTGATCTATTTGATGGATCGGAAGGATATAAGAAAAGGGACATTTGAATGATAACCAGCTGAATATTTATCCAATCTAGGTTTTCGTGAATAACAAAATATTCTGATAATCTGGAGCGAAGGAAAGTCGTTTGAATTCATTAATTCAAATCACATTATCTTTAATGAAATGCTTCGAATTACTCACTCAAGCTTTGGTCAAACTAAGGCGAATTCTGTACGAGATGCGATACGAGTTTCGCTAGCTATGATTCATCATCAACATTTTCTTAACCTTTTCCCAACTATGTTTGGGTTGGCTTCCAGTCTAACCGAAGGCAGTTGAATACTAGTATTTTACATGAAGCGAGTGCCCATCTGACCTCCACAATACAGTTACTGGGGAATGCGATATCCCTTGAGTAAATCTGGTTGACAGATTTTTAGGATTCTGACGACCCGTAACGACGACGGACTTAAGAAAGACAGCTGGAACCAACGCTTAACGTGCTTTCCAAGGCACGGTGCAGTCTTATAAGTTTAACTTATTTTTATGGAGGTGTACAAATTGACGCGAATAGTTGCGTGACTTCGTAATTTTCAAAACAAATGACGGACGCAGTCGCATTCTGCATCCCGTGCGGGTTTTATATGCTCAGAGCTTAAGACAAGACTCGTCGAGCTATGCGCGGTCAAAAGTATACAGTTGACCCAAAGGTCAACTATATATTTTTCTAGAACTCATAAATACAGCTGCATGAGTTCTACGAAGAAAATAAGATAAACAACACAATTTACTTTTATGACATGAACTAATTGTGTCTATTTATCTGTCGGACTTGAGGCGACGATGTTGAGAGATGGAATAACAACATGAAGAAAACATTTATCATGACTATGTATCAATGTTTCGGTTATTCTTTGCACGGAGATTTACCCTTGTGAGAACATAATTAGAAGTGACGTAGAAAGTATTTACAATATTGTTGTATATTAATTAAGAACTTTTGGCGCAATTATAGCACAGTTTGAGCGATTGAGCGAGTTATATTTCGTGTGTTACCGGACATAAAGAATCCATTTCTTCCAGTGGGTGTCGTAAGAGTCGACTAACAGACTTATTAGGGAATGGGCAGCAGCTTTCTCTATGTATTTTACAAACATATTGCGATTGCCACCGATCTGCCAAGCGTGGCAATTATGGCAAACCGCCCCAAATTGGGGGAAGTCTATGTCCAACAGTGGGCATATATCGGCTGTAATGATGATGAGCGACCAAACGACGTGATTATGTATTTATAAAACTTTTCATGTGACGATACGCTAACGGTGAAATGTTTTATAACATGGATATTATAATGAAATATCCTTATAGGTAAATGTTCCGCACTTAAAAAGGTAACCTAATTCCAGTCAATATCGCTCCATAATATGATTGAGTGTGCCAAAGCAAGGACACTCTTATATGATCAACTTAAGTATGAATACATGTTTACGGAAATATTTTGTGCTAAAACAAAAATAAAGTAAATACGGAAAAAATACATGGAATTGGTTTAAGAAGTGTTATTTTGTGCCAGATAAATCAGTAAGTGTTTTAATAAATATTATGGCATGGGTCTGATAGACCCATCAGGTCAACCTGCGTTCACCGCAATTTGTCAGTGTATAGGTGACTATCTGTATCTGTGGCAAAACCTGGAGGAAACACAATAAGAGAAAAGGACTAGAAGAGAAAGCACCATAAGCCTTTGGTCCCTCCTGTCACTTATGGATCTATGAAAATCGTTAAAGGCCATGGGAAGCCGTCTGAAGATCATATTACCCAGTAACTGGGTTGTGAAGGTCTAATATAAAATACTGGTATTCAGCTGGTTAGACTAGAAGCTAACCCAAATATTTGGGAAAAGACTAGATAGATGAAGAGTTGATTTGATTTCTGTGTTTAGTTTGACAAAAGATAGCAGTTGTGTCATTATCAATATTTAGTTTATTTATAAGACGAAAGCCTTAGTAATGGCGCTTGCTGGTACGATTTTTAAATAAAGTACTTATGTGTCTTCTAGATAAAAGATTGATCCTTCCAGGCCTCTTAAAACGATAAGTCTTTTTTCATTCGTTACTCAATAAAATGAGCAATTTCAAAGCCATAACAAAGTTCCCTTGTTTTCTTCCTCATGGGTAATTCTTCACTAAACTTTTAAACGTGTATCCTCGAGAAATACACACCATTTTTTCCTTCAAACATAAATAGTTTTTCTCTACGCGTTCTACTGAAGTAACACAAATACGTTACTTTTATTTCACAAGTTTCATCCAATTTTTACTGTAGAGTAAGCATAGATTCGTTTACATTTTTTCGGTGTTTCGGTAAACCGAATAACATAAAGAAAACATCCGAATATAGAATTTGTATTTTCTTTATACTTTTGTTTTTCGAAACGTGACGTCAAATAGTGTCAAAAATTATAGAAGGAATTTGTTTTTTTCTCAATTAGGTAAACGTTTTCCGATGTCAAAAAAAAACAGCGAAAACAGTTCTTTTTTACAAAATATATTTATAGTATAAAAATTTAAATTATTGCATTGGAGGAACAAATAAAAATATTTAGTGTAAAGCTCTTCCCTTTATTATATTTTCTGTATTTTCAGTCCATTTAATAAATCCCAAACCTCGCTACCTGAACATGGCACAAGAAGATACTTCTTGCACAATGCACCTCTTCCATTTAGTTAAAAGCAAAACTCCCTTAAATCCACAGAACATAAAAATATTGACGTTACACGAAAATACTTTCTATTCCTCTCGAGACATCTTTCGGTATCATTGCCTCTCTAATATACTGGGATCCGCTCGGTAGACGAAATCGATTTAAATCATGTCTACGACCAAACCAAGTGACATGTCTGTCTGTTCAAGTTGTCAAGGAGCTAATCGACAATATCCGTTCAGGATTCGCTTCGCATTTGACATAAAACTTGATTTAGAAAAGAGATTCTCTCAATTTTTGACGATTTTGCAAATACTGACTTGAAATAAAATTTTGCTACGGTTTCGTAGCAGCGTGCTACTAAACGTCTACGAAGTGCTACGAGTTGCTACGATTTTCTTAATCTTTATTGCAAAGCAGAAACTATAGCAAAATAGCAATATACACGCTGTAAGGGACAGCCCTCCACAAACTGAAAGAGTGCATTCAGCTCCTGACTTTGAATCATATTTTACCGAAATTTTTCTTAGGATTATTATTATTTTTTACTTTTTATCAGCTTTTTCAGCTTTATTTAGATGTAAAATTACGTTCTCTGAAAACAGCACTCCATTTATGTAAACAATACAGCTAAAATAAAAAAAAACAGCAATGGATGTTTGAAATACTGTAACGAACGACGCGTAAAATCAGCTGTTCATTTCCTGGCTAACTATAGAGTTCATCGAACTCGTCGTCGGCGATTGCACAAAGGCGGCTTTCCGAATTGATTTGAGATACATTGTGTGTGAGGAAATAAAACAAATCAGGTTTATTGGATTCCCATAACGGTCTTGAAATAATTTCTTGTACTGGTCATCTTAATATGATATACTGAATGCACCCCATCAGTTTGTGGAGGGCTGTCCCTTACACCCAGTATTATTACTATCTTGTAAATTAATCTAAAGCGCAAAATAAAATACTTCTTTGTTCTAAGCTGTCTAAAGATGCTATGATTAATTACTAAGACATTACTTAGCATAACTTTGAACTTAATTGTGTAGCGCCACGTTTTTATCTTGAGCAAAACGCTTTAGCAGAGTGCTTTTGTTTGACATTTTGTTACAATGCAAGGACTTAGACAGTGGCTCTCATAATTAGTTAATTTGCTTTTCTAAACAGAAGTTTGGTTGGTGCTAAAGACAACGCAATTTATCGATGAAACTTTAATAATTATGAAGAGCTTAATGCCAATAACTTGACAAATCAGTTCAAAATTAACTATAAACTTTGTACTTAACGAAGTTTATTTAAAGCTTTTTTGATTAGCCGTTGATGTCCTACTGCTGGGCGAAGACCTCCCTACTTTCTTTCCACGTCTCTCGTCCAGGGCTGCCAAGGACCAATCTTTATTGAAAGAGTCCAGCTCATCCCGCCATCTCCGTCTGGGCCTGCCGCGATGTCTCTTGCAATCGGGACCCACTGGGTCGTAAGTTTGGCCCACCGATCGTCTGACATACGCCAACCCAATTCCATTTAAGCGTGGCAGCTTTCCGAGTTATTTTAGTAATGGAACAGATTGTTGTATTCTTAACCCGGTCCACAAGTTTAAAACCTAGAATTCTCCATAAAGCTTAAAAATATATTTTATTTTTATTATAAGAAGCTGAATCTCCTAACCAAAACAAGGCGAAAAATAATATGGCTTACCCCAAAATTGCCAGGACTGGACATTAATAAATCTGTCCAATAGTAGTCTCCACATAAATTACCACAGGTCAAACTGCCCCAAGTGTCTGCCTTCCATGTCTGATTTATGACATCCCTAGGCATCCCTTAGATTTGGCGATAAAACACCTTTTTGAGAAAGGTTAACCGTCATGGGTAGGGTCGAAGAGTTATGCGACTTCTCGATTTTGTTTCATAATCGTTTTACACTCGGAATTATTGTTTGTTTATTATTTTATTGTAGGTTTCAGTAGAATATTTATTAAGAAGTGTGAGACGTCTACCAAGAGTGATGCCCTACATCAATTAAAATAAACAAAAAGGGACATCACTTTCAATGTCGATACTGTTGAGTTTTCATTTTTATTCGATCTGAACAATAGCAGAAAAAACTGACAGTAATGATGGTTATATAACACTAAACAGTGTTGCCATCTCAGGAGTGACCACACAGTTTTAATGCCATTGGCAAACGATCCTACAATTATCGAATGTTATCTATATGATATTTACGTCACACTTACATTGAGTTATCATCTGTCCATACTATTCCACATCTGCACGTAGGACTCTCCAACTGATCGCCATTGTAATCAATCTTCAGCCACTCGTATTCATTCAAAATCAGCCACCTCAGATTATGACTCATATCTATTGTGTAATATGAACGTGAAAAAATCTTATGATCTGAAATTTAAGTTGCCCTAAAATAGTACAAATTTCCATATGAATAAGTTAACCGTAACAAATTTAATTTAATTTACAATAAGTCTTCCACACAAAATATTATTTTTTTTAAATTAAGGAAATGGTAAACATATTTTTCAAGCTTAATATGTTTTTTATTTTATCATATTTTATTAATGAAATAAAATATAAGTCTTAAATTATAACTTCTTAGCAGACTTACTTAGTTTCGACTTGGCTATTCAAATATCAACCTCTTCTGCCATACACAACTTGAACAAGGCAAACTTAAAACTTCCCTCTTAGTTCAAAAACTCTTTGTCACACCAACAGAAAGTTTAATTAAATTTCAGTTTTAATTACTTATACGAACAACCTGCTTCACTGCATAAATGCACGTTTAAGACTTTAATTCGGGGCTTATTCACGACGTAATATTTAATCGAGCTCACGACGTTGTTAGTGAAATTAAAAGCAGGCTACTTACGTAATGCGTAAGTAATCTGCGTGTTTTTTAATTTCTTTAAGGTTCAGTTAGAAATGCGTCTTTGCAAACGCAAAAACAGTCGTGAAATATGTTAAAAAAGAGCTATTTATTTATTTATAAAGACTTTATTGTACTTACATCAGCACAAAAAGCTACTACAATCTATCAAATTTCTTTAATAGGTTTTCAACTTTATTGCTATGTTATAAGGTTCAAGATTGTTTGGGAAATTTTGACAGTTTCGCGTAACTTGATGTGCTGGCATCTGTACACCAGAAAATAATTAGTTAAGAAATACATTTAATACTAAATATGGGTCTTAAAATGCAAGTTTTCTGCAACATCCTAACCTAGTAGACACATTTAGACCAAAATACCACACAAAATATTTGCAACTTAAGCGTATTTAACACAAGTCGTGTACAAAAACCCTCAGCCCTTAGGAATCTACGTATTTTCTAAAAGAGAATTTTATAAACTCTTAATGCTCTTAAAAAGACGCTAGTTCTCGGTAAATTTCACTGGAGCTGAACTGAATAGGCTAGGCGTAATAGAAATTATTTAGGTATCAGCGTTGAATTGGTCTTGAGCCGTCTGCCGTAAATTACGCTACTTACACTTTTCAAATGGGATTTAAGAGACATTTACGCGGTTTTGTTACGGACGAAAGTAGGTAGACTTGACATTAGGAAAACACAAGTGATGTTAGGAACACTTGAATCAAGAAATAGTGAAGTACATCATTATTTTTTATATCGCTACAAAACTCAGCTGAAGCATTTTACTTTAGGTACTTATCGCTAATAAATGCAAGATGAAATGATATACAAAATTTTTCTTGGACGTGGTTTAATTGCGGTTAATCGGGTTTAGTTTCAGTGGTGAAATTCGCCTTAATTTATAGTAATTTCTGACTTAAGTTAATGTGTATGGCAATGCTTTAAGTGGTGATTATCAGGCAGCTTTAAAAAAACCTCATCATCTAAACACACGAAGCTGAACTGAGTAGCTATCTGAATAAATTCAATCACATCTCTTGCCTTCAGCATGTTTAATGCCAAAAAACTTTAATAAATTTGACAACAAACTCCTATATGTGTCAGAATAATATTTCATTTTCCAACTTCTGATTGCTTATAATGACTTAGAAAATTGTATAAAACGCAGATACCTTTACAAATGGACTTAGAAATTTGTCCGAACCTAACAAATCTACTAATAGTTGATACAGAATTCTGTCCCAGTTTGAATTAGTCCATTTCACGACTCATTGTATTGGAAAATTGTTTTGTCCAATGAAAATTAAGTGTTTCTATCCTACTGGCGCGATGTTCCAATTGTTTTGGTGTTTGTTGTGTATCTAATCATTTATATGAACAAGTTTACTGAGCTTATGGCACAGTGGTTTTGGGAGTTATTTATATTAGTTGCAGTTATTTTTTTTTTTATAAACATTAAATAGGTAGTACATTGCGATACGTGTGACTTAATTAGCCCATAATTGTACGGCGTGAAATTGTTTTCTCGAGCTTTTTAATTAATAGACTCACTTAAGTCAAAAATATCGTATACTATTGTATAGCTATTGTGACAATAAACCTGCACTTAAGTCATGCTTTGCTGTGACTTAAATAATATAATAAAAGAGTGTGTGACGTAAGTCACAAAGCCTGACTTAAGTGCAGTTTTAAGTCACACAAGCTATAATACTAGAATGGGCTAAAGTATCTAGTATCGCAGCAGGCAGTCATTTGTCATTGATACTTTATGAAATGAAGAACACTACCGTATCTTAAGGAGAAAATAGAGAATCCAGAAACAACAATTACTAGGCGCTTTCTAGCCAAAACAGAATAAATTAATCTAGCTAAAATCCTGGTAGCGCTTACTCATGAAATCGATAACAACAACCTTCCGCTCAGACCATTTCTGAAACGTCTAAAATGGAATTCCATGGACGTAAGTGGAAGACTAAAAACAAAACACGGTCTGCTCGGTGTTTCCCTTTCCGTCTTGTTGAAAGCGAGCTTTAATTACTGCGATATCTCTCAACTGGTGACGTTAGAAACAACCATCCAACATATTTCATATGTTGGGGCCAAGGTTGGGTGAGAAATCATCGTACTAATTTTATGTTGGACGTTGGTTCTGTTGGTTTCAAATGTGCTAACAAACATCGTTAGTCTGTGGCATGTTTAATTCTCCATAGAGTTTTCACGTCAACTTTCGTCGGTCGCCGCTCCGATTTGAATTTCGAATTTAGTCAAATGTTGTTTTGAGAAATTTAAATTTTGTGAATGTGGCGTTCGGATTTATATTGAAAAGTTTTATTTCATTCACATTTAGATAGATTTTGTATTCATAATGCGTTAATATTATTGCTAAACTTAATATAAATAACACCGTATCATTGTGATTATGTAATTCTAAAAAGTAAGCGTTGTATGTAAACAGGAAATTGAAAAGATCTTTTAATTGTTACAGTTTAAATTACCAAAAGTTTAATTTTTCCTTCAGATAAAGTTTTATTGTTATTTCTTGTTGGCTATGACATTTTTTCGAAATGGATAAAGTTCATTTTCTTTATAATGTTAGCTCATTTTCTTTCAAAGAGGAATATCCTTTTGCAACTGAGCCACGACTTAAATTAATCTTTCAATTAATTTTATCTAAAGAAAAAAACACAGTATCTTGCCTCAATCAGTGTAGTATTACGGATAACAGACTGCACCAATTTGGGATGGTACAAAAAATCGGAAAAGCTGGATTTATTTCCTTTTTTACGAAAAAGTTCTATGAAGAAATCATTGGAAGTAAAGTGTTATTTACGTTACGTGTACGGTACAATTATTTCGTATTTGACATCTTAAAACTTTATTCAATATAATAAACTCGTTAATAAGCTTTAAGGCTGCCGCAAACAGCCGTGACGCGACTCTCGTAGAACAATTTCTAAGATAACTTCATGGAAATCGCTCTACAAGAGCCTGTTTGAAGAAGTTTTCATGAACTTTTAGAACATATAAATTTTAGGCTAATTTACTACTTAACCTCAAAAATGTTTGAAAGATTTACTAGCACGTATTTTGGTAACCTAATTTCTTTCAATAAATCCTCGCAAAACAAGGCACTTATGATAATTCTATGATAACAAACACTTTTATTAAACATCATTATGATCTGACCAATCGCAGGCTTTCGTAAAACGTAAACACTTTATATAAATTACACCATTTTCATATAAATATAAATGATTATATTTTTTTTATGTTTTCTTACAACATATGTTTTGAGGACAGTGTTTACTGCATGCGAATATAGCCCATATTTTAAAGGCAATACGGATGGAAATAAAAGCATTATAGTAAGTTATATTGCACAGTTGAGCATAAGCAATAACGCGTTTTATTGCACGGAAACTATTCTAACAGCTTCCCCACTATGCGGTAGAAGGGATTTCGCTGAAGTTTGCACAGAATTATTTGCAATACACACCAAAGTTATTCTAGGTTTATCGTGTTTATTAGGGCTTTAAGAGAACAAACAAACTATTCAAGTATCGCTGAACGTTCTATCTCTCTAGGACGTAATACCGGCGCACAGTGGAACGAATGTATGGGAGCGGTTGGACGTAGACATGTCCGAAAAAAAAGAGTAAAATTATGCCAAACTAATGATGCCATCTTATTCGATTACTTAATGCCTTCATAACTTGTGGTGATGAATTTCTTCATAACTCCCATATTTCGGGAGTAATTTGAGAAAATGTGAAATTTTACTATGAAAATGAGTGTATCCAGCTCTCTCCCTCCTGATTCCGGGCTTGTTTCAAGTAGCGGTCTCTAATATCATAATGCTAATACTAAGAGCTATATTTAATACTAAGACACATAGTGCGCCAAATGTGCACTTTCTGGGATAAAGAGTGATGTTTATTTTATAACACAATTTTTTTATTTTTTGTTTATTTTGTTGATTAAAACCGTTTTTCTAAAGGTTTACCTTATTACAATAACATTTCTGAGCAGCCAATTAGAGAAGATATAAGCTAATTAGGATATATAATTAGGGACTTAAGGTTTACATATAAAACTGATGCACTAATGATTACTGATAAGAACATTGCTATTATTTAATTACTAAATGGCTCTTAATACACTAATTTAGCATGCATCATTTACTAATTATCACAATAACTAATTACCTTGCAATATTTAACAAAGGATACCTGGGATACCTGGATTTTATATAAATAGGTCACTATTAGTAACTTTAAAATCAGTGTTGATTTACACCTCGTTGTATCCAAGCTAATCTCGCAATGTATTTTCCAAATTTTAATACAAATCTTGATATTCACGTTGCTTTATGCGCACGCGCACATAACGATTTACGCGACTTTAACTATTTGTTCAGTGTTTTAAAAGATAACAGTTGTGTTCAGTTATGTGAAAGTGCTGAAACAAGTTTAAAAGACTGGTGTCGTCGATTTTGCTACCGCATTTATGCAAAATGGACACAGTCTGGAAGAAGCACAGATAAGTTTCGGAAGAAACATGAGATTTGGCTACAGGCTGCAATTCAATGGCCGGAATTACAGAATGAAAATATGGAACCTTCTACAGAAAATATAAGAGACGTCATCGAGCCCATAATTTCTCCTGCTAAATCTGATGCTTCAACTTGTACACATCCTAGTCCTCGTAAATCTTTTGAGGACCTTAGTAACCGGCAAAAAAGAAGACGCACTGAAGATAGTCTTTCATGCAGCAGTAGCAGCGCTGAAATTATGTTTTCGGCCGAAAGGGCGCTTCAAAAGGCAGGACAAAGCGATACAGCTTATGTTATGAAATACTTGACGGAGAATCCAGAAGAGGCCTCAAAAATCAAAGCCTTCATTGAAGGTAAATCAATTCAGGTACGGGAAATATCCCCTTTGAAGGCATTGGCTCTTTATGTATCGATGAACTTATCGAAATGGCGCTATAACACTCTTCGGGATTTCAACACTCAAGAAGGAGCTCTTCAATACCCGAGTTACTACATGTTGGTTAAAGAAAAAATTAAGTGCTATCCGGCCAAAGAAGATCTCACAGTTACAGAGAGCTCTGCAAAAATCAAATTACAAGCCTTGATGGATTTAACCTCAAGAAGACTTATTAGGTCGTTAGAAACCCCTGTTGATCCCAATCAACAGCTCGTATTGACCAGCAAATGGGGTTTTGACGGATCATCTAGCCAAAGCATTTATCATCAAAGGACGAGTGAAGATGAGCAAATCGATCTTGCTAGTAATTTTATGATTAGTCTTGTACCACTGCGGCTCGTCTCAAAAGGTGTAACAATTTGGGAAAACGAGCGACCATCTTCCACTTCATTTTGCCGGCCAATATTGTTTAAGTTTATAAAGGAAACCAAAGAAAATGTGCAGAGAGAGATGGCTGAAATCGAAGCAGAGATTGAAGCCTTAACTCCATCCACCATCACTGATGGAATTAGTGTCAAACACCAACTGCTGTTGACAATGATTGATGGTAAAATTCATTCCATTATATCCAATACAGCAGCTTCAGTGTGTGACATATGCAAGGCTTGTCCTAAAGAAATGAATAATTTAGAGTTAATCAAAGATAAACACGCAAACGAGGACATGTATAAATATAGCTTAAGCACCCTTCACGCTTGGATTCGCTCAATGGAATGCTTATTACACATTTCCTACAAATTAGACATAAAATCATGGCAAGTAAGGGGTGATATAGCAAAAAGGCAAGTTGATGACAGGAAGAAAAGAGTTCAAGAGGCTGTAAGAAGAGAAACGGGCTTACTTCTCGATGTTGTGAAACAAGGCAGTGGATCCACCAACAATGGCAACTCGGCAAGGAGATTTTTTGAAAACTACACTAAATCTGCTGAACTGACCGGAATAGATGCTATGCTTTTAAGAAAAATCTGTGTGATCTTGCAGTGTATTTCATCAGGAGAGAAGATCAACGTAACTAAATTCCGAGAGTTCTGCTTTGATACTGCTAAGCTTTACGTGGAGTTATACCCATGGTATTATATGCCTTCTTCACTTCATAAAATTTTAATGCATGGGCCAGACATAGTTCAGAACATGTCAATTGTGCCCATTGGTTTTCTATCCGAAGAGGCATCTGAGGCTAGAAATAAAGATTTTAGAAAATATAGAGAGGGGCATTCTCGAAAGCATAGCAGTATCTCATGCAATGAAGATATTATGCACAATCTTTTACTGTCTTCTGATCCACTTGTTACAAGTATCTGTCCAAAAGGAAATAAGTTTGTAAAAAAATCTTCTTTTAAGGAATTTTATGAGCTTACGGATTCTGAGAAAAGTGATATCGAATTTGTTAACATAAATGATTTAGCGGACATCGATTCTGAATTTGAATTAATTGATGATGATGATGATGACGAAGATAATTAAATGATGTTATTGTTTTAAAATGTGTAACTTAGTAAATTAGAGCTTACATCTTAATTATTTATTGTACTTTTAATGAAACTAGGTAATTTATTATCAACTTACTTAAAAGTCATACTCTCATCAGTTCTTGTGAATATTTTTGTTAATATATATTTCTGTATATATATAATATATTTATAGACCTCTTAATAAGTCTGTCTGCGGTTTAAAGTAAATACAAATGGGGAAAAAACGTTTTTTTTTTTAAATTTTCATTTCCTTTTATCCCAGAAAGTGCACATTTGGCGCACTATGTGTCTTAGTATTAAATATAGCTCTTAGTAATAGCATTACGATATTAGAGACCGCTACTTGAAACAAGCCCGGAATCAGGAGGGAGAGAGCTCGATACACTCATTTTCATAGTAAAATTTCACATTTTCTCAAATTACTCCCGAAATATGGGAGTTATGAAGAAATTCATCACCACAATTTATGAAGGCATTAAGTAATCGAATAAGATGGCATCATTAGTTTGTCATAATTTTACTCTTATTTTTCGGACATGTCTACGTCCAACCGCTCCCATACATTCGTTCCACTGTGCGGCGCAATAATGGTCGTGCGTCCAAAAAGTATATCATTGGTTGCGCAACCGATTGGACGCCTGGTGAGAATCCCACCAGAGAGCTATTTATATTTTGCTAGCAGTGCGACCATGGTTAGCCCCAGGGTGTTCTTTTGTGATATAAGCCAAAGTCTCACAAATAAAGAGGCGACCTTGCGAGACATTCGAGCGACACAATAAGACGACCAAATGGTTTGTAATTCTGCCGTATTTTACGGCACTACATATAAATATCTCCGTTCATTAATTCGACATAAACACTGTCTCAAACATTTTGTTGGAAGGAAACAGCCAGTGTGGAGCGTAATAAAAATAAAAATGGCGAAGGCAGAAATTTGGAGGCTGTTCGCTTCGCAGCGACAAACTACGGACGACTATTTAATCTTACTAGTTTCTTCATCATTAACTGTATTTCTTTTATTTGTTACTTTTATTTATTAAATCACTCATCGATGTCGTACAACGGGTTTAGAAAGTTTTCGAACAGCCTTCACTGATTCCGCCATTTTGTGTAACATGTCGCTTATTTTGTCCGTTATTATTGCTTTTGGGGTGTTTTGTATTATCGCAACTGTTCGAAAACTTTGCACTGTTTTTATATTTTGTTTGTTGTTTTAGTTTGAAACTTCATTGTAGTTTTTTGTCTGTGAATACCAGTACCTACCTTTTTGGGTTCTTTTTATATTTTATTGTAGCAACACGGTTTTAATTTGTAATTAGACACCTCAATTTATTTTAATTTAAACACCGTTTTAAATGCAAATGATAACATTAACTTTATTATTTAAGTAGCACAATTTTAACCAAAAATTAAAGATAAACGTGAACATTTTCCCTCAGGTACATTTTCACAATAGTGAGCTATTTGATTGGCGTGTTCATATTCGCCACTATAGTGGGGCAAGTCGGCAATGTCATCACCAACAGGAATGCTAACAGACTGGAGTTCGAACGACTTCTGGATGGCGCCAAAACGTATATGAGACATCATAAGGTAAGTACCAATCCCGTGGCCCCTAGCTACACTTTCAAGCGACATGCGTCTTGCAACAGCAACTGCGGCCAAAATAAATGAAAGAATTTGTTTAGTGCCACGAGTCACCGCGATGTGACTTGCGGAGCGATTGACACTAATGGATGACGCGCAAGCGTGTCGCTTGAAGAAAGTCATCCTAGCTACACGTTCAAGTGACACACGTCTAACAATAGTAACTGCGGAGAAAACAAATGAAAGAAGTTGTTTACTGCCGCAAGTCACAGCGATGCCACTTGCGGATTGACGGACGGAGATAGGTGACACGTGAGCATCTGGCTTGATGCAAGCCAACCTACCTCAGCTACTCGTTCAAGCAATATGCGTCATACAACAGTGACTGCGCAGAAAACAAATGAAAGTAGTTGTTTAGAGTGATTTGTGGAGTGACGGACGGAAACAGGTGATGCGCGTGTCGCATCTGCAAGACGTATCGGTCGAGACAGTGAACAGGGCCTTAGAGAAATTCATCCTATCAATAAAGCAAGCAATTTACCTGAAAGCTTCGTGCCAATGCCATAGATGTCAAAACAGAATCCATCTTGCATACGTAAATAGATATCAAAATGGATGATATATTTTCATCCAAATATTGTTCTAATAAATTGGTGTTTTCAATTATAAGTTTACATGAAACCTACAATATAGAAAGCTACAAATGCAAATATTAGTAACAGGAATTGATGGACGCTTCTTAAACAGCTAAGCTCGAAGCCAAATTCTGTGCTGACTATATTTAGACATGCTCAGAAGAAGATTAAAAGAAGATTTTTCCAGAATTCGCTTCTAGGACTAATCCTTTTGACAAAGCCACATGTTTCCAACACCTTAGAATTTCTCAACGATAAAAATCAGAAATTAAAGAGCAGTAATAAATTCTATCCTAACAGTAATTACACAGCGGCAAAACATTTCTTTCACCCTAAAATCGACTCTACAGCCTTATCCGCCAAGCTAATCAGAAGGCACTGACCCAAAAAATCCCATATCACATAACGACCTAATACATTTAACAGGTGCCAGGTGGCATGAAGCGGCGGGTGCTGCGATGGTACGATTACTCCTGGTCCAGGGGGCGCATACAGGGGGGAGGGGACATCAACACAGCGCTAGGACTACTGCCCGATAAACTGAAGACCGAACTCGCCTTGCATGTTAATTTGAGTGTGCTGAAGAAGGTATTGTGCAGATTAATATGTAATTTCTAGTAGGATAATCATTATTTTTTTATATTGGAAAATCATCTACACTGTTTTTGGGTGCATGTAAAATATGTCAGCTTTTGTCTACCCTATAGGGAAGAGGCGTAATTTTTGTTTCTATAAACATTGCTGCATTTTTAAATACGCCAGTTTTTTTATAAGGTTACAAAACTCCTCATGGAATGGAAGGGAATCGAAGCGATGAAGTGCACTTCATAGTTTTTTTTTTTTTTTAATTATCCTATGCGATCCCACTGCAAAGGTTAAGGACAAAGATCTCCCCCACACGTTTCCTATTTTTTTATATTTTACCATCTTCGGACAATCAGTGACGACCATTTCCTGAGCTTGTTCATTTTTCAACATAAAAGCAACCTATTCGTTTGTCTACCCAAATAATATTTCATATTAGCAACATTTCGAAATGCGCCGTTTCTTACCAAGATTACAAAGAAACTCTAAATTCGATTCGATTACTCGAAAAACATATATCAATAAACAACAATTTAATCTAATTATAAAAGTTTCCACTGTCTAATTATAGACAAGTCGTTAGCTATCTGGAAACAAGGGGGTGACCTATATCCCCAGTTGACTCCATGTCGCCTGAAGGTCAGAATACATTCACTGGTTCTTTAATTTCCCGTCTGCTATGGAAATGGAAATTCTCATAAAAGCTTGCCCTAACTAAGTCATAAATTGTCTCTTTAAAAAAAGAATCATCAAAATCGGTTCACCCAGTCAAAAGTTATGACGTAACAACGATTTAAAAAAAATACAGTCGAATTGATAACCTCCTCCTTTTTTTGAAGTCGGTTAAAAATACTTGAGTGCCACACTTGTCTTCAAGTAGATCTTGATTATTGAAATAAATTCTTTCACATTAAGTGTACTTCTGAGGTTATGAAAGATCTTCATTCAAAAACCAATATTTAAACAGTTAGAGTAAAATAAACTTTATTTAAATCAACAATAGGTTCAAACTTTAGCCTCCAAACCAACCAAAAATTTAGGATGACAGGCTTATTTTTAACCGACTTAAAAAAAAGGAGGTGGTTATCAATTCGACTGTATTTTTTTATGTTTGTTACAGCATAACTTTTAACTGGGTGAAACGATTTTGATGATTCTTTTTTATTCGAAAGCTGGTGCTTCTTGAATGGTCCCGTTTTAATTTTATTCCACATTCGGACAATGAAATCCTTGTGAAAACCATATAAGTCTTAAATTTGCATTAAGTATTTGCGCGACAAATGAACGAATGACGCGATTAGATTAGTGCGGGGTATCTACCATAACTAAAAAGTTAATAAAAATAAAAACTTTTTACAAAAAAATACATTACATACAGTTATTTTTTTTTCTTATGTTATTCTGGCATGGTTTCTATTGTAAATTTTGCAGATTAGTCAAATGAAAAAATACATTATTTTTGGTGACTCATAAATCTCTCATTCGTCAATCATCAGAGTGTTTATCTTCAGCGGCATATTTTCAGTAGTCAATTTCTCATAAATAAACCGATACACAGAAATACTTTCCTGATACTGAATTACATTTTACAGGTGACAATATTCCAAGAATGCCAGCCCGAATTCCTTCACGATCTCGTGTTGAAAATGAAAGCATACATATTCACTCCCGGAGATTCCATTTGTAGAAAAGGTAAGTCGTAAAAACGTGTAGAATGAAACCTTGTAAAATTCTAACGTATTTTTTTGGTAAGAGAACGAATGATGGAAATCAAAGGTTATAGTAGTTCGAAAGAGCCTTTCTTTTGTTTGAAAACAATTTGGAGTGTTAAAATGTCAGCAAAATAAAACTGTGTTGGGTTATCGTCAAAATAAATTTATAAGTTTTGGACTAAATTCTGTTTGCCAATGATGAGTAGGCAATTTAAACACATATATGAATCTATCACATTTTTAATTCCATTCTCATTTAAATCTAAGTAGCAGTCAGTGCTCAGAATAACCCGATCCCTCTTCTTCTTTGTAAGAGAGATCAGGTAACGCAGAAAACTGACGGAACGTAATCAGAAAAAAAAATACGTTTTAAAATGTATTTTCTTTCTGCAACTGGAACATAGTAACACGACAGAAAACATCGCCTTTCCAAACAAGAGCCCACTAAAACTTTTCAACTCTTACCAATGATCGTGTCCGCAAAAATTTCCATAAACAGAATACAGGATTTAAAAGGGGCTATATTGACTTCGACTTTCCAAACAAGAACCCACCACAAATCTTGCCAATGGCCATCTCCAAAAAATGCACTATAATGCAATATATTATACAATATTTAAAACCTTAGCCTTTTCACAGCACACTTTATACTTCTATTTCCACTTCGATTCAGGTGAAGTCGCCCGTGAAATGTTTATAATAGCCGATGGTATACTAGAGGTGATATCTGAACAAGGTCGCGTGCTCACTACCATGAAAGCAGGCGACTTCTTCGGAGAGATCGGCATTTTAAACCTGGATGGACTGAATAAGTAAGTGTATTCCAAATAATTCAGTTATTAGATCCATGTTTAGTTTTAGCATGCTAATAGAGAGAAAGAGATATAATGTTAATGTTGTTGTTGTTTTAATATTTCAAATAGCACGTCCGTTAACAGCAATTCAATGCCTTATGAATATGTAACTACATTCCAGGGGACTCTTGAAAATGTATTCAAACTGAATTGATTTAACACTATTGCACTTTTCACTCCTTTCAAATGTATTCAGGGTGCTCAATTTATGAAATAACTATTTCTCATCTTCAACGCTCTTTCAAACAGTGTTTTATTTATCAGTTTCTCCATTTCTACAAATTATTCTTCCTTTTAGGCGTACAGCTGACGTTCGATCAGTAGGGTACTCTGAACTCTTCTCATTATCACGAGAAGATGTACTAGCAGCAATGAAAGACTACCCCGAAGCCCAGGAAATTCTGCAGACCCTAGGAAGGAAGCGCCTACAAGAAGCTAAAAATATGTCGAGGAAATGCAAAGGTAAAACCAGTGACACTAACATTTTATAGTTTGTATCCGGCTATGACCTTAGCCGAAAGGCCACAGCGGGGTAAATATAAACTCCACAAAGGAAAAGGTAAATATGAATTTATTTATAAGGATCCTTTCACTTGACCCATAAACTAATTCTCAGTAGGAGGAAACTAAATTTAAATCTCAACCCTAAACCATATTTTCAAAATTTAAATAATATTAAGACTGAATTGGAAATAAAGTTTATAAATAAGGAACCTATTAAAAATTTAGGGAGGAAGCACCGTCACGACCCAAAAACAGTTTCGAAGAAAGTCAAAGGTGAGAATCAATCAAATAATATTAGAAGAATTTTATAGACCAATGAGCTCGATGCCAAAAGGCCAGAGCGCTTAAAATAAGTTAGCAAAAAGGCAAAGGTAAACAGGAAGTTATTAATAATGTCCCTATTTCTGATGCCCCCAAAACTAATTACGTGTGGGTGGAAGCCAAAATGAAATTACATGACAAAAAGGTCATATAATTGGCATCCTGTGTTCACGTATCCCTAGAACGCATGAAATCCCCAAATAATTCGAAGTATTTGTTTATTTATGCCTCACTTTGCTAATAAGAAGTCAATTTTTTATATTCCCGAAGCAAAATGTTTAATTAAGTGTCGTTTCTAGGCGAGATAAGCCCAGACAAGTTGTCTGGAGACGACAGTACATCAAAAAGGATCGTACATAAACTACGGAGCGACGTAAAGGTAAACATAGCTACTAAGTTTAGGGCTCAATGACACCACCACACCATATCACAATGATAGCATATGGGCGCTAATTTGAATGAAAATGAATATTAAATTCACACGGACTTCATTTGTGAGCGATACCTACCACATCAATGAGACGTCTGTCTGCAAACACTAGCCTCAACGTAACCAAATCGCAACTACTAGAAGCTGAAGCAGCACAATTATCACGTACCCACATCTTGCCCACATATTGTTACTGTGATGTCGTGTGGTCGTGGTACGTGTGCCCTTATAGTAGCAATCAATTTAGTAAGTATACCTCGTAATTGCTTCATCACTTTCGACAACAATTCCTCGTAAATTGAAACTTCACTATAGTTGAAACGGATATGTCACATAGACAAATAGATATTTTCATTGTATGACATTAAACTTTAGAGAGATGAAAAAAATCAGGTAGACTATACCAAAAGCAATATAAATTTTTGTTAAGCTCATTGAATGGTACTGACCATTCAATTTTAAGCAGAAACCTCTCAATTCCACGTATAATGCATGAACTGATTAGTAATTTCCATCAAAATGCCGCAAAGCTCAGTTCATATTTCATGTCATTAGAATTTGAAAGCTGTTATTTGAAACCAACATGGTCGTGTAATGAATGGCTCTAAAACCCAACTGTGATAGCTGTAGATTTTCTGTTAGTTAATTTGTGTTTAATTTACTGCGACAATTACAAAATTAACTGTCACGTAGTTGATTGATAGTTACCGTTCACACACCATTTAGACCTTTTAATTGATTCATTTTCATTGGTAGAATTTTCTTAGGATTAACAGAACATCCAGCCATAACAATATTCATTTTGTACGGTTTTCTTTTTGGTTACCTATCATAAGTTCGAAAAATATTTGACCGAATTTCATTTCCCCTAAAACTTTTCAACTATTATCGTTTCGTTTTTTTTTTACTTCATCGAAGTCACGTCTGCCACTGTATCAGTTGACCTATTATCAATTCTACTTTTTTCGTAACTCCGACGTTTCATTTGGTCGATAAACTCTTTACCGAAGTTACACTTAGCTGAAATAACATTTGTTCGAAGTATTATATTTCCAGACATTCATTATACCTGTGTTAAGATTAACCTACTCTTTGGTTTAATTAATTATTTATTTAAATGTAATGGCACTTAATAAAACAGTTTATTATGAACAAAAGTGTTATTAAAGGGTCCCAGTAAGAAGCATGCAAACAATGCTGCTTGCTACAAGCATACAACATGCAACCATGCATGCAGCGTGCAAGCAGGCATGCAGCAGGCAAGCAGGCAAGCAGCAAGCAAGCATGCAGCATGCAAGCAAGCATGCAGCGTGCAAACAAGCATGAAACATGCAAGCAGGCATGCAACATGCAGCAAGCATTGTTTCTGTCACGGCTCCGGCGCTGCGGGGTTTGGGCGGCCCCACGCGACCTTATCGTCGCAGATGGTTTTAATGCTCACCACCGCAGCTTCGGCTTGCTGGCCAGCTTTGCCGGCCAGCCTCAGCTGCGGTGGCTGGCCTTCAGACCACCTCCTCCTCAGCTCGCGGGCCGCCCTACCCCTCCGCGCCTGCGTGGGCTTAAATTACACTCTAGGGGTAGGGCAGACAAGACTACGTTAAGTCGGTTTTACAGCGATTCGTTCCTCACTAAATTTTGTAGCACGAGATATTGACTTTTTATGACACTACATATATTTAATTTAGTATTGAAAACGCTACCAAGTAACCGGCTATATATTTGTGACCAAAGAATATTCCCTAAAATTTTGTTTCATTGTGGTGAAAATGTGGCAAAAAAAACATTTGGCAAATGAAAAAAGTTCAAAAGAGGCTTCTGCCAATAGCAAAAAGTTATTTCGTAAATCGGCGAAACATAATTCGGTAAAATAATACCTATGACACATGATACTTCGATGATTTAAAAATATGTCAAATGATGCATATTGCAAAAAAGACGTCGGCCAATAGTTTTCGGTAAAATGAAATTCGAACAAAAATAATTCGGAAAAGTAATCGGTTCCCTTTCTTTTTGCTTCGCGCAGCCTTAATTGCTGGTACCAATATTTTGATGAATTGACCTTTCTCAGGGCATTCGCAACGCAATCCGCAGTAGATCCCGTGTGGGGCGTAGATCAGGTGAATCTTTGGAGCTCCAAGCTTTAGCAGGTGCCGAGAGGGTTGGCACTACTGAAGGAAAGATGTTGAGGAGAATGCCAAGAGTTGAGAGCGATGACTCGGCTCATCCACAGAATCAAGAAGTAATTTAGCAGTCCAATTCACACTTATTTTATTTTTAATGCAGATATATTAACTTCTCTGTATTTTCAGGATTTTAATGGTGAGACCACATCTGGTAGCAAAGATGGTGAGAAATGCATATCACCGATTGGAGCTGGCTTACCGCTTCTTTCACGATTAAAATTACTCAAAGAAAAACAGGTAAATATTGCAATCAAAACAACAACATATTAACATAAGTTTAGTAGCTCTAGATTCTAAGAGTATTGTTTTATTCCAGGATCGTGAAGAAAAAGTAGCCAAACAAAGGCATTCAACATCATCAGTACTGTCTCTGACACCACAACCAACTCCATCCACCAGTTCAGCCCCAGATATTGAACCCGAAGTCATAGGAGCTGGTCTGCCACTCATGCAAAGGTTACTCTTGCTAAAAGCAAAAGAAGAAAGGGATAAAAACCAACTAACGCCAACTATGAGCAATCAACCTTCCAGTTCAGACACAATTAGCCCGACATCCATCAAAAGCCCCTTAAGTCCTACAATAAAAACTCTTAGTCCGCTCAGGAAAGGTTCAGAGTCCAGCTCCCCAGGTAAACTTCAAAGTCCAACCACCAAAACATCTAGGAAAAATTCATCTGGTTCCAGTGATGGAGCATCACGACCGAAAGTTAGTTTTAGAGATAAAATATTACAAGTCCAGAGCGATGGTACCGCAGTCTGTCAACCACTCAATAAAGATACAAGTGATAAACCAGCAGCCGTGGTTGAACCTACCCCCAAAACCGAAAGCAACCTAATTTCGATACCGCATTCTGTTGTTAGTAAAATTAAATCCCCGGCAAAAGCAGTAGGTTCAACATTCCGGGATAAACTAAAAATGCTACAAAGTGGACCAAAAGAAACCGACACATCAGCCCCAGAAAAACCTAAAACATCTACAATAGAAAAACCTAAAACAACTACAATAGAAAAACCTCCAGTAGAAATAAGTCCTATGCCACCGGCTGAAGTTAAAGAAGAACCAAAAAGTAAAAAGCCTTGGACGAAACTTAAAAAAGCCGCTATATTAGGAGAATCAAAAAGCCAAAGCAAAACTAGTCTAGAAGAAAAGAAAGATGAAAGTATAAGTGTGAGTAGTGAGAAAAAAGAGGAAGGTATAGCTGAGGCAGTTGTAAATATATGTGTGCCTATAGTTACCACGGCGGAGCTTGTTAAAATAGACAATAATAATGTTGAAGTTGCTAGCGATAATGATAAAGATAACCCTAAGCTGTGCGTAACAGGCCCTTTGGAACCCGTCCAAGAGAAATCATTAGATTTATTAACTTTATCTCCAAAGAAAAATGTTAATAATGCCACAAAATCAACTGAAACTAAGACACAATATATGACACCGGGTATGTTACTGCCTAAAGTGAAAAAATATAGGTCAATAGACGATTTATCGCCCGAATATGGCGGACTACCGTTTGTCAAAAAGCTTAAAATATTAAATGAACGTCAGAAACTAGCAGAACTAGAAAAAGTAGTAAAAATTCGTAGTTCCAGCTTAGATTGCACGAGTTCATCAGAAGATTTGCTTGTTGATACTTTAACTAGGAGTCATTCAGAAGGTAGCACTATGGATAAACGAAAATTCAAACGAAAATCTATAGATTCTTGCAGAAGTCATGAATCTAACGAGACCCTAGAAAGGAGAGAACTGAAGTCTATTTTAAAGAAACTCTCAGAAGATGTAACACCTGCTGAAAGTCCAGAGCGTAGTAATGAGCTGAAGAGATTAATACGGGCCCCAACTTTAGAGGGATATGCAGCGCGACATTCAAAGTTTGCAAAGAGTGTTACCTTCCATCGTCACACATTACCCTCACCTCCTGGAAGTGCTCCAGCTGATTTTCAACATGATGATGACGTTTTCATGATGCCAGAAGTTAATGTAGATTCGATCCCAAAAATATCTCCACCACCCCTGCCCGAAGTCGAAGTAACCGCTCCTGAATGTCCCAATAATCAAATTACAAGACCAGCAGATGCAGCCGCACCTCAAGACTACGGATTAAACATAAGAGCTGAGTATGATCTGCAGCAAAATATTGACCCAATAATAGATTTAAAATCACTAAGACCTGAAGAAATTAAAGTGCCTTCAGAGAAACCTAAGCTTACTTTAATATCAGCTGTCGCAAACCAAAAAAAACTACTGCGAGGTAAATACATATTTTGTCCACAATCTTAGAATTCTTATCGGACGCAAACATTTTTCTATCAATAATTGACTAAGGTTTATATTCATTGACAGGCTCAATAGAAGAACAGGAATATTTTGGAGAGGTACTTCTAGGTATCAAACAAGTCATTCAAGGACACCTACATGATGTCCAAGGCAAATTTCAGGAAAGGTAATTCAACATCACAATAGCCTTTTCTTTTTCAACCCCTTTTTTACCCGCTTCTGAATATAAGTTTCGTTCCACACGTGATATTTATCATGGTTATTATTTTATTTAAGAATTTTTGAAAGGTGTCATACATACGTTTCAGATTTCAAAGTTTAGAAAATGAAGTCAGAAAACGTGATGAAATAATAAGCCAGCTACAGAAGCGTATCCAAGAGTTAGAAAGACTAGGGCTGGCAGGCATGAGTCCAACCGCTCAACAACCTGGTGAAGATCCTACGATAGCGGACGAAACATTAGAAGTCACTGCTTCTAGTCTACCCATGTCTAAGAGTGGTAGCTCTGGCAGTGAAGACGCTTCGGCTGCGGAAGAAGGATTTATGGTAAGGCAACTGGAATTATGTAACATGTAATACATTTTTGTAATGTGAATAAAATGCATAACATATTGGACATTTCTTTTTCCAGAGGGGAGATTCACTGGACACCGTATTTGCAACATCCCCACCAACAGCAAGCGCTGACGAAGCAGACAGAGATAGGTCACCAGATAGCGAAAACGCAGGAGCAAGAGAAGCCCTATCACCTGAAGACCTCACTGAAGAAAAGCTTAGAAAATTGACTGAAGGAATTGAGCTATCTCAGTTATCATACGCTGAACTACAAAGCTTAGCCGTATCGCTTTCAAAAGTTGATAAAACTTCTTCTAGTAAAGATCAGTGGACTGTGAGCAAATCGAAGAGATTGGATCTAAATCTTGATGGGAAAGCTGGAACGTACTCGAGAAAACGTGCTGCGAAGTTGCGACAGAGGAAGTCTTGGGAGGACCAGAGTGACCAGGAGAGTATGGAGATGCAAGACTTAACAAGGTAAGAAAACTTGAAAATCTGACCATCGTCGTTTTATATCTTGAACTAGCCGTATTTTTGTATATTCAGAGTAACTTATATTTAACTATTATTTTGAGTCATAGTTACTCCCTCTTTGGACAAGAAGCTAGTGGTTAGCCATCGGTATGTTGTATCATCATCCTAATACTAATGTTTCTCTCAATAAAAGCTTTGTATATTTCACAAGGGTCATTCTAACCAACACCACCACCGCCTTTAATCAACATACCAATCAAAAGCTAGTTCTATTTTATTCTTCTTTAGTTATTCGTGGGCTTTCGTGGAATATGTTTGAAGTAGAACAGGGTACACCTACAGACGACAGAAGCGTTCCCTCTTTCAGACCTTTGTCCCCGCATACCACGTCAGAAGACCGCTCTCTCCTAAGCCCCGAGCAATCCAGCCTCCGTTCTGGTCGGAGACACTTCCCCTTCTTCGGGTCACACCTGGACACCACCAAGTCGAAGATCAAGAAGACTCTCTCTGTTGACACGGGAATGCATCATACTGGAACAAATGAAAGGAGTGAGTTTTATATAAGTTTTTCAACATTCAGATATTTGCTAAACGGTCTAGCGTCGCATCGTACTTATACATATAAGTGCATATCCTTTGACTTGATGCGATACATCAAAATAATCTTTGGACTTCTATTAACCCTTGATAACTAAACATTCGTCCGTTCGACGACCCACCTATCCGCGATTCTCGTGTTCGTGTACTTATAGGTGAACTTCGATATATGCTGTGGCTTTGTGGAATAGTTCTTAATTACTGTTTTGTTTATTTTATAATGATCTAAAGAATGTACCAATGTCAGAAGTTCCCGTGATTATTAAATACTTTTTCCAAAAAATGCATTTTATTTGGCGTAGTCGGTCTGACGAATTTTTAGTAACCATGTAACAACGAAAATATGTAGTTTAGTTTTCTAGGGTTAAAAGCCTTTTTTTTAGTTTTAACGAATTATCCAACTCTTTTTTTCTCCTATTACTGGATCCATATTGGCTCACCTAAAGTTCTATATCCGAAATTGTTCTTCCTAAAATTTTTCATCCTAAAGTTTTCATTCATACTATTTGTAGTGTTACCGGCGATGTTCATAACACTCATGTTTCCGAAAATTGTAATTAATAATATCATTAATGTATATATATTTAAACTCCTACTGTTTTTTATCATAACGTTTATCCCTAAACATAATTACCATAATATTTTCACTCATACTCAGAAAGAAACATTTACCAAGTGTAATAAAAAATTTATGTGGGTTAGAAGATGATATATCTTATACCTTTAAACGAGCAATTCTTGTATATATATATGTATATATAATCTGAATCTCGGAAACGGCTCCAACGATTTTCATGAAATTTAGTATACAAGGGGTTTCGGGGGCGATAAATCGATCTAGCTAGGATTCATTTTTATAAAATGTCGTTTTATTCGTGTTTTCAATGACCAACTTTATCAATAATCAACTTGAACATAAACTTATTATTTTAAACACAATTTACCAAAAAATACTGAGCAAAGCTCGGTCAACCAGATATTATAGTTTTAATTTAAAATCGTTTGACATACCACTCAAAAGACATAAAACATATTGGGTATACCACCTGCGCTGGGTGGTGGCTATTTCTGGGTGGTTTAAAAAAAAATCGAAAAAATCGTCGGGGTACTCTGAGTCGAGGTGTTAACCATAATGACGTTTTTTATATATATTAAACGTTAGACCTAATGATTTCCGATTAAATCTATACTTAATATTATAAAGCTGAAGAGTTAGTCTGTTTGTTAATAAAAATAAATCTAAACAAAAAAGATATGACTTTGAATAATAGTGTAAAAGATGGTTATATTGAGAAAATATAGGAAAACAAATAAAAGTATAATAGATGTTTATTGCTACGGACATTATGAAGTTGAAAGCTTCAGAACTATGAACATTAGAGACAGAGTAGTTAGGAATTGTAATTATTAGGATGAGAAATGTTAGGAAGAACATTTTCGGATTTCTAAACTATCGGAGTTGAAAATTTAGGTGAACTTTGGCGCACCCCTTTTTTTCTCCTAATACTTCTATTCTACCAGGAGTTTAGCTACTTTTTTCATTTTATTTTTAGTATTTTATGTGTGCATCAAATTTGTGTCGAATAAAAAGTTGCAGTACGCAATGATTTCGCCACGAAATACAAAGGTTACACGCACAATAACAACGACAAAATGTTTAAAGAACTCACACCTTTTGAACTGTACAGGCATCGGTTTCCCAGAGGGTCGTCCTCGACAACATCGCAAGTTCAGCCTGGGCTCACTGTTCCATCGCAGCACATCTCACAAACCGACCAGTAACTGCAACGATACTGTGCTGGATATTGGCAGTGACTGCAGCTGGAGTGACGCGTGAGTTGCTTTTAACTTCTCTTTCGTTGTGGCAGAATCAAACTACACTTTAGTGTTACAAAACATTTCTTATGTATGTTAAATCCTTTCTTCGTAAGTCGCAAACCATTTTTAAGACTAGTTTTTTAGACTCGTCTTCAAACTTTGTTAGTATCGAGAAGTAAAAAATCATAAGGTTGCACACAAAGCAGTCCAAAGTGCACACACCTTTAAAAAGTATTGTTCTCTAGTCATCAATCTAGACAGTAAAGATCCAATTTGTTCGGTATTCTGGACTAGGGCTTCAACTTCATCAAGCAGCGACTCCGAGTCCTTGCCTCGCACGCCGATGTTCGAAGAATTTGTGGACAACAACTCCCGAATTAGAGGACGACCTAGCAGTTCCAGCCATGGCAGTTCTTCACCAATAAGAGGTAATTATGTACTCATTTCTATTTGTACACTGCTTTTGCCTCACTTTCGCAATAGTTTTGGCAGTTAAATGACCAGAATGGGTAGAACTAAAGCTAAGTTGTGTTTTCTTTACCAGGGACTGGAGGTGATTGGGAAGTCATGATGCTAGCAGACGAGCTGGAGAAGAGGGAGAGGGAAAAGGAACGAGAAGACGCTAGAAGACACCTCTATCCCACCACTCTAAGAGACTTGGAAGAGGTAAAATTTGCTAAAAATGGTAGATTCCGAAATAACACAGTTGTAGTAGGTTGCCCTCGCAATAAATCTAGATGAACCATGTCAAATATAAAACAAAAAAGAAGAAACCTATACAATAGTAAAAATTATTCGTACAGCATTAGCCCAGCATTTCCTTTCATTGGTGACAGGTTCAAAAATCATAAATTCCAATTTTTATCGAAATCAAATTATGTATTTGAGTATGGGTGAGGTATATAACAAAAGTTGTGGAAACTATAGGTATTCTTCCTTAACACATGTGCACATAACTAAAAAATAAAAAAAATCTCACAATAATCAATAATCATCTATTTATGTGTGTCTTCAGGAATCAGACACCCCTCAACGCGACGACAGTCCCGACGAGTACTCGAACATCGAAGACTCCAACTCTTCCTCCACTACTCATTTGCTGTCCCAGTCCATCAGCGATGCCTCCCAGCGTTCACTTGAAACCTCCTTTACTGAACAGGCCAGCAGACCAGAAAGGGAGCCGAGGCAAAGGCGCGTTGGATCTGTTGGAGAACCGGTAAGTACTGAACTTATTTAATACTTTTACAAGCAACAGTCTTCTGCCAATTGTTGTCATCTGTATTGAATTCATACAAAGAGCTGGTAATTACCCGTATCTTATAGTTTTTTTCTTTCATTGATACATACATACATCAATCAAGCCGTTTTCCCATGGGGGTAGGCAGAAACCACAGAACGGCACCTGCTACGATCTCTACACACTCCTTTTGCCTCGTTTAGGTTCATACAATTGGTCATACACACACGCCGATTGCGAGTACCATGCACCTGACCTTTCTGAACAACATCACCAATAAGGTCACTATATTTGTCCTCCTAAGGCGTCCCCTCCCGGTGTTTCCACTCACATCTGCCTTGTAGATACCTTTTGTGAGCCGTCCTTCATTCATCCTCTCAACATGACCAAACCATCTAAGCATTTTTTTCAATTTTTGTCACTACATCTTCTTTTAAACCACACCGTTCTCTTATCACATCATTCCTCAGCCTATCATTCATAGTCATTATATCTTTCATTGATCTCACTTATTTATTTTATTTATATTTAAAGAAACAAGTAACAAAGGATTCAAATGTGTCGGTACCAATCTTTCTTGAACCTTTGTTAGTAAACTTAACCAGAGTTTTAAGCAAACTCTGTATCCCATTTCAAAAACCCCAATCTGATCCATGTGTTGTTCTAATGTTCTTGCTTCAAGTCTAGAACATTCAGGAAACAATGTCAAATAAAAGTAGACCATTCAAGGGCATCTTTGAACGTCAAAATTTACACGAAAATAGCATTGATTTTAGTTGCCACTTCCAAAAAGATAGTTGCGTATGGGCAAAACTCCATAATTGCGAATTTAATATGTTTTACAATATTTTGTACACAGTCATTATATTATCCACCAGGAAAAAAGTGACTCTATTACAATAGATATTTAAAATTAAGTAATGACAGATAAGCTTGCATATATACATGGTGTTCATTTATTTATAAATGTTGCAACCATAGACGATTTTCTTAACATTTTAACAACTACCATCTTTAACTATGCTCATCCAATATCATTTGTAATCTGCAGGTGCGACCAGAATCCTCCCTCCCTCAGTCCCGCGGCCTGATACTCCGCGCCGCGAGCCTGGACCGGGAGACCACGCCCACCACCTCCGCAGCCACACGACGCTTCGGCTCCCTCAAGAGCGCCAGCACCGACTCCCACAAGAGACTCTGATCCGCTTGGCCGAGCGGACGCGCCCAGTCCGACGCCTTTCAAAGAGGTCCAAATGAAAGAAATGTGATAGGAGATACAGCTCAAAGTTCTCTGGTAAATAAGGATATAAAAAAGAATGATTTAAGCAAGGTTTATGATCAAAATAAAGGGGAAAATAAACAAAACGGGGGTAAATGTAAACAAAACGAGGGTAAACATGATCAAAATGGAGGTAAACGTGATCAAAATGAACGTAGTGTAGGTAATGATGTGGATCAAGGAGCGACTGCGGGGAATGGAGGCCAAAACGATAGAGATATTAGAAATAAAGATGATAATAACGAACGAGAGAATGCGAATCCAAACATATTCGATCAGCTGTCAGTCAGCGGTCAATTACTGATCGTCATTATTTTCTTTGACGATGATTTTGGCTATGTAATTTTCTTAGTATTACAATAGGCGAACTAAGTTGGGTAATGGGTGATGATATTGTATGACTGCTTTTATACTTGGTGCTGGATAATTTTAAGAATAATAATAGCAAAAATCCGAACGAATAAAATTGGCTTGGCCTCTTCGTATTTACACCACCATTGACACAACCATACTTTTGAAAACCGAAGTCAGTACATCATTATTTAATTTAGACATTTATTTCCAGAATTATCTAACGCCAAGTATGTGTACTACTGTTTCTATTTCACCTACTCTTTTCGTAGTTCTATCCTACCTATCTAGAAATATATTGTAGATACGTTAGCCCCTAGTATAGAAAATAGAATCTAACATATTTTATTTAGTGGATTAAATAATTTAAATATTTATATTCTAGTCTTGTTGTTTTATGGTGCACAAATAAAATCAATCAATTAATCTATTTGAAGTATGTTTTAAAAAACGTACTATAAAATGTTCCTCCTTATTTAACATAAGTTAGCTTAATAAGTTCCTTTAAAGATCTGTCTGAATGGAGCTATATGAATCTTATAAAATATCTAGTCATTGTTCATGTAATTATAATATAAATCATATTTTATTTTGACATTTAAAAATTTATAATTATATTATACTTAGTCAAATAGTTGCCTACTGTACTGTTAAATAAACATATAATTTATTACAAAGTTAATGTTTTCAATGCATTGTTAAGTTTGTTTTTATAATATTTTAAGGAAGTTTCACAATATTTACAGCTGTTTTATGCAGAGATATAATATTTAACGAAATATTGTGTGATAGAAACAATTATCTCATCTCTTTTTAGACCTAGTTTTATGTGATTGAAATTAAATAAGTTTCTTTGCGATATCAGATCAATGAATTAATTAAATATAATCATACTATTGATACTGTATTTAAATCAATAATAGTTATAATATGCAAATATTTTATTTTACTGTTGTCTATTAACTAAACAAAACATATAGAACGAAGGCGTTATAATATTTTCTTTGCTGTACCTTACAAAAATTAGCACAACATTAAATTGTTAATATTATCTATAACATTTAATGAAAAATCCTATTAATTTATGAAGTCTTAATACTAAGTAGATAGGTAGTTGTATGAAATATTTTTAATTTTAACAAAGTCCGTTTCTTTTAATATCTAGTGCCAAATAACTATTTATAGTAGAATCTTTTCAAATTAAATAATTTACGTAGGTAGATGTCATTATTATTATTGTAAATAATATATTTATAAATCATTTATTCAAAAAATATTGTAAATTAGAGTGTTATTATATAACAGCAAAGATTTTAGGTAATTACTGATAATAAAAGATAAAGTTAGATAATGATAATAAATAAATTATAATTTTTAACCCGTACATATTTAAGAAACTAGAGAGATTAATAACTATATCGGTACAGAGTAAGTAAATTCGTCAGAATTGGTCTCTGCTCTGAGACCCAAAAATTAGGTAATATTAATAGAATATCTACCAATACCATAGAGTACGACTCTCCGCAACAAAGAGCGGAATCAGAAACATTTAATAGACGGTTAACATAAATATTTAAATGATGTTTGTATTTATTAAAATACATCGATCAAACACTCCTTACTCCACATGGCTGTTGTAAAATGATTCTACCAATCCTGCGCTTATTACGGATGCTGCACACTTGTTCGTCTCTGCGAATTCGGCAGTAGGTATTTGTCGAACAACGAAGCCGATCCGTAACAAAGGCGACAGTTTTTATGTCGCACAACCAAATAGCGAAAAAAATCGAATATGCCGAATAATGCCGACCCGAAAAAGTGTGTAACACGCCTTAACTACTCATTTTTAACGTGCCTACAATTTTCGCCTGACACTGGCAAAAAAATTGGTTCAATTTTCAATTATCCAAAAGAGATTTATTATGGTTATATTGCTTATTGAGTTATATTTATTTAACCTGTTGCTTAAAGTGCAGTTACCATTTATGATTACGTATCGATTCTCTGTTTTTTTTCTTTCTAAATAGTGGTAGGAAGAGGAATGAATGCCAAACAGCAAACGCTACCCTATTATTATTATAAAAATACATTTTCATTTGGGAACTATCCAACCTGTTTCTAAATGTATTTCTTTTCCAGAATTCGCACCAAATTAAGAAATCCGAATTTCAATATCATAATCTAAAATAAAACTGAAACATTTAAACAACTGGGTACAATTTTACACTTTATAAATGTAGGTGTACCAATTTTTTTTTAATGTAGCTTTCATGAGTTTAATGTGAAAATAATAATAATTAATTACTTAATGCCCAATAACTGGATAAACTACTCATTATGTTATCAACATGCGAATTTGTATATACACGAAGATAATAGGTCCCACTAACGCATACCGTTACGCCTATGTTTTCTAAAGGGCCAAGCAGAGGACTTATAAAGGGACAACCACATTTTGGATTTCGTCTTACCCACCGTTTTTGGAACTGGATTAACCCAATTATGTATTTTTTCTTATAAAACTGTAGTGTAAATCATATATGTATTTATTACGGAATTTATATAAACTATCCATATTTGGATAACTTTTGTTTTGTTATGAAATAATGCGTTGATAATGTTTTTTTTTATTGAACTTATTTCACAGATATAATATTTATCTTGTATACAAATTCGCATAAAACAATAATAATTTAATTTTTATTAACAGAAGCAAACACTTTAGTTGATGTGATGGATTTCTATTATGACGAATGTATATTTTTAATTAATCATTAATTATTAGTTTTAGGTGAAACTCATACGAAACAATGAAAATAAAATATTAAAAATGAACTTATCTTTTCACTTTGTCCCCTACATATTTAATATTAAAACGCTAGTGATGAAAAAAAAATTGGATTCACAGTTTGTTTTTACAACTCTATGTATAATGCGACAGTGTGTGTTTTGAGAACTGTTATTAAAGAGTCTAAACTCTCAATGGAATTTAGAATCCCTCATTTGAGTTTTTTGTACCTAAATACCTCAAGAAACTGACGTCCTTTTTTTTGTGGATGGGGAAATCAAATCATCAAATGACATCTCCCGCTCTGGGTGGAGCGGACTTTTACTGACTAAAACCCACCCGTGTTCCTTCAGTAGCCTATATGCCAGGGCCACAGTAACTCTTTCGAACAAATCTCGCGACCCTGGCAGACAAGACCGATGATCCGATGATCGGAACCCTTCAGTACTGCTGACAACTCTTTGAGGCGCACGTAGAAGACTACGCTATGTCGACACGGGCCTGGTCCTTACTAGGTGGGAAGCTACCCATTGCTCGCCGCCCGCATGTCCGCGCCTACGGTGGCCGGGAGTCCTCAATCGACTCCCGACGCTTGGGGCGTCTGCTCGCTCCTGCGGCAGCTAAGGGCGTGAGGGCGCATAGATTGCCTCTCCTTCACGCACCCCGCCTCCTCCTTCGCGAGCATTACTGGACAGGAGGAGGTGACAGCTTCCTATGCCCTCTCGCTCCGTAGGTACCATGGCTTGCACCAGGGCCGGACGCGAGAGGTCGCCGCCGCCGATCGCCTGCACGAGGACACGGTGGTGCTCCGCCCAGGCAGGGCACATCTCCACCGTATGTTCCACCGTGTCCTCTAGACGATCCACGCAATGGAAATACCCGGGCGTTTCCTCTCGTCTTAGTGTTCCAAAGCACCCATGCCCGGTGAGGACCTGCGTAAGGCGGAAGGTGAGGATGACGTGGCGCCTCTCTAGCCACTCCTCAAAATTGACGTCCTAAGACACATACAGTAATTAATTGTTTCCAGATTCGTAGAATAATGGATGACTTTGACCATGGCCGTAGCTTTTATCAAAAATGGCTAGTTTTACAGTTGACGTCAAAGGATTTCTGTTTAGGTACTCCTTTTTTGCAAATATCTCGTAGGTAGGAAAGTACTCGTGATTAGTCAAAAACTAATCATAACAAGTCGAAACTATTTCGACACTAGCCCGAAAATAGGCTTGTGTCTGACTAATTTTTGACTAAGCACGACTAGTAGTGGAATAGTTTTTGACTAGTCACGACTGTTGTCGGGCTATTGTCGAACTAGTGCAAAACTAGTTCTTGATTACTCTAGAGATGTCTTGTGTCAGACATCCGTTTTTTCCACAGTGTGACTAGTCTGACGATAGTCGTAGCTAGTCAAAAACTAGTCCACCACTAGTTGTGACACTGGTTTGTTCAAACACTTTTACACGTCAATCGTCGTATCGTCGTTGACTGGCCTGTTAGTCTAGTGGTTAGTGACCCTGACTCCTAAGACTGAGGTCGTGGGTTCGATTCCCACCCAGGACAAATCTTTGTGTGATGAGCACGATCATTTGTTCTGTGTCTGGGTGTTATTTATCTATAATATGTAGGTATGTATTTAGAAATATACAGGGTGATTGGAAGATGGGTGCAAAGCTTTAAGGCGAAGATAGTACAGACAATTTAGAACCATTTAAGCCATGGTTGTCTTAGACGAAGTCTTACCAAATATTTTTAACCAAATTTTTAAGTTGGAAATTCTCAAAATTTAATGTAAACTGCATAATTATGGCCAAATTGAATGATAAATGAATTCATTTTTTATTTATTTAATTAAAGTAATGTGTAAGCAATCAAGCAAAACATGTTTTAGGCTTCTGTGTCATTAGACATTTTTTTACAGACATTTAAAGCTCAGAAAAAATAAAAAAAAATGTACAATACGTCTTTTAAACCTTATTAAAAAAAACGGAAGGTGCTTTGTTGTTAAAACCTTTTTGAAGACATGCTTGATAATCGCTCTTTTTTTTGAGGTATCATTTATGCGGATATCTTACAAATTATTGAAATTAGGGCCTACAAACCAATTTGAGGGAGAATTTTTTTTATTTTAGGCAGGCTAATTAAAACAACATTTGAATTAAAATTATTTATTTTTCATGTTCAAAATCACGGCCGTGATTCCTAATACAAGCACGGCCCCGTCTTCTAACTTCTGTAGTCGTTATTTTCAATATCATCTCCTGCTGCAAACGCTGAATTTATTCTTTGTATCAATTCTTCTCTAGTGTTTATTTCTATGTTGTTATACACCAGTTCCTTGGCCCGGTCCCACACGAAAAAGTCCAACGGGGTCAGATCTGGGGAGCGAGCGGGCCAAGGGATGGGTCCATCCCTGCCGATCCAGCTATCAGGAAAGCAATTGTTGAGGTGTTCCCTTACATTTAAAGTCCAATTCGCTGGACAGCCGTCTTGCTGAAAGATGACTGTTCGGTCTCTTTCGAATATCGGGACACCTGATTCCTCTACCAGCAGTGGTAAATCAATTTGCAGAAATTGCAAATAATTTTCGCCATTCAATGGATCAGGCAAAAAGTGGGGCCCAATCAATGTTCTGCCAATTATTCCAGCCCATACATTCACAGAGAATTTCATCTGAAATTACACCTGCTTCTTAAAATGTGGATTGTTGTCTGCGTCGGCCCATTCATGGATGTTGTGAAAGTTTGTAATACCTTCCCTTGAAAATTTACTTTCATCCGTCCACAAGATTGATTTCAGAAACCACGCATCTTCGATGTCTCTGTTGAGAAGGAAACGGCAGAACTGAATTCTTCTTTGAGGATCTTGCTCTACTAGACCTCGCACACTCCTGCCATGGAACGGATACTTATCATTTTGGTGCATGGTATGCCACACCTTCCATTGAGAAATGTTTAAATTTCGAGCTACTGCTCTAGTACTGGTAGTAGGATCCGCTTGAAATGCTGCTAAAATGTCTTCGTCGACGGCAGTTTCGTGTCTGCCCGGGTTGACTCCAGGTTCCACGCGGTGAAACCCATCTTGGGCAAGACGACGAAACGTGTTGTAAAACACTCGGACATTCGGTATCCTGCGATTCGGATAGCGCTCTTGATACATCCGTCGCGCCAAAGATCCATTGCCGTCTGCTCTACCGTACATAAATACGATATTCGCATATTCTTGATTGGAAAAAGTAGCCATAGTCACTTAACAATTAAGAAAAACGGCGTAGGAGCGCACTAAATGTCAACTCAACACAATTAAGTCAAAAATCAACACGTGCAGGAGCGCGAGGCTACGACTGGACACGGTGAAACAAAAAAGTTCAAAACTAACGCAAACAACACGTGCAGGAACGCAAAGGGCTACAACTGAACACGGTAAATTGTGAATCAACACGACAACGTCCACTCACAAGGGCAGTAGTTTGACTAATAAGTAAAAGATGTAACGGCTTCATCACAGACCGACTGACCCTGACTAAAGAAAAACGACTTTGTTGCCTCAGTAACTAAGACCATTTTGCTGTAAAAACCAACTCTTATCGCTTTTTGCTATTCATTGGGCGTTCTACCTGGAAATGCCGTCGCACCGCGCTCGGTGGCCATTGTTTAGAGAATCCCCTCAATGGTTCCCCTCAATTGGTTCCTGCATGTGCCAAAAATTCTTAGAATTGAACAGTGTTATCATTTCGAGCACATAAAGTATTCTTTTAAGCAAAAATTTTGTGTTTTGTTAGACTGCCTAAAATTTAAAATTTCTCCCTCGAATTGGTTTGTAATCTCAATAATTTGTAAGATATCCGCATAAATGATACCTCAAAAGAAAGAGCGATTATCAAGCATGTCTTCAAAAAGGTTTGAACAAAAAAAGCACCCTCCGTTTTTTTTTTAAATAAGGTTTAAAAGACGTATTGTACAATTTTTTTATTTTTTCTGAGCTTTAAATATCTATAAAAAAAAATGTCTAATGACACAGAAGCCTAAAACATATTTTGCTTGGTTGCTTACACATTACTTTAATTAAATAAATAAAAAAATAATTTATTTATCATTCAATTTGGCCATAATTATGCAGTTTACATTAAATTTTGAGAATTTCCGAAAAAAAACTTAAAAATTTGGTTAAAAAAATTTGGTAAGACTTCGTCTAAGACAACCATGACTTAAATGGTTCTAAATTGTCTATACCATCTTCACCTTAAAGCTTTGCACCCATCTTCCAATCACCCTGTATAAGTATGTTTATCAGTTGTCTGGTTGCCATAGTACAGGCGCTGCCTAGTTTGGGATCAGATAACGTTGTGTTGGTTGTCCTAAGATATAGATATAATCATATTTTCTAAAACTAGACGAGGTCGGCGTTTCCTATCTGACTAGGTACTCTGAGAAGAAAGGCCGAAACAAACTCAGAGGTCACAGTCTCTTTAAAGTCCAGACATAATCTTGGTCAGATCATGTGAAGACCACGTGGATTGATATCTGAAGTGGTCTTTTAAGAAAAGAACCACACAGATTGAGTGGACCTGTCCAATCAGTGCACGCATTTGTCAGTAATCATGCAGCTCAACTCAGAACTTAAGGAGGTCAATGATTCGACAAACAATGCCAAAGAAAAGATATTTGTGTAGGTCGCAATTACTCAAACTATATTAAATACGAAGAAAAGGAAACCAGAAAAAAGAACACCCACTTAGTCTTCACATTTACAATAATTAAAACAGTAGGTATAATACTTTAAAAGTAAATATTCATGTCATTGTATAAGTAAAATTCATCAATGTCAATGTGTATATAAAATCAAAAAATAGTCGCTGTCTGATCATTTGAAGACCATGTACATGGGGGTGTCTGAAATGGTCTTTTGAGGAAAGAACCATACAGATTGAGTGGACCTGTCCAGTCAATGCACGCATTTGTCAGTAATGTTGCAGCTCAACTCAAAACATAAGGAGCACAACGATTCGACGAGCAATACCAAAGAAAGGACATTTTGGTAGGCCGCATTAAGTAGGAACTCAAACTGCCAGATTATCATTAAAATGAAATGAGTAAGAGAGATTTATAAAAAAAAAACAAACATCTACATAGTCCTCACATTCAAAATCATTAAAATAATAATAATAGTATACTTCTCAGAGTACCAGGCCACTCAGAAAGTATTGCGAAAAAAAGTTTTTCTGTATTAGAGACTGGCCAGTTATAAACTATTAAAAAAATAAGTAAAAATAGGTACGTTCTAATTTCAAAATTTCCCTCCACATTTTTTGCGAGCTAATTAAATTATCGTGTCTCATTGGAAAATGCATTTGCTCCGGGAACATTTTCGCGCTATGGTTTTTTACGATTTCAAGTGTCGCCTGAAACCAGACGAATCATACGATAGACTTCAAATTGCATTCATAGATGAAGGCCCTTCCAAGGCAACTGTGTATCGTTGGTATAACGAATTCAAACGTAATTGACTAACTTTGGGGGATGAAGAAAGAAGTGATCGCCCTTTGACGGCTGTTACGGAGGAAAACGTGCTAGCAGTGAAAAATTTAATCCAAGACAATAGGCGAATTTCGTATCCGTAAAATAATTTTAAAAAATATATAATTCAGTATAATAATAATTTAAAAATTAGCTGCAATGGGTTGATAGTCAAGAGCCTCGACCAAGATCTAAGGAGGCTCTCGTTAGGCAGCTGGGTCAAGGGCTTGATTCATAAAGCGGTACTTCTGGACACGGCTCGCATCGTCAGGAGGTTCCTCTCTCTGGAGCCCTGAACACCGGTAGCTTGGACCCTGTTCCCGATACCGGTGTGCTACTATTTTTTATATTTTTAAAAGTTTTTTATTTTATATGCTTGTATTTAAAAATATAATTTATAAATTTGTTAAGATGAATAAAAGGATATTTAAAAATAAAAATTGGAGCAGCTTAATCCCAAGCTTTTTGTCCTCAATATAATCTTTAACAATGTAAAAGGCTTTCTGGCACAAGCACAACTTACGTTTAATGAATGATTTAAATTAGTAGAAAATATACACCGGGAAGTGGACTAATTTTAAATCTAGTCCGGTACTAGTCGTGTTTAGTCAAAAACTGGTCTAACACAAGACGTGAGTAATCAAAAACGGTTTTTTTATTAACGTAAATAAATTTTATTTGTTTGAACATGGTTTACATGTCATGAATTCATGATACATCGCATGCAAGATAATAATGAGATACAGAAAAGTTCTAACATGTTCAGCCGCATATCATAGCGTACGATGGTTCGACACTAGTTCGATACTAGCCCTACTAGACCAGTTCAGTGGTCTAACCACTGACTAGACTCAAAAAATTGAGTCAAACTAGTTACGTCTTAAAAAGTAACTAAAATGACAAAAAAAATTAAGAATTATTTATTTAACATAAAATGAGCGCAGAAATGCTGACACAAAGATTTAGAAAAATGACGAATATCTAAATTGTACGTTTCTCCAAGAAGCAAAAATAAAATTTTCATACGTACTAATTCCGTGCGATTTTCTTTACTTTTTTGTCAGTTGTTTTTCTTTAATTTCTGTGGTGAAAATGGAACGAATGAATGAAGGAGACCGATATTCTGACTGCGGCGTGATTCATGGATTCTGTGACAGTGTCCATTCCCTTAGCTGTCAAAAACAATAACTCAAAGCTGTCAAAAATTAAAAAATCAATATTAGGAAAATAACGCATAGAACAACAAAGTAAAGTTACAAATTAGTTTTTATTGGATAATCTTTAATTAATTGTAGTGTTCGGTATTAATATACTCAGTTCTTTTACTTATACACTACGAAACGAGTTTCACTGCCATTTTTATTTGCTTAGGGCGTCGAGATGTCGCCTCCTAAGCAGCCCTGTAGTCTATTTCAGTTGTGTGTTAAAAGTTCCATTGGTCTTATTAATTCAGCTTGTTATGTTATTGAAAAGACGTATCCTGAGAATCAGTTCCACGAGTGTGAGAGAGAGGCGTTTAATTTAAAATGCCAACTGATGATGATGCTGCCAGCCAGGTAAACCTAAATACAATACCAAAAAAGTAACAGAGATCGAAACTATAAACAAAGAGGTATACCTCTTTTCGCCCTTTAATATGATGATCGAAACCATAAACAAAAAGATATACCTCTGTGTTTATAGGGTCGATCTCTAGATCACGTATTTTTATGAGCAGCCAGACCCCTTTTCAAATAATTATTTGGTCAGTAGGTTTTGTAATATTTCACTATCCCTCACAGAAGTCACAGAAGATGGTATGAAATTATGTTTTTCTGTCTATTCTTATCATTGTTTTAAATTTAAATTCCTTTGTTATCAGAAAGATAAGTATATGAAAGTGGTGTATTGTAATGTTGTTCAAGTGTGCATCAACTACTTTAATGCAGTAGACACAACGCAAAAGGCCCTACTAATAAAATGACAATGTATGCCATTCCAAAAGATTAGACAAAGTACAGAAAACTTAATTTCATACCATCCTAGACTAGAAAAAGAATTCAATTGCTAAAAGAATAAATTTAATTAATTCTATTAAAATAAGAATTAGAATGTGTTCATGAATCTGCCTCCTGAGTTTAAAACATTTCAAAATTGGCACAGTTCCATAAATAGTTTATGACTGCGTTGTTACCGTGATAAAATAAAATTATTGTGCAAGTGCCTCAGATTATATTCCACTGCTATACAATCTATAAGATATGTACATGTAGCTGCATTATTTCATTACCTTTTTTATTTTATTTCACGAATTAGGAGTACCGAATAAAACTATTAATGCCGTTGAGTATACCCTTCTAACAATGTAACCTTTATTCACCTTGAAGATTTGGAGTTTCTCTTTCTAAATGGCTGAGTCATTGAATGCTAGTTGTCTTTTTGCTTCATAAAAATATTTTAAATGAAAATTGTGACCTCTCTCTTAAAAGATCTTGATTCTTATCTTTTTCTTTCGATAAAATTAAGACTAGAATCAAGTTTGTGTGCACCTAACACACACAACACTCAAACATTTTAATCACTATCATAAAATACATACTGTTTTACAATATGTAACAAATTTTCGTAGCGCCGAAAAAATACAGCAATATGAAGTTATAAAAAATGGTTTTTGGCTAGTGTGTATTGAAATAAGGAACAAAATTGCATCAAATACCAAACATCTAAAAACACAGCATGTTTTGTACACTCAACTATGAAATAAAATCCTTGATTGCATGATTTAAGTAGATTCTTTGTTTTTTTTTTATTCAATACCTACTAAAAATTAAAATATGGCAATAATGAAAAGAAAACAAAACAGGAGACAGATTTTGAACACTAAAACTAGTAATATTTATTAAATATCATGAATTTTGTTAAAGCATTCTGAATGTCAAGGTTGTTTTTATTACTTTGCCATTTAGAAGTGACGGATAAATTAAAATATTAACTTGTTATTACCTGTTTCAGGTTATTCGATGTCCTCTGTTCAGAAAGAACATGCTGCCAGTATCGCGGCGACCCTCGCATTCAGCTGCAAGTCCTGACACACCCCAACATGACAGTCTTCCGCAAATGCGACCTCGATAATGGCCTACCCCAGCACTTCTGGATAGCGACACTCTCCACCTTCAGCCGCTTAGTCGTTCTCGATCTCAAGTTCATTTGCACTGACGAGATTCTCGAGGTCATCGGCGACAGTTGTCCCTTACTCGAAGAACTTAACATTGTCTCTAGAGTAGATATCTGCAAATCCCAGTTTAATGCCTCAGTTTTAATGAGGAACGTCTCTGATGCAGGTCTTTGTTATATCACGAATTTAAAACAGTTAAGGATTTTGGCAATGGATCCCCCTAGGAACGAACGGGCCAATAGAATCGGGCGGTGTGTCTCTCAAGCCGGCATCATCATGTTGATCAGCGAGCTGCCCTACTTGGAGGAGCTACGCATCGAGTCGTGCGACATCGGCTCCACATTAATCGGTAGCGCTATGGACATAGGGCCAATGAGTCTCAGGAAAATAAATTGTCATTTCGCCTCAGCTGATGGTATTAGGAAGTTAATCAAAATATGCCCATTCCTCAGAGAACTGTCGGTAACGCATTTATCGGAACATAATAAAGACGCAATTTTAGAACAGATTTCGATGAGTGAGTTGAGATTGAATAGGCTGGATCTTTCTTTCTTTTCCTACACGGATTCAATGCAGCAGCTTTTAACTGTCAAAGGCAGTTACCTCACACATTTCTCTCTATGGGAAATTGACCACTCTCTAACTTTGGACGCTGTTCTGTCGCTAGGAAGGTGTTGTCCAAACTTGATCACACTCTGTTTAATGACTCAGTCAAAATGGTTGGTTATACCTAGGTTTTTTCGGCGCCCAGATAAAATATTCTCAGAACTCAGAAATTTAACAATAGGTAATGAAAATTTTTCCATAGATCACATGTTGACTTTTTTCTTAGAGTGTACAGATAATTTGCAAAAACTAGTATTGAAATATCAAACAAAGACAAACATAGATGAAACACTATTGCATTTATTAGAGAAAGGACATTTGAGAAATGTAAACTATTTGTGGTTGGATTGTACCTTAGTGGTATCGAAGGATGTGGTAAAAAGAATAATACAAATGTGCGAAAGGCTTCAAATGTTTACAGTTGACTTTTCAGGGGAGATGACCGACGTACACAAGTACATAAATGAAAACAATTTGGATTTGAAGCTTGGTAGTTATTAGAATTTTCACTCTTAAATGTATTTATTGTAATTAATTCATTAGCAATAAATTTATTATTTTTTACATTTAATTAGTTTTATTTATGGATTCCAAACAGCTGAACCCAACATAAAAGAAAACACAAAATGATGATTTCAAATAATAAAATTATTTTATTAGGCATGTTTTACAATATTTACAACTTATTAAACAATGCCGAAACAATAATGAAAAGAATATAATTAACCTAATATTACAATTTGGACATCTTGCGAACCTGACCTAACATGTTTAGTGTAACATTATTCTAACACATATCTATTTAAAAATTATAAATATTACTTTAGATTGGGTATGACACTGTTTTTCTGGCCAAAAGGAAAACAATATTGAAATACCTTTTTAGTAAACAGAAAATATCAATAAATAAGGCAACACTGACCATCTACCCACCTACCATAAATTATATAGGAATGATTTCACTAAATTTTCTGATCATGTGTATAAAACTTATTTTAATATTATCCTACATTGTAGGCACTAAAATCTTGAACTTATAAGCAACTTAATTTACATCTTAAACTAGTCACATGTGCTAAAATCTTTGATGAGGAAGACGACGGAAAAATGCTTGTATGAATACCTACATTATTTTAATTACGTTCATATCCCATATTGCAAAAGTAGCCTAAAAATCGACTTGCATCCCACAAAAGTGGCTATACTAAAAGCCAAGTCTCGCTATAGGCGTGATCACTAAACGTGCGAGTAGGATGCAGTGACATGTAGTCGAAACTGACTCGCGCTGTCTCGCTCCCATGGTTTATGACCACATCGGCATTAAACATAACTTGTTACAACACCGAAGTACACAATTAAACGTGGCAGCGATAAGTAATTCCCCAATTTAAAATAGAACAACTTTCTTCAACGGTATTTTTTTTTTAACTGGGGTTCATTCAAAGTTTTTGTCTAAAATTAATTCCAGTATAAGGCTATGTGCTTTGTTGAACGGCAAGGCATCCAAGCTTACAAGTAAAGGCGCTTATGTGTTTTTCCTTGCTGAGTAGCGCACAAGAGAAAAGACCACGGAGTGTCTACCTACCAAATGGTAAAAAAAATGTCGGAAACTGTCTTTTTGGATATTCCAGTTAATATTCAGGACAGGTTATTGTTTCGGTGCCCAACAAGAACAAATGGCTATCGTAACACTTGAATTCATTATCTCAGATAATTTATATTCCAACCTCAATTACTCAACTATCTACTTTAGCGTTACGTATTCTAAGTTGATTCTTGAGTGACCACAATGAATATAACGGGCCAATAATTTTTTTTTTGCAATGGAATTTGAACTTTGACATGTTTTTTTATCTCAGATTCTGAATTCAAATTAACACTTATGTTTATTTTTATATTTATTTTGCAAAATACATCTGCATACGTCTTGCAAATATTAACTGCATAGTAATAGTACTTACTGATACTATGCAGTTGAAATTATGCACTTGCATAACTATACTAGTGGACAGTAAGTTGCAATTGGAAACAGTCCTAAACTACACATTTAAATCACACATTCACAAACAATAAATAAAGATTTTATTGTACAACCTACAGCCCAATCATGGGTTTTATAAAAATAAACTTCATTTCTGCTGTATGCAAATTATTAATATATTTAATTTACTTAATTTATTCTTAAAGCTAAATCATAAGGATTTCACAGTAATGAAAATACAGTCATCAACCCTTCTCTTACGGCGCCAAATCATTTATCCAGCTGCGGACGGCGAGGCCCAAAAAGACACGTAATAATATCCTCGCAGATTTTTTTTCGCACACTTGATATTCAACTCACTACTTTAGCGCCGAGAGATGATAATCGAAAGTGTGTGATTTTCCGTGTGCACTCTGTTCAATTATCTATGCTCGGTTCAACAACGACAGTAGAAAATTCAGTGTACGATGAAATCCCACCGAATATTTTTACGACCGAATACGGTCGAAAAAAACTATAACAAAATAGAATGAATAAGTCGAAGTTCATAAACGTCGACTTTTTTTGTTTGTTAACCTCCACTGTTCCACTCCTGGGCAAAGGCCTCCCTCCACTCCTTCTTGGTGAGCCCGCGCGTCCTTCCAATTTTCACGGAATCTGTCCACCTCGCTCGCCATCTCCTACGACCCCGCCTCACTATCTAAGGGCACCAGTTTTGGATACAGTGCAGAGTGGAGTAACGTCGATTTATTCATTCCATTTCGTTATAGTTTTTTTTTACGTGAATCTTTCTTAGGTAGTGACTGGACGAGAAATTGAAATTGACATTTGAAGGACACGTCACGTTTAGGCACATTTCGTTACATGAGAGAGGAGATAGATATAACTTTCTCTCTCTCACACTAAATCTCTATTATGCTTTAAATTTTATGAAGATTTACTTCTGTCACATGCACGATGCGGCATACGGATTTTTTTCTTATTTTTTTTTTTTAATTTAACGTAACTTTAAATGAAGACCTATTACTGTAACGTAAATTATTAAAAACATATCCTGAAGTTGAGATCAGCAGCAATTGCTAAACACTAACAGTAGGCGTTATTTTTCAGACACATTTTTCGAATATAAATATGAAACTGGTTCAATGCAGTGCGGGAAGAGTTCCTGGAAATATTTACGGGCGGTAGCCTTTGTCCAACAGTGAGACAGCATAGGCTAACAAAAAAAAAAACAATATCTTTGTTGTCACTTCTGTTACACTACGTGGGCAAAGACCCGGGCTATACGCTGCAATTAGGATACTGCATTTGTAAAATTCATCAAACCAAATACTTCCACAGCCGTACGAGAAGGGTTAAACCAACACATCAACACCAAATAAGTAAAAAAAATCACCATATAGTCACTCACTTTTAAAGTACGAAAAAAAATTACTGCAATCAACAGTCATTCACTCTCACAGAAACTTGCCTGAATCTTGTCCCCCTTTTGGTCAAATGGCCAGGGGGTCAGTCAGGCCATGCGTATGCTATGGATCCTTGTTCTCGGCCGGTGGTTCCTTGTCATTGTCTTTCTCATCCTCATAGAATTCGTTCCTCGGATCCACCATTTTGTCCGCTTCCTCTTGACTGATCCTCACGTCTGGGTCCGGCTCGTCTTTGATTCTGTATTCATCGGGGAAGAAGTCGCCTGTGGATAAAGTTACTTTAATTTAATACTAGTCTAGATCATATATCTATACCTATCCTACCTGTAATGAAAGCATTGTAAAAGCCAATTATTTTTAAAAAAGTAACCATGGAGTTTCTTGCCGGTTTCGCATTTAAAATGTAGTGCTGGAGCTGAATACCATGGACAAGCGCACAAATATGTCTGTCATTTCCTTGATTTTGGAGGTATGAACAACTGGGTATAAAGTTCACTCCACCTCCGTAAAAAAGGATTCTAACTGGTTGGGTGTCGTGTCTGGGGAACAGCCCGAAGATTGATATCGGGACGTTGTAATTATGATAGTTGCGTGGTAATTAAATGAAATGTTTATTTCTGTAAGTAGATCTTATAAGACACTTTTACACGTCAACATTTTTTTTAAACTAGATGGCGCTGCCATTTCCTAGGTGATTGTTCCCTGAGAAGAAATGCCGAAACAAACTCAGAGGTCATAGTCTGTTTTAAAGTCCAAACATTATATTGTTAGAATTTTATGTGAATCTAACAATGCAGGGCAATGTCTGGAGGAAAATTCTGCTTGCGCTTGCGCAGGATTTCGCGCGACGTCAGTTTGATGCGTAATTCGCATGTGTGGCAATACCGAAGGAAAGAAAACACTAAATCCGTCCAATAACCACGATCCTTGACGAAGAAGTTGAGTCCATCACATCTCACTGTAGGTCCAAGAGCATCTTACTTTGAACGATTTAATATTTTGCCAATAGTTTACCTGGTACGTGCGTCATCTGCACTGCAGGTGAATGCTGGCACATCTTGAGGTTATCGTACACATGCTTCGAGATCGCTTCCAAGTACTGCTTGCTATTCGCGTTGTTTGAACTGCAGAATAATAAACAGACATTTTGTTAGAACTGTAGAACTTATTCTAAGAGCATATGATAAGTGTCATATTTGACAAATTGTCTAGTTGCATTCGCAGATACCAATATTTTTTTTTTCAGGAATGAATCGACCAAATGCCATCCCGCTCTGTAAAGGGGGAGGGCGTGTCAGACTTTTACTAAAGATGACTGACTGACCCATGTTCCTTCAGTTGCCTGTGCCAGGGCCACTGCTTTTATGCATACTAGGAAAAGTCCCATCGACACGCAAAGTGTAACCATGAATTCAGCACTCACAAAACCTTTTCTAATTGCGTTATTCAGAAAATATTCGGTTTGTAGGGCATTGTTTCCGTCATCTGTCATCATCTGCCTTTTCCTAACCATGTTTGGTCCAGCTTCCCATCTAACCGGATCCAGTTGTGTACCAGTAATTTACATTGAGAGCAATATTGGCCCCGACGTACGAGTTTTAGGTCGTGGGGTTCGAACCCAAGCAGGCGCTTGACTTTGTGTTTGATAATTTGAATACCACTGCTCTCAAAACGGTGAAGGAAAACATCGTGAGGAAACAGGCATGTTCTAGAACCATAAATTCGAACAGATGTGACATTATCAACCCGCACTGGGCCCATGTAGTAGATTGTGGCCCACTCCCTCTCACCGAGAGGAAGCCTGTCAGCCTTTACCGTTCCCAGCAGTGGGAACGGTAAAGGCTGATTATTTTATGTTATTTTAAATGGAGCAGCTGCCTATCTCGCATCTCTATGTCGAATTCGACTCGGCTGGGCAGCGTTCGGGAAGCTACGCAATATCTTCTCGTCCCACATTCCACAGTGTCTCAAGACGAAAGTCTTGACCAGTGTGTGTTGCCAGTGATGACTTATGGAACCGAAACGTGGTCGCTCACAATGGGCCTTATTAGAAGGCTGAAAGTCACCCAAAGGGCGATGGAGAGGGCTATGCTTAGAGTTTCCCTACGCGATCGAATCGGAAATGAAGAGATCCGTAGGAGAACCAAGGTAACCGACATAGCCCGAAGAATTGCTAAGCTGAAGTGGCAGTGGGCAGGGCACATTGCTCGCAGAACAGATGGCCGATGGGGCCGAAAGGTTTTGGAGTGGCGACCGCGTACCGGAAGACGTAGAGTTGGAGGGCCTCCAACAAGGTGGACCGATGACCTTGTGAAGGCCGCAGGAATCCGCTGGATGCGGGAAGCACAAAACCGGTCCAAGTGGCGGAGCTTGGGGGAGGCCTATGTCCAGCAGTGGACGTCTTTCGGCTGAAATGATGACTGCCTATCTGACTTCTACAACTCAGTTACCGGGTAATACGATAGGCCCTTTCGTAAGACATACTATGTCATACTTTCGGGGTAACGATTGTCAAAGACCTTTAAAAGACAGCCGGGACCAACGGCTTAATATGCTTTCCGAGGCACGGAGGGATCTTGGTATGTAAAGATGGTCACCTATCCACGGAACAACCGCGGCAAGCGTAGCTTAACCTGATCGACCAAGCGGTTGTTATTACTTGGCGACAAGCTTCTCTCACTTGTGTGCACAAGTACCTAATCAAATCAAATCGTTTATTTCGGGCAACAAAGTCCCATACCATAAATACCTTACAGACTATACAAACAAATAAAAAAACCATGTAAACATAAAACTATTGTACACAAAGAGACGGCGTCGTGTTGTGTGTCGCGTAGCCTTCCGCGGAATCGCCGATACACAACACCCTTCGACCAAAACTCTTCCTTGAGGAAGGCCTCGATATGATGAGTCGGAACTCGCGTCAAGAATGACAAATCGTATTCGTAATATTACGTATGTACCTGTTGATTTCCGGATGCAGTTGGAAGTCCGGCGCGAAGAACTCCAAATACTCTGTGTATGGCAGTTCATTCGATATGTTGTCATCTACTAGTAATGAGGTTTCATAAGTCCAACACCGCGCCACGTTTCTTAGTGTGTAGCTGAAATGTAACAAATAACTTATTACAATAAATAGTTTATCTATAATATGTAGATATGTATATATAAGTATATTTATCAGTTGTCTGGTTACATAGTACAGGTTCTGCCTAGTTTGGGATCAGATTACAGTGTTTTGGTTGTCCTAAGATATTATTTAAAAAAAAAACTAAGTTAGTAAAAGTAACAACAGGAAAACAAGTTCCTTAATGCGGCTTGCAATAGGACTTGACTGGTAGAAATAGTCAGGTAAGGAAAAAGCGTTATGGGTACCCCCTCTATGCGACTTTTTCTCTATCTGGCTCTTTCTATTTTAAAACAAGAGTGTGTGTGCGTGCGTCTAACGGGTAAGGAACTTCGTTCTTGACGCGGATCCCATGACCGCACGTTTTTTTGTCTCCCAATTACCAATTTCTGATAATTATTTAACCTTTTGAGCGCCACGACAAAAAAGTAAAATCGAGCCCTCAGCGCCAAGCTATGAATTCATCCTTTAATACCTACAAAATAGTAGTGAGTTCGAAATTATATCGATAAAGCATTAACCACGTATTTTTTAACATATAGTATGTTTTTAATAAAAGGTTACTATACCAGGAATATATAATAAAGGAGTTTTATTTCATCCCGCTTTGTCATTTATGGTAAAAATGATACGATATGTGTCACAGTTTCGGCGTAAAATCCACAATTCAAAACAACAGTCGATAAAAGCAAGTCATTACCATCACAGCACTATGTTCAATCATGACGTACATTCTTGTCACGATAGGATGACACTGGCGTAGCTGGCACGACTTTTCTCAATTTGCTCGCCTCTGCACTAGAGGTGCGCATCCGATATTTATGAATACTATCGAAATAATAAGAGTTATTTTATTTTAATGGTTTCACTTTTTATATACAGTAGCAGCATTTTTATTTAATACAGCACAAGTAGCTTCTGCCCGTGACTTCGTCTGCTTTATATTTATTGCTCCCCCAACCCATCCCGTTGCATCGTATGTATATTTTTTAATATGAAAAAGAAAAGTATTGTTTTTACTATTGTCCAAGCGATTTTTATTTTATTATTATTAAAATCTTCAGAAGGCCATACAAAAAATATTAGACGAGTCGGTCGAGCCATTATACAAGATTATTTTTAGTATATGCGAAACCTGAATATAGTTTGTTCAGAATCAGTAACTGAATCGATTCCAATAATTTTTACACCATGTAATATTTTGTACCAAAAATATTTAATTACGCTTCCAAGTCGCGGGCCTTAGTGTTTTGTTTCGATTTTAAAATTATCATGTCTTTCTCGTATTCAAACGTCCATTACACGGAGATGGTACGTACACTAGCTGTTTGTGGTTATCTGCATATGTTTTTGCGTGGACAACCAGGTAACTTATCAAGCTTATAACTTTGTGATTATTAATGATACAGTTTTGAATTTTTTTTCATAGATTCTTTACATAAAAATACTAGACCCGTGTTTCGGGTTTCGCATAAACAAAAATTAATGTTGTATATGTATATAGTATTCATTTTTATTTATATAGATTTACGTTTCTCTGAAAGAACAACCAGTAATAATGCCTTAATGTACCGCCACGTAGGTACAGATGATATCTCAGTTGAAAAAAAAACCATTTACTGTAGATAAATACAATACTTATCGAATAAATACGAAAAAGGGGACAATATTATCCTCGGAAACGAAATGAAACTTAATTCAAACAAACCTCAATCGGATACGAGTTTATTTTATGACACGCCAGCCGAGCTTATAGCTGTTTGAAATGGTTTACATGAATTTTATTCTCTTTTTAATTATAAAATCTGAACTTCACTTTGTAGTTTTATTTGAAACAAATTACTTATAACACAATCGTATCGTTAAACAAGGATGTATGTTCCGATGACTTTAGTCTGATATGCACGCCCTTCCGCTCCACCCAGAGCGGGAGACGTCATTTAATGATTTCCCACCCACAAAAAAGTCGTTCAGAATAATAAAGTAATGAGAACAAACTACTGATACAAGTAAAGGAACAGCTCTATTTACAAATCGACCACATGTGACGTCATCGGATTGTCACGATTAGATGACTCTGGCGCTCCAGGCACAGACAATATGAAAGTGTGATGGAGATGGGCATTACACTCATTATGATTTATCGATAATCAACTGACACCGACATTTAATGAGCAGATAGTTCAGTATTTTAATCTAATTAAAAAAAATTCATGATTCCTGAATCATTAAACTTCTATATCAAAAGTTTTACTTATTTATTGGTGAATAATTTAAAGAAATTAAATATAACGTAGGTTACCGTCAAATTCGATATTCTTGTTATATTGATTGCTAGCTACATCACTACGTGTCATGATATGATGACTGTGGCGCTGAGGGCACTATGTTTTTCAAACTTTATAATTGGTGTTAGTTTTTGCCATCTTATGTTAATACGGATGAAATATAAAGAAATAAGCTCAACTAATATAAAATAGGACGAGTCAAGGAACATAATTAGCAAAGGAAATAATAAAAACAATGTTGTTTTATGAGTTTTATTTACGTTTAAAAGTCTGTCACGGTATCGTGACCGTGGCGTGCTGGGCACGTTTTGGTTTGTCATCTATACATGACTCTGGCGGTCAAAAGGTTAAAGAATGTCAAACTTAATCTCATAGCAGGAGGAACCTTTGATAATATTTAGAGCCCAATAAATAAAAAATATTAAGGAGTTTTAATGAATATTTAGAATCTGTCTGTCTCTTTGGTGCATTTGAACATCTCTACTAAATCAAATTCTGTAAAGATTGCCCAGAAAGGTGACTAGAGAAATAAACACGTACTTTTAAATCCAAAAAAAAAATGTTGAAAATTTCAAGTAACCCATCTTTAAGCGTAATTACATATAAGAAAAAACACGACCTGTATGTGGCAAAAGCTTATGAAAGAAGAGCCCTATGTCGAGCAGTGGACGTCTTTCGCATGAATTATGGTATTGATCTAAATTCAAGCATATAACAAAGAAAAAACCACTCACAACGAAAGTAACTACTCCTGCAGGTAGAGAAAAATTAAAGTTACCAAAAAAAGAACTCACCCGCCCCCACCAACAACTAAAGTGGGCACATTCAAGTTCTTAACGAACTTCACGCACTCGCCGTGACCCCGCGTGGACAGAGAGAAGCAACCCAGTCTATCCCCGGCGAGCGAGTCGGCGCCGCACTGCAGCACTATCGCCGTTGGGCGGTAGAACTCCATCACGTTGGAGATTACGGGTTTAAACACCTGGAAGAAATGCATATAGATTATCCATACTAATATTATAAATGGGAAAGTGTGTGTGTCTGTTTGTCCGTCTTTCACGGCAAAATGGAGCGACGAATTGACGTGATTTTTTAAGTGGAGATAGTTGAAGGGATTGAGAGTGACATAGGCAATTTTTTGTCTCTTTCTAACCCCCCACTTCCCTAAAAGGGGGGTGGAAGTTTGTATGGAGCAAAAAAAATTGAGTAGGGGATGGAAATTTGTGTGAGACTGCTCTCTTATTACCTATATAACGTGGATTAATGCATTCTTAATACATTAACCGTGGTAGTACGTCCTCTTGCGATAATTTCCGACATCTACGCGGGCGAAGCCACGGGCAAAAGCTAGTAGATTATATAAATACCAAGGAACTGAAAAACATACAGTTTGAGGTGATTTTCTGAACATATGAATTTATGTTATGGCCAAGTCAAAAAACTGTACAAAGTTGGACTCTCTAGTATTTCAGAATCACGTCTAAATGATTGTTATAAAGTTGTATGTTTGCTCCTACTTCATCATCATCACTTCAGCCGAAAGAACTCCACTGCTGGACAAAGGTCGTCCTCAAAAGAAGGGAGGGGGTGGTTGCTAAAATGGCAATGCTTTGCAGGCGGATTGGCGATCGAAGTGTAGCGTAGTAACAATAAATAATAATGTATTCTCTAAATTGTATAATGGATTTGTAAATGTATAATTAAAATTGGTAATTTTTGTATATGCGGACGCAAGTAAGCTAATTTCCTTGCAAGTGACCGCCGTGTTAACTAAGTAAGTATAAGTTTACACTATAACTTTCACTATGCTTTTGCTATCTGTCAACTCCTTCTATCAATTTGTGCTGCTCTTATTCTTACTGGGAACTATTCTAATTAAATTAATTCAACTTAAACTATTCTGTGCCAGTGTACGAACTTTTATTTATCTCAGTACACAACAAACCCCAAGAATAACGCTAAAGCAGTATGCTAGTAAAATGCTTAGAGAATGGTGCTGCCCTTTCTCTAGTAAGTCCCTTAGTCGCCTTTTACGACACCCACGAGAAGAAATGGGGTGGTTCTATTTTTATGAATATAGGTGCTTTATTGTACCAGAAAATACGTAACAAATGAGCACGCTTATCGCTTTCTGCGATCCCTTCCAAGCAACCTTCAATAAACTTATTTAGTACATAGGCAGTATTTAGGTTCTTTAGCAGTGACTAATGATTGGCAGAAGCAGATTAATTAATTAGTAAGATGCCAGACTAACCTGCACATAACTCTGATCATCAATACCCTCCTTCAGCGGCACATTGACCGAGTAATACCTCCCACTTTCAGCTCCAATCTCATACATATCTCCGGTACCAGGGAAGAAATAATTCCCATACTTGTGGAAACTGACAGTCATCACCCTATCAGTCAAGTAGAATGCTTCTTGAACACCATCTCCATGATGGACATCAATGTCTATGTATAACACCCGAGGGTGGTATTTTAGAAGCTCTAGGATAGCTATGACTATGTCATTTACGTAGCAGAAACCTGTAAATGAAAATATTGAACTGTTAATTTGAAGTGAATGTTGTAGGCCTTTAGACTACAGATTTGTAGACCATTTTCTATTATCTTGGTACTTGTTGAAAGGCCTATACTGTCCTCCTATATCTATTAACCCTGTAATTTGAAACCATTGTAAAAGCCAATTATTATAAAAAAGTAACGGTGGAGTGTCTTGCCGGTCTTCTCCACAGGAATCAACCAATTGGAACCATGCACCCCACGCTGCTGGGTTGCTTCGGACGTTTCATAAATGATGGACATTTTTTGAGGGTACAGGAAAACATTCCTTAAAACCTATTCTTAACTTTTTCAGTTATTGCTAACTGCATTTCGAGATTTTGCAAGAATTAAAGATTCATTTAGAAAGATGACAATTCTCAATTATTTTTTTTTATGCAGTTTTTATAAGGATCTCTTCTGAACTAAGGAAAGAGTAAATCCAAATATCCAGTTTTTATCTCACTCCTTAATCCATACCTGAAGGTTCAAACTTCTTGGCATGATGCAGCCCACCAGACCAGTTGATGGCAATATCACACGCATTATTGTTGAGCTTCATGGCACCCTCCAAGGAAGCTCCCGTATACATTGAACAGAAGTCAAACAGACCCTCGAATACAGGACAGTCATCGCCAACATTGTAGTGCAGCAAGTCTTTGGAATAGCCTGAAATTTAAATAAGTTTTTTATAGATATAAGCTGTACAACCGATGGAATTTACCATCAGCTAAGCTATCTAACTTTGATCGCCTATTTCACCCCTTTAGGGGATTATCAATATTCTCCTTTAGTGCTTCGTTAACACCAGTTTAGGCTGTGTTTTGCCTATCAGTGCATTTAAGATTTTCAATAAGTAGACTAGTATCTCATGAATATACCTTACACTACACGCATCCACACAAAACACCTTCTCCCCTCTCATACGCCACACCATACCACACCACACCACACCACACTCCATCCCATCCCATCCCCCACACACATACTTACACATTCATATAGCATATCAGTTCATCATGGGTTTATTGTTAGAATCACACACTTTAAAGGTTAAATTTGTATACTTAGTAACTAGTAGAACACTGACTCCTAGGTCACAGGGTTTCCCTAGTTTAGGAGGCAGGGTTTTCCACTATTTGTGCAGCATTTTCCTAAAAACCAATTTAACCTACCTATGTGAACGGTTATTGTTATTGTATAAAAAAAGGTTTTTCGTGTCAATAAACTTATTTTATTATTTTATTATTCTTTTTATCTATTGTTTATAGATTAGTATACAGTATAGTAGATGGAGCATTAAAAAAAAACCGAGTCCCTAATGGACCAACAGTCACGAAAACAGTAGGAAACATGGCCCTGTTTTGTACACTGTCTACACAGCTGATGTACCCACCTTTTTTTTTCTGGATGGCAAATCATCAAATGACTTCTCCCGCTCTGGGCGGAGCAGGAGGGCGTGTCAGACTTTTACTGACTAAAAGCCACCCGTGTTCCATCAGTTGCCCGTGTGCCGGGGTCACGGTGCTGACATATCTTTGAGGCGCGCGTGGAACACTACGCGCCGTCGACCCGAGCTTGGTCCTTACCGGGCGGCGAGCTACCCATTGCTCGCCACCCGCAAGCTCGCGCCTACGGTGGCCGAGAGTCCGCTATCGACTCCCGACGCCCGGAGCGTCTCCTCCTGCGGCGGCTAGGGACGTGAGGGCGCAGAGACTGCCACTCCCTCACGCACCCCGCCTCCTCCTTCACGAGCATTACTGCTTCGCAGAAGGAGGTGACGGCTTCCCATGCCCTCTCGCTCCGTACCATTGCTCGCACCAGGGCCGGACGCGAGAGGTCGCCACCGCCGATCACCTCCACGAGGACACGGCGGTGCTCCGCCCAGGCGGGGCACACTTCCACCGTATGCTCCACCGTGTCCTCTAGACGATCCTCACAATGGAAACACCCGGGCGTATCCTCCCGCTTTATCCTGACAAGGAACCAACCGAAGCACCCATGCCCGGTGAGAACCTGCGTCAGGCGGCAGGTGAGGACGCCGTGGCGCCTCTCTATCCACTCCTCAAAGAGGGGACTTACCGCCGCAATTGTGACGTGCCCACCTCAAAGCTAAATGTTACTGCATCTTATCTCACTGAAAACACTGAAGTCTAGTTCTATCATACAGACCAGATTAGGTCCACAAAAGTCCAAGGACACTGGACAATATTGGATCATGACTGAAAACGTGAAGATTCAAGGCTAGTGCTGCTAAGTCTGTTCATTTACATTCGCCCTTAGAAGAAAGGACTGTCCACAGTAAAACTCGGTGAAGATGATCTGCCTCAGAAAACAACTGCCTAATTCCTAAGTATGCAAATTGACAGAAGACTTACCTGGTGTATAAAAACCAAAAGGAATCAAGCCAACATAAAACAAAGAGACATTTACTGGCTCATAGGTAAGCTTGGAAATAAACTTCTAATCTATAAATTCATTATTTAATTATTAACCTGAATGGACCTATGGTATAGAGCTCTGGGGATTGGTAAGCCACTCAAAACTTGATATTAAGCAGTGCTTCCACTAAACACCTTAAGTGGTGCACTCTTGTTTAAGGGACTACCTACAAATTGTAACTGTCAAGGAGGGCAAAAGAAGGTTGTAGAAAGGTCCTACAAGAATTATAAGGAAAGAACAACATAAAAATGAAATCGCTTCGACACTCTGAATCTACCAAAAGATTGAAAAGAGAATGAATAGAGGCAATCTAACAGACTCTAATAAATATAATTACCATTGACGCATTGCAGTTAGTGCACCATCTTGAACTGCTAGTGAAAACACAACCAATCTGATTAAATTTCTTCAAGGCTGATTGCAGATGGAGAATATTTATAAAAAATATTACATAAACCATTACATTCTAAGTAGAACTAAAAACGTAAATAACTTTGCTTAAGAAGCTTTTGGATTTCTAAGCATCATTTTAAAAACTTTTCCTAGCAACTGTTGTTACCAAGTCCTTTTTTTTGTTTTTTTTTTTTTTCAGTATGGGAAATCATCAAATGACTTCTCCCGCTCTGGGCGGAGCGGGAGGGCGTGTCAGAGTTTTGCTGACTAAAACCCACCCGTGTTCCATCAGTTGCCCATGTGCCAGGGTCACGGTATCTCTTTCGAACAATCACGCGACCCCGGCAGTTACCAAGTCCCTAAATCCATACTAATATTATAAATTTGAACATTACTCTGTCTGTTTGTTACCTTTTCAAGCTTATACCACTGAATGGATTGAAAGAAAATTTGGCAAGGAAATAGATTGCATCTTGAGAATGCACATAGGCTACTATTTGACCTTATCAGGTCTGATTTCAGGTGTGATTTCACCCCCAGTGAAATCACTGACAGTGAGATGCTAGTAAATTAATATACAAATATTCTTTTCACAATTTGTTGTGGTATTGCTGCTAATTTTAACAATATATTACAGCAGTTTTATAAGATAAGTCTAACTGATAATGCAGTGAAAATATAAGGAAAAGACACTAGTATCACCAGAGCCCTTCCTTATTAATAAACTTTTGATGCCAATTTTATACAAAAGTTTTAAGCAAATACAATACCATGAAGATATCTCTGAAGAGTGTTTGCCTATCTTTGTGTATATCTTGGTTATGATGATAGTCCGAGAGAGATGGTATGTTTTGTAACCATCTTTTATTATTGTTTACTTACTTTGAATGTTTTGCGGTGTCACATTTTGCAAGAATTCTATGTAATCCTCACTGTGGAAGCGACACATGTCATGCGCGCTGGCTCGGTACGGCTTGTATATCTGCATCTTTTTGTGCAGACCATAGTTTAGCACCAAACTGTGTGTTACAGACAGTCTGTGCGGTTTCATCGGGTGCCCGGGCCCGTAGTGGAAATTCCCCACGTCGGCATTATAAAAATAAGCTACTTTATGTTGAGTCATATTGGATAAACAAATACGTATTCCTTCAAAACCAAGATAATGCCAAGAACGACGGCAATAACTAGCAAGCGTTTGGTTAGTTCGATGTCACCGAGTAGCATTTTACACAGATTACGGCATTTTAATGTCCAGTTTATGACACTTTCCGGATGAAAATTAAACTAAGAGTAGTTAAAACACAAACACTTTTACAATATTATTATTCCCAAAATATAAATACACAGAGAAGATAAAGCCTTCCTTTCCTTCATTCATCCATGACGTTATTTGACATTGACATTTCGAAATTATTGCCAGCTTAATTACCCAAACAAAAATTTTAAAACGTATTTTTTTAAATATACACATATGCTTTTTATAGAATAGTCCGATTACGACGATTCTTTTTTATTGGACATTGTATAGGTACGTCAAAATTGGTCCCATTTGCAAATAAAATATAAAATAGATCCAGGTTAGAAAATTAGGTAGTGGATGATTTTTTATCTCATAACTTTCACCTGTGAACTGATCCTGTAGAAACTTGGCAACCATCTAGTTCAAATAACACCACAACTATGAACTAAGCCTGAAATTAAATTGATCTGATGACGGAAACTAAAGTTGCGAGTGCCCCTCAACTGCTTACAGTAGCTATTGTGTTTAGGCATATTTCATTCATTTTGATGAGAACTTTAGACCTAGCTAAGTATGACTGTCATCAAGGTACCGATAATAAGCAACGGCTGTCGAGCGGATTCCTTAATTGAAAAGGAATTTGAGTAACAAAAATTAGCATTTTAATATTTCGAAAACAATGTCTCGATTAAGAGATCCACTCTTAATCGAGACATTGTTTTCACAACATTGTGTACATACTTGTATCAATAAAAGTCGACGAAGTTTTAAAAAACCCGTAAATAATAGTTTATTTTACCACTTTGACAGCTTGCCTAATAAGCATAACCATGCCCATGCCATGCCAAATTAATTACAGCTTTCAACTTTTCAAGTACTAAGAATCTCTGACCTAAGCTACATACAGATGGATGGACATAGCGAAACTTTATGGGTTTTATAATGAGTAAGGGACCCTAAAAACATGACATAATTTAGTAGCGCGTTAAATAAATCTTGCTCCAGTTTACAACTTATTTCGGAGTTTTTAAACGTTTGGCAACTCTTTTTCTAGTAATCGTTCTCTGGAAAGACTGGAAAATTAAAACCAATTAATAAACTACGTTACTGTTTATCCCGTGTTAACTGAGTTAATTTTTTATCTTATGTATAAATGACAGTTCTTATCAGTTAATATCTCTAAATTTTATCAGTGTCCGTCATCCTTACTGACGTTTGATAAAATAAAACTTGTCAAAACTTGCCTTGTCTATTATTGCCGGTTCAGCCCAGTGTTGCCACTTTGGGGAATTTGTCGCTAGATTTAGGGAATTTTGCAATAACTCAACGATTTTTTCCTTTGCTAAGTCCCTAGATATAAATTTGGTTATTTTTAGCGACTTTCTCAAGACGACATAGGCGACGATAACCATTCACCATGATAGTGACTCGTTTGCTTGTTTGCCCCTGGTTGTTTCAAGAAAATTGAGTAAGGTATTTTTAATAAAATTATTGAAAACACTGACCATTCTCAGTACGACCGATCGTCACACGATAGCGTTAAAATCGTGATTGGTGCTCTCTCTCTTGCGTACTGAATTAGTAATTGGATGTCACTGTCTCCCATAGATAGTTAATCAAAGACAGGGGAATTCCCCTACAATAACGATCGTCGCAAGATGGCGTTAAAATCGTGATTCTACAAACAGAAGAACTGATTTTTCAGCTGCTCCCAAACCACAACCCAAGACGGATTTAAATACCTTAAGAGCGGAAGTTAGACTAGCACTTTTTTTATCAGAACACTACTATACTAACACTGCCATATCTCAAATTGATCTATCTTACTGAAACTGTAAAAAAATGTTCTCCTGGTTATAAAGAAGCCGCGAATATCAAAATGTACAGAACGAAGTGTACTGAAGTGATTAAAAATGTTTTGGCTCCCCACTTCATTCAAACGCTAATAAATGACATCGGATCACAAAAGTTTAGCTCGATGAATCCTTCCACCGATCTTAACGTATCCAAATATTTGGGGGTGGTTTTACTATACTTCAGTCCCACAAGAAAAACTGTAGTGTCAAAAAACTGCGAAGAGTCATGAGTAATCATGACTGAATAGGATCTAGGGAATTCTAAAGAATTTTTGACATCCTGAATTCTTATAATCTAGCGAGATTCGATGGTACTTCTAGTGACCTGTCCAAATTGAAGGTGGCAACACTGGTTCAGCCACTTTGCTGTACCTACTGTTTTTTCGTCGAAGTTCGAAGTTTAATTTTCGGATTTTTTTTACACTTCGTTGACTTTTATTAATACAAGTACCCAGGTAAGGTGTGCACCAACATTTATTTGTTCATTACCAACTATTTAGGTATACACTTTCATATTACACGAAATACTTAATAGGACTAAAAGTTATCAATTGCGTGTCGCCGGCTAGGCATTGCATTTAGATTTATTTATTCCATTACGTAATACATAGCGTCTGTGATATTATTCAGTGCAGTATTGAAATCATTTTTATAGAATCCATAGAATGTAAGTAGTCTGCTACGTCTTCCAGTACCTACGCAGTCGCCACTCCAGAACCTTCCGGCCCCTTCGGCCATCTGTTCTGCGTATTCACTGCTACTTAAGTTTGGCAATTCTTCGGGCTATGTCGGTTACCTTTGTTCTCCTATGGATATCTTCATTTCTGATTCGAGGCCTCAGGAATCCGCTGAATGCGAGAAGCACAGAACCGGTCGAAGTGGCGGTGCTTGGGGGAGGACTATGTCCAGCAGTGGACGTCTTTCAGCTGAATTGATGATGATGATGACGTAGTCTGCATCATGTTGAATAAATTAAAAATAGGCATTTTGTGACCAGACACTCAACGAGATTGTCCTTCCATTTCATCAGACAGATTTACAATATCAGGTATAATTATTTAAAAAATGTTTTGTATCATAAAAGGCAGTGGTAGGTAGGTATAAGGATATGGGTATGAAATTATTTCGGATTATCCGTTAGTTTTGGATAATTTCGATTACGGATATTAAATTTTTAAGGAATTTCAAAAGTAAAATACAAATAGCTAATAAAATGGTTTTATTTATATGTCACCATTTGGTAGGAATTACAATCAGTCTGTGAGTAATTATTGCAGCTATTTAAAATAAAAATGATTATAAATGTATATTGAGTGTTATCTAATCTACCTAAAATAAAAATGGAATAACAAATCCAATATTATCCGAAACTTTTATTTCGGATTCGGTTACGGTTACGGATAAATTTTTATATTGGATATCTGATAGTTTCGGTTACGGTTACGGAGCTCCCTAACATCCCTGGTGCCTACATAAAAAAAAAACTAGTGTATAGATACAACCTATTTACTTTTTTGAATGTTAACAAATTGCAATATTGCAAAGTGTGTATGAATTTCAAAAGATGTGTCTGAAAAATTTGGAAACAGCTTTCTAATTCAATAATAAAATCATGTTATTCACAAATTAATTTTTAAAGACCACCAATTTTTATTTTTTATACTCACCGGTTGTCAGCTACTTACAAACTTGGAGGTCGAAAAACAAAACCTGTGTAACACCTTCATACAAAAAAGGCCAACTTTTGTGGTGATTGGTCAAGCGGTGCTAACATTATCAAGTACTTATATAGTTAAAGGGAAAAAATTGAACTTTTCTAACATTTTTTACAATTTGTTGGTCATTGTCAGACTGTATATTGAAAAAAAAGAGATTCAAAACCGTAACAAATATGGCATTACAGAATTCATCAAGACAGTCACTAACTTCTGGATGGAGGTGGGCTAGTTATATAACCACAGATGGCCGCAATAGTACACAATAGTCCTCCTGAAGGCCTTTGTGCAGAGACCAAACCCTTTAACATAGAAGATAGATAGAGATCATCAATTACCACCCCTATAATCTAATTTAACCCTATTGAATTACATTTCGAAATAGTCTACACACAACGTAATATTGACCGCTGACCAATATTGCGAAAAACATTAGAAAATTCGAATTTTGGGGGCTACCTTATTATACACCTTAGACAAACGTAAAAAATAAAGACCAATAATACAAACACCAACAAGCACACAATAAAGAAAGAAAAAGAGAAGTCGAAGCAGAAATAAAGAAAATACTAAATACAGAAAACAAAGTTTAAAAAGTAACCTTGCGAATTCCCTTTCAATATGGAAATGTAAAAACAAGCCAGATACGATGAATTTAACAGAATATTGGAATCTTAGTGAATGATGAGAGCTGTTACTTGTTTAGTCTATTTGTACAGTTCATGACAATGGTGTTGACTTCCAGTTGAGAGGAACACTGAATCCCACACTGCACTGATGGTAATTTTACCTGATGTTTGTCAACTGAGGTACTGTTGGGGACAGAAGTGTTATCAGACGAAAGCACAATACTTTTCTAGGTTTTCGCTAACACAGAAAAGTATGTTCTTAATTGATTATCTTTATTCTGAGTTAGGTTGATATGTTGTGTTAAATTGATTAAACAAAATAATCAATTTACTAGTTTAAAAAAAAACCTCCTTTTATTCATCCATTGATGTATTTGTTCGGTCGGAAATGTACATATTTTCCGAATATTCCCAGTCGCCCCCGCGGGGATTGCCACCGGAGGCAAATGGGAATAAAAATTCCAGTCGCCACTGGCGGTGACTGGGAACTCATTGCTCCCACTTCAGTTTCGCTGTACATTGCTTTCTCCATCGTAGAGAATAAAAGGATGAGCCAACTTATCTTAAACCTGCCTCTAATCTCTAAAATAAAAAAAAGACAAAGTGCATTGAAATATTTTTTTTATTTTGATTTCGATATGAATAAACCTGTTAAAATTAAACATTTGAACTGGTATTTTGTATCACAGATAATCAGACTCTTAAAGACAGTAATTAATTACGAAAGTAATACATAGTAATCATTTCTTAATAAATACGTATTATAAACAAGGCTCCACTTCTCGTATTTTACTTGGATGATTGGATTTTGTGATACCGAGTTCTTTAGCTTTAGCCCACACTGCTTTGTTATAGTGATAATAACAGCCGTGGACTATCATAGGTGGAAAAACTGATTTAATGGCATTCATGGCTGCTATTTTGTAATCCGTTTTATACGATTTTGAACTTTAATAAAATTATCTGTGATTGTTTATGACTGGGAATTTTTATTCCCATTTGCCTCCGGTGGCAATCCCCGCGGGGGCGACTGGGAATATTCGATATTTTCTGAGGCCCAAAACGACCTACTTTCTTAACACATACAAAATACCTACTTAAGTTAGAACACAAAATTTTAATTGAATTAAAACTCGGAAAAACAAACATTTCTTTCCCCACCTGTACTTCGCCATCATTATATTGAAGCCTCAAGAGTAACACCTTATATAACCGGTAGCCAGTAGGCACACCGCAGAGGCCAGTCACTCGCCGCACGCAATCATTGTCCGTCGCTCGACAAATAATATAAAAAAAAAAACATATTTGTTTATGTGCTGTCCCACTAACCAAAATGGCGCGAATATTGAGATGTGCGATTGTTTTGTTAATAGCAGACGGCACTATGGTCAATTTTAGGGTGTTTGCGAGAACAATGTCGTCGGTGGCGAAGAGTTTTGAAGCGCATCAGGTGGTGCCCGAAGTCGTGTCCAAGGCGCCCTCTGCATTGGTAACTGTAAGTATAAAACCTTTGAATCAAGTTTCATTGCTTCATAACAATCTAGTTTTATTTGAATTTAGAATTTTAGAATGATCTGGTAAGTAAATGACTGTTAGACGTATTTGAGAAAGTTTTTTAGTGGTGTTCTGTCGAGATCTGATGTGACCTAGTCACCTAGTTTACATACCTCTTTTACCAGTGTATCTATTCAGATAAATTCTGTGAGTTTTTACTATAATACGGAACTTGAAAAATGTAGTAATTTCTGTAAGTACTTACCTGCTTACTATTGGTTCCAATTTAGGTGCAGTCATGATCTAAAAAATAACTCCGTTTATAACTTGTACGAAAATTCTATACAGAAAATTCTATTTTGCTTATTACGATAGTCCAGGGTCCGCTTTCAATTTCAAGTTAATATATTTTAATGTAACTCTTCGTTCACTTAAAATAATGAAATACCAACGGTCCAGGAATTTACCTAATTATTATTTGCATGCTCAACATCAGGGGACTTTTCCCACTTTTGTACCGTTATTTTACTTCTTCAGCAACATTATTTTATCATTCCATCAAAGTTATTTTAGCCTATCCATCTCTAACATTATTTTACCATTCCATCAACGTCGTTAAATACTGTCCATCAGTAACTTTATTGTACCCTTGCAGTAACGTTATTGTACCCTTCTAGCAACGTTATTTACACTTCCAGTAACGTTTATTTACTCTTTCAGTAACGATGTTTTTAATATTATATTTCATGCCATTAAGATCATTAAGATTTCTATCTACATAATAAATAAGTATGGTAGTTTGACGTAAGTACGTCCTATACAAAAGCTGCCAAACCACATTTTTTTATTCCTCATTGAAAAATTGCCTCTAAATTAGGTAAATAACGATATTTGGTTGAACAACTATGTGGCTCCCTGCTGTTTTAGCGATGGGTGGTGTCATCATGTAAGGTCATGACATTCTCTTCTCATGTCTCATTTTACTAAACCAAACGATCACAATGGATACCGACACAAGTTGTCAGTCACTCGTGGAGAAAGCTTTGGGACGGGGAAGAAATTAGCGCGAATTTTCTCGACAATATGCATTCCATTCATAATTTACAAAACATCCTGCAACGATTGTTTTCATAATTATGAAGCTAACTTGAAATTGTTTCCGTAAATGCTTTCATACTTTAATAGTTATAATAACATTAAACTGTGGCTCCACTGTGAGTTTCCTTTAACCATATCGAATTGACGTATTGACCGCGTTCGGCGATCCGAATGGCCCTCAATTGATGAAGGTCCCCAGAATACTAAATACATGTACCTACATAAAATTGAAATGTATGTTTGTAATGAAATGATACAGCCTAACACTGACCTGAAAATTCGCGATTCAACCTGTCGCTTCCCCTTTACACAATTAATTTAGATAGTTTAGGTAGGGTAAGTCTTTTTTCATGACTAAATCTAAAACATCAACATCAACCTGCCTACACTGACAATAAATAATTATTACCACTTCTATCGATCACATAAAAATATTACAAGGTACCCATACGACTATTTACGCAATATAAAATCAATTAATATGGTATATTGTCGAATCAAGATATGAAGTTTAATTTGTTGCACATAAGCATTCTTGTTTCACTATGTAGATAAGTTACTAAGACTTACTTTTCAAACCGGTTATGAATGTCAGACAAAAATACAATGCGGTTTTGGTTTTATCTATACATACAAAAAATAAATAAAATTGAAGTGTTTGTTTTTAACGTAAAAATAACAGCTTTTTGCATAATAAAATCTATAAAGTACCTATAACAAAAAAAAAAACAGATTTCAAAATGTTTGTCTGTCTGTTTGTTCTGGCTAATCTCTAAAACGGCCGGACAGATTTTGACGGGACTTTTATTGGCAGGTAGCTGATGTAATAAGGAGTAACTTAGGCTACTTTTATTTGAGAAAAAATCTTTTATTTTAGAAAAATGCCTGCGTTCATTTCCGACATCCACGCGGGCGAAGCCGCGGGCAAAAGCCAGTTGGAAAAATAAATGTTTTGGCTTTGAATTGTTCGATAATGTTAACAAATTTTGGATTTTTTAAAATCTTTAAGCTTGTCAAAAATAAAGCGTAGTACAAAAAACAAGTCAACATACATTCTCATAATATAATAAATAGATCCACGGAACTCCAATAAAAAAATGCTCTTAAATTACACAAAACTATAGTTTGCAAAATATTTGGGAGATGAATTTTGATAACCAAAAAAGAGAGAAAAACATTAATGGGTATCTATTGAGATATTCAATAAATAACACTTAAAAATAAAAAATAAACATTAAGTTTATAATGTCAAGAAAAAAGTCATAAAAAAGGGTAAACTAAACTAAAATTTATCTTCTGTCCTTTCCTTAATGAAATAGAAAGAAAAAGATGCACTGAACTTCAATTTAGTTTAGTTTGTGAATAAGGGAATCGGCACCATTGTCTACTAAATTTACGTCATTGGTGTCTACTTTTTCCACGGTATAAATATTTACGGGCGTATCTAAAAAACAAATTCGGATAGTACTGCTTGGTCTACATGGAAAATACCTGCCGCATCTAAGATTTGCTGACGACATAGTATTACTCTCAGAAGACCCAAATGAAATGCAGTTTATGATCGAATCACTAATCATAGAGAGCAAAAAAGTTGGCCTAGAAGTTAATGAAACCAAAATGAAATTGATGACAAATAAATACAAAACTCCAGTCATTTGTTCATGTGCAAATCTATCGTAGAATACGTCGACGAATACATCTATCTAGGACATCTCATCACATTTAGAAATTGCACTGATAAAGAAATAGAGAGAAGAATCAAATGCACTTGGAATAAATATTGGGCATTCAAAGAAATATTTAAGAGCAGGTTACCGACAAAATTAAAAACTAAAACTATGGAAACATGCTTACTCCTCATACTCACACACGCAAGTGTAGAAGAAAAATAGAGCAATTTTATTTTATTACTGCTTGGTCGGTTTCTCGATGCGTTTCTATCACCGCAATGCTTGGTACATCATATATATATCTCTATGTACTACAAATAACATACGATGGTCTCACCACTTTGCAGCGGGAGCGGCCTCCCGCACTGTGTGCGGTAAAAAACGCTAGACAGTGCGCACTAGGCCCTAGTGTATTACGATAAAAATGAAAAGCTTTTCAGCGGAGTAAGAGTTCTTACACACGAGCGTCATGTTGCCAACGGCAGGGGTAACTACTGCCGTCGATACGTGTCGGCGGCAGCCGTCGACCTATAGCGACACTTGCAGTTGTAGCGCGCCGCTTCCACCATTTTGTTAGTCGAATGCAAATAGTTCAACAGCGCGTATGCGTCGCGAATTTGTAAAATGAATTCCAGTGACGAAATTGATGTTGAATTGCGCCGGCTGCCGTCGACGCGTCAACGGCTGCGGCTGACGCGTCGACGGCTGTCGCCTACGCGTCACCGGAACCCTTATATGTAGATTCGTCATGTCTGTCTGTCTGTCTGTGTGTCTGTCTGTGTCTGTCTGTGTGTGTGTCTGTCTGTCTGTCTGTCTGTCTGTCTGTCCGTCTGTCCGTCCGTCCGTCCGTCCGTCCGTCCGTCCGTCCGTCCGTCCGTCCGTCCGTCCGTCCGTCCGTCCGTCCGTCCGTCCGTCCGTCCGACTTTTCTGAGCTGAAAAAAAAAACTGCTGCTGCTGTTGAAACTTGAAAAGGTCGCGCGGCCGCCCGCGGTGCCGCGAGCGGCCTCGCGTCGCCGCTGGCAGCCGCGGGCGGAAACACCTGTTGGTTTTTCAAGCGATACTGGTCTTTTAAGTATGTAGTTAAAGTTTAAAATTATTTCACACTGAAAGTGCTCGCCGCGTCGCTGCCGGCCGCTGCCATTCCGGTGTGACCCGGCCCTTATAGCTTAAGAACCTTGTTAGCGAAGATAATAAATAAACGCATCACGGCATAATAACGCATACTTATATAACCGTCATAAATTGACACGTTGTTTGCTAAGGCTATCATCTATTAGAGGGAACGAGAATAAAAAGTCATTAGTGTTAACGTTTACCGGATATGACGTGCTTGAGAGGTGTACTACGATCTAATAAGTACCGATGCACCTTCTAGGTATACCTAGCTATTTGTTTAATGAAGGTTTTCATTCTAGACTTCTCCGGCTGTAGCAGGAAAATTTCCCGCTTTTTCTTCCGTGTGTCTATCTTAAGCGAAGGGAATATTTCACCTCTACGACTTAGCTAGATATCAGAAAGAAATATACATGGTGCCTTTTGATATCTTAACGGTATAGTATAGAGTATTAATGAGACCACGTCAAAGAATAAACTTGCTAATGTTTTTATTTTTTGGTAGAAACTACAGAATGCCAGCTGCTGCAATCTTTACATACTCTTTTTGCCTCTTTGAGGTTCATACATCTGCGGTTAGTTGCGTAAATAAAACACTAAGGGTAGCAATAGCTTTCATTGTGAAAATTCAACAACATTCATTTCGTTACTAATATTGTAAAGCAGAAAAAAAAGAAAGCTGCAAATTATGACTTGCCGAATGCACTATACAAAATGTACAGGTACTTTGAACATTATGGTCACTCTACGAATAATTCTCTTACAAAAAGTTGAAAATTATGTTTCTCTTAAAGTATGACATTTAGAAGAACGAACGATATGTTACAATTTAATTAAGAAATAGTTAAAACTTTTATTCTAATTTGCGTTAATCTATGAGGTTGAGCCTTGTCAATAAAGCCGAAAATATTGGGCTCTCAGTTCAGACTTTTTAGTAAAATTCGACTTTCATTTACTTCTTAACAATTAAGTTTTGTGTCCTTATTTCTTTTTAACTAATTCACATAGGTATGTAAGTAAAACATGTTAAAGTCGTATTTATGTATTTCTTCAGATATATTCATGTTTTGCAGATTCCTCAGTACAAACAATAATGAAGTGAGGGCCCTAGATATGCCGCCATAAATCGGTAATGTTATATTTTACAGATTTGGGAATTTCTTAAAATATTTAAGAAATTCTTAACTAAATTGTTAAACAAAAATTATTAACCCAGAGGTAGTACTTACTGAGATTTAGGCTATGCCACTTTATGCAGGCGTCTGGATTGAGGGCCCAAGTTATTTCATCATAACAGTTTTAATTCACGTTTAAGAAATTTATGACCTTTTTTTTTTTTTTTTTTTTTTTTTCAGGGTGGGACATCATCAAATGACTTCTCCCGCTCTGGGCGGAGCGGGAGGGCGTGTCAGACTTTTACTGACTAAAACCCACCCGTGTTCCATCAGTTGCCCATGTGCCAGGGTCACGGTATCTCCTTCGAACAATCACGCGACCCCGGCAGGCATCGGTCCTAGTAGACCCCTACACTGCTGCTGACATCTCTTTGAGGAGCGCGTGGAACACTGCGCGCCGTCGACCCGAGCTTGGTCCTTACCGGGCGGCGAGCTACCCATTGCTCGCCACCCGCAAGCTCGCGCCTACGGTGGCCGGGAGTCCGCTATTGACTCCCGACGCCCGGGGCGTCTCCTCCTGCGGCGGCTAGGGACGTGAGGGCGCAGAGACTGCCACTCCCTCACGCGCCCCGCCTCCTCCTTCGCGAGCATTACTGCTTCGCAGAAGGAGGTGACGGCTTCCCATTCCGTCTCGCTCCGTACCATGGCTCGCACCAGGGCCGGACGCGAGAGGTCGCCGCCGCCGATCGCCTCCACGAGGACACGGCGGTGCTCCGCCCAGGCAGGGCACACCTCCACCGTATGCTCCACCGTGTCCTCCAGACGATCCTCGCAATGGAAACACCCGGACGTATCCTCCCGCTTTATCCTGAACAGGAACCCACCGAAGCACCCATGCCCGGTGAGAACCTGCGTCAGGCGGAAGGTGAGGACGCCGTAACGCCTCTCTATCCACTCCTCAAAGAGGGGACTTACCGCCGCAATTGTGGCGTGCCCAAAATTTATGACGGCTTTAAGTTTTTACTATTTTTAACTGATTTCCCTATAAATCTTATTTCGGTATGCAAGGGTTCAAAAAATGGGCCCTCAATCCAGATGCACATTATAAGAAGCAATAATTTAGCAATATCCTTCAAAATGACGCCGATTGTAATTGATAGTTACGCAATTAGAGTTCTTGTCATACACGCCGGTTGTGAGTACCTACTACGTACAAGACCTTTCTGAAGAACATCACCAGTAAGGTCACTATAATGTCCTCCTACGGCGTCTCCCCTCCTGGCTTAGACTGGCCTGTTAGTCTAGTGGTTAGTGACCCTGACTGCTAAAACTGAGGTCGTGGGTTCGATTCCCACCCAGGACAAATAACTCCGTTTATAACTTGTACGAAAATTCTATACAGAAAATTCTATTTTGCTTATTACGATAGTCCAGGGTCCGCTTTCAATTTCAAGTTAATATATTTTAATGTAACTCTGCGTTCACTTAAAATCATGAAATACCAATGGTCCAGGAATTTACCTAATTATTATTTGCATGCTCAACATCAGGGGACTTTTCCCACTTTCGTACCGTTATTTTACTTCTTCAGCAACATTATTTTATCATTCCATCAAAGTTATTTTATCCTATCCATCTCATTTTACCATTCCATCAACGTCGTTATATACTGCCCATCAGTAACTTTATTGTACCCTTTCCAGTAACGTTATTGTACCCTTCCAGCAACGTTATTAAAATTTACCAGTAACGTTTATTTACTCCTTTAGTAACGATGTTTTTAACATGCTTTTATTAGGTCGACCTGTATGTAACTAACTATGTAATGGAATCTAAGGTAACTAATTTAACTATATTCCAGGATTGTAGCGTCATGAAAATTGGCAGCTGTATGTAGTTCTGATGACAATACAATAATATGGTACTGTCGATCTGATCTGAAGATGGAGCCGGAAGATATGTACTGGAACTTCATGATGGAACGTCGTATCATAGCTGTGTTTGGACTTGTTAGAAAAGTCTTATAATGAACTTTGACCACGATTAGGTTTCAAGGTCTGATGATGAAGCCGAAAGATAGGCACTGGCATTCCATGATGGAATATCGTATCAAAGCCGTGTTTGAACTTGTTAGAAAGGTCTTGTAATGAACTTTGACCACGATTACGTTTTTGGTTTTTACGTACATTTATAAAAGCGTGTTTTTCTAGTGTTTTAAAACTATACATTATTAATATTATATTTCATGCCAATCTCATTTAGATTACTATCTACATAATAAATAAGTATGGTAGTTTGACGTAAGTAGGTATGTCCTATACAAAAGCTGCCGAACCACATTTTTTTTATTCCTCATTGAAAAATTGCCTCTAAATTAGGTAAATAATGACGATATTTGGTTGAAAAACTATGTGGCTCCCTGCTGTTTTAGCGATGGGTGGTGTCATCATGTAAGGTCATGACATTCTGTTCTCATGTCTCATTTTATTGAACCAAACGATCACAATGGATACCGACACAAGTTGTCAGTCACTCGTGGGAAGAAAGCTTTGGGACGGGGAAGAAATTTGCGCGAATTTTCTCGACAATATGCATTCTATTCATAATTTACAAAACATCCTGCAATGATTGTTTTCATAATTATGAAGCTAACTTGAAATTGTTTCCGTAAATGCTTTCATACTTTAATAGTTATAATAACATTAAACTGTGGCTCCACTGTGAGTTTCCTTTAACCATATCGAATTGACGTATTGACCGCGTTCGGCGATCCGAATGGCCCTCAATTGATGAAGGTCCCCAGAATACTAAATACATGTACAGACGCCAACACATCAAGCTAGTACAATCTGTCAGATTTCTTTGATAGATTTTCGACTTTATTTCTAGAGCATTAGGTTCAAGGTTCATTGGGAAAAATTGACAGTTTCGGGTAGCTTGACCTGGTGGCGTCTGTACCTACATAAAATTGAAATGTATGTTTGTAATGAAATGATACAGCCTAACACTGACCTGAAAATTCGCGATTCAACCTGTCGCTTCCCCTTTACACAATTAATTTAGATAGTTTAGGTAGGGTAAGTCTTTTTTCATGACTAAATCTAAAACATCAACATCAACCTGCCTACACTGACAATAAATAATTATTACCACTTCTATCGATCACATAAAAATATTACAAGGTACCCATACGACTATTTACGCAATATAAAATCAATTAATATGGTATATTGTCGAATCAAGATATGAAGTTTAATTTGTTGCACATAAGCATTCTTGTTTCACTATGTAGATAAGTTACTAAGACTTACTTTTCAAACCGGTTATGAATGTCAGACAGAAATACAATGCGTTTTGGTTTTATCTATACATACAAAAAATAAATAAAATTGAAGTGTTTGTTTTTAACGTAAAAATAACAGCTTTTTGCATAATAAAATCTATAAAGTACCTATAACAAAAAAAAATAGATTTCAAAATGTTTGTCTGTCTGTTTGTTCTGGCTAATCTCTAAAACGGCAGATAGCTGATGTAATAAGGAGTAACTTAGGCTACTTTTATTTGAGAAAAAATCTTTTATTTTAGAAAAATGCCTGCGTTCATTTCCGACATCCACGCGGGCGAAGCCGCGGGCAAAAGCCAGTTGGAAAAATAAATGTTTTGGCTTTGAATTGTTCGATAATGTTAACAAATTATGGATTTTTTTAAATCTTTAAAGCTTGTCAAAAATAAAGCGTAGTACAAAAAACAAGTCAACATACATTCTCATAATATAATAAATAGATCCACGGAACTCCAATAAAAAAAATGCTCTTAAATTACACAAAACTATAGTTTGCAAAATATTTGGGAGATGAATTTTGATAACCAAAAAAGAGAGAAAAACATTAATGGGTATCTATTGAGATATTCAATAAATAACACTTAAAAATAAAAAATAAACATTAAGTTTATAATGTCAAGAAAAAAATCATAAAAAAGGGTAGCATCATCTCTTCTACATACCTTTTAGGTATATAGTATATCTTTGAAGGAGACTGGGCAAACTGTTTATTGATCTACTTGCACTTTGCCCGCGACTTCGTCCGCGTGGATTTCATACTTACCTCTAAAAAAAAATGTTAACACTCTCTCCACCCCGTAGAAACGTATTAAAAAAAATATGTATACGGTCTTTATCATTTTCACTGAAGAAATAAGATTTTTCATACGAACAAAATCCCACGACAAATTTCACGTGCCTCCGATCCGAGGGGTAATTTTGCGTACTACACTATCAGTAGGAATCGGTTTCATTTTGACAGTCCACAACATTTATGGCGTTGTTTGCGTTGCTAACCAAACAATTTTTTCGAACATATGAACGAATGGATGACAAATAAGCTTCAAATGGATTCAAATTCTGATTAATAGTGTGTTCCGCAATTATGGTGCAAGTTGTAAACTAAATTACATCCAAATGCGTTCAGCCCATTTACGTGATTGAGTAACAAACAACCAAACACACAAACTTTCACATTTATCACATTAATAGGATGCTCAATTGCTCATAATAATTAGTTTAAAAATAAAGTTGGCTGTATGGTGGAATGCAAAAACACTGCTGTTTCCTTAGATCTTAATGGATGTATAATATGTAGATGTCATCATTATTGTCTTCCATTCCCAAGCCACTAGGAATAGCAATGAGAAGACAGTATTGTTTAGCTTAAAAAATATCAACCAGTTAAGGTATACCAAACTAAGCATTGGTACCGATTCCCTTGTTCACAAACTAAACTAAATTTAAGTTCAGTGCATCTTTTTCTTTGTATTTCATTAAGAAGAGGACAAAAGAAAAAAATAAGTTTAGTCCTGCCTACTAAAATTACGTCAATTTACGTCAAGCGCTAATTAATTTGACAGGACTAAACTAAAATTTATCTTCTGTCCTTTCCTTAATGAAATAGAAAGAAAAAGATGCACTGAACTTCAATTTAGTTTAGTTTGTGAATAAGGGAATCGGCACCATTGTCTACTAAATTTACGTCATTGGTGTCTACTTTTTCCACGGTATAAATATTTACGGGCGTATCAAAAAAAACAAATTCGGATAGTACTGCTTGGTCTACATGGAAAATACCTGCCGCATCTAAGATTTGCTGACGACATAGTACTCACAGAAGACCCAAATGAAATGCAGTCTATGATCGAATCACTAATCATAGAGAGCAAAAAAGTTGGCCTAGAAGTTAATGAAACCAAAATGAAATTGATGACAAATAAATACAAAACTCCAGTCATTTGTTCATGTGCAAATCTAGAATACGTCGACGAATACATCTATCTAGGACATCTCATCACATTTAGAAATTGCACTGACAAAGAAATAGAGAGAAGAATTAAATGCACTTGGAATAAATATTGGGCATTCTAGGAAATATTTAAGAGCAGGTTACCGACAAAATTAAAAACTAAAACTGTGGAAACATGCTTACTCTCCATACTCACACACGCAAGTGACAACAAGTGCAGAAGAAAAAATACTTAGAGCAATTTTATTTTATTACTGCTTGGTCGGTTTCTCGATGCGTTTCTTTCACCGCAATCTCTATGTACTACAAATAACATGCGATGGTCTCACCACTTTGCAGCGGGAGCGGCCTCCCACACTGTGTGCGGTAAAAAACGCAAGACAGTGCGCACTAGGCCCTAGTGTATTACGATAAAAATGAAAAGCTTTTCAGCGGAGTAAGAGTTCTTACACACGAGCGTCATGTTGCCAACGGCAGGGGTAACTACTGCCGTCGATACGTGTCGGCGGCAGCCGTCGACCTATAGCGACACTTGCAGTTGCAGCGCGCCGCTTCCACCATTTTGTTAGTCGAATGCAAATAGTTCAACAGCGCGTATGCGTCGCGAATTTGTAAAATGAATTCCAGTGACGAAATTGATGTTGAATTGCTGGAATGTCGCCGGCTGCCGTCGACGCGTCAACGGCTGCGGCTGACGCGTCGATGGCAGCCGCCTACGCGTGTCACCGGCTTCAGTTACCTCTGTCGTTGGCAAGATGCCTCATGTGTAAGAGCTCTAATTCCCCGCTGAAAAGATTTTTATTTTTATTCATTTGCCGTAGGTACGGGCTGCAAAAAAAGAACTTTACCATGAACTAAAACAGATTGGTTAACTTCCTATTATCTAGTTATAGCTTAAGAACCTTGTTATGGAAGATAATTAATAAACGCATCACGGCATAATAACGCATACTTAACTCATATAACTGTGATAAATTGACACGTTGTTTGCAAATGCAATCGTCTATTAGAGGGAACGAGAATATAAAGTCATTAGTATTACCGTTTGCCGGATATGACGTGCTTGAGAGATACACTACGATTTAATAAGTACCGATGCACCTACTAGGTATAAGTACTTAACTATTTGTTTAATCAAGGTTTTCATGCATCTAGACTTCTCCGGCTGTAGCAGGCAAATTTTCCCTTTTTCTTCCGTTTATCTACCTTAAGCAAAGGGTATATTTCGCCTGTATGAATCCTCCTGATACTTAGCTAGATATCAGAAAGGAATATACAAGGTTCATTTTGATATCCCGTAACTCGACACCATGTCAAAGAATCAACTGGCATCTTTATTTGCGTTTTATTTTTCATACAAAATAATTCGACATTACGATTATTTATGTAAAACGCCCTAACGTGATTTATCATAACGGCGTATTTTCTACGTTTTAAGAATGATTGGTTGAATGAAAATTATTTACTCGTACATATCAATGAGCATACCTACAAAAACACTATAAAGTACTTTATTTGAAAAAAAAAAAACATTATGTCAGTTGATTATGGTCTGATTAATAGCCAAGAGTTATGGGATATCCATAGGAACACGTTAGAGGTGTGTTTAAAAATCATTTAATACTTTTTATAAACCTGGACTTGTCCAATTAACTTGATTTCTATCTGGACGGTAAGTGGGAATCTATACACATACAATTCGTACATAAACTCACGCCTTCATCCCATGAAAGTAGGCAGAAACTACAGAACGCTACCTGCTACGATCTCTATAATACTCCATTAGCCTCTGCGGTATATACCTGCGGGGTTATTGCGTAAAACTGAGGGAAGCAATAGCTTTCATTGTGAAAATTCAACAACATTCATTTCATTACTAACAATGTAGAGCAGAAAAAAAAATCGAATATAAGATGCAATAGATTAGTCATATTTTTCAAAATGACGCAGATTGTGATTGATATTTAGTTACGCAATTAGAGTACCGGTCATACACGCCGGTTGCGAGTACTACGCACAAGACCTTTCTGAAGAACATCACCAGTAAGGTCGCTATATGTCCTCCTAGACTATACCCTCCTGCACGCGTAGAATGACCACCATAGAAACGGAATTTGTCGACGGAAGAGAAGACAAAATGATAGATTGTATCGTAGAAAAATTGTGTAAAACTGAAAAGAAGAGATGTTTCTATTCTTCAGTCGACAAGAGTACGATGTCACGTATGATGACTGTTTTTCTGATGAGATAGAAACATTTTTACGGAATTAAAATACATAAGGAACTTTTTTGTTCTTGGTAGAATAGAGAGTTCATGCTACGCCGGCTGGCATTTCCACTCAAAATCTACTATAGAGATTCCCATTTCAAAATCCATCATGGCATGTATAGTTGTTAATATTACTATCGACTACATTAGCGTGTTTACCCAGAACTCATCATTATCTCATAAAAGTAAATATTACCCAAATCCGAAAGTTACATAACTGACAGCTTGATAACTAAAGTGCAGATTTATTTATCTCGAATAAAAGTATCAAACAGATAACGACATTTTTGTGTTATTATGATGATGAACACGAAAACTAAATTATGTAAGTACTTACTTATTATCTCATTTTCACCTCGTTAGTCTGAAAATGTGTTTACAAAGCAAGGGGGTGAATTAACTTCATTATTCCATTTGTTTGGTCACTCAGATAATAATGATAAAGCATAATGATGCAGCAGGTATAATAATAGTGAATAAAAATTAAGTACCAGAATTTTCTGGATAATCAGAAAACGACCAAGGACATCTCATAGTTGACCTAAAAGGTCGTAACTATTTAACCGGACTTGCCTGCGAATTCCTTAGTAAATTAAGGCCTCCAACCAAAGCTAATGAACTTAAAAACTAAAGCGACTACTCGCTAAAGGCACCCCTGTGGGGTACGGATCATGGCTTAGGGCGTCGCTAGTAGAGGGCAGGAAGAGACAGGCTGGATCTGAATGTTTATTAGTTAGGGACGAAAGCTACATGCTCAGCTATCGCGCGGGCTAGCACTTCGTCGAGCAAGGGTTGGGTTGGGGACTTACCATGGGATGATTGGGATGTTAACGTTCTGGTAAGTAGCCTCTGAAAGAATGAAGAAAATAACAATATAGAACTAAAACAGGTTTTTTTTTTTCAATTTTTGTTTTAAATGAAACAAGAATCAAATTGAAACGAAAAAAAGAAAAGTTTTGATTAGCTTTTTTTTTATTTGGAAGCGGACCCTGAATTTCCAGAACATATGTCATCTTTTAGAACTTACTTAGAATTTTAATCCCCGACGCAAAAAGGGGGTTGATATAAATTGGATCACTAAGTGGGTCTATCTGTACATCTGTATGTGGCAACATAGCTCTTAAACGGGTGAACCGATTTAGGTGCGATTTTTTAATTTAAGTTCTTAGACATGTTTCATCAGAATCGGTTAAGCTATTTCGATACTTCGATCCTTTGATCAAAATGTTGTCTTCAACTTCTTATTAAACTTAAGGGTCCAATATTATGTATATTTTTTTTTACTTTTTAGAGGTTTTGTTTTGGTCGGAGGACTTTTTTCAATTGTAATCTAATTTTCATTTCCTTGCACAGGTAAAGTACCCAAGCGGCGTGGAAGTCAATGAGGGCAACGTGCTGACCCCCACACAAGTGAAAGACGTCCCCTCGGTCTCGTGGGATGCTTCTCCTGAAGAGCTGTACACCCTCGCAATGACTGGTTAGTATTTTGTCGAGTTCTTATCCTTGAAAACATCTTGATCGCCAGTCAGGTGAAAGACATCCCTTAGTAACTTGGGATGCCCGTCTTGAACAGCTGAACTAAAACATCATTAGGAAACTGCAATGTCCAAGAACCAGAAATTCGAAGACACGTGACATCTACCAACCTGCACTGGGCTCGCGTGATGGGTTACGGCCCATTCTCTCTCACTGAGGCCTGTTTCCCACGGCAAGAAATAGGGTGATGCTATTCTTGATGCCTGGCGACACACAAATACGGTGGGCGTCGTAGACGGCGACTAAGAGACTTACTAGAGAATGGTAGTAGCGTTTTCTATGCATTTCACCACCATACTGCGTTAGCCAAACCGCCTATCAAGCGAGGCGATTATGGAAAACCAGGAGGGGTTGGGGGAGAGAGAGTTGGGACACAGAAATTATGAGGCCTGTGTCCCAGCAATGGGAACCTTATACGCCCTCTTGTCAATGTCATGCAAGCGCCAAAAGATAGCAAGGAACATCCGCCAACCACTTTTCAACCTTATTGCTTTAGTCATAAGGGTGAAAAGTGGTCCACTGGTATTGTCCGCGGTTGTACCTATGGAATATTTTGTTTATAAACGTGATTCTTTTTACGGTGAAACGGAATTTAAAACATATTAGCTGCGCTTCTACCCGTAAAATATTCTAGAACAACATTTTTTAATTTTTACTAATTTTTGCAATTCATGTTTTGTAAATACGTTTTTTCAAGCTTAACGGTTTTAGAAATTAGTACCTACATAGTATTGATTAAATTTCGGATAGTATTAATAGCATAATAACATTATTTATGCAAATAAAACTGTTAAGTAGTTTTGTTTGATCGCTTTATTGGATGGATTGATTTAAATTAAACAGGAATTAATGTAATGCAATAACATAAAAATTATACATATTTGTGTAATAATAAAGATCATAAAAAGAAACGTGACCAACGCGCGTAGCATGACCACCATATTTCTACCGTCTTAAGCACGGCAAGAACTTAAAGATTTAAAACTGAGGAGAAGAAATGTCGAAGAGGTAGGGGTCTACTAGGACCGATGCCTGCCGGGGTCGCGTGATTGTTCGAAAGAGATACCGTGACCCTGGCACATCCTGCCGGGGTCGCGTGACCTGCCGGGGTCGCGTGATTGTTCGAAAGAGATACCGTGACCCTGGCACATGGGCAACTGATGGAACACGGGTGGGTTTTAGTCAGTAAAAGTCTGACACGCCCTCCCGCTCCGCCCAGAGCGGGAGAAGTCATTTGATGATTTCCCATCCTGAAAAAAAAAAAAAAAAAAAAAAAAACCCTGGCACATGGGCAACTGATGGAACACGGGTGGGTTTTAGTCAGTAAAAGTCTGACACGCCCTCCCGCTCCGCCCAGAGCGGGAGAAGTCATTTGATGATTTCCCATCCTGAAAAAAAAAAAATGTTTCTATTCTTCAGTCAAAAAAAATCTACGTTGTCAAGCATGATGACCATTTTACTATACTTTTGACACTTTATAGCAACATTTTGAAGGAATATTAATAAATCATTAAAATCATCAATTCAACGCTCTAAGATCATTTAATCCCATTTAATGACAAAATCTAATACCTTAGCACATCCACCTTAACTACATCAGTTACCTCCATGTTGCTATAGAAAATAGCTGTCTTTGTCTTCATACAAACACGAATCTAGGAGTCGCCCCGTCACGCGTCAGCCAGGATCGCGAGATTTATTCGAAAGAGCAACCGTGGCTCCGGCATATGGGCAACTGAAGGAACACGAGTGGCTTTTAGTCAGTAAAAGTCTAACACGCCCTTCCGCTCCACCTAGAGCGGGAGACGTCATTTGATGTTTTCCCACCAAAAAAAAGCGGTCGCCCCGTGTTCGGGCAGATGAGATGTCAAGTTGGATAGAAAGAATTTTGTCTATTCTTGGTAGAATAAAGGTAGAATTGGTCATGCTACGCCTGCAGGATAACCCAGTTGAATAATTCCTTCTCCACTAAGTGGATTATATCTAGATCTAAGAATCAGCACTGAAATTGTTAGGTACTTTCAAGGTGAAGTGTCTCGGATTTCATTAATGTGTTCCGCTTTAGGTTGTAAACTCATTGTATGGTTAGGATTGTGCAGAATTAACTCATTCACTCTTCATATTACTGGAAGATGACATAATCTGGAGAAAAATAATGAGTAGGGACAGTCAGCGTCAAAAATATCGGAACCAACAGACTGTTCAAAACGATCTCTATGATGTCTTGAAAAACGGTACCTGTAGAGCTACAAGGTCTTTTGGCGAGTGGCTAAAATCGGAACTAACTCTGGATCTAATTTTTTATTACATGTCACAAAACAAAACATTTTGCATATATTTTTACCAAAAAAAAAAGTAGTAGATACCTATGGAGAAGAACGGCCAAGAAACTCCACGGACACTCTTTTAAATAAAAAAAATTCAACATGAATCCACACTAATATTATAAATGCAAAAGTAACTCTCTGTCTGTCTGTCTCGCTTTCCTGCTAAAACTACTGAACCGATTTAAACGAAATTTGGTACACAGGTAGGTTAGAGCCTGAGAAACGACATGGGCTTATTATCCCGGTAGTACGTTCCCGCGGGATATTTTCCGACATCCACGCGGGTGAAGCCGCTGGCAAAAGCTTATGATGTATAAAGACGTCCACGCGTACATTAAAAGCGTCTATTCAAAAAAACCTAAATTTAAATAAGCCAGCTAAGAGATGGCCAGCTGACGGCGCCATGACACTCAGCTGCCAGGGCACGTTCAATTTAACTACAGTGTATCTACCCACATTTTCAAACCCTTACCTTCTACATTCCAGACCCCGATGCGCCTTCCCGAAAGGAGCCGAAGTTCCGCGAATGGCACCACTGGCTGGTCGGAAACATTCCCGGCAACAACATAGCTGCGGGCGAGACCCTGTCGCAATACGTTGGCTCCGGACCCCCCCAGGGTACTGGTCTGCACAGATACGTGTTCCTGGTCTACAAGCAGCCGTGCAGGCTGGAATTTGATGAGCCTAGGCTGACTAACAGGTTAGTATAAGTTTATATATTATACATTAGCTTATACATACATAAGCTCACGCCTTTTCCCGTGGGGGTAAGCAGAAACTATAGAACGCCTCCTGTCCATCCTGTTACGACCCTTATATACTCTTTTTGACTCGTTTAGGTTCATACACCTGGTCAACCTCGCACGCCGGTTGCGAGTACTTCGCACCTGACCTTTCTGAAGAACATCATCAATAAGGACACTAAATGTTCTAATAGCACGCCCCCTCCCTTTTACATATATTCTACATAGTAACGCAGAATTTATATCTTAACGATGGTAAAGACATACAACGCTCCAACATTATAACATTAACAATTAAACATACAATTTCCAGGTCGGGCGACAACCGTGGAAAGTTCTCGATTGCCAAGTTCGCCAAGAAGTACAACCTGGGCGACCCTATCGCGGGCAACTTCTACCAAGCTGAATGGGACGACTATGTGCCCATTCTGTACCAGCAACTCGGCGCTTAAAGGAACGCTACCGTGCTTATATTATCAAGATAGTACCAACAACTTCGGAGGAGAGGATAAATGGAGTAACTATAAATGACTTGCCTCGGAAGCGAGAACAATTGCGTTGACAAAATAATTCATATATTTGCCTATGAAAGACCATCAATGAACATTGGTCCTTAAAAGAAATTATTTCAGCTGGATGATAACCGTAACTATACTGCTATGAAAAAAATAAGCAGTTTAGTGATAAAAGTAAGTTTACAAGAGGCAATTACTTGTATAAATAGTATTCTGTCATAATCAGGGCAGTCCATCAATAGAATTGAGAATTTGTCAGAATTGTCTACCGACATTCCAGTCCTCCAAACAGTGTAGTAACTCCATTTGATGCCTCAACAACCTATCTCCGTTAATAATACGCCTTGATTTGGTTATTATTTAGCATATAATACGAATACAGTTTGTATGTAAAGAGGTTTGCCTTTATTAGTGTAAGAGTCGTATTTGTAAGCATTTTTTTTTGTCAAAATCATTTTATTACCTGTTTATTTTGTAAGCATATATTTTGTATAAAGAAGAATCGAGCATTCGTTTTAGCAGTTTTGGAAAACATGGAAATACGACAAAAGAGCGCCGCATCTTGCTTTCTCAATATACTTTCACAAATGTGTACTGTCATTCCAGTGTCAAGCATCCTTGTCGCACTGTACCGCTTAATCAAAATAAGAATTACCGTCTATGGCCCTGCGTTAGTAATTATACCGTACAGTATGTATGTACACTTTTACTGCCGCGCACCTGGCTCCCGGGTCGAACGATAATTCGTTTGCAAGCCCACGACTCGCTTCCGAGTCCTATGGATAAGTAGTTATGTATCTTGCGACCATGCCGAGCACCCGCCTACCGGATGCAAATCACAAAAATAAGCTAGGTGTGAGTAGGGTGAACTTTTGAATAATTCTTTTTTCAATTGGGCACTGAAAGTGTCTGACAGTTCTGTTTTCAAATTTGTCGGATTTTATGTAGGTATCATATCATGCGATACGACTAAGCATTAATAATGAGTATGTAAGCGAAAGTTTTATATCATGTAGATGATTCTGAATTGTTTTCTAGGGGTTATTATAGTGGTATGCACTGTATCTGTTGTTTTATTATTTCATTTTAAACCCTATAAAATTACTGCCTCTATATGGTTTGGTGAAAATAATACAAAAATGAAGCATGTGACATAAGCATAATCAGCCTATAATAATTCTCATTGCTGGGATACAGGCCTCTCTGTGACGGAGTGGAGCTATAATCCACCACACGGACCCAATGCGGATTAGTAGATATCACGTGTGCGTTGCGATTGCTCCGCAAGAGTATACAAACAGAAATAAACATCTCCAAAAAAATTGTCGGAATTTGTCAACATCGCAGGGCACTAACCAAAAATTTGACAAAGTAGTTGGCCACACGAACGTAACGTGGAGGATATCTCAGCAACTATTTGGAGTAGAGGTCTAATTTTTGTCAGTTGCAGACTGACTGCGATATCGCCCAAGCGACACCGCAACCTACGTGTTGGCCGCGACTTCGTCGGCTTTGGCAGCAAAAGTCCTGATGAGCGGCCCGTCCTTTAGGTTTAATGTCCCGCGCCGGTACGACTCCGGCGTCATGCTCATAAAGCCTGTTCGACGCCAGGCCAGGGCCCTGGCCATAGGATTTTATTAGCGCAGTGGAAGCTATGATGGTGGGCCCTGGTACAAGAGTGGCAGCGAACTGTCCGCCGTGCGCGGAGCTGATTAATACAATATTCAAAAGACTCACCTGGTTGAAGAAAACTGGTTCTGGAGCCTACAAAGGCTTAAGGTTGGCATCCTTAATCAGGACGAGGTCTCCAATTTTAGGCGGATGCGTTTTATCAGTCCACTTGACGCGCTGCTGGAGGATGTACAAATACTCCAAGCTCCAACGCTTCCAAAAACTCTGTGGCGACACAGTACCTGTACCCATTACCTTACCACTAGAGGATACAATCCCGACCGTTTTCTGGCCCCGAAAATCCCGGGCCTGTTGGCTAATCTTGGCTAATCCCGGGATTTTCGGGTATGCCACAAACAAGTCTAATTTGTATTCCGTAATCCGTTGCTCCTTGATATTAATCTTTCCTAGATTATATGAATAGCAATTATTACATAACGACAAAAAACAACCCTTAGATACGCCGTCGTACGATACGTACCTACTATACACAGTACACACTAAACTGGCACAGTCCTAAAATACATATGTTTGTCGTAGAACTTAGAAGGGACAAAGGAAAAGTTACAGCTGGAAATTAACAAGAGTATGAAATCCCCAGATCCTGAAGTACAAGTACAAAATGAATTGGGGTTAGCAAATATTGTAGTATTAGACGTGAAATGACCTGCCGGGGTCGCGAGATTATTCAAGCGAGATACCGTGACCCCGGCACACGGGCAACTGATAGGACTCGGGTGGGTTTTAGTCAGTAAAAATCTGACACGCCCTCCCGCTCCGCCCAGAGCAGTCATTTGATGATTTCCCATCCAGAAAAAAAAAGACGTGAAATGAGCCTGTTCAAAAATGAAGGAGTTCGTGGATATCACTTAGTAACAGCATATAAGTATCTACACGTATTGTCTATTCCTCTAACCAGCGTAGAACCTGAGCGAGTGTTTTCAGCTGCTGCTTATGTTGGCAATAAACTACGAAACAGGCTTGGAAGTCAAAGATTAGATGATATTTTTCTGCGATTATATTTTCGAAATTTTAAATACTTTTTTGTGTTGTCTTTTTGATTTCTTGCAAAATTATAGTTTTTTTGTTTTGCCTTTATCTTTTCTTATTATAGGTAGGTATTGTGTTTTTTGTTGTGCAAAGTCATTAAAAATATTTTTTTTTGATTATTTTGTTTTTTTTTTCATTTTAGCCCAATAAGAAACCACATAGTCTAATCCCGGGATAGGCCCGGGATCCCGGGATTACGCTTCAAAAATCCCGTAATCCCGGGATTGAAAAACATGCTCGGGATCGTATCCTCTACTTACCACCGAACCTTACCATATACCTACGAAGCAATTACCACATACCACCAAACCAATTACCTTACCACCGAAACAATTACCTCATACCTCTGAACCAGTTACCTTTATCACGTTTTTGACTTTCTGCAAGAAGAAACAGTGAAGCAAACCGTCTTGAAAAAGATGAGTACGTTTTGACCATCAAGAAACAAGATAAGCCGACGTGGCACGAGCGCTATCACAACGCCGCACACGCTCGGCGGTTCGCTTCGAAAGAAGCGGTTTGTTAATGCATGCAGAGCAAGCAGAAGCATCAGCATCTTCATTTCATGCGGATGGACACGTGGACACACGACGCTGAAGACACACGCGTTCCGCGGACCAGCAGACAGTCTTCCATCTTGACTCGACGACGGCGCCCGGTGAAAAGGATCGCGCCCTGCTCGCACGTTCTATTTATGCCTTTCCGGCGAATAGTTCCGAGAGCTACACAGCGCCCGCGCGCATGCGCGCGAGGCTCAACCCTATTGGTCGATGATTGTAAATAATAACAGATTGTACCTAAATTATCATTCCAAAAATGTATATAAGCAGAGCGTTTTTGTATAATAAAATCATTGATATTCTCTCTTTTATTTACTCTTTTATTGGGATCAGTTGGAGTTGTTTTATTCACGACAATTAGAGTGCCCTTCGCTATTCCTCAACTCTATTAGACAACACAATGTCTAAAACTCTGAGCGAGCTGCTGCACCAACTGAAACCGCGATAGCCGATTTTGGCTCACATCGACAAAAGGGTACTCGGGCAGGGCGACAAGTGGCTGTCCAATCAAAAAATGGCCCGGGGTTAGGGCCTCCAAGTCGTTCGGGTCCGAAGACAGCGGGCACAATGGACGCGAGTTCAATACAGCTTCAATGCGGCAAAATACCGTAGCTAACTCCTCAAAGGTGAGAACGGTGTCTCCCAACAATCTGCGCCAGAGTCCCTTTGCCACTTTCACCGCGGCCTCAAAAATACCCCCCAATGGGGGCAGGCTGGCGGGTCAAAACAATAACAAACAACAACAACAACAACCAAACAACAACAACCAAACAACAACAACAACCAAACAAAAACAACAACCAAACAACAACAACAACCAAACAACAACAACAATTTAACCAAATGGCCCTCCTTAGGCAACAAAAGGGGGTGACGGGCCCTATAAGGAAGGCTAAAGTGCCTCAACCGTCCCCCAACACGCAAAAGACCCGTATCGTCCAAAAAGGGGTTCAACTTACTAACGGCTCCCGACAATTTAGCCTAACCAGACTTCAAAGTTTCAATCTCCTTCTCAAAGTGTGCAGCCTGCACGGAGCGGACCCAAAGGAGGAGTGATTCCTGTCGCTCTTGAGGAGAGAGAACCGGTGACAGGCGTTTGTTCCCGGGATTCCTAGAATTATGACCAAAACGCCTAATCCACGAGGTAACGTTCAACAATTTGTCGAGGGAGCTGTATCGATTCAACAAAAAATCAAGGTCAAACGGAGAGTCCTTCGTTCCAACAGCGAGCACCTTGAGCCCGGGCAAAGGACCCGACATCAAGACTGGCGTTCGAGGCCAATCATCCTCGGGGTGAGTCAGCCAGTCTGGTCCCCACCATAGGGGGTGAGCAATCAGGCGGGGTGCCATGCACCTACGTGAGGCCATGTCGCCTGGGTTCAGATCTCTAGGCACGTGCCTCCAAATCAAAGGCGTTTCAGAATTTTGTATCTGGCACACTCGGTTCGCGACAAAAACCTCCAAAGAGTGGACGGACGTCTTCAACCAACACAAAACAATTTGACTGTCCGTCCAGGCGTAAGAAGCCCGAATGTCCACAGTTCCACCCAAAGTGTGAGCAACGTGGTTCAATAGACGCACAAGAAGCGCCGCCCCTGACAACTCTAACTTAGGGATGGTCAGTGCCGTCCGGAGGGGGGCCACCTTGCTCTTGGCCATGACCAGTGACAACTTCACCTGGCCTGTCGTGCTGACGGTGCGCAGATAAACAACAGCTGCATAACCGTGCGAAGACGCATCACAAAACCCATGAAGGGTAGCAGTGTAGCTCCCAGGGGGGAGGATAGCGCGGAGTAACACGACCTCGTTGACTGCAGGGAGTGCGGATACAAATTGGAGCCAATCTTCCAACAGGGTTTCCCGAAGTGGCTCGTCCCAACCAAGTTCCGCAGTCCAAAGGCGCTGAAGAAAACATTTCGCCCAAAACAATACACAAACAATAGACAAAAGGCAACCCTGGGCTCCCGTGTCGAAAATGGCACGGACCACAACAGAGTCCCCCGTGGGCCCCCAGACCCCAACCGATGCCGTTGGCAACAAAACCGTATCGATCTGAGGGGTACCTTAGCGGGGCAGGCGCCAAGTTCCTAACAATGCCTGGGCGGTGACCGATCGCCGCACCCAGGCTCAAGTCTTTCCCGACGAGGATGGAGGTCAAATTCTTCGTCCGCGCGGTGTCCCGAGCCACGCGCCATCGCTGGAAGGGCATATCCCACCGGGTGCCTGAATGGCGGGGGGCGTGACTCCAACCGGGGACGTTCCGCCAATGGAGGGGAGGGAAGGCGGTGCTGGTCTGGCCAGCGCTGCCTAGCAACAACTGCGTAATCGCCTTTAGGAGGGGAGACCAAATGGCAGTCGCGCGGCTCCCGATCAACTTGCACGGGGGGTGGAGTGCGGCGCTCAAAATGAGGATCAGCGACGATTTTAGTTAAATATGTAGAATTACAGTCATACCTAAACCAATTATTTCAGTGAAAGAATTATTAAAATTGGACCAAAAATGACGAAGTTAGAGCGGTTTTAATTTTGCATTTTCAAAAACGCTCGCCAATACGCACAATTCGTTGATGACGTCATCTTCCACTTTCGCGTTCGCGGCACCGCCGCGCACGTTCTTTCTGCCTTTAGTTACGTGACTCACATACTGTCTTCATAAAATATTGTATCGTGCCACGATGCGAAAATACAAGTGTTGCTACACCGGACAAATTGTTATTTTGTGTCCCAAAATACCCAAAAAATAGAAAGAAGTGGTGTGCTTTCATGAGGAGCAACGCCCCATGTCCCTTTAACTAAAAGTACTTTAAACTACATTTCAAAAATGTTGACTATAATAATTTATTTTAACTAAATCTATTTTTAATCGCGATTAAAAAGGTGTGGATTAAAACTAGTAGTTATGAACTAAAATTCACACCAACGAACGCCTCGCCCTCACGCGCAAAAACAGTACTGTATTTTTGTTTTCCTTTTCTTTTGCATAAATCTCGAAAATGGCGTTTCCTATCGCAAAAATAATGAAATTTTCGACCCCCTTTACAAACCTGTTACATATAAATCTCAACACGTGGGTAATATTTTTTTTTTTTTTTCGAAGAAAAAGTGAAAAATTCCATATAAAACACGTCCATTGCGCGCGCCTCGCGCCTCGCCTTCACGTGCCTCGCCTTCATGTGCAAAAACAGTACTGTATTTTTGTTTTCCTTTTCTTTTGCTTATATCTCGAAAATGGCGTTTCCAATCGCAAAAATAATGAAATTTTCGACCCCCTTTACAACCTCCTCACATATAAATCTCAATACATGGGTAAAATTTTTTTTTTTTGAAGAAAAAGTGAAAAATTCCATATAAAACACGTCCATTGCGCGCGCCTTGGTCTCTCAAAAAATTCATTGCGTAGCACACCCAAGTTAAAGCTGAAGAGTTAAGTACGTTTAGTGTTGCATAGCCCATTTATCGAGGAAGGCTATAGACTACATATTATATAAGGTCACGCAAAGACCCTTAGGAGCCGAGCACAAAGAAAAACGTCACGCTCACGCATACAAAGACCTCGCACGGGCAGGCGATTCGATTCGACGGGATGGGTTGGGGAGCAGGAAATTTTACGCGGACGAAGTCGCGGGCAGAAGCTAGTAAGAAATAATATTTAAAATAGGTAGAGAGGTGCCTACACATTGTAGAAACACGAAAAAGGCCTGCCAAATCAAAACATTCTTAAACGTAGTACCTACCTGTGCACTGGAATAAATTGTTTTTTTTTTTTTTACTTTTCAACCATAAACGAATCAATCTTCGCGAGATTGTCCGACTGGGCCTTGGGTAAATCCGACTTCCATGTTTCCTATCTTCCGATATCTATAAAACATAAATAAACAAGAAACAACGATTAAACTCCGCAAATCATAACAAAGCAGTGCGGCGCGTGGCGGGCGATCGAGCCTCGTGACATCATCAGCAGTTTAGCGCGCGCGGCGTGCGTTTTAAAACTCCCTTTTTTTAAAGTTTAATAACTTCGTAATTTCTCGATGGATTTGAGTGATTCAAAAAGAAATAAACTCAGATATTTATATTGTATTCGATGTAGTATTCAAATTGCTATATCATTTTGTCGAATTGATCCTCATTGCGGGCCTCTCCCCGGTTCTGAACCGGCGAGCCAAAAGCCCGTTGGCCAACTCCATGGTAACCCCCCGTGCGCGAACCTCCATCAGAGGCTGGTCTGCCAGCGTGGTTCGCGTTAGCGCACAAAATGTCCAAATGGGACCCCGCGCGCAGAAAAGGCCGCGCTAGTTGCCATGCCATGCCCCGTGTCCCTACAAAATTCACAAGCAGGACGACTCTGGGTGCCAGCAAAACGGGTGGCGGGGCGACTATCAACAGGCCCGTGAGCCCCAGTCCGTCCCTGGTCTCGTGGCCGGGAAGACGGTTGGCGTGACTCGGTGGCAACGCTAGAGTTATCCACAAACCGACACTCATCCTCCAAAAATTTGATGAGGTCACCAAATGGGGGGAGATGTGTGACACTATCCCCACCATACTTTTGCTCGAAACGAGCCCTCAAATCGGCAGGAAGCCGTTGCAGAACAACATGCACCAAAAGGTAAGACCAATGGTCCACCGGCAACTCCAATCGCTTTAAAGCGTTGGTCGCTGCCACCAACGGGTTCAACAGTTCAGTACGCAATGCTGACAATTTAGTAATGACCGGTAACCCCAAAATCTGTTCAATATGAACGTCAGCCAAACAACGTTCCTCCTTCTGCGAAGCAGTAATGCTCGCGAAGGAGGAGGCGAGGCGCGTGAGGGAGTGGCAGTCTCTGCGCCCTCACGTCCCTAGCCGCCGCAGGGGGAGACGCCCCGGGCGTCGGGAGTCCAAAGCGGACTCCCGGCCACCGTAGGCGCGAGCTTGTGGGTGGCGAGCAATGGGTAGCTCGACGCCCGGTAAGGACCAGGCTCGGGTCGACGGCGCGTAGTGTTCCACGCGCGCCTCAAAGAGATGTCAGCAGCAGTGTAGGGGTCTACCAGGACCGATTCCTGCCGGGGTCGCGTGATTGTTCGAAAGAGATACCATGACCCTGGCACATGGGCAACTGATTGAACACGGGTGGGTTTTAGTCAGTAAAAGTCTGACACGCTCTCCCACTCCACCCAGAGCGGTAGAAGTCATTTGATGATTTCACATCCTGAAAAAAAAAAAACCAAACAACGTTTGTTTTGATACCGCCGGGTGAGTAGTTCCAAAGCGGTAGGGTAGGCTGAGTCAGTCAGCGACAAATGCTGTACCAACGCTCGGGCCTCACCTTCCAGGACAGACAACAAGCAAACTTTCAAAAAGGTTTTAGAAACCCAACCAATGGTCCAAGCGACCGTCAAAGTGTGGCAGTTCCAACGTAGGCAGTCTACTCAATAGTCCGGGACCTGAAACAACCGAGGTCTTCGGCTTGACCTGGACAAGTGTCCGGCTCTCCAATAGTTCCATTTGTATGCCATTGCACAAACAAAACAATTCAAATAAACAAAACAAAAAATAATTAAATAACAAAGTTCAATCAATAAATAACAAAGGAAATCCAAGCAAACAATTAAACTGCTAAACTGCCAGTCAACAACTCAAGAAATAACAAAAGAAAATACAAAGCAAACAATTAAACTGCCAACTCAAGACAACTACAAAAATATTGGTTCCAATCCAATGAACAACAATAAACTTTTATTTTAATTCAAAACCAATGTCAACGTTCAAAAATTCAATTTCAAATTAAATTCAAAAATTCAAATTCAATTTAAAAAAAATGCCAATTTCAAATGTTAATTTCAAATGTCAATTTTCACAAACAACCATGTCAATGGTACAAAAACTCCCATATTTTAATGTCTTCCAGACATTCAATACAACAGGTCAGAACCTACAAGGGGTTGTAACATAGCCCAATCCAATTAACTCTATAAGCATATGTAACCCGGCTGACTTTGGTAACATTAGTTTACTTGTCTCAACAATTCAATCAAATTAATACAAATAAACAATCAATTACAGCTAACAAACATTTACTGTATATTTTTTTGTTGGTTGTACATCTTACAACCACGCTCTGCTACCAAGAATGCTCGACGCCAGGCCAAGGCCCCGACCATAGGATTTAAATAGCGCAGTGGAAGCATGTGGTAGGGCCCTGGAGCAGAGTGGTGACGCGAACTGTCCGCCGTGCGCGTAGCTGATTAATACAATATTCAAAAGACTCACCTGGTTGTAGAAAACTGGTTCTGGAGCCTACCTGGATTTATGTATGTAAATGAGTGTATATTGTATTGTGTAGTGACGCTGTAAGTATTCCAGGATACAAGGCCGCCCCAAGACGCTCTGCTACCAAAAGCATGCGGTCCCAATGGGTCACTATAACCTCAAACTATTTTAATCAAACAAACTAAACCCGTATTATTTCGTCAAAAGGGGTTGGTTACACACAAAAACAATTGGGTCACGACAAATTGTTCACAAATCGCCCGATTCAAAAGGATTAATCAACAAAAGGTCGCAAGCAAAATACGACGATCCTCCATTTTTCAAAGACCAAACCAAAGAGGTAAAATCAAACTCACAAGTGACAGTTGTCACTTCGTTCGGTAGCGGTACGCTCCGTTAGGCGCACAGATTAAACAAGTCAAACGGGACGAAACAAAGCCATCTAATTACATAAAGCGATCTTACTTAAGTTCTAACCTTAAGCTGCTTAATATGTATAATAATGATAACTTAGCAACGGACCAAAAGTTTTCAGTTTTGAAAAAAAGAACTGTATTTCTATACATATTGGGTTCTTATTACAAAATAGGCTCAATTATTTAAACCATACGAAAACAAATACCTTGTTTTGTAATAAGACTCTGGTTTAACCTATCTTATCAAATATGTACCTACTTTAAAATCAGCTCTCCAGGTTATCGTTGACAGACTGCGATACTTTCTCATTATATTATCAATATTTACGGATTTATCTCATCTTCTTTATTTTTTAAAACGATAAAATATCTTTAGATACATGCTGAAAAACAGCTCAGTTTTGTAGCGTCCATGAACATTTAAAGTATCAAGATGTATCGGTTGTGTCTCTTAGTACTTGTTGCTTGTGTAAATAGTTACGTGGCAGCTCAAGAGGTCTTTAGCCAGGCTTATTTAGACCATGAGATCATTCCCGATATATTATCTGTACCTCCTGCAGGATATTTGACGGTAAGTTACCTAACATGAAAACAATTGTTTTCAACAGGATAAAAATCACTGACAAATTCATCCACAAAGTAAAACACATCACACACATTACATTTCTCAGTTATGACTAAGACCCGTGAAATAGGGCGCCAGTCTGTTTCAAGCCACAGGCTAAAAATCCGGAATCAGGGTTGGTTCCTACTGAGAAATTTCAGATGGAATAACCCAATTACTCTTTGCCCGACCTATGAATCGAACCCAGGGCCTCATGCTAAGCAATCGCACTTGCGATCACAGTTATTTTTAGATATACCTTCGCTTATGTTTTTTACAGTAGGCTAAGTACTGGTTTAGAGATCGACAAATTTAAGCAAGAAGATTTGTCTTTCTACTTCTAAAATGCCACCATAATTTATTATCGACTGCGGCCATTCATAAACAGGTGCAGTACCCCAGCGGCGCGGTAGTCGAGGAAGGCAATGTGTTGACTCCAACAGAGGTGAAAGATATCCCTTCCGTCTTGTGGGATGCCTCCCCTGACCTGTTTTACACCATAACGATGGCTGTTAAGTATTGCTACTACTTACCTCTTTAGTCACGTGGAGACAACGTGCTCAGTCCAACAGAAGTAAAGTACCTGCATATCTCTAGCGTTTCGCGGGCCTGACATAGGTAATTATATACAAGGGATATTTATGTCGCGGGAAAATAACACTTATAGCTGTCCAGAGGAACCATTCTCTGGCCAGAAAACATAGGTTTTTTTCTGTGGGGAACTTACCCTTTATTTAATCTTTAAACACATTTTACGCGAAATAAGCGATTCTCGCGATAGATTCTGGTGGTGTTTGTTTGCAAAAACAGAGATGACGTATAAATACTGTTTAGAGAGAAATTTTATGTGAAAGTCGACAGTTTTCACAAGGAAACGAAGCAATATACCTTATTTGCGCTGAAAACCAGCGCTGGGACTCTGTCTTGCATAGGGTCATAGGCATAGCTGGGCATTAACTCGTTAATCCGTTAATAGTTAATTAACGAACTTAACATTTTGATTAACGGATTAACTTTTAAGTTAAATTTTAAAAATCTTAACGGACACGTTAACTTCCGTTAATATGCAGAAGTCCGTTAATCCAATGCCTACTATTTACCGCAATTCAATTCTGTCACTCACTCTATAGAAAAACTAAAGAGCTCCAACTCTTTAAAAAGTAAAGCGCAGTCTACTTAGTTAAAATGTGGCTGGACATGAAATCAAAAGACTCGTTCAACGATGCTGCAATCCTCGGGGAACAGATATTCATAAATCTATTAATTAAATACAATACTGCTACCCTCAAGCGCTGCAGTTGAACGTCTGTTTTCCACGGGTCGAGATATTTTAACACCAAAACGAGCCTCGCTTTCAGACGAGAACTTCAACATGTTAATGTTCATGAAGGGGGATGTGTACCTTATGCCCGACGATTAAATCACACATTTGAATTATTCAAGTATTTTGTTTTGTTCCTAACCTGTTAACTTCCAGAACCTAAACCAATAGGTTTTATTAGTTCACTAACGCAACGATATGAAAATGCAATTTTACAATATTAACGGATTAACGATTAACGTTAACTTGCGTTAATTCTTCCGAAATGTAACGCTTTAAAGTTTAACGAAGCTAACTTTTTTTGTAGCGGATTAACGAAGTTAACTATTTGATTAATGGTGCCCAGCTATGGTCATAGGTAGGGTTGCCAGGCCTCCGGATAAAGCCGGACACAGTCAGGCTTTTTGGTTGTGTGTCCGGCCAAATTAGACGGTGTCCGGCCTGTCCGGCTAAAAATCCGGACAGGCCAGAAAAATGATCAAATTTGAAGAGCTTAACAAAAGTTAAGCTCTTCAAATTTGATCATTTTTGCCTTGGTTTCCGCTCCACCCGTCTCACCTTGTGTCGCTAGCGCAAGCGAGCGAACTAGCACTGTCCTCCCCGCCTTATTACTACTCAATTTTAAAGGAATCCAAGCCAATCAAAAACATAAATTAGTTTATGTTTCTTATTTATTTTAACGTTATTTCATTAGTGTTATGTTTTAAGATTGAGTTTGACGAGCCCAGAATTACAAACAGGTCGGTAACTACTCCTCACTTCAAACAATACCGCAATGTGTTTCTATGTCTTTCAGTTACCTACTTTCAATAGTTTGTACACGGCTTGCTCAGATACATCGTTTTTTATTTTTACGTTACGGGTTAGCAAAGACGCTGGAGGCCTATCTGACAGAAGGTACCAGGTAGTAGTCATAGGCATCGCAGATATGCTGTCATATCAGATTCAAATTTGAAAAGGCTTATGTGCTTTTAGTTCTACCAATACCCATACATGCCTTTTTTGTGGGTGGGAAATTTTCAACTACCTACCATATCTACCTACCGAGCTACCCATTGCTCGCTGCCCGCAAGCTCGCGGCTACGGTGGCCGCGAGTCTGCAATGGAGTCCCGATGCCCGGGGCTTCTCCTCCCGTGGCGGCTAGGGGCGTGAAGGAGGCCTGAGGACGCAGAGACAGCCTTTCACTCACGCGTCCTGCCTCCTTCTTCGCGAGCATTAACGCTTCGCAGAAAGAGGTGACGGCTTCCCATGCCCTCTCGCTCCGTACCATGGCTTGCACTAGGGCCGGACGCGAGAGGTCGCCACCGCCGATCGCCTCCACGAGGACACGGTTTTTTTTTGTTTTTTTCAGGATGGGAAATCATCAAATGACTTCTCCCGCTCTACGTGTCAGACTTTTACTGACTAAAACCCACCCGTCTTCCTTCAGTTGCCCATGTGCCAGGGTCACGGTATCTCTTTCGAACAATCACGCGACCCCGGCAGGACGAGGACACGGTGGTGCTCCGCCCAGGCAGGGCACACCTCCACCGTATGCTCCACCGTGTCCTCCCATACATGCCTTGGGTTTGAACACACGACCTGTAACTTGTAAGTCGCGGCCGTTATCATTCGGCCACCACTGCTCCTCCATTCATATCTTGATCTTTCTACTATCCATGTATAGAGTTCCGAATATAAATAAGACATACAACTTACAATATACCTAATCCTTTCTTTCCAGGTCTTCCGAAAACCGTGCAATGTTCTCGTTTGGAAATTTCGCCGAAAAGTATAACCTGGGCGACCCATTCGCGGGCAACTTCTACCAAGCTGAATGGGACGAGTATGTGCCAATTCTGTACCAGCAACTCGACGTTTAGGCCCATCAATCTTCCCTTACCCGCCTAAGTGCATAATTTGGTGAACAAATCCGTGAGATTTTGGTTTAAACGACTTGAGTTTCATATACTGTAAAAGTTGCTTCGATAGTTATCAATATGTATGGTAAATACAATAACTGTTGTTTTATTTTGGAAAGGGACTCTGCCTACAACGGCCGTTTTCAACGGTTGCTAGTTTCAAAGCACTTTAATAATAAACCCATTTTCCTGTCTCCCTGAATCTTCGTAGATAGTTAAGACTCACCGTGAACTATGCGACACCAGGTTCCGAATCACTGGAGCCTCAACTTACCCTGGCAAGTATCGCAAAATACACGATTCAGCCTCAATCGTTCTCGGTTACCGGAGGGGAGTGATTTAGCGGCATCGTCATGCAAAATCCTGCATCGCGCAAGCAAAGTTTACCGTGCAACTAGCATCTTTAGAACGTCGATCAGATGCCTACCAGACACGACACCCGTCTGGTCGGAGGACACTTCCTGAGTGTCCTGACTTGGCTAGTTCTCATATACGATTTATTATGTTCGATGGCTAGTTTCTACCAGCAAGCCAAATTTTCGGAATGATAAAATAAGAACCGACAAGTAACAGGTTTAAAACTTGCGAAGGCTATAATATAATTCCTATATGAAAACTAGCCAAGCCAGGACTGACCATTGAACTTGGTACCCATTTAGATATCACTTCTTTTGTCGTTGAAGTCAACAACCAAGGCATATATCATAATATTGAACTTGGCTCTCATTTCACATTTATGTTTTTGATGGGATATCATTACTTTTTGTACATAAATTATTAGTAGGTACTTATTTATAACAAAATTACACGGTGCGGCTCGCCAGTTCTGTTACTTGAACTGGGCTTGACACGCTGCCGCGTGTCTAGATGTGGGTCATAATCCACCACACGGGCCCAGTGTCGGTTGGTATATGCCACATGTCTTCTAATTTTTTGGTCTAGAACATACCCACTTTTCTCACGATGTTGTCCTTCACCGTTTTGAGAGCAGTGGCGATGAAATAATTTACACAAAGTTAAACCTGCCTGGGTTCCAGCTTGCTACTTACAACTTGTAAGCCCTGCTTTACTCGCATGCACTGCTCGTTTACATGGATTGGCATAATCAGTTTGTCATATTACAAGCACTCGGACATAGGCCTCCTCTCTGTGAGAGGGAGAGGGACGTAGACTACCACTCGAGACCAGTTTGGTTGATGAATAACAGATTCTCGTGACTCTCATATGGAAGTCCGCAAGACTCCAAATAACCTAACTGAATAAGAAATTTGGTACGAACACGAAAATAAAAGATATGTGATAGAATGTAACAGATTTTTAATAAGAACACTTATGCAACGGTCAAAGATCATACCATCATAGGATATGAATAGAATTTTTTATGGTATACCCAAACCATGGTTAATCATGGTAACCATCCCTAAAGCGCGTTTGTGACCAACGAAACTAAACGTGTCCAGTACATCATAACCACGGTCAAGAGCTGTCAGTGTCAGCATTGTAGTGAAACTGGAGGGACGAGGTAAGGCGAATCATCAATTATGTGAAGAAAGTTGAAAAATCCAGTCCAGTTATAACAGTTCGAAAACCCGCCAAAATGGCGCTAGCGTAGCCACAGGGTATGGTATGAATATAGCAGGTGTTGCCGGATTGCAGTATGCCAAGTTAGAAAATTTATTAAGGGTTTTAGTGACTAGTTATTGACAGTCGATTATATCAAACCTCAACTATTTACGTAGTCCAAAATAATTTTGTAAATATAACCTAAAATTACAGTTAGTTTTAGTATTTCGTAGATCGTAGACAGTCGTTACGGGTCCTCAGAAGTCCGAAAGTCTGACAACCAATCTTACTAAAGGGTAGGGGGGTAGGGGTCTTAGTAACTGGGTTGTGGAGGTCAGATAGGACGTCGCTCCATGTAAAATACTGGTACCCAGCTGCATCCGGTTAGACTGGAAATCGACCCCAATATAGGAAAGGCTAGGCAGATGATGGTAACCTAAAATTACAACTGTCAGAAACTTATCCGGTCGCTACTGTGGTGCCACTCTTTTTTAACACAAAATTAACGGACACTTTTTCATGCGAGTAGGTAGCTAGGCGTCTTGCTATGTGCGACAGTGAGAGCACTACTTTTGATTCGCGATAACGCGAAAGTGTAGCCCTAGCATCATACACAGCTTCACTTCTTCTTACATCTACCCTTCATAAGTGAAAAATTAACACTGAGCTCTAAAACGCTGTGCTATATTTAATAAGCTAAACTTGTGAAGTTTCGTAGTGAAATTAGTCCTAATAATTTTAGATGTTATAAAAAAACAAAATGTGGTTCAAATCGATGTTTACTTCATTAATGTCAATAACATCATAACACTCGATAGTACGATCATATTCCAGTTCAGCGTTGATCGGTGACCGCCGCTTGCGTCATCGGCGCCGAGTTGCTGGTACAGAGTGGGTACATAGTCGTCCCATTCAGCTTGGTAGAAGATGCCCGCGATCGGAGCGCCCAGATTGTACTTCTCGGCGAACTTGCTGACCGAAAAATGTGTGCGATTGGCCATTGACCTGGGAAACGAAGATATAGTAAGTATTTAATTATGTGTTAAATTTGTTCGTCATTTTAAGATATTTTTTTTTTAATATTCGTAAAATTGTTTTACAAAATCGTATTAAAAAAAAAAGCAAACAAAATGGCGGCGTCATGGGTATCATATATCTGTATCATGATAACAAAAAATAAAACTCGGGCCTTGAAACGCAGTTATCGTAGTAAGTTGAAATACTGTTTTTTTTTGTGTCTAACCGTCACATATTTGACTGGGTATTCATTGATATCTAAATACATTAAATCACATGTAAAACCCATTTTCACAACTCATACTTCAAGTAACAAATCTACCAGCGATCGCTGATCCCCAAAAATCTTTCAAATCCTTCAAATCTTTTGAATTTTTTTATCATGTTCAGACATGAGTTTTTTTTTTAATTTAAATGGATTGTGGAGGTCAGATAGGGAGTCCATGTAAAATCCTAGTATTCAGCTGCATCTAACCGTAGACTGGAAGCCGACCTCAACATAGTTGGAAAAATGCTAGACAAATAATTATAAAATTACCTAAGGCATATGCTATCTATCTACGTACTGACCTGTTAGTAAGTCTAGGTTCATCGAACATGATCCTGTATGGCTGCTCGTAGACCAGGACCACATATCTGTGCAGGCCGCTATCCTTGCCAGGACCTGCTCCGATGTACTCAGCGATAGTGTCGCCGTCTTCGATAAAGTCTTCAGGGATGTTTACTACAAGCCAGTGTAACCACTCGCGAAACGTCGGCTTTTCGCGGGAAGGTGCATCGGGATCTGGAATGTTTTCAATTTTAGATACTATGGTAGGCTCTGTAAGAGGAGGCGACGATGGCTGGCTACCACCAGGGCTGATTAGAGATAGCTTAGGAAAAGGAAAAGAAAGCAAAAAAGCAGCTCATTGCCCAGCAGTGGAACGGTGTCTTCTGTATTTAACATTTTCAAGTTGCCGGGTGTGTGAAAGATTTTATATGCCTAGAACACCTAGTGTACAGCAGCTTTCAGAAGTATGTCAACTATGTACATACACACGGATCAAGGATGCTAATACGCGGGCTACTCGCTGGGGTTACATCTCGGTTACACATGCACAGCGTGTAGGTTAGGTGAGCATTCTTTTTACACGCGAGGTCAAAAGGTGGTCGTACCTACACAAGTGCCTAAACTTCCACATGTTACATGCACCAATAGGGTAAGTGAAGAGTAACAACTCGTCACAATACTAACCAGTATTCAGGACAGTATAAAGCTCGTCAAATTTGTCACAAGGTATTCGTACCTACACAGATGTCAAAACTTCCACATGTTACTTGAAACAAAGGGTAAGTGAAGGGTAAAAACTCGCCACAATACTACCTAGCATGTATGAGAGTATGAAGCTTGTCAAAGTTGTCGCAAGGTGGTCGTACCTACAAAGATACCTAAACTTTCACATGTTACTTGGAGCAAAAGGATAAATGAAGGGTAACAACTCGTCACAATATTACCCAGTCTTCACGAGAGTATGAAGTTTGTCAAAGTTGTCGCAAGGCCGTCGTATCTACGCAGATACCTAAACTTTCACATGTTACATGAACCAATAGAGTAAGTGAAGGGTAACAAATCGTTACAATACTAACCAGTCATCACGATGGTGTAAAGTGTGTCAGGGTTGACGTACCATGTCACCCAGGGGATGTCTTTAGTCTGAGTTGGAGTCAAAACTTGGCTTGCGTTTATTAACCTGCTGGTGGGGTACTGCATCTAAAGTTCAATGAAAATGGTTGAATAAGAAATCATTCAATCTGATATAAGTATCTAGGTCTTAGGTGTCTGGGTCTAAACTTAGTAATCTATACTATCTTCTACTATATTATGATTTATGTTATAAATGTGAAAGTAACTCTGTCTGTCTGTTACGCTTTCACGACCAAACCACAATACCGATTTTGATGAAATTTGGTAAGTGGTAAGTTTGAACCCCAACAATGGACATAGGCTACTTTTTATTCCGTGACTTCGTCAGCGTCTACGATAACCGACATTTACGCGGACGAAGTCGCAGGCAATAGCTAGTAATTTTATATTATGACAAATTCTTAACTGACTTAAATAATAATTATAGTCGTAGGTAGATAATTAGCACAATTTTGCACTTTAAAGGTTATCTATCTCTTTAATGTTTACGAGTTTTAATGCCCCTAAAAATTTGCTAGTATTTTGTTATCTTCCTGACTAAATATTATATAACCAAGAATTTTAAGTTCTGCATAAATACATGCTACCTAATTGCATAGAAATTAACACATGCACAATGCGTAATAAAATATTTATGGTCCTTGAAACTGTATTTCGGTCATAGCGGTGAATCTACACGAAGAATAACTATGGACGTGGGGTGTAAATCGTGCACAATCGTATGCGCAGACACTGGGGCACTTTTTCTTTGCTCACTCTCATAGTCTGATGCGACGGCACGTATTCCGACATGAACAGAGAGAGATCAGGCGCAGAACCCGTGGCACGGAAGTATCGCCAACATCCGAAGTCTGGATAGACTGAGAAATCCCTAATGGAATTACCCAATGACACTGCCCGTCTTGCAAATCGAATCCAGTACCCCAGGCTCAGTTTGTGTGCTTCGACCTACCAGACTAACGAAGCAGTTATAGTGAATATAGTGTACCTATATGATGTTTCCATATTTTTCAACATTTATAATGTAGGTACATGAAGAACGTCACACGTATATTCCTTGCAGAGTTAGAAATAGATGTCCATTATATTTGCAGGAAAGGAACTAGGTGTCACTCACATTTCACCACTCATAATTCAGTTTCAAACACGAATGTTTCTTTAGTCAAGGTCTCAACACCGGGAAAATTCCCTTATCCAAAATTGTTTTGGGGTCAGTGCATCTCACCATTCCGGCTGTTCAATTTCAAAACACTAGGTTTTGAAATTGAACAGCCGGAATGGTCGTCGTCGTCGTCGGGTATTTATGCATTTTTCGACCTTTTACACCTTTTTTTCTTTTGTATGAGGGCCACATACCAGGCTAGCAAAAACTACTAGAAATTAGTCAAACCGGTCTAGCGAAATAAGAAATTGTTTTCTGGCTCTCCTGTAAAATTTAGTTTTATGCAGATACTAGGTTTTGGTACTGCACAGCCGATTCTCCCCTTATACAGTCATATCTTTCACACACCATCCACCGCTTCTTTAATCTAATCCAAATCTTCAAAAAAATTAAAAATAACTTACTGCCAAAGAATGAGCAGGCGCCACGGACAAGACATCGGGAATAATCTCACTCTGTGTAAAAGCCGCCGTCAAATTCATTCCATACCCATAAATATGCTCCTGAGCTACTACAAGACTGCTTATACAAGCAGTAACAGTAACGACAAAGTAACACAACCGACTCATCTTGATAGTAGAACATTAATGAACTGCATATCTAAGAAGACTGAATTAAAAAGATCGTATTTGTAAACTTAATTCTATCATATTCGGAGATAATGTATTGTAATCTTAACATAGTATTAAACAAAGTTGCTTTTTGCGTCTGTACGCGTAATCTTTTAAACTGCGCAATTGATTTTAATGCCGTTTTCATCAGTAGATACCTAGATCGATTCAAGAGGAAGGGACAAAAGCTAGTTATGATATAAAATCTTGATAATTGGAGTGCGTGAACTATTGCTGCATTGGTTTGGTTGACTAATGAGGGTGCACCACTTTAATGTGTTTATGACATACTTAGTTAGGTACGATCCTAGTGTTAACAGGAAAATGGCTTTATTGTTGAAGTGTTTTATAACTGGGGTAAAGGGTAGAGTGCGTAACCTTTATAAAATAAAACAACATGTATTGTATTCACCACATAATTTAGATAAATATAAAAATAAAATTTATTTATAAAGACCTCAAATTTGGTGAACAAATCGATGTAGCGATGCGATGATTGAGATGCGTTCGAGGCAGCTTTTGCTGTCTTCACCTACAAGCCGAGTTGTTCGTACAGAATGGGAACATACTCGTCCCATTCAGCTTGGTAGAAGTTACCCGCGATCGGGTCGCCTAGGTTGTACTTCTCAGCAAAATTGCCAAACGAGAAGAACTCACGGTTATCTCCCGAACTGTAAGAGATAATTAGGTATATTATAGAATAGAACAGATTTATTATCTTATCACAAATTATAGCTTAGAGTTAAATTAGTCTACAGATACAATTTTGTAATGAATTTGTGAAAATCTGGTCCTTAATAAACTAGGTTTTTTTCAAAACCTGTAAGTCAGGTCATCAGGCCAGCTTTACAATTTATAATATTTGAAGTATTTGTACTGGAGACATACGTTTATTGTTATGTATTAAGGAAATGTAAAGTACTGGTTTTGACAATTAAACATTATCTTATCTTATTGTAAGTGTGTATGCCAGACTCTATACATGCATTTCAAGGTTTTGTTTGGGATGACAACGCACTTATTACCATAAGTGCGTTGTCATCATCTACTGTTATTGCAGATGCACTTACTCTAAAATGGGCTAGTATCGCGTTTGTCACCCAATAACGTAACAAGACGGCAGATATCGCTCTCGTATTGCAGATATGTATGCCAATTATCACTTAGGTATATTGTATTCTAAATATTAAAGACGGTAAAATAATATCATATGCCGATGGCACGGCGTTAATATTTACTGCAAAAAGCAGAGGCGAACTGTTCGAAATCGCTCAATTAGGATAAAATTCTGTGACTAATTGGCTTCAAAGCAATTTATTAACATTAAATGCCGACAAGACAAAATATATTTGCTATGGACCAAGTGAAAAATTGGGCATTATACATAATGCCCGGTCATTATGAAAAATGCCCAATATGAGAATGCAATTTGATAAGAATTATTCAAATAATCAAATTGACCGGGCATTATACATATTGTCCATCACCTTTTGGGCAGAGTAATACAAATACATTTAATGGCATAGAATTAAAGCGGCAGTTCAATATTTGAGTTATGGTAGGTAAAAAAATAAAAACGCATGTTTGCAAACTAGTTTAGTAGTAAAAACAGAGCAGTAAACTAAATAAAAATGAGTCATAAAATAATTTAAACGGGCAGTTCAATAAATACTGAGCCGTGGAATAGTTGAACTGGGCGGTTAGGCGCGTATAGTTAACAAATCGTAGTTGGTTAATAATAAATTTTATTTTAAGCAGTTCTATAAACGATGAGGCATGCAAGCAAGCATGCAACATGCAGTAGCAGGCATAGTTTCTGTCACGGCTCCGGCGCTACGGGGCTCCGGCGGTCCCACGCGAGCTTATCGTTGCAGATGTGTTTTACACTCACCACCGCAGCTTCAAAACCACCTGCTCCTTAGCTCGCGGGCCGCCTCGCCCCTCCGCGCCTACGCGGTTTTAAATAACACTCTAGGGGTAGGGCAGACAAGACTACGTGCAGTCGGTTTTGCATCGATTCATTTCTGTCACTAAATGCAGCACAACATATTGAATTTATAAGACAATACTTGTAAAAATTAAACAGTTGTAAAAATTAACTCCCATATTTAATTACTATTTTTTATTGTTTTTGTCATTTAACTTAAAATAAACTAAATATGAAACCATTTAAATAATCATACTCATTATTTGGATTAATTATCAAGGATCTACATTAAGAATTTTGCTCATTTGCATTTAAAACTTAAGGAAAGTCATAATGGCGGTCTCTGATTGGTCAAAGCGTGCCACGCCATGCGTGCCTCCCTCCCCGCCCTCACACCGCGTCATATTTAGCTTTATTATCAAATTGCCCAATTATCATGTAGCAATATAATAATGACCGTGCAAATAATGAAGTTAAGATAGAATTAGTCACTTTGCCCGATAGAGCTAGACATTATTCATAATGCGCGTACGTTATGTATAATGCCCGCATTAATCACCTGGTCCATAACATATTCACTTCTCTATGCGCAAACCTCTACCTAACATTACTAACCCTCATCTATATGCCCATAAATGCGGAAACTGTACAGTCAGCACGTGTAATTGTCCTTCTATCATCAAAACGAGCAACATTAAATACCTGGGGGTTATAATGGACGAAACACTTTCTTTTAAAATACATATTGAAACCCTTAGTAAAACAGTGTGCAAGCTGATATACAGGCTGTAAGGGTAAACACCGTTGTCACTTAACCCATGGGTAATTTGACTTAAATATAAAATAACAGAGCGAGTTAAAAAAATTAAAAAAAATATTTTCCTAAAAAGGCTTAGAACGGATTTTATCCCAGACCGCCCGCAAATTCATGGATATGCGCATCAGTGACGTAATCACTACAACGATCGCCAGCCGTCCCGTCCACACAACACATAAATACACATTACCTGTGATGTAACTTTCCCATCATACTTATCTTGGCTTAGGACAGCCACAAATTGGTATTGCGTGACGAGTCTAAATGTAAATTTGATTCGAAATGACTTTGGATTCTAAATGATTTGAAAACATTTTGTTTTTAATAAAACAAACCATTGGGTAGGTACTTTTGGCGTATTTAAAAAGTGAATCACAATTTTATAAAACATACATAAAACATAACATCACGCCTTGTTTCCCCGAAGGGTTAGGCAGAGGTGTACTTACAGAACACCCACATTTCGCCTGTTGTCTAAGTCCCATGTAATAGGGGGCGAGCCTATTGCCATCAACCGGGCCCAAATCCAGACTCCAGGCTGAGAAATTCCAGATGGAAAAACCCAATAAACACAATTGTATGTACAGTTTAATTAAAAATTAAATTAAATTTACACTGACTGAATAAAATATCAACACTTACCGACCTACATTAACCTCAACACGTGTTAAAAATGGGTTCCCCGTCCAACATTCTGTTGTTATCGAGGTTATTGATAAGCCACTGCGAAAATACCATCCGTGGTATGCGATCGTTATCATTTAGTTCTTGGACCGGCTGAAATGATATGGATGTTGACGATCGATGAGGAGAGTATTATTGTCCATAGTGTCCAGTGGGAAACATTGAAAATTGAACCGCCGGCACAGTGAACTGGCCGTAGGTACGTTGCGCGCCGCCAACATCGTTTCACGGTTTGGCACAGGTTGTCCAGGGAACAATTCTGCGTACATTCTACGCGCCCCGTTCAGATTATTACCCGCAATGGCGTAAAGCCGAACCATTTCGGTGCACTGTTCATTTGTGTAAGACATTGTAACACACTCAATTCACGCGCGAGAAATGAGCGACGGACGCTAAGACGCGGCGTTACGTGCGATCGCTAGCGAGACTGCCAGAGTGCCAGCTGACTGACTGCGGGGTCGCGACCCGTGTCGGCGTCGCACAGTGGAACGAATGTATGGGAGCGGTTGGACGTAGACATGTCCGAAAAATAAGAGTAAAATTATGACAAACTAATGATGCCATCTTATTCGATTACTTAATGCCTTCATAAATTGTGGTGATGAATTTCTTCATAACTCCCATATTTCGGGAGTAATTTGAGAAAATGTGAAATTTTACTATGAAAATGAGTGTATCGAGCTCTCTCCCTCCTGATTCCGGGCTTGTTTCAAGTAGCGGTCTCTAATATCGTAATGCTATTACTAAGAGCTATATTTAATACTAAGACACATAGTGCGCCAAATGTGCACTTTCTGGGATAAAAGGAAATGAAAATTTAAAAAAAAAAACGTTTTTTCCCCATTTGTATTTACTTTAAACCGCAGACAGACTTATTAAGAGGTCTATAAATATATTATATATATACAGAAATATATATTAACAAAAATATTCACAAGAACTGATGAGAGTATGACTTTTAAGTAAGTTGATAATAAATTACCTAGTTTCATTAAAAGTACAATAAATAATTAAGATGTAAGCTCTAATTTACTAAGTTACACATTTTAAAACAATAACATCATTTAATTATCTTCGTCATCATCATCATCATCAATTAATTCAAATTCAGAATCGATGTCCGCTAAATCATTTATGTTAACAAATTCGATATCACTTTTCTCAGAATCCGTAAGCTCATAAAATTCCTTAAAAGAAGATTTTTTTACAAACTTATTTCCTTTTGGACGGATACTTGTAACAAGTGGATCAGAAGACAGTAAAAGATTGTGCATAATATCTTCATTGCATGAGATACTGCTATGCTTTCGAGAATGCCCCTCTCTATATTTTCTAAAATCTTTATTTCTAGCCTCAGATGCCTCTTCGGATAGAAAACCAATGGGCACAATTGACATGTTCTGAACTATGTCTGGCCCATGCATTAAAATTTTATGAAGTGAAGAAGGCATATAATACCATGGGTATAACTCCACGTAAAGCTTAGCAGTATCAAAGCAGAACTCTCGGAATTTAGTTACGTTGATCTTCTCTCCTGATGAAATACACTGCAAGATCACACAGATTTTTCTTAAAAGCATAGCATCTATTCCGGTCAGTTCAGCAGATTTAGTGTAGTTTTCAAAAAATCTCCTTGCCGAGTTGCCATTGTTGGTGGATCCACTGCCTTGTTTCACAACATCGAGAAGTAAGCCCGTTTCTCTTCTTACAGCCTCTTGAACTCTTTTCTTCCTGTCATCAACTTGCCTTTTTGCTATATCACCCCTTACTTGCCATGATTTTATGTCTAATTTGTAGGAAATGTGTAATAAGCATTCCATTGAGCGAATCCAAGCGTGAAGGGTGCTTAAGCTATATTTATACATGTCCTCGTTTGCGTGTTTATCTTTGATTAACTCTAAATTATTCATTTCTTTAGGACAAGCCTTGCATATGTCACACACTGAAGCTGCTGTATTGTTTTATTTATATATGCTTTATTGTACACCAGAAAATACATTACAACAAGAATATTTAACAAAAATAAAAACATACAATGGGCGGCCTTATCGCTTTCTGCGATCTCTTCCAGGCAACCTTGGTATGGACAGTGATTGCGTGGACATAAAAATGGGGTTGTCACTGGTGTAAAATACAGATACAATTTATTTTAATAAATACATAGATATAATTATATATATCCTGTTTAATAAATACTTATATACATACATACTAAATATATAAGCTAAGAAAATAAAATACGACTATGACAGGTATGAAAACAAGATCACGACAACAAATAATGCTCCTTCACGAGTCTTTTAAATATAGGTAAAGATTGCGCGCGTTTTATTTGAATTGGCAATGCATTCCACAAACGAGCAGCCTGAACTGAAAAGGATTTATCGAAGAAAGTTGTAGAATGCATTGGCATTTTAAGCTTTAAGTTATCTGATGACCTCAACAACTTTGTGTGGGAGTCACAAAGATACTGGAAACGATTCTTAAGATAGAGAGGGGTGTAAGGGGAAAAGAGGACATTATATAAAAGGGAAAGAATATGGGCATTCCGGCGAAGGCGAATTGGTAACCACTTGAGCTTCACACGAAATTCGGATACATGGTCATATTTGCGCAAACCGAATATGAACCTGATACAAACATTCTGAAGCCGCTCAAGTTTATCGAGTTGGTCTTGGGTAAGGTCAAGATAGCTGGCATCAGCATAATCAAGGATGGGTAACAGAAGTGATTGTGCAAGCGCAATCTTGGTGGCAGTCGGCAGAAAATTACGCAGTCTCTTCAAAGATGCAGCGGATGCAAATAGCTTGCGGCTAACTTCCTGTAGCTGGGCAGTCCAAGTGAAGTTTTTGTCAATGAAAATCCCCAAGTTTTTAACTTTTTCGCTGAAAGGGATAATAGAATTGTCAAAGGTAACCTGGGGAAGAGCCGTCCAGTCAATCCTTGAGACAGTCCTAGAACTGCCAACCACAATAACCTGCGTCTTTATAGGGTTGACCTTAAGTCCATACCTCTTGCTCCAACCGCATATCCGGGCTAGATCGCGATTAATCACCAATATAGCCTCGGACAGATTTCCAAGAGGAGCTCGAGAGTATATTTGTAAATCATCTGCATAAAGATGGTAGGAAGAAATTAGTTCGTCGGAGATAGAGTTAATAAAAACTGCGAAAAGTAATGGAGATAGAACGCCACCCTGTGGTACACCAGCAGAAGTATTACTCCAGGAAGACAAAGTCTCACCGATGCAAATACGTTGCCGACGACCGAACAGGTAACTACGAAACCAGTCAATTACTGATGGAGATACATTAAGAGAGCATAGAATGCCAAGTAAAACATCGAAATCAACGGTATTAAAAGCATTGCTGAAATCAAGCAAAGCTAAGACCGTTAGATTACCGTTTTCCATGGCTGACCTTATATCATCCGTAATATTCAGAAGCGCTGTGGTGGTGCTATGACCAGGACGGAAGCCAGACTGGAAAGGGTTGAGGAGATTATTTTTGGAGAGGAAAGTGCTTAATTGATCGTGGATTAATCGTTCTAGGACTTTGGATAGAAATGGTAAGACAGATATTGGACGATATTCAGAAAAGGATGACGGATTAGGCTTTTTAGGTAAAGGAATTATTTGAGCATCCTTCCATGAACATGGAAAGACACCACTAGATGCTGAAAAATTTAGGATATGACAGATGACGGGAAGGATTATATCCAGCACAGGGACTAACATATTATGACTGATACAGTCACTTCCTACTGCATTGGAAGTAATTGATAGTATGCTCTTCTTAACATCACATGCGGAGAATTGACCAAAAAGAAATGGAGAGAAAGTGGGAGTCGGAAGAGAAGAAAGATAATTCAGTGTATTACATTTTATTGTCCTATCAAAATCGGACGAAGCAGTAAAATGATTATTCATTGCATCAATGTTTAAATCTTTTGGGATTGTCTCTTGTCGGGTTTTACCGACCCCCAATGTCCTAAGAAATTTCCAAACTTTGGATGCGTCCCCATTTTGGACAGACGTATGAATGTGATGGCGATTAGCATTCCTACACACCTTATTGCAGTGAGTACGGATTTTGACATAGCTTTCCCTGTTAACATCATTCGGTCTACGCTTAAATTTAGACTTTGCCGTCACTTTTTTATGCATTATTGTTTTAATTTCGTCTGTGAGCCACGGCGCCGGCAAATGTTTAACCTTTACTGCTCGAATAGGTGCGTGATGATCATAAAGCTCAATAAGTTTTGTCGCAAAAATGTTGACTTGCTCATCGACAGATGTGGAAGCAAATAAAGTAGACCAGTCTATATTATTGGCATCCTTGCAGAGATCGTCAACATTCATACCACCAAAATTACGTTGCATAAGAATTTTAGCTTTCGCCTTTGGTGAGCGAATTTTGTATGATAGAAAGATTAGGTCATGATATGAGAAGGCATCAGCAGAGCATTGGCCATGCTTAGCGACGCGATCAGAAGATGAAACGAAGATCAAGTCAAGAAGTGAAGGAGTAGAGTTAGGAAAATGGTGAGTGGCACTCAGCGGAAGAATGGAAAGGTTACTGGAAGCCGAAATATTAGTCAGAGAAGAAGAGCGGTGGTCTTTTTTCAGAAGACAAGTATTAAAGTCACCCATGATTATACTTTGACTGTAAGAAGGGATAAGCATTTCTAATAGATTTTCAAAAGATGAAAAGAAATTGACACGCAATGAGGGACAGTAGTAGACACCAAGAAGCAATTTCGAATGGTGTAGTTCAACCTCAAGAAAGAGATGTTCACCAGCATTTGATGGAGGTGGCTGCGCTGACACATTGATAACTGAGAAGGGAATATATGTACGGAGATAAATAGCAACACCACCACCAGCACCAACTGACCGGTCGTTTCTTATAAGCTGGAATCCAGGAAGAGAGTAGCTAGTTGAAGGGAGACAAGGTTTGAGCCATGACTCGGAAATAAGAATAGCATGAATGTTTTTACAGTCAAAGCTTGCCAACATATCGTGGAAATGAGCCGGAATGCTCTGAGCATTAATATGTATAACGTTAAAATTCTTGGGAACATCAGAAAACTGCGCTGTAAGAGTCTCTGATAGAGAAGGAACACTCACAAAACTGTCGTCGCTACTTGGTAAAGAAAAAAAACTATTACTATCACTGCTTTCATCAATAGACATAAATATTAACTAATATGATAAAATAATATAGACATAAAACACCATACAACAAAAAAACACCTTGTTATAGGTTGATCAAATATCAAGTCCACCTGCCGGTGGCGTTAATAATAGATGAATTAAATATTTATGTAGTCCGGGTAGCAAAACAAAAAAAAAAATAGCAACTAAACATAACAAAACAAGTAGTACCTAAAAGTAAATAAAAACAAAACATTTGACAACAAATCCAAAACATGCCAGTCTCATTCTGCCATTACACCGTTCTGTAAAACGGAACGCACTATTATGAATTGACATGGGAGTTGATTGACACATGACTGACACTGACAGTGTCAACATTGCGATATTAGTGTGACAGTTTTAGAAAATGTCAAGTCAGGATTTAGATTTATAAAATTGTCGAAGCTTGATAAATAAATAAACGGAAGGTACAAACAAAAAACACGAAATTACCCGGACTTTGAAGAAAACATTCACAAAAACATCACTTTTTCAAAGCAGCAGAACGCTTCAACCTTGCGGTCTTCGCAGCAGCTACGACCGGGACAGAGACTGGCACAGCCGGTACTGATGCAGCCGATTCTGGTTCACTCTGCTCGAGCTCGCTGGGATTCGGCGCAATCCTGTCCAATTCAGAGAGGGACTCAACCCGATGCCGCGTATCATTGGGACCAAGGACATACACGCAGCCAGCCTTAGTCCAGCTCTTGGTGACACCACATCGTTCCCTCGCGGCCAGGAACACATCATGCCGCCCCTTTGTCAGGAACTCGGACATAGTGACCCCTGTTGACTTTAATTTGGCTTTGGAAAACCAAATCTTGTCTCGGACCGCAAGACTGCCTACCTTGAACAGGATAGGCCTGGTTTTACTAGCAACTGCTCGTCCCATCCTGTGACATCGACTGATGTCCGCAACCGTGAAGTCACTTAACTGTAATTTATTACAAATCACCTCTGCAATCACCTTGGCGGTGTCCTCCTTCTGCTCCTCATCAACACCATGTAACAGCAAGATCTTCCTCCTTCCCCGCATCTCAATTTGGTCGACACTACGAGCTAGTAGCTCCACCTGTTGCTGTATGCTGTTAAGAGCCTGGGTGATGAATGTCCGGAACACTGTAAACTCCGCAGCCAGGCTTGAAGTTGTGACAGGTGATGAAGGGGCCTTCTGCAGTTCATCTTCAAATGCGGACATCTTCGTGTGAAACAACTCCTTTAATTCACTCAGAGTGCTTGCTAGTGACTCCATTGTGATGTCAGTGAAGTGATGTCGATTTTAAAATAGATATTGTGATGAGATAACGCTACACCAGCAGGTACAAACTATGAACTTTAATTAAATAGCATAAATAATAATTTATAATGTTTCTATTAAAATATATTCAATTTAAAATAGGAGCAAATTTTTCTTAGTGTGATTATTACAACTACCCACAAGCTTCCTATTCCATTATTGGATATAATGGAATGAATTTTACCATCAATCATTGTCAACAGCAGTTGGTGTTTGACACTAATTCCATCAGTGATGGTGGATGGAGTTAAGGCTTCAATCTCTGCTTCGATTTCAGCCATCTCTCTCTGCACATTTTCTTTGGTTTCCTTTATAAACTTAAACAATATTGGCCGGCAAAATGAAGTGGAAGATGGTCGCTCGTTTTCCCAAATTGTTACACCTTTTGAGACGAGCCGCAGTGGTACAAGACTAATCATAAAATTACTAGCAAGATCGATTTGCTCATCTTCACTCGTCCTTTGATGATAAATGCTTTGGCTAGATGATCCGTCAAAACCCCATTTGCTGGTCAATACGAGCTGTTGATTGGGATCAACAGGGGTTTCTAACGACCTAATAAGTCTTCTTGAGGTTAAATCCATCAAGGCTTGTAATTTGATTTTTGCAGAGCTCTCTGTAACTGTGAGATCTTCTTTGGCCGGATAGCACTTAATTTTTTCTTTAACCAACATGTAGTAACTCGGGTATTGAAGAGCTCCTTCTTGAGTGTTGAAATCCCGAAGAGTGTTATAGCGCCATTTCGATAAGTTCATCGATACATAAAGAGCCAATGCCTTCAAAGGGGATATTTCCCGTACCTGAATTGATTTACCTTCAATGAAGGCTTTGATTTTTGAGGCCTCTTCTGGATTCTCCGTCAAGTATTTCATAACATAAGCTGTATCGCTTTGTCCTGCCTTTTGAAGCGCCCTTTCGGCCGAAAACATAATTTCAGCGCTGCTACTGCTGCATGAAAGACTATCTTCAGTGCGTCTTCTTTTTTGCCGGTTACTAAGGTCCTCAAAAGATTTACGAGGACTAGGATGTGTACAAGTTGAAGCATCAGATTTAGCAGGAGAAATTATGGGCTCGATGACGTCACTTATATTTTCTGTAGAAGGTTCCATATTTTCATTCTGTAATTCCGGCCATTGAATTGCAGCCTGTAGCCAAATCTCATGTTTCTTCCGAAACTTATCTGTGCTTCTTCCAGACTGTGTCCATTTTGCATAAATGCGGTAGCAAAATCGACGACACCAGTCTTTTAAACTTGTTTCAGCACTTTCACATAACTGAACACAACTGTTATCTTTTAAAACACTGAACAAATAGTTAAAGTCGCGTAAATCTTTATGTGCGCGTGCGCATAAAGCAACGTGAATATCAAGATTTGTATTAAAATTTGGAAAATACATTGCGAGATTAGCTTGGATACAACGAGGTGTAAATCAACACTGATTTTAAAGTTACTAATAGTGACCTATTTATATAAAATCCAGGTATCCCAGGTATCCTTTGTTAAATATTGCAAGGTAATTAGTTATTGTGATAATTAGTAAATGATGCATGCTAAATTAGTGTATTAAGAGCCATTTAGTAATTAAATAATAGCAATGTTCTTATCAGTAATCATTAGTGCATCAGTTTTATATGTAAACCTTAAGTCCCTAATTATATATCCTAATTAGCTTATATCTTCTCTAATTGGCTGCTCAGAAATGTTATTGTAATAAGGTAAACCTTTAGAAAAACGGTTTTAATCAACAAAATAAACAAAAAATAAAAAAAATGTGTTATAAAATAAACATCACTCTTTATCCCAGAAAGTGCACATTTGGCGCACTATGTGTCTTAGTATTAAATATAGCTCTTAGTATTAGCATTATGATATTAGAGACCGCTACTTGAAACAAGCCCGGAATCAGGAGGGAGAGAGCTCGATACACTCATTTTCATAGTAAAATTTCACATTTTCTCAAATTACTCCCGAAATATGGGAGTTATGAAGAAATTTATCACCACAAGTTATGAAGGCATTAAGTAATCGAATAAGATGGCATCATTAGTTTGGCATAATTTTACTCTTTTTTTTCGGACATGTCTACGTCCAACCGCTCCCATACATTCGTTCCACTGTGCGTCGCGTCTTGCAACGCGGTGTGGTTCCCGAAGTTTGTTGCCCTCGCGCATAGGGTGAAATATTCTTGTGGAAAAATGCAGATTTTCTTTAAAAAAAAAGTTGTTTTTTTTTCATTGATTTTACGTTCTATTAACGAAACCAAATCACTGGTTTCAAGGATAACGGTGTTTACACTAACACCCAGTATGTTTTTAAGAAATTACGAACATTAGCAGACAAAAAATTAATCACACAAATTTATTTGGCCCTATGTCAATATATTATTCAATACTGTATCACTTCTTGGGGCGGTGCACCAAAAACGAATTTGCTTCCTCTTGAAAGAGCTCAGAGAGCAATTTTGAAGGTAGCAAACTTCCATCCCTTCTTTTTTCCCACAGATCTACTTTATAAAACCTGCAACGTGCTGACTGTTCGGCAGCTTTTCATTATGCAATTGGTATTAAAACAGCACACCATGCTTACCTACACTGCTGGCAATACTAACAAGAGACGGAATGATATGGTATGTATAACAAATGAGACCTCAAAGCATGTCTTTGTAGAAATATTCTATACATTTTTAGGCCCATTTCTGTACAATAGATTAAATAAAAACTAAGTAGGTATCTATAAATTAAATTACTATAGCTGTAAAAAAAATTACTTAAATATTTACTAACCATAGATTATGTACAGACAGAAAGTTTACTAGTTGTCTGCAAATGAAACCGCTAACACGCTATTTTACTTTTGTTACCTAAGTTTTAATTTTAGTTATTACTACACATTGTTAATTTATTACATTAAGAATTTGTGCATTTGTAGCCTGAAACACAGGTTAGAACCTGTGTTTCAGGCTACAAATGCACAAATTCTCAAATTCAAATAGAGCAGATTTGCTCATTTGCCTGAACTAGGTAGACCTAGTTCAGGCAAATGAGCAAACAAATCTGCTCTATTTTAATTGTTTAACGTATTTACTATAAATGCGCCCCTTTTTATTAATAAACAATTTTATTATTATTTATTTGCTATTATTATTAGATGGACCTCCACCTTTTTTGCTAGTCCGTAACTTAAGAGAAAAAAAAAACAAAGTGTCTGAGCCAACCGTGCACAACGCATTGAAAGTATTTGAATTACGAAGTAACACATTGCCGTACTGTTTGTGTTGCCGTACTAACCTGTTAGTAAGTCTAGGTTCGTCAAATTCAAGTATGGAAGGTTGCTGGTAGACCAGGAGCACATATCTGTGCAGGCCGCTGCCCTGTGACGGTCCGGAGCCGACGTATTCAGCGATATTCTCACCGGACGCGATGTCGGTTTCGGGAATGTTAGCGACTATCCAATGCAACCAGCTGCGTGATGTGGGATCCTCGCGAGAAGGCGCATCGGGGTCTGGAAGTTTAATATTACAGTCAGCTTGCAGAAAATTATTATATTTATTGCGTCTCTAACAGAGGCTACTCAATTGCATAGAACAAGGGCAAATTGATCGTGCGCTTCCAATTATAGCAGACCACATCATTTACTTGTAATCCAGGTACGCACGGCTACACATCAAGCTATGCATTTACAGTATAAACTGATCTCACATTTTAGGGGATTTCCGTATATTGAGAGGTCAGCTTAAACTAGAAATGTGTAGCTTGTACGTGTACAGTAAGTTTGATGATGACGTAGAGATATTAAATTATATTTAGATATAAAAATGAAATATTAGAATAGTAAAAAAAAACACGAAATTCATACTAAGGAAATAAAATGACTGACATGAGGGATAGGGATAACGTAGTAGATATCTACCTACATTGTGTTTATAGGTTAAAAATAAAGAGTACGCACACGACAGAAAGAAAAACAATTATTGCTGGCAAGTGGAACCAGCCCACGAGACGCCAGGTATGTGAATACTTTACCGCTGCTGTAGTGAGATTTTGTCTCCTCCGCGAAGCTAAAAGGGTAAGTATTTATGTATACGCATTACTTACCAGCCAATACTAATGTGTAGAACTGGTCTGACGAGGCTTCCCACAAGACGGAAGGGATATCCTTCACCTTTGTTGGAGTCAACACATTGCCTTCCTCGGCTAACGCGCCGCTGGGGTACTGCACCTGGTTTTGAATGGCCGCGGTCAGTAAATGAGCAGTGGTGGCTTAGTGGTAACGGCTGCGACTTACGAGTAGTAGTAGGTAGTGAGTTCAAACCCAAGCAGGCGCTTTACTTTATGCAAATTATTTCATCACCACTGCTCCCAAAACGGTGAAGGAAAACATGGTAAGGAAACCGGCATGTCTTAGAACCAAAAATGACATGTGACCTCTACCAACCCGCCCTGGGCCCGCGTGGTTGACTATAACCCACTTCCTCTCACCCAGAGGAAGCGTGTGTCCCAACAGTGGGAACATTATAGGCTGCTGATGATGATGGCCAGTAAATAACCTAGTGTAGGGTACAGATATGTCAAACATAACGTGAAATGAACCAAACATGGCGTCTTAATATATGCAATGTAACGTGAAATGAAACACAAGGCAAATTCATGAAATGTTTATTTATGTACTAGCTTTTGCCCGCGGCTTCGCCCGCGTGGATGTCGGAAATTAACGCAGGAGGACGTACTACCGCGGTAAGAATGTGTTCATGTAGGTTATATAGGTACTATATACTCTGTGTGCCATTTTCGATCCAGATCCATTCAGCCATTTTGGCGTGATTGAGAAACAAACATCCAGTCACACATTTTTTCACATTTATAATATTAGTAGTCAGTAGGATTATAATTCATATTAGTTCGGATTCATAGTTTGAGAATATCATGTGAGTTGGTGTTCTTAAAATAAAACTAATAGTATTCAGAGTAAGAAGACTACGACACAGGGCTTGGTGTAGTTAAATATACCTATAAGTCTTCCTGGTTTTTCATAACGCTCCAATTTTACATTGGTAAAATAGGCGAAAAAACAAAAACGAAATAGGAGGGTGTGTATTGACAGACACTCAATCATTTACCAGACACTGAACATATTTATAGGAATAGTACTTTTGCCAGTGGCTTGGCCGGTATATCTGTCGGAAAATATCACCCGGGAACCTACTACCGGGATAAAGTAGGTATCCTATGTGTTACGTATCCATGATATAAAACATCTTTGTGCCAAATTCGATCTAAATCCTCTTGGCCGTCTTTGCATCATTGAGAAACAAACATCCAAAAATCTAAATATCTAAGCCATTTCGCAGTCTCTTACTTGGAATAATACTATTAGGTTTATTTTGAGTGTAACGAACACAAATTATATTCGAATTTACTATGAAGCCAAAGTAATATGAATTACAATCCTACTTATCCCTTACCACCCGGCCGCTGCCAACGGACGGACGGGACGGACACGTAAGGCTTACGTGGCTCTTACGCCGGTATTTCCTAGTCGACTGTTCCTTGATAAGAAATGCCGAAACCAACTCAGAGGTCATGGTCTCTTTTAAAGTCCAAATATTATATTATTAGAATTTTATGTGAGTCTAACAATGCAGGGCCATATCTGAAAGGGCCTTTCGATGAACCTTAATAAGATGGGCCTTAATAAGTATGCATGCTTACAACTAAACTTAACTATTTGAAAATGTACTACTTAGAACATAGGTGTCTACTGTACTGTCTTTGCAAATAAACTTGCACTACTTACTTTATCACACTAAATAGGTAAGGCGTGTAACATATGTGATGGGGTCGGTATGTGTCCAGGTGGCAAAATATACATTGGCTTTTGCAGCCAGGACTGTGCCAAATAATGCCAATAAGAACATGTATGTCTGTGTAGCATCTGCAAGTGGTCATACATACGAGCAACATGTTGCGACGGTAGCCGCCGATACGTCGCGGGTAAAATATACTTAGTCCTCCAGACCGTATTTCGGCCACGGCGGCCAATCTCAACGTAGACTAGCCATCAGCGCGGGAGATATTATAGTGCTCAAGTGTGTGCGCAGACACAAGAGCATTCACTCTTCCCTCGCTCTCATAACCAGGGATGGGACGGCAATCCGACACGACCGGAGAGAGATGAGGCGTAGGACCAACACGGCTTAACGTGCGTGTATATAAGTATCAAGTAGCGCCATTTAAAAATCATAATCATCAGCGTTTCAACCGAAAGACGCCCACTGCTGAACGTAGGCCTCTCCCAATTTCAATTATGATTATATTAAGATCATTTCAATTATATATTTTTTTAACCTCTAAGTCCCTGAGAAACCACATTTGGTATGCAAACAATCGTTTTTTAATTGTGTCTGTAATTACGGTACTTGACCGGTTAAATATGGAAAAAATAATAAGAATTGGCAGTTCCTTTCATCAAAATAAATCTAATAAAAGGAGCTCATTGATTAGATAATAACTGAAAGTATCTTTAAATTTGTGCCTTAAAACTTATGGAAATGCAGTATTTTAACTGCATTTCCATAAGTTGCAACCACGATTGTAAAATCAAGTAAATCAACGATATCAACAAAATTTCGTAGGTCTCCTTAAATACATACCGTCAAATATCCTACAGGAGGTACAGATAATACATCGGGAATAATCTCATGTTCCAAATAAGCTTGGCTAGAGACCTCTTGAGCTGCCACGTAACTATTTACACAAGCAACAAGAACTAAGAGACACAACCGATACATCTTGATACTTTAATGTTAATGGACAGTAAAATACTGAGCTGTTTTTCACCTGTATCTACAAATATTTTATCATTTTCGGCAATAAAGATGATGTGATAAAATCCACAGTTATTGAAAATATATTGCGAAAGTAGGTATTGCTGTCTTTTTGTATCACCATTCACCATCATCATAATTTCAGCCGAAAACCGTCCACTGTTGGACATAGACAATTCTGTGTTGTGCCGAACGTAATAAATAGTATCATCTCTGTTCCGTCCCGTTTGATTTGTTTACTCTATGCGCTTAACGGAACGCGCCCGAACGGAGTGACATCTGACAGTTGTCAGTTTTGACTTTGACGTTGACACTTCTCCTTGGTTTTTGGTCTGGAACATGGGTCCGTCGCCGTTTTGGGACCTCGCGACGCTTTTGGTAAATTAATCCTTGAGAATCGGTCGTTTTGGTGGACAATAAGTCATGACCCAATTGTTTTGTGTTTAATAACCCCATTTGGTGAAATAATACGGGTTTAGTTTCTTGAAATTGAAGAACTTTGAGGTTAAGTGTTTGAAGACCGCATGTCCTGGTAGCAGGCGTGTTGCAGCGGCCGTGTGGTATCCTGGAGAATACTCATAACGTCACAACACAATACAATACACACTCACTTACATACATAAATCCAGGTAGGCTCCAGAACCAGTTTCTTCAACCAGGTGAGTTATTCGAATATTTTACTGTTAAGCTCCGCGCACGGCGGACAAGTTCGCTACGTCACTCTTGACCCAGGGCCCACCATACCTTCCACTGCGCTATTAAAATTCTATGGTGAGGCCTGGCCTGGCCGCGAACAATCCCTATTCTTCCCGTGGGTGTTGTAACAGGTGACTAATGGACTTACTAGAGAATGGGCAGCAGCATTCTCTATGCTTTTTACCACCATACTGCGATCGCCAACGCGCTTGACAAGCGTAGCGATTATGCTAAACCCCTCGAATCGGAGGAGGTCTAGCAGTGGATGGCTTTTAGTTGAAATGGTGGTGGTGGTAGTGGTTGTACATAGACCTCCCTCAAGCTCTGCCACTTCGACTGGTTCTTTGCTTCCCGTATCCAGCGGATTTCTGCGGCATTCATAGGGTTATCGGTCCACCTTATGGGAGGTCTGTCTATGTCTATGTATGTCAACGCTAAACTTCTGAGCGAATTCTGATGTGCTTTACAAAATACCTGAAATACTAAAGACATGTTTGATAGGCACACTTTAAAAATAAAACTTTTAAGTAGAGACTGAGTGTTGAAGTATGAATCAGTTATTCATAAATCCACGAGGCCGAAGTCGCGGGCAAAGCGCTGTACTTTGAAGACAATATCGTTATCAGAGATAGATTGGACAAGTCTAGTTAAATAAGTCGCATCTCTTATCTATCGACACTTGTGATCGGAAAATCGGGTGTAATTTAGCAATGTATCCAACTACAAAGACTAGTATGGACATGTCTTTCTTCTGACACCCCTTTGGTTGGTCAGAAAAAAGGCCAAACAATCGATAAGTACAAATATCCCAAGAAAAGTATGCGTTTCAAAAACACGAATGCACTATCTAATATAAAGCATCCTCCATGGCTGATCTAGCCTTTTACCATTTGCCATAATTTAAAAATTATAAATTAACAACAAATAGTAGTTAATTTATAATTTTTCAAAATTTGCAATTCCAGAAAACATTCACATTCACATTTACGTCGATCTGCAACCGGAGTAGGTAACCCGACAGAGAAAAATCTTCACATGGACGTGCCCTGGAACCTGCATTATTACAAAGTGCGGCAGAACTAAACTTAGAAGCTTTGGCCCCTATGGACTTTGGCCCCCCAGGAGCAAAGCTTCAGTAATTACTGTAATGTGACGCTTGTACTAATTCGGAAACACGAAGATTACGGAAGCACATACCTTTTCTGGTTTTAATGCAAATATTAAGTTTTATGGATCTTGTCATAGATTTTTTTTTTCTCATTGAATTATATCAGTAGATACAGTTGACCCGTGTGGTGCCGGACGTAAAGAATAGCACTACCCTATTTCTTCCCCTGAGTGTCATAAGAGGCGACTAAGGGACTTACCAGAGAATGGGCAACAGCGTTCCCTATGCATTTTACCACCATACTGCGATGGCCAACTCGCCTACCAAGCGTGCCGATTATGGCAAACCCCAAAATTCGGCTAAACTTATAATGATGATACACTGATTGCATTGCAGAGCTAAAAATGCTACCACTCCATAAGCGGTATTTAAAAAACAGCAAAAAAGGTACTCACAATAAATTTGCATGACAATGTCCACAATATGCTAGCTTCGCAACGTCAGGTACAATTGCTCAAGTATATCCGATCACTCCTGATCTGACCACTTAAGTCATCATCCTTCTGTCCTAATCCCAGTGTATGATGTATGATCCCCTTAGTATGATTGATGACATCCCATAAGAGTGTTTGATAAAAAAATATGGTGTAATTGATCATGCCATGATGTATGTATACATATAAAATCGTAGCGAAGTCAAAACTGTACATTGTTTTTTTTAAATTATTTTTTGGCAGGTCTGGAAGCGATTCTTACATATATTGTTCTTTTTTATGTGATTTTTTCCTATTTGTCTGAATGTTTGTTCCAGCATCACGCAAAACCTGCCAGTGTCGCGGATTTGTTTGAAAAAGTTACCGTGGCCCTAGCATATGCAACTGAAGGAACACGGGTGGGTTTTAGTCAGTAAAAGTTTGACACGCTCTTCCGCTTCACCCGGAGTGGGTGACGTAACTAGATGATTTCCATCCCAAAAAAAAAAACACGCAAAAACGACTTAGATTTTGTTCAAAGTTTTCATAGATATTCCCTACAAAGATGAGGCTGTAGCACATAAATTTATCACGCTACAGAAAAAACATTGCAATAATCTCAAATTTAAATCTTTTAAATGCATTTTATTGCGACACATTTGAAAATAAAATAAGAATAAATTCAGCACCATTAATTAAAATTACATGTAACATTCCAAGCGTGTCGCTTACAACAGTGAGTCGCGATCGCACAAACGAAAAACTTTTTAACAAAAAATTAAACCGCCGCCGACTCATAATTTTAAGGTTTATTATTTTATGCTTTTCAGTTTTTCGGCGGTTTAATTTTTTGTTAAAAAGTTTTTATTTTATAATTTTTTGTAACTTTAATGTACTCATAATACTTGGCAAGGTATACCCTATCTAACAAAAAAAGAATTATCAAAATCGGACTACTCTCTATAAAGTTATGCGTGGTTATACATTACAATCAGTGAGTGAACAATCAATCATCCCCTGTTTTCCGACCCTTAGGGTTCGATTTTGTTTTCCAAATTGATATGGGACCACCTTGGGAGTATACCCTTTCCAATAGAAGAAGAATTGTCACAATCGGACCACAATGTAAAAAGTTATGCGTGGTCATACATAAAAAAAAAAAAATATATACGCGTCGAATTGAGAACCTCCTCCGTTTTTTTTCGTCGGTTGAAAAGCGATATCAGCATGCTAAGTACCTATGCCTAATAGGTGGCTAGGCATCTGAAATCTTTCAGACACACCTAGCAGATGAAGATGAAATTATACTTTTCCTAAGCCACCTCGGACCAGCCCTTGTGATACACGTCCTGGTCATCTGGCCACCTCTTCCTAGGCCTACCTTGGTAAATTTTAATTTGAACAATTCCACAACCCTTTCCGCGAACAGCCGATATTTCGCGACTGGTAACACTGGCTGATAGTAGACAGCATTTTTTTTAAAACAATCATAGTCAATGCCGGTGACACTATGGCTGAGTACGTCTTAGCGGGCTGCTTGGTAAGGACATCGGCCTGCACAGATATGTGTTCCTGATCTACGAACAGCTGCGGAGTTTTCCTACGTCACATAATTAGAAATGAGAATAATTTATCTAACACCACACCACGCCTATAATCCCCAAAGAGTTAGGTAAACGTGTACTTGTACACCCATATTTCCTCAGTTGTGTTTAAGTCCTATGTAATAGGGGGCGAGTCTACGGCCATAAACCAGGCACAAATACAAACTCCGGGCCGCTATTGAGAAATTCGTAATGTAAATAAAAAATCCAATAAAACTTTGCCGGACCTGGGAATCAAACCCAGGATCTTTATGCTTAGCAGTGGCGCTTGCGACCACTAGACCAATGAGGTGGATATAATTGCTTCTAGAAAAATCACCCACTCTCCTGTTTATATCTTTACATATTTCAGAGATTTTTAGAATGCCTAGATATCAAGATATCTGAGACGATAAAAATCGAACACATGATAAAACTTAGGTGCAGCGCGACAAGGTCCTTGTGGCGCGTGACCAAAATTGGAATAACGCCGCCATCCTGACTTTTTGATACGATTTCGCAAAACAAATTCACAAATAAGCAACAACGAACATTTCTCAAAAAAAATGTGTTTCTGCAGATATTTTCCGATATAATGTGCCTGTCAACGCATTTTTTATGAGAAATGTCAGCTAGGTTTTCAAATTGCACACCCAAGTTGTCAATGTCATTTAGCTTCAGAAAATCCTTGTTGCACTTTTACAATGACGTGAAAAATCTAACACATGATAAAATTTACCTAGGCCTATTAGTTACATTTTGCTCGAACCTAGGAACTTATACTAAGCAATACAACTTACAACCACTAGCCAATAACCCGGTTTCGTATTTGCTAGTATTGATATAAAAAAGGATGAAATGGAAAGGCTTAGCTCGCTGCCACTTATAATTTACTCAAAATACATTGAGGTGACTTTAGTCCTCTATTGATTGTTCAAATATAAATAAATAAATGGACGGCTTAATTGCGCGTTTTTCTAGCAAACACAAAACACCACAAGATGATCCCATCATCTAAAACAAATTACATAAATAACACCTATTTAGCACCTACTACCAGTAATTTCAAATTATACGGAAAGATGCTCCTTTAATTGAATTAGTCCAATGCTACCTTTGCTTGAGGATTGGGCTTTTTTTTCTGTGTAGAAAATCATCAAATGACGTGTCCCGCTCTGGACGGAGCGGGAGGGCGGGTCAGACTTTTACTGACTAAAACTCATCCATGTTCCTTCAGTTGCACCTGTGCCAGGGCCACGGTAACTCTTTCGAACAAATCCGCTACCCTAGCAGGTTGAGGATGAAAGGAAAGTTTCGATATTTTAATTTATTTTAAATGAAACCACAAACATATTAAACGAGATGGTAGTACTTATAAAAACAATAACTATTTACATTATTAACAACATTTTAAACGCCTAGACTCTTGTATAACAGCGGCACGTAGTCGTCGAACTGCGCGCGGTAGAAGTTGCCGGCCACAGGCGCTCCTAGGTTGTATTTCTCTGCGAACTTCTTAGTTGAGAAGGCGGCACGACCATCGATGGACCTGATGACAAGTTTACAAAAATATAGTATGGGATGAGTTGACAATTTTTAGCTCAAGGGATGTGTGCAATGCTATTATAGAACAAATTCAACGAAGTTTTCTTTGAAATTGTTCTTCTAGTGTCGCGCCTTTAGAATTAAAGTTTTAATCAGTAAAACTACGGTTTCTCAATGTTCAGTTCAACACGGCGATAATTTTATTTTTAAATCTGTACCAAAGTATGTTGTGCCAAACATAAATAAATAGGGTTATGGGCAGAGGAACGAAGACTTTCGCCGGCGTCGGTGGCGTTCAGATAATGGTGGTGCAATTTTACGACCGCTTTGGTCTTGCTATGAGAATATGTTAAGGCGCAAGGAATTCACTTGCAATAAAGGTCTATTGTAGCTAGACTATTGGTAAGTATACGGTATTATTGTAAGTTTTACATATAATTTACTTCGCTAACGAGATGCTATCAAACGATACGATCATGTACGTTTACGAAACATGGCTAAAACAGTTTAAAAAAAAAATGACCAAGGTACGGTCTTAAATTCAAAATCAAAGCATTTATTTCTAATATACCAATTACAGGCATTTTTGGATTGTCAAGGGTCGGTCAGTCAGAAATATGAAGCTAACCCATTTCATTGCGTAGTCAATATCTATGGAGAAGAACGGTCTAAAAACTCCACAGACACTCTTTAAAATCAAAATAATGTTACACGGCTGACTATCACGGATAGTACCTACTATTTAGCTCAACCATTTAAAATGAGTGAGCGGTCAGGACGGTGCTTGTCTTTGAGTAATTGCCATCAACCGGGCGCAAATCCAAATTCAGGGCTGCTACTCAGAAATTCCTGATGGAGAACCCACTTTACCCGATCTGGGAATCGAACCCATGACCTCATATTCAGCAGTAGTGATTACGACCACAAGACTAACTATAGTTTGTGCCAGAAAAGGAAAAAAGAAAAGTCGTTGACATCCGCCTTCCAATGTATTCAAATATTTCAAAACGATACGAAAAAAATGTAAAGATACACTTTCTTTTCATTTTTTTCGTATCGTTTCGCTAGCACGGTCAAAACGGTAATTTGAATACATTGGCAGGCAGGTGTCATTGATTTTTATTTTTTTCACATCTGGCATAGACTATAGGCAGCTATTCAAACCCGTATTAAGGCACTTACTTGTTAGTCAGAACCTTCTCATCGAAGCTCAGTTTCCCAGGCTGCTTGTACACGATGTATACGTATCTGTGGATGCCAGTGCCCTCTGGCGGGCCGGAGCCGATGTACCCCGAGAGCACGTCACCCTTGCTGACGTCACTGCCGGGGATGTTCACCACCAGCCAGTGGTGCCACTCGCGGTAGACTTGCTCGGGGCCGTCGTAGTTGTCGGGGTCTGGGGGAAATTGATAGCGATGTTACAGCAAACCTATATTTTAGCTGCAACGGGTCGCAGAACAACGCACTTTTATACAAAAAGTGCGGTGCGGCTGCCTGTTTTGTTTTTGTGTTGATTTATAAATAAAAGAATGACCAAAATATTTTTGCAATACATTGCATTGAGGCGCGTCCCGCCCCAACCAACATTAGCCTTGTAACAAGTAATGAATCCTCATTTCTTCCCGTCGATGTCATGAAAGGCGACTAAGGGACTTACTAGAGAATAGGCAACAGCGTTCTTTATGCATTTTACCACCGTACTGCAATCGCCAACCTGCCTGCCTAACGTGGCGATTATGACAAAAGCCCCCTTGGGGGAGGTCTATGTCCAACAGTGGACGTCGATCGACTGAAATGATGATCATTATGATGATGATAAAGTCATGAGTTTAATGAAAGTATATGAATAGGACAGCAGTCAATAAAAAACCACAACACTCATTAATTGTGTGGTTAAATCAAGACCATGGTCATACATGCACAATATTACTATGTACCTACCTATTTATTAGTACTATTAGTCGCCTAGTGGTCGACCATAATTCATTTAAAACGATGCATTATCATGCAATACACATGCAACACATTATCAACAACGCATTATCATGCATTATCATGCATTTTCTGCACTCCTTCATATAAACTTTAGCTGCCTTAAATGTCATACCTGTTCATGTCGTCCTCCGTCCACGTAATTATCGTAAAAAGGACTACAAAGTTTTTGCTTATAGATTTAAAATCTTCAAGATGTCTCCTAATTATTATTATAACGTCCAAATAATGTATTTAAATTAAAAAATGAGCACCTGGACTTGACGATGAATTATCAATACTTACCTATCCGTCGCCTTGCTTAAACATTTTAAACACGTCATAGTACATAAGTAGATTTGCATTATTTTTCATAGTAAATATTTTCGCAGGGAACGTTAATTCTAATACTGTTACTGACCTGTGAAGATGAGTGTGTAGTAGCTGTCAGGATCAGCGTTGAAAGACACGCTGGGCTGTTCCTTCACCTGCGTGGGAGTCAGCTCATTGCCCTGGGAGGCGATCGCACCGCTAGGGTACTTCAACTGGAAACAATGAAAAACATTTGAAGAATTACGTGTTCCAAACGGTGATTGGTAGGTGACTGCTGACCCTGTATATTATTTTACTCTTTGCTGCTGACTAATGGTTGATGGCTGACGACTGTTGAAGTGAGCAGGGAATCTTGAAGTTCGAAAAAATCGAACGTTCGTTCGTTCGTTCAATTTTTTATGCTCATGATTATACATGTCTTTATTATTCGATTTTACTATATTTTTTTTATGTACATGACAAATAAACCTATATTTCTTTCCAATCGCTAAAGCAGGCTGCTAAGGCCCACATTTACGTTAGGGCTCATTTTTCAATCGTCGTTTTAAAATCTTGACACTTTTTTACACAAAAGCTGGCAAAAATATTTTTTGCTTTAACAGTCTACGAAACAGGACGAGTCTCAAAAAATATGGACATTTATTTAACGAACTGTTTCTTATTTTGTTGAATTTCTCTCTGGAAGAAACTAAAAGTGGGGCCGAAGGTTTAGTGACGGTTTCAGTTTCGGCAATTTCGTTCGGAAATCGTGTTTGGTCGGACAGTACTGGTTTGTTATTAATAATCTGTGGTACAATTAACATATAAGGTGCGTTGGGGTAAGATCGAAGCTGGGGTAAGAACGTAGAAATCAAATATCCCGCTTATTTGGCTATATTTTTTAATGCTAGCCACAGTGCGTGGCACGTCAATATGTCCCGCCCCGCCCCGCAGTAGCCGCCAGTCGTTCCGGCAACTCGGACGTGTTTTACGCGCCGTTAAAGAAAAAAGGTAAAATTCATAAATTATTTGTCGATCCGGTCTTTCACCTTCATTTGTATTTGCATATTTTAGCAAAAGTATAGCTTAATTTGGTATTATTTTGCATAAATACTAAGTTTTAAGCAGAGATAACTCCATAAAACGTATCCATAAATGTCTACTATCTCTGTAGGCTGATATCCGGTGTTATCCATCTCGAGTGAAGATCGGACAAAAATATCCGGTGCTAACCCATTTCGAAATTGGTACTGGTTGTCAAACTTTTATTACACATGATTTTAATTTTAAATACTTAATTGTGTTCGTAATCGTTCACAATCTGGGGCTTATGTAAGAGATATTAATCTACTTATACAAACTTACGCAACTGTAACTGTTTTGCATCTTTTGTTTTGAGGTGGAAAATCATCCAATGACTTCTCCCGCTCTAGGGTGGAGCATGTCATTTTTTTAGTAACAAAACCACACATGTGTCCTTAAGTTTCCCTTTGCGTTCTAGGACTGCGGGTTTTTATATTTTCTAGAAAAACAGCAAGCGATAGAATTAACAAGCGAAAAAGAAATACAGAAAATAATAAAACAGAAACAAGAAATAGTACTTCAACCTAAAAATTATGCATTTGATCCTATACCAGGACCATCTGGAAATCAAAATAAAAACTTAAGAACAGAAGCGGTAACGAATGAATCGATTTTGACTAACAAGAACAGCAGTGACGTAATTAAAAAAGGCAAAGGAGTAGGAAAAGAACTAGAACTGACAAAAAAAGAATTGAAACTGGATAAGTATGATAAACACAGGAAGAAAAGCGAATTACATAGATTGTATAATAAATTTGGCCAAAAGACAGCTACAAAGACAGCGATGGAAAAACGTAAAAGATCTAAAAACAGTGTTACGACACTTGAAAGTGGTCAGATGAGTATCTTGATTTTCTTTAAGATGGTAAAATGTTCCTAATAGTGAAAATGTGTAAGAAGACCTTTAAAAATACCTTTGTAATAGAAATTTCAGTTTAATTAGTATTTTTATCCTAAAAATACTGAAATGTCTATGGCAATGGTCAATTATTTGCTATAATTGTTTGTATTCATTTCTTTTAAATTGAAGAATGTTAATTTCATATATATTAAGTATTATAAATTATTTCGTTCCATGTTTGTGATTTCTGTACTTAATATATATATTTTTTTTTTTCATTATTTTATGATCTGAAATCTTATTCTAATAAAACGGGTTTCTAAAAAAGCTTAATTTTTATTCTTGTTACCTCTTCCCTTCATCTCTATACCAACCATACAGTATTACGGTTTTATATGACGCTTTAACATAATATGCGTATTTTATTTAGTAGCCTGCTTGTGGATAGAACTAAACTTTGGGAATCGTAATATCTTCTAAATTTGGTATGTGGGGTAAGATCGGACAGTTTAAACCAAAAAAAAAGTAATCACTTGGTACATCCATGTTTGTAATATTAGGTAGATTTTGTTGATGTCATTTTAAAGAACAGGAAAAATAGGTTATATTCTTTTCTAACATCTAGTACTTCTAGCTATAGAAATAGTATTAAATTGCTGTCCGAACTTACCCCTTAACGGCCAAATCGTCATTATACTCACAAAAATTGTGTCTTGATTTTACAGGCTTACCAAACAAAAAGTATTGAGTTTTTATAAACAAATTAATATTTAAATTACACTGTGTTTAATCATTATCAATTTCCACCATTTCTCAAGAATGTGGTGTATACCAAAACTGAAAAAAAAAAGTTTTTGTAACATCCTTGCAACTATCCCAAAATCCGTCCGGTATTACCCCAACGCACCTTAGTCTTTGTACCATAGATTAAACAACCATTGTTGAAATACCTAGTTATAAAAAGGCATGCTATCGTGTTAACGCGTACGATTTGAAAACAATTTAGCTACACATTTCTACACTAGGTACTCTCGGCCGTGCCTGCATTATACTCGACCTTATGTTTCCAGCTTATCAATGTATTTCTATCATGCTGGGATTATTTTAGTACAATAATACATAAACAGTGTTTATGGGCTGATAAGCTGGGCAATGGATACCTAAATGCTTTACCGAAACTTCAACTCAAATCATTTATTCCAATGTCAAAAAAAAACTTTTATATTTCAATTTATTTTTCAATGTCAAAAAAAAAACAAAAAAATTACAACCGGGTTCCTTTAAAAAAACACTACAAAGTGAAAAATTAATTTAGGAAGTTGGTGTCTTAGGATCTGTATTTAAGTTTTTTTTGCCACCGACTTCCGAAATTAGCGTTATTTTTAACTTTGTAGTGTTTTTTTAAGGAAGTCATTTGTATTTTTTTTGTAAAAAGTTTTTATTTTTTACTTTGTAGTTATGGTATGTACCCCGCACTAATCTAATCGCGTTATTCGTTCATTTATCGCGCAAATTAAATACTTAATGCAAATTTAAGACTTATATGGTTTTCACATAGATCTCAATGTCCGAATGGAACCAAATTAAAATGGGACTACACAGAAAGCACCAGCTTTCAAATATAAAATCGGTTCACCCAGTCAAAAGTTATGAGCTAATAAACATATAAAAAAACAGTCGAATTGATAACCTCCTCCTTTTTTTGAAGTCGGTTAAAAATCGATCAGTTAGTCAGACAATTAAAGCTAGTGTTGTTCATTCCAAAACGTAGATCTCTATGTAGAAGAACGGCCAAGAAACTCCAAGGGCAATCTTTTAAATCAAGATTTACAAAATCCTGGAGACATTATTCTTGTTGGGTCTAACAAAAAAAACATTAAACAATATGAAATTTATGATGAAAAATGAGCCGTACCAGAGGGGTAATTGCGGAACTTTTTATCGGTAGGAATTGGTTTAATATTCATAGTTAAACAACATTAATTGCGTTATTTACGTTGCTGAGCCACAATTTTTCGAACAAATGACGCAATGGTTTAGAAATAATCTTCAATCCCATTCAGATTCTGATAAATTGTGCGTTTCGCAATTAGGGTGCAGATCTCAACCGACCTAGGGTCAGCACCATCCAGTGATTTTTAAACCATTTTGTAGGCAAAATATACCTAACTTCGAAAAGTGGTTCACTTTCGTGACTTTTGTCAGAATTAATATCAGAACATATCCCATTAATATAACTTGTATATATTACTTGTTTAATTTTATTATGTGAATTGATTATATGTATTTTATTTTCCCTTTTACTCTTACACACGCTGTCTACATCTCTCTATCTTCTCTCCTATTGCAAGTATGGTGGAAGAGATTTCTTTAGAAATAAGCATCACCTCTGTTACCTACAGAAATTTCTTGTTCTTTTCTGTTAGTTAATGGTTATTTAACTTTTATCTCAAAAAAACAATATATATATATATATATCGATTTGACAATAATTTCTACACAAAAGAAGATTTAAAAATCGAGCCAAGTCGTTTCCGGAGTATTCACTCAGTTCATTCTAATTTTTCTACTCTGCTTTATCTCTGTAATGAAATTTTAGGCATAAGAAATTGTGATAAGGCTATGGAATTTCTTATTAATCATGATTAAATTATGGAATTTCTTATTAATCATGATTAAATTATGTATTATATCATTAATTTATATTATTACATCTTGTCATAGTAAATGATTGATTGACTTACAACTAATTGGTGATTGTTTTCGCATTTTAAGTGTTATTATGACATAATTTGTACGTATATTATCTCCTCTGCCATCTGTCTGGTCGATAACAACCGTCTCAAAATTGAGTTATAACAATACAAGTAGGTACCTACTTGTTTAAGTAATTACACTAATTACCAACTTACATTACATCTGTAAAGAGATTAACTTACTACAGATCTAATCAGACTAGGTTCACTGGGAGGCTTCTAAAAATTAAACCAAAGACAATCTTCGTTTCGACGTCGCACTTTACACCCGCTAGATCGAGCTACATGAACGAGTCGTAAAGATATTAGAAAGATCTATAGAATACTCTTCATTACTCTCTTTTTTCTCTCACAACAAGAAAAAAATATTATGTATAAAAATTTGTTTATTTTTTCATATCTAATAAAAGTAAAAAAAAAATATAAAACTCACTGATAAATACCGCACAGGCTCTAAATAGCTGACTTTAGAAAGATAATAATTTGTACAAGACCATTTTTAAGGAAGTTCGTTATTAGTGTCCATGCGAATTCTGGCTTGTAGAATAAAAAAAACCGAACTTAATCTTCTAGATGTAAGTAGGGGAAAGCAGGTAGGCTTCGTACAGCGGGAGCGTTCGTACAGTAGTCATATCTACACTATCCAATACGTTGCCGCGTTGATTTTTCTGTGCATGACGCTAACTCACACACACGTGTGAACCGCGAGGTGGCGGGTCAGTGCGGCAGCCGGCTTCAACGTGACGAGTCGATACGTGTTTTCGCTCTCGGTAAGTATTTTTCATATTCACTTTTGAACAAGTTTAGTTGTTATAAGTTTTGGTCGAAATGTTAAAGTAATTTTATTTATTTTATGTAGTGATTACGTAGTTTATTACGTCAATAGTCATTTTAGGCTAACTATTACAGTTATTTTTATTTTTAATTTTATTGTGGATTTCTCTGGTTGGGGTACCTTCGTGCAGCTATGAATGGGGTAGATTCGTACTGTACGAATGCTCCCGAATACGAATTCTTACCTTTGTGCCAGCAAAAATATTAATCACTTAACTAATTGTTGTTACAGAACCATGTCGCGAATATACATAAAAAAGGGGACAAGGACAGGAGAAGTAGATGAAGATGCAATGAAGTCTGCGATGAAAGAAGTTTTGGATAAAACTTTATCATTAAGGAAATCTGCACAAAAATATGGTGTCAAGTCATCAACTTTAGAAAGTTGTCTAGCAAAATTTCATAAGCAAGAAACTGTCAATAGAGAGAATTATACACAGATGCGTGAAAAATGAAACGAGCACTAAAGTTACTTTCAGATGAAAATTTAATAACAAAAACAACAAGACCGAAGAAAACTTTAGGGAAAGATAAACCAAACAGGCAAAAGAAAACTGATGAGAATGAAACTGATTATGCAGGTGAAACTGACTATAACGACGAGACTGATTGTGAGGATGAGGCTGATATGAGTTTGAGGAAAAGTTCTTGTTCTCCCATTGAAGAGACTTCTGAAGAAGAATCAGATATTGAAAATGAAACACCAGTTCTGACTGAGAACATCAAAGACAGAGCTTCGTACTTGTTAAGTTTGAAAAAAAGAAAACCATTTTATGTTATGTTGGACAAGTGCTTCATAAATATAGTCCTATCGAGTATAAAGTATCATTTTTAAGGAAGAAACCTCAAACTTGGAAATTTGTCTTTCCCGTTACCAAGGATGAAGGGACTGTTTATTTAGCAGATGTGGTGTGTATATTATCACCATCAAAATCTGCTTCTACTGCTAGAACAGCCCAAATAATTAGTTTTAAAAAGGATCTCAGTATGTATAATATTGGCTAGTAGGTATTTAATGGTAAGAGCTCTTACCATTTATAAATGGTAAGTCTTATCAGCCTAAAGGACGGAGGGAATTTTGTTGATTTTTGAATTCCTTTATTATTTTTTATTGTGTTTAAATTTGTATAGTTTAGAAGTTTATAAGTTTTGAAAAAGACAATAATTGTTAATTAGTATTACATGAGACTGATAAAATGGCATTTTAATTGACTGTACGGAGGTTCCCCACTATGTACGAATGCGCCCTACGCTGTGTACGAATGTACCACACGTATGGGGTAGTTTCGTACGTTTTCCATATTTTAGATAAGTCACCGTAGCTTCGCCATGCTGAATAGTATCAAGGCAACACTACACTATTTTTAAAGCTAGATAAATAGGGTACATAAAGACATTAAAATTATTTTGAAATAGTTAATAGCATTTCGTATAAACGGCTAAGAATAAAAATTGTACGAATCCTACCTGCTTTCCCCTACGATATAAAAACAGCTTCTTACCACAATGTTGACGGTGGGCGGTGTCGGGATGACGTCCGGCACGATCTTGCTCGCCTCAAACGCTTGTGCTACCAGGGACATGATGACTGTCACGGGAAAATATTTTGGTATTAGGAAAGCATGCCAGCAGTGTAGAAATAAAAAATATATTTATACATGAAGAGTAAGAGAGTGAGAGAAAAAAAAAGAAAAAGGTGTCAGTAAAATTTAATTTAATTATTAGGAAGTAAGCAGCTAATTTATAAAATTAAATTTCATTTCAAATCATCCATTAGTTTCTTACTAAACTTTATATCCGGCGAACCTGTGTGCTTATTTGTTTTTATGGTAACTACATCATGTAATTACAGATTGTCTAAATAAAAACATTTTCCAAGGTGTCACAGTGGGCGGCCTTATCAAATAAAATATTTTTTTAAAGACAACCTTTGGATGCATGATTTGCTTTATTAACAATTTTACCTTGAAAAGCACAAAAATGGTGCAGGCACTAAGTAGAGAGTTTCCAACTGCATAAGTGATTCGTAATGGTTTTTTCTGCTATCTCTAGGCTGGACATTCAATTAATTATTTAAATCCCAGTTAATTTAGAAAAGTATGGATTACATTTGTCTGCATTATCCGGGAGTCTAGGTTTTATTATGTCAGTACAAAGTGTTTTGTTCAATGTAAATAATACATCTACTGAATGGAAATCACTAAATCATCTAAAAGTGTTTAAGTCATATCATATTTTCGAGATTTACTGTTTCAAGTTTGATGAAGTGCCACATTATTCATATACCTAAGTAGGTATAATGCTTACTGCTATGACATGTAGATGCTAACTCCTAGTCTAGACTTTAAAGATACCAAATATATCTAGAAATTAGCATTCAATTGATACAAATGATTCAATCGGTGTGAAAAAAAAAGTGCAAAAATCCTACCTTTTGGTGCGGCTGCTTCAACAACACTGAACATAAAACTTCATGAAAATCGCATAACACTAATTTCATTTTACACACAATCGGTTTCACGTGAACCAATTGCAAACCTCTCTTTCATAACCCACTTAAAAGAAAAAGACAGAAGCTAAGTGAACTCTCAGTGCAAATAAAAATGACCATTTGATACTCAAGATTAATGACTGTTGATAAAAATGATGATAACCCTGACATTGTCCTTTTAAAATGATAAGTTCCTCAAATAAATGTAGGTAATGTGTTCTTAATTACATTGTTACGTCATTGTTTATGTATTATGATAATATCTGGCTATAAAATAGATGATTTTGCGCTTTTATTATGTCTGTAAGTTCACGTTTACACGGGCGTAAAAATATCGCGACAGGATCTTTTCGCACGTTGTTCCGAAACTTGAAAATTCTATAGTGCCCACTCTCTTGGCATAAAATTGCAACGCAAAATATTATTTGGCATAACGTTTTCGCATACTGTGGCATACTAATACATTGGCATAACGCAAAGGTTAGCGTAACTGTCCGCCCAGAGCGGGAGACTACATTTCAGAGGTGATTCGACGGCCCTAGGATCCACTGGATTCTTAATGCCGTGTTGAAGAGAACACCAACAGTTGAAAATCCAGTGTGCGATAAAATCTCGTCCCAATTTTTTTTTACGTTCATGTGAGCGTGGTCTTAAAGTATTATGTAATGTGTGATTACATGAGATGACAAGCCTTTTCGATTCGGTAGGAAACATTGTAAACAGAGCCAGCACTTTCATTATTAATCTCAATTTAAATCATTTTAAAGGATATTGCTATTATATTGCTACAACGTAACGAACGCAATTAACGTTATTGAACTGTCAATATGAAACCTATTGTTACTTAGTGCGTTTCGCAATTAATCCTATGGTATCGTGGTACGTTGCTGACTACCCAAGCCAGTAGTCTTCTTCGTCGTGTGGCTTGTTGACACGACATATTATTTAATTTTGTTGGCCCAGAACTTCGCCGACGATTCCGATCCAGTGGAGCCCTTCCCTCCTTGCTACCCTCTCTCAGCGACGACCTAAGCCGAGGTCACCTACCCTACAAAGTGTGCCCTTAGCGCTTAGTCACTTAGTCTTCATTTATTGAGGGTCCTTACTTGTGGTAAGCGCGGTTAAGCAGCCGACAATCTGACAATCTCCTAGGTTGAACTTTTTCCACAATGAAATGGCGTCTCCCGCTCTGGGTGGAACGGGAGGGCGTGTCAGACTTTTACTGACTAAAACTCACCCGTGTTCCTTCAGTTGCCTATATGCTATGACCACGGTAACTCTTTCGAACAAATTCGCGACCCCGGCAGGCATCGGTCCTAGCAGACCCCTTCAGTGCTGCTGACATCTCTTTGAGGCGCGCGTGGAACACAACGCGCTGTAGACCTTGCCTGGGTTGATCCTAGGTGGACTTACGATTTGCAATTGTTAAAAAAAAACTTCTTCACTTCCACAGCATCGTCGGTGGCAGGCGGCAGCGCAGAGGTCGCTAAGACAGCATTTATTTTTTAATGATTATGGCAGTAGCCTAAAATATTTTCTGTCAGTAAATTCGTATGTGCTGTAAAAAATATTAGTTTTTATAAATTCTAGCAGTTTTTTTTTTACAATCTAAGCTCTGAAGTTTTTAAAACACTTGGAATTCTGTTATATATCCGAACATACATGACCAAACAACTTTTACTATTTATGAAGCCAAACTTGGTAAGTTTCTTAACACATACAAGCCTGTGAGGATCTCGCCGGTTTTGAGGAGAGAAGGAGAAGGAAAGTAAGGAAAGGAGGCTGTTTTTCGTGTGTGTGTGTGTGTGTGTGTGTGTCTATTTCACGCACGCTTAGAGGCCTTAATGACTTATTTCATTTTAACATATGACATAGGCTATTTATGTATATACCCAATCCCCTGAAATATGGTATAACTTTTTGTTGTCCTTTTTAGTTTTATGTTTGGACATTGTTAAAGAATTCTATACATTTTCAACCGACGAAATAAAACGGAGGAGGTTCTCAATTCGACGCGTATATTTTTTTTAAATGTTTTTTTTTTAATGTATGACCACGCATAACTTTTTACATAGTCGTCCGAATGTGATAATTTTTTATTGGAAAGGGTATACAACGAAGGTGGTCCCATATAAATTTGGAAAACAAAATCGAACCCTAAGGGTCGAAAAATAGGGGAAGTTTGATTGTTCACTCACTGATTGTAATGTTTAACTACGCATAACTTTATACAGAGTAATCCTATTTTGATAATTCTTTTTGTATTGGATAGCGTATACCTTGCCAGGTACTATTACTACATTAAAGCCACAAAAAATTATAAAATAAAAACTTTTTAACAAAAAATTAAACCGCCGAAAAAACTGAAAAGCAAAAAAAAATAAACCTTAAAATTTTGAGTCGGCGCTGAAAAATCAATGAACAAAGATCACTCAAAGCGCCGACTCATAATTTTAAGGTTTATTTTTTTTTGCTTTTCAGTTTTTTCGGCGGTTTAATTTTTTGTTAAAAAGTTTTTTAATCCTTGTATTTCTCGTATTAGTTATGTGATTTTTCAGTCGGTTTTTTTAATTTTTGGTAAATTGGTAAATTTGGTTTCAACAATAGTTTTCGGAGAGCACTCGAGGAAAATCACTTTGTTTTCTTAATCAAAATGCGACATTATATTGAAATTGCACGAAAATAAGGTAGGCAGATCTTTTTGCTACTAAAGCGTGCTCGTGCGTCACAAGATATCGTGCTTTTGTTAATCACCAGTCGAGGAAATTAATAGAAACATGAAAATATTTTTGACAAACATTTTATTATTTTTTCAAACAAAATCTAAAGAAACATGTACCTAGTAACAACAAAATAAAACAGCGTTATTATTAAAGCACACACAATAATTAATAGAAACAAACTTATTCAAAACATAATTCTATGCGAATAATTATTATGCCAAACTAATTATGACTCTTATTCATATAATAATAATACTTACAGTAGTTACAATTTTACAAATGTGAATTATATTATTATTCTAACTATACTTATACTTAAACACTCTTAAGATACATTATGTATATATCATTAAAATGGAAATTTACTTAGGTACGCAATTTTCTATACACATAGTATTATTAAACTATTTTTTAAAGTTTGACAAATATGCTTCTGCCTAGGTTAATAACACAAGCCAATCAAACACCCAAGAAAATCTAAATCTTTAGAAAAAACTTTAAGCTTTTTATAGAAAATTACCCTATCATTTAATGTTTATTTCAAAATTTTAACGACTAGGATACCACATTAATAAATTTTATCAATATTTCTCGTCACTCAATTGACAATTAAGAATACAATTATCCACTTTTGGGAAATAGGTACTTATTTTTTTGTTAAATCCTTTTTGTATGGACATCTAGAGATAAACGATTTGCGAATACAAAGATAGATATTATAACATACATACGAGTAGTTGTAAGATTTTTGGAGACAAAGCAAATTGTCAACGTCTTGGCGTGATGTAATTAAACAAGAAGCGCTTACGTGATATATTTAACGATATAGGTAGCTTATTTCAAACTTCTTTATAAAGTTTATAAAATGATATACATACTTATAGGGGGGTAAGGATAATGCTCATGAAAATTGAGATTACAAACGACGTTCAGAAAATAGTAACTTTTCACTAACTTTTGAAATACAGGGTGATTGGAAGATGGGTGCAAAACTTTAAGGCGAAGATAGTACAGACAATGTAGAACCATTTAAGCCATGGTTGTCTTAGACGAAGTCTTACCAAATATTTTTAACCAAATTTTTAAGTTTTTTTTCGGAAATTCTCAAAATTTAATGTAAACTGCATAATTATGGCCAAATTGAATGATAAATGAATTCATTTTTTATTTATTTAATTAAAGTAATGTGTAAGCAATCAAGCAAAACATGTTTTAGGCTTCTGTGTCATTAGACATTTTTTTTACAGACATTTAAAACGCAGAAAAAATAAAAAAAATTTACAATACGTCTTTTAAACCTTATTTAAAAAAAAACGGAGGGTGCTTTTTTTGTTCAAACCTTTTTGAAGACATGCTTGATAATTGTTCTTTCTTTTGAGGTATCATTTATGCGGATATCTTACAAATTATTGAAATTAGGGCCTACAAACCAATTTGAGGGAGATTTTTTTTATTTTAGGCAGACTAATTAAAACAACATTTGAATTAAAATTATTTATTTTTCATGTTCAAAATGACGGCCGTGATTCCTAATACAAGCACGGCCCCGTCTTCTAACTTCTGTAGTCGTTATTTTCAACATCATCTCCTGCTTCATTGTCTCAAACGCTGAATTTATTCTTTGTATCAATTCTTCTCTAGTGTTTATTTCTATGTTGTTATACACCAGTTCCTTGGCCCGGCCCCACACGAAAAAGTCCAACGGGATCAGATCTGGGGAGCGAGCGGGCCAAGGGATGGGTCCATCCCTGCCGATCCAGCTATCAGGAAAGCAATTGTTGAGGTGTTCCCTTACATTTAAAGTCCAATGCGCTGGACAGCCGTCTTGCTGAAAGATGACTGTTCGGTCTCTTTCGAAGATCGGGACACCTGATTCCTCTACCAGCAGTGGTAAATCAATTTGCAGAAATTGCAAATAATTTTCGCCATTCAATGGATCAGGCAAAAAGTGGGGCCCAATCAATGTTCTGCCAACTATTCCAGCCCATACATTCACAGAGAATTTCATCTGAAATGACACCTGCTTCTTAAAATGTGGATTGTTGTCTGCGTCGGCCCATTCATGGATGTTGTGAAAGTTTGTAACACCTTACCTTGAAAATTTACTTTCATCCGTCCACAAGATTGATTTCAGAAACCACGCATCTTCGATGTCTCTGTTGAGGAGGAAACGGCAGAACTGAATTCTTCTTTGAGGATCTTGCTCTACTAGACCTTGCACACTCCTGCCATGGAACGGATACTTATCATTTTGGTGCATTGTATGCCACACCTTCCATTGAGAAATGTTTAAATTTCGAGCTACTGCTCTAGTACTGGTAGTAGGATCCGCTTGAAATGCTGCTAAAATGTCTTCGTCGACGGCAGTTTCGTGTCTTCCCGGGTTGACTCCAGGTTCCACGCGGTGAAACCCATCTTGGGCAAGACGACGAAACGTGTTGTAAAACACTCGGACATTCGGTATCCTGCGATTTGGATAGCGCTCTTGATACATCCGTCGCGCCAAAGATCCATTGCCGTCTGCTCTACCGTACATAAATACGATATCCGCATATTCTTGATTGGAAAAAGTAGCCATAGTCACTTAAAAATTAAGAAAAACGGTGTAGGAGCGCACTAAATGTCAACTCAACACAATTAAGTCAAAAATCAACACGTGCAGGAGCGCGAGGCTACGACTGGACACGGTGAAACAAAAAAGTTCAAAACTAACGCAAACAACACGTGCAGGAACGCAAAGGGCTACAACTGAACACGGTAAATTGTGAATCAACACGACAACGTCCACTCACAAGGGCAGTAGTTTGACTAATAAGTAAAAGATGTAACGGCTTCATCACAGACCGACTGACCCTGACTAAAGAAAAACGACTTTGTTGCCTCAGTAACTAAGACCATTTTGCTGTAAAAACCAACTCTTATCGCTTTTTGCTATTCATTGGGCGTTCTACCTGGAAATGCCGTCGCACCGCGCTCGGTGGCCATTGTTTAGAGAATCCCCTCAATGGGTTCCCCTCAATTGGTTCCTGCATGTGCCAAAAATTCTTAGAATTGAACAATGTTATCATTTCGAGCACATAAAGTATTCTTTTAAGAAAAAATTTTGGGTTTTGTTAGACTGCCTAAAATTTAAAATTTCTCCCTCGAATTGGTTTGTAGGTCCTAATTTCAATAATTTGTAAGATATCCGCATAAATGATACCTCAAAAGAAAGAGCGATTATCAAGCATGTCTTCAAAAAGGTTTGAACAAAAAAAGCACCCTCCGTTTTTTTTTTAAATAAGTTTTAAAAGACGTATTGTACATTTTTTTTATTTTTTCTGAGCTTTAAATATCTGTAAAAAAAATGTCTAATGACACAGAAGCCTAAAACATGTTTTGCTTGATTGCTTACACATTACTTTAATTAAATAAATAAAAAATGAATTCATTTATCATTCAATTTGGCCATAATTATGCAGTTTACATTAAATTTTGAGAATTTCCGAAAAAAAACTAAAAAATTTGGTAAGACTTCGTTTAAGACAACCATGGCTTAAATGGTTCTAAATTGTCTATACTATCTTCACCTTAAAGCTTTGCACCCATCTTCCAATCACCCTGTATATTAGGAGAAGCAGTGAACTAAATATAGACGTACTCGAACAAAAAATATCGAACAAAATATTGAAGCCTATATTGTCGTTACTGTCTATAATATATATTCGTAAAGAATAAATAAATAACAATAAATATTTTGTCGAATAACCATGATTTGCCTGAAACTGACCGACAGCAATCTCTCACACAAAGATTGGTGGCATTTCATAATATCAGCGCAACAGAGGGACTTGTGAGTTGTAAGCACACAATACTTCTTTTTCTCGCTTTATAGTTTTTACATTTCACGAACGCACGTCAACTATTTTATTTTAACATTAGGACTGTGACATTAGATAAACTTTATAGTACATACTAATTCCATGCATAAGAATCCCATGACGCGCTCGTGAATAGCCAACACTATACTAAACTACGTCTTTATTATGTCAAATCACAACAGAATTGACAAAAGTATTATGATATAATATTTATGAGTACATAACATTATCAAAGAATGTGATCAACATTAATCAGTATAAAATTAAAACAAAACTTTATGATTGATATCGACCTCATTTTTTTTTTTGCGAAACATTAAATTTATAACTTAATTTATTTATGTTTTAAGTTACAACTTTCGTCAATTTTGTCGTAATCGAATATTTATGACATCTCATGACATAGGTTTAACGTATCTTTCTCAACTGCCAGATCAGAATCAAATGATTTCAGAATTTTAATGGGATTTACATATATACATATTTTACATAAGATATTACTTATATAATTATTTTTTAAACTATAATATACGTATATATTTATTGTAACGGCTGAATGGAATTTAAGATCCAAGAAGCAAACAACTACTGAAGGTGCAAAAGCCGTTAGTTCACTAGAATCACTGTAAGACAAGCAATCTTTGAACAGCTTTGAAATGAAGAAGATAACTACGAATACTAAACATTAAAATTACGCCTTCATGACTTGAAACGCCATTTAAATTATATTTACACAGAATTCCCGGCCTGACCTCCTCTTTGTTTAAACTTTACAAATTAATGTTGACCGACGATATTTACAATCTATTGTTACATTGGATAATATGCTTATAATCAGTCAGTCCTTGGATTAACATGTTAGATATAATCAATGAACTGTGTCTGATCTCGCTAACATCCGACGAATTCAGCCTTTCCCTTTATTCTTAGAAACAATTGCATTATCACTAATAAATATAACGAAATAAAAGCCAAATAAATCAAGATTATTGGTAAAATCAGACCAGTTAACACTAAAATCAATATCAGAAATAATCTACACAACTTGAACGGTAGCAAAAGCGCTGAATGTTACTTTCTTTGGTGGTTCCGCACTGCAGGTCCTGACTACCGACCTCTTTGCTCCATCGTGACCATTCATTTTCAGCACTGGCTTCAGATTCGCAACGTCGCCGTGAGATTGAGCCTTAAATCTACCGATCGTGTTACTGGGGCTACCCAAATCTCTTAATTTATTCGTCAAGCCAGTTATTCTGTGCGAGATGTTTGTGTAGTTATTCTTCTTAGGATCCAACTGCTGCTTCTTCGGTTCACTTAACTTCTTAGGTAGTTCGAGGCTCTGTAACGAAGTGTATTTCCTGTGGTCTGTGTTTAACAGGTTCCTCTTCATGTCTGTGTTTGGTCTTGGCAGCCGTGGCGGTCGCTGTAGGAAGTTGTTCGGTCTAAATGGCATTGGCGTGAGTTTTGGCTTCTGTTCACTCGGCATTCGATAATACTGGGGTACTGGCTCCAATCTTTGGGGTTTCCGTAGCGTGAGTGCCATCGCCATCTTTGTTGGCCGTGCGAGGCTGTCGAAGGCCGTTGTCGAAAACTGGGATCGGCTGCTCTTCCACTCTTCGCGGTCAGACTCGTAGCCGGTCACTGAAATTGAGAAACAAATTGTTTACATAATTGTTACATATTTCATGATCCTACACGAAAAAAATATTCAGTAAAATAACATAAATGGTATTACGACGTTAAAGCAGCACATTAATAACATACGAAATTTCGTACAGAACATAACTGTTTGCTATAAACCAAGATGGCTCTTTACCAATATTTAACGCAAAACACTTATTTAAACAAGTCGTGCTTAATTGGCAGGTTTGTTATACAAGGTGGACCTTCACTTCCTACTTTTAAAAATAAACGAATATATCGGAGACATATCATTATATTGAGTATATTATACGAATATTAATGAGGCAACTTTAGATTCTTAATTATATGTTAGAACTGCGTAATTTGTGGATATGTAAATAAGTCCAAATTTGATGCAAGCGTTACATCAGCTGTTCGTTTGGATTCGGAACACGCACGCGCTTCCGTGCTCCCGCGCATACGAATCGGTTGCGAGTTTCAAGACATGACTGATGAAGATGACCTAGCTGATCACATTGCAAGGATGCCGCTGTTTACAGGAAAATGTTAAATTTTGACGTTAATTTAGTGAATTATTTCTTTGTTTGGACTAAGACATCAGGAACTCAAGATGTTACGAAAATGTTTGCTTAGATTTTAGAGATTAGTTTAATAGTCTTTACTAAAACGTCGTCTACATACTCTTGTGTGTTTTCTAGCAGACTTCCTTACTTTCTAATCATATTTGTGAAATGAACACGCTTAGCTCGTTAGACATGCACCCCATTCATAATTAAAGACAAGACAATAACAGTTCTGATTGAATGCCTATTAATTTTTTTTGCTGAATCTAGTTAATCACCTTTTGAACAGAATTTATGTATACTACTAGGGCTTTCTGTTCTTACGCGTGTAAACGAAGTCTAACAATACCCATTATATATGTCTTTAAGACTTTCTTGAATAAATATGTGTACTAGTATTAAAACCATTAACTGTTGATCTCATCTAAATAGATGATTTCATGAATCAGATAATTTAGGTCTACGATAAGATCTGAATTCAAAATGGTAAGGTGATGTTATTGTTCTAAAACATATTTTAATCAATGTAAAACATAATGCAGATGAAAATAACAGTAGTACAACCATTTATTATTCAACTTTGTAAAAGTACAGTTGGATAATTTTAGAAAAAGCATTGGCTAACGCGAAATCAAGATATATTTTTTAGTTTATAAGTATATAAACGAAATCAAATGTGCCTCAGTTGTATCAATCGTTTTGTGTGTATAATATTTCCTAGATATATTTTTTTGTGGAGTACCACTAGGGACTATACTACGTCCGCATCAATTAACCTTCGTTTTTACTCGTCACTTAGCATGTTATTACAATATTAAAAGTTCATTTATTTCGCAAGTTTGCCTTCTGAACTCGACCGGTACACAATGTGGCCTTCATATTAACGAGTGAATTTCAATATGGGAGTTGAGATGAGCTTCGAAATTCAATCAGTGGGCTACAACTAAAATTTAAATAAAGCCTTGATATTTGTACTGCATTTTTGGGAATCTGTGCCAAATTCCACATCCATAATGGGTTGGTTTAAAAATTGATAGATGTTACATAAATCATACTGTTTTTGGGAAGCGTAGTGGCTGATCTGAACAGATAAGAATTGTGTGACAAACAGAAATTTAGTTTCGTCATGGTCGAAGAATAATGGCACTATTGAAAAATTTAGATACCTATATTTAAATGAAGGAACAAGGTATAAAATAAATCTAGAAACGATTTCAATACATATATTGGTGAAATCACATAAAGAGAGAATTCAATAGATAAAGATCTAAATGTTGCATCAAAGCTCGTAAACACGTACCGTTATACAGTATAACATTAAGGACTAGTATTTTATAGCTTTATTCAAGTATGCGGGTACTTGAATAAAGCTGAGCATCTATATACAGCTTTAGGGCACGACGACACGATATGCTATACATTTCCAGTAAAGGCTGACCTCATATGGCTAAAATTTCTGTATTCTTATTCTCGTATCGACGTTACATCTCTATTGTACTGTTTGGGCCCTGTAAACGCTGCATTAAAGGTGGCTTGAACACTTTCAATGGGGTTCCCTCTATCTGGCAGAAACTTGATGCTCCGAATTTTATTTGGCATAACACACTTGGCATAATCTTATTTAAACGACTATTTGTAAGGCATAAAAAATGTTTAGCATAATCATTGTTTGGCCGACTGTTTATATATCCGACTTTACGCTGGCATACTTTTAAGATGGCAGAATTTTATTTCGCATAATTACCTTTGGCAGACTTTAAATTCCACATAATTTCGATTAGCATAACATTTATTTAGAGCTTTGATTATTTGGCATAATTTCACTTGGCATACTATGAAGATGGCAGAATTTCATTTAGAATAATTTTGTTTGGCATATTTTCATTTCTATTAAATTGCATTTTAACCTTAAATAAAATGAAATAGTGTCTCAAAAAGTCAGTATATGATGTGCTACAAAAATTATTGACAGAAACGAATCGCTGCAGAACCGACTCCACGTAGTCTTGTCTGCCCTACCCCTAGAGTGTAATTTAAGCCCGCGTAGGCGCGGAGTGGCGAGGCGGCCAGCGAGCTGAGGAGCAGGTGGTTTTGACGGTCGCCGCCGAGGCTGAGGCTGGCCGGCGAAGCCGGCCAGCAAGCCGAAGCCACGGTGGTGAGCGTAAAACCATCTGCGACGATGAGCTCGCGTGGGACCGCCGGAGCCCCGCAGCGCCGAAGCCGTGACAGAAACCATGCATGCTGCATGTTGCGTGCTCGCCTGCATGCTGTAAGCTTGCTTGCATGCTGCATGCTTGCTTGCATGCTTGCTTGCTGCATGCTTGCTTGCATGCTGCATGCTTGGTTGCTTGCATGCTTTATGGTTGCTTGCATGCTGCATGCTTGTTTGCATGCTGCATGCTTCTTAGATACGAAATGTATGCCAAAAGATGATTCTAAGTTTAAAGTTTCTGAGATATGATAGTTCTGCCTTTTAATAACTATCGATATAAAATTATGCCAAGAGACGATTCTGACTGCGAACTTTCTGCGATATGATGGTTCTACTTTTTAATTATTATGGAATAAAATTTATGCCTAAAGATGATTCTGACTTATAAAATTATGCGTTGTGAATGTATGATAAATGAGTGTATGCCAAACGATTTTCTGCGAAATGAAGTTTATTCCATCCGCTGTTATGCAAAATAATATTATGACGAAAAAAAATCTGCCATAAAGGGTGGACCCCTTTCAATGAGGCATCAGATGCTTTATGATCTCAAGGATTCAGGTAAACGGACATTTGATTTACATCAAGAGATGGAACATAGTCTAACCAGCACGCCTAGCATGACCGCCATAGAAACGGAATTTGTCGACGGAAGAGAAGACAAAATGGTAGATTGAATCGTAGAAAAATTGTGTAAAACTGAATAGAAGAGATGTTTCTATTCTTCAGTCGACAAGAGTACGATGTCAAGTATGATGACTATTTCTCTGATGAGATAGAAACATTTTTTACAGAATTAAAATACATAAGGAACTTTTTGTTTTTGATAAAATAGACATAGGTCATGCTATGCCGGCTGGAGCGCTGCACTCGCCCTGCTTTCCGGACCAGAAAGAGGTCAGCTTATACTGGGTTAAAACTATTCTGTGACTTAGATTCTACAGATGCTAACGATAAGGAAACGTTAAACGACAAACTATTTATTATATTGAAATAAAACCTTGATTAAGTTGTAACTGAACATGGCCATTATATTGATACTTGTAACGTTATGCATAATATTACTAGCAACTACATCTATATCCTTAAGGACTTCCTATTGTATCTAGAGTGCTATATAAAACTTTTGAATGGTTAATTTAAAATGATAGTCTAATAAAGATGAAGTCAGTTAGCAGACCAAAGGATGGGGAATAACAATAAATGGCAGAGCGAGTTTGAGGAGAGAGTCTTTTTAAGAATGGTATAAGATGTTCAAAGGTGATAGTTTTTTGAAGATTCAAAGACACTAACTATAACTCTTTTTCAATATAAAGCTGAAGAAAAATATGAAAAAATAAATGGATATATTGTCTTGGAAAATATGACACTACTACTGAACCTACAACACCAATGAATTCGATTAATGAATAGATTGATTATGAAAATCATAATGCTCATACAAATAGGAAAAATAAAAGATTATAGTATGTTACAAGAGATCAGGGTTACAGTAATCGTATATGTTACATTATCCGACCATGAAGGGCAGGTTCGATTCCCGCGCGTGTCACTTTACTCCTCGCTTCCGTAACTACTGGCAACTGTTGCATGACATTCTGTGTCACTGGAATTTATTAGATACTGTTTGCTGTCCGTAACTTCGTTCCAGTTTCGGAATATCCTTCTAGAGTGCATGTTTATAATCTCTTCTTCTTCTATCTATCCCAGATCTATCAGTTCATGGTATATTTGAGGCCGATCCATGTCCATCCTTTCTCTTCCATCTCGTATATGAGCCGTTATCATGCGCTTCCCCTTGTCGTTCACATGGTCCTTAACACAATCTATGTATGTATCATCTTTTCTTTATCTAACATCAAAATATTACCAAAGGAACCTATTTTTTAATTAGTGTCGGTTCAGCTGTTGCCCCATTATAGGTTCATCATCATTTCAGCCGAATCACGTCCACTGCTGGACATTGGCCTCCCCCAATTTGAGGGGGTATGCCATAATCACCACGCTTGGCAGGCGATCGCAGTATGGTGGTAAAATGCATAGAGAACGCTGCTGCCCATTCTCTAGTAAGTCCCTTAGTTGCCTCTTACGACACCCACGTGAAGAAATAGGATGGTGCTATTTTTTACGTCCGGCAACACACGGAACAACATTGTAGGTTACTTCTAAGTTAGTCACAAAACTGTTTTATTTGTACAGATTATGATTTCTAAAATAATTCTAGTAACAGAGTAGTGTGAATCATTAAAAGATTGTTTTACCCCTTTCACTTTCAGGTCAATATGGCTGACTAATTTCTGCCAGCGACATTTCTGGCTGCCAATTTTGAGTTCTCACATCCGTATTTCCATTGTTACGCAATGGTTTACGGTGTTTTCTTTTAACCTAACATTCGTCATCTTTTGGTACATCCTGTAGGGATCTTATGTTGATATTATATACAGAGGAAAAATGTTGAAATATTGAAATTGATGTTACTTTTTTTTAGTACAACTCTTTATAGGGTTCGATTTTATAGCAGTTACGCTATGACAATTGAGAAGTGCGACATTTGTATGTATGTATAACAAATTAGTCAATCAGTAGATTCGTCTCCTTTGCAGTCCACAGCGGAATAATATTGTTACATAGTCTTGATAACACTGACATTTGGCGATTGCTTAAACGTCTGCCTAATACTGTCCAAGTGCGAGTCGAACTGGCTCACGTAGGGTTAGTACTTAAGGCAAACCACGCGGAAAAAATACGTTTATTTTTTATATAGAGACCTTGTATTATTATTATTTAATGTTATAGCGGTAATTTAAATATACACTCCTTGAAAATATCAAATGTCTACCTATTACAGATTATGAGATACTGCCCTCTGACTGAGAGGCTGTACGGACTGTCCGTCCATACCGACAGTGAATACTAAAATAGGCTATTAGTTTATCCAGAGTTTAGGACAGTTATTTAATGTTGACTAGTTTGTTATATAATAGTTTTATCAATTTCCTAAAATCTAGTCCATTTTCAAACGAAATAAACTTCAATGAGTACATTTAAATATTGGCAAAGAAAGGGACGATTAAATGATATATAGTTGCATACTTCCACGTATTCATTACCTAATAAAACTTGATGATAATTCTCCTATTTGTACTAAAATCCATTCTTTATTACTATTGCTTCAATTAACCGCATTCTCTTTCACAATCAGAACCTTATGTTTTACACAATAGAGCCTACAATACGATTACCACTTGCTACCTTTGACATTTGCAGTACCTTTGGCCCATTGTGGTTTGGACCGATCAGCAATAAGCGGTTTTGCAAGCTAAAGTACTTGGATTTTGATAGCTTGAACATGCAGACACCATACAGACAGCAATACGTAATAAAACAAGAGATACCTAAATATTCACAGTAATCTATAGATATCATAATATTATAAAGCATGAGGAAAGGTTTGAGGCCAAGTAAAAACAGCAGCGCGGGTCGATCAATCAGGTTAAGCTGCGCTTGTCGCGGTTGATGCGTGGATGGGTGGGTGACCTCGGAAAGCACTTTAAGCCGTTGGTCTCAGCTGTCATTGATACATTTACAACTTTGACAGTAGTTACGGTGTCGGTTACAGTCCTTAAAGTTTTTAATAAAGTTGTTTTTTTTTTACTAGCTATTGCCCGCGGCTTCGCTCGCATGGATGTCGGAAATTAACGAAGGTATTTTTCTTAAATATTTTTTTTTTTCTAAAATAAAAGTAGCCTAAATTACTCCTTATTACATCAGCCGCCAGCCAATAAAAGTCCCGTCAAAATTGGTCCAGCCATTTCAGAGATTAGCCGGAACAAACAGACAGACAGACGTCAGACAGACAAAAGTTTTAATAAATGTTTTTTTGGTGTAAGTATCGTATTTACTTTCATATGCATTTAGTGAAAAGCTGTTAATTTGAAATTACAAACAGACACTTCAATTTTATTTATTTGTATAGATGTAATTACTTTATTTTTCTAAAATAAAAGTAGCCTAAATTACTCCTTGTTACATCAGCTATCTGCTAGTGAAAGTCTCGTCAAAATCGGTCCAGCCATTTCAGAGATTAGCCGGAACAAACAGACAAACAGACAGACAAAAACTGTAAAAAATGTTGTTTTGGTATATGTACCGTGTAGTAAAAAGTGGTTATCTTAATATTACAAACAGACACTCCAATTTTATTTATTTGTATAGAAGATTTATTCGTTTTCGATAACAATACCCAACATGTGGGTAAGGTATTACCAACTACATAGTTTAATTGAACTCTGTACAAACAAAATGTGTTGATGTAGGGAACTGTAAAGACTCCCATATGCAGGCGCGACGCGACTCTTGTAAAAATAGTGCGTGGAGTCCCTCCGCGCGGAAGAAGTGAAACTTCGTAATGTGGAAATGAAAATAGGAAGGAGTAGAAATTGATTTTTCGCAACGGTGCTTTCATACCCCCTCCATAGTAGGGGTTTTTTTTTTCAGGATGGGAAACATCAAATAACTTCTCCCGCTCTGGGCGGAGCGGGAGGGCGTGTCAGACTTTTACTGACTAAAACCCACCCGGGTTCCATTAGTTGCCCATGTGCCAGGGTCACGGTATCTCTTTTAAACAATCACGCGACCGCGGCAGGTCACGCGGCCCCGGCAGGTCCATAGTAATGTTAAACGTTTAACGCAACCTTGTTGGAAGTCGCATTAGAAGTTTCACTTCAATAATCAGAACTGTCGCGCTTTGTTTGCGGAAGCCTTAAATGCAATTTGTCAAACATTTACGTCTGCATTATCATCGGAAGGCACCTAAACAACGACTATGTCTCTCGAAATACCAAGTTCTGTTCGTAACCAAACCGTTTTAGTTTTATGACAAGGTGTAGTAATGTCTAGACGTCTAGAACTGCTAACGATGGTGATGTATTTAGTTACGGCACTTCGTGGTGTCACGGTGTTAATTCGTTTAGCAAGAATGTAAAATGGATCTTCAATCTATTCTAGTAATTATATTATACAGGATTTTTTTTTAACCAGTGCGCAGATTTTTTTGGTGGTTCAGTATCAGTAATAGAACATATTTCAACTATTTTTTCAATACTTTTTTATATTTTTATCAGACCTTAAATCAGTTAACTGTGGACACCCTACATATTTCATAATATGATACTGACAATAAGAATAGGTCAGTAACCACGCGCCGTAGATACTTCGAACTTCTTAGAATTTTGACCGATCGAACAGCTGCTAGGTACTTGTAACTACGCTCGGTCGTTCACCTTCGCCACCGCGCCGGCGCCGCGTGCAAGTTACCATAAAAACCAGTTTCAAAATAAACGTCTTTCTTTAACGATACCTTAATTTTTTTGTACTAAAATATATCAAAATAAAAATTGCATGGTTATTATAACTCGTTGTTTAATTTCTTAAAATTTGCGCACTGGTTAAAAACTTATCCTTTATAATCAGCCTGTATTGTCTCCACTGCAGGGTAAAGGGCTCCCTTTCCTTTCCACTCAACTCTATCCTGAGCCAATAAAGACCAATATCCTTCATGTAAGCGTCGAGTTCGTCCCGCCATCTGTTCCTGCAACTTCCGCGATGCCTTAGTTACATTTTGGGCTATTGTATTTAGGAGGTTTGGGTAAAGTTCACTCAACCTCGCTAGAAAAGGAAGGATCCTCCGACCCAACGGGTGTCGTTTGTGACTGCGATGTATTGCAACGACGTTGTATATCTACTAGTTGCGCGGTAAACTCTGCTTGCGCGATGCAGGATTTGCGTGACGTCAGTGTGATGCGTAGTTCGCATGTCGCGGTGTAGATGCCGCTACAATGTACTTTGTTTCATCTTTATCATCTATACTATAATATTATAAAGCTGAAGAGTTTGTTTGGTTGAACGCGGTAATCTCAGGAACTCTTGGTCCGAATTGGAAAAATCTTTTAGTCTTGGGTAGCCTGTTTATTGAGGAAGCCTATAGGATAGGTTATATAACATCACGCTACAATCAAAAGAAGCGGAGCAGCAACCAAAAATGAACGAAAACTGGCAGGCGATTCGATGCGACGGGAAGGGTCAGGGGAGCAAAAATTTGACGCGGACGAAATCGCGGGCAGAAACTAGTAAATCATATAAACCTTTTGTGCAGGATAACACACTAACAGTAAGAATAGCTATTACTTTGACAATTCAAAAACATTCATTACGTTGTTTAATGGATTGGAAATGTCCTTCAAAATGTTTCAGATTGTGATTAATACTGTGTTAGGCGGCCCCTAAACGATCAATTAAATTGTGCAATATTACGAATTGTGCAATATTATTGACCGTATAGGGTTAATATTGAAGATTGTGCAATGATTGAATGAAAGTTTGAGCATGTTTAATTTTTATTGCACCATATTTTTCCATTGCATCGTGTAGGGTCAGTATTGCGCAATATTTTTAGTATGTGTTTTGTGTTGAACGAGGAGTACACGGGAATTTCTGGCGGGAAATCAGACGCGTCGCTTGGGTTTTTGTTATATTTTCCAAAAACTGAACTGTGATGAATTTTACGGCAGAAAGTGGTGTAGTTTTGTGTTGTAAACTGTATTAATACTATTCTCAGATTGAACACGAAAACATTGTGCAGTTCGTAGTATTGTGCAATATAATTGATCGTTTGGATTCAAAGCGCCTCTCAATCTTATTGTACAATAAAATGTATTGTACAATGTTATTGTAGGTCTAGGGGCCGCCTTATGCGATTATATAAACGTTTCTTTTTTGTTTTGATTTCCCGACATTTTTTGATGATGATGATGGTGAAAAGCTGTTATTTTCACGTTATAAACAGACATTTCATTTTATTAACACGCTTTTATTAACTTCATACCCATGTTAGTATGTGCCTATGTAACAGAAACTTTGAAGATTATTTTGACCCACTTTAAAACGTCGGATTAATTCGAGGCATACTTATCACGGATCGATGACAATAAAATAATTTTATACATTTGTGCCATTAGCCTCGCCATAATCCCATTACCAGGATAGCAAAAAAAACTGTCTTCGAAACTCGGCCTAGTTTCGAAGACAGTTTTTTACATACGTAACAAAAAAAAAAAAACGAAAACTAAGCTGACATACATACGTCAAAAAATTCGAAATACCCTAAAAATTTGAAAATAAATTTTCATTTGTATAAATTTCTTATAATTTAGCTAAGACCCGCAACGCACAGAAATGAGTGCGGGGTGCACTTACCACTCCTACAGTACCTATACATTATTATGCACAGAACTTGCTGCATCTAATAGTTGAGTGGCACTATCTACAATTTATTAGTCTCTACACATCTTTACGCCTTTGCAGCTAAAGATCCATCAATTTTGCCAGTATAACTGGTGTTTGTCTTAACGCAATCCTCTTTTACGAGCCTGTCCTGGTCTGTGGGTTGCACAAACAGTTGGAACTGACAAGCTGCCATTGGTGACACGGATGCGTGTCAGTTACGAGTGTTTGCGGTTCTTCCGTGTCTTGTACTTTGATGTTTAACATGTACCTGACTGGGTAGATTGTTATGAACTTTGTTTTTTAGTTTGGTAGAAGATAATGTTAGGTAATAAGCTAATGATATGTTATGTTTGATTTACGATTTTTTTTTTACTACTGAAGTGATAGTGGGTCTTCTAACGCGATCGGAAAAATTAAAATTATTTTGTTTGCCGGAATATAGTTTAAAATGTATGTTGTTAAAACTATAATGCTTCACTTTCTTCCCTTTTCTTTCTCCCATTACATATGGTGTACACTTTTTTTTAACACTTATTAAATTCATTTGCCTGTCCGTCTTTGAAATATGCACGAATCTTAGACGCAAGTGGGCAGTACATACGGTCACCAAAAGAGAAAAATAAATAACCACGGTCGTTGGATAAAGTGGAAGTTTATAAAGAAACCGATGGATGTTTACAAATAAAATTTTATTTTATGAATAGAAAAAAAAAACATATTAACCTATTGAATGCCGTAATTACAGACACAATTAAAAAACCATTGTGTCTATACCAAATGTGGTATCTCAGGGACTTAGAGGTTAAATTTCACTCGGAAAATGGATGTTTCAGAGTTTAAAGTGATCAAGACCACTGTAATGGATGATCTTCAGCAGATCGCAAGTTTATTTATCTTGGTTCATGCTAAAAAGGAATGTAGTGGTGGCCCGGTGGTAATGGCTGCGACTAATGAGTTGTAGGTCGTGGGTTCGAACCAACACATTCGCTTTACTTAGTGAAAATTATTTCATCACCATTGCACTCAAAATGGTGAAACAAAACGTGAGGAAACCAGCATGTCCTAGAACCGAAAACTCCAAGACATGTGACATCTACCAACCCGCACTGGGCCGGAGTGGATTACCGCATTCCCTCACCGAGAGGAGGCCTGTATTTCAGTAGTGGGAAAATTATCGGCCAATTACGCTTATGCATCTCAAGACTGTCTGCCTACTATAAAAACTTCACAACACAAACCTCTTTACATAACTCCTGCCATATCAACATAAGGGTCGGGTTAGTTGCGCACACGCAGATTGCAAGACTATGATTAGCGACGCTAAGTTCAGGCACGTGACTGTAGCATACGAGTCTATACGATAAGCCATATTGGGAAGTAGGGACTGATTGTGAGATTACTAAATTATCATTTGCAAAATATCTAGCCGTTGCAATGTATTGGAGCATGTATTTAATTTAATGCAAGCTAAAAGATGACTCAAGAATGTACATATTATAGTTGTGATAATATCACAGATAATAATATAATATCTGGTTGACCGAGCTTTGCTCGGTATTTTTTGGTAAATTGCGTTTAAAATAATACGTTTATGTTCAAGTTGATTATCGATAAAGTTGGTCATTGAAAACACGAATAAAACGACATTTTATAAAAATGAATCCTAGCTAGATCGATTTATCGCCCCCGAAACCCCTTGTATACTAAATTTCATGAAAATCGTTGGAGCCGTTTTCGAGATTCAGATTATATATATATACAAGAATTGCTCGTTTAAACGTATAAGATTATTATCCGCTGGATGTGGGAAATACAGAATGGGTCATAGTGGCGGTGCTTGGGGGAGACCTAGGTCCAGCAGTGGACATCTTTCGGCTGACATGATAATGAATATCACAAAAGAGACTATCAATATAAACATAAAATAAAGTCTGTATTTCGCGAACAACTAGGCAGAGGTGTACTTATAGTACACCCACATTCCGCCAGTTACTGTAATAGGGGGCGAGCCTAGTGCCATCAACTGGGCACAAATTTAGACTCCGGGCTGCTACTGAGACATTTCAGATGGAAAAAATCATTGTGCTCGTCATACAAAGATTTGTTCTGGGTGGGAATCGAACCCACGACCTCAGTCTTAGCAGGCAGGGTCACTAACCACTAGACTAACAGGCCAGTCATCATATATACAACGCCCCGACATCAAGCGCTAGGTAGTTGACCACCAGACACGACAAATCGTAATGTGAAAACCAACTTTCCCAGAAGGTTGTATGAGTTCACATCCAGGGTCGACAGACGTTTCACGTAAAACCACTAATTGACATACTATTAGTAGATGATGATGAAGAAAATCGAAATGAAGCTACCAATCTTAGAAAAGATTTCCTAAGCTACGTATTAGCGAAATGTTAGTAGATATATTATTCGCAATGTCCTGACTGTGCCTATATAAGGTGTATCTATTCATACACGAAATATTTTAAGAGGTACACCTGTAGGTGGTAAAGAAGCTATAGCAACGAAAAAAAATTTTTTCAAAGTGTATTTTTTTCAAAATTTAATATTTATAAATTATTTGACGCACATAAGAAATACTGGCGCCTTCTTATTTTTTACGGCTCGAGACACCGCGGCAATGCTCGTGCCCTCCGGTCACCGCCCTCGCAGCGTCAGACGGGCCATTCATAGAATTTGGAATAAAGGTTTTATGCAAAACGTCTCAAGCAGTTTTAAAATTATAATAATTACGAAAATTTAAAAACGCTTAGATAAAAAAAATATTTTTGCTTCTACAGCTTCTTTACCACCTACAGGTGTACCTCTTAAAATATTTCGGGTATGAATAGATACACCTTATATGTAAGTTAAAACGCGTTCCCACAACAACAATTAAATTATCTCCTAAAACAGGGCTTTCTGTCTCCTGTCCTTGTGCTGTACCCTACAGGGTCCATAATTATCTAAATTATATAGTGACCACCTAAGTACACATTATGGTAAAGATATTGAGTACGTGTTACAAATTAATATTCTTTTAAAGACCAATTAATTGAAGAAATTATATGGTTAGTCAATAAGGAATTGAACGAAGTATATCGTGAAAACGAAAAATGACCGCAACATTACTACAATTGGTTGAAAAAATATATATATTTTTCCTAAACTACATACGTCGTTCAATTCCTTACTGCCTATGTTCGATCCGTCGAAATTTAAAAATACTAGGTTTAAATAACGCGTGATCAAATTACAATTCAACAGAAATCAGTACACGACTCAAATATTTTACGTAAACCAATCTACCATCTTAATTGGGGCCAAACAAATATTATTCTTAAGCACCCTTATGTATATATTGGCTTATTATAAACAAAGTTAATTGTTTAGCCACTGACCTTAAAGAAATATGCCGTGGAGTGGCTTACGTACAAATATATAGTTGCTTAATTTTACTAGTGGACAACTTGTGACGGCAGACATGGTGTAAATATATTGGCAATAAAATACAGAAGCGTAATTTCTCAAATAACAACAAGGAAAATGCTGTGATTGATACATCTTAGTGTTGTGAAGTTAGAGAGTTCGCTTTTATTTAGGGCAATCGGGAAAGTAAGCCATCTTCAAGTTGTAAATTATTCGTAGATTTTGTAATTGCGGATAGAGATCGTAGAAATAGTTGGGTTAATAAATTTAGATAAACCATCTTTTTCATTATTATCATTTCAGCCGTAACACGTCGACTGCTGGACATAGGCCTCCCAATTTAGGGCGGTTTGTCTTAATCACCACGCTTGGCAGGGGGTTGGCTGCTATCCATTCCCTAGTAAGTCACTTAGTTGCCTTGTACGACACCCACGGGAAGAAATGGGATATTGCTGTTCTTTACGTCCGGCACCACACGGAAAAAAACAAAAATCATAAAAACAAACTTAAAACAATTTCAAAACTTGATAAATCATAACCCACAATTTACATCATATGACGAAACTTTTTGACATTCAATATACAAGATTATTTTTAGTATACAGGGTGTCCAAGAACCTGGCGTCCAACTGGATTCCCACGATGCCCCAAGTTCTAACAGTACTCAGAAAAATATTTTAAAAAATCCACCCCATGTACTTACAGAATTATACTGATTTAAATAAAAAGGGGAAATGAGCACCCTGTGACATATTTTTGAATGCTGTGACTGCTAATGCTGATAATTTCGATATTTCTTGGAGGTTTTGTAATCTAGGGTATTGCTGTGTCTAAATAGGATGTAAAAATAAAGTACTTATTGTACCATTTTAAAATAAAATATTATTTTAACTAAAGGTGATATGGAAAACTATTGAATTTCGCAACTTTGACCGACTGTAGTGTAAAAAAATGTACCAAAATAGTATGGCAAGTGACGTCAAATTTTGACGCGTTTATTCCTCTTTTTAAAAAGGTATAATACTTACACATTAATTTGAAAAAAAAAATTTTTGATAATATTTTTACTCAACAACCCAATTTTTACGATGTCTTACAGAATTCTTAGAAAGAAAAATTTACGACGAATTGAATCTAACCTCTAAAGAATTACTATTGTATGCTCATAAAAATAACAACAGGCCTCTCAAAAAACAGGTTAGACCGTAAGGGACGGTATGTGCATGCATCTCACCATAGTGATTCGTTATTACAACAGGAGGGAGCAAGACAGAAACTATCTTTGCGATTTGCTGGTTCTTCTTTATGGTACCCCATTATTCAGGTAAGAGTGAGGGAGAAAAAGGTTAGAGGTGCGAGTGAGATAGATAGTGACGCTATCTGGGATCGTGCTATTTAGGATAACAGTACGGTCAGTACGCGTCACTGCCTCCTGCCGTTACTACGCACCTCTCTCTTATTGTTACCATTGATCACGTACTACGATTTAAAGCTTTGTTTATTGGACTCGATTACTCTTTGTGCTCTGGACTTTGAAACGAACTCTTTACGACGACCTTTGCCTGTGTTTGGACAGTTTGTGTTTTGTGTGTGCTACCATGGCGACCTACACTCCGCAAGAATACGCAAATATGCACTACATTTATGGAGAATGTAGAGGTAATGGACGAGCTGCAGCGAGACTTTACAGAGAAAGGTATCCGAGGGCTACGCGATATCCCGACCATCGAGTTTTCATTAATGTGCACAGATCACTATGTGACGGGCGGTTCCCCAATCAAGTAGCTGGTGAAGGACGACCCGTAAATGACTTCATACGCGATGAAGTTTTAGAGGCGGTGTCGGCAAATCCAAGCATCTCTGTGCGAGGAATAGAAGCTGATACGGGGATACCGAAGAGCACAGCACACAGTATTCTCCAAAAAGAAGAATATCATCCGTACCACGTACAGCGAGTGCAAAGTCTTTTACCTCGAGACTATCCGAGCCGAGTCGCGTTTTGTGAAACAATCCTGCAAAAACATCGAGAAGACGAAAACTTTATCGACAAAATTTTGTGGTCAGATGAATCAACATTTAAGAAGGATGGCTACATGAACCTACACAACTTGCACGAGTGGCATGTGGAAAATCCGCACTTGATGCGAGAAGATAGATCCCAGTACCGGTTCAAAGTGAACATGTGGACCGGTATTCTCTGTGGGAATATTATTGGTCTCATTTGAGATGCCCGAGAATTTGACTGGCGAATCATATTTAAATTTTCTTCAAAATGATTTGCCAAACTTACTAGAAGAGACCCCACCAGATATGTGGTTCCAACACGACGGCTGTCCAGCACATTTTCGCGTATCCGTTAGAGAGTTTTTGGACGAGCAATACCCGAACAGGTGGATTGGGCGATCAGGAACAATCCCGTGGCCAGCCCGCTCACCTGACTTAAATCCGCTGGATTTTTTTTTCTGGGGAACTATGAAGGAGCTCGTTTATGCGAAGCCCATTAATGACATCGCTGACCTTCGTGAGAAGATAACACAAGCAGTGCAGGTGATACGTCAAAAAAGTTACTCGCGAAACATAAAGCGGTCCTTTTTAAGGAGAGTGAGAGCTTGTATTGCCGCGGGTGGTCAACATTTTGAACATTTATTGTAATAAAATATCTTTAAACTAACATTCTTTGCTTTTATTCTACTGGGAACCCATCTACCTGTGTGTATTTCCTTCTTGCTCACTCTTGGAACCGAAGTAAATAATAGTAGTAACATAACAGTTTCTAAGATAAGAAAGGGTCCTACAGTTACCGTTAGTAGGTAGGCACTTCGTAAAAATTGGGTTGTTGAGTAAAAATATTATCAAAATTTTTTTTTTCAAATTAATGTGTAAGTATTATACCTTTTTAAAAAGAGGAATAAACGCGTCAAAATTTGACGTCACTTGCCATACTATTTTGGTACATTTTTTTTACACTACAGTCGGTCAAAGTTGCGAAATTCAATAGTTTTCCATATCACCTTTAGTTAAAATAATATTTTATTTTAAAATGGTACAATAAGTACTTTATTTTTACATTCTATTTAGACACAGCAATACCCTAGATTACAAAACCTCCAAGAAATATCGAAATTATCAGCATTAGCAGTCACAGCATTCAAAAGTATGTCACAGGGTGCTCATTTCCCCTTTTTTTTTGAAATCAGTATAATTCTGTAAGTACATGGGGTGGATTTTTTAAAATATTTTTCTGAGTACTGTTAGAACTTGGGGCATCGTGGGAATCCAGTTGGACGCCAGGTTCTTGGACACCCTGTATGCGAAACCTGAATATAGTTTGTTCAGAATCAGTAACTGAATCGATTCCAATAATTTTTACACCATTTTTGTACCAAAAATATTTAATTACGCTTCCAAGTCGCGGGCCTTTGTGTTTTGTTTCGAATTTAAAATTATCATGTCTTTCTCGTATTCAAACGTCCATTACACGGAGATGGTACGTACACTAGCTGTTTGTGGTGATCTGCATATGTTTTTGCGTGGACAACCAGGTAACTTATCAAGCTTATAACTTTGTGATTATTAATGATACAGTTTTGAAATTTTTTTCATAGATTCTTTACATAAAAATACTAGACCCGTGTTTCGGGTTTCGCATAAACAAAAATTAATGTTGTATACAGAAGGACTATAGTACGAAGTTAAAATAAGTGATGCCACTCACACAAGATTCATTTAACATACATTGGAAAAAGATCTTTAATGTCTACCCTAAAACAAAAGCTAATTAGCAATAAACGTGTGCCCGAGAACAATCTAAGCTAGTCTAGACTACACTAAACTAGTCTTGCTTTATTGGGTCCTCAGTAATACGCCAGCGTATTACTGAGGACACAATAAAGCAACACTAGTTTTCTCACAGCCACAGCAGCCGGCGCAAGTTTGTGTCTTTCTCTCATTGTTAAACATTCAACGATTCATGATCACCGAATACCACTAACTATTGCGAGGAATAATCAAATACAGTGACTTTATGACGAAACCCTGAATTTTGATGGATATTTTAATGGTTTCTAAGTTCTAGGCAATATGGAGGCTAAAATTAGACCGAAGCTTGGTTCTATCGACCTTCAGATCGCAAGCCTATAACGCATATATTAACATAATGCTTATGTTACTAAACTGCTTAATAATTGGCTAATTGGCGTGTTTGGAGTTAATTCAATAAAGTATAACCTAGAAATTATAGATATTACAACTGCGGCATATAGGTTATACGTAGATATTATCATCATCATCATGTCTACGTCCACTGCTGGACAGAGGCCTCCCCCAAGCACCGCCACTTCGACCGGTTCTGTACTTCTCGCATCCAACGAATTCCAGCGGCCTTCACCAGGTCATCGGTCCATCTTGTGGGAGACCTTCCAACGCTACGTCTTCCAGTACGCGGTCGTCACTCCAGACTTATTACTTAGACATATTTTTACGAAATATAAAACAATTCAATATGAATGCACTTTATGTGCAGCTTCGTATTTTCAATGTACTTTATTTGAAGCTTTTTGTAATGGAGAATTCTTGATTAGTCTCCTCAAAGGCTGTGCGATTAATAAGAAACGTTATCTGACTATTATTTTCACGTAACGTTTACATAAGAGCAGTGATGGCCCAGTGGTAATGGTCATGACTTACCTACGAGTTCGTTAGGTTCGAACCCAGACAGACGCTTTACATTACCTAAATTTCTTCATCGTTGCTCTCAAAACGGTGAAGGAATACATCGTGAGGAAACGGGCACGTCCTACAATCAAAAACTCGAAGACATATGTGACATATATCAATCCACACTGATCCTACGTAGTGAATTTCGGCCCCCACCAGAAGAGGCCTGTGATCCAGCAGTGGAAAAATAATAGCATGATTATGAAAAGGCTGCTCTTGACTAATTTAATCTCTCTCTTTAAAAATTCCAGGTTCTTTTTCGGGCTTTTTGTCCTTCCGTTCTCTCTATGAGCTTCTCATTATTAGGATTGTTTGTATAATTTCCTAACTCGACAACTCGTCAGTACCTATCGCTTACCTAAGTCTGACGGCATAGGGTGTTTATTTTTAGAACTCAATATATTCACTGGACGATACCAGTTGAGGCATCGTGACAGCACGTAACACCCTATATGGAGATTTGGAATACATAATTAGCATGTACGCACGACACATCAAGCTATACATGTCCAGTATAAGCTGACTTCTCATCGCACGAAAAATCTACGCAATGCGAGCTCAGCTAAAACTGGAAATGTATAGCTTTTTTTTGTGTGGGTGAGAAGTCTTCAAATGCCGTCTCCCGCTCTGGGTGGAAGGGCGTGTCAGACTTTTACTGATTACCCACTCGTGTTCCTTCTGTTGCCCATATGCCAGGGGCTCGGTGTCTCTTTCGAACAAATCTCGCGACCCTGGCAGGCATCGGTTCTAGCGGACCCTTTCAGTTGTTGCTGACGTCTCTTTGAGGCGCGCGTGGAACACTACACTGATCCTTACCGGGCAGCGAGCTACCTATTGCTCGCCGCCCACAGGCCCGCGCCTACCGTGGCCGGGAGTCCGCAATCAACTCCCGACACCCGGGGCGTCCCCTCCTGCGGCGGCGAACTTTATAGCTTGATGTGTAGTCGTGTGTACAAACATGTTTGTCGCCCCAACTAGAGGTGTTGTAACAATGACATCGGTAACTGTTGATAAATCGGTTCCGCCAATCACGGCGCATTTATTTGATTAGCCCTTCGTGAGTAATTTTAAGTTAACGCAACGAGCTTGGAGATTTTTCACTTGAGTTTTTTCAATTTATGCATATCTTGCAATAGGACGATCACTGTGCTGTTAAACTGAATAATGGAGATCTGTCATCATCTGCCTAGGGTTTTACCAACTATGTTGGAGTCGGTTTCCAATCTTCCCGGATCCAGGTGAATACCAGTATTTTAGACGGAGTCACAGCCTATCTTACCTTCAGTAGCTGGGTAACGCGATACCCGATGGTATAACGGTTTGTCAGTTTCGGACTTCTAACGGCCCGTGACGACTGTCGAAGATGTACGGATGTTAGCTGGGACCAACGGCTTAACGTGTGTTCCGAAGCACGGAAGGATCTTGGTGTGTTTAGATGGTGACTCATCCGCAGCAAGTGTACTTTACTCCAGCTTAATAACCAGCCGATCGACCAGATCGGCTGGGTATTATTCAGCCATAAGGAATGGAGATCTGTCTGGTGTTTAAATGCTTATGACACTGTCTAATCCATGTGTTCTCTCACTAACAGCATATTAAGATGGTGTTATGGGCTTTAATTTTTCATGGCATATGGGCAATGGCTATTTCAATTTAGAAAAAACTTTTTAACAAAAAATTAAACCGCTGAAAAAACTGAAAAGCAAAAAATAGTCGGCGCTTTGAGTGATCTTTGTTCATTGATTTTTCAGCGCCGACTCAAAATTTTAAGGTTTATTATTTTTTGCTTTTCAGTTTTTTCGGCGGTTAAATTTTTTGTTAAAAAGTTTTTATTTTATATTTTTTGTGGCTTGAATGTACTAATAATGTACTTGGCAAGGTATACCCCATCCAATGAAAAAAGAATTATCAAAATCGGACTACTCTGTATAAAGTTATGCGTGGTTATACATTGCAATCAGTGAGTGAACAATCAATCATCCCTGTTTTCCGACCCTTAGGGTTCGATTTTGTTTTCCAAATTTATATGGGACCACCTTGGGAGTATACCCTTTCCAATAAAAAAAGAATTATCACAATCGGACTACTATGTACAAAGTTATGCGAGGACATACATAAAAAAAACAAAAATTAAAAAAAAATATACGCGTCGAATTGATAACCTCCTCCTTTTTTTTTCGTCGGTTAAAAATAAAACATATTATTGAACCGAAGAAACTATGTGGGCAATTCCCGTAAATTCAAGAATCTTTACAGTCTGATCAAAGTCGCAGTCTGTCAAAAATACCTTTAATTTCCGTACATTTTTGAAAATATTTTGACATTGATTTAGTCGCAATTTCATCTCAGAGAGAAGATGTTATTTTGATTGATGTTATGTGTATTGGAACGTTTTCAATGACGAGAATTGGTCTTCACAAAATTCTTTGGTCTACCCATATTTTAAAATGAAGAGCTCCACATAAAATAAAAAATAAAAAACGAATATCTTAGTTGGTCTCATTAAAACATATACACGTACAACTCCGACCTACGAACTGCGTCATTAGCTTTTATCGACAATAACAAAGACTGGGTCGATCATGATGGAGCTCCTAAACAAACCGACGTGGTACGCAACTTTGTCCAATCGATAGTGTAACGTAATGACTTAAACTCTGTCCATACCAAACAGTACGACATAGTAACACGTAGAACTTTGTAATTGATTGCGAATCTAGGTTTTGTGGGGATGCAGATGAAAAATAACGATAGAAAGTTTTGCATGTTTTCAAGTTATGCAGTCTTTTGCAGTGTGGACTACTCGACTGCTTCCAACAGCCCTCTTGATCGCATCAGACTATCTTCCCGGTACTCAGCCTTGAGCACGTTTGCCTTCCATCCGGCTTAGTGACATAAGCCTCTTCAGAACATGCTGAGGTGAACGCATGTGTCCGAAAAAGCTGAGGGCACGCTCTAGGCTTATTGTATATGAATATAACTAAATCATCATATTTGTTGAACTGTTGTTTAGCTATTTGGGTCTCTGTTTAAGTACATTTATAAGTTTATATATGATAAAAACAGCTCTAGGAATCTAAATTAGAAAGCAACATTTCTTATTATAATTATAAATCTACATGTGAAAATGTAGGCATGTAGCAAAGCTCTGCAAAAGGTTATTTCAATTTCAGTCAAGACTCAAGAAGTTTAGAAAATCTTCCCGTATAAAAAATAATGCCATAAAACCACACAAGACTGTAATATTTCTATGGTTGACAACGCGCAACTAGTAAATCATTGGTATGGACAAAGTAACAATGTTTAAAATAAGGTAATTCTGTCCTATTTAAAGACCCATCCACACACTTTGCAACTACTTTATTACATGTTTAAAAGATGAAATCAGAGTAAGTTTGTCCATACAAATGGTTTACCACAGTGACACAGTCCGAGATGTAACTACAAGTGAATGACCGCTTACGCAAACACGATGGGCAGCAGTGGCCTTGGCTTGTTTACGTTTTAATATAACACAACTACGATTTCTGTAAGATAGGCTGATGAAAGTCTTTTAAACAGATGACGAGGACAAAGATTTATAAAAGATTTTTCTTATCAAATCAAATCTAAATCAAAAATATTAACATAACATTACACATGACGCTTGTATCGAAGGGCTTTTAGCAGGTTAAGTTTTAGGCCCATGCAATAGGGGCGAGCATATTGCCATCAACCGGGTTAAAAAGGAGACTCCCGGCAACTACAAAACGGTTAAGGAAAACATCGTGAGGAAACCGGCACATCCTATAACTAAAAAATCGAAGACATTTGACATCTATCAACCCGCACTGGGCCCCCGTGGTAGATTACGGCCTACTCCCTGTCACAAAAAGGAGCCCTATGTCCCAGCAGTGCGAAAATTATGGAAGGATTATGTTGAGCTGACTGGGAAATCCCTGATAGAAAAATTCAATAGCACTTTGTCCGACTTGAGAATCGATCCCAGGACTTCATGTTCAGCAGTAACTATCACGCTTGCAACCAAAGAGAATTACACAATCTAATATTTCCTACTGTCAAATAAATCAGGAACTCAATCTTGATCCGTTACCCAACTAATCTATGTTTTGCTGTAGGGTCTGAAAGTTGGATATATCTACAGGAACTAATAAAACCCGTTCTAATCTGTACATATCTGTCTGTCTTCCTTATGAAAATCTTGAAACTTTTAAGCGAGGTGATAAAGGCCCCAGCAAGGACAATGATTTTAAAATAAGGAAAGACACAAACTAAGAATGTACTATTATTTTACCTTATTTTACGAAACTAGGAAGCAGTTTTGTAGTACAATAAGTTGTAGTGGCGAAATTGACTATTGTTTTGCCATCCTCACCTTTACCTCACTTATCATAGAGTTTGTACCTCATTAGATGTTAATATCTGGATGACCGAGCTTTGCTCGGTATTTTTTGGTAAATTGTGTTTAAAATAATAAGTTTATGTTCAAGTTGATTATCGATAAAGTTGGTCATTGAAAACACGAATAAAACGACATTTCATAAAAATTAATCCTAGCTAGATCGATTTATCGCCCACGAAACCCTCTGTATACGAAATTTCATTAAAATCGTTGGAGCCGTTTCCGAGATTCAGATTATATATATATATACAAGAATTGCTCGTTTAAAGGTATAAGATAATAAACAGCCCACAATATAAATTATCTTTGAACGATGGAAACTCGAAATGATTAACATCTACGTAACTACTAACATCAACATTTCCTAGGACTTATATAACAATATTGGCTACTCCATATTGTCTATTGATTCCTGTATAATGATGACATGAACTATGGTATTTTAAACTATCCGTTCATTTTATGCGGTAACCGTTAGATTGATAGGTTCTATATTTTATCGATAACACTAATTTACATCATTTTTGTCTTCTAGATAAATTCTGATTTTGAACAGTCACTATCTATTCGTTTCTACTATTCATTTTGGAATACTTATTATAGCAAATTCTACGATTGTAAAACTGCTTTAAATTCTACGATGTTGATAAAAAGAATTCGATCTAAGTGATTGTAAAACCAACTGATCGTATCGATATGATAAGATCAAAACTAGAGCTTCAATTGAGATGTTTTAAAGCCGCCTGCATTAAGATAATAAAAAGGAGCTTAGATAACATTGATGAAATTCTGATTAACTCACCTTTATTACTTGCTGGCCAGATGTTGTTCGTCGCAGTCTTTTTATTATTTTTGTTCTCTCTGAACATAAGAATATCCGGTACCTTGTTCAGTTTATTATCCTTCGGTATTATATCCGGCGCTCGATCAACGTTTACTCTCACGAATTCACCTTTCAACACTTTTGGTTGATTATCCTTTAACAGAGGCGGCTGAGGAGCTTTAGGCTTTTTGTGGAACAGTCTCTTCCTGTCTGGCTTTGATGGGATATCTATATCAGTGTATATTATGCTGTCTATTTCACCAGTCTCATTCACGTCGTGTCGTATTCCAATCAGACTCATAGGCTGCTCGTATCGATTGTTTAGATTATTCTTCTGTTGCACCGATATGTGTGTTACGCCATCATTATCTGTAGTTTGCATTAAGTCGTAATCATTGCGTCCCTTATCGAATATACTATAGTCGTCCATACTATTCTTTCTGCTTTTGAAAATGTCATAAGTTTTCTTTTTGGAAAACAAGTTTTCACTGCTCGAATAGTTGTTCGTGTTTTTCGTCAGTCGGTTACGCATTTTAAAGTATTTGTATGTGAAGTATATCCTCTTGAAGTCCTGTTCGTTCTCGAACCTGAGCGCGATGGCTTCCTTGTTCAAGTTTTTGGTTATGTAAAAGACTAGAGTGTTGTCACAATTGGGATAGTTTTCAATGTTAACACAATTTGAAATGTCATCTATCGAGATGTTTTCACATTTGGTAGGTTTAAGTTCTGTGTAGTCTTTGATTTGTTTTTTGTCTTCGTCTGTAATGTCTTCTTTAGTGAGTAGTTGTAGTTGGTCCTTCTCGTTGAAGCCGACGACGATGTTGTAAGCTTGTAGGGAGGTCGGTTTGGAGATGGTCATGATGTCGAGCTGTTGGTTGGTGTTGTGCATCTTTTGCCGCGCGACCATGGCCGCGAAGCCGCCTGTCCGGGCGGTTTTCTTTACGGTCATTGTTCTGTAACAAGAGAAAGAAAGGAATAAATAAATAATCATAACCAATCAAACCTCAAACAGCTTCACGGGGCGATCGATCAGGTTAAGCTACGCTTTTCGCGGTTGGTCCGTAGATGGGTGCCCATATGTATATACGTTACGGGTCGTGGCAATCAGTTACAAGTCCGAAATTCTGACAATCAGTCCCACCAAGGGGTGTTGTATTACCCAGTAACTGGGTTGTGGAGGTCAGATCGGCAGTAGTTCCAAGTTACATACTGGCACTCAGCTGCATCCGGTTAGACTGGAAGTCGAACCCAACATAGCAGAGAAGACTAGGCAGATGCTGTTGTTGAAAACAATCAGAAAAGGTGCAGACGCCAGCACATCAAGCTATTACAGCCTGTCAAATTTCTTTAATAGATTTTCAACTTTATGCCTATACCATAAGCATCCATCTACGCACACTATCGCAGTCCACTGCTAGACATAGACCTTTCCCATGCTGCGCCACAACACCCTGTCCTCCGCCTTCCGCATAAGCATAATCAATCTATAATTTTCTCCCTGCTGGAACAAAGATCTCCTCTTTTTAAGAGGGACCGGACCCAGTGTTGGTATGGTAGATCATCATTTCAGCCGTCAGACGTCCACTGCTGGACATAGGCCTCTCCCTGTTTGTGGGGATTTGCCATAATCGTCACGCTTGGTAGGCGGGTTGGCGATCGCGGTATGGCGGTACATAGAGAACGCTGCTGCCCATTCTCTAGTAAGTCCTAAGGGACTTTTACACGCCCACGGGAGGAAATGGGGTGATGCTATTCTTTACGTCCGTCACCACACGGTCGGTAGATGTAACATGTCATCTAGTTTTTCACAATTTGTTCTTTCACCGTTTTGATGACAGTAATAACAGAAAAGAAAATAAAATAAGCTGGCAATACTTTAACCACGTATTAGGTATCGATATCGAGAACGAAGGGAAAAAAGAAACATAAACAAATGTTTTTTGGCAAAGGTGCCCGTAATTGAGAAGCTGTCTTTTTAATTTTTCATGGAACATAGACATTTTTTACGGATTACAAAAATCCAAAACTTATCAGTCGTTTGGATGTCATGTCTTAACGTACATGTCAATGTCATTTAAAGTTTTGATAAAAGTTAGAATCATATATTTACGGGTGCAATTTACACATAACTTTTAGCCCGTCATTACAGTGGCCAATTGTATCACTTCAGAGCACAAAACAGCGCAAAAGCAAGTGAAAGCAAAGTTGCTCATAATTACGTTTGCTTTTAAGCTTTAAACGCTAACACATTTGAACAATATTGATAGTTAATCGATTCGAAACCGATTGCCAATCGTTTAAGACGAGAATCGATTTGGAATCGTTTCAAATATCATACAGTCTGTGATTGATCGCAATTATTTGAACATCGATTAGTTTCGAAGCATTCGTGCTTTTTACCGATTCACTTTATATTGTTTTATGTGAATTTTGACGATTATGGACGAGACTTTTTCAGTAAATTGGCTTTCTAATTGCATTTTTGATATTAATGTATAAATGGATGCAATTTATTCCTTTAATATCGTTTGAGTTCAAATACTTGGTTTGGAAAAGATCAGTCGGTCAACATTAATCGCATCTAGACGATAAATCTATTGAACTATAAAACACTTATGAATTACGATGATGTACAGACGCCAGCACATCAAGCTACCCGTCACTGTCAAATTCTCCCAATCATATCTCTCCTTTCTAGCGAGTATGTCTCGTAAAACCCTAATAGTACTAAATCACCAATGCTTATACAAGTCTGTGAAGCTTTCTTCGCTGCGCTGAAGCAAGTACTACAGCTTTCAATTCACTTATGTCAACTTGTCAATCTTTTTCTTAGTTGCTTTTTTATCAATTACGTCCACAACAGATTATACAACACCATTTGTCCTCAACTCACCTATAGAAGTGCCATTAAAACTCTTAAATGAAACAAGTATGTGTAAGAGAAAGCGTAATAATAAAAAAGTATAATAGTCGTTACCGTGCGACATTTTGTGCAAAAACACTTCCTAAAGATGAGCAATGAATTAGAGAACATAATTATGATGTGGTGGAAGATACAAGCGATGTTACCCAACTGTGGTGTGAAAATAAAGAGGTTATGTAAAGTAAGTATTTCAAAATATGCCTATGTGTCAAGTAAACAAGGATCTTGTTACGTACTACGAGCTACCTACTTTCTTTGAGTTGACAAATCTGTGTATTTATTGATGTTATTTGTATGAGTAATGGGTATTTAAGTATTGTATTTCGTAACTAGCTTCCGACCGCGGTTTTACCCGCGTGCGACACCGATAAGCCCTGTCTTTCCTCAGAGTTCAAAAATCCCCTTATCAATTTTCATAAGATTTTCCGGAGCAAACAGACTAACAGACGGACAAAAAATAAAAAAAAATGATTCTTGTGTTTTACGCAACATATTTACTTTCATATACACTTGGTAGAAAAAATAATATATATTTACATTATAAACAGACACTTCAGTTTTATTGATTTTTATAGATATTTCGTGTTAAATCAATCAATTCATTGGAAGTAGAAACTTTGGAGCAAAACAGTGCCAAGGAATCTCGAACAGTGTTAAGTCGTCTTTACAACATAGAGATCTCGTTTAGGATGACTGTCTTTGCACCCTGTTTAGATCACTAATACTTTACTGAACCTTGACTGCGAAGTATTTCACACAACACCATCCAAGAATTTACACAATAACCTTTGAATAGGTTATCATCCAAAGTCTATTATGTAAAAATCTTGCCGAACCATGGCAAGCCATCAAATCTTGCCGAATCCTAACGATTACAAATACCGATTAAACTATACATCATAACCCGATTACCAACCAACAATTAACCCGCGAATGCTTACATCTTGGGCCACACTTCCAGATGTTTCCACAACAATAGTACGTACATCTATGAGAGATCACTTTACATAATATCTAGTGCATTTCCGGCTTACAAGAATCCAACTTATAACCCAAGAAACTGGGTGAACTTTTGTAACCCAGTAGAACGATGGCTTATCTGATTACAGAGTTATTGTTGGTCACAATACTAATTACGAATTATTATCAGCAAAGGGGCTTACTTAATCTAGTTTTGCTTACGAAAATTTCATGTTTTTTAGATTGTTTTGTTGTGAAATTGAGTTATGTACGTGTGATTCTGCGGATTTGGCAAACGCGGTGTTCACTGAGATAAGCCTATAAGTATGATGAGATGATTTGAATGCAATATTTTCCTAACAGATTTTAAGTAGGCAGTACTGATGAGGAATTTTTGAGCAATGAAGATAAATAGATCAGAATCTCCCTTGAGCTAGTCTCTAAGTAACTAAGCTTTTAAACACACCAACTAATATGAATAGTGTAGGTATCATTATCATCATAATGTCAGCCGAAAGACGTCCACTGCTGGACATAGGCCTCCCCTAAGCTCCGCCAGGTAGGTATGTTGGTGTATAATGTAGGTGTATACAAAGATGAAGACGTGGTGGCCCAGGTGGTAACAATGACTTACGAGTTGTAAGTCTTAGGTTCTGACCCAGACAGGAGCTTTTCTTTTTATAAATTATGTCATCATCACTATTCTCAAAACGGTGAAGGGAAACATCGTAAGGAAACCGGAATGTCCTAGAACCAAAACTTTGAAGACATATCTATAAATCACTCCGTTTCACGGAGAGAAGGCCTGTGTTCCAACAGTGGGAACGCTCTAGGCTCACTATTGTATTGCAAATATATAATATTGTAAAACCAGCAGTCCTAGCTCTTGCTAGGGCGTCAAACGCTATATAAAATTTCAGTTAATAAACCAATGATTTAAGAATTACTTAAAGGTACTCGTACAAGTAGAAGTAACATAATATTTGTATTTCTTGGAAAACGACATTTTTCGCCGTAAACAAATATGAACAGTAGGCGATGAATTAAAATTGATAATGGCTTATTTTACATAACACCGATTTCCTTATTGTAATGGGACTAGAGAATGGTGACGCATATTAATTTATAGGTTACAAACACCCTACTGGTCTCTGTAACCTATAAATTAATAATTATATTAGACAATACTAGTTGTAGTGTACCTATTTAATAGATATGTAGACACTGTCTCATGCACACAAGCGGAGGCAGCTGCTGTCACTAATGTCTTCTGCCAGTCAAGAGCAATGGCGGGAAACAGAGCCGGTGAAGTAGGTCTGCACGGTCGCACTTGATGAGGTGGTGAGCCAGTGAAGTGATATTATTTAACTTAAATACGGAATCAACAAGATTCTGCACTGAATATCATACGGTTGAAAGGCTATTTGATCTAAGTGACATTTTCTGAAAGTTGCAGGAGAGTGATTCAAAGTTTTATTTTTTGATTAAAAAATCTTAAAAATTATATTTACTCCACTCCAAAATCCACTCACTAGTTCTTTTATAATGTTTTTTTTTTTCTTTTTTCGTGATTGGTCGTGAGTGTCGAAAACGATAAAACTGTGTCAATATTTTTTTTTAATAATAATTTATTTATATTTCACAAAACTTTGATTGAGATCATTTTCTACAACAATTCAGTTTAGCGCAGTCCACTACTGGATATGGGCATTTTCCTAGTTCCACCACAACACCTGGTAGTAAAAATATTTCGCCACGAAAATGCTACGTAAAATTTCTTAGCGATTTACGAAGTAATCACCTCAAAAGTTAGCTCAATAGACAGAGCTCGTCGGTCGTGAAGAAAGACAGAGACAAACAGAGAGTAAGAGAGAGTTAGTGTAGCCGCCCAGTCCAGTAACAATACTAACGATTTCAAAATTTCCTAGAATATAAAATTAATTGTAATAATAACGAAGACGCGGAAACAATTTCCACAAAGTATCGTCATCAGTGCAGGAGTTCACATGTAGGCATTGTACTGTTTTCACTGTGACAATGCCTGTTCTCATAATTATACAGTTTGATATCACGTCACTATTAAAATACAGAAAGCACCTGTTTGTCTGTCTCTCGCTGTTATTATACGTGATTACTTGTGTAATTTTTGTTCGAAATTAATGTTTTTTCTAGTTTCTTTATTTGAAAGTGCAGTTTATAGATCAAGTAATTTAATATCTATGGTCTTATTACCATAGATATTAAAATTACTTCGTTAGACCACTGCACCCTTCGATCAAAGATTCTTTGTAGAAGACTGCACCAGCAGCTGGCCTACATGACTAACCAAAATATTTTTGTATGAAAGAAGATCGTCTACCTAAATGAAGTTTCACGAAATTCCAAAAAAACTGGCATGTGAAAGATTGCAATTCATTAGGTTTCTAAATTCAAACCAAAAATTTATTTTTAAAACATAATCCACTAGCGCCATTGACAGTATCATCACTAATTGGACCTACATTACTAAAGCAGGGCAGATATTCTCGACATTGTCGGGACATGACCATTTAAGGCAAGGCTATAAATAGCCCGTCCTTTACACTAGGTCAATGACTATAATAGCCAGAACGTATGTGGAAGTGGCTCTTATCCTTATACATCTCTTCCGAGATATAAAAGGGCAAACAGAGTGGTAGACCTTGCTAAAAAGAGATGGAATGACCCATCTAGGGTTGCTAGAGTTAATATTTAATGGTGATATGAAGGAATAAGCCAGTAGTGTCCCTTGACTTCTATACAGAAATGGAGATAATGATCTGTGTATGAATCAACGAGAAATGTTTTGTGATGTCTAGGTTTCTATGCAGAGCTAGTCTCTATCGTAATGTTCAGTTGATGACATGTACTATTCATAGACGGTTCGATATTGAATTTTCATTCACATTAAAGAAAATAAAGCTACAAGATACAACCATGATAAATCTCACGTTAAATTTTTCCAACGAGGTCGCTCAGAAGTTTTTGTCTTTAAACAAATTGGCGTCCAATTTGATTACTTAGACTTTAATTAGACAATCACAATAGAAGGTACATAATACAATTACGGTCCTAATTGCTACTCAACAAAAACCTACTAACAATCTTCGGTTCATCCAACCGTCACTAACCACAGATTAACAAAAAGTTAATAATGAACGCAACAAAAAGACGCTGGCAACCCTATCAAGTAAGACCAAGGACGAGGACAGGTCATGCGGAAGCGAAACAGTCACCTGATCGCAATGAACTGTGAAATTAATTCGCAGTTGAAAATTGCATCGGTTTTACGGTATGTAATTAAGTGCATCAATATGGGATGTAGTTTAGTGCGTTCTTGAAGATGATTGGGCATTCTTCTTTTATTGAGTATGACCAGCACATGTATTCTTAGAAAGCCTAGTGAGGTAACTAAGTAAAGTAAGCTGTAAAGAGTGTTCATCAATCAAATCTAAGGGACTTACTAGAGAATGGGCAGAAACGTTCTCTATGCATTTTATCACCGTACTGCGATCGCCAACCCGCCTGCCAAGCGTGGCGATTAAGGCAAACCCTCCCAAATTGGGGAAGGCCCATGTCCAGCGGTTGATGTTCTTTGGCTGAAATGATGATGATGATGGTGACCAAATATTTGAATGAGGAATTAAACATTTAATTAGAATCTATACTTTTCAATATTAAAAAGCTGAAGAGTTTGTTTGTTTGGTTGAACGCGCTAATCTCAGAAACTCCTGGTCCGAATTAAAAAATTATTTTGTGTTGGGTAGCCTATTTATTCAGAAAGGTTATAGGCTATATGAAATCACGCTACAATCAAAAGGAGCGGACCAGCAACGAAAAATAGTCGAAAACTGGCAGGCAATTCGATGCAACGGCAAGGGTCAGGGGACCAAAAATTTGACGCGGACGAAGTCGCGCGCAGAAGCTAGTAAAATAAAATTTTATTGAAAACCATTAGACACCACGACCCGTGACTTATTTTTGCTTAATTCTAATTGGATAATTGAGCATTAAACGTGATGTTATAATTCAATATTACGTTACAGGCTAATAGATAGTCCATGACATTTAATTTAAAATTTCACATACCTAACGAGACCTAACGTGATATTTATGCATATTCGCATATTTTTTTTAAGAAATAAAAATAGCTTTGAGTAGAATTCAAGGGGCTATTAGTGTAAAAAAATATTTTGTAATTTTTTTTTAGGGCAAAATGTAAATTAATATTCTAATATCTGGATGACCGAGCTTAGCTCGGTATTTTTTGGTAAATTTTGTTTAAAATATTAAGTTTATGTTCAAGTTGATTGTCGATAAAGTTGGTCATTGAAAACACGAGTAAAACGACATTTTATAAAATGAATCCTAGCTAGACCGATTTATCGCCCCCGAAACCCCCTGTATACTAAATTTCATGGAAATCGTTGGAGCCGTTTCCGAGATTCAGATTATATATATATATATATATATATCTAATATATTAAATTCTCGTGTCACAGTTTTCGTTGCCATACTCCTCCGAAACGGCTTGACCGATTTTGATGAAATTTTTTGTGCTTATCCGGTATCTATGAGAATCGGCCAACATCTATTTTTCATCCCCCTAAATGTAGGGGTAGTCCACCCCTAAATTTTATTTTTTAGACAAAATGTTTAATTTCTATTTTTTTATGATACAACATACAAAAATACATACAATCCTCAATTTTCACCTTTCTACGATCAACCCTTATTTTTTAATAGCCATTTTAGTAATTTAATCATTTTTCCTCTCCGGTCGAAAACTGATCAATCGTCATTTAATTAGTTATCCCCGCCTAGGAAATTATTTATATGGCAAAACAACGTTTGCCGGGTCAGCTAGTATACATATATACAAGAATTGCTCGTTTAAAGGTATAAGATTTTATTCCTTTATAACAGCACGCCAGAATAAGTATAATAATAATTGGTTTGTGAAACATAGTCAATTGTAAACAAAAATCTTAGAAGTAAACACAATACCGCTCTATGTTTTGCTGAAATTGGCGGCTTATTCATATGCATATGACATACACACATAACATAGTCGATTCGCACAAATTTACCTACTCGCGCAACAATTAACGCCTAATTGTATGCACTTTATTTCTTTCTTGTAGCAGCGACCTTTATTCATAACTTTATTGCTTTCTATTTCACCCACCATGCATCAACATCACCATAACCAGCCTATAATGTAGCCCCTGCTGGGACACAGGCCTCCCCTTGGAGAGAGGAAATGGGCCGTAATCAACCACGCAGACCCAGTGCGGGTTGGTAGATGTCACATGTCTTCGAATGTCTAGTTCTAGGACATGCCGGTTTCCTTATGATGTTTTCGTTCACCATTTTGAGAGCAGTAGTGTTGAAATAATTTACGCAAAGTATGGCGCCTGCCGGGGTTCAAACTTACGACCTACAATTTGTAAGCCGCGGCCGCTACTACCCTGTGCGAATAGCCTGTAGGAAATAACATATTATGTAAAATTGTCCATAGGCCCAATTGAGGCGAGTAAATTTGTGCGAATCGAGTCACACGATTGGTATACAAATAATTAATATTACTTATTTATTCATAATAGCAAAACTTTGATATCAAACTCGCCTCGTTGCATACAGCCATTACATATAAATGCAGAATGATTACTATGCAAAAATATCAGAACGAAGCACTCAAGTCTTAAAGTCTTAATTACCCTCGCCACAATCTGTTGAGGAAGCATTCTCTTAAGCAATTTGAAGCTAATTGTCTCCAATCTTGTCCTACAATTAAATAGACAAGCAACATCTACATCTGAAATCTTCACAAGAAAGGCAACTTTCTCGATGTTCTCTGGAAACTGAGATATCTCCCTGGGAATAGCACACAATACCCTTATTGTGTGAATTACCAACTTATTTTTACAACCACAATTGTTCACATGAACCTTATTGTGATGGTGACAAAGCCTGTTTTACGTGGCGTGAAGTGCAGTGTTAAGTTTGTTCGTCTGCTGTGTTTGGTGTCACGTCGTTAGAGCAATGGTGTATGTGACACTTTTAAGGTTTAATTCCGGTTAAATATAGGATTTGCCATTTAATACTTAGGTGCAATTAATAATTGTTTATTAATTTATATGATCAACGCAAAAATCAACGAAAACCAAAAAACACAATCAGAAAATTAAACTTTGATTGAGGAAGTCGGTGTCATTGGATCTGTATTTTATTATTTTTCACAGACTTCCGAAATTAAAGTTACAGATTGTCATGCTATTTCAGAGGTCGGTTTTTTTTTTTGAAAGTTTTTTATTTTTACTTTTTGGTTATGATACCTACCTACCCCAAACCAATTCTTAACAACTAGTTCCTTTGCAAACAGCAGTGACAGGAAGTATTAGAGCGACATCAAGATCCACAAAAAGGACTAAATACGTATTTTCGAAACTAACGCAAAAACTATCCAAGCAAACTTAAAAAAATTGTTCCTGAGGCAAAAACCTCCTTTTGTCCTTTAAAAAGAATTTACCAAATCGAACCACAATTGCCGGAGATATTGCGGGACAGGAATACAATAAACCTTACCAAGACTATTAGCTATGTTGTTTAACCTTTGTCTAAGCCACTCATATCTGCCTGAAGAGATGATTAAAACTATTGTTGTACCTATCGTTAAAAGTAAGACAGCTGATCTATCAGATAGGAACAACTACAGGCCTATCTCTCTGGCCACAGTAGTATCGAAGGTGTTTGACAGCATGCTGAATTCACAGCTGACCAAACACATTGAACTTCATGACAATCAGTTCGGCTTCCGGTGCGGACTATCCACTGAAAGTGCAGTTCTGTGTGTTAAGCATGCTGTCAAATACTACACAAGACGTCAAACATCAGTTCACGCATGCTTCCTTGATCTTTCGAAAGCCTTTGACCTGGTTTCCTATGATACCCTATGGGAAAAGTTAGGAAAAACGAATCTTCCAATAGAACTCATCAACATCTGCAAGTACTGGTACGGAAACCAGGTCAATGGCGTGCGTTGGTCGGGAACCATGTCGCAATCGTACAGGTTGAATTGCGGGGTGAGGCAGGGGGGATTGTCCTCGCCAACCCTATTTAACCTGTACATGAATGATCTGGTTGTGGCACTCAGTAGCACCCGGGTAGGTTGTCACATAGATGGAATTAGTGTAAACAACATAAGCTATGCTGATGACATGGTGCTACTGAGTGCATCGATATGTGGCATTAAGAAACTGCTTACCATCTGTGAAGCTTATGCCGAGCAACACGGCTTGAAATATAATCCACTCAAAAGTGAAGTCATGGTCTTTGAGGCCAGAGAAACCAGTACAGGTAACGTGTTTCCCAGCGTTACGCTCAATGGTACAGCTTTGCGTAGGGTGTCTTGTTGTAGGTACTTAGGACATATGCTGACCTCTGACCTCAGGGACGATGATGACATCGAGAGGGAACGGAGGGCGCTGGCAGTGCGGGCGAACATGATAGCTCGCAGGTTTGCACGTTGTTCGACAGAAGTCAAAATTACACTTTTTAAGTCTTATTGTACATCATTTTACACGTTCAGCCTGTGGGCTGACTATACTCAAAAGTCTTACAGTGCCCTCCGAGTCCAATTTAATAACGCGTTTAGGGTGTTGATGGGGCTGCGGCGATTCTGTAGCGCATCAGGGATGTTTGCTGAACGTCGCGTAGATTGCTTTTACGCTACGATGCGTAAAAGGTGCGCATCTCTGGTGCGTAGAGTACGTGGCAGCACCAACAGCATCCTTAGCATGATCGCTAGTCGACTGGACTGTTGTTACATCAATCATTGCTGCGCCATTTGTCATGGAGTGGCGCGGTAGTGATTGTTGAGTTTGTTTTTATTTTTGAGTTTGTTTTTATTTTTGTTTTGTTGTAGTTGTTAAGTATTACTAACAGTAGTCTATAAGAACATTGTTACTAACAAAATGGACACCTAGTCTGAATAAAGTATTTCATTCTTGCCTTTATTGGCCGGCTTGAGTGGAGATTCGCAAGAGCAAACGTGCTCGGAGGAAGGAAGTATTTCAGTAAGTGCTCGTAGGGATCTTGACCATCTTCCGGGCTCTGGGATTGTTCTGAAAGCCGTGGAATACCGCTCCACTCCTCAAAGCACCTCCGGACATGTTGCCCCCTTGGCGCTACGACACTTTGTGCTAGCGACCGTTTACGGAGGCCCATTATTGAGTGTGCAAGTCACCCCCTGCCATTTTATCTGTGTATTTTTAAAACATTGGTCAGGCAGGGGCCATAGTCATTCCATAATTCGAGAAAACCAGTTCACTTAGCCACCCAAACCCATAACCCAATATCTTTATTTCCATATCCTGCAATAGTTCTACACCAACCGTGGGTTGTCCTTGGCTGCACTTGCGTAGTACAAACAGGGATAATCGACGGTTTGGTGCCTCATTCCATTAAGAACCTCTAACGGGCCTCTGCGAGTTGGCTTCGGCCCCTGGTACGCCTTCCAAAGGTCCGGGACCCCAGGGTCCCGAGAATGTCAAAGATACATAATAATAATAATAAAAAATCTGACAAATTGAGAGCCACTTTCTTTTTGATGTCGGCTTAAAACTTATCTCATCTGGTTTTAGAACAGGAAAATTGTTTAAATAAGTAAGCGGATTTTCTGTGACTTTTCGTTGGAAACGGTTTTTTTTTGCCATCCGTTAAATTCCGAATCACCAGCCTTTCTACCATGTCTGTTTAAAAAAATAACATAAAAAGCCATATTCTATAAAGTGTATCACGTCTAACGATTATAATGTATGTAGATAGATTCATTAACAAAAGTGAAAACATCACCTGCACTGACGAGTTTCTCATTATACAGATAAGAGGTTATATCTTCTTTCTTATGAACAGTAGTGTTATGATTGCATTTCTAGGAAAGGCATCTCACTGCCATTTCACTGTACAAATGACCACGGTCCTCGTTTCCTAGTTATTGGCGAGATAAGTTCTAAAAAGCGTTCAGAATAGGACCGCTTCGATTTTGAATGTGGAGTTTATATCTCATTTGTGTGTAGATTATTGACACGGAAGGATCAGAAATTGAATTATGAAAAGACTCTCAAAGATTATGTACTGTTTAGAATATTACAAGATGGTATGAAAATGTCAATGGTGATCTGATCATATCACTGCCTTAGATTATATTACGATAGCATTTGAATTGCCATCAACTAGGTAGACTCCAGGTTTTCTTTTGTGTGGGTGGAAAATCATCAAAAATTACGTCTCCCGCTCTGAGTGGAGCGGAAGGGCGTGTCAGACTATTACTGACTAAAACCACCCGTGTTCCTTCATTTGCCTATATGCCAGGGCCACGGTAACTCTTTCAAACAAAACTCGCGACCTTGGCAGGAGACTCCGGGCTGCTACTAAGAAATTCCAAATAGGCAATATCTTTTTGCCTGATCTAGGAATCGAACTCAAGATCTCATGCTCAGCGTACACTACACCAACGAGGCGGTTATTGAATAAAACTAATAAACTTCATGATGAAGCGTAGCTGCAAATTAGATCTCATTATTCTTCGGGTATTTGAACTCAGTTCAATGACCTTAGAACGGTGAAGGAATGTCCTAGAACCAAACATTTTAAGACATGTGACATCTACCAACCTGCACTGGGCCTGCGTGGTGGATTATGGCCCACCAACCGAGAGGAGGCCTATATCCGCAGCAGTGGGAACATTATACGGTGATTATGTATGTGAGTCAATGACTTTTTATCAGGTACACTCTGGGATTTCCAAACGTTTGAGAACACATGCCCAGTTGCCCACATATGTGCATAGTGTTTTACATGAATAATAGCTGTAACTAGGTCACCATAAGGTGTCTTTGATAAATATCATGGTTAGTCTACTCAAATAGGTCTGTTTAACACATGTTTACAATACCTTGTTTGTCATGTTTTCCTGATAACTAAATGGTTAGATTTAGGTTTAAAGTAGGGATGTTATGGATATGAAATTTCGGATACGGATTGGTTACGGATGTAGGAATAATTATTATACCGGATACGGATACGGATATGGATATGAAATTATTTCGGATTATCCGTTAGTTTCGGATAATTTCGGTTACGGATATTAAATTTATAAGGAATTTAAAAAGTAAAATACAAATAGCTAATAAAATGGTTTTATTTATATGTCACCATTTGGTAGGAATACAATCAGTCTGTGAGTAATTATTGCAGCTAAATATATATTGAGTGTTATCTAATCTACCTAAAATAAAAATGTTATAACAAATCCGATATTATCCGAAACGTTTATTTCGGATTCGGTTACGGTTACGGATAAATTTTTATATCGGATATCCGATAGTTTCGGTTACGGTTACGGAGCTCCCTAACATTCCTGGTTTAAAGCACCAAAGTAAAAATTGGAGTACACAAACGTCACATAAAACCCTGAAAGATTACTTACCCCCTTTGCAAAATTATTTTAATTAAACTACAACTTTTAGGGTAGCGCACTCAAAGGAAGCGAATGGAATCCCTATTACTAAGCCTCCTCTGTCCGTCCGTTCGTCTGTCTATTAGACGGGTGTATCTCATGAATCGTAATTGGTAGACAGTAGACATTTTCACAGAGTGTGTATTTTGTTATAATAATATAAATAAAAAAAAAGAAACAGATCATACAAGAAATGTGGTTTAAACGAAAAAAAAATAGTCTAAAATATTGTATGGTGGTAGAGAACCGGCTACGGGCCCGCGTTGTGGATTGCGGCCCTCTCCCTATGACAGAGAGGAGGTCTGGGTCGCAGCAGTGGGAACATTATAGGCCGAGTTTGATCACAATTCTACCTGTACACCTCTATCGGCTGTAATCTGAAAGTTCACTTGCTTCTTACCTAATTAAATAATCATATTTCACACTACCTATCTTTGGTCATCTCTCTTATTCTTACTGAATCATTGTTTGCCAAAAAAAAATGCCGTAAAACACAAAGATAATTAAATATTTATGAAATAAGTTTGGACATGTTAAAAAACATTAGAAATCAATAGAAAGTGTTAGTCACCTCGCACATAATTCGGAGATAATTAGCCAATCTCGTTTAAACGCGTTACCCACAGTTGCGCCTGCGCATTCCGACTGATTAACGCTAAGTTGGATGCTCACACCGTTACGTAACTTTTTAAGTTGTAATTAATTAATTATTTAAGGTTTTGTAATCAATTACGGCTAATACATCAGGGTCATTGTTATGGTGTTTTTAATGATTTCGTTCTGCAAATTATGCCATGATTGTGGAAGTGATAAATTAATTACGTTAAAAAACCTTCTGTGTTTTGTACCTTCGAGTAAATTGTTTAACAGATTACAAACGCTTTATTCGTATAAAGCCAATTGCAAATATTATTTTAAAGCAAGAGTGAACAAAATATCTTCCGGGAACGCTTGTTTCATTCTAGACCTCATCCATCGCTTTCGGTCAGGAGTGTTCGAGGTCAAGGGCAGGACCATTCGTCATCATTTCAGCCGAAAGACGTCCATTGCTAGACCTAGGCCTCCCAAAGCGCTACTAGTGAGCACGAGGTCTTTCGATGTTCAATGCCCAGGTTGGGCAGTGTTATTGTGTTTTTCTTATTGGAATTTCTCAGTAGCAGCCCGGTTGATGACAATAGGATCGCCCCCTTATTACATGGGAATCAAAAACATTACTGATGAAATGTGCGTGTACTATAGGCACCTCTGCCCATCCCTTCGGCGAAACAAGACGTGTTGTTATGTTAGAAGAGACTGAGTCCACAGTGGAAGATTTAAAACTAAAATTTATCTTATAGTATATCACATATCACTGATAAACATATGTGATAGATTGATAAGACACGTAAAGTTACGCCACGGTGTGACAGACGCCTGCCGGCGGCGTCACAGACGCGGCGAGTTCTTCTACTTTTACTTTATACCATGTCGAGAAAGTAGTGGGTGATAAGCGTTCACGTGGCACCCATGTTTCATAAACACACGACATATATTTGTAACTCTATACTAATAAAGGTAAAGATTAAAATTAATTGGCAGTAAGCGTGATTGGCTATCCTTATAATTACGATGGTATATAGATACATCGGATGGTAGTTTCTTAGTAGATTAATGGTTTTGGAAATTGATGGCAATGCGCAGGTTGGAGTTTTATTATGTCGTTATTATATAAGTATTGAATAAACAAATAGGGCCACTAACCACCGCGGAGTTAACCACCAGCCTGGTTGTTTAATGAATGGCTATTTGTATGTTAGTTCTGTAAAACTCGTGGTGGAATATAATTATGGGAGTTCCACCCGTTCTCGAAGAAAAAAACATATTTGTATGAACAATAACATATAACATACAATTTTTTTCCTAAACTCTAGGTAAGTAGGGGTACTCAAAAGACTACGAATATAGTAGTTGATTTATAAGCGAATTGTTACACAAGTAACGTTTTCGCTGTCAAAAATGTCTTATATAAAGAGGCCTATGTCCAGCTTTTGTGGATGTCGTAAAAAAAAATCCTCAGAGACGTATACTTGCGGCGGTAACGAAACCATAGCCAGATCTAATTCGACGCTAACGCCATCTAGTTGAAAAATTAGAACTAATTTATCGTGAATTTTTTTTTTCCTTTCCTAGTTTTTTTTTAGCCCACGCAGCATTATTGGTCCCTTTGAAGTGACCACACGTCAAACGTTTGGTGTCTACTAAACACTTGGCGCGTGGCCAAAATTGGAACTGGCGCCGCCATCTTGTTTTTCCAATAGGACATTAATTTCACAAAATGATGGTACAAATCTTTACCAAATAGCACCCCCTGTCAACATCATGCGTGCCATAATACCTATCTAATAGTACGTATATATTATTATAAAATGCGTTTTTTTTTTCAAATGAATGTGTTCTTCAAATAATATATTTATTGTTTAATAAACAGAGCTACCAGGAAGCTCATTTCGCATTTTACGCGCTGGGGTTCGGGATAAATTAATTTAAACCAATTTACCAAAACACACAAACTGTTTAATTAAATAAACACAAATATCGCAACTACAAGAAACGTCACTTGGAATCACTTGTTTCGCTTCGCTACTGTATCACTCGAATCGTATTCGCTCGCTTCCGAAATCGAACTGCTTGTCGGCCCGACAATCCGCTATTTATATTCCGAGCAGAACATTCTCGAACATTCGACACCGCCACAGCGTAGAAGCTTCTAGTAACTTCCATTGAACTGTTTAATCCCACTATTCGACAATAGATGGCAGTAGGGTCTACGTACAGTTTCGTGTAGTACTTGCTACTCAATAACAGATGGCGTTAGCGTGTCATTTCCAGTAGTTTCTAACACTGCTCCGTCCTTAGATGGAATTAGCGTGATGTTTCTAGACAATAACGCTGACTAGCCACTTGCGTGAGATTGCGCGCGCAGCCGCTCCCACGGGCACCAGATGCCCGCGTCCGATGTTACACGATTATTTACGATGCAACCCGAACGGAATGCACTTGCTTGTTTATTGGCAGATTTGAATTTCGAATTCTATTTATTGGTTAAGTTCAAACGGGTCAGATGGTGAAAACGTATTGAAAATTATGCAACGGCTAATGGCGTGTAAATCTGCGGGTACTTTGATATACGAGGAACATTTTCCTACTAGGAATAATTTAATGTCTGAAGTTTTCATGTAATCGTCGCAAACCACCTTCATACGGTAAGTTCTACTTACATATTAATATATTTTTATTTACGGCTTTACGGCTTTTAGCAATAACCAGGAGGTCAGTTGTCGTAATTAAAAAACTTTAAAAATCTAATTGCAGTCTCATCTCGGCGACAATCAAATGTCAAAAACTTGTCAAAAATTTATGGAAACTCAAGATATTTTTGACAGATTGAGCCTGAGATCAGACTATGAACGTTCTTAATTTTACGAGAATTGCATCTCAGATGTTTTCTGGGATAAATTTGGATTCGGTGATCAATATTATACTTAAATGTAATATGTATCTTTGGATGTTTGTTACTCACGCAAAAACAATTGAACGGATTTGGATGAATTTTGGCACACAGATAGTTTATAACCTGGATTATCATTATCACATATGAGGATTTTTAATCCCGGAAAATCTTCCCATAGCATAATTTTCAACCTCCACGCTAAGATCGAAGGCAATATCAAATATCAATCAATATGCATAAAATGATGTGCCTTCGAATAAATTATTCGAAAATTTGCATTTAGGACTAGGTGGAGGGTTACATAATGTTAGTTATGTAGGTAACACTTGTCAGTCAGTCATTAAACGTATGATATAACAGAAATAGTCGTCAGTCAACGTTATCTAAGACAAACAATAAATTTAGCTTTTTTCGCGGTAAGCAATTAACAGGTTTTAATGGATTATTAGATTCATGTATAATCTTGGTGGAATCTCAATTTATTAACACGCAGTTTAGTTAATTTATTTAAGATATTTCGTACATCGTTGTTATAGAATAATTTTGAAGAAAATTTGAAGATTTGAACGACAGTTCAAGCAACAAACTCCCAGCAGCAAATAACACTTTGACTATTATTTGCTGCTGGGAGTTTGTCGCGCTACATCTTCCCAGTGAAAGCACTAGGAAGTGGTGAATGGCGGGCGTTTTCGGGGACTGTCTTATGTAACTTTGACGTTAAAAAAGTGCTCACTCTCAGCCTAGTTTGATTGATTTTAGTAGTCATTCAAATTACAGTATCATTTATTGCATTAAAATTCTTTAAATTGCTTCCTAAATCTAGCCAAATCTAACTCTCTTATTGATTTTTAAATTTTGCAGAGGCTCTGCAGAACACTGTATAAATTAATATAAACGTGGAGATTTTACTTGTTAAAATATAAATAAAAAGTGGAACAAAACGTGACATTGAGATGCTAAGTCGCGATAAGTGAGCGAATTTTAATACTAAACAGAAAGTATAAATTAGAAAATAAAACCGACTGCCAGGTGGTCTAATGTGTCATTTCCGAAAAAAGCGGCTGATACTGTCTAAAGTAAAAGTAAATTGCATGTTTACAAATGCATAGGTACAGGTATGTTAATCAATAGTTGATAAATTAAAATGTATGACTTGTCAAAACTAGATTAAAGTTCTACCCACACATTTCACTGCTGGGCCGGCCCTGTTTGTGCCTCGGCCCTGTAACATCCCAGGCACGGCCTGATATGTGTCAAAAAACCTTTAGATTGCCAAAACGTATTTTAACATCATCATTTCAGCCAAAAGGCGTCCACAGCTGGATCTGTATCTGTAAAGGGCTGTCCCTTCCCAAGGGGTAGTAACTAGTAAGTCTGTTAGTCGCCTTTTACGACACCCGCGTGAAGAAATTAAGTGATGTTATTTTTTGCGTCCGGCATCACACTGAACGTATTTACATCAAATGCATATGAAAACACTCAATAGAAATCCGTAAACGCTAATAGCTTCAATATTTCTTACTCACAAAATTAAATTATTACGTTTTTAAGTTCTATATTAGGTATATTTTCAAAAAGAGCTAAAATAATTAACCCTTGTGAACAATTAAGCCTCCAGAAAACACTTAACCAGACTATATTCAAACCTGTCACCTCTACACGTAGTTTTTAATCAATTCCACAACACGAGGACATGAATGGTAAAACGCCTCTTTTCCTGGAACTGAACCTTACAGCCATAGCGACCTATTCACTTCCACCGACCGCGATACTGCCGTGGAAGTGGCTAGTTGTGAGCCAACAAAATCTGATTCACTGAAATGAAATATTTATTTCTGTAAGTAGATCATATAAGACACTTTTACACGTCAACATTTGTTGGCATTTACCAACAAAATTTTAAAAACTAGATGGTGCCAATAGTCTCATCAACAGTATATCATCGGCAAGACAAATAATATAAAACAATATTCTAATGATCGAATAAGTTAACCTTCACTTGATGTTACAATATCAATAATACAACACATCGTAAATAACACATTGACAATTTGATGAGCAACTAAACATCGGAACATATCACGATATGTCAACATTACACACGACTTCTTGGATTAAAGATACAAATTATTGTGGACATGTATTAGAGGTAGTCTTTAGTGTAATGCATCATTACTATTCTCTATGTGGTAAAGACAAAAAATATTGTCACTCGTTTCAGTCCAATGGTATAGAACTATATTATATATAGTATACTGAAACATTTTCATAACAAGAGAGAAGTGAAATTTCTCTACATTTTTTTACAGTTTGCAGGTCTTTGTCAGGTTGTATTTTGAAAAAAAAAATCGAGTAATCCCGTTCGTCCCACTGTCATCATAGACGACCAGTAAATAATTTGAGTCTGTTTGTTCAATGGTGACATTTTTTTATCCTAACAAATAAATTATAAATGCTAATGTGAGTTTGTTTATTTATTCGTTCCCTTTCACGCTCAAAAAGCTGTCGGGATTTAGATGAGACCATGACTTGCGTTAGGAGATAGAATACTTTTATCTGGGTAAGTACGATTCATGCATACAAGACGGTATAATATATAAGTACGGATTGAGTGATCAATTCCCTACCTTTCATTGCAATAGTCTTTAAGCCACCAGTAACTTCTGAGAACTCTATGTCTTGTATATTGTTGATAATGAAGCAGCTGCAAAGGGCTATTAATACAGCTATTAATGATAATGAAGCAGTTACTAATAACAGGGCTTCTAATATAGCTATTAATTCCTTTGTGGCACTATGCGACATCATATCACAATCATCAAAATATCTTGCTGAATTACTGTCGAATTACTAATTTGACCTTCTCATTGTGTTATCTCCACAGAAAAGCGTGATCGCACATACTCGTAAAGGACAACATATTCAAGACTCATTACTTACTCAAGTCTTTACTTATAATCTAAAGCGCCAAGGCTTGCTAAACCTTTTTAAGGATATATCTTCCATTGCTTCACATGGACGAAAATTTTATATGCCCAGCAACATATAACACTTTGGAAGGGTACAGCTTTCATTGATTCGCATGTTTGAAAAATGTAAATGCCCAGCAACGTAAATAGCGCAATGAATGTTGTTGAAATGTCAAAAAAATAACCTCAAAGGCGTATTCTATCAGCGCTAATGTCCAAGAACCACGACCAATGGCGGCGATGCGGTCAATAAATCACTGGACATCTCAAAATGTAAATAAACGGCAGGCGATTACTACACTGTCCAGTTCCCGCTACACGATAACCGTAAGTGAATGATAGATACCGTCAAGGAAGTGTCAAAGCGTAGGCAAATGAGAAATAAGTAGAAAATGGCGTCTCTGAGCTACGTGTGGTCCCGGCTCCCACAGGTGCGAGCTAATGCCGTGATAAGGCGCGTTTTTGTACGCAAATGCGCGGGAGACGCTGATGTGACGTAATGCGAAGATGATTTTGACATTTCACGGCGATGGGGAAGTGAAGGTTTAACTGATTGTCTGTAAACTTGGGAATGTTGGCGAGGAATGCGGAGGAGTTCCTTATGACCATATGAGTTAGTATCGATTTTGCATGCTCATCGTCACTATACGGCCTATCCAAATGTCTTTTCTTTGGAATTGTTCGTCGAATCGTTGAGTTTTTTTAGTTCTGAGTTGATCTGCACGATTATTGATAAATGCTTACACTGTCAGGACCATTGCTTTGCTTCAAAATACCATTTCAAACACCAATCTGACCAAGATTATGTGTATACTGTGACCTCTGAGTTTGGTAGGGCCTTTCTTCTCAGAGAAGTCAGATAGAAAACGCCGGAATAATCTAGTTTTATAATAGGATTGACGTGCAAAAATGTTTGTATAAACCTACTTACAGAAATAAAGAAATAATCATTTATCAGCAAAGCACTTCTATGAATTACTTTAGTACCTTAAAATAAAGAAGAATATTTAAAATCTACATAGTAATTGCGCTGAGCTCCAAAACACTTAATAGCAATTTGATGACGCACTTCCTCTCTCTGAATCGGAAACCAACTCAAACACATTCGAACGTTTCTTATATAATACAAATACAGCGTTCATTTGGTTCAATATGCAACTAAATGATGCTACACATTGCATAATCAATTGGAAAAATGAGCCGTATAATTGAAGATATAAAAATCAAACCGTAATTGGCCAGAAGATAACGCCGGCGATGCAAAGACGATGTAGCTGTAAGGTTTAAAGGTGAATGAACAATACAGCACTCACTTGTAACAAAACATGGAACCGCTTTACGTTCAATTTTTGATGCAACTTGAAATGACAAAATACGAGTTTTGTGTATCTTTTCATCTAGCAATTATTGATGAAACTCGGGTAAAATGTACGTCGAGGAGTCGGAGTCAAACAGTGGAAACAGAAAATAAATGAATGCTTTTTGCTTTCTTTCTTTCAAATAGGTCGATATTATGCTTGTATTCACAAGTTAAGAGCATTTCTTCGGAACACAGCGTCAAGGATTCCTGAGCATACATAGGCAATGTTATTTACGGGGCACCAGAAGTTGCCAAAAAAATTGTCTTTTCGAGGATACAATAAATTATAGAGGCTATATCAAAAGAAGGAACGAAAGAAATCGCTAATCCTTAAGAGCCTAGTTAGGTCAAAGTTATTAAATTATTATACCTAGTATCATCGGTCGTTGATAAGTGTGTTAAATATGAATTTGCTCTGACGTTAAGAAGTGGTTAAAATAACATTCGAAGATTCCGTTAGATACATAGATAGGATACAGATGAAGCTAATAATATAGAAGCTTCTTAAAATAGAGCTTCATTAGTAAGCTCGTTAGATTACATGGAAATATTGCAAAGTACCTTAAAGTTATATAATGTGAAGAACTTTGATATTTCACCATGGACGTGAACATTAGGAAGTAAAGTTCAGAGATGTGTACGTGGGAAAGTGCTGAATTCCAATGTTACGCAGTTAGCTCTCGAGATGAGAGCTTTCAAACATAGGAACGTCGTCAACAAGCAGGGTATGGACATTCTTGAGCCTGCTTTTGTGGAATGCAATTCTAATATACTAAGTAACCTTAGTATACATACTTGTGACAGCTAAAAAGTCCCCGGAAATCAGTAGCGTTGTCTTTACACCAATGATGGCGAGTATTTTTCACGAGCTAATTAGTACTAGGTACATAAGAAGATGTATCGTGAGGGCTGGTTCGAGTTAGCAAGCGTGGAAAAAAGTACTTGGAGGGACAGGGGGAGGAGACCACTCTGTCTCACTGCAAGGCAAAGGCCTTGCAGTGAGACAGAGGAGATATACTTAGCATTGGGGGTAAATTCAAATTTGATCGAAGAGATTTGGGATTTAGAGCTCGATACTGTTCGTTAAGGTATAGCAGCATAGAGGCAAAACATATCTAGATATGGCAACTAGGTTCAAATTTATGACTATAACCAACTCTGTAACAAGTCAAAAGTGCCTGCAAATGATTTAATCGAAATAAATGTTTGAACCAAAGTGTGCAACTACAACAATGCTACATTGATCCTTTGTTAAATTAAAATCTATACTAATATTATAAAGCTGAAGAGTTTGTTTGTTTGTTTAGTTGAACGCGGTAATATCGGGAACTACTGGTCCGAATTGAAAAAATATTTTTGTGTAGGGTAGCTTATTTATTGAGGAAAGCTATAGGCAATATAGCATCACGCTACGATCAAAAATAGCGGAGCAACAACGGAAAATGGACGAAAACTGGCAGGCAATTAGGGAGAAAAAATTTGGCGCGGAGGAAGTCGCGGTCAGAAGTTAGTATTACCATAAATTCTCAACAATCACAATGTGATCATTTAGTTTAACGGCTACCACTTTTGAATATGCAGACTAGAAACAAAATATATCTCAATATAGGTACAACCTTGTACAATTCTCGCTCATTTCAGCATTACAAGAAAAGCCTTTGATATCTAAAGACACGCAAATATACAGCAATGCGTACTGGACCATTGTGAATGACAGCAACGGATAATGCGAATGAATAGGCAAAGTGCGCCACAGATTACCCATAGCAAATTAATGACATAACCAATTAAAAAGAACGCCGACAGTGTGACAAATCGCGGAGAATCAGTAACAATGCTTTTGATCGCCACTTCTTAGTGGTGTTAACGTTTTCAACACTATCTAGGAAGTAATTGGAACCTACAATACTTTACTATCAGCATTTGTTTGCAATCGTGCCTTGACCAATCATTGGCTTTACACAAGACGGTCAACGACTCTTGCAATTTTTGTTTAATATTGACAGCAAACAATAGGACGATGACACGATGTGACAGCAAAAAGTTTTTATTGTTTACGGATGAGACTGTTAGTATTACAACAAAGTTGCCACATGTATTTGGTCAAGGTATTGGCTTAGAATTGACTAAACACTGTAGACACGAAAACGAACGCGTTTTGTAAGTTTTCCATTTTCAAAATCGATTGACTGGACGTAACACGTTGCAGTAATCTAGTCAGATAAAGAACCGTGTCTTATTGCTAAAAAACTAAGATCTAGAAACAGTCAAGTTTCGAAGGTTTTACTGCCTACTGGTATAAAATATAATTTTCAGCTATAAAACTGAATGTTATCAACCAAAACGTGACCAAAGCTTGGCTATATGCAAAAAAAAAACAAATAAAAATTTGAAAACAGAATTGCCTAAGCAGCAAGCACGCGCTTTACTTTGGCACAATGGTCTGATTTCTTTGCCTCTTTTCACGTGCCCGCGCACAGATGATACAGATTACTTTTTTAACGGTACAACTATGGCGCGTACAATAAGATGAAAATGAAAGTTTCGATTAGTTTTTACTATAGTTCACTTTCGTTGGGTGCCATAGACATAATAGAGAGATGATAATGAGATGGCAGTACGGTTATTATGATGGCCCGCCTTGTGATATATCGAGGGCCTGATTTGATGACTCATTGAAATTGTTGGTCCGCCATGATTGGCACGGAGAAAATGTACACGCTGTCACGACGACAAAGATCTCATTAGTAGCATCACTTGAGTTCAAATAGTAAAAGCTATTATTGGCAATTCTTCAACGATTTTTCAATCAATCAACTCAACCTGTCGCAGGCCACTGCTAGACGTAGGCCTCAGCCATGTTGCGCCACAACTCCCTGTCTTCCGCTTTCCGCATCTAATCTATCCCTGCCACTTTATTTAGGTCGTCGGCCCATCTAGCTGGGGGGCGTCCCACGCTTTGCCGATACACGGTCTCTACTCTTGGACTCGTCTGCTTCATCGGCCGTCGGTCTTTCGACTGACATAACAAGGGCCACTGCCACTTCAGCTTTCAATCACTTAACTCAGAATATCCGTTTGACAAAGAGGAGACCACAAGTCAGTCGAAGATAATCTCTACAAATGAGGGTTCACAGACGGCTCAGATCTCTCAAGTGCGTATGGGGCACCTCCCTACAGACAATGGCCGACCTTCCATTCTGTCACCTGTGCATTTAATGATCTTATGACTCTGTCAGTTAGCGGAGTTCACGCAGCTGAATTTTGGAGATGTTTCAACCTATTGAAAATGATACGTTAAAAAGAAGAAGAGAGGAGTGTGTCCCAGCAGTGGGACGTTATAGGCTGATTATGCAAAATGAAAACTTATTATGTTTTATTAGTAGCTAAGACAGCTTTTTCAATTTCAATTTCAATAACATTTATTTCAGAAACAAAATCCATATTTCAACACACACATTTTAAAAACACATCTTAAAAACATACATTTTAGAAACAACCAGTTGACATCAACATTGGAATAAACAGAACAAACAACACGTAAAAAAGTAAAATAAATAAATTGATAAATAAATATAGCGGTTCGGGACACAGGAAGGAACTATCCGCTGCTCACAGTCTAGTATGTAAACTAATCTAGTGGCGCAGTAGTGGAGAGTCCCACCTGTCCGCGAAAACGCTTATTAACCTGTTGCTACTGGACCTAACACGACTTAGCAGCGACGCACACTGCTTCCTTATAAGAGCATGAAACCCATCCGTATGTGCTTCTGCGAACATAATCGAAGCACTGCAGAATCGTGGTAGCCCCAGCAGCACCCTAAACGCGTTGTTAATTGTTATATTGAACGCGTAGGGCGTTGTATGACCTAAGTGTGTAGGTTGTGTGTTTTTGGTTATGAACATTTTATCATAATGCCATGATGTCATCTTAACCAAAAGTTAATACACAAGATTTTCCTTTTGATATCCAATAACTCTAGGGTATTTATGACACCATTTAAAAAATCAACTGGCACAATAAGATTTTTCTTCGTTTTAATTTTTCATACAAAATAATTCGACGTCACTTTTATTTATGTAAAACACCCTTACGTGAAATATGTTAATGTCGAATTTTCTCTGCTTTGGATTTAATTATTGGTTTGATTGAAAATCATTTACTCGTACTTATCAATGAAAGTTGCATCCGTATTTAAAAAAGAACCCATTACTTATTTTTTAAATATTATGCCACTTCAGCCTTTGACTTTGGGCACGCCGCAATTGCGGCGGTAAGTCCCCTCTTTGAGGAGTGGATAGAGAGGCGTCACGGCGTCCTCACCTTCCGCCTGACGCAGGTTCTCACCGGGCATGGGTGCTTCGGTGGGTTCCTGTTCAGGATAAAGCGGGAGGATACGTCCGGGTGTTTCCATTGCGAGGATCGTCTGGAGGACACGGTGGAGCATACGGTGGAGGTGTGCCCTACCTGGGCGGAGCACCGCCGTGTCCTCGTGGAGGCGATCGGCGGCGGCGACCTCTCACGTCCGGCCCTGGTGCGAGCCATGGTACGGAGCGAGAGGGAATGGGAAGCCGTCACCTCCTTCTGCGAAGCAGTAATGCTCGCGAAGGAGGAGGCGAGGCGCGTGAGGGAGTGGCAGTCTCTGCGCCCTCACGTCCCTAGCCGCCGCAGGAGGAGACGCCCCGGGCGTCGGGAGTTCATAGCGGACTCCCGGCCAGCGTAGGCGCAAGCTTGCGGGTGGCGAGCAATGGGTAGCTCGCCGCCCGGTAAGGACCAGGCTCGGGTCGACGGCGCGTAGTGTTCCACGCGCGCCTCAAAGAGATGCCAGCAGCAGTGTAGGGGTCTACTAGGACCGATGCCTGCCGGGGTCGCGTGATTGTTCGAAAGAGGTACCGTGACCCTGGCACAGGGGCAACTGATGGAACATGGGTGGGTTTTAGTCAGTAAAAGTCTGACACGCCCTCCCGCTCCGCCCAGAGCGGGAGAAGTCATTTGATGATTTCCCATCCTGAAAAAAAAAAAGCCTTTGACTTGGTCTCACTCAATATACCTTAGAGTTATACGACACCAAAAGGAACACGTTGTATAGGCTCACAAAAATCACTATTCAGCCAACAAACAAGGAACTCACCTTGAAGTTTTCAAACATCACAAGAACCGTACATATTATTCTTAGAAGAACCTCTACCTCGTTATGCAGATGCAGCTGACCCAAACAGGTACAAACAATGGACCACAGACAATCAATACTCACAACAATTTGCTATAAAATAGAATGATTCACGTCGCATTGTCTATGCACGGTGCGTCAATCATAGGAGGAATTCAAGGGCGCGATGACAACATATTGACTGCAATATGTTCGAAATATAATAAAACATATAACTTTGCCATAAATGTAAATTGGCGGGAATTAAATGTTGTAGCTATAAAATGATATGTCATCATGAGGTAAGTGATGATCCATAGAGGATTGTTTAACTCTTTAGTGGAACTATGAAGTCTTGTATGCATACCATCGTATAAGCTCACGTAGATGCCAGTAAGTATTCTGCGAGTTAGGCAGAGGCAAGGAACATTAGTGGGTGGTAGTACAGGTAACTACCAACCACTAATGTAACCCATATTTTGCCAGATATATTAAACTCCAACCTGTTGACATCAACCGGGCACAATTCCAGACTCCTGAAGTCCAATTCTCGTAATTAAAAACGTTCAAAGTCTAGTTGCAGTCTCTTCTTGGCGACAAGCAAATGCCAAATATGTATGAATACATAATGAGGTATTTTTGACAGATTGAGAGTGCGATCGTTCTTAAAATTACGAGAATTACCCTTCTGGTTGTTACTGACAAATCCCTAAAACCCAATAACACTTTTACCGATCCGGGAAGCAAACTTATCACCTCATGCTCAGCAGTATTGTTTGCGATCGCTGCACCTATGAGGCAGTCAGATAAATCATAGATATTATAATATTCAGAGACGTATCTTGTCTACGTTATGTAAAATATACCAATCATTCTTAACCAGACTTTGAGAGCTATCTATCAATTTCCATTGAGCATAAAGTCACGATATTTAAATTCATTTGAAGTTATAAAAGCTCATCCATTCAAAGAGCACCTTTCTATGTAACTGCTGATTCAAATTCTCCGTGCGTTTAACTAAATTGCACTATTATGTAAAATATTGGAGAAGGGGACAAGTATGATTAGAAGATTCATCAAGAGGACTGTTAAACATTGAAGTATCTACCTACTTTACCATAAGTCTAGCGTTATATTGTAAAAGATTCTGAGACTAATCTGCACATAACGACATTGAACAAAGATTGTCATGCATTCAAAATGGCATTAAAGATATCGGTTTATGGTTTTTTGTTCTTCTTTTTTTGTTTGTTAATTCATCGTTTAGTAAACTACGTCAATTTGTCGTGTTGTAGCCATTTCCTACAACTTTCATAGAATGACATTTTTAATACAGTTGCTCAAAAAGTGGTGTATTGCAGGGACGTATAGCGTTCGGGATGTGGGCTATTACATACTAGTGCTTTTTTTTTACCTTTCCCGAACTCGTGCGTTCTCTTTCCCAACTGTCAAAATAATGTCTATTAAAAAGAAAAACCAACCATGAAGTTTTTACTAAAGAGTTTTTGTGATTCATACAAATACGTATATTTCTAAAAAGAAGCTACTAATTTATTTCAATATCAGATTTAATGATTTAATTGAATGAGTTAGGTTAGGTTTCATTTCATTTCATCTCATTAAATTTCATTTTCATTTCATATCAATAAAAAAAATCTACTGAAGACTAAGCTGTATGGATAGTTCCCTTTGCCTACCAAAATGGGTGAAAAAAAAAAACTCTGCTTATATTATACGGTTGGCGCCATTTTCCAGAAATTTTCTTTGCGAGTTTAGTTGTTTGTTGCACAAAATGAGTAATTTCGACCCTATTTTTTTGAATTAACACCACCGGAACTCAGTATAATTGCACAAAATGCTTCGGAGAACATTTTACCGGAAAAGTCAAAAAGTCGTTACATATCTACATACGACGAATTTATTGCGTGGAGAGAAGAGAAAAAAGCAAATAGTTTTTCAGAAAATGTTATGTTGGCATACTTCTCCGAACTCTCAGCAAAATTAAAACCGTCTACGTTATGGTCGAGATTTTCGATGATAAAAAGTATGCTGAAAATAAGGAACAACGTGGATATAAGTGAATACCCAAAATTAAATGCTTTCTTAAAACGACAATCACGGTTTTACAAGTAAAAAGTCGAAAATATTAACATCCAATGAAGTGGAAAGGTTTTTGAACGAAGCTCCCGATGATCGTTATTTAGCCACAAAGGTAATTTATTAATAAGTACTTATATTTTTCTTTAGTATTCAGTTTACGAAATCGCAAAATACAGTCAAAACATTATTTAAAAAAATATTAATCAAATCCCTTTTTTTGTAGGTTGCTCTGATTTTTGGCGTTGTTGGAGCTTGCCGCAGAGAGGAGTTAGCCAATATTACTTTAAAAGATATTGAAGCCCATGGAAAAATGCTACTAATCAAGATTCCGAACACAAAAAATAAGATACCGGGAAGCTTTGTTGTTGAAGGAGATTTTCTTAGAATAGTGCAAAAATATATGAATCAGCGGTCCCAAAAAGGAAAAACCGACCGTTTTTTTCAAAATTACCAAAAAGGGAAGTGTACAGCTCAAGCAATCGGGATAAACAAATTTGGTAATATGCCAAAAGAAATAGCAACGTTTCTTGGTCTGCCGGATGCTGAGTATTATACTGGGCACAGCTTCAGGAGGACCTCTGCTACATTATTGGCAGATTCGGGAGCCAATTTGACGTCCTTAAAGCGACTAGGAGGTTGGAAATCAGACAAAGTTGCAGAAAGCTATATTGGTGATTCATTAAACAACAAACTAGAAACTGGGAAAAAAATCACACAATCCATTAATTTAAGGTCCAGTCCGTCTTCTTCACATGTTGAAGAGAACGTTCGTCCATCTACCTTCGTTGATAATGATAATTCATCAGATCCAATTCCATCAACTAGCAAACGCCATTGTATGACAAATATACATGAACAATCATACGAAATTAATAATAGTTTGTCTCAAACAGTAAATATGCAACCTAAAACTTCCCCAGTTACTTTAAAAAACTGTACCAATTTCAATGTACATGTGTACTATAACTTTTATAAGAAATAAATGATTAGTTAGTTGAGTTTATTGTGTTTTTATTATTTTATTAAATTGCTTCATTTTTTCGCAACTGTATTAAAAATAGTCGTTCAGTACACCTGCGGAACCGTCATTGCAACTTGTTCCGACTGTCAACCCTCGCCTTCGGCTGCGCCTCGGCTCGGGTAGACATTTGTCGGAACTCTTTGCAATGACAGCCTTTCCGCACTTGTAATGAAATATACTATTGTGATTTGAATATACCTGCATATTGACCATTTCATTGATCTGCCGTGTAGTGGACTGAAATAATAGCTCCACCTTATTTCTTCGCGTGGGTGTCATAAAATGCGACTAAGGGCTAAGGGTTATTATAAAATGATCAGTTGGTCGTTACGCTCATATTTCATTTCGCTGAGTTAAATTTAAGCACTTATCTCCTATCGAGCAGGCTTCCATAATTATGAACAAAATAATTGAAATATAAAAAACCGAAACAGTGTGTGGCCAAAATCTTCCCAGATGAAAGATAATGTTAATGAATGTTTCTCCAACCAAACAATATGACGTTAGTTGATTTAATTACGAGTGTGTAAATGGAAGAAAGTGTGAGACGTTAATATACAATCTAATACCATTAATGTAAACGTATCGTGTGAACTCGCTCTTACAATACCGCTTGACTTTTTAAAATGCCAGCTAAAGTTATACAGCCATACATTATCGTCATGATAGTGGAGAAAAAATAATTTAAAGATGGTATATTACGTAATATATTAAAAACACATAACATCACGCCTAAATTTCTTGTGGGGTCAGGTAGAAATTCACCCACATTTCGCCAGATATGTTTAAGGTCCATGTATATTCTCAACAACTAGGCACAAATCCAGACTCACTAACAACTTGTCCGACCCAGAAATCAAATTCAGGACCGCATGCTCAGTAGCAGCGCTTTCAACCACTAGACCAAAGAGGTATAAAAAGCAACGAGGAATAAAAAGAAAAGACAAATTAGAAATTAGATTTTTTTGAATCAATAAAAAGAATATCTGATAAAGATCGCAAGCATTGCAATGCTGGCTGGTAATAATTTTTTTTTGCAAACAAACGACGAATTAATTGAATTCAAATACAGAACAGTAAAGTCTGAAGTAGATTGGCATTCGTTTTACAACGTAATGACTGTGTTGGTAACACTTCATGGCAGACAAATTGTTAGGTCGCTGTAATAGACGGTAATTAGAACATTGGAATAATTGAATGCACTGGCTAGTGGTTACTTAGTCGAGGTAGTAAAAATATCGCGGGGGGTTTTATTGTATAAGTATTGGATTTTTTAACTCTCGGTGTTGAACCGAATATTGAGATTCCAATAGAGTGCATCTCAGCGCGGCAAAAAACACACTATTCGATTTTAAAATTTCGGCGCTAAGCAGTACGTTAAAGATCCTGTGCGCGATTTTATTGCGTTCGCGTTCGTGTAAACGCCGACAAATCATGAACTGTCTGAATAAAGGCTCTTCGAACGTTCGCACATGTTCTCTCACTCACACTGCCCATGTTACCATTTTTTTGTGGGTTGGAAATCATGAAATGATGTCTCCCGCTCTAGGCGGAGGGGAAGGGCGTGTCAGACTTTTACTGACTAAAACCCACCCGTGTTCCTTCAGTTGCCTATATGCCAGGGCCACGGCATCTCTTTCGAACAAATCTTGCGACCCTGGCAGATAGAGTGCATCTGAGCGCGTCAAAAAAACACAATATTCGATTTTCAAATTTCGGCGCTAAGGAGTGCGTTGAAGATCCGCGAAAAAATCACACCGCTTTATTACGCTTTTATGACGTCCTACCCCATGCCACCATTTTTGGTTCCCTAAAGATCTGATTGCGCAGCCTTCTGTGAATACTTCGCACCGGTCACGATTCATCAGCCCAACTTATTGTATACAGTGCTTACCTACTTGGCGTGAGTGACGCATTGCATGTTGCACGAACTAAACAATTCTGAAAATCGCAATTTCACACAAATATTTTAATTAATTGCGAGAACTTTAAATTCCTAAGTATCGTTGATTCCTTGCTACTGCTTAAACACTATGTAATCTGGGATCACGACAGGACCTTGAAGGAAATCATTTAACAAAACGTTGTTCTGATCAAGATTCGGCGATAATTTAATAACAACCAATGTTTACGTTTACAAGGTAAACTTACAACAATCACTACAAAAATGTTAAACACTACTCATTTCACAATTTTTCACATTCTCTCCGGCCAGATGTTGCAATAGGCCGAATTTAATGCGACCTTGAATAAGACGTTGATTTTAAAAAAAGAAGAGAACGTGCATTCGGATATCCTGATCGAATAATTTTATCGATTTTTCTAATCAATGAAAAACGTGATGATAACGATACTGCATGGGCATCACGCACGATTGACAAATAATTGACAATCGTAAAAGTGTATTATTTCATAATGGCTGTGTGCTTGCTATTATTAACGTATGTAATGTACGTTAAATCGCTCGTGACCCGAGGTACGAGGGTGCAAGTTATTGCAATAGTAATTTATCAATAATTGCTGGTCCCTGTTATTATATGAATAATTGCTCACGGTTTGATGGCGAGTAATATTCGTCTTTGTAATAGTTCGAATGTCAAAATTGTCCATTGGCAATTTTGGTGGAAATATTATAAATTAGATAACAATCGCGTTGACGAATCAAAAGTTTTGATTTAATTTATGTATACTTCAATTTTTTTCAGTTTTTAGGTTTCCTTACCCAAATGGTGCCAACAGCATAACCCTATTAATAAGCCTCTACTGTTCATCCGCCCAACATCAGCACAGACAGTCAGTTCATGTGAGTAGTTCATGAGATAAAGCACGCTGATATTGATATCAAAATTCCAAATATGCCGCTATAACAAAAAATAATATCAATAAATATTGAAGGAACTCCTCTGATCTTAAAATAAAATAAAGTTAATAATTTTATTAAAGGATGGACCTATTAAATTTTTATTAACTACTAACCATACAAGAAACGTGTTTTTTCGTCGTTTCTTGTCTTACGCGGAACCCTTCGTGTGCGAATACGAGTGGCACTTGGCCGAATATAGTTAGTCCAATTTCAATAAAGCCGATCTACGACATTGCGAAATCAGCCAATAAAAAGATGGAGAAAAGCAAAAAAATCCAATATGTTTTTCATTTTCAATTCAAAATGAAACTACAGTTTACTGAAATGAAATAAAAGTATGAGCGTTATTATTGATATTTTAAAGAGCAAAAACTAGATCAGTTTAAATCTTTCACAAAATACAAATAGGTATTACTTAGTGAAAAGTTTTTAGAAAATCCTACTAATATTATAAATATGAAAGTTTGTGAAGATGTATGGATATTTGTTACTCTTTCACGCAAACACTCTTAGCGGATTTGGATGAAATTTGGCACACAGACAGTCTAAAACCTGGATTAACATATAGGGTACTTTTTCCCCCGATAGTACATTCTCGCGGGTCGGTCACGGTCGGACTTCATCAGCGACCTATGGGGTGTGTTTTTCAGCTTGAAGGTATCTGCAACATTTCCGCCAGGGTCGCGAGATTTGTTCGAAAGAGTTACCCGTGAGACGTCATTTGATCATCCCCCCCCCCCCCCCCCACATACACACACACAAAAGGTATCTGCAACAATTGTATTTTTTTTAGGGTTCCGTTGCCAAATGGCAAAAAACGGAACCCTTATAGATTCGTCATGTCTGTCTGTCTGACTGTCTGTCCGTCCGTATGTCACAGCCACTTTTTTCCGAAACTGTAAGAGCTATGCTGTTGAAACTTAGTAAGAAGATGTATTCTGTGAACCGCATTAAGATTTTCACACTAAAATAGAAAAAAAAACAATAAATTTTTGGGTTCCCCATACATAGAACTGAAACTCAATTTTTTTTTTTCATCGAACCCATACGTGTGGGGTATCTATGAATAGGTCTTCAAAAATGGTAATGACGTTTTTATTATCATTTTTTTCTAAACTGAATAGTTTGCGCGAGAGACACTTCCAAAGTAGCAAAATGGGGGTTCCCCCCCTCCCCCGTAACTTCTAAAATAAGAGAATGATAAAACTAAAAAAAATATATGATGTACATTACCATGTAAACTACCACCGAAAATTGGTTTGAACGAGATCGAGTGAGTAGTTTTTTTTTTAAACGTCATAAATCGTAAACCGCAATTTACCTTACATTCAATCAACTGAAATATAAAATTAAAAAATAAACATTTATTTTTAAACCAAGAATATTTACAGGTCTGTACGGAACCCTCGGTGCGCGAGTCCGACTCGCACTTGACCGGTTTTTTTTGTAAGTCTTTGAATCAGTTATTTAAGAGATTACCGACAAACAATTTTGATCTCATTAAAATAATGGTTTCGATTTCGTTTAGTATTTTTTGGCTAAATCGTTAAGGAAAATGTGAAAAGTACTAGCAACACACGACGATATAACAAGCTACATATTTCCAGTTTAAGCTGACCTCGCAATGTATGATTTATTCGTACAGTGAGAAGTCAGCTTATAATGGCACTGTAGATATACATAGCCTGATCAACCTAAAGTAAAAAGAAAATGCATAAGAATGACAAGCTCTTGACATACAATAGTTAACTAATTCCATCTAACGGATCCGCAGTGTCATTTAAATAGGTGAAATTAAATCACTTAGAGCTGGCATGCCACTCATGGGTTAATGATGCCAAGTTCAAAACTATTTAGAAAGAGCTCTAACTTGATGAGGCTCTTCTTTATTTCAATCAGAAAAAAAAACGCGTTAATTCGACATTTAAAAGTTTGACATATCCCATAATGACGAGATTAACTAACGAGATTTTAATGCTTCCTGCGTTCTTTATTAGATGTAAGTGGGTAATAAAAATTCTTGAGGGCCTCTGGGCTAAATAATAATAGCCACACAGGTCTCTCGATGGCTAAGCTACGCCTGCTTTGGTCGATTCGTGGACTATCCATTAAATATGGTGACCCTTCCGCAATGCCGTTGGTCCCGCCTGTCATATGAAGATCTTCGACAATCGTTGCAAGTAATCAGATGCCAGACTTACCAAGAGGTGTCATGTTACCCAGTAATTGGGTTGTGGAGTTCAGATAGGCTGTCGCTTCATATAAAATACGGGTCAGCTGCTTTTGATTAGAATGGAAGATCGACCAAAATATACTACAGTTGGGAACAGGCTGGGCCAAATGATTAGGTATTATTTATTTATTTATTTATTTAAACTTCTCGCACACAAAAACGGTACAAAGGCGGACTTAATGCCTTAGGCATTCTCTACCAGTCAACCAAGGGTGGTGAAGAGATTATATGGCAGGTGCTTAGGTTGAAAGGAACAATCAATAAAAATGTATAATAATGAATTATAAATCAGAGAGAAACACTAGAACATAAATAGATTATAAACTAAATATATACATACATATTTGCTATAATACATACTTATAATATATAAATATATATATATATATATAAATCTATAGATACAAATTCAAGGTAGAGAGGTGTTGAGATGACTCTACGCTATTTGTTATGAAAATAACTCTGCAATTTCCGCTTAAATGCAAATCGACCGGTGGCCGTCCTGATATCGAAAGGAAGCGCATTCCAAAGAAGAATGGACTGAATATGAAAGGAAGAATGAACAAAGTCAGAAGAATGAGAAGGACAAAGTAGAAGAAGATTGTTAGAAGAACGCAGATTCTTAGTGTGAGAAGAACATAGATATTGGAAGTGAGACATAAGATAAGAAGGAGGAGTTGGAGAGTTGAGAAGGGAGAAAAGCGTAGTCAAAGCGCGCAAACTTCTTCTTTGGCGAATAGACATCCATTTGAGCTCAGACCTATAGCTCGACACATGGTCATACTTCCTGAGGTTAAATATGAATCGGATACAATTATTGAGCAATCTGTCGAGCTTATCCAGCAAAACCGCATTCAAATCAAAGTAGCACACGTCACCATAGTCGATGATTGGGAAAATCAAAGTCTGCACAAGCATGGTCTTCGTTTTAGCGGGCAAAAAGTTCCTCAGACGATACAGGGATCGCAGAGTACCGTTGACTCTTTGACTGACACTAGACACCTGGCGTTGCCAGCTCAGTGTCGAGTCAAGATCCAAACCGAGATCTTTCACCGTAGTGGACATGGGTATGACGGTACCATTAAAAATGAGAGGAGGAAGAGAGCTAAGCGTCACCCTACCCATCCTGCGCAAGCTTCCAATAACAATGGCCTGACACTTTGTAGGGTTTACTGACACTCCGAAACTATCAGACCACTTTTTTATTGCATCCAGGTCTCGGTTTATATCCGCTATAGCGTCCGGTAAACTTTCTACCCGCTCAGCTGTATACAATTGTAGATCATCAGCATAAAGATGATACGAACACCGAAGACAGTGAGTTATAAAATTAATGAAGATGGAGAATAACAATGTAGAAAGAATACCGCCTTGTGGAACACCAGCATCCAGATCACGCCAACTCGACGAACTCTCATCAACGCGAACCGACTGCCGACGTCCCCGAAGGTAAGAAGAGAACCATTCCAGAGCCTCAGGCGAAACCATAAGATGAGAAAGGATAGAAAGAAGAATATCGTGACTGACGGCGTTAAAGGCATTAGAGAAATCAATTAATACCAGAACGGTAACCTTGGTATCCTCCATGGCTTCTCTAATGTCACCAGTCACTTTAAGGAGCGCAGAGGATGTACTATGCCCAGGCCTGAATCCAGACTGGAAAGAGCTAACAAGGTTGTTCCGGTGAACAAACCCTGTAAACTGCTTGTGTACGCAGGCCTCAAGCACTTTAGAGAGGAAGGGGAGAATGGAAATGGGTCGAAAGTCACTGGGGAGGGAGGGATTGGAAATTTTAAGAAGTGGGCGGACATAGGCCATACGCCACAGGGATGGGAATTGTCCGGAATCAAGAGAAAAGTTGATGATGTGGGTAATCGGGGGGAGAAGGCTATCAAGGATCCAAACAACCATATTACGACTGATTTCGTCGTAGCCGACAGCCTTGGATTTTATGGAAAGGATGATCTTATTAATTTCGTCCAAGGTGACCGGAGCGAAGTGGAATGGTTCTATGATGGGACTACCTAGGCCAGCAATGAAATTAACCGTCTGGGACAGCATTTGGGAACCCAAATGACAACTAGTTGTGAAGTGACGGTTAATATCATCCAGGCCAATGGTATTAGGAAAATCCACATGACGTGGTCTGCCGATACCAAGAGTACCGAGGAACTTCCAAATATCAGCAGGTGAAGAAGAAGATATGTTTTCGAGAATATGGCGGCGTTTGGCGTTTCGTATCATCTGATTACACCGATTTCTAGCAGCTTTGAAAAAGTTCCGATTTTCTTCACAGCGATCCCTCTTAAATTTACGAAAGGCACGATCCCTGCGCCTCATCGCCATGCGAACCCCTGTCGTCATCCAAGGAGCAGGCGGACGCCGTAGTTTAATCTTCTTAACAGGAGCGTGCTTGTCGTAAAGCGCAAGGACCGCCCGATTGAAAATGTGCAGTTTTTCGTCCACAGTTGTCGCCGCTGCCAGGTGTTCCCAGCAGACATCCGATGCATCTTTACGAAGCTTCTCAACGTCCATGCGCGCAAAACACCGCATGTGCAGAACTTTTGGGACAGGTTTAGGCGGTTTCAGGACATAAGAGAGGAAAATGAGGTCGTGGTGGGAAAATCCAGGAGCGGGACACTGACCATGAGAGGAAACAAGAGAGGGTGCGGATGTAAGGATTAAGTCGAGCCAAGTGTCATCACCTGAGATGTTAAAATGGGCTGGTTGCAATGAAAGAATATGTAGACTCACGGATTCAATGATGTGATGGAGTTTGCGGGATCGAGGGGAGGGATGAGCTAGGTCAGTGTTGAAATCGCCCATGATGACGCAATGTGCATACTCTGACGCTACGGATTCCAGCGCCAATTCAAGTTTGGAGAAATAGTCAACACCGGGTGGACAATAAACAACACCAAGTATTATAAATTCTTTTGCAAATTTTATGCAAACAATTTATAGAAAATTGAAAATTCGTAGGTACGAATTTTCAATTTTCTATAAATTGTTTGCATAAAATTTGCAAGTTAACTACCAGTGTCTACGTTCTGTGTAAAATAATAAGAAGGTAGGTACCTTCTTATTATTTTACACAGAACGTAGACACTGGTAGTTAACTTGATACTTTAGTATAGCGACATATATTACCGATGTTCATAAAGTAATATCCTTTGGTAAGCACACTACATACATTTCAACGGTACTGTTTACGAGACATAGGCTAACACAGCAATAGCGCAGGTGACTGGGACATGTCGCATTTTATCACTGTTTTAAGTAGTTAGCGGCCATTCAAATATTATAGGAAGGTAGTAAATAGCTGCGCTTTAACGAAGATAGCAACTGAGGTAGGTGTTATAGTATCTAAGTATTACGTGTAGAACGTACTTCGTCTCGGACTATTGTTCACCAGGGGAGCTAGCACCGCCAATTGCGGTAGGCTTAAGTCACAATTTTTATCACAGTTTGGGAAAAAGAACCGTGATAAAAGTCGTGACTCAAGCCTACCACAGAATTGAAGGGGTCTGCTAGGACCGATGCCTGCCAGGGTCGCGAGATTGTTCGAAAGAGACACCGTGACCCTGGCACATGGGCCGTGATCGCTACACAGGCTGCGCCACAACACCATGTCCTCTGCCTTGGGCACTTCAAGCTAGTGGAAACACCGAGAGGGGGCGCCCTGAAAGAACCTAGAGTAATCTAATTGAAGATGTTTTTCATAAAGGTCACGTGCGTAGTACTTGCAACCGGCGTACGTGTGAACAACGATAAAAAGTAAATGGAGTATATAAGCTTCAGAGCAGGTAGCGTTCTGAAATCCCCCTTGACTCTTGCTCGAGCCAGCCCGCGCCGCTGAGCCTGTAACTTTAAATTGAGGCCATGAGAGCCAGAGTGGCCTATCTAAAAAAATAAGTAATAATAAAGGTGCATAGGGTTTACATGATTCCTAAAAAATCTCTTAATATGTAAAATAAACAATATTACATACTAGCTTTTGCCAGCGGCTTCACCCGCGTGGAGGTCGGAAATTATCCCGCGGGAACATACTACCGGGATAAAAAGTAGCCTATGTCCTTTCTCAGGCTCTAAACTATCTGTGTACCAAATTTCATTTAAATCGGTTCAGTAGTTTTAGCAGGAAAGCGAGACAGACAGACAGAGTTACTTTTGCATTTATAATATTAGTATGGATAGTATGGATTAAGGATTTGGGCACCAAAGAATAATAAAATGTATATATTTTCTAAAGTTACAGTTATTTGGAATCAGGGATTCCGTTTTTAGAGTTCCGTTGCCAAATGGCAAAAAACGGAACCCTTATAGATTCGTCATATCTGTCCGTCTGTCTGTCTGTCTGTCTGTCCGTCCGTCCGTATGTCACAGCCACTTTTCTCCGAAACTATAAGAGCTATGCTGTTGAAACTTGGTAAGTAGATGTATTGTGTGAACCGCATTAAGATTTTCACACTAAAATAGAAAAAAAACAATATTTTTTTAAACCCATACGTGTGGGGTATCTATGAATAGTTCTTCAAATATGGTATTGAGGTTTCTAATATTATTTTTCTCTAAACTGAATAGTTTGCGCGAGAGACACTTCTAAAGTGGTAAAATGTGTGTCGTCGTCCCCCCCCCCCCCCCCGTAACTTCTAAAATAAGAGAATGATAAAACTAAAAAAAATACATAATGTAAACTCATGTAAACTTCCACCGAAAATTGGTTTGAACGAGGTCCAGTACGTAGTTTTTTTTTTAATACGTCATAAATCGTAAACCGCAATTTACCTTTCATTCAATCAACTTAAATATAAAAATTAAAAAAACCATTTAATATCATAAACATAAACCTTATGCATAAACCGAGGGTACCTACAGGTTTATGCGGAACCCTCGGTGCGCGAGTCCGACTCGCACTTGGCCGGTTTTTTTTCTTACTAATGAAAACTATTGTTGAAGTAGTCAGGCCATTCTGGCTCTCATGCCCTCAATTCGTCCCTAAATACGAATAATTCCCACTCAGATCCAGCCCGTCTCTTGCTGCCCTCTACCAGTGACGCCCTAAGCCCAAGTCCGTACCCCACAGGGGGTGCCCTTAGCGAGTAGTCGCTTTAGTTTTTAAGTTTATTAGCTCTGGCTGGAGGCCTTAATTTATTAAGGAATTCACAGGCAAGCCCAGTTAAATAGTTACGACCTTTTAGGTCAACTATGAAATGCCATTTCCAAAAAAAAAAACGTTTTATAGTCTTTCAGCACCAGCCCGTCCCTTGCTGCCCTTCTCCAGCGATGACCTAAACCGAGGTGCATACCCCACATGGTGCCCATAGCGTGTAGTTGCTTAGTTTTAAGTTTTACGCCCTGACTGGAGGTCTTTATTTATTGAAGCCGCCACAGGCAAGTATGGTGAAGCAGCCGAGACACTTCTCGGTTGACCTCTAGGAGATTTCATTCCCACAAAAAACTAACCGTTCTGTAGTTTCTGCCTACCCCATGGAAAGAAAACGTAATTTTATGTATGAGGTAGGTATGTATTACCTACGAACAAAGATTATGTGAAAGTAAAGGAAACTAGAGATACGTAAAGACATGTTGTCTTCATTTAAAGGTGTGAATACAAGTTCGTGCGGTCTCAACACGACTTGTAATTCAAATACACGAGTTGTGTGAATGAATGTATTCGGTTTCTTGGGAATAATGAACAACACAAGACGATGAAAGTAAACAGAAATAAGGAAAACATCTTCATGAAAATCTAAGTCAGGAAAATTTAAGGCCTCCAACCAGGGCTTAAAAACTTAAAACTAGATCGACTACTCGTTAAGGGCAATCACTCTGGGGTACGGATCTCAGCTTACGGCATCCATAAAATTTGTTACAACGCCGAAGTATCGTACAAGCGAATGTGTGAGTATTATGAGAGATTGGCCACAATTAAGGGTCATATCGACTGAATACTGAATCCACGACGACGTACCAATCTATAGATTTTAAATTTTAGCTAACCTGGAATTTCTCGAAATAGGCTTTCCGTACAATGAAAAGTCAACTTATAATGATAATGTATAGCTTAAGTTAGTCATCGTGATTTAATACAGGTTGATTGCTAAACCTAGCAGCTATAATAATTCCAAATTTTTTTATGCCATATCTACCTACATAATTATTGTATGCCTATAAGGCAGGACATATTGATACTTTATTATATTGTTAAGACCTGTAACTTACATATGCCCACAATAAAGATACTTTGACTTTGACTTTGACGCACGTACCTGCTAGGTTTAGCAATCAACCCTCTAATGGCTACAAAAATAAAAACTATTTAAAATTCGAACTTACGGATTTCAATGTCCTTCTCAGTTTTCACCTGTAACAGAAAAAAAAAACTAAATTAATGGGTATAATCAATTATTTTAATGATGTGGATTTATAAAACAAGATCATCGTAATTAGCAAACACTAACTAGACGAACAGCATTAATTAATTTGCATTCCAATTAAGCAATAATATTTGTTGTCAATAATATTATGTCATCAATTTATATCCGTCTTAAAAATTATAGGTAAACTAGGAAAAAAATATACGTTTTCTTTATTCACTAATGCCATAATGTACTTAACAAACAGTGTTTACTGTGTACTAGCTTTTGCCAGCGACTTCGCCCACTTATTATACATATAAACCTTCCTCTTAAATCACTCTGTCTATTGATGAAAACCGCATGTAAGCGTACAGAGGCGGGGAGGTTAGATGGACAGTCGCTTCATATAAAATACTGTTATTCAGCTGCATCTGGTTAGACTGGAACCCAACCCAACATGATGATAATGATGAAATATTTCCTGAATTTCTTTTAATGATCTTATAAACTCACATCGAATGACAAAATATGGGTTTGAAATATAAACAATCGGTAAGTCTGCGGACAGATTATAAAAGTCACAATAAATTGAACATAGTCTGTGGTACGTCAAATGACAGCTTAAAAAAAACAATTAACAACAATCTCATTTGTAGCCTTTTTACCGCACACATTTGATTAAAGAACAGTTATATCATAGATTATATAACACTAGACACATAATTATCAGACTATCTCGTTTGTCTAGTGGTCGCGAGCGCGACTGTAGAAGTGAAATTCAATCTCATTCTCGGGAAAAGTGTAATTTATGTGCAGCCTTAGGGGCCTAGGGGGTCCTAAGGGGGTTCCGTCTGGTGCCGGACGTAAAGAATAGCACCAACCCATTTCTTCCCGTGGGTGTCGTAAGAGGCAACTAAGGGACTTACTAGAGAATGGGCAGCGGCGTTCTCTATACATTTTACCACCATACTGCGATCACCAACCCGCCTGCCAAGCGTGGCGGTTATGCCAAACCCCGCCATATTTGGGGAGTCTTCTGACCAGCAATGTCTTTCGGCTGACATGATGACGATGATTAGAGCCTAGTGCTTTTTTGGGAAGGAAAAGTGGCGCAACAAATTACCCACAACCTCTTCATCCCTCTGTTTATAAGCAGTCCTCCAGAGATTACAAGCGTACTTTCATGTTATATAATGTCAGGCACATATCAGATGCATCCGAACAAACAACGGAAACTATTTGCCGAAGCTGTAGCCGTTTCTTCCCACATCTATCAACCGGCAGTGAAAGTGAGATCGCAGATAAATGATTGATGATACGATTATTAAATTGTTTTATTATTGTCTTGTATGACAGTTCGGTTAATTTGTACCAGCGTTTTATTATCTGTGGCGCTGATTGATACGTCAAAGTTTGAGATTAATTGAGACTATCTCATCTGTTTTGTTGCGATCTTCTTTCTTTCTTTCATTATAGTTGTTTTCTCATGTTAATAAAATGCGACTTTGAATACAAATGTTTTTTTTTATTGTGTTCTGGAAAAACTATAAAAGTTGTTTGCAGCGAAACAATTTGAATTTTATGTACTGTCTCATATTTTGTACTAAATTATTATTGTAATACATTCTGCATTTTACGGCTACATATTTTTCTTTCATTTTCATTCCATTCCAACCGCGACACACAATAAAAAGAGGGTGTAGTTATGACCACACGATGGAAGTGTAAACTTACTACCGGAGCCAAGTATACACGATTCAGCGTTGAGTATAGGTACGCGATTCAGCGCTGAGTATACGCGATTCACCGTCATCGACCGTCTGTATCTACGTATAACCGATTCAGTGTCATCGACTGACTGGAGCTGAGTATACCCGATTCGGCGCCGAGTATATGTGATTCAGTGTCACCGATTGACTGGAGCCGAGTATACCCGATTCAGCGCCGAGTATACGCAGTCCAGCGTCACAGACCGACTGGAGCCGAGTATACGCGAACCAACGTCCCGAGAGTGACGGTTCACTGTTCAGAAAGAGCGACTAAAGCAGTTCTCACTACAGAAAAATAAAAAAGACATACGACCGCGTTCATAAATAGAATGCTAACAAATCTAATTCACACATCGCGTACTTTCATCTTTGACACTGACGTGTATAGTGACGTCACATATGTCACTAGGAAGAGCTCTCCCGGCGCGTGACACCACGATTTCTATGATACATCGCGTCTTTGTATGCAATCGTATGCATTCAAGAACATTTCACATTTAATGTAAGCTCCGTTTCTGTGTCGAAGAGAGTAGGTAAGGTAATGTCAGTTTGCATTATGGAGGCTGTGATGTGGCTTCAGTGAAAACATTCATATTGTAGTGGCGTTATGATAATATTGAGGGTTTTCTGTTAAAACAGTTGGAGGAATATAACAACAGGTTTCAGAAAGCCTGAACTAAGCTGATTTTTTAGCCTGAGAATTTAGGTTTACCGGCTAAAACATATCAGTTTCTAGTTTACTTTAGGTACATGCCAATTTCATCGAATAGTGTGGATTGTGTGAGCATAACCCGCTACAAGTTAATTTGACGGTCTTAGGGCAATTAACTTTTAAACAGCGCGTGGATTTGAACGTTTCCTCGTTTCCGATTCATTTCACTGATCACTGTATCATCACGCGGGTAGATACACCAACTACCTACTCATTACTCTATGTATGTACATACACACATTTGAGGATAAGTTACGCCGTGGTTGATTTCATGGATGGGTGAACATTTCTTACATACGACACCTCTCCGTGCCTCGAAAAGCACGTTAAGCCGTTTGTACCGGCTTTCATACGTACATCATCAGCATCATCATTTCAGCCGTAATACGTCCACTGCTGGACATGACCTCCCCCAATTTAGGGGGCTTTGCCATAATCGCCACGCTTGGCAGGCGGGTTGGCGATCGCAGTATGGTAGTAAAATGCATAGAGAACGCTGCTGCCCATTCTCTAGTTAGTCCCGTACTATACGTACATCAATGACAGTCTTAATGGGCAGTCAGGACTCCAAAAGTATGACATCCAAAAATACTACCTATATCCCTTGGTAAGAACCAAGGGATATAGTATTTTTATTTCACAAAGCAACGAGCGCTTTACTTGTGGTTACCAAGTATACAACAAACACGCTGTGTATGTGTGGGTACGCGCAGGAGCTGTCGGTACCGTCCGAGATAAGCGAAGTCGAGTGTGTGTGTGTTATATGTGCTGACGCTACTCGCCTTCACGCACACGTTCAAAGCGTGTTGTACATTTTGTTACCAAGAGTAAAGCGCTTGTCGCTTCGTGTGATAAAATACTGTATCGTGTAATTATGTTACCCAGTAACTAATTTGTTGAAGTCAGATAGACAGTCGCTTCATGAAAAATACTGAAATTCAGCTGCATTCGGTAAGACTGAAAACCGACCTCATCATAGTTCGGAAAAGGTTTGACTGATTGATTTGATCTACCATCTGGCAACCTTCTACATTCTAACCGACAACCTCATAGGCTGTTCTGCGAGATGGCATATAGAAATAAAAATAATAACCCCAACATGAATAGGAATGGTCCATTTCATATTCCATTCGGAATTCAAAAATAAACCACAGCTAACCAGTTACGGATTCTCATCTGTTTTCGTTTCCAAACATAAGTAAACATTAGATAATTACCGCGAAATCTTATGAAGATCAAATTACGTAAGGCAATTAAAAACTAAATATTTGTTCTAGAATTCTGCAGTTATTTATTCACTGTTATACCGTAATAAAATTCGTTAAGAATTTACTTAATTATCCTCAAATGGACGCAAGTTTTCGCACCATACAGTTAGTAGTGGTCTAGAAGTAGATCCTACAATAATAAGGATACTTACTAATGTAGCTAAGCAATACAAAACTTTTTGCAAAAAAATTACAACCGACTTCCTTAAAAAAAACACTACAAAGTCAAAAATAACTTTAATTTCGAAAGTCGGTGGCAAAAAACCTGAAATACAGATCCTAAGACACCGACTTTCGAAATTAAAGTTATTTTTGACTTTGTAGTGTTTTTTTTTAACATTTTAGTTATGGTAGATACCCCGCACTAAAATAATCGCGTTATTCGTTCATTTGTCGCGCAAACACTTAATGCAAATTTCAAAGAATCATCAAAATCGGTTCACCCTGTTAAAAGTTATGAGGTAACAAACATTAAAAAAAATACAGTCGAATTGATAACCGCCTTCTTTTTTTGAAGTCGGTTAAAAAGGCGCACAGGTCGATTGATTAGATTAAGTTACGCTTCCGCGGTTGGTTCGTGGATGGGTGACCATCATTACATAGGTACCAAGACTCCTCCATGCTTCGGAAAGCACGTTATAGTCTCAGCTGTCGTTCGTGTGACTGACAGTCGTAACGGGTCGTCAGAAACTCGAAAGTCTGACAACCACTCTTACCAATTTTTTTTTTTCTTTTGTATGGCACCTCGTAGTTAATCCTGAAAAGATTCTTACTACTTAAACGGATTGTGTCCCGGCGAGTTCTAAAAAGTTACCTTTTTGGCCTCCAGCCGGGGTTTATTATACTTAAAAACTAAAGCGAAAGCTCTAAGGGTTACCCTGAGGGGGGTACGAACCTCGGCTTAGGCAATCACTGGTAGGGGGACAGCAAGGGACTGGCTGGATCTGGGTTAAATTATTAATGGGCTAATTTAAAGCTAAAGGCGCAGCATCGCGGGCTGGCTCTTGCAAGGGTCGGGAGGGACTATTTAGTCGGGGTCGCGACGACGGACCTCGGCTGCGAGGTCGGTACGGTTTGTTTCTGTGTGTTTTACTAGCTGTACTGGTCTCTTTTCGACTCTCCTGGAGGAGAGTAGCCAGTCTTACCAAGGGGTATCGTGTTACTTTATAGTCTCTCGGTTGTGGAGGTCAGATACGCAGTCGCCACATGTAAAATGCTGGTATTCTGCTGCATCCAGTTAGACTGCAAGCCGACCCCAACATAGTTGGGAAATGGGTTGGCAGACACTTTTGTACTGACTAGTAAATTAATATACCGAGTGGTTTTACCTTTTCATAAAACTGTCAAAGAATGACAGTGATTTGAATATAAGACAATTTCAGTTGGTAGTACATTTGCATAGTAATTAAATTCCCAGACTAGTTAATCGATTCATTTTAAAAATACAATAATATCCTACTTATTATTATAAATGTGCAGTTCGTATGTTTTTTACTCATTCACGCAAAACCGGCTTAATGGATTGGGATGAAATTTGACCTGAATTAACACATAAGATTCTTATCAACCCGGGCAGTATATTCCTGTGGAATAATTGCCAACCTCCATGCGGGCAAAGCTGCAGGCAAAAGCTAGTAAATCGATAAATTCTCTAATAAAATACCTTGTTTCCTGAGGAAATCCACAAGTATTGGGTAGTAAATAAAGCCAGTTATTTATGGGATAAACATAAATAACTCATTGCCAAGGACCACGGTAACAAATTACAGTAACAACACATTTTCCGAGACACTCGCAGCTAACTTACTGCCTGTCAGGTGGAAATATAAAACGAACTGTCGACAACTTCAGTCGAGTTTAACGTTAACCTGTAACTTAAATAGGTTATAAACTCTTAGCTGCAATAACCGTAAATAGTAACAAATTAACGCCTTGAACCGTCAAAAAACTTGATACGAATGGCCAAAAATATTTCACGTTTTATCGAAATCTCTGCATCTTGCCCACCCTTCCAAACGCAATCGAGTTTATGTAACTTATAATTATCGATTACTTTCACATTGAAAGTTCTCCAAAGGCGAGAACCATAAACTATAAAAAAAACAAACGAGCAATTATTCTTAAAGCGTCGATAATCGATTATGACCTTTATGTCCTTTCTGTATCGAGTACTCGATTCGATTCTAAAGGCTTGGGCGGTAAAGGAAAGCTGACGACCACCGATGTGTTGAGCTTTCCTGCAATAAAACATATTGTAAGTATTGAAAATAGATTCAAGTTGTAAATGATATACAACACGTCCAGATATTTCGCATTGAACTGTGAAATAACGCTTCTGGATATGAATTTACATCTCATCCATATTACATTTGTATTTTATGTCCCACGGGTCCTTACGTAGGTATAAAACTGTAAATTTGTATCTCAATAAACGTTGCCATTACTGCTGAGCAGCGGCAAAGGAACCATGAATTTTTTTTAAACATTACCTACTTGAGACGTTGGCAATTCAATCGTAAAATATTAGGGTGAACCATTGCATTTATGTATGTTTAGATGTTATAATGTAAATAAAAACAAAATAAAACTGCCTAACTAGCCAACAGTCATTCACAAATCATATCAGCCGATACAATGTCAGTAAATTGGTTCCGTTTCGATTGCATAATCAAATACATATGGCTGCCGTGTTTTGACGCCAATCACCCAATCGCCCCACTACATTCCAATTTCAAAAGTAACTAGGTATGTAAACAAGTTGTAAGTGGCCAGTGTTGTCCGCAGTTCCGTGTGGAGCGGAAGCGATGTTGGGTGCGATTCACAAACTACATAGGAGTGGTGCGATTCTATGTGCATCAGCTTTCATTTCTCCGAAGAGCCGCGGGCCGCAAAAAGTTGCGGAACCACCGTCCGTCGTGGCGGGTCGGCCCGCCTTGTGGGTCTGACGAGTTTGCAGTGTGAAGTCGATACGATACGAAAGTATTATATGCGAGCCTCTGAGGTCAATGCTCGCGAGTCCGGAATAAACGATAAAATCCTTATTTGGTTTGCTGACTAAAAATGGCCTGAAGTGCAGAAGGCCAATCAATCTCTTCATTAATTTGGTTTCTATAGATTCCCAACAATAGCTTTTGTCATTAAAGGAGGTCAAACGAGACAGCAGGCTGCGTTCATATTCTTGACTTTAAAAACAAAGCATCATAGAATTATCATCATTAAAATTAATGATCCAGTAGGAATGTAAAACAAAATACGCTTTGTTTTGATAGACATCGAAATAACGCTTGAGAACATAATCATTAATCTTTTTGCTGACCTATTCACAATCATTATGTAATGCCATGGTCAGTACGTCCCGTGCCCAGTTCATTATACAAATTAAAGTCAATAAACAAAAATAAATTAAACGATCTCGCCGTGAAACAATGGAGCTGTGCTACGGGAAAGTGAAAGGGCACGGATTCACCGGCGCGCCCGGAGTGGTTATAGCATCGTCGGCGGGGCCTTTGATCGCGGACGCACGCGCGCACCGTGCGAACCAACCTCATTGGGTCACCGATGGTGATACACCTGACACCTGTCAAATAAACCTGTCAAAGTGACGTTTGGTGTATGGATGAACGGTATTGTCACGTGCTTGTTGTGAACTCTGGCAAACTACTTTATGTTAATGAGGTTCTTTCATTTGTCTGTGCTGGGTTTAGTAGAGAATTATCCTCTTGTTAGGGTCGATTAAGAGCATGATAGCGCCTTCATTTTGAGAGGACTAGCGTTGTACCAAGCTATTACCTATATTTTGCTTCGTTATGACGCTCAAAATTTACGACGGACATAGAAGAAGATCCATCATCATCTGCCAAGCCTTTTTAGGGTTCCGTTACCAAATGGCAAAAAACGGAACCCTTATAGATTCGTCATGTCTGTCTGTCTGTCTGTCTGTCCGTCCGTATGTCACAGCCACTTTTCTCCGAAACTATAAGAGCTATGCTGTTGAAACTTGGTAAGTAGATGTATTCTGTGAACCGCATTAAGATTTTCACATAAAATAGAAAAAAAAAACAATAAATTGTGGGATTCCCCATACTTAGAACAGAAACTAAAAAAAAAAATTCTTCAAACCAATACGTGTGGGGTATCTATGAATAGGTCTTCAAAAATGGTATTGAGGTTTCTAACATCATTTTTTTCTAAACTGAATAGTTTGCGCGAGAGACACTTCCAAAGTGGTAAAATGTGTCCCCCCCCCCCCCCCGTAACTTCTAAAATAAGAGAATGATAAAACTAAAAAAAATATATGATGTACATAACCATGTAAACTTCCAACGAAAATTGGTTTGAACGAGATCCAGTAAGTAGTAATTTTTTTATAACGTCATAAATCGTAAACCGCAATTTACCTTTCATTTAATCAACTCAAATACAAAAATTAAAAAAATCATTTAATTTCATAAACATAAACCTTATGCATAAACCGAGGATACCTACAGGTTTGTACGGAACCCTCGGTGCGCGAGTCCGACTCGCACTTGGCCGGTTTTTCCAACTATGTTAGGGTCGGCTTCCAGTCTAACTGGATGCAGCTGAGTACCAGTATTTTACATGTAGCGACTGCCTATCTGACCTCCACAACCCAGTTCCTAGGTTATACGATACCCTTTGGTAAAACTGGTTGTCAGAGTTTCGGGCTTCTGACGACCCGTATCGACTATCAAAGATCCACAAATGGCCGCCGGGACCAACCAACGGTTTAACGCACTATCCGAGGCACGGAGAGATGGTCACCCTACCCACGATCCAACCGCGGCAAGCGTAGCTTAACCTAATCTATCGATCTATGCGGCTGGTATTACTTAGCCATAAGGTCCTTTAATCTAGAAGAAGCTGTGTAAAGATTAAGATAACATGAGCGATTTCACAAGCCCACAACGCTATTTTTACGCTAAGTTTTTTGGGTTGGAAATTATCAAATGACGTCTCCCGCTCTAGGCGGGAGGAGGGAGGACGTATCAGACTTTTACTGACTAAAACCCACCCGTGTTCCTTCAGTTGCCTATGCCAGGGCCACGGTAACTCTTTCGAACATTCTCGCGACCCTGGTAGGCGTTGGTCCTAGCGGACCCCTTCAATACTGCTGACATATCTTTGAGGCGCCAATAGGTACCTAAGTTATTAAATCTTGTCAATAATAACTTACATAAATAATATTGCCTTAATCGTTCTGGACGTTACACAACACGAGAAGACCGATGCCATAACATACCACTTGTCAAAGTCGGTAATTAGTGAGCACACATCTATTCGCACTTCCTGACCGAATCAGTTATGTAATTCGTAGACGTGTCGCATCCGACTTAATGATTAATAGTTTGGTTCACACTGGACCTAAGTTAATACGTCTATTAGATAACTATCATGACAGTTCATGGGAACTTGAATATATGTATTTTACTTTATAGAATAGAATAGAAAGTTTTTATTTCAGACCGGAGTCCATAGGGATAGTAACAATTTTTCTTAACTTCTAGTGTTAGTAGGTAACAGCTGTATAAGTCAGCTATGGGTATGGCTGAGGAGCAGTGGGTCATGATTTCGAACCCAAGCAGGCGCTTTACTTTGTGTAAATTATATCATCACCACTGCTCTCAAAACGGTGAATGAAAACATCGTGAGGAAACCGAAATGTCCTAGAACCAAAAATTTGAAGACATGTGACATCTACCAACCCGCACTGGGCCCGCGTGGTGGATTACAGTTCACTCCCTCTCACCGAGAGGAGGCTTGTGTCCCAGCACCACTACTGAATTTGAAACCATTCATCATCATCATAATTAGCCTATATAGGTGTAGGCCTATCAACAACTACCAGATACTTAATATAATAGAAAATAGTCTACAGTCTACAAGGCCTACAACGTTCACACATTCACTAAATATAAAAGAATCTACATAAATGATAGTATTTTTATAAATAATCTTCTCCAAGACGTAAACAACGCAGAAAAAAATTTTGAACTGTCAAAATGACAGCCGTTCTAACTGTCAGTGTATTTCACCCCTTGTTTTTGGATGGGAAATCATCATATGACTTCTCCCACTCTGGGCGGAGCGGGAGGGCGTGTTTGACTTTTACTGACTAAAACCCACCCGTGTTCCTTCAGTTGCCCATTTGCCAGGGTCGCGGTATCTCTTTCGAACAATCTCGCGCCCCTGGCAGGGTATTTCACCCCTCAGAATCTTTTCCAAATTTAAATTTTCAATCCGTAGTGTTCCTACGGATTGAAAATTTGAATTTGGAAAAGGATGTATTAAACAAAAGACTGAAACTCTTCACACACCGAATCCCAAAATCATATCCTCAATTCAAACGATGTATTATAGCAAAAACGCTATTATTTAATTTCCTTAACCATTTCAAATTACTTCTTAAATTATCAAGGTCGATGTTGTAATTTGAAGCTAATTCCGTTGTTATACGGTGTAAAGTTCATGCGATTTTAATTTCAAGATGCATGATGGGCAAAAAGGCAAAAAGGTTACGGTGGTTTTCGTTTTTCAAACATATTGTTTTTGTATGACATACTGATTTTACTTGATATGGATGTCAATAATATGTCAAATTCAGCAAGTCTGTTTATTTTGGTTTATTTGACATCGGCTGCATTACAATTTCATCGAATGTTGCATATTGTCGAAAAATGAATAATTCATTCTAGAATCCAATTATTAGTCTCCCAAAACCAACAATATGCCCTTTTTATATATGGTAACTTTCGAAACCGTTGTAAAAGCCAAATATTTTTAAAAGAGCAACCATGGAGTTTCTTGCCAACTCTTCTCCATAGGAATCTTCTCCAAACAAATCGCAACCTTGCACCTTTGAAGTGTACGTCCTACTCGAAGCACTCTCGCTTGATTACTGCCCTGGTACTAGGCAAACTTAGACCCTAGAGATCTTCTCCTAACGAGGTGAACAAACGTGAGACCACGTACTTATCAGTTTGCCGTCAGTACGGGACGATAAAGTTAAGTATAACTGTGGAAAAAATGAGTACTAGGAGCCACGAAGGTTCGAGAAAGATGAGAGGTACTTTAGTTTTGTTTTTGTCACCCTATATTTATTCCTTCCAAACCTTCCTATCTTGTGTGATCTCTGACCAAGTTGGCCCTGCAAACCTTATCAGAAAATATAGGTAAGAGTAATTAATCCGTGTGGTGCTGGACATAAAGAATAGCACCATCCTATTTCTTCCCGTGGGTGTCGTAGAAGGTGGCCTAGGGAAGGGAGTTACTAAAGAATGGGCAGCAGCGTTCTCGATGCATTTTACCACCATACTGCGATCGCCAACCCGCCTGCCAAGCGTGGTGATTACGGCAAACCCTCCAAAATGGGGGAGGCCTATGTCCAGTAGTGGATGTCTTTCGGCTGAAATGATGATGATGACAGTTATGATTAGATCATAACTGTCATCATCCATTGCACAAAACACCGACATAGAGATAGCAACGAATTATAGCAACCAAAAAAAAAAAACAGCCAGAAACAGCCAATCCTACTGTTTTAATCCTATCGTTTTTGTTGACTCCTGAGCTATTTTGTTACAAATAATGTGCTATTTTATGTTTAAAGTGAGTATGTAAACCATTTAGTATTTTCAAAGTAGCTTATTGACAATACAGTCCTTGACTATGACTTAGACGTTGAAAGACAGCATAGCGTAGATTTTGAAGTTTTGACATGTTCTTCCTGATGCATTGGTCATTGGTCTTAGGATGGACATTTAAAAAAGAAAATTGATGGCCACTGTCGTATGAGGGCCGTTTAAAAAGATAAAGGCAGGTATAACATAAGGATTCATCTATCTTTATAACAATAAATAATACGATTTATAACATTACCTATTTGTGAACATCGACAAAGTTGTCATTCATACTGACATCAAAATAATACGGCGGGATTTTAAAGCACCCTATATTTTCAACCACAGAATACAACAGTGTGCATCTCTGCGCGCCAGAAGAACACTGTTCGATTTTCAAAGTTCAGTGCTAAGAAGTGCGTTAAAGATCCGGACCGCGAAAAAATCCTGCTGCCATTTTATACGTCCGTGTTTACGTCGACGAAGCCATCAAACGAATAGACATCTTTTATCTTTATTGTTTTTCGTGACAGTTGCATGATGGCAGCAAAAGATTAGCATCGTTCGTCATCAGTAGTCTGTCATTGAGTCAATCAATTACCGTCAATTAGACGTCGACTGTGTTCAACATGACTGAAGATGGATAGATGGTGTCTATGGAATATGAAGCATTATTGTTAATTTTTAGTGGTATTTTAAATGGTCAAGAACTAATCTATACTTTTATAATATTATAAAGCTGAAGAGTTTGTTTGTTTGTTTGTTTGTTTGTTTGCTTGATTGAACGCGCTAATCTCAGGAACTACTGGTCCGAATTGAAAAATTCTTTTTGTGTTGGGTAGCCTATTTATTGAGGGAGGCTATAGGCTATATAACATCACGCTACAACTAAAAGGAGCGGAGCAGTAATGAAAAATGTTGCAAAAACGGGGAAAATGTATTCCTTTTGAGAGTTTCCGTTGCGTGCGCTGCGTAAACGGTTAAAGTAACGCAAAAATCATGTATGACGGAATTGTTCCTTTTAAAAAGTTCTAAAAAAAAGTCCCCGAGAGCATATGTCTATCTTTTAAGGTTGACTCACTATAACTCAAAAGGAGCGAGCAGCAACGAGGAGGCAAATCGATGCGACGGGAAGGGTCAGGGGAGCAAAAATTTGACGCGGACGAAGTCGCGGGCAGAAGCTAGTAAACAATACAAGATACCTATTATGTTCCATTTTATTTTATTCTAATTTTAACTGACTAGTTAAGAAGAACAAACTTAAGAAGAAACAAAAGATGCATTTTTCATTTTCAAAATGGATGACACCTATTACCATTTTAAAGTGGATTATTATGATGCAAATTACACGTTTTATTATCATGTCATTAAAAGTAGACGAAGTTTTAAGATTTTGCCTTAATTTAAAACAAAACTTTACTGAGTAATCATTTTTTTGCAAATCGAGTTTTAATTACAACCATTAGGAAGACCAGATTGTTAAAAAAAAACTTAAGCGCTGAAGTAACTCGTGCTGTTTTTTGGTAAGAAATAGTTAACAATAACTAAACGTAATCTGTACTTAATGATAATTTAATTTAATAAATGTTAGAAGCATGACCAGGAATTAGGAAACCTAGTTTAAATCATAATGTGATCATTTAATAAAACATAATTGGTACGCAATGAAAATGATTTGGTCAGTAAAGAGATAAGTAAGTAGATTAAGTTTTCCTAGAAAACAAGCAAGTAGTAGGTACTTGCCATAGGCACTTTAAAGCACCTACGGGTTAGATTATTTTTCGACTAACAGTGATCATATATTTTCAAGTGTGAAGTTTCTTTTTTGTTTAGTGTGTACATACATACATACATACATACAATCACGCCTTTTTCCCATGGGGGTAGGCAGAAACCACGGAACGCCACCTGCTACGATCTCTACACACTCCTTTTGCCTCTTTAAGGTTCATACAATTGGTCATACACACACGCCGGTTGCGAGTACTACGCACCTGACCTTTCTGAAGAACATCACCAATAAGGTCACTATATGTCCTCCTAGGGCGTCCCCTCCCGGTGTTTCCACTCACATCTGCCTTGTAAATACCTTAGTGTACTAAACAAGAAAGAAAGCTATGTTTAATAATTATATGCAAAAATACAAACAAATAAACAGTGAGATAGTGCATTATAACTAGTGCTCAAAAAACATTAAATATGCAAATATGTACAGTATAATAGAGAATATGTACAGTAAAAATCTAAACATTATTAGCAGTATGTTCGTACTGGCAAAATTATTATTTACATTCCAAATTCAAATTATTTATTAATAACGATTTTTTTTATTTAACTTTTTGATGGTCTTATTCTCGTCAGCTTAAACTCCATACTAATATTATAAATGGGAATGGGTCTGTTTGTCCGTCTTTCACGGCAAAACGGAGCGACGAATTGACGTGATTTTTTAAGTGGAGATAGTTGAAGGGATGGAGACATAGGCTACTTTTTTTTTCTTTTTTAGGTGGCTGGGTTGAACTTAGAAAAGCTTTGCTTTTTCCATGGACAATTGTATGTAGCATGTTCGCGTGTGTCCAATGCCCAGAATCTTTACATTCTATCCCCAAATGAAAAGACATATGATATCGTCTACACTAGCGTATTAAAATAACATTCTGATCCGAGTTCTCTTCTGGGTTCTAAATCAGGAAAGGGGAACCGTGTTACCCCAAATTTAACGCGAGCGAAGCTGCGGGCAAAAGCTAGTTCATAATATTTATAGAATGGATAAAACTTTGCCGAACACAACAATAAAATATTCAAAGACTAATAAATAGTAGAGGAAATATTTCACATTCACAATATACATAGCTGTCGTGTACGTGAATTATGTTATTACCAGTATCGTGTAGAGTACAGCGAAGGTGCCCCAGTTGCAACTAGTTTGAACTAGAAAATTAGCCGGTAATGCCTAATCTAAAGCTGCAAAGTACTAGAATGTACGTGTCGCACTGCAAAGCGACAGTTTTGTGATTTAAAACTATGGAATGGCGAAGCTATGCTTTTTTTTACTCGATTGTTAGTTGCCCAAAGTGGTGTGATCTCCACTTTACTCCATCTCGGACATTTGTATTGTCTATGGCCAATTGCTTCTTGATTTGAATTTAGCTGCCTGATATCTCTTTTTAGGGTTCCGTTGCCAAATGGCAAAAAACGGAACCCTTATAGATTCGTCATGTCTGTCTGTCTGTCTGTCTGTCTGTCTGTCTGTCCGTCCGTCCGTATGTCACAGCCACCTTTTTCCGAAACTATAAGAGCTATGCTGTTGAAACTTGGTAAGTAGATGTATTCTGTGAACCGCATTAAGATTTTTATACTAAAATAGAAAAAAAACAATAAATTTTGGGGTTCCCCATATATAGAACTGAAACTCAAAAACCTTTTTTTTCATCAAACCCATACGTGTGGGGTATCTATGAATTAGGGAATGCAGAACCGGTGCTGTTTTAAAGAACCGGGATTTTTGGGACTTTCTGGGTTAAGAACCGGGATTCCCGGTACTATCGATACTTTTGATACTTTAAAGTCTTTGTAAGAGAGTTGAAAGTGTTGAAACGGAGAAAGTAAAAAAAGACGAAATGACAGGGCAAAGTAAAAACATTTTAATCAAATCAAATAAAACGTTTTATTTCTTGTTTTATAGATACTAAATCAGTCTTATTTAGTATAATTTTACTGGTAATTACGCATATTATGCCAGCAACATTTTTTAACATTAAATGATTTTTATACCTAATCCTACATAATATATAACAGAAACATTTATTAAACCTCTTTACGTTACCAAACAAATTAACAAGACTCTTATTGCAATTCTGCATAACCAAATTATAATTCAAAACTTACGTAACATCTACAAAAAAAGGAACTATGGAGTTTTAGCGTAGCATTAATAAGTCTCAATATTTATTGATTAGATAATCTTAACAAACATTTTTTTTTAATTTTAACCTTATATAATAATTCAATAATAGTTTGGAACAACTTCAATCGACAAATTCTTTAAAACAACTTGACTCTAATTATACATTTAAGAAAAAATAAAATAAAAATATAACTTTAAACTTAAATATTTTTGCAAAACTTAAACATAGATATTCATCCTTACAATACTATAAATAAAAATACCCAACCTATAAAATTATTAAAATTTGGAATAGGTACTTGCTCAGACCAATATAACATTGGTCTGATTCTTATAATTACAATGGGGGCACTCAATAACCTAGGTTAGGTACCTGTTTATTTATTTGTTTAGAGTATTTCTCTCCTGCCTATTTAATGATCTTAAAAATATAAGAGCGTCCAAACTCCTATCACTTAAACGTGATCTTATTTTATTACAAAGGTACCCAGCTGAAGAAAAAACTCTTTCCGGCTCTACACTTGTCGGTGGAATTGCCGAAAGTACCGAAAGAACCGGGATTTTGTTTTGGAAATTCCGGTTCCTAAAACAACGCAAATTTCCGGGATTTCCCGGTACTTTCGGTTCCGGGATTTCCCGGGACTATTCACTACTATGAATAGGTCTTCAAAAATGGTTATGAGGTTTCTAATATCATTTTTTTCTAAACTGAATAGTTTGCGCGAGAGACACTTCCAAAGTGGTAAAATGTGTCCCCCCCCCCGTAACTTCTAAAATAAGAGAATGATAAAACTAAAAAACCACCGAAAATTGGTTTGAACGAGATCGAGTGATCAGTTTTTTTTTAAAACGTCATTAATCGTAAACCGCAATTTACCTTACATTCAAACAACTGAAATATAAAATTTAAAAAAAAACATTTATATTTAAACCGAGAATACCTATAGGTTTGTACGGAACCCTCGGTGCGCGAGTCCGACTCGCACTTGGCCGGTTTTTTAAAGAATTCTTTAATCCGTCATTTGTCCATTGCACTTTTCTCACGACTATATGAACTATCTTGCCTTTTTGGGAACTACTTATAAGTTATATGCATATAACATATTCTCTAGAAAGGTATGTTGTTTGTCGCCACACTATGTCCAACAGTCTTAACGTTGATTTACGTCGGCATGAGCAAACTCAGCTATAAACCGTTTAAATTTTCGACATCGCGTGTGTAGTCGATAGTTTTGCCGGCACTCAATCGTTTTAGCGTGATTATTATTCATAGGGGAATTTTCAGTTAATGTATTTGCTATGTTTAGCAAAACAGATAGTGATTTAAGTTACGCTAACTTCCTTACTTCAATCACTATCTTACGGGTCGCTTGATTATTCGAATGAGATACCGTGACCCTGGCACACGGGCAACTGAAGGAACACGGGTGGGTTTAAGTCAGTAGAAGTCTGACACTCCCTCCCGCTCCACCCAGCGCGGGTGAAGTCATTTGATGATTTCCCGTACAGAAAAAAAACCGGCCAAGTGCGAGTCGGACTCGCGCACCGAGGGTTCCGTACAAAGCTGTAGGTATCCTCGGTTTATGCGTAAGGTTTATGTTTTTTGAAATTAAATGTTTTTTTTTTATATTTGAGTTGATTGAATGGAAGGTAAATTGCGATTTACGATTTATGACGTATTAAAAAAAAACTACTTACTGGATTTCGTTCAAACCAATTTTCGTTGGAAGTTTACATGGTTATGTACATCATATATTTTTTTTAGTTTTATCATTCTCTTACTTTAGAAGTTACGGGGGGGGGACACACATTTTACCACTTTGGAAGTGTCTCTCGCGCAAACTATTCAGTTTAGAAAGAAATGATGTTAGAAACCTCAATACCATTTTTGAAGACCTATTCATAGATACCCTACACGTAAGGGGTTCGATGAAAAAAAATTTTTTGAGTTTCAGTTCTATGTATGGGGAACCCCAAAATTTATTGTTTTTTTTTTCTATTGTTGTGTAAAAATCTTAATGCGGTATACAGAATACATCTACTTACCAAGTTTCAACAACATATCTCTTATAGTTTCGGAGAAAAGTGGCTGTGACATACACGGACAGACAGACAGACAGACAGACAGACAGACCGACAGACAGACAGACAGACATGACGAATCTATAAGGGTTCCGTTTTTTGCCATTTGGCAACGGAACCCTAAAAAAACGGAGGTATTCCACTAACAGCACTGATTTGAACAGCACTTGCCCGAACCGCACTTGAGACCTTCCACTAACAGCACTGAAACAAAATTCTGTAACGTGCTGTTCGGTGGAACAATTTATCGTTTTTGTATTTAGTGTCCGAACCGCACCTGGTTATAATTATTAGTGATGGGACGAATTAATTCTTTGTTCAGGATATTACAAACATATCGATTCGGCAACTGAGCGTGGAAGGTTTTTGAATGCGGTTGAATATTAACGTACGCAATTTGTTGCAAATCACTTAAATATTGTCTGGAAAAATTAGGACGAAAACTGTTGAAATCGCCCTGTCGTAGCTAGTTCCAAAAACAAGTTAGTACGAACTTGTTTTGGGAGTTAGCGTGAAATGGTTTATTTCTTTTTTGTGACAATTACTCGTTGTTGTCTTCGTAAATAGTCCGAAAATATAGTCCATCATTTTCCAAAATACTGTGAGATTAGTAGATGGTGTATGCCGATTACATTATTCTTGTCGATGAAGATGTGACTGAGATCCAGAGCAGATTGGAGAAGTGGCAACAGAAACTGGAAAATGTTGGCTTGAAAATCAGTAGAACCAAAACCGAATAAATGTTCTGCGATTTCGGCGGCCTCTCCAGTTCTGGAGCCATAGCGCTTGATGGTGTGCTCCGCCCGGTCTGCTCCGACTTTCGGTATCTCGGTTCACTCGTGCAAAACGATGTCTAAGTAGATCGGACGGATAAGTACAGAATAAACACTGGATGGATGAAATGGCGGCAGGTCACAGGAACTACATATCTGCGACTCCCACATCCCCCTTAAACTTAAGGGAAAAATATATAAAACCATGGTCAGACCTGCTGTCTTGTATTGGTCAGAATGTTGGGCCACAAAAGAGATGAAAGAAAGGCATGCAGCTGAGATGAGAATGTTAAGAGGAATGTGTGGTGTTACTCGATTGGATATAATAAGAAATGAGTACATAAGGAGAAGTCTGAAAGTGGCAACAATAACTGAAAAGTTGTGATGATACCATGACAACCAATTTCCACACAACTTTTATAAAGATCACGTGTTATGAAGGAATGGGGAAAATGTCGTGAGGAAAGTATTGAGTATGAATGTCAATGGCCATAAGAGTAGAGGAAGACCAAAGAAACGATGGATGGACTGTGTGAATTATGATATGGATAGAAAGGGGGTGACTACTGAGATGACGACTAATAGAGAAGTGTGGAAGAAAAAGACATGTTGCGCCGACCACAAATAAATTGGAATAAGGGCGGGAGAATGATGATGTCAAAATTATTTGAGATCTGTCATCAGACACCAAACTTGTGTAAAAAACCTAAAAAACCACAGGCAAAAATGTAGATTTTGAAAGTTACTGCCTATTGAGAACTGAATGGTAAAACGACCGAATTTGGACGGTAATGCAAAATCAGAGACAAAATAACTGTGAATAGGTCGACGGTTTCAGTTTGAGTATAGTTCCATCTCCAAACTGAAACCTTTGACCGTTTGTCACCAGTCTGTCGCGTCGGCACAAACCAAAAATGTCATAGACTAAACGGGAAATGAGCCCTATGTCAGGCTACGAATGATGCATATGTTGCTGTTTGGTAGGTTTTGATTGTGATTTTGAGATTAGATTGTGTAAAATGTATTCGAAAACTTATGACAATTATTACAATGTAACGCGCGGCGTAAAATATTTTTTTTAGATTTTGTACCATTTATTTTTTATTTCTGCGTTGACAGTGGTGGAATAAGATGATACAAAAATATATTTTAATTTCTGATGTCAAATGTCCTAGACGGGATAAAAAAAGTACTTGGATAATATTTAGTTGTCATAAATAGATATACCTATCTACATAAGATACATGAATAAGGTAGAATTATCCGGTACAAGTCTTAGTGTCTGCCCATTTATATCGATAGGTGTTGTTTGTTTGCCTTGGAAAAATAATACATCCCATCACTAAAAAAAAATATTTAACGTAAGTGCGGTTCGGACACTTAACTAAAATAACGATAAATTGTTCCACCGAACAGCACGTTACAGAATTTTGTTTCAGTGCTGTTAGTGGAAGGTCTCAAGTGCGGTTCGGGCAAGTGCTGTTCAAATCAGTGCTGTTAGTGGAATACCTCAAAAAACGTCGTGTCGTCACGTCTTAACATTTTTATTCGGTACATGTTTACAATACTATTACCAAATATCATATAGTATATACATACTAATTCCATGCCAAATACAATGTATTTTCTTTTTCAAAATGATTTTGCATAATTTGAACTTTTTTCCTTTTGGCTTCGCCCGGTGCACCGGGGTGTGGCTTTAGCGAAAAATTTAACTTTTCTCGAAAATGAAGAAAAAAGTTCGCTAATACTATTTTCATATTCGTTTTTAAGTATTCAATGTTTTCGGCCAGCGACATCGAACAATAAAACCTTTTTGCCACCTTGACTCCACCGCAAAGTTTTGCCAAGTTTACTAGACGCGGCAAGCCACAAGCACATTGCGTCAAACTTTCGTCAAGAAAACTTCTCGACATTGAAGCTAAACTTATCAGGAGGACGGAGGATTACGTGACAAACCCTCATAACAGTCATGACTGAAGGCGGAGTGCTATGTGTAAGATGTTAGAGGGCGCGAACCATCACCTTGACTCCTGGCATAGAAAATAATTCTGTTGTGTAACTATCGAGACAAATAAATACGTTTTGTAGGAACTTTTTTAACGCCATGTTGTAAAAACATATTTTGTTGATCAGATCATTTTTAGAGTTCACAAATCATCGATCGAGCATAAATACGAATCTCAATGTTAATTCATAAATCAGCACTGTTAATTAACGTGTTAAAAAGTGAAAACTAAAAATTCCTTGAGCACTATCTTTACTCCGTTCTTAAATCTACATAATCATTGTAATTTAAAGCACAATCTCACGTGAATCAGAGTTATTTAAGCCTTATATTAAATGTTTATAACTCATAATAGCATAACAGGTGGTGTCAAGGCGAATGTCGGCACCTACCCTTATCAGACACTGCACGCTACGGCCTATGTTCTTAATAGCATCATTAAAACTATGATTTGAATTGTCTTTGGTATTTTAACTATAGTTTGGCGCGATTCTATTTTCTGAATTTTAAAATTGGAATTGGTTACGCCTGTCTTCATTATTAAAGCTGCATAAAAAAAAAAACATTTTATAGAGTGCACAAGATCTGCGTATTACGAAATGCAAATTTATTAGTGCCTTGGTTTTTAAGATTTGATAACTAAATTAATAGTATGTATAGCAGAATTAAAACTGTTCAATAATTGGTTCATAAGTAATGCATAGTTTCGAACTTATTACATCGTTTAAATTAGGCAGGAAATATGACTTGGTGTAACACTTTGAGGAAATTCTTTACGAATTCAGGAAATAGCTTTTTTGTTTTCGCAGCTGCTGCGTGTATTTAAATGTTTTTAGTCATAGTTATACACTTGAGGTACCAAATTAATAATTCCTAACTTGAGATTTTTTTTGTAAAAGTAAAATGTTTGGTTTTGTTTTCAAAAACAACTTTCAAATATATTCAAGTATTTTTAAACCATAATTACAGGATGCATTCAATTTCTCTCTAAATTCAAGCCCATAGTTTTTTTTAACACTTTGTTTATTTTATCATACATAGGTACCTAGTTTCGGTTTTCAATTCAGTTCAAAAAAACCTTTTTTTTTCGTTGGGTTTTGGTTATGCAGATGTGCACTTATAGTACCTACACCAATGATATTTTATTAAAATATCATTGACCTACACCCACATTACGCTAGTTATTTTTAAGTTTCACGTAATGGAGGGCGAGCATATTGTCATCAACCGGGCACAAATTAAGACTCCGGGCTGCTACTAAGAAATTCCAGTTCCGTTTATGTTCATATCAATAAATATGAGCATAAACGAGAACGCACTCAATGCCTAGACATGGATACATTTATTACAAACACGATGACGTAATCTGGGCAGAATGAGAGCAACGAACCGCATCAAGGTACCGGATGCGGCTGAACCGCCTCCTCCAGCCATTATCATAATAAAATAATTAAAATAACTAGATTAATTTAAATTATTAAGAACACTGCACGGGGGTCAGAGACTCTTCGCGAATTTTTATAAGGAAATGTAACGGTCATATTTGAATTTTGTATTGTTCGAAAAAGTTTCTAACGCTCATTTTAAAAATGACTATTAATTTTCTATAGTACCTAATTTTTCACATTGTTAAGGAGTTACCGTAATTTTTATGAACTGTATAACAATCCTTACTTGTGTTATTATATTTTTTGCTAAATGTATAACAGTAACACTTCTATTTTTCACATGAGGTCTATGCTTTTAGACTAAGCCTTAGTTGAATGGCACATGGGCAACTGATGGAACACGGGTGGGTTTTAGTCAGTAAAAGTCTGACACGCCCTCCCGCTCCGCCCAGAGCGGGAGAAGTCATTTGATGATTTCCCATCCTGAAAAAAAAAAAAAAAAGCCTTAGTTGAAAGACCTTTGTGGGACTAAATTTCCAGAAGAAACAAGAGTTTCCCGAGGCACATCATGTCCTAAATATGGTATGCGATAGCTTTGCCATTAAATAATCACATTCATATCAGCCTGAGTGTAAACTGTCACTGCTGGACACTAAAAATGAGACCATGTCCTCCTCCTTATTCTTTATTCTTCCTTAATCAGAATAAAGGACTTCAGAAAAGACTTAAAAGGGATGTCAACGTTTTTCATTCACTTGACGTGAAGTGACAAAGTAGTACAGTTGGCTTTTAGGGAACTTTCAAGTGTGTTATCTTCTTTTATTACTTACTTGCCAATCACAAATCCAAAGATTCAAAACTGCTCAATATAAACCCTTCATTTAAAAAACGAACAACACGTCCGGCTCCAGCGATGCTTAGCCAGAAACTCGCGCTCAACCTCCATGCTCGCAATCCACAGACTAATCGGAAATCAGCCAGTAGCATTTTACCATCGACAAAATAAAAAGAATGGCGTCATTTAAAAGGTTCAATTGAATCGTTTATACTGTGGTTATTGAACTGAGGGCCCGCAGCCATATTTTTTCCGGTCATGCCTTCCGATCATTTCGTTACTTCCAGAGCATTCGTGCTCGTCTTATATAACAATTTATTTACAAATATCTTGCCAGAAATAAAAGACCCCGAACAAGGATAATTTATCCTAAGTTATTCCTAAAATGGTGCTGTATTTTTAGAAATAAGAAAATAGCAATACTAATTTATTTTGGTAGGTTCGTAATGGTTTCTTGGCACATGAGGCAGATCGCAAGAGATAGGTCACATCCTAATAGAAAACACCGTCGCGTTTATATCGTTATTTGTAATATGAATTAATGTAACCACCAAAAGGCGAGTTTACAGGAGAGGCAAAAAGTAAATTACAATTCGGAAAAAGAGTTGTATCTGTTTGTGTACTTATCAATACATACTTATTGCAATGCTGTTCAGAGCATTTTCCTCATAATGTTGACATCTGTTATCTGAAAGAAACCATAATTATTAAGCCTACTATTATCGCTTCTAAGAAAACATGCAGGCGTAGCATGACCAATTCTATCTCTGTTCTACCAAGAATAGACAAAGTTCTTTCTATTCAATTCGACATCTCTTCGGCCCGAGCACGGGGCGACCCGTAGACTCGAGTTTCTATGAAGACAAAGACAGATATTCTTTCCATAGCAAGAGAGTGGTAACTAATGTAATTAAGGTGGATCCGCTAAGGACTTTTTCAGTGAATAGTCATACAGTGGGATTAAACGATCTTAGAGTATTGTATTGATGATTATAATTAATATAATGTTGTAAAAAATTTAGGTACTTCCAACTAAAACTCAAACTCAAAAGTAGAGAAAAATTAGTCGCCATGCTCAACATCGTAGAATTTTGTCGACTGAAGAATAGAAATATTTCCTCTCTTCAGTTTTAACATCGCCGTGCTTAAGACGATAGAAGTATTTTTATATTCTGTCATTTTGTCTATTCTTCCGTCGACAGAACTCGGTTCGACGGTGGTCATGCTACGCGTGCTGGTGGTTCAATTAATATAAGAAGATGCGCGCTCGGGTTTCAAGCGGTTAAAAAATCGTGTACAATACCGTCTGTAAGACTGGTAATCAGACTGACGAACCCTAACAACCGCCAAAGATCCCGAATGACAACCGGGACCAAAGACTTAACATGCTTTCCGAAGCACGGAGGCTCTTAGTATTTAAAAATGGTCGCCTAGACCAACCTATGATGAGCTCATATATAAACTTACCAAACTAAATTAGAATATTCATCGAACAAAGTGGCCGGGTCCATGTCCAAAAATGATTGCCTTTTATCTATTGTTAAACGACTCTTTGATAGAGCTGTTTTTCGCACGATTTCAGGGTGACTGAACTTATTAAAGTAAATTCAAGACTTTTATTTTGCAAAATCTTCACATATTTGTATTAACACTAGTTAGGTAGGTACTGTGTGATCCGTGTGTTGCCGGACTTAAAGAAAAGTACCATCCCATTTCTTCCCGTGGGTGGGTGTCATAAGAGGCGACTAAGGGACTTACTAGAGAATGGGTAGCAGCGTTCTCTATGCATTTTACCACCATACTGCAATCGCCAAACCGCTTGCCAAGCGTGGCGATTATGGCAAACCCTCTACATTGGGATAGGCCTATGGCCAGCAGTGGAAGTCTTATGGCTGAAGTGATGAGGTAGGTACCTAGTTATATTATAACCAACACTTCGCCCGCGATTTCGTCGCATCCCAAAACCCGCCCGCGTTTACTTAGGTTACGGTTGATTCTTCGATTGCTTAGTTTCCACTTAGCGTTCTTTCCGACTTTGCTCTTTTCCTAAAGACCGCAGCGTTATGTTAAATAGCCTCTAACCTTCCTGAAGAATTCAGCTATCAAATGCAAAAAGATATTTTTATATCCGATTGAAGTTCCAGAGTTTAAAAAACAAACAAACAAATACCTCTTGAAATTTTTGTATCGATTTAGTGTTGTGTATATGCAAGAGTTGTTGCGAATTTGATGCGGCCGCTGACCTTCACCTTAGAAATGTTAATTACTGCAGCATAGTTCGCAATTTAACACTACAGTTTGTTTTCATTATTTTTGTGTTCGTCGAGGAAATTTGTTTTAAAAAGTTATGGCGGTCAAAAGCAATCTTGATACAAGTTGGATAGAGGATGCTTCTTAAGATTTTTCTTCAATTTACACCAGCATACCTACGTCAGAATGTTTCGCATATTGTATAATTCCTTTAGATCATGTGGTATTAATTGTCGAAAAATTTCCTTTAGTAGTTCAAGTCGTAACTAGCTCTAAAATCTTTCACGAGGATTGAAGATCCATGTTTCCATCATGATCCATGTTTTTGAAGAATCAATCAGTTAGTCGATGATGTCGGTCTTTAAATTTTTCATAAGCTCGCTACCAACCAATCAATAGACTAAAATCTACACTTTTATCGATATAAGTACACTCTTTTACGGATGTAACCTCGTAAACCTTCGTTAACGACTGGCCACTAACCAAATAAAATAAAAAGTAAAAAGCAAACGATATCGCTTTCTCTACGAGTTTAGAATAAAACCTGTTTAGACGATGTTATAGGTTATTGTCATAGGTTATGTGTAGAACAGCGGATTTATTTTACGGTATTGCTTCGGTGTCGACACGCCCTAGAAAGGGTCCTATATAAAGAAAAAGGGAGCCGACTGCGAGTGGGACTTGCACACGAAGGGTTCCGTACCCGTACAATATTTACACTGAGTATTCTAGTATAGTAGTAGTAGAACAGGAAAAGACAACATAAAATTTGGGAAGATGAATTAAAGCTCACAGCGGGCCCAAATTGGAGAAGAGTTTCTAGAGATAGGATTCAGTGGAATTTGTTAGAGGAGGCCTTTGCCAAAAGGCACACTAAACTAAGAGATATCATTACATATTATAAAATAAAGTCACTTCCCGCTGTCTGTCTGTCCCTATGTATGCTTAAATCTTCAAAACTACGCAACGGAATTTGATGCAATTTTTTTTAATAGATTGAGTGATTCAAGAGGAAGGTTTACATGTATATAACATGCATAATATAGTAAAGAAACGCTGATAATTTTAGAGGTTTCTAATGTGATGCCATAAATAAACACATTTTTTTGCGCTTACATTACGAACGCTGGCTGAACCCTACGCAATAGCTCAAAATAATGTACTACAGTATTGTACACCTTAAAAAGTTCTACAAAAAAATTCGCGATGGTATATGTCTAACTCTTAGGGATAACCCACAATAACCATTTTTATCCTTTACTTTTTACGAGAATTAATGGCTTATTTATGAATGCGATTTTAAGCAATACAGCATTAATCCTTATCCAATTAAGTACCTTAAATAAATTGTACATTTCATGTAGATCAAAATTGCCCTTTATAGCATATCATTAAAATAAATATTTTAGAAGATATCAGAGATTATAATAAAATTGCCGCAGAGCGGCTAGCGGGCCGTCCCGTTTGGTAGCGGTCGGGTAGTGCAGGATTAGTAGGATTATAATATTGTAATTCATAATTCATATTACTTTGGCTTCATAGTAAATGCGAATATCATGTGTGTTCGAAGTACTCAAAATAAACCCAATTGTATTATTCCAAGTAAGAGACCGCGAAATATGGCTTAGATGTTTAGATTTTTGGATGGATTTGGTTTTTTGGTTATCCTGGATACTTACCATATACGTTCCCAGGAGATATTTTCCGACAGCTATACGGGCAAAGCCACTGGCCAAAGTACTATTCTTATAACTATGTTTAATTTGGTGTCTGGTAAATAATTGAGTGTCTGTTTAGGTCTGTATAGGAGCGTTAAGAAAAAGCAGGAAGACTTATATTCAATTCAATCCAGCCCTACGTCGCAGTCTTCTTACTCTGAATACTATTAGTTTTATTTTAAGTACATCAAACACACAAGATATGTAAGGATCGTAGCAGGTGGCGTTCCGTAGTTTCTGCCTACCCCCATAGGAAAAAGGCGTAATTTTATGTATGTATAACATGGATTAATACATTCTTACCGCGGTAATACGTCCTCTTGCGATAATTTCCGACATCTACGCGGGCGAAGCCGCGGGCAAAAGCTAGTTTTATCATAAAAATGGCTTATTATTATATTCTAGGATAGTAGAAGTATTCTTCAAATTTTAACGAAAAAATATGTGCACACTCTGTGAAAATTTCAAGTGTCTACCTAGTACAGTTCAAAAGATACAGCCAAATAAACGAACGGACTAGCAGCGAAGCCTTCGTAATATGATCCCATTGGCACCATTTTACTGTTGAACCCTAAACAGAACCTTCCTCAAGGCATAAATCATAGATAAGTTGTGAATGCCATAAAGACTTCAGGGTTGACTGACACTTGAAGTGTTTTTTTGCCAGCCAGTATGAAAATAAACGAAACATTTGGTATTCCTTCGTACGATGAAGGTCGTATATCGTATTAAAAGTCGCGTCGGAACTGAATACGGAATCGGAAGTTCTATTTTTGTCGTCGAAGGCAAGCAACACAAACGTACAGACGCTAGCACAAAAAGCTACTACAACTATTACTACTTTTCAACTTTATCGCTAAAGTATTAGGTTCAAAATTGATTGGGATTTAACAGTTTCGGGTGGCTTGATGTACTGGCGTCTGTACCTACAATGATTTCGGTGCTTTCTGGAACAGTCTAAAATCTAGATTTATTGTCACCATTATTGGCAGCCTTGATGCAGCCACTGCAGAGTACTTCTGTGCCATGGTTTCCTGGTAAATGCGAGTTCATCCAAAGGGGTAATTGTGTAATAGACTACTAGTAAGAATTGCTGTCATTTTGACACTTAAACAACCGTTATCTATACTAATATTACAAAGCTTAAGAGTTTGTTTGTTTGTTAGGCTACTGGTCCGAATTGTATTTTTTTTTTGTATTGGGTAACCTATTAATTTCCGTGGGTATCGTATGAGGCGACTAAGGGACTTACTAGAGAATGGGCAGCAGCGTTCTCTATGCATTTTACAACCATACTGCGATCGCCAACCCGCCTGCCAAGTGTGGCGATTATGGCAAAGCCCCCCAAATTGGGGGAGGCCAAAGTCCAGCAGTGGACGTCTTACGGCTGAAATGATGATGATGATGAACCTATTAATTGAGGCAGGTATAGGTTATATAACATCACGCTACAATCAAAAGGAGCGAAGCAGCAACGAAAAATGTAGGACAACTTGCTAGCAATTCGATGCGACACGACGGGAAGGGTCAGGGGAGCAAAAATTTGACGCGGACGAAGTCGCGGGCAGAAGCTAGTTTACAATATGACGAATGATATGACGCAATGAATTAGAAAAAAATCATATTCAACACTATTCAGATTCTGATTAATAAAGCGTTGCGCAATTAGGGTGCAGGTCTAAATCTAGATTAAATAGAATTAAAATTCATAATAGGTAGGTAGATACTGCGTACCAAAGAGGTCACACATCAGCCTACATTCGTATAGTAAAGAATACAATAATTTTCGCAAGTCATTAAAATTTTGGTGCCACAGAGGTCACGATATGCTCAATTAATATTTTTTCCAATAGTATAGCACTCTTAAGTGGGCTATGTATGGATTCTTTCTTCTAAATTACTAATTAGATAGTCGATAAGTGAAAGAAGCCACTCTTAGTAATAGTGTCACCCTATATGCTTCTGTAAAAGTCGCGGGAACTGGTCGCGACGTTTTCTAACTCCATATATATGTTAAGATGTGTGCATGTACGGTACATATTTCTAATCAAGAAAATAAATGCTTTCTAAGCGTTGATCTCTTAAAAGCGGAAAAGTAAAGTTTATGGTTATGTGACATCATAATCAACCACAGCTGACTGCTGGGCATAGGCGTCTTTTTTCTTGTGACGATTCCCACGCTCGTATGCTAGCCTCATTTAGTTGTGGTCGCGATGGCAACAATTTCATCCACCCATCTCGCCGTCAGACGGCCGATATTTCTTCTTCCAATATTTGGACGCCACCCTGTCACAGCCTTATTTCACCTTAGCCTTTGTGTAATATAATGTGATGGAGAGAAATTTGAACACTAATTTTACATAGAAAGAACGTATTTAAAACTGTTTCTTAAATAATTTCACAAACTGGTGTTCAAGAGATTATAGATAGTCCATCGCTAGTCTGATGCTAGATACAAATTAAATTAACACAACAAAACAAATTAATGTACTTACTTACGCAACAAAATCACTAAAATAAAAAAATAAAAGCTAATTTTATTAAATCAATCGCAAAAACCTGCTCAAAGTATAAACACTCCAGTTTTAATTGACACATACATAATAGCACTCATTCACGTCAAAACAATTAATCGGATACTTGTATAGTGACCAAACGTTACACGATCATGTCGTAAATTATTAAGGAAGGTCATTTATATGGTAATAGGTCAATCAATCTACTAGCATAATCAGCCTAAAATGTTTCCACTGCTGGGACATATGCCTCCCTCCAATTTTGTGAGAAGAACTGGGCCGTAATCCACCACGCGGGCCCAATGCGCGTCGGTAGATGTTATTTGCCTTTGAATTTTTGGTTCTAAGACATGCCAGTTTCCTCAAGATGTATCCTTCACCGTTTTAAGAGCAGTGGTGATGAAATTATTTACACAAAGTGAAACCCCTTCCTGGGTTCGAGAGACCTAGAACTTAGAACGTGCTCCATGACCATAGATTATTCTTTATTGCCATGTCATTTATTTACCGAAGCTGTCATTACAAGAAATATCTTAGGATTGTTTTTCTGTTCAATTCTTCTAAAGTTATCTAAAACGTGCTTAGTGACCATAGATTACTCTTTATTGTTGTGCCATTTATTTACTCAACTAATAAATTCAGAATAATGCTCTGTTTCATTACTGAAAAACTAAGCGAAACATGGAAAAAGTTATGTGAATTCTATTTCGTATTTCAGTCTCGGTAGTTAGTTATGTATTTATGGCTAATAGCAACGATTAATGGATTGGATGGGAAATCATCAAATGACTTCTCCCGCACTGGGCGGAGCGGGAGGGCATGTCAGACTTTTACTAACTAAAACCCACCCGTGTTCCTTCAATTGCCCATGTGCCAGGGTCACGGTATCTCTTTCGAACAATCTCGCGACCCTAGCAGGCATCGGTCCTAGCAGACCCCTTCAGTCTTGCTGACATCTCTTTGAGGTAGGCGTGGAACACTACGCGCCGTCGACCCGAGCTTGATCCTTATCGGGCGGCGAGCTACCCATTGCTCGCCGCCCGCAAACTCGTGCCTACCTACGGTGGCCGGGAGTCAGCTATCGACTCCCAACGCCCGGGGCGTCTCCTCCTGCGGCGGCTTGGGACGTGAGGGCGTAGAGACTGCCACTCCGTCACGCACCCCACCTCCTCCGTTGCGAGCATTACTGCTTCCCTAAAAGGAGGTGACGGCTTCCCATTCGCTCTCGCTCCGTACCATGGCTCGCACCAAGGCCGGACGCGAGAGGTTGCCGCCACCGATCGCCTCCACGAGGACACGGTGGTGCTCCGCCCAGGCAGGACACACTTCCACCGTATGCTCCACCGTGTCCTCTAGACGATCCTCACAATGGAAACACCCTGGCGTTTCCTCCCGCTTTATCCTATATGAACAGGAACCCACCGAAGCACCCGGTGAGAACCTGCGTCAGGCAGAAGGTGAGGATGCCGTGGCGCCTCTCTATCCACTCCTCAAAGAGGGGACATACCACCGCAATTGTGGCGTGCCCAAGACATGTTGCCTTAAATCAGAAAGACGCTGCGCACGTTCAGCGCTAGATTCCCGAGCACTGGCCTGCGATGTTCTCGCGCTTTGGCTAGCGAGCCTCTGCGAGCGCTCAGCGCTAGTCTCCCTATCTCTTGTTGCAGAGACATGCTGCCTTAAATCACTGAGACGCTGCGCATGTTCAGCGCTAGATTCCCGAGCACGGACCTGCGATGTTCTCCAGCTTTGGTTAGCAAGCCGCTGTGAACGCTCGGAGCTAGATTCCCCAGCGCGTGCTTGCGAAATATTCACTCTATTCCTCGAAAGGCGCTGATGATTTTCAAGAGCAGACTCTTCCGTACGGCGTGCTTGAGCTTCTCTTGTCTGGGATGTCTGACGGGAAAGTTGTGATTTCCTTTTAAGCATGATAGACAATCACTGAAACTGTCCGATATCCCAAAAACAGAAATACCACGGCTTCGAACTCGAAGAATGAGAACGAAGTAGTATTTTTGTTTTAAGAAACCGAGCAACCAAAACAATTTTAAAGACAACAACCAAAACACTTTTAAAGACCAACAACATCCAACCAACTGCGTACAACTCACCTACCTAACGACGAAAGTTAAATAATAACCGGAGAGGGTCATTAATCCGCGAAAAATCTTAACACCGTGATTCAGAAAAATGACGCAATTCCACAATGCAATCTATGGGTAAATGGATAAAACGTCCGTAAAAAGCATGTTCTAATGCGGTTCGTGAATGGACGGCGCGGCGGCATTTTGCGATTTAGTAATTTTATATTATCTTCGAAATTATTTAACCAATTGACACACTGCTTTGGGAAAATCGTATCTCTATGATGTTCTTGTGATCATAATAATATTTTTTTCGATAAGGTTTAATATTTTGTTGTTTAAAAAAACGTCCAAAGGTAAGTACGTCGAATAATACTTTTTTCAACACATAAAAGTTACTATATCTGCTAAAATATAAAAGATAGAAAGAAGGTGTCGCGGACTCTTTTGTAGAACTATTTAAAGCGGACTAGGTTGCTATACATTGTTTTGACTTATATACAACTGTTAAGGCAGCGCATGCAAATAACTTTGTTGTAAGAGCAATTTTATTCCGCCTGGCTAGACAAAAATTGAGATAGTTCAGCTAATATGCACAATATCTTTATAATTTATAGCCTATAGCACTCACGAATAATGTAGCTTTCTACCAGTGAAACAATTTTTAAAATTGGTTCATTACTTCCGGAGATTACCCCCTACATACAAACTTACATTACAAACTTACAAACAAATGTTACCTCTTTATAATATTAAGTATAGATAAATCTAAAAGAAACTTCGATATTTGTGGGTTCATTCACTGGTGGTGGTAAATCCGTTGTTTGGAGAATTAATATGTTGAGAGGGTGAATGAAGGATGGTTTACAAAAGGTATTTACAAGGCAGATGGGCTTAGAAACGCCGGGAGGGGACGCCTTAGGAGGACAGAATTACAATGACCTTATTGATGATGTTCTTCAGAAAGGTCAGGTGCGTAGTACTCGCAACCGGCGTGTGTGTATGACCAATTGTATGAACCTAAACGAGGCAAAAGGAGTGTGTAGAGATCGTAGCAGGTGGCGTTCCGTGGTTTCTGTCTACTCCCATGGGAAAAAGGCGTGAGTTTATGTAAGTATGTTTAGAATGAACTTCAACATATTTTCTATTGATTCGTTGGTCTAGTGGTCTAGTGGGCGCAAGCTTTACTGCTGAGCATGCCTCTGTATTTGTGCCTGGTTGATAGCAATAGGCTCGCCCCCTATGGGGGACTCAAACATAACTGGCGAAATGTGGGTGTACTATAGATACACGACAGCCTAAGGTAATTAGAGGCGTGATATTGTGCGATATTTTCTTCCTAAATCCCTGGGTCAATGACTCTAAAGCTACCCCTATACAGGGGTGGAAACCACTTAACAATAGTATAGAGCCGTTCCAACACCTCAGTAGAATTTATGAAGTTTCCCGTTAATGTTGCTTCAAACTTAAACGACGCGGTGACACGACAGTCTTTCTGTTTTCTATTTTAGTTTTCCAGACGGATATAAATCTAAAGATAGTTAGGTATAAAGCTGTTTTTTTTTGTTTCACTTAAACAGGGTCAAATTAAATTAGCTAACAAAGCGAAAATACTAAAATAATATATTTTTTAGGGTCAACGGCCGCTGGTTATATTATATGGTTACTTGAAATAAGTATTAGTTGAGAGAAACTATTTTTATTTTTCGTGTTTAAATGTTGATATAGATCACGTCTGGGAAGATTACTTAAAAAATATATTTTAAGAAGCATGAAAGTAGAATAAATGCTGTGGATATGCGTTTCTTCCAAAGCATGAGTGGTGTGACTACGAATGATAGGCTGAGGAATGATGTAATAAGAGAACGGTGTGGTTTAAAAGTAGATGTAGTGACAAAAATTGAAAAAAATATGCTTAGATGGTTTGGTCATGTTGAGAGGATGAATGAAGGACGGCTCACAAAAGGTATTTACAAGGCAGATGTGAGTGAAAACACCGGGAGGGGACGTCCTAGGAGGACTTATAGTGACCTTATTGGTGATGTTCTTCAGAAAGGTCAGGTGCGTAGTACTCGCAACCGGCGTGCGTGTATGACCAATTGTATGAACCTAAACGAGGCAAAAGGAGTGTGTAGAGACCCACATGGGAAAAAGGCGTGATTGTATGTATGTATGTATATTTTTGAAACTCTTTTTAATAAAAAAAAACTCATCACATTAATTAATTTACTATGTCTTTCTATGTTAAGATATACATACCAATCACGTCAGTGGAGTTTCACATATAGTTTTCCATGTCGATACCCAACACGACGCCCAGTATTCCTACATAGGTATTCACGTATTAAACAAAATATTTTCAACAACACGGAAAGCTTCATGCTAAACCTTTGAAACTTCGCGGCGTCACTCTGACAAGTGTAATAGCACCTTTACATGGGAAGTCGAAAGCAATTACTTAAGTGTCGATCATCGAAGCCGAGTGAGTCAGCAGTCCGATGAAAAGAAGATAATTTTAGCCTATTGTAAGGAAATATTGGCTGGAAGAAAGTCATTAAGAATGAAGGTAGTAAACGATAAAAACTAGTTTGTTTTCGTAAGGCCGCTCGTTCGCCATGCTACTCGAAATTAAACAGCGGAGTATTTGCGAAACATTTACAATGGGTATGGCAGCTTCATAAGTTTGAACAGTTCATCTGCTCAACTAAATATATAACGCATTAAAGGCTCCTGCAGACAGGCACAATGCGATCTGCGACTCTAGTAGAACAAATTCCATAAAGTTTGCCCAAAAATTGTTCTACTAGGGTCACACCGCGCCTGACTGCGGAAGCCTTAAACGTGCCTAAACTGTCAAAATGAAAAGTCCTTTGTCATTTCGTATAAATTACCAATAAGTAGACAGAATGCCACAGCATAATTATTTTAATGGCGAAACTCAAAAGACCGCGTAAGGCGGTCTTTTGAGTAGCATCATCGACGACGAACCTGAAATTTAGTAGTAAAATTTTATATCTATACAGATAACTAAGCTTATTTATTTATAGAGGTATTTTGCTCAAAGCAATTATTTACGCATCAATCACTTACAGGAAAAAATGTTTGAAACAAATGCAATTCAATTGCTATTTCCGAATATAGGTAAAGTGTGCTGAAACTGCATAGTTTTACTACCTTCTTTTACATCTATGTAAACTAAACTTTTAGTGTTTGTTTGTATCGTCAAAATAACAGCCTTTAAAAAGTATTTTTAAACATATCTGACATCTAAAGCATTACTCAACACATGCATAGAGAATGTCAGTGCGTACAAATAGGTATAAATTCAGACACAAATTCCCAAATATTGCAACATAAGTATTAACTTTCGTAACAACTTAATTTTAACTTAAAGATGACAATAAAAAACCGAAGGTCGCCATTGGTAGCGTTTAATAAGGATAAATACTTTTTATGAGGTTATATGCTTTCAAAATTTAATACACGTACAACAATTTTATGGTAAAAAAACACATTGCTATATCCTCTTCTCGAACGTCAAAGCTTTTGCTTCCTTCCTTTAATCTTCATCAATTTACCTTAATTAATTGTTTCACTCCAGCCATGGCTTCTCATCTTAAAACTAAGCGACTACACGCTAAGAGCACCCCTTGTGGGGTACGGATCTTGGCTTAGCGCGTTGCTGTAAGGGCTGACTCGAGTTAGGGTCGGGGCTGACAAGGATGGGGACGTCGCGGCGGGCCTCAGCTGCGAGGACGGAAGGACGGTGCTCTGTATCGGTGTATTTTGAGCGTGCTGTTGAGCTTACTAGATATAATTTTTTTATTTATTTTAGTTTTCGATTACATTCATTTTAATAACAAACACAATATGATCATTTAGGCTTTATCTTATAAGTTTAAAAGACATCTGTGTCTGAACTAGATAAATATCTGTATATCAGACAACAGCGCTCTTCCCTATAAATGTAACATTTAAAAGCAAACTAACCTAATGCGGCTCTGACAATATCAAAATCAAACAAAATACTAATAATAATGAAAAATAACAGAAATGTATATTAAAACACTACTCTCCTGGATGAGGGTTGTAGCGTCGTCGGGAATGCCTATATAACCTGAATTAACGCATAGGGTACTTTTTATCCCGGTAGTGCGCTTCCGCGGGATAATTTCCTACTTCCACGCGGGCGAAGCCGCTGGCAAAAGCTAGTCATTTATTTATACTTCCGTGTGGTTCGACTAGCTCCAAAGCTTCGAAACTAAACAAATAATTAAATCCAGTGTGAAACCCCTAGCAAACAGATCGTTTCTCCCAACAATGCCCCATAGGTTAGGCAGGTAGGTAGGTAGGTATATTTATAGAGTATTGTATGAACACGTCCCCACTGTTTATATCTTCTGCGAACGCATCGGCTTTCTCCCTGTTCTCACGGCACGATGAAGGAAACGTGATACAAGTTAGTTGAGAAGGTTTATGCTAAACTATCAACTAGTCCACGACTGTTACGAGTAGGTAAGTCAAAGTGTAAACTAACCTACGCGTCTCTACAAACGCCAGCGGGTACCCAGCTTCTGACGTTTTATAATTGCCCATGTAGGTTTATGTGAAATAAAAATATTTAGATTTTAATTGATTTGGTAGCTCGATGTCTACCCGAAACTGTCAAATATTGCCAATCAATCTTGAACCTAATAATGTAGTGATGAAGTTGCCTCGTTGGTCTAGTGGTAGCAAGCGCTACTGCTGGGCATGAGATCCTGGGTTCGATTCCCAAGTCGGGCAAAGTGTTATTGGGTTTTTCCATCTGGAATTTCTCAGTAGCAACCCAGAGTCCAGATTTATGCCTGGTTGATGGCAATAGCCCCCTATTACATGGGACTTAAAAACATAACAGGCGAAATGTGGGTGTACTATAGGTACACCTCTGCCTAACCCTTCGGGGAAACAAGGCGTGATGTTATGTTATGTTATGTGAAGTTGAAAACCTAAAGAAATTTGACAGATAGTAGTAGCTTTATGTGCTGGCGTCTGTACAACGCAGTTGTCCTGAAAAAACGGAGTTACTGAATTAGCTACAATTTACTCGGGCTAACCAACACTTTTGAGTAATCTATTATTTTCAGTAGGCGATTCGCAAAAAGTTAATTTATTTGTGACCGAATCGATAATTACAGGAATACAATTTGCACGTTTTGTATTTTATTTATTTAATAAAGTTAGTGTAGTTTTTCATTAACTTTTCGTTGTTTATTCAAAACATGCCAATTGCCCACAAATAAATTAACTCGTGCGAATCGCCTACAGAAAATCAAATATTTCTAAAACTGTCGATTTGCCCGTTTTGGAAGAGTAAATTCGTGCCAATCGACTAGTAAGTCAATTGCAGCTATGGTTAACATCCCGAACTATTTACCTATATCGTTGTGACAACAGCGCGCACTGGTTGTAGGAATAGGATTCAAGAATTACGTTAGTTCACTAATAAAAAACAATAGGTAGATAGTTTGTTGTTTGAATTTCTACGGGGGCAATGACCGTTATTGCCATGCTAAAACGCACGAACTATATTATTGTGATGTAGAGTGAGCCTTCTGCACGTCTCTGTTCCCTGTGACAAGCGTGACACTTGTGCCCGCACCCGCCGCATGCGCAGCGTCGCGATTAATTAATGAAATTATTTTACGTGTCAGTGAAATTATTTTCACTAATTAATTACTTAGCATTGAGTAGTGGTCGGCTTTGTTTATGCTGGGAATTTGAAAGTTTTGTGTAAGTATTAATTCCCTTGTGGAATTGTGGGTGAACAGATAAGAATATGACATGGTTGGTGAAAGTGCATAGAAGTACTTATTAGGTAATTCTTTAGGCCCCACCTAAGAGTGTCGTTAGAGGCGACTAAGGGACATACTAGAGAATGGACAGCAGCGTTCTCTATGCACTTTACCACCATACGCCCCGAAATTTTGGAAGTCCTATGTCCATTAGTGGACGTCTTTCGACTAAAATATTGATGATGACCTACCGAAGTGCGATGATATGATGACAAAAGTGTATATATTTGCCACTGTTTACATATTATACGTTGTACAGTAGGCCACAAGTTAGTGGTGACCCTACTAGTTATTCTATTAATACGTCATACATACTCCCTTTTTCTTAATTCACGTTCATGCAACAATACTCTAATTGTTATATATGTCACCGTAACATCATAAACATCGTTAGCTTACAATCTAACGCTCGAGATTACAAACTATCGAAAAATTGTGAACTGCAAAAACCATTTACAATTTAACGCATTATTTTTCGATAGTTTATAATCTATCGAGGTGAAAACGTCAGAATATAAACAAACCTGTATTTACCGAAAGGGTTCCGACAGTATTTTACGGTTCACAATCGTTCGACAGTTTACAATCTCGCGAGATAGAGTATGATCTAACGGTATTTACAATTTTACGGTGACATATATATTGCTATATGCATCATATGTTCGAACTAAAAAACAAAAGCCATTGCTGCTGTTGGCGTCCTTCGTAATGACCCCCCCTCCCCCACTTGTCATATACACACGCGCGCCCCCGCGCCGGTTTTTACCAAATAAAACATAGAGTTACGAGGTAAAGGCGTTTTGCGAAAGTAGTCATTCCCAAAATACAAAGTGCACGGACATTTTGGTCAAAAATTTCTTCAGGTTTTTTCCTTTATCGAAAGCGACCAATATCATTACTCTCACTTTTGACATGAGTTAATTTGTCAATCAAAAACTGAATAACGTTTTACTAAACTTGAATACAGCTAAAAAGGAAATTTAGCTTTCTTCGAGATTTCCATTGTAGTGTAAGTATTAAAACTCGTAGTAACGAGAGTGAATACTTTAACAGATATTAAAAGATAGCGAAAGATGAAAGCCCAGATAAGAAATCCAATCTTATACGATAATCCATCTTACATTCAATAAGAATTTACAATGGCCGTATTAAAATAGTGAAAACTCTTTTCGCCAGCTGTGATTGATAAATTCTTTTTTATGAATACACGTCACGTATAATAAAAACTACATGAATTGACTAGTTATGGTATCCATGATTTTGTTAGCATATTATTCACTATTATCCTACCCTTATCCCAAATTGTTTGGGGGCGCCCAACATACAGGTCTTTTTCTTCCACACTTCTCTATTAGTTTCTATTGCCCTCTTATAGTGGGGGATTTCGTAGAGTTTATGGCATAGTAACACAGCCGCACAAGTCGATTTGCACGTTTACTGGGGTTGGTCAGTTTTTTTTTTTGGATTGATATCCTGCATGTGTGATACCTATGAGGCTGCTTTACCGGACTTTCCTGTGGCTGGCTTAAGAAATTAAGGCTTCCAGCCAGAGCTTAACAACTTAAAACTAGAGTGACCACTCGCTAAGTGCACCCGCTGTGAGGTACTACTCTTACAAAATCACGAAATTGCTTTATTTATACAGAAGAATTCACAATGAACCCCTACCAATATTATGAACTGACATGCATAATGAAAATAGTGAGTATAAAATACACGTAAATACACGCAAACTTCACGCTACTTAAATCGATAAATAACAATCTCGTTTGAAAGGCGTCAAAAAACGACGTACTTATTTGGAGCAAAAGAAATGCTGAAAATTAGCCTTGAATACTGCGGAAGTGAAGAATAGTTGATATTGAACCCGTTATCGCAATGTAAACAATCTAAAACGGCACATCTATGTTAAGCCTCCTACAAACCGGCGCGACGCGACAGCGCGACGCGATTCTTGTAGAACAATTTTTATGTGAACTTCTTGGAAATTGTTCTACAAGAATCGCGTCGCGCTGTCGCGTCGCGCCGGTCTGAATAAGCCTTTATGTTGATACGGTTTATTTTTTATTAGTTTGAACTAGTTTTAACCGGTCAATTACCGTAATTACAGACACAATTAAAAAACGATTGTTTACATACCAAATGTGGTATCTCAGGGACTTAGAGATTATAATGGTGTTTTTGATGAATAAGATTGGTCAAAAAATCTATTGATTTTCTTCTCAAATTGAACCAGAACATATATGACAGTGTTTAGGAAAACTTTACGACTGCAATTAACTCAGCCTATCGCAGTCCACTGCTGGATATAATGCTTCTCCCAGGCTGAGCTACAACACTCTTTGTTCCGCTTTCCGATCTAATCTATCCCAGCCCGATGGTAAGACGTATCTGTGATCTTCTTTGACTAATTTCGAAATCCCGTAGAGCATAAAGATGATCCTGTAAGAAGCTTCTGTAGCCAGGAAATGTACAAAACAAATTTTAATATTGCAACGAGTTGGAGAAAAACCTACAGCCAACCATGGACTGTCCATTCTGCCATCAAAAGACTCAATTGATTGTGCTACAAAACATTTAAAAACCGCTTTAGTTTATCATTTATAAAGTCTAGCCCGTCCCTCGCTGCCCTCTACTAGCGATGCCCTAAGCCGAGGTCCGTACCCACATGGGGTGCCTTTAGCGAGTAGTCGCTCTAGTTTTAAATTCTTAAGCCCTGGCTGGAAGCTTTAATTTATTAAGGTAGCCACAGGCAAGTCCGGTTAGTCAGCGGACAACCTCATATATTCACCTGCGAAATGTCATAAAAAAAAAACACTTATAATCGGCGCCCCCAGCAACGATCAAAATGACCCTTGTTTTCGACGTGTCATGTTTTGTTGGCAAGCTTGACAATATGTTGACATCAGAGGTCACCGCCACGCTCGACTACACTCACTGGAGTAAGGTTAAGGCCCCATACACAACAATGTCACATTATAAAGGAGCATTATGTGCGCTTTATGTTGATGTAAATAACAATAAACAGTGTATTCAAAGGCTGTTTTTGATTGGTTACGGCTGTGACTCCAGCCAGTTCTAAATGGATTGAAGTTCAATAATGCTGGCAAGCGTTGCGTGGGTTGCCCCGAAGCTAGATGGACCGATGACCTTAAAAAAGTGGTTGGGAGAGATTAGATGTGGAAGTAGGAGGACAGGGTCTTGTAGCGCAGCCTGAAAGAGGTCTATGTCCAGATTGTGATAATATAATATAATATTCCACAACTATCACACAACGCCATCTAGTCCCAAGCTAAGCAGAGCTTGTGTTATGGGTACTAGACAACTGATAAACATACTTATATATTTCTAAATACATACATATTATAGATAAATTACACCCAAACACAGAACAAATGATCGTGCTCATCACACAAACATTTGTCCTGGGTGGGAATCGAACCCACGACCTCCGGCATAGCAGTCAGGGTCACTAACCACTAGACCAACAGGCCTGTGTGTGATGGGATGATGATGCGTGTAGTTTTTAATTTATTCGTATAGTGACACTATTCAACAGCTGCTGCTGTTCTCCAAAGGACCACTGCAAATATCATCATCTCCTGAAAGCTTTATAATTCGTACTATGGTTTGTTATTAGGCACAGACGGCCCAGATTAACTTGTTTTGTTGGTTGTTTGTTCGTTGGTTCAGTAAATGATGAGAAATGATGGTATACGACCTATCGTATACCGTCATCACTACCCTACACTACTACCAGCAGACGTTTATTCTACCAATACACATCTTGTGCGGGTGTCAGTGCGGGTTCGTAGATGTCACATGCCTTCGATTTTTTGGTTTTTGGACACGTTTCCTCACGGCGTTTTTCTTCATCGTTTTGAGAGCAGTGGTGAAGAAATTATCCGCCCAAATTAAGTGACTACCCGGTTTCGAACTTCGAACAGCCACCACTGCTCTGAATATAGCTTATCACCGTATATATCGTAAAAGTCAACGAGGGAAATGTCTTATAATTATGAGACTGTAGTCACAAATAACCAGCGGTCAGTACTTACGAGCAACCTGTCGTTCTATGCTCAATTATGATAATTAATCTTGTCTAGTTTTGACACGCCTTGTGACGAAATCCTTAGCATTAATGGCTTGAAGCTGCTTAAATACATCTAGTTTACGATTCGTAGCTAGGAGAAAAGGTGTGGACATAATATATATAGCACACTAGCTTCTGCCAGCGACTTTGTTCGCGTAAAGTTTCTTGTAACATACCAAGATATCTTTAGCAAAGGGCTTGACTGATGACAGAAAAAATCACGTCTATCTGCTACAGATAGGTCGACAGATCTAAGGATTGCACTTACTAATAGTGTAGGTCTTCCCTTTTGTAGAATATTTTTTTGGAATAGGGTCATTAGATCCCAACATCACCACTACTTTCAAACCTTTAAATTTGTCATTTTAAGTAGAATAGATTAGTTTCTTCTTCGGAACGTAAGTGTACTCAGAAACTTTGGCTATTGAATACTTTGGAACAGCTGTAAAAATGAGACGAGAAAACGATAAGAACGACTGACCTTTTAGGTCCCAATACGATAGAATATTATAATTCAAGCATTTTCTTATCACCCTCAACCAAAAATTAGAAGACGATGTGACCTCTACCAACCCGCACTAGGCCCTCGTGGTGGAGAGCAACCGCCAGCTTCCACTGAGAGAGTGCCTATGTCCCAACTGTGGGGCTTTACAAGCTGATAACGCGTATGAGTTAGTCGCATCTCTTCAGTGATTGAAACATAGAATTCGAACATGCTTCTTGTGTGAGCGGAGGACACTACAGTCGCGCCCTTTCTTTTACCCATTACACTACAAGACACGAAATATGGCCAAAAATTTGTACACCGTATCATCCAGCGGAATAGACGCACCCTACTCATTTCCTAATGCACTGGATTTTACACAAATATGTACAGTGCAGTGCAGTAAAAGGAGTGCAGGCACATTCGGCGCGAGCGACCGGCGTCGGACGCATGCGCGGAATGCGGTCAGCCGGTGTAAACATTTCGCTTGGATTGCCGCCGCGTTAAGTAAGTGAGACCTTTGGAGTAAATGTTTGGTTTGTGTGGGTAATTCTAGGTTTTAGGAACCTTTATGAGTCTGGGACGAGTATGAGACAGTAGTCTATTATTTTCGTTTCAGGTAATTAAGATCACGAAGTTGATTATTGACCCGAGAAAGGTTATAGTTTGACTGCACCTTTCGTCTAATGGTCGAAAGCTACTGGAGAGTATGAGGTCATGGGTTCTATTCCCAGATGGGGCATAGTGTTATTGGATTTTTCAATCAGGGCTTTCTCAATAGCAACTCGGAGTCTGGATTTGTACCCACTTGTACATGGCGATAAGCTTAAACATATTTGGCGAAAAGTGGGTGTTTCTAGAAGTTCATCTCTGCCTAACCGTTTGAGGCATTACAGGCGTGATATTATGTTATGTAAATGTAAAGCCACACTTAGCGGTTTAGTATTGGTTTAAAATGTTTTTTTTTACGTTATAAAGAAAAAGTCGTAGTTTTAAGCAAATTTAAAACGAGTTTGACACCACGAATGTAAGTTCAATAAGATTTATACACAAAAATAAACATAACATTCGAATCAATGAGCTACCTACCTATAAAAAACCACAGATATACATAATTATATTAAAATTATACCAAATTAAACTACTGAGTCAATTTTTGTTACAGGAAGTGTAAATCGATTTCTCTCGCTGTCGCAGAGAGATCTAAACATAGTTAATCAATCGATCAATCTCGCAGACGGCCATCTTTAAATGCTTACGTTTATAAGTATTTATATGGATGTTCGTAATTTTCTCTTAAGCCCTTCATTCTGTATGACAAATAAGGTATTATTGGTATTTATTATGAACTGGCTTGATACTTTTTGTGGAGTTTTCCTTAGATGATCGATGATAAATATTTCTAAATACGTCAGTAATTTTGCACGGAGGTTGATTGTGATTAAGTATGAAGAATCTCAAAATGGTGAATAGTCTAAAAGCGGACAGAATAAAAAAAATACACCTCCAACCATGTTCGTAAAATTCAGGGTGAAATTATATTTAAAAACGAAACTCCACGAATGTGATCGGTAGCAATATCTGAACACAATAAAACAAAAAAATATATGATTGTTTTCGAGGTCGGTGAACTCGGTGTTGTAACTTGAAGTAGGTACTTCTGTGTTAAGAAAAACAACTTTTTTTATATCGAGTCATACATATATCGATAGCCATTACATCCATAAAGTATGCCTCCAACATAAGAAAAACAGAAATCAGTTTAATTTTTTCTGTGTAAACTTTAGAGATATACCAATATTTAATTAAAGTAACTTAACCAGCTTCAGGCATTGACCTAAAAAAAATATTCTTTTTTCATGTTTTATTATGTTTAAATATTAAGACCGAACAGGACTTCAAAGTTTCAATACAATACAATATACAAAACTAAATGTAGGGCTCGCAAAACGAATCCTACCTTGAAATTTCCGACTACATTCCTCAAATAAGTAGAGTAGATGAAAATGATGCGTTACCTGTAACAAGAAAATTTATTATTAACTAAAAATAAGTTATAAACTTTAATGAGTTAGATAAAATATTGGGTTAGAAGCAAAATTACTATAAGGCACGCACTACAGACGATATGGTGCAGATGTACAAACTATCACATATATTTCGAATCGCACATTCAAACAAACTCATATAGTATTTTTTTTTTAAATTAAGTACATTCATTGAGTGAACATTCATTGAGTGAATTATTGTTTTCGTTTAGGTCGAAAATTAGAATAAAATCGAAGCTTCGTTTTCGGCTGAAAATCATTTTCTATCTGACACCAATTTTCATTTGCCCCGTTTAGGTATTAAATCTAGATTTCAAATAAATATTTAAGTACAAAACAAAAAAAAAATACTTTGACTATAGTCAGCATTTATCTTATCGATCAAATAATAAAGTTACAATATCATTAAATATCGTTAATCTTCATTAAATTTCTTAGAAAATCTTGAAACATTTATACAGAACCCGTTCACTTAACCCTACTCTCACCACTAAATACCAACTATCTCTTCTATTCTCAAACCCTATTTGCATTTCCTTTAGCAAAATATAAAAGAGCATGCACTTAACCCTCTAAATGCCGAGAACATCCGTTTGCATTGTATATGTAAGGAGGTAGGTACTCACCTACTTTAAATTACAACGAAGTGATTAGTCAGACATCGGAAAATCCTAATCACGCATGCGCTGTGTTAATCTATCTAAGTATTCGCCCTAAGTGCATTCTTCGCACTTAAGTTCAGTTATACGCAAATAGGGTTAAAAATAAATTGGCTTTTGTATGCAAAGAATTTGTTGTTTATTGGTCGGTGTTATACTGTTTTATTTATAGTGTTGTGGGTTGTTTACATATTGTTTGTAAATATCACATTGTTTGTAAAGTTTAAGATTTGGTTACTGCAACGCAACTGAAAATTACACAGACACTTATCACACAAACTGAGTGTTTGTGTGATAAGTGTATGTGTAATTTTCAAAAAAAAAAACGAATCTACCTGGGTATAATCCCTACTTAGGTACTGCCTTCGTATTTTTTTCTAAACTTTTCAAAACTGCCCTTTAATCTGAATTCAGATTATCTGCACCTACACAACTGCCGTGCCCAAGCTATCCTATGCACATCATAAACAGTAGTTGAACTATTATCTTAACTGTATTAGATACTTCGACTTTAGTAGAAGAATTTCTATGAAAACTTCAAATGGAAATTTGAGGTTGATTGATGTACTGGAAATTGTTTTACCGAAGTCGCGTCCCACCTGTTTGTGGGAGCGTTCACCCCCTATTAATACGACTTCCTTTTTTAAAATAATAATTTGATTTGATAACAACTTTACAATTGATTATAAAGTTGGTGAGAGTGTTCAACGAGTGGTAAACACAATGGTGTATAAACGGAAGAATCCGCGGAAATTATTGTTGCATAAACGTAAACAAAGTAGGCTTAAGGAAATATGCATGGGTTCTGTTCAGGAGCAAATGAAATAAAAACAAGAGAATAAACATTTTTCAGTTAAAATCCACAAAAGAATAAGTTTCATAAGCACGCTAGATCACCGTCCGATCAAAAATATACACCACGTCTGTGATCTACGAGTATTGTCTCAGACCCAGAGGTCCCGGCTTCGATTCCCAGTTATAGCAAAACGTTTTACTCGATTTTGTTGGTGGTAGGTTACTTGGCTGGTGGGTTGGCGATCGCAGTATGGTGGTAAAATGCAAAATGAACGCTGCTGCTCATTCTCTAGTAAGTCCCCTAGTTACCTTTTACGATACCCACGGGGGGAGAAATGAGATGGTCCTTTTTACGTCCGGCAACACACGGAACTACTTTTTTCGTAAAATGCAAATACCTGGCATAAGATACATGATCAAAGAGCTCCATGCTAGCAAAGACCAGTGTTGCAGGGGTCAGTAATTTAGAACCTGGATTATTTATTGAATATCAACGTAGAGTTTTAAACACACAACACGACGTATGAAGGTAAGTGTCTGAGAAGTCTATGAGACATCACAACAGTAAATGGTCCTGAGGGATAATGCCATAATCACGACGAACGAGGAACGCGGGACGCATCTTAGATTACGGCAGGACGCATTAGCACAAAGATGAACGCTCCTTTTTTTTTTTTTTTGGATGGGAAATCATCAAATGACTTCTCCCGCTCTGAGCGGAGCGGGAGGGCATGTCAGACTTTTACTGACTAAAACCCACCCGTGTTCCTTCAATTGCCCATGTGCCAGGGTCACGGTCTCTCTTTCGAACAATCACGCGACCCCGGCAGGCATCGGTCCTAGCAGACCCCTTCAGTTTTGCTGACATCTCTATGAGGCGCGCGTGGAACACTACGCGCCGTCGACCCGAGCTTGGTCCTTACCGGGCGGCGAGCTACCCATTGCTCGCCACCCGCAAGCTCGCGCCTACGGTGGCCGGGAGTCCGCAATCGACTCCCGACGCCCAGGGCGTCTCCTCCTGCGGCGGCTAGGAACGTGAGGGCGCTGAGACTGCCACTCCCTCACGCGCCCCGCCTCCTCCTTCGCAAGCATTACTGCTTCGCAGAAGGAGGTGACGGCTTCCCATTCCCTCTCGCTCCGTACCATGGCTCGCACCAGGGCTGGACGCGAGAGGTCGCCGCCGCCGATCGCCTCCACGAGGACACGGCGGTGCTCCGCCCAGGCAGGGCAAACCTCCACCGTATGCTCCACCGTGTCCTCCAGACGATCCTCGCAATGGAAACACCCGGGCGTATCCTCCCGCTTTATCCTGAACAGGAACCCAGCGAAGCACCCATGCCCGGTGAGAACCTGCGTCAGGCGGAAGGTGAGGAGGCCGTGGCGCCTCTCTATCCACTCCTCAAAGAGGGGACTTACCGCCGCAATTGTGGCGTGCCCAGCAGTGGGTTGCGACAATCGTACCCGCCATGTCGCCATGAGATCACACCGGAGCTCTGTCTACCGTGCCGCGATTTGTCGCGGCAGCGGAGTTTCGCCCCGGCGTTTCGCCTCCTCGCGCCACTCCCACATGTGGGCGAGGACCTTTGCCTCCAGATCCCATGGCGAAGATGAACGCTCCTGCCCGTGATATTTATAATCTCATAGACACTTCAAAGGAAACACTGACACTGACTAACTAGTGCTCGCAAGCGCTACTGCTCTGCCAGAGTCGCGAGATTTGTTCAAAAGAGACACCGTGGCCCTGGCACATGGGCAACTGAAGGAAGACGAGTGGGTTTTAGTCAGTAAAAGTCTGACACGCCCTTCCGCTCCACCCAAGAGCGGGAGACGTCATTTGATGATTTCCCACCCACAAAAAAGCGCTACTGCTGAGCATGCGGTCTTAGATACGATTCCCAGGTCGGCCAAAATGTTTCTGGGTTTTGGCTTTAAGAATTTCTCAATAACAGCCCGCATTTGTGTTCGGTTGATGGCAATAGGATCGCCCCCTATTACATGGGAATTAAATATAACTGGCGGAATGTCGGTAGACTATGTATAAGTACAGTTCTGCGTACTTTTTCGCGCGCTATTCTACGCACTGCTTCACACCGAAGGTTGAAAATCCAGAGCTCAACAAAATCCCACCACGATATAATTTTACGTCCATGTGATCTTATGTAATGATATTTCTAAGACACGTTTAAACTTACACTTCGAGGAAACCGTAAGAATACAATATTAAAAGCTTTCTCATTGAACCCTAACGAATGCTATATCAGAAACACCGATGCATGTTATACTGTTATATGCAGTTCACATCACACGTTGCGCAAAACGTTTGCGCATAAATTACACAAAAAAGCTAAAGCAACGCAAAAGCGTATGCGCTCTCTGGACGTCATTTGCGCTAAAAGATTATATCCAAAGCACTATAAAAGATATCATTTTCATAGCAATAGATGTAAGGCACGCAGGAGCAGCACTCAGGTTCTAAATGAGTATAAAGTGTGCATCTCTAAGTATAGTTTTACTGCAGTTAATAACATCGGTGTGGCATTGACCAATGACTTTTAAAGTTCTTCAAACTCTGCAAATCTCGAGTGTTGTGTTCTTGAAATGTTCGCTTCTTTATTTGCGTAATTCATTCATCAGGTTTTTGTACAGATACGAGAAAATAGATTTAAGTTCCTTAACCTATACAGGTCCTAGTGAAAGTACCGGAAAACGCTACGATGCAGAATATTTATTTCTAGATACCTATATCATTAAGGTAAAGAGTTATATTAAGAATAGAATTATTAACACCGAAAAGATATATCACTATCATCAGTTCTGCCGAAAGACGTTCACTGCTAGACATAGGCGTTCCGGAAGCGTCGCCACTTCGACCGGCTCTGTGCTTCTCGCAAAATATGGGTTAAGTAAATCATACCGTACTTTTTATGGTTGTGAATCATATGTTGTTCATTTTGAAAAGGCAAATTCGAATAACCTTCTGTTAAAACTTCATTATCTGCGATGGTAAGAAACGTATGCAATGGTAGCAGAACTTGGAATATTCATCAAATAACACCACATTTACAGCTCATAAATGACAAAATCAATCTGACATCAAATCTAAACTGACAGTTATCACTTTACAGCAGAAACGAAGCAAATTCTAAAGGAAGTATCTTTAGCATTTAATAAAATCTAGATAGAAAATACCGAAACAGGTGCATAGCTTTGCAATCTAGGCCCAGTCCGGCCTAGGAACGCAGCTCGCAGGAAGCCACGAGAATTCAGTGTACTGACTGCGTGTGGCAACTACCTTAAATGTCTCGTAAATTATTTCCATTTTGCATATAGCTGACGATATCTTGGAAGTGTTTAGGACTCGGCAAATAACTTTGGAGCGGCTGAATTAAATGATTGGGGAGATAAAGTTGGTAGCCGCTTGCATCGAGCTCTGAGAAGTTTATTTCATTGAAACGGTCATTTTTAATCGACTTTATCAAGATTTCGAGATTGTATAATGCTAATAGTTTTATGAAACCATTAAAACCATCATTGCAATCCGCTGAGTTTATAAAATTTCAGCGAATTACTTTTCAACATATCGTCCTCCAGAACAGTCGAGGAGCATAGGCCTCCTCACACACCACCACTTCCACTGGTGCTATCCAGAACCTTGCGGCCTCATCGGCCATCTGTTCTACTTTCTAGGTTGATTAAATACAGAACCACAATTATAATGTTGATCTTTTGTACGTCAACTATTAGTTTTAACATTGTTTACCACAAAGCCAGGGCCAAGTGACGTCACATGTTTAAGATCCACAAAATTAAATACAATTTGAACAGATGTGCAAATATTGCAAGTTATAACGACGTACTTTATATAGCTGTGTAAACTTATTATTACTTAGAAATAAACCTGCGGAGATAATTTCGCAACACACCTACGGTAGGAATGGCTTTAATTTTTGACAGTTCTTGTTAAACTGTTGAGCATCGTTCTCCTGTCCTTTATCCCAATTTATCTGGTTGAACTGTTGAACATATATTTGAAAAAAGTTCGAATTGAAATACAAGCACATAGGTCGAACTCCATACTTTTTAGTTTCGTCTAAGTGTATAAATGATTGTTTGTAAATCGTCTGGGCAATTGCGAAACACACTACACAGTAGGAATAACTTTCATTTTGTCAGTTCAACAACATTTATTGAGCAGACAAATCTTTCGAACATAATTATGAAGCAAGGGAATAGGAATATTACGTTCAACAATTAATGCGGATGTGGTAGCATTTTAACGAATAGTTTTAATAAACAGATTGTGACGATGTGTTGTAAAATCCAGTTTTATCGGATCATTACTAGCTCTTTATTGTAATCGAGTCTACAATGATGTCATTGTATCAATATATTTTATTTTAAATTTAAACGCAGATTGTTATTGATTCGTATTTTTGTTCCGTACGTTAAATCTCTCGCATCAACTTAATGTACCTATATCAATTTAACTTACCCTGCTTCACATACAATTCATATCGTACTCAATACATATCGACGGTGGACAGGAAAAACAAATGAAACGCCACTTCGGTCGATAATGAGTTTTCTATACAGTTAGATAAGGTTTATATTCTCTATCGATGTGTTTTGGTTAGAAGCAAATCACAAGCACTTTTTGGCGATTCATTTAAAGTACAAATATAAAAGTTATAATCATTTTAAACAAAAATTTTACTTTAAACAGCTCTGCTCAACATTTGGCCAAATGGCGCTACACTTGTTTTTCTTTTCCACAATCGGCATGTAGGTTTTAAAGATGCAAACAGCGTGAACTCATAGAATATGCAAGCTAAACTAGCAAAGGGCCGGCCATATTAGCTGTAGAACCAATGTCTGTGGGGGTAGACGTGTTCTTGAAGAGTGACCGTGAATCGGCAAAGAGTTCTTCGCAGCGCAGCGTGGCTGGTAGTAGCTGGATGAGAGTTGTCGAGAGCGTCGAGAGTCCATAGCGGACTCCCGGCCACCGTAGGCGCGAGCTTGCGGGTGGCGAGCAATGGGTAGCTCGGCGCCCGGTAAGGACCAGGCTCGGGTCGACGGCGCGTAGTGTTCCACGCGCGCCTCAAAGAGATGTCAGCAGCGCTGAAGGGGTCTGCTAGGACCGATGCTTGCCGGGGTCGCGTGATTGTTCGAAAGAGATACCGTGGCCCCGGCACATGGGCAACTGAAGGAACACGGGTGGGTTTTAGTCAGTAATAGTCTGACACGCCCTCCCGCTCCGCCCAGAGCGGGAGAAGTCAGTTGTCGAGAATCGGGCTGCAAAATTAGCCTTTAATGTTCCTACTACTAGGACACAGCCTCGTTTCTATGAGAGGGACATATTCCGCCACGCAGGCAGTGTGCGGGTTCGTGGATGTTACACGTCTTCGAATTTTCACGGTTGTCAGTCACGGTTTACTCACGATGTTTTCGAGCAGTTGTGATGAAAATAAATGCGCAAGATAAAGTGTGTGCCTGCATGGGTTCGAACTCACGAGGACTCGTAAGTCGAGGCCACCACTACTCAAATCGAGATGTATGCTGTGTAATTGAAGAGGCCTATATCCAGCAGTGAACTGCTGTACGCTGATGATGATGACAACGTAAGTAGGTGACATATAATCTACTTTGATAGGTTAATAGGCTGGTGCCTATGTTATTAATTTTGCAAGAAAATTACACATCAAGAAAATGTGCGTTCTACCGACCATATTGTAACAATATTTTGACAATCACCAAATTAAGTGGAAGCCACATACCATCACAAAGGGGCTATCATCAAATTTCACTGCATTGCATGGTTATGCAATAATATCGACGACCAAGTGCAATACAATCACTTGCGTCATGATTCTTTTGTTGGCGACGTGCAGGGTTGAACGACTCGCAATAAGATGTTACAAAATAATGATGATGATGATCATCACAAGCATACCTACATAGATAGATAAATATTATTGGTTTATCAGCTATTTATTATGTACATTATAAAAAATACAGTTAGTGATAGAGTTATTTTCGAATTTATATCTAGCTAGCTCTGACTAGTTTTTGCCAGCTGTTTCGCCCGCGTATTATACATACAAATCTTTTTCTTGAATCACTCTGTCTGTTGATGAAAACCGCAGTAAAATCCGTTTCGTAGTTCAAAGGATCTAAGCGTAGGTACAGTCGCGGGATGTTGCTATGTAAAGAAGATGTAATGTCAGAAAAGAAGTTAACCATAAAAACGGAAACATCGCAAATCTGTACTTATTGCTGAAAGTATTTTACAGACACCCGTCGATGGGAAAATCACAGGAAAAGTGGGTAAAAGAATTTTAGTGAGCCAACTCTTGGTTTTGCCAATCTTTGACTAGCTATAGTGGCTAAAGTATTAGATAGCTTTGATTGAATTTTCGTATGCAGACTGGGTACATCATTAGATATACCTAGTTTTATTGATTATATTCCTAGCTTCTGCCCTTCCCAATATACTACAATAACAGACACGTTTATTATAAAATCTTCCTATATTCTACGTTTGTATTTTTGTTCTCAGCATCCAAAATATATATAGACCTGACGCGGGATAAATGTACGTAGCTAACGTATAATTGTCCGAATGAGAAGCAGCTTGTCCTGTGGCCAACACCCGCAGGTTTCAGTGTCTGCCCCCTATGACTTGTTGAAAGTTATCTCGAAGCATGCGTTTATTATTGTATTGTCTTCTCCACCTCGCATATTGCATTGATTTATAAATGCGCAAGGTATCAGCGGCAATAGAACCTTTCTATTTACAAATGCCGTCCACAGTGTACCGATAAACCTATTGTTGCCCCACTTGTTACGAACTAATACGAAATCGATATTCAGATTTTCGAAAGGAAATTAATTCTCGAAAGATATTAATCATTTCATTGGCCAACCCTGTCGCTTCGGAGTTTATTGTGGACAAGAGTCACGCCTTTCCGCGGTTCGACACAAACACATCGCGATCAACACGACATTGTGTTTATTTTGACAATTGAAGCAATCGTTCACATTTAGGCCAGCGTGAATTACTTATAGCTTACTGGTATTATTGGCTTATTATTTATAATCAGTCAATAATGTTTCCACCGCTCTGACAGGTGCTCCTTTTAGAGTTCCATTCCACCAAATTGTCATGTTGTGGCCTGAAATCGCTTGTGGCTCGTAATGTGCGTTTTATTTGTGCATAATAAACATTTTTTCTTTCTTTTCTTTAAAAATCACCTACTTCCAGTGTCATATATTCTATTGTAAAAGATTCTTAAAATATACGGGGTACCTGGGACATCGACACACAAGTTGTTACTATGGATTGTGGGCCCTCCTTCGGAGAAATGGTTCGTTATTTAAAAAAAATACTGTTCCATGCATTTTTACCCCGTAAGTAAGTTGATGCCAGCCATGTTGTTGAGTTGATGTTTTTTTTTTAACTTTGACGGTCCCAAATCACGTAAATACTGAATCCATGGTAGTCCCTGTATTTTTTATTTCATTCATAGTTAGCGTTCGCAATATCCGATATAATGTACACCATCAATATTATGTAAATCAATAGTTAAGTTACACACTTCGTAATCACGGTATAATATTGTATACTGTAGAAATGATACAGTAACATAATTTTGAAATTATTTACTATCTAGCACATCGATTACTAATGTATCACGTAGTATTTTATCATCGATGTTACATGTAGCTTATTCTATATAGAAACGATTATATATGGAAATAACATTATTATAGGTATTTAATAACCCCCTATTCAAAGTCAAAGTTAAATCATTTAATTGAAATAGGCATATAAAAGGAACTTTTGATATTCTGTTTCATATGGAGAAGAATCGGCAACAAATATCACTGTTACTCTTTTAAAATATTTTACTATATTTTTTATACATTAATTATGTGTGAAGACGGTGCTAAAGGGGTTGAATACGGGATGAGAGTTTGAATGGAAAATACTGATTTACGCCGATGGAAAATCCCATGGGCATGGGATTGTGCTTGTATTTAAGTTTAGTTTTAATTATACTTTCTGAAAAACAACTATTGCCGTTAACTGGGTTCGAATCCAGACTCCACGGGTATTAAAAACTCCAACAACTGTTTGCTCGACCTATGGATCTAACTCAGGAACCAACACTCAGAAGACGACCATGTGGCTACGAGACCGGCGAGACAGTCTGTATAATCTGTGCATAAAAAAGCAAACTTATTTTATAGTATTGACCTAGCTAGCCAGACGTTTTCTTATATTTAAAACTAGCGATCTGCCCATGCTTCGCTCGGCTTTTGCGCTGTGAGAAAACAAAGATTCCAAAAAAAAAAACTTTATTTTGAACTAGCTTCTGCCCGCGACATCGTCCGCGTTAAATTTTTTGTTCCCCCGACCCTTCCTGTCGCGTCGAATCGCCTACCCGTGCGATATTTCCCGTTTTTGCAACATTTTTCATTACTACTCCGCTCCTCTTGGTTTTAGCGTGATGTTATATATCTTATAGCCTTTCTCGATAAATAGGCTACCCAACACAAAATTATTCAATTTCAAAAATAATTTTTCAATTCGGACCAGTAGTTCCTGAGATTAGCGCGTTCAATCAAACAAACAAACAAACATACAAACAAACAAACTCTTCAGCTTTATAATATTATATATATATTATTAATATTAGTATAGATGTTATCAACACTTTCCGGAATAGCATAATATGAGTCAATAATATTCCCACTACTAGAGGACACAGACTTACTCTTTTGAGAGGGAGTGGGCCTATTGTAATCTACCACGCGTGCCCAGTGCGGGCTGGTAGATGTCACATGTCTTCGTTTTGGTTCAAGGACGATGCTTTCCTTCGACGTTTTGAAAGCAGTGGTAATGAAGTTATTTACTCAAAGTACAACCCTCGACCTACAACTCGTGAGTCAGGGTAATACTGGGCTACCACTGGGCTGCGGTGGTGCGGGGCTTGGCTTCCGGAATAAATGCTCCAAATGACAGTTTTATAGCATTAAAATATGTTGCGAAAGGAGTTAGAAGAACGCGGTTACACAGACAGCCACAAAATGCTACTTTAATTTAGTTAAATGTGTGTTGATGTATAAATAGTCTCAAATAACAATGTGCATAACAAATTTTAAAGCGGAATTAAAACAACTTTAGATATTTTATTTGCTTTGATGCAATAATCTGACACTGATTGAATTTCCTCTTTTATATAACACATGATTGATATTACATTAGCCAATATTAATACCTCAATCAAGAAACAAATATTATTATGATTTTAATTCTTTCCTTATTTCTTCGCATTTCTTTTTTTAACAAAATTCACGCATTCACTTTCAGAGTTCACAAGCAATCACAAGGCAATAATGAAGGAGCGATAGAATAATGAACAGCAGTCATAATGGGGAGCAGTTGTGACTCAGTGCCATTGGTAACGGCTTGGACCTACGTGTCTTCGGTCGTGGGTTCGAACCCAGCATGCACATTACTTTATGTAATTTATTTTATCGCCACTGCTCCCCAAACGGCGAAGGAAAACATGATGAGGAAACCAACATGTCGTAGAACCAAAAATTCGCAGACATGTGACATCCCCGACCCGTACGGGGCCCGCGTCCTGGATTATTACAGCGGGGGCCTGTGTCCCAGCAGTGGGCACGTTATAGGCTGATTATGAGTGATGGTAACTCGTCCCCTGCTAAATGGTACTTAAAGATAACTGGCATAATGGTGTACTATAGAAAGAAAGAAAAGAAAATAAACATTTTTGAGACACACAGGAATCAAACAAAACTTTGTCACACAAACCTGTTACACACCCCTGCCTAATCCTTTGGACAATACAGTCGTGATAATAACCATGTTAATAAAAAGTAAGTTTTACTGGTTATGGTTGTTTACTTACGTTAATTATTTGGCGTTTGTATTGTGCGCACGCGACGGCGACGGTCTTAAAAATGGTGGACAGCCGCATATCAATCATTGTTAGTTAACGATGAGGTAAAGACGCGTTTACAAGGTAACAATGTACCGTGTGATGCCGGACGTAAGGAATACCACCATCCCATTTCTTGCTGTGGCTGTCGTAAGAGGCATCTAAGGGACTTACTAGAGAATGGGCAGCAGCGTTCTCTATGCATTTTACCACAAAACTGCGATCGCCAAACCTTCTGCCAAGCGTGGCGATTACGGCAAAACCCCTATGTCCAGCGGGGGCGGCCTATGTCCAGCAGTGGACGTTTTCCGGCTGAAATGATGATGATGAAGGTAACCATGAAAATTGAACACATTATACCTTTAGAATTTAGTCGATTCTTATTAAAACAGAGGCCTATTGTGTTATAGGCCTCTGTTTTGATTACAGTCGACGAAGATGGCCATGCAAGGTTATTATTTTATGAGACAAAGTAGAAATCTTAAAATTCCTAAAGGTCTTTTTATTTCTAAAAACGTGGCATGTCTAATTATTATATGTATTAAATAAAAAATATATATGCCAAATAGTGACTTGATCCAGTCTTCACATGTGGGTAACTTAGCCGGAAAACCCATAAACGCCTATTGATCTTAAAAAAAAATAACACACTTAGCTTGGCTGAAAAACTCATTCAATCATTTGTACTACCTACATCGTAAAACGTATCTCTTAATTGCTAATGTTGCCATAATCTTTAAATGTTTCATAAATTGTTTTAATCCATCGTTATATATTTTTACTAGCTTCTGCCCGTGACTTCGTCCGCGTTAAATTTCTTGCTCCCCCGACCCTTCCTATCGCGTCGAATAGCTTACCCATGCGATTTTCCCCGTTTTTACAACATTTTTCATTGCTGCTCCGCTCCTCTTAGTTGTAGCGTGATGTTATATAGCCTATAGCTTTTCTCGATAAATAGGCTACCTAACTCAAAAATAATTTTTCAATTCGGACTAGTAGTTTCTGAGATTAGCGTGTTCAATCAAACAAACGAACTCTTCAGCTTTATAATATTATAGTATATAGTATAGATTCCAAGTACTTAAATACATACATAAATTCAGACCCTTATCCCATGACCCCCATGACTACGGAAGACTACGGAACGCCACCTGCTACGATCCTTAAATACTTCTTTTGCCTCGTTCGTGTATCTGGTCATACACGAACGTCGGTTACCAGTACTACGCACCTCACCCTTCTGAAGAACATCACCAATAAGGTGATTATTTCAATTATTTAATTGTTAAATAAAGATGAGATGATTAAAGAAGAGAATCCAAAGATGCATTCGTGAAATCACCTTAACACTGCGCATGAGTGCACCACACACAGAAAGATCACTCACAAAGACACTATGCACATTATTACAACTAAGTATTTTCCTTCCACTGTTGCATTTACACGCAAAACAATTAACAATAAAACAAAAAGTATTTTAATGTTTTTCATGCTTTCTACACGCGTTTGTTAGTATTTAATTTAATTTACAAAGATTTATTTGACAATTTATTTCCAGCCAGCATGCGTGATCGTTGAGAGAGTTTCTAGATTTCGTATTTGAACACTTAATTGTGAAGATATCTGGTTTTCTTTGGGAATATCTCACGCTAGGTGAGTTATTGAGTGCTAAGGAGGATTTATTAAATGGCAATCTTATACCTTTATTCAGTTTCTATAACTATATCTTCAAAGGTTTTGCTGAGGAACTAACATTCAACAACTAATTTTCCATATTACCTATAGTGATTTTTGGCGAATCGTTTTTTGATTTTGATTTTGATAAAATAAGTATTTTTTTGCCTTAAACATGGTTGTGAGTTTTTACAAGTCTGCTCAATTTTCATGTTTTATAATATGACAGAATCGCTTATCTAGGGAACAGAAGCATTAGCGGCCAGATTTTGAATTTCGATCGGTGTCGAGGTGTGAATCCAAGATGTCTGACTTCAAAACAAACAACTTCGCTGATTTGAATTCCGAACGTAACGTTACAGATTATGCTGCGGCTTACTTATTTGCTTCAAACATCTGCAATTTCCTTAAATTACTACAAACTACGCTTTTCATAACCGACATAAACACATACCCGTCAAACCTCTTCATTTTACCCACACCAATAGAACAAAATAATTCTATTACAGTATTACCCCACAAAACATTAGACTGCCACTCAAAATTAAGGAGCTATGGTTGTACAGACGCCGATTCGCCGCACATCAAGGTACCCAAAACTGTCAAATTTTCCCAATAAATCTTGAACCTAATACTTTAGCGTTAAGGTTGAAAACCTATCAAAGAAATTTGACAGATTGTAGTAGTTTCAAGTGCTGGCATCTATACCATCTTACCCTTACGTCATAGTGATAATACCTTACCTTACATAAGCCATAGAATACATAGTATTTTCTCAGTCTATCATGTGTATGGTTCAATTACGTGGAACAATTTTACAAGCGATTTTAAGGTAACGAGTATGTACATACGCGAAAGATTTTCGTAGGAAGGTGATTAGTTGGACTGTATTGGTCCATAATAGTGTGTTTCGATCTTTATAAGTGGGGTAATGTGATGGTTTTCATAACTTCTTTGTAGGTTAAGACTTTTTGGTTTTGTGTAAAATGGTATGTTGTAGTTATGATGTCATGAGGAAGAGGTATAAGAAACTGTGGGCAGGGAGAGGTTGCGATGATGGAGTAATTATAATTATTATGACTTGCACAGAGTCAAGTTGAATTACCTGACATTACCCGCGTATTGATAACGATGTCGAAAACTAATCCACACTAATATTTTAAATACAAAAGTAACTCTGTCTGTCGGTCTGTCTGTCTGTTTGTCTGTCTGTCTCGTTTTCCTGCTAAAACTATTGAACCGATTTAATTGAAATTTGGTACACAGATAGTTTAGAGCCTGAGAAAGGACATAGGCTACTTTTTATCCCGGTAGTATGTTCCCGCGGGATAATTTCCGACCTCCACGCGGGCGAAGCCGCTGGCAAAAGGTAGTATAACATATTTCCATCTTTGTTCAAAACCTTCACATGAACCAACGCGAACACTGGTGGTCTATCACTTTTCAACTTTATTGCTTAAGGCAAAAGGGTGAAAAGTTACCACTATTGTTCGCGAAGCAACCAAACGACTGTAATGTTATTGTGTTTTTTTAAATTAATAGCAAAACAGCTAAATTAATAGCAAAACAGCTGATCGACGCGCCAACCGTTGACCGATTACGGGCAATTGACCTTTGCCCAACGAATGGCGAAAAATGTTCTTATTAATTTTTTTTTTCGTTGATTTTCGATACTGATACCCATTATCATCACGTGCGCGAAGGTTCGCTGGTTAACTATTTAATTAGCATCTGTATAACAATGTCCGAATAACAAATGTCTTCTAGATAGGTACGATATTTTCTCAGAGTAGAGTACCCTAAGTCCTATAAATTATTTCAAATTCTGTAAAACATATGACAGATGTATATCTCGCATGTATAAATCCATAAAGTGGAATTCCTTGAACAAAACCAATCGTTTTAAATTTGTCGCTTGATTTGTTATTGACATTATCACCACACACATTTCCGAAAGACATTATCTATAATCTACATAAGTATTTATTGCCTACATTATACCTGTAATTAAATTTCTTAACGATAATGGATTCGCTCCAATAATAAAGACTATTACGAAAGAGTTTCGAAACACGTTCTGCTTTGTTCTTTTTTTTTCAAAAATGTAACTGGCATACTGTTTTCTTATTAAGACGTAAAAGTGACATAAATTATCGAAATCAAAATGATATTGCTTACTTTCGTAATTCAAACTTCGAATGTCTTAACAACAAACATGTCGGAATGTAAAGGAGCGTCTGCAATAGCCAATCGAACGCGTGCCGCATACCGCGCCGCATCGCGTGTCAACGCCTAATTATTGACAGAAACGCTGCGTTTTATATTACACCGATGTGCGTTTCATTGGTGTAAGTGTCAGCTTCGAGATTAAATATATCGTTTTATAATTGTACCGGCTAATTAACGTCGGATTGCGGGGTTGTAAATTACGATTGTGCAGGGCTTTGTAAATCAGGGTGTTTATTTGTACAATCGTGGTGTAAAAGTGGTTATTCCAGTTTATACTGGCTGTCAAGACATGCAGTCATTACATATCACGCCATTCACGCTAAAAGAATATACACAACGGAGGTAAAAATCGATAGCAAAAACATCTTACAGCATGAAAAATTCAACCGTTTCCACTCATAACACTGCTTCCAATACTTTGTGCGTTTTTCGGTAAATTACGTCGACATATCAACTATAAAGTTATATGAACTAGGCAGTACATACATATTATAATTAGCATAGCTCGCATTATTTTGCTTATCGTCGTATTAATGCAACACTCCAGTTGACGGCACACGCCCCCAAATTATTCCAACCTACTTTCACTGAGACGAAACGAATCATATCATGTTCAATAAAACAACTAACGCTTGACAATTTGATATCAGACTGTCATATATTCATTTCGTAACGTTTCAAGTTACAAATTATATGTTTGGACGTATTACGTGATTTTTTAAATGATCGGAACGTGGTTGCACGCTTGAAATACTATAAGTCTGATTGCTGCTTTAGAATGCTTTGACAGATTGTCACTCCCCCTTCTAATCGTAGTTTAGGGTGAAAGGACAAACTTTGGTGACATCAAACCGCTCTCATTTGCGAATGAGAACTATATGTCACTAATAAAATCAAAGTGATCTTTGTTCTCGTTAAAATAAGTTTGCTTTTGGGTTGCTACTACTAAAAAGACTGGCAATATCAGAGTGATCTTTATTTTCATTTTTTATAAAGCTGCTTTTGTGTTGTTGCTGCTGTTACTACTGTCAAAGGTAAAATAATTGTCAACGGATTGTACGGTGAAATCTATGGACTGTTCTTTTGCAGATCTGTTAAAATGTAAGCTTGTATCGATGCTTTTAGAGTAAAAGAGTCGTCTGCCCATTGCATGTAAAAATGTTTATACATTCAGATTTTTTAACAAATCACATCTAAAGCGATTAAAATCTTTACATGAAAGTAGGTAATTTATTATTAAAAAACAACGCGGTACCTACACATACGATGAAAAAAGCATTTCGACAGTGTGCACTGGCCTCATTATTAATTCAATCAAAACTAAAGTAAAATACACTCCGGCCAATCAAATTCATAGGCACAAAACAAATCTTTTATTTTTCAAATTAACCCATGCGTTCTTGTATCATTAAATCAAATGTTTCTGGTCTAATTTCCTCAGTGGGCTAGAAATGAAAAAAAGTGAGAGTGGCTTCGCTGCTCATCATCCCGTGGAAACTGTAAGAGTTAATTGAGGGAGACGAATTGGTGCAGTGCACGGGTTAACTTGACTACTATCGATTTTTTACTGAGCGTTACTTTTTTGTACGTAATATTTTGTGCATTTTAGGGTTGATTTTGCTTGGGTCCACCCTTTATGGCAGACATTTTTCGTCATAATATTATTTTGCATAACAGCGGATGGCATAAACTTCATTTCGCAGAAAATCGTTTGGCATACACTCATTTATCATACATTCACAACGCATATAATTTTATAAGTCAGAATCATCTTTAGGCATTAATTTTATTCCATAATAATTAAAAAGTAGAACCATCCTATCGCAGAAAGTTCGCAGTCAGAATCGTCTCTTGGCATAATTTCAAATCGATAGTTATTAAAAGGCAGAACTATCATATCTCAGAAACTTTAAACTTAGAATCATCTTTTGGCATACATTTCATATCGAAGAAGTATGCAGCATGCAAACAAGCATGCAGCATGCAAGCAAGCATACAGCATGCAAGCAACCAAACATACAGCATGCATGCAAGCAACCTAGCATGCAGCAAGCAAGCATGCAAGCAAGCATGCAGCATGCAAGCAAGCATGCAGCATGCAAGCAAGCTTGCAGCATGCAAGCAAGCTTACAGCATGCAGGCGAGCATGCAACATGCAGCATGCATGGTTTCTGTCACGGCTTCGGCGCTGCGGGGCTCCGGCGGTCCCACGCGGGCTTAAATTACACTCTAGGGGTAGGGCAGACAAGACTACGTGCAGTCGGTTCTGCAGCGATTCGTTTCTGTCAATAATTTTTGTAGCACAACATATACTGACTTTTTGAGACACTATTTCATTTTATTTAAGGTTAAAATGCAATTTAATAGAAATGAAAATATGCCTAACAAAATTATTCTAAATGAATTTCTGCCATCTTCATAGTATGCCAAGTGAAATTATGCCAAATAATCATTGCTCTAAACAAATGTTATGCTAAACGAAATTATGCGGAATTTTAAGTCTGCCAAAGGTAATTATGCGAAATAAAATTCTGCCATCTTAAAAGTATGCCAGCGTAAAGTCGAGCATATAAACATTCGGCCAAACAATGATTATGCTAAACATTTTTTATGCCTTACAAATATTCGTTTAAATAAGATTATGCCAAGTGTGTTATGCCAAAGAAAATTCGGAGCATCAAGTTTCTGCCAGATAACCGGACCAGGAACCCATTTTGCTTTTGTTTTTTTTTTTATGTTTGAATTAAGAATAAAAATGAAGAAGTATTAAGCCTTTAATATTTGCTTCAGTCTTCAGACGTCTTCAAATTTCGCCCAATTTATTTGATGTTTTTTATTTATTCTTCCAAATTTTCTGTCAGCTATCAACTTTGTACAATCCCGGCTGTCATTTGTGGATATTTGACAGTCGTTACAGGTCGTCAGAAGCCTGAAAGCCTGACAGCCAATCTTACCAAGGGGTATCGTATACCCAATAGCTGGGTTGTGGAGGTCAAATAGGCAGTGTAAAAAGTGTAAAATACTGGTATTCAGCTGCATCCGGTTAGACTGGAAGCCGACCCCAATATAGTTGGAAAAAGGCTAGCCAGATGATGATGATGATATCGTCTTAGTATTCACTGGTACTGCATATGTAAATCTAAAAATAAACTGCAATATTCTTAGGTACCATTGTAAGTAGATGACAGGATATTTTCCACGCCTTTATGCGTCTTTTTCCCCAGTTTTTCCTAGGCATTTAAGTTCCCTACATTCCTATTATGTCACAAACAATATTTATTAAAATAGCACACAGCCACACCGCACCCAATGATGCGTCTCATCACGTACATCCATACCCATGGGAAAATTATTGAAGAAACGCAAAAATTAACCATTCACGGCGTCTATTGTTACAAACAATTCTATGTATATTCATGTCTGTATAATTAATGAGTTAATTATTCGTTTAATTATGACCGCAATCGATGCGTTCCCAATGCGTCGATCGTTGCGTGCAATAGACTGATTCTTTGATAAATATCGTTACGTAGTAGTTTCGACTACACTGTGTCTAATTTATATGTTAACTGATTTATATAAAAGTTTACGTGTGAAGTCGAGGAATTCGTTCCATTGAGCTCTCGTTTCTCAATATTAGTGGATGGGTAGTGTTAAGAAATAAGAAGCAATTGAAGAATGCACGAGCATGACGTTCTAAAGCGGTTACAAGTTGATACGGATTCAATTTTTGGGAAACAGTTGTAAGAATGGCGAGAAGAAATGAATGTCGAGCCCAATCTGAACTAACTAAAATTACGAAATAACTCAACCTTTTTTTAGGATGGGAAATCATGAAATGACGATTCCCGCTCTACGTGTCAGACTTTAACTGACTAAATCCACCTGTGTTCCTTCAGTTGCCTATACCAGAACAACGATAACTCTTTCGAACAAATCCGCGACCCTGGCAGGAAAAAACTCAACCTGGATCTGGAATTAACTAAGTGATCGAACTCAGCAGCCTATCCCTTCAATGCTTCTGAATTAACTAAGTGATCGAACTCAGCAGCCTGTCCCTTCAATGCTTCTTAATTAACTAAGTGATCGAACTCAGCAGCCTGTCCCTTCAATGCTTCTGAATTAACTAAGTGATCGAACTCAGCAGCCTGTCCCTTAAATGCTTCTGAATTAACTAAGTGATCGAACTCAGCAGCCTGTCCTTTCAATGCTTCTGAATTAACTAAGTGATCGAACTCAGCAGCCTGTCCCTTCAATGCTTCTGAATTAACTAAGTGATCGATCTCAGCAGCCTGCCCCTTCAATGCTTCTGAATTTTTCGTTTTGGTATGAAATAATTATTCACTGCTGGGACATAGGATTCCCCAGAGTGGAATGAAGTTCGTAATCCAGCACACGGGCCCAGAGCGGGTTGATGGACATGTCTTCGATTTTTGGTTCTAGAACATGCCGGTTTCGTGACGATGTTTTCCTTCACAGATTTGACAGTAGTGGTGATGAAATCATTTACACAAAGTAAAGCACCTGTATGGGTTCGACCCTACGACTTTACAACTCGTAAGTCAGAGCTGACACGACTGCGCCACCACTGCACTCAATGTATGCAGATTGGTCTAAAATAAAATCAGTTTTGATTGTCATATTGCAAACTAAACTTTATGTCGAGAGCGAGAGTACCAGGCTCGCAGAAAATTGTAGTATGTTTGATCTAACTTAGCCGATTTTGTGTGCCTTTCGTACAGCGAAGTATATCAGATAATTGGCTCGTTACAATTTTTCTGCCTAGACAAGATAAATGGCTTTAAATCTAGTTTCTGGGAAATCAAGAAAGATTTACTAGCATAGCAGAGTTTGTTACTTTATAGCGTAGTTTCAAACAGCAAGTTACTGTTTGGTATTTAGAGCTAGAACTGCTTTCATTTACGTATCCAATCCATGCAGGTTTAAGTTTGCTTAAAAACTCCTGGAAATCTGTATTGAAATTTAAAAAGTAATGTTCGCTCTTTGTTCCTAATTTTATCTGCTATGTTAAGTTCCTGGACTGGATATATGACCCGTGAGACAGAAACAGTATAACTGTATATGGTGGCAAGAACATCCACACATCACAGAAACACCCCCATTACACATTATCATCGTTTCTTTTTAATTTTGTAATTAACCATCTTAAAACTACATAATTAATAAATACTGGCATATTTTTTGTATGTTAATGTACATTACTTTAATCTAAGTTACGGAACAGTGGAGTGTTCTAATATAGAGAATTATTTGCCTAAAAGTACACTTCTATCACTGCCCAGGAGTATGGACTACAATCGTACCAAGTTTGGTTAAAATCCCTTCAGTAGTTTTTGACCCATGCGTGCACATACAGACAGACAGACAAAAAAATTACTGATTGCATTTTTGGCATCAGTATCGATCACCATTCATCCTCCAATATTAATTTTGAATATATTTTCACTGTACAGAATTGCCTTCTCTACAGTTTTATTATAAGTATAGAAATTTTGTTAAAGTAAATAATCGATTTTTGTTTGTACAAACTGTAAGTTTCAATTCAGTATATGATACACACCCCCTACAGTAGACATTATTTGACGGTTATTAGCTATTTCATAGAAAAGTGCAATACCTACGAGCCAAAATGTATGAGACAGTATTTTTTCAGAGCACTATAAAACCTCACCGCAATATTTTGAAGTCCGTACGAACGTAGTCTTACTGTTCTTCATTCCACAGTGATAAAAGGATGCATCAATATTGTAATAACAATTCACAAAACCGGCCAAGTGCGAGTCGGACTCGCGCACCGAGGGTTCCGTGCAAACCTGTAGGTATCCTCGGTTTATGTACATAAGGTTTATGTTTATGAAATAAATGTTTTTTTTTTTAATTTTTATATTTGAGTTGATTGAATGAAAGGTAAATTGCGGTTTACGATTTATGACGTATTAAAAAAAAACTACTTACTGGATCTCGTTCAAACCAATTTTCGGTGGAAGTTTACATGGTTATGTATATCATATATTTTTTTTAGTTTTATCATTCTCTTATTTTAGAAGTTACGGGGGGGACACATTTTACCACTTTGGAAGTGTCTCTCGCGCAAACTATACAGTTTAGAAAAAAATGATATTAGAAACCTCAACACCATTTTTGAAGACCTATCCATAGATACCCCACACGTATGGGTTTGATGCAAAAAAAAAATTGAGTTTCAGTTCTAAGGATGGGGAACCCCAAAATTTATTGTTTTTTTTTTCTATTTTAGTATGAAAATCTTAATGCGGTTTACAGGATACATGATCTACTTACCAACTTTCAACAGCATAGCTTTTATAGTTTCGGAGAAAAGTGGCTGTGACATACGGACAGACAGACAGACAGACAGACGGACAGACAGACATGACGAATCTATAAGGGTTCCGTTTTTTGCCATTTGGCAACGGAACCCTAAAAAGGAAGTCTTCGAAAAAATGGAGCTACGGCGTAGTACGTAGCGTAGGGATACGCTACGACGTAGTATTTTGGTACTCTACAGCTATTTAATTTGATAACAATTCATAATTCATAGAAGTCATCAGAACGAATATTAAATATTGTATAGATTACGAAGCAAGACACAGTTTTAGGGTTATAAAGTAAAATAGCGTGAAATCGGGGTTTAAACGCAAGTAGTCCGAAAAGGGGCGGGGCATCGCTAATTTTGTCATTTGACAGCTCGACAGTTCAAGGGTCTATATTACATTTTTGACTGTCGATCCATTTATGTCATCAGGGTCTCTAGTTGGAAGTTTATGACACACGACTTGTTTTGTATCAAATGTTAGCCTACCATGATTTATTTGATTCAATGTTATAATGTTTGAGTGCTGCTTGGAGGTCAATTCGTGGGTAAGTTATACCTACACATTTGAATTTAATATTTCGTAATTTTATATTTTTGACATTTATAATATATGCAGTTCTATAAGTGGAGAATTTAAAAGAAAATTCAACACACTACCACTACTGAAATAAAAACCACAGGTCACCAAAAACTGGTTGACGTTTTGTTCCTTTTTTAAAAGTCACCGGTTTATCGCCAAACATCGCATTGTAGAGTTCCATTCACAATTTTACGGACGTCATTCTCGATAACGATTCAATGTAGTACCTAATCGAAAATCGATTCAACAATCGAATTCAAGGGCGTGTCATCGGTTCCCATGATGAATTTCGACACAACGATTCCGGTTGATCGGACTTCCGTTTGTTAGAATGTAAGTAAGTAAACAGAAAACACGGTGAACGAGTTTCTGCGTTACGTAAATATGTGAACTAGATACATAGACATAATTACATAGATTATATATATACGGAAAACGCAAATTAATGGTTTCCTCGTCAGTAAGTAAAGCATCTTACCATAGATAGAGATTTTATAGTGGATTTTATGGTTTGTTTTGTTTTTTATTCACTAATGTAGGCGGGCCAAGGTCAAAAGATATGCAGCCTTGTCGAATATTAGTTTTCTTCCTTTTTTAATATTTGCATACTTTTACATAATACCTGCCAAAAAATCTGTAAGTAATAGATAAATAAAAGTCCTTCTGGTTGACCATCGATAATATTAGAAATTTCAAATTGTTTGACATTGGATATTAATTTTACTGACCACGCTATGTTAATTTACCCACACATGTTTTCTTTTTTGCTTTGCAATAATAATCCTTATTGTTACTAGATAAAAAACCTTCCTCAAGTAAAACAAATCTCAAGAACTTAGTGTGATATCACCAATATAAACAGTAAAAGTGATATGGGATTACAAATCTTATATCCAGGGATTAAGAATGAAAGTTTAACGACATTATAAATGTCCATGATTATGCTCATAAGATATTATGTCATCTTTAGCACTGGACCTCACTGGTCACACCTCGATGATGTTTCATTTAAAAATAAACGATTACCGATCTACACACTGACCTAAGACTACACTTCATTAAAATTCGTCTACAATTTAATAATCTGTTATTTAAGCTTTGAATCTATAAAAATATTGTATTCTTATTTTCCAGAACAGAAGCAAAAATATAATTGACATATTTATGTAGACATTAATTGCTATAGCAAATGATACAATACTATAAACAGACGATTTTATACGACTTTTATATCTAACTAGCTTTTGCCAGCGGCTTCGCCCGCGTATTATACGCATAAACCATCCTCTTGAATCGCTATCTATTAAGAAAAACCCCAACAAAATCCGTTGCATAGTTTTAAAGATCTAAGCATAGATAGGGACAGACAGAGGGAAGCGACTTTGTTTTATACTATGTAGTGATTATTCAAACCAGTTCCATTTTTTAATAACAACATTGAATTCTAAATGTCAAACAGGAATTTGCGCGCCAAAATTGACAAGTGACACGACCCACGAAAAAATGTTAAAGAACCAACAAACTGCCTAGTTTTTTTTCTATACATTCCAATTTTAAAGAGTATTTCTATCGTTAGTACCTATTAATAACAAAAGTACGTTATTATGAAGTGTAAGTGTAGGATTATAATATAGGTACGAAGTGTAGGATTATAAAGTAGGTATTACGAAGACTATTATAGTATTAAATAGTCGCCAGCGAAATTCCAAAGTGGCTGTTTATTTTACAAATGCCAGACTAAGGTCAAATAACTAAAACATTGGCGATCACTTGCAATAGGAATACATTAATATTTTACAGAACAAGTTTAAGATACTTACCTACGCGCGCATTGATAAAACTTACTTTTGGATTATAGCAAGCAACGCTAGCTAACTGACAGACGTTGTCCTGAGTAAATCCTATAGAAAAAGGACGTTGAGTTTGTCCTGAAATTTTAACATTTTTTTCTGAAAGCTTATTCGGACCATCGCGCACATTTTAAAACAAAAAAATAGTTAAATCGATCCAGCTTTTTCCAAGCGACCTTATGCTTACCAACTAACAGTGTTTAATTTATATTATAAATACTAGTTTCTGCCCTATGACTTCGTCGACGTGAAATTTGTTGTTCCCCACTCACCCCATCGCGTCGTATCGCCCATGTTCTATTACGTCGTTTTCCCATAGCTGTCACTCTCACTTTCTTTTTGCTCGGATCTTTAAGGGTAATGCTAAACCTATAACGTTCCTCAAGACTTGGGCTATTAAATGCAAAAATATTTTTCAAATCCGATTGACACAGCGCGGTCAAACAAAAAAAACAAACAAACTCTTCATCTTTATTTTTAGTCTACATATAGAAAGATACTCAAAATGGCGACCTATCACAGTACCAAACTTGATTTGTATTTCGAACAATGAGTCTATGACCTATGGAGATGTTATCCTTGCAGAGTTGCAGTCGCCAATACTTACTAATGTGTTAATTTGTTCTACGTATGTAGCTCTGCTAATAATGATGATGTCGTTTATTCTATTATGTTAATTAAATGTTATTTGTTACCACCGGAATGCCTTTCACGCCGGTCTAGGAGTTTTATTAGACAGACTATTGGCTTGTTGTCTGGGAAACAGTCACTATGTAGTAGGTGTGTTATAGACTTTATTAAAACCGCTAAACAGACTATGTAAGCTTTCGTCATCATAATCCACAGCTCGACTTAACCTACTGCTGGGTATAGGCCTCTTTTTTGTGCCCATCCTCACACTCTTGGGCCAGTCTCATCCAGGATTTTCCCGCGATGGCAACGTTACGCTGTACTAACTGTCAAAGATAGATTTGACAGTTTGTCTGTTTATTAAATATTTTTAATCTTTCACTGTTCTCATTTTCTTGAAACATTCAACTCTTTGAATGCGTGTACTAATTCATCATCATCTTATAATGCTACCAAGGACAGTCTAATGATACACGAGTTATTTAAATTCGCAATCAAAACAACACCTTATACTACACAAATCATACCTATTTGGAAGACTGACTTTGGACTTTGATTTATAATCGAAACGACATGAACATATTTTTAACGAAGACATGTCCAAAGAAGTATGTACCTACGTATCCATGTGTAAACTATTAACACTATAGTGACAAGTGGGCAACACACAGGTAACCATGAAAAAGTTCGTTATTACTAAATAGGCAGATAGAGAAGCCTTCATAGGTCCGAGTTTAGGCAGAATATGCGTATTAGCATTATTAATGTTAAAGTTAATATTATGATTTTGGCTTAATAGATCTACCATCTTGTTCTGGTGAACATTATTTAAATTTGGAATCAAAACTTCTTGAAAACGTTACATGTGTATAAACACATGTGACGTTTTCAAGACGTTTTTTATGCGTGCTGACAACTTTTTTGGCTTTTTAGTCTAACTATAAAGATCGTTGTCTATTGCACTATAAACTACAGTACATAATTCTATAATAATTTTCTTATTTACACTACTTAGCAGCACATTAAGAGACCACAATCATGTTATAATGGTAAAAATCTAGTTTTTCGCTCCAAATTTCACGGCCGCAATCGTTTGTTGCACACGCCATCACACGACATATGGCCGACCCTCTTATCCATTACGAGGAAATTGTAAATAATAGCTTTTATAAGTTATAAAGCAATAAATAAGATCGCGGTAGCCATTACGGTACGTTATGAATGGGTTTTTAATTAAGACAAGAGAAATTGTTGATTGTACCTAACCGGGATATTTCACACAGATGCTTGTTTCCCTACAAAAAGCATTTACTTATGTTGAAAAACAATTTTATGTACCTATGTGGTCAAGACACAAAGTTTATATTTGATACTAACTTTTGCCGCCGGCTTCGCCCACTTGAAGGTCGGAAATAATCGCACGGTAACATATTACCGGGATAAAAAGTATGCAATGTATTAATGCAAGTCATAAACTATCTGTGTGCCAAATTTAAACCATATCCATTCAGGCGTTTTTGCGTGATTGAGTACCTAACAAATATAAAAAAATTCATGATTATAGGTAGGATTTTAAATAACTAGAGGAAATCTACATGACTTTTTCCCGTTTTCCGAACGGATTCAACTGTAGCAATGAAAGAATTAGGAAAATAAATCATATCCTTGGCCAAAATGTCGTAAAAATAAATCAATGTGAGGAAAACGTTTTTCAATGTTATTTGTTGCTTGTATTAGCATTGAAAAGTACGTGATATGGCAGGTAACATTGAGGAAAGTCTGCTAATTCGTTTATTCACACAAGGATTTATTTTTAACAATAGCGCACAAAGTTCATTTCATTTAAATCATGTGTATACTTCTGTATAAATAAGCAGCAAACATAAATATATATGCACTGCCTCAAAAATTGCTCTTCCTCGTATTTATAAATGGCAGAAAAAACTATGTGCGTAAAAAAAAGCCAATTCAAAAAAAATATGTTCTAAAACATTAAAAACAGGTCTTCGTAATTCGAACTACAAGTTATGAGTAGGTATAAACACAGGGCGGGAACCACGTTGATTATACCGCTAGCAGACGAAAGTGAAAAGAGGTACAGCCTTGTTTTTTTTTTTACAACTTTTTTTTGTCGTCGCCCGAGCTTAGCAAACGTGCTTGACACGCTTACCGAACTTACATGTTGGAGCTGTTTATGTTTATAAGAAATCTTTTCGCTTTTACTCTTTTAGCATCGGTAATTAATTTATGATATCTTTCATATGGGTTTATTTCTCGGTTCGTTGGCAAAAACAAGTACAGTTAGAACGCAACCTCATCTAAAAGTAGACTAATAACTTATTTACAGCCATTACAATCATAATCACGTCTTAACATAAACAATTATGAAGAAAAAAAATACCCAACCTTAAAACTTTTAACTGGCCACAGACAAAAAAGAGGTCCACATAAATCGCGCGCCATATTAAAGTTAATGGCGGTAAAGATGAATTAGCTTGTAATCACCCATTGAAATAACAACAGAGTGGTCAATGACCCCGATGGAGCAATAATGTATGCCTTTACGAACACAATCAGATTGCAGATACGGTTTTATTAATATTGAAAGAACATTTGCAAGCTGGTGTTATTGGCGCTACTTTGTAATTTGCATGTTGAGCGGGAATAAAAGAAACGTCATGTAAATAAAATGTTCCGAACATAAGAAACGTAAATACGGTACGGCACGTACTTATGTATCGAATGTGTAATTTAGGAGTTTTCCAACAATCTTTGGAAAATAACTTACATTAGGTAAATAATTTAACCAGTCAATTACCGTAATTACAGACACAATTAAAAACCATTGTGTCTATACCAAATGTGGTATCTCAGGGACTTAGAGGTTAATCTACTTAAATGACATGTCAGATATTTTTTCATTACTGGGCTGCTGAAAAGAAAACCGCCTTAATGGCACATAGGACGTTCAGAATGGGATCCAAAATCTTGATACAATTTAGGATCTACTTGAAGGCTTTATGACGGTTTTCTAAATTTCACAATTATAAAAGTCTATCTCGATTCGAGACTGACTTGTATTATTGTAAAATTCCATTCAAATAGGAGTCCTATTGTAATTAATTCGAATGATATTCGATTCAATACACGGGGTACACTACAATGTCTCTTATCAGAACCGTAGATATTCGATTAATCCCATAGCTTCCTTGCCTATCATTCTTCAAAAGTGTCTCATGTTCTGACATGTACACTCAGATCAAGTAAAAAAGGCCTTTATTACTTGATCTGAGCATGTACATAAGATACTAAATTGATAATGAACTGTAGGTTACTTTCTCCTCGACTACGGCAAAGGCAAAAGAAGGGTTTAACTAAAACACAGAATTGCCTTCAAGAATACCTCTCGAAATAAACCGATTGCTTCATTATATTCCAATATATCTAATAAACTAATTCGTGATTAATTCCCATTCGTCGTGCATCTTCCGAAGTCGGCTAACTGCGCCGATTACGACATCGATCGACAAATATTTCACTCGAACTCGAGATCTCTCGTTTAGGATCGACATTGCCTAACTATTTACCTATTCAGCCAGCAAACGTGAACTAGCAGCGACAATTGAGCAATAGAGTATAGACACAAAAGCTTTTCTTACAAATCCTTTATAGGCATTATTGGAATTCATAAAAAGAACTCGACAGTAGCGGTTGATCTTGTTTTTCTTTTCAAATTCTACAAAAAACGCAACGTAAACGCTCAGGTTCGAAGTTCAAATCTTGTTTATGTAATTGAACTGTTATCTCGATGGAATATTGCATATTTTACGCCTATGAGCAGAGTGCTGAAATTTTTGGAGCGAAACTTTTTATCATAAATTCACGTAGAGCTCTTTTTTGTATAAACTTACAGACCTACTTATTTATATTCCTAAAAATGTTTTTTTTTCCATTATTTGTAGACATCTGAGCACTTGTGTTATAAATTATTCTTTTTCAGGTGAAAGACTACTTAGGTATCTAAGTATTATACAATGCTTCTCAAGCACTCATTCTTCAAAATTGTTTCTCTGCAAAATTCCACTTAATTAAACTAAAAATAGAAGTGCATAACTGCATAATAATGTCATCATATTTATTTTAAGTTACATAACCTCTGTTATTATAAGAATAGTTGTCATTGGTTCAAAATGCTAAGTCAACAAAAATGTTTATGTACCAGTTGTGTTTGTTATTATATTATTGACATGGAAAACTGAGTGTCATCCGTTCACCACTGAAGGTAAGTAGTTAAGGCAAAATGCAGAACAGTGGGGTAATTGCGTAACACATTGGTGTTAAGAATGGCTTTCAATTTGACAGTTCAATAACATTCATTGCGTCATTTACGTTGATGAGCTGACAAATTTTTCGAACATATGAGGCAATGAACTGGCAACATCCTTCAAAATGATTCAGATCCTGATGGATAGCGTGTTATGAAAAAAGCGTAAAGACGCTATAAATCATTCATTATAGTATTCCTTTCCTTAGTGTATTGCTGTACGAGAAACATCCAAAAAAGACATTGAAATAAAGAAATCTTGCTGTAACTCCTGCACCTTAACTGCATAACATCTTCTAAGTAGGTATCATTATGATAAAGATTTACAAGAGTGACTCATAATGATAACTACTTAGTAGGTAAAAGTATCTTAAAAGACTGAAATTCATTTTGGTAACTCTAAAACCAAGATTATTCTGAAAGCTATCACGATTCTGTTATAGGTAGATACCTTGTTACGCTTGGGATAACACTAGGAAACCCCTTTATGTTATAAAATAGAAATTTGTAACACGGCAGGAGGTTATTACCAAATTCCCACGATACACGTAAATGTACGAAATCAATAGAGTTTTCACTAGAACTTTAGAATGTCAATTCCAAATGCGGGTATTGGATATAAATTACCCAAGAAAATTATCCATACCTACAGAGAACAGAGTTTAAAGAGTTATCAGGTACAGAATTGAGAAAGGTAGTTTTCTGAACAGCTAAGCCAAGAGCCTACTTCTGTAACCTTTTAGAAAAGGTGAACGCAATATTTTTATCTTAATTGAGCATTTCTAATAGCATGCTAACCAATTTAATCGGATGAACCAAACGCAAACAATACATGGTTGCGAATGCTATTGTTAATCCCCAAATAAAGATAGATACACAATGATTTGCTAAAAGCGTTCGTTCGTGTGTAGCCGCTTTATCATTATTTAAACCGTTGTTCTACGTTCTACGGCCATTACATTTTATGACTCCATTTTGTGATGCAACTGGCCGCCTTGAACTTTCTTGGTGTTTGCAAATCAAGTCACCAAACAATGAACTGCCAGGAAAGTTCAAACTGCAGCCAAAGGAATCGGTTATTTGCTATGTGTGAAATGAACTGAGTGAAACCCGGAATAGAAATGTGTTAAATTGTTATGTTTGCTCTCTGGCAGCCACCAACGATCGGAAGACAAATCTATACTAATATTATAAAGCTGAAGAGTTTTTTTGTTTGGTTGAACGCGTTTATCTCTGGTACGAAGTGAAAAGTTATTCGAATAACTTATGCTATAATGTATGCTATAAAACATTACGCTACTACGAATAATAGGAGCGGAGCTTCAATGAAAAAACTTTTTAACAAAAAATTAAACCGCCGAAAAACTGAAAAGCATAAAATAATAAACCTTAAAATTTTGAGTCGGCGCTTTGAGTGATCCTTGTTCATTGATTTTTCAGCGCCGACTCAACATTTTAAGGTTTATTATTTTATGCTTTTCAGTTTTTCGGCGGTTTAATTTTTTGTTAAAAAGTTTTTATTTTATATTTTTTGTGCCTTTAATGTACTAATAATACTTGGCAAGGTATACCCTATCCCACACAAAAAGAATTATCAAAATCGGACTACTCTGTATAAAATTATGCGTGTTTATATATTACAATCAGTGAGTGAACAATCAATCATCCCCTGTTTTCCGACCCTTAGGGTTACACTTGATCGGATCGAACACTAGTTCGATAGCCCATTTGAAGAAGGCTAGACTGTAACAACGTCGTTCCTGAGATTAGTACGTCCACCAAACTCTTCAGCTTAATAATATTTAGATTTGATTACAATTAATTTATATTGAGCCAAACTTAAAAGATAGACATAATTATGCCATCGCGGATTTAATTAAAACTTATTAAGAGACTTTAACTGTTTACGCAGCGCACGCAACGGAAGCTCCGAAAAGTAATAATTTTTACCCGTTTTTGCATCATTTTTCAACCGACGAAAAAAAACGGAGGAGGTTCTCAATTCGACGCGTATATTTTTTTTTTTTTTTTATGTATGACCACGCATAACTTTGTACATAGTGGTCCGATTGTGACAATTCTTCTTTTATTGGAAAGGGTATACTCCCAAGGTGGTCCCATATAAATTTGGAAAACAAAATCGAACCCTAAGGGTCGGAAAACAGGGGATGATTGATTGTTCACTCTACTACTCTATAGACTACATAACATCACGCTAAGACCCTTAGGAACCGAGCAAAAGGAAAAAAACGTCACAAATACGAAGACTCGCATGGGCAGGCGATTCGATGCGACGAAATGCGTCGAAGGAGCAAGAAATTTAACGCAGACGATGTCGCGCGGCGAAGCTAGTGTTTAAAATAACAGTTTATTATGTTTGTAACTGGGAAAAATAATAACGATTAGGTCGTCAAATTCGTTTATAATATAACTCTATACTTATGCGCAGTTTTACCCCTACTTCATATTATGTAACACATGAAAATTGACGTTAATTCAAATGTCAAACAAGGTAAAGCCCTTGCGTGACAGTTAAATTATCACTCAAAAGCATCTTTCTTAATTCTTTATGAAGAGCATGGTAACAGATAGTCTCCATTACGTAGTAACGAATAAAAAGTCTTTAAAACATATTAAACGAGGATTACTCGACTCGGACGCGCCAAATGTCAAGGTAATTTACAAGATGGCGCTATTAAAACAAAAATGGACGACGAATGCGGGAAATCGAAATTTAAATTTCTTGACAGTACTCACTTATATTTTAAATAGCATGGAGGTTCATACTTTGTCATTCTTATTACTTGAATTCCACTTTACGTCATAATCTGAAATGGTTCTTCATACAGGACACACATCTAAAGATCGTTTTATAATCCCAGATAGTAATCCGACATTTCAAGTCTATTTGTGCTTGCTTTTTCGTATTGGAGTTTGACATTGTACCTGTCAAATTACTATCTGAGTTTAAAAAAACGTACTTCACCTAGTTCCAAAGAAAGTTAAGAAAAACTTAGGTTAGGTAAACATGCAGTTACTATCGAAGTACGAAATTCGTAGTTTCCGCCGAAATTTCAGGCGTTTCCGTATCACCTTCGAACATAAGACTAGTTCGGGGCCCGAATTAAAAAGACAACACAATTTGACAGTTGTCATAACTCCAGAGATGTTACTGCTCGTTCGAAAAAGTTAATTACAAATTGGGAGCAGAGTTCATTCCGATTCCGAAGTATCGAATTACTGGACTCGTATCTTCGTTGACGTACTTACAAAGTAGGCTCCCTAGTCCATTTCATTCAAGTAAAGCTGAAAAGGGATGAACTCTGCTAAAAAATAAACTACGTTTTGTAAAATGCGATTGTTACTTTTTAAACAGCTCGGTAAAGCTGTTTAAAAAGTAACAACCGCCGTTTATCGAACTACCTTCTTAATAACATAACAACCGCTAATTTACAAAACACGATTTTTGTTTATCTTTTAAACTCAAACATTAGGGTGAAGGCTTCGACCACACGTAAGCAATATACGTCAAATGTCCTTGCTTCCTAACCAGCTATATTTGACAATCATTTGAATATTCTGTTGGTTTATACGACCCGAGTATTGACTTATTTGGTGACCGTAGCGTATTAGGGTGCCGGGGCTTACAAAATTGAGTTTATTTGACTATTATAATACAAGAGACGAGATAGGCGATTACACCTGTATTCAAATTCTTGTTTCTTGTCTAATTATAACAAGCCTAGATAATTATGAGGGTTAGGACATCTTGTACCAATGTATATAGCGCTAAACTTAAATACCAAGATAGCTCGATGGAACAGTCTCGTAAGACTATAATGGCCTCTCCAAGTGACCCTCATTTTTAATATTCACACTAGAAGACTATTTCTCTTCGTCTTAGAAATAAACTCGCAAATGGAATGCTTACACATTCTCAAATTGAACCGTCAGTCATCGACAATCGATTAACTTTTTCACGCTCCCGGATCTTTCGAATTCTAATTTCAAACCCAAACAAAAATGGCGCTCAACCTCACTTAGGTACAGGTCGCACTTGACCGCTGATTGATTTAAAGAGCATCGTCAAAAACTGGAAATTCGAGGTTTACGTTTGCATCGGATTTATTATCAAATACATATTATCATATTCCGGAGGCCACAAGGCGGGGAGCTCTCACCACGTGTGTTAAGAAACATACAGCTGACGGTAATTATATATTAGAACACGTTTATATAGTGTATCGTGTTGTTTTAATAGGATATCCTCGACAGCTTTGTTCGATGTTTAAATAGATCGTTATTGGCATTGTAATCACGAGCATTACCGAGGTCTGTACAATTGAACCTTTATAATTATTATCCACGTAGAAATGGAACATTAAATTGGAGCATTAACAACTCGAAAGAATTTTACTGCACTTTATATATTTTCCGTATTCCGCACGTAAAGAATAGCTCCATCCCATTTCTTCATGTGGTTGTCGTAAGAGACGACTAAGGGACTTACTGGAGAATGGGCAGCAGCGTTATCTATGCATTTTACCAACAATCTGCGATCGCCAACCCGCCTGCCAAGCGTGGCGATTATGGCAAACGCCCCCAAATTGGGGGAGGCCTATGTCCAGTAGTGGACGTTTTTTGGCTGAAATGATGATGATGATGCTGATGAACAATTGAAAAATTATATTATGATCCCAGTAGGAATCCGATTGGAGCATTCCAACTCGAAAGAAATTTACTCCACTTTATACCAGAACTTCTTAAACAGAGGTAGATTGCTGATCCTGTCTGGTGTTTCCGAAGAATACCTAGAACTTCAATCATATAAAGCCCGTCATGTCTATTGTTGAAAACTAGAGCTCCTAGTTCAAAAGATCACTTTAACAAACGACTAGCACAAGAATACCTACGCCTTATCACAAAATGCATATTTCAAAACTAGACTAAACCTTGATGAATATTTGTACCTCATTTAGATATCCCAACTAAGTTGACATAGATAATTTAGACGAGCATTCTTAAACCAAATCGATGAATTAACTGAAAGTCGTTACGGGTCGTCAGAAGCGCAACAATCTGACAACCAGTCATACCAAAGAGGTATCGTAGTACCCAGTAACTGGGTTGTGGAGGTCAGATAGGAAGCTTCATGTAAAATACTGGTATTCAGCTGCATCCGGTAAGACTGGAAACCGACCTAACATAGATGGCAAAAGGCTAGGCAGAGACTGTTGAACTGAGGAAACCGCAGATAGAGGGATTTATGGAACATCTAGACTAAAGTGGCGGCGTTGACAAATTCAGTAAATACATGTACTTAAAGTAATGGTCTAAATAGGGAGCTTTTGTGGCGCTAGTTGGAATCGTGGCCATGTTCAGCAACAGAGTGCAATCGGTTGCGCTGATTGATTGATTGACAAGCCATTTAAATCATTGTTACAAAATGAGCACGATTATGAAGTCTATTCACGCAAATAAGTTTGCAAAATAGTTTAAAAACTAGTGGACAGGTCACATTTGAGCATCTTAAGTGATTAATGGATGGATAAAGCAAGCTATCGTGGTATGTACAAGGACGGAGTAAATTTTGTAGCCCTTCTCTTGACTCTGTAAAGACATGTTCTAAATCACGACACGAACGACGATGTTCAGAATCGGTCGAAGTGGCTGTGCTTGCGGGACACCTGTGTCCAGCAGTACATGTTTTCAGATGAAGAGATAATGATGATAATGAAATCACGACAAATAGACTACCTTTGAGTAAAATATAACGTAAATATGCTTTAAAGGTTATGGAATAAGAAATTAAGGACGTGGGCAAAATTTTGAGTATGAATGTGGATGGCTATAAGAATTAGGAGTAGAATTTAAGAAGATTTAAAGAACTATGTATGGATGCTGTTACAGAATACAGAAAATATAGTTAGAAAAGTCGTGAATGTTACTGAAATTACTTATGATAAAGTTGAATGGTAGTAGAGACATGGTGTTCTGATCTTCATATATAAATAATTGAAGTGTCTGTTTCTTATGTTAAAATAACGGCTTTTCAGCTATTGCCTAAGAACATTTTAAATGTTTGGCTGTCTGTCTCTTTGTGCTGATTTTGACGGGAATTTCATTATATAGCTGATGTTATAAGGATTAACATAGACTTTTGTCCCGGTAGCATGTTTCCGTGGGATAAATATCGAAAGCCACGCGAGGGAAGCCGCAAGCAGAAGCTAGTCCCAAATAAATTGGTATAATATGGGTGGGAGGATGTGAATAGAGACTCACAGGAGCCAATGCTAAGTACTATTTAAGATAGACAGGAGAAGACCAGGTATGAAATCGAAATGAATGATATCTCTTACAAATTCTGTCAACAAATTCGTAATACTGTTCTTGATGTATCCCGAACCACACACGGATCCAGAATCTCAAAGCTTAGCTAAAATATCAAAACATTACTCGTGCAGTCACGAAGCAAAATTTACTCACATATAAAGTGTATATTACAACATATAGTAGATGGAAAACCCTCGACGAGCAAGCCGGTTTTGAAGGGGTCAACACTTTCACGAGGCATCCGCGAACATTTTCGTCTCAATATATTCTGTATAACGTAATAATCTCATAGATATGTTAAGCTGCGTTTGCATTCAGTGACATCCGCGTTTTCTATCCATCTACATAATACAGTTCATATGTCAATAGGCAGCTGAAGACTTGAAGAGCTCTTCAGTAAATGTCAGTTGCTTCGAAATTGGGTATTGTCTTTGTTTTGAAAGGTGCTTAAAATGGTTTATCTATATTCTATTCTAAATAAATACTCTAGTATAGATAAAAGTCGTTTTTGGTGTCTGTCTCTCTGCCGCGTTGTCCTTCTAAACTATGCACCGGAGTTTCATGCGGTTTTCCACATCATATGGAGAACTTGTTGCGGATGTTTTATGTGGATAATACTTTTGTATTTAACTTATAAAATAAGATGTTTTGTCAATTTTTAAAATTGATGCAAAGCAGAGGAGAGTCACTCTAGTTAGATACTAATGGACGCAATCTTTAGTTTTTGGTTGCCTTCCAAGGCTTACTTATTCTATTAATAAACGACGAAATGGCTACAATAATTATGTAACCCGACTATACCGGTCAAAGTCGTTACTATCCTTTTTGGTTCACCATAGTCGGATAAAAATTAAAAACAACTCGAAAATAAATGTGACAGAGTAGAGAACGTATCTTATCCCACTTTTATAATACGTACGGTTTTATTTCTTAGACTTTATTATTTTTAGGCACTTTTCAAAGACCTAACGAGTGTTATTAAATATCTGATTTATGAACTAAACCAGCTCTTTTTACACCACCTAACGAATGCTACAAAGTATCTTTATTATATCTTTAGTACCACTTGTCAAAAACTAGCCCCAAACTCACATTATAACGTTCAGTGAACTATTATTTTTCTGCACGAATAAATAAACATGCGGTTACGAGTTCCAAACGAGTCGCTTTGCAATTAATTACCAATAATATTTACCACAAATCGCTGGCTGAGCATAAAAAACGTAGTTATGAGGTTTGCGGACCAACGCAATTATATGTTCTAACAACAGACACTTTATATGTTATTTCTTAGAACTAGATATTTAGCCTTCTATATTGACAAGTGACCTAAGCCTCTAAATGGGGTAATAATAACCGTATGCTTGTGTTTCCCGAAGCGTTGGGTGGAGGTGTTGAACACCCCCATTCCGCCATTAAGAAGGACGTGCTAAGAAAAATTCAAATTTTCTTTAGTTTTTTAAAATTTTTGGCTTAGTGTTAGGTTCTATGTAGATTAAATTAGGATTTGCAACCTTAGTAAATATCGTTTCATAGAATTATAATCATCAATATAACCCTCTTAGTCCATTACGAGTACGCCGGAGAAATGCATTTTGGAAAAATTGCCTGTTCTGGAAATCTATCCTATAACTCCAATACTCCATGCATTTTTAGGGAAAATACGAATAAGACAGTTCTAAGTTTAAATATTATTTGTGTTTATTCTACTAGAGAACTATAGTTTGAAAAGTCACTTATAAGGAGAACGTCTGCATTTCTATAACCGAAGAAAATCTTTAAAGATGGAGGGAAAGAGCAGTAGGGCGACTAGTTTTCACCTCTCCTGTTTGCGTCATTGAATATTTTCAATTTTCTCTAAAATACATAAACTCTAAATGCTATTAGCTTGGTTTGCTTACGAGTGTCGTTTAATTAGATACAATTAAGTAATACCTAATGTGAATATTTAATTTTCTTCCTTCTAAAAGAGAAAATAGGTACCTACAAGTCTCTCGTACTTTTCAATCAGAAAATAATTAAAACCCTAACTGGTATTAAGGTATGTAATTATAGAAAGTTGCTAGTGATAGAAGCGAAAACTACTGTTTTCAATATCAATGCCGCGTAAAACTGGAAAACTACTGGAAAATCCTGCTCCTATGTGACAATCGGTGGCCAATTAATAGCGATAAGGCACTTAAAGTTTAAATTAATAGATAACATCGGATATCGGCAATGTAAACAATTTTCAACCATCACCTAATGAACACATACCTGTCGCAGAAGCGCGAACGGAGAGTTGACCCGTCCTTCCGGGCCGTTTCCAATTTTCACATTCACTCCCTAAACACTTTTTAGGGAACAATCCCAAACGAAAATTAAAAAAATAACACTCAATAATTAAAAAATAAACAGTCACACAGTTCAGAGTCCATCATTGTAGAATTTTAAATTTCGAACACGAGTTGGTGAACGAACGGGGTTGCATTCGAATTCAAAATCGTACGTCACTAAAGAGGTGCGATCAAAAACCGGTAGCGTGAAGCGTGGAGCGTGCTCGCGGCAAAGAGGTTGGTTATCAACTGCAGGTGAGTGAAGCGTCGATGGCGGCGAGAGGCTGGGTGCGGGCCGCATGTGAATGTAAACTTGTAAAGGTTCTACGAGCTTCAATTCGCGGCCGGTTTGAGCCGGACATCAAGGGACAAATTCAGGATGGTCCGAGAGAAACTTCCCGTCCTTCCTACCTCAGAAGAAAAAATATCTGTCCGATTTCCTTGGAAAAGTGAAAGTGTTTAACAAGAGTAAATGTAAATTACTTAATGTAGCTCACGACTGTAAATCATAAATGAGCGTTAATTTAATATTGAGTGGTATGAAAATTATTGCACGTGAATTATCTCTGTTTATAATACAAGCTTAGACACTTTCAATTTTCTCCACCTAGTTATGAATCAAAAGGTTCCGACACTAGGTAATACCCGACACCCAATCTCAAATGAATACCCCATCTGATTATGGGTAGAAAGCCGATGGCAGATCAGTAGAACACATAACATAAAACATAAAACCTAACTCCAGATGTGAACAACCGGGAAATCTTTTAAACGCGAATCAGGACAAAAATTACAGCAGTAACACTACTCTCACCATTAATTCTTTAAAAAAAATCAACTCAATTTTTCTTTTTTTACTAGCCTAAGCAGTCCCACTCCTGGGCAAAGGCCTGCCTCCACTCCTTCCATATTCCGCGAACCAGCGCGTCCTTTTTCCAGTTTTGGCGGAACCTATCCAGCTCTTCCCGCCATTTCCTACGTAGTCTGCCGCGACCCCGCTGTTTGTTTGATTTTATTTATTGATTAGGAATTCTCGCAGTTTCGCCAATTCTAGATTCGATTCCAATTTCCAATATATGCAACCTTTCAAACTTGAACCCATGACCCATTTCCATCTTAGTTGATAATCTTATGGATAATCTCGCCGCTAAGGAGGCATATATCCTGTCTTTGAAAGTAGAGCGTTAGAGAATTGTATTGTCTGCTTACCCCCGCGAGGAATAAAACATGACGGCTAACATACCTATAACGACATCTATGGCGTATTTTACGAACTAACATTTTAAAACTTCAGAAGTATTTACTTTTGACACTAGATGGCGTTAAAACTCTGAAAATTTTACTGATACTTTGATACCCTATTATCTGGTTTCATGATCCCACAGCTGGGCAAAGGCCTGCCCATGAGTGTTTTACTTCTTGATAACCTACACCGTAACTACCCCGATTCAATCAATGAGAGTATGAAGTTGTGAAATAATAGTAATAAAATTGCTTTTTAGTTAGTTGGGTAACATTGATTTATTTAGTATCCACACATTTTTATTTACACCAAAAATAAACAAAGTTAAACATTGGTTCTTTTTCGCTGGTACAACTACGAATTAAGACAGTAATATCTAATATTATCCCTACCAAACTAAAGACAATTTTATACAAAATCAATTTGTTAACTAAAATAATAAATACAGGTACAGAGGAGTAAATGCGTAACACACTATCGAGAGGAATTGCTTTAATTTTGACAGTTCAACAAATTTTATCGTATTATATAATTCGAACAGATTTTTCTAACATCGGAAACAATGAATTAGCAGTATTCATTAAAACAATTCAGATTTCGATAAATAGTATGTGATGCAATCAGGGTACAGTTCTTAAACATTAGACCAAGACATCAGATAAGTGGTCCATGTAAAATACTGGTATCCAGCTCATCCGGTTTGACTGCCGACACCAACACAGTTAGGACATGGCAAAGCAAGGCGTGAGGGAGGTCTTAACATTAAAACTTAGGCATGTACCAATATAATAAGTCACAATTTACTATCCTAAAATTTTACCAACAGTTTTGATTTACATACATAATAAATATAAAATAATTTATTTATTTGAACCAGTGGAGTTAGCTCAAGTAAGGTTTTTAACGTTGTATCTCCCAAAACAGTTCAATTAAATTGAAAAGAGAATTCACTGTTCAATCAATCCATCAATAAATCCGCAAAGGAAATTTCAAAAGCCATAACGGACATCCCTGGTCATCATCATCAGCAGCCTATAAATGTTCCCACTGCTGGGACTCAGGCCTCCTACTGGTGAGAGGACATTCCTCTACGTTACGACATTTCCACCATTGAAATACTATTGTGCCCATAAATTTATACTTATTATCTAAGGTAGACCAAACTTAGAAGTATTGTAATTACTTTTCTATGCAAGAATCGTAATAAAACACATAACAATTTGTATTATAGTCCATATCAGATCATCACCAACGGTATTCGTTACCGTATATCTGTGAGTCCTATAATTGAGGCTTCACATCTTTGTTGAGGATCAACAATGGGTTCTGCATGTCGAGCTGACATTGAGCAATGTCACTTAGGGCTCCTTGGATCTTCTCTAGGAGGATCTCTCCTTGGCGTACCACCTGGAACAAAGTATTTCTTTAATTATTGAGTACTAGGTTTCACCAAGGGCTTCGCCCACATGGAAGTAGAAAATAATGCCAGAGGAAGATACTACTGATATAAAAAGTACCCTGTATGATAATGCAGGTTACAATCTATCTGTGGGCTCAGTTTTTAGTCATTTTAGCGTGAAAGAGTAAAATACATCCTCACAAACATTTACATTTATAATATTAGTAAAAAATGTAAACAGAAACCAGAAATAGAAAAATTATAGTTTTATTAGGAAGATAGGAATAGAAACATTTATATAGCAATTCGTAATTTGTGTGAGTATAGCAACAATTTGAACATTAAATTGAGACTGGTTTGTTATACTATCAGGTGTTTTTACAAGAGCATGACAAAATCTGAAGAAAATCAGACTATCCCAGACGAAGGGTAATGTTTTATGGTTACTTTATACTAAGGCACCAATTAACACAATGTGCTGTCACTTACTTATACAAATTTTGTAAGAAAATGAGGATCATAAATTGAATTTACGCAACTGGATCACAAACTGTCAAGGTTTTTCAACTAAGAACATCAATAGCAACATACCTCTTCAAGTTGCTCAGCTGCCTCTTTATTCTCAGCCTCCAAACGCCTTAAGCTTTGCACCTGCAGCTCAGTTGAGCTCTCCTCACTCGGCAAAGACTCAATCAACGTGTCGATATCTTTAGCACATCGAGATATTAACGCAGCGAACAGCACAGCATAGTCTTCCTGGTTTTGCTGTTGTTGCGGCGTTTGTGACCCGCTGCGGTCGAAACCAGGGAACTTGCTTGGCGTAGAGAACTGTTGTAGTATACCTATGCTGTTGCAAAAGTGCTCAGCTTGCTGTAAAACAGTAAATAACGATGTAAAACACAGTGAGACTGCACCTAAATTACAACAGATTCCACGTTATGTTACCTGGTTTATGGTGTCCTGGAGTTGCGTAAGTCGATCTGCCATAATTGCTTGTTACAAATTATGATAACCAATACGGCGAAAACTTAGTTTAATGAAATTAAGCAAAAGATGAACGCGAAACACGCAAACGAAACCAACTAAAGTTAGCCATAGAATGACAGAAAATCTGACAATTTTGACAAATTTAACCACAGATAAACGTTCCTAAACATTCAATTCGACTAAATTAATAATCGATTAAATGGGTACTACCTTTTAGTACCTATTTAATGGATTTTTAATTATGTCGATTATAGAGCGTGATAATAGAGATTAAAATGAAACATTTCTTCATAGGAGCGATATTGGAATTAATCTTCCGCATATTGTTTTGTGTTATTGTAACATATCTGAAACGAGTACAGCACCTAAACAGTGAACTTGGCCGAGAACAGTGCGATCAGCCGATAATAGTGATGGGCGGTGGATAACTCAAGTATCTATCAGAAAATGATAAATTCTCGTTGTTCCTCATTTCTATCGGATATTTACTCAAAATGATGAATAAATATTGTTTTTGCACATCGGATGACTTTATCAAAATGTTAATAACTTTTATTGTTATTTAGGCTTTCCAAAATACTAATTATTACGTTATTTAGTTCTGATGACAATTGCCAGGGCTGTAATTGTGTCAGGAGCCCAACTGTCTGTAATAGAACATGCTCTTTGGATATAATTTTTAGAATTTTTCTTTTTCGAGAGTGAGTGTAGAGAAGTGCCGCACAAATGAATATCTCCGTGAAGCGCTTTTAAAAGTCATGAAAAAATAAGGCAGAGACAAGTTTGTTGTTGTTGTTCTTTACCAACGCTAGTAACATACAAAGGGCTTTTCAATTAGTTAAAGAGGTTGAACTACTAAACTGCGCAGCACACACTATTCATTTGCTGGCTCATGGTGCACTGAATTGTGATAGTTTTAAATTGTTTATTATTAAACTATGCAGATACGATAAAATCTATTAAAAAATACAACAACAAAGACCAAGATCAGAGCTACAGCAAATTGCAAAACAAAAGAAATCGGGAGAAAAGTTAAACCTGCAGTACTACACAAGATGGAGCAGCTACCTTTTTTTCTTTTTTTTATTATGGAAAGTCATCAAAAATTACGTTTCCCGCTCTGGGCGGAGCGGGACTTCTGTCATGCTACATTTACACATTTGTGAAAATCGTGAGGCGAACACGTAGATGTAAACAGTGCGCTCACTATTCGCCTCGTGCCACGCTTCGCGATTCGAACGTTCGCGCTGAGAGCGGTTTTTCGGACGCGAATCAAAGGGCACGAATGGCGAACACGAACTTACTGTTTAGAGTCTGGCACACGAAAGTTGATCCTGAAAAACAGCGGCAAATTTAAAAAATCCAAGTGTGGTAACCCGGAGTGCAATAGGAATAACTAGTTTTGATATTTGTAAAAAAAAATATTATGTTCAAACAAGGTTGAAACCGATTTTTCGTGGTAGTATAGTATTCTGACGAATGAATACGGTGGATTGACATATTTTTTAAACAAAGCTACCAAATCATATACTATATATTAGTAAAAGTTATTTGACAATTGAAAATTCGACCAGTGAATTACGTAAATGAGTTCTGATTCATTTAAATAGATTTCACCAGTTTTATATCGAACTAGCTGTCCGCCGCAGTTTCATCCGCATTTTCGTTACTGAAAGATTTTTTTAAATCGGACCAGTAGTTCCTGAGATTAGCGCGTTCAAACAAACAAACAAACTCTTCAGCTTTATAATATTAGTATCTGTAAACTTTAGTTATTTTATTAATTATCATATGCAATTATCGTAATTAATGAGGTTCATAGACATCAAGCTATTTAGACTATGTATGTTGATAGAAAAAAAAATAAACGGTTAATTATTTAAATACTTTATTTTATGAATCATAATCAAAATCGGAATCTAAAAATTCCATTTCTAGTGATGCATCCGAATCACTGCTACTATCGTCACCAACATTTATGATGAACCGATCCATTTCTTCATCGGTTATTCTCTCTTTCTTTGTATGTATTTTCTATATGGATAACATGATCAGTATTTTTTTTCCATTCTTCTGGGGTTACACACTCAAAGGTTTCCCTTATAATTCTTTCCACTTCAATAGATGGTAAATTTATATTTTTACTTGCGATTTTACGTTTTACCAGGCTCCAAGTTAGCTCTATGGCATTTAAGTCGCAGTGGTAAGGAGGTAAACACAGTAATTCATGACCATGCTGTTCTAATAATTGATCAGCTTCATAAATTGGATCTGATTTATGTTTCTGAACCAGACAGAGCAATTCAGCTTTTGTATAATGACTTTCAAAATCTATGTTATTTTCTCTGAGCCACTGTTGAATTTTGTTTTTCACAGTCTGTGTTGTAGGTGGTTTATTCACTTGCACTGTGTGATAACTTGCATTATCCATGACAATGACACTTGGCTCGTACAAATTGGGTATAAGTTTTTCCACTAACCATTTGTTAAAATTTTGTGAATTCATGTCATGGTGATAGTCTGCCATTTTTGATTTAGTGCTAAACAATAAAAGGGCATTTGGCACGAAGCCTCTTTCTGAACCAGCGTGAACAATTATGTACCTTTTGCCTGCTGATATCTTGTCTATAACACCACTTGTTGAAGGCCCCTGCCATGACTTCTTGGGTCTATAATTTTGGTGAACATATGTCTCATCTAAATAAATTATTGGTTTCCCTTCTGCACGTTTGGAAGAAATAGTTCGTAAAAATTTGTGTCTCCAAGCTACAAGATCAAATCTTTCAATAAGTAAGGACCGTTCATTTTTGTTTTTTTAAACTCATAACCATTATTATGTAATATGCGACGCAAAGTTTCACGGGAGCCAGTAAACTCGATAGATTCCCTCAGTTCAGTCAATAAGCTTCGCAAAGTAGGTACTCGTTTTTGTACTAAGTAAAATTCATTAATTTTATTTCTAATAGCATTTATATCGAAGCTGTCCAAATTAGATACTGTGGGCTTATGGGGTCGTTTTTTCCCTGGTGTACTAAAAATTCCATCATTCAATCGTCCTTCCTTTTTAATTCTTTTTAAAGTTGCGACGCTAACTCGTGAAAAAGAAAACAATAAAACATAAATTACATCCCATACATTTATAATAACATAATGATATGAATTCTAGCAGTACATTACACAGTAAAAACACTGCATACACAGTTACATACCAGTGATTGACGAAATTTCTTCCAAAAACTGGTTCTGGGTTTTAATTAGCTCATTCTCTCCCAAAGCACTTAGTTTTGCAATAGTTCCTTTAACCGATGCAACTTCGGTACCTTCAATATTCAAATTGTCTGTAAACAAAACATCCATTACATAACTATGCGAATAAGGTAAACATGATTTTGAAGCAAATATTATAATACTATTTAGAAGTATCAAAATTATATGTATAAACTAACCTATAAAGTCTGTTATCGCAAGTAAACATTGCTGTTTTTCGTTGTAATCATCTCGTTTCTTTTGTTGTTTTTCTTCAAATGAATTCATCATAGTAAACAATAACTTCCGCACGTCACTTTTTATTGTTTTGTTCATTTTAAACGTTAAAATTCGAGTATAAATACAATGAAATCCTATGAATAGTCTGACAATATATAAGTCGAATGACAATCATCTGACGTTTTTAGAAAGTTGCCATATAAAAACTTACGATTAAACCCCAGGATCAACTTTCGTGTGCCAGACTTTACACATTCGCCTGCATTCAGTTGACAAGCTAGCGCCCGCCTTAACAGGTTGTGTAGACGCAATTATTTTCACGTCCTCCATGTTCGTGTGCGAATGTCAAAATAATTCACCCTACGAATGTGTGAACAGTAAGTTCGCGACGGCACTCGTTTACGAATGTTTCGTCGAATGTTCGTCGAGTGAAGAGGCGAATGGCGAACACGATTGTGTAAATGTAGGGTCAGATTTTTACCGTGTTCCTACAGTTGCCTATGCCAGGGCCACGGTAACTTTTTCGAACAAATCTCGCGGCCCTGGCAGGAAACTCACATCACTAAGGAGTTTTAAAAATAGAAAAGCCGCTCTCTCAGCGTTAGCAAAAGAAAAATATATCGTCATGTCAAATGCACAAGCAACTTGATGATAACTTTTGGGATTACGTAGATCAATCTTGATCAATGCATATCTGTACTGTATTTGAATCCATAACGGAACCTGTCCTTCAACTAGCGTCCAACAAGTGCAATTTCCGTCTAGGATATGAAATCAACACAAAATGGGCTTTATTTTCACCTACTATGACGATTCTTGATAATAAAGACAAAAATCTAGTCTCCCAGTAGTGGCAAATAGGGTGAACGTCTGCCATTCAATTTATTCGCCTATCTGCTTGTGACCAGCATGACGATTCTGTAAAAATCTCACCGTGAAAAAGTGCGTGGAGAGAGCTGTCAGTGTCATCCCAGTGCTGCTAGGGATTGGCCAAAAATAGCATTTACAATCATAATCGAGATTTTGATTGGCTGGTCTGTCAGTGACCGGGGCGTAGTTTCGCGGCTGTAGGTCGTATCCTTCACAAACCAGAGAGCTATTCAGTGGCTTGAACTTCAGGCAGCAATGGCGCATCGCCTCTTGATGCTTGGGATTAACACTAATGACAGCTCACATTAAGCTCACTTCACCCCAGTTATCACGGTGAGATTCTTACAGAATAGCTCTACAGAACTCAAGGTAAAGAGTTAAATCAAGACAAAGAACTGGAAGCCATAGATTTTATTATATAAACGAAATGGTGAAATTGTTGAATGCGAAAAAATGATGACCCATTTCCACTTACGTTATTTTTTTAACTGACTTCAAAAAAAAGGAGGTTCTCAATTCCACTGAATTGTGGTATTTTACAGGGTGAACCGATTTTGATGATCCTTTTTTGTTTTTAAGCTGGTGCTTCCTGTGTGGTCCTTAGAGCATTTGTGTGGTCCCATTTAATTTGGTTCAGTTCTGTCAGTGTCATCCATGAGAAAACCATAAAAAGCTTGGCAAAAAAGAGTCTGTCGTGGTTGTCATTGGAACTAAAATATATTTTTTTGTAGCAACACTGCTTTGTTTATCAACAATAACAAGTACTAATCTGACATTTTGTTGTTCCCAGTTGTATTTCACTAATTTCTAATTAACTATCATTATTAATGCTTTCGTACATATAAAAAATGAATAAAACAATAAGGAGAAGTGGTGTGAGCTGTGATATACCAAGTTTTCGTAGGATATTTGGCGGAATCCTGAAGCGGAACGAATTTTGTCTCCGATTGACAATGTTTTTGAAAGTACTGCCGACATGGCAGGTATTCATCTAAGAAATGTATCTTTTAGTCAATGTCAGTCATTGCTTTTCCTCTCTAATACTAAATTTTATCGGTATTATAAGTTTCAAGCCATTTTATTGTTTTATTTACTAATAGATTATTGAGGTTATGTTTTCTGGTTTGACAAATCGCGTGTATGTTGACTCTTAATGGTTGATACTTGAAATTGAAAAATGTACATGGAATTAATATGATTGTCTTTATTTTTTTTTTTCAAGGTAATAATTCTCACAGTACAATTGGAGAAGTTGTTAATGAAGGTGAAAAAATTAAGGATTTTTTTCTACACTTCGAGAAACACCAGAACAGTTGGCGGAAGAAAGAATTAGACGATTTTGATCTGTGTGCAATGAGACAAAATATTCAGCACTGTAAAGAAACAGGCATGTATTTTTTGTTAATGCTATTATCGCATACCACATACCACAGTAAAAAAAGTATAATTAACATTTATAATTTTTCAGGTTATTTATTCTACGTAATTAATTTAATTTAATTTAATTTAATTAATTTACCTATAGTTTGAGGAGACTTGGGTTATAATGGGAGCCGTAAACGTCTAAAAAAGATTTTTACACTATTTAGATTTCTTATATAAGAAATGTAAAACTGACACATTAGTGTTAATGGAAAATCTATCATAGCACCGAAAAGGAATACACGAATAATCTTATGTCACGTTTTTCTTTTTAAATAAAATTATAGCGTGTTCTTTCATTTTCATTGTCATATGGATATTGGATAGTGATAGTGTTATGTACCTGACGGCTTCATTAGTCAACTGTTCAAGTTAATTCGATATTGCCCGTATCTTTCGAATGCGACATGTTATAGGTACTCCCTGACTTCCGATTAGTTTCCGACAGTAAGCAGCTGTTAGTCGCCTTCTTGTCGACTATAAACTGTCAGCATTAACAGAATTCGTTCATTATCATTCATGTCAAGTTTGATACAGGCATACCAACCATCGAATGGTCGTGAATACCCTAGATGGTGGCCGCAAATACGATTGCTGAACATTATTTATTGTGTATCGGGTTCAATCGGCAATCCCTGAGTGTAATTTACTTTATTTTTATCTATACTAATATTATAAAGCTGAAGAGTTTGTTTGTTTGATTGAACGCGCTAATCTCAGGAACTTATGGTCGGAATTGAAAAAATCTTTTTGTGTTGGGTAGCCCATTTATTGAGGAAGGTCATAGGCTATATAACATCACGCTACGGAAAAAAGGAGCGGAGCAGCAAACAAAAAATGGATGAAAACTGGCAGGCAATTCGATGCGACGGGATGGGGAAAGAAAATTTTACGCAGACGAAGTCGCGGGCAGAAGCTAGTACTGAATAAGTTTTCATTATGTTATTATGATGGCACTCGCATCTCTTAGATAAAAGGTTATTCCAGTGAAATAATGCGCAATTTACTAAATACAATGAAAGTAAAAGCCTGTGTGCCTATGCAGGCTTGATATTTTGTCTGTTGATAATTCCCGGGATCTCGTGTTTGTTGATTAAAATACCAAGTATCTTATCACTTTTAGTCCTAGTGGGTGTACACTTGTAGTCATACAGGGTGGCCATACCTGCTGAACAGGCGCCCTCATTTTTTTTCAGACTCTTTTTTGCCAAGCTGTACCTAAGTTTTAAATTTTACTTGGCCAGTAGTGGTATAGGAATAAGTGCGGGGTAAATATAATAGTATAACTAAAAAGTTAAATATAAAAATATTTTTACAATAAAAACCGACTTCCCTAAAAATACTACAAAGTGAAAAATAACTTTAATTTCAGAAGTCGGTGGCAAAAAACTTAAATACAGATCCTAAGAAACCGAATTCGGAAATTAAAGTTATTTTTCACTATGTAGTGTTTTTATGGAAGTCGGTTTTATTTTTTAGCTAGCTCAAATAAGAGCAAGAGCGATTCCACGTCTGAATCGTTTAACATTTTTTCGCAACCCCACGCACAGTGGAACGAATGTATGGGAGCGGTTGGACGTAGACATGTCCGAAAAATAAGAGTAAAATTATGACAAACTAATGATGCCATCTTATTCGATTACTTAATGCCTTCATAAATTGTGGTGATGAATTTCTTCATAACTCCCATATTTCGGGAGTAATTTGAGAAAATGTGAAATTTTACTATGAAAATGAGTGTATCGAGCTCTCTCCCTCCTGATTCCGGGCTTGTTTCAAGTAGCGGTCTCTAATATCGTAATGCTATTACTAAGAGCTATATTTAATACTAAGACACATAGTGCGCCAAATGTGCACTTTCTGGGATAAAAGGAAATGAAAATTTAAAAAAAAAAACGTTTTTTCCCCATTTGTATTTACTTTAAACCGCAGACAGACTTATTAAGAGGTCTATAAATATATTATATATATACAGAAATATATATTAACAAAAATATTCACAAGAACCGATGAGAGTATGACTTTTAAGTAAGTTGATAATAAATTACCTAGTTTCATTAAAAGTACAATAAATAATTAAGATGTAAGCTCTAATTTACTAAGTTACACATTTTAAAACAATAACATCATTTAATTATCTTCGTCATCATCATCATCATCAATTAATTCAAATTCAGAATCGATGTCCGCTAAATCATTTATGTTAACAAATTCGATATCACTTTTCTCAGAATCCGTAAGCTCATAAAATTCCTTAAAAGAAGATTTTTTTACAAACTTATTTCCTTTTGGACGGATACTTGTAACAAGTGGATCAGAAGACAGTAAAAGATTGTGCATAATATCTTCATTGCATGAGATACTGCTATGCTTTCGAGAATGCCGCTCTCTATATTTTCTAAAATCTTTATTTCTAGCCTCAGATGCCTCTTCGGATAGAAAACCAATGGGCACAATTGACATGTTCTGAACTATGTCTGGCCCATGCATTAAAATTTTATGAAGTGAAGAAGGCATATAATACCATGGGTATAACTCCACGTAAAGCTTAGCAGTATCAAAGCAGAACTCTCGGAATTTAGTTACGTTGATCTTCTCTCCTGATGAAATACACTGCAAGATCACACAGATTTTTCTTAAAAGCATAGCATCTATTCCGGTCAGTTCAGCACATTTAGTGTAGTTTTCAAAAAATCTCCTTGCCGAGTTGCCATTGTTGGTGGATCCACTGCCTTGTTTCACAACATCGAGAAGTAAGCCCGTTTCTCTTCTTACAGCCTCTTGAACTCTTTTCTTCCTGTCATCAACTTGCCTTTTTGCTATATCACCCCTTACTTGCCATGATTTTATGTCTAATTTGTAGGAAATGTGTAATAAGCATTCCATTGAGCGAATCCAAGCGTGAAGGGTGCTTAAGCTATATTTATACATGTCCTCGTTTGCGTGTTTATCTTTGATTAACTCTAAATTATTCATTTCTTTAGGACAAGCCTTGCATATGTCACACACTGAAGCTGCTGTATTGGATATAATGGAATGAATTTTACCATCAATCATTGTCAACAGCAGTTGGTGTTTGACACTAATTCCATCAGTGATGGTGGATGGAGTTAAGGCTTCAATCTCTGCTTCGATTTCAGCCATCTCTCTCTGCACATTTTCTTTGGTTTCCTTTATAAACTTAAACAATATTGGCCGGCAAAATGAAGTGGAAGATGGTCGCTCGTTTTCCCAAATTGTTACACCTTTTGAGACGAGCCGCAGTGGTACAAGACTAATCATAAAATTACTAGCAAGATCGATTTGCTCATCTTCACTCGTCCTTTGATGATAAATGCTTTGGCTAGATGATCCGTCAAAACCCCATTTGCTGGTCAATACGAGCTGTTGATTGGGATCAACAGGGGTTTCTAACGACCTAATAAGTCTTCTTGAGGTTAAATCCATCAAGGCTTGTAATTTGATTTTTGCAGAGCTCTCTGTAACTGTGAGATCTTCTTTGGCCGGATAGCACTTAATTTTTTCTTTAACCAACATGTAGTAACTCGGGTATTGAAGAGCTCCTTCTTGAGTGTTGAAATCCCGAAGAGTGTTATAGCGCCATTTCGATAAGTTCATCGATACATAAAGAGCCAATGCCTTCAAAGGGGATATTTCCCGTACCTGAATTGATTTACCTTCAATGAAGGCTTTGATTTTTGAGGCCTCTTCTGGATTCTCCGTCAAGTATTTCATAACATAAGCTGTATCGCTTTGTCCTGCCTTTTGAAGCGCCCTTTCGGCCGAAAACATAATTTCAGCGCTGCTACTGCTGCATGAAAGACTATCTTCAGTGCGTCTTCTTTTTTGCCGGTTACTAAGGTCCTCAAAAGATTTACGAGGACTCGGATGTGTACAAGTTGAAGCATCAGATTTAGCAGGAGAAATTATGGGCTCGATGACGTCACTTATATTTTCTGTAGAAGGTTCCATATTTTCATTCTGTAATTCCGGCCATTGAATTGCAGCCTGTAGCCAAATCTCATGTTTCTTCCGAAACTTATCTGTGCTTCTTCCAGACTGTGTCCATTTTGCATAAATGCGGTAGCAAAATCGACGACACCAGTCTTTTAAACTTGTTTCAGCACTTTCACATAACTGAACACAACTGTTATCTTTTAAAACACTGAACAAATAGTTAAAGTCGCGTAAATCTTTATGTGCGCGTGCGCATAAAGCAACGTGAATATCAAGATTTGTATTAAAATTTGGAAAATACATTGCGAGATTAGCTTGGATACAACGAGGTGTAAATCAACACTGATTTTAAAGTTACTAATAGTGACCTATTTATATAAAATCCAGGTATCCCAGGTATCCTTTGTTAAATATTGCAAGGTAATTAGTTATTGTGATAATTAGTAAATGATGCATGCTAAATTAGTGTATTAAGAGCCATTTAGTAATTAAATAATAGCAATGTTCTTATCAGTAATCATTAGTGCATCAGTTTTATATGTAAACCTTAAGTCCCTAATTATATATCCTAATTAGCTTATATCTTCTCTAATTGGCTGCTCAGAAATGTTATTGTAATAAGGTAAACCTTTAGAAAAACGGTTTTAATCAACAAAATAAACAAAAAATAAAAAAATTGTGTTATAAAATAAACATCACTCTTTATCCCAGAAAGTGCACATTTGGCGCACTATGTGTCTTAGTATTAAATATAGCTCTTAGTATTAGCATTATGATATTAGAGACCGCTACTTGAAACAAGCCCGGAATCAGGAGGGAGAGAGCTCGATACACTCATTTTCATAGTAAAATTTCACATTTTCTCAAATTACTCCCGAAATATGGGAGTTATGAAGAAATTCATCACCACAAGTTATGAAGGCATTAAGTAATCGAATAAGATGGCATCATTAGTTTGGCATAATTTTACTCTTTTTTTTCGGACATGTCTACGTCCAACCGCTCCCATACATTCGTTCCACTGTGCCACGCCCCGTCACGCCCCGCCCGCTGTGTGATTAGACCTTTAGTGTGAGTGCCTACACTGTGCTGCTGTGCAGTGTAGTAACTTTCACTGGGTACAGGTACGTAATTTCTCAAAATTAGTCAATCAAAAAGGTCCCGAGTAGACTCAAGAGCACTGTCTTGCATTGTACTCGTTTGTGACTTGTGTACTTCCACAGGTAGGTACCCGCTTATAAACAGAGATAAATCGAAACACCCCTGTTTACAATTTGATCGTAACAGCATCTCCAATCTTGTATTCCACCATAGAAAAGGGAACGCTCATTCCATGATAGACCCCATTAGTCGCTTTCGTTATGGCGTGATCAAGTATGGAGGCAAGGCGAGGCAAGGAGAGGCCGATTCAGCAATAAATAAGAGAGGCCCCCTTTTTCTTTATTTTTTTTTGTGGGTTGGATATCCTCAAATGACGTCTCCCGCTCTATGTGAAGCGGAACAGCATGTCAGACTTTTACTGAATAAAACCCACCCGTGTTCCTTCAGTTGCCCATATGCCAAGGCCACGGTATCTCTTTCGAACAAATCACGCGACCCTGGCAGGAGAGAGGCCCTCTACCTTTTCTATCACGAAAGAGTTGTTAAACTGTACAAACCCGCAGGAGGACTGGACAAAATGGTCCCAATTACCAATAACAACTAAAGACCAAACAAAACAAAATAAAAACTAAACAAAAACATGGGAATGGTCCTAATAGGCAGAAGAATATTTTAATGTTCCATGCACTGCTAGGTCGAATCTTGAACGACATAATAACGGGAGATGGCCATAGATCGTCAGTTACTTAGCGACTGAGGGAGGACATCGTCGTCGATGTTGATCGCTGCGAAGGGTTGGGTTGATGGTTCGGTTATTTTCGCAGGGCCAATATAGCCAGAGATCATACAAGACAGTTTGGAAGGAACGAGTTGGAGCCATTTCCCAACAATGCGACATAATATAGGCAGATAAGTAACCCATCCTTGCCTAGGAAAGCACGTTATGCCGTTGGTCCCGCCTGTCTTTCGTAGATATTAGACAGTCGTTACGGGTCGTCAGAAGCCCGAAAGTCTGACAACCAGTCTTACCAAGAGTATTTTATTACCCAGTAACTGGGTTGTGGAGGTCAGATAGGCAGTCACCCCATTTTTTTTTTCATCTAGTACACCTTTCCCCTAATACTGAACCATAACCGGAAGCGAGATTGTGCCCACAGCACCAACCGCCATGACGAGGTCACGGCGCTGCGCTGCCCAAGCAGGGCATTCCTCAATGGTGTGCTGCGCCGTGTCGTCAGGGCAGTTGCAATGGTGGCAACCGGGTGTCGGTTCCCGGCCTCCGCGGCACTGGTACTTACCGAAAAATCCATGTCCGGGCAGAACCTGTGTCAGCCGGAAAGTAAGGGCGCCATGCCGTTTCTCCAGCCACTCCCTCGTAACGGGTGTTACCGCTGCTACAGTGGCATGCCCTACGCTGGGTTGCGCAAGTCGCTGTTCCCACTCCACCACTAGGGTCTGGCGGAGGTCAGCCCTGTACACCTCTCCATGACGAGGCATCAGGGGCTCGCCCCACTCCAGCGCGTCCCTACGCCACCGATATAGTGACGCTAGGACTTTAGCGTCAAGATCCCAGGGTGGTGATCCGGCCAAGAGACTCGCCGCCTCGAAGGAGACCGTACGGTATCCTCTTAAAATCCTGACGGCCATTGCTCTCTGCGGTCTTTTCAATATTGCAATGTTGCGGGCCGTCAGGTTGTCCGCCCATATAAAGGCAGTCACCCCATGTAAAATACTGGTTCCCAGCTGCATCAGGTTGACTGGAAGCCAACCCCAACATAGTTGGGAAAAGGCTAAGGAGATGAAGAAAAGCAATAAAATAATATTGAACATTATATTTATTAAATTAAGCAGTGTACATAGTATTTATGACTAGAAGTAAAAATATCACAATCCAATCAATTATGTACAGTCAACAACACCAATTTTGTTTATTAATTTATCTGTATTTTGCATACATACAATTTACCTAACTATAGACAGCTTGGCATTAAAACATATATAAATTGATGTATTTCAGATGTGTTGATTGTACCTATAAAAGTTATTGCACTTCATGAGCACTCGTCATTTTAATTTTATGTCCATTAAAATAAGTTACAAACCGTGTCCTCATGATTTACAATGACTAAACCTACTTTTATTGCTGAACAAATATTTCTTGGATTAATAAATTACTAACAAACTATACTTTACTATTGTGCCATAACTATATTATTAATGACTAGTTTAACTTTTGAATTTTAAACTTGAAACAAAATAGAGCCCTCATAATCTAACTAAATTGTTAATAGTGAGATTTAACCAAACTGAGTAATGTTAGGGCCTTATCACACCAGCGGTTCACGAGCGTCTTCAAAGCGGAGTGAGTGCGCAGCGAATACGTCGCGGACGCGCATCAAATACGCCACGCATGCGCCGCGAATATGTCCTGGATGCGCAACGAGATCGCCGCGGTCTATCAGCGGCGATCAGTTACTGAGAGTATTGTACAGACGCCAGCACATTGAGCTACCCCAAACTGTAAAATTTTGCCAATCAATCTTGAGCCTAATACATTTAACGATAATGTTGAAAACCTATGAAAGAAATTTGACAGATTGTAGTAGCTCTATGTCTGTACGTAATAAACCCGCCGCGAACAGGCGTCGAAAACGTTGCGTAATTGCCACGCGCCCACGGCGTCTTCGCTGTGTAGCCGCGACGTGATCGCGACGGATTAGCTGTGCGCCCGCTCCGCTCTGAAGACGCTCGTAAGCCGCTAGTGTGATAAGGCCCTTAGGATGCTCTTCATTCTATAAAAAATCAGATTTCAATCTAATAACATTAAAAAATATCTATATTAAAATGACTAGTAAATACTTGTAAGTAAATACTACACATGACTAGGTGAAAGTGACAATATTTTCATAATTTAATGATTTACAAAATAATTCATATGGAACAGATTATTGTTAGGTATATGGAGTTCATCTATTAAAATAAAGGATATTTTAGTTAACATAAATAAAGAACTTTGGTGATATGTACTATGAAATGTAGACATTAGAGATCTTTACGTGACAATGATAGGAACACTATAACAAACGCATATAATCTAAGCAATTTGATTCAATAAAAAGCTTTTGACAACAATAAACTTTAAATAACTAATCATGTAATAATAAATATAAGGACTAAAATATTAAAGCCGATGAGGAACACAATGACTAGGCAAAGTGATATATAGACGCCAACACACACAACGCAAGTTCCAGTGGACTTACTTAACAGTCTTTTAGGGTGAAAGATTTTACTTAATTATTAAAATTTATAATAGTTATTGTTTCTGTCCATACTTATAAGTACTTAAAGCACTTAAGCAAAACTCACTACGGTTCGTAGACTGAAGAGATGTGTGTCAATAAAATGGCTCTTAAACACTTGAAAATAAGGAACATAAACGAGCTACCGGTAAACACATGGACAATCATTGACTAGACTTCTTGTGCAGATGAGTTATGATAACATCAGTCATTCTAAATTATATTCCTAGGAGTTAAAGAAAGGATTATTTCGTAGGAAGAAGATAACACACCCTCTTGAACTGATAAAACCATCAACATAGGAAGGAAGGTTACCACAGCTAGACAGCGTGAATTTCTATGGAGTTTACATAAAGGAGCTTAGAAGTGGTTGCTCTTAAATTGTAATTACAACCAAATTCACTTTCTTTAGAAATATTAAACACATGATTCTAGTTATTATGAACCAATAAAGCAAATGTCACTCAAGTGCTTTTGAGCCATTCACAAATAAATATCAAGTCATAATAATACACAATCTTAAATCAAAGTGACAATTTTACGTATGCGAGTAAGATTCAACAAAATACTGCTTATCGTGCCAGTGCACCAAGTTTACTTCTCAGCTGCGAATCTGTGGGTAATGCCAGTGCCCACTTACGTAAACCAACTAAAATAACTGAACTTAAAACTAAGACGGCTCCACATACAGAATACTTGCTAGGAATTTCATTGAAGAACATGACTTGCCACAGAAATGCAAACACAATATCAGCAGATCTAGCTATAGCCACAGGACCAGCCTGTTCCATTTGCAGAGACATTGTCAATAAGATTTGTCCCAAATAGCTAAACAGTGCCAGACAAACAACTAGGAATCTCTCCGTGCCGCAAATAGGCATACACAACACACCAAACACATAAGAGTAAAACAATGTTTGTAATATAGCAATAGCACCAAAGTTTGTCATTATTACAGAGAAATGTAACCCTTTGAGCACTCGGAGCAAAACATAAGCATTAGCGCCAAATATAGTTGAAATAAAGGCAGCCATGGCACCCCTAAGACTATTGTAATTCTGGTTATGCTCTGCAGTTGGGTCATCACCGAATAAAAACGGCGCATGGGTAATCAATATCACTCCAATAAGAGTTAATATAATGGATATTGTGTTCCAAATCCCACATGGTTCTTTCAAGAAAACTCGAGCAAACAGTGCAACAAAAACCGGCACAGAAAACACTATAACAGATGCATCTGCTAATGGCATGTTTCGAAAAGCATAAAAACTTAACATTAAGCCCACTGTGCCTACAATGGACCGCAATAACAGGAGAACACGTTTCCCTCGAGGAAATACAGGTTGCTCAGTGTATATAACTATGGGTATGGTTGGTAATAATACACCTATGAACCGGAACATGGCTAGCTGCATGGGGTCGATGTTGACGAGACTCTTAACGATGACCGAGCACAGTGAGAAGAACAAAGATGATAGCGTCGCCAGTATCAGGCCGAGGTAAGGACATCTTTTTAACAGAGGTCTCTTGTTCTCAAGTAGATTCGGTAGTGTCTCGTCGCCGCTTCCAGCCGACACGTCCACAAGATGTTGAAGTTCTAAATGCTCCGGCATAGCTCCACATAAGCTACCTGAAACCGCACCCCGCTATGTTATTTGAAATGTAATATTAATAACTACAAAATGTATTCTTGTAACATTTACAAACCTTTCGGGAATTCCTGTTAGAAATATGATTAATTAGTGAGTATTATCGCACTTAAATATTCAGTAATCCCATTATAAAACACAAGACCGATATAAATAACAGTCGGTCAAAGAGATTTTCAGGACTTTCGTAGATTTTCCAACAGTTTGACGTTTTCATTTGACAATTGAAATGACATAAGAATTTGGTCTGAAAATGAAAATGTTTTTCATACGTTTCATTTCACGTAGGATAGAGTTTACCAATGTAATTAAAGTGTTTTCAGTTTCGTGATTTCAACTTTGTAGTTTTCCAGCTTACCTTGCTCACAGCCTTAAAAAAACGGTAGTAAATGCGAGCATCACATGGCATGCATTTCTACCACTTTTAAGCTTTACATCCACATCATCATCAGCATTTCAGCCATAGGACATCCACTGCTGGTCAAAGGCCTTCTGAGGAGGCCTCCTCCAATTTGTGGGGGTTTGCCATAATCACCACACTTGGCAGGTGGTGGCCCATTCTCTAGTAAGTCCCTTAGTCGTCGCTTAGGACACCCACGGGGAGAAATGGTATGGGGAGAAATGGTATTCCTTACGTCCGGCACCACACGGAACATTACATGACCAGAACAATTTCTATTAAACTTGTATTGAACTCATTCCATTGTTCGTTAAAGTGACTCGCTTTATAATAGAAGATTTTGTTTATAGGGATTAGTCCATAAAATTGTGGAGGTTGAAGACCTCTGCCTACACTGGTGAAGTGGTGATTGTAAAACACTTAGGGTCATTTCGCCTGTTCGCGTCCATCGCCCAGTTCGCGTCCATTTTACGGATCTCTCCTTAAAAATCCTCGAAAATAAGTAAACTAACAAACCAATCAAACGAAAAATTATTACCGCTAATACCTCAATGTATAAGAGGCACGCACATATGGACAAAAGGTCCGTGCGCCAAACCAATCCCGTTAAAAAAATAGTTAATTTCGGCTGTTCATCAAGGGAGTGCGTATGCGCGGGATTTTTAGATAAAAAATTGTGTGCAGCGGCGCGTTCCATGGTAAGTTTTTTATTGTTTTATGTGAATTTTGTTGAAGTAATGTAATCGTACTGGCTGTACGTTCATAGAAATAAGATAATTATATATATGAATGTTTAAAAAATTAATGACGTGTTCTTCCGTGTGACATTGTCTTTCAATAAATAAAATTTTTGCTTCCACGAAAATACAACAAACGGTTATGGGCCCAGAATAGATAATTTTATTACGTTTTTAGTGCTCGTAAATATATTTTAAATAGAGTAAAATATTTTGTTGCACTGTAATACAATGTCTGTGGGTGACATTAACGTGCCTTCGACCTACGCGGGTTCAGGGGCTTCCCTTGCTTCCATCAAACAGTTGCATGGAAAAGATGGATACAGTCAGTGGAAGTTCAAAATGCGTATGTACCTGCTGCACGAGGACTTGTGGTCTACAGTTGTGGGGTATGATATCGAAGACAGTACATCGGTAGCGGTAAGAAAAAATAGAGAACTTAAAGCTTATACCAAGATGTGTCTGACTTTGGAAGGTGGAGCGATTACCCATGTACGGGCTTGTAAAACTGCAAAGGAGGTCTGGGACGCCTTAGCAAATGCCTATGAGGATAAAGGTATGGGTAGAAAGTTGGCGTTAGAACGAAAGCTGTATAGATACCAATTACTTGATTTTGGTTCGATTGAAGACTATATCAATGCTGTCATTAGCACTGCTCAAGACTTGGCAGACATAGGGCGATGCATTGATGATACAGACGTATCATCAATGCATCGCCCTATGTCTATGTAGGAGCAATTTTACTTGGAGGTTTACCACCAGAGTTTGATCCCTTAGTAATGGCCCTAGAGAACTCAAACATTCAGGTAACATCTGAATTAGTAAAGCAGAAATTACTAAACGAAAGTGCCAAACGAGAGTCAAAGGAATTGGTTCTTGCAACAAATGAAAAAATGAAGCCGCTTAAAGCTGCAGAAAGAAAAGTTATTTGTTACGAATGTAAAGAACCGGGACACAAACGTCCAGATTGCCCAACCAGGAAGAAAGGAAAACAGGAAAGGCAGAGAAAAAGTAAAAATAATAGTAAGGAGACAACACTTATTTCGGCCTTGGGTGTTGGAGGTAATCTAGTTCAAACCGACTGGTATGTAGATTCTGGAGCCTCTTCACATATGTCCTGTATGAAAGAATGGTTTACCAATTTAAACACGTCTGAAAGCAAGAACATAACTCTAGCAAATAATAGAGAGATAATTTCAGCTGGCGTCGGTGAAGTGTTACTTGTAAAAGACAGTAAGTTAAAATTAAATGGTATCAAAGATGTTCTTTACGTTCCTGAGTTGCGTACGAACTTAATTTCAGTTAGTAAGGCTGTTGAAAAGGGTTTAACTATTGTTTTTGATAAGAAAGGTTGTTCTATGTACAGACGCAATGAAGTAAAAGTAGTCGGCAAATCAGTAGGTCATGCGACATGCAACGTTGGTGGCTTGTATAGATTGGATCATCAAGTAATTCACTCGGAGCATGCTATGGCTTCTAAAGAACACACTACTTCAAGTTTGTGGCATCGCAGACTTGGTCATCTGTGCCGCGTTGCATTAGAACATCTACGTCGTGGCAAAGCTAAAGGTATTGAATATTCTTCTTTAGATAAAAACCCTTGTATAGCCTGTATTGAAGGAAAACAAAGTAGAAAACCCTTCAAAATTATTGATTATAAGAAAGGCAGCAGAATTTTAGAAACTATACATTCTGATGTCTGTGGCCCTTTTGACGTAATGTCATTAGGTTCAAATCGGTATTTGGTTACTTTTATCGACGATTTTTCTAGAATGATTTTTTCTTACTTTATACCGTCTAAAGCGCATGTTAAGAAAAAGTTTTTAGAATTCGAAGCTCTGGTTGAAAGGGAAACTTCTTTTAAGATAAGAAACTTGCGTACCGACAACGGGGGTGAGTATGTTAATGGTGAATTCGAAGCATATTTAACTTCAAGGGGAATTAAACATCAGACTACTGTCCCGTATTGTCCTGAATCCAACGGTGTTGCTGAAAGGACAAATAGGTCCTTAGTGGAGAAAGCTAGGTGCATGTTACAAGATAGTAACCTACCAAAGACTTTCTGGGAGGATGCGGTACGCACTGCTACTTATTTGAAAAATAGATGTCCACATAGAGCTTTAGATAATCGTACTCCGTATGAGATATGGTTCAACAGAAAACCCGATATCTCCCATCTACGAATATTTGGTTGCCGTGCATACGTTCATGTGCCGTCTTGCGATCGCCAAAAATTAGATGCGAAAGCGAAACAGTACATATTTGTTGGTTATTGCAATAGCAACAAGTCGTATAGGTTTCGTGATCCCACCAATATAAGAAAAAGTATCAAAGGGCGGGATGTAGTGTTTTTAGAGAATTGTTTCACAAACGCTGAGATAGGGGACGAGTCACATCGTCATAGCATTATTCTCTCCTCTGATAACAATGATTTACAGGTACAAAGTGGGTCAGCTGATCCTGTAGCAAGTACAAGCACTGCTGCTGCTGAACCATCCCTACCTATGGCCTATCCTCTTCCTGCAACTCCAGTAGTACCTGTTGAGGAAGAAGAGACGCACATGGAACCTGAAAGGAGGTACAAATTAAGGGATAGAAAGCCTGTAAATTACTGTTCCGTCTGTTGTTGTTCAGCGATGCAAAGTGGTGAGTTGAAAGATGAACCTTGTTCTTATTCTGATTCTCTTTTACGTCCAGACAAGGACATGTGGATTGCTGCAATGGAAGACGAATATAATTCCTTAATTTCTAGCGGTACTTGGACCTTAGTAGAAAATACAGGACAAAAAATCATACCGTGTAAATGGGTATACAAGCTAAAACGTGATTCTGAAGGTAAAGTGAGTAGATACAAAGCACGTTTAGTCGCAAAAGGTTTTCGTCAAAGCTACGGAATAGATTACGAGGAAACTTTTTCGCCGGTAGTTCGTTACTCGTCGTTAAGGGTTTTGATTGCACTAGCCACTGAACAGAATTTAAAAATGCATCATTTAGACATAGACACAGCTTTCCTTCACGGAAAACTGGAGGAGAAGGTTTTTATGGCACAACCTGAAGGTTTTGTAGCTGAAGGTCAGGAGACCAAAGTATGTCAATTACATAAGTCTCTTTATGGTCTTAAACAGGCTGCCAGAGCCTGGAACAAAAGGTTAGATCAGGTGCTTCATAATTTAGGCTATAATAGATTAGAGTCTGAGCCCTGCGTCTACATAAAAAGGAGTAATAGTATCGCTATACTAGCAGTTTACGTAGACGATTTGATCTTGATTTATAACAAAGAAAATGAATTGTCTTTCTTGAAGAACGGCCTAAAGGATTTTTTTGGTGTCAAGGATCTAGGTGAACTTAGTTATTGCCTTGGTTTGCATGTCGTTAGGGAAAAGGGAACTAATGATGTGAAGGTAAATCAGAATCGTTACATATTAGAAACGTTGGACCGTTTTAATATGGCGGAGTGCAAAACTGTTCCTACTCCTATGGACATTAGTGTTGACCTGCGTTCTCAGACTGAACCAGCTGTCAATGTCTCTTACCAAAACTTAATCGGTTGCTTGATGTTTTTAGCTATCAATACAAGACCCGACATTTTGTTTGCCGTTAGTTTCTTAAGTCAGTTCAATAAGAATCCTATGCAGGCGCATTGGACTGCTGCTAAACGTGTCCTGCAGTATTTAAAAGGTACGTTGGACTACGGTCTTAGATTTAAAAAGACTGGAGAACCCTTACGTGGTTTTGTCGATGCCGACTGGGCCAACGGTGGTGACAGGAGATCGTATACAGGTTACGTATTCAAATTAGCGAATGCACCAGTATCGTGGGAGTGTAAAAAACAACCCACGGTTGCCTTGTCGTCCACAGAGGCTGAGTACATGGCGTTGTCCAGTGCTTCTAAAGAAGCTGTTTATTTACAGCGTCTTATATCTGAGATAACAGGTGAGTCTTTTCCGGTAACTATCTATAATGATAACCAAAGTGCGCAAAAATTGGCACAAAATCCGGTTCATCATAATAGGACTAAACATATAGATGTCCGTTACCATTTTGTTAGGGAGTTAGTCGAAAATAATAAAATAAAATTAGCTTATTTGTCTACGGATAAGATGTTGGCGGATGTTTTAACCAAAGGGTTGAGTCGATGCAAACACCAACGTTGCGTGTCTGATATAGGCTTAATGATATCTTAAGATGTTTTATTTGCTATTATTTGTATTATTTTTGATTTGTTTAGTGCTCTATGTTTTTTTTTTTTATAAATTAATGTCACTGTCATTGTAAAGTACAGTCAGGTTGATTTACATGTGTGTGCCTGTTTGTACAGTCATCAGATGAAATTTGTAGCCTTGTCCGATTAAGGGGAGGATGTTGAAGTAATGTAATCGTACTGGCTGTACGTTCATAGAAATAAGATAATTATATATATGAATGTTTAAAAAATTAATGACGTGTTCTTCCGTGTGACATTGTCTTTCAATAAATAAAATTTTTGCTTCCACGAAAATACAACAAATTTTAGGATACATAGCTGTTTCTAGACTTCTATAATGAAAAAAGGAATAATATTAATTATGAATTTGCTACTGTTATATGTTATGTTTATATTTAACAAATAAAATAAGGTGGACGCGAATTACTACATCGAATTTACAAAACTTCCACTTTGCGTCCGCAATGGACGCAAAGTATACCAACAGGGGATAATAATAAACCAAATTGCGTCCACTATGTTCGTTAAATACAATTGACTTGCTTGTAAAAATAATTTAAAATGTATTGATTATTATTATTATTGTACATTTTTTATTAAGACTACGTGTTTATAATTCTATTTTTAAATTAAATGAGTAATTTCTTTCATTCTTATTTTTTTTATTTAATATGAGTTCTTCGGAGACAAGAAAGAAGAAGGAAAAGTAAACATACACAGAAGACGATTTAAAGAAAGCGTTAAAAATTAAATTCGACAGAAGAATAAATCGAAAAGACAAATATGCAAAGAATATGCTATTCCCAAGACCACAATATTCGACAAAATCAGTGGGCGCAGATCAGATGGAGTGAAGAAACCGGGACTAGAACCAGCGCTAGGAGTAGATGGTGAAAATAAAGTAGTTGAATGGCTTCTTAATATTTCTGAAAAAAATGACCAGCCTTGGAGCGTGTGAAATGTTATGTGACGATATACTAATTTCAGATGTAGAAGAAGACGATGAGAAAAACATAGGCTGTGGTGTGTAACAAGTTTATTTGATGGTATCATCTGAAATGCAAATGATTTGTAGGACTAAGTTATTTGGAGGCCAAAGATAAGTCTTTTGAATGTGAGCTGTGTCATTAATTGAAATTCTAAGGGTATAATAATCATACCATGTCTCATAATTTATTGATTCAACAATTCTTGTTGTTGTATGATTAGACAAAATTGTTGTCTTGTTTTGTTGCTATAATATAGCCAAAAACTTATTATTAATCAAGGCTGATCTTTTAGGGTAAAATTAACAGAACTGATTACTGTTTATTCTTAAAGGTGCAATCATTATTTACTCACTACTAATTTTAAGTTCAATCAATGCTGAGAAGAATTTTTAATACGTTTATTTTTTTAAAGTGATATCTTTAATGATAATAATGTTGATTTTATATTCTCAAATAAATAAATTGTTAAAATACAATCTTTCTTTACAAATTCTTAAAAATATCACCCCTGTATTCCTTTTATAAGCTGGTGGACGCTAAATGGTCCACGGGTGGACGCGAATTGGATTTTGTGGACGCAAAGTGGGTAAAACGCCTATTTCTGAAGTTTATCTATTTAAAAAAAAAAACACAAGATGTTTCGAACAAAACTGAAAGTTAATCTTAAAATAGACTATATAATGAACACATTACATAAATTTTTCATAGAAATTAGTGCTGGGCTTTTTTTAATATTGCCGTCAAACTTGCCAACTGCACTAAATGGACGCGAACAGGCGAAATGACCCTACGTCGCGTTTCGTATTAAACTTGATTTGAGCGGGTGTACCGTTCCGAAATGGCGTGAGCACGATAACGCTGTCCCGTGGATCGTCATAAATGACGTCAAGACAGGCACCATCTTACGATAATGCCAACCAGCCCTAAACTGATATCACCGATATGATTTTTTACACACAGTGATGACTAATAGGGATCAACATAAACCGGTGTGTAGTATATTCTGTGATATGACTCATGCATTTGACTTTGTTCAGCAAAATATCCTATTAAAGAAACTCGAAGCATATGGCATTAGAGGTAACATCTTTAAACTATTTGAGTCATATCTTCAAAACAGAAAGCAAATAACGGAAATCAGTAGGGTAAACGTAACGACAAAACGAGAAGAGTCATATCGACCACATGCGTCCAATACCTCCTATCTGACTCCGGGTGGATTTTAAAGGAGAACAATAAAACTTAATAAAAAACTTATTCCAAGGTATAATGAGATACTGAAAATCCAAGTTTCCTTTTTTTATCTATAGTATTGATTAATAAAGTAATTTTTATTTTATTTTGAGTCTAAGGGTAGTTTATGGTAGATACGAGTTATTGGTATGGAAAATCTGATGCAAATATTGCAGATAGAATTTATTGGTATTAAAGTCTAAATAAAAACAAGTAATTTAATGAATCATTTAATGAAAATAATCTTTCTTAAATTCTTCATAATTCTGGTAATTATTTTTAATCACATTAAGTTCAATCTAAATCTAATCTAAAAGTAGGTACTTATAAAAAAAAATGTCTTCTCTTAGTAATAAAAACCTAGTCAGTCTCGTAATTAACAATCAGTATTCAGTATAAAACTTATTTTAATTATGCGGTAAAGCATCATAAAACGCATGACAGTCCACCGGAATTACACTCTTCAATTCTTGCAGGTGTGCAAATTTTGTATCAGTGATGGGGAGCTTATTCCGATGAAGTTGTCTATATTGTGTTACGATGGGAATTTTGGTAACTCGCTGAGGCAAACATTGCCAGTCATCAGAATGACTGGTTTTATACTGTATCTGTCCCTCTGGGATATACATCAATGTTTTTATATCCGTCACCTTTGGATCCTCTGGTCTGATAGAATTATAACGCCAAGTTGACGTGTCTGTGTAGTCTTTAATAAAATCATAATCAATCATTGTAGTCTCGTAAGGATAAGGTTTTTGTCTAGCCTCCAAAGTTGCAGACAGATAGTCACTGGGCAAATGGATCAAACAGTTTTTCAACTTCCGTTCTATTGCGCTATGGACAGAATCTCCCTCCATTTGAGTGTGGCCGACCTCCAAATATTTTTGAATTATAGTTACATTATGTTGCATCGAAAAATTGAGAAGCGCATTACTCAAAACATTATTTCGATTCTGTCCAGTACATCCGTCACTGTATACAATTATCGGGAGACGTTTAGGTATGCAATATTTTACTAAGTAGTCCGTCAATAATGTAGCGTAAGTTGAAGCTGTACCTCCACCACCTCTGTGAACCAGTAACACATTACATGATGTGTAGTCAGATCATAAACCGAATAGTTGTGCAATGCCAGCTTCGTTTTATAATACACCGCACTTGCTGTAACAAAAGGGCATACGTAAGTGTATAGTGAGTACTATACACTTTCCCTCACTAGCCTCCAGCTTGTCTCTAGCTTTTTCAGCTCTCGCATTATCCTTGCGAATAAGATGAGCTTGATAATCAGTTTCTGTTACATTGCCTGTCTTGAAACCTTCGCATGTGTCGCACATATCTTTTTTTAATTGATGTATGGCCAAATTCTTCTCTTTAAACATGCTATTAAAAATTTTAATTGAGTATGGAACGGCATCACGAGTTTCACAGAAGCTTTTATAGATTTTGTAGAGATTTGCTATAGAATGGTAAATTGGTTCCAGAAAAATTTTATTTGTATTTTGTCGGTTATAATGCAATGGCATTTTTGGCAACGAGTCGAAAAATTCATGTAACACAGCTAATCTTTCAATCCTTAAGGTATCAACAGATCTCACTCTAGGTAAATCAGCACTATCCTGAGATTTATGCATCCCGTACTGGCTAGATCTAACCCAGGAACGAACTGAAAATGGCCCGATGCTTAGGGTGTTTAAGAACATCTTTTTACATACCTTCTTAACGCTACTGGTCCCACTAGAATCCGTCACAGTCAAGCTATATTCAAAAGAATCCTTACGTCTTGAATCATTTTGAACAGTACATTCTTTTTGTTCTTACATACCACATGGCTAGCTACGAATATCTTCCGTTGATCCCAGTTCATCTCATTCCAGAATTTATTAAAAATGTGAGTTCTATCTTCTTCCAATATGTCTGCACACTCTCTTACGCTGCTTTTTTTTACAAAACTCCGATTCACAACGGCCTGCCATTACTTTTCCCGTCCGATGTTTATTTTGCTTCATTTTTTGTCCCCTTGGACGCGAGTAACCCAAGTATGGTTTACCTTCCATACGCAAACGCTTATTCAAGTTCTTCTTCCACAACTTCTTAACTGCCTTACGTCTTCGACGAATACCACTGCTCATATCTCCATAAAAAACTTCATCCTGGTTAGAAGTACTTGGTGCGGAATCATGATTCGATTCATTTTGACATTCTTCAGTTTCCACTGATTCAATGTCTGAATCAGAATGTTCAGTTTCGGATGTATCCAAAGATAGAGTTACAGATAATGTGGTTGCACTGCAAGTTGATCTACTGCTGCAGTGACTTAGATTGAAAGATGCAGGAACTTCTAATACCTCATTTGGTGAAGTCGGGGTATCCAACGATGCAGGAACTTGCAATGACATGCTAGAAGTTGTAGATTCTATTACCTCATTTGGTGAAGTCGGGGTATCCAGGAACTTGCAATGACATGCTAGAAGTTGTAGATTCTATTACCTCGTTTGGTGGCGATCTGGTATCCGGTGGGTCATTTTTATCACAAAGACAAAGATTTATTAATTTAAGCGTTCGTTTACTCGGCATGCTTACCTAGAAAATAATACAAATCGTGTTAGTAAGACGCGTAAATGTAAGAAGTTAGTGACAATAACTTCTATCTGATCAGTCAAACAAGTAGTAGCGACACAACAACAAAAAATCTTGAGATGGAAATACCTCTTAACTATCACTCGAATCTTACAACTTATTTTCTCAAGGCAAAGACCGACGTTTTTATATATTTTTTAATAAAATAAGTTAATAATAACCTTCGTCATCAATTATAACATTCAATTACTACTTTTAATATTAAAAAACAAGTCTAATACTTACACTTTGTCTGGACGAACAGGTGCCGACCGGTTCTCAATACGAAAAGAACTGTCATATTGCGAGATAGGAGAAATTTCTACCACGTTTATTTGCGCACGCGTTAGTAGCTATTTCTATAAGCGATTTTTCGTGACTTACTGGCTTTGGATACTTATGAGTTTTAGTCACGTGAAAGATCTACACATTTCATAACAGATGGCATTAAAAACAATGTTTAAGCAAAAATGTCAGATAGGAGGTATTGCTTGCTTGCAGTCGATATCGGTCGCAAGAACGTGATGTTTTGTAAGGTGTCCCCCAGGGAAATGTTTTGGGACCTCACTTGTTTACGTTAAATATTAATGACTTGCTTAAGTGCACAGATCAACCTTTGAGCCTCTTTGCCGACTACAGTGTACAATAGTGACAACTGCATGTAAAAATCAAAACAATTATAAATCTGACATTAATAATTCACTAATTGACATTATAGAATGGCAGAATAATAATCATTTAAAAATAAATTTAAATAAGACTAAAATCATGCACTTTAGTCAGCGCACCTTGACATTCATTAATAATGGAGAGATAAAATTTAATAGTAATAACATTGACGAAGTTGATACAACAAAATTTTTAGGACTTATTATTGACAGTAAATTATTTATTTATTGATGACTTATTATCAATACGGAAAGGTTAAAAAAAAAAGTCGAAAGTAATTAAATATTTGACATTGACATTTTTTTTTTTTTGGTTCTTTTCGTCCCTCTTTGGGACAGGCAAAGGGAATTTGACATTGACATTGTCATTTTGTGTGTTAATCTGTGCTATCATCAACTGGTGATGATATGTGATAAACAGTGTTTCCACAATGAGGGGAAATTCCCCTTTTAAGGGGTAATCAGGGTCCAGAGGGGAAGAAAAAGGGGAAATACTATAAAAGGGGAAATTGTAGGAAATCATATATTAAACCTCGCCTGAAATGTTGCATAGTGAGGGTTTTTGCGTATGAGAAATCCACTAGATATCAAGACGTAGGCTTGTGGTCTATCTGCTACGTGATTGGTGAATTTTGACATATCTGACAATGTCATGTCGAAAAAAACCAATCATGCTGCAGTTGGAACTCACGCCTACGTATTGCCATCTAGCGGATTCTTCATACGGGAAAACCCTTATTATTTATGGACTAGCATGTTACCGTTTCCGTATAAAAGAAACAGTGACAATACATGCATATGTCGCATACCTACCCTTATTCCCATTCTGTTTAAGGCTTAAAATATTATTCTGTGCTTTAGCATACTGTATACTGACTTGAAATAAAAGGTAAGTAATGATGTGCAAAGTCGACAAATCTTGTCGATCTTGTCGTAAATAATATTATTATAGTTAGAAGGCAGGCTATAGAAGAAAAATGATATAAACATTTTTTTTCTTTTAGTTACTACACTAGTGCCAAAACTACAGCAAAATAATTTTTGAGGGGAAAAAAGTCCTGAGAAGGGGAAAGCGGAATTGAGGGATGGGGAAAGGAAATCATTATAGTGGAAACACTGGTGATAAATGATAATTTTTCAAACAAAGTTGCGGCTGTTAAATTGCTACAGTAATATTTCAATTCGAGTAAAAATGCAATAAACGTTAAGAATTGAAGATATGAGCAACTCTTTTTCGTCTAGAATACCGGTTGTTACTGAGTGTGTTCTAATTCACTTAGAAAAAAGAGTAAAAGAATCTGAAAGTAAGCAACGTAAGTTTTGGTTATGTTTACACCGTTTTTTCTTCAAACCTAGCATCGAATAAACACTTACTTTTATTTATTTTTTTCAGTTCTAGACGAGGAGCTGCTGTCCTTACATTCTGTGTTCGGTGCAGTTCTACAGAGAGCATTAGACATCTTGGAAAAGTATCCAACGTTCGTTGCATACTCAACGGCGAACAAAACAAGGACTTTGATAGAGATCAAGGGTGAAAACGACCGTTGTTATCGTGTTTTCCCGCGCATCAATTTCTGCCCATGCCGGTCGTTCAAACATCAGGTTCTTGAAAGGAAAGCGCAAGTTCTCTGCAAACACGTACTGGCTGCTAGAATTGCGCAAATTCTCGGCAGGATTACTGACCATGAGGTAACCCAAGAGCAATACTTGATGCTACTGCGGTCCATGTACAATATTGATGAGAATAATGGATGAAGGAACTTCTCAGTACTACTTTACGGCTTCTATGGACTCTGGAAAGACATTATGCAGCTTACTGAAAGCCATACAGTTTCAAGAGGTAATATTTATTTATTTAGGATCTGCAAAAGATATACACAATACATTGACACATAAACAAAGAGCAACATCAGGTATTAAGTAGGAGAACTCCTTCACTTACAGGAGACCACAGCATGCACAGTAGAAGACGTATAATTGTTAACCAAAAATAAATAAGCTTAGTAACCAATATTAATGTTTTGAAATTAGCCGAGTGGGGAGTGTACCCTGTGCTGTTCTGGCTGTTAATAAAAAATAATTATTTTCAAGAGTGCAGTATTCTGTGCCCTCCCTGAGGGTCTGAAGCTGACGGTGGAGGAGGGCAAGTGTGTGCAAGCCTCTGCCTATGTCCCCTCTGATAACTTCACAGAGTATCATGTCAGAGATGATGTGGATGTTATGTTTAAGGTAGGTAACAGACAAGTTATCATGTTGTTGTTACTTTTCAACCGACGAAAAAAAATGGAGGAGGTTCTCAATTCAAATTTATTTATGTTTTTTTTTTATGTATGACCACGCATAACGCGTCCGATTGTGATAATTCTTTTTTTATTGGAAAGGGTATACTCCCAAGGTGGTCCCATATAAATTTGGAAAACAAAATCGAACCCTAAGGGTCGGAAAACAGGGGATGATTGATTGTTCACTCACTGATTGTAATGTATAACCACGCATAACTTTATACAGAGTAGTCCTATTTTGATAATTCTTTTTTTGTTGGATAGGGTATACCCTTGCCAAGTATTATCAGTACATTAAAGTCACAAAAAATTATAAAATAAAAACTTTTTAACAAAAAATTAAACCGCCGAAAAAAACTGAAAAGCATAAAATAATAAACCTTAAAATTTTGAGTCGGCGCTGAAAAATCAATGAACAAAGATCACTCAAAGCGCCGACTCATAATTCGCCTATAAAATGCTTTGTTATTTTTTTTTAAATCTTCTGCATACCAGGAAATAATGTGATGTCTGCTTGCTCTGCCGGGGTCGCGTGATTGTTCGAAAGAGATACCGTGACCCTGGCACATGGGCAACTGATGGAACACGGGTGGGTTTTAGTCAGTAAAAGTCTGACACGCCCTCCCGCTCCGCCCAGAGCGGGAGAAGTCATTTGATGATTTCCCATCCTGAAAAAAAAAAAAAAAAAAATGTCTGCTTGCTATAAATCTCAATAAAGGAGATGTTTCATTTTCGGCCATCAGATGTACATTTATCGAAAAAGAGGAAAAAATACCACAAATTGGGGAAAAATATTCTCTGGTGAATATGAGCCTGATTTGTTGTGCACAAAAAATAATAGTTTTTCAATTATTACCATGTTTTATTCAACATGGCGTCTCGTTTGCTTCCAGACTTCATTCGTTTTGAAATCATGTCTCATCAAATTGATGTTAAGTAGAAAATAATTAACAAATATGTGTATTCTTGTAGTGTTAAAAATAAATTACTATTATTCTCTTATAAATATTTTTGAGTAAAATTAATCGAGTGTGATCATTTCATCGTAACAAAAAATTTTAGTCTCCATTTTTGAAGTGTGCTTCTAAACATATTCAAAATATCCGCTTGCTAACTCTTAAGACAAACGTCAAACATTTTTAATTTTTATTTTGTACATAAAAACCATTTGATATTATGAACAAAAATGTTTCTTTATTCTATTCAGGAGTAAGTTTCCCAGCTTCTCAAAACAGTACACGTTATGGCCGGAACCCCATATAAAAATGAAACATCTCCTTTCTGGCTAATTAATGTATTCTACATTTAATTGGAGACAAAGACTTTGCTATGAATTTGGGCATGTCCTTCAGGGAAATCGGTAGATCACCCTTCATTAGCGTCTTCATAGATTATTAGCTATGTAGATTAGAAAGGCAAAAACATGTTCAGCTAGGATAATACATAATATGCAAAAATTAAGGCTTTAGTCAATAGTTACAAAAAAATTTTAAAAATTTTACCCATGAAAGGGTTGCTGACTGTACTATTTTGATGTTACAGATCAGCATAGCAGTTCTATCAGAATGTCTGAACATATTTGGTTCAGGTGAGGAGTCCAGTTTGAAGATGTACTACAGGGGTGAAGGATCTCCTTTGCTTTTAGTGTAAGTTGGTCTTGAAAAAAATAAGTGTTCTCATGTAGAAGATCAATACGGACCTACTGTGGCAAGTGTAGCTTAATCTGGTTGATCGACCCGTTCGGGTCTTATTATTTAGCCACAAGCTCTTGTAGGAAGATAAAAGACGTCTCTTTGCATTAATTCATGTAACACCACACATCCCTTTTAACTTTTTATATTATCATCATCATCCTCTGCCTAGCCTTTCCCCATCAATCTTGGGGTCGGCTTTCAGTCTTGTATATATATATATATAATCTGAATCTCGGAAACGGCTCCAACGATTTTCATGAAATTTAGTAAAAAGGGGGTTTCGGGGGCGATATATTGATCTAGCTAGGATTCATTTTTAGAAAACGTCGTTTTATTCGTGTTTTCAATGACCAATGTTATCGATAATCAACTTAAACATAAACTTATTATTTTAAACACAATTTACCAATAATACCGAGCAAAGCTCGGTCATCCAGATATTGACCTCTTAAACCCAGTACCTGGTTAATGCGATACCATTCCGTAAGACTGGTTGTCAGACTTTCGGCATTTTGACGACCCGAATCGAATCAAAGATGTATGACAGCTGGAACAAGAATTTAACGAGCTTTCCTAGGTACAGAGGGATCTTGGTATGTAAAGATGGTGATCCATCCACGTAACAATCGCGGCAAGCGAAGCTTAATCTGATCGATCGACCCGTGCATAACCAGCCTATAATGTTACCACTGCTGGAACACGGGCTTCTGTGAGGGGTGTGGCCCAATGCGGGTTGGAGAATTTCACTTGTATCCGAATTTTTGGTTGTAGGACATGCTAATTTCCTCACGATGATTTCTTTCACCGTTCTTGAGAGCAGTGGCGATGAAATCAAATACACCACGATGTAAAGTGCCTTCCTGGCTTCGAATTCACGACGTACACATAAGTCGGGGCTGATACCACTGCTCAGCTGATCGACCCGTGCGGCTATTAATACTTACTTAAAAAGAAAAAAAGGAACATTAATTTTTTTTTCAGCTTACAACCTCAATCAATGCACAATGTAATGACAGACTGCGAGATATCCACTCAAACTGCTGACTCAGTGCTAGAGCTTCGAGACGAGGATGCCGAAGAGGTAGCCAAGCTGGTGCTAAAGGCACCCGCCTTCTTAGGCCTCCTGGCAGACATTGAGCGGTCCTGTGAAGTGTTCGAGCTAAATCTATCGCCTGAACACCCCAATGTCAGCATTGTTACTTATGGCATGCAGGTAAAAATTCTACTAATTGAATAAAGGGGAAAGTTTGTATGTTTGTTACTTGACCACGCAGAAACGGCTACAGATAAAAAAAGGATACAAAAGATCTCTGCTATACTGCCTTGGTAATCGAGAGGGCAGTAAGTCGAAGGTTGGCCACCTTCGATTACCAGGGAAGTATAGTTCACGTATCAATATTAAACTTGGTGGCAGGTATATCGGGGAGCAACCTGTTATCATAGATTCTGTACATGATTCTGAACCCCTCTGCGTTGAAGTTTTACGACAGCAAATAAAAAAAAACCCTGTTACGTTACTTTTTAACCGCGTAGGTATTGCACTTTGTTATGAAACAGCAGATTGTATTTCTACACTAGAGGATCGAGAATCATGTGCTGAATTCCTGGTTTCAGTTTGCACGTCGGTGTCCCTGCCACCATGTATGGTGCATATAATAATATGATGCGTATCGTTTTGCAAGGTTTAAAAATATAACACCTCAGCACGCAATCACACACAATGGTGCCGATTCTGTTGTCACAAAATTCTCTAAACTAAACTAAAAATCACTAAAATTTGGTTTATTCCTGTCAAACGACGATTTCCTATTCTGAAATAGACTAAAGTGACACAACTTAACTATATTTTAGTTTGACAGCACTAAGATTGCACTGAGTTATTAGTTTAGTGAAAATGACAATTTTGCTATTCTGAGTTTGCCGGTTTTCACCAAAAATGTTGACTAAAATAATTTATTTTAACTAAATCTGAATATTTTTAATCGCGATTAAAAAGGTGTGGAATAAAACTTGTGGTCTTGAACTAAAATTCTCAACAACGCCTCGCCTTCACGTGCAAAAACAGTTCTGTACTTTTTATTTTCATTTTGCTTATATCTTGAAAATGGCGTGTCCTATCGCAAAAATAATGAAATTTTCGACCCCCTTAGTATACCCGGAACATTTAAATCTCAACACGTGGGTAACATTTTTTTTATATTTTTCAAACAAAAGTGAAAAATTCCATATAAAACACGTCCAGGCTGCACCCTAGCACGCGCCTTCGTCTCTCAAAAAATTCATTCTACGCAATGCACACACAAGTAAACGTTTCGAAACCAAAAGAAAAAAAAAATACCACGCTGAGTCGCGATTGTCAAATTCAATTTTAGTCGTGTCAAAATAGTTTTTAAATTTAGAGATTTTTCCTTGCAGAATAGCGTTACAATTCTCATAGCCAAAAGTAAGGAATTTTAGAGATAGTTTAGTTAGTTTAGTTCGTGTACAACAGAATCGGCACCATTGGCTCAAATGGAAAATACGAATATAAAGTGCTATTTAAGTACTAAGTAAAGACTTAAAAAAAAAAACTAGCTATGTCTCAGTAGTGACAGCGGTTTATCCTGTACTAGCTTCGGCTTGCACCATCGCGTTTGTTAAATTTCTTGTTGTTCCGACCCTCTGCGTCGCATAGCATCACCTGCCCGCACTATTACTTCGTTTTCTGTCCAGTTTTTTGTTTTTGCTCGTTTCAGGTCCTAGAGTGATGTCAAGATTTGGATTGTCAAATGCAAAGAGAATTTTTCGAATCTGACTTGGAGTTACAGAGATTAGCGCGTTCATACAAACAAGAAAACTGCTTACAAGCTCTTCAGCTTTATTATTAGTATCATCATCATCATTTCAGCCGAAAGACGTTCACTGCTGGACATAGGCCTCCCCCAAGCACCGCCATTTCGTCCTGGGTGCTTACTCTCGAATATAATTCCAAAAGATCGACATTGGTCAAACGGCAGTTGGTTGAGTTAAACGTCAGGGATTGGCTAGACTCAGTGAGTCCAGCCAATCACTGACGTTTGACTGACAATTCCAATGTCGATATATTGGAATTATATTCGAGAGTAAGCACCCTGTTCTGTGCTTCTTGCATTATTAGTAGATTAGTATTAAAATGCAGGAATCTATCAATCTGTCTAGCCTTTTTCCAAGTATGTTGGGGTCGACTTCTAGTCTAATTGGATGCAGCATGCAGCTGAGTACCAGTATTTTACATGGAGCGACTGTCAGGCTTCCTCCTATTAACATACAGGATCAATGGGGCCGTCCATTAATCACGTGATGTTTTTTTTGGCATTTATAACCCCCCCCCTCCTCTTGATGATACATGGTGAGGTTTAAGACTACCCCCTCCCCCATGTCACGTGTGTTTTTTTAGTACCTATAAAGAATCTTATTTTTTAATATTTATAAAATACAGGTATAAGTATCATCTCGATTTTTTTTTGATTTTGAACGATTTTTTTGTATGCGTTTGGGTGGCACCCTGGATGGTTTAGATTCACTTTTGGACCCGGTAGGTGGCGTTGCTATCGACTTCTAGGAAACAGGACGTCTGTACGGTCAGCTAGTTATATTATAAAAAATAAATACACGTGATATATAACTACACCCCCCCTCCCCCCTTGTGAAATTTTATGATTTTTTATGGACCCCTCCCCCACTTTCGAGCCTCACGTTATTAATGGACAGCCCCAATGTACTGTAAATGAAAAAATAATTGTCTCTTCTGAATAAAAACCTTATTTCCTTGCAGGACCGCTCTTGCATTGACATGCCGAAATCCTCAGATATGGTCCAGAGCTTTAGCTGTGAAGCACCTGTCACACTGAAGTACCAGCTACATCACATACGAAGCATTATGAAGGCACTCGCTATTTCTACTAAGGTTTGTTTATAATTTTCTTAATAAGTGTAATGAGTCTCAAAAAATCACAAAGAATGTTCGCAATATCGATGGAATGGAGTTAAATTCTCGACGCTCGGCTCAATATTGAGAGTTAAGTTCAGGGCACCTTTAAATCGCGTTAATAGTAGGGGTATGCCACAAAAACCATGGATGGGTTATGTGAAAGATAACCCATCCATGGTTATAGGCTATAAAAGGTTGACTATGACTACCGAAATGACGACTAATAGAGAAGTTTGAAAGACAAAGTCGATTTGTTCCTACCCCAAATAAATTGGGATAAGGGGCAGAGAATGGTGATGCAGTGTAAATTCTCGTATTTCTTTATTGGTCTTTTTAACCCCTTCTATATTTTTATCTGTGGAATCTGGAACGCTGTCGTCTCTCTCTTGGAAGTGGACATTCATAGTTGCAACACAGTTTCATAACTAATGTAGCTGTTTACGTACGCAATCTACATATATGTAAAATGTATGTTTGTTCCAATAAAGGTTAATGATGATTATTATAAATGAAGAGAGAATAAATAAATGAAATGAATTGAATATAATATTGTTCCCAGGTAGTGCTAAGATGCAGCTCCAACGGCCTCATGTTGCTACAATTGAAGTTGGAGAAAGAAGACCAAAGGCAGATGTTTTCTGAATTTTATATAGTACCGTTACTCGACGATTAACACTGTTATTAGATTATAAGAATATTTTTATACGCAATAAAAAAGATACTTGCAAATCGTATAGCTTCTTTCTATTTGGCTACGAAACCCTAAAAAGTACTTACAAATCAGTAGGTGGATTATTTTTTTCCTAATATTCTGTGGCTCCTCATTTGGCAGAAAATGGCTTTTATAGTAGAAATAATATAAAGACAATGTAGGTGCTTCTGGGGCAATTAAATAAAGAAATCAAGGCAAATGAAACATTAAATTGATTTAAAAATAATCATTAATAATCTATAAAAGCACCTCGGAAGTTAAGAAATCAAAATTCAATCAAAAGCATCTTCATCGACTATTCCATACTCAAAATGAGGTTATCGATATCTCCTTAGGGAAAAAGTCCCATATTAAAGTTTGAAGATGCATGAATAGTTCACTATTGTCATCAAATTCAAAAGGAGAATTTTGTAAAGCTCTTCGCTCGACACTTCAGTGTTGCCACATCATGTTGCTGTAGACACTGAGTTGCCACTTAAGGGTCACAGCACACATATCAACTCGTAAACGGATCGTAACAGTATCAACTCGAGCCGTTCAGTATGATTTGTATGAAACTCCCTACTGCAACGCACACTAATCGGAATCGTAACGTAATCGCCTCGCCTCCGGACAAGCTCACGAACCGCAATGTGGCGCGTGGCAACCAGCGGTCCCCGCGCTTACAGCTCTCCGTACCCTAGCTTACGGCTCTCCGTACGCTAGCTTACGGCTCTCCGTACCCTAGCTTACGTCTCTTCGTCCACGCGACACAAAAACGTTCGGATTCAAAATGACTGAACTAGTGCCGCCTAGCCGTCAACCAGCGGTCGGCGAGCCGTAAGCGCGGCGGCGCCTAGTTGTAGCCGAGTCGACGTGCCGGAGCTTCCGATCCGTTTACGTTACGTGGTTACGTTAGGTTGACGCCTGTTTGACGGCGATACGGTGACGATCCCTTTCCGAGTTGATATGTGTGCTGTGACCCTAAGCCGTATGTGGGCGGGTATGGATAAGCATTTTGTATGTTAGGCTCTGCTTCTAGTCTCATCCGATGCAGCTGAATACCATTGACTTATACTTTCTAAAACAAATAATAGACAGGCGAGTGAGCAATGCCACAGATACAGAAACAAATAAATGAAACGAAACCTGCAAAATATATTGACTATATTTTGTTCTCAAAAAATTACATACAACTTATAAGGAATGTTTGTTAAGTAAACACTGGTTGAACTGTTGTGTACATACAAATCGTCAATACGACTTCGTTTGGCTTCTTTACATACAAGTTAAGCCTACTTAAGTCTAAGTTACATTGTTTCCAAGATAAATTTTATACAGCGTGACGCAGTTTTCGAGAACCAACAAACATGATAAATAATTTTGTTAATGAGTTAATACCCTATAATGATCGTCATCAATTCCAACAACATTAAATTTTACACGTTTAAACTAACTTTATTCTAAACATCAGTTGTTCGATTCCTTTGGGAAGGAACAAAAATTTTCAAAATGCGGGTATTCAAGAAAATTCAGGCCATCAGTTGGCGCTTCTTTGACAAGAGGTCCTCCATTTTGACAATGAATATAAAACGATTTCATTCATTTGTTTTTATTCAATCAAGACTAAGGAACTTAGGCGCTTCGACAATTTTGACAGGTGCCCGGACCATTTCAGAAAACCCTCATTGATCGAAATTGTAATTTCGTCATTTCGCTAATATTGATATACAAATTGCACCTTCAAGTAACATCGATTATTCTAGGACAATAATCATTGTCTATGCAATGAATGTAGTAAACACTTAGCAATTTTTGTTATAGTATTTTTTCAGTACAATTCAATAGTTTTCTCGTACACATTAAATACATTATTATCCTATTAGATAAATTACAATACAGACGAATAGTATTCTGATACTGACCGTATCGGAATATTAGAATGAAATAATCATTGCACAGAAAGAAAACGATATGCTTCCTTTTTGTGCCTAACTACATGGGCACAAAATGACTCAATTTAAGGCTCATTTAAACAAGGAGAATTTTACCAACAGTCGAGAGAATGGCCTTCGAAGCTCTTCATCCGATTATCGAAATCATCATTGTCTTTGATTGAAACAAAATATCGAATATGATTATAGTCTGTTCACAGTGATCTTTATCATCGTGACAATAAGGTTGCTGTTGGGTTGCTGCCACAGACAAGTGTGTCAAAATCACAGTGATTCTTGTCCTTATTGCAATAAGGTTACTATTAAGTTCCTGCCAGTGACAAGTCTGTCAAAATCACAGTGATCTTAATTCTCGTTACAACAAGGTTGCTGTTGGGTTGCTGCCACAGACAAGTGTGTCAAAATCACAGTGATCCTTGTCCTTATTGCAATAAGGTTACTATTAAGTTCCTGCCAGTGACAAGTCTGTCAAAATCACAGTGATCTTAATTCTCGTTACAACAAGGTTGCTGTTGGGTTGCTGCCACAGACAAGTCTGTCAAAATCACAGTGATCCTTGTCCTTATTGCAATAAGGTTACTATTAAGTTCCCGCCAGTGACAAGTCTGTCAAAATCACAGTGATCTTAATCCTCGCTACAACAAGGATGCTGTTGGGTTGCTGCCAGTAACAAGCTTGGCAAGATCAGTGATCTTTATCTTCGTTACAATAAGGTTGATGTTGTCGCTGCTGTCAAAGGTAAAATAAATGAAAGGATTGTATGTCGTACCAAGACTAGCCAGGCGAATTTCACGCGATTTGATTTTTTTAACATGACGACATATGACATCTACCAACCCGTGTGGTGAGTTACGGACCACTTCCTCTCTCTCACTGAAAGGAAGCCTGTGTCCAAGCAGTGGGTACATTATAGGGTGGTCATGATGTTCATACCTGCCATAGTTAGTCGGCCGTATTGCAAGTAAACTTATCTCTTATCGTCTAAGCAACTCTTCGTGTCAACAAGCCATCAGTTACTAGACTTGACAAGTATAAGGTATGGAACAGAAATAATACGATATAGTCCACCTACCTATTATTACTAGTATTACAATCAGACTAGCCCCTGTATGAGTTCTTGGTTTAGTTTTAAAGCCTCTTAGGTTCAGTAAAATTGCTTAAAAACTCCGCAGAACATGTCTAAAGGATTACAATAATACCAGCCGAATGAAATGACAACTAATTTCCAATTGATTAATTATAAAAAAAAAATGCACAAGTTTTTGTAGCCTTATAAGCATTGCAAGTAATATTTTTCCGTTTCTAAATATTTTTGTATAATAATTTCGTCTATTTGAGGGGCAGTTTGGCAGTGAAGAATACAATAAATTACTTAAAATCTAATACATTAATTTAAGTACATTACATACGTAACATAGATTTGGCTAAGCCTTATTATGACAATAAATTAATACTAGAATAAATATACTAAATCTATTGCACAAATAAATAATTGCGGAATATTCAGGCCATAATACTGAACCCGATGCCTATAAACCAATTGGTATTGGTTAAATGTAAGCGCCGTGTTTATGCAAATGCTATAGCGTAATTTGCATTTCCATAGCATAGTTTTTAAGTGATCAGAGACAATTCTCGTAATTTTAAGAACGTTCGATGTCTGATCTGTCTCAATCTGTCAAAAATACCTCCAATACCATAAATTTTTGACATTTGATTGTCGCCGAGATGAGACTGCAATTAGATTATGAACGTTTTTAATTACGAAAATTGGGCTTCTGTTAGCAATTGAAAAGAAAAAAAAAATCTATGGTTATTATCATAGATTTTTTTTTGTGTATAGGTACCGGGTATTAGTTAATAAATAAAATATGGCCTGAATTAGCTGAATCTTAAAGTCTCGGCTTAAGAATAACAAATGAACTACATTTTACGTTGGACTACAAAGTTATGTTACACAAATTATATTTGCAGTCCGTAAACTACATCAGATTCTCATCTGACATTGAAACTAATTGGCCTACAGCAGTACGTACATTTATTATATCAAACATTATTTTTCCTAATACTGTGGAGTAGACTCATCCAGCGTTCATTTTATACAACCTAACTACCCGATTTCACTTTGTGCTTATGTAGACCTTAATTAGGTACAAATACTAAGTAGAAACAAGTGTTACACATAAATACACAAACTTACTTACACTTTCTAGCAGAGTAAGGGTTTATAACTAAACCCATTTACACGTCTCCAGTATTTAGTAGAGAAAGTCTTTTATTCCAATTTATCTAGTGACATGAACGAGTAAACTACCGACCCGGTAGTTTAAACTGGTTGAGTCACTAAACTTTATTAACGTAGACGTGTAAACGAGACTTTAGAGATCACACTTGTCAGTACGACACTTTGACAGAGATCTAAAAGATGGCTGACAAATAAGACTCCTTTACTCTGACGTAACACTTCATCAATCTAAACCCATCAGTCTCGCTCTACTGTACCTAAACATTTACTGAAAATGATATACATTGACTTGTGTCAGACACATTTTTTTTTGTTACATGTCTTAAATTTCGTAAACGAATATGGTGAAATTATGAGTTTTGGCATCGATTTTCAAGTTACCTATGAATGTAACAAACCTTTTTAAGAAACATTTTCATTTTGATCATGAATGTCATAAAAAACTGCTTTGAATCTACATGGTCTACAGGAGCTGTTAAATAAACTTGAGCGTTTGCAAAATATCTGCATTCGTTTTGTTTTTAATCTTAAAAAATATGATCACGTTTCTAACTTTCGCAAGGTTTTCAAGTGGCTCCCTATTCGACTTCGCAGGAACTCTCGGATATTGTGTCTGGTATTTAACATTCTCCACAACCCTAAGACCCCATCCTATTTGCGGGAACGCTTCTCCTACGCCCGTCCTTTTGATGCACCTTGCAGGTCGCATCTTAGAAATCTCCTCAAGTCCCCTCCCCACTCCGACTTCTACTCCTACTCCTTCACCGTGCATGCGGCTCGGTTGTGGAATGCACTTCCGCCTGACATAAGGGACTGTCCTACTATTGCTGTATTTAAAAGAAGAGTGAAAGAACACTCTCCACTTTGTCATAATTGCTCATGAAACTTTTCATTTTTATTACATTATTAGTAGGTATATTTATTTTAGAAGGATTTATGTATGTTTGTATGTATTTATATTTTGTATGTTTATATTTAAATTATAGTATTATTTTTCTTCTACTATTACACACGCTGTCTACATCTCTTTGTATATTCTCTCCTATTGCAGGTATGCTGGAAGAGATTTCAATAGAAATAAGCATTACCTTTGTACATATATTTCTCTTTCTTTCTTTTTGTCTATTTATATGTGTGCATAAATGGTCTTCCCATGATCTGACCTCTGAGTTTGGTTTGGGTTTTCTTCTCAGAGTAGTCACATAGGAAACGCCGATCTCATCTAGTGTTTAAAATATGATTGACGTGTAAAAGTGTTTGTCCACACTTACTTGCAGAAATAAATAATTTATCATTTGAATTGTCTAAAAAATAACAAGTATATAACATCGCATCACACATGTTCCCCGAAGAAGTAGGCACATTTCATGTTAGTTTCATATAATAAGAGCCGACAAAAATACCCTAATTTCTTCTAAATCGAAATCATACTAACACCATATTCGTTTACAAAACAAAAAAAGGACACATCACTAGAAACACTTCACACAAGAGTAATAGGTACAGTACCGTTTTCGTTGCAGCAGAGTGCCCTGTTGATGACACTTAGGACTCCGCCCCCGTTCGCTCCACAGTAGGCGGATTGTTACACGAAGGTGTACTGGTTGTCTACCGCACGGACATCGTGGTGGGCTCCACTGGCTACTAGTAGGGCTTCTAGCTCCGCGCGGCGCATTCGCACGTCACTGCCGTGTGTCACGTCCAACTGAGGAATGCCGTACCCAGTAAGTAACGAAATATAGGGGGAAGTTAATAATATAATTTAATCTTTATTGGAACAAAAACCCATATTACAAATTTATTGCGTACGTAAATAGCTACATTAGTTATAAAACTGTGTCGCAGCTATTAACGCCCACGCCCACATCCAAGAGGGAGACGACAAAATCTTTTTTTTTAAATTTCTTGTGAATTCCCATTTCTTCCTACAGGTGGCGTAAGAGGCGACTAAGGGATTTACTAGAGAATGCTCAGCAGCGATCTCTATGCATTTTACCATCATACTGCGATCGTCAACCCGCCTGCCAAGCGTGGGGATTATGGCAACCCCCCCCCCCCCTAAATTGGGGGAGGCTTATGTCCAGTAAGGACGTATTTTGGCTGAACTGATGATTTGTTTTAAATTTATTAAAAGTTGAAAAGTAGAATAATATAAATAGGGTAGATTCGGGACCTACCAATCGTTCGTCTTTTTAGCCAGATATTAGTTACAAAGCACTACGTTTTCTACGCTTGTCAATCATATTTACATTCAACAGTTACGCGGCCAACGAATACAATAACAAGCTATATATAAAAGCATATAATTGTAATAAAAAACTTACCAATAATGAGTATGCTTGCAACACAACACACAGACAAAAAAAAACGAAGAAAAAAACACAGCAAAATAAAAAACAAAGCCATTCCATAGAATAAAGTTTAATAATAAAAATTTACAACCAAGAAATTAAAATTAAAGCTCGGAAGAACATGATTTTGTACAAATTATAAACAATATAATTATTTCTAAGTTCCATTGTTAGTACATTATATTAACAGTCCATTTTATCAAACTTGAGTTATGACGATAAATAAATTCTACAACAATTAAAGAATATTTAGGCCCTAGTACGCATGTAATGTTTTATCAATCTCTCAAAGAAACGTATATTGGTTTCAAGTAGAATTTTTAATAGATATTTTTTAAATAACTTATTAAAATACTAGAAACATTTACTACTGTTTATTCTGTAATAACAATAAGTTAATTTGATTGGCAGGTCTTAATGGCAGTGTGACATTTCTCAGAATGGCATGGGCGATATGTCATATGTCACCATGGAATCAGTAAGTACATGATTCTGATGCCCTGCGAGCTGAATCGAAACTTTTCGTCGGTTATATAAAAAAAAATGCTGTTCCATACATTTCGACCACATAGTTATTGCACTTTTTTATATAAAAAATTAGTTTTTCTTTTTATAAGAGCCGAAAAATATCTATGCCATAGGGTCTAGAATCATGAGCCGAATTCTTGGTTTTGGTTTGCGCATCGATATCCTTTTTTTTCTTTTGTGGGTGGGAAATCATCAAATGACGCCTCCCGCTCTGGGCGGAGTGGGAGGGCGTGTCAGACTTTTACTGACTAAAACCCACCCGTGTTCCTTCAGTTGCCTGAGCCAGGGCCACGATAACTCTTTCGAACAAATCCGTGGCACTGGCCTAACGGACTAGGACCTAACTATTCCTTTGCAAACCCAACTAATTCGGGTTCACTACTATTAGATACCTACACAACTGGCATATAATGTTAGCTTCATAACGAAATCCATGAAAATGCAAACGAACTTGTGTCCTACTACACATACAAATACGTACTTAGTTTAAATGCGATTATTCAATAGAACATTGTGATTCCTTTACACCTATATCTATATAGGCACTTAAGTATACACCTAATAATATCTTAATTTTATTTATTTTAAATGTGACGTATAAATAAATTTACATTTATTGTCATCAATAAATAAAATGCACGTACAGGAATCGTGGGTACAAGAGTAACTATATTTAATCGTAATATTGTTCGTAATAATCATATTCAAAAACCGTTTTTAGGTTCAATTACATAAGAGCTATTTTGTTAAAGCTATAAGACGTAGCTATCTTAAATTAAAGCATGGTCACCATGTGTTTATTGGCAAAGATTGGCGAACTGTTTTAATAGATTAAATTCTATTTTAATATTGTTTTCTAATGCGTACAAGTGATTCACATAACAGCCCACGTCTTATGATGGTAATTATTTAAAAATAGATTTTACTTCGTTACTTTTAAAGTATATTTTTATTGTCTTCTAGAAAATTTGAGACAAAAAATTATGATTGTATTTTGAGTTTTGGACATCTTTGTAAGTCGTGGGCCATAAATGAGTATGAGAACAAACAATGCTGAGCAAATATAACTACAAGCTACATACTAACAACATCAATAGCAACAAAATATGAACAAACGCTACTTGAATGCGAAACATTAAAAACAAAACATCTATGCATAAATAGATAACTCATGCTTTGAAAGTAGCATGGTGTGTATAATGAAATACCCACATATTGGGTAATATAGCCGCTTCTGTTTAAAGCAGAAATGGCATGGAGCAGTATTGAGCCTCAAGTTTTCTTAAATCAACGCATTTTAGACCTTAAAGACTTAGCACATATTTTAAAACAAATCTCAGATCTATCTAGTCTTAAGGCCTGTTGATTTAAGTATTATTATTGCCAATTATAATTACATTATAATTAGCTTGTGAACCTTAATATTCTTTGTCTGATTTTAAAGCTTGTAGCAGTAAGGTTCGGTGGGTCAATCTGCCTCATAATTAAAACTGATGTACCGTTAATATGACTCATCGGGTTTTAGAACGAGACTGTCCAATACCAATGAGGGACAGAGCCAACGCTCTATAAGTCCAGACTTTCTCTAAAACTCGATGTGAAATATTTACGGTCTGGTATTGGAGTGCGTCATCAAAAGTGCGTTTGTTTGTGATCAACTTCTATAATCAAGTGAAGATCAATGAATAGGTTTTTTGTGATGATTCTCGATTGTTTACTAAACAACATTGCACGACTTGGCATTCATCGGTTTAACATTCAGACCGAGCCAAAGTGCATTTCTCGGGTGTTTAAGAATTTGCACTATTCAAAGATTTTTGTAAAATAAATATATTCACTGGTATAAAATATATAAATGGCAAGCATTTATGCTGGCACATAAAAAAAAACAGACATAATTAATAAACAATCGAGAACCATAAAGGCTACCATACATGATCAGGTATATCTTCAGGTGATGAGATCAGGGGCCCAAGTATGCTAATTTAAGTAAAATTCAGTTATTAACCTAGCAAGATTTATCATTTACGATTGTGACAAAGGTGCTATCCAACTTTGTTCTTTTAAAATTCGCAAGAACAAAGTTGGATAGCAACGAAGGCGACACGACTTTTTATTGAGAATTTTATATATGTACGTATATATAGCAGTTCAATTGAATCCCAGTGGAAACCCAGTAGTGGTGTGTATCCCAGACAAAATTACAGTTTCCCTTATCAATGTATGGTACCCAATAACCATTTAGATAGCTAAGAAACCATTTGTGCGATGCTCACTTGTGTTCTGTTCCCCTCCTGGCAGACGACGTACTCTGTCAGCGTGACGTCGGCAGCGCCGCCCGACTCGAGCGGGATCGGGTTCGCTCGGAAGTGTTCGAGCATGTCGTGAACGTTCGGGAACCAAAGGTGTTGCACCCGACACTGGCCGGTCTCGCTTAGTGTCATACGAAGGTGCTTGGCGCGACCCTGAGGAGAGAGGACAGGGTTTAGCATCATTATCGGCGTTTTTTCAAAAGACAGTTTAGTATAGAAAAAAACGGGACGATCGCTTTAATTACAAGTGGCAAGGATAATACCATCAGGAGTATATTGCTCTATTAAAGTAAGTTCAAAAACTAAAACCTGGAAATCACGCTCTAAGAAGTAAGAAACAAGAAAATTTTGTCATCTGTAAGCCCCGGTTTTTGTTTTTAAGTCCTCTAGAAGGCGTCATATTCGCCTATAACCAGCGGACGATCAAGATGCTTACAACGATACCTTAGTTGTCAAATTATGATTAACTAGCTTCTGCCCGCGACTTCGTCCGCGTTAAATTTCTTGTTTCCCCGACCCTTCCCGTTGCGTCGCGTCGAATCGCCTACCCGTGCAATTTTCCCCGTTTTTGCAACATTTTTCATTACTGCTCCGCTTCTCTTGGTTGTAGCCTGATGTTATATAGCCTATAGCCTTTCTCGATAAATAGACTACCTAACACAAAGAATTTTTCAATTCGGTCCAGTAGTTCCTGAGATTAGTGCGTTCAATCAGACAAACAAACTCTTCAGCTTTATAATATTAGTATAGATTTAGAAGTTATGTGGGAACAGATGAAATACATACCCACATTCATACATAAAGCAAAGCAAGCAAGGGTTATGATTACGTAATCCTCCTTGGATTACGTAATCATAACCTTCCTTTTTGCTTCGCCGTATTCGGGTAGTTAAGGAAACATCAATTTTGGGCAAAACCTTAGTGCCGACCGGCAATTGGTATACTAACGTTATAGCCCTAAGGCTTTTAAATTCCTATTCTCCTCGCTAAAACAGCGAAAAGCTGACGAATCCCTGAAAGATAGGACAGGTGATTTCCAGTCAGTCAAAATGCTATTGGCGATTGTATAGTACTTACTATACGACGATAAAATTTCAAGTGAATAGGTACATGCCCTAAACAGTTTCAAAAATAATCTTAGTTATGGTAACATTTACAAAATCTCACCTGAAAGTTAAACGTCAGCACATACTCCCCGCGCCTTGTCTCACTCTGCCTCACTAGGTAACATCCATGTCCGGACGCGCCGCCCGCCAACACGCAAGCCGCCGCCGCCGCCCGGGCCAACGTGCCGTGGAACCACGGCCACTCGGCCAGCGAGACCCGGGATGACTCGCATGCTTCTTCTGCTATTGAACCTGGGGGGATGAGGAAATTGTTGGTTTGAAAGACGAGATACCTCAAAGTGGAGAAAGACTTAGCCCCGTTTCAATCAACTCAGCGTATCGCATTTCGTCGCTGGACATAGGCCTCTCCCGCGTGGCTGGTGGCCCACTTCCACATTAAAGGCCGATTATGTCTATGTATAAGATGTTGTCCTGCTTAAAGGCAGAACTACCTACCGGGTCCAATTGTAATTTTAAATCACCCAGGGATCCTCTCAATTACACACAGAACATTTCATCAAAATCGAATCATCGAATCGTGACAAACACGCGTATAAAAGAATTTCATATTTATTATAATCAAATTTCTGCCGAAAGGGGAGGTCTTTGCTATATTCGCCACGTTTGGCAGGCAGTCGGCGATTACAGTAAGGTGGCCAAATGCATAGAGAACGCTGCTGCCCATCCTTTAGTAAGTTCTCCTAGTCGCCTCTCACGACTCCTGAGGGAAGAAATGAGATGGTGCTATTCTTTAAGTCCGGCAACACACGGAATACACAGAAGAATTATATTTATAAAGATAGAGAAAAAGCAACACAGAAGGATTATAACTCGTACCTAACATTAGCACAACTACACGCCGCGCCGGTCACAGACTCACAGTTGATCAATATGGTTCAGGAGGCCGAACTCAATATGCACTACGCGACACAATAAATAAAAAAAAAAAACAAAACGTACACTATAGTATCACGCGTAGTAGTAGACAATAGACTGATGGCATACCGTGAGATGACACCGTCATCATGCATAATAAATGGCCCGGACCTATATATGAGTGGATACCGTGATTGTTTCCTGACCGGTATGTGTATGAAAGAAAGAAAATACATTTATTTGCGGTAGACATGACGCAAAGAAAAATGAATGTAAATAAATGCATTCATCTCTTGTTCAAGTATGTATTTGTGTGGTGTACAGCTGAGTAAGCTTCAGTAGAAGGTACAGAGGCTTTAACTGAAGTGGTTTACGTAACCAATCTTCACAAGCGTTATAAGTTATCATCTTTTAATCTGCCAAGCATTTTCCAGACTATATTCTGGTTGTCTTGCAGTTTAATCGAATGCGACTGAATACCAGTATTTTACATGGATCGGCTGCCTATCGGACAACAACCCAGTAATACTGGGTAATACGATACTCCTTGGTAAGACTGGTCGTCGGATTTTCGGGTTTCTGACGACCCGTAACGACTGCTAAACATCCACGAATGACAGCCGGCACCAACAGCTTACGTGCTTTTCGAGACACGGAGGGGTCTTGGTATGTAAAGATGGTCAACCATCCACGGACCAACCGCGGCAAGCGTAGCTTAACCTGCACCCTAATTGCGAAACACAATTTATCAGAATCTGAATGGGATTGAAGATTATTTCTAAACCATTGCGTCATTTGTTCGAATAAACTGTCGGCTCAGCAACGTAAATAACGCAATGAATGTTGTTTAACTATGAATATTAAACCAATTCCTACCGATAAAAAGTTCCGCAATTACCCCTCTGATCAACATTGATGGTGCTGGCTGGAATAGCCATAGACTAGGTCACCTAGAGAGCTGTGGTGGCCCAGTGGTAACGGACGCAACTTACGAGTAGGGTCGTGAGTTTGAACCCAAGAAGGCGCTTTACTTTGTGTAATTTCATGACCACTGCTCTCAAAACGGTGAGGGAAAACATTGTGAGAAAACCGGCATGTCATAGAACCAAAAATTTGAAGACATGTAACATCTACCAACTTGAACTGCCCAGTTCGGGTTGGTAGATGTCACATGTCCCATCGCCCAATCGTGGTGGCCCACTCCCTCCACCAAGAGGAGGCCAGTGTCCCAGCAGTGGGAACATTATAGGCTGATGATGAGGCCACCTAAAACTCTAAACTTACCTAATTCAGCCTCTTCGGGGGTATCTGTAGCTAAGTCAACATTGCTGGAACTGGAAGGCAAGTCCCTCCTCGGGGGCAGATCGGGCGGCGCTGGCTCTGGCATGCCGGGGAGCGCGTCTGGCGGCGGCTGCGTCGTCGGCGGTGAACGCATACAGTATTTGATTGTTGCCAGCCAAGACTTCATGTCGTCTACATCTGCTGCCTCTATTACGTATTCCATGTTGTTGTCTGCCTGTAATGAGAATTATGGGCTATTAAGTTTTTTCAATTATGTTAAGTAATTAAGTCATGGGATCTGGCCAGGGTTGCAAGATTTGTTCGAAAGAGTTACCATGGCCCTGGCATATAGGCAAATGAAGGAACGCAGGTGGGTTTTAGTCAGTAAAAGTTTGACACATCCTCTCGCAATGCCCAGAGCGGGAGACGTCATTTGGTGATTTCCCACCCACAAAAAAAAAGGGATAGAGTCTTTTCCAAGCAATGGGAGCATGCAGGCTGACTGAGTTCCAAAATTATGGCATACTAGCTTTTACCAGCGGCTTCACCCGCGTGTAGGTCGGAAATTATCCCGCGGGAACATACTACCGGGATAAAAAGTAGCCTATGTCCTTTCTCAGGCTCTAAACTATCTGTGTACCAAATTTCATTTAAATCGGTTCAGTAGTTTTAGCAGGAAAGCGAGACAGACAGACAGACAGACAGAAAGACAGACAGACAGAGTTACTTTTGCATTTATAATATTAAAGTGTGGATGGATGGAAGTGTGGAAGTGTGGATGTGGATTTGGCGCGATGGCATAGTTGGCGCGATGGCTTTGATTGCTAGGAGTTTTGGTTTGAATTCAGTATGGTAAAATATTTGTTTGTTTATTGATTTTCGTATATCTGCAGTTAATCTTTGTAAACACTCTCACCACAGATGCTATGCAACATTGTTTCACTCAGGGGTAAATATAACTAGAGTGGGACAATGTTTTCTTTTAACCCTTTATAAGGTAGAGGCAGTATACATGCCACCAATAAAATTATTTGTTTTATTCAACTGTATCGTTGCAAATGATTTTATTTTTCATTGATGATAACATATACATTTCTGCAAATAGCCCATCGAATTCCCAATTTAAAAAAAATACTTAAAAATGTCATTATTCACATACTAAGAATTTACTAAGAATTTTTATTTAAGAATTACTTTACCATGTCTAGTTTTCTCTGCCTTATAAGGGTTAAAACAAAGTGGTCCTATATGCTAAAAAATTTTTTTTTCAGGGTAGCTTATTTGCTTAACGTGTGTTCAGATTTACTATATTTATTGACACTGGAAACTTAATACACTAGATCAGCGGTTCTCAAACTTTTTTGTAGACGGAACCCTTTTGGACAGCAAAATATTTGACAGAGCCCTAAAATGAACAAAAAATTGTTCAGTATTTTGTTTTAGTAGCTGCATAGGTCGAAAATCGTGTTTCGCACTTTTTTAAATTTTTATTACATGTTTTGTTTGAAATTGTATTTTTACCTTCTTTTTATAAAATGTTTGTAATCAAATAAATATAACTTATTATTTATAAAATATCATACAAATAAAAACGTTCATATAATCTCAAATTCAATAGGTGGGTCATATTGCACTCATTATGTAATTATGAACGTAAACGAGGCATAAGAAGTATGTAAGGATTGTAGTAGGTAGCATTCCGTAGTTTCCGCTTACCACCATGGGAAATGGTGTTACTTTATGTATGTAATTATGTAGAACCTTTATTTTTGTATATTATGATTTATTGAGATAAATATAGCTAACATTTAGCCTCGTATGGTTTCTTTCCATTGGTTTGAAACGCATTTGTTCCTATTTCAACACAAATTCCTATGTTTTCCTGTGAGTCATAGAACTTTGACTCTCACAGGAAAAACTAGAATTATTAAATTAATTTCACTGAAAGAAAACATACAACAGTAAAATCTTGAAACACAGACAAGATATATAACATAAGAACTGTTTACTAACAATACTAGAATCCATATGCATCTTAATATTAATAATTAAGAATCATTGTAAAATGAATTAGATTTTAATTCTGATTACGATTATTGCACTGTGGAATATTATGTTGTCTCACATTTGTTTAATTCAAACTGGAAACTATTATGACTGGACATAATTATTTCAATTAATTAAAGCAATTACCTTTAACACAAAAGTGTTTTCATGGTCAGGCATCTCCAACGCAGTAGTCTCCCGAGCCTCTGATATGAGGAAACAGAACACTCCACTGCGAGGTTTCTGCGCTTTCGGAGGAGAATAGAACTCTAGCATGTATCCCCCAACAGTTTTAACTAACGCTAGCCTGCATTTTTCCCACTTTTGGGGGCCTCCGGGCTGCTCCAGACTTTCAGGAGTTAAATAATTTACCAACCCTTCCTTTCTACACTCTACAACTATCTTAGCTAATTTAGTCTTGTTGTGTTTGTTCAGATTAGATGATAGTTCCACCTCGTCCGAATGTTGCTTGTGAAATAACCCCTTTCCACGTCTCAGACCCTTGAAAGATAACCTTCGGAAAAATGGTTTGTGCTGCGTTTTTGGCGAATCCGTGTCCTCTGAGTAGTCACTCTCATCATGTCCCGTGTGCGTGCCGTTAGGAAGCTTGTGCAGAGCTTTCAGCTTCCCGATTTCATACTCGAACTGTTCCGAAAAACATTCAACGAATTTCTTCAGCAGGTCCTTGTGTGAAGGTTGCGGCCGGTTCGTGGGGTCGTTGGCCCCGGTCTGTACGTACTGCAAGCAAGCCTTGGCGAAGTCCTGAGCGGCAGCTTTGGCCTGACGCTCGCAGAACTCGACCCATCCGTCGGGATCGCCGTCGGACGGGCCCGCCATGGCAAGCAATTTCTTTAACAGCTCCACTTGGAAGGCGGATATTTAATACACCACATTAAACACAACAACTAAACAATGACGAATCACTTTTTTTCGGCTTATTATCGAGTTTCATGCGAATTTTGTAATCAAAATAAAATTCACGATGCTATCACAAGTTTTCTCGCGAAAACAAGTTTTGTTGCCATACACGAAAAATAAAGTGTTTGCTCTCTGTTTTTAATATAATTAGTTAACAATAAGATAAGACAATATAGTGTGTGATCAATTAAAAGACGTTTTATAACATTATTGTTGTAAATTAATAGGTAGGTAATTTCTTTTCACATTATATTATATATATTGTTTTACACAAATTAAAACACATTTTCAAAGCTAGATGACAGCACTAGTCGTAAAAAGATTTCTACGATACACAATAGATGACGTTGCTCAAAATTGTTTGTGTCATAAAATGTAGGTAGAGTAACGAACTATACTAAACGGTAACATGAAACATTTTACTGGTCTTGCCTCCAGTATCCTTTTTATTAAAGTTGAGAAAGTTCATCATTTTTAGTAGAAGTAGACGGTAAAGCTAGATGTGAATTATGAAGGGCCACACATACGAATGCGATGACAGTTTCATACCTATAAATTAAATCCTTCCCAAACAAAAGCGAGACCGCCGGCGGCAACCTGTTCCGTATTCAATCCATATATGCTGCGTATCCAGAGATCACGCAAGCACTCCACGTTATGAACTCCCAACGCCCCTATTATGGATAGTCGAGGAATATTAACTAGACTTAAACCCCATTCCCTAAAGCTAGGCTTCTTTAATGCCAACGGCATTCACGGCCAACGTGATGAGATCGCCACGTTCCTCCGCGACCATCACGTAGACATCTTACTCATACAAGAGTCGTTCCTAAAGCCTCATCATCGCGACCCGAAAATTGCAAACTATCGTTTAGTTCGCAATGACAGGTCACGTTGTCACAGAGGCGGCACCCTCATATACTATAGGAAGTCCCTGTACTGCATACCTATGGATCCCCCCCAACTCTCCCGATTAGAAGTTTCGGCCTGTCGGTTAGCACTGACAGGTCACCAGCCGATCACTATTGTGTCGGCTTACCTTCCTCCCCAACATGAGTCAGAGGACCCTCAACTCCTCGCTAACGACCTTTCCGAACTCTTCGGCATGAGTGACTCCGTTATCATAGCGGGCGATCTCAACGCCAAACATCCCGCCTGGAATAGCACCAGGACCTCGACTAGAGGTAGGCAACTTTTCAACCTCTGTTCTACCATGAACTTTGATGTCATCGCCCCGATGACTCCCACTCACTTCCCCTTCGATACCGATCAGCTACCCGACGTTCTTGACATAGCACTTCTTAAGAATATCAACTTAAGGTTGGATTCTATAGAGGCTATTCACGAACTCGACTCTGATCATCGACCAGTAGTCATTAACCTGGCCCCCCGATTAGGTATTCGCGACCCCTCTCAACCCCCCGCCACTAAAGTGATCACTGACTGGAAGAAAGTAAGCGAACGCTTACAATCTAACACGTCACATCACTTAGACTCTATCCCAGATCAGTTCGACTCTGTCGCCGACACAACGGCCGCGATCGACTCTCTCACGGAACACGTACAATCGATCGTGAACGAAAGTTCACGGGAGGTTCCAGATACGGGCGACCGTAAATGGAAACTCCCCGACGATGTACGTGATCTGCTGACGGAGAAGAACGCGGCCGTTCGTGCCTACAGCATCTTTCCCTGTGATGCTAACAAAGCTCACATGCGTTACTTACAGCGTGCTGTAAGGACACGTGTGACTGAGCTGCGTGACGCTAACTGGGACAAGATGGTGAGCGAACTAGAGCCGACTCATCTCGCATTCTGGGAACTTCAGAGGAAACTGAAATCCTCTGAGTTTTCCACTATGCCCCCCCTGACCCGCCCCGATGCGACCATTGCATTCGAGGATATCGACAGGGCTGAATGCCTAGCCGATAGCCTCGAAGCCCAATGCACACCCAGTTCGCAGCCAGTAGACCAAGCGTTTGTCGATAAGGTAAACGCGGAAGTCGAACGCAAAGCCTCACTCCCACCCGTTGAAGACCCTGATGATCCCCTGCCCCCTGTCACACCTGACGAGGTACACGAGATCATCAAGGGTCTGAAATCTCGTAAAGCCCCCGGATCAGACGGCATCACCAACAGAGTGATCAAGCTGTTCCCCGCTCACCTGATTATGCTCATGTGTACCATCTTCAATGGTGCCTTGAGTAATAATATTTTCCCCCAAGCGTGGAAGGAAGCCACCGTCATTGGCATCCCTAAGCCCGGTAAGCCCAAAACCGAGCCCACGAGTTACCGCCCCATTAGTTTGCTCAAAGTTCTCGGCAAAATCTATGAGAGACTTATTTATAAGCGACTCAGAGATTATGCCGAAACCAAGGGCCTCATCCCCAACGAGCAGTTTGGTTTTCGAACCCAACACTCGTGTGTCCATCAGGTACATCGTATCGTTGAACATATCAATGCTGGGTTTCAGCGTGGTATGTTCACGGGCGCTGTATACTTCGATATAGCGAAAGCGTTCGACAAAGTCTGGCACAACGGCTTATTATATAAGCTGTACCAACTCGGAGTGCCAGACCGTCTCGTGCTCATCTTACGAGACTTTCTTGCGAACCGTACCTTTCGCTACCGCATCGAAGGGGCACTTTCCTCCCCTCACCCGATCCGTGCAGGAGTCCCTCAAGGCTCTGTACTAGCCCCCCTTATTTTCACGCTGTTCACTAGCGATATCCCCAGAAGCAAGAAGGCAAGGTTAGCTCTGTTCGCAGACGACACTGCCATCTTCTTCTCGGGATTTAGTGACACAGCGCTGGTTCGCTACCTCCAAACCGCAGTCGACGAGCTCGGCGAATGGTTCAGGAAGTGGCGAATCGAGGTCAATCCCGATAAAAGTCAGGCGGTCTTTTACACCCGACCGCGACGTAATCACCCCCCTCCCCGACCCATCTCAATGTTCGGCAAGCAGATCCCTTGGGCGAAGCAAGCCAAATATCTAGGTGTCATCCTCGACGAACACCTCACCTTTTCTGAGCACATAAAGCAGGCTCGCTCGCGGGCCGCTTTCGCTCTCGGTAGGCTCCATTGCGTCCTGAACAAGCGGAGTAAATTGTCTCTTCTGTGTAAGAAGCGACTTTACACCGCTTGTATCAGGCCGATTATGACATACGCAAGCCCAGTCTGGGCACATGCCAAGCCCCGATTCATCCATAGGATGCAGACTCTCCAGAACCGTTTTCTCCGTCAAGCCACAGGCTCGCCTTGGTTTGTTCGGAATATCAATCTTCATTTAGATATGAAACTCCCGACTATCCATCAATACATAAAACGCGCTTCGAAGCGTTTCTTCGATAGGGCCGTAGCCCACCGCAACCCTCTGGTTGTGGCGGCAGCTACTTACATCCCCTCCCGTATTAGCAAAGTCCGCCGCTCGCGGCACATTCTTACCGATCCTGATGATCCCACTACTCTCCTCCAGGAGAGTCGAAAAGAGACCAGTACAGCTAGACCATCACACAGACACAAACCGTACCGACCTCGCCGCCGAGGTCCGTCGTCGCGACCCCGACTTAACAGTCCCTCCCGACCCTTGCAAGAGCCAGCCCGCGATGCTGCGCCGTTAGCTTTAAATTAGTCCCAAAATAAATAAATAAATAAAAATAAAATAGTTTATTTGCACCTTTAAGTAAAACAAACAAAGATATAATTTATAATATAAATAGGCTTAAGGTTAGTGAGGTTGAACATTTGAGTTGCAGCCAATACCTAAGCTAAGATAACTTAATGTCTTGTAATTATAGGTATCAGCGCCCACCCTCGATATTATTATAGCCGATGATCAATAAGGTGTAATATGTGAAAAACTAGAGTTAAAATTAACAAAGAAAAAAAAATATAAAAAATAAAATAAACGGTGTGCGTAGGTGAGTTGAGGGGTAAGTGTGTATACGTGGATGTATGTGTGTGTATGTGTGTGTGTATGTAGGTGTGTGTGTGTGTGTGCGGGTGTGTGTTTGTGAGTGTATGTGTCGGGAGTGTGAGTATAGTGTGTGTATGTGTGCTAAAGGAAAACTTAGGATATAGATTTTCTACAACGATATACTTGACCAACATATAAAGGTATAAATAATATTCTATTTACCTAGTACGCAATAATTAAAATTTTAAAAATACTAAGCAAGTACATTAAACAGCCTTTCAGTTTCTTCATAGGTTTTGGATAGAAGCCAAGCGGTTACCTTCTGTTTGCACTCTCTTTTATTCATGGAGAAAATTTGCAACTGTTTATTGGCAATGTTGAACAATTTTGGGCCCAAGAACATGTTAAACTTTTGAGCAAATGATGTTCTACATGGAACAGATTTAAATAGATCGAAACGTCTTCTCCCTGACAATTCTTTTTCAGTCAGTGAACTGAGTTGGACACAGGAATGCTGTCTCATAATTGAGGCTAGTACATACAATTTACGGACAGTTAGTACCTCACATTCCTTGTATAGCTCAGTGGTAGAAAAATACCTGGGCTTAAAGTAGCTAACTTTTAGTAAGGCTCTTTGAGCTCTTTCAGCAATTAAATTATGCGTTTTAGCGGCACCGCCCCAACATGTAATACAATAGGCTATAACCGTCTGACACAAGGAATAATAAATCATTTTCATAATATTGGCGTTGGCCGAGTGCCTTATTTGTTTAAATACATAAATGAGTTTTCTTATTCTGTTTGAAAGATTATTTAAGTGATTTTTGAAATTAAAATGTTTGTCAATTATGAGTCCTAAATATTTTATACATTCAACGGCAGAAAGGGAGGGACACGAACAATTAATAGATTCATTATGGCAAAAGTGTGAGGTTAAACGATGTGTTGACTGTAGCGCGTCACCAGGGTTGCGAATAGAAAAAGTTATATATTTTGTTTTCTCGGTATTTAAAGAAAGGTCATTTTGAGCAAGCCATCTTGTAACTATGTTAAAACCATTTTGGGCTTTTTGGAAAGTTTCACTCCAAGTATCACCATGGAATGTCAAGGTAGTATCGTCGGCATAAGAAATTATTTTGCAGTTTTCAATATTTAGTAGTGTTAGGTCATTAATATAAACTAGGAACAACGTTGGACCTATAATACTACCCTGGGGCACTCCATGTGTAACAGGTAAGCAATCACTTGTATAATTGCCAATTTTCACTCGTTGCTCTCTTCCAGATAAATAATCAGACATTAATTTTAGTTGATTTCCACGGATACCGAGCTGATAGAGCTTGTTAACTAGGGTGGGAATAGAAACCGTGTCAAAAGCCTTCGCCAGATCGAGAAATAAAGTGAGGCATTTCTTTTTGCTATCTATAGTTTTGACAATGTGTTCAGTAAAGTCATTTAACGCATCTTCCGTGGACTTGCCTCTTCGGAAACCAAATTGATTTTTTGAAAGTAGGTTATATTTTTCTAAATAATTTGTAAGTCGTTTATAAAGTAGCCTTTCAAAGATTTTTGATAGAGAGTTTAGGATTGAAATAGGTCGATAGTTCGTGACGCGGCTTCTATCTCCACCCTTGAAAATAGGTCTTACTATAGACCGTTTAAGTGATCTAGGAAAAATGCCCTTCTCTAAGCACTTATTAAAGATATGCGTGAGCGGGGTTATTATATTATTTTTTAACAGTTTAAGTATGTCAGATGAGATTCCATTGTCACCTGCAGTACAGTTACTTTTTAGACCCATGATTATTTCTTCAATTTCAGTTTCGTCAGTGTCAAGGAGAACAAATGAATTGCCGGGTAATGGCGTGTGACAACGTGTAAATTTTGTAAAGTGATTTGATCCTGTTGGAGGGGTGATTCTGTTCGCTAAATTTTTGCCAATAGTGGCAAAGAACTCATTTGTGGCATTGACAGATAGGTGAGGGGTTGACTCCATTGCAAGAAGGTCTAGCGAGTTATCTGTTTTGACATTTCTGTTAGTTATCTTATTTATAGCTTTCCATATATATTTATTATTTTTACCTGCTTCTATGAGTAAGCTTTTTTCGTATTCCCGCTTTAACTTGTTAATAATCTTAGTATAAAAATTTCGGTAGCGTTTATATATGATTTCGAGCACTACATTATCCGGATTTTGTTTAAGTTTTTTGTGCATTCTATCCCTGTTACGCGTACACCTGATGAGTCCTAGTGTCATCCAAGGTTTTAGTATTCGGAACCTATTTATGATACATAATACATAATTAGTGGGGGTATCGGTTATTCCAATTGTAGGTAAATTAGGTTCTGAGTTATTGTCAGGTGTTCGAATCATTATAGTCAGTAGCCGTTACACGAGAACGGATCGCAGTTACCAATATTAAGACTCGCTTTGGAGCCAGTGTGCAACGTTAACTACTGAAAAAGTGGAAAATAATTTAACTCAGATCCAGCCAGTCCCTTGCTGCCCCCCTATCAGCGATTGCCTAAGCCGAGGTTCGTACCCCCCTCGGGGTAACCCTTAGAGCTTTCGCTTTAGTTTTTAAGTATAATAAGCCCCGGCTGGAGGCCTAAAACGGTAACTTTTTAGAACTCGCCGGGCCACAATCCGTTTAAGTAGTATAACAGTCCAGGGAAATTAAAACAGTTTGTCAGGATATCACTTCACAATATTTATTAAGTTTTAACAAAATCACTTCAACACAACAAAACACTCTTGTTTTCACTTCAACCGTTCGACGTCGACTGCCTAACGATCGTGCGCACTACTTCCCACCGCATGTTGTCTTTTACCGGAAACAGCCTAGGTTGACATTTAAAATAAAACGTGATGGTACAACCGGAAGTAGTGCGTGCGATAACACTTGTATTTTATTATTAATGTAAACAGTAGTATTTAAATTTTAATAACAATACTTAAAAATATTGTTATTAAATTCAAATACAGATAATAATTTAAACAAAATGAATGTCTATGATTGATACAAATACAAATACAAATACAAATAGTTTATTTTCTTTAACAAAATTTGTACAACAAAGCTAGTGGTAGGCGTGTCCTTTTAAGCAAACAATTGCCTGTGTTAGGACATTCCACTCTTCCGCAACTTAGATAATAGTAATGTACATACAAAATCCGGTATTTACTATTTATACATATAAATTCAACATGGTAAATTACAAAATTAAAAATTAAAAAATTAAAAAATTAAAATTAAAAATTAAAAAGAGAAATTTAAACTGTTTTGTGTATGTTACAAGTGAGTTGAGTATGTGTGATATGTGTGTGTGGGGTGTATGTGTGGTGTGTAAGTGTACATGTGGTACATAGGAGTTAGTGTATGCATAAATGAGTGAGTTATGATGTGTGCTGCAATAGGGCCTCGGTGTCCTCGTAGGTCAGTTGTTTTATCCATTTAGTTATAAGTTTTTTACATTCATAATATTGCTTATTATATACATATATCTCTTTATTTATTTTATTGTAAAGTTGAGATGACTGTTTCCCGTATTGTCTATCACAAAACCTAGTTTTTGTTTGTGGAATCGGTGCTATAATATCTCTCCTTCTTTTTGACAGGATACTGGTATCATAAGGCAGCTCTTTGTGTTTTTTTAAAGTCGTATAAATAATAAATAGTTTTCTTACCGAAAGCAAATCACTTATTTGATAAAGGCTTTCGGTGGGATATCTAATCTTTTTAAAATACATAATTTTTATTAGGGCTCGTTGCACTCGTTCCACTTCAATAAATTTAGATTTAGCTGCACCTCCCCAAATAGGAATGCAGTAAACCAAGACTGATTGTACCAAAGCGATATAGATATCATTTAATAGGTTCCTAGATGGGCCTCCAACATTGGTAGGATTTTTTGGAACAATATGTCTCAATGTTTTGAAAATCCAGCTTAGTTTCCGAACCCTGTTAGTGACCAGCTCAAGATGAGGATACCAGGACAATCTTTGGTCAAGCATGATACCTAAATATTTGGTGTGTGTGACCTTATTAATGGTAGGGCACATACAGTTCTTGTTTTTAATATCACCACACTCATGTACTGTGATTGTGAAGTCCTTATTTGGTTGTGTACGATTACGAATACTAAAGCAAATGTAATTAGTTTTTAAGGTGTTCAATGTCAGTAGATTATTATTTAGCCACTTAGCAATTTGGGCCATGCCACATGAAGCACTTTGCTCTACTTCATCCCAGGAACTTCCATAAAAAACAACTGCCGTGTCGTCTGCATAAGAAAAGACTTTGGCGTTATTAATTTTCATATTACAGAGGTCATTAATATATGTTAAGAAAAGTGTGGGGCCCAAAACACTACCCTGAGGCACGCCAAATAATACTTCTGCATCATCACTGACATATTGCCCCAACTTAACCCGTTGTTTCCTGTTAGAGAGATAATCTTTAAGAAGATTGAGTGAAATTCCCCTTATACCAATTTTCTCTAGTTTGTTCACAAGGATTGGCACAGAGACGGTGTCAAATGCCTTTTTAAGATCCAAGAAGACAGTTAAACATTTGTTGCCATTATCAAGTTGACTAGCCACAAGCGAGCTTAGTGCAGTAACTGCATCTTCGGTAGATAAATTTTGCCTAAATCCAAATTGTGATGGGGATAGTATTTTAAATTTATTTAAATATTTGAGAAGCCTAATGTTGATTAATTTCTCCAAGATTTTCGATATAGCTGGAAGGACGGATATCGGCCTGTAGTTGTTGACATCGCCTCTGTCCCCACCCTTGTGAACTGGAGTAATAATGGATTGCTTAAGAGGGGCCGGGAAGATACCCTGCCTAAAACATAGATTTGCAAGATGGGTTATAATTGGGACAGCTTCATTACTAATGTACTTTAAAAATCTTGTCGAGATATTATCCCAGCCAGCGGCACTATCTGACTTTAAGCTCATCAAAATGTTATCTACTTCATTGAGGTCTGTGTCCATGAGTACAAATGAATAAACTTGTGTTGCCGATTGATCAGGTACATAAGTAGGGTCATTATTTATAATAGGCTGAATTTGTTGGGCCAGCTGTTTGCCAATATTTGCAAAATAATTATTTATAAAGTTTGCTGATTCAGTAGGGGTGGGCTTAATATTTATGAGTTCAGCGTTTTGAGTTTTAGTTTTATTAGTGTAGGTTATAGTTTTTATATTTTTCCAAAGTAATTTATTGTTTGATTTTGATTTAGCAAGTAATTCCCTATCATATTTTCTTTTCAATTTTTTTATGAGCTTGTTGCAGTGATTTCTATATCGATTGTATGTTATTTTAATGATTTCGTTATATGGGTCACTCTTATATGTCTTTTGCAGTTTATTTCTATTTCTAATGCAACGGAGTATGCCTGGGGTTAGCCATGGTTTAATAATGCGTTTACTGTTTGGAACTTTTACTGTGGTAGTGTTGAGATTAATTATTTCAGTTAGTTTATCGATAAGTAACTCAGTCAATAGATTGGGATCATCACAGAATAGTAAATCTGAAAAATGTTGTTCACGTATTTGTTTTAAAGCTTGTTCGAAATTTAAACTAGTAATGGTTTTATTTGAAACCTGTGTTGTTTTTTGCTTACGCAGTGACATAAATGTAGTATAGTGGTCGGTGATGGTAGTATGTAGGATAGCGATAAATGCCGAAGTCTTTTTTTTGTTAATTTTTATCATGAAATGGTCTAAACAGTTCCTTTCCCTGGTGGGTAATGTATGCCCAGGGAGGATACCATGTAATGACAACATATTCAAATAGTTCACTCTGTTTTTACTATCCTGTGACGTCTCTATGTCTTTAGGTCCAATATTGATGTTTATATCTCCCGCTATTACTACGCTTTTTTGCGATGTTATTGTTTCAAGGTGAGTGCTAAGTGAGTCAATGAAACTGTCAGTGTTAGTGTTTGATGGAGACCGATAAATACACAAAATATGAGTATTCAGAATATCTAGCTGGAGACAAGATGCCTGGGCCAATTTTATTTCTTTTACTTTTGGTTTTAATGTGTTTTTAACATAGGCTACCACCCCGTCATTTTGGTTTAGATGTCTGGTAGAGGCAAAAGAGTGGTAATTACTAAGTTTAGGAATTGGTTTGTTATCGTTAAGTCTACACTCAGTTAAAATTATAACATCCGTTTCAAATTTAAAAGTAGATAGTAATAGTGAAAAATCATCGAAGTTACAGTAAACGCTCCTTATATTTTGAGAGACAATAGTCAAGTCATTATTATTTACTGAAATATACTTAGAGATCTCAGAGCAATCACATTCTATCGAACGCGCAATTTCAACATTGTCAATTTCATTTATAGTTTGTAGGTTGTCACCCATTTAATATCACCCTGGTAGAATAACCGTCAATAACAAGAATATCATAAATTTTATAGACTGATGATAATAGTCGGATGAGGTCAAATTCAATAGAAGTGATTTTGTAAAAACAGCGCAGCTGTGTTAGAGTTTGTATGCATGATTTTGTGTGTCTGAGTATGTATAGTGGACTTGTATTATGAATGTGCGTGATTATGTGTATATGTGATGTGTATTTACAAAGTTCTGAGAAAGTGTGTGAATGTGTAACCAAGTAACTTAATGTGGCATCCCTGTAAACATACTTAGTTAACAGTATATAAGGTTTTGCATAATAACTGAGAGTAGGTAACAAAAAAATAATATAAGACGATGGCATAATTACTTTTAGAGTTAGGTATCTGAGGAACATAGAATTGTGGTCTAATAGTCATTTCTTTAACATAAGCTGATGTACCTGTTCTTCACTTTTAATAGTTAAAGTTGGTGACTGCTCGTCCTTCCTGAGATAAACTTTGCCATAGGCGGTCCAGCAGAACTTGTAGGCTCCAGACTTAGTTAAATCCCGAGCAAGGAAGTGCAGACGGGACCCTTTAGGAGTCAGGTGTTCTGATAGGAATATAGGCGTGTCTTCCTGAGTTTTAAATCCTATGTGCTTGCAGCATAACTTCGACTTGTGTTTTAGGTTAAAAGCTTTTCCCATTTTCATAATGTCACCCTTTAATAGTGTAGAACCAGTTTCCACAATAATGGGCGAGTTTTGAATTTCCGTGTTTTTTCCGCGTACTCTATATATGTCTTTTATGTCATATTTGCTCATAGTACAGTCAATGTTTTTGGAGAGGCACATAACCATTTCCATGAGGTCTTCTTTGGATTCACTGGGTTTTTTTGGTACGTTCTTTATTACGAAATTCGATTTACGACTTCCCATTTGAAGTTCCTCAAGTTTATTCTCTAACAATGTGGTGTATTTCTTATCCTCCTTGGCCTGAGTTTCGAGTTTGTCAATTTTTTTTTGTAGCTCCTCATTTTGTGCAGTTACGAATGAGATTGAGTTTTCTATTTTAAGATTGGATTGTTGAATGTCTTTTAAAGTGAGAGTAATTTGTTGTATCTCATTTTCCTGTTTACCACAGAAAAGTGCCATCATTTCTCTCATTTCTTTTTTAAATTCATCCAGCTGATCACTAATAAAAATATCTTCCCAGCTTCTTTTTACCCGTTGGGGTGCATAATTAGGCGGCGTTTTATTCTCTTGTTCCGATAAATTAATCTCCGTGTCTGATAGAGATTTATTCAGTAGCGAGTTCATGATTACTAGGCTACCAGGAATATGAGCAGGTGTAAATGACGCCTATGCAAGTTATAGTATCCGTGGATATGCGTATATGTTGATGGTGTAGTTTCGGGTGTAAGTATTGGTTCGCACGACGAGGGATGGGCACCTAATTAGATTCCGTTCTCCAATTGCATGTGGCCAGTGCGTCACCAAGTATGGAGGAGGTGCGCGCGCGCTTTAATTAGTAATGATTGGTTCTTACGTTTCCAAATGGGCGGAGTCTTCGCAAGAGTAGGCAGCTCAGGTACCAGGCGCGCACGATCTCAGGAGTTGGTAATTGTCGCCGACTCACTGTGCTACCAAACTTAGCTGCTGTGTTGTAAATAACTCCTCCGTATTTATGCACTCCTATTTTTTTGTTTAATTAAATTTTATGAATTTATTTAAATTTACGGAAAAATAATTGCGTATAGTACTGGGGCACGTCAACACCTAACGGCGGTCCGGGGGAAGAGGATCAGATTAAATATCTAACAAAAATGAATAATATATTCCGGAAATCCGACTATCGAAGAAAGAGTTTCTAACAGTCGGCCTTTCCTGATACATTTTCCGTCCCGGGAAATTTATTTCTCATACAAAAAAAATAATAAAAATAACTAAATAACGTAATTAGATAGTAAAATATACTCAGCTTAGTTGTGTATTTTCTTAAGTCTACCCAAACTTTAGACTATAATTGAGATATTAACGGCTCATCATATTCTTAACACCTCTCTATCTTAGCTATGTAAGACCTGCTACTTATTCTCAAATAAGTTACTTAACTTAAGGTGTTAAGGCCTCAGACATATCCTTAACACCTGTCTTAGCCGAGACCTCAGACACATTCTCAGATAAGCCACTTAATTTAAGATGTTAAGGCCTCAGACATATCCTTAACACCTGTCTTAGCTGGGACCTCAGACATATTCCCAAATAAGCCACTTAACTTAAGATGTTAAGGCCTCAGACATATCCTTAACACCTGTCTTAGCTGGGACCTCAGACATATTCCCAGATAAGCCACTTAACTTAAGATGTTAAGACCTCAAACATATTCTTAACACCTGTCTTAGCTGAGACCTCAGACATATTCTCAGATAAGCCACAGACACCATATACATACTTAACTTAAGATATCAAGGCCTCATACATATCCTTAATATCTCTCTTAGCTGAGACCTCAGACATATTCTCAGACCAGGTAATAGACTTAACTTTAATATAGTTGCATCATTACCAATCAATCTAAAATTAGTCTGTGTTGTCATTTTCAGGCACCTCAGACTCTGAATCCGATCTATTGAAAACTACCCAAGGGTGAATTTTATCTACTGAAAAGATACCACTAAATCTTCTATTTCCCTTTTTAGATAGTGGTGTATCTTCAATTACATATCGGTCATTATCAAGAACTTCTGCAATACGATACGGACCTCTAAGTTTAGGTACTAATTTCCTACTTTGTCCTACTGATGGAACATCTCTTTCTACCCTTACAAGTTCTCCTATCTTATAATTGACTTCTTTCCTAGCTTTATCGAAACGTTCCTTTTGTTTGTTTTGATTTTCTTTAATATGTTCTGAAATTTCTTTTCTAGTGTTCTCTAACGAAGTGGCTAAATTTTCTGTGTCATTCGTAACATTAAGCTGTAATAACGCATTTGAGGTGCTCACTAAATTAAGACCAAACAGTGCCTGAGCAGGGCTTTTCCCGGTACCTTTGTTTAGTGTATTATTAAGTCCCCACTGAATTTCTGAAATATGTTCATCCCATTTATTTTCGGATTTGCCATAATTTGTAGCTGTTAATGCTGTTAAAACAGTTCGATTGTATCTCTCGACTTGGCCATTGGCCCTCGGAGTCGCTACAGCGTTCATTACATGTTTAATACCTAACGAACTTAAGTAATCTTGAAAACTTTTAGAAGTGAATGACGTACCTCTATCGGAAATAACACGTTTTGGAACACTAAATGTGTGAAAATAGTTTTTAATAGCTCTGATGGAATGGACAGACTTGGTACTTTTAACGGGAACAATTATCACAAACTTCGTAAAAGCGTCAACAATTAATAATAGGTATGCATTTTTGTGCTTACTTCGAACAAAAGGACCTAAATGATCAATATGTACAGTGTGGAATGGTTGTTCAACCTTCTCAATGGGATGCAATTTGCCTGACTTTTTCCCAGTTGGTATTTTAGAGTGGGCACATTCTAAACACGACTGAACATACTTTTTAGTGAATCGTTTCATCTTAGCAAACCAGTAATTATTTTTAATTATTTCTAATGTTTTATCAAGACCGAAATGTCCAATTTCATCATGGTTTGACTTCAAAATTTGCCATCGTACGCCTTTCGGTACAACCCAACGATCACCAGTATCTGTTTTCCTGTATAATAGTCCCCTTTTAACAACAAAATTATTTTTAATTTCAATAATATTGCTATTTTCTTTATCATTTAATATAGCAACAATTCTTTGCAACTCAGGATCATTTTTTTGTACCGTGGCTACCCAATCTGTATCAATTCGTCTTACTTGTAACTCTATTATTTCTGATGAAATGGGATTTCGGCTCAGAGCATCTACATGAGCCATACCTGTGCCTGGTTTATAAATTATTTGAAAGTCGAATTCTTGTATGGTGCTCCACCATCTTGCAACTCTTGGCAGTATGTCCCTCTTTTCAAAGGTTGCACGGAGAGAATTGCAATCGGTAACAATTGTGAAATTAATCCCTAACAAATACACTCTAAATCTCTGAAGCGACGTTACTACAGCCAGCGTTTCTAAGTCATAAGACGTGAATTTGGCTTCTTCAGGGGATGTCTGTCTACTGTAAAATGCTACGGCACTAAAAGAAACCTCTTTATTTGGCCTCTGCATCAAGATTCCAGCAACCCCAACTTTAGACGCGTCTGTATGCAACTGTGTTTCGAATTCGGGATTATAAAATGAGAGAATGGGTCGTTTAACTAGTTCCGTTTTTAGGTTTAAAAATGCAGATTCTTCTGCGTCTCCCCAATGCCATTTAAACTCCTTTTTTAAAAGTTGTGTTAGTGGTTTTGCGATAATTGAAAAACCTCTTATAAATTTTCGAAAGAAACTCGCTAATCCCACAAACTGCCTAATTTTATGTTGGTCTGTTGGTCTGGGAAATTGATCCACAGCTTCAGTTTTCTTTTTGCCTGGTTTTACTCCGAACTCGCTAACTTCAAAACCTAAATAATCTATGGATTGTTTCAGAAAATTACACTTTGATAAATTTAGTGTGATGCCGGAAGATCGGAAAAGGCTCAGTATATCCTGTAGTCTTTGCAACCCTTCTTCTATTGTTCTGGATGGTATAATTACGTCTTCCATGTAAGCAAACGCCTCCTTGAATCTCGCGTTCCCCAAAACACTATTAACAGCTCTTTGAAATGTTGACGGCGCATTAACTAGCCCAAATGGCATGCGGTTAAATTCATAATGACCATCTGGGGTCACAAAAGCTGTCAAATGCTTTGCCGATTCTGCCATTCGAATTTGATAATACCCGGATGCGAGATCGAGGGAAGTAAAATATCTATGACCTGACAGATTATCTAACTGATCATCTATACGGGGTAGAGGATAGTGTTCTTTGACGGTTTTTTTGTTTAGTGCCCTAAAGTCAATGCAAAGACGATAGTCACCCGTCTTTTTGCGCACTAATACGATTGGGGATGCATAATTTGATGATGACTGTCTAATTATTCCAGAGTCGCTCAAGTCTTTTATCATTTCACGAACAACGTGCCTTTCTGAATGGGATAATCGATAAGGTCTGTACACCACAGGCGTGGTATCACTAAGGTTTATGTTCATTTCTGTACCACTTATACACCCTAACTCTTTAACCGAAAAGGCAAAACAGTCCCTATACTCATTTAGCAACTCAGTTAATTTGGTTCTGTGATCAGATCCAATATTGTCATCCACCTGTATCATGCAAGCTTTAATTTGGGGTGTTACTGTATTATTTGGACAGTGTTCTATTCTGCCAATATTTAATGTTTGTACTTCACTTAAAGGAAGGGCCCGAAGCAGTAAAGTGTCTTTCAGTAATTTGAACCCAGAGTTTAAGCCCTTAACAACAATCGTTCCCTGTCCGTTACTCACTTGTACCACACTTTGAATAATCTCATATTGTTTATAAGTATCCTGACAAAAACTAGGTTCAACAAATAAGTCTCCTGAATATCTCGGTTTAGTATAAATACTGACTGGGGTATACCCCTGTATAATAAGCGAGTTATCAACGTACACCAATACGTTTTTAGTTATATTCGTGGTTATCTTAAGCTGGTTATTAGTTTTTAGAACCACAATATGTTCTTGTTCTGTGAATGTCTGTCCTAGTAGTAAAGGAACTTGTAATAATTTATCAGGAACGATAAGAGTTTCTACCGTAGCAGTGACTGAATCTATTTTTACTTCAATACTGCATTTACCTAAGCAATTGACAACGCTGTCCCCAAAGCCTCTCAATACAGGTAGTTCTGATTCCGACCACGAGTTAACTAATTTTTTAGCCGCAGATTCTTGCAGCATAGAACATTGACTTCCGAAGTCAATGAAACAATCAAAATTCAGACCATTCACGATGGCGGTTTTAAAATATTTGGAGTCACTATCCGGTTCTTTTGAAATTATTAAAACTGTTTTATTATTAGTAGATTCTTTAGTGCCCGGACAACTCACAGCTAAGTGCCCTACCTGATTTTACACAACGCTTGATTGGTAGTTTGCATTTGAAATATGGGTGTCCCTCTTCACCACAATTGTAGCATTTTGTAAGCCTATAGTTCCTATTGTTCCTATTATCATGATCATTTTGAGCTGCTTTTAATGTCTTTGATTGTTTGCTATCAGCGTTGCTCGCCCGAAGGGATGAATTTGGCTTGTTAAACTTCTTCGTAATTCTTATATTTCTGAGATAAACTAATAATTTATCAGGTTCCGTGAACTGTGTGGCTTCTGCACTTGTTCTGACAGACCTGTCCTCAATTCCAAACAAGATACAATCTATTGCATTTTTACCATGTATATTACAGCGATTCAATAAAACAACCTTTTGGTAAAAATATTCTTCTAAAGATTCGCCAAAATCAGCCCTACAAGCAAGCATTTCCGTTAATAGCTGACCATAGTTCCGGTCACTTGGAAATGCCAATTTTAATTTGCTCTGCCATTCAGCCCATGAAAACAGAAGGCTAGGTAGGCCCTGATACCATTTTAGAGCCAATCCCGCTAATTTAGGAAGAGCATAGTGAACGGTCTGCCTTTCGGTCCAATTATAAATCTGAGCACATTCGTTAACTTTACTTATCCATGTTTCTATTGTTTGAGTCCGTTTACTGGGATCAAATTCTGGTATCACATTCAAAACCGGAAAACGTTCACTACCCCCGTCTGCTTTCATGGTCTGCATGAACTCTTTAAGAGCCGAAACTAAAATGTTAGTATTAGTATCTGTGTCTCTAATAGAATCAAAAGGACTCACCACTGCTGCTGGTGTAGTTTCCGAACGAGATGCTTTCGCTATGCCTTGACTATGTCTTCGCGGCATGTCACGATTGCACGATGCGTCGCGACCGTGAGCCACCTCCCGACTTGGTGACACATCGCACAACCGCGGCGCATCAAGCATCCCTGAAGCATCACGTGATCGCGACGAGCCATGCGCCCCATCACGCGTCGCACTCGGTGTCGCTTCACGCACCCGCGATGCATCACGCAATTGCGACGCGCCATACGCCCCAACAGGCGTCCCATCACGCGACGCATCACGCGCTGCAGACCGCATCCACGACGCATCACGCGTCGCAGCTTGCGTCGCATCACGCATCCGCGACGCATCACGCGGCACATCACGCGCCGCATCACGCATCCGCGACGCATCACGCGTCCCATCACGCGACGCATCACGCGTCACAGCTTGCGTCGCATCACGTATCCGCGACGCATCACGCGACTCATCACGCGATGCATGACGCGCTCCATCACGCGGCGCATCACGCGACGCATGACGCGCCCCATCACGCGACGCAGACCGCGCTGCATCACGCATCCGAGAAGCACGGTGCGATCGCGACACATGACGCACCCGCAACGCATCACGCGATCGAGACGCATCACGCGTCCCATCACGCGACGCATCACGCGTCGCAGCTTGCGTCGCATCACGCATCCGTGAAGCATGGCGCGATCGTGACGCATCACGCACCCGCGGCGCATCAAGCGTAGCATCACGCGATGCATGACGCGTAGCTTCACGCGTTGCATGACGCATTGCATCACGCGTTGCACCACGGCGCCTTGAACCAGGACTGCTGCGATCTCTGGACTCGCTCGTTCTCGATTCACTAGACTCGTTGCGGTTGTGGCGAGTCTTGCGACGTCTCCGCACAGCAGGCTCAGAGCCACTTGCTGAAGAGTCGTATGACTCCCTTGTATTTTGTCGAGACTTTCTTTTGCGAGTCATGATTGCTAGAAATATATGAATTACAAAAAGTTAATGTTCTTTAATTTAATATTTACCCAAGATAATCCTACAAATATTTCTAATATTTTAAGTATCTTTAAATATTAGACAAAAGAGAAGAGGAAAAAAAAATATACATTTATAACCAGTTCAGCTAAAATGCTACTAATCACTTATACACCAGCAATCAAATGTTATTTTCATTTTGAGCCATTGTTAAGTAAAGAGAAGCAATTCCCTTACCTTTTATGGGCGTTCAGTCCTTCACCGAGGGCGATTATTGATCGCTATCCCGATTATATCCAACTTCTGAACTATAACAGTCCAGGGAAATTAAAACTTTTTGTCAGGATATCACTTCACAATATTTATTAAGTTTTAACAAAATCACTTCAACACAACAAAACACTCTTGTTTTCACTTCAACCGTTCGACGTCGACTGCCTAACGATCGTGCGCACTACTTCCCACCGCATGTTGTCTTTTACCGGAAACAGCCTAGGTTGACATTTAAAATAAAACGTGATGGTACAACCGGAAGTAGTGCGTGCGATAACACTTGTATTTTATTATTAATGTAAACAGTAGTATTTAAATTTTAATAACAATACTTAAAAATATTGTTATTAAATTCAAATACAGATAATAATTTAAACAAAATGAATGTCTATGATTGATCAGATTAAATATCTAACAAAAATGAATAATATATTCCGGAAATCCGACTATCGAAGAAAGAGTTTCTAACAGTAGTCACAATCTTTTCAGGATTAACTACGAGATGCCCCACAAAAAAAAAAAAAAAAACAAAAGCGAGAGTCGTAAGTAGGCGATCCTCGCGTTCATCTGTCACTTTTTGTTTGATGAACTGGAATGCGTGGTCGCGGCAACAGAGGGCGCTTACCGGTTTTTCCAACAAAAAATGATATAATATGAACGCAACCATCACGTATGTAAATGTCTGACACGCCCTTCCACTCTACCCTAGAGCGGGAGACATGATTTGATGATTTTCCACCCAAAAAAAAAACCACGTATTCGCGCGACAATATCTTTTGCTTAGGCGTCGGCTTATGAGTCTGTCCCTGGATCCCTGACATGGTCTACCTGACAGGGCCGGGGTCACGAGTCCCGACGATCGATCAAGAAGATAATGCTGCGATACCGTCGACACCGCGCCGTTGCAGTCATTGAGAAACACCCACCAGTCTGTTAACCTTTTCTATGAACGTGGATCCACGCGAGACACAATGGCTTTTTAATTGTTTCCTTAATTGCAGCATTCAACCAGTTAATGATAAAGAAGAAGTCAACGTTTTTATTTGTATAACATAGTTAGTGGGTGTAAAAACAGGTGTTGAGAATAAAACTATGTTTTGCCGTTGACGTCGTAGCGTATTTCCATTCTGTACAAGGCTAGAACGCAAGGGTCTAAAACTAGTCGCGTATAGATTGGAAATCACTTTTTAATCAAGGTCTTCCAATCTATACAAGACTAGTACGCAAATACTCGTGTATACTTTGTAGTGGCCAAAGTAACTAAAATGTTCCATAATATACAGTGCTAGTCCGCATGCAAACTAATCCTGTATAGACGATCGGCCGGCGAGTGCCAGAAACGATATGGTTTGGGGAGGTTAGGTTAGGTTAAAACTGTGACCTCCTACGCACGAGCCGAGCGAGTGAAGCGAGCGGTGCCGCGGTAGCGGCCGGCGAGTGCCAGAAACGACATGGTTTGGGGAAGTTAGGTTAGGTTAAAACTGTGACCTCCTATGGAAACGCCTTGATTCTGTTGACGAGCCCTATCAGCGAAGTGTCTTGTCGAGCGTTGCTACTTCCCCTTCATTTTATTCGTCAACCCCACACCTCTTCCGGCCTTTAAATCGATGTAGATACACGAAAGCTCGAAAGTTAGGATAGAATATAAAAAAAAAAAAAAAAAAAACTCAAAAAGGGGGGTTTCGAAACTTTTTCCTCACAGGGGCTCTACACCTCCCCCTTCCCTCCCCCCTACCACCGATTAAATCGAAGCCCGGTAATTAGAAGTCCTACCAAATTCTTATGGTGGCATTATGCCCCTGTATAAATTGGAAAGATGCACGTGCGCGTCTACGTTACAAACTATATACAAGTAGTACGCAAAATTCGTGTATACATTGGAATCACAAAGTATACGCGAGCAGATTCCTACGGTTGCGTTTTGGCCATGTACAGAATGGAAATACGCGACGTCGTATGTAGGTACAAATATTATTACAATGTTAAGTATAACCTCCATTTTATTGTAGGTATATTAAGAGGGTGACAAATATATGTATAGAATTACCTACAGCATATAACTAGCTCGAACTATTATCCTAATGTTTTACTATGTGCAATTGGTCCTAAAATGGTACCCTGCGAAAGTCTTAAAAACCGGCCAAGTGCGAGTCGGACTCGCGCACCAAGGGTTCCGCACAAACCTGTAGGGTATCTTCGGTTTATGCATAAGGTTTATGTTTATGAAATTAAATGGTTTTTTTTTCATTTTTAGGGTTCCGTTGCCAAATGGTAAAAACGGAACCCTTATAGATTCGTCATGTCTGTCTGTCTGTCTGTCTGTCTGTCTGTCTGTCTGTCCGTCCGTATGTCACAGCCATTTTATTCCGAAACTATAAGAGCTATGCTGTTGAAACTTGGTAAGTAGGTGTATTCTGTGAACCGCATTAAGATTTTCACACTAAAATAGAAAAAAAAAACAATAAATTTTGGGGTTCCCCATACATAGAACTGAAACTCAAAAATGTTTTTTTTCATCAAACCCATACGTGTGGGGTATCTATGAATAGGTCTTCAAAAATGGTAATGAGGTTTCAATGTCAATTTTTCCCAATGAAACTTGAACCTAATGCTCTAGATTGTAGTAGCTTGATGTGTTGGCGTCTGTACATCATATATTTTTTTTAGTTTTATCATTGTCTTATTTTAGAAGTTACGGGGGGGGGGGGACGGACACACACACATTTTACCACTTTGGAAGTGTCTCTCGCGTAAACTATTCAGTTTAGAGAAAAATGATATTAGAAACCTCAATACCATTTTTGAAGACCTATTCTTAGATACCCCACACGTATGGGTTTGATGAAAAAATGTTTTTTGAGTTTCAGTTCTAAGTATGGGGAACCCCAAAATTTATTGTTTTTTTTCTAGTTTAGTGTAAAAATCTTAATGCGGTTCACAGAATACATCTACTTACCAAGTTTCAACAGCATAGCTCTTATAGTTTCGGAGAAAAGTGGCTGTGACATACGGACGGACAGACAGACAGACAGACAGACATGACGAATCTATAAGGGTTCCGTTTTTTGCCATTTGGCAACGGAACCCTAAAAATGGTTGACTGGCTCAGTGGTAACGGCAGCGACTTATGATTCGAACCAGGCCACGGTAATGATATCTATACAGTAGTCTATCTTCATACAAACGCTCGGAACACAAGTCATACCTACGCGCCTCGAGTCTGGTACACTCCGAGTACATTCGTAGTCGCGTACTCACCGCTTTGACAAACTGACGGCGGGCGGTGTGATTGTTTTGTTGTAAGCAGTTAGTGTTCGATTTGTGAATATTTGATGATAATCAGTGCAAGACTTACTTAAAATGGCAAACAGAACTTAAAAACTATATTGTGCTGTTTATGGTTGCTTGAATTCTTCAATAACGCACCCAGAGATACATTTTTTTAAATTACCTGGAAACTCTGAAAGGTTATACTAGATTTTTTTTATGTATCTACTAATACGATTTTTTTTTATAAGTAGGTATTTCGCTTTTTCCAGCAATTAATATACCTGGATTATTAAATAAGTAAGTGGATAGAGTGAAAAAGTGACACATGAGTGACCTACCTACGCTCGTAGAAGTAGAAGGTAGTTTCCTAGTCTGGGGTGCCCGATCTTTTGATTTGAATCGATCTTTTGGATCGTAATAATTGAATCGATACACGATCTTGATCGCAGGATTTGAATCGGTCTAGCAAAGATCGTATCGGAATAAAAAATATATAAAAGTTGACATAATTTATATTTCAGATAATTTAGATTACAGTGCGTAACAGAATATCAAACTAAGAATCAACTCAGCAATGAATTAACGAAAGATTACCACCTACCTACCTTCATATTTCATTTTTAATAGTCTCCATTGAGCATAGCCGCAAAATTTACTTACATGAAGTGTACTGTAAACAATTTTGTATACACTTTGAACCAGACTTGTTTTTGTTTTGGATATCGTATTAGTAGAACTTAACAATAACAATCCTCCGATTTCTTTCAACTGGTAAGGCATGCGATTATATTAATATTGAATTATAAGAAATCTCATAATGAAATGATTATGAGAGTATTAATAGTAGGTAGGTACCTAGGCGTTGAAGTATGTAAGGATCGGAGTTCGGTAACCTTCGGCGACAGCAGTTTTAAAAGGATTTTTTTTTCCAGACGCATTGAATGGCTGCAACTGATCTGTCGAAATGATTTAAAAAACAAACCTAACTTTGCTGCCTTAATTTTGCCTAATATTTACAATCAAAGTAACTCAAGTAGGTAGATGAAGTTAAAATACTTTATGCGGGCAGCCCTACCGCGTCTACCGCGTGTTTACGTACCGCGCGTGCTGTAGGTAGTTATTTCAAGGATAGGGCTGAGTCAAACTACTGTATAGATATCATTACCGTGACCAGGCTGAGCCAGGGTTTGAACCATAACTCTTTCTTTTGTTTAATTTATTTCATCGTCATTGTCCATGTCATATTTCCCAGAACCACGTATTAAATAAATTGTTTATTAATAAAAAGGGGCACATTTACAGTAAATACGTTAAACAATTAAAATAGAGCACATTTGCTAATTTGCCTGAACTAGGTAGAACCTGTGTTTCAGGCTACAAATGCACAAATTCTTAATGTAATAAATTAACAATGTGTAGTAAAAACTAAAATTAAAACTTAGGTAACAAAAGTAAAATAGTTTTATTTGCAGACAACTAGTAAATTTTCTGTCTGTTCATAATCTATGGTTAGTAAATATTTAAGTATATTTTTTTTACAGCTATAGTGATTTAATTTATAGATACTTAGTTTTCTATTTAATCTATTGTACAGAAATGGGCCTAAAAATGCATAGAATCTTTCTACAAAGACATGTTTTGAGGTCTCATTTGTTATACATACTATATCATTCCGTCTCTTGTTAGTATTGTCAGCAGTGTAGGTAAGCATGGTGTGCTGTTTTAATACCAATTGCATAATGAAAAGCATGGTGAATTATGGCTTATTCACTTTCACAGGGAGGAGGCCATTATGGTGATTAATATGGGATGGGTTGTATTTTATTGTAGTATGTTTAAGTATATTTTATTTACATAAAATAAATAAGAATATCGTGATAGCCCACTTTGATGGGTTGGCAGAAATAAATAATATGCGGAAGTAGGTACCTTCCCAAATAAAAGCAGGCCCAAAGAAATGTTATTGAAAAGCGTTCTTCAAATTAAATAAAAGTTCTAAATTCAATAAAATTTCAGAAAGTATAACCACAAGTTCATGGCAGAAAGTACAGGCTAGGTGCCCTCTGAAATTAATAAAAATACTCCAGAGCATCCAGAAATACCCAAGGACCACTTACATGCGTCATCGGCATCAGATCTTTTCTCATAAACCCCGTCTAGCGTCGATCGTAAAGTGTGCGCGCTCGTCTCTGTCAAATTTCCAATAATCTTATTTTGGCGCGCATCACGCACCCCGATGACGGATATATGGGAGCCATCTTGCGAACGACGCGCATGCGCCCGGCCGTTCACCTGAACCGCGACGATAGTTTTACGACATCCCTCTATATTTTGCGATGATAAAAATAATAGTAACACCTTGACCACGGACTGAATATCGGTCAAATTGTTACGTTTTTGTGTAACACAAAGAGCGTAGTTGAATCACAGTTTTGTTTGTATTCTTGTCGTTATGACAAAAGAATTTGCTAATTTGATTGGTTTGTCCCTCTAATCCGTAAGGCATTAAGTCCGCTTTTGAACTTAATTGTGTGCAAGAAGTTTAAATGCATGATAAATGCTGCCTACCTACCATAGACGGGAATCTTACGGAAAACATGGTTTTCAATAGAGGTTTTTCTAAATAATTTTATAGAATAATTTTATTATGAGGTTGTCAGGTTGATAACGTTATGAATGTGTGATTCTTATCCATGCGTCATATTTTTCTTATAGAATAGAAATACATCTTAATTGTCTGAAATATTATTGTTTCATTTATTTTAAAATCTAGAAAATCAGTCGTGCGGTTACGACTTTTGGAGTCGTCAATATAATTCACAGTAGCGATTTTAAATTAATCTGTTGTTTTACTAATTAATTGAATCAGAATGATAACTGAACTTCTTTTATGTGTGCATTGCATACAAGTTATAATGAGATATCGGTAAGTACCTATTTCAGGATTTTCCTTTGGTTCGAAACAGCTGCCTGTCGAGGCTCTCGGTTTTCTACCGACCGTACCTACTTCGGGGAGTGTGCGCAAGAGTTCCACGACCAGCACCCTCATTGTGTAACTCACATTTAATCAGAATCTGAATCATTTTGAAGCACATTGCCAATCTATTGCTTAATATAAAAAGGAAAGCCATTCCATCTCCCATCATCCAACCATGTCCGTTTCACTGCCGGACCACCAGATATTTTGTAGGGTACGCCTAATACCTCCCAGGGTCGCGGATTTGTTTCAAAGAGTTACCGTGGTATAGGCAACTGAAGGAACACGGGTGGGTTTTAGTCAGTAAAAGTCAGAGACGCTACACCCAGAGCGGGAGACATCATTTGATGATTTCCCAAGCACAAAAAAAGGGTACGCCTGGTAGTGCTGCAGTTGCACGAGACTTGGTGCATATCCCGACCAGTCGTACTCAGCGCTTCTCCTCTACATTTATTATGCACACGGCCAGAGTGTTGAACTCTCTGCCAGCGTCTGTGGTTCCTTCCGCAACACATTCCGTCGGCCTTCAAAGTAAGGGTGAACAGGTATCTTCTGGGCATGCTCGTTCGTGAACTTTGTCCATACTTTCCATCAGGCAAGATCAGGCCAAGACCAAGACCTTTTGGTGATATGATAAGAAATTAAGAAAAAACTTCATATTTACAACACCATAGAATTTTTCTTTTTAGCTTGGAATTTCGCTACGCGACTGACACTTTCAGTAACGTCTATTAATTCTTGTAGGGTGCAAGCTTTCTATGTTTCGGCCTACCTGAGTCCGAAGTCTATTCAAAGACTTCCAGTTTAGCCAAGGCAACTAATGTTCAATTGCGAGATTTTTTTCAGAATGAAACGAATGGGTTCGTACGCAAAATACGCGCTCAGACGTGGAGTTGCGGACACCAGCCCGTTCTACCTATTACCTATGGGTTCGTTAGGAAAGTACTACACTGGAATAGTAATTACTTATCTTGTGGGTAGGTTCCTAGCTGGCAGTTCATCAGAATGTGATTCCATTTTACCTTAAATCCTTTTCACTTTTAAAATTTTACGTTAATTACTTTCCTTAAAATATTATTTCTCAGAATTTTTCTTTTGAAGAGGTTATTTGAAAACAAAATTAGCCGCGCGCATACTCCGCTTTACGATCTCTTCCAGTAAACAAACGCTACTGTTTCGTGTTTACAGAGAAAGTTTTGTTACCATAGGGTCTCCATGTTTAGGAGGATCTGTAAGGACTTCATCAAACAGTACCTACATACGGTAATGGTACCTATTATACCTCGTCGATGAGGTGAAATCATAGTAGGTACACTCACATTTCGTCACTAACCGACTTCAAAAAAAACTTTTTAACAAAAAAAAAAACAACCGACTTCCTTAAAAAAAAAACTACTTTATTGTTTTATTTTTATTAGTAAGTTCCTTGAAACAAGGGCCCGCTCTTCTTGCCATCAAAATATTCAGATACCGACCAAAGAAATTCCAAATGATAAATGTAAAATCACATACACAAGGGAAGTGGGACAGCTTAGGTAACCTATTATGGTCCGTTTTATAGCTAGTAATAATCTTTCAAAAGCAGGCCTCGAAAAGACGTGACCTTTAATTTTCAAATTGCAAGCTAAGCAATCACCGTATAGGTAAGTATTAGGGTGCTTGGCTAACTTTAGAGTAAGTATTGCTGTTCTTAGGTGTGTACTGTATCAAGATCAATAAATAAAAGGTGCATTTGCTTAAATGAAACGGCTCGCAAACCTTCCGTATCCTAAGGGCAAATCTTTTCTGCGATTATGGCGCCCTTCCGTCTACTCGTTGATAAGCAATGGTCTCTGAAGCATCATGAAATATGAGGCTTCAAAGCCCAATGCAATCTTGGGGCACATTTGATTAATTGATACTGGCAAAACCACGCTGAGTCAGTGCATTTCATTCTTTCATTCAATAGTATAATTAAGGCTATATAGGTACCTATTCTGCAATCAGTCGCGCGTTGACAGTTCTCCAACCTGATGCTCCACTCTTTTTCCTATCTTTAATAATATCAAATAGCCTTTATATCATAATAAATTCCATGAACTTTTAAAATAATCGTGGGAGGCGCTTGTTAGAGGCAACCGGACAAAACTTCTATAGTACCTACCTATTCTACGTAGACAGATTACGTAGGTACCCTCCTACGTAATAGGTATATAGAATACCTAACGCCTAAATGGATTCTGTAAAGCAGTTGGAGAAACTGCTAAATTAATGGATGTTTCTGAAAAAAATAAGTATTTAAGGTTAGGGTAATAGGTACCGTAGACCATTTTGTTGTGATGCCTCCAGAAACATATTTATATATCTAGGATTATCAAAATTTCATCAAAATCCTCCCTTCCATGTCCCAACTTTCTTGCAGCACGTAGTCTTACTACGAAGCTGTTTTTCTGACAGTGCATCCGGCGCAGGAGAGGCCGCTGACAGACAAACGCTTGCAGGAAGACCACGTCGTTAGCGCTGTCGTCGCCTACGCACTAAACTTAAATAAAACCAGCGCTCAGTTAGCTCGCGAGTGGTTTTTCACTGCATAGATGCGAGCACTTTATTTTGAGATGTTTTTGTACGTGAAAGTGTTTGAATTTATGGAGATTGGAGAGATTTTGGGTTTTTCATTGTCTAGGTATCAAATAAGTCCTATGGAAATGTATTACAAAAAATAATTACGGATATATTAGCAGTATGAATTTTTATAAAAGTTTAAAGCTGTTTAAATGCTCGTGAGAAGTTTCACACTGCATAGTTGTTCAGAAGAGCCCTATGTCTAGCAGTGGACTGTGGTAGGTTGAGTTCAATGATTGATGGAGATATAGAAAAGTTTTGAAAGTGAAAGTGTTTGATGTTTCGGATACATTTCGAGGCGTTTTTAGGCTACCTAATTAATGTGTGTTTGTAGCTAATACCTAGGACTAAAAAGGGTTACACAAATTACGAAGATTTATTAAAAAAAAAACAATCTAGGAAATTCTGAATTACTTGACCTACAATTGGAAACAGCGGACGGAAATCGCTGCAGTATGAATATGTGAAACTGTAAACATGTTCTTTGTTTTCCAAGAATAAACAGCATTCACATGTCCCAAGAATATCTTAAGGTTCGTTTTGGAACAAATTGTCTCCAAGAATACGCGACGACCTAGACTCGATGCATACGCACGTAGGTTCAATGACTAGGCTCGGTACATCTTGACAAATGACCAGTTGCCACACCACACATTAATTCTTTGCATTCAATACCCAAATAGACTGGTACATTAAACAAACTATTAACTGGTGATTTGTTTTATTTTTTAACCGAACTCCTTGGTACCATGCGTGGGATGATCTTTGTGCACGGTGAAACTCCACCTATTATAAGCCCATCTCTTTCACACTCCCCGTCGTCAAGCATGTGAGAGCGAGAGAAGAATATGTAAGACACGCCTACAGTTTAAAAAAGCTTTTCTCCTGACTGAAAATATGAACAGAATATCTAATGTTCGAGATAATAGTATAAAATATTATGAATTATTATGTTGTCGGATATCATTCGACAGGATTGTTTCGAATAAAAAATAATGTGCTAATAAAAATAAATTAGGTCCGTGAAATATTTTTATAACTTTCGACAGTTACATGGTTCTTTTTTTAAATGGCCGATGTTCTGGATGTATTATAACTGTTTATATTAAATTGTATGTCAATAATTCTTTTTTTTAAATCTATTCAGATTTCTGGGTTTTTTTTTACAAGAAATATTTCTGTCTTGAACATGCCAACCAGTGTTATTGGCTTTTTTCATGGAATCCAACATACGAATTTATTATTATTGTCAGAAAAAGACACGATATTGAACAAAATATACGCGATACAAGTTAATTTAATTTTTCTTCGCATTTAGTATGGCATATGGTAAAAAAAACAATCTGAATTCTAATAAACTAAAAAGCCAGAGGTAAAATAAATCCAATGTTATAAAGATAAACCCTGTTTTTTTGTCAGAATTAAAACAACTTCAGCACTGTTTGCGCCGGCGCGCGGCGGCGCATGGCGCAGTAAAAGTTTGTGAATTCCAGAAAATGTATGTAAGTACTCACATTCTGTCTTTTTGTGCAGTTTCCTGTATTCGCGGATTTTCTGATCAAAGAGAATTTCGTATTAACATTTGAGGAAATCTAACACTACCGACCTTTTAATTCTCATCTATTAAACCTTTTTAATGTTTGCTACGTTATGTCGTAGCCGCGTAGCAGTTTTGTAGCGTGATCGTAGCAATTAATGAATTCATTTTAAATATCTAATATTTTACCTATTTTTGGAAATTTGTTTTTATTTTAGTATTTCTTTGGTCCATGTAGAATAATATTTTTATGTCATAGTATGTAATATAGTGCCACGACATTACACATAATTATTACTTATAATTTTTAATATTCTTACTACCGATTGTTGAATTTTTTATTATTTTTTGCCATTAGTAATAAATGTCTACGCATATAATCGAAATTGAAACGTTCATCTACAATTCTACAGTGCTATTGTGGTTATTTTAATGCATCAGTCACCTTGAATTTGTATCTGTAGATTTATATATATATATATATATTATAAGTATGTGTGTGTATGTATTATAGCAAATATGTATGTGTATAATGTATAATTAGTTTATAACCTATTTTTTTACTAGTGTTTCTCTATTATTTATAATTCATTGTTACAAATTTTCAATTATTGTTCCTCTCAACCGTAGCACCTGCCATGTAATCTCTTTACTACCCTTGGCTGACTGATATAGAATGGCATTAAGTCCGCCTTTGTACCTTTTTTGTGTGCGAGAAGTTTAAATAAATAAATGTAATCGGCTTCTGTTATCGACATTTGTATACTTGTCAGTTTTGGCCATTTGCTTGGTATTTTTTTTCTTGTGGGCTTTTTCTACCAAACAAAGTGCAAATTGTTGCCTAGATGGCTTAAAAAAAAATCTCTACTGAAATATAGAGCAAAGCACTTTTAGATATTATCCTATGGGAGCATACTACCGGTATAAATATTATTATATGTGTTCACACTGTATCTGTTCAATATGGCTGATAACAGATCTGTGTGCCAAATGTCATCCAAATTTGTTCGGCCGTTTTTGCGTGACTGAGTTACAAACATCCAAACTGTCACATTTATAATACTATTATAGCTTTTGCCAGCAGTTTAGCTCGCGTGTAGTTTGAACTTTATTTCGCGGGAACGGACTACCGGAATAAAAGTATCTTATGTGTTAATCCAGGTTATAACCTCATCACCATCATCATCATTTCAGCCCTAAGATGTCCACCGCTGGACATCGCAACATAAAAACTTCCGCATTTATAATAAATATGATAAGTAGGTTAGTAGGATTACCTCTGGGAAGGTTTTGTCGAGTGAGACAGACAAACCGAAGCTCATCATATTTCCGTCCCACATTCTCAAGAAAAGTCGTTACGGGTTGTCAGAAGTCCGATAGTCTGACAACCAGTCTTACCAAGTGGTATTGTATTACCCAGTAACTGGGTTGTGGAGGTCAGATAGACAGTCGCTCCATGTAAAATACTGGAAATCAGCCAATATAGTTGGGAAAAGGCTAGTCAGATGATGTTCTCAAGAAAAAAGGTGAGTATTGCATCCATAGATTATCGTCTACGTACCTAGAACCAATACATTATGTTGTTTACTTTTAGCATTCCTACCTGTGAATCAGTAGCTGCAGTGAAGTGGCACAGTGTTTACTGCACGAATTGATCAACGATCTCTCTCAGATAAACAGTTCACACTTACACACTTATGCGTTGAGAGATTGCTTGTTCGAAAAACTGTAGACCACCTACTAAAGCTGGGAATGCACTGGGGATTGTGTTTTGTTTTTTCTATTCTGTTTAAAAAAAGAAGGTGGTTCTCAATTCGGTTGTTTTTTTTTTTCATTTTTGGAACTTTGTCGTTTATACATCAATTTGAAAATTGTTCTTTTGCTTCTTTATTTAAAGATTAAAATAAGTAGAGTCGTCTTATATAAATTTTGTTAAGTTCTGTTTAGTAATTTTTAAGCTAACTCTAAAATCACAAATCAAAACTTTATTGCTTTTATTTTTTTTTTTCACTGCTGGACGAAAGCCACCCTACTCTTTTTCCATGTCTCTCTGCCCGGAGCTCTGGAAAGTGGAAAGATTGGTCCTTGGCAGCTACCAAGGATCAATCTTTATTAAAACAGTCAAGCTCATCCCGCCATCGCCGTCTGCGCCAGCCGCGATGTCGTTTGCCATTAATTGTTGGGTCCCATTGGTCCCAGTGTGGAAGAAAAAGACATGTTGTGCCGACCCCAAATAAATTGGGATAAAGACAGGAGTATAATGATGAGGACTGGGTCGTAAGTTTTTCCCACTGGTCGTCTGACATATATATAGTCCTCCAGACCGTATTTCGACCACGGCGGCCAATCTCAATGGAGACTAGCCATCGGCGCGGGAGATATTATAGTTCTCAAGTGTGTGCGCAGACACAGGAGCACTCACTCTACCCTCACTCTCATAGTCCGATGGGACGGCAATCCGACACGACCGGAGAGAGATCAGGCGTAGGACCAACGGCTTAACGTGCTTTCCGAGGCACGAGGTTATAAACACCGCCAACTTCCAAACTCCGGGCTGCTATTAACCCGGCGTCATGGGGGCTGGGTCAAAATTACCCGCGATTTTGTAGTTCACTTATAATTTTAAAACGACGCACTCGACGTTGCCACTCTTCTCAGTAGCTGGAGTTATTGAGTCCCTCTACACGTTTTAGCCGCGAAATCAGTCGTGCAGGGACCGCGTTGGGAGTTACAAGTGTTGTATTGGAAAAAAGGTAAATATGACCCATGCCTGTATTCAGTGTAACTATTTTATGCCATTTTTATCAATCAATGTTTAAATGATTTATTGTTGTTTACGATGCCTTTTATTTCTGTTACTACATTGTTTTGTGGTTTTAGCGTTTTTTTATTTTTTTTCGGTAGGTAGTACGAGTAACAATGGACCGCGAAGAACTGGAAAGACGTCGTGTTATGGCTATACTTGAAGAATCGGACTCGGATGTTATGCCGTCTGATCAGGAGTCTGGAGAAGATGATGACCATGTGAGTGAGCGTAGTGAAGCCGCCAATACAGAGCAAGAGATTTCGGATGAGGACGAGGTTCCATTGGCGACAATTAGAATTGATGTTGCTGATGAGTTGTGCGCTTCGTAGGTACGACGTATGTCATAACTTAAAGAAGTGGCCGCTGACAATTTTTTATGCCATGTTGAACATGGCGGCAATTAACGGACTTATAATACAACGCATAAGTAATGAGTCAAACCTAAAGCGACGCCGTTATTTGAAAAATCTAAGCCTTGCTCTTGTCAGTGAGCACTTGAAAGTCCGCCGGAATGTTCTAAGATTGCCGCGAGACCTTCGCAAAAAAATTAGCCAATTTTCAGGCGAACCTATAGAGGAGCCCCCAGCAAAAAAAAACAAATGCTCGTAAGAGGTATCAGGTGTGTCCTGCAAGCAAAGATCGCAAAACTACACTCGTGTGTGAAGGATGTAACAAGCATATTTGTCCTCAACATATAGTATCTTTCTGCGCCAATTGTATTAATAACGATGAGTCTGATTAGCTTTTTTGATTATTTTATATAAGAACATTTATAAAAGTGCCATTAGAAAACTAAAGACTGGTTAATATTTTATTTATGTTAAGTTTTGCTGAAGGAAGCCAAATTTGTTGATTTTTTAGTGCATATTTTTCAAAACATTGTTCTTATTCATAAAAATTTATATTTTCATTATGTGTCTAGTTTTTTATTATCATTATAACAGACAATTATTGTAGGCAGCAAAAAATATTAATTTTCTCAAATACATACACAAATATTCACATTCCTTATCCGGGTAATGATGACCCAGCCCCCACGTCCGTGTAACAATTTTCCACCCCCATGACGCCGGGTTAAGAAATACCTAATGGAAAAACCCGATAACACTTTGCCCGACCCGGGAATTGAACCCAGGACCCCACGCTCAGCAGTCGCGCTTGCGACCACGAGACCAACGGGGCAGTTAAACACACGCCAGACATATGGCAGATGTGTCCAGCCCTATTCCATTTAAGCGTGGCAGCTTTCCGATTGACATCAGTTATTTTAGTAATGGAACGGATTGTTATATTCTTAACCTAGTCCGCAAGTTTAATAATCATCAGAACTTAACTATACTTAATACGTATTTATTCCACTTAGTATATTTTATAACGGTATAACAGCTTCCTGTCACTGTTATTTACTAAGTGAGAGCACTGTCTGTCTGTCTGTCAGCGGGTTGTATCTCATGAATCGTAATAGGCAGATAGTCTCATGGCGACATGGCGGGTACGATTGTCGCAACCCAGTGCTGGGCACGCCACAATTGCGGCGGTAAGTCCCCTCTTTGAGGAGTGGATAGAGAGGCGTCACGGCGTCCTCACCTTCCGCCTGACGCAGGTTCTCATCGGGCATGGGTGCTTCGGTGGGTTCCTATTCAGGATAAAGCGGGAGGTACGTCCGGGTGTTTCCATTGCGAGGATCGTCTGGAGGACACGGTGGAGCATACGGTTGAGGTGTGCCCTACCTGGGCGGGGCACCGCCGTGTCCTCGTGGAGGCGATCGGCGGCGGCGACCTCTCGCGTCCAGCCCTGGTGCGAGCCATGGTACGGAGCGAGAGGGAATGGGAAGCCATCACCTCCTTCTGCGAAGCAGTAATGCTCGCGAAGGAGGAGGCGGGGCGCGTGAGGGAGTGGCAGTCTCTGCGCCCTCACGTCCCTAGCCGCCGCAGGCGGAGACGCCCCGGGCGTCGAGAGTCAATAGCGGACTCCCGGCCACCGTAGGCGCGAGCTTGCGGGTGGCGAGCAATGGGTAGCTCGCCGCCCGGTATGGCCGCCCGCCACGCGCGCCTCAAAGAGATGTCAGCAGCAGTGTAGGGGTCTACCGATGCCTGCCGGGGTCGCGTGATTGTTCGAAAGAGATACCGTGACCCTGGCACATGGGCAACTGATGGAACACGGGTGGGTTTTAGTCAGTAAAAGTCTGACACGCCCTCCCGCTCCGCCCAGAGCGGGAGAAGTCATTTGATGATTTCCCACCCTAAAAAAAAAAAAAAGCCATATAGTTAAAATTTTTAAAGAGTGCGTATTTCTATTGCCACAAAGTTAAATATTTAAAGGGCTGTCCATATTACGCGTTTTTCGGCGATTTTTGACTTGTAGTAGGTACGGATCTCTTCGTATGAGTGTCCGACTCGTGCTTGGCAGATTTTTTATTTTAATGGTTGAGTTTCCGTGACTGGATCGATTTGATCTTGAAAACAAGAGTAACGTAGATACTGTTGTTTCATTGAAATAATTACGAAGTAACTGAAGTATAATAACTACGTGTAAACTAGCACCCTAATTGCATAATACACTATCAATCAGAATCCGAACCATTTTGCAGGATATTGCTAATACATTACTTCATTTGATCGGAAATGTTGTCTGCTGAACAAAGTAAATAACGCAATGAATGTCACTGAACTGTTAAAGTTAGAGCCATTCCTACTGTTATGTGTTACATAACTTACTCGGCACGGCAATTTATGCATTTTTTATACAGTTTTATGTAAGTACGTAGAAGCTTTTGCCAGAAGCTTCGGCCACGTGGAGGTCAGAAAATATTATATCTCGCAGGATAGTACTACCGGTATAAAGAGTACCCTATATATTAATCCAGGTCATAAACTATCAGTGTGCCAAATTTCATCCAAATTCGTTCAGTCGTTTTTTCGTCAAAGAGTGACAAACCATCAATCCATCCATCCTCACAAATTCACGTTTCTAATATTAGTAAGATATTAGGTATATCGATATCGCGTGAAGCCATTGCTACCTAAGGCTGTAAATTCTGGGATAATTATTGCACATAAGCCCTGACAGCGTTGTTTATTTGTATAAGTAGGCGTACCAAAGGATTTCACTAATCCTTTGTTGTAAATAAAGAAACAAAGGCGGTCTTGCACTTTGTCGTTAGCCCGCATTCGGGTAGCTGATTTACTTTAAACGAATTCGAGTAAGTAAAGTACCAGACACATGGTTACACAGACATCACTGAATATACAGCTTGATAAACTTGATGGAACGTAAATGGAATTAACCCATTGAATACCGTAATTACAGACACAATTAAAAACCATTGTGTCTTTACCAAATGTGGTATCTCAGGGACTTAGAGGTTAAATAAAAGAATATTTCAGATTGTGCTGATTCGCAAAAATCAGTGCTTCTGATTCCAATTTTATCTCATACTATCTTTTGCCAGCGGCTTTACCCGCGTGGAGGTCGAAAATTATCCCGCGGGAACATCCTACCGGGATAAAAAGTACCCTATATGTGTGTTAAACCAGGTACCTAACTATGTGTGTGCCGTTCAGTAGTTTTGTAGCTTTCAAATTTATAAAATTAGTAGGTCTGGCAAAGTTGAAACATGAATTCGCTTTGAAGATAAAATGAAGACTAATTTAGCACGTTACAATGCTTTTTCGGAACCAAATAAGAACTAGAAGTTTTGTTTGTACCTATGTAAATCGGGACTTGTCGGATACTACAGAACCAGTACAAGACTCATTTACCAATGCAATAACTCTTTGGAAAAGCATATTGGCGACTGTTCTAAGATCTTTTGCTTACTCGCTCATTTATCTTCACTTGATCGTTCGCAGTTTGTAAAGGCATTCGAATACTAAAGAAGAACTTGAATAAATGCAAAAAACTTTGAATTTATCTAAGTAGAAAGTTTTTTGCACAATGTAACAAGTAGATTTACGAATTAGCAAACTGAAGCCAGTAATTCAGCATATGATTCTAGAAGCCCAAGTGCAGAAATTGTTTCATAGAGAACTGCAATACCTACGACGTCGTATGATGTATGGATCAGTCGTTTTTTTTAATCATATCGGTACTGAATCCAAGGTATACATAAGAAATAGTAACTTATATCTATGTTTTGTTGTTACACTACATTTTTATGCATATTTCAGTAACTAATATTAACTTGGAGGCTTTGGTACCTTAGCAGCTAGTTTACGTCGCATTGAAGAGCATTATTTCGACTGTTTCTTGTGTTGTCTTAGGGTTTAATTTCAATTTTTATTGAATAGTTATTTTATTGTTTCCCAGACGCTGTTTCAATTCTTGTACCTTTACTCTAAACATGGCAAGCCACCGGTTGCCTGGCTATAGTAGGTAACCGTTAATTTTTCATAGGTACATTATCTAAGAATGAATTTTTGATTTTTCAAAGCTAACAGAAAAATAAAACTTTTCATTTCATGTGCATAATTAATGCTGTCTGCAGGTGGTTAACGGCATAAAATATTGCCAATATGCATCGGCACAGTGTTGTCTTGATTTTAAATTTAACTTAGACTCAACAAACACCTCTGGATAATATCACGAACCGAGTGGGCTTGAATAGGTACATAAGTTTAGAGTTAAATCAAAACGTACATCGTCGATAACATTCGTCTACCTACGGGTTCAGGTAAAGTCGAACCAACAAACAGTGCAGTACATAATTTAGATCAAAATAAATAAAGTGCTGTGGGAATGAAAGCTCTCCCGATTGGGCGGTGGGCGGAGCGGGGCGGGATCGGCGCAGGCGACGCGCGCCGACGACAGAAGCGTTCTCCTCGCGCCGCCGTCTGCGCGCGCGCATAACTTGATTAACGCACAGAAAACTGATTTATTGTGTCGCGTTGAAAAAATAATCGGCCGCCGGTGAAGAAATGTGATGGAGGGACAAGAGTGGCGGGGCGAATGGCAGCAGCCGCGCCAACTCGATGGTCAGTGAAAGATCCTGTGTGTCTGCTTGTCTTTTGTGCCGATTGATGGATGGTGATCCAATAAGAGAAGTCCTGGCTCTGAACCGGTAAATTGTCTTTTTTCTAAGTCCTGGTTGAGAGAAAGAGGGTAAAGTTCAGTTGAGTTTCGGTGAAAGATTTAGTTTGTTGAAAAAGAGAAAAAGCAAATTTCGATCTATTTTCTTCTATGTTCTTCTTTGTATTGTGTGTGGAAAAACTAAAATCAGAGGCCTGTGGAAAATACCTATTTACCTTTATAGTGCGCTTAAGTTACAAAATATTCAGTGTCGTGCAATTTGTGAAGATTTCTTTCAGTCGCCAGTTTGACGGTAAATTTATTTTTTTGTTTATTCTTGAAAAAGTTAAACCCTCTTGACTGGACCCTCCAAGTCGTCGGCACAAAAGATTTGCTCCAATTTTTTGTAAACTTAATGACTTGCATGAATTTAACCACCTACGGAGAGACATATGGTTACGTACGGATGTCAAATTCTTAAGATTTTCAGCATTCCATGTATAAGCAAACCTATTTTAAAATATTTTTTCTCTCAATAAATTGGCTACCAAACCTTATTTGTTAAGCCGGTATTTATAATTATGGTTTCAAAGATGTTTGTGTTATCTTCAATTTTGTCATAATCTGTTTAGTAGTTAAAAGGTGTTTACCACCTACGTAGGATCATAGATCTAAAAAAAAATATCAATATTCTACCAATCGCCACCGACCTCATCTAGTTTAAAAAAATATAATTGACGTTTAAAAGTGTTTGTACAAACCAACTTACAGAAATAAAATCATTTATCATTTATCAATAAAAATAAATTAACGTTGAAAAAATTGTCCTAGAAAACGCTTCTGAAATTCCAGTAATTTTTAAAACTATTGCAATTTTATTTTTTTTACGGTACATTTAAGTGTTCTTGGCAAAAAAATCTCAAAACAAATCTTTAGTCTTATAAGGCGAAAAACAAGCTCCTCAATATTTCACGGTCTCTGGTATGTGTGACTCAAATCGTTCGCGTTCCCATCGGTCTTCTGTGATAGTGTTCATTCATCTATCCGTCAGCGGCGCGGCTGCGATCGACGTCGCCCCGACGATTGACACCCAACCATGACGCACCAGCTTTCAGATCTTTTAGCCCACAGTTTTAGCCTCATCTTTTTGTCCCGCGAACATTTTGTAACTGCCTCGAATAATGTTCGGATTTCAAATCGGTCGCAAGCTTTGTAACCGCAAAGTTTCATTTCAAATGATTGAACGGTTGTTGAGTGAGGACTGTTACTGAAAAGTAGTAGTAAATGTGTTGCGGAATTGTTTTAGAACTGTACGAAAATAAGCTATTATGTAAATGTCGCTAGTTTCACGTGTAACTAAACAGTCTCGTTTTGATTTGATAAATGCACTTACCTACTAAACTTAAGACTAGATGTCCATGTAGTACCTACATCAAAATGTATGCTCTTGTCCTTAACCCAATTTGGTTGGAGGCGGCACAGTACGTCTTTTTAACCGACTTCAAAAAAAGGAGGAGGTTATCAATTCGACTGTATTTTTTTTTTTTTTTTTTTTTTTTTTTTTATGTTTGTTACCTCATAACTTTTGACTGGGTGAACCGATTTTGATGATTCTTTTTTTATTTGAAAGCTGGTGCTTTCTGAATGTTCTCATTTTAATTTGGTTCTATTTGGACATTGGGGTCCATGTGAAAACCATATAAGTCTTAAATTTTCATTACGTGTTTGCGCGACAAATGAACGAATTACGCGATTAGATTAGTGCGGAGTATCTACCACAACTAAAAAGTAAAAAAATAAAAACTTTTTACAAAAAAAACAACCGACTTCCTTAAAAAAAACACTACAAAGTCAAAAATAACTTTAATTTCGGAAGTCGGTGGCAAAAACCTTAAATACAGAGCCTAAGACACCGACTTTCGAAATTAAAGTTATTTTTGACTTTGTAGTGTTTTTTTTAAGGAAGTCGGTTGTTTTTTTTTGTAAAAAGTTTTTATTACATACCTAGGTTCTTCTCTATCAGCACTTATCACGATCTGCAGGCCTTTTTTTGTCAAAAGGTGATAAATATAGTTTTTGAGGGTATTTGGAATATCCATTACAAAAATGTTTCATAAAACATTTAGTATCCTTACTTTGACAGTTACTTATCATTCTTTTACCTTTATTCGAATTATTTCGCCTTATTTATTATTATTACCTCTATGATCATGATTCTCCTGCTCTTTACCTTTTGGGGCGCAACATGTCTTTTTCCTCCATACTTCTCTCTTACTCGTCATCTCGACAGTCATCCCCTTTCTAACCATAGGTATCATCATTCACACAGGCCATCCATATTTTTTGTACATCTATACTAGCCATTATATCAGTATTTACTCCTTTTTAAACCACGTTCCATATTCTGTATTCTTTTATAGCTGGCCGTTACACGAAAGGGCGGACAATGTGTGCTGGCCAGCTATAAAATTGAGTTTTTTCTTACAAATTATCCTACGCTATTTGTTCTCTATTTAAAACAATAAAGCGAGGTGCACACAGTCCAAAACATGTCAATCTAGATTGATGACCCGCCAGGGGTGGGCGACATTTTTTGTGGTAATTAACCGACGCCCGGCGGACGTGAAAAAACTTCAATGCTACTCGACTTGGATACTTCCAATTCGACCGTTTTGTTATTTCAAAGGTTACTAATTACTGTTAGTTTTATTTTTCGTTTTGACACAGATAAGTAGGTATTTATTTCGTAATATTCGACATTTTATGTTTCTTAAAATGTCAGAGTAGAAACTAACTATACACACACTTCTGCATAACGTTTCGAGAATTGCTACTAATATTTTTAACCTCTAAGTCACTGAGATACCACATTTGGTATAGACACAATGGTTTTTAATTGTGTCTGTAATTAGCGGCATTCAACGGGTTAATCTATTACTAATTACTAAATATTATAAAGCTGAAGAGTTTGTTTGTTTGTTTGATTGAACGCGCTAATCTCAGGAACTACTGATCCGAAATGTAAAATTATTTTTGTGTTGGGTAGCCTATTTATCGAGGAAGGCTATAGACTATATAAAATCACGCTACAACTAACAATAAGAGGAGCGGAGCAGTAATAAAAAATGTTGCAAAAACGGGGAAAATCGCATGGGTAGGCGATTCGACGCGATGGGAAGAGTCGGGGGAACAAGAAATTTAACGCGAACGAAGTCGCGAGCAGAAGCTAGTAAGTAATATTCAGGCAAAGTAATAATTACCAGAGGATGTTTAGAGGAAGCGACCATTTGAAAGAAATTAAAATAAGTCTGAATAAAATGATAAACTTATTTTTAATGACATAATAATGCAAGAGTTTCCCATTTGTTTCTTCAGCGTTACTTTTCATTACAATAACAACTCCTAGAATAAAATAGTAAAAGTAGGGACAAAAAACGTCCGCCTCGTCGGCCCAGTGGTCGCAAGCGCTACTGCTGAGCATGAGGTCCTGGGTTCGATTCCCAGGTCGAGTAAAGTGTTATTAGGTTTTCCTATCTGGGATTTCTTATTCCCAGCCCAGAGTCTGGATTTGTGCCCGGTTGATGGTAATTGGCTTGTCTACTATTAAATGCGACTTATACATAACTAGCGAAATGAGGTTATGGGCACTAAAAGTACACCTCTGGCCAACCGTTCAGGGAAATAAGGCGTGATGTTATGTATGTAGGAACAACAAAAACATAAAATCATTGCGGAATACCTAGTTACCTGAAAACAGAATCATCAACTACTAACGAGCCATCATCACTACCCACCTTTTGAGAAAAACATAAAAATGACAATGAATCAGCAGCAGGTTAGATGAATGGTTTCCCTAATAAATATCGTTTATAAGAATTTAAAGAAGATATAGATTTTCCGGTACCTATTTATTGTGTCGTAAACGTTTATGTGTGTGACAAGAAAATGATTTGACATTCTGCTGGAGTGTTTTTTCTAAAGAATCTACCTCATAATACACAATTTAATATAATATAAAATATTTTAGAATCAATTTATTTGATTTACACATTCTGGGCCGAGTCTACCTACAGGGTGGCACGAATATCGACGTGGTAACTGGTAAATCATCAATTCAGCACATAACTCTAGACCACCTAGGGGAATTCCAAACATGCAAACTTGCTAGTTTTGTTTTTGCTTTTTAGTTCCTACTACACAAGTAGGATTGTTTAAAACCTTACTTATACTTTAATAAACAATACAAAACTCACACTACTCACACTACTACTACTCATAATGTAACAACCAAAAAACAAAGCATTTCAAAGATCATTCTCAAACGATCAGGATCAATATTTCAAACCGTAATTTTTTTCCGGTAATACATTCACAACTGTAATAGACCATTGGGAAAAATGAATGGAGCGATAAAAAAACAAAGCATATGCAAATTACTATAGCAACAGTCTTCGCATATTATGGCAATCAACATAAAAAACAGATGATTCCGCTGATGATGGCGCCGCCGATACAAATTGCCAAAAGCAGCTGAAATTTATAAGACAGGCGGCCTAAAAGTCCAAGCCCTTGAACAACGCAAATCACACAAGCACCCAACCCTACCTCCTCAAAACTCAAGAGTTCCATAAATCTTGTAGAACAAAGTTTTTGCGTCCAAGGATACGCGCCACTCCAGACCGTCACACGTGGTCCCGATGATAAACGTATTGATTATTATTGCAAAAACTGTAATGTAAACTAAAGATTAAGAGCTTCAGAGAATTGTGGAGCAGTAGGTTATGAATTAATTGTATCCGGGTAGTGACATTTCAATGGCTTGACTTTAGAAGATTTAACAAAGGTTTGAGGGAAAGATGTTACAAATTGACAAATTGTCTGAGTGACTGGTGACAAACTTACAGAGTATAGGGTTATGGAAATTTCAAATAAAAGTATGTATTGAAATGAAGACAAGTTATGATATTTTGTTTAATCATCCATATAATTGAGTTAATAACCGTACCCAGATAATTGATACAAGAAAATTCACGATAAGTGATAAGATAACAGATTCAGATTCCGTCTTAAAGAGGATGTGCTGAGGTAGCCCACGAAATTCAAATGTACTTTTTTATCAAATAGTCATTCAATGGGATTATATGATCTAAGAATATTGTTTTGTATTTTTTTAATTCTGAAAATACATACGTGTTACGGTTGCGAATCATATTTTGTTCAACATAGTACCTTACTCAGACCAGTAAATTAGAAAAAAAAACCCGTAAGATTTGGCGGTCCTTTTTCTACAGTTGTTGTGAAGAGGATGTTTATAAGTTAGTTTGTTGGATATTTTTGAGTAATCTTGGAACTACCAAACAGTCTTTTTTTACATTTGGTAGCCCAATTACTGAGAGAGGTTATAGGTTATTTAACATCACGTTACCGCCCTTAGTAACGGAGCATAAGAAAAAAAGTCGGATTAAACGCTAACTGAAAACGATTGAAACTAATACCGTGTGCGACGGGTCGAGGGGTAAAATTGGACGAGGACAAAGTTGCGGCCGAAGTGTTAATATGTTGTATGAACTAGTAAAGTTTAATGAAAGCCAGAAAAATCAGAGATTTTATTGTTGTGTTTTAAAAGATCGGTACCAAAAGAGTAATTATACATTCGAGCAGACAGACAGCTTTACGACTTTCTAACTTTTACAAGGGCGGAAAAAATTTAACACATTGCAGACTTGTCGCCTACACGTGTTCCTTATCTAATCTATGAATTTTGTTTTACAACCCTTACGTCGATACCTCTCTGTCTCACGTAAGCTTGACGTTCTACCGTTATCTTGTGCAATTTGTTCTCCGAAAATAGATTTTTCTTAGGCGAGTGTGTTTGCGAACGACATTTTTTTCTGATTTGTCGATGCTCTTAAAGCGTTAATGTGCTGTTCAAGTTTAGATTTCTGTGACTATTCGATAGTAGATAATGTGTCCAATCTTGGTTTTATTTTGCATGCTATTAAACTAGAAGAAATGGTAATGATTACGATTTGGAATAAACATAAGTCATCACACTGAGTCGAATATTTTAATAAAGATTTATATTACTGTTGAGTTAGTATAACGATGATTCTAACTATTATAAGAAGGCAATTGTAAACGGAAACATCACATTCAAAACCCGGACCAATCATAAAAACGAAGGTGTAAAAGCTCTCACAAATATCTTAATCGGACCACCTACATATCACAATATCAATCACTAATCCACCGTTGACAAGCCCTTTCAAATTCTCACGGCTCACAAACAAACCATCTATTTTGAGTGCTCGGAAAAAATATGAAACAAAAAATATACAGGATTACGAGAGCTCGTAATGAAAACAAACAATTGGGGCATAAGTCATGATACGACGGGCGGTGGCGGCCGCAGCTGGGATGATATTCTTGAAATGTGGAATAAAGTCGCGAGATGATTGAAATATGAATGGAATTAAAATTCACATGTGGTTTCTAACGATTGAAATTTTGAATGAATATGTTATTGATGAATTGATTATCATATCGATTGTTATAAAGGTAGCTGGGCATTAAGAAGACAACAGTTTTGTGGAGACTGATGCTATTTACCCTAAGAAATGCATAAATTGAAAAATGATAGGTTGGTTCAAGGCATATGGGACAAACAAATGAGTAATGGACTAAATGACATTGATAGTATAGTTATTACTTATTGGTATTAGTAAGTGGAAACGCGGAGTGGGGACACCCTAGATACGACATTTTGTGAGTGACCTTATTGTTAATATCCTCCAGAATGGTCAAGTGGTTAAATGTTCTGATTATCCTGCTGATCATCCTCCTGTGCTTCTCCGAAAATGGATCAGGTCTTTTTTTTCTAATCTTCTTAATCGGTCGATTTTTAAAATATTAAACTCCTTAGATATTCTTATTCTTCAACATTTTGTAATCCATCCATTTTTCATTTGGACTTCACTTTCTTTCATAGCTAAAACATTCATACTTAAAACAAATCAAACTTTATCAAGTATATTATATTTAAAAAAATAAATATTCATTGCAGTTTTGAGAATAGTACCCTCGGTCACAGCTAATTTAGATTTAACTCTCACGCACTTCTCATGATTTACCAAGAATTTATTATTATCCTTAACGTTTAGTAACACATTTTACTTTTATTGCGGCGTGATGATCAACTTTGCATGTAGTCTTCAATAACAACTCCATTGGGCATCATATTATACGAGATTACTAAGTCCAAATTAAAGAAAAAGGTAGCTAGTGGAATAACAAAGACAGAGAGAATTTGACTGGGTGACATTCCATTGCTGGGTTTTTTTCATATTATGTTATTTTTTATTATTCATACCGGTGATGTATTTGCTTACTTGTGTTTATTATGCTTAAAAACACGATTTATGTCATCATCAAGTATGACTCAGGTGAACATGGTCAGAAGAATGATATTTGAATCAAATGAAAAAAATTTTTCACTATCACTTTTTATCTGTCTGAAAATAAGAACCCCAATTTGAATTAATTGCTTCCATTACAAAACGTGTTTCATATCCAACAACGAATCGTATAATTACAATCACTCATAAATTATTAACGAAATGATGCTCTTATTCATAATTTCTCGTAAAACTATTTGTTTTTACTATCAATAATAAAAAACAGTGTGAAGAAATTTATTAATTTCTGTTTATTTTGTTAGATTTTGTGGGATACACGATTAAAATCACAAAGGAATAGTGTTATAATGTATTGTGGTGCTGAAATCCCGTTCGTCTTCGGTACAGCGCGATATAGCATCGCAAGTAAAATAAACAGTGGCTCCGTCCTTTGTTTGTTTTCGTAATATTTTAATTTTGAACGCGTTTGTTATAAGCGCCTCGTCTTCAATCTTTGAAGTATCACTATCTATATTCAATGTTTGTTTGATTTTGATTTCAATTATAGTAGCATTTGAATTTAATTTACGATTCAATCATGGTGTGTTCGAAATCCATTTTTATTGATTTCATTGGACAGCTTTATCTTTTCTTCAACTGTTTTTTGACTATTTATATTTTTTATCTAACAAAAAATCAGTGGACTATTCTTTTGATCGTATTTAAACATTAAAACTAAGTGCCCATGTTGTATATTTTTACTAACCTATCCGGCTGGTTATTTGTTCCGAGTTCAAAAAAGGAAGTTCTCAATTCGTATGTATGTTTCACAAAATTTCCAGTAATTGTGGATTGGTTTCGAAAATATATTTTTTAATGGAAGAATTTTTTAGTAGGTACCTCAGAGTTGGTTCCAAATACATTTATAACTATTTACAAAAAAACAACAACAATTTTGGAAGTCGGCTGAAAAAACGAAAATACAGAACTAAAGATATGGGATATTAAAGTTATTTTTCACTTATCACCTACTGTTTGTTTTCGAAGTCGGTTGTTGTTGTATTTTGAACAATATTTTTATTTTTACAAAACTGTAGATATAGTCATTTATTTACTCTAGCATACTCCAGCATTTGAGGTTGTTTATAAAACGCATATTATTCTCGTAAGAACTGCTATTCGCGACTCACGCGCATCAAGCATTGATATTGTTAACACGTGTGTTATTGCGGTACATTGTGGACAAGGCGCCACCAAACGGCAAGTGGCGTCAGCGCCTGTAAACAATGAAAGAACACGGCGAAAACTCATACTGCTTTCCGTTTTTATAACGTTCGTAAGATTAAAGTTTAGTCAACCTATGTTTAGTTTAACCTCTAAGTCCCTGAGATACCACATTTGGTATCGACACAATGGTTTTTTAATTGTGTCTGTAATTACGGTAATTATTGATGACTGTAATTATTGTAATTATTGACTGGTTAATTAACCTAAGTTTTTAGGAAAGGGCAAAGAGTAAAACTTGAAATGAAGGAAACTTGTGAAAATTTTAAATCAGTTTCTATAAGTTCTTATAAAAGTTGGCTATCATTTTGTGCCACAAATAATATTAATAAAAGAAATCCAGACGGCAAAGACGTGGCAAGATTTTTAGCAGATCTGCATTTAAAAAGAAATTTTTCAGTGAACACAATTTTATTACATAAATCAGCTATCTCATTATACCTTAGCTATACCTTTTGTGCTTCAAATGCAGAAATCTATCTAAAAATGTCAGTACCTCATCATCATCTACAATGCCTTTTCCCAGCTATGTTAGGGCCGATTTCGACTCTAACCGGATGCAGCTGAATTTTAGTATTTTACATGGAGCGACTGCCTATGTGGCCTCTATAACCCATTTACTGGGTAGAGTTTATATTATTAGAGTATATGTGGCGTTCCGCGCAGAAAGGTATGAGATGTCGGCATTTATTTTCCGAGTTATTTGCGTTTTTGTAAAATCGGGTGAAAATATGGCATGTTGTGATTTTTACTGATTATTATTCTATAAAAAATTTGCTACAATTTTATACAATTAAAATCTACAAACAACATTTCTAAGCGCATTTTTTTTTTAAAGGAAATTTAGTAATATGTTACCAGTTTTCAGATGTCGGTAAGTGTCTATAAAATGTCAATATTTTCACAATTATTATGTTGAGTTTTTTAATTTTAATACTATTTGTATATTGGCAGTACAGTATCGGTTATATTAGTGATACATTGATGCATATAATGTGTTGGGATCTATGTGGAAAAATCTATGTAGAAAACGAGTAGAACATTGTTTTTTTGTAACCTTAACTTTCAAACTCGGTCAAACTCCATTTTTTTGAAACGAGTTTTTCAGAATTTCAACTCTGGATGTCTGTTACAAAAAAAGTATTAGGATTTTTTTTTGTAATCAGCATAATAAAGAGACTCTTCTAGATTCTACATCCAGCCTTAACTCAATACCTCCCTACTGGTACCTTTATGCGCGGAATGCCACATATTTAGAGTACCTATCTACTACAATAATTACTAGGAACTAGTAAGGTAACTATGGTGTTAAACACAATTGAACAATGGCCATATCAGCCTATAATGTGCCTACTGCTGGGGCACAGGCCTCCATTCTGTCATGGTGTGAGCCATAATCCACCACGTGGGCACAGTGCGAGGTGGTAGATGTCACATGTCTTTGAATTTTTGGGTCTAGGACATGTCGGTTTCCTCGTGTTGTTTTCCTTCACCGTTTTATTGGTGAAGAAATAATTTACACAAAGTAAAGTCAACCCACGATCTTACAATTCGTAAGTTGCGGTCATTACTGCCTAGGTGGTAATTACCTTATAGTTTATGGACCGTTATAAGTTAAAACTACGAGTGTGTCTTCACCAATAATGAAGCAAAGATTTTATGGCTTTGCATGTGACCCTCCCATTTGGAAGTTAGCTATCACAGGTAAAATACCTTACGAATCTATTTATATGCTCATTTTCGCAATAAAAAAGTAGACCATTGGTTAGCTAAACGATTCGTTATTGTTTATAGTAAATTAGCTTAGTTAGTGACCTTAATTTAAATAATGTAAACGTTACTATATCTCATAAAATTGACATAGAGCTTTCGTGGTATTTGCTGAATTTTCTCCCAACAATAATACCTACGGTAACTCACCAACTCTACGTATTAATTTAAGTATCTCAAAGTGTATGTCCTTTAATAATTTATAAACTGTTGCCAAATTTTACCTATAAAATTTTAACTTTGTTAGCTTAGTTGTTAACTCTATGGTGCATGCTGTGTTCTCCTATAAGTGAAGGAGAACACCTACTTAATACCTGATGTTACCCTTTATTATGTGTCAATGTATATTGTACATATTTTGTTAGAAATCCTAAATAAATAAAAATAAAATACTTTACTTTTCATATAATCGACATTTAAATCACCAACAGGAATGCCCAACTAATTATTTCAGCCACATATTATTCCTGTAGATACAAATCACCAATCTTCCTCGTAATTCGAACTATGCAAGCCAGCGTGCCTGATATATCGTCCAAGTCCCGTGTCGTTGCCGTCCCGTCAGGTTACCGTACCGTCGCCATTTCGTCCCGGTATCGGTATCGTCCCCGTGACGGTGTCCCGGATAAATTAGCCCAATTAGTTCCGATGTCGAAACGGCGCTGCGTGTGCGCATGTTGTTTCTTTTTCAAAAGATAGGGTTGCTGCGTAACAGCAGTTATTTATTGGTTAACATTTTAAACTGTGAGTGATGTAATTTACTTGAGGTTGGTATTGTATATACCTATGTTGGTATGTGGAAGGAGGTGAGTTATAAATAGTGAGTAATACCTATTGATTTCAAAGATCATATGCCTCAAATGAAGTGCGTGTGAAAAAGCTCTACTTAGTCCTAATGACCACTAAAGGTGGACGTATCAAATGAAAGGTAACAATCAATTAGGGAGGTATCACACATATTATCTAATATTAAACTTAATTCTCTATTGACGGAAGTACATACCTAAATATGATTATGAGTAACAATTCCCAAAAGTACAACAATACTAATGAAGACACATTCCTCTACAGACTATTTTTCTCATAAATTCACAACACCCCTTCCCGAAGACATTACAATCTAAACTAAACCCTCTCCTTTTCTTCCCAAGTCTCAATCTTCTTTAGCAGGACACGTAAGTTATTGAAACAATCGTGTGTGGTAACCATCATGTCCTGAAGGTTTGATTTACGCGTCAGGTCTTCACTTCCCCGCCCGGCGTCATAATTTTATTCTGTGGCATCGCATCAATTAGGTACTTCAGGCATTGTTTGACGGCTCTTTCATATATTTTGCGAGTAAAGTATCGTCTTTACTGCGAGAGTGATCATTTAGCTAATACGCATATTGGTTTTGCAGGAGGTTGGCGTAAATATTGATGTCACTTAGCTTGGCGGAAGGAAGATTTTGGGATTTTAGTGAATGTTTAAAATACAACGCTTTTTGAGTTGAGCAAGAGAGGGTATTTTCGTTTTTTGGAATAGAAAAGAATATAATTTTATTTTGCAAATATCGGCAATGGAACGGGATTGGTTTAAGAACGTTCGAAATAAAATCTTTGTCATGTTTCTTATTTCCCGGCATTTTTTTTGTTTTTGTTTTGCCCACATTGATGGACACTGAAAAGAGATTGAGACTAGATTTTGAACGTTTTATTATCGAGAACTATTCTGATTCTGTTCTCCTTCAAAATGTCTAAAATTTAGTTCCTATTTTTTTAAATGACTTGTTTAGGACTTGATCGATCTAGTCTGGAAACTATAAGGTATTACAGTAATTACAACAGAACCTAGATCATTATTTAAGTTATAAAATAGGTAGGTTTAATTTTCATTTATTTACTTAGATTTTTAGTTCCACATCTGCCTAGTCTTTTCCCAACGATGTTGGGATCGGCTCTCAGTCGCCTCGGTATGACTGGTTGTTAGGTTTCCGACGACCTGTTATGCCTGTCAAAGATCCACGAATGATAGCCGGTACCAAGTCGTGGTATGTAAAAATGATCACCCATCCACGGATCAACTGTAGCAAGCGTAGCTTAACGCTAAGACTCTTAGGTGCCGAGGAAAAAGAAAAATCATGAATACGAAGACCTTACACGGGCAGGCAAATCGACGCGACGGGAGGGTCAGGGGAGCATGAAATTTAACGCGGATGAAGTCGCGGGCAGACGCTAGTTTAGATATAAAAATACTCTATTATGTTCTCATAGCAATGATTCTACTAATGAAAATTTTGTATACTTCGTCATGTTTGACGAAGTATACAAAATACACGGCTTTTTCTTTATTGTGTATTTTGGTCTTTCTTGGGTCATGTTTATCACTGATAAACGTATTTTATTTCTTTCTTTCAAATAATTTTTTATTTGTTTATTTTTACATCTAGAAATAAAAATACTCTATTACGAGTTTATCATAGCAATGATTCTACGAAAGAAAACTTTTTGTATAACTACTTCGAAAAATATTACGCGGTTCAAAAATAGCTTTTATTTGGGACTTCTGAAACAATCCTTTACCTACCATCCAAACTTATTCTCGAGTAAGTAATTAAATTTCAAAAGACATTACTTTTTCTGTAGGACGTGTACGATTTATTTGTTTGACATTTAGTCGGTTTCCACAGGATAAATAAAAACACGAGACTGAATAACTCCGTGATCGGGTTTCTGAACTTATTTTTTTTTCTTTGATATTTGGAGGACGGTTTGTAATAAGCTGAGTACCTATTTGTGGAGGAGAATGACAAATAGTATACCTACGTAAGCTAAGGAACTTATTCGATATTTTTATGCAGAAACACAAAACCAGTTATCATAAATGCTTTGGCATTACTAACAACATCAAGGTATCTTCTTAAATTGCTACGTAGTTTAGAACAGAGGGGTAATTGCGTACTACACTATCGGTAGGAATCGATTTCATTTTGACAGTTCCGCTACATACATGGCGTTGTTTACGTTGATAAACAAACAATTTTTTCGAACATATTAAAGAATGGATGACAAATAAGCTTCAAAATGATTCAAATTCTGATTAGTGATTCAAGAGGAAGGTTTATTATGTATACTACGTGGAAGAAGCCACTAAAAGAAAGCTAAAGATCTATATTTCCTCCGACTGCATAAAATTGTTTATGGTATTAAGTTTAATTTTCAATCTGTTATGATTAAACTTGTTACTTCTTTTAATTAAAACCCCTTCCTAACCAAAAGTACTTACTTCATTATCACTCAAGAAAAAACGGTCACGTGAAAAATCCCAACAAATCTTGCAATTTATATTCATCAATCAAACACAATTTTTGGAAAACATAATAAATACTTTGTCACACAACAGGGCTTCGATATTTAAAAATCACGGCTAATGACGTAGTGTGGGATCAGTTAACAGCTAACGAGGCCTGCGACACAAATCACCATTAGCGTTGGTGATGGACCGTGAGCGACTTACGACCGAGCTGATATTCGGTAGCACCTCGGAAATGTCCGCCTTTTGGACTAAAATAAAGGAAGGCTTTTGTAAAACACTTCGTTTATATAAAATGTTACTTAATTTGTAAAAGTATTAGCGTTAGCCAGTGGCTCCGCCTGAGTGGAGGTCGGCAATTATAAAACGTGTCCTATGTGTTTAGAGGATACAATCCCGAGCATGATTTTCAATCCTGGGATCACGGGATTTTTGAAGCGTAATCCCGGGATCCCGGGCCTATCCCGGGATTAGACTATGTGGTTTCTAATTGGGCTAAAATGAAAAAAACAACTTAAATAATAAATAAAAATCTTTTTAATGTCTTTGCAAACAAAAAAACACAATAAGAAAGATAAAGACAAAACAAAAAACTATACATTGCAAGAAATAAAAAAGACCACACAAAAAAAAATCGCAAATATTATCGCAGAAAAATATCAAAGCATCCAATCTTTGACTTCCAAGCCTGCTTCGTAGATAATTGCCAACATAAGCACAGCAGCTGAAAACACTCGCACAGGTTCTACGCTGGTTGGTGGAATAGACAATACGTGTAGATACTTATATGCTTTTTCTAAATAATATCCACGAACTCCTCCATTTTTGAACAGGCTCATTTCACGTCTAGTACTACAATATTTGCCAACCCCAATTCATTTTGTACTTGTACTTCAGGATCTGGGGATTTCATACTCTTGTTAATTTCCAGCTGTTACTTTTCCTTTAAGTCCCTTCTAAGTTCTAAGACAAACATATGTATATTAGGAGTGTACCTGTTAGGTGTGTACCGTGTATAGTAGGTACGTATCGTACGACGGCGTATCTAAGGGTTGTCTTTTGTCGTTATGTAATAAATGCTGTTCATATAATCTAGGCAAGGTTATTGTCCAGGCGCAATGGACTACGGAATACAAATTAGACTTGTTTGTGGCAATCCCGAAAATCCCGGGATTAGCCTTAGAAGTATAGTCCCGGGATTTTCGGGGCCAGAAAACGGTCGCGACCCCGGGATCCCGAATCTCGGGATTGTATCCTCTATATGTGTTACTCCAGGTTAAAAAAAATCTGTTGGTCGTTGTTGCAAGATTAAGTAGCAAACAGCCGAACAGCGAAACAGAAATTTTATCTAGTGGTCGCTCAGTGGTCGAAATTAGATTATAATTACAAAACGGAATTCGACCATAATTAGAAAATTCTCATTTTCTGCACTCCTTCTCCATATAAACTTTAACTGTGCTAAATTTGGTACTCCTACGTCCTAGTAATTGGCGTAAAAAGGGATACAAGGTTTTTGCTTCATGTATTAATATATGTTTACTTATATAGTTATTTAATATTAGTAGGAATCTAGAGCAATTGAAAACTATAGTAACAAGCAAATAACTGAAACAATTCCGAATTTCTGATAGTTCGAATATTGGTTTCTCTAATCTGAAACAATTTCTGGTTAAGTTACAAGTTCATAAAGCTTTTTAATATGAGTTAAATATGTAGAGAGTATTCGTTATGACAACAGTTTTTTGTATCAGAACGTTCAAATAGGTTCAAATAGGCAAAAGTTCTAAATAGATAGTGCTCATCTATTTAGAACTTTATATTTAATTGTGCCTAGTGTGTGTTATATTGTGCTTATATTTAGGCATTAATTTGGAACGGCCATCAATCTAATAAGAATACATGTCGAATCTCTAAAAATGGTGCCAAAAATCTAGGAATTAGACTAGAGAGAGGACTAGATATTTTAGCTAGGTGAACGCTACGAGCTACTCTTGAGACACATTCATTTAGGTAGCTATAACTCGAAACAACAGTCATAATGATCTAATTAATAAAGTGTAATGGCTGATAGGATCAGTTAACAGCCAATGAGGCTCGAGACACAAATCACTATTGTCTATTAGCGATGGCGTTGGACCGTATTACTAGCTGCCAGAATAGTGGCTAGCGGGTCTAGCAACATTGTCTTATGAGTTCGATGCAGTTTGGTTACAATTATAAACATTATATTTAATTCTTGTTACAGTTTCAATGTTTCGAAAAGGACCGTATTATCAGCTGGTACGATAGTTACTAGCGTGTCTGACAATTTTGTCTTATGATTTCGATGCAGTTGGGTTACAGTTGCAAACATTGTATTTAATTCTTGTTACATTTTCAATGTTTTGAAAAGGTCCGTATTACTACTATCTGGCAGGATACTAACTAGCAAGTAAAGCAACATTGTTTTATGAGTTCGATGCAGTTCGGTTACAATTGCAAACATTATATTCGATTTTAAACCTACATATAACATTTTTAAAGTTTCGAATAAGACCATATTCTATGGGGCGTTTTTTAAAAACCCAGATAGTATTTTTCCGGGTGTTATGTCAAACTTCTTGAATAAAATACTTAAATGTCAGAGTAATATCTGGGATTTAAAACGAAATTTAGCTGACAGAACAGTTACTAGCGACTCTGTCGAATTGATATAAGTTTGACGTAGTTGGTTTACATTATAGGTACACAAAGCTATAGGTCAAGCTATACATTTTCAGTTTTAGCTGACCTCGCATTGCATAGGCTTTTCGTGCACTGAGATGTCAGCTTATACTGGAAATGTATAGCTTGATGTGTGGCCGCGCGTACTCGATTTTTAAACCTGTAACATTGACAACTGTTAATAGGCAAGATTGTTTTATTAGTTTGTTGCAGGTGGCTTGCATTTGCAACATAAGCAATCTATAAAATAATTTTTTTAAACGTTTGTACAACTAAATATTCTCACATTGTCTGGAGACCCAGAAGCCACATTCATAATGGCTCTTGAACTAAACATGGTCCTTAAGTAGGGTTTTAAAATGTTATTTCATTTGGTGGGTGAGTTATCAGGTTATTTCATTTGACAGATGAGTTAAAGTCGGGATAATTATCGGTTTTAACAGTTAAAGATAATTTTAACTCTAAGACACATTTAATCATTACTGTTACAAATGCACCGTGTGAAAGTTGAGGGGCAAACAATTATATGCTTGAAGGAGAGGATTTGAAGAATAAAGTACTTAAGCTAACAAATATTAACATAAACGAGTCCTAAAATAAATGAGCAACTTGATGAATGAAAGAAAATACCAAGTGATGTTAGTAAAATAATTATAACAATAGGTAACCCAGAAGTTGTGTACTCGACGCTACGACTACGACTTGCATCAATCACCCGTCAAGTTTTAGACATAAGCTACTATTGTATCTCCTTTCATAGTCTTAAGTCATTTAATTGTGGAATTGTCACGTATGTGCAATTAGAGTTCCTACACCTAATTTACCACGGAAGAGCACTGATTTCCAAGATACAAGTTTTTGCCTTGTTTTGAATTCAGGAGTTCATATAGTTTTAGCCGTTTACTCACCCACATTATTTATATCCTAGTTCTTAAGAATATTACTGTATTGGGCTATATTTTATTGAGTCCAAATAAACGTCATATTATATTTACTCATTTTTGCTCAATGTTAAAAATATTTAGACAATCCATGTTTTGTAAAACTTAATTTGATGAGTAGAATTTAGTGTTTGCAACCGCTACTGCTGAATATGAGGTCCTGGGTTTGATTCCCAAATTGAACAAAATTTTACTAATGTTTTTCCATGTGGAATTTCACAGTAGCAGCCCAGAGTCTCGATCTGTGCTTGATTGATGGCATTATACTCACTCCCTGTTTTATGTTATGAGACTTAAAATATAACTGGCAAAATGTGAAGATACTATACGTACAGCTCTGCCTAACCCTCCGGGTATTACAGAAGTGATGTTATGCAATATTATTTATCTATTATTTTCTGATCTATTAGCTACAAAATCTCACCTCTCTCATTGTATAACACGCCTTGATGATGCCAGCAACACCGTAGCCAATCGGCAGCCTCGTCGTCTCAGAATAGAAGTTGGCACCTTCTGTCAGCAATCACAACACTTCGGTACTTTACCACGTGACTACCTGACATTCTTATGTTTGAGAGTATTAGCGGGAAATGCAGGTACAAAGTGATGATGGATCTGCTGTGATGGATGTAGGTACTAATGGTACGGATAATTGTCATGATCAAAGTGGTATTGGATATAAGAATAGAGTAGTTTGAGAAGATGGTCTAGGAAATTAACAAAATGAATTCAAACTTACAGAATGTTATCTGTTAACAGACAGCTGTGCTGCTGGGGAGTTTGTTGCGCCACTTCTTCTTCCCAGTGAAAGCACTATGCGTCTTATGTAACTTTAAAGTTCAAAAAGTGTTGACTCTCAGCCTAGTTTAAATAAATGAATTTTGATTTTGTCATGCGTTTAGTTATAGACACGCGTATTTTTAAGCAAGACAATGTTTAGAAAGTATGTGAAGCTATTTATAAATTAATATGTGGCGATATAAAACCTTGATAAAACAAAAAGTTGCCCTTGAAAGCTCTTGATTCTGCAGCTGAGCTTAATTTCATCAAATCATAAGGTCTTAAAACATTACGTGCAGACTGAGCTCACATAAAGACAGATCTAATAACCAACCGTCATAACGTTACCGTAATCAAAGATCTAATCGGCAACATTGCAGAATCACGTGCACATTACTGCAGATATAGAAACGAACATGTAAACATTGATAGTATCAAACGGAGGCATATTTGTTCGGCTCCGAGAATAGCGTAGGAATTGCATCGGATTAGTTGGCAGCATCAGTCAATCAGCAGTCACAACAGAGGCGACACCTCGCTTACACAATGTTCTTCCTAGAACACATCTGCTACGTGCACTAACGCCTGGTTTATTCCAGCAACAACGATTCGTTTATCTGTGGAAATCAGTATTTTTCAATATTGTTTCAAAAAAAAGATTTTAATGTTGTTTATAAAATTAATTTTGCGAACGCGTGGTTTAACCCAGAAATGAATCCTTTTCCTTAAATGGGGTAATTTCTTTCATCATCATATTCATAACCTGTTTTATATAAGATTGATTTTAATGTCGTTTTATAAGAATTTCATGGTCTTCTCTGTGGTTATCTGATACTGCCTAACACCTGTTTATACTTGCAATTAATCGTTTTCTATAACGTTAAGTTTATCATCAGCGTAAAGCTAATTTATTTATTTAAATGGTATTGCTAGGAGACATCGGATTAACGCTTGGTTGAATTGAGCAACGAATCGTTTACACTATCTGAACGAAATTTTATAGCTAATGTATATTTCATCATCATGATTCTAATTTGTTTCTAGTAAGTCTTTTTTGCGGTTACGGTTGCTCCTAATGATATAAAAATTGTAACGTGTGTTCAAATTTATGAGCTTATTGGCTCACGAGACTCGGGTAATTTGAACGGTAAATTCGGAATCTGGTATAATTGAATCAAGACACAATAATCGTTAATGTATGTTACCAAATCATTCACCTTCGTCGCTTTCCGAGTAGATTGTTCTGATGATGAATAAAATCTCTACGTAGAACGATATGACTACAAATATGTATTAATTTGATTCTTTGAGTACCAATTCAATAGACATACTACTAACTGAGATACATTGAACTACACTAATGTTAATATAATACCTACGAGTTTTGTCAAGGTGTTTTAAGAGAATAGGTTTGAATTGAAAGAGAAGACTTTTATATATTATTGATAGAACAAGAACACAAACAGCAAAACGTTGTTCATCGAAACTACTTTAAATGAACTTTTACGTATAGTCATGTGCTTTTTTTACAAATATTGTAGCTAGTCAAATTAATCACACCTTTTAATATGTAGTATGTAAATAAATGAAATTGGAACCAATTAAAATTCATCATAATCATTCAAAGGTCGACCTCAGCCACAGCTGCCTTTCTTTAAAATTAAAAGTAAACCAAATTCAAAAAGAGAGAATATTTTTTATCAAGTCAATAACACTCATGACATAGATTGAGTCAACACAGTAAGTTGTAGGTGCAACGAATTCTTGTGAATTCCCGCCTATTTTAACACTATCTCCGCCTTAGTCCATCCCCGTCCATGCATTTTAAGAATCCACCGAAGTGACGTCCGTCGATCGGCTTGTTAATGAGGCTCGCAAGCTATGTTGACACCACTCCGTGATCAAAGTGCTCACTCACTTGCTTGCTAATTCGTTAGTGCTTCCTCTGAGCATTGTCTATTTGTAAGCAAAACGGATTTCAACCCGCCAGCCCAATGATTCACTGAACCGTTTTTCTTTGAGTCTTTTTTAGCATAAACATTGTGTCCAGTTATTTGTTTATTAATCTTTTGATGGGGTTTGTGAATTGTGTTTTAGTTTATTTTTTGTGTAATATCGGAAGCTGTAGCTTTAGCATCTTCTTTAACTCTTTTGCTGATAACTTGCTCTTCTGATAGTTTATTATCTGTTCCTAGTTTTTATTAAAAATGTTCAGATCAATTTCCTATCTGTATCTATTCTTGAATTTTAATATTTTCCAAAGCCCTTCGTTCTCCACATTTTCATAAACAAACCACCACGGCGTTTTAGATACAACGTAAACATCAACAGATAGAATGTTATGACAGCTGGACTTGTAGCGCTCCTTAATCATATTTTTCCTCGAGAAGAAACTTATCATACCTACAAATACTTAAAATAGTTGTTTGCCCTTCAATTTGGTGTTATTGATTCGTAACCAAACCTTCACCGTAAACCGAACGTTCAGAGAAACGATTTGTCTTTGACCATACCTTTATTGATATTTCTAAGCAACACAAGCGGTTTCGGTTATTCATATGGAACTACTATTGTGCGGTTGACTATACGTCCACGTTGCATGGATGTAAAAATATCGTAGCGGGATATTTTCTTACACTGGATCTTCAACGTACTGCCTAGTGCTGAGAGTTGTAAATCGAAGAGTGCGTTTTTTCGACTCTTAGAATCCATCAGAGTGCATCCTACACTCTGATGGATTCTAAATGCTCATTTCAACGCCGAGACAATTCAGTGTGTGATTAAATCTCGCAGCGATTCATTTCCGTCCATCCGAACTTTGTCTACCTAAGGAAGCACTACGAAATCTGAATCTTATTAAAGGTGACTATATTTGATTACTAAGAAATGCAAGGATGATCAACGGCAATGGGATATAATACGGAAGGACACACCGCTCTGTCAGGGTCGCGAGATTTGTTCGAAAAGGATACCGTGGCCCTGGTATATGGGCAACTAAAGGAACACGGGTAGGTTTTAGTCAGTAAAAGTCTGACACGCCCTTCCGCTCCACCCAGAACGGGAGATGTCATTTGATCATTTCCTACATAGAAAAAACCGGCCAAGTGCGAGTCGGACTCGCGCACCGAGGGTTCCGTACAAACCTGTAGGTATCCTCGGTTTATGTACATAAGGTTTATGTTTATGAAATAAATGATTTTTATAAAATTTTTATATTTGCGTTGATTGAATGAAAGGTAAATTGCGGTTTACGATTTATGACGTATTAAAAAAAAAACTACTTACTGGATCTCGTTCAAACCAACTTTCGGTGGAAGTTTACATGGTTATGTACATCATATATTTTTTTTTAGTTTTATCATTCTCTTATTTTAGAAGTTACGGGGGGGGGGGGGGGGACACACATTTTACCACTTTGGAAGTGTCTCTCGCGCAAACTATTCAGTTTAGAAAAAAATGATATTAGAAACCTCAACAACATTTTTGAAGACCTATCCATAGATACCCCACACGTATAGGTTTGATGAAAAAAAAAAATTTGAGTTTCAGTTCTAAGTATGGGGAACCCCAAAATTTATTGCTTTTTTTCTATTTTAGTATGAAAATCTTAATGCGGTTCACAGAATACATCTACTTAGCAAGTTTCAACAGCATAGCTCTTACAGTTTCGGAGAAAAGTGGCTGTGACATACGGACGGACAGACAGACAGACAGACATGACGAATCTATAAGGGTTCCGTTTTTTGCCATTTGGCAACGGAACCCTAAAAAAAGGGACAACGCTAGATCACGTCACCGTACTTAAAAGATTAAAAGATCACATACCACAGTGATCTAATTTATTATAGCATGAAAACAATGTGCCAAATTACTCATATATGATACCACAATGCTCATCATATTGGTATATGATAATACCGTGTTTGTTAGCGGTATGAGTGGCAATTTGTAGCGGGCTGGGGGCGCGTAAATCAAACGTGTCTCCCGACTGCGCCTGCGCTGCAACACACGTGTTGCCACGGACTAGGGCTGTCTACTACTACTTAGTGTTGCATTTAAATAATGCACACACCTAATTTAATGAGTTAGAATTGAATTTGCTTAAGTATCTAGGACTATCTCTTTCTGTGAAGAGGAGTGCATCCGGTGGCTAGGTTGCAGAATCCCCTTTTCTACTTCTCTTCTCATTTTGCGTTGAACTATACGGAAGTGTCATACCGTGGTTAAATATTATCCAAAGATACCATCAAGCTGACTATAGCGAGTCTGTAGAAGCTTCCATTGGTTCACCAATCAACACGGCCGACTTGAAAATCACTTAATCGACTACGAAGCCAGGTGCATCGCTGCAAGCACCACTCACTCCGATAGGGGTACTCCGATGAGCTGAAGTGCGACTATTGAGTCACATGACAAATGATGTCCCTCCTCTCCTGGTCTTTGTCTATCTTTCTACTCTAAGCTCATTTGAACGGAAATATTGGAATAACACGACGAAAAAGGATAGCAGTGTGAAAGCGGAGGCGACTGCCTTAGTACTCCGAACTTTCATTATATTTAAAGTGTTGCCCCCATCGAAGCTATTCTAGGCAATATATATCAGTTTATTTTTAGAAAATGTAGCATTATAATTGAGAGTTCGAAGCGCAAACCAAATTTATGAAAGATTAGCTACTGCCCGGGACTTCGTCTGCTTAAAATCACTCCATTTGGCAATACGTAGCTTCCCATTGAGAAAAATAAAATCGAAATCGGTAGTAGTAATTCAGTAGTATAGAATACTACGCGAGATGCCTTACATACATACAAATGTTTTAGAAAGATACCGACGTAAACAGTAAAGCTACCAAGTAGATATGTGCTGTTCAGCAGAATTTGTATAATGAAAGCGAGAGTATTATGCAATTGAGATAAGTATTGTTTATGCTGAGTAATAGGTGTTACACACCGTTCACCTCGTATGTTTTGTCATAATGTTTTTTGTGTTAATAATATTGTCATTTATTTTAGTGCCTATTTTGAGGCAACTCCTGACAATTCAAATCTATTCATTTTAACACATTACAGCCTCTTTAATGATTAAAATCAATGTTTGCTCACATTAAAAAAAAAAACAATAGCTATTACAGTAGCCATTAATTAAATTAGCCGGCAATACTCACGTGTTGGGTATCAATATTGAAAACTAATGGAACAACAGAAAACAAAAAAAGCATCATTCGATTCGCTAAGTTCAATGCCCGTAATCAATCACCTGTTTTTGTAATTTTTCGTTGAACATAGTTAATTTTGTCCGAATTTCAAAAAACCAAAACATAACAGTCGATTAATAGTGTACTCATTTCAGTGTCATCTAGTTTTTAATAAAGCTGGAATAACTTTTTTTAATCTTTTGTTTTCTATATCGTTATCCAATACGGGTAACGATGGGTGGGCAACGTGGGTTGCTTTTGCGAGCTAGTTTAATTTCCACCCTGTATTTGATAAGTAGTTTGGAAAAAGCAAGTAAGAAATTATTACTAAATCATTGCTGTAAAAAATAATTAATGTACAGACGCCACCAGGTCAAGCTACCCGAAACTGTCAATTTTTCCCAATGAACCTTGAACCTAATTCTCTAGAAATAAAGTCGAAAATCTATCAAAGAAATCTGACAGATTGTAGTAGCTTGATGTGTTGGCGTCTGTACTAACAATAGCTTTGTAAGGTTTTTTGTGTTACAATACTAACAGTATATCGGAAACAAATTTCTTAAATTAAATTAAAATCGACAGTCGTTATTTTATGAGACTTTTCATGTAGCAACCCTACAAGGTGTAACCGATGCGACGGCGACGGCGCGGGCGCACAGTAGATTTATAGCGCTCAATCAATGCGGATTTATTGCTGAGGAAGCGACCAGCTCTCGCCTTTTGTTGCACGTATATATAGAACTAACTTCAATGTAATTGGCTCTATAATTTACCTTAATTACCGCCGAACAATTGTATCATTTGTTCGTGATGTCATTATTATTGAATATTTTATATTTCAACTGCTTAATATTACGTTTCATCATCATAATCATTTCGGCCGAAAGACGTTCACTGCTGTACAGACGCCACCAGGTCAAGCTACCCAAAACTGTCAATTTTTCCCAATGAACCTTGAACCTAATGCTCTAGAAATAAAGTCGAAAATCTATCAAAGAAATCTGACAGATTGTAGTAGCTTGATGTGTTGGCGTCTGTATACATAGGCGTCCCCCAATTAGGGGGTTTGCCATAATCGCCACGATTGGCAGGCGGTTTGGCGATCGCAGTAAGCCCCTTTTTTTGTGTGGGAAATCATCAAATGACTTTTCCCACTCTGGGTGGAGCGAGAGAGACGTGTCAGACTTTTACTGACTAAAACCCACCCGTGTTCCTTCAGTTGCCCATATGCCAGGGCCACGGTATCTCTTTCGAACAATCAGGTGGGTTGACGATCTCAGTGTGGTGGTAAAATGCATAGAGAACGCTGCTGCCCATTCTCTAGTAAGTCCCTTAGTCGCCTCTTACGACAACCATGGGAAGAAATGGGATGCTGCTATTCTTTACGTCCGGCACCACGCGGTACACGGAAAAACGTTTAAGTGTAACCAAACTAAATATAATTTCCGATATTCGTGTAGGAATTGGTTGGAACAAAATATATGACAGACGATTTCTTGTGAATGTTTGGCCCTTCCAAGGAACTACAATGTGAGAATGCTGCTACGCTGCTACGTGTGTGTGTGTGTGTGTGTGAACTTTAGCTACAAACAAACAGTTTTTAGGGTTTTTTTTTTCAGTTTAGAAGCTTCGGTAGTTTACTAAACAGAACTAAAATGTTTGTTGGCTCCATCTTACTACGGCGTTCTTGTTAACATAGAATGTATATTTTCGACTAAGATTTTGGAGGTATGAGGAACAGTGTGTAAAATTCTCTCAACCTTCGCAGAAAAGAGAATATCCTCCGTACTGGTGAGCAACTGCCCGACGATTGATGTCGGGACGTTGGATAATTGCTAGTTGCGCGGTAAACTCTGCTTGCGCGATGCAGGATTTTACGTGACGTCAGTGAGATGCATAGTTTGCATGTGGCAGAGTAGATGCCGCTACAAGATATTCTAACATTCCATTTTCAAATTAGGATTTTCACGGCATGTCTTTATATGGGTATCAAGGTAACATTCTAAGTAAACCATAGGCCCATATTTGATTTCTCATAAAATATCCATGGCGGTGACCTTACGAATTGGAAGCTAGCAATTGGTAAGGTCACCGCTATGGATATTTTGTGAGAAATCCCAAGGTCAGCTATGGGAATAATTATGGGCTGATAACTATGGCCTCGACGTAAGAAGTCTGCGATCGTGACAAACACAATGTGATTTTGATCGAGTCAAGATTGCGGCATGGCTTTATTGAATTTGATTGTTGATAGCGCATTGATTCGATTTCCGTTGAGTCTGTTTGTTAATGTTATTAACTAAAGTTGTTGTCGTACCATCAGATTTTTAACCATGTTGACAACGCCGCGCGCCGGTGGAAAATTCAAATGTTGTAGGAGACAGATTTTTTTTAAATCACTCTCCCTTACAATATTTTAAATTGTCTCCTTTGATGTGATGTTCGTAATCCATCCAGCCATTCTCAAGTGTTGCGCACGCTTGAGAATGGCTGGATGGATTTGGCAGATTTTTGTATTAAACGTTAACATAATAGTTAACGTTTTTATGGAAATAATGATAGAGAACATTTTCACGGACAATAATCATAGATTTATATATGATAGAATTACATTAGATTAATTTAAAGGTTGATAAAATAAGAGATTCATTTTTAACTTACACATTAGTCAAGATCATGCATAATAAGTTTTTTGGCATTTGTAAATGAGTTAATCATTTATACAACCATTAAATCATAATCAACCTATAATGTTTCCATGCTATGACGTCGGCCTCCTTTTTTCAAGAGGGAGTGGGTTATAATCCATCATTAGGGCCTAACACGGGTTGGTAGATGTCACATGTCTACGGATTTTTTGGCATTTGTAAATGAGTTAATCATTTATACAACCATTAAATCATAATCAACCTATAATGTTTCCATGCTATGACGTCGGCCTCCTTTTTTCAAGAGGGAGTGAGTTATAATCCATCATTAGGGCCTAACACGGGTTGGTAGATGTCACATGTCTACGGATTTTTTGGCATTTGTAAATGAGTTAATCATTTATACAACCATTAAATCATAATCAACCTATAATGTTTCCATGCTATGACGTCGGCCTCCTTTTTTCAAGAGGGAGTGAGTTATAATCCACCATTAGGGCCTAACACGGGTTGGTAGATGTCACATGTCTACGGATTTTTCGGTTCTAGGACATGTCGTTTTCCTCACGATGTTTTCTTCACTGTTTTGAGACCAGTGGTGAATAAATTATTTAGAAATAGTGCCTGCCTAGGTTCGAGCCCACGACCTACCACTCAATGTGGGGTCGATACCACAGGGCCACCATTGCTCATGATTAATATTATTTACAAAAAAAAAAAACTCTTAAAATATATGAATTAAAAAAAACCAGTTTCTCCCGGTTCTAATGTATGTAACTGTGTCCTAAAACACTATATTTTCTTTTTTATATGTTTTATTTTTGTTTTTCTTATGTTAATGTTTTGTTTTAAGATGTCTGTATTTAAAATGTGTGTGCTTGAAATATGTGTTTTTAAAATGTGTGTATATGGATTTGTTCTGAAATAAACGTAAATTGATTGATTGATTGAAAACAATGAAATAACATAAAATAGAACGATATAGGCAATTTCCAAAGTACAAGTAGAATGAACGATTAAAAAAATATTAATGAATAATGTTAAACCCATTAAAATGATATTTAAAAATAGTTTTTGAATCGGTCAATGCCGCTTGGAAAACATGAGATTTACATTATTATCTCAATCGAGTAACGCAGCAAATACACCCATAAATCTTATATCTTTAAACGATTCTTGTATATATGTAGCCCAAGTAATATGAATTATAATCCTACTAATCCTGCACTACCCGACCGCTACCAAGCGAGATGGCCGGACGCGGAACGGCCCGCTAGCCGCTCTGCGGCTATTTTATTATAATCTCTGATATCTTCTAAAATATTAATTTTAATGATATGCTGTAAAAGGCAATTTTGATCTACATTAAATGCACAACATATCTAATGTATTTAATTGGATAAGAATTAATGCTGTATTGCTTAAAATCGCTTCGTAACTAAGCCATTATTTCTCAGAAAAATTAAAGGATAAAAAATGGTTATTGTGGGTTATCCCTAAGAGATAGACATATACCATCGCGGATTTTTTTATAGAACTTTGTAAGGTGTACAATACTGTAGTACATTATTTTGATCTATTTCGTAGGTTCAGCCAGCGTTCGCAATGTAAGCGCAAAAAAATGAGTTTATTTATGACATCACATTAGAAACCTCTAAAATTATCAGTGTTTCTTTACTATATTATGGATGTTATTTACATATAAACCTTTCTGTTGAATCACTCTATCTATTAAAAAAACCCGCATCAAAATCCGTTGCGTAGTTTTAAAGATATAAGCATACATAGGGACAGACAGACAGCGAAGTGACTTTATTTTATAATATGTAATGATGATGATAATGATGATGCATATCATCATGTGTGTTCGAATTACTCAAAATAAAGCTAATTGTATTATTCCAAGTAAGAGACCGCGAAATATGGCTTAGATGTTTAGATTTTCGGATGGATTTGGATTTTTGGTTATCCTGGATACTTACCGTATATAGCATACCGTAGATATTTTATCCCGGTAGTAGTTTCCCGGGTGATATTTTCCGACAGCTATACGGACAAAGCCACTGGCCAAAGTACTATTCTTATAACTACGTTTAATTTGGTGTCTGGTAAATAACTGAGTGTTTATATAGGTAGAATAGGAGCGTTAAGAAAAACCAGGAAGACTTATATTCAATTCAATCCAGCCCTGTGTCGCAGTCTTCTTACTCTGAATACTATTAGTTTTATTTTAAGTACATCAAACACACAAGACATGTAAGGATCGTAGCAGGTGGCGTTCCGCAGTTTCTGCCTACCCCCATGGGAAAAAGGCGTAATTTTATGTATGTATAACATGTATTAATACATTCTTACCGCGGTAATACGTCCTCTTGCGATAATTTCCGACATCTACGCGGGCGAAGCCGCGGGCAAAAGCTAGTTATATATTATATGTTAAAAGACTGTGCCTATTGAGAAGGCATTAAAAAAATTAAAATAGTGAATTTGAGTTTTGTATTATCCAATAGCAATAATTTTTTGGCCAAAAAAATGTGCACTGCTGGATGTGTGCTGCCACATCACATCACTATCATGTTTGAAGACAAACCTACGTCTCAGTTCTCCAATCCTGCTGAAGTTATTATGTATAATTATTGGAACCCTACAATTGTTGCTATGGATAGAAAGGGAGACACTGAGATGACAACTAATAGAGAAGTTTGGAAGAAAAAAACATGTTGCGCCGACCCCAACTATGGGAAATGGCGGGAGTTCTCCTGCATCATCATTCGATGATGGTGATGAATATTGCCATGGTCAAAAATAAACTTGGCTTTACACCATATAACGATGTCTTCAGTTTGACTCTCATTTTCACGAAGTACGCACATTATAACACATTACGAATTTACAGGACAGGTACAATTAAACACAATAATCCTAAATTATATCTAAATATTTATTTATCATCGAGCGGCACACAAATAGTACCGACTCTTTTCTGATTTTCAGGACACGCATCTCCCGCGAATGCAGTTCCTGGTCCACCGGTAGCATTATTTTGTCTTCGCCCAGTCGTCCCATTGTTCATCGCAACAGTTCCTTGATTGTCAGAAACGACTCCTCGATTGGGCATGTTCACTTCATCCATTACACCAGTGTCTTCATCACCATTGACCTCGTAACACACACAGTCCTCACCAACACATTGTGCCTCATCATCGTAAGGGATGTAAGGAAATTTGGAGTCAATTATTGGGATCGCAGGAACCCCCACTACACAATACACTGCCGCGAATAAAATGAACACTGTTACCACATTCATCCCGAACCGCAGAGCAACAATGAATGATGACTATATTTCTGTTAACTATACTTATGTGCACAGTTTCCGACTTCGTCGTTTACATAAAGGCCTTGGACAAGGTTAAGGCGATGAAGGTTCTGTACCTACAAAAGAGTTTAAGCGTTGAGCAACTTTGTTGGACCACGCTAAACGATCGTCGAGGTTGTGATCAAAAACTTGTTAGTGAAATAATCTTGTCTTATTAAATAAGCATTCCGCATCGTCTTCAAAACAAACAATTTGTTTGTATTAAAAATTGCTTTTGTGTTGATCTGACATTTTGTTGCTTGATTTATTAGGACTTACTTATTTTATTGTGGCATAATCTATTGATTGAGTTTTATTTAAATTTGAAATTGACGTATATGAACATATTAATCATGTTCATTATTTTGCTGAACACTAATGCACCGATGTGTATATACCGATGGTTTTTTGAAGTTTTAACGGAACCCCAAATAGTTACATGGGCCGAACTTCATCAAGGTTTTGTTCCTCGAAATATTTGATTATTCTACAAATCAAGATAACTATCTGTAACTAGAACACTTTATTGAAAGGCAGTGTGTACCTCTACATTATGTCTGTTTGTCTGTTACCAATGTTTTCTTTGGAAAAATCATATTTTAAAGACGATTCCGGAAGTGAGATTGTGAAACGTTTCATCAATTTTATTAGTTTTCCATCTCTAAAGAAAAACATTACAATAACATGGTTAATTCGAACCATGGCATATTTTAATGAATGATAATTATGTATATGTGTATGAATAGTTCTGATGAAAAGGAACATTAGTAAATATAGAAAAGTATTTACTCGTACAGGTCAATTTTATCGGCATGTCAGAAGTATTGTCAGAGGAATTAATGAACGTATTGTTAACGTTATCTTTTATATTATTTAATATTTTTGTGCGTACTGTGTCTTCAATTTCTGTAATTGGTTTTAAGCCATTTTAATTAAAGAAAGAAATAAATAAAATAGTCCGTCTAAAAACCAACTTCTTCGAATTGGTCCCTAACTCCATGCAATACGTTAGTGTGACGAATTCGGACATATCCGGCGGGTATTGTATTATCATTATTTGAAAGTTGTAGACCTTGGCGGCTGCTGTCTTTGTCGTTTGACAAAGGTAAGTACCTCGTACTTGCAATGATGCATGGTATGTCACTTTATAGCGTTGAGTTCTTATAATTATTTAATGAGACACGATCGTTAATTATTCTTTCTTATCAAACAATTCATTATTTGATTCTACTTGATACAATAAGAAACGACGACGAATTACTTTCTAAGTGTAGATATCTTAATTTTATTATGTAATCTTTTGCCACATCATTAGATGGTAAGTAGGTAGGATGTTAATCGAAACTGAATGACTAACAAGTTCTATAACTTTTTGCTAGTTGATTTATTACTAGAAGGACAAATTACATAGACGTCGGCAAGCAGAAACTTTATTTCACTTTCTTGTGAGCTAATGATTTCGAATGCAATAAATTTAGCTGAAAACACTCTTGCTGATGCTAGAAGCAAACTATGTGTCATCATTTCGGCCTGGTATTTCATAGGACACCTAAAGGGCAATGGAGAGGGCTATGCTTGGGGTTTCCCTACATGATCTCATCAGGAATAAAGAGATCCGTAGGCGAACTAAGGTACACATAGCCCGAAGAATTGCCGAACTTAAGTGGCACATTGCTCGCAAAATAGATGGCCGATGGGGTTGAAAGGTTCTGGAGTGACAAACACGTACCGAAAAACGTAGAGTTATAAGGCTTTCCACGTGGTGGACCGACGACTTATGAAGGCCGCAAGAATCCGCTGGTTGCGGGCAGCGTAGAATCGGTCGAAGTGAGTAAGCTTTAGGAATGGCCTATGTTCAGCGGTGGTCGTCTTTCGGCTGAAATGATGATGATGTCATAGGTAATTTTATAAGTACCTCAGGTAGGTAAAATGTAATTTCAGATAGAACAGAAAAATGCCCGAGCATTGGCTACTGGCTTCACTAAAAATAAAACCATTTAAGCAAAAGACTAGGAGCTCCTTGTTGTTCTCCTCATCGCTGCCACTGTGGCGAAGTTGTCAACAGTCTAGGACACCACGGCCTGTCTTGTAGCCGAAGTGCGGGTCGCTTAGCGCGGCACGTGAACATTAACGACATCATCCGACGAGCTCTTGTCACCGTTGGCGTTCCAGCTGTATTAGATCCCAATGGCTTGGCACGCGACGATGACAAGAGTCCGGACGGTATGTCTTTGTTTCCTTGGAAGGTGGGAAGGCCTTTAGTGTGGGCTGCAACGTGTGTCGATACTCTTGCGCCATTCCATCTTCCTAGCTCGGCTTGCTGCGCTGGCGCTGCCGCTGCGGCTGCGGAAAACCTCAAGCGGCGAAAGTATAGCAACCTTATTGGCAATTATATTTTCGAGCCGTTTGGGGTTGAAACCCTCGGGCCTTGGGGTCAGAGTGCTCATGACCCAAGGGCCGGTTTTTATTTTGGCCAACGGCTAAGCATTGCTATACAGCGTGGTAATGCCGCCAGTCTCTTGGGTACGTTACCGGTCGACAGCGATGAGGATGAATTTTTCGATGCTTTATTTTAGTTTGTGTATATGTATATAGTTTTGGTTAAGTTAATATATTGTATTTTAAGCAAAATCTAAAGCATAAAATTGTATGAATACCGACACAGTCGGTAAACTCATGCTCCTGACTCGTTGCTTTCGGTTTGTATTATGGCCGGAGAAGGCTCGAGCCTGTTAGAGAATGTTTCTATTCTGTCTGAACTGACCCAAACACGCGGGAATTTCAGCCGTGCATTTTCAGCATTGCAGCATGTGTTGCTACACTTGCTACAGTTACCAACTGCTATCACTACTTAGGTACTTACTAGACATGAACCACCTACTTGTCTCAAACAATTATCATCATTGTCAATCTCAATTTTATTTGAGGTCGGCGCAACATCAGTTTTTTTCCACACTTCTCTTATAGTCGTCATGTCATTACTCCGTATCACGAGCTCATACCATGACTTCCGATTTTCGCACAGGGCTAAAACAGTACACCTAATAATAAACCAAAGTGAAACAGAAGAAGACGACAAGAACTAGGTTGTAGAAGTTAGACAGATAGGCAGTCACTCTATGTAAATAAAATATTGATATTCAGCTAACATCCGGTTACACTGGAAGTCGTCTGCGTTATAATTAACCCCTTGTTCGTTAACAGATAAAAAGGAGAAAGGAAATACATTTATTTAGCACTAGCTTTTGCCAGCGGCTTCGCCCGCGAATAGGTCGGAAAATATCCCGCGGATATCGTCACTGCTCAGCTCCTATGTGTCTAAGCGTTATCTTATATAGCCTATAACCTGCCCAGGAGTATGGACTACAATCGTACCAAGTTTGGTTAAAATCCCTTCAGTAGTTTTTGACCCATGCGTGCACATACAGACAGACAGACAGACGGACAAAAAATTTACTGATTGCATTTTTGGCATCAGTATCGATCACCAATCATCCTCCAATATTAATTTTGAATGTATATTCAATGTACAGAATTGACCTCTCTACAGTTTTATTATAAGTATAGATAGACTAAAGGCCATACAAAAGAGTTAGGAAAAGGCTATGTGGATGATAATGATGAAAAATAATAATATCAAATCTGTCCCTTAAAAAATATTCCAATACATTATGCACACACATTAGTATCTATCTTCTACAGCTGTTTTCAAAGCACACACGCACAGTCTTGGCAAGTGCATCAAATATTACTGCAACTGGAGTGGAACAAACGTTCTACCTTGTACTGGCTGTCCATGCCATCAATATTTATTGTCCAACAAACCATCGGCCCACATTTAATCGATTCGTCTAATTATACCCAGTGAATGAATGGGTCTACGGTATTTGCCATTCAGATATGTGATTTACGGCTGGTCATCCATATTGTCATTATTTTATTGCGCTGAAATGGCGCAGAGACAGAGGGCTGAAAGTTTTTGGTCTGTGCGACGCAGTCCCGTCGTTGGTAAGAGATTGAGGGAATCCTGAGGTTTTGTTTTTGGTTCGTCATCATCATCATCATTATTTCAGCAAAGACGTTCAAAGCAGGACAAAGGCCTACCCAAAAAAAAAAATTTGAGCCAGAAAACAGTTCACCCTTAAGTATTGAGTTAAAAAAACAAGCTAAGGCTCCCATAGACAGGGCCGAGGGTTCATGTAAATTTTGCTACCAAAATCTTGTCGCACCGCCTCGTCGCGTTTGTCTGTGGAGCCTTTACACTCTTCTCTACCTAATTTCAACGTAGTTCTAGCACCTGAAAAACATTGTTGAATTTGAATGAACCTGGACGAAAATGCTGAAGATTTCAGATTGAATTGTTTGATCACCATCACATTCCTGAAAAATGTAATAGACATCAACCTAGTGATGACTTTGTTTCACATAAATTACTAAACACTTCCCACAGGGCTGCAATAACAACTTAATTTTATCGTCATCACATTATTGAGACCCATTGTCAAATATAACAACATAACTAAAGAAATATGAGCAAAAAGAATCTTAATGCAACATATCTTGTTGATTTACTCACAAACGCCACATTAGCGCCCGTGGCACCACACAAATAACTCATAAACTGACAATTATGCGTTTTTCAACGCGAATGCGAAAAAATTTATCGTTTCCGATTACATGCACTGGGACATCGTTCGGTTATTAAAATTCCAATAAAAATGCTTCACGCTGTTATTATATTGTTGTCTGCTTATTGAAGGAAAAACAAAAACATGTCAGATTTAAAATTCGGTCTCCATTGACAGTTTTAACTATTCAAGCAAATCACAAAAGTGACGCCATAAAATAATTAATCTGTTACAAGTTAGAATATGAATCGGTTTAAAAATAATGCGTAAGTGAAACAAAAATAAAACTGTATTGGCCACAAAAATAAAACTAAGATCATTGTCGTTTCTACGCAAGTATAGCTTTCATCACCCATCTTATTTATAATCCTCGTCTTGACGCCGCGCGATGAAATTATTGCCGCCATTTTGGACGCGTTTTGAGTTTTCCCGCCATTATAGCAATTAGTTGAGTGAGATGTCCGCGCACGGGTGGACGCTTTACGGTTTTTATGGGACTGTTTGTTATTTTTTTTCTATAGTGTTTGCTTTTATGTGACCAAATGTGGTTGTGACTAAAGTGTGAGTGTAGTCTGTTTCATTCGTTTTCAGTGCACGTAGCGCGATGAAAAAGGTTCGGTAATTTATATTTTCTTTCTTTTAATTTGTATTGTGTGAATAGTCTCTAAACTAATAGAACAGTGTCATGATAAGTAACGTTGTATGATTTAATTACCGTAGTAGCGTGGACTGCACGGAGAGACCGTAACCTGCCGTTGAAAATTTCGTAGGTACTACTCTAGGGAAATCGACGTGCGTGTTACCATGGATTCAGTACATGATTTGTAAGCCCATGCGTTGAAAGTTTTCATCAGCTATCAATAAAAAAGTTGCTCCATACATTTTGATCGCGTAGGTATTGCACCAGTCTATGAAACAGCAGATTATTTTTTTGATAATCGACGAAAAATTTCTACGCTACGTTTCCGCTTTGATGTCGTAGAAGATGCTAAAAGCTCTAACCTTTCATGGCCCAACCGTTGTCACGAGGTTTGGCGAGAAATTGGTCGCAAGTTTGATCCCTATTAGTTGCATTACTGAAGTGTCCTCTCCAATGTCAACTAAGATTTCTATCTTCGTTAACATTGAACGGGTTAACAGGACTACCAGTAATGTTCAATCTACATAGCAATTTATAGTATACCATAGGAGTATAGTAACCAAGTAAAGTTGGACGTAGTTAAGCGAAAAGGATCCAATCCATACCCACTTAATTTTGAGATATTGACTTTGAAGTTCAAAAGGTATTATTACATTTTTTTTTCATTTCAATATTAACCTTATTTACCTTTTTTTATTATATTAACATATTCTGACAAAAATACTAGTTAAGAACCACAAAGTTTTTTTTTTTATACTGAAAAACAAAATAATAAGTGCCATAGGGGTTCTAAAGTTTAAGTATACGAAAAATTAAGCTATTTTTACCTAAGTCGTTTTTACTAACCCGCAGTATGTATATTTTGGATCAGTTTAATGCACTTAACTCATTTTTGGCCAAGTTGTGGATTAGATCCTTTTTGCTTAACTACGTCCAGTTGTTCTATCGTCCATAAAGGCAATGCTTCCATTAAGCTTTTCATTAGGAAACCACAAGCTAGTCATATTATTTTGTTATGGCGAAATGCGCCTCGATCTCGCCTGGTGGAAAGTGAGCACTGTCTGCCGGGGTCGCGTGATTGTTCGAAAGAGATACCGTGACCCTTGCACATGGGCAACTGATGGAACACGGGTGGGTTTTAGTTAGTAAAAGTCTGACACGCCCTCCCGCTCCGCCCAGAGCGGGAGAAGTCATTTGATGATTACCCATCAAAAAAAAAAAAAACCACTGTTAAAGATCCAAAAATGACAGCTGCGACCAACGGCTTAACGTGCTATCCAAGGCACGGAGGGGTCTTGGTATGTAAAGATTGTTACCGATCCATGAACCAACAGCAGCAAGCGAAGCTTAACGTGATAGATCAAACCGTACGGCTGTTATTGCTTAGCTACAAGTCGCTCCACCCTAAAAAGCGATGGCTCGGATCCAGTATATTATTCATAGCTTCTGCCCGCGACTTCGTCCACGTCAAATTTTTGCTCCCCTGACCCTTCCCTTCGCATCGAATTGACTGCCAGTTTTCGTCTATTTTTCGTTGCTGTTCCGCTCTTTCTAATTGCAGCGTAATGTTATATGTATAGCTTTTAGCCTTCCTCAATAAATAGGCTACCTAACACAAAAAGGTTTTTTCAATTCAGACTAGTAGTTCCTGAGATTACCGCGTTTAACCAAACAAACAAATAAACTCTTCAGCTTTATAATATTAGCATAGATTTACTATATGAATGTTCTGTGGTGGTCGTTGTCCCATTAGCTTGGGTAGTTTATGAGTTATAGCTTCATTTATACGTGTTTAAGATTGAACCGCCATGGTAGCCAGTAAAATTATTTTTTTCTTATTTTAAAGATTTTGCAGTTTGCAAGTCAGTGTCTGTATGTTGAATAAAATATGATTCGAGACCGTAACATGTATGTATTAATAGAATTATAATTATTAAAAAAACATCCATACAACCCTCTGAATTAATTTAAACGTATTGAATTATATTTTCATGAAATAGTCATAGAATGGAAGAAAATTTGAACTTCGCGCTTGAAAAAAAAGTTATAAAACTTTTTTCTAATTTGAATTTTACAACGGAGAATACATTTCCTACTACACTCGATATAGAACTATAACTAAAATGATTTATGACCGAAGCAGAAAAAATACTTATTTATTTTAAGCAAAATGGTTTCTATCGATGAAAAATATGTGTTTTATTATTGTCGGTTGAAATATGCACGTTGGTGGTAGGTTAGTTACGGTACGTTACTCATATCTATCGATGACTGTACTCGTACATTTCTAAATAGTTCTTCACTGTACCATAATATTTTATTGATAAGGAAATTTTTGGAAATATGGGTGCTGTAATTATGGTACAGTGACTTGGGATTTGGATTCCGCTGGGCAAGCACGGCCTCTGTCTGCTAGGGTCGCGAGATTCGTTCGAAAGAGGCACCGTGGCCCTGCCATTTGGGCAACTGAAGGAACACGGGTGGGTTTTAGTCAGTAAAAGTCTGACACGCCCTTCCACTCCACCCAGAGCGGAAAAAAGCACGGCCTCTGTAATAGGCTTGAGTCACGCATTTTATCACGGTTCTTTTGCCCAAACTGTGATAAAAAACGTGTGGCTCAAGCATACAACAGGTTGGTTGTAAAAAGTAGTAGGAACAAAACTTATCTGTTGTTACCCCTTGTAACTGTTTATTTATTTATTTGCTAACATGTTAAATACTTATTAGTAGGCATGCATTAAAATTTCATGACATTATTAAGACACGTACCCTGTAAAGCCTCCTACAAACCGGCGCGACGCGGCAGCGCGACGCGACACTCGTAGAACAATTTTTATGTGGACTTCATGGAAATTGTTCTACAAGAATCGCGTCGCGCTGTCGCGTCGCGCCGGTCTGAATAAGCCTTAAGGCATTGCAAATTTCACTTAGGTACTTATCAAAGTGTTAATTGAATGAATTAAATTAAATGATTACATTATTGAATTAAATTAAATTATTAGATTACATACTATTAAATTGATTCTAATTGTTTAAATTTATTACACAATACCAAACATTAGTCAATACTTTATAACATATCATTATAAAATAGATCCTTAACATCCGGTCATACATTTTAGTCATGAAAGTAATATAGCATCATAGTCAATTATCATTTCACATTTACGTCAAGCATATAATTAAAAGGTCGATCGATTCACAATTTGTCAGTTTTAAATTCCTCAACGGTATAGTAGCCTTTCTTTGTTAACAGAGATTTCACCTGTTTCGAGAAAATTTGGGTCGTTTGGTAGGAATTTTAAAGTTTCCGGTAGCTTTTTGTAAATGCGAGCTAGTCTTGAGTATGGGCTTTTCCCGATAACTTTTAAGTTTGTGATGGGTAGTAATCTAATAGTAGATTATTCACCAAGGGAATAAAGCAGTATCTTATGTCATAAGCGCTATTTTGAAACCAGAGCGCAATGAAGGATCTTAGGTGTGCCGAGTGGAGCCAGGCAATTCATCGAAAGGAGAGAATCCTGAATTCAGCGATGACCTCAACCTCGATTCACATGAAGCCAACTTTATTCCTAAGCAGAATACTCTACTTTTTACACCTTTCTTTACGAGTAATTCGATTTTCCAACGAAACTTTTTTTTGGAAAATTTTCAATCTTTAAGATTGTTACCAAAGTTGTTAATAATGAACTTAATATTATGAGGTGCAATTGTTAGTTATGTGTAGGTACAATCCGCGAACGCGACACCTTGCGGAACCTTATGCCGCGTATAGAAAAGTATCAAAATACCGTGACTGTACATAATTTTCTGTTTGCATGTTCTACACATTATAGTCGCACTTACTTCATTTACATTGAGGATTCTCGCGTTACCGATATCGCGCTTCCGTCGGAAAACGGGACACTTTTTCAAACAATTTGTATTGGTAATGCTACCGCAGTATTATTACAGACTACAGTGATCTGTACAGGCGTTAAATGATTGTATTTCTGTAATTAGGTTTGTACAATTAGTTTTACATGTCAATCATATTTTAAAAAACTAGATGAGATCGGCGTTACATATGTGACTACTCTGAGATGAAACGCCTAAACAAACTCAGAAGTGACAGTCCATATTAAAGTCAAGACATAGTCTTGGTCAGATCATGTGAAGACCATTTAGATTGGCGTCTGAAATGATCTTTTGAGGAAAGAACCACACATATTGAGTGGACCTGCCCAGTCAGTGCACGCATATATCAGTAATCATGACGAACAATACCAAAGAATGGACATTTGGGTAGCCCTAATAAATGACTTAAGCTGCCAGACCATGATTGGTTGAAGTCATGGTTTGGCAGTTTAAGTGGAGGAAAAAAGTTTAATTAAAACTCAATTATGTCTGTTATCAGGTATCGTATCATCAAGCGGATGTCCTCGCGGCGGGTTCTCCCTATCACAGTCCTTGGTCGAGCGGCTCGGTCGCGACCATGAGCAGCTTTCCGTGCTTCCGCCGCTGCATCATCCCATCAGAGATGTAAGTACCACTGGCTTCTCTTATTTCCTCTGACTACTTACGTTATTCCCATGACAATCATACAGGCCTCCACTATGTGAGGAGAAAGTGGGTCGTAATCCACCACGCGGGTCCAGTGCGGTTAAAAAAATACAAAGCGTGTAAAAAAATGGCACACTCAATAGCTTGTTTGTAGCAATATGTCTGGTTGACTATGAATTGGTGTTGTGAAACCCTGAAAATACGGTTCATGCAGTATGATGTTGATGAGATTGTTCTTGCCTTTTGTGGTGCAGCGCCTTGCAGTGAAAAAGGCACGTTAAGAACCGAATACCACGAATAACTGAATACCGTATAATGAAACCACGTTAGGCACCTGTGACTGCGTTTGTTATACCGTACGGCAGAAATAACGCACCACATTCCACGGTATCATAGTGCGCCCTAACCCTAATAGTTTGGAATAACAACGACAGAATGTTGTTAAAACCTAAAAACCGACAGGTTTACAATTTATCTGCATGTAATAGTTGGTCTTAAAATACTACAACATACTTCAGACGGACTTAGTATTTGATCTATTCAGGCTCCTGAGATACAGGTAACTACTATGGAGACCACACCGTCCAAACAAACTGATTGTAAATTCAGGGTGGCAGGAAAATTTACGTGTAAATTGTAACTATGAACGGTCGTCGGTTATCAAAATAAAAATACTGTTTTATAGAAAAGTCCAATAGTTACGCAGTCATAATGTTAGGAAAAAGATATTTAAAAATCTATGAACAATTTCAATATCCCTGTATTGAAATTTTTCATCGGTTATTTTTTCAAGGTTCCAAAATATACTGAAGCCATGGTTACAGTTCGTGCGTCGATAACCTGCACAACTTGTAGGTATATAGCTGTGTAAAAAATAATGGTGTACCTAATAGTTATAATGTCATCTTTGTAACATTGAATAAATATTATTCCTATTCTTTTGCTAGAATTCAGTTTGCGCGCGCAGCACATATTCTCCACTGCAGGCGCTCAGTGAAAGCACATGTCGGGACCCGGGAGTGTCCGCGCCGCCGCCGCCGCAGCCACAGCCGCCTCGTGTGCAGGTAACTATTATATTACTCTTGTTTTAGAAGACGTTCAAAGATTCCAAAGACGTCCACTACTCGTCATAAGCACTCACCCACCAAGTCTCGCCACATCAACAGGTCCTGTGTTTGTCGCATCCAGCGGATTCTTGCAGTCTGCACTAGGTCATCGGCGCATTTTATGAGGCCTTCCAAACTTACCCGCTACTGTTTTAAGAAGTTTAGAATTACTCTAATATCCCTTTAAAATGACTTGAGATGTTTATGTAGAAACTGAAATAGGTACTCCCTTTATTCGCAATCTAAGGAGATTTAATTTCATTTACCTACTTGGGGAAAATAAACGTGTACCTACGCAAAATAGCTAAACCCTTCTCTATGACTTTGAGGTCCCTTTTTAATTTTATTTTGTGCGAAAGTCATCAAATGTCTTCTCCCGTTCTGGGCGGAGCAGGAGGGCGTGTCAGACTTTTACTGACTAAAACCCACTCTTGTATCTTCGGTTACCTGCGCCAGGGCCACGGTAACTGTTTCTTACAAATCCCCAACCCTGGCTTGGATGTTTGCCATAATCGCCACGCGACCTCGGTGATAAAATGCATAGGAAACGCTGCTGCCCTTTCTCCGGTAGTGTAGAAGTGTCTTAAAAGAACTACTTAAAAAAATAAATATTTCAACAAAATGTTCATACAAACCCATTTCCGTACCCAGGCGTCGAACCAAAACGTGACTCTACACCCGGCGGTAGCACGCTGCTCGGCCACTTTGGAGCTGTCAGCACTATGGCGCAGCTTCCACGAGTTGGGAACCGAGATGATCGTCACAAAGGCAGGACGCCGCATGTTCCCAGCGTTGCAAGCCCGGCTGTCAGGCCTCCTGCCCAATGCAGACTACCTGCTGCTGGTCGACTTCGTGCCTCTCGACGACAAGAGATATCGATATGCTTTCCACAGGTATATGTTGCCCTAGTACTTTTTTTTGATAGAATGCTTCTTTTCTAGCTGGCGACGATGATGCAGGTGTAAGTTAGTTAGTAAGTTTTGTAATGTCTTGATAGTTAAGATGGAAAGAAACCATTGGAATTTAGTCTTTTGTTACAAGCATAGGTAGAACTGTAACATGATAATCGTTGAAGCCAGTTGTAGAATTTGAAGAAGTTGAAGACAAAATTATAGATTTTAGAAAAAACATTACGGTTCGATGACAAACAAAAACAAAAAAATGACACTGTATGGAAAGAGATATGTGCATATATTCCTCGTATAATAATGATACAACGTGCAACGGGATGCTGCTGCTGAGTTGTATATTGTCTACTTTTTAGTGATGCTTTCTTCTCTATCCTATCATTAAAATAAAAATGGTGGCTTTCGAAAATAAAACAAAGAAAGAAAATACTTTTATTTACAGAGAAAGAAGACAAACACAAAATAAAGAATAAGTTGCAGGAAAATATAAGTTTTCCCAGGGTCTTTCATAGATACTTGGGGACTCTTGGTTCGTTCCATGAACTTGAACTATCTTTGATTGTGAGTCTATCAGCACTAAAGCCAAATTTTATAAAACTGCTCGTATTATTATAGTTCAAGTTGGGTGGTGGCGGGTAAGGCGGACCCGGTGTCTCCGCCGCGCATCCACGTGCACCCGGACTCGCCGGCGCCCGGCTCCAACTGGATGCGCCAGCTCGTCTCCTTCGACAAACTCAAGCTCACCAACAACCAGCTTGATGATAACGGACACGTAAGTACCGATAACTGCAAAATTTATTATTGGCAACACTCAGTGGAACCACATCATCATCATCATCATCATTTCAGCCATAAGACGTCCACTGCTGGACATAGGCCTCTCTCAATTTGGGGGGCTGTGCCATAATCTCAACGCTTGGCAGGCGGGTTGGCGATCGCAGTATGGTGGTAAAATGCATAGAGATACTGCTGCCCATTCTCTAGTAAGTCCTTTAGTTGGTTTTGCTTTTAGAAAACAAACCATTTAACAAGCCCTTCAAAAAATGGAGAGGCCAGTCGGTATCAGTGAGTTACAGATTAACTTCCAAGACGTTGGAAAAGATCTTTCAACTACACTTTTTTTATAATATAAGCCACAGATGTAGGAGACTTCAAATCGAATGAAAATCTTTACATCAAGTAAGCCAACTAAGCCACAGATGTAGGAGACTTTTAGTCTGTAGCCCAATCTCTTCAACATCTATACATCAATATGGTTTCCACAGATAATCCTGAACTCGATGCACCGCTACCAGCCGCGCCTGCACGTGGTGTACTTGCCGGGCGACGGACACAGCAGCGCGCACCGCACCTTCGTGTTCCCGGAGACTGGCTTCACCGCCGTCACCGCCTACCAGAACCATCGGGTGAGTATACCCTAATCGACGAGATTTGTTCAAAAGAGATTTGTTTAACACGTTTACTGCCATATGGGACTATGTGTCCGACACTTTTTTGTCCATTCAAGCCTTGTCAGACTATATGACCGACAACACATACCAAATCTAAATGTGTCTTTGCTGCCTGGCGGCCATGTTTATTACTCTTTCAGCTATATTAAGTGATCCGCGCGACCCAAAAATCACTATGTCAATATAACTTTTGTTTACTATTACTCTCATACACTTTATGGAAAGTTTGAAGTCAAAATAAAAGTAAGGAATCTATACTAATATTATAAAGCTGAAAAGTTTGTTTGTTTGGTTGTTTGTTTGATTGAACGCGCTAATCTCAGGAACTACTGGTCCGAACTGAAAAATTGTTTTTGTGTTAGGTAGCCTATTTATCGAGGGAGTCGCGGGCAGAAGCTAGTTAAATTATAAAAATAGACTGTATATAATGTAATAAATATGATATATGTATATGTATTTTTGGAATAAATAATCTATTTAAAGTGAAATAGCAATAAGTACATTTTTTGACTTTTTCTGATTTTCACCATGGCAGTTAACATGTAGAAAGAGTACCTACTTAACCGTGGAGTTTTTTGCCGGCTCTTCTCCACAGGAATCCACAATTTGGAACCGTGCACCTAGCTTCTGACGTTTCATAATTGCCCCTGTAGATGTATATAAAATAAAAATATTTTGATTTGATTTGATTGAAGAGTTCCCGTGGCCCTGGCACAGGCAACTGAAGGAACACGGGTGGGTTTTAGTCAGTAAAAGTCTGACACGTGTGATGACCCCTCCCACTTCGTCCAAAGCGGGAGAAGTCATTTGATGATTTCCCACCCACAAACAAAAAATAAAAGAGGTGTCAGGTGACGAACTTTTCGAAGGCCTAGAAACAAAATGATGATCAGCGGCAACGATGATAGATTGACTAAAAATGTATAGGACTATTGTATGCCACCGAAAGTTTATAACAATCTGTTGAAAGTAGTTGCAGAAATACAAAATATTTTGAACGCGACTGCCACCTGTCTAGGCCCCCCTTTTTTTCTGGGTGGGAAATCATTAAATCACTTCTCCCGCTCTGGGTGTAGCAGGAGGGCGTGTCAGACTTTTACTAACTAAAACCCGCCCTTGTTCCTTCAATTGCCTGTGCCAGGGCCATGGTAACTCTTTCGAACAAATCCGCGACCTTGGCAGGCATCGGTCTCAGCTTACCCCTAAATCCGATGGACTGAAATGATTGTGCACGGAGTTCTTGCATTTAAGTCACCGTCATCGTGCCCAAACATTAGCAAACGAAAAACGAATAAACTTCCTATATCTACAACTAGTAAACTTAAATGCTTTCTTTTCACTCTTTCAGATAACGCAATTGAAAATAGCAAGCAATCCCTTTGCCAAGGGATTCAGAGACTGCGACCCCGATGATTGGTGAGTTTTACTGTCATTTTACTCTAAGATAGTATGACGAAGCCATCCTATATTGTTACTGATATAAAACTCATGACGGATGATCTAATTTCCATAAATTGTTTAAGTTCAAAAACAAAGTATAACATTTCGACTTTCGAAACATTTCCATAATTTATTTCCGCGCCATATTTTGACATGAGACCATCTTAAGGAATTAACGAGACATTAACGGTCGGGTAAACGTAACCACATTTCTCTCGCGCCCCACAGCAGAGCTATGAATCAATTTATTTACAAAGTTTTCATGCGACGCTTCGGAACTCATTTCAACAGCCGGTGACAATTTACTTTTACGACGTGCCCATAGAGTAAAGAGTTACGCACGACAGTTATGGCGGACACGGCTCGTTTCCCGTTCCCGCCAAAATAAAAAAAGTATTTCTAACCTTAAAATTTATTGTTTTATAGTTTTCTGTTTTCGGTAAATTAGTTTGAAGTGTGCGATTGGGGAAGATTTAAGTTTTAATTATTTACTTCTGGTGTTATTGGGGTTGGTATCCTTTAGGTACTTTTATTTTGGATCACTGCTTTGATCAGGGCACTCACTAATGCTCGGGGCATATTTAGGAAGTGATATTTATGGGTAGTATTTTCTGTAAGTTATATTGTACAAACACTACACGTCAAACAAATCAACTATTATTTTTTCATGGAAAAATTCTTCACAAAAAATTATGAGGTATACTTTTACACACGGCTACAAAACAAGCTTTACCATTCCAGTTTTAGCTGAGCTCGCATTGTTTAGATTTTTCGTACAATGAGAAGTCAACTTATACTGGAAATATATAGCTTGATTGGTCGTCGTACGTACGTTTTTTTTTTAAATAAAGATTAGGTAAAATTAACTTTATATGAAGCAACAAATTCAAAGTAAATAGAGCTCTGTACCTAAATCTCGCACCTGTTTTGTATCAAACGGTGGGAGGTGGCGCGTTCAGTAAGAGTAATTCTTTTATAAACATACACTCCGCAGATGTTTATGTACTACCTGCTATGGCTGTGGTAGAATGCATTTTATATAAAACTGTACAGACAGGTACAAAATACTTCAGGATTTTTCTCATCAGATTTTCTTATTTGTTTATTTTTTTGAAAAGTGGATTCGGCCGAATAAACTGGAAAGGTTTTGAAAATAGAAAATTTGCCATTTTTTTCTAGATTTATTTGCACTAATAGTCTATCTTCTTCTTCTTTTTCTTCTTAATACTCTTGTCGGAGTGATCGTGGTCCTGAAGAAATTTCTTGTCTGATATGATTCGCCTCATGCTCTTTCGCCATCTATTCCGATTTATAGAACGGATTTTGCAGTAATAGGGATCGCCCACTGCGGATTTCACTTTTATCTAGGCATACATAGTACCTAGCTACATAATTTCACATTCTATTTGGCCTCGTAAGTAATCGAAAAAAGATTAAGTTTACAAATTGTAAAATTTCTCCCCCCGTGAAACTCTAATTTCTGTTCAAATCTTTTCACCAGTAACAAACAATACTTAAATTCCAATTAATAAAACGAAGCCCACTTTGTTTATATTCCACATTAAAATCCACTTACTTAGCCATAAAAGTCCAAAGTACACTTTTACTGACTGTACAGAATAAACACTAAACAGTGTGCGCCTGCGTGATCTCCTTGTTTACGTCATACTCGGTTACGGCCATCCTGCCCACTGTATTGGCTGCCAGTGTTGCCATAAATCTGGCCTGTCAACCATTATTCTCATCGTACGGTAAACTGCATACGTTTTATGTACCGTTTATAGCAATTGCGTGTCTATGATCAGCCAATCGTGTGGGAAATCTGTTTTAGGTAAACTTATTGTTTTGGGATTCGCCAATGGTTGTGAAAGACAGTAAAGAACTATCATGATAATACATACAACGTGATTCCTTTTGATATCCCATAACTCTAGGGCAGTGTTTCCCAAACATTGTTCTGCCATAGCCGGTAATTTTCACACTGCCCCTTCGTGACCCACTTAATACTTTTAAACCCATGCTGGTTCCATTAACTACTTAAAATAATACACATTTATTAATAGTAAACATGTTTTATTAATATTAAATATGTTAATATCGCCTATTTAGTCGCTGCTCATTATTTTTACCAAAGAATCCATGAAAAAAAAATGAAAATGACGAATGTTTTATCCTAAGGTCTGGTTCCACTTCAAGTTGGTTTCCATATTTATTCTTAAGGTAAACTAGTGCCGAAAATTCAGCTTCACATTTTTTATTATTTTTTAAAGTATTATTTTTAAAACAAGGTGGGAATGATGCCACCTGGTATTTTATTTTGATGGCCCAGTACCGGGTCGCGACCTGGCTCATGGGAAACGCTGATCTAGGGTATTAATGAGATCATGTCAAAGAATCAACTGGTATATGTTTTTTTTTCGCTTTAATGTTTCATACACAATAATCCGACACCATGCATATTTGTGTAACACAGGTATCGTCGCTTCGGTATCGATATCGATTTGAATTTGAATGAAGGCAACCAAACGACTGCTATGCTTCGGTTTTTGGAAATTCGTAATTCGTAATAAATTATATGTACGGTGTACCTACCTCGACAATTACATAAACAGCTGATCGAATACCGGCCTTATCTTTGCTTATTGATTGACGATTTTTTCTCCCCACTAGTGTTTGTTATCGATACCCAAATTATGGGTAAAGTATTATCAGATATTTTAATTTGACCCTGTAGTGTTGCATTTTATGGATATCGGTTTAAATGTTGGTAAATAAATCGGAAATTATATTCCAGTAACAACATGCTATTAATAAAAACACTGACGACTAAAATTCATGACCAACTTGCAGCGGCGAGGTGTAAATTTTTCTAAAAGAGAAGCCGAAGCGAAGTCGGCTTTAACTTGCTGACTCATCAATAAAGAATACTTACTATCATTCTAAAATTAATATAGGAATGTAATGAATTGAATACAATTAAATTGAACAGCTGAAAACCGAATAAAATATGCAATATTCCTCTAGCTCGTTCTCGCTGACGCATTTTTCAATACCTGTCTCTGTCATAACCCGTTGTACAGCGGCTTGCTCTCGTACATATCAAGCGGTGCCACGTGACCTAAAGTGACATCATTACGGGACCGCTGTTGTATGAATTTTTAGTTCCCGATTATGACGTTTTGGCGCCGGGTTAATTTAGAACATTTCTCTTTTGTTGTAATACAAAGCTATAAATAACCTTTCTTGTTGTTTGAATGTTATGGTGAATTAAATACCCGTAGTGTTACTATATTTATTGACAATAGTAGCCACTATTTACATACTATTGTATTTTTAATAGTGATAGAGTTACCAATGCGAATCACCGAAGGCAAGCCGGTAGGAATCGTGTTATATGGTGCTTTCGCCACTGCCAACTTGTCATCTAAGCAATTAAAACTAGTGATAGATTATACGCAGTTCTGTGAAAAGTCAATCTTCACATGTACAAACAGTTAGAGGGGGACAAAAAATATCATAAACTTTTTTCCTTGTCCTACTTCCTGGTAACATCGATTAATAACTCCGGGAGGGACGTATGAGTGCCATTTGTCGCGCGCTGTCAAAATAGAGAATTAACGCGAAGCTGGTAATACGACCCCGCCTACTGGGCGGGCGAGGCCATTATTATTGTTTTTTTTATTTGTATCATATGTTGATAGTTGCCAGTCATTAATTTAGTTGGACACTAAAGATGATAATTGATACAGCCATTTGTAAAACGGTTTCACTTTTTTATGCGTTTAAATTCAAATTTGGAGATCTTGGCCGTTTACGTAGCAAATCGTTCTAAATAAGAATATTATATTTTTTGTAAGCAGCATTCTAATTGCGTAAAACACTATCAATCAGAAACTGAATCATTTTTGAAGGATATTACTAATTTCTTCATTTGCCGTTGCTTCATTCGAAAAATTTGTCTGCTCAACAGCAAAATATCGCAATGAATGTTGTTGTACTGTCGAATTTAAAATCGTACCTACTGTTAGTGTAACACACTAATGGGTTTCATTTTTCGCATATATATAATTATATCCCTCAGCTTTTACTACCACACTATGGACGTGAGAGTTTTCAGTAATTAATAAGTTTAATTGTAAAACCAAGGCTGGGGTTACGACCATGAGAACTTTAAAAGTTAATCGTATAAATGTTATTCGAGGGTGGGCTTTGAAGCTTCAGAATAAATGTGGGAAAGTAAAATGAGTCTACGATGACATCATGTTCACACGGCTACAGATCAAGCTATACATTTCCAGTTTTAGCTGACCTCGCATTGTATAGGTTTTTCGTACAGTGAGATGTCAGCTTATACTGGAAATGTATAGCTTAATGTGTAGACGTGCGTCCGGTCACGAAAAGAGATAGTAGGTAACCTGAAGGGTTATGGCGTTATACACTATAATTAGGAATCGCTTTCATTTTGATAGTTTTACAATATTCATGGCGTTGTTTACATTCCAAAGCAGACAATATTTTCGAACATATAAAAGAATGGATTAGCAACAAACTTCAAAATGATTCAGATTATTCGTGTGTAAGCTCAAGCTCAAGGCACTAAGTTTTCAAAGTATGTTTTTAGAGAATAGATCAGGGGGCTTACTCTTCAACCTAATTTTAATTCCAATATAAACCCAATACGATTCCAATGTTAATTTTGCATACACGTGATTCGGTACTCTTGAAAACGATAGTGTCAACATAGGAACAACAAAAACGCCCGATCTTGATTTCACTTAGTTCTCCAAAATAGACACCCAATTTAAACACATTTTGGCGCTAGCTTCGAACTCAAGAATACGAGACGTCAAAATTCCAATGTGAAGCACCCTGGAAGGAGTGTGGTTTAACTAGTCTGGCGTGTGTGTTTGGCGCAGTCCCCCTGAGCAGAGCCAGCAGCGCGGCGGCGCGCGGCGGCGCGAGTCGTCGGCGGCGGAGGCGTGCCCGCAGCTGGCGCAGCCCTACGCCGCCGAGCCCAGCGCCTGCGGCCCGCTCTACCCGCCGCACGCGCACCCCGTGCGGTCAGTACTTCATAGTCATACTCATCATTCTCCTCCCAATTTATTTGGGGTCGCGCAACATGTCTTTTTCTACCACACTTCTCTATTAGTCGTCATCTCAGTAGTCACTCTCTTTCTATTCATATAATAATTAGTCATACTCGTCGTATCAGTCGAAAGACGTCAACTGCTGGACATAGACCTCCCCCGCTTTGGGGGACTTTGCCATAATCGCCACGCCTGGCAGGCGGGTTGGCGATCGCAGTATGGTGATAAAATGCATAGAGAACGCTGCTGCCCATTCTCTAATAAGTGCCTTAGTCGCCTCTTACGACACCCACAGGAAGAAATGGGATAGTGCTATTCTTTACGTCCGGCAACACACGGGACATTAGTCATACTATTTCCCACAAAAAAAAAATGCTATTTGCTATGTTCATTAGGTACATAAGACATCTCGCAGGATTGCCGCTCTCTTCTTCCCCGTGCCTTTGTCGATGTACACATAGCTATATAGGTATCAAGCTATACATTTCCAGTTTTAACAGAACTCGCATTATATACAGTTGCCGTACTATTAAAAGTCACCTTATACTGGAAATGTATAGCTTGATTTGCCACCGTGCGTATCTACACACTGACATAATAAGATCATGCCGGGATTTTATCTTGCAGTGAATTTGCAACGCACTGTTCAGTGCCGAAAGTCCAAAGTCGAACAGCACAATACACAGTTCGATTTTTAACGCGCTGAAATACACTATGTTGGATTCTCTATGCTCGGTTCAACACTGACAATTGAAAATCAATTGATCGGATAAATCCCCACGCGATTGTTATTATGTCCGTGTAACGTCGACTTATGCGTTCAGTAGAGATAGCATTTTTGTGATATGGCGTCACAGCGCCAGGTGCCTAATAACTAGCAAGGGTTTGTACGTCCATGCATAGTCAGGGAAATTAATTGTTACGCAAATTGACACCCTACCTCAATTTGCCGCGTTATAGCTATTTCATACATCTGTTAAAGAATGATAGTAATGACTTGAATAGGTATACTTACGGACAATTTAACTTGGTAGTTAACTTGTTTAATTAAAATTAATTTCCCTGAGTTGACATCAATGGTATGCAATTGATTAATTTCATCTCAAGTATTTTTGAGATCATTCATTTGGAGACAATTTCATTTAAGTACTTCTGCCACATTTGAATATACGGAAAGTACCTATCTGTATTTGTAATGATTGACAATAGACATCTAAGTGTCATTTATGAGGTACATATTCATAAAATAGCAAACTTTTAATTACAAATATCAACTTTATTCTGAAGCTTTTAGGATTATTTCCGCAATACTTAACTATCATTTTAGTGAGTGCGTAACAGAAATGAAAACACTCGCTTTGCGTGTCGTCTAACGCCTGTTAGTTTTGTGAACGCAATGTTGCATTCAGTGCAATACTCGGCTTGAGTAGCAAGGCGTTCTAGTCAAAAACACATCTTACCAGGGCAGAGGCAGAAACTACGAAAGTGTTATAATCCTTACATACTCCTTTTGCTTCGTTTTACTACAGGGTTATTGATCAACTCTTTATACTCTCAACTACCTAGAATAATCTATGCGTCGTTGGTTTAGTGGTCGCAAGCGCTGAGCACGAGGGCCTGGTTTCGATACCCAGGTACGACAAAGTGTTATTGAGTTATCCGTTTCTGTAATTTCTCAGTAGCAGCTTGGAGTCTGAATTTGTGCTCGATTGATAGTAATTGGTTCGACCCCTATTTATTTTTAACTTTAATATGTTATGTGTCTATAATCTATGTATTGTTACAGTTACCAACCCCACTCGGGCCACAATAGCGCTTACAGTGCTTACTACGCTCACAGATAGCTGGATATCTGCCGACGAACGATAGGTAGTGATTGTAAAGACAACGGCCGCCCGCTGACAACATACGACACATATGAGCGACCGCTTCGTTGGAACGCGCACCATCTGTCAATATTACCGCCTTTAAGGGGAGATAAAAAAAGTGGTGAATGTATTGCGGCTCTATGATTATGGAATATATTGAGGTCCTTTGAAGTTCAAAATTCTAAATAAAATAGTAATTGTCTATGTCCATAAAGCCGCAGTATTTTGAAAAGCGTAGTTTATTGTGATTTTGAAATAATATTCTGATCTTGAAATTCTTGATGAATTGTTTTTTATGGATTTGGTGTAAAATTCTTGTACAAATTTTAAAAAGAAATTAATTAGTGAGTAATTTGTTAAGGAAGCGACAATGTGGAGTCGTTATTTAGGAATGAATAAAAATTAAACGTGAAGGAGTTTTTATTTTATATTTTTGGCGTTAGTGGATATGTAATTAGCGGTTATTGGTCAGATGGTGCCTAGGCATAGTAAAAAAGTTGGTTTGAAAAACGAAATAAAATATATTTTATATTGTTACGCACACCTAATTTAATGTTGTAACTTGGTTTAATGAAATAGAGATATATTGGTACCGATTCCCTTGTTCACAAACTAAACTAAATTTAAGTTCAGTGCATCTTTTTCTTTGTATTTCATTAAGAAGAGGACAAAAGATTTTTTTTTAGTTTAGTCCTGTCAAGTTAATCATGGCCTGTCACTACTCCATACAAGTTTAGACGTGATTAAAAACTTGCCTACTAAAATTACGTCAATTTACGTCAAGCGCTGATTAATTTGACAGGACTAAACTAAAATTTATCTTCTGTCCTTTCCTTAATGAAATAGAAAGAAAAAGATGCACTGAACTTAAATTTAGTTTAGTTTGTGAATAAGGGAATCGGCACCATTATAGAGAAATGTAAACGTTACCCTATATAAGTAACCAAAGGAAATGTTTTATATAAGACCGCAGAATGTGAACCAAATATTTTATATAAATTCTACTAACATTTTTTTTAAATCTCAATTCTTACATATTATTGGTAAAGCACTGTCTACGCCCACGCAATAAATGTGCCTTTTATGTCACAATATTATACATAATTAAAAGATATTGAAACTATTTTGTTACCAAATATAATGTATTTATTACTATAGTCTAATATAATTTAAGTGATTACCAAAAAACTCGCGTATTCTCTTTCATTTTAATAGAAAATGAAGGGATATGAATGCACCAGTCATAACGCCAAGTGCCAAATGTAACCAAAGGAACATAGCTAATGTTAAGATAGATTAAGATTTAGTAAATATGTTTGGATATTTATTTAAATCTATTAAAGTTGACGCAAGTCGAAAACGTGATTTTATTTTCATCCTACAATTCATAAAAACAACCTTATTATTTTTACGAAAAAATGCCTGAAGGAATGACTAATAGCTACATTTGGTAATGACATAACCCCAGAACTGTCCATAGACGTCGGGTGTGCAGGCAAAATCTTTGCAGTAGGTACTACATTCTGGTAGGGTGTAATGACAGCAACCTACATTGAAGCCTTCGAATACATGGACATACATATATTATACACGCTCGACATAGCCTTTCGTATAAACAACTTGAGCTCTTAGACTAATTGTTTGTTGTGTTTTTAGAGTTATGCCTCGGACGCGTAGCTTGACCTGCTCGGCCGACTCATGAGGCTTATCCGCAAGTTATTTTTACTCACCCCATTAGTACTGCCAGTGTTCGCGTGTGTGTGTGTCTCTCTACATTGTAAAATGTTGAAAGTAATAAAAATAAGTAATTTCATCACAGCATTTTATTATTTGCTCATGTATTTAATTAAATACATATTTTGAAGCTGCAATAAAACACAATTTATTTACAAAAACAATAATAATACATTTAATCTAAGTTCAAGTTTACATCAGGAAGAAACAGTACTGCATTTGCTGCGGTAACCTTTCAATCTCAGGGGTTCTAAAGTATGACTTTTCTCCAACAGTGTATGTCATGATATGGTTTACGGTTGCTGAACCGGGCTCTTCTCCTCTATCCACGTACACTTTCGATGAAACAGTCTCTTCAAGTTCCTCTCCTACTAATTCTGGTTCAGGCTCAAGAAACTCTTCGAAAGGCATGATGATGGTTGAAGCAGAAGTGACAGGTTCCATGGAGCAGTAGGAGTAGTCCTGAGGAGCGTAAGACACAGTCTCGTAGAAGTTGGGGCGCTTGCTCACAGGAGGGCTGTTGTAGTAGTTAACGGGAGGAGGGATCTGAGTCTCATAGGGGTAATTGTAGAAATAGTTGTAGCTTGGGTAGGAATCTGCGTGATGATGATGATTCACTGCTGGTTGAGCATTCAGAGCAACCGGTGTCTGTTGAGGATATTGAGCAGAGTATACATAATAACCGTCGTTATCTTGAGCTTGAGTTGGTGCCTCTACTGGTACATATTCAACTTTCTGGCTGACGTTCTTCATATCTAAGGAGTCTTGTAACAAGGAGTTCATTTCCTTAGCCTGCTGGTTAGCAGCAAAAGCGAGGTCTGAAAGGATTTCAGTGTCAGGGCTGAATTCAACTCCGTATTTGTCGGCAATTTCTTGCGCGGTCATCATTTTGTCAATGGCAATATTCTGGAATTCGTTGTTAGACTTGATGTGTTTGAGCAGCCTCGATACCAGTTGGGTGCTGGCCATAGGGGTTTCAACTGATCTCTTCTTACGCAGGTTATTATCATCTTTTTCTTCTTCCTCTTCTCCCTCGGCTTTGTCACAGCTATTGAGTGCATAAGTCAAGAGGTTAGCCATCTCGCTTTGTATCGCAAGAGTGATCTTCTGTGCAATTTCTTTAATTTCATCCAGCTGTTCTTCAACTGATTTCTCCGAGTTGGTAGCTTGAGTCATCATGGCGACTGAAGAGCTAGGATATAAGTGGGCGTCGGGGAGAAGGAAAAAGTCGATCCAGTCTTTCTGACCGCCGGCAAACTCATTGACTACGTCTCCATTTACATCTGTGTTATTGTTCGTAATTTCATCACTGTTGACGTGTTCGTCACTGTCGGTTACGTTAGCGTAAGAGAGAGAACCCTGAAACAAGAAAACAATTATTAAATACTTAATGATGATTTTTGAATGATGTACCGATGAAATGTACCCATGATACAAAATTGTTGAAACCTAAGCAATTAGATGCGATTAATCAGTTAAATGCACATTCCTGGACTAGGTATTGTCCAGTTTTACGAAAAAAAAAAACAAATAAATGTTAATTTATGTCTTTGTAGGACTTACCTGGATGGCTAAGCCAATGATTATGTACAAGAGGCCCATGGTGAACAAGTTGTGCCCTTCCACCTCAAACACATACTTTTATATGTAACACTATCAAATTATGAGGAAATAATTTTGAAACTTTCTAAGTAATAATTTTAAAGTTAGATAGGACATGTCTTCTGGGCTTGAGCAATAATGCAACATATTTTTTTACAAAATGTGTTATTCATTTTGTGGTGAAAGAGTACTATGTAAAACCTCTGTTTTCTTTATCATCTGCAATGGTAATTTCCAATTGAGTTGGTTTACTGGATGTGGTAGTAGTTCTAGTAGGTGTAAGGGATTTTTGTCTTGAAGAAATTCTAAAACTCGATAAACTTCCAAAAAAAAAACGATTCTGACACTACTACTATTTATTCTGACACACTACTAACTATTTAACTTCGTAGTTTTATATTAAAAGACTAAAGTGAGTATGTAAGTGATGTTTTTGGTTTTTGAAATGTTCTTTATATTATATTTAGGGTTCCATAGATCGATGATTACAAAGTTTCTCTTGCTCCATAAAACGCATGATTTTATTTTGTATTTTCCGCCTCGCAGCAGTTTTCAACGCTTTATTTGACAGATTTGCTTGATTATCATTATTGCTGCTAAAAAGTCAGTAGCTAAAGATTTGGAATATTAATCTGGTTTTTCTATGTAACGCATAATAATTTCAAGAAGACAAGCCAACTTTGGGCACATTATGCTCGATCATGAACACTATAAGAATGTTACTTATAACAAAAATCTTACGGAAACGCACAAAACAGTTCCCCAGACTTCCTTGAATATACAAACAGCTTCGTTTGTTTCACAGGTAATCAATTAATCATTCAACGTTTCATGTCACAAAATTTGCATTTCTTTACGATGTTGTGACTTAATTGTTGTCACAATGAACGGGCAAAGGTTAAACAGTTATACGATACATAATGCATCATGTCTTGATTGTGCATGCATTACGTACCTACTGCATAATATGTAAGAAGACAATGATCGTGTTGACTAGGCAATGAAAGATATTTCATACTTATTTTCGGACAAGGCAATGGATGTGAATAAAATAGAGGAAGTAAATAATTTACAAAACTTTATTAAATAATAAATTAGACTGAGTTTAGACACTCATACTTAAGAATATTTATTAATAAGTTCTACCGTCTATATTAGGTATACCGTGGCTGTTCAGGATGTTGAGGGTAATGTGCGGGGTATGATGGTGGCGCTGACCTGGCTGGTGGGTATCCAGGTTGATTTTGGGGTGGGTAAGGTGGCACTGGAGGGCAAGACACGGGTATGGGTGGGTATGACGCAGGTGCGGGTGGATAAGATGCAGGTACTGGTGGGTAAGGTGCAGGACCCGGTGGATAGGGAGCAGGAGCTGTAGTGTATGTGGGAGGTGGTGGGTAAGCGGGCGCCGGTGGGTATCCAGATGTTGGTGGGTATCCAGGCGCTGGCGGATATGGAGGCTGTGAAGCAGGTGGAGGAGGGTACGGCCTATACGAAGATGGTGGATACTCTTGATGAGTCGGCGGGTAAGGGTGAGGATACGGCGTGCATGGTGGAGGGTAAGACGGCGCAGGAAGCCCGTATTGCGGGTAAGGATACTCATAACCATACGGCCATGATTGAGGTGCTGGAGAAGTACTTGGATTAGTATGTTCATGTGGTGGGGCTTCATAAGTATAATATTTGCTCGTTGCTGTCGTTGAAGATGTAGTCACAGCTGGCGGAGGGTTTGTTGAAGGTGGTGAGGTCGAAGAAGGTACATATATCACTTGCGGGTAAACATAGCTGTACGTAGAAGGATCGTAAGTGGTCGTAGATGGCGTTGAAGGGTGTTCAGTGGAAGATGCTGGTGTGGCGTTCGATGGAGCGGTTGATGTAGCTGGCTGCACTGCACGTAGTAATGGTGCTGAAAATGAAAAAAAAGCATTAGAGCTCTTCTTGAGTAAATCAATACCCGTACCTGCCAATGTCTTGTGTGTGTTATAATTGAGTAAGAAGTGAGCTGTGGATCCCTAGCATCAGCTGATTTAAAAAATTCATTCGTTTCGTTAAAAGTGTCGATCCATAGCATCAGGTGCACTGATATCCCACTTCACTTAAGACGCCGTAGTAGCTCAATCATAAGATATTAAATGAAACGATTTTTTCAATAAATCTTTTGGAAATACAGCAGTGAGATTTATCCCAATAGACTAGCCGTTGTCATGGAATGTTGCTGTTCTTTATTTACCTAGTTAGACCTCATGATTTAAATCGAATATAAAAAAATATATAAAGCGTTATTCCCCCGAAAGGTTTTCGGCAATATTAGTTTTTTTAACCTTATATACTGTTAGTAGTAAAACAATAATAAATTAATTGCATTCCATACAAAACACGTTGTCAGCTGCCACCACTCGGTGGTCTTGTGAAACAATAACAATTTAAGGTCAGTACATACCTACTGATTGTATTAATTTCGTTCGCATTGTGTGTTTTGCATCTGTAACTTCAATGTTTTATAAAGTTATTTATTTTGAAGCCCGCTTGCACAAATCACTAAATACTGCAAACTAACACCCATAAGGAATAAATAAAGAGTGTAGGAGGAGGATCCGACTCCTGAGCCAAGAAAAGTTATTATAGTTAACACAGATATTGATGCTATTATATAACTGTACTTATGTTATTAGTTTTAGTTGCATCAAAGCATTAATACTTACATGATGAATAGAGAGCACTTATCATTTGATTCATTCGCTCGTTTAGAGCCGCCATCTGTAAAGAAAACTATTTTGTAGGTTTCTCTTGTAGTTTACCATTTTAACCCGACTGCGGTGGAGCCTAAACGTATCGCAATGTTTTTGAAAGAATTCCACATGGGTAGGTACCCTGAAAAGTATAAGCTTATTTGGCCAAGGCGTGTTTATCTTCTTCATATATGGGAGCGTCCAAGCCAAGCGGGCCACTCGGCGCAGGCAGCGGCTTTTTTGCATAAAACACGTTCTGTTCAACTCGCTCACAAGCTTTGGGAAATAGCTAAAAAAAAATTGAAGTACATAATTCGATAGATTTTAAGCTGTTGTTTCGAATGGTGCTATTCGTTTTTACCAAAATAATTTTCTTTTTAGTGAAAATTGAGTTTCAATTTGAAGTTAGATTGCCTCGAAAAATGTATTTTTTAAATTATTTTTTCTCACATCGTTCATAAGTGAGCTTTCAACAACATCTCTGTAAAATTTCAAGTTGGGAGGGGCAACGGTTTCTAAATGACAAGCAAATTGAAGGGATAAACTTTCGACCGATGTGAAAAAAAAATTTAAAAAAAATACATTTTTCGAGGCAATTTAACCTCAAATTGAAACTCAATTTTCACTAAAAGAAAATTATTTTGGTAAAAACAAATAGCACCATTCAAAAGAACAGCTTAAAATCTGTCGAATTATGTGTTTCAAGTTCAAGAGTTGAACAGAACGTGTTTTATGCAAAAAACCCGCTGCCAGCGCCGAGTGGCCCGCTTGCTACCATATACTGGATAAGTTTTTATTCAGTGTGGTCCAGCTGTTTAGGAGGAGTTCAGTGACATACATACGTACAGTAGAATTATACATGAGGAGTAACAGATCAAAGTGTATTAACTCCGTCGATGTAACTTTTGAGATAAACGCATAATCCATTATACTTTAAAGAGAGCACACAAACAAACAACTTTTCTCTATAATAGGGTTTATTAGCAGTCAATTCAGCAAATAAAACTGTAATCTACATACATTCTTATTATTAATTATCAATAAAATTTTACATATTTTTTGGATTTAATACATATTGATGCATTAACCACAAAATAATCCTGTTTGATTTGGAACATTTATCATTTAAGACAGTTTGATATGGGTATGAAGACTCACTGACTCATCATTTCACCATCATCATTTCAGCCGTAAAACGTCCACTGCTGGACTTAGGCCTCCCCCAATGTGGGGGGCTTTGCCATAATCGCCACGTTTGGCAGGCGGGTTGGCGATCGCAGTATGGTGGTAAAATGCATAGAAAACGCTGCTGCCCATTCTCTAGTAAGTCCCTTAGTCGCCTTTTACGACACCCACGGGAAGAAATGGGGTGGTGTTATTCTTTACGTCCGGCACCACACGGTACCTCACTTACTCACTCACTAAAATCTCTCACTCAACTAAAATTTAGATATATCATCCTTGTCTTCCAAACAGTCTCACATTTCCTGCTGTTCTTGATCTGAATCAGAGACACCATCACCATCACTGTTTATATTTTTTTAAATAATATTCTAAGTCCTCATTATCTTGCCATTCCTCTCCAAAACTTTTCTTCAGCAATATGTTTACATCATTTTTCTTAGCCTGATTTAGTAGATTATTATTATTGATGACTAGTTTTTACCAGCGGCTTCGCCAGCGTGTAGGTCGGAAATTATCCCGCGGGAACATACTACTGGGATAAAAAGTACTCTATGTGTTATTCCAGGTTATAAACTATCTGTGTGCCAAACATCTAAATCGGTTCAGTAGTTTTTGCGTGAAGGAGGAACAAACATCCATACATCTCTATACATCCATACATACAAACTTTCGCGTTTATAATATTAGTAGGATAGATATACACTATTGAGGACTTTTTTGTAGATCTTTTGAAGACCATTATCTTTATAATACATATTTTTGATGTATGATCAACGTATGCGAGGATAAGAGCTCAAAAGCGCATTTTCATCTGACTTGCTTCAAATTTATCGTCATTGCTCAGCTCCTTTGTGTCTTAGCGTTATGTTATATAGCCTATAACCTGCCCAGGAGTATGGACTACAATCGTACCAAGTTTGGTTAAAATCCCTTCTGTAGTTTTTGACCCATGCGTGCATATACAGACAGACAGACAGACAAAAAATGTATAGTCTTTTCCTGTATAAGCATTGTAAAAAAAAATCCATTTTGACATCAATTCTTGGCCTGAGTTGCCTTGTTGCTTTATTTTGAGTGACCACAAACAATATAGTTTGTTGCGTTCCGAAATATAACTACTGTGATGTCTATGGATGTAACACACGTTGTTCTAGCGACAAAATTTAATACACTTTGATATGGCAATGAACCTGGATTTAATATTGTTTGAAACGATGTGCACTTTTAGTTTTTTTTAAATAATAATAAGTAATAAAGTTTGGTGCGTCATAATTTAGTAACAAGGTTTGAAATAGATAAAAATCCGTTTGTACTATTCTTATTACGGTGGGTGGAGTTAATACACTTTCATCTGTTACTCCTCACATATAATTCTACTGTACGTGTGTATGTCACTGAACTCCTCCTAAACGGCTGGACCGATTTGAATGATTTTTTTGTATGCGTTTGGGTGGTACCCTGGATGGTTTAGATTCACTATTGGACCCGGTAGGTGGCGCTGCTATCGAGTTCTAGGAAACAGGACAACGTCAATACGGTCAGCTAGTTCAATGTTTTGAGAGCAGTGGTGATGAAATAATTTTCAAAAAGTAAAGTGCCTGTTCTTTTATTTATATTGTTTACTAGCTTTTACCCGCGGCTTCGCCCGCGTGAATGTCGGAAATTAACGCAGGTATTGTTCTAAAATAAAAGATTTTTCTAAAATAAACGTAGCCTAAGTTACTCTTTATTATATCAGCTACCTGCCAATAAAAGTCCCGTTAAAATCGGTCCAGCCATTTCAGAGATTAACCGGAACAAACAGACAGACATACAGACAGATAGACAGACAAAAATTGTAAAAAGTATTGTTTTGGTATATGTACCGTGTATACATTCATGTAGGTACCTACACTTGGTAAAAAGCGGTTATTTTAATATTAAAAACAGACACTCCAATGTATTTATTTGTATAATTAATGTTTCAAATAGGTATTATTTAATGTATCAGAAAATATCTACAAACCTGCCTAGTACATAATAGCATTCATAGAGCAGTGACCTTTTGAAAATAACTGACATGTTAAGTATTTCATGAATAAATACATTTACTATGCATAAAAAAGCAAACATTATGTAAATATTTGTACAGGCCTAGTCAACAAAAAACATTTACAAATCTCTATTCTAGTGTTTATTCTTCAAGTTTAGTATTTGGTAAAAGAAAGAGTCGGTGTAAACAAATTGCGAAACTTATGATCTTTGTAGTGACTGGATATTTACTAAGTGCCAAAAAAAGTATAGCTTTTGTACGAATCTATCTGTGAGATAAGTTAACCAAAACTTATACGGGAGTCGTTATACTGATTACTAGTATAGTAAATCGTCTCATGCATTAAATACCAAACTGCAGGTTATTTGCCAAAGACTCTCACAATTCCAACGCCATTCATTTTGACAATTAATCAATATTCATTGCATTATTTACGTTATTGAGCAGACAAATTTTTCAAACATTCTCACGAAGAAATGAATTATGAATTTCATTATGAAAACAAAAAAAACTGCGTAATGCATTTGGGGTTCAATGGAAAGACTTTGTGTGCCAAAGAAACACAGAACTTGTAAACAAACTCACCTGAGATTGCTGCAAACTCTGGCAGTTGCTCGAAGTGGCATAACAGAGGCCTACAGACAGGGCACTTAATAATAGTATCTTTAGCATTTCTGCTGCCCTGGTACACGTCTCTGAAGAAAACTATCGACGACGCTACTACACAATATTACTTCATTACCGACCTTACTATGGTACTTAAAGTATTATTTTAACTGTAATCAGATGAGGAACGTGATGTTGTTCGCAGAAGATCTGATAATGAGATGATAAGGTCAGTAAGTGATAAGTTTGATCTCAGCGCGTGAGGATAGTGCAACAGATAGGTTAGATGGAAATAAGATAGTTCTTGGTAATGTTAGTGGTCTGTTTTCGTGGTCGTACTTTCCATTATATTGTTGTTGTTATTATTGTTGTTGTTGTTGTATTTATGTATTGTTTTTATGGGCCTTAGTAGCCTGAAATAAAGGATTGTATTGTATTGTATTGTATTGTAAGAGGTGACAAAATGATAAAATTCATAATACATAACACATCATCACGCCATGTTTCCCCGAAGTGTTGAGCATAGGTGTACACCCACATTTGGCTAGTATTAGTGGGCGAGCCTATTGCCATCAATTGGACACAAATCCAGACTCCGGGCTGCTACTGAGAAATTCCAGAAAGAAAAACGCAATAACATTTTGTCCGACCTGGAAATCAAACCTAAACTAACATCTGGCAACAAAATAATGTCAAGCTGCTACTCTGCTGCTGTGTACTCTTTAGTGTTAATAACGATATATATGCTGTTTTTTGTATGGGAAATCATCAAATGACTTCTCCCGCTCTGGGCGAAGCGGGAGGGCGTGTCAGACTTTTACTGATTAAAACCCACCCGTGGGTGGGTAACTGAAGGAACTTTCAGTTACCCATATGCCAGAGCCACGGTATCTCGTTTGAACAATCTCGCGACACTCTCAGGCATCGGTCCTAGAAGACCCCTTCAGTACTGCTGACATCTCTTTGAGGCGCTCGTGGCGCACAACGCGCCGTCAACCAGAGCCTGGTCCTTACCGGGCGACGAGCTACCCATTGCTCGCCGACTGCAAGCTCGCGCCTACGTTGGCCGGGAGTTCACTATCGACTCCCGACGCCCGGGGCGTCTCCTTCTGCGGCGGCTAGGGGCGTGAGGGCGCAGAGATTGCCTTTCCCTCACGCGCCCCGCCTCCTAGCATTACTGCTTCGCAGAATAACGAAATGCTGAGTTCAACAATCTAATTATCAAGTTATCAAAAGGTGTAGGGTACAACAAATACATAAGCTTGATGAACCCATGTTCTGTTTCTAATATTCTCCGTATTTAAAATTATTATCATCACGTGAAAGGATAATAAAAGACGTATCAAAATTAAAATTAAGTATTTATTTATTTTTCAAACAATTCATTATGTACATCACAAAAGTGCTGCGATTAAAGTCTACTGAGATGTAATTGCAAAATAAATTAACAGTTGCAATGGGTTTCATTTTGACAGTTCAGCAACATTCGAACAATTATTTACGTTGTTGAGCAGAATATTATTGACTTGTAAAAGTGTTTGTACAAACCTACTTACAGAAATAAAATCATTTATTATTTACTAGCTTTTGCCAGCGGCTTCGCCCGCGTGGAGGTCGGAAATTAGCCCGCGGGAACATACTACCGGGTTTAAAAGTAGCCTATGTCCTTTCTCAGGCTCTAAACTATCTGTGTACCAAATTTCATTTAAATCGGTTCAGTAGTTTTAGCAGGAAAGCGAGACAGACAGACAGACAGACAGACAGACAGACAGACCGACAGACAGAGTTACTTTTGCATTTATAATATTATTATAGTATATAGTATAATTATAGCATATTATAGTATTATAGTATATATAGTATATAGTATAATAGTATGGAGTATGGATTTATAGACGTTTTGTTTGAATAAGGCCATTTGTCGAACTGAGGGAAGTAATGGATTATAATTCATTATTTCATATCTATAGTTCCACTATCTCATAGTTCCCCTTTCATGTACATTTTGCAAGGCAGAGTAGCCGTTCACAGTTATTTTACTTCTGACAGCTGCAACCCAACAGCAACCTTAATGTAACGAGAATAGAGATCACTGTGATATTGTGAGAAACAGTATCCTTCAAAATGATTCAGATTGTGTTTGTTACGAAATTAGGGTGCTGTTCTACGTGCTTTGCATTAAAAAAAACAGCAAAGACTCTAATATATCCAGTTATAATAACAAGGTCAAGGTCTCACGGCTCTATATTATTATCACCATATTCAACGACTTCAGTAGCTTCACCATCGTCTTCTAATGTGGGTTTTGTTTCACCCTCCATCAGTCTGCTCCTCTTAGCTTTACCAACCATGATCTCAACTCCTAGAAACATAACAGACAAAAACGCTCCAAAAACAGTCAGGGCTAACAACGGGGTTATATCTCCCATTTTAACCCTCTCAGCGAGTAGAGACGCTCTGCAAGGTGGTTGAGGAACCCTCAAGCGGGCGACCAGGCGCTTCCCTAGACCAGTCTCCAGCAACCATCCTCCGGCTGTTCGTAAAACCTCCGTCCACTGTCCGTCTTTGGTTGATTGTATCCAGGTTAAAGTCTGTAGAATATAACGTTGATTATAATACTTTTCTACTTTTAAATGTGTTACATGAATGGGCAACAAGACATCGTTGATATCATGAGTTAGTTTTGATTAGCTTAATTAAATTAGATACTATTTCTTTTTGTAGAAGAGCGTGTGGAGAATTGGGAAATTGCATTGTGAGGATTTTCTACTTTTTGTTAATTAATAAAATGACATACGCAAAAAAGTACAAAAGTTATAATTAAAGAACGCGACTGCAACTAAAAATAACACAACAACATTACTTTCCAGTCCGTCTGATGCTTTGTAATTTTAAATCACTTTCAGATGTGATTTCAATTTTGTCTTGTGTTTATAGTTTTGGAATCGTCTCCTCATTTTAATACCCCACTTGGTAAATTACTTATTGACGTATAAAATCGGACATTTTGATTAAAAAAAAAAAAAAACAAAACCGAGCATATATAGCTCTGTCCTTGCCGACGCGCATTCAGGTACAAAATTGTGTTACATTCAATAGCACCTCTGGATCGCCATTTTTCTTGTTCTGCATATCAGATACCTCAACTTACTTCAGGAATGGTATCAACATGCTGCAGCTTGCAGATATGTTCATCACTGAATGTCTTGAAGTGAGGGTAGATCTGGGTGTATTCGCTGTGGAAAGCGGTGCTCCCTTGCTGGATCAGCTCCACGCCACGCTCCAGTTTCTGGTAGAAATTTGACGTCATCTTCTTCTTTTTCAAGTATTCGAGGTCGTCCCATGTGGTTTTCACCTGTAATTTGGAAACGTGGTATCGTAGGATAAGGTTTTGCTGTTGAAGCGTTTTATAGTTATTTGAAAAGGTTTGTGGTTAAGTCATAAAATACGTGCGAGTAGATCGCTACGCTTGCCGCGGTTGGTCCATCAATGGGTGAGCATCTTTACAGATTAGGAAAGGACCAACGGCTTAGCGTGCAGAAGAGAAGTTGTTTAAAAGATTTCATAAAGTCCGCGTTGCTTCAGGAAATATTTGTTAGTTTTTATTAATACTGTCCATTATCAGTTTCCGACATTGAGGTATTATGGACAAATCATCTGGGATATATGAATCTATATTCTGTACTTTCGTGTTTAAAAAGTGAACTAAAAGCAATGTTTTTGCAAATGTTCAAGTGTTAAAACTACTTACATCAAAGAACAAGTATCGCATATAATCGTAATCCTCCGACCCGATGGCATACTTGGAGTCTCCTAGAGCCTTTAAGGAGTCAGGTCCACCACGGCCAGTACTCATCAGAGCGGAGACGATGGCAGACGTATAGTACGCGTGCACCAACATCGCACTCACTGAGAGGACCGTGAACGCGAAGCGGCCTGACCCACCTTCGGGCACTGCACTGGCGTCTGGTGGAAATATTTCATACATAATACAGATATCCCAAGAAACAGGCCAAACAAAATATGGATTTCTATGTGAGAAATGATATGAAAGACAAGAGTGAATGTAAGCGTGACGGTTGACAGGGAAGAACGGAAGAAGAAGAAGTGTTACTCTGCTCAAGTTATATGGGACAAAGGGAGGAAGGGGATGCATCCGATCAAGAGGACTTTTTGCAAGTAGGCTTACCTTGCTGCAACCAGGTAGTAAGTACAGTATACAACGCCCCGTCCTTCTCTTTAGGTGACTTGGATGTTATCCATTCGACCATAGCTAAGACAGCCATCATAGCCAGGCAAGTCCACCATACAGCAGGAGAGAATGGCTCCAAGTACATGTTGCTGCTGCTCTCTCTCTCTGCCAAGTACGTGAAGCCTACCCTGTTTGGTAGCAAAGGATTCATAATTTAGCTATTGGAGCCCAAAAAAAAAAAGCTAGAATTGCACTTAAATAAATTATTCGGGGTATCACAGTCAACTGCCGGACATAGGTGTTTCAGAATTTGTGCCATGAAACTTGGTTCTCCAACTTATGCATTTAGTCGATCTGTTTAGTCTGTCTTTTATTTGTCTTTTATTTTCTTATTCTAGGCAATGAAGAGATCCGTAGGAGAGCCAAGGTAACCGACTTAAACCGAAGCATTGCCAAACGTAAGTGGCAGTCGGCAGGGCGCATTGCACGCAGAACAGGTGACTGATTGGGCTGGAAGGTTCTGGAGTGGCAACCGCGTACTACTGAAGGCCTCTGGAATTCGCTGGGTACGAGAGGCACGGAATCGTTTGAGGTAGCGGTACTTGGGGGAGGCCTATGTTTAGCAGTGGACGTCTTTCGGCTGAATTGATGATGATGATTCTTGGCAACAGTGCATTTAATATTGTACTTTATTTGAAATACCTGAACGGCCATATCGGTATGACATAGTCTAAAGTAAAGGTTCTGTCATATAAAATGCGCAGTATTGCCCCCGAGATGTCAGCTTCACCGGTCGATACCATCACGTACATACTGTTATTATTGATCTCGGCTGCCCATAACTCGGTCTCTATTAGAACGTCTCTGTAAAGAAGATTTTTTATGTAGATATTAGCATATATTGTTAGGTATTTAACACCATATCAAGTTATGCATTTTTTCAGATTTGTTTTGCCTCGGGTGCCTAATTCCCTGGCATGTAAACTGTCGCTATGCAAAATCTGGTGGTCTTATTATTATAATGTGTGACAGAAGAGCAAACCCTTGAAACTTTTGCGTTATTAACATCTTCATTTTGAGGTCGGTTAAAAAGGAGGTGTTCTAAATAAATAAACTTACCATTTGAACTGATGACGAAGAAAGTAGGAAGCTACTGGTACCTGATCTGCTGTTTCTCGCCTTTTTAAATAACTGGTAATATTCTCCTGAGCTTAGTACTTACCAAGAAGGCAGTCTATAAATTGCTTAGTAACGAGTAAGATAAGGCATTTTTTCTTTGAACAAGTTCTTGGCTAATTAAAGCTTCAGAAAAGTAAAAAATTAAATATGATATGTATATATGTATATCAACATTAAAATTAACCCTAGATAACTAAACTATTTGCGTTGTTACATGGTTACTAAACATTTGTCGAACCGACTACGCCAAATAAAATGCATTTTTTGGAAAAAGTATTTATTGATCACAGGGACTTTTGACATTGGTACATTCTTTGGATCACTATTAAACTAAAAATAATCAAATCAGTAATTAAGAACTATTCCACACAGCCACATCATATATCAATATTCACCTAGAAGTACACGAACACGAGAATCGCGGGTAGGTGGGTGGTCGAACGGACGAATGTTTAGTTATCAAGGGTTAACTTAGCAGATGTATCATTGCATACCATACAGAATTACTTACTGTGCGTTCAAAGCTTCAGTGAGAAGCATAGCTGTTCCATATCCAATGCGGATGCCAGGATCCTGGTCTGACATAGACTCGTCCTCCAGGAACTCCACAAATGTTCCATCGTACTGGTCGGCGGAATAATGTCCTATCTGCAGAATAAACATACTTTAAAATCACCTTTATTTGATGGAACAATTATTGGTGATTTTTGTTTGAGTATGGTGCAGTATACGAAGAGAGAAATCTAATCTGGCTGTAGTCATCGCCTTGGTTACGTATGCGGTTCCCTGTTGGTTATATCATCCTGCGACTTAATGGTCGTGATCTATTGAATACTAGGCTTTACCAGGGGCTTCACCCGCGTATTATACATATAAAACTTCCTCTAGAATCACTCTATATATTGCTGAAATCTGCATTCAATTCCGTTGAGTAGTTTAAAAGATCTAAGCGAACAGACAGCGGAAGCGAGTTCATTTTATCACTACATAGTATAAAACAAATTAGCTTCCCTCTGTCTGTCCCTATGTGCTTAGATCTTAAAAACTACGCAACGGATTTTAATACGGTTTTTAGGGTTCCGTTGCCAAATGGCAAAAAACGGAACCCTTATAGATTCGTCATGTCTGTCTGTCCGTCCGTATGTCACAGCCAGTTTTCTCCGAAACTATAAGAGCTACTCTGTTGATACTTGGTAAGTAGATGTATTCTGTGAACCGCATTAAGATCTTTACACTAAAATAGAAAAAAAAAATCGGGGTTCCCCATACTTAGAACTGAAACTCAATTTTTTTTTTTCATCAAACCCATACGTCATCTATGAATAGGTCTTCAAAAATGGTATTGAGGTTTCTAATATAATTTTTTTCTAAATTGAATAGTTTGCGCGAGAGACGCCTTCAAAGTGGTAAAATGTGTTCCCCCCCCCGTAACTTCTAAAATAAGAGACTGATAAAACTCAAAAAATATATGATGTACCTACATAACCATGTAAACTTCCACTGACAATTGGTTTGAACGAGATCCAGTAAGTAGTTTTTTTTTAATACGTCATAAATCGTAAACCGCAATTTACCTTTCATTCAATGAACTCAAATATATAAAAAAAAAACATTTCATTTCATAAGCATAAACCTTATACATAAACCGAGGATACCTACAGGTTTGTACGGAACCCTCGGTGCGCGAGTCCGACTCGCACTTGGCCGGTTTTTTTTATTAGATAGAGTGATTCAAGAGGAAGGTTTATACGTATTTTACGCGAGCAAAGCCGTTGGCAAAGGCTAGTACTATGTAAAGAAGAAGATTTTCTTGTTTGAAACTGTATAGTTTCATCCATAGTACATTTTAGATATTTCAAATAGTTTTTCATTGAATTATACGGATAGTGTGCCAATTAAAAATAATCCATTTATTTCAAACGACATAGGCCCCTAACCTTAAAATGAATAGTTGTACTATAGTATACAACAATTGTGCTGTTAATTCGTCATCATCATCATTTAAGCCGACACACGTCCACTGCTGGACATAAGCCACCCCCAAGACGCGGAGATTTACCATAATCGCCACGCTAGGCAGGCGGGTTGGCGATCGCAGTATGGTGGAGAACTCTCTATTATGTCCCTTAGTCACCTTTAACGACATCCACAGGAAGAAATGGTCCTATTTTTAAATCGTTAAATAAGGCTTATTTACTAATGTAACGTACTGGGCTAGCTATTCTCAAAGGGAATCTCTTCAAGTCGACTCTCCTTAGTATTCTTTCGCGCTCGTGCATAAGAGCCAAGCCGGAGGAGTTCCAATGTGCCCAGAGGTTTATCGCTATGCCATCTCGGGGATGCACGTATGCGTCGTAGATGTGGGTTGAGGTTCTTGGGTCCGTCATTAGTGCTAAAATAAGAAGGGGAAGAAGATAAACGATTTTTTTTCTCTATAAATTGGTTTTCACAAATATTTAAAATAATATTTTAACACTGAAACAAATTCAGAGCTCTCAAACTCAAGCTCAATGTATTTCGAAATAGATTTTGCCCGCGATTTCGTTCGCGTTTTTTAGTCCCCAACCCGTTTTCTATCCCATCGGCCACACGCGCTATTATTACGTTTACACTTAGCGTTCTTCCCGTCTTATTATCATTTTGTTCGGCTCCTAAGGGTCGCAGCTTGATGTTAAATATCTTATAACCTTTCTCGAAAATTGGGCTATCAAAAAGATGCATAAACCAATTAAAGGCAGTTTTGAATTGTCAAAGGTCGGTCAGCTAACTGACCAGCTTCATCTTTCTAAAAAGATGAAGTTGGTGACCTATTCCCATTTACAAATCAGACTATTATCTAGGCCAGATACTTTAAGGAACATGCAGATTAGAGTCTGAGATGGTCTTTTGAGGAAAGAACCATACAGTTTTGAGATGACATGCCTAGTTAGTGCATGCATTTGTCAGTAATCTTGTAGTTCAACTATGAACTTAATTTGATTTAGCTTTACTGGAGCCATTTCCAGGGTCTAAACTAAATGATTGCCACAATACTAATTATTATAAGAGTAGTAGATTAACTTTTTATACAATTATTAATTTAATTACCTGTAGCGTAGCTAGTTTCATTACTGTCGATATGGTCCCATTTGAGGAAGACTATGTCGGAATCATAACGAATCTTACGCAGAACATCAGGTACATGATCACCCAGTATGAGCCACTTGTACTTCATCATGAAGTGGGTTTTCTTCATCTAGACCAGATAGACAACTACGATTAGAGATTTTTAATATAAGGTGCTAGAAATAAAACGGTTGTGTTCTTGCAGAGGGAACATTATAGGCTGCTTAAACTATATTAAGTGAACGAAGGATTTATTCCATATCATTCAGTCTTTGTAAACACAATGCCAGGCAATTACCCTGCTTTCCTTTACACCATTATTCGAGACCAATCTCCAAATAGTTATTTATTTTTCTGGTTTTTTATACTTTTTTTGTGTTCGTACCTACTTTTCCAGTAATCTTACACACTAGTATCCATATTGTCACTAATCTTATGTCTATTGACTAGTAAACAATAAATTGATTGTCCACTTTTGTATTTAAATGAAGTATATAAAACCTTTTTAAACATAGGCATGTCGTCATGTGCATGGGTCATGTACAAAACTCCTTGTAAATACTGATGCCGAATGTGGTCCAATATGGCCGGGTCACAAGAGACCGTAGCTTTCATCCCAAACTGTGACAGTTGACGGGTGAATTTTATTTGATCTGAAACAGAATTAATTTATGTAACAGTTGTAGGTTGAAGAATAAAGATTTCATCATATAGGAAATGTTTCCCGCTTGATCTGACATACAAAACGGTTCACAAAGTAATTTTGATTCATTATTTGTATAGTGTATACTATTAGGTGATGTTCTTCATAAAGGTGAGGTGCGTAGTACTCGCAATCAGCGAACGTGTATAACCAGTAAAAAGAAGTATGTAAGGATCATTAGGTGGCGTTCTGTAGTTTTTGTCTATCCCAAAGGAAGAAGACGTGAGTTCATTTATAGTATTGCGGTGCTAAGTCCAACCTTTGAGGAGAGAGGCGCCACGCCGTCCTCACCTTCCGCCTGACGCAGGTTCTCACCGGGCATGGGTGCTTCGGGGGGTTCCTGTTCAGGATCAAGCGGGATGAAACGCCGGTAGATCGCCTATAGGACACGGTGGAGGTGTGCCCTGCCTGGGCGGAGCACCGCCGTGTCCTAGTGGAGGCGATCGGTGGCGGCGACCTCTCGCGTCCGGCGCTGGCGCGAGCCATGGTACGGAGCGAGAGGGCATGGGAAGCCGTCACCTCCTTCTGCGAAGCAGTAATGCTCACGAAGGAGGAGGCGGGGCGCGTGAGGGAGTGGCAATCTCTGCGCTCTCACGTCCCTAGCCACCGCAGGAGGAGACGCCCCGGGCGTCGGGAGTCGATAGCGGACTCCCGGCCACCGTAGGCGCGAGTTTGCGGGTGGCGAGCAATGGGTAGCTCGCCGCCCGGTAAGGACCAGACTCGGGTCGACGGCGCGAAGTGTTCCACGCGCGCCTCAAAGAGATGTCAGCATAAACTGAAGGGGTCCGCTAGGACCGATGCATGCCAGGGTCACGAGATTTGTTCGAAAGAGATACCGTGGCCCAGGCATATGGGCAACTGAAGGAACACGGGTGGGTTTTAGTCAGTAATCGTCTGACACGCCCTTGGGCTCCACTCTAAAGCGGGAGAAGTCAGTTGATGATTTCCCATCCACAAAAAAAAGTTCATGAAGTATTTGAATTTCACATTGGCAATGTTTAATATGTACTCCTTTTTCGATTAAAACCTACATGCTAATTCCATGGTAAAGCCTTAATGAAATTTATTTTAATTAATTCATCGAAACTGGCCATATTTCGCCATACAAATATGACGAAGCCATTTGTGTTTTCTTCATAATTTTATTTTTTCTTTTAAAAATAGGGCATCAATCCTCAATTGGTTTTCGGATCTAACCACCAGTTTAAAATAAGGTACATACTTATGTTAAATATGTGTCAACCTCCATAATGGATAATTTAAAAATTTACTTAAAAAAAATCTCTTTTGGTTTATTTAAATCTTTATTTGTTTCAAAACCACCTTACTCACCTACCGGGGGCCAACATGCCAGTACAATAATGCTACTGACAACTTTATACTTGAAGAACTCCACCACTGCCTGAGCCAACATGATTACAACATAGCTTTTGATTACAATAAGTCAACAATTTTGTAGGAAAACAATTTATATATCCAATGTGCAAATGGTAGAGTAGCAAACGTCAATGCTTGTCGAACTGAATTGTTCGTTTATCTATTTTACATATTCAATCATAAAACGTGTTACAGACTTCTTCCAAATAAAGTTAATATGGTAAGAAATGAAAGCCTGAATATGTGGCTATTTAACTTGCTTGCAAATAACTGCTCATAAACAAAACACGACTGCTACTGAAGACCAAATAATTTGTTTCTGTTTATTTATATATTGCTTCTACTTTACCGCATACAAAATGCATTTGCTTAGCAATTTGGGCGTTTCTAAGTCCAAATGACAGGGTTCTGGCAAATAACCACCTTCGGTAACGACCCCTTTTGTGACTCATTAAATAAAACTAGTCTTTGTTTGAGCCAGTGTATTTATTTATACGTGAATGTGGAATAAATAAAACTAAACTAACATTACTAGGAATAGATTAATAATATTTGTATGAACACGGGCACGGTGAAGGAGGAAGCTCCAACGGTTTGGGCTCTAAGGTTATGGGTACCGGAGGGGCTACCATGTATGCTGTCATGGGATAGCCGGGAGGAGGGGGTGGTGGTCCACAGCATGGCGGCGGGGGAGGGGGTGGAGGAACGAGGGAAATAACGAACGGTGCCGGGGCTGGGGGCGCTGCAGGCGGTAAGCAGAACGGTGCTGGTGATGGCGCTGGAAGATACATAGGCGCCGGTGGTGGAGGTGGAAACATCAACGATGGTGGCGGCGCTGGCAACCTGAACGGAGGTGGTGGTGCCAACATCATTGGAGGAGGTGGTGCTGAACACGGTGGCGGAGATGGCAAGCATAGAGGAGCTGGCGGAGGCGGCAACATCATTGGCGGCAAGCAGACCGGAGCGGGGGCAGGCGCGGGTAAGTATATTGGCGCTGGAGGAGGAGCAGGTAGCATGAGTGGTGCGGGGGGTGCCAGCAGGATCGGTGGCAAGGCTGCCCCGCATGCTCCGCATGGTGGAGGCGCCGCCGGCATCAGCATGATTGTCGGAGGTGGCGGTGGCAACTCTTTGCAGCATAGTTTCTTGTCCTTATCTGAAATTTGGTGTTAGAGTGTTAAACTTATGAAGATGGGTATTTTTTTCGAATGCTATTATTAAGGTTTTGATGAAATACATACCGAGTAGCTTAGTGGCAAGAAGCGGCTTCAGTAACCTGTAACATTTTCATGTGCTTAGATAATGGCTGGACATATCGTTAGTGGTTTTGAAGCATCACGAACAGACATATAGTATTTAACCAATAATGTCCCTATTGCTGGGACACAGTCCTCATCTCAGTGAGAAGGAGTGGGTCGTAACGCGTGCCCAGTGTGGGTTGGTAGATATCACATGTCTTCGAATTTTTTGTTCTAGGACATGTTTCCTCAAGATGTTTTCTTTCACCGTTTTGAGAGCAGTGGTGATGATAAAAATTGTACAAAGGTCTGCTGCCTGGCCTCGGACCCATGGCCTGGAACTCGTTAGTCGGGGCTACTGGGCACACGGTAACCACTGGAGCAACATTGCTCCCAGATATATTATTATGCAGTATTATATGACACCATGGTAGGATTACTTACGAAGCTAGAACTGCTTTCTTGCATTCCTTCATCTCCTTCAATGCTTCGAGCTGTAAGAAGAATAAACTTTGTCATTTTTATTTATAAACTATTTCTGCCCGCGACTTCGTCTGCGTCAAATTTTTGCTCCCCTGACCCTTCCCGTCGCATCGATTTGCCTGCTAGTTTTCGTCCATTTTTCGTTGCTGCTCGCTCCTTTTGAGTTATAGTGAGTCAACCTTAAAATATAGACATATGCTCTCGCGGAATTTTTATTAGAACTTTTTAAAAGAAACAGTTCCGTCATACATGATTTTTGCGTTACTTTAACCGTTTATGCAGCGCACGCAACGGAAACTCTCAATAGGAATAAAGTTTCCCCGTTTTTGCAACATTTTTCATTACTGCTCCGCTCCTCTTAGTTGTACCGTGATGTTACATAGCCTATAGCCTCCCTCGATAAATAAGCTACCCAACACAAAAAGAGTTTTTCAATTCGGACCAGTAGTTCTTGAGATTAGCGCGTTCAATCAAACAAATAAACAAACAAACTCTTCAGCTTTATAATATTAAAAGTATAGATGGGTAGGTAATATTTATAAATGAAATGTATCTTATGTATGGATTTTTCATTAGAAAAAGTTTTATTCAAAAATTGTAACAATTTCAAATAGTGACTTCAAAATTTCTTCAGTTTTTTTTAAGTTTTACAAAATATTAGTTAAAACCTTACCAAACATAGTCCTTTCTCGTCACAGGCCATGACGTAACACGAGGAGATCAGCAAGATCCCTATGGAGGACCAAAATATCTTTTGACCCCCCATGTTCTTAGTTCACAGAAACAATCGTAAACAAATTATGATTAAAAAATAAAATTCTATTCGTATTTAAAGAGATGCTTTTGACATCATCATGTTTCTACGTGATTATCGTTATTAATTTTATCTAGAAATTTCGTAATATTGATAATAGGGAAAGTTTAAACTTGGAACCTTTTTGTGCTGATAAGATTAAACGTGTTGATAAAGCACGACGATTCTTATTTCAAACTCTTATCAATGATGATATCATTTGGATATTGATTAATTAAATAGGTACGTAATAATGTTATATGTAGTTATGCAATATAATACATGATTGGTTCTGATTTTGGAAATATTTAAGGCCTGATTAAGTTGACTAAAGTGGTGCTGATGATAGGTTGGCTATAAATAATAAGTATAAAAGTAACCGTTATGTTGAATTATTTTGTTTAAAACACCAAGTCGGTCAAGCAGACCTTTTAGGTTCAGATTTTATTTATCTACCTAAGAATCCAATTATTCTGATTTAGGACATGATTTATTTATTTCTGTATGTACTAGCTGTGCCGATGCTAAACCCGCGTGGATGTTGTAAATTAACCCACGGTAACGTGTTACCGGGACAAAAGTAGCTCAGCAAAGGCCCGTTAAAATCGGCCCAGCTGTTTCCGATACAGGCAACGGACAACAAACAGACACATAGAACAAACATGTTACTAAGTGTGCATTAAGTGAAAAGCTAACGTTGGAAATAGATAATTCAATTTTATCTAAGTAGCATTGAACAAACAGATTATCTCTTATCTTTTGCATAATTACAAAATGTGTGAAGTTCGATAGAATATAAAAACGATTATGTCAACCCTCAATCCCCCCCTTGAGGCCTGTATCGAGCAGTAAACGTCTTACGGCTGCAATGAAGATGATGATAAAAAAGTAGGTAATAATTTCATTTTCTTTTCAACTGTCTGACCGTAACAGCACACTAAAAGTGTGGGGAAATTTGGACCGATGACCAGTTTCAAATCACTAACACGCAATAAGCAAGCGTGGTATACAAAACTTATTCCTCATCTGATATTTTTATGACACGACGTCTTAGCACTACTAAGACAATCATCATCATCATCACCATCATCTGCCTGCCTTTTCCCAACTATGTTGGGGTCGGCTTCCAGTCTAACCGAATGCAGCTGAATACCAGTATTTTATATGGAGCGACTGCCTATCTGACCTCCACAACCCAGTTACTGGGTAATACGATACTCCTTGGTAAGACTGGTTGTCAGACTTTCGGGCTTCTGACGGTCGTCACGACTGTCTAAGACAGCCGAGACCAACGGCTGAATGTGCTTTCTGAGACACGGAAGAGTCTTGGTATTTAAAGATGGTCATACCCCATACACGGACCAGCACTACTAATACTAATAACGGGCTAATATTGTATATGAAATAAATTCTCGATGGTCTAGTGACTGCCTCGTTTGTGTAGTGGTGGCAAGCGCTGCTGCTGAGCATGATATCCTGGGTTCGATTCCCAGGTCTTAAATAGTGATATTGAATTTTTCTATCTGGAATGATCAGTTGAAGCCCGGAGTCTGGATTTGTGCCCTGTTGATGGCAATAGGCTCGCCCCCTTTCACATGGGGCTTAATAATTGGTGAAATGTGGGTGTACTATCGGTACACCTCTGCCAATCCTTCGAGGAAACAAGGCGTGATGTTATTGTGAATAGCTGAAATAGATTTCCTCGACATCAGCCAACGGTATTTCACAGGTATAGGCTTCTTTTAATGTAAGGCTTTCCAAACTCGATCGTCGGCTACTCTAATCCAGTCATGCGAAAAGATTGTCGCCATATCTAGCCTAAGGGCATCCTACATTTGCTCATTCATTATGTTTAAACTTCTGATTTTATAATTCAAACAAACTATAGCCGAACATCGTGGGACCGACTGAATGCGGAAGGCGGAAGACAAAGTGTTATAGCGTACCCTGGGAAAGGCCCACTTGCAGTTGTATGCGATAGGCCGAGTTTATTGATTGATTGTATTAGGAACAATCGATATTTCATCTTATCAAGTAACACGCTTAGCAAACATTTATATTGCAGATATGTACCCATCTAGTAGTGCATTATAATCAAGTCGACATGTGTTTGAGAAGCGGTAAAGAACCGGAGTTACCGACATAGATTGCAGAGTAAGAAAATTGCAGGCTACTTATTGGCTTGAAATTATTTTGTATATTTTTAAAAATTATCATAACCAGCCTATTTTGTTCCCACTGGTGTGGCCAAGGCCTCTCGGTGAGAGAGAGTGGGCCATAACTTCCACGCGGGCTCAGTGGGTTTGTAGATGTCACATGTCTTCGAATTTTGGGTTAGGACATGCCCTTTTCCTCGCGATGTTTTCCTTAACCGTTTTGGAGAGCAATAGTGATGAAATGATTTAAACGAAGTAAAGGGCCTGCTTGGATTTGAACCCACCACCTACAACTCGTCAGTCGGAGCTGATACCACTGGGCCAAGACTACTGTACTGGGTCACCGCTGCTGTTGTTTTTTTTTTGTAAAGATTATAGGGTCTTCAAACAATACTTTTTGCCTATCGTGGTATACAGTACCGATTTGTTGATAATTGATAGTCGGGTTCGTGCACACATCCATCATTTCAGAGTATATGCCAAAATTAGAAGAATAATGAAATCCAATTTACTTAGGGTCGGCACAACATGTCTGTGTCTTCCATTCTTCTGTATTAGTCGTCATCCTGCAGGCGTAGCATGACCAATTCTATCTCTATTGTACCAAGAATAGACAAAGTTCTTTTTATTCAATTCAACATCTCTTCGGCCCGAGCACGGGGCGACCCGTAGACTCGGGTTGGTTTCTATGAAGACAAAGACAGTTATTCTTTCCATAGCAAGAGAGTGGTAACTAATGTAATTAAGGTGGATCCGCTATGGACTTTTTCATTGAATAGTCATACAGTGGGATTAAACGATCTTAGAGTATTGTATTGATGATTATAATTAATATAATTCTGTAAAAAATACCGTACCCCCAACTGAAACTCCAACTCAAAAGTAGAGAAAAATTAGCTGCCATGCTTGACATCGTAGAATTTTGTGGACTGAAGAATAGACCTATTTCCTCTCTTCAGTTTTAACATCGCCGTGCCATTTTGTCTATTCTTCCGTCGACAAAACTCGTTCCTATGGTGGTCATGCTACGCGTGCTGGTAGTTCCCCCTTTCTAACCATATCATCATTCACACAGCCCATTCAGTGCTATGCTTAAAATTTCCTTGTCTGTACGGAAAAGAAATGGTGACAACATAGACTCCATAGTTAGTACTATCTGTGGAAGCGACGATTGTAGAAAGAAACATACGACTTCTTGAGTGGAATTGGTGTATTGTATAGCAGAATATATCGTGCTGGGTGCTCACCGGCTAGATCGACGAATAACTTTTAGAAAAATGGCTATGACAGATAGAATGTGGTGAACCGGGCGATGCCTTGAACCTTGGAAGAGAGCTACGTCCAGCTTTGATTAATTTCTTGTTGTATAAAACAATTGACAATTCAAAGACGTGTTTAATCGTTGATATTGTGAGATAGCGAGACAATGATGTTTTCAATACAGTTGTCTTTATATAACAGTGCCAAAATAAATGAAGGGTTTTAATAAATCAGTATTCGCAACAAGATGGAGCGTAAAGTGTACAGTGTAATGAAAATTAATATCTTTGTGATCTTTGTAGGATGTGTAAGTGTTATATTTTGTTTTTTTGTTCCTTTCTTTGAAATAAGGTAGACGTTGGGAGCGATCATTCATTACGTGAAGCGTTTATGGGGCATTTAGTTCGAGCTACAAATGCTTTTTTTTTCCGCAAGAATCAATGTAAAATTGCCGGAAAACCGGGTTAAATGAAGTAAAACGTGTTTTTCCACTGAAATATGGCGAAATCCTACAAAATATAGATCTATTTCTATATCGGTTATGCGATCGCCACGAAGTAGCACTGATTGTAAAGTTTCTGAAAGTTTTAAAAATCTTCGAAAGTCGAGTAAAGTGTTGTTAACTCCATGTTTAGTTAGCTGTCTGTTACCCCGTTGGTCACGTGATCGCCAGCGCGGTAGCTGGGTCCGGATTCGCTTCCCAGGTCCGGCAAAGAGTTGTTAAGTTTGTCCATTAATAATTTCTCATTAGTAGGCTGGAGTTTGGAAGCTGTCGGTGTGGAATCCCCGCGTCTCGGTGCGCACGTTAAGCCGTTGGTCCTGCGTCTTATCTCTCTCTGATCATGTTGGATTGCCGTCCCAACGTAGGTACTATGAGAGTGAGGAAAGATTTAGTGTACTTGTACACTTTAATATCTCCCGCGTACATAGCTAGTCTTCTTTGAAATTGTCTGCAATGGCCGCCCAAATTGGAACCTAGTTTTGAGGGCTATAAGAACTAAGATCGTAAAACAGAAATTGTTTCATTTTAGCTTGTATTTTATAAATGTGCGTCGTTTTATTAAAAGTTAACAAAAGATAGGCGATTACCAGGTTAAATTCATACGTAGACCGAGTTCAAATCCGTTTCAGTATATGTAATTAAGGTTATGATAATATCTCTTTTATTACAGATATCTTCATCGTACTGCATAAACTCGGGTCTAATATCGGAGCTGAAACATCTGAGCCCTATGGTCATCAAGTACTCACAGAATGCGCCAGTCTTCCTTAACACAAAGTCTGAAGGCCAACATGTTACAAGAGAAATGGTGCATAAGATACAAGTGAAGCCGCCGCCGAAAGTGACCAAAAGGTTTTCTCGATCCATATGGCCAGTGCCGAAGCTTCCTCTCGTACCCTTCATGCTGCCTCTTATCCCACAGTCCCCTTTCCTCTCAATGTTCCCCAATTGGATGCCGCAATTACCTCGTTCTGCTTTAGCTATGAATCCGGGCCCAATAATTAAGTTGTCCCACTTACTGAGATGGACCAAACGAAACACTAAGATTCATGAAAAATTGCTGGAGTTGAAGCATAAGGGCACCTTGACCACCGCTGAGTACGTTAGATTTCAGAATTTATTGTTGAGGTTGTAATGTTAAATAGTAGTTATATTTTAAGCTATAATACTAAGACAAATGTGAGACCTAAGATGGCGGCAAAGCTACATGATACACAGTTCTCTCATTGTCATGGCTGGCTTTAGTCTGATTCTGAAAATGCAATGTTTTATTTTCTACGTAAAACATACTTATTTTTAGGTACAAATAATTCTCGAAATAAATGTACTATTCTTATAATATATTTATATTTTTTAATACGTATTTTATTGATTAAATAGATTATGGAATAGATGTATACTCATCGTTTTTCTTAGCAACACCTTCTGTCTACGATTTTTCTACATTTTAGTTTGAAGAATGTCTTTGAGTAAATGAGTTCATTTTCTCAGTGAATTTGTCCGATAGGGGTGGACCCATTGGGATTTTTTGAAATTTGGCAATACTTGGTATGAATATCTATACCTACATCTGCGAACCCCTTCGGCGAACACTAAATAGGTAAATAAGGAAAGTATAAAAAAAATAAAAAGCATAGTAAAAAAAACAATAAAAAATCTTTAATACAACCTTACATACTAATAACAACCGTACTTTCTAACAATTAAGATTTATTTGAGCTTGGTCTTTTTAGCGTTGGCCACGAGGACGTTGAGGCCTCGCACGAACATGTCCTTGACCTTGGATAGATAGCTGATTAGTGGGTAGGCGAAGGGCCGGTCCTCGGTGCGGCAGGAGAAACAGGGCTCCGGCCGCCGGGGAAGCAACAGCGATTTCTTTAGCAGGACACTGCTCTGAAAGTGGACCAAACACGTTTCATCATCATTCTTACTAGGACACGTTCGTATATTGGTTTTCAGTTACAACCGATTAGACTGGAACCCGATTCTAACTTAGTTGGGAAAAGGCTGGGCAGCTGATAATGGCTTATCTATACTAATATTATAAAGCTGAATAGTTTGTTTAGTTGAACGTACTAAACTCAGGAACTACTGTTAGTGTTGGATAGCTCATTTATCGGGGAAGGTTTTAGACTATGTAACATCACGCTAGGACCATTAGAACCCCAGCAAAATGAAAAAAAAAAGTCACGAATATGAAGACCTTGAATGAGCAGGCGATTCAATGCGACGGGATGGATCGGAGGAGCAAGAAATTTGACGCAGACGAAGTTGCGGGCAGAAGCTAGTATTGAATATACGTCATCAGTATCACTGTGATGAATATACTATGTCCGTACAAGATCATCACTCTACAGCTGAAAATACGTCCCTTCAGACAGTACTCACTGAGCTCGATTTTCAGACACTCTTGAGGTTTATTGCAAAAAAACCGGCCAAGTGCGCACCGAGGGTCCCGTACAAACCTGTAGGTATTTTCGGTTTAAAAATATATATATTTTTTAATTTTTATATTTCAGTTGATTGAATGTAAGGTAAATTGCGGTTTACGATTTATGACGTTTTAAAAAAAAACTACTCACTCGATCTCGTTCAAACCACTAAGTCATTCTCTTATTTTAGAAGTTACGGGGGGGGGGGGGGGGGACACATTTTACCACTTTGGAAGTGTCTCTCGCGCAAACTATTCAGTTTAGAAAAAAATGATAATAGAAACCTCATTACCATTTTTGAAGACCTATTCATAGATACCCCACACGTATGGGTTTGATGAAAAAAAAAAAACATTTTTGAGTTTCAGTTCTATGTATGGGGAACCCCAAAATTTATTGTTTTTTTTCTATTTTAGTGTGAAAATCTTAATGCGGTTCACAGAATACACCTACTTACCAAGTTTCAACAGCATAGCTCTTATAGTTTCGGAATAAAATGGCTGTGACATACGGACGGACAGACAGACAGACAGACAGACAGACATGACGAATCTATAAGGGTTCCGTTTTTTGCCATTTGGCAACGGAACCCTAAAAAGCAGAGAAGAGTAAGATTTCATGTACCGACGCCAGCACATGAAGCTACTACAATCTGTCAAATTTCTTTAATGGATTTTCAATTTTATTATCGCCAAAGCTTTAGGTTCAAGGTTGATTGGGAGAGTCTGACAGTTTCAGGTACCTTGATGTGCTGGCGTCTGTACATCACGCCGGAACTACAACTAGAACTGCGCCGGACCACATGATTGTGTATGCTGATTGCTACTTTACTGAACTGTGACCGTTGCTTCACTATTCGAAACTGGGTATCAATGCGATGTAGACGCCAAGGTACCCGAAACTGTCAAATTCTCCCAATCAACCTTGAACCTAATGCTTTAGCGATACAGTTGAAAATCGATTAAAGAAATTTGCCAGATTGTAGTAGCTGGAAGTGCTGGCGTCTGTACATGTGATTCCAGTGCGGTGTAGCGTGGCGGTGCAGCGTTTGCGCGATGTTCATTCGTATACACAAAGATACGGTTCGGCACCGGTGCGGCTCCAGCGTCATGTACATGAAGCCTGACTCTGCTTTTTTGACACTGGACATTTCAAGCTAAACTCTTACCCATGTCAGCTACGTAAAGTCTCGAAAAAATATTGTTAAAATATAAATTTATAAATATGTTGACACTCGTTTTTAATCATGTTCACATAGTAGGTAAATATTTTAAACGTTTCCAGAACGTGCCTATTCGTTTGATTTTAGCGTCATGTTTCAACATAATCTATGATAACGTTAGTATAAACATAGATAAAGTATAGAATGCTCTACTATTTTCTTAGTCTTTTATTCACAGTGGCATGATAGGCTCATCGTAACTTTAACTATTTTAAACTACATCCACCAAAATATACAATATAAATTATTAGTAACTAAACAAATCAGTAAAAACTTTTGTACTATATATATGGACCAATATCATATTCGTTTCCTTTTATTCTGCTCAACAGTGTATCTCTTTCCTTCTTTGATATTATAGTTCGTTTTTTGATTCCACTTATGACTTGAGTTTTTGAAGTTTGCTTTTTGACATAAGTTTGACATTACACCTGTCAAATTAGTACCTGGGCTTAAAAACGAACTGCAGATGTTGAATTCAATGCTTCCATTGCTACCGCTTAAATAATACAAGGTGCAGTTTTGGATCTGCAAAACATTTTAGGAGGTAATTATGTTAGTGATTCTCGACCTGAATCAACAATAAAATGAGCAGGTATTTTTTTTTTTCATTTTACTCTTATTTATGGAAATCGGTAAGTGTGAACTCTCTTTTTTAAAACGCGGCCAGTCTCTAAGAGTCCTTAAGCTGCGCTTTCACACACACAAACAAACGCAACCGACATTTCTTTCATAGATTTTTTGAAGAGGGTTATAAGAGAGTTATTCTGAAAAACAATAAAATTGAAAAATCTAAAATTAAAAGTATTATTGATTATTGACTTGGTATCGTATTGTTATATGATTATTTACGAGTCTCATAACAACCTCCTGCAATGTTTTGCAGGTTCAAAACTGCATCATGTATATGTACAGGGGGGTTTAAAATCATTATCTTCTGGAATACGGATTAGGGGTGAACAATGTGCGAAGCGTAATCCGCTGGATGCGGGAAGCTCAAAACCGGTCGAAGTGGCGGAGCTTAGGGGAGGCCTATGTCCAGCAGTGGACGTCTTTCGGCTGAGAAGAAGAAGATGATGATGATGATGATGATGATGATGATGATGATGATGATGATGATGATGATGATGATGATGATGAGCGAAGCTAGGCCAGTACGCAGCGGTGTTTGCAGAAATATCATGTTGGCATTCTCAAATCTAAATAAAGCGTAATAGGTGCCTATGGAGAAGAATGAGCTCGTATTTCTACGGACACTCTTTTAAATCAAAACTATTGCACTTCACTTGAGGCAAGGTACCTACTACTACCTACCAATAAACAAAAAGCCACACTCTGCTTTCTATGAGTGCTACCAAAACCAGTGTGACACAATAAGCAAGATAAGAAGACCATTAAAAAAACAAATTCAAATATCGAACCTCCACAAGAGTTAAAACTGCCACAGCGATCGCAGTCCACAAGAGAAATCTTCTTAACTTCATTCTCGTAATACAACTTGACTGCCAGGTACACCACTAGGCTGCAGGCATAGCAACTACTATACACCCACTGCATGTCATAGCCTAACTGTGGTAGAACCTTATACGTCGCCAATCATGCAGTAGGTGAACAATCTGTGTGAATGAACACGTAACATAGATAAGGTGGCACTGACATCTCGATTCTTTGTGATTATTTGAGTAATGTGACCTTGAGGGGAAAGGAACTTGGATGGATTGTGGGGTCTCCATCATTCTTAGATTACATGGATTGTTCTTATTGAGAAATAATGTGTGCAATATTTTATACCAGATCTGATAAAAGGCTTTGAAGCGATTTGATTTAGGACTTGCTGGAAAAAATAATTTAAATCATGGTACACACGGGTACATACCAAGCTATACACTTCCAGTTTTAGCTGACCTCTCATTTTTTAGGCTTTTCGTACAATGAGAATTCAGCTTATGCTGAAAATCTAGGTATAGCTTGATTTGTCGCTGTCCGTACAACATTTGAGAGTTGTATTGCCCGGATAGAAAGTAGTTGGTAATTCTTTAAGAAATTTTGTATTTATGTTTAGTAATCTTAGGTCCTAACATAGGTGAACTACCGACCATAAAGTGGTCGTGTGAGTCTAGTATCGAAAGGTGAAGAACCAGGTATAGGCACATTTTGCGGGAGGTCTATATCCAGCAGTGGATTGTGGTGATTAAGTATTTAATGAACCACAAAACAGTGAACAATGAAGGAGCTGTGAAGATAATCAAGATGAATCCTTTAAAATACTGTAGTTAACCAGTCAATTACCGTAATTACAGACACAATTAAAAAACCATTGTGTCGATACCAAATGTGGTATCTCAGGGACTTAGAGGTTAATAAAGTAAAATCAAATTCATTCATTTCATGCAAAACCCACTTACCTTCAAAAATAGAAAGCACAATACTCCAACAGATGAGAATAAAATGTCATTATCAGAATAAAAATGTAAAAGAAGGCACAGAATTGGAATAAAATAAAATGTCACAGAATTGAAATTCAAATAAAAAACGAACATAAAAAAAACAAGTGATTAATTAAAATTAAAATGTCCAAGCCTCAAACTGTCCTAAACTAAAAACATTAACAGATGGTATCTCTACTACCAACCCAGTTTCTGCTGACTCCGCTGGAATCGCAAGCGCCGATGTTATACGTGATCATTGGCAGTTATGTTTAGACGCTAAAATGTCGTGACAGTGCGCAAGAGGCGATATGTGTCGGTACGTGGCGGTGGCACTCTTACTGGTTCGTATCTTAGTGATCGATATCAAGACTATCTTAGATATTGATATGAATTTGAAACTTTTTGTCCCGAATGTGTGATGTGCTTTGATAGTGCAATTTGTAAAGATAGTGCTATTTTAAGTTATGGTTTTGGGTATGATAAAGTAGGTAGGAGTGAACATTTCATCATGTCTCTGCGTTGCGATTTTCTTAAGTTAAGAGGCACTTGCTTCATTTCTGTAATCAATTCATACCAAAACTGTTTTTTTTTTTTGTAAAATATAATATTGAATAAAATGAGTGAGCACACCGAAAATTCAGCTTATGATTTTGTCATAGAAATTTTTCGACGGCTATCAAAACTATAGACAGCTGTTTTTAGAAAAGTGCAATACCTACTCGTATGTGGTATAAATGTCATCATCATCATCAGGCTTGCCTTTTCCCAATTATGTAGGGGTCGGCTTCCAAACTAACCGAATGCAGCTGAGTACCAGTATTTTATATGGACCGACTGCCTATCTGATCTCCACAACCCAGTTACTGGGTAATACGATGCCCCTTGGTAAGACTGGTTGTCAGACTTTCGGGCTTCTGACGACTCGTAACCACTGTTTAAGATCTACAAAAGACAGCCGGGACCAAAGCAATGACGCGATTTCTAAGGCATGGAAGTGTTTAAAGTAAATATATGGAATAATATTTATTTTTTTACAACTGAATAAAAATTTCTACACTAGGGGGTATAAAATCATACGCTCAATTCACGGTTACAGTTTGTGCACTGGTTAAATTTGTATCCTTTATAATGTCTACTTGAATAGTTCAACACAGATTAGACAGCTAGGTATAACATTTATAGTTTTATGACAGTCAGGAAATGGATGGGTAATACACAGGTATACTTTTATGGTATCCGATTGTATCTGGCTGTATAGAAAAGTCATCATGCTTTTATCAACAGAACTGCGAAGTTAAGACTAAAATAAATCACAAAAAAAATGAAATCAACATCATGGCTCAAAATTGATAGTAACAGATTTAAAACGAAATTCCCTAACATTAGATTTGGTAAATATTTGATGAATTTCGGTGGAACTCGTGTGCCAATCCTTATTAAATAAATGATACCGTTTCAGGTAAATTACATAGCAGGCGCTCCCCCGCCCCTTCGTTTGACCATCGACTGCTCCGATGAAAGGGTAAGGTAAATTATACCAGTATTCTACTATTATTTATTTTAGCTATACACTTTAGAAGTTAGATAGCGACTTGATAGCCTCATTTTCCGCAATTTTCCGGTCGACCGCAAATATTATTCGATCACATCCGAATCCGATCACATACACATCCGTAGTTCGTAAATTAAAATCACAATTGTATACCAAAATAAACTATACAGTTAAAAAGCTGAAATAAATGAGATTTTTAAAAAAAAATAATTTTGAGGGTAGATGTTAGACAGGCTAAGCTATACACACTTTGCAAGTGGAACGTCAAAACTTGGCTATTTAGTTACGTATCGTCTTGTCTGTTTTTCTCTCTCTCTCAACAATTACCACATGTAGACTTAATTCCATGATCATTATTATCACCATTTCAGCTGAAAGACGACCACTGCTAGACATAGACCTTTCCCAAGCGACGCCACCTCGACTACTTCTGTGCTTCTCACATCCAGCGGATTTCTTTGGCCTTTACCAGGTTTTCAGTCCACTTTGTGGGAGGCTTTCGAACGCTACGTATTCCAGTACGCGGTCGCCACTCCAAAACCTTTCAGCGTCATCGGCCATTTGCTCTGCGAGCAATGTGCCCTGCTCTCTGCCACTTAAGTTTGGCAATTCTTCGGGCTATGTCGGTTATCCTGGATATCTTCATTTCTTATTCAATCACGTACGGGAACTAAAAGCATTCATATTCAGCCTATATTGTTTCCATTGCTGGGACACAGACCTCCTTCCGGTGAGAGGGAGTGGGCCGTAATCGACCACTCGGGCCCAGTGCGGGTTGCTAGATGTCACATGTCTTCGAATGTTTGGTTCTAGGACATGCCGGTTTCCTCACGATGTTTTCCTTCACCGTTTTGAGAGCAGTGGTGATGAAATAACTTATACAAAGTCTGCTTGAGTTCGACCCCGCGATCTAAAACTCGTATCTCGGGGCCGATACCAGTAGGCCACCACTGCTCATTAAAGCAAAGCCCTCTCCCTTTCGGTGGATTCAAACTTCTTATGAGGCCCATTATGAGCGACCATGTGCCATAGGTCATCACGGGCAACATACATTGGTCAAAGTTTTTAATCTTGAGACATCTATATCTCCATGTGTCATGTAGTATTATGACATTGTGCCAAATTTAAAGACATCGAATGTTGGGTAGGTAACTTATATACCTTTTTTTTACATAAAATATCGAAACGTTGTAGTTTGTCACTTGTCTTTTCAGTCATGACTTTTGACATGTCATTATTTTCTTACTCCAATAAGTTCTTTGGTCCATTTTACTTACACACTAACAAAAGAGCGCCGTGATTGCCATAACATACTGGTATTTGACAACTCATTTATCATTCCAATCCAGCCCGTCCCTTGCTGCCCTCTACCAGCGATGCTATAAGCCCAGGTCCTTACCCTACAGGGGATGTCCTTAGCAAATAGTCGCTCTAGTCTTAAGTATGTAAGCACTAGCTGGAGGCCCAAATTTATTAAGGTAGCCATAGGCAAGTCTGGTTAAGCAGCCGACAACCTCAAAGGTAGGCCTGCGTGATGGGATTCTCAATAAGAACAACTCCTTTAACGGTTGTGGTCATCACAACAGGATTAGTTATGATTTATCATCCTGTACGATATACATAGAAGGAGTTGCTTTATTTTGGTTATAAACGAAGTAAAGTAAATACTTTAGAATAATCAAAACTAAAAAAAAAAAAGGTATAGTGAGTTAACATTTGTTTATGTGTCTTCATCATCACATGACTCATTCGGTTACATTTGTGTCGTCACATGACTCATTCGGTTACATACATTTACGTTAATTGATACTTCCGAAGTCATGAGATATAAACAAGAAATACGCAGACCAAGTCGCGGGCAAAACTTATTAAATAATAAATGACATTGTTTACTTTCTGTGTTTCAGGTCTCGTACGGTTCCGCATTCCGTTCATCCGACTACAATAGGAACTCTCGCTTAAACGTCGACTCGTTCTGCAGCCTCATCCACAATGCGTTCCCGAAAGCGGTCCAAGACGGCAAGTTCATCCTTATAGAACCAGAGGACCAAACAGGACAAAGTGATACACAAGTACCTATATCGATCGCCCCACCAACAGGCTTTATACCAGGGCTAGGAATACCAAAGTTAAAAATACCGAAATTACGAATACCTTCACTGAATGTGCCAATATTAAAAGAACATCCGGGTCCATTCACGCCTCCCAGAATAGGTTCACCGATGACGTCAACAGCAGTAATGAGAATAGGAGAAGGATCCAGTGCAGAGAGGATGGAGAAGTTCAAGAAAGGCGTACAGAAGATGCTTCACGTCGTCAAAGTATTGGGGCAGATTGACCAGTACCTGTCGGAGAGGACGCGAATCATTGTTGATAAACTTACTAAGACTTTAGCTGAATAATATAATTTAATGTATTAATTGTTTTATTGGAACATCTACTCTTATTATCTTACGCCAATTATATACTACTAAAAATGTTTAGAATTTCAACAATAACAACAGCAGCGTCGCCAGTAACGATGAAAACATCCGAATCAATCTTGTTCATCATCATTGTTTATTTTATTTCAGTATCTATCCTTTTATCAGTCTAATGTTTATCTTCACTGCATTTTAATGATATCTAAGAGAAACTTACAAACTTATTTAACATTTTTTTCCGTGGGGAAATCTTCATGGACACCATCCGCCTGGGATGAACAGAGGGTTATGTCGGACTCCTACCGACTAAAAACCCCACTGTTCCTTCTAGTGTCGTTCCTTCGGGGGCCCGGGAGAAACTCGTACATTTGCCGCACCCCCAACTGATATCTAAATAAATGTCTTAAGCCATACGGTTTAAGACATTTATAGTCTAGCGAGCCCTATCACAAAATGTGGCTGATCCCATGACCGCACATCCTCCCATTAAGGCACGCAAACTGTGTGCCACTTCTTTGAGAAAACTTATTTACCTAACTATATTTATTGTCCAAGCTTATTAAAACCACAATGGAGAAATTCATTGAAGTCTGTGAATTTCTCGTCATTTAATATCGCTGTACGTTTGCATAATCACTAGGCTCTATAAATAGTGCTGACCGCTGAGCGGCAGTTTTCTCAATCACGAGGTGGTGTCGTTCACAGATTAGCAATATATGGGTAGTAGAAAAGACAAAAGGAATACCAGTCCAATCACTATGGATGGCAAAGTGAAAACAGAACCGATCTAAATCCTAAATGTGATCCTTGTCAGCCACATTACTTTCAGGTACCACACAAAGGTGGTTTGTTCGCGCGCCCCTTTCTCTCTGAGTAGTCTCTATTTCATATTGGTCGCCCGCAGCAAATGGTTACTATCTACAATGCGGTCGTCCGGGCTATCATGATTTATGCTTGTGTCGTCATAGCACACGTGCAGCCTGGCCACTTCCAAAATGCCCACCATACAGCACTTCATGAAACGCCTGTCACAGCGTTTCTTCGACTCTGCTGTAAAGTAAGCCTAATCCTCTAATTGCAGCGGTAGCCCGATATATTCCGTGCCGCCGACCGAGGCCTAACCTATCTAATCCCGATACTGTCACAACTCCCCTCCAGAAGACCTCTAGTACCTACTATTTTCGAAAGTACAAAATCAGACCACCGTTCATCCATCCTCGTCGCCGAGGCCCGCGACTCTCCAGTCCATGCCCGCCATAACCTTTACTCGAGTCAACCCACGCCGCTAAACCTGTAGTTTTAACATTCGTCCCAAATTTATTCGTTCCAGTTTGTCACGTGCTCTCCCTCCCCAGTGACGCCTTAAGCCGCGAGATTTTCCGAACGAGACACCGTGACCCTGGCACATGGGCAACTGAAGGAACACGGGTGGGTTTTAGTCAGTAAAAGTCTGACACGCCCTCCCGCTCCACCCAAGAGCGAGAGACGTCATTTGATGATTTCCCATCCGAAAAAAAAAACAAAAAAAAGCCGTGGTCTGGATCCCATAGGGGTTGACTTTAGCGTATAGTCACTTAAGTTTATAAACTCAGGCAAGTCACGTTAAACAGACCTTTTAGGTTCATCTGCGAGATGAACGTAAGGGGAAAATATAACTAATAAAATACTAATCAACAAGGAATATTTTCAACAGCTACTTTCTTTATCGTTTTTACGGTTTAAGACTCACATAGTAGAGGTAGCCACGGCCTTTTCTTTCATAGTAATAGTCAGGTCGGAGTGCCAGATATTACAATTAATTTAGTTAATAAAAACTATATATTATTTAAACGAAAAATGGACGAAAACTAGCAGGCAAATCGATGCGACGGGATTGGTCAGGGGAGCAAAAATTTGACGCGGACGAAGTCGCGGGCAGAAGTTAGTGTGAAATAAAAATATTTTGATTGATTGATTGATTTACTTAGGAAATAGCCACAATCATCATCATTTTAGCATAAATACGTCCACTGCAGGGCAAAGGCCACGTAGGTTTCCCACAATCGACGCTTAGCAAGCGGGTTGGTGAGCGCAGTATGGTGGTAAAACCGCTGCTGCCCATTCTCTAGTAGGTCCCTTAGTCGCCTTTTACGACATCCACGGCCACGGGAAGAAATGAGACGGTACTATTCTTTACGTCCAGCACCACACGAACGACAATTCAAAACACGAACGGAAATTAGGAAATAGTAAAAGTAGGAAATAGTCTGTCCGATTGATTCTAGTATTTTTTTTTTAGATTTAATGATTGTATTATTTAGCTTCTGCCCGCGACTTCATCCGCGTTTTTCTTGTTTCCCCAACCGTCGTCGCGTTGAATCGACTGCCCGTGCGATTTCCCCATTTTTCATTACTGCTCCGCTCCTCTTGGTTGTAGCGTGATGTTATATGGCCTATAGCCTTCCTCGATAAATAGGCTACCCAACACAAAAATATTTTTTTCAATTAGGACCAGTAGTTCCTGAGATTAGCGCGTTCAATCAAACAAACAAACTCTTCAGCTTTATAATATTATTATAGTATAGATATTAAGATATTATCATTGTAACTACTTCGTAGGTACAAAACCGTTTAATAACTGTGCGTAGATACAGACAGATATAAAGGTCAGGTCACATATTAATAAGCGTCCAATAATAATGGCGAATATATGATTATGTAAATTTCCCTACGTGATATAAGTTTGGGTAAATGGTTGAATGTACAGCGCACTCCGCGAGTTCTAAGAATCAATTTCGGGTATTTGTGCCAGTTACTTGGAAACGTGATTATGGACGATTTATAATGATTTGCTTTGTTTCTTTGTTTTAAATTGGAGGTTTCCCAACACGTACCTATGTACGTACCGCTGCTGGTACCGTACGTACTAACCCGCTCTGGCTCCGTGTGGTGGATTATCGCCCACTCCCTCTCACCTATAGGAGGCCTGTGTCCCAACATTATAGGCTGATAAAGTAACACATACCTTTAAACGAAATACTCTGTTTTTTTTTTAAATGTGGTCTCTAAGCAGAGGTGGCCCAGTGGTATCGGCACCGACTTACCAGTTGTAGGCCCTGGGTTTGAACCCAGGCAGGCGCTATACTTTGCGTAAATAATTTCATCACACTGCTCTCAAAACGGTGAAGTAAAACATCGTGAGGAAACCGGCATGTCCTAGAACCAAAAATTCGAAGACATGTGACATCTACCAAAACATGTGACATCTAACATCAGTCTCACTAACAATTTGTAACTGTACGTTAAAGTACAATATATTCATATTCATATATTTGCGTTCCACAAGGTAAATGCAGGTGTTAACAAAAAGCTTAAAGCTAAGAGCCGTTGTAGACCCTGTTAGGGCACAGCAAAAGGCAGCAGCAATCTCAACCACCATAGTTAATTCGGGTGTTCACAAATTAATGTTATTTGAGAATTTGATGAATAAGACGGAAATAATAATACCTAACTTAACTATTAACACAGAAGATAACAAGAAGTAACATATTTTGCCCTATTCTAGGAATCAGATGAATATAAAGACGATAAAACGTATTTGTGCATAGTACCGGGGATGAAAGGCAATCACAAGCGATTTCGAACTATCTGTGAACTAGGGATGTTATGAATATGAAATTTCGGATACGGATTGGTTACGGATGTAGGAATGATTATTATACCGGGTACGGATACGGATACGGATATGAAATTATTTCGGATTATCCGTTAGTTTCGGATAATTACGGTTACGGATATTAAACTTTTAAGGAATTTCAAAAGTAAAATACAAATAGATTAGCTATTTGTATTCATTAAATGGTTTTATTTATATGTCACCATTTGGTAGGAATTACAATCAGTCTGTGAGTAATTATTACAGCTATTTAAAATAAAAATGATTATAAATATATATTGAGTGTTATCTAATTTACCGAAAATAAAAATGTAATAACAAATCCGATACTATCCGAAACTTTTATTTCGGATTCGGTTACGGTTACGGAGAAATTTTTATATCGGATATCCGATAGTTTCGGTTACGGTTACGGAGCTCCCTAACATCCCTGCTGTGAACTTATGAAAGTATCAGCTGTAGTCCTACAGTTGGGCATTGAGAAATATCAAGAAGATATACAAAAGACTCAACGGCTCGTTGATGTAAATATACTTTTATTGCTTTAATTATAAAGCTCTTGCTAACAATGTGTCTATTATGAAATGTTTAATAACTTGGTTTGATAGATCAGGTGCTGATGAAAAAGTTAAAGATAGATACACAATCAATTCTAACTGCTGGGTTATGAATTTGGTGTTCCCATTGTAATAGAAATGGCTTCAATACTTCAAAGCTATGGTAAGTTTAAAATTATTTTCAAAACACCTTATCAAATAGTGGAATGGGTTTTTTTTTCTATAGTTCATCATCATCATCATCATCATCATTTCAGCCGAAAGACGTCCACAGCTGGACATAGGCTTCCTCAGAATTGGTGGGTTTGCCGTTATCGGCACGCTTGGCAGACGGGTTGGCAATCGCAGTATGGTGGTAATATGCATAGAGAATGCTGCTGTCCATTCTCTAGTACGTACTTTAGTCGCCTTTTACGACATCCACGAGAAGAAATGGGATGGTGTTATTGTTTACGTCCAGAATCACCCGGACCAAGTTTCGCTAGTAATCATTTACTTAATTACTTTGTCCATTCACGGGGCTAAGCGGCACAGTTTATTGTTTAGGTGGCACACCAAACCAAATCTGTGAAAGCATTGACCATAATTTACATGGCATAAAGGAAGAAATTTTACAAGTAAAATTCCAGAATTAGAGGTGAAGTTGCGGGAGTTGGCAGAATACTCGGACGCAATGCCTTACTTTGTCCGAGTATTCTGCCAACTCCCGCAATTTCACCTCTAACTCTGGAATTTTCTCGCCTAGTATTAAATATTGCATATGTTGGAGCAGGATACAAAGTAAGGTATTGCGTAGGATCGCGAGATTTGTTCGAAAGAGATACCGTGGCCCTAGTATATGGGCAACTGAAGGAACACGGGTGGGTTTTAGTCAGTAAAAGTCTGACACGCCCTTCTGCTGCACCCTGGAGTGGGAGACGTTATTTGATGAATTCTTAGAGACACTCATGGAAGTTGCCTATTCAAGAATTCAATTGATGCGTCGCTGTCGTACTGAGTACAACGTTTTGAAAGCTAAAATGATAATTTTAAGAAGCTAAGCTGCCTAAAATGATGGTAATGGAATCGTGGAAACATCAGGATATTGTGATTCATGATCTTGAAGCCACATTTGCCCATGCTCCGCGTGATTTAAGGTGTTCTTCCTTAATCAATAAGTATTTGGGCAAAAACATATTGACAACGTTTAATAAAAGAAAACGATGTGATAGCTTTATTGTAAATCCTGAGGATATGTAGAATGGAAAGTGATGAAAGTTTTTAGTAATTGGGAGTATTTATTTAAGATAAATGTTTATTTTTATTTGTTCTGAAATAGCTTTATGTTTTTGTGGGTGGGAAATCATCAAATGACGTCACCCGCTCTAGGTGGAGCGGGAGGGCGTGTCAGACTTTTACGGACTAAAACCCACTCGTGTTCCTTTAGTTGCCTATATGCCAGGGCCATGGTATCTCTTTCGAACAAATCTCGCGAACCTGGAAGGAAAATTGAATGCCTAGCCTTGAATCCATTAAGCATACTTCTGGAGGATTTAGGTATAGGCTATCGGCTAAGGAGAGGTGGTCAGGTCCCATCTTCTCTACATAAATGACCTACAACTCTTTGCTCCCAAGAATTAGCAACTCATGGAGCTACTGAAAGTAACCGAAACTTTCAGTAGTGCCATCAGGAATCGTTTAGGGAACGCTTCGTTAGCCGCTTGAAGAAAGTATTTTAATAGTCTTTTATAACGAACTAGGTTCGCGCCTTCAACAGTTGGGTCAGGTTTTGATGAACTCTTTCGGCATCCTCAAATGGGCTCAGATCGAACTCGACGTTATGGGTAGGAAAGTCTGTACGCTGATGACTGCATATAGAATGCATCACCCAAGAATCCTTCTATACATACAAAGCGCCTACGAAACCTGAATAGTTATTGTAAGTTGTCAAATTATATTATTGCTATTGATTTTTTGTCAGGCGTAATCTATCTGAAATATTGAAGTTACTATTAAAAAGATTTAAAAGGTTTTCTTGTAATTATAAGTAGGTCTGTTTCATAGTAAATAACACGTACATTTATTTCAGATACGAATCGTCCATTAAAAGTTGTGGATTTCAGCCGATCTGAGCGTGCTAGGACGGATACGCCGTACACTGAAAATGGTGTATCTATACTAATATTATAAAGCTTGGTACTATCGTTTCTCTTTCTAGTACCAAAAGGTCTGTACAGTCTATTGCCATAATCAAGACCTTGTTTGGCATCGTGGCCGGGCCAGATCACACAAATCAAGAATCTTAACTTGGTTCGCGAGGTTGTCGACATGTGGGATGTGGATTCACGGAGTCATTGTGCCGATAGTAGTCACGGCCAATGGCTTATAGACAAGACAATCGACCAACACATGGAGACGCAGCTCGTTGGGCAGCTGATGATTCCACTTTCTGAAACAAGTTCTTGATAGAACTTGTTTCAGAAAGTGGTATTTCTGGACATAGCTCGCATCGTTAGGAGGTTCCTCTCCACCTGACCACCGGCAACTTGGACTCTGCTCCTGATGATGATGGGCCACTAATTTAAGGAATATAGGAAAAGACGATTGAGCAACTTAATGTATTTATATCACTGCCACTTCATGTACATTGCAAGTGTCGTTTTGTTCGTGTTTTCAATGGCCAACTTTAACTAAAATCAACTTGAACATAAACTTATTATTTTAAACACAATTTACCAAAACATACCGAGCAAATCTCGGTCATCCAGATATTGTATATATATATAAGCAATTTTATTTTCAGTTTATTTATTTATTTTTTATATTTTTTTGGTATCATTTCCCAGGAAGGCAGTAGGGTTTCTAAGATATGTGTTACAAATATTCTTCTTATTAAAACTTTCTAGTATGGTGGGGTCTAAGTATGTGTTAACGATGGCCGCACACTGCACATCTGTGGGTGCATGTGCTAGCGGTGCGCTTAGTTGGTGAACGGCGACCGGGCGCTGAGTATGGCGCTGCAGGGCGACTGGTTCCGGCGTAGGGCTTGTGGACGCGGCGCGCAGCAACACGAGCTGAGAACGCAGTGCGTGCACTCGCGGCACGTAGCCACGCGTACGCTGCACTCGCCTCAGCGTAGTATCAATAATCGCACGCATGTACTGCGATGAGTGCGGCACGCGACCTAATAGAGTCCGCACACAAGCGTCTACCTTCTGCGACCATGTGCTCGCAGTTTCCAGTGCATTATCAAGACCTGTTGTGTCTCCTCCTGCCATCAACGTAAACATGTGACGAGCTACGCCATCTTGTAGCTGCTCTTCTGTCTCAAATTCAGCGAGGTGTTCTTCAAAGTGTACGTTAAACTCGTCTGGTGCGTATCCAACACAATAAACAGTACCAGTCAAACCTATAAAAATAAATATTACGTTACAGATGTAAACAGTACATGATCGTGTGTACCTTTGAAGATAAAATGAAGTGCTTACCGCGACTCTCCAAGATAGCTGCGATTTCTAAAGCTACGTACATTCCACTTTCATATCCTAAGAGATAGAAATGGTTCTTCAGCCCCGCCTTCTTCAGGAACACCTGAATAAAAAGGAATCGAGTATGGTTGGGAACGCCTTTCAGGAACGAAGTTGCTTTACACACTTTGTATATAAAACAAAGTCATCTCGTATAATTTTTTAGAAAGTCATATAATGTGGTCACTATCCTTGACTTTAATTTTAATCTATCTGTATTTGCATCCTCGAAAATCATGAAAACTACACCCATCAAATAAAAATAAAAAATTGCAGCCGCCATCTTGTAAGCTTAATTTTGACCTCAGTATCGGCTTGAGAGCAGTTGTGGTTTTATGGTATCGACTCCGACTTACGAGTTGTACGTCGTAAGTTCCCAAACAAGTGCTTTACTTTGTGAAAATAATTTCATCACCACTGCTCTCAAAACGGTGAAGGAAACATCGTGAGGAAACCGGCATGCTTTCAAAACAAAAAATCGGAGATGCGTGACATCTACGAACCCGCACTGGGTCTGTGGTAGATTCTAGCCCACTCCCTCTCGAAAAGAGGAGGCCTATGTCCCGGTAATGGAAACATTTCATAGGCTGATTATTGTGTCGGCTTTAGCACCTGTGAAAACCATGAAAACTATCACTCCCTCTCAAAAAGAAAGAAACTGAAGAAGAGAATGTTGCATGGTGGAGTTACACAAAGCCTTTTGATTACGTCACGATTTCTACCAGTTTACTCATATCGTAAGCCGCGTTAAAGAACGCGTTCCAAAAATATCATGAGCAAAATTTGCGGTCATAGGTAGACCGGAGGATATCTCGAGTAACCATCACAAACACTATGACTGAAAAAAGTTTCTGATGAAACCAGTAACTACCACAAACTCTTTGACTAAGTGACAAGCATCATGAAACGATTCCATACCTGTGCTAGTCTCTCGGCTGTTTCTTGTATTGTTTCGTTTGGCTTGTCAAGTCCCAGCTGCAGCACCAGCGCAGGCAGCTTCAAGCGCTCACACATCGTGCGAAACCTCTTGTAGTGGCCCTCCATGCCAGGCACGACACATAGATATGTTTGGTTAGAATCAAATTCATCGTCTCTCTGTAACCGTAATACGAGATTAATTATTTTGCAAAGAACTTTTTATAATATAAATCCTAAAAAAGGTACTGACAAAAAAAAAATATAATACATATTGAATGGTAATTTCCGTAGAACTGTTTAGTATCTGTGAAGTAGATAAAAATTGTCGCGTTTAATGTTGTTTTTGATAACCTGGCTACTGTTATTTACCCGGTAACAGTATTCTGACAGGCAATGAATTCGTTACCAGAATAACATTTCATATCCTTTGGGTAGGGACCCTAAATGAGAACATCATCATCTGTTGAGAAGACTTTGTGGTCTACTTAAAAATGAGAACTTCAAAAAAACATATTAATACCATAGATGCGTTGTTAACGAGCGTCGGCACAGCCACGAAGTCTGTGGTAGCAAACAGTTCATCAGAGTCAACGGAGGTGAAGAATGTAGACAAACCCTTAGTATCTTCGAAATCTGATATCGAGATAGACTTTTCTAGTTGTTGTAACCTTAAAAAATACAAAAAGATTTCAAATTAAACTAAGTCACATTGTGTTCTTAAAATAAAGTATCGATTTAAAGAAACAAATTAGTGTATTAGAGTAAGTTTGAAAGTAGTGACCTAGGAGTGGACTCAGTGAATGATAGTTGAACATGGGCATGCGATGAAGAATGAGGAGGAAGAAGGGGGAAAATCTACACTTAATATTATAAATGCAAAAGTAACTCTGTCTGTCTTTCTGTCTGTCTCGCTTTCCTGCTAAAACTACTGAACCGATTTAAATGAAAGGTACACACACGGGTACACAGATAGTTAAGAGCCTGGGAAAGGACATAGGCTACTTTTTATTCCAGTGGTATGTTCCCGCGGGTTAATTTCCGACCTCCACGCGGGCGAAGCCGCTGGCAAAAGCTAGTAAAATATATTTGACTTAAGTCGAGCGATGAGTTGCACCGTGACTAAGATAATGATGGTCCCATATGTTGATATATGGAGAGGGGGGGAGAGAATAAGATTGTAAGGGGGAGGAAATTAAGGGTGAATGATATAACAATAGATGGTGGCAGAGAAGAGGAAAAACTGCACCCAAAACAATACCAAGATATAATTTCCAAGACGTTTACTTACGTTTCAATAGTAAGTAAGGGTATTTCGGTCTCTTCAAACACAAGATTATAATACATTCTTAGGTAATTATAAATTAATGGTATTTTAGCGCTTTCTACTCCCAATTCTCCCAAAGTAGTATTCTTGTCCGTATTCGTCTTTATGGTAACATCTGTAAGATTGCAAATACAACATTTTATTAACTTCACGGACTTGATAAATATGGGTATTCTTTATAATAAAAATAATATAATCAGCCCGAGTGGAGTGGAGGAGAGAGCATTTTTCAAAGTAATTTAATTAATGTAATACCAGTTAATGTAATAATTTTCTGCAGCAGCGAGGTCTGCTGCGCAGGGGCCGTGCTTGCTACAACTACGCTGTGAGTGCCACGCAGCGCCTTCTCCGTCACCTCTACTGCGCCACGGTACCACGCACCAACGTTACACGACTCCTGGGATGGAAGAGTTTTTCTCGTCATTCGAAACTATGAAGATAAATTATATGAGTACACTGGGATGACAATGGCAACTGATAATATTTATGAAAAAAAAAAACTATTAAAACTGACGTGATCAAATGTTTATGCATCTGATTCTATAATGTCCGTTATTTTTATGTTGAATTTCGTTATCGTTTCGTTATTATTAATGTACTCAAACGATATGGCGCAGACGCTTCCGTCACCACTGCAAACACAAACTGCTTTGAGACTTCGCTCTTCGCAATCAAGCACGCTCGCCTCGCCACACCGCTCAGCCACCGCTGAGGATACTTATGAGTGTTTTCATGAGTTAAACATGAACGTCGCACGTCCTGTTCCACCGAAAACCCCAATCGAGTCTGAACTTAGGCCGAACACTAAGACACTCGATGGGTAGTCTGGAGAGACTAGTCAGCAATACTGCTGAGTCCTGTGATCCTTGATTCTTCTCTCGACCATCTAGTACATGATCCCTGATTCTTTTCTCGATTGCCTACTAAAACTGACAGACTAAACTTACATAACTCAGTTCTGGCAACGATAATAATGTTGCGGGTAAATTGTTCTGTACCCGACGAAGGCACACTTCCTTCCCGATTGTATTGTCACCCTATTTGTATTGTTAAATAAAACAACTATCTCAGATTCGATTCGTAAAACGCAAATTGCTGGAAAAAACTACGGTAAACACTAGTGCGAGTATATTAAAGTTACCATCTATGGTAAACCCGTTGTTACGGTAGGATAAGTGTCTCAGGCAGACACTTATCCTAGCGTTGTTTTGACACCAAAATAACAAATTTTTACTATGTGCTATCCGCTAATCTCCAAAACAGCTGTACCGATTTTGATTGCCAGATATCTGATGTTATAAGGACTAAAATAGGCTATTTTTCCCCGATAGTTTCCGGGTGAAGCCGTGTCTAGTGGATTTTTTTTCATAATATGCGAAAGTTTTGAACTCAAGATTATGATTACTTACTTAATATCCGTACACAATTTCCTTGACACCAAATCCAAAGTGTTCAATAGAGTTTCGCCAATATCCTGCTGCTTATCACCCACAGTCACATACACTCCTTCGATGGGAGCTGAATGACTTGCATTATTTAACAGTGCAATGATGTCTTTTTCTTCTGATAAGTCATCAGAAAATACCACAACTTCAACACCTAATTGCTGCCATGATCTAAACAAAATGATAAAAATAATAATTCATATATTTTTAATAAAAATAAAACAATAATTGACACAGTTGTCGAGAATGGACATGCTACATGGTAGTTACATGAATCGAACTATCATCACTTTCAAGACTATTGTAGCCAATAAGCACGATGTAAGTGTAGTGGTAGATTGTCGACAGTTCCTAAATTGTTGATTTCACTCTCGCGTCGATCTTGGCGAGAACCTCGTGAGAGCCGATGATCATATCTGAATTACTTACTGTATTTTTATGTGAAGGTAGCTCCTGGATTGTCTCTTGAAATGTACACAAAGCTTCCTAGCACCTCGTTCCACCAGTTTGTCTCCTAACTGTAGTCCGAAGGTTTCATCATTGCAGAGTATTAGATGGGTACGATCAGCCTTGCAAATCAACCTGTAAAATAATTCTACGAATTAATACTCCATAATTTACAACGATTATAATTTTGTATGTGTCAATAGTGGGACGTAGTAGAAACTTACACAATACTATACCCACTAGGAGTTACTTGCAACACCTACCTACTGGGTTTTGTATTGTTTATTAAATTTGAATTTAAAAAATATTCTAGAAGCAAAAACGCTTCTTTGTTAACCCGAAAATAAACTGTTTCTAAGTATTTTTTGTTTTGAAATCGTGATTGGAACATTATCTAAATACGGGTGGCCTCGCTGATTTGAATATAATTATAGTGTAAAATTTCCTTTCTTTTTAACAGACTTCAAAAGGTTTCTCAATTAATTTGTATGATTTTTTTTCATCGATTTAAAAAATGTATCTATGTTGTTCCCATTAAGCGACCATGGTCGCTTAAATTTATGGCTATTTAGCAGTACACGGTATGATGTAGAATATATCATACCAAATATGGATTTGGGGAATTTTGGGTTCACATTTATCCTAAAGGCTTTTTTTTTGTGGGTGGGAAATCATCAAATGACGTCTCCCGCTCTTGGGCGGAGCGGGAGGGTGTGTCAGACTTTTACTGACTTTAGTCAACCCACCCGTGTTCCTTCAGTTCCCCATGTGCCAGGGCCACGGTATCTCTTTCGAACAAATCTCGTGACCCTGGCAGGATCCTAAAGGCTTCAAAGGTAAAGGTCAGCTTGTTTAACTACCACTACGTGCAATGCCGTGAACTATGTCAGTATTTTGCAAGATAATATGCTTCCCTCTATAAGGATTGTATATCTATAGCACGAAATGGCAAATTTTAATTTTGTTCACGATATTTGTGCCGTCCATCGAGCAAGGACTGTTACTGTTTAGCTTAGCACGTTTTTCGACGTTTATATTAACTAAAACACTACAAATCAGAAATAGTAAAGAAAATTCATAATAATTTCTTCCAAGATAGTGGCTATTTGTGAATATCATGAACGTCATCTTGAACGCAACGCGTTTTTTTTTTTCTGGATGGGAAATCATCAAATGACTTCTCCCGCTCTGGGCGGAGCGGGAGGGCGTGTCAGACTTTTACTGACTAAAACTCACACGTGTTCCATCAGTTGCCCGTGTGCCGGGGTCACGGTATCTCGCTTGAACAATCTCGCGACCCCGGCAGGCATCGGTCCTAGTAGACCCCTTCACTGCTGCTGACATCTCTTTGAGGCGCGCGTGGAACACTACGCACCGTCGACCCGAGCCTGGTCCTTACCGGGCGGCGAGCTACCCATTGCTCGCCACCCGCAAGCTCGCGTCTACGGTGGCCGGGAGTCCGCAATCGACTCCCGACGCCCGGGGCGTCTCCTCCTGCGGCGGCTTGGGACGTGAGGGCGCAGAAACTGCCACTCCCTCACGCGCCCCGCCTCCTCCTTCGCGAGCATTACAGCTTCGCAGAAGGAGGTGACGGCTTCCCATTCCCTCTCACTCCGTACCATGGCTCGCACCAGGGCCGGACGCGAGAGGTCGCCGCCGCCGATCGCCTCCACGAGGACACGGCGGTGCTCCGCCCAGGCAGGGCAAACTTCCACCGTATGCTCCACCGTGTCTTCTAGACGATCCTCACAATGGAAACACCCGGGCGAACGCTACGCGTTCGGATACTATCGTGGATCTGAGTTTTTCCGGTCTTGAAATGATCAATCATAATTTCACCGTACGCTAACAATATTATCATAACGCTAAGATAATTGTGGTTACAGTTGCTAGACCTGCAAATGATTGACTTTGGGTAGTCACTCTACACTATTTACTCGAAGAAGAAGAGATAAAAGATTGCCAAATGGCTCATTAATTGAAGTCCGTGACTGTTCCTGGTTATTATCATTCCACAAAAATAGCACATACAACTGAAAATTTTAAATTTTTATACGCTAAGAGAGACATAGGATAATTTCCCATACGTAAAGTATTTGTAATCGTATGATGGATGTCAATTAATAATCATATATCAACTGGAAATAAAAACATTTCCACAACGTTTTTATTTCCAGTTGATATTTGCAATATTTTGAACTTGGGAAAAAGATTGTGATTGAGTTTGTTATCGAACCTCGTCACTGCGCTCTTGTGTTCAAACTCGAAGAAACAAGTAACGTTGTTTAACATTTCATACGTATCATCGCGGCATGCCCACCTTATCACGTAAGGTACTGTGCTCTTTTTTCTTATATAAACTGTCGTTCTATCGCCCAATTTCTGTTCAAACAGCAATTGTTCGCCATTCATTGTTTTTGCAACACCAGCCAAATTCTGTCGTAGATATAGCGATATCTACTTCGCGTAAATAACGGTTTTTTCACAATACCTGGGCTGAACCTCCAGTGTGGAGTCTTGCATCCTTAGCAGCACCCTGCCGCGGTGCCGGCTGGCTGCGAGCAGTCGGAAGGCACGTGCGGCATAGTGTGGGGCGTACAACACGCGTGACAAAGGACGCACGTAGCCGCGACGAATACCATCGCACAACAACATCTGCAAGGCCTGCAACATACAAAAATATATGCTTCTCGAACAGTTTCTTTAAATAACGTGACTATTGGGAGATCTCTGAAACATGCGAAAATCACCCTATTTACCCTTATCAAAAGATTAATATCTACCAGCACGCGTAGCATGACCACTGTAGGAACAGGTTTTGTCGATAGAAAAATAGACAAACTGACAGTGTAGAACAGATTTCAACCATCTTAAGCATGGCTAGTTTAAAGAAGAGAAGAAATGATTCTATTTCAGTCTTATTTGCTAGATCTACTTTTGACACTTGAGGGTAGAAACATATCTTCTCAACTAAGTCTATTCGCGTTAAGAATATAGTGACTCATCGTTATCACTCAGCTTAGCCACGCCCCTAGCCGAAATGGTCATAGTAAATTGACCAAAGTCACGTACGTACTGTCTGTAGGGCTTACTTCAACTGTTAAATGTGAACATGGCTTTCTAATTTAGGTACTATTATCTAATTGGTCAAAGGGCATGGCTAAGCTGAGTGACAACGATGAGTCAATATTTTCTTAACTCGGATATCCTTTAGTTGTAGTCAATTATTATTGTTATAACACATTACATTGGGCTTAGACAAGAATTTATTGTGTTTGATATTTTCATCGTTAAAATACCTTTTTTTTTTCAGGATGGGAAATCATCAAATGACTTCTCCCGCTCTGGGCGGAGCGGGAGGGCGTGTCAGACTTTTACTGACTAAAACCCACCCGTGTTCCATCAGTTGCCCATGTGCCAGGGTCACGGTATCTCTTTCGAACAATCACGCGACCCCAGCAGGCATCGGTCCTAGTAGACCCCTACAGTTAAAATACCTTTTCACTGAACAATCTTCTTTGTTTGAATGATGGTCTAATTTATCATCACCAGCCTATAGCAGTCCACTGCTGGACATAGGCCTCTCCAATTTCACGCCACTATGCTCGATTTTCAGCAACTCTCATCCAGCTGCTACCAGCCACCCTGCGAAGATCGTCGCTCCACTTAGCCTGAGGGCTACCTTACGTTTGCCAATTCGTGGTCTCCACTCCAGAAATCATGAAGTCTAAATTATAAATACGTGCTATTGGCTCTTTGCTCGCTAAAAGTTCTGCTTACAGAATATTACCAAACAGGTGTTGATTAAGAGCAAAATATTTCTATTGGCCATACCACTATCAATAAATTTCTAAGATAATTTTTTGTTGTACTAAATAAAAGGTATTTGTCCTCATCAAGTAAAACATTGCGAAAATTAACAAAACAAACTACTAATAATGTTTCATTATTTGTTTACTATAATGGAAAAGGCACTATGGTAAATTGTCTTATGTTTTTTGCAGATCAGCAATTTGCAGTCAAGCTGTATATTAACCAAAATGCGATTTGCGACCGTCACACGTTAGATATATCGTGTCGTATACTAAAATTTATTTTAATAATATTTTCAGGAAATGTCAACAGTTTATGCATGTTAAGCCTGATGGGTATTTTTTTTTGTGGGTGGGAAATCATCAAATGATGTCTCCCGCTCTAGGTGGAGCGGAAGGGCGTGTCAGACTTTTACTGACTAAAACCCAACCGTGTTCCTTCAGTTGCCTATATGCCAAGGCCACGGTATCTCTTTCGAACAAATCTCACGACTCTGGCAGGCATCGGTCCTAGCAGACCCCTTACCTTCTGATTGTACCGTAACTCCGAAAAAAAAAAATAATGAAATTGCCTGCATTTTTCTTTTAGGACACCAAATTTATGTTTATCTTTGAGACTTACCCTAGCATCCTCAATATTTTGGGGAGCAAATATCGAAGTAATGTCAATGGCAGTGTAGGCTCGCGACCTAGTTAGGTTGAACATCCCATAAGCAAAATCATCTTGATTGTGCAGCTGAGAAACATCAATAAATAGCCCGTCGCTTTCGGTACAGCTAATTGCACTCTGAAAAAGACAGGAGGTCAATTTTATGATCTGGAGGTCATATTTTTTATAGTTGTTTTTTAATTCTTTCATTTTTTGTTTTTAATACATTTAAAATAAGTAATTCCAAAAACATTAAAAGCAGTAACCATACTTTCTTCAGGTCTTCTCCAAGGCAGCTAATAATTACGCTACATCCCTTTCCGTTTGTAGCGCTTCGAACCATATCTGCAAAACTGTGATCCCGAGAATTTCCGATGTGTTCAGCTGTAACATACAGAAGACAGTGAGAAAACTGTTATTTGCTTACAAAATTCATGTTCATCTCAAACAGCCTTAGTGAAACTGAAAATCATTTAAGTACCTTTTAAACCTGGAAACAGTTTACGTAAGAAATGTTTCTTCCGCATGTCACTAACAGTTGTGAATACTTCAAGGCCGAGTGCAAGGGCTATTGATATTACAGCTTGACCAAAAGCCCCAGCCCCTCCATGGACCAACACAGAGGTGTCAGGTGTCAACTCCTTGGGATTTTTGAGTGCCTTAAAATAAACAGTATTTAATGTGAGTTTGACAAATTGTGGAAATTTTTCCTCTAAGTAGCAGAGCCACTATTTGGTCGTGCGTATTTTAAGTGTAGAGGAGAAGCCCTGAATAAGAATTGTAGGCGAGAGACATGGTGGGATTAGTTTAACAGTTATCGATGAAATGATTGTTATAAGTAGCTTGACTGTAGACTCACGAGACAGTAGAGTGCGTGTGCGTAGGCCAGCGGCACGGTGGCGGCGTCCTCAAAGCTCCAGTGTGCTGGCACTGGCCACAGCAGCTCCGGCTGTGCGCACACCACGGTGGCGGCTGCGCCACTGTTCACCAGCCCCATCACGCGTTCACCGCTGCATCGCAAAATAATTGTATGACCGTGTGAGTGATTTTAATTTAATAAAAAACTAACGGGAATGTATTACAATTAGCAATCAAAGAACTCCTTTTTAATGATTCAAACAGGAAGACAGTTTTTTGAGCGTAACTAACCCTTGATCAGCGACCTTTCTATTTGTACAGAAGGCTTTTGACCAGATAAGACCAGACAAAAGATTAATCTACTGACCAAAATGCAGAAAAATCTACCGAATATGTCAGTCATTCGGTCATCTTTATCCAACCACTGGTATCAGGTAAAACGGGGCGGAGAACGTTCAGTATGTTTAATGTGGAAGTTAGAGTACTAAAGGGATCAGTTCTTGGCCCAGTATTGTATAACATATCAACATTGGAACTTACTAATAGAACAAACTACCTATTAAGGTAGTCAAAGAAAAAATAAAAATAAGGACCAATAAAATAAATATGTAAATAAACAAATCAAACGAGTCTTTACTTCGGAAAATTGTAACTACTGACCTATTTGTGGTTCCACTGAATTCCATTCCAAAGCTGTTTTTAATGTTTTGTTTATAAAATAAAGTGCCACTGGCCTTTTTGATATCATCATAACTCATACCAGCATAATGAACCTGGTAAGATTGAAAAATTATAGAAGGATATTTTAGAAAATAATGTTAAAACACTAAACATCGTGCTCATAATGTGGTATTTACTAATTTTCAAGATAATTAAAATAAATTCGGGTATACCTTCACAGGTACTCCAGATTCGGATGCTTCAGGCGCTTCAACCCATGTGAGCGAATCTAAATCACCGAACTGGCTACATTGTAAGAATACGTTATTCTTCACTGATGCTGTGCCTTCCAATGTAACGTAGTACTCTCCTCCCCACTTACCCTAATACATAAACGAGAATTATTACGTTTAATATGAAGTAATTTTATTATGTGTATATAAGTAATTTGATACAAACAGAGCCACTTACATTCTCAACTACGTTGAATGCCAAGTCAATATCTGGCGTCTCGTCATTATAAAAACGATCGTAGCTTTCCTTAGCAACCATGATTAAATGGATACTGTTACGTTCAGCCTTTTGACGCCAATCGCTTACGAGTTCCTTAAGACCGGGAAGTGTAGGGTATGGTGCAATAATCAGGAGCCGATGTCCCAAAGACAGATAATTGCGCGTTGTAATGAGGAGTTGGATATCAGCGTTGCTTCGGACTGTGACAGTTGTTGTAGGTACGGCCGCAGACGCACCCCACCGGACTAGCTGCAGTTGTGACTGCTGTTTTTTGCCATTGCTAATAATGGAGTGAATGGAAATCACACGGTAAAGTGAAAAGGGGCGCGAGCGACCACTAATAGCGAAATCTTCTTCACTCGCCACAAACTGGTCTCTTCGAAGGAAACGATGCAGCAGCTGGCACATCTGTTGGATGGCCATTTAATATTAATAAAACACATAAATTACAAATTGAGGATAAAACATTTCGAACATTATTAACTTACGTTATCGTCGGTGGATAGGTTTTGAACCAGCACAAGATCAGCCCCTTTTAGGAAGTTGTTTTGTTTCTTCAACGCCGATTCACGGTTGACTTCTTCGTATTTTACATTAACTTCATAAATGTTTCTAAGAGCATTATTTATTTCCGAGAAAATGGATTCTTTTCTTGGCTGACTAACTAACCCAACAACATGTATGTTTGTTTTATTCACATTTTCCGCTACTGTTTGTAGAAAAACTTGAAGTGATGAAGACACCTGCATTAGTTTAAAAAATATGATGTTATTTTTATCTCTATTATTTATTTTCACACATAATTTGATAACTGAAAGGGCCATACATCTATGTCCGATTGGAAATAAGGAACGAATTTTAAAGCTTTCAACGCCATACTTCTATTGCTCACTGGAGGCATGTTTTCCAGTTTAACATTGCTTATTGTAACACCTCCACACCTGGAAAGAAATAACACATAGATGATTTAGTTTATTGACAGCAGATAGAGTATTTTTGTCAGTATTAATACTGAGTTAATACCTGGTAATATCAGAATTATCTAATACCACTGCTTTCAATAGAACTTTGTAATCGGACACGAAAGAATGTTCTACAATGTCTTGATGTTGTTTAACATTGATCTTCATACTCCTGATGTGCGAGACTAGTGATACTCCATCGTGTGGTTGTCGCAGCATATTCAGCTGCAGCAAGCCGTCGATGAAGGTAACCCAGTTGTCGCGCCACACTAGCGAAGCTTCGCTCAGGGAGTTATTAGCACCCTCAATGCTAAGGAACTCACCGCTGAAATAAATTATATCTTTCATCATAATAGGAATACGTTATGTAACCGTCATTTTTATAACAAGTTTTTATTGAACTTGCAATATTTGTATGTATGTGTGTTCGGCACAAATCTTGCACGCTAAATTAGAAACAATTCCCGATATCCGATTGGGCTCAAATTTGGAGCGCATATGTATCTTTGGTGACAATACAATAATATAGTACAGTGGAGCTGTTCTGATGATGGACCTGGAAGACGGCCGTAGGAACGCCTTGACTAAACAAGATAAAGTCATCAAATTTCGGCTCATTTTATTTTGGTTAAAAAAAATTTTTCGATACGTAAAGCTATGGAAAGCTTGTGTAATAATTTATTTTTACAATTAGTTAATTAATAATTTCTTTACTTGAAACTTACCTGTACGAGTAATCTCTATCTCTTAATAAATGGTAAATATCTTCAGCACTGAGTTCTATGCTCACTTTAGTTTCAGGTTTTTCTAGTAATTTCCCTAGTTTCGTGTCTTCAACGTCATCCAATGCATTTATAAAGCCTGTTGCAACTTTGGAGCCTTCATTTAGAATCTGTATTATAATATGTAGTTAGCAACGAAGTAAACATCTTCACCTTATTGTGAAAAGCTCGGGGATACAATTTTGATAATATTTATTTCATTACCTTTTTGGAGAGGAAATCTTACAGAAAAAAGTTTAGTAACTTGTAATGCCATCTTTGACGAATTTGGAAACTCACAAACGAACATATAAGCTTTTCCATTTACCCACACTTAGAATTTTTAAATTTTAATAATGTTAAGATTGCCCAGGGGATAGAGTATAATAATATCTAGGGCGAAAAGCTCAACAAACAAAATAACACGAATTTAAATAGTTTACAAAAACGGAGAGTTGAGCTATTCTGATATAAGAATGATCTGCTATAAGCTGATCATTTTGAAGCAATTAATTGATGCAATTTTTGGTCACGAGCCTGACGAGAACCGATACTGAAAAACCAGCTATTCACACGCACACAGATAGCTAAATGGGTGCGGCATGACCAAAGAATACTGAAATGCTTTAGAGACGTTTCAGATAAGCCTAAAGCAGTAGCTGAAATAGTAATAGAGCGGTAATGTTAGCTGTCAAACAAATGGCTGTGAAGATCTTGAATTGGCAAACTTAATATGGAACTTCGTGTAATTGAAATCTTGGTACCTCAAAACATCCATTTCCTCTATGGAAAGCGACGTCAAGACGAATCTGACGTTGGTCGTGTATTATCGGTTGCGCATACAGATGCAGGTCTTTGAACACCACAGATATTTCTTTCTTCGGGATTCCCATCGTCATTGCATAGGTGTCCCACACCAGAGCTAGTGTGGCAGCAAACGGGTATACGTTGTGTCCTAACAATGAGAATCGTTGATCGACAAGTAAGCACCTACTATTCGAAAGAGATACCGTGACCCTGGCACATGGGCAACTGAAGGAACACGGGTGGGTTTTAGTCAGTAAAAGTCTGACATGCCTTCTCCCACTCTGGGCGGAGCCTCCAGCTCCAGGAGAAGTCATTTAATGATTTTCCATCCAAAAAAAAAAAAACACCTACTATCTATACTGTGATTTATTGGGAGTTTCTGTTATAAATAAGCATATAGTATGAGATCACATCTTTAAGGCGACGTACTAAAACTAGAGGCATTTGATCAGTGGCTATATGTGGGGATCGTGCGGACCATGGATCTGTATGTAACAGCTATGTGTTCATAATCCGGCATAAGCTGTCACGCCGTTTATGCCTGTAGGCGTTTATTTTGCATGTATACTTTGTTTCCTTTTTTTTTGTTTGTTGGTGAATTGGCATGGCTAGCTGACATATGGCAAAGTAATCAGTGCGTGGTGAACATCTGCTTGGTATATAAAATAAAGCGTTAAAATTTTAACTTTAGTGGTTGAAAATACAGACATTTTTATTTTTAACCTGATATTGGATCTTAGAATTAATGCAATATACAAATTGGATGTATTGGTTACCTCTCATAGAGTGGCCTTGTAAGTAAGCGTGTTCTGTATCTTGTATAGAAGTGATGTAGTCGAGAGACGCAGCTGATGACCTGTTGGCTACGAGATACACTGGCAATGGCCTAAAACAGAAATAAAGTATTACTCGAAATATGCAAATAGGAGTGTTAAATGATAAATGATAAATGATTTTATTTCTGTAAGTAGGTTTGTACAAACACTTTTACATGTCAATTATATTTTTTTTTTTAACTAGATGAGTTCGGCGTTTCCTAACTGACTACTCTGAGAAGAAAGGCCGAAACAAACTCAGAGGTCACAGTCTCTTTTAAAGTCCAGACATAATCTTGTTCACATCATGTGAAGATCATGTAGATTGGTGACTGAAATGGTCTTTTGAAGAAAGAACCACACAGATTGAGTGGACCTGTCCAGTCAGTGCAAGCATTTGTCACTAATCGTTTAGCTCAACTCGGAAGATAAGGAGCCCAACGCTTTGACGAACAGTACCAAAGAAAGGACATTTGGGTAGGCCACATAAATTACTCAAACTGCCAGATCGTGATTACTGAGAACGAAAGAAAAAAAAAATAATTAAAAAAGACCCACATAGTCTTCACATTCACAATAATTAAAACAATACGATACTTTACAAAGTAAATAATCATGTCATTGTATATATAAAAATTATCAATGTCAATGTGTATATAAAAAAAAAAGAAACGGATATAATTTTGTTGGTCAGATCATTTGATGACCATGTAGATCGGTGTCTGAAATGGTCTTTTGAAGAAAGAACCACACAGATTGAGTGGACCTGTCCAGTCAGTGCAAGCATTTGTCACTAATCGTTTAGCTCAACTCGGAAAATAAGGAGCCCAACGCTTTGACGAACAGTACCAAAGAAAGGACATTTGGGTAGGCCACATAAATTACTCAAACTGCCAGATCGTGATTACTGAGAACGAAAGAAAAAAAAAATTTAAAAAAGACCCACATAGTCTTCACATTCACAATAATTAAAACAATACGATACTTTACAAAGTAAATAATCATGTCATTGTATACATAAAAATTATCAATGTCAATGTGTAAGTATATAAAAAAAAAAAAAAGAAACGGATATAATTTTGTTGGTCAGATCATTTGATGACCATGTAGATCGGTGTCTGAAATGGTCTTTTGATGAAAGAACCACACAGATATTGCCACTAACTACTCAAACTGCCAGACAATAGTCAAAAGTGAAACAGTGACCCACATAGTCCTCAAATTCTCAATAATCAAAGTAATATTCATACAATTAATATTCATGTCATGTGAAATAATAAAAAAAAGAGTAAAAAATAGCAAAATAATAATAATAAAACAACAGTCAGTGTAGATTTATTGGAGCAGTTCAATCCCAGGCCGTTTTATCCTCAATATAGTCTTTAACAGTATAATAGGCTTTCTGACATAATTTACGCTTTATAAAAGATTTGAATTTATTTAGGCTTAGTTCTTGAATGAGGCTAGGAAGTTTATTATAAAAACGAATACATTGGCATCTAAACGAGCCACCTATTTTCTTGAGCCTGGTCTTAGGAACAACAAATTTTTGTTTGTTTCTAGTTTTGACATTATGGATATCACTGTATCTTTTAAAGAGATTAATATTTTTATGTGCAAACAGCAGATTTTCATAAATGTACTGAGTTAGTTAGTTAGTTAGTGTTAGTTTTGTCGCATTGCACCAGATGCGACAGGAATGGCGTTCCCGTAGAAACTGGTAACTCAACTTTCGGATAGAGAACATGAACTTTAGGATTGTAACCCTCCATAAACAACCTGAAAATAATGGATGTTTTGTAATAACACGAACATTCATATCACTCTCGTATTTAACGAAGAGACTGAAGTGTATACTTTGCATTAGTGAAGATTGTTGTAAAACGATCTTTTACACGAGGTAAGCTGCAGGCAAAAGCAAGATTTTGTATGATAGACTGATATGAAAATTATTCATGGACTGTGCTTATCATTTTACTTACTTGCCGATACCCTCCAGTAGCAAGAATGTATTATCAGCATGCTTCCTCCTGGTCAGTGCAATATTCTTGCAGTTACTAGGTAAAGATCGCTTGAGGATGGCCTGCAGCAGTCCGTGCGGCGCCACCTCCACCAACACAGCGTTGTTAGGTATCAACTTGGATGTCTCCTCGAACAACACCGGACTCTACGACATTAATTATTTTTAACTTCCCGCAGACTCTTTGTAATGATGCATCCAGTTATATCTATGCGTCTGTGTGATACTCCACCTGCACTTGTCTACATATTTGGCCAATAATTAAATTGCGGCTATGTGCCTGCTCTGACACCATTAGATTCTACAAAATATCGGGGTAACGTCCATCGGACGTAAAGAATAGCACAATTCCATTTCTTCCTGTGGTTGCCGTAAAAGGCGAGTAAGGGATTTACTAGCAAATGGGCAGTAGCATTTTCTATGCATTTTACCACCATACTGCGATCGCCAATCCGCCTGTCAAGCGTGGCGATTATGGCAAAGGCCCCCAATTTTTTTGGAGGAGGCTTAGAGGCTGTATTTATAATGAAGATCAGGATAACGGCCCTCCAATCTCCAGGCTTGCATTAATTTTGTGTGAAGACACTTAAACACAATCACACAAGAAGTTTTGGAACATGCGCTGATATTTGAAGCTCAGATGTCTGAAAGTCTAAAAAGCCCCAAACCTGGAAAGTCCGGAGCTGGGAAGTCCTGGCTTAGAAATGTATTGAAAGCGTTTTAGTAGCTATTTGCATAGGAACATTACTACTTACGAGCAGGTTGTTGGTATGATATTCAGCTGAACAGAGCTTTGCAGTCGGATTGCCCCACTTGTCTTCTGGTACGGAAGTTGAAAGCCAACGCTTAGTTCTCGGCTTCGGATTCTTGATCACCTCCGATAAATACTTGAGTAGTTGAGGTCCTGTATTTAAATTTTAATTAATAAAATTTTACTATGGATTAAATCAAGAACCACATTTAACGGTAACGTAAAATTAAGAAGGAAATGAAATTCCCAAGATAATGTATTCGTAAAAGTTAAGAACTCACCAGCATCAGCGATATAACGCGAGTGAAAGGCGATGTTGGAGCATGGTACTTCTTTAGCGAAAATACCCTTAGCAGTTAACTCTGCGACGAACTCTTTCATGACTTCAGCGGGTCCCGAAATTGTACTAGATTCAGGCCCGTTGTGACAAGCAACTTGGATTTCAGGTGGGCACAATGGTAAGATCTGAAAAATAAAAAGTACCATTAATACAAATACATACACACATCAAAAAAAGTTTGTGATCACTAGCATAAAACTATTTTTAATTTTTTATAAAAAACAATTTTTGTAGTTAATCTTAATGATAATAATTAATAGTAATTGTAACAGAAATTTGATAGAAAGCAAAAGAATGTTTAACCAAACTTAAACAACAATTTATTAATAAAACGTTTATCCTACTAATATTATAAACGCGAAAGTTTGTATGTATTCTATTATTATTATTATCCCTTTCACGCAAAAACGACTGATACGTTTTAGATGAAAGGCCCTAGGGGTATAAGCATAGTGAATTTGCCCTTGAAAGATATTGGCACGATACTTAGAAGATTTAGGTATCAACAATATACTAAGATTCTGAAAGTTTCAGATCTCTAACCCATTTGGTTTTTGAGAAAAAGAAAAAAAAAAGAAAAATCTGACAAAATCAGAAAAAAATATTTTTCTCAAGAACGCGTGAATCGATTGATTTGAATTTTGGATATGTTTTAGAAGCTGATAGTAGCTTCTAGGAAAAAAATTAACACCTTTAACGGTTGATAAAAACCTTGAAAAAAATTGCACTTTTTTTTAATTTCGATTTTTAACTATGATACAATTTTGGCACAATCATGAAACTATTTTTTTTTAATTCCCCATTCATTTTTCTATAGACTTACATGCTTTTAAGATTTTAAAAAAAGGTACGCCATATTGCAAAAAAATAAAAACCATTTTTTGTGCAAATATTTACTTCATGTATTTTAAGCCTGCATCTTTATTTGTGTCGCTCGTTTATGTCTTTTATTCTTATTTAAAGTAGACAACATGTCAATGCTGCTCTCCGAGAATACGACATCACAAGGTGAGACTGGCCTACCGGCTCGCTTGACTTAAACCCAATAGAACACGCGTGGGATGCTCTTAAGCGAGGTGTTTGGAACCGCCAGCCACGTCTCCAGATAGTGCCAGAACTCAGGGAAGCAAGAAAAAGCCAAGAAGCTCTATTCAAGAATGAGCCAGGTTTCACCCCAAAAAATGATGGATAACTTGATTCTCAGCAGGCCCAGGAGAATCACCGCATGTGTTCGAGCCAGGGGAGGAGTTGTATTGTATTGAATACTAGCTTTTGCCAGCGGCTTCGCCCGCGTGGAGGTCGGAAATTATGCCGCGGGGACATACTACCGGAATAAAAGTACCCTATGTGTTATTCCAGGTTATAAACTATCTATTTCAAAGGCCCTAGGGGTATAAGCATAGTGAATTTGCCCTTGAAAGATATTGGCACGATACTTAGAAGATTTTTTAGGTATCAACAAGATACTAAGATTCTGAAAGTTTCAGATCTCTAACCCATTTGGTTTTTGAGAAAAAGAAAAAAAAAGAAAAATCTGACAAAATCAGAATATTTTTCTCAAGAACGCGTGAATCGATTGATTTGAATTTTGGATATGTTTTAGAAGCTGATAGTAGCTTCTAGGAAAAAAATTAACACCTTTAACGGTTGATAAAAACCTTGAAAAAAATTGCACTTTTTTTTTAATTTCGATTTTTAACTATGATACAATTTTGGCACAATCATGAAAATATTTTTTTTGAATTCCCCATTCATTTTTCTATAGACTTACATGCTTTTAAGATTTTAAAAAAAGGTACGCCATATTGCAAAAAAATAAAAACCATTTTTTGTGCAAATATTTGCTTTACGTATTTTAAGCCTGCATCTTTATTTGTGTCGCTCGTTTATGTCTTTTATTCTTATTTGAAGTAGACATGTCTAAACCAATAGTTAAATCTTAAAATATCAGTGAATTTCAACTAAAATATTATAAACATCGTACGCACGGCGACAAATCAAGCGATAGCAGCAATGCTTGATGAAACAGGTAATCATACCATTCAATTCGTAAAATACCAGTCAAACATACGCGAAGCTCAAATTCAGTCTCGTCATATCAATAAGAAGGTTTATAGATGTTTTACTGAGTATAAAAATAAAAACGCTATTGGTCCCAAAAGCATATTGAGGCATATCTGTGAGTGGGCAAATGGTCTTAGAACAATTAGATGCTACTCTCACGTTGCTGGTATTGTTTATTATTTGTCACACGAAAGATATTTGAACAGATTCTGAGGCCTGCTGAAATACTAAGCAAATTATTTGATGCAGACAATGTTTCGCCTGTGTTTTTTTTGTCTGTGGCAAATCATCAAATGACGTCACCCACTCTGGGCGGAAGGGCGTGTTAGACTTTTACTAACTAAAACCCACCCCCTTCAATTGCCCATATGCCAGGGCCCCGGTATCTCTTTCGAATAAATCTCGCGACCCTGGCAGGTCGCCTGTGATTGAAGATGATAGTGATGAAGACCGCTAAAATGTGATTATAAACTTTTTTTGCAAATATACCTTTCAAACATTTGTTGTTTTTATTTATAATTTATCAATTAAAATCTGTTTCTTATTTTAGAAGTGTATACATTGCTACATATCAAGCTATACATTTCCAGTTTTAGCTGACCTCCTATTGTATAAGCTTTTCGTACAATGAGAAGTCCACTTTGACTGGAAATGCTCGATTTGTCGCTTTGTGTACAATATTTATAATAATTTTAGTTGATATTCACTGATATTTTAAGACTTAACTATTGGTTTAGACATGTCTACTTTAAATAAGAATAAAAGACATAAACGAGCGACACAAATAAAGATGCAGGCTTAAAATACATGAAGTAAATATTTGCACAAAAAATGGTTTTTATTTTTTTGCAATATGGCGTACCTTTTTTTAAAATCTTAAAAGCGTGTAAGTCTATAGAAAAATGAATGGGGAATTCAAAAAAAATAGTTTCATGATTGTGCCAAAATTGTATCATAGTTAAAAATCGAAATTAAAAAAAAAGTGCAATTTTTTTCAAGGTTTTTATCAACCGTTAAAGGTGTTAATTTTTTTCCTAGAAGCTACTATCAGCTTCTAAAACATATCCAAAATTCAAATCAATCGATTCACGCGTTCTTGAGAAAAATATTTTTTTCTGATTTTGTCAGATTTTTCTTTTTTTTTCTTTTTCTCAAAAACCAAATGGGTTAGAGATCTGAAACTTTCAGAATCTTAGTATCTTGTTGATACCTAAAAAATCTTCTAAGTATCGTGCCAATATCTTTCAAGGGCAAATTCACTATGCTTATACCCCTAGGGCCTTTCATCTAAAACGTATCAGTCGTTTTTGCGTGAAAGGGATAATAATAATAATAGAATACATACAAACTTTCGCGTTTATGATATTAGTAGGATAAACGTTTTATTAATAAATTGTTGTTTAAGTTTGGTTAAACATTCTTTTGCTTTCTATCAAATTTCTGTTACAATTACTATTAATTATTATCATTAAGATTAACTACAAAAATTGTTTTTTATAAAAAATTAAAAATAGTTTTATGCTAGTGATCACAAACTTTTTTTGATGTGTGTATGTATTTGTATTAATGGTACTTTTTATTTTTCAGATCTTACCATTGTGCCCACCTGAAATCCAAGTTGCTTGTCACAACGGGCCTGAATCTAGTACAATTTCGGGACCCGCTGAAGTCATGAAAGAGTTCGTCGCAGAGTTAACTGCTAAGGGTATTTTCGCTAAAGAAGTACCATGCTCCAACATCGCCTTTCACTCGCGTTATATCGCTGATGCTGGTGAGTTCTTAACTTTTACGAATACATTATCTTGGGAATTTCATTTCCTTCTTAATTTTACGTTACCGTTAAATGTGGTTCTTGATTTAATCCATAGTAAAATTTTATTAATTAAAATTTAAATACAGGACCTCAACTACTCAAGTATTTATCGGAGGTGATCAAGAATCCGAAGCCGAGAACTAAGCGTTGGCTTTCAACTTCCGTACCAGAAGACAAGTGGGGCAATCCGACTGCAAAGCTCTGTTCAGCTGAATATCATACCAACAACCTGCTCGTAAGTAGTAATGTTCCTATGCAAATAGCTACTAAAACGCTTTCAATACATTTCTAAGCCAGGACTTCCCAGCTCCGGACTTTCCAGGTTTGGGGCTTTTTAGACTTTCAGACATCTGAGCTTCAAATATCAGCGCATGTTCCAAAACTTCTTGTGTGATTGTGTTTAAGTGTCTTCACACAAAATTAATGCAAGCCTGGAGATTGGAGGGCCGTTATCCTGATCTTCATTATAAATACAGCCTCTAAGCCTCCTCCAAAAAAATTGGGGGCCTTTGCCATAATCGCCACGCTTGACAGGCGGATTGGCGATCGCAGTATGGTGGTAAAATGCATAGAAAATGCTACTGCCCATTTGCTAGTAAATCCCTTACTCGCCTTTTACGGCAACCACAGGAAGAAATGGAATTGTGCTATTCTTTACGTCCGATGGACGTTACCCCGATATTTTGTAGAATCTAATGGTGTCAGAGCAGGCACATAGCCGCAATTTAATTATTGGCCAAATATGTAGACAAGTGCAGGTGGAGTATCACACAGACGCATAGATATAACTGGATGCATCATTACAAAGAGTCTGCGGGAAGTTAAAAATAATTAATGTCGTAGAGTCCGGTGTTGTTCGAGGAGACATCCAAGTTGATACCTAACAACGCTGTGTTGGTGGAGGTGGCGCCGCACGGACTGCTGCAGGCCATCCTCAAGCGATCTTTACCTAGTAACTGCAAGAATATTGCACTGACCAGGAGGAAGCATGCTGATAATACATTCTTGCTACTGGAGGGTATCGGCAAGTAAGTAAAATGATAAGCACAGTCCATGAATAATTTTCATATCAGTCTATCATACAAAATCTTGCTTTTGCCTGCAGCTTACCTCGTGTAAAAGATCGTTTTACAACAATCTTCACTAATGCAAAGTATACACTTCAGTCTCTTCGTTAAATACGAGAGTGATATGAATGTTCGTGTTATTACAAAACATCCATTATTTTCAGGTTGTTTATGGAGGGTTACAATCCTAAAGTTCATGTTCTCTATCCGAAAGTTGAGTTACCAGTTTCTACGGGAACGCCATTCCTGTCGCATCTGGTGCAATGGGCTCATGGTGAAAAATGGTAAGTGCAGAAGTATTTCTTTTTCTTATTGTTCGAACAATTTCGAACAAAACTAACACTCCTATTTGCATATTTCGAGTAATACTTTATTTCTGTTTTAGGCCATTGCCAGTGTATCTCGTAGCCAACAGGTCATCAGCTGCGTCTCTCGACTACATCACTTCTATACAAGATACAGAACACGCTTACTTACAAGGCCACTCTATGAGAGGTAACCAATACATCCAATTTGTATATTGCATTAATTCTAAGATCCAATATCAGGTTAAAAATAAAAATGTCTGTATTTTCAACCACTAAAGTTAAAATTTTTACGCTTTATTTTATATACCAAGCAGATGTTCACCACGCACTGATTACTTTGCCATATGTCAGCTAGCCATGCCAATTCACCAACAAACAAAAAAAAAAGGAAACAAAGTATACATGCAAAATAAACGCCTACAGGCATAAACGGCGTGACAGCTTATGCCGGATTATGAACACATAGCTGTTACATACAGATCCATGGTCCGCACGATCCCCACATATAGCCACTGATCAAATGCCTCTAGTTTTAGTACGTCGCCTTAAAGATGTGATCTCATACTATATGCTTATTTATAACAGAAACTCCCAATAAATCACAGTATAGATAGTAGGTGTTTTTTTTTTTTGGATGGAAAATCATTAAATGACTTCTCCCGGAGCTGGAGGCTCCGCCCAGAGTGGGAGAAGGCATGTCAGACTTTTACTGACTAAAACCCATCCGTGTTCCTTCAGTTGCCCATGTGCCAGGGTCACGGTATCTCTTTCGAATAGTAGGTGCTTACTTGTCGATCAACGATTCTCATTGTTAGGACACAACGTATACCCGTTTGCTGCCACACTAGCTCTGGTGTGGGACACCTATGCAATGACGATGGGAATCCCGAAGAAAGAAATATCTGTGGTGTTCAAAGACCTGCATCTGTATGCGCAACCGATAATACACGACCAACGTCAGATTCGTCTTGACGTCGCTTTCCATAGAGGAAATGGATGTTTTGAGGTACCAAGATTTCAATTACACGAAGTTCCATATTAAGTTTGCCAATTCAAGATCTTCACAGCCATTTGTTTGACAGCTAACATTACCGCTCTATTACTATTTCAGCTACTGCTTTAGGCTTATCTGAAACGTCTCTAAAGCATTTCAGTATTCTTTGGTCATGCCGCACCCATTTAGCTATCTGTGTGCGTGTGAATAGCTGGTTTTTCAGTATCGGTTCTCGTCAGGCTCGTGACCAAAAATTGCATCAATTAATTGCTTCAAAATGATCAGCTTATAGCAGATCATTCTTATATCAGAATAGCTCAACTCTCCGTTTTTTGTAAACTATTTAAATTCGTGTTATTTTGTTTGTTGAGCTTTTCGCCCTAGATATTATTATACTCTATCCCCTGGGCAATCTTAACATTATTAAAATTTAAAAATTCTAAGTGTGGGTAAATGGAAAAGCTTATATGTTCGTTTGTGAGTTTCCAAATTCGTCAAAGATGGCATTACAAGTTACTAAACTTTTTTCTGTAAGATTTCCTCTCCAAAAAGGTAATGAAATAAATATTATCAAAATTGTATCCCCGAGCTTTTCACAATAAGGTGAAGATGTTTACTTCGTAGCTAACTACATATTATAATACAGATTCTAAATGAAGGCTCCAAAGTTGCAACAGGCTTTATAAATGCATTGGATGACGTTGAAGACACGAAACTAGGGAAATTACTAGAAAAACCTGAAACTAAAGTGAGCATAGAACTCAGTGCTGAAGATATTTACCATTTATTAAGAGATAGAGATTACTCGTACAGGTAAGTTTCAAGTAAAGAAATTATTAATTAACTAATTGTAAAAATAAATTATTACACAAGCTTTCCATAGCTTTACGTATCGAAAAAATTTTTTTAACCAAAATAAAATGAGCCGAAATTTGATGACTTTATCTTGTTTAGTCAAGGCGTTCCTACGGCCGTCTTCCAGGTCCATCATCAGAACAGCTCCACTGTACTATATTATTGTATTGTCACCAAAGATACATATGCGCTCCAAATTTGAGCCCAATCGGATATCGGGAATTGTTTCTAATTTAGCGTGCAAGATTTGTGCCGAACACACATACATACAAATATTGCAAGTTCAATAAAAACTTGTTATAAAAATGACGGTTACATAACGTATTCCTATTATGATGAAAGATATAATTTATTTCAGCGGTGAGTTCCTTAGCATTGAGGGTGCTAATAACTCCCTGAGCGAAGCTTCGCTAGTGTGGCGCGACAACTGGGTTACCTTCATCGACGGCTTGCTGCAGCTGAATATGCTGCGACAACCACACGATGGAGTATCACTAGTCTCGCACATCAGGAGTATGAAGATCAATGTTAAACAACATCAAGACATTGTAGAACATTCTTTCGTGTCCGATTACAAAGTTCTATTGAAAGCAGTGGTATTAGATAATTCTGATATTACCAGGTATTAACTCAGTATTAATACTGACAAAAATACTCTATCTGCTGTCAATAAACTAAATCATCTATGTGTTATTTCTTTCCAGGTGTGGAGGTGTTACAATAAGCAATGTTAAACTGGAAAACATGCCTCCAGTGAGCAATAGAAGTATGGCGTTGAAAGCTTTAAAATTCGTTCCTTATTTCCAATCGGACATAGATGTATGGCCCTTTCAGTTATCAAATTATGTGTGAAAATAAATAATAGAGATAAAAATAACATCATATTTTTTAAACTAATGCAGGTGTCTTCATCACTTCAAGTTTTTCTACAAACAGTAGCGGAAAATGTGAATAAAACAAACATACATGTTGTTGGGTTAGTTAGTCAGCCAAGAAAAGAATCCATTTTCTCGGAAATAAATAATGCTCTTAGAAACATTTATGAAGTTAATGTAAAATACGAAGAAGTCAACCGTGAATCGGCGTTGAAGAAACAAAACAACTTCCTAAAAGGGGCTGATCTTGTGCTGGTTCAAAACCTATCCACCGACGATAACGTAAGTCCGACGATAACGTAAGGACGGAGAGTCCGCTGGGCACCCAGGCTTCTTAATGAGGACCAGTTTCCCCGTCTTCCAACGAAGTGGGAACTGGCCCCTCTCCAAGCATGCGCTAAGGAGCCCCCTGAGTCGAGGCCCGAGAGCCTCTGAGGCCAGGACCCATGCTTTGCCAGGCAAGCCGTCGGGTCCTGGGGCGGTATTCTTGGCATTAAGCCTTCGTACCGCCACCCTCATCTCTACCTCGGTCACTTCTGGAGCACCGTCGTCGTCGTCAGTGGTGTGGTCCGCATCGGGCACCGCAGTAGGCGGAGCCATGGGTGGGGGAATATGTTCCCCTCGCGAAGGGAACAGAGCGCTCACCACGCCCTCTACAGCGGGAGAGCTCATTTGATGATTTTCCATCCAAAAAAAAGGGTAGCAAATACGTTTTACTATTACCATTTACATTCGTCATAACTATCATTCGACTACGACATTTAGCTTTGTTTATCGGATTTGTTATATGTTATACCACTGGCTTTGTTTATCGCAATCAGAACTAAGCTTTTAAAAACGGCCTGCTTTAGTCATGGATGAACACCACAACAATTGTGTTATGTGCCAGCGTGGGCTACATAACAGAAGGTCACATTTTGACTGAAAATATTCCATAAGATCAACCTGAGCTTGCAGATTCTTTACGGGAACATGCACTATTGGAGGTTTGTTTATTTATTACAGTAAATATATTATACTAGGGTTATATTGTGTTCGCTTATCTTGTGGTAATACATAAATAGCAATAAAGACTTATACTGGTAGGTGCTCTTATTTTGAAGCTATACCTACTAAGAGGAAATGTTAGTTAATACGAGGAGTTGGATTAGTTAATTATTTTTTTCTATTTATAATCCTACAATAAACAACTTCTAAAAAGATAGTTAAACCAATTCATTCACTCACTAAGAGGATTATATAAGATACTGATTGTTTTCTTTCCAGGTTATATTCAACAATATACGCGTTTTGTGTGTTGTTTTATTATTCTCCGAAATAAAATGTGTGGGATAATCATAGTACGTAGGTACTTCCAGTTTAAGCATATCAGCGTCTGTAGCATGAGATGAGTGAGAGCGAGATACAACCTTGGCCAAAAGCATTAGGCACTCCTATAAAACACGTGCAACTAATAGAGTATAACAAAAACTGAGCTATCTGTTAAACGCGGTGTATTCATATGTTAATTAAAGAATAGGTAAGATATTTTGAGGAGCCATAAAACACCTGGTCCACAATTAGCGAGAAATGGCATTTCTGTGAATAAAGTCTAGCTTTATTTCGCCATAACTTCATTCACACAGCGATTTGGGACTTTCCACCATAAAAATAGTTGAAGTACATAAAAAAACCTTTCCAATGATATATCGCATGTTGTTATTGGTTTCTAGGCTGGCTTCTATACATTTTTGCCCGTCCTCCTTTCCGGTTCTTGTTATTTTCCGGTGACAATATTGATATTTTTATCTTTTGTATTAATTTATGTATGACATTGTATTTATAATTTGATCATTTTAAATGTTGTTATCTAAAATGGGTTATGTTACCTGAATTAAACGATTTTTTTTAAATATTTTAATGGTCATGAATAATTACATTCGTAATCATCACCACAGTAGTTTTAAACAAAAAAAAAACTTCAAACTTATTTCTTACCAATGATTCCATCGGGTACAAGTCTAAGTTCTTTGAGAATATCAGTTAGGCCGATTTGTACAGCGGCTATTCCGACGAACGAATGTAAAATGTTGTCAAAGGTGGCGTCATTCGGTGACGTTATTATATCAACAATGTTGAGTTCCTTTGGCTCTAAAATTTTGTGGCAGCTGAAATTAATATAAATTAAGGAATTAAATGTTTCAAGTTTCATTTATAATGCACTTTAAAATATATGAGTACCGTTGTATAGCAGCAGCGAAGATCGGAATGCACATCAATTGTGCGCCCATACCCGCCCATTGCGAGCCCATCCCGCTGTATACGAACCACAGCGGCCGCCGCGCATTGTCGAAATACTCAGACTTCTCAGAGAGACATATGGTCTTCTGTTTTTCATCCGTCCCTAGAAACAACATTGAGGTATCAAGATTGTATTTTTATTTGACAAGCAAGCAAAACTTTGGTGTTGTTATGTATATGTTATTATTAGTGGTCCACTGCCTTCTCATATTCCATGGAAATATTTCTTCGATTCTCTCCATCTCTTTCTAGCTCTGACGTGCTGTCTTTTTCTGCAGTTATTTTAGCTCATAGCGCATTTGACAATTTCCATTTAAGCTTGGCGATACTTTAGCCGCTACTTAATTTAAATGCGAATACAAATTGATTAAAAAACGTGTGTTTACGTAGAATGACGAATCCTCTGCCCAAATGTCCTGTAATGTCCGCTTGGTGTATGTTGTGTAACAGCCTCAACTGTTCAGGGTCTATGGGGTTTGTTTTCAACTCGCTAAGACAATAAGTGACCGCTTCTTTATGTCTCGCTGAAATAGTCACTAAGTGAGCTATGCTCGACTTGTAACGGTTGGGGTCCTGAAAGAAAACTCAGTATGGTTATGTAAAACTCTTTCTTCCTCATTATTTATTGAACCCTAGATAACTAAACTATTTTCGTTGTTACATGGTAACTAAACATTCGTCGAACCGACTACGCCAAATAAAATGCTTTTAAAAAAAAAGTATTTATTTATCACAGAAACTTCTGGCAATGGTACTACATTCTTTGGATTATTATTAAACAAAAAATAATCAAAACGAGTAATTAAGAACATAATAATTAAGATACACAGCCACAGCATAGCCATAGAAGTACACGAACACGAGAATCGCGGGTATGTGGGTAGTCAAACGGACGAATGTTTAGTTATCAAGGTTAAAGTATACCGTGACCCTGGCACATGGGCAACTGACGGAACACGGGTGGGTTTTAGTCAGTAAAAGTCTGACCCACCCTCCCACTCCGCCCAAGAGCGGGAGACGTCATTTGATGATTTCCCACCCAAAAAAAAGGGTTAACATAAGTAAGACAGTGAGTAATGCCAAAGTATTGAATGGTGAGATGTTTGGCGATTAGAATAGAATAACATTTTGGATGCATAAAGTAATGGGTCTTTTGATAGAAAATGAGGTATAATAGAGGAAAGAAAAGTTGCGTGGGCGACAAATAAATTGGGATGAAGTTATGTAATGTTTTTACCTTAGGTTTATAGTGTCCGTGCAGCAGCACGTGTGAATTGACGCCAGTGACAGACATGCCATTGACGGCAACGTAAGAGCGGCTGAAGCTCTGATGCTCATTAACGATGCGCATGCGCCCATGGCGCAGAGCAACCACGTCTTGACGCGGATTGTCACAGTGTAAGTTGGCAGCTATCTGACCAGTGTGGTAGCCAAGTAATACCTGTGAGAGAGATGAAAATAGTGCAGTATATTCGAATGATTTATGAAAACGAACGGACTTATCTTTTCTTATTATGCGCCTGTTTCTTTTTTCTTCACATACCCGCGATTCTCGTGTTCGTGTACTTCTATGGCTATGCTGTGGCTGTGTATCTTAATTATTATGTTCTTAATTACTCGTTTTGATTATTTTTTGTTTAATAATAATCCAAAGAATGTAGTACCATTGCCAGAAGTTTCTGTGATAAATAAATACTTTTTTTTTAAAAGCATTTTATTTGGCGTAGTCGGTTCGACGAATGTTTAGTTACCATGTAACAACGAAAATAGTTTAGTTATCTAGGGTTCAATAAATAATGAGGAAGAAAGAGTTTTACATAACCATACTGAGTTTTCTTTCAGGACCCCAACCGTTACAAGTCGAGCATAGCTCACTTAGTGACTATTTCAGCGAGACATAAAGAAGCGGTCACTTATTGTCTTAGCGAGTTGAAAACAAACCCCATAGACCCTGAACAGTTGAGGCTGTTACACAACATACACCAAGCGGACATTACAGGACATTTGGGCAGAGGATTCGTCATTCTACGTAAACACACGTTTTTTAATCAATTTGTATTCGCATTTAAATTAAGTAGCGGCTAAAGTATCGCCAAGCTTAAATGGAAATTGTCAAATGCGCTATGAGCTAAAATAACTGCAGAAAAAGACAGCACGTCAGAGCTAGAAAGAGATGGAGAGAATCGAAGAAATATTTCCATGGAATATGAGAAGGCAGTGGACCACTAATAATAACATATACATAACAACACCAAAGTTTTGCTTGCTTGTCAAATAAAAATACAATCTTGATACCTCAATGTTGTTTCTAGGGACGGATGAAAAACAGAAGACCATATGTCTCTCTGAGAAGTCTGAGTATTTCGACAATGCGCGGCGGCCGCTGTGGTTCGTATACAGCGGGATGGGCTCGCAATGGGCGGGTATGGGCGCACAATTGATGTGCATTCCGATCTTCGCTGCTGCTATACAACGGTACTCATATATTTTAAAGTGCATTATAAATGAAACTTGAAACATTTAATTCCTTAATTTATATTAATTTCAGCTGCCACAAAATTTTAGAGCCAAAGGAACTCAACATTGTTGATATAATAACGTCACCGAATGACGCCACCTTTGACAACATTTTACATTCGTTCGTCGGAATAGCCGCTGTACAAATCGGCCTAACTGATATTCTCAAAGAACTTAGACTTGTACCCGATGGAATCATTGGTAAGAAATAAGTTTGAAGTTTTTTTTTTGTTTAAAACTACTGTGGTGATGATTACGAATGTAATTATTCATGACCATTAAAATATTTAAAAAAAATCGTTTAATTCAGGTAACATAACCCATTTTAGATAACAACATTTAAAATGATCAAATTATAAATACAATGTCATACATAAATTAATACAAAAGATAAAAATATCAATATTGTCACCGGAAAATAACAAGAACCGGAAAGGAGGACGGGCAAGACATTGAGTTTAGAATCGTGACTCAAGAATCTTTTGATAAAGTTGTGGAGCAACTGTCTTATAGACCTAAAGACAGCCCCGAAGAGCCCACCCCTTCAACACTTCCTATTTAGTCATAATGACTTTAATAACCCTACCAACCTAAGGTAACTATCATAATGAAAGTCTCATTCAATCAAACCTCAAAGACAGTCACACATTATTCGATGCATACTAAATTAGTCCAATCTGGACTTCAAGCCGAATATATTCAACTTATCTAATTGTAATTAATCTCTTACAACATCTCACTTGAACATAACATGGCCTCTTAGCTCCTCCCTCACAGGTGAGCGCTAATCCCTGCAATAAAGTCTTAATTATGTTGAGAGGTAAAGGAATCGTTGCGCTTGCGCTTACATTCATCTTTTATAGCTACGTTAATTTATCAGTGTACAATTTACCCACTTCTTTGAGACGGGGAACCGTTTTATAACGTTTGTCTCTTTGTACGTGCTCCATTAAACCTAACACATAGAACCTCTGAGGACACTATTACGATTCTAACGAAACACGTTCCCTAAGCAGCAATTAAATGTCTTACTCAATCCTAGGGCAGTGTACTTCGACGTCCACTGTTATTGAGAAAGACAAGTGTTGAGTAGCTTTAAACACGTACTCATGTGAATGACACCCTTATAGCAGTCTCTATAGTACTACTACAGTCCCTTTCTGAGGTAACACAAAACTAGCACAAGCGCACCGTAGACTCAGTCTCTAGCAAAACTCATTGCGATTGTTCTTGGTGCATACCGAAGTGGAATTTCGTCACTTCACATTTCCTTACTCTTCCCCATTAGGGGATGACTGCATCCAGATTTCGTGTCTCGCTAAATAGTGTCGATTCAGTAAGAGGCCGATAGTCAGGTTTAAGGTTTTAACGAGACACGGTCCCTAGCGTTCTTAGAACGACTACCAATTCACTTAGTGAACGTGTGTGAAGCCTACCCCCTCGCCCGGAAATGCGCACACAACAAGCCTCACGCAACGCGTTTTGTGGCGAGGCCTCTTTGGATACAGTAATCATCACTAACGTTTGGTTGGTTTATAAAACAAATATAGGCCTGCTTTATAGCCTAGTTATGATGTATCTACGGTTCGGCCTCCTGGCTATTATGTGTAAGTTATAGCATGAGGCTTTCCCCGATTCCCTATAACCAACCGCCAATGACAAATATCTGTAAAGGTACGGATTAGGAAGTGGGCATGCTATTTCTAGATAATATTATAGCGTTGGTTAAAACATAAAAGTAGTTTTGCCATGCTTAAATAAATGATAATTAGTGGCCCCCCTGAAATAACACTAAACTGCCACGTAAGCAATTCACAAAATACAATCAACCTGCGAGAACACTGTAATGAATGATCCGTCGTTCGACGTATACACTATTACTACTATTAATATTACTACTGTTACTAAAATTTGACACTTACCAGATAACTCCGTTCAGGGATTTTAGATTACAGCTCACTTACTGAATACTGCGTATATTATCAGTTGCATCAGCAACACTCCACACAGCTTACAACACTCCACCTTCAAACACGTCGCCTAACTCAAGTGCTCTTCAATCATAACTTTCTCAACCTAGATTAAATTGACCGCTTCCTGTCGTCTCCCAAAACCAACTCCCAACCTCCACACATCTTTCTCCCATCCCAAAATCTCCACGAGCCTGAGCACCGACGCAATTCTCATACTTTTGTAGAATCACTTTACGACCACTGGTTTCTGTGAAAGAAATATATTACTTTGTTATTTATTACGGTAACGTGTCGAGCTGTCAGGCCATAAAGTTAAGATTTAATGTGCTTCCTCCCAAGAGGCACGTTATCGTGTCACAACTTTAGAAGAAATATAATAATTTATATTAAATGGGTGACATACCGTAACAGTAGATACTCCGCATTAATCTAATCGCATTATTCATTAATAGCTTGTGCCCGCGACTTCGTCCGCGTCAAATTTTTGCTCCCCTGACCCTTCCCGTCGCATCGATTTGCCTGCTAGTTTTCGTCCATTTTTGTTGCTGCTCGCTACTTTTGAGTTATAGTGAGTCAACCTTAAAAGATAGACATATGCTCTCGCGGACTTTTTTTTAGAACTTTTTAAAAAAAACAATTCCGTCATACATGATTTTTGCGTTACTTTAACCGTTTACGCAGCGCACGCAACGGAAACTCTCAAAAGGAATAATTTTTCCCCGTTTTTGCAACATTTTTCATTACTACTCCGCTCCTCTTAGTTATAGCGTGATGTTATATAGCCTATAGCCTCCCTCGATAAATAGGCTACCCAACACAAAAATAATTTTTCAATTCGAACCAGTAGTTCCTGAGATTAGCGCGTTCAATCAAACAAACAAACAAACAAACAAACTCTTCAGCTTTATAATATTAGTATAGATTTGTCGCGCAAATACTTAATGCAAATTTAAGACTTATATGGTTTTCACATGGACCCCATTGTCCGAATGGAACCAAATTAAAATGGGACCATTTGGAAAGCACCAGCTTTCAAATAAAAAAAATAATCGTCAAAATCGGTTCAACCAGTCAAAAGTTATGAGGTAACAAACATAAAAAAACACAGTCGAATTGATAACCTCCTCCTTTTTTGAAGTCGGTTAAAAAACAAAAATAGCTTACTTAAATTAACAAAAAACACAAAAAATTGTCCTTTAAATATTTTCGATGCACTTCAGTGCTACTTCTGTGAACGTCGTCAGGCTGCACTGAAATATATCTACCTCTGTTGAAATAATATTTACCTGTGGAAGTGCCAAATAAATTGGAGAAGAATGATGGTATTGTAGAACAGGGGTTTCATTAATGATTAAGTCTGGTTTCAGGGTCTTGAACCTTTGTCAGGATGGTAAAACTAAATCATTCGATGAAAATGCAGATGGATGTGCTAGATCTGAAGCTATCAACGTTTTATTCCTGCAAAAAGCGAAAAACGCATTAAGGTAGAAGATATTGTTAAACGTTGATATGGATCTCATAAAGTATTTTTTTAATCATATAATAAACAGCACCACTTTTTAACATTTTCCAGGATCTACGCCGATGTATTGCACGTTAAATCAGAATTTACGTGTATAATGAATGGAGAAACTGGCCCTCAATTCGGATTTCTCAGAGATTTTAGTAAAACTGTCAGTTTTATCAAGAATTTCTACGAGGAAGCAAGAATCCCGGCTCAGGCCATCGAATATGTAGAAGCATGTGGCTGCGGTAAGAACACGTAAATTAAATATAAGTAACAAAAACATAAACACTTCTGGATCACACGCCATTTATTGAAATAAAAATTTAAGTTGTGTGTGAAAAATTTAATATTTTTCTAAGGTTCTTCCTTTAGAACCTTAGAAGTATATTAAATTTTTACACATCAGCAAATGATGAACGTCAAAGAATTATGTTAGGGAAGCACGATTTGGTGCAGCCCCTTCGTGAATTAAAATAAAATTCATGTAAATAAACGATATTAGACCAATTGAAAAATAGACCGAAAGAGTAACTAAAATAGTTATTCATACCTTTATTTGCATTCCTCACACATACCGATACATGTTGAAAACTCTTACAATGGCTTAAAGCAAAGGTTTCATTGTGGACTCTGTAAGGCACAGGAAAACGTATAAAATTAATATTAAAAATCATAACACTCAAATTACCATCCACAATGTTTAAATAAATATATCGTTAACATGAATTAAGTAAACATATATAATTTATTTTACTGAAAATACCGTCAATCATAGGGTGTGGTACATAATAATACATTAGTAATATAATTAATTCAACAGCTGTACCAGAGGCTGATAAGATGGAGTTGGAAGCTATAGAGGAGGTGTTCTGTAATGAAAAACGAGACCCTCTTTTGGTGGGCAGTGTAATGTCTAATATTGGTTACAATGAAGCTGCGTCTGGTATCACTGCTATTACAAAAGTAAGGATCGCCCGAAAATACTTTATTATTCTTGAGAAACGAGATCTTTAACGAGAGCATTACTTTTGCGATCAGAATGTATATATTTCGAAACACTATAAAATGAACTACTAAATTGGACAGTCTTAATAGATGCTGCTTTTTTATGGTACTTTTTCACAAAGTAATAAACTGTTCACCACGATGTTAAATCTTAAACATCATTATGATAGAAGAAAAAAGAAACAGGCGCATAATAAGAAAAGATAAGTCCGTTCGTTTTCATAAATCATTCGAATATACTGCACTATTTTCATCTCTCTCACAGGTATTACTTGGCTACCACACTGGTCAGATAGCTGCCAACTTACACTGTGACAATCCGCGTCAAGACGTGGTTGCTCTGCGCCATGGGCGCATGCGCATCGTTAATGAGCATCAGAGCTTCAGCCGCTCTTACGTTGCCGTCAATGGCATGTCTGTCACTGGCGTCAATTCACACGTGCTGCTGCACGGACACTATAAACCTAAGGTAAAAACATTACATAACTTCATCCCAATTTATTTGTCGCCCACGCAACTTTTCTTTCCTCTATTATACCTCATTTTCTATCAAAAGACCCATTACTTTATGCATCCAAAATGTTATTCTATTCTAATCGCCAAACATCTCACCATTCAATACTTTGGCATTACTCACTGTCTTACTTATGTTAACCCTTTTTTTTGGGTGGGAAATCATCAAATGACGTCTCCCGCTCTTGGGCGGAGTGGGAGGGTGGGTCAGACTTTTACTGACTAAAACCCACCCGTGTTCCGTCAGTTGCCCATGTGCCAGGGTCACGGTATACTTTAACCTTATTATTTATTGAACCCTAGATAACTAAACTATTTTCGTTGTTACATGGTAACTAAACATTCGTCGAACCGACTACGCCAAATAAAATGCTTTTAAAAAAAAAGTATTTATTTATCACAGAAACTTCTGGCAATGGTACTACATTCTTTGGATTATTATTAAACAAAAAATAATCAAAACGAGTAATTAAGAACATAATAATTAAGATACACAGCCACAGCATAGCCATAGAAGTACACGAACACGAGAATCGCGGGTATGTGGGTAGTCAAACGGACGAATGTTTAGTTATCAAGGTTAAAGTATACCGTGACCCTGGCACATGGGCAACTGACGGAACACGGGTGGGTTTTAGTCAGTAAAAGTCTGACCCACCCTCCCACTCCGCCCAAGAGCGGGAGACGTCATTTGATGATTTCCCACCCAAAAAAAAGGGTTAACATAAGTAAGACAGTGAGTAATGCCAAAGTATTGAATGGTGAGATGTTTGGCGATTAGAATAGAATAACATTTTGGATGCATAAAGTAATGGGTCTTTTGATAGAAAATGAGGTATAATAGAGGAAAGAAAAGTTGCGTGGGCGACAAATAAATTGGGATGAAGTTATGTAATGTTTTTACCTTAGGTTTATAGTGTCCGTGCAGCAGCACGTGTGAATTGACGCCAGTGACAGACATGCCATTGACGGCAACGTAAGAGCGGCTGAAGCTCTGATGCTCATTAACGATGCGCATGCGCCCATGGCGCAGAGCAACCACGTCTTGACGCGGATTGTCACAGTGTAAGTTGGCAGCTATCTGACCAGTGTGGTAGCCAAGTAATACCTGTGAGAGAGATGAAAATAGTGCAGTATATTCGAATGATTTATGAAAACGAACGGACTTATCTTTTCTTATTATGCGCCTGTTTCTTTTTTCTTCTATCATAATGATGTTTAAGATTTAACATCGTGGTGAACAGTTTATTACTTTGTGAAAAAGTACCATAAAAAAGCAGCATCTATTAAGACTGTCCAATTTAGTAGTTCATTTTATAGTGTTTCGAAATATATACATTCTGATCGCAAAAGTAATGCTCTCGTTAAAGATCTCGTTTCTCAAGAATAATAAAGTATTTTCGGGCGATCCTTACTTTTGTAATAGCAGTGATACCAGACGCAGCTTCATTGTAACCAATATTAGACATTACACTGCCCACCAAAAGAGGGTCTCGTTTTTCATTACAGAACACCTCCTCTATAGCTTCCAACTCCATCTTATCAGCCTCTGGTACAGCTGTTGAATTAATTATATTACTAATGTATTATTATGTACCACACCCTATGATTGACGGTATTTTCAGTAAAATAAATTATATATGTTTACTTAATTCATGTTAACGATATATTTATTTAAACATTGTGGATGGTAATTTGAGTGTTATGATTTTTAATATTAATTTTATACGTTTTCCTGTGCCTTACAGAGTCCACAATGAAACCTTTGCTTTAAGCCATTGTAAGAGTTTTCAACATGTATCGGTATGTGTGAGGAATGCAAATAAAGGTATGAATAACTATTTTAGTTACTCTTTCGGTCTATTTTTCAATTGGTCTAATATCGTTTATTTACATGAATTTTATTTTAATTCACGAAGGGGCTGCACCAAATCGTGCTTCCCTAACATAATTCTTTGACGTTCATCATTTGCTGATGTGTAAAAATTTAATATACTTCTAAGGTTCTAAAGGAAGAACCTTAGAAAAATATTAAATTTTTCACACACAACTTAAATTTTTATTTCAATAAATGGCGTGTGATCCAGAAGTGTTTATGTTTTTGTTACTTATATTTAATTTACGTGTTCTTACCGCAGCCACATGCTTCTACATATTCGATGGCCTGAGCCGGGATTCTTGCTTCCTCGTAGAAATTCTTGATAAAACTGACAGTTTTACTAAAATCTCTGAGAAATCCGAATTGAGGGCCAGTTTCTCCATTCATTATACACGTAAATTCTGATTTAACGTGCAATACATCGGCGTAGATCCTGGAAAATGTTAAAAAGTGGTGCTGTTTATTATATGATTAAAAAAATACTTTATGAGATCCATATCAACGTTTAACAATATCTTCTACCTTAATGCGTTTTTCGCTTTTTGCAGGAATAAAACGTTGATAGCTTCAGATCTAGCACATCCATCTGCATTTTCATCGAATGATTTAGTTTTACCATCCTGACAAAGGTTCAAGACCCTGAAACCAGACTTAATCATTAATGAAACCCCTGTTCTACAATACCATCATTCTTCTCCAATTTATTTGGCACTTCCACAGGTAAATATTATTTCAACAGAGGTAGATATATTTCAGTGCAGCCTGACGACGTTCACAGAAGTAGCACTGAAGTGCATCGAAAATATTTAAAGGACAATTTTTTGTGTTTTTTGTTAATTTAAGTAAGCTATTTTTGTTTTTTAACCGACTTCAAAAAAGGAGGAGGTTATCAATTCGACTGTGTTTTTTTATGTTTGTTACCTCATAACTTTTGACTGGTTGAACCGATTTTGACGATTATTTTTTTTATTTGAAAGCTGGTGCTTTCCAAATGGTCCCATTTTAATTTGGTTCCATTCGGACAATGGGGTCCATGTGAAAACCATATAAGTCTTAAATTTGCATTAAGTATTTGCGCGACAAATCTATACTAATATTATAAAGCTGAAGAGTTTGTTTGTTTGTTTGTTTGTTTGATTGAACGCGCTAATCTCAGGAACTACTGGTTCGAATTGAAAAATTATTTTTGTGTTGGGTAGCCTATTTATCGAGGGAGGCTATAGGCTATATAACATCACGCTATAACTAAGAGGAGCGGAGTAGTAATGAAAAATGTTGCAAAAACGGGGAAAAATTATTCCTTTTGAGAGTTTCCGTTGCGTGCGCTGCGTAAACGGTTAAAGTAACGCAAAAATCATGTATGACGGAATTGTTTTTTTTAAAAAGTTCTAAAAAAAAGTCCGCGAGAGCATATGTCTATCTTTTAAGGTTGACTCACTATAACTCAAAAGTAGCGAGCAGCAACAAAAATGGACGAAAACTAGCAGGCAAATCGATGCGACGGGAAGGGTCAGGGGAGCAAAAATTTGACGCGGACGAAGTCGCGGGCACAAGCTATTAATGAATAATGCGATTAGATTAATGCGGAGTATCTACTGTTACGGTATGTCACCCATTTAATATAAATTATTATATTTCTTCTAAAGTTGTGACACGATAACGTGCCTCTTGGGAGGAAGCACATTAAATCTTAACTTTATGGCCTGACAGCTCGACACGTTACCGTAATAAATAACAAAGTAATATATTTCTTTCACAGAAACCAGTGGTCGTAAAGTGATTCTACAAAAGTATGAGAATTGCGTCGGTGCTCAGGCTCGTGGAGATTTTGGGATGGGAGAAAGATGTGTGGAGGTTGGGAGTTGGTTTTGGGAGACGACAGGAAGCGGTCAATTTAATCTAGGTTGAGAAAGTTATGATTGAAGAGCACTTGAGTTAGGCGACGTGTTTGAAGGTGGAGTGTTGTAAGCTGTGTGGAGTGTTGCTGATGCAACTGATAATATACGCAGTATTCAGTAAGTGAGCTGTAATCTAAAATCCCTGAACGGAGTTATCTGGTAAGTGTCAAATTTTAGTAACAGTAGTAATATTAATAGTAGTAATAGTGTATACGTCGAACTACGGATCATTCATTACAGTGTTCTCGCAGGTTGATTGTATTTTGTGAATTGCTTACGTGGCAGTTTAGTGTTATTTCAGGGGGGCCACTAATTATCATTTATTTAAGCATGGCAAAACTACTTTTATGTTTTAACTAACGCTATAATATTATCTAGAAATAGCATGCCCACTTCCTAATCCGTACCTTTACAGATATTTGTCATTGGCGGTTGGTTATAGGGAATCGGGGAAAGCCTCATGCTATAACTTACACATAATAGCCAGGAGGCCGAACCGTAGATACATCATAACTAGGCTATAAAGCAGGCCTATATTTGTTTTATAAACCAACCAAACGTTAGTGATGATTACTGTATCCAAAAAGGCCTCGCCACAAAACGCGTTGCGTGAGGCTTGTTGTGTGCGCATTTCCGGGCGAGGGGGTAGGCTTCACACACGTTCACTAAGTGAATTGGTAGTCGTTCTAAGAACGCTAGGGACCGTGTCTCGTTAAAACCTTAAACCTGACTATCGGGCTCTTACTGAATCGACACTATTTAGCGACACGAAATCTGGATGCAGTCATCCCCTAATGGGGAAGAGTAAGGAAATGTGAAGTGACGAAATTCCACTTCGGTATGCACCAAGAACGATAGCAATGAGTTTTGCTAGAGACTGAGTCTACGGTGCGCTTGTGCTAGTTTTGTGTTACCTCAGAAAGGGACTGTAGTAGTACTATAGAGACTGCTATAAGGGTGTCATTCACATGAGTACGTGTTTAAAGCTACTCAACACTTGTCTTTCTCAATAACAGTGGACGTCGAAGTACACTGCCCTAGGATTGAGTAAGACATTTAATTGCTGCTTAGGGAACGTGTTTCGTTAGAATCGTAATAGTGTCCTCAGAGGTTCTATGTGTTAGGTTTAATGGAGCACGCACAAGGAGACAAACGTTATAAAACGGTTCCCCGTCTCAAAGAAGTGGGTAAATTGTACACTGATAAATTAACGTAGCTATAAAAGATGAATGTAAGCGCAAGCGCAACGATTCCTTTACCTCTCAACATAATTAAGACTTTATTGCAGGGATTAGCGCTCACCTGTGAGGGAGGAGCTAAGAGGCCATGTTATGTTCAAGTGAGATGTTGTAAGAGATTAATTACAATTAGATAAGTTGAATATATTCGGCTTGAAGTCCAGATTGGACTAATTTAGTATGCATCGAATAATGTGTGACTGTCTTTGAGGTTTGATTGAATGAGACTTTCATTATGATAGTTACCTTAGGTTGGTAGGGTTATTAAAGTCATTATGACTAAATAGGAAGTGTTGAAGGGGTGGGCTCTTCGGGGCTGTCTTTAACTCAATGTCTTATTTATAGCTATTATCTAAAATTCTTGAATGTTTGCATTCTTAAGGGCCCACCTTCAAAGTGAATGATAGTAGGATGGGCGTGGTTTATGACGGGTCAACCTAAAGTGGCCGGCCGCCACAAACTTATATCTGGACCGTTTATAGAGAATAGGAAAACCAGCGGCCAAAAGTTGAACTAATGACAGAAAATGTTTCGAAATAAAAAACCGTTACAAATTTAGCATAGCCTTGCTGTAAGCACTATTCCTGTCACTGTTGCACATCTGTCAAACTACAATAGCAAGGTAGAGACGGAAACATCTTAGAAAAAAGTACGTGAAAGTAGCATAAATTTAGTCGGTCTATGAAATTTTTGCACATAGCGTGCTATGGAGTAGACAAATAATACAAATATTTAATTATAAGCAATAAAACTATCTTACAGCAATAAATTATCTTCTTTATCTATACGTAATATTATAAATGCGAAACTAACTCTGTCTGTGTGTCACGCTTTCACGACTAAACCTTATTCGTTACCCATTAACCCTATTAATTCCGCGACTTCACCTGTGTCCGCGTAACGTAAGATTTACGCAGACGAAGTCGTGGGAAAAAGCTAGCTAATATTCATGTACCGATGATGGGTAATACGAGATTGTTTAACTCAAAAAAATTAAAAATATATAATAAAAAATTTAAGTATTTATATTACTAGTCATCGCCCATTGGTCGAAATTCGACCGTGCTTCATTTGAATAGAAATACATTATTAAGTGAAAAAAAATATATAATAATAAATATAAAGGAGGTAATAATAATAAGTATATAAGGTACTAAGGAGCTGCTCCTCATTGATATGACCATAAGCCAACAAGTTCGTCGTTCCCGAAAGGATCTGTCGACATGTTGGATAGACTATAAGAAGGCCTATGACTCGGTGCCACATACATGGCTCATGAGGGTGCTGGAGTTGTATAAAGTCGATGCATCTCTTCGCACCTTCCTGATTTCATGTATGAAGCAGTGGAGAACGGTCCTTCGCTATCCAGGATGTTGAAATATCCAAGGGAACAGCGAACTGATAAGGATCGAGCGAGGCATATTTCAGGGTGATAGTTTGAGTCCGCTTTGGTTCTGCTTAGCCCTGAATCCTCTAAGCACACTGCTGGAGGATTCACGCATAGGCTATCGGATGAGGAGAGGTGGTCAGGTTATATCCCACCTCCTTTACATGGATGATTTTAAAACTCTTTGCCCCCAACAATTTTCAACTGATGGAGCTACTGAAAGTAGTTGAAAACTTCAGTAGCGCCATCAGAATGGAATTTGGTGTGGACAAATGTGCGGTCATGCATGTAAAGCGAGGGGAGATTGTGGAATCCGTGGGAACCCAACTCTCGGATTCCATAAACCTCCGAGCCCTCTCCGCAGCCAAAACCTATAAGTATTTGGGTATATCGGAAGCGTTGGGCATCAATGTTACTGACATGAAGCAATCGTTGAAGGAGCGCTTCTTTGGCCACCTGAAGAAAGTTTTTAATAGTCTTCTATCAAGTGGTAACAAGGTGCGCGCCTTCAACGGTTGGGTCATGCCGATTTTGATGTACTCTGTCGACATACTCAAATGGACTCAAACCGAACTCAACGCCCTGGACAGGAGGGTCCGTACGCTGTTGACTGCATATCGAATGCATCACCCACGGTCATCGGTAATGAGACTGTATATCCCGCGAAAGTGTGGATGTCGAGGTTTTTTAAACGCTAAGACTCTCCACAATCGCGAGATATGCAGCCTCAGGGAATATTTCCTAGAAACCGACGTGGGGATGCATCGAGATGTGGTCGCGGTTGACAAGGGCCTCACCTCGCTCTCCATGGCTAACGAGAACTGGCGTAAACCTGTAATACTCGACACTAATGACCGCATAAAGGTATGGCAGAGTAAGGAGCTCCACGGACGCTATTTCCGGGCCTTACATGGATCCGATGTAGATCTACTAGCGTCCGTAGCCTGGCTGCGTTTCAATCACCTCTTTGGGGAAACCGAAGGTTTTGTCTGTGCAATTATGGACGAAGTTATGATGACGAACAACTACCGGAGATTTATTGTGAAAGATGGCACGGTTGACATCTGTCGGGTATGCCACCGTGCAGGAGAATCAATTAGACACATAATTTCTGGGTGTTCTCGACTAGCTAACGAAGAATACTAGCATAGGCACAACCTAGTAGCTAGGATTATCCACCAGCAACTTGCTCTAAAATACAGTCTTCTGGAATCAGAGGTGCCGTACTACAGGTATGTGCCCGACCCAGTTCTCGAAAATGGAAATATCACATTGTACTGGGATCGATCCATCATCACTGACAGGACTATTGTTGCAAATAAGCCTGATATAGTGGTGGTGGATCGAGTAGAGCGGCGCACAATGATTGTTAACATAACGGTCCCACATGTCGAGAACCTCGTGGATTCAGTGATCATTGTGCCGATAGTCAACGGCTTGATAGCCAAGAGCCTCGACCAACATCTAAGGAGGCTCTCGTTAGGCAGCTGGATCAAGGGCTTGATTCAGAAAGCGGTACTTCTGGATACGGCTCGTATTGTCAGGAGGTTCCTCTCTCTGGAGCCCTGACCGCCGGTAGCTTGGACTACTATTTTTTATATTTTTAAATGTTTTTATAATTTTTGTTATTTTAATATTTAAAAATATAATTTATATGTTTGTACAATGAAATAAAAGAATATAAAAAATAATATGGTATTAATATTGAAAATAATGAAAATAAAGTATTTTTACGCATAATTAAAAAAAAAATTAGCATTCGTCACTTCTTCTCTGTATAAACTATATGTGTGCGAAATTTCTTACTCCTCCGTCCACCCAATTTTCGTAAAAAGGGTTCCAAAATTTTCGCTTCACGTAATAATATATAGATTTACAACATGAAATTAAAAATAACGAATTAATCTTCTAGAGGTCTATAAATAAAATATATGATGGTGTTTAAGAGATTAATAAACTTCAATTTCGTTTCACCGATTACTATACATTTATTTGGTAAATGAGAATTACAATATTTTACATAGACTTCGTCCATTACTAATACTAGTTATGAGTATTTTTTTCACCTTATTTTACAAGTCATTTATATTTCCTTCAAGGTCAATTTCGTATGGCAATGTGTATGATAAATGTCTAAATTACTTGACTTATACATACATATTTTAGTAATTACGTGTGACTGCGTTTAGAAAACCAAAACCGATATTATTGCCGATATTTTGTAACTATGTCTAGATTATACCTTTTTATTTGGGTGTTTTACCCGAGTGCAGAGGGCAATGTGTTTATCAGCCTATTAACTCCTATGTATATTTGTTCTTTTATTAATTTTATTTTTCATTACAGTTATTTTGGGGTTAGGGGTAATTCAGAGATGGAGTACACAAATAATTTGCTAAACAGTCTTCATAAGATTATAGAAGTACGTTTAGTGTTATTCAAAACAGAGTAAAACACCATTGTTTTGATCATCCATAAAATCTTGTAGGAATGAAAAATTATAAATAGCCAATATGTTTTCAGAAAGCACTCTTGTAGACCTTTGATTAGATATCAATTAGATATCGAGAAGCAGTGGTGGCTCAGTGGCAACGGCTACTACTTACAAGTTCGAACCCGAGCAGGCGTTTTACTCTGTGTAAATCATTTCAATACCACTGCTCTCAAAACTGTGAAGGAAAACATCGTGAGTAAACCGGCATGTCTTAGAACCAAAAAATCGAAGACATGTGACATCTACCAACCCGCACTGGGCCCTCGTGGTGGATTATGTCCCAGTCTCTCTCACCGAGAGGAGGCCTGTGTCCCAGCAGTGGGAACGTTATAGGCTGCTAATGATTAGGTATCAAACACGGTACATATAGGGTTCGAAACAGCTAGGCCCGGCTTCAGGGCACGTGCCTGACAAGAATGGCTTCATGAAGGTAGAGAGGAAGAACAGGAAGAAGCTTCGTAGTCGGAACCAGTGTGGGACCGCGCTAGCAGGACTCAATATGCTGCTGCGTCCAGCTACACTAAAGACGCAGGTCTGTGTCCCGTCTACATTACACCACGAAGGTTGAGGAGATCATGGAGTTTGTACGTGTTAAGTCCAACTGGACCTTGAGGGTCGAGAAGTTGGAACCGTGCCACAACACGAACTTCAAGTCATTCGTGGTCCAAGTTCCAACTCATCAAATCGAGACCTTCCTCATGGAAGAGTTTTGGCCGAAGGGTGTCGTGTATCGGCGATTCCGCGGAAGGCTACGCGATACTACGCAGCGCAACACGTCGCCGTCACTTCGTGTACAATAGTTATGTTTACGTGGTTTTTTTGTATGTATGATACTCTGTATGGTATTATGATTTGGGTCTTTGTAGCCCGAAATAAACTGATTTGATTGATTGATTGATACATGAAATTAAAATTTATATTTTCAATAAAACTTCACGTCTGCTATAAATGATAAATGATTTTATTTCTGTAAGTAGGTTTGTACAAACACTTTTACATGCCAATGATATTTTTTTAAACTAGTTCGGCGTTTGACACAGACTGTTTAAATCATTACCCTTCTTTGGGCTGCTGTCAAGTAAAACCTCACCTTTTTTACAATTCTAATGCTACTCCATTCATTCGTTGTGCTCTTGCATTTGAAGTGACAGTACTTGACATATAGATATATTGTTGACATACTTCAAACCTAAAAACAAATTAAATATTTTATTTTATTTCTAAATGAATGATTATTATAAGTTTTTGGGATAAAACAGACGTTCTTCTCTAGAAAATAAGGTGTTTACTCAATATTACTTTACAAAAGGAGAAAAGATTGTTGCTGTAATGCTTTAGTGAAGGTGGTGAATTCGATTCACTGTTATGATCATCTTATTGGTATTTCATTCTTGCAAAATGAATAAATTAATTGCCCTGTGCAGGCACTCCTAACCTTGAAGGTACTGTTCAGTTTTGGTTTATGGTTCTTCCCATTTTCATACATAATTTATGTCGTCTCTAAATGGTAATAGAAAAAGAATTTTATATCGTTCACAGTCACAAAAAAAGACAAATATACAGTCGAAATACAAAGTTATTTGGAAAGCCAACACTTATTATATTAAATGATTACAGCAAAATGCTTAACTACTACCTTTTTCTGTGAACACAAATATTTCAAAAACGTAATTTTGATCGCATCGATTTGTAAAAAAGTGACATAGGTTCGACGTCGATGAGCCCTACTGGGCGACTGATTTATGAACGAACGAGAGTGATGACACTACTTATGATAGGCAAAAGAAGAGATGGCGATAATGTGTGTGCTCTTGGAATAAAATAACGTATGTGCCAAAACGAATCGCCGTTTTTTATGAATGAAAAATATTATTAAAACGAAAACTGTTTTACAAAAACTTAGATACAATTATAATCAATGTTTTAAAGTAAACTATGTTTAATAATTCATACGCATCGCGCCTTGAGGCTAAAAAAATCATAATCATAGATTGAACTTTGCGATTTTTTTGTATCGAGAAAATTTCATCGTATCGTGTTTTCCTTTTACAGGATACTAGATCATATAGTCAAAAAACATACACTAAAAGATTAAGTACGGATGCCATACGGTAAGAAAGGTACGCTAAAAAGAAAAAGCACGTTTATCTCGCTACGTCACCTTAATCTCAGTTCGATAATTCGGTCAGACTAACAGTAGCACGTGTCGTACAGATATGCTTGTTGTACAACGGGTGAACTTCCAGGGGTTTGGGTGGCTACATTTATCACATATTCAGTCTACGGACTGATAGGGACCATGTCTCTTAGAGCATGATGTCGACATAGGGCCGCAGAAAAGCCGCCACGTCACGTTTTTCAGTTCTGAAGAACTGCTAGGGCCCGTGATGAACAAGTACGACGTAAAGCCGCTGAAAAGCCGCTTGCGTCACTTTGTGGAAGCATTGCCCTGAGTACTGCAAGTGTTGAAGTGAGGTATCGTGTGAGTTACCATTGACCTAATACCTATTACGCTAGCGTATAGGTTACTAATACATTTATATAAAAATACACTTAGCTTCCCCCTCCCTTGTTTATTAGCTTTCTAGAACCATATCCAATGTATTTCTATAAGTATGAATTCCTAAGTTTTATTTACTATTTCTTTCAATCCTTTCCTTGCTCCTTAGACGTGACAAGGAATTGGACTTCCTCATATTTGGAATTCATTTTATCTCTGTCGGTGGGAGAGTGACCAGGTCAGGTGCCGAGCTCCACAGGGCGGTACGGGGTGGGGTGCCGCCCTCCCCCCTACGGAGGGGACCGACTTAAACACTAATATTATCGTAATTAGGAAAAACGAAAATTTTACCAGCCTGGGGTATTTGTGGTACAGTCACACTACCATAACTAAAAAGCTAAAAATAAAAACTTTTTACAAAAAAAAAAAATCAACCGACTTCCTTAAAAAAAAACACTAGAAAGTTAAAAATAACTTTAATTTCGGAAGTCGGTGGCAAAAAAACCTTAAATAAAGATCCTATGACACCGACTTTTGGAATTAAAGTTATTTTTGACTTAATAGTGTTTTTTTTTTACGGAAGGTGGTTGTTTTTTTTGTACAAAGTTTTTTTTTTTGTATCTATATAGTAATAACCTCGCATTGGCGAATCATAGCTGTTAGGGTGTTATGTACAAATTTTAAATAAATAAAATAAAATCATTCACACAGTCGATTCATCGTTTCTTTGTTCTCCCCCTACTCCTAAAGCCATCGACATTCATACTCAAAATTTTCGACAATTTCCCAACAATTTCCTCATTCCTCCGTATCACGTGCTCATACCGTGACAACTGATTTCCTCATAGCTTTTCAATTATCTGTGCCACTGTTTACCCCTGTTCTACAAGATTGAATAGATAAAGAACAAGAAAGTTTGAGTATACATTTATGGAGATAATCTCTGCACTGTATAATCTTTGGAAAGATTTAAACATACTGCAGGACTTAATAACGTACGTAAAAATGACATAAATTCGTACACATTTCCAAAAGAAAAAAAAACCGGCCAAGTGCAAGTCGGACTCGCGCACCGAGGGTTCCGTACAAACCTGTAGGTATCCTCGGTTTATGTATAAGATTTATGCTTATGAAATTAAATGTTTTTTTTTTAATTTTTATATTTGAGTTGATTGAATGAAAGGTAAATTGCGGCTTACAATTTATGACGTATTAAAAAAAAAAAAACTACTTACTGGATCTCGTTCAAACAAATTTTCGGTGGAAGTTTATATGGTTATGTACATCATATGTTTTTTTGAGTTTTATCATTCTCTTATTTTAGAAGTTACGGGGGGACACACATTTTACCACTTTGGAAGCGTCTCTCGCGCAAACTATTCAGTTTAGAAAAAAAAAATGATATTAGAAACCGCAATACCATTTTTGAAGACCTATTCATAGATACCCCACACGTATGGGATTGATGAATAAAACATTTTTGAGTTTCAGATCTGACTATGGGGAACCCCGAAATTTATTATTATTTTTCTATTTTAGTGTAAAAATCTTGATGCGGTTCACAGAATACATCTACTTACCGAGTTTCAACAGCGTAGCTCTTATAGTTTCGGAGAAAAGTGGCTGTGACATACGGACGGACAGACAGACAGACAGACAGACAGATAGACAGACAGACGGACAGACAGACATGAGGACTCTATAAGGGTTCCGTTTTTTGCCATTTGGCAACGGAACCCTAAAAAAGGCTGTGAAGGCCGTAACCAGGTGAATAAATAAGGTTTAAGATAACTAGACGCTTCTAAAGGCAGGATTGAGGAACTATGTAATATCGGCACAGCAGAAAATCAATGATCTCCGGAAGAAGTTAGCATAAATCAAAGACAGTCAATCGTAGCTTAGAACTGTTCAATAGAATGAAAAGTGACATTATCATTATATTTTTTCTTGCTTTCAATCTATTTAAAGGATTTATGTAGATGAGCGCCTTTGAGACCATTGGACAATGTACAGACTTATAAATCTTTGCCCTATTTTGTATTTTCTGATGTACAATAAAGTATATAGTAGATAACTATTAAGTAATATAATAGACATCGTAGCCCCCTCTTTAGCTGTTACTTTTAATAAATGTGTTGATGTCGGAACTTTTCCTGACCTCATGAAGAGTAGCAAAGTCATACCATTATTTAAATCAGGTAATAAAAAAGACGTTTCTAATTTTAGGCCTATTTCTATCTTACCTGCATTTAGCAAAATATTCGAAAAGTTAATACTCAAGCAGTTGTTAAGACATTTTAATTTAAACAGCCTCCTTCATAATGAGCAATATGGCTTTACGAAAGGTCGTTCAACTACAGATGCGGGTGTTACTCTCTTGAAACACATTTTAACGCATGGGAGAACTCGCAAATGCTATCGGAGTATTCTGTGATCTCTCCAAAGCCTTTGATTGCGTGCACCATGACACGCTTTTGCGTAAACTACGTCATTACGGTGTCCATAACGAAGCTTTAAACGTAATAAATTCTTATTAACATAATAGGTTCCAATGTGTAGAAATTAATGGTGTAAAATCTACCGGGCTACCGGTTCAGTTAGGTGTGCCTCAAGGCTCTATACTCGGCCCATTCTTGTTCTTAGTGTATATCAATGACTTACCATTCTTTTTAAAGGGTATTTGTGACGTTGTACTGTTTGCAGATGATACTTCTCTTATTTTTAAAGTAGATAGGAACAGACAAGATTTTGAAGACGTAAACAGTGCACTCTCAATGGTTACGGATTGGTTTACGGCAAATAACTTAGTTCTCAATGCCAAGAAAACGAAATGTGTAAAGTTCGCCTTACCGAATGTTAGAAATCTAGGTCCCGAAATCGTCTTAAATAAAGAGGTTCTTAAAACTGTAGACTCGACAGTTTTCCTGGGCATAGCAGTGGATGGCAAACTACAGTGGGTCCCACATATTTCAAGTCTAGCGGGGAGGCTCAGTTCAGCCGCCTACGCCGTCAGAAAAGTAAGACAATATACTGACGTTGATACAGCTCGGTTAGTCTATTTTAGTTATTTTTAACAGCATTATGTCTAACGGTATTCTACTGTGGGGCAAAGCCGCTGATATTCAAAATATTTTTGTTCTTCAGAAACGAGCTGTTCGAGCAATTTACCAGCTAGGTGCCAGAGTTTCTCTAAGGGACTTTTTTAAAGATATTGGTATTCTTACGGTAGCATCACAATTCATCTTCGCCAACATCTTATATATTAGGCAAAATTTACACTTACACGCTAAAACAGTGATTTTCACACTGTTAACACTAGAAATAAGGACAAACTACGTGTTCCCTTTCACCGGCTTCATAAGGTGTATAACTCATTTGTTGGGCTTGGTATAACATTTTACAACAAGCTACCACCTTATTTACTAGAATTACCTTTTAATGCGTTTAAAGCTCAAGTAAAATCCAACCTTTGTCTAAAGGCATATTATTCCATCAACGACTATTTAAATGACAAAACTAGTTGGTCGCTGTGATTAACTCAAGACAATGTTTGTGTTCTTTCTCCAGTACTAGCGTACCTAGTGATAGGTTATATAGCTGTAATATAATTTTTATTATATATTTTTTTTACTGTGTTAGTCATTTTTTTTTGTGTATTTATTGGTTTTGACATGTTCTATGCTTTGACATATTATAATGATTAGTATTGCATAAAATGATTAGCTAGCGACCTCGACAAGTTGTCATTCAATTCTTGCCTGAGCAACCGGCAGCAAGTTCGTCATGCTCCCTTAGATGTCAATGCTTGCGGTAGCGTCAGGGGTCGGGTTACCCCCTTCCCTCAAATAAGGCGAGGGGGTAATGGCTGATCTTTGCGTTATGCTCGTGAACGGGTGCTGCTTGTGGTGACTGGTCGTCTTGCTGACCTTGATGTTGGTATTGTTGTTAATTACCTACCTGTTTATTTGTTTTTACGCCGATGGTCCTAGTTTATCATTTTGAGGCCTCGAGTTGTAACTCGGGTCGTAACAGCTATGTGAACGTGATTCAGCATTGCATATGTAAGCTATCACGCCCTTATGCCAGGAGGCTTTTATTTTGGTACCTTTATTTACATGATAAAAATATTTTTTGCTTTTGCTTGAGTATAGATTTCATTTTATTTCCTGGATTATTAGGTTGGCTAGCTGACAGATGGCAAATCATTTAATTTAATGTTTTGTGTCTCATAATGTTACCTCCTTACAATTGTATAGAATCAAGTTCTTCTAACTTAACAGACAGCTGTGCTGCTGGGGAGTTTGTTCCGCCACTTCTTCTTCCCAGCTAAAGCACTAGGAAGTGTCGAAGGGCGGGCGTTTTGGGGGGACTGTCTTTTGTAACTTTGACGTTCAAAAAGTGCTGACTCTCAGCCTAGTTTGAATAAATGACTTTTGATTTTGGTTTGATTTTGATATATTTAAATAACAATTAGGTCTATGTAGGTCTTTGTTTCCTGATAGTACCTTCCGTTATGTACGACCAACTGTGGATGTAGACACAGGGAGGCACCTCCAACGATAGCTGCCTCGCATTCGCCTCGACTTATAGCGAGGTATGCCTGCTCCAGCGCCGCGGTGGAACTGCAACACGCCAGGTCGATCGACATCGAAGGACCTTTCGCGTTCAGCCAGTAGGAAATGCGGTTGGCAAACATAGTTCTGCTGCACCTGATTTACAAAACAACGACAGTTTAGATTAAATCAATGGATTCATCAGTATCTGGTGAAGATATTTTCATCGTAGCCACTGAAACACAAGTAGCGGTAAAACTGTAATCGTCACTTAACAGAAACGAGCTATAATGATGCTTGCGAGTCACATCAAGCATAGTTATAGCTCGTCACTGCGAAATGTTACTGTTACTGTAGCGTGTCGCTTTAGCAGTTACCGTTGCGCGTAGTATATATCCACAATGATGTAATTATGATTGGTAAACAAATCTTTTCATGTAAGAATATAATAATGTCTTCTTTTCTAATTGTCACAAAGAAAAAAAGAAAGATTTTATTTTTGTTTTTTTTTTTTTGTTTAGCCTATACTGCCCCACTGCTGGGCAAAGGCCTCCCCCAATTTCTTCCAGGAACTCTTGTCCCGCGCCACCTCAAACCAGTCGTTGCGGTACGCATCTAGGTCATCTCGCTACCGCTTTCTGGGCCGACCGCGGTGGCGTCGTCCATCTTCAGGCACACATTGTGTGCAAACAATTCTGTCTTGTCTTTTTACACCCAGAATACTGCGTTCCATCGCTCTTTGACAAACTCCAAGGCGGAACTTTTGAGACTCGGTGAGCGACCAGGTCTGAGCACCATAGGTTAAGATGGGCAGGATACACACCTCGATGAGATTGCGCTTCAGGGAGATCGGTAGATCACCCTTCATTAGCGTCTTCATGGACCAGTAGCTTTTCCAGGCGTTTTCGATTCGGCGGTTTATTTCTCTTTCCTGCCTGTTTTCGAAAGAAACTAACTGGCCCAGGTAGACATACTCATCGACATATTGTATCTCCTGTCCATCCACTTCAACTCTACGCTTAGTGCTGTTAGTCATAATTTGAGTTTTAGACCGATTCATCTCAAGTCCCACCCTGGAGCTAGCCGTGCTCAGCTCTTGGAGCATGGTCTGTAGTTCTTGGGCTGTGGGGGCAAAAAGGACTATGTCATCGGCAAAACGGAGGTTTGTCAGCCGCCTTTTGCCGACGTCAATGTCCTTGGTGTTCCATGAGGCTGCCAGTGACTTAAATATCTCCTCAAGTGTGCTTGTAAATAATTTGGGAGAGCGCGGGTCACCCTGTTTAACACCTTTTTTTATTTTAAATGAGGGTCCAGCAGTATTTAATTTAATGTTTGCGAAACTATTGTTGTAAATGCTTTTTAAAATATCAATGTATTGTACTTCAATTTCCTGGAGTTCTAGGGATGTGAATATGACTGAGTGCTGAATACTATCGAATGCCTTCGTGTAATCTACGAAAGCCAGATACAATGGTTTATTAAATTCTGTATATTTTTCAAGGGTCTGGTTTAGTGTTTGAAGGTGGTCGGTTGTAGAAAAACTTGGGCGAAATCCGGCTTGTTCTGGTGGTTGATGTTTGTCCAGTTTCTCGTCTAAGCGATTGTGTATCACCTTAATAAAAGCTTTATAAATATAAATAAGATGTTAGACTTATTGGGCGGTAATTGCTGATATCACTTTTATCACCTTTTTTTTTGCAGAAGAACTATATTTGAATGGCACATAGATTTAGGTACTTTTCCTGATGTCAGTATTGTGTTAAATAGGTTGGTAAGGTGGGGCAATAATGTGGGAGAGCCAATTTTTAATGCTTCGGTAGTAATTTCATCCTCTCCAGGACATCTGTTGTAGCGCATAGTAGTTAGTGTCCTGTGCACTTCATAGCCACTTATTAAAGGAATGGAATCTGGAAGACTATATTCTGTGTTGGTCGGTGGTGGTGAGGTATCTGAATACAATGCTTTATAGAATTTGGACGCTATTTTCATGATTTTTTGTCTATTGTGGTGTTTTTTTCCGTTATTGTCTTTGAGATTATTGATCCAGGTTTTTCCCTTTGTGACTCCATGTTTCAGAACCCTTAAAGATGTATGTTTTTCTAAAGCTGTTTTGACTAAATGTGTACTAATATTTTCTTAAATTATTCAATATTTATTACTGAAATTTTCTTAAAAGAAGAAAATACATACAACATTACAGTTTCAAATTTTGACTTACCCCGCGATACCCAAGCCAGATCGACTAGAGGCTTCATAAAAACAAGCCTTTTCAGTTTCGGAGAAACAAGAGCCGATATACACGCCGACCTTCTTACCGGAGAGTTCTTCTGGATTGACACCTAGAAAAACAAATCATACATGTTTTGTAACATTTTGTAAGCCCACTTAGGTTGTGGACTAAATTAGGGAAAACAAAAGTTTTGCACTATTAATCTAGGGTAGAAATGACCACTGTGTACTTTGGAGCGCTTAGAGATAACCCATGATCAAGGAGTTATTGGTTAATGAAGATAAAGAGACATTCATCGATAGAGCGGCGACCTGGATGGCATTGGTAGTGACCAGTAATGCAATATTGTCATCACATTGAAGGATTTTGCAGTCATAATTTAGGGACGAAGCCAAATTTGCTGTAAATATAATGTATAATGGGGGACTCAAAACAGGTCCTTGAGGTAGCCCTCTCCATATTGTTCTTTGTTCAGAGTCGGCCCCAGGGATTTTTAATTGAATGACAGGATTGGCAAAGATGCTACCAATGATATGTCAAATTCTAGCCGGGATTCTCAGCTCGTGCAGTTTTTGCCTGAGAACTGGGAGGAGGACTGAATCATAAGCAGATATATATTCAGGAAAACGGCCACCACAGACCCATTCCTGTTGAAGGCCAGCTGGACCACTGACGTGAGGATACCTACACTATCAGCTGTGCCTAAACTTTTCCTGAACTTGAACTTAGTCATTGGAAGCACCCTCCCATTCTCCACCAACGACTCTAGACAATTCATAATTAACTGTTCAACTAGTTTGATTAGTATGGACGATAGAACGATAGGTCTATATGAGCAATGATCGTTAGGATCTATGGCAGGTTTGTGTCAGGCAGCAATATTGGGATGACAACTTGAACCTTCCAATCTGAGGGTATATATCCGGAAGTAACGCAAAAATGAGGCTAGTCCAAGTAGTATTGGTGGGTTTTTGGTACAACTTTGACAGTAAAAGTGTAAGGGAATCCACCCACCCCTGAGGCGGAGTCCTTTAGTACATTTTTTAATTCTTCCTAGCTGAATGGTCTGTTCATTGGTGGTGTTTAGTGTTGTCTACATTCTCGATGCCAACACAACTATCCTCTACACCTGGAAAGTCCTTAAAAGTTTTTCTTTCCGCTATACCACCGAAATCGGAGTGGATGTACTCAGCAAAGAGCAATATATTGACAACCCTTCTGGTTTTTTTTGACTTAGCTAATATTCGCTTGAAAGCGATGAGGTTATCCAGGTTCAAATCATAGTTAACAGTCTCTTTAGTTTCATTCTTGGCCCTGACTATGTCAGTGCATTCCCTATCTCACCATGGCGGAAAAGGAATTTTGCCAGATTGGGGTTATTTGGAAAGGACACAGCCATCTGCTGTAGCAGAAATAGTGGAGGAAAAGGAACCAAATCATTCCTGGGCATTATTCCCGTTGACTTTTGGGAGGGAAGATACTCTTAAGTCTAAAATTTTGGAACATACATCCCAATTTCCTGAGTCAAGGCGGTATTTTACAAGGGGAGGGGAGACTTTTTTGGGAACATCTTTAGAAGGGAATTCGATCATGATGGGGTAGTTGGTCACTTCCATAATTCATATTCAAGCGACGCCAAATGAGGAGGCTAGATATATTAGACAAACATAATGTCAAGTCAACACAACTCTGCCCTGGTGCAGACCTGCGTGTGCATGTATATCATCAATAAATTACATATATCAAGCATTAATGTTTTTAGAGGTTCATTAATTCCGATAAGCAGGTCAATACGTTTTTGAGGTTAACTTATAAATGTTTCCCTTTATTAAATGAATTTAACTTTGTCACATGTCTTTTTTCTCCAGGCATGCAGGCTAAGCATTAATTAAAATACTTCCCGAGGGCATAAAAATAGGCGCGCTCTGACACATTCTCGTTTTCAAACCAATAATATTACTAAAATAAATTCAGTGAAAGCAAACATGCTGTTATTTTAACACAATGTACCGTCGTACCGTACCGTTTAGGCGTATCGTATTTACATTTTAGGCAAATAAACGGAATACGTGATAGCGCCGTGATTGTTTGCGCTGCGTGGCAACGTCGCTTTTCAATGATAAATGTTAGAAAGGATGGTTTTCAATGATCAAGGTCATTGAATCATTGACCTAGTGATCCTATTTATTTACAATTAAAATTTTGCTCTTAATTAAAACTCTATTTTTTGACTTAATTACTGGACTGATTTCATTCGCATTTTTTTTTGTATATCGTCAGCAAAGGTGAAATCAGGTTAGTGATTTCATATATTTAAAATATAATGTGCTTTACATACTACTTAAATATAACACGTTAAAATGCTCTATAAAATCCAGTGATTGCAATATCTTTGGAACCGAGCAAAATAACAAAAGCCAGGAAGAAAGAAGAATATTTTAGTAGGTATATTGTGGTGTGTGGTGGCTTACGAAGTCCACGCAATTGAAATCTCGGGCATGCTCTATGCGATTTAATGTTTTTCTATATCTATACTTATTAATTTTGTTGAAATTATTTCAACAAAATTTAATTATGAACTTCTTAGAAAATATTACGTTCCGTCGCACGTGCACACGGTCTGAACCAGACGCACCAGTGCGCACAAAGAAATTGAACTATTGTCATTAGAGAATAACAACTTAAAGAAATCAAATGATGAATTACGGAAAAGAAACAAGCTTCTCAAAGAGATTAACAGCCCAGCTAAACTAAGAGCTACACCAAAAAAATCGATACAAAGATGTTCAAGCACAAAAGAGACACAAACAGAAACAAATGTAGGTAACAAGTTCTCCTAGTACAAGTTCACAAATGTTTGGTTTTAGAAAAAATAAAAACATCAACATGGCTATTTTCGACTTTCTCTATAAGATAATGCCAAAAGTCGACTCTAAAGCACCTGTATGCGCAATATATGCCGATATGTCGAAGGCTTTTGACTGTGCGGACCACGATACCCTTCTAACAAAACTTGAAGCATACGGTATACGAGGCAATGCTCTTAATTTAATAAAAACGTACCTAAAAGGTGGAAGACAATGTACAGAGATATCAAACTTGTGTCTAGGATCTAGAAAGGAGTTAAAATATAAATAGTCTCTTAGAGAAATAAAATATGGTGGTCCGCAGGGCAGCGTCCTCGGACCTTTATTATTTTTATTATATATAAATGATTTGCCGCGTCATATACTTTATCCTATGGTATTATTTGCAGATGATAGCACAACAATTGTTTCATGTAGTAATAAAGAATCATATGTAAATGACATTAACAATACAATTAGAAAGAAAGAAAAGAAAGAAAAATTGTTTATTCTGCACAAACAAAACGCACATTATAAAATAAAAAATAAAAAAAGACATCAAATGCAACGTAGCCAAAAGCCCCGTATTTAAGTCAATAAAAAATTTACAGTTTAGCAATATTGACATTGCTTGTGGACTATAGACTAGTGACCAAAGACAAAACAGAATATGTTACGACATTGGCAATTACATCACATACATAAACAAAACAAAAACAAAATGCCGATTGTAGATTGCATTAATTATCTACTCTTGTAACGAATAAACCACAATATGAAAAACCAATAACCTGTGCGCCGCATCTGTGCAAGAACAGGTCGTTGCTCAGCAATATGCTGTGACTTCAGACGAACCTAGTGTCAACAGCGCTGATTTTCAGCAATAGACATGCGCAAAATGTGTCAGTGAAAAGAAATGAATGAAGTATATCTTTTGACTCAATGAAGTAGTCCACTCATTTAGTTCAGTACTTCATTTAGTTCAGCAAATCTGAACGAATCAATGAGATATAGAGCTCGCGTAGTGTGATACATTACTATGAATGATGCACTTCACTTAGTTCACTTTTATACGTATCTCTCTTTTGACTCAATGAAGTAGTCCACTCATTTAGTTCAGTACTTCATTTAGTTCAGCAAATCTGAACGAATCAATGAGATATAGAGCTCGCGTAGTGTGATACATTACTATGAATGATGCACTACACTTAGTTCACTTTTATATGTATCTCGATTTTCCTTCATACTTTTATACAGGCTTAGGACTGTCGACCAAGAAATATGAAACGAATTAAAAAAAAAACAAATTATCATGTGTATTGCCATGTGTGTGTAAGCTAGACGCGCGACACACACATAGTCAGCAAGGCGCCGTCGTCGCTCGTCAGCCCGACGTCAGCCGGCCGGCGATGTGACACGAACACGTACGAGTACGAGTCATGCATGCGAGCGAAACGAATGCTGAGTTGGTGCGAGTGAAAGAAAGACTGAACTAAATGAAGTAGAGACACATTTGAATGACTACTGAAGGAAAGATAAGTTTATTTTGTGAAATGAAGTACTTCATTTCCTTCAATCGTTCGCGAACTACCCATGTCTATTCAGCAACTACCTTTAGAAAATGACGTAATGACGTCTGTGTGAGCTAACTGGTAAGTATGCTTTTTCACGAAAATAAAAGTGATTCTAGTTGAAGATAGTATGTGTTAATATAATTGTATTTATGCGTGATAATATTATAATTAAAAAAATAAATATGTACATAAATTAAGACCCTATAATTATAGTAAGTACAACGATATTAAACATGTTAAGTAATAACTTAAGACAAGCTATACCATGGGAATTGCGTTGGTATGGCGGCCATTTGCATTATGGCATGGCGTTTGCCTACCAAGCTTTCGTTTAAGCGGTAAATTAGCAACATTAGTGTGACTTGATAGTGTTAAAACTGGATTATTAGTTTAATTATAATTAACAATTAGTAGTTTAATAAATTGGCTCAACAATAATAATTTAATAATTAATCTCCAAAAAACTAAAATCATGCAATTTTACCAACGAATATTCACGGGAGAATTGGATGTAAATTACAATGGTCAAATTTTAGAAAAAGCTAACATTACAAAATTTTTAGGAATCCTAATTGACAGCCAGTTAACTTGGAAGCCGCAAGCAGAAGATATATGTAAACGTTTAAGCACAGCCGCGTTTATGTTGCATAATCTATCATAAAAAGTAAATTTACCGACAATATTAGTCGCTTACCATGGTCTAGTAATCTCCATGTTAAGATTTGGTATAATATTTTGGGGTAATTGTAGTGAACGAGAAAGCATTTTCAGAGCTCAAAAGCGCTGCCTAAGAGCTATATTTGGTTTAAGACTGACAGACAGTTGCGTACCTATATTTAAGTCTCATAAATTACTTACCTTCCCATGCCTCTATATTCTTGAGATAGCAATATTTGTAACAACAAACCGATGTCTATTTGCAACTTTAACAGAAACTAGAAAACGAAGTACAGCTATGAGATCTCAATACCAGAACCTATTAAGCACGGGCGCATATAAAACTAGTCTACTTAAAAGAAATGTGATTTGTATGGCTCCTGTAATCTTTAATAAAATACCTGACCAAATTAAAAATATACCGTTGCAAAAATTTAAAAAATGTTCCAGAAAATTTCTTGTAGACAAATGTTATTATTCTGTACAGGACTTCTTAAATGATAATTTTGTGTAATATTTTTATGATTCTCTGTATTGTATGACATTTGCATGCTAGACTAAGGCAGAATGTACATGGATCCTATTATTTAATTTAACAACTCATATGTATGTACCTACATTCTAAGCAAATAAAGACCTATTCTATTCTATTCTATAACTAGCTAACCCGTGCCCACTTCGTTGGGCGGTAAACATTTTAACTTGTGATGAAATTATGAGTGTGGTTCGGTTAGTACTTAGTGCTATGATTTATTTCCTGAGTGCCAAAATGAGGGATTTGTTTTTATTGCATATTTATGAATTTGCAAGCCACTTTGGCTATATAACCGGGTTTCAAATGAGTGAATGAAATAATTATGATTGAATAAATTATTTTAAATTTAATTATTCAAAACTTCTCTGTATACTTTATAAGATGTAATGCTATTATTTGGTACCAAAATATATTTTCTTTCAGGAGTTCCAACCCGAGATAAACCAACATATAACTGTCCACGGGAAAAACACTGCTTTCTCAGGTCAATGCCCAGCAGAGAGAATGTTTAACCCAAAAGAGATTTTGACGGGACACTGTAGCCTTTTAAACGGTATGGGTTAATCCGTCGGAATCATGGGTATCCGTGGAATATAAACCAGTTGTTCCACTACTGGCCCTGTGAGAATCGTCGCCACGATTATATTATATTCTCCCGCAACTCTTTTATAAACAGTCTTGTGCCATTACACATGTTGGGGGAGCACAAGTTTCTTAATATCATGATAGGAATGCCAACTTTTAACATAAGGTCATGAGGAGGTAAGCCAGAAGGGCTCAAAGAATTCAAAAAACTTGAGGACAGTGCACTGCATCCTCAATATTACACACCGTGTTAATGGACGATAGTGTTTGACTTGACCGGGAATTTTCTCTAAAATCAGTTTATTTATCTCATTCACTGTATCGTTTCTAGGAGACACTATTGCCCTGGAACAAAGCCAATGATAATCTCTTTCCAATAAATTTTCAAGACGGGGATAAATAGCGTCTATCAGATATTCTAACCTATGTAATATGTGACCTAATCTATCGTCAAGTTTAATGTCATCGCTAGTACTGTTGGTGCTAGGACAGCTAATTTTTCCTTCTCCAAGATTTAGTAGTTGATGCGGAAAGTCGTTATCGTAGTTGTCGCTCAAATGAGCTCTCATGTTTGTTCTTAAATTGAGAGGCTCAGCAGTAGGCAATCGTGTTATGGGATTTCGATAAGTTTATGTAGTAAACTTAAAGTAATTGCCACGAAAAAATACATCTGGCTAGCTCAAGAGTTTTACTAGACCATGAAAAAATTAGGTTGGGGATAAACCTTGCAGATGATTGTTAAAAAAAATGTTGAAAATCACTAAAAACGTGTAAAAAGCACTGCCGTAATTTGATAACTTAAGGCTTAAAACAAGAAGACACCTATTTAATTTATATATAAATAAAAACAATAAAGAACAGTAAACCCAATGCATTTTTTAGTTTTCCATAATGTTACTTCTGTTTTGCGTAAAAAATTCGCAAACTTTCTCAATTTTGACGCCCGAAATCTCCATACAATTTACTATGGCAACGCGTATTACTTTATATATGGCAGTGTTCGAACCGCGGAGCTCAGTCGACCGAGCGTCTTCAAGGTGGGAGCACGTCGCTCTTAGTAAAAAAAATACGCGGCAAATAGTGGCCTGTGCGTACACGAGATCCCCCGCACAGTGGTCGGAACTCGCGGAGTCAGAACAATAATTTATACAAGTACTAAAATTTAAGATTTTTACGCTCGATTCTTTCTGCACGTATTTTGTATATTGTGTCATTTCTTATTTGTTTGTTATTATTTTTACGTCTTTCCGGTTCATAATTGTAATCTTATTTTCAAGTACTTAGTGTGACATAATTTGCTCTAACTACATAATTGTTCTCTTTAACTACACCACATAGTCCCGTCGTGTTTGGGCTCGTAAGATTGTCTCGACAAGTACTTATAGATCTAGAATAATTCCAGGGTCTGATGATGAAGCCAACCGGTGGCCATAGGAACTCTTTAAGTTTACAACATAACCTTGTGTGTTTGGGGTCGTTGGATTTGTCTTGACTAGTACTACAGATCTAGATGGTGTCCAAGGTCTGATGATGAAGTCGGAAGGTGGCCATAGAAACTCTTTAAGTATACAACATAACCTAGTCGTGTTTGGGCTCGTTAGATTTGCCTTGACGAGTACTATAGAACTAGATGGTTTCCAGGGTCTGATGATGAAGTCGGAAGGTGGCCATAGAAACTCTTTAAGTATACAACATAGCCTCCTCGTGTTTGGGCTCGCTAGATTTGTCTTGACTAGTACTACAGATCTAGATGGTGTCCAGGGTCTGATGATGAAGCCAACTGGTGGTCATAGAAACTCTTTAAGTATACAACATAGCCTCGTCGTGTTTGGGCTCGTTAGATTTGTCTTGACAAGTACTAGAGATCTAGATGGTGTCCAGAGTCTGATGATGAAGTCGGAAGGTGGCCATTGAAACTCTTTGGTCACTGGATACGAAACGGGGCACTATGAAAAAAAGACTTGGAATAATTTCACCATAATCTATCGCCTAATCAAGCCTTCGGGACCCGGTGGAATGTGGCAGTAGTAGGGTGGGGGAACACCATGGGACACCTCAAGGACATTGACCTTGACCTTAGGGTCGTTGACCTTGATCCAAATGCTAAATTCCGAAAGTCAGATCCGCGATTCTCCCAAGGTCACTGACCTTGACCTCATGGCCATTGACCTTGAAGTCAAAATGTCAAAAGTCAAGATCCACCATTTGCCAAGGTCACTGACCTTGACCTTGAGGTCAAGATCAATATTCTGAAAGTCAAGTTTCGCTATTATCACAAGTTCACTGACCTCGACCTCATGGTCATTGATCTTGAGGCCAAGGTCAAAATTCCGAAAGTCAATTTTCACGATTCTCAAGAGCAACAAAACAGCAGCAGCAGCAACAGGTCAAAATACATGGAAAGTGACCTTAAGGTCAAAGTACCTTAGGATCAATGTCAAATTTGAGGACAAAGTCATGTGATTTCGGAGGTCATGTCGACGGAGCCCCTCTTCGCGGGGCTCCTACTTCTGGGTGGTTTAAGAAAAAATAACCACGAAGGGCACGGCGGGGTCTTCCAGACCCCGCCATGCCCTTCGTCGACTACTTTAAGTATACAACATAACCTCATCGTGTTTGGGCTAGTGTTGCAACAGACTCGAGTCCTCGAGTCGTAATTGTAAAGACTCGACTCAGTTATGCAAGACTCAGTGTGCTCAAAAGGCTCGGAGTCTAGAGTCAAGCCGAGCCAGAGTCATAATCGAGTTTTAAAAAAGGACTGGAGTTTTAAAAAGGACTTGAGTCTTAAAAACAACTTGAGTCTTAAAATGAACTCGAATCTTGTAGCTCATCATTCAAAAAAACTCGAATAACTCGTCAGATTTTTTTGTACGCAAAGTTACAATCTCATCATCATCATCTTTCGACTGAAATGGTGATGGTGATGATGAAACTTACATCATAACCACTAATTTGAATTTATTGCCTTCTTTCTAGTCTTTTCAACTGATGAGGTATAAGTTTCATCTTCATGCTCCGAGTTTTTCTTTAGACTCTGGTTCATTGTAAGACTTGAGTCCTTTTTTAGACTTAAGTGCTATCTGTAGACTCGAGCCTTTTGAGCACATTGAGTCTTGCATAATTGAGTTGAGTCTTTAAAATTAGGACTCGAAGAGTCGAGTCCTTTGCAACTCTAGTTTGGGCTCGTTAGATTGCATGCGCAGTCTCAGGCAAACAAAAATGCTCGCTTGCACTCTGAAAAAAAAAATCATGTTGTAGACGTATTAATTGACTTTGTTTTTGAAAATCATAATATAACAGCTGATTGATGCCTACATACAAAACTGCAATAAACCATCACCTCTCCCATCCTTCCTTAATAAGTATAAATGCAATGAAAAGAACAACATAATATCCACTTCTATTTTTTTAAATATTATCTTCAAGGTTCCTGCCGCTCGAACCAGTATGTATCCGACCCTTAAACAAAACTCCATAAGTAAGATGATTTGAAGCATGTCCTGTTGACATCGGCACGTGTTCCTTTTGTTAATACAGGCAGTGTTTGCCGAAAATCACCCGCAAAAACAAAAGTAACACCACCCATAACAGCATCTGAGTTTCTGAGGTCTATGAGCGTTCGGTTTACTGCTTCAACATGAGCTCTATGACTCATGGTGTTCTGTCCCGTTTATTATCTGTGCGCCTAACGGAATGCGCGTGTAACAGAGTGAGAACTGACTTGTCAATTTGACGTTGACACTTGACAGCGCTTGTTAATTTGCCGCTAAAAAAGCCCCGTCGCGCTATTGGGACCTCGCGACGCGTTTGTTGATATTAATCCTTTTAAATCGATCCGTTTGTGACAATTAGTCGTGATCCAATTGTATTAATTGTAATAACCCCTATCTTGACGTAATATTACGGGTTACGTTTGTTAAAACTGAAGTTCTTGTAAAGGGATGGCGGTCCAAATTGCACGTGCGACCCTGTTGTAAAGTAATCCCTTAATCCCTGAGAACCGGTCGTTTTGTGGACAATCTGTCATGACCCGATGGTTAAGTGTGACGCTGTTGGGACGAGTGATTTGAAGACCGCATGCTGTGATTGCCTCCAGCCGACGTTGCAGCGGATTCTAACCTGAAGAATACTCGTAACGTCACAACACGATACATATACACTCACTTACATACACAACTCCGGGTAGGAACCAGAGCAGTGTCCTTCAACCATGAGGTAAGTTGTTTTGTTGTATGGTAGGTGAGTTGTTCTCTTTGATTTGATTGTCTGCTCCGCGTACGGCGGACAGTACGCTAGCCACTCTTGTCTCCAGAGCCCCCCATCAAAAACTTCCATTGCGCAATTGAATTGAGGTTTGGCCTGGCAGCGTACATTTTTGGTAGCAGAGCGTGGTTGTTAACGCCAATTCATTGTTTATAAAGAGATGCATGACCCATGTTAATTTCAGTTGCCAATAAACCTTGTGAAAGACAGACGTTTATCATTTTAAATGCACTGACACAGTGATAGCAAAAACAAACCTTATCGCCCTCAACATATGGTCGAATTCGAGCCGGATCGAACCTCATTAAGATTTGACGGAGCGCCGCCGTGAGAACAAAAGAATCGCATTCCATCTAGCGATAAGGGAACACCTGGTGTTGTTTTGCACGGATTTCTTAGAACTGGTCAATTAGTGTGTGTGTAAAGTGTATCGGTGTATCATTTGAACAATAATAAGAACTAAGCAAATAGACTTACATTTTTAAAGATTCTTGTGTTTCGTGTGTTACTCGTAAACAATGACAACTCAAGCAGACCAAGCGTTAAGTGTACTAGAAGAGTTGGCGTCAATACTCAAAAAGACTCAAATAAACCTTAAAAAGTGCCCGAAAGAACGGTTATCGAAACCTGGATATTTACAAACGCGTATTCAGACAATTGAAGAATACTGGGTAGCTTTTAAGAAAGCACACCATGATCTGTTGAGATGTACAACACGGGAACAACGTGGAGTTATACCGTACTACGTGAATGAAGAATTCCTCCTTCATGAAGACTTATACCTATGTATGTTAGGAGATCTTAGAGATATGTTAGCTTCATGTACTTCGAAGGCGACTGATCAACCTTCATGCAACAATACGTCGTGTGATGGAAAATTACGGGCTAAAGTGATGCTACCTAACATACAATTACCTCCGTTTTCCGGTAACTACGAGGAATGTCCTACATTTAAAGACTTGTATGTGTCATTAATTCACGAATGCACTACACTAAATGATGTTGAAAAATTACACTATTTGAAGACTAGTATTACGGGCGAAGCGGCGTCATTATTGAAGCACATTCAGGTGACGGGTGCTAATTATGTTCAAGCTTGCGAAACGTTGACTCACCGATACGGTAATAGGCGCATAATAGTAAATGCATTAATGAAGCGATTATTTTACCAGAAAAAATGTACCAGTCAAACTGCGGCACAGCTGAAAGCCCTTCTGGATTCTACCACTGAGGTTATGAACAGCCTAAAAAACGTAGAAGTGCCTACTGATTCCTGGGATCCAGTAATAATATTTCTGGTTGTGCAGAAGTTGGACCCGGAGTCACACAAAGAATGGGAACAGACTGCCTACTCGGTAAATGCTCAAGAACTGCCTACATGGAAGGAATTGCGCGAGTTTTTAGAAGCCAAATTCCGGATGCTTGAAATGGTTTCCGCGCCGACTAACACTAAACCTACTAAAGAGCGTGTTCTTCATGTTACAGTAACAGAAAATGATAAACATAAACCGTGTGCTCTTTGTAAAGGAACGCACACACTGTGTCACTGTGACTTGTTCAATAAAATGACGATTAATGAAAGAAGCGAACATGTCAAGGTAAACAAACTATGTTTCAACTGCCTTGGGGCGGGACATTCGGTGTTCAAGTGCCGTATGCCAATGTCTTGCCGCCCCTGTAAGAGACGACATCACACACTTTTACATCAACCCAAGAAGATTGATGAAGCGGCTTCACATGTAGAACCCACGAAACCGTCTTCATCCAGCCAAGCAGATGTAGAAGAGAAGAAAGTTCACACAACGATTACGTCTCATTATAATGCAGGGCAGAAGATATCACTATTGGCCACAGCAGTAGTAATTTTGAAGAGTGAACATGGACACACTACTGTTTTAAGAGCGCTGATAGACTCAGGATCTCAAGCATGTTTTATAAGTGAGAAGGCAACTCAGATCCTAAACCTAGAAAAATCACCAGTAAATTTAATCGTCTCCGGAATGGAATCCATGAAAGTAAGAGTCAAGCATGAGGTCAAGTTTCAAGTATTGTCACGATGGGAAAACCAATTCAACTTACCTATCAGAGCCTACGTGATGTCCAAGCACTTGACCTCCAACGTACCTATAAACACCGCGATGGGGACTGATTGGCCGCATTTAGCAAACCTCCAACTAGCAGATACAAATTATTACGCATCCAGGCCGTATTGATCTGTTATTGAGCGTAAACGAATATGCATTAATTCTCAAGCAAGGACTTATTAAAGGTCCACCAGATACACCATGTGCCCAAAATACTTATCTGGGATGGATTTTAATGGGTGGAATAAAAATAAAATTGAACGCACGAGAAAAATCATTGACGGCCATGAAGCAAGAAATTAACATAGAAGATTTACTGACCACAATATGGGAAGTTGATACGGACACGAAAAGAAAACTTACCCTAACTGAACAACTATGTGAAAACATTTACGAGAAAACACACAAGCGAGATAAAGATGGAAAATATATAGTCAAGCTGCCGTTCAAAACAGAACAACCAAAATCAGTAGAAGGCAACACGAGAGAAATAGCAAAGAGAAGACTCCTACAACTAGAAAAAAGATTTAATCAAAACACAGAATTGAAGCAAGAATACATAAAGGTGATCAACGAATATAAAAAGCTAAATCATATGGAAGAAATACCTAAGGCTGAAATAAATAATAAATCGGTATACTTACCTCACCACGCAGTGATCCGTAGTGACAAGGAAACAACAAAGACTCGCGTTGTATTCGACGCCTCGTGCAAGGGCTCCAACGGTACTTCACTAAACGATGAACTCTTGTTGGGTCCAATGTTGCAAGATGACTTAAGAAGCATAATCATAAGATGGAGAATGCATGCTGTTTGTTTTGTTTCTGACATTCACAAAATGTACAGAATGATCTGGACAAACAAAGAAGACCTCGATTATCAAAGAATTCTATGGAGAGATAATACATTAGAAGACATCAAAGACTACAGACTTTTGACTGTGACCTTCGAAACGGCTTCCGCACCCTATCTTGCCGTAAGGACACTCAAGCAATTGGCTGATGATGAAGGTGACAAATACCCTGAAGCTGCAAAGATACTGCGCGAAGACTTTTACGTTGACGATGTTATGTCCGGACACGATAATCTGGAACAAGCTATAAGAATTAGTAAAGATCTCAAGATGTTACTGCATCTGGGTGGTTTCGAACTGAAAAAATGGTCTTCTAACAACCGTGATTTCATGGAGACTATTGAACCAAGCGAAAGATCATCCAATGCACATCTAGAACTAAAAATTGATGGAATAGTTAAAGCTCTGGGCATACAATGGAATTTGGGTAAAGACCAATTCAAATATAATCTGAATCTACCCGTTATTGGCGAAGTAATCACAAAGCGAAGCATTCTATCCGACATTCAAAAGGTATTCGACCCGCTCGGATGGATTGCTCCATGCCTAGTAATGGCGAAGATTCTAATTCAACAACTATGGCAAGAAAAGATTGATTGGGACGAAGTCGTTAATAATACAATAGCTGAAAAATGGGCCACAATACGATCTGATCTCGAATATGTCAACGAAATCGACGTGAATAGATGGATGGGAACGTTTAACCAAAGAAAGGATTCTATAGAAATCCATGGATTCTGCGACGCCTCTATACAACCATATGGTGCTGTGGCATACTGCCGAGTCACAAACTCAGATGGAACAGTAAAAAGCACAATCATTGCTGCAAGAACAAGAGTAGCTCCTTTAAAAACAATTTCATTGCCACGACTAGAACTGTGTGGAGCTTTGCTTCTATCTAAACTTCTAACGCAAATAAGGCAAGCAATGAGGATACCTGCAACACAAATATATGCTTGGACAGATTCTACAATTGTTATATCCTGGTTAAATGGAGATCCAATCAAATGGAAGACGTTTGTGGCAAATCGCGTTGTCGAGATCACAACCAATGTAAGTTGCAGTCAGTGGCACCATGTCCAATCTCACGATAATCCAGCTGATATTGCATCAAGGGGTATGTTAGTAGCCAATTTGAAACGTTGCGACCTGTGGTGGAACGGGCCACAGTGGTTATTACACCAGAAGATACAGTTCACTAGAATAAACATAACACCAATAGATCTAGAAAGAAAGAAAACCTTAATACAAGCTCTGAAAATAACAGCTAATGAAAACGAAGAAGGTAATAAATTATCTGCACAACTGGATAACTTTGATACACTTACTGAATTACTGAGAACAATCACCTACTGCCGAAGATTCCTGAAACAAAAGAAATTAAAGGAAAACATAGATAGCACAATCACGACTGAGGAACTCCAACTCTCCCTGCAAACCTGTATAAAAATAGAACAAGAGGAAGAATTTAAAGAAGAGATACAAAGCTTAAAGGTAAAGAAAAGAGTAAAAAAATCAAGCAAATTAAAATTGTTAAATCCTTACCTTGACGAGAATGGTGTCCTCAAGGTGGGCGGCCGGCTCAAGAACGCAGAGTTGAGTGACGAATGCAAGCATCCAATCATTCTGGGTCGTAAAAGTAAACTTACCTATCTGATAATAGCAGAAGCCCACTCGAAGACGTTGCATGGAGGTATACAATTAATGCTTACTTACCTCAGATCGAAATATTGGATACTGCGAGCAAAAACGCTGGTCAAACAATACATCCATCGTTGCTTGGTGTGTGCTAAACTAAACGCAAAAGTGAGAACACAAGTAATGGGTGACTTACCAAGCATACGCGTGAAACCAGCACGAGCATTCCTTAATTCAGGTGTTGACTTTGCGGGTCCATTCCAAGTATTAATGAGTAAGGGTAGAGGAGCTAGGACAAGTAAGGCCTATATAGCCCTATTCATTTGCATGTCCACCAAGGCACTACACTTGGAATTGGTCGGTGACTTAAGTACAGCAGCATTCATAGGCGCCTTCAAAAGGTTATGCGCCCGCAGAGGAAAATGTGCAAATCTATGGAGCGACCAAGGGCGAAATTTTGTTGGTGCCAACAAACAACTATATGAGGCCTGGAAAGAAGCTGGTTTGCAATTTGATGGAAAAATCGCTGAATTACTTGCAAACGACGGAACACAATGGCATTTCATTCCGGCGTACTCACCTAACTTCGGAGGACTCTGGGAGGCCGGAGTAAAATCAATAAAATTTCATATGAAAAGAGTCCTCACTACTAATTTGACGTTCGAAGAGATGACAACGGTTCTCTGCGAAATAGAAGCATGCCTGAACTCCCGTCCGTTATGTCCAATGGATGACGATACCATGCAAGCACTGACACCTGGCCATTTTTTAATAACGGAAGCTCCAGTCACCGTCCCAAACCCAAACATGAAGGACGCTAAAATAAGTAATTTGACACGCTGGCAATATACGCAAAAATTGTTAAGTGACTTCTGGTCAAGGTGGCAGAAAGAGTATCTAACGAGGCTCCAGCAGAGACCAAAATGGTTAAAACGCGAAGAAGAGTTCAAGAAAGGAGATATCGTGCTGATTAAGCAAGACAACCTCCCGCCGGGAAAATGGTCCATGGGACGCATCACCGACAAGCACCCCGGCCTTGACGGTTTAACTAGAGTGTACAGCGTAAAGAGCGGTGACAGTATAACCAAGCGATGTGTGACAAAGTTGTGTGCTTTACCAATCGATACAACACCAGACGAGATGATTGTATAACGTTAGCTTTATTTTGCATGTATATTAACGTAAGAATTACTGTTTTTGAAAGGACTATCATAGTCCTTTGGTGGGCGGCTTATGTTAACGCCAATTCATCTATATATATAAAAGAAAGTCGTGTTAGTTACTTCACTTATAACTCAAGAACGGCTGAACCGATTTAGCTGAAAATTGGCAGGGAGGTAGTTTAGAGCCAGGAGAAGGACATAGGATACTTTTTATCCCGTTTTTTTTTTTTTTTTTTTTTTCCCCTTTTTACGACCGCGTTCCCGTGAGACGTCACATAAAACGTCAAAGAGAATACAAGTCACTATAAAACGTGGTACTATGACAAAAACGTTGCCTTCGAAGTACCAGGTTATCATAACTTGACAGGAGCTTACCAAACAAAGGAGTGTCAGCTAGAAAACGCTTTATGCCTTCGAAGTACCAGGTCATCATAACTGGGTAGGAGCTAACCTAACATATGAGTGTCAGCTAGAAAACGCTTACCAGATCACCACCGCGTACCAGGTTGTCAAACTTGGTACGTTTATAACAACATTTATTGAATCTGAGGCGATACGAAGTTCGCTGGGTCAACTAATTATCTATACTAATATTATAAAGCTGAAGAGTTTGTTTGTTTGATTGAACGCGCTAATCTCCGAATCGAATCCGGTCCGAATTGAAAAATTCTTTTTGTGTTAGGTAGCCTATTTATCGAGGGAGGCTATAGGCTATATAACATCACGCTACACCTCAGAGGAGCGGAACAGTAATGAAAAATGTTGCAAAAACGGGGAAAATTTATTCCTTCTGAGAGTTTCCGTTGCGTGCGCTGCGTAAACGGTTAAAGTAACGCAAAAATCATGTATGACGGGATTGTTATTTTTAAAAAGTTCAAAAAAAAAGTCCCAAGAGCATATGTCTATCTTTTAAGGTTGACTCACTATAACTCAAGGAGCGAAAATGGACGAAAACTAGCAGGCAAATCGATGCGACGGGAAGGGTAAGGGGAGCAAAAATTTGACGCGGACGAAGTCGCGGGCAGAAGCTAGTTGTTTATAAAGAGATGCATGACCCATGTTAATTTCAGTTGCCAATAAACCTTGTGAAAGACAGACGTTTATCATTTTAAATACACTGACACAGTGATAGCAAAAACAAACCTTATCGCCCTCAACAGTGGTTTTAACCTACAAAACCACCAAATTGGTAATTTACAGTAGGCTAATTACTTGGCAGTCTCTATAAGGGAAGTAGTAATACGCTGTAAATATTTGATAACTATGAATGCTAGTTTATTTGAAATAATTTGTTGGAATTAATTGAGTTGAGTAACTCATATTGCCGGGGGTCAACCAGGTTTGCATATGCTTCAGAGTTGGTTAGATTGAGCTATGTTATAACCTCTTGTTGTTGTTATTTGACCTCTGTCTTGTATTGAATGTCAGGAAGACATTAAAATGTTGAGTTTGTACCATTGATATGGTTATTTGTGAATATTAATATTTGAAATTGGCATTTTTGAGTATTACCATTGTTTTGAGTTGGAATAAGGGTTCATTATTGTTGTACCATTGACACAGTGGTTTGTGAACTTAACTTTTGGAATTGGATAGAATTTGAATATTTGAATTGAATATCATATTGACAGTTTTGAACGTTGACATTGGTTTGAATTAAAATAAAACTTTATTTTTGTTCATTAAATTAGAGCCAGTATTTGTTATTTCTTGAGGTGCTGATTAGTCAGTTTGGTAGTTTCATTGTTTGCTTGTAGTTATTTTGTATTGATTGTTTGAACTTTGTTATTTGATTATTTGGTTTATTTGAATTGTATTGTCTGTGCAATGGCACACAAAGCGGTGAGAGAGGCAATCAGTGGATTGACCACACAGCTACGGTGGTTCACTTCAGCTACAGCGACTGCTGAGCGCCAGGATCTCGAAGGGATCACGCTTGCTCGGTTCGAGCAGTTGAACTTGAGACTCGGCAACGTTGATGCTCTGCTCACCCGCTACAACGAGTACATTTGTGATGTGGCTCTGGAAGTGCTGGATCAGGCAGCACGTGACAAGGTCCTTGCTGACTACGACCAGATCTTGGACCTGGGGGATGTCATTGGTCAACGTGCTCGGGAAATATTGGGGAGCCGGACACCTGTCCAGGTCAAACCGGAGACCTCGGTTGTTTCAGGTCCCGGACTATTGAGTAGACTGCCTACTTTGGAACTGCCACACTTTAACGGTCGCTTGGACCAGTGGTTAAGTTTCCAAAACCTGTTTGAAAGTTTGGTTGATGCACGCTCGGACCTCAGACCCGCCCAAAAGTTGGCCTATTTGTTGTCCGTCCTGGAAGGTGAGACCCGAGCCTTGGTGCAGCATCTGTCTTTGACTGACTCAGCCTACCCTACCGCTGTGGAACTACTCACCCGGCGGTACCAAAATAAACGTTGTTTGGCTGACGTTCATATTGGATTGATTTTGGGGTTACCGGTCATTACTAGTTTGTCAGCATTGCGTACTGACCTGTTGAACCCGTTGGTGGCAGCGACCAACGCTTTAAAGCAATTGGAGTTGCCGGTGGACCATTGGTCTTACTTTTTGGTACATGTTGTGCTGCAACGGCTTCCTGCCGATTTGAGGGCTCGTTTCGAGCAAAAGTATGGTGGGGATAGTGTCACACATCTCCCCCCATTTGATGACCTCGTCCAATTTTTAGAGGATGAGTGTCGGTTTGTGGACAACTCTGGCGTTGCCACTGAGTCATGCCAGCCGTCTCCCCGGCCACGAGACCAGGGACGGACTAGGGCTCGCGGGCTTGTTGATGGTCGCCCTGCCGCTCGTTTCGCTGGCACCCAGAGTCGTCCTGGTTGTGAGTTTTGTAGGGACACGGGGCATGGCATGGCAACTTGCGCGGCCTTTTTGAAGTTGCACGTGAGTGCCCGCCGCCGAATTGCCAATGCACGCCGCATGTGCTTCTCTTGTTTGGGGGCTCACTTCCATAGGGACTGCCCCAACCCCCGCCCTTGTAGAATTTGTAGGGGGTCCCATTTGGACATTTTGTGCGCTAACGCGAACCACGCTGACAGACCAGCCTCTGATGAAGGTTCGCGCACGGGGGGGTACCATGGAGTTGGTCACCGGGCTTCTGGCTCGCCGGTTCAGAACCGGGTAGAGGCCCGCAATTTTGAGCGCCGCACTCCACCCCCCGCGCAAGTTGATCGGGAGCCGCGCGACCGCCATTTGGTCTCCCCGCGTAAAGGCGATTACGCAATTGTTGCTAGGCACCGCTGGCCAGACCAGCACCGCCTTCCCTCCCCTCCTTTGGCGGAACGTCCCCGGTTGGAGTCACGCCCCCCGCCATTCAGGCCTCCGGTGGGATATGCCAATCCAGCGATGGCGCGTGGCTCGGGACACCACGCGGACGAGGAGTTTGGCCTCCATCCTCGTCGCGAGGGACTTGAGCTTGGGTGCGGAGCCTGGGTGTGCGGCGATCGGTCGCCGCCCAGGCATTGTTAGGACATTGGCGCCTGCCCCGCTAAGGTACCTCTCAGATCGACACGGTTTTGTTGCCAACGGCATCGGTCAGGTCTGGGGGCCCACGGGGGACTCTGTTGTGGTCCGTGCCATTTTGGACATGGGAGCCCAGGGTTGCCTTTTGTCTATTGTTTTGTTGTTTGTTTGTATTGTTTTGGGCATTTTGACGCTCAAGAAGACTGCGGGACTTGGCTGGGACGAGCCAATTCGGGAAAACCTGTTGGAAGATTGGCTCCAATTTGTATCCGCACTCCCTGCAGTCAACGAGGTCGTGTTACCCTGCGCTATCCTCCCCCCTGGGAGCTACACTGCTACCCTTGTTTGTGATGCGTCTTCGCACGGTTATGCAGCTGTTGTTTGTCTGCGCACCGTCTGCGCAACAGGCTAGGTGAATTTGTCACTGGTCTTGGCCAAGAGCAAGGTGGCCCCCTCCGGACGGCACTGACCACCCCTAAGTTGAATTGTCAGGGGCGGCGCGTCTTGTGCGTTTATTGAACCACGTTGCTCACACTTTGGGTGGAACTGTGGACATTCGGGCTTCTCACGCCTGGACGAACAGTCAATTGTTTTGTGTTGGTTGAAGACATCCGTCCACTCTTTGGAGGTCTTTGTTGCGAGCTGAGTGTCCCAAATTCAAAATTCTGAGACGCCTTTGATTTGGAGGCGCGTGCCTGGGGATTTGAACCCAGGCGCCGTGGCCTCGCGTGAGTGCATGGCACCCCGCTTGTTTGCTTACCCCCTATGGTGGGGACCAGACTGGCTGACTCATCCCGAGGATGATTGGCCTCGATCGCCAGTCTTGATGTCGGGTCCTTTGCCCGGGCTCAAGGTGCTCGCTGTTGGAACGAAGGACCCTGATTTTTTGTTGAGTCGATTTAGCTCCCTCGACAAATTGTTGAATTGTTGTTTTTTTTTGTTGTTGAATTGTTGGTGACTGATCGTCACATTATGAACTCGCATGCCGGTTGCAATGCGCTGTTGGCCATTCTGCAGCGAGAGTTTTGGATATTGTCGGGAGCCGTTATTAAGTTGAACCCCTTTTTGGACGATACGGGTCTTTTGTTGTTTGGTTGTTGACGGTTGAGTCACTCTAGCCTTCCTTATGGGGTCCGTCACCCCCTTTTGTTGCTTAAGGAGGGCCATTTGGTTAAATTGTTGTTGTTGTTGTTGTTTGGTTGTTGTTGTTGTTTGGTTGTTTTGTTGTTTGTTATTGTTTTGACCCGCCAGCCTGCCCCCATTGGGGGGGTATTTTGAGGCCGCGGTGAAGGCGGTTAGGGACTCTGGCGCAAATTGTTGGGAGCCATCGTTCTCACCTTTAAGGAGTTAGCTACGGTATTTTGCCGCATTGAAGCTGTGTTGAACTCTCGTCCATTGCGCCCGCTGTCTTCGGACCCGAACGTCTTGGAGGCCCTGACCCCGGGCCATTTTTTGATTTGACAGCCACTTGTCGCCCTGCCGGAGCATCCTTTTGTCGATGTGAGCCAAAATTGGCTATCGCGGTTTCAGTTGGTGCAGCAGCTCGCTCAGAGTTTTGCAAGCGTTGGAGCTTGGAGTATTTGCACATCCTCCAGCAGCGCGTCAGGTGGACTGATAAAACGCAACCTTGTCGGGATTGCCAAGTGATTAGCGGACGGGAAGGCCCGTCCGGGGGGGGGGTAGATGTTCTGTCCCGTTTATTATCTGTGCGCCTAACGGAATGCGCGTGTAACAGAGTGAGAACTGACTTGTCAATTTGACGTTGACACTTGACAGCGCTTGTTAATTTGCCGCTAAAAAAGCCCCGTCGCGCTATTGGGACCTCGCGACGCGTTTATTGATATTAATCCTTTTAAATCGATCCGTTTGTGACAATTAGTCGTGATCCAATTGTATTAATTGTAATAACCCCTATCTTGACGTAATATTACGGGTTACGTTTGTTAAAACTGAAGTTCTTGTAAAGGGATGGCGGTCCAAATTGCGCGTGCGACCCTGTTGTAAAGTAATCCCTTAATCCCTGAGAACCGGTCGTTTTGTGGACAATCTGTCATGACCCGATGGTTAAGTGTGACGCTGTTGGGACGAGTGATTTGAAGACCGCATGCTGTGATTGCCTCCAGCCGACGTTGCAGCGGATTCTAACCTGAAGAATACTCGTAACGTCACAACACGATACATATACACTCACTTACATACACAACTCCGGGTAGGAACCAGAGCAGTGTCCTTCAACCATGAGGTAAGTTGTTTTGTTGTATGGTAGGTGTGTTGTTCTCTTTGATTTGATTGTCTGCTCCGCGTACGGCGGACAGTACGCTAGCCACTCTTGTCTCCAGAGCCCCCCATCAAAAACTTCCACTGCGCAATTGAATTGAGGTTTGGCCTGGCAGCGTACACATGGTAAGTACATTCGTCCCAAATAATTAAGGATGTCTCATGTAACAGTTTCCCGAGCGGTCCATTTTTACGTATGGAGCATACTGACTGTATGACTGAGTGGTAGCTTAAAGGTGGAGTGTGCTGTTTTCCCATCATTTAATAGAGTTGCGGCAATACCCTGAAGAGGCAACAGCTAGCCGATTGTCTGACTTTTGCCAATACCAAATTTGCGAGGAAGGTAGTACCAGTGCCTCCTGGGGCATCTAGAAAAAATATTTTACCCCTGTTATTTATAACACTGTCAATAATAGCATCAAAAGCTTGTCATCCATGGGTAAATGGATAAAACGTCCGTACAAAGCATGTTCTAATGCGGTACGTGAATGAACGGCGGCATTTTGCGATTTAGTAATTTTATGTTATCTTCGAAACTATTTAACCAATTGACATAGTGTTTCGAGCAAATCGTATCTCTATGATGTTCTTGTGATCATAATAATGTTTTTTTCGATAACTTTAATATTTTGTTCTTTAAAAAATGGTCCAAAGGTAAGTACGTCGAAAAATACTTTGTTTAAAACATAAAATCTACTATATCTGCTAAAATATAAAAGATAGAAATATGGTGTCGCGGACTCTTTTGTAGAACTATTCAAAGCGGACTAGGTTGCTATACATTTTTTGAATTATATACAACTGTTAAGGCAGCGCATGCAAATAACTCTGTTGTAAGGGCTATTTATTTCCGCCTGGCCAGACAAAAATTGAGATAGTTCGGCTAATATGCACGATATCTTTATAATTTTTAGCCTATATCACTCACAAATAATGTAGCTTTTTACCAGTGAAACAATTTTAAAATTGGTTCATTACTTCCGGAGATTACCCCCTACATACAAACTTACAAACAAATGTTACATCTTTATAATATTAGGTCTTTACCTATGAAATTGCCGTTCTGCACTACTGGCCATTTCAAATCAAAATAATTTTTGTTTGTCTAAGAATTCTAATGTCAAATTAATTTTATTTTAAAAACATGGAATTCTTTTTCCAAAAGTAGTCATTTGTTGATTGATTAGTGTTACATTTTCATCGCATTTAAATCTTTTTCGTCATCATGGATACGTCAAAAATTCGAGTAATTATGGAATATGAGTACCGTCGTGGCAGCAACGCGGCACAAGCGGCACGCAACATCAACGACGTTTACGGAGCTAACACTACAAACCAACGCACCACCTGTTATTGGTTTCCTCGCTTCCGTTCTGGAAATTTCAGCCTGAAAAATGAACCTCGCGGTCGTCCGAAGACTTTGGTCGACAATGACGAATTAAAGGCGATTGTGGAAGCTGATGATACACAATTTACGGCTGAATTAGCAGCAGCTTTCGACGTCAGCGTCAAAACAATATTGGTCCATTTGCGTCAAATTGGCAAGGTAAAAAAGCTTGACAAATGGGTGCCCCACGAACTCAATGATCGCCAGCGCGAAGTACGCGTCGAGACGTGTCTTGCACTGCTCAACAGACACACAAATTGACACAAATGAAGGAATTTTGAACCGCATTGTTACCTGCGATGAAAAATGGAAGTTGGTTGGATCCTGGTTCAGCACCTAAACAATGCCCTAAACGAAAATTTACCCCTAGAAAAGTGATGGTCACTGTTTGGTGGTCTAGCGCCGCCCGGTGTGATTCATCACAGCTTCTTACCAAACGGGGTGAGCATTACTGCAGATGTGTACTGTGAAGAACTGAACTCAATGATGGAGAAGCTGGCACATCTTCAACCAGCATTGGTCAATCGCTCGTCTCCGCTGCTCCTGCACGACAACGCGCGACCTCATACTGCACAGCAGACGGTCTCCAAGTTGCAAGAACTGGGGTTGGAAGCTCTCCGTCATCCACCCTACTCACCAGACCTTGCGCCTACAGACTACTACTTTTTCCAGAATTTGGATAACTTCTTGGCGGGAAAAAATTCAATACCCGAGAGGCAGTACAAAATGCCTTTGAAGAATTTGTTGCCTCCCGTCTAGCTGATTTTTTTAAGAAGGGCATCAATAAACTGCCACTGCGTTGGCAAAGATGCATTGATTGCATGGGTGATTATTTCGATTAATACAAATAAAAAATACATGAAAAAAATTCGTTTAATTTTTTTCACACAAAACGGCATTTTCATAGGTAAAAGACCTATCTATACTAATATTATAAAGAGGAAAAGTTTGTATTTTTGTTTGTTTGTAATGGATAAACTCAAAAACTACTGGCCGGATTTTAAAAATTCTTTCACCATTAGAAAGCTACATTATCTGCAAGTAATATAGGCTATATTTTATTTAAAAAAAAATAGGGGTCCGTAAGATATTTGGGTTTTTCGGACCCAAGGTGTAAAAAATCATCCAAAAAAGTTCCTTATTAATATGTCTTCGAAGTAGCAGGTTGTCATAACTTGGTAGGAGCTCACCTAACATGGGTGTGTGATAGCTAGAAAACGCTTTATGTCTTCGAAGTACCAGGTTGGCATAACTTGGTAGGAGTTCACCTATCATGGGTTTTATTGATTTTGAGGCGGTACGAAGTTCGCTGGGTCAGCTAGTTATTAGTATAGATAGATAAAACTGTAGAGAGGTCAATTCTGTACACTGAATATACATTCAAAATTAATATTGGAGGATGAATGGTGATCAATACTGATTCCAAAATGGAATCAGTAAATTTTTTGTCTGTCTGTATATGCACACATGGGTCAAAAACTACTGAAGGGATTTTAACCAAACTTGGTACATTGTAGTTCATACTCCTAGGCAGGTGCTATATAACATAACGCTAAGACACATAGGAGTTGAACAGTGACGATACATTTGAAGCAAGTCGGATGAAAATGCGTTTTCGAGCTCTTATCCTTGCATACGTTGATCATACACCAGAAGTATGTATTACAAAGATGATGGTCTTCAAAAGATCTGAAAAAAAGTCCTTAAAAGTATATATCTATCCTACTAAATTCGGAACACAGTTAGTTTATAACCTGGATTAACACGTAGGGTACTTTTTATCCCGGTAGTATGTTCCCGCGGGATATTTTCCGACCTCTTCGCGGGTGAAGCCGTTAGCAAAAGCTAGTATAATAATATAATTAACCTGTATATAACCTGTATTCCTCAGTGTATGGATGTTTGAATTCATCAATATTGAAACAAAAAAAAAAACACTGTTCAAATTATTATTATTTGCTACAGAAATTGTATTGTAACAAAGCAAGATGGTGGCGTTAATTCCGAATTTGGCTCGACGACAAAAAACCTTGAAGCGTTGTAGTTGTAAACTAACCAGCATCATAGATGGCCTGGTACGACTGCTCCAAAATCTTTCGACCCATAGGGTCCATAACGTTCGCGAGTCGGTAGTGTACTTTGAAGAACTGCGCATCGAACTGGCTGAGGCCTGGAACGGTACCCGCATGCTGCATCACTTCTGGATGGTTGCACTCGAAGCGAAGTGCTGCCTCTGACACCGGGTTTATCTGCATAACATGGAAAGAAAGAAAGAAAGAAAGAAAAACTGTTTATTCTGCACAAACAAAACGCACAATATAAAATAGTAACAATAAATAAAAAAAATATAAAGAAGAAGAAAGAAGAAGAAGAAGAATCATATTCATTTTGTAACGGACTCAAACCGCCTCATGTCTAACATATGCATTATGCATGCCAAACTTGGACATTTAACAAACCCATCAAAAACAAAATTACTGTATATCAATGGGGAATAGAGCGCAGTATGCTCAATATATGTAAATGAGAAAGACCACGCATTCGCTGGGAAAACGAAATTGTGCGCATAGCTGGATCACACTGGGTAGATGTAGCAAAAGACATAAAGCTGACATTAACTACAGGAAGTCATCAGTTCAGAGAACCGCAGATAGCTTATATTTTATATAATAATGCATTAGAAATACATTAAAACATTAAAAAAAAAAACATTATACAAACTACCAAACTTTTGCCACAGACATTTGAATACTCTTGTGCCTGTTTAATTCACTAAAAACGGAAAACTTCGCAAAGAATGGACCTTTACTATCGAAGGCTGTGAATATCGAACGCAAGGCGACTTACTTCTCACACGGGCAACTAATCGCTTGCTCCCGCATCGCCAGTCCTGACTCTCTTCATGTTTTGGGAACTGAGACCAAAACTAAAAACGTAGTACTTTTACAGGAAAGTTTAGAAAAATGTACTTGTTTAGTATTTTGTGGTGTCATACGACTTCTATGCGGCCGAAATTGCGGGCAGAAACTAGTTATGAATTAAGGCTGTAAATATGAAATTTGTTATTGATTTGTGACTGGCCAACTATAATAAGAGGTTGGAATATAACATAATCAACATTAGAGTCATCGTAATTAGAAGATCTATCGCCTTCCATCCACAGGCGCGATGTGACTTTCATTCAATAATTTCTATGAAAACATAATGAAAATTCTACAAGAGTCGAGCCGCGTCGCGCTGTCGCGTCGTAACGTAAGGTTAAAAAGTTTTACCTTATTGTACAAAATGTTAGACAAATCCTTGACACTGTGGGAGTCCGGGTAAGGTCCCGCCATGCCGGTGATGACGATTCTCTCGCCATCCAAACCTGGCGCGGCCGGGATCTCATTGTGGGTTGCATGCTCCTGCGGTGTCGGTGTCATCGTGCGGACCGTCTTTGTCAGTGTATCTATAAAGATGATTGAGAACTATTAGTTGATATTACAACAGAGCAGTGGTGGCCCAGTGGTAACGGCCGCGACTTACGAGAGTTGTGAGTTCAAACCCAAGCAGGTGCATTACTTTGTGTAAATTATTTCATCGCCACTGCTCTCAAAACGGTGAACGAAAACATCGTGAGGAAACAGGCATGTCTTAGAACCAAAAATTCGAAGACATGTGACATCTTCCTACCCGCACTGGGCCCGCGTGGTAAATTATGGCCCACTCCCTCTCACTGAGAGGAGGACTGTGTCCCAGCAGTGGAAACATTATAGGCTGATGATGAAGTTGATATTATAATAGTGATCCTTGTGATAAGGCCTCGAGAATTGGCCCTCTGACATACTACGTCAATTTTTTTTGGTTCTATGTCATGCCGGATTCCTCATGATGTCCCTGCACCGTTTTGGGAGCAGTAGTGTTGAAAACCTTTACACAAAGTAGAGCGCCATTCCGGGTTTGACCCCACGATCCACAACTCTTAAGTCGCAGCCGGTATCATTGGGCTATCACTGCTCCGCAAAGGCTTTATTGCACCCTTATTATTCTACCGTATCCCACAGCTGCGTTGTGTTCCACGCGCGCCTATAAGAGATGTCAACTCCATTGAAGGGGTTCGCTAGGGCCGATGCCTGGCCAGGGTCATGAATCTGTTCGTAAGAGTTGCCGTGGCTCTGGCACAGGCAACTAAAGGTTGGATTTTAGTCAGTAAAAATCTGATACGCCCTCCACTCCAGAGCGGAAGAAGTATTTGGATGATTTACCACCCAAACAAAAAGCCACAGCTCGGCTGATAATAGTCAGATGAAGCGATAGACTGCTTGTTGGAAAAAGCTACTATGGCAGCTCAGTTGGTCCTCCAACTGACAACGAAGTCACTATCATTTTGGACCAGGGTTTTCTGATTGAAAAGTCACATTGATACTTTCCCGGATTTGAACCCCCAATGCCTTAACCAGTTTAGAGTTGTTTGTGCCTTCGAATGGAATGGGCGTTTTAGAACATTTTAGAATAAAACAATTGCTTCTACTTACATGGAGAAGTTTCAAGATCCTAACAACTTCCTTGTGTGAATTCCTTATCACTTCTGAAACAGAGTACTTTCGCAACAGTTTTATTAACAAGTCATTGAATATCTTTGCATTAAAAAAATAATTCAAATACATTTTATTAGAAAAACAATGAAGTATTTGCATTAGAATTAATTCGACTCTGAACTACCTACAGTGATTACATTGCAAACTTTTATGTTTATAACATAATAATTTTATTACGTAAATTAATTTAAAAGAATAACTGACGTGAATGAATGTGATGGTGCTATTCTTTACGTCCACACATAATGTACGGTTTTAATACATTCAAAATAGATCCATGATATCTGTGTCTAATACTTTTAAAATAGACGTAGACCCAATTGAGAAATTACAGCTACGTTATTGAAAAATAGTGTGCAGGTCTATATCGTTTTTGTTACCTTTTAAGTGTTCATTCATTGGCGGTAAAGGGTAAAATAAAAATTAGAGAATGCTTTTAAATGAACCAATTTCGCGAACCGGAATTCCAAAATCAGTATGGAGGAATTTGCGAAACAAAATTAAACATAGGAGAGAGTTGGATAATACCGCGCGGTTGATAATACCGCGCATCAGCGTAATTCAAAAACTATCGATGAGTTCTGCGATGCAGTGCGTATATGTATACGAATCCGGACATGCCTACACTCTTCCCCGCGCACCGACATTACGGTCCGCATGACGACGAAGATAGCATTATTTTGTTGTAGATGTTTTTTTCGTTACTCCTTATAATTTTTCGTGTACTTTCGGAAAGAGGTAAGTAATACTGTATTTATATGTAATACTTTGATACTATACATTTTTAATGCTTGTATACTGTAGAATTAATGTTAGAATACGTTTTTACATATTATAATATTTTCCATATAATTTTGAGGTTAAAAAATAAAATGATCAAGTTTGATAATTCCGCGCTGGGGGCGAGCAGAAGAAAGCTAAAGAAAATAAACAAATTAAAGGAAAGTCTGTCAAGAGAAAAGTTTTGAACAGTAGTGAAAGTAGTGAGGATGAAGATAAAGCAACAAGAAAAAGGTCAGGCAAGGAAAAAGAAAGGCAAAGGGAAGACTAAGAAATGTATCGACAGCAGCAGTGAAGATAGTATGGATGATGTGCCCCTTACTCAACTGTGCGATGATGATAAAAATGACGACATAGAGAATCTTGATATTGGTTGTGAGTTTAGTCGTAATGGAGAAATGTGGTTACGATGTTGTAGATGCTCGAATTGAATACATAAGGAATGTAGCGGAAAAGATTCTGCCAAAGATTTTTTATGTGATTTTTGCTGTGATTAATATAACTAGCTTTCTGATATTTAATTGATATTAGGTATTTTTGAGACTGACTAGTCCATATATAATTCGAAGATTTACTAAGATTTCTAGTTATAAAAAAATACGTTTTGTTGTCATAAATAATTTAAGTTTTGTTAATACTTATTGCGTGATACTTAATATACTGATTTAATTTCTAGAAAAAGATTTGGATCTCCCTATCTTCACGCAAGAAAATTACTTAGAATAGTATTCTTTTTTTAACTTTTATTACTTACCCATTTGTGTGCAGTTAATGTGGGCACGATATTATCAGACCAGTTTTATAATACCGCGTCTTTACTTGTTTTTGTAAATTGACAATAATTACTTTTTGTTCAAATTTTGGAAGTTTTTGTTATGCGGTATGCGTACCTGAATAAATGTCCTACTAATTACTCAATTTTGTTTCTTTTAATATCAAACAGTTTCCTAATTATAGGTCAAAGTCCTTAGGGGCTCGGTAATATCCAACTCTCCCCTAAGTACCTAAGTAACGAACTGACCTTACCCACTAAGTGACAAAATTATCATGTCGCGATACAAATTACACAATATGTTCCCTTTAAAATAGTATTATGTAATCACTTGTGTGTTTAATAATGTCTTTATTTACGGTTAAGGCATTTCACTTTTATTGCATATACCGGGTGACATTTTTTCACGTCTTGAATAAAAATGGGTGTAATAGGTGAACGGAGTAGAAGCCTTTGGCATAGAAAATTTTATTATTTTTATTTTTGGATAACATGTAATTAAATTGATCTAGCAATAAATACTACACATTTAAAGTAACATTTTCATACTAGAACAACAAAAACAGAAATTTGGAAAAAAAAAACAATAAAAATCTATCAAAACTCAAATCATACGCACCCTTCTCAATGCGCGGTATATATCAATGATTTCGTAACGCGGTCCTACCCTTTGAAGCCGGCCGATAAGCGGCCTCATTGATCTTTCGCAGTCGCACGAGCCGCACACGCATCCCCGTCCGCCCGCGTCTCGCGCCTTCAGTCACCTGCGATGAATCTGAAGGCCTAGATATATAAGGATAGAAGGCAGGACCTTCTATCCTAGTTACACAACACACCATATGAAGGTCGAGACGGTAAAAAATGTCATCCGGTATAGATTACATAGTGAAATACATCTACACTCTCTATACTAATGTTATAAAGCTGAATTGTTTGTTCGGTTGGACGCGGTAATCTCAGGAACTGCTGGTCCGAATTGAAAAAATATATTTGTTTTGGGTAGCCTATTTTATTGAGAAAGGCTATAGTCCATATAATATCACGCTATGATCAAATGGAGCGGAGCAGCAACAAAAAATGGACGAAAACTGGCAGGTAATTCGATGCGACGGGAAGGGTCAAGGGAGCAAAAATTTGACGCGGACGAAGTCGCGGGAAGAAGCTGGTAATATTATAAAGCTGAAGAGCTTGTTTGTTTGTTTGGTTGAACGCGGTAATTTCAGGAACTACTGGTCCGAATTGAAAAAATATTTTTGTGTTGAGTAGCCTATTTATTGAGGAAAGCTATAGGTTATATAAGATCACGCTACGAACAATAGGAGTGGAGCAGCAACGAAAAATGGACGAAAACAGACGAAAAATGGCAGCTAATGCGGTGCGATGGGAAGGGTCAGAGGAGCAAAATTTGACTCGGACAAAGTTGCGGGCAGAAGCTGGTTTTTAATAAGTAGAAATAGTTGCCTACCGTTTAGGGGAACAAGGGCCAACTATCACCCTGATTAGATCTCCAAAGAGGTACCAAGTGGAAGTAGTATTCCTGGGCAGCCAAGGATAACATCTTCAGGTGCTGGTTCAGGCTCTTGGCTATTAAAAATAAGCTCTTGCACAGCTGTTACAGCCTATTAAAAATAAGTTGTAACGACCATCGGTACTCTGAATGCTCGCTCTCTAAAGGTACTTAATAAAACTCCGGTAACTAGAAAGAAAGAAAGAATACCGTTTATTTGACACAGTTCGTAAAACACAAAATAAAGTAACATGAAAAATAGTTAAAAAAGAAAACAACAAGTGTGCCTCTCGGCTGCGCCAAAAAGGTTCATTAATTCAGCGTCAGACAGATGCTGTCTGACGCTGGTTTTCTAATGAACCTATAAGGACAAGTGACAAGGAGTACAAAACAGTTTCAACATACATTATTTAATACTTATCTTATACCTTTAAACGAGCAATTCTTGTATATATATATATATAATCAGAATCTCGAAAACGGCTCCAACGATTTTCATGAAATTTGGTATTCAGGGGGTTTCGGGGCTGATAAATCGATCTAGCTAGGATTCATTTTTATAAAATGTTGTTTTATTTGTGTTTTCAATGACCAACTTTATCGATAATCAACTTGAACATAAACTTATTATTTAAAAACAATTTACCAAAAAATACCGAGCAAAGCTCGGTAAACCAGATATTTAATAAATAAACTAACCATTAAACATACTTACTCACAAACACAAAACAAAACGAAACGAAAACAACAGAAACCAGAGCAAAACCTATTCTCATGCGCGATGCACTCACACATGCAGCTCCATAGCGCCGCAAATGGCACAGCAGCGTCATCCAGTCGAGGACATTTGAGTCAGCAAAGGATGAACTAGAGAAGAACAATTTTTTCTAATCATAAAAGAAGGCTAAAAACTAAAATAAAGGTATACCTACTAAAACAAATAACTAACTATACAAATAAATAAAAATACAAAGGACACTTATGCGGCGAAGTACTCGTCCGCATCATTTTCATCTGGAAACGTGCCCAGAAGACTGGAAGCATTGCCACGTTGAATGGCAATGCTAATTCTTTGGCCAAAGAATAGCCCAGCCCTCTGGTCACGTGAAGTGTCGACCAGTCAATCAGAAAGTTATGCGAACAAAAAAAGTTACTAAGCGTAATGAACGTTCGCTGAAGAGTAGGAAAATATTTGAATAATATTTATCTAACAGGGTTGTTACGGAACTTCGCCTGCACCTCCACAAATGCAGCATAAATCTAAGCAATTTCCACTGCTGAGACGCAGGTCTTCTCTGTGAAAAGAAGGAGGTACAAATGCGACATTTCCACATAAAAACGACATACGCATCCGGTTCCGTAAGTTGCTAACGGAGTTTTATCTTATAAAGAAAACTAGCTTCTGCCCGCGACTTCGTCCGCGTTAAATTTCTTGTTCCGTCGACCCTTCCCGTCGCGTCGAATCGCCTGCCCGTGCGATTTTCCCCGTTTTTGCAACATTTTTCATTACTGCTCCACTCCTCTTAGTTGTAGCGTAATGTTAATTATAGCCTATAGCTTTCCTCGATAAATAGAATACTCAACACAAAAATAATTTTTCAATTCGGATTAGTAGTTCCTGAGATTAGCGCGTTCAATCAAACAAACAAACAAACAAACTCTTCAGCTTTATAATATTATATATAATATATAGTATAGATTAGCTCCAACTAAGCGAAGTATGGCACAAAAGGGTGGAGACCTATTACATTATCAGCAGTGGCTGGCTGCAATTGTCATGATGATGAAGCAAAGCCCAATTATTGTGGTGGAAATATTACACGAAGTTTTAAGTTTTTGCTCTTATGACGAGCGTGGAAGGAGACAAACCCAGAAAACTGTCTATTGTGAAGGGGCAAACTATATATAGTTTGCTATTTGCCCCTTCACAATAGACAGTTTTCTGGGTTTGTCTCCTTCCACGCTCGTCGCATACGTCGACGTATACGTCTTCTAAATTTTGTTTGCCAATAACAAGTGTTTATTGTTTCTTTTCTTTAGTAACTCCACCTCCTCATCCGTCAACCTCCGCCTCCACAGAAGTCAAGCTCTACTCTTCGCTAAAATGGCTTCCGTCACATCCCTAGTTCCATGTGGTACCAGAAGTAAAGTAAATAGCACCATCTCATTTTTTCAGTGGGTGTCGTAAAAGACGACAAGAGACTTACCAGAGAATCGGTAGCAGTGTTCTCGATGCAATTTACTACCATACTGCAACCCGCCTGCAAAGTTTGGCGAATAATGACAAACCCCCTCGCATTCTGGGGGAGGCATATGTCCAACAGTGGACGTCTTTCGGCTGAAATGATGATGATTACACACATAATTCCTATCTATCGCTGAATATTTTATAACAGGTATTACCTAGTGACAATGACAAACGGTATTTCCGGGGGTGAATCTATTTTCGTCGTTTTCGTCATTCTGTGCGTAATGTATTTTGATTTAGCAAAACAATTTAACTCACTTATTACACCGGGGAATTTGCATAACTTACTAGCGAGCCGCCCGGCTTTGCGAGGTTATAGGTACTGTGAATGTGACGAAGGTCGTATAACTCTAAAATATCTCCTCACGGCGTGGACGGCAACGTGGCATGCCTGCCGGTTTTCACCCGTTTCGTCGCTAGCGATTAATAATTTAAATATGTGATATTTTTAAAGATATTGTTACGTAGATCGTAAAGTCTAGAAACATCACGGTGACTCCATCTCAGGAGGGAGCAGTGTTACTTAGATCGAAAAGTCTAGAAACGTCAAGCTAATTCCATCTAAGGATGGGGCAGTGTTCGAAACTACTAGAAACGACACGCTAACGCCATCTGTTATCAAGTAGCAAGTAGACGCTACCAATGACGCTACCAATTTACTGCACCACATGAAATATAATTTCAATTGTGATCAAATGAAAGAGATACTTGTTTACTGTTTATTTTAGATTAATCGGCCTCAAACCGGCGACAGTTTCGAGAACATTGCTGTAAGAGGTGTAGAATATCATATTTACGAATCATTTAACCGTCTATACGGTATGAAAAAAATACAATGTATTTTTGTGAAAGTCATCTATTTACAATAACTTTTTAACACTTCCATTAAAAAAAAAAACTTTATTTCTACAACTTATGTAAATAACAATATAATTGTAGGAAGTATGTACCTTTTAAGCAAAGCATTGATTGTATTAGGTACTAACGCTCTTCTGCTTTAAATTAACGAGACATAAGTGAGAAATTAAACAATAACTTAAATTACAATATTAAAATAAAATAAAAATTAAATCTAAAAGCAAAATTAAAATTACAATCAAAATTAAAATGAATATAAGATGAAATCAAATTAATATTCAGATCAACGTTAGAATAATTAATACCAAAATCAAAAACAAATTGAAAATATTATATATTAAATTATTTTTATTTTAACCTGCGCATGGGGTGTTTATGTGATTGTGATTGTGTGTGTTTGTGTGTATATGTGTGTGTGTGTGTGTTTGTTGTGGCAATGTATCTGTCGAGTTATGTGATAGTATGTAGGATTGACTCGATTTCTTCGTAACTTTTGTTTGCCAGCCATTGGGTGAATGTTTATTTGCAGTCGTAGTAAGTCATAGAATAAATGTTTCCTTCTTTATTTAGAATATTGTACAGACGTGATAATCGTTTTGTATACTGTCTCATGGCAAATGTGGTTTTGACTGTGTGTGATATTATTCTTTCTCCGAGATTGTGTCTTGGAAGGGATGTAGGGAAAGTATTTATGCTTTTTTAAAACAATCTGAAGAATATATAGTTTTCTAACGGACAAAATATTCGAGGCCTCGTAAAGGCTTTTAGTGGGGAATCTCAGTAGTTTGAAGAACATGACCTTTAGTAGTGCTCTTTGTGCTCTCTCAAGCTTCAAAAATTGAAGGTCCATATTAGTTGCGGTCCATGGCCCTCTACGGGGCACCGGTGTGGGCGCCCTCATTACGGCGCCCAGCGCGCCGGTTGACTGCAGCCCAGAGGGTCATGGCCATCCGTTTAATCCGGGGATACCGCACGGTCTCCTGCGAGGCGGCGAGCCTCCTTACCGGAGTGCCGCCATGGGATCTGGAGGCAAAGGTCCTCGTCTACATGTGGGAGTGGCGCGAGGAGGCGAAACGCCGGGGCGAAACTCCGCTGCCGCGACAAATCGCGGCACGGCGCGGCGGACAGAGCTCCGGTGTGATCTCATGGCGACATGGCGGGTACGATTGTCGCAACCCAGTGCTGGGCACGCCACAATTGCGGCGGTAAGTCCCCTCTTTGAGGAGTGGATAGAGAGGCACCACGGCGTCCTCACCTTCCGCCTGACGCAGGTTCTCACCGGGCATGGGTGCTTCGGTGGGTTCCTGTTCAGGATAAAGCGGGAGGATACGTCCGGGTGTTTCCATTGCGAGGATCGTCTGGAGGACACGGTGGAGCATACGGTGGAGGTGTGCCCTGCCTGGGCGGAGCACCGCCGTGTCCTCGTGGAGGCGATCGGCGGCGGCGACCTATCGCGACCGGCCCTGGTGCGAGCCATGGTACGGAGCGAGAGGGAATGGGAAGCCGTCACCTCCTACTGCGAAGCAGTAATGCTTGCGAAGGAGGAGGCGGGGCGCGTGAGGGAGTGGCAGTCTCTGCGCCCTCACGTCCCTAGCCGCCACAGGAGGAGACGCCCCGGGCGTCGGGAGTCCATAGCGGACTCCCGGCTACCGTAGGCGTGAGCTTGCGGGTGGCGAGCAATGGGTAGCTCGCCGCCCGGTAAGGACCAAGCTCGAGTCGACGGCGCGTAGTGTTCCACGCGCGCCTCAAAGAGATGTCAGCAGCGCTGAAGGGGTCTGCTAGGACCGATGCCTGCCGGGGTCGCGTGATTGTTCGAAAGAGATACCGTGACCCTGGCACATGGGCAACTGAAGGAACACGGGTGGGTTTTAGTCAGTAAAAGTCTGACACGCCCTCCCGCTCCGCCCAGAGCGGGAGAAGTCATTTGATGATTTCCAATCCTGAAAAAAAAAAAGGTCCATATTAGTTTCTTGACTCTACCTATTATTAAATCTAAGTGCATATGCCAAGATAGTCTTTGGTCGAGCATAACACCAAGGTATTTAGTTTTAAGTACCCTGTTTATTTTTAGACAAGTGCAGGTGTTGCTGCATGAGTCGGAGCATGTATGGATTTTAATCTGGAGATCTTGTGATGGTTGGGAACGATTGTAGATGAAGAAACAGATGAAATTAGTCTTTTAGACGTTTAATGCTTGACTACTATAGCTGCCTGGCTCCATCACATTCTTTGGCTAACGCTGTCCCATGATTTTCCCGAAAAGACTATTGTAGTATCGTTGGCGTAAGAGAATATAGGAGCATCTGCTATAGACAAATTATACAAACTGTTAATATAAACAAGGAACAATGTCGGACCTAGCACATTATCTTGTCCCACTCCGTATGTGACAAATTCTTCAGAACTAATGAACGATCCTATTTTCACCGCATGTTTTCTCTCGCTCAGGTATTCTCGAAATAGTTTAAGTGGGACACCTCTCACGCCAATGTTCACAGTTCCCATACTTCTACACAGGTTACTGTGTAGAAGTATGGGAACTGTGAACTGTGTCGAAGGCTTATTGATATCCAGAAAAACTGCCAGGCACTTACTTCCACTGTCTACTTTTTCAGTGACAATGGACGCCAGCACCGTGATTGCATCTTCTGTAGACTTACCTTGTCTAAAGCCGAACTGTGAGGGTGATATTATTTCATTTGTCGATAGATATCTTACCAAGCGTTGATTGCCTATTCTTTCAAATATTTTAGACAAGGATGGGAGGACCAATATCAGCCTGTAGTTTGACAGGTCATCTCTGTTCCTACTCTTGAACACAGGTGTTATTACAGCTCGTTTCAGGGCGGTGGGAAAAGTTCCCTGTTCAAAGCAGAGGTTGATAAGGTGAAAGATAATTGGCGATACAACCAGCTGTGCAGCCTTTAAGAAACGTACGGAAAGTTTGTCCCAGCTGCTGGCACTATCGGATTTTGAAGAACATAATAAAACATATTAAACGCTCTATAAAATTTTAGAAAAAATGAGCAATGAATTGGTTTTAATTTCGCCTACACAAAACTCTGGTTCAAAAAATTAAAACAACAGAAACAAATTTCATTTCAGGAACCATTTCCCGCAAAAAATATGCAAAAAACGAAAAAGAATCAGCAGTAAATAATTTTCCAAAACAACCTAATACTGATATTATACGTAGAAAATAGGCGTTGATCCTTAAAATGAGAAATCTGGTATGGTCGGTTACCCTTTTTTTTCTGGTTGGGAAATCATCATATGTTGATATGACGCTCTGGGTGGAGCGGAAGGGAATGTCAGACTTTTACTGACTAAAACCCACCCGTGTTCCTTCAGTTGCCCATATGCCAGGGCCACGGTAACTCTTTCGAACAATTATCGCGACCCTGGCAGGATGGTCGGTCACCCTACTTTCTCAATGGTATTAGTAATAATATTATCACCACATTTAGTGCATATCAAATTCATGTTTTCAGTGGTAGAGACGCTATAATACAATATTATTACACATGTAGGTATCATTGGCAAAATAACGGTTAGTTGCTATGCCCATATCATGAACATAATATAATTATTGGTGGTAGTAATCTCTGGTGGTAATTTCTGGTGGTAGTAATCTCAGCGTTCCACATTTACATAGGAAACATAACCTTAAAAATAAATATATTAAATGTCAAAACGTCAATGTAAAAATACCCTAAATGTAAACATTTTGATTCAATTTGACCAATTTGGCCATTGCAGGAATACGTGGAAAATGGGCTCATGAAATCTTCTTAGATGTTCTAATGTATGGCCAAATTCCAGCCCTGTAACGTCAGGTCCAAGTTTCTATGGAGTTTGGGTTTCTTCTTTATGTACAGTACTTATGTAAAAACACTTCTATAAAATCACGTAAATCAGCAAAATCCAAAAATTTTCATAAATGGCCTCTGTAATTTTTAACACATAGGTATATGGTTTCGCGTTTTCGTGTTATAAACATTCCTTCATTCCATTAAAAGTAATTATTTATTGATATAATTTAATTTTTGTAGTTGTTAACTTTTCGTTAATGTTGGGAACACATCACGAAAAAAATTTGGAAACATTATTGTGTTCAACCACCTTTCTGAAAATCAAAAATGACCTGAAATCTTTCGCTATTCTGGACACTGACGAAGATGAAATGACCCGAAATATTTCTGGGCTTTAAGATGCATTTGCAGTTGGATAGGATTAGAATTATAAGCAAAAATATCCTCAAACTCTACAAGCATATTTTGGTTCAACAACAGGTTCGAAAAATAATTTTCCTTAGATGTCTAAAAACGGCAGTTATAAACCCAGATTGAAATCTGAAAGTGAAGACTTAAATAATAATTATAGTCCAATATCGTTACGCCCCTCAATATCCAAAATATTACGGAAAATTATAAAGGGTAGACTAGTTAACTATCTGGAAAACAATAACTTGTTTTCCCCTATGCAATTTGGTTTTAGAGTCAATTCTCCACAGTCGATTATATTTGGGAAGAACTCGGCAAAAGGAACCAGACCTTGGCAGTCTTCTTTGATTTAGCCAAGGCCTTCGGAGTGGTGTCTGTTCTTATTCTTCTAAATAAATAAGAGATTATAGGAATAAGGGGATCGCCGCAGAACTTAGTTGCTGACTACTTGCATGACCAATATCAATGCATAAGAATAGATAAAACTTTTTACAAAAAAATTGCAACCGACTTCCTAAAAAAAAAAAACACCACAACGTGAAAAATAATTTGAATTTCGGAAGTCGATGGCAAAAAAACCTTAACTACAGATCTTAAGACACCGACTTCCAAAATTAAAGTTTTTATTTTTAACTTTTTAGTTATGGTAGATACCCCGTACTAAACTAATCGCGTTATTCGTTCAATTGTCGCGCAAATACTTAATGCAAATTTAAGACGTATATGGTTTTTACATGGATCCCATTGCCCGAATGGAACCAAATTAAAAAAAAAGAATCGTCAAAATCGTTTCATCCAGTCAAAAGTTATGATGATATAATACACATAAAAAAAAATAAAAAACAGTCGAATTGATAATATAGTGTTCATGCTATACTTACACTTTAATTCATGATTCTTTATCATCCTCTTTATTTGTTTCTATGTTTACACTTCATGCTTTACTTATTTTATTTTATTTATATGTCTACACTCAGCAAATCGATCTGAATACGATTTATTAACTTAAAAATAGCTGGAATAAAATATTAACTCAAATTTTCATGTTGTGACAAGCCAAATTGTCAACTGTCAGTTACTTTTCTGCTTAGTCTATGAATGGCTACTTTTTGGTTTATATAATTTAAATTATTTTTATCAATATGTCTAGCTATTTGATTTTATTAATTATTACGATTGTTTACTAAATAACTTAACTTAAAATTATATTTATAAAATTCTTTACGCACTCATGTGGCCAGCTACACGCACTCATGGATATGTCCTGGCCGACTACAATTGTCAGATGAAATGATAAGAAAACTAACATTTAGAAAAATGTTTGGAAAGGGAAGACGACTTTGATATAAAAAACGGGCGTCCGAACCGCTGAGGGACACACTCTGGAAGACTGTCTACTCTTGAAGCCACTACTCTGAAGCGTCTACTCTGGGAAACTACTCTGAAGCGCCCATACTCTAGAAAACTAGTCCACTCTGGGAAACCATACTCTGGAAAACTAGTCCACTCTGAAGGTCCACTCTGGGAAACTACTCTGAAGCGCTCATACTCTGGAAGCCAGTCTACTCTTGAAGCGACTACTCTCTGAAGCCAGTCTACTCTTGAAATCATTCCTCTTGAATCCAGTGCACTCTTGAAGCTACTCCACTCTGAAGTCAGTCCATTCCGAAGCCAGTCTACTCTTGAAGCCGGTCTACTCTTGGAGCCGATAAGAAAAACATCAATCCAGCTAAAGATTCACCTGGGACCTCCACTTCTGATCATCGAAGGTTAACTACGTGCCTGACAGAACCACAAAACAAAGAGTGCGTGCCAGGCAGGGTCTTTAATATTAGCTGTACTTCCCAAACCTAATTTTCATTTAATAAATTGTAATAGTTCTGCCTTTATCCATTTCATTCTACCAGGATAAGCAGATACGTAACAATAACCTCCCCTTTTTTTGAAGTCGGTTAAAAACCAAGAGCGATGACCATAAATTTATGGGTTTTGGTGTTCCTCGGGGAAGCATTCCGGGCCCTACGACCTGTGTAACCTAAAGACGCCAAAATTATATCATACTAGCTTCTGCCCGCGACTTCGTCCGCGTTAAATTTCTTGTTCCCCCGACCCTTCCCGTCGCGTCGAATCGCCTACCCGTGCGATTTGCCCCGTTTCTGCAACATTTTTCATTACTGCTTCGCTCTTCTTGGTTGTAGAGTGATGTTATATACATAGCCTATAGCTTTCCTCGATAAATAGACTACCTAATTCAAAAATATTTTTTCAGTTCGGACCAGTACTTCTTGAGATTATCGCGTTCAATAAAACAAACAAACTTTTCAGCTTTATAATATTAGTATAGATGTCGATGACATGGCGGTAATATTAACTGGTGAAACCAGTACCAAGCTAATCAAAATCGCACCACTTGGTTTTTATACTGTGACTAATTGGCTTCAAATAAATATTATCATTATCATTTCAGCAGGAAGACGTCCACTGCTGAACATAAGGTTTGACCGGAGGTTAAAGGTTTGAACATTTTGACCGGTTGCTGAACATAAAATTTGACCGGACATAAGGTTTGAACATTTTGACCGGTTCTGTGCTTTTCGAAATAAATTTACTAACATTGTATGCTGACAATCCAAAATATATTCAATTCTTTACGCACAAGTCTCAACTTAATATTACTAACCTTCATCTATATGCCCATCAATGTGGAAACCGAGCAGTCAACGTTGTAATAGACGCTACTCTGGCTTTCAAAAAACATATTTAAAGTCTAGTTATAAGAGAGCGCATATTATAAATATGTTTAAAAAAAATACTGCGTATAGTTGCCGATTCAAAATGAATCACACAAGTTTATTTATCTTTATGTCAGACATTCAATCCTGGGGGTCTAAAAAGGCCACATTAAGCAATATCGCTAAAACCAATTCATATTGTGAAATCCCAGCAGTACCTTAGCAATTCCTCTAAGTTTTGTGTTTAATTTATTAACTTTTTGGCTTTTCAATGTTTTCTGGTATTTTCTAATTAGTCTATTAATTTTAATATATTTTTTTAACTTATTGTGGCTAGTAAACAATATGTTTTTAGAAAAGGTAAATTAAAAACAAAAGGTAAATTTAAAACAAGAATTGAAGAAGTGTTATAGTGATTTGAAACTATGTAATACTTTGTATGATACTGACACTCAACACCTTCGGGATGAATTGTTTGTTAGGGAATTTGCACTAAAGGATATCTTTAGTAAATATGAGGCTACTCAACAAGACCTGAGTAAGCGCATGCAGGAAGCCTGTGAGTTGGCAGACCTGGTCAAGTGCAATGCAGAGAGGTATGAGTCTCTGACAAATAACCTCTGTTTTAGCTGCACTTGCTCCACGGCACCTCAGCCTCAACTTGATACACCCACGCCCTCAGCAACTCAGCCGGTAAATATCTGTATTACTGATGATAATAGCCATATTAACACAACTTATATTTTTTCTGACAAATTTGGTCAAGGTTATGGTAGCATATTTAATCAGTGTTCACAACAATATGTAATTAATAATTGTTCACCCGGTGCCAGTATTAGCCAATTATTAAGTAAAATTAAATTGTCAAAAATAAACCCTGGTTCAAGTGTAATATTATTATATGGGGATAGTTTGAATGTTAGGAAAAAAGAAATAATTCAATGTGTCCATTTGATGTTACTTCTCAATGAGACCAACAATTGTAAATTCATTTTCTGTGCCTTGCCTTATTCACGATACTTGTCTGATGAGCAAAACAAGCACATTTATTATTTAAATATGCTAATTTATAATAGGACTAGTTGTCACAGTGACGCTATTTCATTTTTTGATTGTAATCAATTTATTACTGATTACAAACTAACAAATTATACTTTGTATTTACCACCTAGTTGTAGGAGACAAATTGCTAATCTTTTAGCATACAATTTACACCGTGACACTGGTACTTGTAGGGTACCAGCGATTACTGTTAGTAGTGGTACTAACGCCACTTTTGATACACCTAGTAGTTTAAACTGTTAGATGCGACAACGGGTAAGCCGCATGTGTTGAATGTTGTACATCAAAATATGCAGGGTCTGTCCGGCAAAGAGCTAGAGTTAAGTTTATTTATTGAAAACTATGATGTTCAGGTATTATGTTTGACTGAACACTGGTTGAAGGAACATGAAGTAGTATTTATGAATGATGATTTTTTTACTGTGCAAAGTGCATTTGTGAGGAAAAATGCTATTCGCGGAGGATCATTAGTTCTTGTTTCGAACAAGTTGAAATGTAAACAACGGTTAGATCTAGTTAATCTTTCCATTGAGCGCGTTATTGAGTTGTCTTGCGTTGAATTGGAGCGTTACGTCATAATATGCGTTTATCGGCCCCCCTCTGGGGATTTTATTCGTTTCGAATCGGTAATGGAGGATTCACTCAATAAATTAAAATCAATTAACACGCTCGCTGCATTATGAGGTCTAACAAGCCACATACGTGACTTCTCGCAGGTGCGGCAGTCAAAATCGCTTTGTTTCACTCTGTGCGGGGGGGTGCCTATATTAACATTTCTATGAGTATAACAGAGACAAATATATAAAATTGATTCTCGTACGAAGCTTATGCTAACGGCGCAGTTAATACCATATGAGGTTGAATAGATCTCATACGCACTGAATAGAAATTAATTCCGTCTAGTGCGGGGGGAGGTCTTATCTGCCTCAAGAATTGCAGGCCTCATACCCGCATGGAGTGAGGCGCGGGCGGCGCGGGCGCCACGCTTCCTAGCATAGTGTCGTGGCAAGTATCGGTACGAAAGGACGTTGTCGGCCGGCGCGCATGCATTTTTACGATTTATATTATTATTATTATTATTGGCCTCCCTACTCGAATACGATTTATAAGTGTACCTAAAAAAGTAATTGGTTTTCGTATTATGGATCGATCAAGCCATAAACGTTGCAAGAAAAGACTTGTATTAGTTGATTCAGATTCGTCAAGTGGATCTGATGAAGTGAAACAGTTTAAATGTAGAAAAGTGTTACAGAGGATTACACCAACCAGAAGTTCTCCTGTGAAAAAGGTAAACATTTTGGATAATGTTCAAATTTGCCCCCCGGCTACTGCAAAGTCGCAAAATGAGATCGACATTGATTCTGAATCCGATATTTTGAGCTCCAATGAAAAATACAGGAAAATCAGTCACCAGTCTAAACAAGACAACAAATTGTTCGTTAGTCCAAGTACTGGTAAAAAATATGGTGTTCTCAAAAATGCAGAAGTACAAAATCCAGGAGTTTTATGTAACCCAAGTTTGCTCACACCAACTCAAAACTCTAAACGAGAGAATAACTGCAACCAAAGCCGGGCGTCTTCCCCTGATTCTTTGAATATTTTTGGCGAAACAAGCAGGTGTTCCTCTTTGAGTAATATTTCATATTCTAACTTGTTGCCCGTACATTTAAGTGACGAAAATATGCAAGAATTAATAAAATCAACTTCGTCAAAATATAATAAAACGGAAAAACAGGAGGTAATTAATAATAATTATGTCTTTATTCATTCATTTGAAGATGAAAATACCGGAGATGCATATATACCCGATTCACATACAAAGAATATAACAATTAAAAAACATACTGTAGAAAAGCAAACAAAACAGAAAGAAAGACATCAAAAATGGCACCAAGATGACTATAGACTACAACAAGAAGAACAGCAAAAAGAGCAACAACAAAAATATACAGATAATAGAAAAGAATACCGAATAAAACAGCAAAAACCTCGGCAAAAAAGTCACCAAGAAGAACATCAAGAGCAAGCGAAACAGCAAAAAGAACAGAAAAATCAAAACAAAAAGCAGGAAGAGGAACGCCAAGAGCAGGGAGAAAAACATCAAGGAAAGGACGAGAAATATATACAGCAGGAAGAGGTACATCAAGAGCAGGAAGAAGAACATCTTGAGCAGGAAGAGGTACATCAAGAGCAGGAAGAGGAACATCTATATAAACAGCAAGCAGAAAATGATACAGAGAGTGAAAATATAATTCAAGTTACTCGTAGAAGCAATGTTAACGAAGAAGTTGAAGACACAGATATTTCGATTGAGAGCTTAGAATTAACTGACGGAGAAGTAGATGAAAGTGAAGCAAGTGAAAATGAACTGGAAACTGACGACGAGGAACGAACAGCTGAAACAGAAGGTATTGACAACGAGGACAGTTGGATTGAGATATCTGATAATCATGGTATTGATTTCGACGAGAGCTCCCTTGATAGTGCCATTATTCCTCGCCTAGGTAATAAAACACCTACAGATATATACAGGCTGTTCGTAAGCGATGAAATTATTAATAAAATAGTACAGGACACTAACAAATATGCAGAGAAGTATTTCGAAGACAATCAAAATGATATAAAGGCGAAATCTCGTGTTAAAGCATGGGAACCCACTGATGACGAAGAAATGAGAAGATTTTTTGGAATCATGCTTGTAATGGGTATAAACAAAGTACCACATCTGAACGACTATTGGTCTAAAAAGTCAATATATAGAAACGAGTACATTTGCTCTACAATATCAAGGGACAGATTTTTGATTATATTAAAATTTTGGCATTTCTGCGACGAGTCAATTGATAATCCTGGGGATAAATTATATAAAATTCGCAAAATACACGACATGTTGAATTCTCGATATCAACAAGTACTTCGTCCTGGAAAAATTATAGTCATTGATGAATCAATGATACCGTGGCGCGGACGGCTTAAATTTCGCCAATACATAAAAAAAAAATCACATAAATATGGCGTAAAATTATATAAATTGTGTACTCCCGAGGGATACTCGTACAATACACTTATTTATACAGGCAAAGAAGGTAACAATCGAGAGCAAGAGCACGGCAAAAATACAGTTTTGAGACTAATTACAGGGTTAGAAAATGAGGGCCGTATTGTTGTTGCTGACAATTTCTACTCCTCTGTTGGGTTGGCTGAAGACCTTTTAGCAAAGAAAACTTTTTATTGTGGTACCCTCCGATCAAATCGTAGAGGACTACCTAAGAAAGTTATATCCACAAAATTAAAAAAAGGTCAAACTACAGGAAAAATGAATCTAAAGGGCGTAAAAATTATAAAATGGTTTGATAAGCGCCAAGTTTTAATGATCACCACCTGCAAAGGCCACAATGCTGTTTTAGTAAACACAGGCAAGAAAACAAGAGCCACTAACGAAGACATAAAAAAGCCTACATGTGTTCTTTTGTATAATGAAAACAAAAAAGGTATAGACTACAGTGATCAGATGTCTTCCTATTACTCGACTTTAAAACGAGGACTAAAATGGTATCGAAAGGTTATGGCAGAATTTTTATTTGGTACTTCTCTTGTGAACGCCTGGATAATTTATAATATGGTTAATAATAATAACAAAATGACAAAGAAAGATTTCACGGAATCAATAATTGAAGCACTCACTGGACGAAGTATTTCTGAAAGAGGTATATCACCATACTTTTATATTCATACACATACACATTTAAATACTTTTAAACTAAAAGTGGCGCTTATAGTATAGACACCTAACGTAAGTGTTTATTTCAGGATTTCCTCCGGGCAGATGTGCTGATCATGTGCTTCAAAAAGGGGGTCAACGAAAGCGCTGCGCAGGTTGCTATGACAAATTAAGGCTTACGTTAAATAGCACTCAGGCTGCAAAAAAAACTAAAAAAATTGTTACTTTTTGTGTCCAGTGTGAGAAATCCTTCTGCTTACCCTGTTTTAATGAAAAACATTTTGATTCATTTCACTGAATAAATATTTTAATACAATATTATCGTAACTACACTATCTTTTATTCCCATCTCTAGTCGTGACACAAATCGAACTTTCTTTCAGTGCGATGTGAGGCAGAACAGATGTCATATATATTTTTCTCTTTTATTCAATAATGAAATGTCATAACTATGGGCGAAGCTGGATTCAACTTTAGCAACTATGTAAGTTTATAATGGTAGAGTTTCAAGAAGTTATTGTTACATTTGGGCTATATTTAAGGTGTTTTTTAAAAACAACATTTTGTGAGGCCGAGTAGGTCTCATGCGCACTGCAAAGAAGTTCAACCTTGCCTCGAAAAGACCTCATACGCATTGGCTGAAAGTCAATCGAAATTGGCGTCGCAGCCAGCGTGTTAATAAATGTATAATTTTATGTGGAGATTTTAATATTAATATTTTAGATGTTACTCCATTAAGTATTAGACTGCTCAATCTGTTTAGGTCTTTTAATTTAATAAACTTGTTCCTTGAACCAACTAGGATCACGGCTTCTTCGTCGACTTGTCTCGATAATATATTTAGTGATTGTGATGCCAAAAATAAGTTAGTTTTAAGCGACTTAACGTCTGACCACTGTGGATTATTAGCCAGCTTCCCTTTGCCACTACTTAAAAAGCCGCATAAAATAGAATGCAGGCCTTATACAGCTAGTCGTTGTAATAAATTTAAAAATAATATAGCTCATAGGATTACACCATCTATAGTAGAACGCGAGAATCCTAATGAAATCTATGAAGCCCTTTTTGATATTGTGCAAAAAGAATACGAATCTACTTTCAAGACCAAAACTATTGACATTAATAGCACTTCCGTTAGCTTCAACCAATGGGCTACTCCAGGAATTTATAAAAGTAGAGCAAGACTATACGAGTTATATGGTTTGAAAAAATACAGATTTGATACTCCTTTTCTAGAGTATGTCAGTAATTATTCAAAATTATTTAAAAAGATCTGTGCTTTAGCTAAATCAAAGTTTTTAAGCGATACCATAAAAAAATCCAATAATAAAATAAAAACCACTTGGAAAATTATTTATAATGAAACGGGTAAACCGGTTAAACAGGAAAAACAACTAGAGATTATGATTAACAACAAATTGGTTAATAAAGCAGCCGACATAGCTGAGGCATTTAATGAGTTTTTTGCCAATATACCTATAACTACGACCTGCTCCTTAAATTCGTCCCCGTCTAAAGCTGAAAACCTTTTGCATAGTAGTGTGCCCGGATGTAGTCGCTTATTTAGTTTCGAACATGTAACGCCTCGTGATGTGATTAATATTTTTAACACACTCAAGTCAAAAAACACTGGTGATTACTGGGGCATCTCTGTTAAACTGTTAAGTAATATAATAGATATCGTAGCCCCCTATCTGGCTGTAACTTTTAATAAATGTGTTGATTTGGGATCTTTTCCTGACCTCATGAAGAGCAGTAAAGTCATACCATTATTTAAAACAGGTAATAAAAATAACGTTGGCAATTTTAGGCCCATTTCTATCTTACCTGCATTTAGTAAAATATTTGAAAAGTTAATACTCAAGCAGTTGCTAAGACATTTTAATTTAAATAGCCTCCTTCATAATGAGCAATATGGCTTTACAAAAGGTCGTTCGACAATAGATGCGGGTGTTGCTCTGCTGAAACATATTTTCAACGCATGGGAGAACTCGCAAAATGCTATCGGAGTTTTCTGTGATCTCTCCAAAGCTTTTGATTGCGTTCACCATGACACACTTTTGCGTAAACTACGTCATTACGGTGTTCAAAACGAAGCTCTCAGTGTCATAAGTTCTTATTTGCAAAATAGGCACCAATGTGTAGATGTCAATGGTGTAAAATCTTCCGGGCTACTAGTTCAGTTAGGTGTACCTTAAGGATCAATACTGGGTCCATTCTTATTCTTAGTGTATATTAATGACTTACCATTTTATTTAAAGAATATCTGTGACATTGTACTGTTTGCTGATGATACCTCACTTATCTTTAAAGTAGACAGAAATAGACAAGATTTTGACGACGTAAATAGTGCGCTCTCAATGGCTACGGAATGGTTTACCACAAATAACCTAGTTCTCAATGCTAAGAAAACGAAATGTATAAAGTTCGCCTTACCGAATGTTAGGAATCTGGGACCCAATGTCGTTTTAGATAATGAGGTGCTTGAAACTGTACACTCGGCGGTTTTTCTGGGCATAATAGTAGACGCCAAACTTCAATGGGGATCACATATATCAAGCCTAGCGGGAAGGCTCAGTTCGGCCGCCTACGCAGTAAGGAAAGTTAGACAGTATAAGGACGTTGATACAGCTCGATTAGTCTATTTTAGTTATTTTCATAGCATAATGTCCTACGGCATTCTGCTGTGGGGCAAAGCCGCGGACATTCAAAATATTTTTGTTCTTCAAAAACGAGCTGTTCGAGCGATTTACCAACTAGGTGCTAGAGTTTCTCTGAGAGATTTGTTTAAAGATATTGGTATTCTTACGGTGGCATCACAATTCATCTTCGCCAACATCTTATATATTAGGCAAAATATACACCTGTACACTAAAAACAGTGATATTCATAATATTAATACTAGAAATAAGGACAAACTACGTGCTCCCTTTCACCGGCTTCATAAGGTTCATAATTCTTTTGTTGGTCTTGGTATTACCTTTTATAACAAGCTTCCCTCTGCTTTACTAGATTTGCAGTTTAATGAGTTTAAAGCTAAAGTAAAATCCAACCTTTGTTCAAAGGCATAGTATTCTATCAACGACTACTTAAACGATAAGAATAGTTGGTCGCTGTGATTAACTCAAGACAAACTCAAGACAATGTTTATGTTCTTTCAATCCAGAATTAGCTTTCCTACTGACAGTTTATATGGGTAGTTCATATAATTGTTTTTTTATTTTATTTTTTTTATTTAACAGATTTTGTTAATTTATTTATTTATTTTTATTTTCTTTTAATTTCATTTATTGTGGACATAATCTACTCATTACAATGATTTTAAATGAGTTGTATTGCAACATGTAGTTAGCTAGCGACCTCGTCAGCTGTTCATAATATTCTTGCCTGACAAACCGGCAGCAAGTTCGTCATGCTCCCTTAGATGTCACTGCTTGCGGTAGCGTCGGGGGTCGGGTTACCACCTTCCCTCAAATATGGCGAGGGGGGTAATGGCTGACCTTTGCGTTATGCTCGTGAACGGGTGGTATTGGCGTGTGCTAGCTGACATATGGCGAATAATGTATGTTTTGTTTTATAATATTAATTACTTACACAATATTGTATAGAATCAAGTTCTTCTAACTTAACAGACAGCTGTGCTGCTGGGGAGTTTGTTCCGCCACTTCTTCTTCCTAGCTACAGCACTAGGAAGTGTCGAAGGGTGGGCGTTTTGGGGGGACTGTCTTTTGTAACTTTGACGTTCAAAAAGTGCTGACTCTCAGCCTAGTTTGAATAAATGACTTTTGATTTTGATTTTGATTTTGATTCTAACTTTCATAAAATGGTGACACATATTAGCGATATCATAATCAATACAATTCATATCCGAATCACATTTGGTGTAAATGTTGTAGCATGAAAAAAATAAAGACTGTAATTTTACCGGTAAATATTTCTTTGAAGATTTATTAAATACAAGTGATTATTTCTAACTGTTGATATGTTATTTAATTACAGTATGCATAAAAATTATAAAAATGTCACAAATAAGACCTGAAAAGGAAAACTAGAAACAGTAAAAACTTTATAAGCTGGCAACGAATACATAAAAGTTTTCTCTTCAGATATGTGTACGTCATAATTACTCTGTGGTTATAATAATCTGTGGTTACATCAACAAAATAAAACTTAGTACATAATCTCGATGTAAGACTTAAATTATTTCATGTAAAGTGGGTCATTTTTAATACAGAGTAAGTAAATACTTGTTTATCTTGAATCAATATTTAATTGTATCATTGTGCAAAGGTATTTAATTGGACGTAATAATTTGTAGGCATGGAATGGCGTGTAGCTAGTCCGAGACAATGGAAGAACATTCTGCTCGAGCTCGTCTTTCTGCATTGATAATGGGAGTTCTGTCGTTGTTGAACCCTTTATCGAGATAACTGCAGTGTCTAGTTCTGGCGAGACTCGTGTGCCAGCACCAAGCTCTACCCCGGCCGATGTTACAACAGCGGCTTTGACTCGTGGAACTCAGCAATCAAGATACCGCCGTGAGTGGAGTTTTCTAACCCTACAGCTATTTTTATTGCGAGTAAGACTTATGATGACTGGCGAGCAATGGGTAGCTCGCCGCCCGGTAAGGACCAGGCTCGGGTCGACGGCGCGTAGTGTTCCACGCGCGCCTCAAAGAGATGTCAGCAGCAGTGTAGGGGTCTACTAGGACCGATGCCTGCCGGGGTCGCGTGATTGTTCGAAAGAGATACCGTGACCCTGGCACATGGGCAACTGATGGAACACGGGTGGGTTTTAGTCAGTAAAAGTCTGACACGCCCTCCCGCTCCGCCCAGAGCGGGAGAAGTCATTTGATGATTTCCCATCCTGAAAAAAAAAAAAAAAACTACTTATGATGACGATTGAAAATGATTATGATGTTATTTATATAACGTATTTTAGGTGCCCTCTGGCTCGACACAAAATTGAGTACCCACTATCGTTAACATTCATGAAATATATAACGAAATACAAAGAGGAAAATAAACTATATATTACCATTTAACTAAACAATAACTAAAGAAGCTATTAGGCTCCAAGTCTACTATTGTTGCCAACCTGTCATCACTGTTGTTCTTAGGGTGTCTTAAACAATGATATTATTATTTTTAATTTCATTTTATTTAGCAGTTAGGTTAATTATTGAATGATGATTTGACTTTCTTAAAAACCACACATTTTCTTTTTTAGCCTGGTGGAGTTGTTCCAAGCAGTCATCGTTTGCCTCTGCAGCTCCGTGACTAGCATCAACACAAAATATTCATAGAAAAATAAACTGATTAACTATAGTGTTTATGTTAGTTTCAAATCAAATCAAATCACATTTATTCGTAAATGTAGGTTAAAAATTACAATAAGATGTTATAAGAAGATGCACAGTTCGCTACATTTTACCCGAGGGCATACAAATAAAACTAAAAGTTAGTTTTGTCGATATCATAGACACACAATTGAAATAAAATAATTCAGTTACTTATATACTAACACACAACTCCTAACACACAATTAATACTTACATACAGTTCTACACAATTAGCAATGTCAGTATGATAATAATGTAAACATAAGCACAAGAATATGCGACAGTGCAACTTAGAATTTTGTAAGTCTACAATGAAAATAAGGAAACACACATTTTAACAACAATCTAAACAAATGAGGCGAATAAAATCATTAATATAATTGTGACATACTAAATATCAGTGGTGTCCTCCATAAACTCAGCTGTGGAGTAATAACATTTATTAATTAAAAATTGTTTCAGTCTCTTTTTATACATGTCAATATTAAGATTTTTCATCGGTCAAGGAATTTTATTGAAAATAACTGGAGCCATTCGATAAATACTTTTACGTAGGATGGCTGTTTTACAACGATCAACACAAAGAATGCTGGAATCCCTTTTCCTTAACCGTGGGTCAGCTGGAGCTCTTATTTCGAAAAGCTCTGGGTTTGTCTTAACAAACACTGCCACCTCAAAAATGTATAATGACGGCAATGTTAGAATTTTCAAGGATTCAAAGTATGGTTTACAACTCTCCCTTGTGGGTATGTTACCTAAAGCGCGTACGCATTTTTTTTGTGCAATGAAAACGTATTTAGTGTCAGTCGAGTTACCCCAGAACACAACTCCATATCTTAGAACGGATTCTACATAGCTATGGTAGGCAACAAGCACTGCGTCACGGTTCACAAATTTCGACAGCTTATGAAGAGCAAAAGCAAAACTGTTAAGTTTTTTACAAAGGACATTGCCCGCTGATGGGCCCCTTATTTTCAGTGCCGGGCAGAGACTATTTACTTCTCAAAAATTAAGTCGTAATTTTATAAGTCTAATTTTATTTTATTAACATCTCTTTCACCCTAGCATTAGAAACCATAAATAAAAATTATTTTATTGAATCAAAGGTAGTTCTGCCATTAAAACTTAACCTGAATGTTGACAACATTCAGGTTCAGATAGACCACAGATTATGTCAATTAAATGGTAGTAATCGATTAAAAATATCGATATGTTACTATTCCGCCGACTAAAAGTATCGGAGATGTTTACAATGGCTTGTCTCCGGTCATAATCTAGGTCTCATGTAACTGATTAGACGTATATTCAAATAGCGGATTGAAATAAGCAGCGGGCGGCCAAAAATAAAAAAAAATGAAATAGGTAGTAAATAAACTACAACACGAAGGAATTGTAATACATATGTCGTGGTCAGATCGTAGAATTGATTACTTTATGATGTGACTACCCATTTCATGAATTAGTTGCATTTCATGATATGGCCAACTAAAACTGGCTAGATCGTTTAAAAATTAACGTTTGATGATATCTGAATTAACGTTTGGCCATATAATCAATGTAGGCTTTCTATGATAATAAAAGGTCTAAATAAAGTAGGAACTTAAACATTGCTCTTATAAGAACAAACATAAGCCTAAAACTCTCCATTCAAATCAAAAACTAATTGCAATTAAATGAGATATTTTAAACTGTGCATCAAACTAAAAATACTAATTGTGTACCAAATAATGGACTTTTTACAATTATTGAGAGAGTTGGGGCATCCCGACTCGAATAGGTTACGTTAGAAGGGGATGATGGGGTCTAGTGAACGAGCAAAGCTTGCTAACACAGACCCTGCCATTTCTATTGTGGTAATTTTATTTTAAAAACTCGATAAAGCATATTATAGTTCAAAATTAGTTTTCTTTTTTATGGAACAAAGACATATTACTTGTGTAGTAGAAAACAGGAATAAATTGAGGAACAGTTAAATAGTACTCCAACTCAAATCGTATTTACTAATGTCGGTGGCAAAACTGCACCATAACTGCATTAAATTATTTACATCAAACATCGCAGCTTGTAAAGAATATAAATCATATGCAAAAGTATGTCTTCAATTATGTAAATAGAAAGCAAGAGCTTGTTTTTTACAAAATAGAGACTGTTTACAACTGTTGCACAAACAGCAAAATATCAACACTAACAAAAGTTACCACATAACGGTCACACCACAATAAAATTGTTAAATCGACTTTTATCAAATCGATTTGGTAAATCGATCAACAAAATATTTAACATAGCCACACCTACCCCGCGTTCCGAATCACAATAACATCGCTGTTAGCGCGTCAAGAAATCGCCACGCTCTACGGAAGGATTGTTTGGCGCGCTTACATACATCGATTTTGCGTAACTCGGAACGCGAGGAGAGTAGTCAGATTAATCTGTCAAATCAATACATCATTCAAATTGTTTTGTGGAATTTCAATTTCATCATTTTAAAAATTAAATTTCTCTGAAACTAGGGTGAAAAACTGAAAATTTATTTCAGGGTTTGAAAAGGTAATTGTTGTTCTTCAAAACCAAGTTAAAACCACCGTTGCCCGCGTTTTTTTTTCTAGGGGCCCAAATGTCCTAACAAAATGGGCAATGTCATTTCTTCAACATGAGGTTTCCATGTAAGTTGACTGTCTATAATTAACCCTAAGAACTTCGTTGTATCCGTTTTTGTAATTGAATGACCATTGTGACTAATATTTACTGGTAGTTGTCGTTGTCGCTGACTAAAATGCATTATACACGTCTTATCTAAATTAATTTTTAAATTATTTGCCTGTAACCAATCTATAGCTTGCTTTAGCGTGTCATTATTTTCTTGTTCATAATTATCGTGACCATCTTTTTTTATCATAATTGTACAGTCATCTGCAAATAATACTGTTGGGTGATTGATGTTTTTTGGAAGATCATTTATGTACACCAGAAACAGTGGGGGACCCAATACGCTTCCCTGAGGTACACCGTACTTTACCCTTCTAAGTTTTGACCGATATTTCATTTCTCGTTTGGTTTTAATATTTATATTTGTTATTTCTGTGCATTGTTGCCGGTTGCTTAAATATGATGTAATAAGATTAAGACCATTGCCGCGTATTCCACATCTTTCGAGTTTGTCAATAAGCAAAGTATGATCAACATGATCGAAAGCTTTCGTCATGTCCATATACAGGGCACAGATAGGTAGTGTGTTATCTACACTTGACATAATTTTCTTGAGAAAATCATAAATAGCAACACTGATTGACTTATTTTTTCTAAAACCTTTTTGTTCATAAACCAGTACATTCTTACTTTCGAGAAAATTGTACAATCGGTGATGTATTATTTTTTCTATGACTTTCGAGAATATCGGTATTAATGCCTCTGGTCGATAGTTTTTAATTGAAGTCCTCTCCCCTTTCTTATACAACGGCTTAATAATAGATACTTTTAGTTTATCTGGGAAGACTCCTTTTTCAAAGCATAAGTTTATAATATGAGATAGTGGATGACAAATAATATGATGGACCTTCTTTATAATGTTTGTTGTTATATTATCATTTCCTGTACTTTTAGTATTTTTGAGAGATTGAATCGTTTTCGATACCTCTTCTGGTGTAGTTGGAGTTAAAAAAATCGAATGATTGAGTCTGTCTATTTGTGGTTGTGGTAGTTTTTTGCAACCTGAATCAATTTGATCAGTGTAAAAGTCATTGAATGCATTGCAGATGTCTTTCGATTTTACTATTTCTTTATTATCGTGGATAATTTTCGCTATTGGTTCATGAGGGAAATCAACCTTGCTATCATTAATTATTTTCCAAGTTGCTTTGCTCTTATTATTAGATGTCTTAATATAATGATTATTTTGTACATACTTGGTTAGTCTTATAATTTTTTTTATATCGAGCTGTATATGAAGTATAAATTGTTTTATTGTTCTCAGTTTTGGTTTTACGATATTGCCAAAGTAGTTCGCGTTTTATTTTGCTGCACCTTTTTATTCATTATTTGATTATTGCTAGATTTTTATACAGTACAACATGAGAATTGTAAATTTATTAAAATAATTTAACTTTGTGTATTGTTTTATTTAAATAATATGTATAAAGAAAAAATGTATGTCCTATTTTATATATACTACCTAATCAAATTATGTCCGTTTCCACCGCGCGGCCAACTCTTAAAATTTGATGAAATTTTGCCAGGAATTAGTTGTAATTTGTTACAAAACACACCTCTTTTCCTGAATTTGTTACAAAAAAAAAAAACTTAGACGCTACGACTAAAAACAGTTGGCCGCTAGAACCGCCACTTGCCGTAGTGATCGCCCGTGATTACACAGAAACTAAATAATGCAGATAGGCGAATGATATATCAAAAGAAAGGTCTTAATTTGTTGTATTTGTTACAAAAATAAAAATCATCAAAACTTAAATATACAAAAAGTTATGCTATAGGTATTTAGTTTTCAGGTTAAGTGTAGGTACGTATCTCACCATAAAATCAAATTAATAGAGGCTAATGTGTATGGACAGTTAGTTGCTAATTTGTTGCAGCAAATAAACAAGAAAAATACTAGAAAATTGGTGCAATATTTTTTTTACAGTCGATTTTAGTTGGCTGCGTGGACGGCAATATGCCTAAAATACAATGGTGTTTATTTCGTTATTAATAGTAGGTTCAAGCTTAGTTCTAGTACTAATCGACAGGTATCGTAGCCTAGTTTGGATAAATGTGGCGAATATAACTACAGGCTTTATATTTTAGGAGATATTCACTAAAATATAGTAGGATGAAACTGTATTAGAGTAGAGTGACCATAAATTTTCATAATAAAGTGAGACTGAATTGCCATTATTGGAATGTTCGGTAGTCTTATCTTAATTTTTTAGGGTGAAACTCTTTAAGACATCCTATAGCATACTTTATAAAAGTGAAATTCACAAATCGATAAAAAGGAGGTGGGTAAATTAGAACATTTTTCGCCCATCATGGTCATGAAAATTCAAAGTATTTATTGACGTCATATTATTGTGTTTATGTGAAGTTTAGGTATCGAGCTTTGAATCTATTCTAAAATAGTTAGAAAAAAATAGCAAGTCATATAAAAAAAAACATCAAACTTGTCACTAAAATCACAACTTCTTTGCAGTTTTGTTTTTTAAGCACTTTTTCTAACTTTCACCAAAATATTTTTTAGTCTCTCAAATACTACAGTAAATAGGCTTTTTAACTAGCATTAATTTGTTTTGGTGTATAAAGCGCTTAACAGTTTATTTTGTAATGAAAGTTAAAAAAGTGCTTAAAATAACAAAATTGCAAAGAGGTTGTTATTTTAGTGACAAGTTAGATGATTTTTTTTTTATATATCTTACTATTTATTTTCTTACTATTTTAGAATAGATGTAAAGGTCGATACCTAAACTTCACATAAACACAATAACATGACTTCAATAAATATTTTGAATTTTCATGACTATGATGGGCGAAAAATGTTCTAAACTTTACCCACCACCTTTCTTTATTCAAAATCAGCATACAGGCAAAAATCAAGGAATATAAGTCAACAAAATATTATTATAATTTTTTTTTTAATAAACTACCATAACATTTATAAATTTACTGAAACTAATGTGAGACACAGAATGTCGACACATTTTCTTACAGTTACTTATTTCAATTTTAGAATTATTTTAAAAATATAGTAATTTTATTTAAAAAATGACATAGTGATCTATTTATGTGCCTGATATAAATTCTATAGCACTACCTGTTCTGTCCCGTTTATTATCTGTGCGCCTAACGGAATGCGCGTGTAACGAAGTGACATCTAACTTGTCAGATTGACGTTGACACTTGACAGCTCTCTCTGTTAATTTGCCGCTAAAAAAGCCCCGTCGCGCTATTGGGACCTCGCGACGCGTTTGTTGATATTAATCCTTTTAAATCGATCCGTTTGTGACAATTAGTCGTGATCCAATTGTATTAATTGTAATAACCCCTATCTTGACGTAATATTACGGGTTACGTTTGTTAAAACTGAAGTTCTTGTAAAGGGATGGCGGTCCAAATTGCGCGTGCGACCCTGGTGTAAAGTAATCCCTGACAACCGGTCGTTTTGTGGACAATCTGTCATGACCCGATGGTTAAGTGTTAGTGACGCTATTGGGAACGAGTGATTTGAAGACCGCATGCTGTGATTGCCTCCAAGCCTTGTTGCAGCGGATTCCAACCTGAAGAATACTCGTAACGTCACAACACGATACATATACACTCACTTACATACACAACTCCAGGTAGGAACCAGAGCAGTTTCCTTCAACTATGAGGTAAGTTCTTTTGTTTGTATATTGTACCTTGTACTTGTATTGTCTGCTCCGCGTACGGCGGACAGTACGCTAGCCACTCTTGTCTCCAGAGCCCCCCATCAAAAACTTCCACTGCGCAATTGAATAATAACCCCCAGTTTGACGTAATAATACGGGTTACATTTGTTAAAACTGAAGTTCTTGAAAGGGATGGTCGCCGCGTGGTTCTCCCGACCCTTTGTAAAGCAATCCCTGAGAATCGGTCGTTTTGTGGACAATCTGTCATGACCCAATCGTATTGATTGCAACTAACCCCAATTTGAAGACATAACACGGGTTTTGTTTGTTGGAAATACCTGTGTTAGTTTGAAGGTTAAGTGAAAGTGACCTTGAAGCCGCGTGCCATGAAGACATCTGGCGGATTGTTGCGGATTGTTCCTGAGAATACTTACTCATAACGTCACAACACAATACATATACACTCACTTACATACATAGATCCAGGTAACCCCAAGAAGCCGGTGGTCTTCAACCATGAGGTGAGTCATTTGTTAATTGTATTGCATCTTCACTTGAATCGTACTTGTACTGTCTGCTCCGCGTACGGCGGACTAGTTTCGCTCGCCACTCTTGTCTCTAGAGCCCCACGGTTATCACGCTTCCACATAATAATGAAAAACCTTAAGGGGTCTAGTCTGCAGCGTACATTTTGGTAGCAAGAGCGCGGTTATAAGACATAACCACCAAATTGGTAATTTACAGTAGGCTAATTACTTGGCAGTCTCTATAAGGGAAGTAGTAATACGCTGTAAATATTTGATAACTATAATTAATTGTTATTTGAAATAATTTGTTGGAATTTATTGAGTCGAGTAACTCATATTGACGGGGTCAACCAGGTTTGCATATTCTAACAGAGTTGGTTAGATTGAGCTATGTTATAACCTCTTGTTGTTGTTAATTGACCTCTGTGTTGTATTGAATGTCAGGAAGACATTAAAATATTGAGTTTGTACCATCAATATGGTTGTTTGTGAAAATTAATATTTGAAATTGGCATTTTTGAGTATTACCATTGTTTTAAATAGGAAAAAAGGTTCATTATTGTTGTACCATTAACAAAGTGGTTTGTGAACTTAACATTTGGAATTGGATTGGAATTTGAATATTTGAATTGAATTGTGAAGTTGAATGTTGAACGTTGATATTGGTTTGAATTAAAATAAAACTTTATTTTTGTTCATTAAATTGGAGCCAGTATTTGTTATTTCTTGAGGTGCTGATTAGTCAGTTTGGTAGTTTGATTGTTTGCTTGTAGTTATTTTGTAATTGATTGTTTGAACTTTGTTATTTGTTTACTTAATTATTTTTTTTGCTTGGTTTATTTGAATTGTATTGTTTGTGCAATGGCACACAAAGCGGTGAGAGAGGCAATCAGTGGATTGACCACACAGCTGCGGTGGTTCACTTCAGCTGCAGCGACCGCTGAGCGCCCGGATCTTGAAGCGGTCACTCTGGCTCGGTTCGAGCAGTTGAACGTTAGACTCGGCAACGCTGATGCTCTGCTTACCCGCTACAACGAGTACATCTGTGATGTGGCTCTGGAAGTGCTGGGTCAGGCAGCACGTGACAAGGTCCTTGCTGACTACGACCAGATCTTGGACCTGGGGGATGTCATTGGTCAACGTGCTCAGGAAATATTGGGGAGCCGGACACCTGTCCAGGTCAAACCGGAGAACTCGGTTGTTTCAGGTCCCGGACTATTGAGTAGACTGCCTACCTTGGAACTGCCACACTTTAACGGTCGCTTGGACCAGTGGTTAAGTTTCCAAAACCTGTTTGAAAGTTTGGTTGATGCACGCTCGGACCTCAGACCCGCCCAAAAGTTGGCCTATTTGTTGTCTGTCCTGGAAGGTGAGGCCCGAGCCTTGGTGCAGCATCTGTCTTTGACTGACTCAGCCTACCCTACCGCTGTGGAGCTACTCACCCGGCGGTACCAAAATAAACGTTGTTTGGCTGACGTTCATATTGAATTGATTTTGGGGTTACCGGTCATTACTGGATTGTCAGCATTGCGTACTGACCTGTTGAACCCGTTGGTGGCAGCGACCAACGCTTTAAAGCAATTGGACTTGCCGGTGGACCATTGGTCTTACCTTTTGCTGCACGTTGTGCTGCAACGGCTTCCTGCCGATTTGAGGGCTCGTTTCGAGCAAAAGTATGGTGGGGATAGTGTCACACATCTCCCCCCATTTGATGACCTCGTCCAATTTTTGGAGGATGAGTGTCGGTTTGTGGACAACTCTGGCGTTGCCACTGAGTCATGCCAGCCGTCTTCCCGGCCACGAGACCAGGGACGGACTAGGGCTCGCGGGCCTGTTGATGGTCGCCCCGCCGCTCGTTTTGCTGGCACCCAGAGTCGTCCTGGTTGTGAGTTTTGTAGGGACACGGGGCATGGCATGGCAACTTGCGCGGCCTTTTTGAAGTTGCACGTGAGTGCCCGCCGCCGAATTGCCAATGCACGCCGCATGTGCTTCTCTTGTTTGGGGGCTCACTTCCATCGGGACTGCCCCAACCCCCGCCCTTGTAGAATTTGTGGGGGGTCCCATTTGGACATTTTGTGCGCTAACGTGAACCACGCTGGCAGACCAGCCTCTGATGAAGGTTCGCGCACGGGGGGGTACCATGGAGTTGGTCACCGGGCTTCTGGCTCGCCGGTTCAGAACCGGGGAGAGGCCCGCAACTTTGAGCGCCGCACTCCACCCCCCGCGCAAGTTGATCGGGAGCCGCGCGACCGCCATTTGGTCTCCCCGCGTAAAGGCGATTACGCAATTGTTGCTAGGCACCGCTGGCCAGACCAGCACCGCCTTCCCTCCCCTCCTTTGGCGGAACGTCCCCGGTTGGAGTCACGCCCCCCGCCATTCAGGCCTCCGGTGGGATATGCCAATCCAGCGATGGCGCGTGGCTCGGGACACCGCGCGGACGAGGAGTTTGGCCTCCATCCTCGTCGCGAGGGACTTGAGCTTGGGTGCGGAGCCTGGGTGTGCGGCGATCGGTCGCCGCCCAGGCATTGTTAGGACATTGGCGCCTGCCCCGCTAAGGTACCTCTCAGATCGACACGGTTTGGTGCCAACGGCATCGGTCAGGTCTGGGGGCCCACGGGGGACTCTGTTGTGGTCCGTGCCATTTTGGACATGGGAGCCCAGGGTTGCCTTTTGTCTATTGTTTTGTTGTTTGTTTGTATTGTTTTGGGCAAAATTGTTTTCTTGAGCGCCTTTGGACTGCGGGACTTGGCTGGGACGAGCCAATTCGGGAAAACCTGTTGGAAGATTGGCTCCAATTTGTATCCGCACTCCCTGCAGTCAACGAGGTCGTGTTACCCCGCGCTATCCTCCCCCCTGGGAGCTACACTGCTACCCTTGTTTGTGATGCGTCTTCGCACGGTTATGCAGCTGTTGTTTGTCTGCGCACCGTCTGCGCAACAGGCCAGGTGAATTTGTCACTGGTCTTGGCCAAGAGCAAGGTGGCCCCCTCCGGACGGCACTGACCACCCCTAAGTTGAATTGTCAGGGGCGGCGCGTCTTGTGCGTTTATTGAACCACGTTGCTCACACTTTGGGTGGAACTGTGGACATTCGGGCTTCTCACGCCTGGACGGACAGTCAATTGTTTTGTGTTGGTTGAAGACATCCGTCCACTCTTTGGAGGTCTTTGTTGCGAGCTGAGTGTCCCAAATTCAAAATTCTGAGACGCCTTTGATTTGGAGGCGCGTGCCTGGGGATTTGAACCCAGGCGCCGTGGCCTCGCGTGGGTGCATGGCACCCCGCTTGTTTGCTTGCCCCCTGTGGTGGGGACCGGACTGGCTGACTCACCCCGAGGATGATTGGCCTAGATCGCCAGTCTTGATGTCGGGTCCTTTGCCCGGGCTCAAGGTGCTCGCTGTTGGAACGAAGGACCCTGATTTTTTGTTGAGTCGATAAAGCTCCCTCGACAAATTGTTGAATTGTTGTTTTTTTGTTGTTGAATTGTTGGTGACTGATCGTCACATTAAGAACTCGCATGCCGGTTGCAATGCGCTGTTGGCCATTCTGCAGAGAGAGTTTTGGATGTTGTCGGGAGCCGTTAGTAAGTTGAACCCCTTTTTTGGACGATACGGGTCTTTTGTTGTTTGGTTGACGGTTGAGGCACTCTAGCCTTCCTTATGGGGCCCGTCACCCCCTTTTGTTGCCTAAGGAGGGCCATTTGGTTAAATTGTTGTTGTTGTTTGGTTGTTATTGTTGTTTGGTTGTTTGTTGTTTGTTATTGTTTGACCCGCCAGCCTGCCCCCATTGGGGGGTATTTTGAGGCCGCGGTGAAGGCGGTTGGGGACTCTGGCGCAGATTGTTGGGAGACACCGTTCTCACCTTTTAGGAGTTAGCTACGGTATTTTGCCGCATTGAAGCTGTATTGAACTCGCGTCCATTGTGCCCGCTGTCTTCGGATCCGAACGACTTGGAGGCCCTGACCCCGGGCCATTTTTTGATTTGACAGCCACTTGTCGCCCTGCCGGAGCACCCTTTTGTCGATGTGAGCCAAAATTGGCTATCGCGGTTTCAGTTGGTGCAGCAGCTCGCTCAGAGTTTTGGAAGCGTTTGAGCTTGGAGTATTTGCACATCCTCCAGCAGCGCGTCAGGTGGACTGATAAAACGCAACCTTGTCGGGATTGCCAAGTGATTAGCGGACGGGAAGGCCCGTCCGGGGGGGGGGGGTAGATGTTCTGTCCCGTTTATTATCTGTGCGCCTAACGGAATGCGCGTGTAACGAAGTGACATCTAACTTGTCAGTTTGACGTTGACACTTGACAGCTCTCTCTGTTAATTTGCCGCTAAAAAAGCCCCGTCGCGCTATTGGGACCTCGCGACGCGTTTGTTGATATTTATCCTTTTAAATCGATCCGTTTGTGACAATTAGTCGTGATCCAATTGTATTAATTGTAATAACCCCTATCTTGACGTAATATTACGGGTTACGTTTGTTAAAACTGAAGTTCTTGTAAAGGGATGGCGGTCCAAATTGCGCGTGCGACCCTGTTGTAAAGTAATCCCTGAGAACCGGTCGTTTTGTGGACAATCTGTCATGACCCGATGGTTAAGTGTTAGTGACGCTATTGGGAACGAGTGATTTGAAGACCGCATGCTGTGATTGCCTCCAAGCCTTGTTGCAGCGGATTCCAACCTGAAGAATACTCGTAACGTCACAACACGATACATATACACTCACTTACATACACAACTCCAGGTAGGAACCAGAGCAGTTTCCTTCAACCATGAGGTAAGTTCTTTTGTTTGTATATTGTACCTTGTACGTGTATTGTCTGCTCCGCGTACGGCGGACAGTACGCTAGCCACTCTTGTCTCCAGAGCCCCCCATCAAAAACTTCCACTGCGCAATTGAATTGAGGTTTGGCCTGGCAGCGTACACTACCTAAGAAAAAATCTTTAATGTTAATACTAATCGGTAGTTCAGTGAGTAAAAGTGAGTGCGCTACATTGCAATTGCAGTCTTTATTTTAGAAAAAAGTTTTTGTTATTTCAGTTCTACAGTTTAGAATTTACCTTTTTCTTTTCTATAAATATTTTTAGTCAGGGGCCTAGTCTGGCGTTGTTTAGATTTTAATTAACTTTGATGTTTTGAAGTTTTTTGGAGTAACAAGGCTAATGTGTATGGACAATAAGTTGCTAATTTGTTGCAGCAAATAAACAATAAAAATACTAGAAAATAGGTTCAATAATTTTTTTAGAGTCGATTTTAGATGGCCGCTCGGACGGCAATATGCCTAAATTACAATGGAGTTTATTTCGTTATTAAAAGTAGGTTCAAGCTTAGTTCTAGTACTAATCGACATGTAACGTAACCTTGTTTGGATAAATGTGGCGTAAATAAAATGACTATATTTTTAAAATTATTCTAAAATTGAAATTAGTACCTGTAAGAAAATGTGTCTTCATTCTGTGTCTTACATTAGTATCAGTTAATTTATAAATGTTTTGGCAGATTATTTAAAAAAAAAAAACTTGACTTATATTACTTGGTTTTTGCCTGTATGCTGATTTTGAATAAATAAATTTTTAACGATTTGTGAATTTCACTTTTATAAAGTATGCTATAGGATGTCTTAAAGAGTTTCACCCTAAAATATTAAGATAAGACTACCGAACATTCCACTATTGGCGATTCAGTCTCACTTTATTATGAAAATTTATGGTCACTCTACTCTAATACAGTTTCATACTACTATATTTTAGTGAATATCTCCTAAAATATCAAGCCTGTCGTTATATTCGCCACATTTATCCAAACTTGGCTACGATACCTGTCGATTAGTATTAGAACTAAGCTTGGACCTACTATTAATAACGAAATAAACGCCATTATATTTTAGGCATATTGCCGTCCGCGCGGCCAACTAAAATCGACTGTAAAAAAAATATTGAACCTATTTTATAGTATTTTTATTGTTTATTTGCTGCAACAAATTAGCAACTAATTGTCCATACACATTAGTCTCTATTAATTTGATTTTATGGTGAGATACGTACCTACACTTAACCTGAAAACTAAATATAGCATAACTTTTTGTATATTTAAGTTTTGATTATTTTTATTTTTGTAACAAATACAACAAATTAAGACCGTTCTTTTGATGTATCATTCGCCTATCTGCATTATTTAGTTTCTGTGTAATCACAGGCGATCACTACGGCAAGTGGCGGTTCTAGCGGCCAACTGTTTTTGGTCGTAGCGTCTTAGTTTTTTTTGTAACAAATTCAGGAAAAGAGGTGTGTTTTGTAACAAATTACAACTCATTCCTGGCAAAATTTCATCAAATTTTAAGAGTTGGCCGCGCGGTGGAAACGGACATATAAAATTGGAGTGAAAGTAAAGTAATATAAGGCCTATGTCCCACGTAGGTTGTAGATTTTTATTAGGGTTCCGTAACCAAAGAGTAACCAGGACGGGACCCTATAACTAAGCCTCCGCTGTCCATTGGTCCGTCCATCTGTCTGTCTGTGAACGGGCTGTATGATGTGGAAAATAAATATACCTACATATTTCCCCTGGAAATGTTTATTACTTACCGGGTGCAAATTAAAAAAATAAGCTAGTTGTGAATAGTGTGTACTTTTGAATAAGTCTTTTTTCAACTGGGACAAGTGTTACGAGTTATATGATAAATGATTTTATTTCTGTTAGTAACACAACATAACATAACATCACGCCTTGTTTCCCCGAAGGGTTAGGCAGAGGTGAACCTATAGTACACCCACATTTCGCCTATTATGTCTGTTAGTAGGTTTGTACAAACACTTTTACATGTCAATGATATTTTTTTAAACTAGATGAGTTCGGCGTTTCCTAAGTGACTACTCTGAGAAGAAAGTTACTGGTACCTACAGCTATCACACTGTTTTATACACTAACTTGGTGTTTTATATATTACTAGCATACCCGGCGAACTCCGTTTCGCCACCAGATGGCTTCGTTTTATGTAACATTTCGTTAGGTGATTAAAAGAAGATTTTTTTTTTTGTTTTATATTTGAAAAGGAAAATTTTTATTTCATTTCACAACAGTAATGAATTCATTTCGATTACAAAAATGAAGTGTTATTTAGTTGAACTTCTCTAAGTAAATGAAAGTGAATCCTGAAGTAAATACTGAATCGAAGCGTTATACGTGTCCGCAAATTATCCGTTTCATTGAAGTGCTCTTTGGTAAACCACATTTTTTGTTTTTTGGTCTGACGTTAACACAAACAAAGCGGATGGTTTCCCAACTCGTGAACACGCAACGTATAACTGCCCATGTGAAAAACAATGATTTTCTAAATTTATCCCGCAAACACTAAGCGATTGGCCTTGCGACTTGTTAATTGTCATTGCGAACGCAAGACGAACTGGAAATGGGAGAATCGTCAGACGTCCAATATTCTGAACATCACCATCTGAATGAATAGCATCACGCAAGTGTATATGTATAGTCCTCAGATCGTAGCTTTGCCTGATTGAATCGGATGAACGCTAAACGTTCGGTCTCGACTTTGACATACATGTCGACAGCGAATTGCTGGAATAGCCGACGGCACTTCAGAATGACATTCTCCTCATGTGTACGAATCATCATACGATACGCATAGTAATTCACTGCGCTTAGATTTTTATTCGTTGATACGCCTGAAAATGCAAAATTAAATGAATTGTTAATAGAAACCGATAATAGCAATAATAGCAATAATTAGTGTGTGAATATTGTACCTGTAATTGAATCGACCATCTTCAACGTGATGTCGTATCCGTCTTGCCCTTGCCAATAAATGATTGGATATTGTAACGCATCGTACAAACGATGTGTCTCGTTTACACGATGCATGATATTGCTTCTTCGCTGAACGACAATGTCTCGCGATTTAGTTGGATCGCCAACAATAATTGCAGCAACATCATTAACGGTGGGTGCATTGAATCTTCGCACATGTTCACCTGTTGGGGTACAATCCGCTCTTATGACAAATTTGTGCGTATCCGATGGCATTCGTTCCAATGCTGTTTTGAACATATTAACCACAGCATTATTAGCGTGAAAAAATGCTTGTAACTGTTCAATAATTCGTCTCTTTAACTGTTGTGTTCCCTGTATATTGCACCGCACATTCAGCTGATCCACCATCGACGAAATGAAATATATTTGCAGAAATTGATGCGGTTCATCTGGTGTTAGCACCATTGAACCATGCAAATGATATATTTGTCCTAGTATCTGTAATTGCAAACAATAATTTGTTGAAGAATACGGTGTAACTTCTGTATATGTAGTTGTTATGTGTTGCAATTCATTGTGTTGGTGTGAGTGATTGGTTACGTGTGTTGTATATTTTACCTTGCAAGTCGGCATGAAGCCGCCTTCTCGAATGATATTAGCTCCAAAGGAAGTCATGCGAAAGCAATTATTGTATTCAAGGATGTGTTGAAGAAAATGGCTGGAATCGGGATCACTTCCATCGAACAATGGTTTCAGTGGCTGTGGTGGTGTAAATAATGGATCTAGTTTGACTTTTCCACTTGTGCAGCACAATCCAGCCGTTTCTCTTTTGAACTTTAACGCATTGCAATATCGGCATATAGTCGTCATTGGTCCAATATCTAAATTTTCATCATCACTGTAGTTCGCAGTGGGATCATATTGGAATGCCAAGCGATTGTATGATGCCAATGATCTTCGTGTGCTCACGCGTTGTCTCAATCGGGCATTTTCTCTTATTATATTTTGTCTTTCTTCGCTTAAGTTCTGTGAATACACTTGTTGCTGGCTTGCATGTCTTGTGCGGCGGCCGATGTTCGCACGTCGTCCTCTAGGCATTTTGGACTATGGACAGAGTGGTGAATTTAACCTCAAATGCACGATCCACATAATTTACACAGTTCAACTTACCACCTTAAAGACAAATGCCTGCTGTTGAAATTGAATAAAAATTTGCACTATACACGTGATTGATTTGATGGTTTCCAATTGAAATGTTAGGAAACGAATAACTTTTTTTTTTTACTTTTTTTTCACAATTTCACAGTGAACACAATACCGGTTTGTCACATGAAATTAACTGAGCAGAGAACAATGAGTAGCTGTCAAACAATGTATCACGCACCAGCGCCATCTACTTAAAATATTGGTTTGTAGTAGGTACATGTAGTAGGTACATTTTATCAGAGATGACGCTGTATGTGAAAAAAGATTTTCCCGCTTTTCTATTGATTTTTTTCCTGAATTTTCTTTTTTTTTCTGCTATAAACCTCACGGAGCCCGAGACCTTTCCAACGAATGCAAAACCGTGGAAATCGGTTCGTGCGTTCTGGAGTTATAGCGTCAGGAAGGAAAACCCGACTTATTTTTATATAGTAGATAGTGTACGCCCTTGGTAACCTTTTTTTTTTTTTTTTTTTTTTTTTTCAGGGTGGGAAATCATCAAATGACTTCTCCCGCTCTGGGTGGAGCGGGAGGGCGTGTCAGACTTTTACTGACTAAAACCCACCCGTGTTCCATCAGTTGCCCATGTGCCAGGGTCACGGTATCTCCTTCGAACAATCACGCGACCCCGGCAGGCATCGGTCCTAGTAGACCCCTACACTGCTGCTGACATCTCTTTGAGGCGCGCGTGGAACACTGCGCGCCGTCGACCCGAGCTTGGTCCTTACCGGGCGGCGAGCTACCCATTGCTCGCCACCCGCAAGCTCACGCCTACGGTGGCCGGGAGTCCGCTATTGACTCCCGACGCCCGGGGCGTCTCCTCCTGCGGCGGCTAGGGACGTGAGGGCGCAGAGACTGCCACTCCCTCACGCGCCCCGCCTCCTCCTTCGCGAGCATTACTGCTTCGCAGAAGGAGGTGACGGCTTCCCATTCCCTCTCGCTCCGTATCATGGCTCGCACCAGGGCCGGACGCGAGAAGTCGCCGCCGCCGATCGCCTCCACGAGGACACGGCGGTGCTCCGCCCAGGCAGGGCACACCTCCACCGTATGCTCCACCGTGTCCTCCAGACGATCCTCGCAATGGAAACACCCGGACGTATCCTCCCGCTTTATCCTGAACAGGAACCCACCGAAGCACCCATGCCCGGTGAGAACCTGCGTCAGGCGGAAGGTGAGGACGCCGTGACGCCTCTCTATCCACTCCTCAAAGAGGGGACTTACCGCCGCAATTGTGGCGTGCCCAGCCCTTGGTAACCTGTGGTATGATCCAGATGCTTTAGTACTAAGTGGATCTACTCAGTGCCTGTGAAATATGATTATAATAATATGATTGTAGTAATTTGTAACATTCACAAGAGTTGATGGTAGTGTTCATTTAGAACTGCTTCATTAAAACTGACTACTTCATTACTATTCTTGAAGGTAGGTTGTATGTTTATTTCATGTAAGTTGGATCGTTTTTAATACAGAGTAAGTAAATACTTATTCATCTTAAATCAATATTTAATCGTTAATCGTTGAATATATATGGTGTGTTGTGTATATGGTATGCGCCCATATTAGCCTGTTGTGTGATCCAGATGCTTAAGTACGAATTGGATCTACTCAGTGCCTAAAATATGAAAAGAAGATTGTAATAATTTGTAACATTCACAACACTAGATGGTAGTCATCATCATCATCATCTCAGCCGCAAGACGTCCACTGCTGGACATAGGCCTCCCCCTATATGGGGGCTTTGCCGTAATCGCCACGGTTGGCAAGCGGGTTGGCGATCGCAGTATGATGGTAAAATGCATAGAGAACGCTGCTGCCCATTCTCTAGTAAACCCCTTAATCGCCTTTTACGACACCCACGGGAAGAAATAGGGTGACGCTATTCTTTATGTCCGGCACCACACGGGGCAGACTAGATGGTAGTGTCTATTTGGAACTACCTTTAAACTGACTACTTCATTACTATTCTTGAAGGTAGGTAGTACTCATGCCAGCGCGGCAGTACATATGTACGGCTCCAGCTCATGGACCTTATCACGACATATATTTAGCCTATATAACCGAAAAAACCTGGAGGTCCCACATTTGAAACGCTATGTCCATTTTTCGAAGCGCCACAATTCATTGGTGACTTAAAATGGACTACATATCACGATTCACGACACACGATGAATTTGCCATTATTACGATATTTTTTCAAAAAATCCCAAATATGATTTGTGAAATGTTCCTCTTGAATAACTTCTTATGATTCTGCTATTTGACATTAAACTTCACTAAAGCAATTCATACTAGGTGGACCATTTTACGAATTTCCATACAAAACTGTCAAATAGATGAATTGTGTTTAATGAATTGTACGCAGTACATATTATGAATTGTCAGTTTGTGACCATTTTACGAATAACAATATGATTCATAATATTTTCCTATTATGATTCCACCAAAGTGGCCTTTTTAGACCCCCTGAATCACTTCATGGGGTGGTGCACCAAAAACGAATCTGCTTCCTGTTGAAAGAGTTCAGAGAGCCATTTTATAATTAGCAAACTTCTAAACCTTTTTCTTTCTTACAGATCCGCTATATAAATCCTGCAACGTGCTGACTGTTCGCCAACTTTTCATTTTATTTTATTTTATTTTATTTATTGAGGGATAATAAACAACTACAACATAATATGTAATACCTACTTTAGGTTAACAAAATTTAGGAGGTAATGTTACAGACAAATGCATTATCCGCAGATAAGACATATTTAAAGATCTGTGGTTGCCACTAGACGAGCAAAACAAAGATTAACAATTCGGGTGTAATACACCCACATGCTAATAAATCGCTCGATATTTTGTTATTAAAACGTCCAAATGAGCTGTGGGTCCGTGAAGCTGCGCGGGGGGAGCTGTGTAAGCGTTGAGTGTCACGTCGCAGTTCACCGTTGACCAGCGAGGTGTTCAAATGAAATCAAAGTTGCGGCCGGGTGAGTTATACCCACCTTACGCTCCGCGCTACAAATTCGAGTAAATACTTCTTTGTGTTTATGTGTGTTTTTTTATAATGCCTTTTACTCTTGCAGGCTAAATAATTAGTGTGCTGCTAAATAATGTCTTACGAAGATAATGAAAGACGATTATTATACCTTTTTGACGAAGCTGATTTTAATTCTTGTGATGATTCTGGTAGTGAAATAGAAACCGACAATGTTAGTCAAAGAAGCTGTGAAAGCGAATCAGAACAAGAGAAATAATCAAGAAGATGATGAAGAAGAAAATTCTGCAGATTTGGAGATGTGAGAGTGAATGTACCATACGATATTTGACTGGGAAGAACGGCACAAAATGGTCTAAGGTACCAGAAAGCCCTAATGTGCGTACCAAAAAGAACGAACAGCAGTCAAATTGCCAATTCGTTCTTCATAAGTATGAAGAACGAAAAAAAATTGATTTATTAATTAATTTTAGAAAATTACCAGTCTGTTTATTCGCCATCTGAATACACGACTATTGGTGAACAATTTCCATAAGAAGAATCCAAAATCATGTAGGTGATTCCTCAAAAGAACCACCAAATAAAGTTTCCACACATATCAGAAGATGTGAATTATGTCCCACTAAAAAGACCGCAAAAAAAACACATTTGTTACAAATGCAAACGTTATTTATGTATGAAACATGCAATTTTCACATTCGAAAATTGTACTCGATCTCAAGGTGATTATGAGAAGTCTGAATAGTTATTTAGTAGAAGAATATATTTTATTTGGTTTATAATTTAGTAAGCAAGAAGAAAAAGCTTATTGTTTTATTTGTTGCATTTTAATTTTTAAATTGAAAGTATCGTACTATGCCTAAGTTTAAAATGTTAATTTCGTAAATTTCGTCAATAAATATAAAAATGCATACACGTTTTAAATTTTATTCTCTCAAACAGTTTTCAAACTATTGTATGTAATATATAGAATAACAATAATGAATAAATAATAATTAAAATTTATATTAACCTGTAAATACATGGGTGGTATCATATGGGTTTGTCACACCCACCCTATGCTCCCTGTTACAAATTTTAACCTTACGCACGCCGGGTTAAAATAAATAAATATGTTACTATAAAGCGAGCTATGGCTAAAAACCAAATCGGATTAGAAACAGTTTCATTTACTTAAATTATGCAATAAATAAATTTATAATGTTAATACGATTACAGATTAAGATATTTTTTTTATAGATAATATTTGATTTAAATTTATTTTTCGATCATGCAAATATATCAATATCAATAAAATTTGAATTATAGGATTCCAACAGTCTATGAATAGGACAGCGTAAGCCAGAGTTCGTACGACAAGAACTAAGCGCGAACAGAGTACGTGTACGCACCTGACGCACATGAACTGTTCGGGGGACAGAATAACACAGCTTACTCGTTAAATTCATTATGCACTTAGTATTAGAACACCACACCATGCTTACCTACACTGCTGACAATTCCAACAAAAGACGGAATGAATATACGTAGTAACCTCTAAACAAGTCCTTGTAGAAGGGTTTTATACATGTGTAGGCCCAAGGTCCATTTCACAACAAGACCCCTCTGTGCCTCGAAAAACATGTTAAGCCTTTGGTTCCGGCTGTCATTTGTGAATCTTTGACAAGCGTTACGGGTCATTAGGGATATTTGTTGTTAGATATCACTATCGACAGCAAACTTGTCGAAAAAATTGATTTCTACAAACGTTATTTAATTATGAACTGTCAAAATTGTACGGATACGAATTTAGCATTTAAGCATTTCACCAGTAACATTGACTACCGATGCGATATCTAAGCGTATCGTACCTTTATGAATCTAAGCTATGCAGGTATGCGCGCTAGCACTTACAGTGGGAGTGAGCAAGTGAAGTGATATAATTAACTTCAATATGGAATCAGCAGGATTGTACAAGTGGGTTTCAGGCCCCTATCTATATATATAAAATTCAAAGTCCTGAGTGACTGACTGACTGACTGATATATCAACGCACAGCCGAAACCGCTGGACCTAGAGACATGAAATTTGGAGGGTGTATTCCTTGTAAAGAGTAAGTATCCACTAAGAAAGGATTTTTTGAAATTCCACCCCTAAAAGGGTGAAATGGGGGGTTGGATTTTCTATGAAACTTTTTATTCTCTGGGTCGATTGACACAAAAATTGGTACACATACTCTGCAAGTATAATTATGTGACACGTGTGTCACAATTTTTCCAAAATCATCCCCTTACTGCGTCAAATAGGGCTTCGAAAATCCTACGTGGAATGGTAGACGTGCGCACGGCGTGCGGGGCAGCCTGGGAAGCGCATTGTCGTCACCGGTGTGCAATCTGTGCAATCTCAACCAAGGTATCGAGAAGTATCAAATGTGTAACTGATATTAATATGAACTAATTAGCTTTTGCCCTCGACTTCGTCCGCGTATTTGTCGGTTATCGTGGACGAAGACGAAATCTCAGAATAAAAATAGGCCTATGTCCTTTCTTGGGGTTCAAATTTACCCCGTACCGAATTTTATATTTCGCATTTTTTTTTTTCATAAAAAATATGTTACTTCTAATACCTCCAAGAATATGTGTACAAAGTTTCATGATGATCGGTTAAGTAGTTTTCGCGTGAAATCGTAACAAACAAACTTAATATGTATTAGTAGGGATATTTGCAAATTATAACAGCCGCACGGGTCGATCGTTCAGGTTAAGCTACGCTTGCCGCGGTTGGTCCGAGGATGGGAACCCTTCTGTGCCTCGGAAAGCACGTTAAGCCGTTGGTCTCGGCTGTCTTTCATAGATCTTAGACCATCGTTACGGGTCACCGGAAGCCCGAAAGTCTGACAACCAGTCTTAACAAGGGGTATCGTATGACCCAGTAACTGGGTTGTGGAGGTCAGATAGGCAGTCGCTCCATGTAAAATACTGGTACTCAGCTGCATCCGGTAAGACTGGAAACCGAACCCCAACATAGTTGAGAAAAGGCTAGGCAGATAATGATGAAGTACATGTAAAAAAACGCGTTTGTTTCTGTATTAGATAACATTGAATAACTACACTAACTATTCTTTAAAAGATACATATGCAACTTTATGAGTAAAAATTAATTGGGCATATACCTACTATAATACTTTACGCACTAACATATAAATCTGTACGTTCAGTGAGCAATAGTGCGATTTGGTTTATGCATTAATGTAAAGCATAACGACCAAGTCACAATCATCAATGAAATTCTTTTGGAATCGTTCGAAGGAGTTGAAAATAATTATAAATCAGTGGACTCGAGGGATAAACAATGATGAAGCCATATATTACCCGGTTTAGTTTCTTAACACATTGAAGCCTCTCGATCTCTCAACTCACAGTAGGTATAAAAATGTAGAGTTGGCGCCCAGTTATGTTGCTGCGTAATTTAAACCCGCCAAAATTATGCAATGACACCAGGTTGTGAGTGAAAATATTGCAACGAAATTTTATCGAGGCAACTATACTGAAACGTTGTTCCTGAGAGGAGTCTGTGTTTGTTCCGAGGATTCCTCTAACGCCATTGAACTACCCCTTTGAGTTCAAAAGAGTACAGTTTCCCCTCAAAGTCTGCTTTGACGAGAGCATAAATAAATCTCAAGTCAAAACACTTAATTTAACAGGGGTAGCCTTAAGGGAGAACTGCTTTTCACACGGTCAGTTATACGTGGTGTGCTCAAGAGTAAGCTCACGGAGCAGCCTGGTGGTTCTAGAATCTGAAGTAAAAACAAAAAATATTGTTTACAAAGAAATTCTGCGGTAGGCATAGTATTTCGTAGTAAACAATAATAATTGTTCATTATCTACTTCTGGTTGTCTCTTAAATAAATCTTTTTCACATACGCTTTGAGTTTTATTAAAACTACTATACAACTCTCATCCCAAAGATTAGTTTAGTGTTACGGAGGACTTCGTCTGATTTTCTTTGTATGGGATATTGTCAGTTTGAAATGAATGAAATGAAATGAAATGAAATGAAATGAAATGAAATGAAATGAAATGAAATGAATTGCACCGATCCCAGCGTGGTTTGACCAGACTCGATTAATCGAATGAACCCCGAGATTTGTACTAGCCCCTGAAGCGTCATGATTCATGGTGCTACATAGGCCATTGCATATCAAGAAGTAGACCGGGGGGCGCTGTAATGGTAGGGAAGACGTGCCCATTGGATAGGAAAGGATTACGAGCCTACCGACTATGCAGCCTTAAGTAAGCATTGGACTAGTGGAGAGAAGGGTGATATTTGTCTATAGGAGGGCATCTTTTCACGTCGTTGCCGGCATGTTGATCCAGGTCGAGCTTCACCGATGCATCTTTTGGTGGAGTTAACCGTTTGCTTGGCTCTTTTCTATGTCGAGGCTTCGCTATGTTCCGTGTTGTTGTTTTCTGAGTTCTCGCTGATATCAGTTTCTGGTTTTTTGTAGATATTACTAGCCGCTTTCTTGATCTTATTTCTGTCTCCAGCCATGTCCCTCCAAAACTGGATATCCTTGTCGAAGTATTTCATGTCCTGTTTTAGGTTGTCATTCCATTAGTAAATAGGTCGTCCGACCTTCTTAGATTTGGGCCTGTACTGCATTGCTGCATGAAACAGGTGTGGTTTAGAGCGTCTGAAAATGTGTGCCAGGTAGCACATCCTGTGGTTTTTGTTATGGTTTTCCCGTCTAAGAATTGATGCATTTTCTCTGTCTCGGTTTGTTGATCGAGTCTCTCATGATAACTAGTTCGTATCTTCTCGGTCTTGATCGGTTCGCATTTGTGAGTGCTGATACTTTTAAGTCAAACAAGGTTCGATAATATCTCCAGCTGTGTCCGTCCAAAACTTGATTCCCATGTCGAAGTACTCGTATTTAATGTCTTGTTTTAGGTTATCGTTATATTTGTAAGTAGGTCGCTCGACCTTCTTAGATTTGGCCTTGTACTGCATTGCTGCATGCATGCGTGATGTGGTTCACCGTGTGCTAGGTAGCACATCCTGTAGTTCCTGACGCGTTTTGTTACGGTTTTACCGATTTAAATTTGATGCATTTTCTTTGCGGACATACCGCAGTTTCCTGGTTTCCTTTTTTCCTAGCTTGGTCAATCAAATCATGACTCAACTCGTTCATTTCTTCTGAGCCGCAATAATGTGGTATTGGATTCGTTTTAGTTCTTCCAGCTCATCTGTAATGAGGATAAGGTCGATCGCAAATGATAATACCATCGGGAGTGATGATGATTTCCTTTGTTTCTTTCGTCGTCGGTCGAAGCGGGCCGAAGGCCCTCGGACCTTTTTTTTTTCTCTCATTTGGATATCGGTACCCTGCTTTTTTTTCGGTTTTTTCTTTTTTTTTCCTGGGGAATGTGTTGAGCGTTTGCATGTGTTTTGCGGGGTGATTTTTTTTTCCCTAGTTCGGTGAAGCATATTTATCACGTTGTCTGCATGTCTCTTGTTCTGATATTTAACCTTTTGGAGTGTTGTCTGGCTTTCTTTTACTTGATTATGCATATTGGAGTTATTTGGTTGCTTGCTTTGTAGAAATTTGGCCTTCTGTAGGTTTAGAAGGGCTAATCGGTGGTCCCTTGAGTAAATCGTCTGAAGAGTCAGAGTTACAACCGTTACAATGTTCCAGGGTACTTCGATGTTTTCATTCGTTGAGGTGATTACTACATTTGCTAGTTTTTTGTAATACAGTCTTGGTATTTTGGTTTGGTAGAATTTCTATTCAGCGCGGCATAGTTGCATTGTTTGACAAACTTGGTCTCAACCGTTGTTACATTCGTACCTTGTCTTTGTTTTTGTGTTTGGTTTTTTTCCCCTTTTTATTAACTGTTCTATGATATTTGATCTTGGCAGTCCACAAATTATTTTATTGTATTCTATTTGAAGTGTTTCCCTGTTAGCAATATTCATTAATAGTTCGCCGTTGTAGTTAGAATCTTCATGCTGAAGCGTGTGTTGCATCGAACCTTTCGTTGGATACTTCGACGTTGAAGTGTCGTATTTGCAGCGCACCTGTCCTTGTTTTTCGTCTAATTAAGTTTAATACGTTTGTGAAGGACTTGATTGCTTTCTAAGTACAGCTGTTGGGGTGTGAATTTATTATGTACAGAGGAGTTGGTTTGTCTTTTCCCATGCCAACCTGCGGGGTAGGTGACATCGCATCCGTATACTTTTTATTGTAAACTGTTTCAATTTGGGCATCCCTTCTTTATAAAATTGCAAGGCCCCGGTGTGTGTTTTTGGTTTTGAATCGCCGCGATCGTTTCGTGGTCAGGTTTCTGGTGTAGGTACATGCAGTATCGTCTGCAATTATGTCTGATAACGGTGTAAGTAGTGTTGCTTCTCGTTGTTCGCACGGTGTTAATGAGGTAACTAATTGGGGACTGTTCGTTTGAAGCTGACGTATTGTGGCTTTTTCATGTACTTCTCATGTGTTGTACCGGTTACCTAAAGGTCTGATATAATGTGTGGTTGTATGATGCGTTGGTTGAACTTTGCGTTTTGTTTATCCAGTTGTTGTTGTATTGTTACTTTGATTAGGACCCAGCTATCATAGTGCTTCGTGTAGAGGATGTGTATATGTATTGGTGGATTCTCTCGATCGCCTATCGGTGTTTTTCTGCGTTCTGTTTATGTATACATTCACATTTACGAGGTACAATTCGGACGCGGTGATGATGGTATATTCAATATACCAGAATGTTTAATTAATTGCACGGTTATATATTTTGTTATCCTTTGTTCCTGGAAAAGAATGCTGTTGGGGAGAAATTCCTATATATTATTTAAAAGTGCTAAGCGAATTCTATCATCCTGTCAATGTTCCAAAACATATGTAGCGAGATCTTGACGGATATTCTTGTGATCTAATGTTATTTGGTGAGATATCTTACTAGACAAACAGTTCCCGTGTAACAGTTCCCGTCTTTTGTGATGGGCACGATTGTAAACATTGTTATTGCTTTTGTTTAGTCAAACGCATTTGTGTCAGTAAGGGGCTGAAACTGTCTAATTTGTGAGCTTGACCTTTTTTTTGTTTTGTATCGTTATCTGTAGAGCAAAAACGTCTGGTGCAAACTTAAGAGTTCGGGGTATTTTTTTTTTATTATCTCTTCAGTTCACATGTATATTTACATTCCGGTGACCGTGGCCTTTTGCAAAACAATTTGAGGAATTTGTTACCATGGTACACACGTCGACAAATCAAGCCATTCATTTCCAGTATAAACTTACTTCTCTTTGCACGGAAAGCCTATACAATGCGAGGTCTGTTAAAACTGGAAATCCATAGCCTGATATGTAGCTGTGTGTACAATTATAAGATCTTTAGGTAAGGCATCTTTAACGATATCACATTTAGTGTTAGAATAATAGCGTGAATTTGTTTGTGTGAAGACACTAGTCCGCAACGGCTGCTTGAGATGACGTTGCGTGCGCGCGCGCGGCATATCTAGGCCCGTCTACGCAGTTTAGCTAACGTATCCCTGTAATATTAAGAACGGTCTCACCGGATCTAGCGCCATGGGTTACTCGTCCTCCGGCAGTCAGTCTTCACTACAGCCTGAACTTATGACACTTTTGCTTCTTTGTTTTGTTATTACGACACAGAGGGATACACACAAAAAACGCGTTTTGATTTCGAAGTTGGCCGAGCCAACATGTGTTGCGCGCGCGCACAGACGACCGCTTGCGACGAGGGTTCAGCTTGAACTCCTTGTATGGGATATTGTCAGTTTGTATATTAAATTGAGAGGTACTAACAGCGCTTATATTTGTTTCTGAAAAAAAAAAAAAAGACATTTGTTTCTTGTAGGCCACGCGGGCATAGCCACGGGCGGAATCTATACAAAATAAACTAATGAAGTAAACACAGGCAAACGAATACATTTCTAATTATATTACATGCATACATTTCGAATTCATAAGGATAATATACACTATCCTATGGAGCTCTTAAATTTATTCAACGCATCTGGTCTTCGTCTCACACACTTATCCTCAAAGTGGGTGTTCCAGTAATGCTACTAGGAAATCTCAATCCAGCCAAGTGGTGCAATGGGACCAGGTTGCTTGTGAAAATCTCACATCAAAACGTGGTAGAGGCCTCGCCATTGTATTTACTGGCTGTGCTCAAGGAGAATGGGTGTACTATATACCGCAGATACCACTAATACCGTCGAAGTACCCATTCGAGTTTAAAAGGCTGCAGCCTACTTATGGTATGTCTCGCAATGACGATTAATAAGTCTCGGGGACAGTCACTGAAAACAGCGAGATATGTATATTCTTAGAGGGGACTGCTTCTCGCACGGCCAGTTTTACGTGGCCTGCTCGACATTGAGCTCATCTAGCAGCTTGGTTGTATTAGCACCTGAGGGCAGAACCTCTAAAGTAGTATATAAAGAGAGTATCTCTTTATATAATATTTAACTAAAAAATAAATAATATTAAACCCGTGAACAGCAATGTACGTAAAATCGTCATTTGAATAATTTAGGTAAACATTTTTTTTCGCAATTCCCAGGCAATAAAGAGAACCTTTAGTTTACCTGGATTAACACATAGGGTACTTTTAATTGTATGAATTCCAAGTTCCCATATTTTTCACTAGCTTCTGCCCGCGGCTTCGCCCGCGTGGATGCCGAAAAATATCCCACAGGAACGTACTACTGGGATTAAAAGTACCCTATGTGTTTTGTTTTGTACTGTTATTTTTTTAATAAAACTACAATGCAGGTGGAAAGCAATTTAATAAATTCATCATGAAAACTTTACTAATCTACATAATAACCAATCAATATAATAACCTGCCATCCTTCAAGTACGTTACGAATAAGCAGTAAAGGTATGTAACCTTTTTGTTTGGCTTGTTTCGGTATGTATTATGGTTGTTAATATGGAACTGGTTCACTCTGTTCCTCATACTAGTTTAAACAGTATTATGGTGGAACAGTTTTCTACGTTCTTTGTAGATGTACTTATAAAGTAGCAGGCTTGTGACAATTTAATTAATTCAATATCAAAACTTTGTAAACGCTGTAAGCGTCACACAGATTCAACATTTCGAATTCGGATTTTATTTCGGTGTCTAAGTAGCGGTTAATGACGGCCGGGCACTCCAAATCTTCTGTGACGTAAGATAGGGGTGTGCGCAGCTGGTGTATTACGACCGGTCGCTGCGAGTGTTGCTGCAGCGTTTGGGGAGCTGACGCCACACAAGATGCGGCGCGGAGCAGCACCAGCTGAGAGCGAAGCGCGCGTACCGGCGCCACGTAGCTGCGCGTGCGCTCGATGCTCACCAAAGCAGATTCAATAAGCCTACGGGCGTACTGCACTGAGTGTTGCATTCGTCCCAATAGAATTCTGACACACCCTTCCACTTTCTCAGACCAATTTATAGTATTTCGCAGCACATCGTGTAGACCTACTATATCTTCACCAGTTATCAGCTTAGACATATGCTGAATAATGGCATCTTGAAGGTGCTCCTCGGTCTTGAAATCGCATAGTTGTTCTTCGATAATTCCTTGGAGCTCATCTGGTGAACATCCCACGCAAAAAACTGTTCCTGTTAAACCTGTAATTATAGGGTATTTATGAAATCCTGATCATGATGGTGTAACTAAGACACTCATTAGCAAAAAGAAAATTTTGGAAAAGTACCTTGATCTTCGAGTATTGCGGCAAGTTCAAGAGCCACCGGCACTCCACTCTCGTATCCCAGCAAGTAGAAATTATTTTGTATCCTGGTTTTGGTTATGAGAATCTGCAAACAATGAAATAACTTTCTAAGTATCAGCAATGTATTTGTAAGTGCTGTTTTCGACTATTTTTTTTTTCATTGTTAGTCACATTCGCATTTTGGAAGGTGCTGGACTCCATACAACTCATTGAAAGCCGCGGAAATCCAACAGATGCGAGAAGACGAGGTCTAGTCATTAACGCGATGGTTGCTGAAGGAGAATGTCCAGTAGGGGTCGTCTTTCGGCTGAATGAGAATGATTGCATAATATATCAGGAGTGTGTTTTACCTGAGCGTATCTCTGAGCAGTTTCCCGCACGGTCTCCTTGGGGTGGTCAAGTCCCGGCTGCAAGACAATCGCTGGCAGCTTGAGGCGATTACATAGCACGTGGAATCGCTCATGGTGACCCTCCATGCCCGGCACTATGCAAAGGTATCTCTTCTTCACGTCAAACTCGTCATCGGACTACAAAATATGGAAAAATAATCCTGTTTTAGAAGCTTTATGTATCTAACGAGATGTGATGAGATATCTACTATGTTGTCTTTTTGTATTATCTTCCTCTAAGGTAAAGGTAGGCTTTGCCCAGCAGTGGGACATAATGGGCGAAAAAAATTCACTTCGATTGTTGACACCAGAATGCTCTCCGCTGGCTTATTTCTACACTGGTAATAATTAATTGGTTCCTGCCGATACGTGATAAAAAAGACGAATAAATCAGGTACAAAGAACTGGAAAAACATTAATCTAGCAATTTTTTTGTTTTGTTCAGGGTCATCGCGAACCGTCTCGCCAGGAGACTTTATGAGTTCCAGCCACTAGAACAAGTCGGTTTTCGAAAAGCCTTTAGCACCACCACATCCATACTGTTCGGCAAATTGTACAGAAGACCGAAGAGTATAATCAGACGCTGTGTATAGCATTTGTGGACTACGAGAAAGCTTACGACTCCATTGAAATAAGGGCAGTTCTGGCCTTTCTGCAACGAAGTTGAATCAATTGGCGATACATCGAGGTGTTGAAGTGTCTGTATCATACTGCAACAATGACTGTCTAGATCGAGGATACGAAAACCAGCCCCATCCAACTGCTTAGGAGGGTGAGACAGGAGGATGTGATATCCACAATACTGTTCGCTTTTGCGCTGGAGGACGTTTTTAAGACACTGGACTGGACTAGACAGGGAATAAATGTGAACGGCGAGTACTCACACCTTCGTTTTGCCGACGACATCGCCATAATGGTAGAGACGCTGGAACACATATCCTAAATGGAGGCTCCATTTAGGATATGCAGCATCTAGTCTCGGCGGGTAGGCCTCGGCATGAATGTGGATAAGACGAAAGTCATATGGAATTCGCATGTCTTGCCGAGTCCTATCCGTACCAAAGGGTCACTTTTCAAGGTTGTGAAGGAGTACGAGTATGTCTATCTATGGCAAGTCATCCAGCTTGGTAAACACAACTTCGAGAAAGAAGTACACAGGAGGATCCAAACTACACAAAGGTTCGTCCATTGCCTGGTCTTGGTGAAGTATGGGTGAAATGGAACAATCCCGATATCGTAAGTCTCAGTCGCGTATAGATATACCCATTTGGTAAATCGAAAAACAAACATGATTCAGCAATGCATAAGTTGGAGTTAAATGGTTATATTTATGTGTTGTCTTGTATTCTACATGTTTCACAAGTCAACTCTTCTGTACATAATCAACTCACTCATCAACAGTTGTTCGATAGAAATCAATAAATGTCACTTATAATACTCGGCGACTGCAACGCCCATATTTTGTCAACAAGACACACTAATTATTCTAACACAAAGGATTGTTCCAACAAAACCTTCACCATGAATTTTCCAACTACAACGGCGAACTATTAATGAATATAGCCAACAGGAAAAATCTTCAAATAGAAATGACAAAAGCTAGATCATCATATAGAGTGACATAGTCAAAGGGCACTCAAAAATCGCAATGGATCACATTATCACGCCACATGCAAAAGAAAAAATCTTTCACTTTATTAAAAGTGTATGGGCCTCCGGTTGTTTCTCCAACCATAAAATATTCTGAGGACTGCTAACATCAAAAAGAATTGTAACAAAAAAAAAAACTGAAAAACCATACACAAAAGCAACGAAGGCCAACTAAACGATGCCACTATTCCGCTCTCAGTAGAAAATCTATAGCACTTAGTATTTCCACCACAATAAAGTTTTGCTAGACAAAGTATTATTATTTATTTCGTGAGAAGTAAACGGAGAGCTAACGAATGATTGACGATCATCGAATCCCGTATAAGGTTTGTTTACTCTATACTCACCAACGTGATGTCTTTATAAAGTGTCGGTATCATGACAAAGTTAAGTGTGGCGAGGAGTTCGTCAGGACTATCTTTGGAAAAGAATGTCGCTAATCCAGTAACGTTTTTTATGACTGTATCACTTGCAGACTCCACCAGTTTATTTATTCTAAAATAAAAATTAAATTTATAGACAAGACAGGAGTACTATAGAAAGTTCTAAGACTATATTTAAAGAAAGATAAGTTTTGAGTAATACTAAGACTTTAAGAGTAGAGGGACATTAAAAAACGATTAATAGATTTTAGACTTGTGTACGCTGCCAGACTAGACCCCTACAATAGCATTTCAATAGCGCAGTGGAAGATATTATGGTGGGGTCCAGGAGACAAGAAGTGGCTAGCGAAACTAGTCCGCCGTACGCGGAGCAGACAATCAAATCAAACAACTCACCTACAATACAACAAAAGAACTTACCTGTTGGTTGAAGGACACTGCTCTGGTGCCAACCTAGAGTTATGTATGTAAGTGAGTGTATATGTATTGTGTTGTGACGTTATGAGTATTCTTCAGGTTACAATCCGCTGCAATAAGGCTGGAGGCAATCACAGCATGCGGTCTTCAAATCACTCGTTCCCAATAGCGTCACTTTGCTTAACCTTCAAAGTTCTTCAATGTCAAGAAACTAAACCCGTGTTATTACGTCAAATTGGGGTTATTAACAATCCAAACAATGGGTCATGACTTATTGTCCACCAAAACGACCGGTTCTCAAGGATTAATTTACAAAAGATCGCGAGATTCAAGCGGCGACATGCTTTCCTTGTTCAAGCCAAAATCCAACAGAAGTGTCAAGTTGTCAAAATCAAACTGTCAAGTCAGATGTCATTCCGTTCGGGCGGCGCGTTCCGAAGGCGCATAGAGTAAAAAAGTGTTCGGTCCGAAACATCTACCGCCCCAGGACGGGCCTTCCCGTCCGCTAATCACTTAGCAATCCCGACAAGGTTGCATTTTATCAGTCCACCTGACGCGCTGCTGGAGGATGTGCAAATACTCCAAGCTCCAACGCTTCCAAAACTCTGAGCGAGCTGCTGCACCAACTGAAACCGCGATAGCCAATTTTGGCTCACATCGACAAAAGGGTGCTCCGGCAGGGCGGCAAGTGGCTGTAAAATCAAAAAATGGCCCGGGGTCAGGGCCTCCAAGACGTTCAGGTCCGTAGACAGCGGGCACAATGGACGCGAGTTCAATACAGCTTCAAAACGGCAAAATACCGTAGCTAACTCCTTAAAGGTGAGAACGGTGTCTTCCAACAATCTGCGCCAGAGTCCCTGTGCCGCTTTTACCGCGGCCTCAAAAATACCCCCCCCAATGGGGGCAGGCTGGCGGGTCAAAACAATAACAAACACCAAAAACAACCAAACAACAACAACAACAACAACAATTTAACCAAATGGCCCTCCTTAGGCAACAAAAGGGGGTGACGGGCCCCATAAGGAAGGCCAGAGTGCCTCAACCGTCAACAACCAAACAACAAAAGACCCGTATCGTCCAAAAAGGGGTTCAACTTACTAACGGCTCCCGACAATATCCAAAACTCTCGCTGCAGAATGGCCAACAGCGCATTGCAACCGGCATGCGAGTTCTTAATGTGACGATCAGTCACCAACAATTTAACAACAACAAACAACAATTCAACAATTTGTCGAGGGAGCTAAATCGACTCGACAAAAAATCAGGGTCCTTCGTTCCAACAGCGAGCACCTTGAGCCCGGGCAAAGGACCCGACATCAAGACTGGCGATCGAGGCCAATCATCCTCGGGGTGAGTCAGCCAGTCTGGTCCCCACCATAGGGGGTGAGCAATCAAGCGGGGTGCCATGCACCCACGTGAGGCCACGGCGCCTGGGTTCAAATCTCCAGGCAAGTGCCTCCAAATCAAAGGCGTATCAAAATTTTGAATCTGGGACACTCGGTACGCAACAAAGACCTCCAAAGAGTGGACGGACGTCTTCAACCAACACAAAACAATTTGACTGTCCGTCCAGGCGTAAGAAGCCCTAATGTCCACAGTTCCACCCAAAGTGTGAGCAACGTGGTTCAATAGACGCACAAGACGCGCCGCCTCTGACAATTCTAACTAAGGGATGGTCAGTGCCGTCCGGAGGGGGGCCACCTTGCTCTTGGCCAAGACCAGACAAATTCACCTGGCCTGTCGCGCAGACGGTGCGCAGACAAACAACAACTGCATAACCGTGCGAAGACGCATCACAAACTAGGGTAGCAGTGTAGCTCCCAGGGGGGAGGATAGCGCGGGGTAACACGACCTCGTTGACTGCAGGGAGTGCGGATACAAATTGGAGCCAATCATCCAATAGGGTTTCCCGAAGTGGCTCGTTCCAACCAAGTCCCGCAGTCCAAAGGCGCTGAAGAAAACATTTTAACCAAAACAATACACAAACAAAACAATTTTGCCCAAAACAATACAAACAAACAACAAAACAATAGACAAAAGGCAACCCTGGGCTCCCATGTCCATAATGACACGGACCACAACAGAGTCCCCCGTGGGCCCCCAGACCTGACCAATGCCGTTGGCAACAAAACCGTGTCGATCTGAGGGGTACCTGAGCGGGGCAGGCGCCAATGTCCTAACAATGCCTGGGCGGCGACCGATCGCCGCACCCAGGCCCAAGTCTTTCCCGACGAGGATGCAGTTCAAATTCCTCGTCCGCGCGGTGTCCCGAGCCACGCGCCATCGCTGGAAGGGCATATCCCACCGGATGCCCGAATGGCGGGGGGCGTGACTCCAACCGGGGACGTTCCGCCAATGGAGGGGAGGGAAGGCGGTGCTGGTCTGGCCAGCGCTGCCTAGCAACAACTGCGTAATCGCCTTTACGCGGGGAGACCAAATGGCGGTCGCGCGGCTCCCGATCAACTTGCGCGGGGGGTGGAGTGCGGCGCTCAAAATTGCGGGCCTCTCCCCGGTTCTGAACTGGCGAGCCAGAAGCCCGGTGACCAACTCCATGGTACCCCCCCGTGCGCGAACCTTCATCAGAGGCTGGTCTGCCAGCGTGGTTCACGTTAGCGCACAAAATGTCCAAATGGGACCCCCCACAAATTCTACAAGGGCGGGGGTTGGGGCAGTCCCGATGGAAGTGAGCCCCCAAACAAGAGAAGCACATGCGGCGTGCATTGGCAATTCGGCGGCGGGCACTCACGTGCAACTTCAAAAAGGCCGCGCAAGTTGCCATGCCATGCCCCGTGTCTCAAAGGCGCTCAAGAAAACAATTTTGCCCAAAGCAATACAAACAAACAACAAAACAATAGACAAAAGGCAACCCTGGGCTCCCATGTCCAAAATGGCACGGACCACAACAGAGTCCCCCGTGGGCCCCCAGACCTGACCGATGCCGTTGGCACCAAACCGTGTCGATCTGAGAGGTACCTTAGCGGGGCAGGCGCCAATGTCCTAACAATGCCTGGGCGGCGACCGATCGCCGCACACCCAGGCTCCGCACCCAAGCTCAAGTCCCTCGCGACGAGGATGGAGGCCAAACTCCTCGTCCGCGCGGTGTCCCGAGCCACGCGCCATCGCTGGATTGGCATATCCCACCGGAGGCCTGAATGGCGGGGGGCGTGACTCCAACCGGGGACGTTCCGCCAAAGGAGGGGAGGGAAGGCGGTGCTGGTCTGGCCAGCGGTGCCTAGCAACAATTGCGTAATCGCCTTTACGCGGGGAGACCAAATGGCGGTCGCGCGGCTCCCGATCAACTTGCGCGGGGGGTGGAGTGCGGCGCTCAAAATTGCGGGCCTCTCCCCGGTTCTGAACCGGCGAGCCAGAAGCCCGGTGACCAACTCCATGGTACCCCCCCGTGCGCGAACCTTCATCAGAGGCTGGTCTGCCAGCGTGGTTCACGTTAGCGCACAAAATGTCCAAATGGGACCCCCCACAAATTCTACAAGGGCGGGGGTTGGGGCAGTCCCGATGGAAGTGAGGCCCCAAACAAGAGAAGCACATGCGGCATGCATTGGCAATTCGGCGGCGGGCACTCACGTGCAACTTCAAAAAGGCCGCGCAAGTTGCCATGCCATGCCCCGTGTCCCTACAAAACTCACAACCAGGACGACTCTGGGTGCCAGCAAAACGAGCGGCGGGGCGACCATCAACAGGCCCGCGAGCCCTAGTCCGTCCCTGGTCTCGTGGCCGGGAAGACGGCTGGCATGACTCAGTGGCAACGCCAGAGTTGTCCACAAACCGACACTCATCCTCCAAAAATTGGACGAGGTCATCAAATGGGGGGAGATGTGTGACACTATCCCCACCATACTTTTGCTCGAAACGAGCCCTCAAATCGGCAGGAAGCCGTTGCAGCACAACGTGCACCAAAAGGTAAGACCAATGGTCCACCGGCAAGTCCAATTGCTTTAAAGCGTTGGTCGCTGCCACCAACGGGTTCAACAGGTCAGTACGCAATGCTGACAATCCAGTAATGACCGGTAACCCCAAAATTAATTCAATATGAACGTCAGCCAAACAACGATTATTTTGGTACCGCCGGGTGAGTAGCTCCACAGCGGTAGGGTAGGCTGAGTCAGTCAACGACAGATGCTGTACCAAGGCTCGGGCCTCACCTTCTAGGACAGACAACAAATAGGCCAACTTTTGGGCGGGTCTGAGGTCCGAGCGTGCATCAACCAAACTTTCAAACAGGTTTTGGAAACCTAACCAGTGGTCCAGACGACCGTCAAAGTGTGGCAGTTCCAAGGTAGGCAGTCTACTCAGTAGTCCGGGACCTGAAACAACCGAGGTCTCCGGTTTGACCTGGACAGGTGTCCGGCTCTCCAATATTTCCCAAGCACGTTGACCAATGACATCCCCCAGGTCCAAGATCTGGTCATAGTCAGCAAGGACCTTGTCACGTGCTGCCTGATCCAGCACTTCCAGAGCCACATCACAAATGTACTCGTTGTAGCGAGTAAGCAGAGCATCAACGTTGCCGAGTCTCACGTTCAACTGCTCGAACCGACCCAGAGTGACCGCTTCAGGATCCGGGCGCTCAGCGGTTGCTGCAGCTGAAGTGAACCACCGTAGCTGTGTGGTCAATCCACTGATTGCCTCTCTCACCGCTCTGTGTGCCATTGCACAAACAATACAATTCAATAAACCAAATAATTAAATAATCAAATAACAAAGTTCAATCAATCAATTACAAAATAACTACAAGCAAACAATCAAACTACCAAACTGACTAATCAGCAACTCAAGAAATAACAATATATTGGTTTCAATTCAATTCAACAATAAACTTTTATTTTAATTCAAACCCAATATCAACGTTCAAAATTCTATTTCATATTCAATTCAAATATTCAAATTCTAATCCAATTCCAAATGTTAAGTTCACAAACCACTGTGTGGTACAACAATAATGAACCTTTATTCCAACTCAAAACAATGGTAATACTCAAAAATGCCAATTTCAAATATTAATTTTCTCAAACAACCATATTGATGGTACAAACTCAATATTTCAATGTCTTCCTGACATTCAATACAACAGAGATCAGACACAAAAAGGGGCTACAACAAGGGGCTGCAACACAGCCCAATCCAATCCACTTTATTAGCCCGGCTGACCTTGGCAACATCAGGTGACCCGTCTCAATAAATTTAAACAAATTATTTCCAATAACAATTAATTACCATTAACAAACATTTACAGCGAATTACTACTTCCCTTATAGAGACTGCCAAGTAATTAGCCTACTGTAAATTACCAATTTGTTGGTTATATGTCTTATAACCACGCTCTGCTACCAGAATGTACGCTGCCAGACTAGACCCCTACAATAGCATTTCAATAGCGCAGTGGAAGATATTATGGTGGGGTCCAGGAGACAAGAAGTGGCTAGCGAAACTAGTCCGCCGTACGCGGAGCAGACAATCAAATCAAACAACTCACCTACAATACAACAAAAGAACTTTCCTGTTGGTTGAAGGACACTGCTCTGGTGCCAACCTGGAGTTATGTATGTAAGTGAGTGTATATGTATTGTGTTGTGACGTTATGAGTATTCTTCAGGTTACAATCCGCTGCAATAAGGCTGGAGGCAATCACAGCATGCGGTCTTCAAATCACTCGTTCCCAATAGCGTCACTTTGCTTAACCTTCAAAGTTCTTCAATGTCAAGAAACTAAACCCGTGTTATTACGTCAAATTGGGGTTATTAACAATCCAAACAATGGGTCATGACTTATTGTCCACCAAAACGACCGGTTCTCAAGGATTAATTTACAAAAGATCGCGAGATTCAAGCGGCGACATGCTTTCCTTGTTCAAGCCAAAATCCAACAGAAGTGTCAAGTTGTCAAAATCAAACTGTCAAGTCAGATGTCATTCCGTTCGGGCGGCGCGTTCCGAAGGCGCATAGAGTAACAAAGTGTTCGGTCCGAAACAACTTGTATGGATGGTGGAAAAAGGATAGCTACTGAGATGATGGCTTATTGAGATGTTTGGATGCAAAAATACTGCAACAGCCATAAATAAATTGAAATTATAGTGTGATAAAACATACACAAAATAATGAAAATAACGAGCAGGTACTTATTGGACTGTAATAACGTCAGCAGAATCTGAGGGATGAAAATGTTTATTAAAAAAAATATGATTTAACTTACTTGTATATAGTCAACAGTGGTATTGCGTCTTCGTCCAAAGATATATTACATGCAATATTCAGGAACGCACTAATAATTGGTATTTTTTCATCCGCCATTCCTAACTCTTGCAAAGTAGTGTCAGGATTTGCGTTTTGTGTAATGTTTATTTCTGAAAGATAATGATAGGATTAAACGAACTTACCTGAAGTGAAGTTCAATCCTGATTATATGAAGTACTTAGTCCGAGATAACTGATGTAGTACTTGCCTTTCCACACTCTATAAACGCGAATTTAAAAGCAAAAGCAGAAAACAAAAATCTCCACCTAGCAACACTAAACGTCACTGTCAATATTTCAGAGCCCCCGAAAGAGGGAAAATTAATTTAATAACGGAAAATTAAATTAATTGAGGGAGGGCGGGATGTTCTATCTCGGACTAAGTACTTCATATAATCAGGATTGAACTTCACTTCGGGTAAGTTCGTTTAATCCTATCATTATATTCGTACTTAGTCCGAGATAACTGATGTAGATGTTTAGAGAAGAACATAACACTTAAAATTACAAAACATTTATTTTTCTCAACATAAGGGCAACTTCTGCCTTACAATTACACACTTTAAACTTATAACTAAAATAAAATCAGTTTGAATTATTGAGTACCGCTCTAGCAAACAACACTTGGTTAGGTTCATTATATAGTGGTCTGTTATAATGAGTAGCAAAGGACGATGACCTTGGAGACCAACCTACTGATTTAATGATACTGTCTACCGAGAGACCTTCCCTATAGGCACATGAAGTAGCAGCATGGCGCGTTGAGTGCGCGGAAAAACGAGTGATATCTATACCACTGTCCGACATAACTTGCTTCAGCCATCTGCTGATTGACTGACAAGAAGCACGATGGTGCGGTCTTTTAAACGTAATAAACAAATAGTCACATGAATTATCATTAATTCTCAATCCTCTAGTTACCTCTATATACTGTGTAAGTGTTTTAACGGGACGAATTTCGGGTTGTGCAGTGAAATAAGGTAAAATTATTTTAGGTTGATGCCTATCAGGAGCTGATGTTTTTAGAATATCTGTAAAAATTATTTCGACACCAGTAGATGTTAAGTTAATATTGTTTAATCTAATGGAATTTATAGTCTGAACCCTTTGGCCAGTAGCCAGTACTAATAGCATTACAGTCTTTTTGGTGATCTTTTCTAAGCTTAAGTCATTCAATGGGTACCAGTGACAAACATATGATAAAACACTCGAAGGGTCCCACACACTACTATATTTGGGTGTCAAAGGTCGTAATTTATAAACTCCCTTAAACCATCGCTTTATTCTATCATCTGTACCTACGTGATTTCCGATAATAAGAGAAAGTGATGACCGATGACAATTTAAGGTTTGGTAAGAACCACCTCTTTGGAAAACCAGTGTTAGATAGGAAATTATGATAGGTATGGATGCACTGAAAATATTTATGTCATTATCTTTGGTATAACTCCACCACTGCTTTAAGCAGCTATTATATTGCTTTATAGTATTTGAGGATAGGGATGCCATCATTATATCTATTGCGTCTTCTGATATACTTCTTCGTTTAATTGTTTCCCTGATAAGACGTACGCCCCCAGGAAAAGCTGCTTGTTTAGTGGGTGAGGTTTCCTGAAAGCAGTTAAAAGATTTTCTGAAGGGTTCATGGAAACTATTTCTGACGCTACCATAGACATCAACAACGGGTACCAAGGCTGAGATGGCCACATTGGGAAAACTACAATACCAGTTGCTCTATCTGTCCTAATTTTTTGAACTACTTTTAAAAGTAAACAAAAAGGCGGGAATGCGTAAAAGAAAAACTTTGACCAATTAACAGTAAATGCATCAACATTCCAAGCAGATGGATCCCTATGCCAAGATATATATTTATCACATTTAGTGTTCACACGCGATGCAAAAATATCTATTTCAGGCATCCCTAGTTTCGTAATTATAATATTGAAGGCGTCAGTTGATAATTGCCACTCTGTATCTATATTAACTACTCGGGACTCAAAATCAGCATTAATATTTTCCTTTGATTTTATATATGAAGCGAATACCCATAACTTTCTAGCTTCACACCACTGCCAAATCTGTCTTGCCAAACCATTTAATAGGGGATACTGAACTCCACCTTGTCTGTTAACATAAGAAATCGCTGTGGTGTTATCAATTCGAAGCAGGATTTCACAATTTGTTAAGTCTTGGGCAAAACATTTTAGTGCAAAAAATGCAGCTAATAATTCACGATAATTGATATGAAAACTTAGTTCTTCATCAGACCATTGACCTCTAGCACTCTGACCATTGCAAAATGCACCCCACCCAGTGCCTGACGCATCCGAAAATATTTCCAATTCAAAATTATATTGTTTTATCCTACTATAACCAGCGACTATATTTCTTTTCCACCATAGTAAATCCTGTTTAACTTCTTTACTGATTATTATACTATTGTCATAGTTGCCTCCACAAGCTTCAAGGGATAAACATTTTTCTCTTTCTAAGGTTTTTGTGTACACAAAACCATATGCAACTGCCATACAAACAGAAACTAAATTTCCTAATAGTTTTGCAAACTCTCTAATTGTACAGCTGTCTCTTTTCAAGAACTGCTGAATTAAAACAGTTAATCTTTCTTTCTTCTTATCAGTAGGACTAATTGTCAAATCTTGAGAATTAAGATTAAACCCTAAATAATCTCTCACTCTAGAAGGTTTCAGGCAACTCTTTGTGCTATTAATAACAAAACCTAATTTCTCAAGTAAACTTGTGACATAATTAGTATTTTTGAGACATTCCTCATATGAAGATCCAAGACAGATTGCATCATCTAAGTACAGTACAATACATACACCCTTGTTTCTCAGATGTTCTACAACAGGCTTAAGTAATTTCGTAAAAACAAATGGCGCTGATGCGAGACCAAATGGTAGACAATTAAACTGATATAATTTACCAAAAAACATGAATCTTAAAAAATGTCTGTGATTTACTTGAACCGGCACTAGGAAATAGGCATTTTTCATATCTATTGTAGTCATATAGTCCCCCTTTAATAGAAGTTTACACACAGTCCTGACATCTTCTAATTCAAAATGAGAAGTCTCTACGAACTTGTTAAACGCTTTTAGGTTAAGTATGAACCTGTGAGTACCATCATTTTTAGGTACAGTAAAAATACTTGAGAGAAATTGACCACAAACTGGGGAGCAAGACGATATTGCTCCTAACTCAAGAAGCTTATTAATTTGTTTGGAAAGAATTAACTTTTCGGTTGAATTAAAATTATTATTGCTTGGTGAATAGTCTTGTCTAGGAGTATGTGTAAGAGGGATATGGTAACCTCTTATCCACTGCAATATTACAGGATCCTGAGTAAATGTTTTCCAAATTAAATAAAAATACTGCAATCTGCCTGCGAATTTTACCTCTACGGGTAGCGGGATCGGCCTCTGGTCATCCCCCGTGAACTCGATGGAGCAGGGGCTGGACGACGGCCCTGCTGTTGGCTTTTCGTGGAGAGGGTCGTGGCTGGTACCGAAGTTGATGTTGGTAACCTCCTCGAGCTACTACTTTCCCTCGATGAAAGTGACTTAGCTGGCGAGGAGGTGGTTGCCAGTTTTTTGTCTTCTTAGGAGGAGCTAAAATTGAGCTTGCTTTCTTCATAGCTGACACTGATTTCACAGCATCATCTAGTTTACTGTAAAGCCACTCAGATCTCTTGTTATCTTTGAGGTTAAAATCAAAAGTTTCTTGTCCAATAAGGGACTGATCAGCTTTCTTCTAATATCTGTATATTTATAATGTAAATTACAGAGCAGTCTCGTGGCATCACTTAAATTCTTGACAATTGTCAAATTATCAAAGTTTGGTTTTGTCATCATGTCAATTGTGTGACATATAGTGGCAATAACATAACCTGTATCCTCTTGTCTCTCTTCAAGCATCTTGTCCCTCAATTTCATTGCAGACGTCAATAATCCTGTAAGCGCTATGTTAAGCTTCGGTGCTTGCATTAATTTTCCATTTTCAGGAAAACAAAGGCTTTTCAACATCTTTTCTTTTTCTTCTGTTTTCATTCCTTCTATCAATATGTTTTCAAATCGTTGTAGAATGTTGGTATTGATGGGAGTGCCAAATCTTTTTTCAGTCTCCTTAGGCTCCCCGAGTGCCTCTAAAAATTCCTGTGACAATTCAGGTTCTTCAAGGGATTCCTGTTCAATGCTGTCTATGATCTCAACATTCTCCATGCTCTCTATGTTGTTCTCAATGTTCTCAATATTCTCATTAGAGTCTTGGGCTAAAAATACATTCATACATGATAAAATAAAGAAAAAACATTAGGTTAACAACCTATAAGTTTGATGGTAGGTATATATCTCCCCTGACTTTTAGAGCTTTGTGAACAATGGAATAAACTATTGTTAGATTTTGAACCAAAATTCCAACTTAATTTGCTGACTTTGAACAACATAGATCGTTATGCAAACTTATCCCAATGGGATTATGCAAAAGAGTAGAGCATATTAGATACCAAGACGGTATTTACACCTTCCCAACGGAAAGAAGCATCGTCGTAACACGAGGATGCTTGACGATCTATCGCTCACCCAACGGGGAGTTCGCATAGTCGCAACGCGATTATGCCTACAATAATTAAACAGGTACTTTGCCAATTGCAACGCAATAGCTACAAAACCGAAATAAAACCGAAATTGGTGTATCAACTAAGCTTCGATGGTAAAATTGGTGAATTCAAAATGGGTAGGTAGGTACTTACAATCTTCCGGCTGACGCAACTTGTCTTTATACCTCTTGAGTCTCTTTTCCAATCTTCTAATTCTCTTAATCTCCTTGTCTTCCGATTTCTCAGCCGTTCTTTTAGGCATGATCACAATATTACACTATCTACTATATAAAAATAAGTCGGGTTTTCCTTCCTGACGCTATAACTCCAGAACGCACGAACCGATTTCCACGGTTTTGCATTCGTTGGAAAGGTCTCGGGCTCCGTGAGGTTTATAGCAGAAAAAAAAAGAAAATTCAGGAAAAAAATCAATAGAAAAGCGGGAAAATCTTTTTTCACATACAGCGTCATCTCTGATAAAATGTACCTACTACATGTACCTACTACAAACCAATATTTTAAGTAGATGGCGCTGGTGCGTGATACATTGTTTGACAGCTACTCATTGTTCTCTGCTCAGTTAATTTCATGTGACAAACCGGTATTGTGTTCACTGTGAAATTGTGAAAAAAAAGTAAAAAAAAAAAGTTATTCGTTTCCTAACATTTCAATTGGAAACCATCAAATCAATCACGTGTATAGTGCAAATTTTTATTCAATTTCAACAGCAGGCATTTGTCTTTAAGGTGGTAAGTTGAACTGTGTAAATTATGTGGATCGTGCATTTGAGGTTAAATTCACCACTCTGTCCATAGTCCAAAATGCCTAGAGGACGACGTGCGAACATCGGCCGCCGCACAAGACATGCAAGCCAGCAACAAGTGTATTCACAGAACTTAAGCGAAGAAAGACAAAATATAATAAGAGAAAATGCCCGATTGAGACAACGCGTGAGCACACGAAGATCATTGGCATCATACAATCGCTTGGCATTCCAATATGATCCCACTGCGAACTACAGTGATGATGAAAATTTAGATATTGGACCAATGACGACTATATGCCGATATTGCAATGCGTTAAAGTTCAAAAGAGAAACGGCTGGATTGTGCTGCACAAGTGGAAAAGTCAAACTAGATCCATTATTTACACCACCACAGCCACTGAAACCATTGTTCGATGGAAGTGATCCCGATTCCAGCCATTTTCTTCAACACATCCTTGAATACAATAATTGCTTTCGCATGACTTCCTTTGGAGCTAATATCATTCGAGAAGGCGGCTTCATGCCGACTTGCAAGGTAAAATATACAACACACGTAACCAATCACTCACACCAACACAATGAATTGCAACACATAACAACTACATATACAGAAGTTACACCGTATTCTTCAACAAATTATTGTTTGCAATTACAGATACTAGGACAAATATATCATTTGCATGGTTCAATGGTGCTAACACCAGATGAACCGCATCAATTTCTGCAAATATATTTCATTTCGTCGATGGTGGATCAGCTGAATGTGCGGTGCAATATACAGGGAACACAACAGTTAAAGAGACGAATTATTGAACAGTTACAAGCATTTTTTCACGCTAATAATGCTGTGGTTAATATGTTCAAAACAGCATTGGAACGAATGCCATCGGATACGCACAAATTTGTCATAAGAGCGGATTGTACCCCAACAGGTGAACATGTGCGAAGATTCAATGCACCCACCGTTAATGATGTTGCTGCAATTATTGTTGGCGATCCAACTAAATCGCGAGACATTGTCGTTCAGCGAAGAAGCAATATCATGCATCGTGTAAACGAGACACATCGTTTGTACGATGCGTTACAATATCCAATCATTTATTGGCAAGGGCAAGACGGATACGACATCACGTTGAAGATGGTCGATTCAATTACAGGTACAATATTCACACACTAATTATTGCTATTATTGCTATTATCGGTTTCTATTAACAATTCATTTAATTTTGCATTTTCAGGCGTATCAACGAATAAAAATCTAAGCGCAGTGAATTACTATGCGTATCGTATGATGATTCGTACACATGAGGAGAATGTCATTCTGAAGTGCCGTCGGCTATTCCAGCAATTCGCTGTCGACATGTATGTCAAAGTCGAGACCGAACGTTTAGCGTTCATCCGATTCAATCAGGCAAAGCTACGATCTGAGGACTATACATATACACTTGCGTGATGCTATTCATTCAGATGGTGATGTTCAGAATATTGGACGTCTGACGATTCTCCCATTTCCAGTTCGTCTTGCGTTCGCAATGACAATTAACAAGTCGCAAGGCCAATCGCTTAGTGTTTGCGGGATAAATTTAGAAAATCATTGTTTTTCACATGGGCAGTTATACGTTGCGTGTTCACGAGTTGGGAAACCATCCGCTTTGTTTGTGTTAACGTCAGACCAAAAAACAAAAAATGTGGTTTACCAAAGAGCACTTCAATGAAACGGATAATTTGCGGACACGTATAACGCTTCGATTCAGTATTTACTTCAGGATTCACTTTCATTTACTTAGAGAAGTTCAACTAAATAACACTTCATTTTTGTAATCGAAATGAATTCATTACTGTTGTGAAATGAAATAAAAATTTTCCTTTTCAAATATAAAACAAAAAAAAAAATCTTCTTTTAATCACCTAACGAAATGTTACATAAAACGAAGCCATCTGGTGGCGAAACGGAGTTCGCCGGGTATGCTAGTTAATTTATAATTTCAAGATATATTTTCACAGAAATACACAATCGCGTGCGAGCGCGAAAAAACAATTGACAGTAGTGGTGGGCGTTGCGACGACGAACCGTTTCCGAAGACCGTTTTATGATTTGCAACGATGAGACCGTTTTACGTCCTGGGTCCAAACAGTCTTCGTTGCACAAACCAGTCTTCGAATAACTAGATGCGATTATGTATTTTACAGCTAAGAAAATACGGTCGAGAACCCATTGATTCAACTATAACACTCGTCGCGTCGTCGTCCTTAATCCGTTCCAAAGACCGTTTTATGTTCTGCGACGACTACGACGATGAAACTGTTTTTACGTCTTGGATCCAAACAGTCTTCGTTGCACAAACCAGTCTTCGAATGACTAGATGCCATTATGTATTTTATAGTTAAGAAAATACGGTCGAAAACGCATTGATTCAACTATCACACTCGTCGCGACGTCGTCCTTAGTGAACCGCGTTCGTTTACAAAACAGTTCTTACAGTAAAAAGTGAACTTTTTGTCAATGGTATAGAGTCTATATTTTATTACTACTTCTCGAAGAAACTGCAACTATTTCACGCGACGAAAACGCAATTCTATTCCATATTTGATAAGTTTCGTTTTTTACAAAACGGTCGTCGTCGCAACAACTGGTTTGAAGACGGCTCTTCAAACCAGTTGCGACGACGACCGTTTTCTGCAACCGTTTTCGTCCTCGGAAAAACGGTTGCGTTTCGTCCGTCAAAAAATCGACAACGACCCACTACTAATTGACAGTGACGTTTAGTGTTGCTAGGTGGAGATTTTTGTTTTCTGCTTTTGCTTTTAAATTCGCGTTTATAGAGTGTGGAAAGGCAAGTACTACATCAGTTATCTCGGACTAAGTACGAATATAATGTGTATGTTATAGTCTGCAGCTTTATTAATGATAACACCCTCATATGCCTACATAACGCGTGTTGATGACAAAGTACTCAGTCATTAGTTTTAACTGTACTAAATCATCGAGTGGTTTAGTGGTTACAAGTGCGCGATTAAGCATTGGGTCCAATCTCCAAGTCTGGCTACGTACTCGTATATTGTTTTTTTTTTGCCAGGTTCCGTAGAAACTGTACCTTACATCGTTTTAATTGAATTCATTTTATTACCGGCAATTTCAATGAGTTTTTGTAATAGTTCGGGTGTGTTTGCTTGCGTTGGCTTCGCTAACAATACGGCAGACGTGCTTCGCAGCGCTCGCTCCATGGCCTCTGATAAGTCGTTACAACTTAGCTTGCTCTGTGCCAAGAAAACATTTATTTTGTTAAGATACACATATTAATTCTATGCCAAATCTGTATATCAGCATGAAGTTAACTAAAATTACCAGAATCCTTTGTGTAGAGTGTAATTTTTAAAGAGCTTGAAGTCACCGTTATTTAAATTGGTACTTAAGAGGCTATTTATGAAATTTTGCCGATTTCGTAAATTTACATGTTTTTATGTTGTGTATATATATAAGTTTTAACTTGTAGAAATACAGTGGTGTATCTGCAAAAAAATATAAATCAGCGAAATCGGAAAAATTTATAACTTGCTTACTACAACGTGCAAATCTACGGGCCAATATATTGTAACGCACACATAAAGCCCTCCGCTCCCTCTCAATATCAACACAGTGACCCAAGTATTTAAACTGCTGAACCAGATTCGGTGGTATATGGCTATACATTGAATGGTAACATTGTAATTATCTCCATGTAGTTAAAATTTAATTAAAAAATCGAGGTGGTGATATAATATAGTCGTTATGTAGATAAAAACTGAATCATTACGAATGACTTACCTCGCTTAAACCGGACAGATCTAAACTTGTAGCTGTAAAACCACACTTTGCTCTGGCGACACATATGTCCTCGCCCACAGAACTGACGTTTGAGATCACTGCAAAGTACCTGTAATTCATTCAAATTATAAAATTTAACGGTTATCAAGCTTAATTAGAACTGGGCTGGGAACATCGCATGCCGGAAGCTAAGCTGAAACTGAAAAAATGTAAAGGATCTGATTGAGTAATGGAGATCACCAGTGGTTTCTAAAAGCGAATCATAATGACGATCGTTACGATACCTTTGTGTATGTATAATGAATATTATTATGAAATACATATACTTACTTTAGGTCAGGACATAACGACCTTGAAGCAATATCTAAAGAATTTATGAATGTTCTCAATTCTTCTTTATGTGTATCGTTCTTGACTTTTGTTATAGCTACGTAAATGCCTTTAATGATTCCAAGACTGTTAGCATCGTTAATTATGACTGAAATATGCTTTTTGACATCAAAGTTTTTTTCTGGAGTTACGATTTCAACACCTAGATTTCGCCAAGACCTTGAAAAAAGAAGATAATAATTGTTCAGTTCTGAATGACTTTGGTCCATTTCTTTGTGGCAGACGATTGTGAATGTTCTTACCTTATTTTATAATGTTGGTACTGACTTAAGCTGGTGGAGTGAATGTATAGTTTTTTAGCTCCACGATGTACTAGTGTGTCAGCTAGATGAACCCCAAGAGCGCCATCATCCCAGAACATTAAATGGCTTTCATTTGGAATGCATATTATTCTGAAACAAATACGACTTTGAAATTAAGATCTTACTTATAAAAAATATCATCCTGAAGGCGTAACTATACTTGGCCCGTAAAACAAATATCAATGCCTACGGAATAGATAGAAACACAGGTAGATAAAGACGCAATTAAAAAAAGCGTATTAGTCAATAATGCCTCTGCAAATATCGTTTCGGATGTACGAATTCGTGCAAAGTATTTGCGTCTGTACGGATTGTGGAGCCATATTATTTTCATACACCAAAATTAAAACATACTTTCTACTGAATGAACCTGTTTCATCTGCTTCATTAGTTTCCGAGAAACAGTGCGGGGAAATTTATGGATTTTAATGATAAATCAAAGAACTGTACCCGTTTCGTATTGAGCCGTACAAATCTCATTTTTGTTTGTACAGATTACATATAAACATTATTAATCCTACCAAACTTTTAGCAAAATCTATCGGCTAGTTTTAGGGTGACCTCTCACCTCATAGGTGGACCGCAGCGGTCATTGTTTCCTTTGCGGTCAGCCCGGTCACAAGGCCGGCTCTTGCAATGCCACGCCGCACTACTATGCATGTGCGGCGGCTGGCAAGCCGGCCGAACACCGGGCCGGGAGTAAGGTCTGCGCCTCATCCGCCAAGGCCAGGGGCAAGGGCAAGCCCTCCGCCGCCGCCGTCACCGCTGTCGCCGCTGCCGCCTCGACCACTGTCGTGGCTGGCACCACCGCCACGGCAGGGCCCCCACAGGGGACTCAGGAGGGGGCTGAAATGGAGTGTCAATAATAGGTACTCCATTACGCCTCCTCCAAGCGAATATCAACCACTGCGCCTCCGCTCAGGATCTGTTACTCCAGAGCATGGCGCAGTGGTCGATTAACATCGCTGTGGTTGCTGAGCCGTACTTTGTCCCGCCCAGGGATGACTGGGTGGAGGACCTGAGCGGCTCAGTGACCCTCATTTCGCGGCCAACCCCGACCCTCGAGGCTGTCAAGAGGGGACGGGGTTGCGTAGCAGCACGGTTCGGTGAGATTGTAGTAGTGGGAGTATACTTCTCCCCGAGCCGAACTCTCGCCGAGTTCCACAACTCCCTTGCGGAGTTGAGAGTCGTCGTCGTCGGGTTCCGTCCCCTCCCCGTGCTCGTACTCGGGGACTTCAACGCCAAGAATTTGGCTTGGGGTTCCCGGTATACGGACACACGGGGCAGGATGGTGGAGGACTGGGCTCTGAAGACAGGCCTGGTCGTCCTAAATCGGGGTTCTGTACCTACGTGTGTACGGATGCGGGGCGACTCAGTGGTGGACATCTCGTTTGCCAGCCCCGCTCTGTCGCCGCAGGTCATTGATTGGCGCGTCATGGAGGGGGTTGAGACGTATTCCGACCACCGGTACATCCGGTTTGACGTCCGGGTCCTGGTCCTGGGTCCTGGCCTTAGAGGCTCTCGGGCCTCGACTCAGGGGGCTCCTTAGCGCATGCTTGGAGAGGGGCCAGTTCCCACTTCGTTGGAAGACGGGGAAACTGGTCCTCATTAAGAAGCCTGGGCGCCCAGCGGACTCTCCGTCCGCTTACCGGCCCATCGTGCTGCTCGACGAGGTGGGCAAGCTCTTTGAAAGAGTGATTGCAGACCGCCTCGTCGGGTGGCTGGTGCGGGAGGGGCCGGAGTTGTCGGACGGCCAGTACGGCTTCCGCAAGGGGCACTCTACGGTGGACGCCATCATGCGCGTGCGAGCCCTCACGACGGGGGATGCAGTGGCCCGGGGTGGGGTCGTCTTGGCGGTGTCTCTAGACATCGCCAATGCCTTCAACACCCTGCCCTGGAGTTGCAATAGGGAGGCACTCCGGTATCACTGGATGCCGACCTACCTCTGTCGCGTGGTCGAGGCCTATCTGACGGATAGGGCCGTCATCTACCCCGGTCACGAGGGGGAATGGAACCCGTGAGAGATGTCGTGTGGTGTCCCACAGGGATCGGTCCTGGGGCCGCATCTGTGGGACATCGGTTACGATTGGGTGCTGCGCGCCGACCTCCCTAGCGGCGTCAGCGTAGTTTGCTACGCTGACGACACGCTGGTCCTTGCGCAGGGGAGGTCGTACGAGGCGGCAGCCGAAATTATGACACGCGGGGTTGCGACAATCGTCGATAGGATCCGGCAATTGGGACTCGAGGTGGCCTTGCACAAGTCCGAGGCCATGGGTTTTCATGGTCCTCGGAACACGCCACCTGCGGGTTCCCAACTCACGGTAGGAGGGGTTCACATCGGCGTCGAGTCGACGATGAAGTACCTGGGACTTGTCCTCGACAGCCGGTGGAACTTCGTTGAGCATTTCCGACGTTTGGCTCCCAGACTGGAGCGGGCTGGGGCTGCATTAAAGCGGCTCCTGCCCAATCTGGGGGGTCCAAACGCCTCCTGCCGGAGGCTCTACACGGGGGTCATGCGGTCCATGGCCCTCTACGGGGCACCGGTGTGGGCGCCCTCATTGAGGCTGCGCCCAGCGCGCCGGTTGATTGCAGCCCAGAGGGTCATGGCCATCCGGCTAATCCGAGGATACCGCACGATCTCGTGCGAGGCGGCGAGCCTCCTTGCCAGAGTGCCGCCATGGGATCTGGAGGCAAAGGTCCTCGCGCACATGTGGGAGTGGCGCGAGGAGGCGAAACGCCGGGGCGAAACTCCGCTGCCGCAACAAATCGCGGCACGGCGGACAGAGCTCCGGTGTGATCTCATGGCGACATGGCGGGTACGATTGTCGCAACCCAGTGCTGGGCACGCCACAATTGCGGCGGTAAGTCCCCTCTTTGAGGAGTGGATAGAGAGGCGCCACGGCGTCCTCACCTTCCGCCTGGCGCAGGTTCTCACCGGGCATGGGTGCTTCGGTGGGTTCCTGTTCAGGATAAAGTGGGAGGATACGTCCGGGTGTTTCCATTGAGAGGATCGTCTGGAGGACACGGTGGAGCATACGGTGGAGGTGTACCCTGCCTGGGCGGAGCACCGCCGTGTCCTCGTGGAGGCGATCGGCGGCGGCGACCTCTCGCGTCCGGCCCTGGTGCGAGCCATGGTACGGAGCGAGAGAGAATGGGAAGCCGTCACCTCCTTCTGCGAAGCAGTAATGCTCGCGAAGGAGGAGGTGGGGCGCGTGAGGGAGTGGCAGTCTCTGCACCCTCACGTCCCTAGCCGCCGCAGGAGGAGACGCCCCGGGCGTCGGGAGTCGATTGCGGACTCCCGGCCACCGTAGGCGCGAGCTTGCGGGTGGCGAGCAATGGGTAGCTCGCCGCCCGGTAAGGACCAAGCTCGGGTCGACGGCGCGCAGTGTTCCACGCGCGCCTCAAGGAGATGTCAGCAGCAGTGTAGGGGTCTACTAGGACCGATGCCTGCCGGGGTCGCGTGATTGTTCGAAAGAGATACCGTGACCCTGGCACATTGCGGGGCGGCGAGCCTCCTTGCCGGAGTGCCGCCATGGGATCTGGAGGCAAAGGTCCTCGCCCACATGTGGCAGTGGCGCGAGGAGGCGAAACGCCGGGGCGAAACTCCGCTGCCGCGACAAATCGCGGCACGGCGGACAGAGCTCCGGTGTGATCTCATGGCGACATGGCGGGTACGATTGTCGCAACCCAGTGCTGGGCACGCCACAATTGCAGCGGTAAGTCCCCTCTTTGAGGAGTGGATAGAGAGGCGTCACGGCGTCCTCACCTTCCGCCTGACGCAGGTTCTCACCGGGCATGGGTGCTTCGGTGGGTTCCTGTTCAGAATAAAGCGGGAGGATACGTCCGGGTGTTTCCATTGCGAGGATCGTCTGGAGGACACGGTGGAGCATACGGTGGAGGTGTGCCCTGCCTGGGCGGAGCACCGCCGTGTCCTCGTGGAGGCGATCGGCGGCGGCGACCTCTCACGTCCGGCCCTGGTGCGAGCCATGGTACGGAGCGAGAGGGAATGGGAAGCCGTCACCTCCTTCTGCGAAGCAGTAATGCTTGCGAAGGAGGAGGCGGGGCGCGTGAGGGAATGGCAGTCTCTGCGCCCTCACGTCCCTAGCCGCCGCAGGAGGAGACGCCCCGGGCGTCGGGAGTCGATTGCGGACTCCCGGCTACCGTAGGCGCGAGCTTGCGGGTGGCGAGCAATGGGTAGCTCGCCGCCCGGTAAGAACCAAGCTCGGGTCGATGGCGTGCAGTGTTCCACGCGCGCCTCAAAGAGATGTCAGCAGCAGTGTAGGGGTCTACTAGGACCGATGACTGCCGGGGTCGCGTGATTGTTCGAAAGAGATACCGTGACCCTGGCACATGGGCAACTGATGGAACACGGGTGGGTTTTAGTCAGTAAAAGTCTGACACGCCCTCCCGCTCCGCCCAGAACGGGAGAAGTCATTTGATGATTTCCCATACTGAAAAAAAAAAAAAAAAAAACCCTGGCACATGGGCAACTGATGGAACATGGGTGGGTTTTAGTCAGTAAAAGTCTGACACGCCCTCCCGCTCCGCCCAGAGCGGGAGAAGTCATTTGAAAGGTGACCTCTCAATCCAGAACGAAATGAACTAAAAAGTCCTGTATATTTAAAGGGTTTTTTTATAAATTCCAGGATCAGGCCTCCAAAATCGGCTTACTCACTACTAAATATTTGTAGTATCCGCGTTTAAATATGAAAGATGACTCCTCAGTTTATACATACGTACTATGGGGGAAGTTCATAACTAAGCAGTTTTAAAACAAAATCCCGTGAACACGATGACCACATCTGTTTAACGCCCCTTTTGGCTTCGACCAATGAAACAAAAATACTGTATAGTAGGTAATATTTTGCCGTTTTTGTTTTTTTGTTGTTCGTGTGTTTTGTAGGCTCGTTTACAATGATCACAGATGTCTGACCTTTTTTCAAACCACTAGGAACAAAACTAAAGAAAAAAAGATGAGAAAGTTTTTAATTTTAATGGTTTTATACTTTACATTTTGTTTCAACTATTTTCTCGGGATCAGTTGCAAATCGGCACAGCTTTCGGCTACGAGTAACAACTAACGTATTTACTTAGCGTTTGTGAACCATGTCTTCGTACCGTATTACCACAGAACAGAGGCATGAAATATTGTTCTAAGTCTATAGCTGAATTCATATAAACATTGTTTTGTGATTATTGTTTTTTTTTAATAATATCTATAATAATTTTCTAGCCTTACTTAACCATTTAGAGCCAGGAACAGCTGGCGAAGTCGAACGTAGTGCGGTAGTCACTGCCAAACAAATATCGACCTTGGTTTAGTTGAAATAAAGTTGAGAATAAATAAACTTCCTAATGGAACACTCCTAATGCACTCTCGAGCTAATGCTCGAGAGTGCATCTAAAGGGAAAAAAGGCACAAAGCACATTTCAGGTAATTTATTTTCGACTTTACTTTTAGGCATGCAATGTTGATATTTTTTTGGCTTGGAAATTGGTATTTGAACTTTTATGATACTCATTATTTGTGTATATTATGGAATGCCGTATCGGGGTATACCAAAAAATGAAAGTGTAAACTGTAGTTTTTATAAAAAACGACATACTTTGTTTTTTTGCAGCTCTGTAGAAATATCCAATGCCGTGACCGCTCACGTCACGCGTTTACAGCATGCTCTGCCGAGCATGCTGTAAAACGCACTCGTAAAGTAAGCTTTCGGTACCGAATCGGTGCAGAAAGCTTAACAAGCGCCTTTATTTCTACCATCTAAGCGGTACTGCAAAAATTGATAAATGAAAGCAGTGCGGTATCGTTTCGGTAGGTATACCGAGCATACTATACCGAAACTATACCGCACCGATCAATGCGTAAACGACTTTAGATTATTGTAAAGTGTTTCTTTAAGCACGGATTAAAATAATTTGAAGTGGTTCATGAGCTCCCACTTTATTTACTCAAACTACTTCGTCTACTGGTCTGTAATTAGGTGCATTCTTTGAAAAGGGGTTTATGACTAGAGCTTTTAAAACAAATATGACGGGTGGTTATCGAGTTTTGCACTTAAGTTTACGAAAATTTACCGTTTCTCACCCAAAAACTGCTAATTATGAGAAATCTACTCAACTGTAGATGCTAATTTTATACTTTTCTGATTGCATAGAAAACCCATTCATCAAAAAAAACCCATAAACTTGTCCCAAACGTGCTCGAACTACGATCGAACGAAGATTCCCATTGATATTTATTTCCATTGAAAAAATACGCACCACCCCAGCTGGTTTATTACTGTATTTTTTTCATTTACAAAAACAAGGGACTCATCCTAAAATCTGATGGTGCAATGCTATTGGTTGATGAGATTTCTGTAGCGGCCGAGCGCTGCAAGCGAAAATAGTCTTTAAGGTGCTTAGATATGAAGTTCTCCGATAGTACACAAGTATTTCAGATATCCCATGCGAAGACCCTCCTATTACTGCGCCTAAAATTAGTATTAGTGGACGTAAGTATCACTGGACATTACCTGGGGTATGCGATGCTTACTGAGTCTTGCATGCTCAGCAGCACCCTGCCGCGGTGCTGGCTGGCTGCGAGCAGTCGGAAGGCTCGCGCTGCGTTGTGCGGCGCGTATGACACGCGTGACAGAGGACGGATGTAGCCGCGACTAATACCATCACACAACATAGTCTGCAGATATTTCATTTCACCATATTTTTGCTGCGTGAATAGAGATGACAAGTCACTCGAGGCGTATGCCCTCTCTTTTGTCATGTAAAACATTCCATATTCGAACTTCTCATTGTCCTGAAGTTGAACAGTGTCGACGAACATTCCAGAAAATGCTAAGCAATTGAGAGAGGCCTGAAAAATAAAAAAAATTGGAAAAATATTTTTTTTTTACGTTTTACTTTTTATTCGGTGTATGTAGATACAATTTATAATTAAATATTTTTGTTACTAATAAAACTTACACTTTTAAGCTGTCCTTTAACGCAGCTTACGATAACTTCGCAACCTTTTCCTTGTGTTGCTAATAAAATATTATCTACAAAATTGCTGTCGCGAGAGTTTACAATGTTTTCATCTGGAAATAAAACTTTTTTGTTAAGTATAAAGGGCATAACCCCAAAGGGACATAGCAGTATGAGGCACTGGAACAGTGATGGCTGTGAAGGGCGTGAGTTTCACTGCGGCTACCTGACAAGATCGTAATATTGTAAAGTCGCTATTCCGAATAAAATTACAATTATTTTAATTGCAAGCTTATTCATCGCCCGACCTCATAGTTCGGTCCCAGTCCCAGATCACAATTATGTGTCGAAATCGCCTACCTTTTAGCTCAGGGTACAGTTTCTGCAAGAACGTCTTTTTCCGTAAATTGCTAACTGTCGTGAACACTGTGCACCCGTGAGCGAGCGCAACGGCAATGGCCGCCTGCCCCAGTGCGCCTGTGCCTCCGTGCACAAGCACGTCATGTTCAGGTAACATTCGACCCTTGATAATCTAATAACAGATTAATTAAAATGGTTAATAATGAGGTGATAATTGGGTTAAGTCGTAATGCGGCTGGATTTGGCCATATTTGAATCGAATAACGTAAACTCACGAGGCAGTAGAGTGCATGTGTGTAAGCGAGTGGCACGGTGGCGGCGTCCTCCAGGCTCCAGTGCGCCGGCACCGGCCACAGCAGCTCCGGCTGCGCGCGCACCACACTACCAGCCGCACCACCGCTCACCAGCCCCATCACGCGCTCACCACTGTAACATAAACATAACATCACGCTTCTATTCCTTAAGTAGAGCTGATGGTTTACCCGAATTTCGTCAATTTCGCTTGAGTCCTCTTATAATGCACACATCAAAAGTGTCTTCAAATAAAGGTATTCAAAAAAAGGCCTATTGAAATTTAGTAAAACTGTCTATTTAGAATGATGAAATAAAATATTATGCATAAGCAGAGAGAGCATTTACATTACTACAGACTTTTCGCAATTTTTCTCATACTAGAGTTTTTCGCCTTAGTTAATTAAAATATACACAATTAAATATGGTAAAAATAAAATTTTTTGAAGGGTTTTACTACGTAAAATATATTCGTAAGTAGTAGTTGATATTTTTCCCCCACTAACGCCGTAACTCGGCGCAGCGATTCAGCATGCTCAATATAAGTTCATTCTCCATCTTCTAACCTAAATACCCACTCATATAATGATAGTTTCACCATATGCTTAGATTTCCTGGTAAGATTTTATACATTACTGGCGTCCAAAGGTCCTCCGATACCGTACCTACCATTGTAAATGGTCTTTGTGGTTGCGGCACTCAGGTGATACATGTAGCGGCCTTTGGGAACGGAGTCTTATGAAGGTGATATCTTATGGTTTGAGTGCTGTTCACGTTCTATATACTTCTGAAGAGCTTCGTAACCAACATTATTGCGCCATTTGTATGTAATGATCTTCTCTTCGTGTGGTGATGCGAAATTGTCTTCAGTGTGACTGTAACACGCTACCAGTGACGGAGTAACAGGTCCAAAGCCGGCGTAAAAAGTTATGTGTAGTACCTAGAGCGATTGCCACAGCACGATACCGAGAACTAGCTTACAAAAATCCCACGGCTCTGACAATTTCTACTCGGCTCAAATATACAAATATACATATTTTCTTCATAATTAAGTACTTTGTAGAATTATGAGGAAATATGGCAGACATTTTATCGATTTTGCCTGAGACCCATTCTGTGATTATAGAGGAACTAGCTTCTGCCCGCGACTTCGTCCGCGTCAAATTTTTGCTCCCCTGACCCTTCCCGTCGCATCAATTAGCCTGCTAGTGTTGCTGCTCGCTCCTTTTGAGTTATAGTGAGTCAACCTTAAAAGATAGACATATGCTCTCGCGGACTTTTTTTTAGAACTTTTTCAAAGGAACAATTCCGTCATACATGATTTTTTGCGTTACTTTAACCGTTTACGCAGCGCACGCAACGGAAACTCTCAAAAGGAATAAGTTTTTTTTGTAGCTTACAAAACCTGCTTCATTCCTAGACACTTGATGTGTGTTTATGTGCGAGCCTATTTTCATTAACCTCGAAATGGTATTGCTGTATTCTTTTGTGTGTTTGACTGACATCATGACTTATGTACGTACTTGCTAATACGTGACTCATGATGAAAGCAGTGAAATGCTTTACGGAGGTCACAGAAAGCACCTATACTAGTTTTTTTTTTACCAATATGGAATGAATAAAACCTAGTTCGTTCTTATCTAAGTGGCAGAGCAAGCATGTGGATGTTATCGGTTTTCAATCATTTGGATAACAAGAGTAATTAGGCGTACCGCAAGGTACCATTCTAGCCAAAAACAATTAAAAAAATTATGTAGTCTTGGTATACGAGTAAATCCAAGATTTGTGTATTTTTGAAACTTTTTCAGAGTTTATCATTACGATAAAATAATATTTTTAAGAAAACCGAAATGTGAGTAATGGGGATATATGTTATATATGTACGCTCCGCTAGCAGCTTTTTCTACATTATCAGTGGTAACACGCTCTATGTAATTTATAGAATGTCGGCAAACGACCACGTCATGTTGTACAGAATGGTGACAAAATAACTTTTTTAACATTCGAACATTTGACTATTTTTAGATTTTATATATAAATAAAGGCAGCGCTTGATTATGAACACGAAAATAAGCGTGATCATTTTAATGTGATTTTTGTATCGATTCTGCTAACTCCTGCGCATATATATTGTTACGGGGGACCATAAGGCTATTATAGTAATTAATAGTAAGATCAGTATTTAAAAAACTTAAATTAATTGAAAAATAATATCTAAATACATATGTAAGTCACTTGCCTGGCAGTGGTTCCACTGTAGTCCATTCCATACACATTGGACTCGCATGACGTCACGCCAAACGCTCGCTTCACGTCGGATGCGCAGAGTCCAGCGTAGTGAACCTGGTAATATGATAAAAAAATAGAGCTATTTTATGACGTCAGAGCGCAGCCGAATCCGTTGAAAACAGAAAAAGAAAATGAATTAATAAAACCAGGCTTGAAAAGAAAAACATCACGATACATGCAAGCTAACAGACTATCGTATATAATAGAAAGACATAAAGAGAGAGAAAGTCGCACGAAGAAGTCATAACGCTTCTTCTTATTCCTCCGATTCCTACCAGATAACTCCTGCAAAATAACTAAAATGTGGCAGTTAGATTGGGCTAAATCCAATCTTTTTCTTTCATTGCCAGTGGATACCAGGAGTCATGAAGATACAGTAAGCAATAGGGACAGTGAGCAGTTACTTTATACATACCGTTACCGCCAAATCAGACTGCTGTAACTGAAGAGCTTCCACCCAGTGTAGGGAGTCAAGATCTCCAATTTGTGAACATTGTAGTACTACAGGATTCTTTAAGCCTACTTTTTGCTTCAGGCCGCATGAGATTTTCTGTAAAAAAAAAAAACTATGTCAGCATAGATACTAAGATAAAATTAATTATAATAATATTCTACGTATTCTTATAACATACATTTTTGGTCCCATAGGCAGCCAAAAAGAATTCCATTGAAGCTAGTTTTGTACATACATATGTACGTGTGTGTGTATATGTTTCGTACTTTCGTAGCTGTACGTTTTCACTACATGTAGTGGCTGGGACTAGAATAACTATTGTAATTTATCTTGCACCCAAAAATACAGTTTTGTCAAAATACATTTAAGAACCGATGTTCCTCAAGAAAAAAGTAGAAATGAAAATGTAAAACATCCACTTACGTTTGAGCTGCTAACCCGTGAAGGTACAACCAGGTCCACTCTTGTTGCGTCTTGACTTACGAGAGGCAGATTGCGGTATTTAATGTTCTGTAGAGTAACTCCACCGCAACTGAAGCATTGGAAATAATTCACTTCAGTTTGATACAATTTTAAATAATGGCTTTAAAAGAAGGCGAAACATCAAGAACGTGTCATCCACTTATTCCAATACTGTTGTTGGCGCCATCTATTTTATTTTGTTAAACTGTTACGCAAGATGTCAAGCTAGTTCCATTTCCTGCCACCTATATCGTGCACTTCGCAAACTACTCCTTGAAGAGTGTCGCCCGCTCGCTCGAGAAAGACATTATAACAGTTCAAATATGAATTCCACCGCGATCGCTGTCTTTTTTTTTACCCGCTGTACTATTTTATCGCAGAACGATATAATTGAATGTTATAAGTTCATAGCAGTCCCGCTGTTTCTTTAGTGGTGTATTTGTGGCTTCGACGGTAGAACTGAAGTGCCTGTGTTGTGCCTCTGGACATTGCCGACACGTGGTTGAGCCGAATTGTGAAGACTCCGGAGCTCCGAGATTCTGCTGGAAGATCGAGCGGCTCACGAGGAGGTAGGTGCACGGCTCCCTTATCCCTAACCCTAGGCTTGGCACTTGCGTTCATCAGTTTTTTCTGTCCGCGTCGAAGGTACCTAATTTTTGCCTTCCGTCGGAGCCCCTCCATTATTGTGGTCCTTCGAACCGTAATGATACAGTTTCCGCCCCTTTTAGGTCACCTAATAGGAGATTTAGTGTTAAAACCCGCCGGTTTTAGGTCTTCGTTAGCCTAGAAAACATACCGACGCCATTACGCTCGTTGCGTACCGCGAAGGTAATTATTTCATTTTGTTACCGCTTAACACTAAATACTTATTTTTCCCGCTGTCATACTAATATTTAATCTTATTATTCGCTGTAATATTCATATTCTCAGTGGTATTCGCGAAATAAGGTTCTACTTCGATAATTATCGCTGAGATTTACCTTTTTTATAAGTACCCACTTGTACTTTATATTATTCGCAAACTCACAAATAAATTATTTTGTTACTTTCAATTTAAAATTCTCATTTCATAATGAAGAAAGCTATTAAGTCTGGTAGTACGGAGTTTTCGTTGTTGGCGTTGGAAGCCAAACGGAATGCTTTATTCGAGTGTTTACAGTCTGCCTACGATTTATCTAAAGACATAGGTACGGGAGATGATGCGAAAGAGGCTTTTCTGGACGCTAGCTCAAACATTGACGCTATTCGTTCCGAATTTCATGAAGTTATGGATCAGTATATTAACTGTCTACTGACAGCTGACCCCACCGCGCGCGCTGATTACAAGGCGCTGGTTTCGTTTGAACAGTTATATAGTCGCTTAAAACGTTTGGTTGCTTCTACCAATGCAGATGTCATTCCGTCCTTCTTAGAGAAAAAATCTTCTTTCATTAAGTTACCGCCGATTGAATTAATGAGTTTTAACGGTGACATTCGTTCATGGCCATTGTTTTACTCAAATTATAAATCCGCTGTTCATGATAATCCATCTCTCTCGGATCATCAAAAATTACATTATTTACAGGGCAAATTGACCGGTAAAGCGCTAGCCGCATGCGCCGGCATTGTACCTACCGCTGAGAATTACGAACTCATTTTCAATACGCTAGTGAATCGGTATGAAGACAAACGCACACTAGCGGCCACTTATTTAAAACAGATCTTAGATTTTAAACCGTTAACTTCCGTTACTTCCGATAATTTAGTCATTTTTAATGATAAGTTTGTTAACGCCGTCCGTGCCTTACAACATTTAAAAATTCCAGATTTATTGAATTTAATTTTCGTACAAATAGCTATTACCAAGTTAGACAGTGAAACTGTTCGTAACTTTGAAAACAGTCAGGATCAGTCTGATATTCCTTTATTTAATGATTTAGTCGATTTCGTTAATAAACAGAGTAAAATATTGTATCGCGCTAACGCTTTAACAGCCGGCACGCAATTACATAATTCCGCAAAATCAGCTGATCGCTCCCGCAGTTCTAACGATAGTAAAAAACCGCAGTCTTCCCCGCGTTATAACGCGTATATAAGCACGGTCGAATCTGATTCAACAGATAAATGTTTGTGTACTAATGTCACACATCAACACTTATTTAAATGTCCTGATTTTCATAAATCAACTCCGTATGAACGCTTACAGGTTGTTAGGAAAATTAACGGTTGCGTTAATTGTCTAAGTATTAAATGTCCTGATTTTCATAAATCAACTCCGTATGAACGCTTACAGGTTGTTAGGAAAATAAACGGTTGCGTTAATTGTCTAAGTATTAAACATAAAATATCAAGTTGTCAATCCGCATCTGGCTGTAGAACGTGTAAACAACGTCACCATTCACTATTACATTTTACTCGGGATTCGAACCCACGGACCGCGGAAGCGGCGAGTTCAACTATACCTACGTCACAGCGCGAAGCACCCGAAGCGCCCGTGCCCGCGTCCGAGCCGGTGCGCTCCGCCACGCAGCCTGATGTAGCTTTGTGTTCGATGTCCGTTGACGCTCTGCGTTCTGTTTCCTCTAATGCCGCTTGCAGCGAGACGCCGCAATATGATTCGCATACCACCGTTTTGCTCTCGACTGCTCAAATCGTCGCGTACGATAGTGCTGGGCGTGAGCATTTAATAAGAATTTTACTCGATTCCGCCTCGCAAAGTCACTTCATTACTAGGGACCGTTGTGAACTTTTACGTTTACGTCAAAACAATACACGGTCTACGACCGTAAAAGGTTTTGGAGGCACAGAGAGGACGTCGTTCGGGACAGTAAATTTACGTATATTTTCACGCTTCAACAAAAATATCCGATTTGATATTAACTCGTTAGTAGTTGATCAAATTACGGACAACTTACCTTCCGCTTTTGTTGATATTAAGGCCCTACCTTACTCGAATAAACTTCAGTTCGCTGATGATAGTTTCGCTATTCCAAGTAAAATTGATATTTTGATTGGAGCATCGCTGTTCCCGCATTTACTTTTGCCTGACGTGGTTCCTGGTGGCCCGTCAGTGCCCGCCGCTGTCAATACGGTGTTAGGCTACGGACTCATGGGGGTCATACCTACACTCAGTAACCGCCCAGCATGTGTCACATCGTGCTGCGCCATAGTCCCTTCGCCTATGGATAACAATTTGATTTCCCGCTTCTGGGAACTTGAAGAAGTTCCTGGCCCGCCCGTTCAGCATCCTGCTGATGGTGAATGTGAATATTTTTATCATTCAACTACGCAACGGGACCCAGTTACTGGTCGCTATACCGTGGGTCTACCGTTTGATAAGGATGTGTTCACACTGGGTGACTCATTCAATATCGCTCGTAGATGTTTTTTATGCTTAGAGAGGAAGCTTGAAGCTTCACCTGAGCTACGCGCCGCTTATGACGAAGTTTTAAATGATTACCTTTCTAAAGGTTATATCTCGCCCGTCTCAGTTCTTCCGCATGAAACTGCAGATGTGTATACTTATATAATCCCACATCATGGGGTTCTCCGCCCAGACAAGTCTTCGTCTAGGTTGCGTCCCGTGCTGGATGGCAGCTGCAAAACATCGTCCGGTGTTTCGTTAAATGATTTGCTGCACAGTGGGCCCAACCTACAGGGTAATTTATTCAAAATTATTTTAAATTTTCGTCTACACTCTGTAGCGATGACCGCTGATTGTAAACAAATGTTTTTACAAATTATGATTCGCAAATCTGATCGACGTTATCAGAGAATTCTTTATCGTTTTAATCCTAACGACCCGCTTCGCTTATATGAATTTAGTAGAGTTTGTTTTGGCTTAAAGTCCAGTCCTTACCACGCTCTGCGCACTGTGCAGCAACTCATCGCTGACGATGGCGCTGAGCATCCCCGCGCTGCTGCCGTCGCCTCCTCGTGCCTGTATATGGATGATGTTGCATTTTCTGTCAATACCGAAGACGAGGCGATTGACACCGCTAAAGAATTAATTGCTCTTTTTAAGGGCGCTCAATGGGACCTTGTGAAGTGGAACAGTAATTCAAAGTCTGTTCTTAATGAACTTCCAGCCTCTCATAAGGTGACGACTGAGGTTGAATTTGACAAAACCGCTGACGATAAAATCTTGGGTCTTCGCTGGTCTATAGCCCAAGATATTTTCTATTTTAAAATCAACCCGCCAAGTTCGAATACCGCGTGCACTAAGCGCACCATACTGTCAACCGTCGCGAGACTGTGGGATATCATGGGATTCGTCGCTCCTTCTATTTTAGTAGCTAAACTTCTTATTAAGCAGTTGTGGCAGTTGAAGGTGGATTGGAACGTCCCTGCTCCTACTCATATTGTCAAGGCTTGGCAACAATTTACTTCAGAGTTACCAGCCCTAAACGAAATTAAAATACCGCGTTGTTTAGAAGTGAAGAACGACTGTGAATTGACATTGGTCGGGTTCGCTGACGCCAGTGGCGAAGCTTATGGTGGCGTAGTATACCTACACGTTGGCTCTGCCTCCGGCAATATTGTCCGCCTTTTATGTTCCAAGTCAAAGACCGCGCCTTCTTCGCCCATTACGATTGCTCGTATGGAACTTTGTGCAGCACTTTTGCTGTCAAAATTGCTTCGGACTGTTCTTGAGACTTATGACAACCGTTTTGCAATTAAAATTTACGCCTTTACCGATTCAAAAGTCGCACTCTACTGGATTAAAGGTTCACCGCATCGTTGGCAAACGTTCGTTGCCAATCGAGTTATTAAAATTACTGATAATATCTCCGCAGATAACTTTTATCACGTTGCAGGGGTTGAGAACCCGGCAGACTGTCTGTCACGTGGTGTCTCTCCTGCTAAATTAAAAGACCACCCTCTGTGGTCCCAAGGGCCCCTCTGGCTAACGTTACATCCGTCGCAGTGGCCTATTACTGAAGGTACGGAACCGCTCACGTTGGACGAGATACCTGAACAAAAGAAACTCGTACACGCTGTTTTAATTCCCGCTGACGATTCTTATGTTTATGATACTCTTTGCCGCCTTTTGTCATGGAGTAAAATACTCCGTACGATTGTTTACATTTATAGATTGTTTAATTTTTTACCACGTCGCGATTCCGTACATATAACCGCAGTTGATTTGAGTTTTGCAGAAAACAAATTGCTGAAACTTATCCAAAATAAACGTTTCAATAAAGAAATTTTAAATTTAAAACTGAACACGCAGGTTTCATCGTCTCTTAATAAATAAAGACCGTTTTTACATAACGATTTAATCAGAGTTGGTGGACGTCTCACCCATTCTGATCTAAGTTACTCACAGCAGCACCCGGTACTTCTGCCAAGCCATGATTTTTTTGTTAACCTATTAATTGAATATTATCATAAGAAATATTTACACGCTGGGCCTGAACAGCTCATGTCACTATTACGGCAGAAATACTGGATACTGTCTGCTCGTCGTGCTATTCGTAAGGTAGTTCACGATTGTAATATTTGTTTCCGCGCTCGACCGCGTCCCGTCTTCCCGCTCATGGCTGACTTGCCGGACTGTCGGACGCGTCAGGTTATTAAGCCGTTTACTCACACGGGCTGTGATTACGCAGGTCCTATATCTTACACTCCCATTCGCCGTCGGGGTGCAAAGGCTTTGAAAGCATATATTTGCGTGTTCACTTGTCTCACAACTCGCGCGCTACATATTGAAGTAGCCACTGATCTTAGCACCGCCAGTTTTTTAGCTGCACTTAAACGGTTCTTGTCTCGCAGGGGCCCTGTCCAAGTAATGTACTCGGACAGAGGCACTAATTTTGTAGGCGCTAATTCTTATTTACGCGACTTATATAAATTTCTTAACAATGTCGAGTTCCGCTCTCGCTTCGAAGAAGAGCTTGCTGAAAACCGTATCACATGGAAGTTTAACTGTCCGGCCGCCCCACATTTTGGCGGATGTTGGGAGAGTATGGTGAAGGTCGTCAAGACGCACCTTTTCAAGGTCATCGGTCAACAGCTTCTCTCTTACGAAGAGCTAGTTACAGTGCTCGTTCAGATCGAGTGTTTGTTTAATTCTCGGCCTCTTACGGTTCTGAGTGCCGATCCCGCAGAACCTACCGCGTTAACGCCAGGTCATTTTTTGCATACCGCTCCTTTACTCTCATTGCCCGCGCCTGAAGTAGAATCAGATAATCTCAACTTGCTTCAGAGACATTCTCTGCTTGATAAATTAGTGCAATCTTTTTGGAAAAGATGGAGAATGGAATATTTACATAGTTTACAAACCCGAGAGAAATGGAATACTCCGTCTGTGCCAATCAAGCCTGGCACGGTTGTTGTTATTATAATTGACAATTCACCTCCTTTATCGTGGCCATTAGCGATAGTAGAGAAGATTCTTCCTTCTAACGATGGTATAACGCGTGTAGTATCTGTAAGAACAGCTAAAGGTACATACGTGCGTCCGGTCGTACGTTTGTGCCCGTTACCTACGCAATAAGATTGTTATTTTTTTTTTGTAACCACAGTAGTTTAAGTGCTAGCGGTTAGTTAGTTTAAGATTGTCGCAGTTTACCTTATATAAATCGCAGTTTGAATATTATATTTTCGCAGTTCTTTATACACTTTATGATTGGGTTTAAAGGTGACCCTTTAAAAGGGGGAGGAAATGTTGGCGCCATCTATTTTATTTTGTTAAACTGTTACGCAAGATGTCAAGCTAGTTCCATTTCCTGCCACCTATATCGTGCACTTCGCAAACTACTCCTTGAAGAGTGTCGCCCGCTCGCTCGAGAAAGACATTATAACAGTTCAAATATGAATTCCACCGCGATCGCTGTCTTTTTTTTTACCCGCTGTACTATTTTATCGCAGAACGATATAATTGAATGTTATAAGTTCATAGCAGTCCCGCTGTTTCTTTAGTGGTGTATTTGTGGCTTCGACGGTAGAACTGAAGTGCCTGTGTTGTGCCTCTGGACATTGCCGACACGTGGTTGAGCCGAATTGTGAAGACTCCGGAGCTCCGAGATTCTGCTGGAAGATTGAGCGGCTCACGAGGAGGTAGGTGCACGGCTCCCTTATCCCTAACCCTAGGCTTGACACTTGCGTTCATCAGTTTCTTCTGTTCGCGTCGAAGGTACCTAATTTTTGCCTTCCGTCGGAGCCCCACCAACTGTCATTATCTATAATTTTGCCAAAAGTTGCAGCCAATCGCACTTACACTTGCCTAAAAGTAACTGAAGTAGCAGTGGTTTAAAAAAATAGCTAGACCAACGTGATCCAATTCGTCACTATATAAAATTATCCCTCAGAGCAACAACGACCTTAAACGAAAAAATACGTGTCGAAAAGGATAAATTTCTAATTTTTTCTTATTGCATAGGCTTATCAAATTGACTACGTACTTAGATTGTCCGTTTATTAAATTACATTTTTGTTATTCCTTCAACACGACGTAGTGTGTCATTTAGATAAACAACTAATTACACTGAGCATACTACTGTACGGTTTTTTAATAAGTTGTTTATTTTAAAACACTGACCTTATTATGTCAATTCTAATGACTATTATCTCAAATATATAAAAAAAAAAACTTGAGAGGTGTCAAGGGACACCCGGATGGAACGAAGTTCCTTTCGATTAATTAGTGAAGGAATTGTAATACAATTTTTTTTTTAAGTTATAATAATAAAAAAACATATATTAACAAATATAATGTAATATAAACTTAATCAGTAGGCTCAATTTTAGTCATAATTGGCTTGTAGTAACTGAAGTAGGAAACATTTATTATGTACAAAAAACCTGTATACACTCAACAAAAATAATCGTCGCGACACCACAATGTTCAATGCGAAATAGAAAGACGAAACGAAAATAACTGGCTTGCTTTCTATGAGAGAGAGAGAGAGACAGACAGAGAAACTGGCGCACGCCGCACGGCTTACAACTATAGCAAAAAGTGTCGTTGCAACTTTTGGTCTTAATTTTTTCCGTCTAGTCCCCTTTGCAACGCGCGATAAGGAACTTCGTTCCAAAACAAAAATGTAATTCATATTATTTCGGCTTTATAATGTGTGATAATAATAAATGATGTGAGTACTCAAAATACATCTATAAGTTTTCTAAGTGCGATGACCGGGAAAAGTAGTAAATAATAGAAACTGTTACCTCGTAAGATCATGGACGTCAGAAAAGTATGCATTCATTACAGCCTTCCCGTTCAAGTTGTAAATATCTTGAAGGTGTTTCCTGGGGTCAATGTCTAGTCTCCTGATTTGTGTAGGCAGAGATACTGCATCGTGTGGTTGTCGCAGCATATTCATCTGCAGCAAGCCGTCGATGAAAGTGACCCAGTTGTCGCGCCACACCACCGCTGCCTGACTCAAAGATGAATTCGCTGCTTCGACGCTTAGGAACTCACCGCTATATGATAGATACATTGAATAAGCTTTGTTCGATACCAGAAGAATCACATGAATACAATGCAAAATAAAGGTTATGGCAAAACCCTCAAATAAAGCCTATGTCCAGCATAGGACGTCTTTCGGCTGAAATGATGATGAATGTAAGATATACGGTTTTTTTAAATTGTGTAAAAATCTGGTTGTGCAGTATCTTCGTTTTTATTAAAAATACAGCCCAAGGCTCGAATGACTAGTCTGATGTTTATTTACAAGGATGAATACTCTAAGCTGACCAGCTGCACAGACGTAGCTTCAAAGTCATTATTAAGTGGAATGAGGCGAAAAGAGAAGTATCTCTGTCATGCAATTAGTTATAGCCATGGGTAACAGAAACTTATCCATAGCTTATGTTGTAGTGGATAGGTGAGATACTCGCAGCTAGACACGAATAAAATAATAATAAGTTAGTTAGTAAGAATTAAGATGTTACACTATCGCATTAGGTGCAAACCTGTAATGATAGTTGTAAGTTAGAAAATAAATAAATTCTTTCAGGTTAACTACGACATACCAGACAAAAAAAAAATGTGTAGGAATAGCAGTTGAATATAATTAACCCAACTGCTCCAGAAAGAGGTAGTATTTCTTATTAATCACTATCGTATTATGACTTACCTGTAATTATAATCCCTGTCTTGCAGCAGTTGGTAAATGTCTTGTGAACTGAGTTCCATATCAGAATCATAAATTTTTGTCACGTTTACGTGTATACTATTATAAATGTACCCTGATGCCACTCTGTAATTCTCGTTCAAGATCTGTCGGAGATAAATTGGTCATACAGTTATGGTTGTTTTCCGTACAAGACTGAGTGTTAGTAATAAAAACATATATTGCAATAGGTTCAATAGGTGTCAAGCCTATTGGCTATATGCTACTTCTGAAAGATTCTAGAAAAAAGCAATAACGCTAGTGACCTATAATTCAAGCCGCATGTTTCTGCAGTTGCATTATTTAAATGTTGCGGAATAAAATATGTTAATAAACTTTTACGTAATATGTAGAATGTATTCTAAATCAGTGTACCTAGTAGCCGATTTTATGAGCTAAAGCAGGGCTGCTATTATGATTAAGTCACACATCCAAGCAAGCGCGAGTAGAGAGTATGTTTCACTTTCGCCTTCCCACCTTTCGTGCTAACTGACATTTGACATATGTGTGAAACAATGTTCACATACTTATTTATTAAATAGAAACTACAATCAAGTATACCTCAAATTTTCCGGTTCCCCTTTGCAGTGATACGCTGAGCTTCAGTGGTCGCTGGTCGTGCAGTATGGGCTGAGCGTACAGGTGCACGTCAAGGAACTGGACCGGCTTTAGACGTTTGACATCCCCTGAGTGCATCGCCAGGGTGTCCCACACCGCCATCAGAGCAGCCGCAAAAGGATAACACTGTTTCTCTGGAATTTACAAGCATATTGCGATTACATAAAGCCATTTTTCTTCCAAGCAAAACGCAAATTTGTGAAGGTAGGTGATCACCGCCACCCAATTATGTATTGTAATATTTACAATACCAAGAGATTGCGATTCCAATGCGTTGTCATCCCAAAGACCAAGCTGATATATCTCATGAGCCTGTAATTAATATACCATCCAAATCAGAACCAAGTGCAATAAAGTTGCTTAAGGCGCTCCACACTGTACCGCACCCCGTCGCGTAGCGCGGGATGGTAGATTTCACCATTGTATGCAAGTATCTCAGTTTATATAGAAATCACGCCTAGCACAACACACTGCCGCCGCGGAAATGCGCGGGAAGGCGCCCCGTGAGTTATACGTCGCTCCGCGCACCGCGGCGGGACGCATCTTCAGTGGGTGAACCGCCTAAGCGTTATGGACTTTGATGTATGGCTCATACTGAGATGGTAGGAGAAAAATCGTGTTAGTTTTATTAATTAGTTTACATGTGGAATCCATCCTTACGCATAGACAATGAAACAAGCGTTATATCGCAATTCCAAGCAGTCAAACGATGTTAAATAAATTCCTACTAATCTTATTATTACCTCTAACAACGTGACCCTGTAGGTAGCTGTATTCATCATCATGAATGGACTTTATAAACTGGCAGGCTGCAGCCGCTCGCCTCTCTCCATCGACATAATATGTAAGAGTCCTATAAGCAAAAAATATAAAAAAATGAAGCTTTAAGCAGTGCATAATATTTTAATTATGATAGGCTCCCTCCCTACTATGTTTATGTCTATTAACTGCTCACAAATGACGATGTACATTTTTTACTTAAGTTTTTTTTTTAATTCTTCTTTGACATACTCTACTCATAATTTGACATTATATTCATACAATTCTAATTTGAACTATGTATTGTTAGTTGTCATGGCAACAATGACATTTGGTTTGAATAGGTTATTATGTTTTATTTATGATATACTATCATATATATAGATTTTTTTATATTTTGTGAATGTGAGAACATTTTAGGCCTTGTAGACTGTAGACAATTTTCTATTTTAATAAGTACCTGCCTGGTACTTGTTGACAGTCTAACACTGTTCTCCCATACCTACTAACACCGTAATTTGAATCCACTGTAAAAGCCAATTATTTTGAAAAGAGTAACCGTGGAGTTTCTAGCCGGCTCTTCTCCATAGGAATCAACTATTTGGAACCGTGCACCTAGCTTCTGACGTGTCATAAGTGCCCTTGTAGGTTAATGTGAAATAAAATATTTTGACGCGGACGAAGTCGCGGGCAGAAGCTAGTTTGATATATGTATATTATTCTGTTTTGAAATAATGGGACTTACCATGCTTCGCTATGATTCCATTCGACTAAATGTGACAGCATAGGTGTTTCCGTAGATACGGGGAACTCCACTTTCGGGTACAAAGCTTGCACCTTTGGTGTGTAACCGTGCATATACAAACTGTAGGAATAAAATAATTAGTTACTCACAGCATAACATTATCGGCTTCAGTCTAATTTGATAATTTTTATATAATATATACAATGTCATGAATAAATACTTTGTAAAGTATAATATTGTTTTAATAAATGTGAATGTGAAGACTATGTGGGTCCTGTTTTCTTTTCTTTCTGTCTCAGTAAGTTGTAATCATGATCTGGCAGTTAGAGTAACATTTGCGGCCTACCCAAATGTCCTTTCTTTGGTATTGTTTGTCGAATCTTTAAGCTTCTTAAGTTCTGAATTGAGCTGCACGATTGATCTATTGCTGACAAATGCGTGCACTGACTGGACAAGTTCACTCAATTTGTGTGGTTCTTTCCTCAAAGACCATTTCAGTCACTAATCTACCTGATCTTCACACTATGTGACCAAGATTATGACTTAAAAAGAGTTTGTGACGTCTGACTTTGGTTCGGCCTTTCTTCTCAGAGTAGTCAGTTAGGAAATACCGACCTCAGCTAATTTTGAAAAATATGATTGACGTTTAAAAGTGTTTGTACAAATCTACTAACAGAAATGAAATCATGTGTCATAAAAAAATAGCTCGATTTTTAAAACTTCGGTCTAAAAAAAATCTTTTTTTTTTGTGATAGTATTCTATCACAAAAAAAAAAAGATTTTTAAAAATAGAATATTTCTATATTCGAGTAACCAAGACTCAACAAGTTTGTAAATAAAAGTTACGACTGAGTTAGTAAGCGCAAATTATAAACGAAACAAGGAAAACAATATATGAAATATATAATGACGTAATTTTTTTATGTTTTAATATTTCTAAGTACTTACTCGCCAATTGCCTTGAGTAAGAAAAGTGCGCTGTCAGGATTTCCACGCCTGGTGAGTGCGACATGCCGAGTGTCCGCCGGCATCGCTCGCTTGAGGATGGCCTGCAGCAGGCCATGGGGCGCCACCTCAACCAGCACAGCGTTGCTAGGTAGCAGCCGCAACGTCTCCTCGAATAATACAGGGCTCTGCCATACGCAACAAAAATAATTTAGAAACCTGCCACGTGTAAGTTGGACACAACTACCAAAACTAATAAAGTGGACCTAGTGATTATTATTGTTGTTAGGATATTATGTTTATTTTTCTTTATTGACCAACTAATCATTGTTTACATTGTTATAATTTTACATAATTATCTATCTAATATCTATATATTGTTAGGTTTTAAAATAATATACTAAATTGTAATGTTGTCTTAGTCGATTATTGGGTCTTTTGATGGATAATACTGGCAACACTAGTTTTGAAATAACGAGGTTCTGAGACAACGGTTGAGAACACGGGGTGGCACTCGGCCTATTCGCTCGGGGCCAGCATTGAAGACGGACGTAAGTTCTGTTACTATAATATCTTAAATATTAAGTAATTTGATATTATGTAACACTTATTGCTTATTATGAAAATGTTGTTGTACCTTTTCCATTTTTGCCGATATTGATAATGTTTTAAATCATATAAAATAGAATATTCATACTCTTTCTTTGCCTAGCTATTGTGATTGTGTTGATACTATTCTGAGATCTCTTGGACAATGGTCCAAGAGATAGAATGAAATGTATTTGAGATAATAATAGTTTATGGCAATGTAAGAAGTGAGTTGATATAATACTTTAATACTGTTTCCATGGAGTTTCTTGTCCTTCTTCTACATGAAGACCTAGTTTTGGAACGGACAACTAGCTTTCTGATTAATTACTGACAAGCCTAATTGAAATAAATATATAGTCTTGTCTTTCTGTGCTTTATTTAGTGAAACCCTAGGTGTACCTTTAAATGATATAATGTGTTACGTGTTATTTTCCTTACCCTGTAATACCTATAAGTCAGTTTATAGTTTGAGATAATCTAGTAGTGACGATTAGATGCATTTGGGTACCCATCCATAAGTTTCTGCTTTGATGTTAAATATATTAGGTATTCAATAAGTTGGTTTAGAGCAAGGATACCCTATTTTATTACAATATTGATACGTGAAGCGAAAACTTTGGATCCCTTTTTACGAAAATTGGGCGGACGGAGGAGTATGAAATTTCGCACACTTATAGTTTATACAGAGAAGAAGTGACGCATGCTAATATTTTTTTAAATGATTCGTTAAAATACATTATTTTCAATAAATAACACGTTACACACACTACTGTTCATAACCGTGTATCTAATACACACATGCATAGATATTCTTTTGTTTATGGTCCAAATCTGTCTTTATTATTTTGTGCAGTGTTACCAACACCCAGAAATATCTACCCCTAAAGCTTAAGTTTAAAACCGCTAAAACTGCCACAATTACTAAAAAAATCCGCTAAAAAATTATAATGAAAATAACCAACGAATGTTCAGTAATCATAGACCGACACACAGTAGTAATATGTGTCTATATTTATTACGCGACATTTGCTAATCATTCACTCTGCATTCTTAGTATCGAGGAACCGTACTAGAAGTCGCTAATACTTTTATTATAATCAAAAACACAATGAGAAATGTAAGATGGCAAAAAATCCCTAAGAATACCCCTAAAAATGGAACGCCCCTAAAAATCTCAATCCTCTTATTTACCCCCTAAATTTGGGAAAACCCCTAAGTTGGTAAGCCTGATTTTATGTCTATAGTCTTACTGAATGTCAAGTATAACCATAGGTAATAAATTAATTTTAAAGATATATAACCTATAATTCTATGATCATCTCGAGAATATTTGTCTTTAATATTATTTGTATTAGCGACGATAGGAATTTAGTTTAGTTAAATAAGAAATATTGTGGTTTTATGGAGAGTGTCAAATATGGCATTAGTAAGTTTCCCATACCAAACTTAGTGTCGTGTGCAAACTGTAGAGGTTGTATGCCTCACGATTGTACAGACTGGTTATAATTATGACATTTGGAACCGTCATAATTAATTAAAATTTATTTTTAATTTAAGGGAAAATTCTACAAAAACAGAAGACATTTCTGTGATAATTCATTCCATATTGTTCCATATCCAGCAGTTAAGAAGTATTAAGAAAATAAAAAAGACAGTCCTGAAGAAGTATTCTTTACTCATTACACCTACGTCCTGGTCCTGGCCATCACCATCCCGCCAGCGAACCCTCTTCACAGTAGTACAGCGTCAACAATTTGTCTATAGTGTTACTGAATGTCAAATATAACCATATTACTTTTTTATATTTATTATTATCTATATTTTTTCATAATAATGTATTTCTATTCAAATGAAGTACGGTCGAATTTCGACCAATGGGCGATCACTAGTTATACTAAAATCTTAGATTGCAGTGATCTTTCTTATTAGCGCATGTTCCACAAACGTAATAAATGTCTCCTACGTATAAATAAGAAAAAAGTTAATTGACCATAGAAGTAACTATAGCTGTATCTTAATCTCACCAATATTTTTTTTCTGAGAAAATTCAACTGCTTACGGCTCAAAGATATAGTCCCATTACAGACAACAAACGTCAAGGGTTAGTAATAAAAGGGTTCCATTGGAACCGTTTGGGAACTTATTCCGATCAAGCCCGTCTCTTGCTGTACTCTACTAGGGATGCCCTAAGCCGAGGTTCGTACACCTCGTGTGGTGCCCGTAGCGAGTATTCAGTCTAATTTTAAGCTGCTGACACCTAAAAGGTTGACCTGCAAGATGAGTGAGTAGCCGCAGTCAGCTTACTAATAGTAGTGCATATTTATTTCACTCTGCGTTGGATCGACACCAGAACGTTGCTAGCATTTTTTTTGTAAAGGGTTGTCATATAACATGGGATTTTATTGGGCACCTTTTGACTTAAAGAACTGCGGAAGAGTACTTTAACGGTATTTAGTCTACTGTAACTTTGATGCCTTTTTTGTAACCATAAAAAAGGACTCACCAATAGGTTGTTAGTTTGATATTCTGCTGAACAAGTTTTAGCTAAATCTTCGGTCCATTTACTCTGCGGAATAGAAGTCGATAGCCAGCGCTCACTGCGGGGCTTCGGATCCTTTATTTCCTTTTTAAGTAACTTGAGAAGTTGGGGACCTGAAAAACATTCGGCATTTAATCATCCATCATTTAGTGTGCTTAATTACATTTTCTTTTGAACGCCATGGGTAAACGAATATGGATTGATATAGGTTGTTGTAAATGCAGGCCACAATTTCTTATTTTGCGATTGTATGTACTTTTTGACGGCAATTCGACGTTGGAGGCATCCAGGGTATTTTTCCAACCATTAGAGGTGTTTAAAAAGATAAAAATACTGTTATCCCATACCTGCAATTGAGATGTATCGCGAATGATACGGTATGTTGGAACTCGGCACTTCCTTCGCGAACACGCCTTTCGCCACGAGCTGAGCGACGAACTCCTTCATGACGCCAGAAGGTCCTGAGATGGTGCTGGACTCAACGCTGTTATGACAAGCCACGTCGATCTCAGGCGGACATATCTTCGATACCTATATTTGAGAATAAATACCAAAATGTTGAGAATGCATTAGGTAGGTGTTCCGTACATCAGATTTTTAAAAGAATAGTTTTTGTATCTGCCCTTCAGTTTTAACTATAAATATCAAATTGCCTATGATAGAAGTTATATATTATAGGCTCGGATTCTGAGAAATTTAAAAGATAGGTACAGTCTCCTTTTACAGGTAGACGGACGGCTTTTTTTTTTGGATGGAAATCATCAAATGACTGCTCCGGCTCTGGGCGGAGCGAGAGAGCATGTCAGACTTTTACTGACTAAAACCCACCCGTGTTCCTTCAGTTGCCCATGTGCCAGGGTCACGGTATCTCTTTCGAACAATCTCGCGACCCTGGCAGGCATCGGTCCTATCAGACCCCTTCAGTTTTGCTGACATCTCTTTGAGGCGCGCGTGGAACACTGCGCGCCGTCGACCCGAGCTTGGTCCTTACCGGGCGGCGAGCTACCCATTGCTCGCCACCCGCAAGCTCTTGCCTACGGTGGCCGGTAGTCCGCTATGGACTCCCGACGCCCGGGGCGTCTCCTCCTGCGGCGGCTAGGGACGTGAGAGCGCAGAGACTGCCTCTCCCTCACGCGCCCCGCCTCCTCCTTCGCGAGCATTATTGCTTCGCAGAAGGAGGTGACAGCTTCCCATTCCCTCTCGCTCCGTACCATGACTCGCACCAGGGCCGGACGCGATAGGTCGCCGCCGCCGATCGCCTTCACGAGGTAGACGGATGGCTTAGGTTTAATAAACTACTTGTAGCGGCATCTACACCGCCAAATGTGAACTACGCATCACACTGACGCCACGCATAATCCTGCGTCGCGCAAGCAGAGTTTACCGCGCAACTTGTATACACACAACGTTCGACATCAATCGTCGGGCAGTTGCCCACCAGACACGACAATAGTCTGGTCGGATGGTTCTCCCTTTTATAGCCTTTTAGTGAAACCACCCTGTTCCTCATACCTCCAAATACTAAAACTAAGTCCAAAAGGGTGGGTAAGTAAGATGTAATAACAATGAACGGTTGGATTTACTTCATCATATCCTAAACCAACAGCAGCCATTGAACCATGTATGACGGGAGTCTCGAGCGATACTCGTCCACGTTGGTAAGCGCACATGATCATTTGTTCCGCTGTTAAACATCCGTCGGCGTATGCACATCCCAGCTCACCGACACTGTGGCCTGCAAAAAAGAATGTAAGGATCAAGTAAGATTACATAATATTTTGATCCAACTTAATGGGCAAAAATGACGAATATAAAAGTAATAAACAGGAAAAAAAACGGATCCCACTAATATTAAAAGTGTTATAATTTCTGGGATGTATGAAAGTTTGTTACTCTTTCTCGCAAACATTACTGAACCGATTTTGATGAAGTTTGGCACCCAGGTCGTTTATAACCCGGATTAACACATAGAGTACTTTTATCCCGGTAGACAGTACGTTCTCGCTGGATAAGCCACTGGCAAAAGATAATATCAAATATGTTCGTGCATTGAAATCCTTTTGTGATTAATTATATTTTCAGAATCGACATTGTACCGGATAAGTTCAATTCTGGTGCAGCATAAAATTAAAACGCATTTAAAGTCTCGTTAATAGCGCATCTATTTATGAAGTAATGTATCAATGAGCTAGAACAAATTGCTTACTGTATGTATGATCAGGGTAGCAATCCTATCTTTGAACATCTTATACAGATATTTATCTGTGGCAAAAGCACCATATATCACTATTCCTACTGGCTTTTTCTGTGTAATGCTGGCAGTCTTATTGACTCTACTATAGAAGTGTTAAATTCAGGAAAGGAAAGATTTATTATTAAGTTACTAAATACATTTTTACTTAATTGATAAGCAAGTAAGTTAAAATCTGCTTTGCTTCGGCTTCTCCCTAACAAAAATGTACACCTCGCCGCTGGTATGTACATAATATAATACGTTTTTGTTTGAAAGTTGTACAGAACAACGCCTACCTATGATTCCGTCAGGTTTTAAGCCCAGTTCATGAAGAACATCTGTCAGTCCAATTTGAACAGCAGCGATCCCCACGAAGGAGTGCAGGATATGGTTGAAGATTTCTTTGTCAGGAGATGTGATAATGTTAACAATATCGAGGCCTTCAGGTTCCAGCACTTTATGACAACTGTAACAAAGTAGTCAGTTCAATACCTGTATTAGTAATGTAATGTTTAAGCAATTTAAGAAAGGAGTATGCAAAATTATTAATATTCTTCGTGCTACTTAAGCATTTTAAAACTTCGAATTAAACTTCAGTTTTTTTTTTTAATAATTACCGTTGTATAGCAGCAGCAAAGGTCGGTATGCGCATGAGTTGCGCGCCCATTCCTACCCACTGCGAGCCCATCCCGCTGTACACGAACCACAGCGGTCGCTTGGCGTTGTCGACGTACTCAACCTTCTCACACAAGCTCACAGTTTTTTGGTTTACGTCTGTGTCTGTCAAGATAAGAAGACAAAACAATGCATCAGATAGATAAACCATAATTATATTTAGTGCACACAAAAGAAATAGCACGGAGCACAATTAAATTATAACTAATTCTAAATAATCAGGCTTAGGAATAAATACTAATACATGTTCATAAGCGTAAAATTTCTGGAGTGGTGGCCGCATCCCAGCTTACTCAAGATCTGCCAGGGTCGCGAGATTTATTCGAAACAGTTACCGTGGCCCTGGCATAAAGGCAACTGAAGGAACACGGGTCGGTTTTAGTCAGTAAAAGTCTGACCGCCCTTTCGCTTCACCCAGACCGCGAGACCTCATTTGATGATTTCCCACCCACAATAAAAAGTCTACCCAAGTTTCACCGATAACCTGATGAAGGTCCAGGGAAGCGGCTGGTTACAAGCACTGTCCCGTCCGTGATACAACGATTGGGGAGACCTGAGTCCAGCAAGGAGTTTCATCTAAATAAATTATAATAATTACTATTATATCAGTTTATCTATACCTAATATAACATATCCTCTGCCTAAATGTCCAGAAATATGGTTTGCATGGATGTTGTGGAACAGTGCTAATTCTTCAGCATCGACGGGTCTGGACTTGAGGTCCTCAAGTATCTTAGTGATGGCAGACTCTTGTCGTCCCGATATTGTAACCAAGCGTGGAATAGATGACTGGTAGCGGGAAAGGTCCTGGAACAGTTAATAGTTGTTAAGGCGCGTGTGGACGGCAAATTCGTTGTCATTCGATTTTGCATTTGTTACTCGTAGTTAAATTATCAAAATGTTAAGCACATCTAAATAGTGACATGTATACCTTGGGTTTATAGTGTCCATGTAGCAGCACATGTGAGTTGACCCCAGTGACGGACATGCCGTTGATCGCGACGTAGGAACGGCGGAAGCTCTGGTTCTCAGTAACGATGCACATGCGCCCCTCCCGCAAAGCCGCCACGTCCTGCCGCGGACTATTACAGTGCAGATTGGCGGCTATCTGACCAGTATGATAGCCAAGTAACACCTGCATGTTTAGTGAGCATTATTAGAAAGGTCTACCAAAATCATCGGTGAGGTACAACTTCCCCAGACAAGCTCTAGGAGCTAGTTCTAAGAGGCGCAAATAAGTGACTAACCTTAGCGATAGCAGTCATGCCAGATGCTGCCATTGTCAAGCCAACGTTAGATGTTACGCTACCGACTAGTAAGGGGTCTTGTCTATCTTTGCAGTAGACTTCTTCAATTGCTTCCAGCTCAGATTTGTCAGCATCCGGTACGCCTGCGAAAACCCCCGAAGGATGTGATAAATCAAAAAAATTATCGTAAAACCCTTTAACGAGATTGCTGTGAAAATATCGTTTTCGCTATCTTCGTAGTGATTTATTATATTTTATTCATTGGTAAATCCTGACGACTTTTAAGTCAGCAATTAATTATCACTCGTCTGGCTGGAAGATCGTTCCCTCCAGCCAGACGGATAAGATTCAATGGTTCTGCCGTCCATTTTTTTTTCAGGATGGGAAATCATCAAATGACTTCTCCCGCTCTGGGCGGAGCGGGAGGGCGTGTCAGACTTTTACTGGCTAAAACCCACCCGTGTTCCATCAGCTGCCCATGTGCCAGGGTCACGGTATCTCTTTCGAACAATCAGGCGACCCCGGCAGGCATCGGTCCTAGTAGACCCCTTCACTGCTGCTAACATCTCTTTGAGGCGCGCGTGGAACACTACGCGCCGTCTACCCGAGCTTGGTTCTTACCGGGCGGCGAGCTAACCATTGCTTGCCGCCCGCAACCTCGCGCCTACGGTGGCCGGGAGTCTGCCGTCCATCACATATGATTTTCACGTTGGAGGTTGAACAACGAAGTGTGCCCCCTTCGACCTACAAACTTTTCTCACCTGTGCCATATCCTTCTACGTATTCTACCTCCTGTGGCGCCACCTGAACTTCCTTGTAGAACTGTTTAATGAATCCAGCCGTAGTCTGTGGGTTCCGACAGTACCCGAGTTTGGGCCCCAAATCATCACTCAATAGAGAAATGAATTCATTTTTTACATGAACTAGTTCCGCGTAGACTCTAAAAATACAAAAAAATACATAAAGAAGCAATGTTTGAACTACCTGACAACTTTGTATTTATGAATTTACTTTTACCTGTTCGCGTGTTTAGCTTTCTGCAAATATATTACACTGATTGCGTCCGACAAAGTATAACCATCGGCGTCTTGTGAAAATGATTTTGTCTTACCATCTCGAGACACAGTAGCAGAAAGTCTGAAAAATGAATAATTTTTGACAAACATAATAGGTTTACGTACCTAAATATTATGAAATTATAGATAGTTATGAGACTGACCTCGCGTGATGTACAGATCCCTGGGGATGGAGAGTTAAAAATGAACCTGCAACAATAGCTGAATCACATGCTCCACGTTGGATGGCTAAATATGCCGATTCTAGTGCAGTCGTGGAACTGCAGTCAGACTCATCGATTGCTATTGACGGACCCTTTGTATTCAGCCAATACGAGATGCGGTTCGCAAACATTGTCCTACTCGATCTATAAACAAAATATAACTAAGTATGCACACCAACGTAAAAATCTAATGGTTTGTTGTGCCACCTCCGTGCAAAGTTCAATCACATGGGTCCAGTGGTATGCACCATAAAATTCTGTGAGAATCATTTTATAGATTTTGACTAGACTGTAAATTGTAAAAATACTTGTTGTTAATTATTATAATGGTGATATAACGGACCCTAATATGCCTAGACCGGTTTTGGAGCTCGAATCCGTGGTAGCATATGTTTCCGTGTCAGAAAAAGATGATCCCACAAAAACTGCAACGTTTTTCCCATAGAGATGAGCCGGACTCAGGCCTGAAACAAAAAGATCCTTGTTTTATTGCTCCGTAATAGGACTAGAAACTCTTTTAGTTTCACCAAATCCGTCTATTTATTTTTTTTTAATTTCTCACACACAAAAAGGTATAAAGGCGGATTTAGGCATTCTCTACCAGGTAACCATGGGTGGTGAAGGAATTAGATGGCAGGTGTTTTAAAATAGTATAAAAATACAACCAGGAAAATTAATTATAAATAAAATGGGCATACTAGTAAGTACGTAATAGATTATAAACTTATGAAACACATAAACACATACATAAATACACATTAAAGGGTGACAGTTTGAAAGCGGTATAAATTGACAGGATCGCGTGATAATTACAATGCTTTTCTACATTTTGAGCACTTAATAAAATAAAGTATTCACTGGAAGCATAAAAATCATCACAATCGTGCGCAGAGTACTTAATAAGGGATCCTAAGTCTTTTTGCGATTATATTTGGTCAAAAAAGAGTTCCACTAAATATAATAAAATTATGAAAGAGGGGATAGTTTTATCAGACCCAGATTATGTGACGCTATTTGCAAAGTGTGTGACGTGAACGAAGCGGTACAGGCGGGGCTCGCGTGTGTGCATATACTACTACTGATACTCGACCACGTACGAGCTGGGCTTATTCGATTCAAAACCAAGCACTCATCAGGACCCGATGGTATTCCGGCATTTATTATGCGAGATTGCCGCTCGGTATTAGCAGATCTGCTCGTACTCAATCATGTTTAACTTGTGCCTAGAAATATCGTACTCCTCCGAACGTTGGAAGGTCATCCGTGTAATTTCTATACCAAAAAGGGGAGACAATTTTCAAGTCTTTTAGACCGGTGACAATTCTATCAACACCAGAGGCAGAAAGCATTTGACCTGCTGGATTACTATGTGTAATGTCAAGATTTAATATTTTTGCAAATATGATCCGTCGAGTTACCCCAAAATATGACGCCGTACCTATCTTAAAATGGACTCCACCATGCAGTGAGCAAAGAATCTATACGAATTACTGCTACCGGTTTATACAGAGCATATTATGCCGTCTTTGCAATAAGTGCAATAAATATGTTAACACGTTGAGTGCCGATCACGTGATAACGCGTGATTCGTCGGCTCTGCATTATGGCTGATCACGCGATATCGTGTGCTTGCTACTAACAATTTTGTATGCGCTCTAAATCTGTGGCCATATCGGATTAACCATGAATCTGTGTTTGGCACTCAACGTGGAACACGTGACTATTTCGAGGAAAATGCGGTATAACTTTTAATTTTTGTTTTGTTTCTAACTCCACCATTTGTGTTTTTTTTTAATTTATTTTTTCTGGATGGGAAATCATCAAATGACTTCTCCCGCTCTGGGTGGAGCGGGAGGGCGTGTCAGACTTTTACTGACTAAAACCCACCCGTGTTCCTTCAGTTCCCCATGTGCCGGGGCCACGGTATCTCTTTCGAACAATCACGCGACCCCGGCAGGCTGCTGCGTCAGCTCAAAGAGATGTCAGCGCTGCTGACATCTCTTTGAGGCGCGCGTGGAACACTACGCGCCGTAACTCCACCATTAAACATGCTTTTAACATGAAACTTCCACTGGATTATATAAATTTACGAAAATTTTAGATAGATTCTTGCTTTAAGGAAGATATGCCTATAAATGTATATAGAAAACGGTGTTCTGAGATCCTGCTCCTTTTTATAAGGTCAATTAAAAAGATAAACGTTTCACGTGACTTTCCTATTTCAGTCAATATTTTTAGAGATTATTTTGGTTGCAAACGGAGAATTAACTTAGTTTTTCTTTTAAATACTATATAATTCAATCTTATTTTTGCGATAATCTCTATTTAAATTAGATCATCATCTCAGCTCTCAAAACGGTGGAAGAAATCATTGCAAGGAAGACTGGCAAGTATCAAAGATTCGACGACATTGTGACATCTACCAAACCACACTGAGCTCGCATGGTAGATTACGGCTCACTCTTTCTCACCGAGAGGAGGTCCATGTTCCAGCAGTGGGAACATTATAGGCTGATTTTGTGTTTATGTACCTAAATATTCTCCCCTAAAACGAAACCCTGCAAATTGTGCGTGATCTGAGAGACACTTAGCCAATTTTTATGGAGTTTATAAAAGATGTTTGCTGAAATGGGTAAAACTGAGGTTTTTGGGACATTTTCAAGACAATCTTGATAATCTGTTGGCTCTTTGTTTCTGAGCAGAGTTACGACAAATATTCATTTTAAATAACATAGATCAACCTACCCGCATCGTAAATGGCATTATAGGTCTGCTCGAGTATTTTTCGTGACATGGGATCCATTTTGTTCCCAAGGTGGTAGTACACAGCGAAGAACTGGGCATCGAAGCGATCCAACTCGGGAGCCATACCAGAGGCCTGAACCAGGTCGGGATGCTTGTAAGTCCATCTTAGATTGTCAGATGTAACTGGGTTTTTCTGTTTGACACACAAAAATGGATATTTTAATAAAATTGGTTCCATGTAGTGCTGGACGTAAGGAATAGCACCATCCCATTACTTCCTGTGGGTGTCGTAAGCGGCGACTTACTAAAGAGTATGTTTTCCAAGCCTAAAAAAGATGCATTAGAACTATGATGTGTCTTTACAAAGTACTGACAGCAGTCAAACTTTATTTAAAAACCTTAAAATATTGAAATGTTGTGAAATAGCTTTTAAAAGCTAATATAGGAAGCTACGTGATACAAATAAGTTAGAGCTTAGATTACCATATACAGGTACGACTTTATTAAGAAAAAGCTTTTTTTTATGAACCAAATAAGATAATAAATTTCAAGCTGAAATTAAGTACTATAATATAAATTAAAGAAGCATAACTATTATCTCAGTGATTATTTTGGTAATAGTTCTTTGACATAATAATAACACAGGCCAACATGGTTTTGTTCTTGGAAAGAGGAGGGTCATTTCCGAAGTAATTTTTTGCGTAGAATCCAAATCCGGAGTCAGAATTGGCCCATCACGACAAAAAAACGATGATTATAGTTTGAGATATTTGAGGTTATATACCCAAAAAATAGCGTGTTTGGCTACTTTTGAGGTTATGTACAGAAGACAGAATTTTTTGGGGTTTTTTCTTTAGTCGTATCATATAGTACTACTTTTCTTCTTCAATTAGTGAGTCGCAGAGTTCAATTACGATTTTACTTCACCAAGTTACGCCAATTTCAAATTACGAGATATTTCCCATTAATGTCATGAGCATTTGCATTAAAAACTTTGAGACAGACGTTTTCTACTGGTTATTTTCTCTTGAAAATTTTAATATCTCGACTTCAAATTCGTAACTGGTAACTTCGAACACCCCCGAATACAAATTTTAATAAGTCCCGTAGGCGCCACTTACGACATGGTGCTATTCTGTAGGTCCGGCACCACACGGACTCGGTTCAAATATGAGGACAATCTAAGTTGGTACATTAATTTCCCTGAATTAACATCACACATCTATTCTTCATTTATTCAAACGTACCTTGTTATAAAGGATGTCGGAAAGTTGCTTAACGTTGTGGGATTGAGGAAAGAGGCCCGAGATGCCCGAGATGACGATCTTCTCACCATCTAGCGGTAGATCTTGTATAGCCGGATCAGTTACTAACATACTGTCCTCCTTAGTCGATACCTGTTCCTGAGGTGAAGGCGCCATCTTGGATTACTGATGTTTTCTAGAAAAAAATAAAATGAGCATTTAACATAAATTATGCCTCAAGGGTGGAGCTGAGGTGTACCCATGGTAAAGTTATGAGCAGAAATATTATACTAATCTGTCAAGAAAGTACCGGGAAAAGATCAATAAAACACAAAATGTTTTATTCATCCAAATTTATTTTATCACCTTCAAATGCTCTTTTAGAAACGATACACTTACGCTAACGAATACTCTAATCATCTTAACATTTTTAAACGCTTTTCCCGGAATCAAGTTCAGTTCTCGCCACGAATTCTCCTTTATGTCTTCTACCGAATGAAAATGGGTGCCACGAAGTGGTAATTTGAGTTTAGGAAAAATAAAGAAGTTGGCTGGAGCCATATCTGGTGTTGCTCGATGGTATTTGTTGAGTTTTTGGTCAAAAGTTCGTTCACAATGATAGCTTTTTGCGAAGACCTCAAATCTGGCTTTTCTCGTTTAATTTGCTCTCTTGAACCATTACTGATTACCGTTTGTTCTTCCAGCAAGAATTCCAAGTGCACAACACCGCGATAGTCAAAGAAAACAGTGTTTTGTTGTTTTTTTTCTGTTTTGGTTTAATTGGAAGGCGCTACTCCAAAGCTTGTTTACTAGTTTGTATGTCAAACTCGAAAACTTACGTCTCATCTCCAGTAACGTTGCATTTCACGAATGTTGGGTCAGAATTGACTCTTTCTAGCATGTCCTCAGCGACTCTTATGCGATTGAGTTTTTGTAGAAAAAACTTTTTTACAAAAAAAAAAAAAACAACCGACTTCATAAAAAAACAACAAAATGAAAAATAACTTTAATTTCGGAAGTCGGTGTCTTAGGATTTGTATTTAAGATTTTTGCCACCGACTTCCGAAATTAAAGTTATTTTTCATTTTGTAGTGTTTTTAATGAAGTCGGTTGTTTTTTTTTGTAAAAAAGTTTTTATTTTAAAATTTTTAGTTATAGTATCTACCCCGCACTAATTCCAAACAAACAGTGCATATTTATGCGTTAGCAGAAATCGCGGTTGATTTGCTGTCATTTTTAAAAGAGTTCCGGTGTCTGTCTCCGGAAGTCATCATCAGATCTATATGAAACTTATATGGGACCATTTCGGAATAAACCCCTTTCGAACAAAAAAAGAATTTTGCATATCGGTTTATATATGACGGAGTTATGGCCGAACATACATAAAAAAAAATATAAACATCCGAATTGATAACCTCCTCCTTTTTGAAGTCGGTTAAAAATGTTCAGTAACTATTTCCTTCACTTTTGCGATGTTTACTTCAGTTGCAGACGTTGATGGCGTACCAGAGCGAGGCAAATTTTCCAATACATCTCGACCGCTTTTGAATGCTTTGCACAACTCTTAAGCACATGCTTTTGATAAAACCGATTCATTGTTTTTGTCCATTATAAAATTTTCAATACGCACTAGATATTATATAACTAAAAACAGCACTGTATTTAATCTAAATAACCGATAGGTATAACTCAAAGTTTGCGCCAAAATGGAAAAGAGTTATGCCAATCCAACAACAACTATCAAATCATCCATTCCAGAAACTTACTTCACTGAATGTATTACTAAGAACAGTTCGGCAAAAATACATGATTTCATGATTCATTCATTAATATTTGTCGTCAAAAGACGGCAAATATATGTTATCATTTCTTTGGAAAACAAGTATTATCACAAATCCTACTAATATAATACATGCGAAAGTTTGTATGTATGGATGTGTGGATGTGTGATTGTTACTCTTTCACGCAAAAACTACAGAACGGATTTGAATTAAATTTGGAACACAGTTAGTTTATAACCTGGATTAACATATAGGCTACTTTTTATCCTGGTAGAACATTCCCGCGGGATATATTACGACCTCCACGCGGGCGAAGCCACTGACAAAAGCTAGTATGTGATATCTAAGGAATACAAAAACTATCTGATGACCACGTTTGTTCAAGACAGTTGGCAATTTCAGACTAATATTAAGCTAGTCCAGGTTTCCTCCCGATGTTTTTCTTTCACCGATTTTAGGAATGTCCAAAATACACCCAAATAGTGCAATTCAATTAAAAAAGACACATCGATACTGGCTCGGCTTTGAAACCCCAACTTTTGGATGAGGGGCGAGGTCCTAACCATTCGTCCATCACAAAATATTGTTACACGATAGAGAACTGGTTGAAACGGGGGGAAGATTGTGGCCTCGGGTGGAATGTTTATTGAGAATTTTTTTTTAAAGAAATTTGCTGTTTGTACTTACGTGGAAAAGTTTCAAGATCCTCACAACCTTAATGGAGGAATTCCTTATCACTTCTGAAGAAATGTACTTACGCAACAATTATATTAACTAATAATTAATTTATTGATTCCGAAACAGCTAATTCTCCAGTAGTTTTCTTGAAAACAATGATTAATTTGCATCAAACAATGACAATAAATCGATACATTAAACTTTGAACTACCAACAATAATGGAATTTGCAAGTTGTAGGTACTTGGGTGTTTACTTTACAATCACATTTTTTGGTATAGTTACAAAAAAAAGTTTATGGTGTGGTTTAAACCTTAGAGGCTGTTTTCGAAAAAAGAACATAAGATAAATCGACATACAGTTCGTTTTAAAAAAATAACAACTTTTGTAGATTATCAATTTTATACTATAAAAATAAAAAGCTTTCTCAAAGGTTTAGGCTCGGTGTACGATCATCGCTGCATGAAATGTATTGTTTAAGTTGTAAACTCAACAAGCATTTGCTTGTTCACCGAGTAGGTACTTTTATATTCGCTGAATTCCGCGCGGGCTTGCTAGTGGAAAACTACTGCATATGAACTCTGTGGTGTGCAAAGTCACAGCGGAAAATGTCAACTTTCTTAATTTCAGTTTTACAGATATTTAGTGTTTGACGTCATGTAATTGTGAAAGTACAAAGTGTATCCAACCATCGGGGAGCTACTTAACAGCAACTGTGAGCGCTAAGACTAAGTCATCCAAGCGGCGCTTTTTAGGGTTCCGTTGCCAAATGGCAAAAAACAGAACCCTTATAGATTCGTCGTGTCTGTCTGTCTGTCCGTGTATGTCACAGCCAATTTTCTCCGAAACTATAAGAGCTATGTTGTTGAAACTTGGTAAGTAGATGTATTCTGTAAACCGCATTAAGATTTTCACACAAAAATAGAAAAAAAGCAATAAATTTTGGGGTTACCCCATACTTAGAACTCAAACTCAAAAAAAAAATTCATCAAACCAATACGTGTGGGGTATCTATGAATAGGTCTTCAAAAATGGTATTTAGGTTTCTAATATCATTTTTTTTTTCTAAACTGAATAGTTTGCGCGTGAGACACTTCCAAATTGATCAAATGTGTCCCCCCCGTAACTTCTAAAATAAGAGAATGATAAAACTAAAAAAAATATATGATGTACATAACCATATAAACTTCCACCGAAAATTAGTTTGAACTAGATCCAGTAGGTAGTTTTTTTAATACGTCATAAATCGTAAACCGCAATTTACCTTTAACCTCTAAGTCCCTGAGATACCACATTTGGTATAGACACAATGGTTTTTAATTGTGTCTGTAATTAGCGGCATTCAACGGGTTAATTTAATCAACTCAAATATAAAAATTAAAAAAAAAACATTTAATGTCATAAACATAAACCTTATGCATAAACCGAGGATACCTACAAGTTTGTAAGGAACCCTCGGTGCGCGAGTCCCACTCGCACTTGGCCGGTTTTTTTTCCTATGTAGGTACATGAACACGCCCAAACGACCGTTTTTTTTTGTGGTTGTTAAATCATCAAATGTCGTCCCCCGCTCTGGGCGAAGCGGGAGGTTATTCCTTCAGTTGCCCATATGCCAGCATCACGGTATCTCTTTCGAACACATCTCGCGGCCTTGGCAGGAAACGATTGTCATCAGTATTAGAAGTATGAAATTTGTAGATATCAAAATAACTGTTCGCTATAAGCAGCACAATAAAGAATATATTAATTACGTAAAGTAGCAACTTTTTGTAAAATTCTAAATTTATTATTACAAATGCAATTATTATTGTAATAATTTCGTTAGTTTTAAGAAAAAAAAAAACAATTGACCTACTACTTTATCATGAAAATTTTTAAGTTTAAATTGTTCAAGAATTATTGTGTGCCCACCTGTACCACTCCAATTAGTATAAAAATGGAAATTTTTGAACGTGGCGAACGAACGCACGGCCGCTTTTTTGTGGCCATTCTAATTTATACATGTATTTCGATTGTTCTGGTATTTTTATTATATCTCTTGAATTATTTAGTGTAACTGCCTAGTAACTCTAGGTATATCGCAAATCAGGTTATGATAGGAACAGTTCATCGGGTCAGGTTAGGAACAGAGTTACGTTCGGAACCTTTTTTTTTTTCTATTTATTAACCTTACCCGCGACTGGGTTAAGATTTCGGGTCAGGTTACGAACAGGGTTACGTTAGTAACAATATTATTTTTTCAAGTTCCTAACCTTACCCGCGACCGGATTAGGATTTCGCGTCAGGTACGGAATAATCGCATTTATAGGGTGTACCTTACAAGATACCAATGCAAAAGCAATTTCAAAGCGTTCCAAAGAACCGCATCAAACATCGACAAAGAAAGAAAATTGGCTGTTTGAAGACACCCTAAAAGTGCTAGAATCAAGGTTTCCTACCTTGATTGATACAGTACAGTTGATTTGATTCCGTTTATTGGGTTCTTGATAGTTTGCTCAATAAAGTCGACGTGCAATATGAAGTGTCTTACCATACTTTCGGACCCTTTTACTATACTGTGTAAGTAGCCATAAACTCCAAAATGTGGTCAGTAACTCACCGAGAAAGATCAATGCCGAAGATTGAAATTCCAGCTTTCCATGGCAGCTAAGATTACTGGACGGCATACAAATATTTAGTTGTTGAGAGTCTCAAGAGAGAGACTGTTGGTTCTAGTCTGCCTCTTTCTAACGCACAGAGAATCCAGTTTCTCAAAAGTAAAATGAGAAGTGAAGCTGAGAAACTCGTTCAGTATCATTCAGTTAGCTCGGAAAATTATGAGACAGCATGGGAGATCCTCAATTGCAGATACAACAATAGGAAACCCATTTTGACATCACATCTCAATTTTCTGCTCGGTGTTCCAATTACTCAATATTTATCAGCAGCAGACAAAAAACAGTGGTAGCCCAGCGGTAACGGCCGCGACTTACAAGTAGTAGGTCGTAAGTTTAAACCCAAGCAGGCGCTTTACTTTGTGTTAATTATTTCATCACCACTGCTCACAAAACGGTGAAGGAAAACATCGTGCGGAAACCGGCATGTCATAAAACCAAAAATTTGAATACATGTGACATCTACCAACTCGCACTGGGTCCGCGTGGTGGATTACAGCCCACTCCCTCTCACCGAGAGGAGGCCTGTGTCTCAACAGTGGGATCATTATAGGCTGCTGATGAGACAAAAAACTCCACGATACAATCAAATCAAAATATTTTTATTTCACATAAACCTACAAGGGCACTCAGAAGCTAGGTGCACGGTTCCAAATTGTTGATTCCTATGGAGAAGAGCCGGCAAGAAACTCCACGGTTACTCTTTTCAAAATAATTGGTTTTTACTATAGTTTCAAATTACAGATACGACCAAAGAATGTATCGATGCGATCAAGATTCTTTGTGTAGATGCATCATCGTGGGACCCAATAATGGTACACTTGCGTTCACAAAAGTTGGATATGGTGACCCATAACGACTACTTAGGGTCACTGGGGGAACCACGTGAGCTACACAACATAGCCGATTTTCTCAATTTTCTAGAATGAAAATTTACATCATCAAACATTTCATCATCTCCTGGAAGGTTAGAAACGGCAAAAAATCACAGTCGGAGCCTGCACAGATAAACAATAAGTTTCATTCAAATGAAGCATTTAGCGAAAATCAGAAATTAAATAGTAATTATAAATATATACGTATATGTGTCGTATATGTGTGTTATATTATTTGTGTATTGTTTTTATGGGCTTAAGTTGCCGGAAATAAAAGATTATATTGTATTGTATAAATCAAATGCATTGATAAAAAACCGGCCAAGTGCGAGTCGGACTCGCGCACCGAGGGTTCCGTACAAACCTGTAGGTATTCTCGGTTTAAAAATAAATGCTTTTTTTTTAAATTTTGTATTTCACTTGATTGAATGTAAGGTAAATTGCGGTTTACGATTTGTGACGTTTTAAAAAAAACTACTCACTCGATCTCGTTCAAACCAATTTTCGGTGGTAGTTTACATGGTAATGTACATCATATATTTTTTTTAGTTTTATCATTCTCTTATTTTAGAAGTTACGGGGGGGGGGGACACACATTTTAGCACTTTGGAAGTATCTCTCGCGCAAACTATTCAGTTTAGAAAAAAATGATAATAGAAACCTCATTACCATTTTTGAAGACCTATTCATAGATACCCCACACGTATGGGTTTGATGAAAAAAACCATTTTTGAGTTTCAGTTCTATGTATGGGGAACCCCAAAATTTATTGTTTTTTTTCTATTTTAGTGTGAAAATCTTATTGCGGTTCACAGAATACATCTACTTACCAAGTTTCAACAGTATAGCTCTTATAGTTTCGGAAAAAAGGGGCTGTGACATACGGACGGACGGACAGACAGACAGACAGACAGACAGACAGACGGACAGACAGACATGACGAATCTATAAGGGTTCCGTTTTTTGCCATTTGGCAACGGAACCCTAATAAAAAAGACAACCATATTGCAACAAATTGTCCACATTGCAGAACACAAGTTGTTTTCATGCAAAACATTTCTCGAATTACGTACAACCTGACGCAAAACCGAAGGCATATTAAATTTATGTAAAACTGCCATATGGTACACACGAATAGCAAGTTATGATTGTAAAGAAAAATATGCCGCTGATGCAACTCAAGTCATAATACATTGCTCGCGACGGTTACGGTAAAGGTGGTGGACAAAAATCAAACAGCAATTCAGTGCAGCAAACAACTCCTGGCACTGAAAGCCAGAAAACAAGAAGTGACAGCAATCACGTCTCAAGGAGATGTATCAAAATCTCTGCTTACCACAGCATTGATCAAAGTGCAAGCATATGATGGGTAGCTAATAACTTTACGAGCGCTCCTTTATCAGGGTTCACAAGGGAAAAAGCAGCACAGAAGTATTGATTACCTCATAGCCGCTACAATAGTGTCGTATTCGGTGTCGGAGCGAAAGAAAATGATTGCGTCATAAAGGCGTCATACGAATTACGTACTGGGTCGTTCATGGTAATTATTCATTTGACACCGATGTGTTCAATATGCGCAATTTGATGAGCAATTTGCCTAACAAATCATTCACAAAAACAAAATTATGGAAATTTACAGAATACATTACTTTGGTTGACCCAGAGGGGTAGTTGCGTAACTTGCTATCAGTAGGAATTGATTTCATATTGATAGTTAAACAACATTCATTGCGTTATTTACGTTGCTGAGCCGACAATTTATCTATATATTAATACGTGAAGCGAAATCTTTGGATCCCTTTTTACGGAAATTGGGCGGACGCAGGAGTATGACATTTCACACACTTATAGTTTATACAGAGAAGAAGTGACGAATGCTAATATTTTTTTAAATTATGCGTAAAAATACACTATTTTCAATAAATAACACGTTACACACACTACTATTCATTACCGTGTATTTAATACACACATGTATAGACATTCTTTTGTTTATGGTCCAAATCTGTGGTCCAATCGAGAACATCTGACTTTAATATTTTGTGTCTATAGTCTTACTGAATGTCAAGTATAACCATAGGTAATAAATTAATTTTATAGATATATAACCTATTTAATTTTTAAAATCTATGATCATATCGAGAATATTTGTCTTTAATATTATTTGTATTAGCGACGATAGGAATTTAGTTTAGATATTTTATAACCATTCAACTGTCCAACCCGCACGGCGATTATCTCCCCACCTGTCCGGGCATCAAATGTCACTTTCTTTTTTACAACATTGCGAAATTTTCTGCACAAAAACGATTACGACTGAAAAACTACTATAGCTATATTCTAATAAGAAATACTCACGGAAAGCTAATAAGATATTGAATTCTAATTGGAAAAAACTAAATTACTCAAACTTATAATAAAGGATGAAAATAAAATGTTAAAGGCGGGGATTCCAAAAAAAAATATCGTATTTATTTTTTATTTCGTGTTTTACAAGAAAAGTATAATAGTGACTCGGCAAAATTATTTTTATTATAATAGTACATAATATACCCTTCAAAATGACATCAATATCTAAATATAAGTATTTAGTTTTCTATCAAGAAAAAACAAATACTTCTCAAAAGGTCCCCGAGCCAACACTAAAATCATGAATTACAAGTTGCGTTTGAATAATTTGTAGACCCCATCTCAATATATTTCGTTTGTAAATAGCTGTGTGTGCTAATAGTAGAGTATTCTCTTATATTTAAGCATTTATTTAACAAAAACAACCAATTCGAAAAATCGATCAACTACAATCATCGAACAATGACCGCGCGGTGATCATAAAACTTTTCCAGCTATATTATTCCATGTAAACGTTTTGAAATTGGCGTAGTAATGCATATTTCGCAAAGGAAATATCTTCTCGTTTAATTTGATGTACAGACGCCAGCAGGTCAAGCTACCCCAATCTGTCAAATTTTACCAGTTGACAATTAACCTTCCACTATTGTGATATAAGGTTGAAAATCTATTAAAGAAATCTGACAGATTGAGGTAAGTTGATGTGCTGGCGTCTGTAAAATAACAATACAAATATGGTATAAGAACAAAAAACTTACCACATTTTAGTTGGAGATCCACACACAAACATAGTTCGTTAAGAAATATTTGTTGTCATTTTATGGGGAGTGTCAAGTATGGCATTAGTTAGTTTCCCATACAAAACTTAGTGTCGTGTGCAAACTGTAGAGGTTGTATGCCTCACGATTGTACAGGCTGGTCATAGATTGTACAGGCTGGTTATATTTATGACATTTTGAACTGTCATAATTAATTAAAAATAATAGGGAAAAATCTATAAAAACAGAGCTTTCTGTGATAATTCATTCGATATCCAGCAGTTAAGAAGTATTAAGAAAATAAAAAAGAGAGTCTTGAAGAAGTATTCTTTACTCATTACACCTACGTCGTGGTCCTGGCCATCACCATCCCGCCAGGGAACCCTCTCCACAGTAGTACAGCGTCAACAATTTGTCTATAGTGTTACTGAATGTCAAATACAACAATATTATTTTTTTTATATTTATTATTCCACTTTTTTTTTCATTTAATAATGTATTTCTATTCAAATGAAGTACGGTCGATTTTCGACCAATGGGCGATCACTAGTTCGAATAAATGACGCAATGGTTTAGAAATAATCTTCAATCCGATTCAGTTTCTAATAGATAGTGCGTTTCGCAATAAGGGTGCAGATTTGCATGAGAGTCGGCCTGTAAACAGTTTACTTATGGTTGAGTTATACTCTAACAAAATCCAAAATGGTATTATCAGGTACGAAAATTCACACCCAGTCACGCAGACAAACACGTTTGATATAGATTTTATGCGGAAACGTATTAACAACATTTCAATGTCACGTTGTGATAAGTAACATCGTAGACATTCAAAAATTTTGGACGGTAGTGGACTTAGCACAAAACTCAGGAATGTCGCAGAATGATCTGGATCGTTTACAACACTGCAAGAAAACAAAAACTTGCTACGAAGAAGGTTACATTGTTGAACTACCGTTCGAAAGAAACTTTAAAGAAAAACTGGGAGCTACGGAACCCATGGATTTGGCACAATGTAGGCAACTGGCAAAAGCATTTAGCAAATAGTCACAATTAGCAGACACATATGCAACAATTCATTCATGCATAGTAAGCACTCACGGAATCAAACGGTCGAGTACCTACATACTAGTAACGTGAAGCGGACTTGCTGTTTTTTTTTTTTTTTTTTTAATTATTTATTTACCATTACAAATAAAAGTTTTTTTTTCTACATATTTCCCTCGCCAAACTTTACAGTTTGATGGCGAGAAGCGCTCGTTTTTTACACATAACTTAAAATCATAAACAACATAAAATAATAAACAACTTATAAACTCAACTCAAAATAACGCACTTTGTTCGCTGTATCTATGAATTGTTAAAGTCCAAACCAAAGAATCCATCTCCCGACAACGGCAGAACGACACTAATATACAACAGACAATGAATTCCACACCAGAGTGACCAGCTGGCCACTCTGGTCTAGAACTCACCGCCTATCACAGCTCGACGACGTGTCTGCGCCCTCCAGAAAATGATTCCTTAATTTGGACTTCAACACACATTTGCTTATATTGCTGTTATTCCTTAAAAAATCTAACCATTGTGTTCAGTGCAGTGATTCTACAACTACAGCGTTAAGAAAAGTAATCAAAGCATCGGCGTAAACATCCCAGGGCCATACTTTGAACGACTTTATGGATCGTGGTACAAATTTACACAGGACCTTATGTCATTGATCATACGATGGGTGCAATATAAGTTGGTGTATATGGAGGATGTAAAAAATATATTGAAAGGTCATTTGCAACAGTGAATATCAAAACTATGAAAAGATACTGTGGAGTAGCTGTCCTGACCAGCGTCTACGTGAATTTCAGCTCACAAAAGACACTTTTGGCGTTAAAGCAGTTAGCTATGATGACTTTGAAACAGTTGGCAGCTGATAAAAACCCCAAATATCAGCACAAAAGTAACTGGATGGCAGGATACCAAAGGGTGTCGTCATCATCAACCTATATTGTTCCCACTGCTGGGACAGAAGCCTCCTCTCGGTGAGAGGGAGTGGGGCCGTAATCTACCACGCGGGCCCGGTGCGGGTTGTTAGATGTCAAATGTCTTCGAATTTTTGTTTCTAGGGCATACCGGTTTGCTCACGATGTTTTCCTTCCCCGTTTTGAGAGCAGTGGTGGTGAAATTATACACACAAAGTAAAGCGCTTGCTTGGGTTCGAACCCACGACCTACACCTCGTAAGTCGGGGTTGATACCACTGGGCCACCACTGCTCTCGTCGGGGTGTCGTGTTTCCCACGAACTGGGTTGTGGAGGTCAGATAAGCACTAGCTCTATCTATACTAATATTTTAATATTGTTAATATCTATATCTATACTTTATATAATATTATAAAGCTGAAGAGTTTGTTTGTTTGTTTGTTTGATTGAACGCGCTAATCTCAGGAACTACCGGTCCAAATTGAAAAATTATTTTTGTGTTGGGTAGCCTGTTTATCGAGAAAGGCTATAAGCTATATAACATCACGCTAAAATTAAGAGGAGCGGGCAGTAATGCATAATGTTGCAAAAACGGGGAAAATCGCACGGGTAGCGGATTCGACGCGACCGGAAGGGTCGGGGGAACATGAAATTTAACGCGGACGAAGTCGCGGGCAGAAGCTAGTGTAAAATAATGGTACATTTGGTGATCAACATAAATGGGAAAACGCTATGCATAACGTACATGACTTGTACAGCCAGAATTATTAATTGACTACGTTCTTAAATTGTCCGTTTATTAAATTACAATATTGTAATTCTTTGACAGTTGTATGAAATGGCTTTAACACGGCATATTGATATTTAGATAAACAACAAATCTCCCTGACCATACTACACTACGGTTTTTATATTGAGTTACTAATTTTAAAGGACTTTGATTTGGTTATGTCAATTCTAGTGACAATTTTATGTCGAATTTGTATGTAGATATGTTTTATTTTATTTTGTAATGTATAACTTCGGCTTAATAGTGTGTGAGAATATTGTGTTTGATGAGAGTACATGTACTCAAAATACACCTATAAATATTCGAAGTATACAGTCTTCATAATCCTTAAAGGCCATTCTACTAGCGGGATCATTTTTCATACGCCCGTACTTCAGATGCGCCTTGTAAGAAACCCCCTTAAATCCTCCGCCTTCGCTTCACCTTCGGTTGTGGAATGCACTTCGGCCCAACATTAGAGTCAGTCAAATGTTACAGTTTATGAAAGAAGAGTCGTAAATCGTTATACTTTTGTAAATATTTATTATTTTGATAACATTATATATTTTTTAGTTATATTTACTTTAGAAGTCTGTGTGTACGTATGTTTATTTTTTAAATGTTTTTCATTTTTTGTATATTCTCATATAATTTGTTTACTAGCTTCTGCCCGCGACTTCATCCGCGTCAAATTTTTGCTCCCCTGACCCTTCCCGTCGCATCGAATTGCCTGCCAGTTCTCGTCCAATTTTCGTTGCTGCTTCGCTCCTTTTGATTATAGCGTGATGCCATATAACCTATACCCTTTTTCAATAAATAGGCTATCCAAAACAAAAAGATTTTTTTAATTCGGACTAGTAGTACCTGACATTACCGCGTTCAACCAAACAAACAAACTTTTCAGCTTTATAATATTATATAGTATAGATTAAATTAAGTGAATTATATTAGATTATACGTAATTTATTTTTATCAGACGTACCACGTGTGCAGACTCACTCAATGGCGGGCAGCCGCACAGCCGCACGGTGCGTATAGCAACCGTCCGGCTAGCCGTCACTCGGGCCGCAGCTCTCCGAGCGACCGGAGCGGTCTGCGGGTAGCCGCATCGCAGTGCGCATAGAAATGAATATTACGTACAAAATTGTGCTTGCGGGCAGCCGGACGGGTAGCCGCATTGCGGCTACCCGCATAGTGCGAATGAGCGCTTACAGGGCCAAATTTTGCTACTTGGGAACCAGGCTCGGGTCGACAGAGCGTAGTGTTCCACGCGCGCCTCAAAGAGATGTCAGCAGCAGTGTAGGGGTCTACTAGGACCGATGCCTGCCGGGGTCGCGTGATTGTTCGAAAGAGATACCGTGACCCTGGCACATGGGCAACTGATGGAACACGGGTGGGTTTTAGTCAGTAAAAGTCTAACACGCCCTCCCGCTCCGCCCAGATCGGGAGAAGTCATTTGATGATTTCCCATCCTGAAAAAAAAAAAAAAAAACCCTTCCCGTCGCATCGAATTGCCTGCCATTACTCGTCCAATTTTCGTTGCTGCTTCGCTCCTTTTGATTATAGCGTGATGCCATATAACCTATACCCTTTTTCAATAAATAGGCTATCCAAAACAAAAAGATTTTTTTAATTCGGACTAGTAGTACCTGACATTACCGCGTTCAACCAAACAAACAAACTTTTCAGCTTTATAATATTATATAGTATAGATTAAATTAAGTGAATTATATTAGATTATACGTAATTTATTTTCTTTTTCACTCTTACACATGCTGTCTACATCTCTCTTACTCCTCTCCTACCACATCGATTACTTTAGAAATAAGCATCACCTCTGTAGATACCAATTTGTATGTTCTTTTTTTCTTGTTTGTTTATATAAGTGGATACAAAAATAAAAAAAAATATATCCAATTTATTGGACCAGTAATTTAGGATGATATAATAATTTAGGTTTGCTCAGGTTCCTTGGGTACTCCTATGTGGCGACAGGTGATATGGGATAATAAACTGGAACAACGTTGACCTAAAAAAACTTACAACGGATAATCAACACTACAAAGAATGGACCTCGCAAACCTCACCTAAGATCTTATGTATATACAAAAGAAACGTTACCAGGAAAAGAAGGAGGTAGAGGATTAATAAGTATCTTAAGATACACATACAGATCACAACTTTTAGGCAATACTATTATACCGGAACTGAATCTTCCTCACTCAAGAAACAACCAGCACATAATGACCAACACATTTTCCTCTTAATTTAAAAGACCCTAAAGAACAAAATAAACGAGACAGAAGTGATTAACCACTCAACGAAATGTGTGGCTTACAGCCTCATTTGTGTGCTGGGTTGGCGGGAAATGAAACTACTGGAGACTTCTTTCTTCATATATTGGAGCACTTCTTCACAGGTAGCCGGGCGTCGAATGCGCCGAATCAGCTTTTTTTTTTTTTTTTTTTTTTTTTGTGGGGCATCTCGTAGTTAATCCTGAAAAGATTGTGACTACTTAAACGGATTGTGGCCCGGCGAGTTCTAAAAAGTTACCTTTTTAGGCCTCCAGCCGGGGCTTGTTATACTTAAAAACTAAAGCGAAAGCTCTAAGGGTTACTCCGAGGGGGGTACGAACCTCGGCTTAGGCAATCACTGGTAGGGGGGGCAGCAAGGGACTGGCTGGATCTGGGTTAGATTATTTTGGGACTAATTTAAAGCTAACGCCGCAGCATCGCGGGCTGGCTCTTGCAAGGGTCGGGAGGGACTGTTAAGTCGGGGTCGCGACGACGGGCCTCGGCGGCGAGGTCGGTACGGTTTGTGTTTGTGTGCTGGTCTAGCTGTACTGGTCTCTTTTCGACTCTCCTGGAGGAGAGTAGTGGGATCATCAGGATCGGTAAGAACGTGCCGCGAGCGGCGGACTTTGCTAATACGGGAGGGGGTGTAAGTAGCTGCCGCCACAACCAGAGGGTTGCGGTGGGCTACGGCCCTATCGAAGAAACGCTTCGAAGCGCGTTTTATGAATTGATGGATAGTCGGAAGTTTCATATCTAAATGAAGATTGATATTCCGAACAAACCAAGGCGAGCCTGTGGCTTGACGGAGAAAACGGTTCTGGAGAGTCTGCATCCTATGGATGAATCGGGGCTTGGCGTGTGCCCAGACTGGGCTTGCGTATGTCATAATCGGCCTGATACAAGCGGTGTAAAGTCGCTTCTTACACAGAAGAGACAATTTACTCCGCTTGTTCAGGACGCAATGGAGCCTACCGAGAGCGAAAGCGGCCCGCGAGCGAGCCTGCTTTATGTGCTCAGAAAAGGTGAGGTGTTCGTCGAGGATGACACCTAGATATTTGGCTTGCTTCGCCCAAGGGATCTGCTTGCCGAACATTGAGATGGGTCGGGGAGGGGGGTGATTACGTCGAGGTCGGGTGTAAAAGACCGCCTGACTTTTATCGGGATTGACTTCGATTCGCCACTTCCTGAACCATTCGCCGAGCTCGTCGACTGCGGTTTGGAGGTAGCGAACCAGCGCTGTGTCACTAAATCCCGAGAAAAAGATGGCAGTGTCGTCTGCGAACAGAGCTAACCTTGCCTTCTTGCTTCTGGGGATATCGCTAGTGAACAGCGTGAAAATGAGGGGGGCTAGTACAGAGCCTTGAGGGACTCCTGCACGGATCGGGTGAGGGGAGGAAAGTGCCCCTTCGATGCGATAGCGAAAGGTGCGGTTCGCAAGAAAGTCTCGTAAGATGAGCACGAGACGGTCTGGCACTCCGAGTTGGTACAGCTTATATAATAAGCCGTTGTGCCAGACTTTGTCAAACGCTTTCGCTATATCGAAGTATACAGCGCCCGTGAACATACCACGCTGAAAACCAGCATTGATATGTTCGACGATACGGTGTACCTGATGGACACACGAGTGTTGGGTTCGAAAACCAAACTGCTCGTTGGGAATGAGGCCCTTGGTTTCGGCATAATCTCTGAGTCGCTTATAAATGAGTCTCTCATAGATTTTGCCGAGAACTTTGAGCAAACTAATGGGGCGATAGCTCGTGGCTCGGTTTTGGGCTTACCGGGCTTAGGGATGCCAATAACGGTGGCTTCCTTCCACGCTTGGGGGAAAATGTTATTACTCAAGGCACCATTGAAGATGGTACACATGAGCATAATCAGGTGCGCGGGGAACAGCTTGACCACTCTGTTGGTGATGCCGTCTGATCCGGGGGCTTTACGAGATTTCAGACCCTTGATGATCTCGTGCACCTCGTCAGGTGTGAGAAGGGGCAGGGGATCATCAGGGTCTTCAACGGGTGGGAGTGAGGCTTTGCGTTTGACTTCCGCGTTTACCTTATCGACAAACGCTTAGTCTACTGGCTGCGAACTGGGTGTGCATTGGGCTTCGAGGCTATCGGCTAGGCATTCAGCCCTGTCGATATCCTCGAATGCAATGGTCGCATCGGGGCGGGTCAGGGGGGCATAGTGGAAAACTCAGAGGATTTCAGTTTCCTCTGAAGTTCCCAGAAAGCGAGATGAGTCGGCTCTAGTTCGCCCACCATCTTGTCCCAGTTAGCGTCACGCAGCTCAGTCACACGTGTCCTTACAGCACGCTGTAAGTAACGCATGTGAGCTTTGTTAGCGTCACAGGGAAAGTTGCTGTAGGCACGAACAGCCGCGTTCTTCTCTGTTAGCAGATCACGTACATCGTCGGGGAGCTTCCATTTACGGTCACCCGTATCTGGAACCTCCCGTGAACTTTCGTTCACGATCGATTGAACGTGCTCCGTGAGAGAGTCGATCGCGGCCGTTGTGTCGGCGACAGAGTCGAACTGATCTGGGATAGAGTCTTAGTGATGTGACGTGTTAGATTGTAAGCGTTCGCTTACTTTCTTCCAGTCAGTGATCACTTTAGTGGCGGGGGGTTGAGAGGGGTCGCGAGTACCTAATCGGGGGGCCAGGTTCATGACTACTGGTCGATGATCAGAGTCGAGTTCGTGAATAGCCTCTATAGAATCCAACCTTAAGTTGATATTCTTAAGGAGTGCTATGTCAAGAACGTCAGGTAACTGATCGGGGTCGAAAGGAAAGTGAGTGGGAATCATCGGGGCGATGACGTCAAAGTTCATGGTAGAACAGAGGTTGAAAAGTTGCCTACCTCTAGTCGAGGTCCTGGTGCTATTCCAGGCGGGATGTTTGGCGTTGAGATCGCCCGCTATGATAACGGAGTCACTCATGCCGAAAAGTTCGGAGAGGTCATTAGTGAGGAGTTGAGGGTCCTCGGAACCGTCTGGGGGAGGGAAGTAAGCCGACACGATAGTGATTGGCTGGTGGCCTGTCAGTGCTAACCGACAGGCCGAAACTTCTAATCGGGAGAGTTGGGGGGGATCCATAGGTATGCAGTACAGGGACTTCCTATAGTATATGAGGGTGCCGCCTCTATGACAACGTGACCTGTCGTTGCGAACTAAACGATAGTTTGCAATTTTCGGGTCACGATGGTGAGGTTTTAGGAACGACTCTTGAATGAGTAAAATGTCTACGTGATGGTCGCGGAGGAACGTGGCGATCTCATCACGTTGGCCGTGAATGCCGTTGGCATTGAAGAAGCCTAGCTTTAGGGAACGGGGTTTTTGTCTAGTTAGTATTCCGCGACTATCCATAATGGGGGCGTTGGGAGTTCATGACGTGGATTGCTTGCGTGATCTCGGGATACGCAGCATAAATTGACTGGATACGGAACAAGTTACCACCGGCGGCAACTAGTTCCTGGGCCATCTGTTGGGCACGCGGGGAGAGGAACGTGCTGTAGGTATTAAAGGTCCCAGTGATGACGTTAAACGCATCAAGGGGAGCCTGACCTTTCCTCTGTACGGGTACTGGTCCTTCCATAGGGGCAATGGAGGGGGCGGCGGCGCGGGCGGGAGGTGCGGTCGCGGGAAAACCGGGGGGCGTAAGGGGCGCGGGGGCACGGGTACGCGGGTCCACTAATGGAGGGATGGGAGCGGGCTTAGGCCTGGAGGCCAGTGGGGGGAATTCCTTCTGGGAACTCATTAGAGGCCATTGGGAGGGACGCTGTGGGGCCAGTCTCACGGGGAGTTTGGCCGAGGGGGATTCCCTAGTCTGACGAGGGGGTGGGGGCGCGAGACGGAGGAGCGGAGTCCTCAGCCGCTATGATTTTAGCGGCCGGGGCTGAGCTGCTCGCCTTATTCTTTTTGCGCTTGCTCCCTTTGCCCTTTGTGTGGGAGACGAGCTCGTACGTCTCTGCGTCCAAGGACGAAGAGGAGTGCGAGTCCGTCTGGGGAGTGAGCGCGGCAGTATCGGAAGGAGGGGTGGGTATATCCTCCGTGTCCATTTGACATGGTTCGTCGGTGGCGGTTGGGGCCTCGAGGGCATCGCTGACCAGCGATGCCCGGGCTGGCCGGAATTGCGAGCTGCTCAGCTCTGTACAGCTCGGAGAATTCGGCAGCGAAATCTTTGTTTTTCTTTATTAGTAAAAGAAAAACAGAGACCACAGCCCCGACCTCCGAGTGCTCAATGCTGAGCTGACTCGCAAGTTCAGCCAGGAGCGCCTCGATTTTGGCTAGTCTCTCCATGGTGGAGGGGAGGGGGACCTAATCACTCATGAGAGTGATCCTATCGCCAAATACCTAAGCCTAACAACCTAATCCCCGGTGGGTTGCCGGGGGTGAGTGTTACACTCCCTGTCGGGTATAGACAGGGAGGTGATCCTGGTGAGCCCTAAGAGTGACTCCCGTCGCCAATCTTATTGTGCGAACGGGTTCCTAACCGGTCATGCGATGGGTACTGAAGGTACCCGACCAGTCTAGTGCGGGGGGTATAGATATACCCGCGGCACTAGTACGCGGCTGTGGAGGGAAGACTGTCACCGGGGCTGACGAGGGAAGCCCCCAAGGCCAGCGATCCGGGACCCGTCCAACTTTCGTCTAGCCCTGAAGGGGATAGACGGGTGCGTTGGGTCTGCACCCACTCGGCTTCGTTGGCACCGTTAAGGTATCCACCGAGTGACCACGAAACTGTGGATTTTGCCCTGAAGGGGCCACAACACAACACACGTTTTTGACGATTCTGATGAATCAGAAATATCACTGTCTTGCGAACAAGACAGTAACGTTTAGACTGAATCCGACCGAGAAACAAGAAGTCCGAATTTTGCGATTTAAATAATTTTAAATCGCAAAATAGCGGAGAGTAGTCGGGGCGACTACGCAGCGTGGCGCACGGAGCACAACTGACGGGCGAACGAGCGGCGAGCGGTGGAGGGGATACGCGCAGCGGAGCAGCAGCGTAACGACCTTCCAGGGCGAGCGTCGAGCGTAGAATGCCGAATCAGCTTTTTTTTTTTTTTTTTTTTTTGTGGGGCATCTTGTAGTTAATCCTGAAAAGATTGTTACTACTTAAACGGATTGGGGCCCGGCGAGTTCTAAAAAGTTACCTTTTTAGGCCTCCAGCCGGGGCTTATTATACTAAAAAACTAAAGCGAAAGCTCTAAGGGTTACCCCGAGGGGGGTACGAACCTCGGCTTAGGCAATCGCTGATAGGGGGGGCAGCAAGGGACTGGCTGGATCTGAGTTGGATCATTTTGGGACTAATTTAAAGCTAACGGCGCAGCATCGCGGGCTGGCTCTTGCAAGGGTCGGGAGGGACTGTTAAGTCGGGGTCGCGACGACGGACCTCGGCGGCGAGGTCGGTACGGTTTGTGTTTGTGTGCTGGTCTAGCTGTACTGGTCTCTTTTCGACTCTCCTGGAGGAGAGTAGTGGGATCATCAGGATCGGTAAGAACGTGCCGCGAGCGGCGGACTTTGCTAATACGGGAGGGGGTGTAAGTAGCTGCCGCCACAACCAGAGGGTTGCGGTGGGCTACGGCCCTATCGAAGAAACGCTTCGAAGCGCGTTTTATGAATTGATGGATAGTCGGGAGTTTCATGTCTAAATGAAGATTGATATTCCGAACAAACCAATGCGAGCCTGTGGCTTGACGGAGAAAACGGTTCTGGAGAGTCTGCATCCTATGGATGAATCGGGGCTTAGCATGTGCCCAGACTGGGCTTGCGTATGTCATAATCGGCCTGATACAAGCGGTGTAAAGCCGCTTCTTACACAGAAGAGACAATTTACTCCGCTTGTTCAGGACGGAATGGAGCCTACCCAGAGCGAAAGCGGCCCGCGAGCGAGCCTGCTTTATGTGCTCAGAAAAGGTGAGGTGTTCGTCGAGGATGACACCTAGATATTTGGCTTGCTTCGCCCAAGGGATCTGCTTGCCGAACATTGAGATGGGTCGGGGAGGGGGGTGATTACGTCGAGGTCGGGTGTAAAAGACCGCCTGACTTTTATCGGGATTGACTTCGATTCGCCACTTCCTGAACCATTCGCCGAGCTCGTCGACTGCGGTTTGGAGGTAGCGACCCAGCGCTTTGTCACTAAATCCCGAGAAAAAGATGACAGTGTCGTCTGCGAACAGAGCTAACCTTGCCTTCTTGCTTCTGGGGATATCGCTAGTGAACAGCGTGAAAATGAGGGGGGCTAGTACAGAGCCTTGAGGGACTCCTGCACGGATCGGGTGAGGGGAGGAAAGTGCCCCTTCGATGCGATAGCGAAAGGTACGGTTCGCAAGAAAGTCTCGTAAGATGAGCACGAGACGGTCTGGCACTCCGAGTTGGTACAGCTTATATTTAATAAGCCGTTGTGCCAGACTTCGTCGAACGCTTTCGCTATATCGAAGTATACAGCGCCCGTGAACATACCACGCTGAAAACCAGCATTGATATGTTCGACGATACGGTGTACCTGATGGACACACGAGTGTTGGGTTCGAAAACCAAACTGCTCGTTGGGAATGAGGCCCTTGGTTTCGGCATAATCTCTGAGTCGCTTATAAATAAGTCTCTCATAGATTTTGCCGAGAACTTTGAGCAAACTAATGGGGCGATAGCTCGTGGGCTCGGTTTTGGGCTTACCGGGCTTAGGGATGCCAATAACGGTGGCTTCCTTCCACGCTTGGGGGAAAATGTTATTACTCAAGGCACCATTGAAGATGGTACACATGAGCATAATCAGGTGCGCGGGGAACAGCTTGATCACTCTGTTGGTGATGCCGTCTGATCTGGGGGCTTTACGAGATTTCAGACCCTTGATGATCTCGTGCACCTCGTCAGGTGTGACAGGGGGCAGGGGATCATCAGGGTCTTCAACTGGCGGGAGTGAGGCTTTGCGTTCGACTTCCGCGTTTACCTTATCGACAAACGCTTGGTCTACTGGCTGCGAACTGGGTGTGCATTGGGCTTCGAGGCTATCGGCTAGGCATTCAGCCCTGTCGATATCCTCGAATGCAATGGTCGCATCGGGGCGGGTCAGGGGGGGCATAGTGGAAAACTCAGAGGATTTCAGTTTCCTCTGAGGTTCCCAGAAAGCGAGATGAGTCGGTTCTAGTTCGCCCACCATCTTGTCCCAGTTAGCGTCACGCAGCTCAGTCACACGTGTCCTTACAGCACGCTGTAAGTAACGCATGTGAGCTTTGTTAGCGTCACAGGGAAAGTTGCTGTAGGCACGAACGGCCGCGTTCTTCTCTGTCAGCAGATCACGTACATCGTCGGGGAGCTTCCATTTACGGTCACCCGTATCTGGAACCTCCCGTGAACTTTCGTTCACGATCGATTGTACGTGCTCCGTGAGAGAGTCGATCGCGGCCGTTGTGTCGGCTACAGAGTCGAACTGATCTGGGATAGAGTCTAAGTGATGTGACGTGTTAGATTGTATGCGTTCGCTTACTTTCTTCCAGTCAGTGATCACTTTAGTGGCGGGGGGTTGAGTGGGGTCGCGGGTACCTAATCGGGGGGCCAGGTTCATGACTACTGGTCGATGATCAGAGTCGAGTTCGTGAATAGCCTCTATAGAATCCAACCTTAAGTTGATATTCTTAAGGAGTGCTATGTCAAGAACGTCGGGTAACTGATCGGGGTCGAAAGGAAAGTGAGTGGGAGTCATCGGGGCGATGACGTCAAAGTTCATGGTAGAACAGAGGTTGAAAAGTTGCCTACCTCTAGTCGAGGTCCTGGTGCTATTCCAGGCGGGATGTTTGGCGTTGAGATCGCCCGCTATGATAACGGAGTCACTCATGCCGAAAAGTTCGGAGAGGTCATTAGTGAGGAGTTGAGGGTCCTCGGAACCGTCTGGGGGAGGGAAGTAAGCCGAGACGATAGTGATTGGCTGGTGGCCTGTCAGTGCTAACCGACAGGCCGAAACTTCTAATCGGGAGAGTTGGGGGGGATCCATAGGTATGCAGTACAGGGACTTCCTATAGTATATGAGGGTGCCGCCTCTATGACAACGTGACCTGTCGTTGCGAACTAAACGATAGTTTGCAATTTTCGGGTCACGATGGTGAGGTTTTAGGAACGACTCTTGAATGAGTAAAATGTCTACGTGATGGTCGCGGAGGAACGTGGCGATCTCATCACGTTGGCCGTGAATTCCGTTGGCATTAAAGAAGCCTAGCTTTAGGGAACGGGGTTTTTGTCTAGTTAGTATTCCGCGACTATCCATAATGGGGGCGTTGGGAGTTCATAACGTGGAGTGCTTGCGTGATCTCTGGATACGCAGCATATATGGATTGGATACGGAACAGGTTGCCGCCGGCGGCAACTAGTTCCTGGGCCATCTGTTGGGCACGCGGGGAGAGGAACGTGCTATAGGTGTTGAAGGTCCCGGCAATGACGTTAAACGCATTGAGGGGAGCCTGACCTTTCCTCTGTACTGGGGTTGGTCCTGCCATAGGGGCAGTGGGAGGGGCCGCGGCGCGGGCGGGGGGAGCGGTCGCGGGAAAACCGGGGGGCGTAAGGAGCGCGGGGGCACGGGTACGCGGGTCCACTAAGGGAGCGATGGGGGCGGGCTTTGGCCTGGAGGAGGCCAGTGCGGGGAACTCCTTCTGGGAACTCAAAAGAGGCCATTGGGAGGGACGTTGAGGGGCCAATCTCGCGGGGAGTTTGGCCGAGGGGGATTCCCTTTTCTGGCGAGCGTCAAAACGTTGCGCCAATTTAGGGGACGATGACTTGGGGGCTTTCGGGCAGCCCCGGTAGTTTGCCGGATGACCGGACTCTTTGCAGAGCACACAACTAGGTGGCTCGGTGCAGAGAGTGCGGTCTTTGGGCCGGGTACAAACTGCTGTACCATGTTCTTCCAGGCACTTGACCGACCTGGGAGTGGCGTAACAGTTGTACGCTGAGTGCCCGTAAAGTTGGCATCTATGGCACTGGCCAATGATGTTCGACTTACGGGGCTTTTCGATGATGCGACCAGACAGATTACAGACTGCCTTGACTTTGAAAATGGGGTGGTGACCCTCCGTGGGAGGGCACACCACCAGGACCATATCAAAGGCAATGCCTTGCCTGGATCTGTGCATCCTATGGACCTCTGTGACAGGCACGTTCTGTCTTTCGAGGTCTGCTTTGATTTCGCTGGTGGTGATTTCGCAGGGGATCCTGCGGATCACCACCCTGGTCAGACGCTCCTCGGGCAAGGAATACGTGTGGAAGGACACGTTCCTGGCAGAGAGGAGCCTGGTCAGCTCACGATAATCGGTCGAGGTCGGTACCGATACCTTAATGCCCTGCTGGGTGGCACGGGCACTGGTATAGTTGACCCTCTGGTCAACGCACCATTTGGACACCTCCGTCCACTTGGCCTTGTCCTGTATAAATACAGGGGGCGGTGGAGGGAGTTTCCTGGCGGTGGTTGAGACAGAGGGCACGGACGGGGCGCTGGATTTAGCGCGGGGCGCGGCAACCTTCGCGGAGGTTGAAGGCGAGGGGCGGGAGGGGGACGCGTTGGTGGCGGTCGCCGGCGGCGTGGAGGGGATGGACGCGGTCACGGTGGCGGGGTCGCCTGCGTAGCGGGGTGGGGGGGTTCGCGGTGGCGGAGGTCGCCTGCGGGGTGGGGGCGCGAGACGGAGGAGCGGAGTCCTCAGCCGCTATGATTTTAGCGGCCGGGGCTGAGCTGCTCGCCTTATTCTTTTTTCGCTTGCTCCCTTTGCCCTTTGTATGGGAGACGAGCTCGTACGTCTCTGCGTCCGAGGACGAAGAGGAGTGCGAGTCCGTCTGGGGAGTGAGCGCGGCAGTATCGGAAGGAGGGGTGGGTACATCCTCCGTGTCCATTTGGCACGGTTCATCGGTGGCGACTGGGGCCTCGAGGGCATCGCTGAAGTCAGCGATGCCCGGGCTGGGCGGAATTGCGAGCTGCTCAGCTCTGTACAACTCGGAGAATTCGGCAGCGAAATCTTTGTTTTTCTTTATCAATAAAAGAAAAACAGAGACCACAGCCCCGACCTCCGAGTGCTCAATGCTAAGCTGACTCGCAAGTTCAGCCAGGAGCGCCTCGATTCTAGCTAGTCTCTCCGTAGGATCCATGGGTTTATCCATGGCGGAGGGGAGGGGGGACCTAATCACTCATGAGAGTGATCCTGACCAAAACCCTACTCCTACGTAGCCTAATCCCCGGTGGGTTGCCGGGGGTGAGTGTTACACTCCCTGTCGGGTATAGACAGGGAGGTTAACCTGGTGAGCCCTAAGAGTGTCCCCCGTCGCCAATCTTATTGTGCGAACGGGTTCCTAACCGGTCATGCGATGGGTACTGAAGGTACCCGACCAGTCTAGTGCGGGGGGTATAGATATACCCGCGGCACTAGTACGCGGCTGTGGAGGGAAGACTGTCACCGGGGCTGACGAGGGAAGCCCCCAAGGCCAGCGATCCGGGACCCGTCCAACTTTCGTCTAGCCCTGAAGGGGATAGACGGGTGCGTTGGGTCTGCACCCACTCGGCTTCGTTGGCACCGTTAAGGTATCCACCGAGTGACCACGAAACTGTGGATTTGCCCTGAAGGGGCCACAACACAACACACGTTTTTGACGATTTTCTGACGAATCAGAAATACCACTGTCTTGCGAACAAGACAGTACGGTTTTAGACTAAATCTGAAGAAACAAGAATCCGAATTTTGCGATTTAAATAAATTTAAATCGCAAAATAGCGGAGAGTAGTCGGGGCGACTACGCAGCGTGGCGCACGGAGCACAACTGACGGGCGAATGAGCGGCGAGCGGTGGAGGGGATACGCGCAGCGGAGCAGCAGCGTAACGACCTTCCAGGGCGGGCGTCGAGCGTAGAATGACCGAATCAGCTTTTTTTTTTTTTTTTTTTTTTTTTTTTTTGTGGGGCATCTCGTAGTTAATCCTGAAAAGATTGTGACTACTTAAACGGATTGGGGCCCGGCGAGTTCTAAAAAGTTACCTTTTTAGGCCTCCAGCCGGGGCTTATTATACTTAAAAACTAAAGCGAAAGCTCTAAGGGTTACCCCGAGGGGGGTACGAACCTCGGCTTAGGCAATCGCTGATAGGGGGGCAGCAAGGGACTGGCTGGATCTGGGTTAAATTATTTAGGGACTAATTTAAAGCTAACGGCGCAGCATCGCGGGCTGGCTCTTGCAAGGGTCGGGAGGGACTGTTAAGTCGGGGTCGCGACGACGGACCTCGGCGGCGAGGTCGGTACGGTTTGTGTCTGTGTGCTGGTCTAGCTGTACTGGTCTCTTTTCGACTCTCCTGGAGGAGAGTAGTGGGATCATCAGGATCGGTAAGAACGTGCCGCGAGCGGCGGACTTTGCTAATACGGGAGGGGGTGTAAGTAGCTGCCGCCACAACCAGAGGGTTGCGGTGGGCTACGGCCCTATCGAAGAAACGCTTCGAAGCGCGTTTTATGTATTGATGGATAGTCGGGAGTTTCATGTCTAAATGAAGATTGATATTCCGAACAAACCAAGGCGAGCCTGTGGCTTGACGGAGAAAACGGTTCTGGAGAGTCTGCATCCTATGGATGAATCGGGGCTTGGCATGTGCCCAGACTGGGCTTGCGTATGTCATAATCGGCCTGATACAAGCGGTGTAAAGCCGCTTCTTACACAGAAGAGACAATTTACTCCGCTTGTTCAGGACGCAATGGAGCCTACTGAGAGCGAAAGCGGCCCGCGAGCGAGCCTGCTTTATGTGCTCGGAAAAGGTGAGGTGTTCGTCGAGGATGACACCTAGATATTTGGCTTGCTTCGCCCAAGGGATCTGCTTGCCGAACATTGAGATGGGTCGGGGAGGGGGGTGATTACGTCGCGGTCGGGTGTAAAAGACCGCCTGACTTTTATCGGGGTTGACCTCGATTCGCCACTTCCTGAACCAATCGCCGAGCTCGTCGACTGCGGTTTGGAGGTAGCGAACCAGCGCTGTGTCACTAAATCCCGAGAAGAAGATGGCAGTGTCGTCTGCGAACAGAGCTAACCTTGCCTTCTTGCTTCTGGGGATATCGCTAGTGAACAGCGTGAAAATGAGGGGGGCTAGTACAGAGCCTTGAGGGACTCCTGCACGGATCGGGTGAGGGGAGGAAAGTGCCCCTTCGATGCGATAGCGAAAGGTACGGTTCGCAAGAAAGTCTCGTAAGATGAGCACGAGACGGTCTGGCACTCCGAGTTGGTACAGCTTATATAATAAGCCGTTGTGCCAGACTTTGTCGAACGCTTTCGCTATATCGAAGTATACAGCGCCCGTGAACATACCACGCTGAAAACCAGCATTGATATGTTCGACGATGCGGTGTACCTGATGGACACACGAGTGTTGGGTTCGAAAACCGAACTGCTCGTTGGGGATGAGGCCCTTGGTTTCGGCATAATCCCTGAGTCGCTTATAAATAAGTCTCTCATAGATTTTGCCGAGAACTTTGAGCAAACTGATGGGGCGGTAGCTCGTGGGCTCGGTTTTGGGCTTACCGGGCTTAGGGATGCCAATGACGGTGGCTTCCTTCCACGCTTGGGGGAAAATATTATTACTCAAGGCACCATTGAAGATGGTGCACATGAGCATAATCAAGTGAGCGGGGAACAGCTTGATCACTCTGTTGGTGATGCCGTCTGATCCGGGGGCTTTACGAGACTTCAGACCCTTGATGATCTCGTGCACCTCGTCAGGTGTGACAGGGGGCAGGGGATCATCAGGGTCTTCAACGGGCGGGAGTGAGGCTTTGCGTTCGACTTCCGCGTTTACCTTATCGACAAACGCTTGGTCTACTGGCTGCGAACTGGGTGTGCATTGGGCTTCGAGGCTATCGGCTAGGCATTCAGCCCTGTCGATATCCTCGAATGCAATGGTCGCATCGGGGCGGGTCAGGGGGGGCATAGTGGAAAACTCAGAGGATTTCAGTTTCCTCTGAAGTTCCCAGAAGGCGAGATGAGTCGGCTCTAGTTCGCTCACCATCTTGTCCCAGTTAGCGTCACGCAGCTCAGTCACACGTGTCCTTACAGCACGCTGTAAGTAACGCATGTGAGCTTTGTTAGCATCACAGGGAAAGATGCTGTAAGCACGAACGGCCGCGTTCTTCTCTGTCAGCAGATCACGTACATCGTCGGGGAGTTTCCATTTACGGTCACCCGTATCTGGAACCTCCCGTGAGCTTTCGCTCACGATCGATTGTACGTGTTCCGTGAGAGAGTCGATCGCGGCCGTTGTGGCGGCGACAGAGTCAAACTGATCTGGGATAGAGTCTAAGTGATGTGACGTGTTAGATTGTAAGCGTTCGCTTACTTTCTTCCAGTCAGTGATCACTTTAGTGGCGGGGGGTTGGGAGGGGTCGCGAATACCTAATCGGGGGGCCAGGTTCATGACTACTGGTCGATGGTCAGAATCGAGTTCGTGAATAGTCTCTATAGAATCCAACCTTAAGTTGATATTCTTAAGGAGCGCTATGTCAAGAACGTCGGGTAGCTGATCGACATCGAAGGGGAAGTGAGTGGGAGTCATCGGGGCGATGACATCGAAGATCATGGTAGAACAAAGGTTGAGAAGTTGCCTACCTCTAGTCGAGGTCCTGGTGCTATTCCAGGCGGGATGTTTGGCGTTGAGATCGCCCGCTATGATAACGGAGTCACTCATGCCGAAGAGATCGGAAAGGTCGTTAGCGAGGAGTTGAGGGTCCTCTGACTCATGTGTGGGAGGAAGGTAAGCCGACACAATAGTGATCGGCTGGTGACCTGTCAGTGCTAACCGACAGGCCGAAACTTCTAATCGGGAGAGTTGGGGGGGATCCATAGGTATGCAGTACAGGGACTTCCTATAGTATATGAGGGTGCCGCCTCTGTGACAACGTGACCTGTCGTTGCGAACTAAACGATAGTTTGCAATTTTCGGGTCACGATGATGAGGCTTTAAGAACGACTCTTGTATGAGTAAAATGTCTACGTGATGGTCGCGGAGGAACGTGGCGATCTCATCACGTTGGCCGTGAATGCCGTTGGCATTAAAGAAGCCTAGCTTTAGGGAACGGGGTTTAAGTCTAGTTAATGCTCCTCGACTATCCATAATAGGGGCGTTGGGAGTTCATAACGTGGAGTGCTTGCGTGATCTCTGGATACGCAGCATATATAGATTGGATACGGAACAGGTTGCCGCCGGCGGCAACTAGTTCCTGGGCCATCTGTTGGGCACGCGGGGAGAGGAACGTGCTGTAGGTGTTAAAGGTCCCGGCAATGACGTTGAACGCATTGAGGGGAGCCTGACCTTTCCTCTGAACTGGGGTGGGTCCTGCCATAGGGGCAGCGGGAGGGGCCGCGGCGCGGGCGGGGGTAGCGGTCGCGGGAAAACCGGGGGGCGTAAGGGGCGCGGGGGCGCGGGTACGCGGGTCCACTAAGGGAGGGATGGGGGCGGGCTTTGGCCTAGAGGAGGCCAGTGCGGGGAACTCCTTCTGGGAACTCAAAAGAGGCCATTGGGAGGGACGTTGAGGGGCCAATCTCGCGGGGAGTTTGGCCGAGGGGGATTCCCTAGTCTGACGAGCGTCGAAACGTTGCGCCAATTTAGGGGACGAGGACTTGGGGGCTTTCGGGCAGCCCCGGTAGTTTGCCGGATGACCGGACTCTTTGCAGAGCACACAACTAGGTGGCTCGGTGCAGAGAGTGCGGTCTTTGGGCCGGGTACAATCTGCTGTACCATGTTCTCCCAGGCACTTGACGCACCTGGGAGTGGCGTAGCAGTTGTACGCTGAGTGCCCGTAAAGTTGACATCTATGGCACTGGCCAATGATGTTCGACTTACGGGGCTTTTCTATGATGAGACCAGACAGATTACAGACTGCCTTGACTTTGAAAATGGGGTGGTGACCCTCCGTGGGAGGGCACACCACCAGGACCATGTCAAAGGCAATGCCTTGTCTGGATCTGTGCATCCTATGGACCTCTGTGACAGGCACGTTCTGTCTCTCGAGGTCAGCTTTGATTTCGCTGGTGGGGATCTCGCAGGGGATCCTGCGGATCACCACCCTGGTCAGACGCTCCTCGGGCAAGGAATACGTGTGGAAGGACACGTTCCTGGCAGAGAGGAGCCTGGTCAGCTCGCGGTAATCGGTCGAGGTCGGTACCGATACCTTTATGCCCTGCTGGGTGGCACGGGCACTGGTATAGTTGACCCTCTGGTCAACGCACCATTTGGACACCTCCGTCCACTTGGCCTTGTCCTGTATAAATACAGGGGGCGGTGGAGGGAGTTTCCTGGCGGTGGTTGAGCCAGAGTTAGCGGTCGGGGCGCTACCGTTAGCGCGGGGCGCGGCAACCTTCGCGGAGGTTGAAGGCGAGGGACGGGAGGGGGACGCGGTGGCGGCGGTCGCCGGCGGCGTGGGGGGGATGGACGCGGTCGCGGTGGCGGGGGTCGCCTGCGTATCGGGGAGGGGGTCGGACGCGTTGGCGGAGGTCGCCAGCGGGGTGGGGGCGCGGGACGGAGGAGCGGAGTCCTCAGCCGCTATGATTTTAGCGGCTGGGGCTGAGCTGCTGTCCTTGCTCTTCTTCCTCTTGCTCCCTTTGCCCTTTGTATGGGAGACTAACTCATACGCCTCCGTGTCCGAGGACGAGGAGGGGTTTGAGTCAGCCTGGGGAGCGGTTGAGGCGGTATCGGGATGATCTTCCGTGTCCATGGACACCGGAAGATCGTCTACTGGGGCGATGGGGGAGGGGATAGCCGGAGTCTCAAGTGCGTCACTGAAAACGGTGACTAGCTTGTTGGCTCTGGCCTTCCTCTCCCTGTTCGCCTTCCAGCGTTTCTTAAAGGAGATGACGAACTCTCGGTCATCATCCACGAGCTCGAAGAAAGCCTCCGAGAGGGCTTCCCTCTCCTCGGGAGATATGGGTTTAACCATGTTTCCCGGGGAGAAAAACTAAGGGGTGGGGGGGACCTAATCACTCATGAGAGTGATCCTGATCAAAAACCCTACTCCTACGTAGCCTAATCCCCGGTGGGATGCCGGGGGTGAGTGTTACACTCCCTGTCGGGTATAGACAGGGAGGTGATCCTGGTGAGCCCTGAGAGTGACTCCCGTCGCCAATCTTATTGTGCGAACGGGTTCCTAACCGGTCATGCGATGGGTACTGAAGGTACCCGACCAGTCTAGTGCGGGGGGTATAGATATACCCGCGGCACTAGTACGCGGCTGTGGAGGGAAGACTGTCACCGGGGCTGACGAGGGAAGCCCCCAAGGCCAGCGATCCGGGACCCGTCCAACTTTCGTCTAGCCCTGAAGGGGATAGACGGGTGCGTTGGGTCTGCACCCACTCGGCTTCGTTGGCACCGTTAAGGTATCCACCGAGTGACCACGAAACTGTGGATTTGCCCTGAAGGGGCCACAACACAACACACGTTTTTGACGATTTTCTGACGAATCAGAAATACCACTGTCTTGCGAACAAGACAGTACGGTTTTAGACTGAATCTGAAGAAACAGGAAATTCCGAATTTTGCGATTTAAATAAATTTAAATCGCAAAATAGCGGAGAGTAGTCGGGGCGACTACGCAGCGTGGCGCACGGAGCACAACTGACGGGCGAACGAGCGGCGGGCGGTGGAGGGGATACGCGCAGCGGAGCGGCAGCGTAACGACCTTCCAAGGCGGGCGTCGAGCGTAGAATGACCGAATCAGCAAAATGTTCCTATTTTTATACAATTTTTGCTAAGTGCTTACTAGCTAGACAACCAATCAAAAAAATAGTACATTAAATGCGTTAGCCAATCAGCGCGCGGTACATTTTTCTTAGATGCCTCGAACCTTTACCTTAATGGGGACCGCGTGACATTTTTCGCGTTTTTCACTAAGTTTTCCTTTATTTACATAGGTAAAGTATATATAATTAGGGTCTATATATTAGAATCTATCCTAGAAAAATATAAAATACGATATAAACACAACATGAAACATAAACACTTAACTATCACTAAACTAATCACGAACAGATCACTACGGCACTATTTACTTAAACTATCGTTCGTCTATTACTTATTTACTGTCCTATTAGCGTCTATATATCACTTTATGTACACTATTCTTAAGTCACTTGTCCCGTACACTGTTATTTAACACTTGTCCCGCACAAAATGTAAAGAGGGGATCCAGAAGTCTCTACACTAGAGACATCGCCAAGATTTATATTAATTAAATGTCCAGAAAGATGCGATAAACGCGGGGTTTTATCGAGGCGAATTATTCCCTGAGACTGGAGGGTCAATACTTGCAATTCAGTACTAACTACAGTAACAAGCACATCGGCACGATCGAGTAGCTAACGTCATACACCAAAAAGTAGTGCTAAAATACAAAGTTATTGAAACTGTGGTACTCTATTATAAATACAACCCTGAAACGGTATTAGAAAACCCCACAACAAAACTATTCTTCGACCGAGCCATACTCACAGACCGCACATTTTAGTGTTATAGCCCCGACATCGCAAACGTTATAAAATAAATAAAAACTGGGTTCCTTAAAGACATTGCTACCAAATACGCATAACTTACAGACTTCAATAGCCAAAAACTTGTCTAAACACACCAAACTAAAAGACGAAATAGCTCGATTTTGTCATCTTAAAGTCACAATAGTTTCCTAGGGTGCTCTCTACAATAGGAGTAATTCCTAAACAGCTTCATGAATCCCTTAGTTCCCTTACTTACACCCATATTTCAATGCAAATATAATTTCATCTGCCGTAAGTCTACATACAATATAATCTGACCAACAAAATGATATCCTTTATTTATATACACATTGACATTGATAATTTTTTGTAATTTTTCACCATCTCAATCGTCATATTGTGAGTTGTGAATGTAGAATAGAACCCATATCTATACAATCTATACTAATCTATACTATAATATTATAAAGCTGAAGAGTTTGTTTGTTTGTTTGATTGAACGCGCTAATCTCAGGAACTACTTGTTTTGAATTGGTCCGAATTGAAAAAATTATGTGTTGGGTAGACTATTTATCGAGGAAGGCCATAAGCTATATAACATCACGCTACAACTAAGAGGAGCGGAGCAGTAATGAAAAATGTTGCAAATCGCACGGGTAGGAATTTGATGCGTCGGGAAGGGTCGGGGCAACAAGAGATTTAACGCGGACGAAGTCGCGGGCAGAAGCTAGTATACAATATACAATAATATTATAAAGCTGAAGAGTTTGTTTGTTTGATTGAACGCGCTTATCTCAAGAACTACTGATTCGAATTGAAAAATTATTTTTGTGTTGAGTAGCCTATTCATCGAGAAAGGCTATAAGCTATATAACACTACGCTACAACTAAGAAGAGTGGAACAGTAATGAAAAATGTTGCAAAAACGGGGGAAATCGCACGGGTACGCGATTCGACGCGACGGGAAGGGTAGGGGGAACAAGAAATTTAACGCGGACGAAGTCGCGGGCAGAAGCTAGTGAGCTAATATTTGCCTGGTACCCTTGGTTTAGTAAATGTTCGGAAAATCCTTAACACACGGAAAGTAGTCAGTTAGGAAGCGCTACCTCATGCAGTTTAAAAAAAATAATATTTAATTGACGTGTAAAAGTGTTTACGAATTTACTTACTGAAATAATAGTATATTACGATATTAGTGCGTTATGATGGTTATAACATGCGAGGCGGAATTACAGCCCGAGCCGAAGGCGAGGGAGTAATTGAGCCGAACATGTTATAACCAATACGCACGTATATCGTACGACGTTTTTTAACACATTTGCGAGGAAACAGAAAAAAATAAACATTATTTTAAATTGATGGTTCAATGTAAATAATTTGCTTCTTAATGAAAAAAAAAACCAAATGCATTAAGTTTACGCTACCTCACGTTAGGCAAGTGAAAACGAATGTGTTGGTTAAGGGCGAAGAATTGAATCCTGAAGATAGCACTGTATTCTTGGGCCTAACTTTGGATGCCAAGCTTCAGTGGGGCCCGCATATAAATAAATTGTCGAAAAAGCTAAGCTCCGCTGCATACGCTGTTAGAAAAATTCGGAATTTAACTGACATAGAGACAGCCCGTTTAGTGTACTTTGCCTATTTTCATAGTGTAATGTCGTACGGTATTCTGTTGTGGGGAAATGCCGCCGACATCGACATTCAGACTATCTTTGTCTTGCAAAAAAGGGCTATTCGATCAATTTATAAATTAAGCCCGAGACACACACTCAGAGAGAAATTTAAAGAAATCAATGTAATGACTGTGCCTTCACAGTATATTTTTGAAAATCTTTTATATGCCCATAAGAATATTAAATTGTTTAAAAAATACAGTGATATCCATAGTATAAATACTAGGAACAAACACAAATTTGTTGTACCTTCAACAAGGCTCAAGAAAATAGGTGGCTCATTCAGATGTCAATGTATACGCTTTTATAATAAACTTCCAAGCCATGTTCAAGATCCAGCCGGTTTCTGATTTGAGAAAATTAGCAAATCTCAACTGAGTATTCTCAAATCCTTAAGTATGCTTTTAAGTATTTTGCGTTTCACAAGTAAAAATTGTATTTTGTCAAACCATAATCAACTGATCATTTACTTAAATTTTTTGATCAAAGCTAACACGTTCCAATTCACGTTCAAAAAAACGGTACTTTTCAAAAAATCATAATATTTTTCACTTTTATTCTTATAAATTTAAAACACTCAAAAATGAAATTAATGATGTTATTTAAAATTGTTAAATATATATGATAAATAGCTTTTGCTAGCGGCTTCGTCCGTGTGGCGGTCTGAAATTATCCCACTGAAAAGTACTACCGGGATAAAATTATTCTATGAGTTAATCCAGGTTGTGCTGTTATCTGCTATCTGTGTGCATCTCATCCAAATCTGTTCATCCGATTTTGCGTGACCGAGTGACAAAAATCTAAACATCCAAACTTTCACAACTTTCACTTTCTTTCTTTGATTGGAATAATCCACCAGCTGCCACTATGGCTTACGCACAATGGTCCAGTTGAAGGTCTAAGGGCGGAAATCAAACATTTTAACGTAGAAAATGACCTCCATCATATACACTGTACACCCGTGCGAAACCGGGGCAGGAGGTCTGATTTAATATTAAATTAACCTACAAATTCAATTAAGTTTAACTAAGCGAATTATATTTATTCATCCCAGTTTCCGTTTATTTAATGCAAATTAATCATTGTGTTTCTAACAAAACGTATTTTGAATTAAGTTTTTTCTGTTTTAAATTAAACTGCGACAATATAAAACTGTTGCGAAAGTACGTTGCTTCAAAAGTGATTAGCAATTCTTTAATTAAGGTTGTGAGAATCGTGAAACTTGTCCATGTAAGTAGTAGCAGTTATTTTTAAAAACATTTTCTAAGCAGCCCATTCTAATCGAGGGCAAAACCTTCACCCTATTTCATCCAGTTCTCTATGGTATTACAATATTTTGTGCTCAGTTACCTAATTCAGTGTCATAATGGCTTAGTGGTTAAGACCTGTCCTCTCTTGGCGTTCAAAGCCGCATCGGCAGACATGTGAATTTTTTAATTCATGAATTACTTTCTGAGTTTTTCATACACATTCCTGACATCAGTAAAAACACTGCGAAAAATCTGGCCTTAAAGTAAATATTAGGTGTGTGCAAAAGTTCTACCCGTTTTTCAAATATCAAATAAAAATTTAATAGAAAATGTTGCGCAATAATAAACTGTTACGTCATAATTATGTGGTAACTTTCTGGATGATACAAGGTATAAATAGCCCGCGTATACTTGTTCCTAGCTTACTAACTGGGACAAGATGGTGAGCGAACTAGAGCCGACTCATCTCGCATTCTGGGAACTTCAGAGGAAACTGAAATCCTCTGAGTTTTCCACTATGCCCCCCCTGACCCGCCCCGATGCGACCATTGCATTCGAGGATATCGACAGGGCTGAATGCCTAGCCGATAGCCTCGAAGCCCAATGCACACCCAGTTCGCAGCCAGTAGACCAAGCGTTTGTCGATAAGGTAGACGCGGAAGTCGAACGCAAAGCCTCACTCCCGCCCGTTGAAGACCCTGATGATCCCCTGCCCCCTGTCACACCTGACGAGATGCACGAGATCATCAAGGGTCTGAAATCTCGTAAAGCCCCCGGATCAGACGGTATCACCAACAGAGTGATCAAGCTGTTCCCCGCTCACCTGATTATGCTCATGTGTACCATCTTCAATGGTGCCTTGAGTAATAATATTTTCCCACAAGCGTGGAAGGAAGCCACCGTCATTGGCATCCCTAAGCCCGGTAAGCCCAAAACCAAGCCCACGAGTTACCGCCCCATTAGTTTGCTCAAAGTTCTCGGCAAGATCTATGAGAGACTTATTTATAAGTGACTCAGAGATTATGCCGAAACTAAGGCCCTCATCCCAAACGAGCAGTTTGGTTTTCGAACCCAACACTCGTGTGTCCATTAGGTACACCGTATCGTCGAACATATCAATGCTGGTTTTCAGCGTGGTATGTTCACGGGCGCTGTATACTTCGATATAGCGAAAGCGTTCGACAAAGTCTGGCACAACGGCTTATTATATAAGCTGTACCAACTCGGTGTGCCAGACCGTCTCGTGTTCATCTTACGAGACTTTCTTGCGAACCATACCTTTCGCTATCGCATCGAAGGGGCACTTTCCTCCCCTCACCCGATCCGTGCAGGAGTCCCTCAAGGCTCTGTACTAGCCCCTCTCATTTTCACGCTGTTCACTAGCGATATCCCCAGAAGCAAGAAGGCAAGGTTAGCTCTGTTCGCAGACGACACTGCCATCTTCTTCTCGGGATTTAGTGACACAGCGCTGGTTCGCTACCTCCAAACCGCAGTCGACGAGCTCGGCGAATGGTTCAGGAAGTGGCGAATCGAGGTCAATCCCGATAAAAGTCAGGCGGTCTTTTACACCCGACCGCGACGTAATCACCCCCCTCCCCAACCCATCTCAATGTTCGGCACTGATGATCCCACTACTCTCCTCCAGGAGAGTTGAAAAGAGACCAGTACAGCTAGACCAGCACACAAACACAAACCGTACCGACCTCACCGCCGAGGTCCGTCGTCGCGACCCCGACTTAACAGTCCCTCCCGACCCTTGCAAGAGCCAGCCCGCGAAGTTGCGCCGTTAGCCTTAAATTAGTCCCAAAATAATTTAACCCAGATCCAGCCAGTCCCTTGCTGCCCCCCTACCAGCGATTGCCTAAGCCGAGGTTCGTACCCCCCTCGGGGTAACCCTTAGAGCTTTCGCTTTAGTTTTTAGTAATATATAACCCCCAGCTGGAGGCCTAAAAAGGTAACTTTTTAGAACTCGCCGGGACAAAATCAGTTTAAGTAGTAAGAATCTTTTCAGATTAACTACGAGATGCCCTACAAAAAAAAAAAAAAATGTTCCTAGCTTAGTTTTAATCAAATTGTTGGGGGGTCAACAAGTAGTGTAACAAGGACCTTCAAATGTTTTTTGGAAATAATAGTAACTTGTGATGAAAGATGGGTCAGTTATGAAAATATAAAACGCCAAAAAATTGTATGTACAGCTCGGAGAGACGAGTTTATCGAATGTGAAACCAGATACGCAAGTGAAAAAGAATTTATTCAGTTTTTGGTGGGATTTCCGAGGAAATATACATTGAGAGTTACTTCCCCCTAATCAAACGATCAATGCTACTTTGTATACCTCACAGTTTGGAAAAGTGAACGCAAAATTATAAATTAAACGCCTTTGCGATTGTATAAATCGCAAAGGCGTCATTTACATGATAACGCTAGACCACATTCAGCTTTATCAACTCAAAAAAAAAGATAATGAACTTCGCATGGGAAATCTTACCTCAGCCTCCATATTCACCCGATCTTGCACCTACAGACTACGATCTCTTCCGTTCATTACAAAACAGTTTGACGCAGAAAAAAATCGAAAAAGTTGAACATGTACAAACGGCTGTAAAACAGTTTTTTTTTATTCTAAATCCAACAATTTTTACAGAAAGGGCATTTTTATATTACCAGCTAAGCGGCAAAATGTTATTGATAACAATGGCTATTATATTGATTAATAAAGGTCTTTTTGATTTAAAAATTACTTTCATTTATTCCATGTACTAAAATCAGGTAGAACTTTTGCACACACCTAACATATTTTTAGTTTTATAGTTAGTTCAAATTTGTTGAAGGCAAAAATTTTGAGTCATACAGTCAGGATGTGAGATTTAACCTGACTACCTCTACTCAATCGATAGCCTATACCTGAGTTCTCAAGCAGTATTCTAAAAGGATTAATGGCTAGGCAGAACCAAAGTGGACTCAAACTATCACCCTGAAATATACTTATTCCTTCACTATTTCTCTGCATATGTCGATATCTTGGATAGCGAAGGACTGTCCTCCATTGCCCCATACATGATATCAGGAAGGTGCGCAGGATTGCATCTACTTTGTACAACTCCATCACTCTCATGAGCCATGTATAATGTATATGGTACTGAGCCTTCTTATAGGCTATCCAACATTTCGACAGATCCCTTCAGGAATGACGAACCCGTTACTATATTATTATCCCAGCACTAATCGATGATTATCCCTGATACCACATAAGGAAAACCCCTGGTTGATGTTGGTCTATTGCAGGATGTAGCTACAAACAAATTAGATTGTGGGTTTTGGTGGCTAAAGTATTCCGGTTATCTAGGACTATAGAAAGAATATAACCCCTGCGTGACCAGTGTTTACTTAAATTACACAGCTAAAATAGGAGGGAGTGACGCCCTAAAAACCGTCGACATATTGTTAGTTATGTTCAAAAAATAAATTATGCCCTTCATAAAAGGTAATAAAATGAACCTATCAAGAGAACATATCCATGCCAAACAATAATCACTTTTACTAAATCAGTAACGAGGCATCCCCTTGAATTTAACTGAGTAGGCAAGTAGGTAACCCATATTTTTTAAACCGATGCAACATCGTTTATTTTAGCATCGCTTGTATCGTCACCGTCAGATAGTTTTTGCAGATTCGTCCCTAGTGATCCCCAGTCCCAGCTCACCCGATCCATATATATCTGTACCTACACGTGTAGCTAGAAGGTGCAAAAGTACTGAAGGTATCAAATACCAATTCGAATAAATCACAGTTTTAACAATGATTACAGCTGTCTGTTATTAAAATCACAGTCAGTATATAAAATAATTGAAAATATCGCCTAACAAATCACCGTTTGTCGAATAGTTAAAACTTGTTATATCAGTTGCCCTGGAGAAGCATCGTAATGTCCAAGGGATGCTTCTTATTTTGGAAATCTTAAAACCAGTGTTTTTTCATAATAAATTAATGAGAGACAGAGCTCTAGGGTATTATTCAAAATAATTGTACATTTGCTGCGATCTCCGCGTCCCTCTTGCTTATTTTTTATTTGCTATTTCAATGTTAGTAAATTTTAGTTCACCCTCATTCTTAAAGTATTGAACTACCATTAGTTTGTTTTAAAATTGTGGAAAAATTAATAGATTTTTAATCATATAAAATTTTAGCATTGCAGCCGAAGTCATTTCTTGAGGAAAAACAGTGTCCCGCTTTCCTTAAAGTAACATTAAAAATCAATTTTTCGAAGTATGATTGTAATTGTACGTAATTTCATATTTTTTTAGCATTTTATGCATTATATTATGTTATTCTTTAATAAAAATACAATAAATAGTTATTAATATAAAATATTTAAATACTTTAATATATGTCCAAAATTTGTCTCAGCTCCGTTACTCCACTCAGTTACAAGGTTTTACAAAATTATACCCATCTTGTAAATAAAATTATTTACTGGCAACGTTACACATCAAGCACACACACACAGGTGGTGTGGTCATCGATTCTGCCATTTTGATCATTAGCACACTACGAGTAACTTTGTGTTTGACGTTGTAATTCGTCTTTAATTTAAGGAATTAGTTTTTGTGGTTCATCTGACTTTGGTCAGTACTTTCTCGTTTTTATATTATTACAAGAACAGAAATGTGGTGTTAGAAGTTAAATATGTGAAAAGTTTTCGTAGAAGCAAATTGATTTCGGCTCTATATAGTATTTTGTAGATTAGACACGTGCTAATTGTTCAGATACTTATGTTTCCGTTACGTTTACGTTTTATGAAAAGGTAAAAGTATGTCCATGGCAAAGGAGTTTTATTGCAAAATTCATAGTTAATTACATACATATTCTCTAATAGTCCAGGGTCGATAATTTTTGAAACCAGAAAAATAATAGCAGGGTGAATCCCATTGGAAAAGAAAGAAAATACAACAAAAAAAAAAAAACCGGCCAAGTGCGAGTCGGACTCGCACACCGAGGATTCCGTAAAAACCTGTAGGTATCCTCGGTTTATGTATAAGGTTTGTGCTTATGAAATTTAATGCTTGTTTTAAATTTTTATATTTGAGTTGATTGAATGAAAGGTAAATTGCGGTTTACGATTTATGACGTATTAAAAAAAAAACTACTTACTGGATCTCGTTCAAACCAATTTTCGGTGAAAGTTTACATGGTTATGTACATCATATATTTTTTTGAGTTTTATCATTCTCTTATTTTAGAAGTTACGGGGGGACACACATTTTACCACTTTGGAAGCGTCTCTCGCGCAAACTATTCAGTTTAGAAAAAAATGATATTAAAAACCTCAATACCATTTTTAAAGACCTATTCATAGATACTCCACACGTATGGGTATGATGAAAAAAAAAAAATGAGTTTCAGTTCTAAGTATGAGAAACCCCAAAATTTGTTAATTTTTTTCTATTTTGGTGTAAAAATCTTGATGCGGTTTACAGAATACATCTACTTACTAAGTTTCAACAGCATAGCTCTTATAGTTTCGGAGAAAAGTGGCTGTGACATACGGACGGACGGACAGACAGACAGACAGACATGACGAATCTATAAGGGTTCCGTTTTTTGCCATTTGGAAACGGAACCCTAATGAAAGTAAAAATAATTGACGGGCGATGTGAGGTCGAGAAGTAGAAGAGGGTGAGTTTTTAAGGATTAAAAACGGTTTATTTCGATTTCCGGCAAAACTATAAGTACGAAGATGAAAAAAGTTTAATAGCAAAGTTATAGGTAATAAAAGATCTACAACTTTTGTATTCACACTTTTTTCACATAACCTCCAAATTTATAAAAATATATATATTTTTAAATTCAAATAACTAAGTTTTGGTTTTTTATTTTTATCTTTGACATTTTTTTTTTCATGGAATTTGGTGAAAACTTACCGTATGTCCCAAACACACTGTATTTTTTTGTTAAATATTAACCTAAATTTCAATCGAAAATTTCGTTGAAATCTTGTATTATGGTGAATGTTCTCCGAAAATTTTCAAAAAATCGGAAAATTTTCTTGCTAGACTAAACGATTCAAAGCTTTTTTTTAATTCATACAATTGCTTATACTATAGTAATGTATTTTTTCAAACTCGCCCCTTCCACTTCCCGGCCTCAGTTCACCCGTAAATTATTTTTCCTTTAATTTTTGTTATATTCTCTTCCTTTTCCAATTGGTTTCATCCTACTATTATTATTTTTTTCACTTTATATTGTGTTTAAAGACTTCAGCCCTGGTCTATTACCCGACTACGGTGAAGCCAAAAGGAAGGTATAATATTTCAGCAGGTACCGCAAATCTTCTGACTTACCTATTATTAATTGTCGTGCCAATGATGTTCACTAAACTATCGTGTTATTTTAAGAATATTCTTGCTAACTAAACTTAAAAATATTTTTCTGCAATCAGAAAAATATTTATATCTATACGTTTGCCTATTATTCATGCAACTTTATCAAACTTCCGAAAGTAGAAGGTTGTCTTACATAATCACTTATTTTATTAGGGTATCTGCTAAAAAAATACTTGTTATGAAAATCTCTCTGCATACCTATTTATTTCATAATACAATTTTTAATACTTAGCACTGTGCAGTAGTCTTTAGAATTCATATCTGTTATGTTTTCTGTTACATTCAAGTTACTTTCATATCTTTATCATATACGACAATTACGAACAATTTTTGTAAATAACACCCTCTAACTAATTACCAAAACCCGCTATAACAAAAGCATCAAAGGATTTGTGATTTATTGAAACCTGTCTCTAAACAATAAAATCATTCAGATCCAGCCCGTCCCTATCAGATAAACAGGCGTGCCATTATTAGCAAGTTGTCGCTCGTAGTTTTAAAGCGGGGGCTGGAGGTCTTAAGATTTATTATGGTAACCACAGGCAAGTCCGGCTAAGCAGTACACCTTAGGCTAACCTGCAAAATGTCATTCTAAAAAAAAAGATTCCACCGTCTTTTGACCACCACGGTTCTTGAATTTTATGACTGTTCTGTTCGGACACGTGCAAGCTAATTGTAAAATTTCTAGGAATTAATAACTTGATAATTTATAACTACCTATATGAACAAAATCTAGAAAGGTTATTTTGTTAAAATATTATATATAGAAAAAGATCAAGAGGTAAATTTATACGTGATAAGTATTTATTTTCTACATCGTAGCATTTTCCGTCAAACTGTACCCTTTCATACAAAATGGCTTTTACCGCTCTGGGCGGAGCGGGAGGGCATGTCAGACTTTTACTGACTCAAACCCACCCGTGTTCCTTCAGTTGCCCATGTGCCAGGGTCACGGTATTTCTCTCGAACAATCTCGCGACCCTGGCAGTCACGATGTTATGTTAAGGGTAAACTCCGAAACCACTAAACTGAGTGTTATCAAACTTCGTAATTATTTGAAATTTGGTTCAACTTAAAAGGACAATGTGTGTATTCATTGGATAGTTCTATGAATTTCTAATAGATGGCGGTGTGAGTTAATTCATCGTATTGTTTCACATCTACGTAGGTTGCGTAGACATCGACTAATGGCGTGGGTTTCAATTTAATCTTCTTTAAATAGTTTAAAACAAAGTTGGTTCCCGCGTTTGTACGCTTAGATCTTTTAAAATACGCAAAGGGTTTTAATGCGGTATAATAGCGGGTGAAGCTGCTCGTCGGGCGAGTTGGGGATCAGTAGGGACGAATCCGTTTTAGTATTCTTTAGCGTTACATATTTGTGCTTATCACAAATCCTACCAACATTACAAGTGTGAAAGTTTGGATGTTTAGATTTTTGTCACTCGGTCACGCAAAAACGGATGAACAGATTTGGATGAGATGCACACAGATAGCAGATAACAGCACAACCTGGATTAACTCATAGAATAATTTTATCCCGGTAGTACTTTTCAGTGGGATAATTTCAGACCGCCACACGGACGAAGCCGCTAGCAAAAGCTATTTATCATATATATTTACCGTCATCTTGATAACAGATATTAATGGATGAATAATGAAATCAGGTATCATTACCGAGCTGTTCATAATAAAACATTTAAGCTCTTGACTGTATAAGGGTCCACTTCAGCCTTACCCTTCGGGAAAATACATTTGTAACGTTATGTAATGTTAAATCTTGATTTTTTTCTTAGAAAATCATCAGCGATCCACGATGGCGCCTACACCTCAGGAACAGGTATCGACTAAGGAGGGCAATATGTTAGTAACTGATCCGGCTATACAAGATCTACCGCTAGATGGTGAGAAGATCGTCATCTCGGGCATGTCGGGTCTCTTCCCTCAGTCACACAACGTTCAACAACTTTCCGACATCCTTTATAACAAGGTACGTATGACTAGGTGAAGAATAGATGTGTTGTGATGACCATTCATTACATATCGAGATTTGTTTGTTACGACATTGGCCGGCCCCTGCTGTCATTCATTGTTTTATTAGATTCTTGACAGTTGTTACAAGGGGTCAGAAGCCCAAAGAGCTGGCAATCAGTGTTCGGCTGAGTGTAGGTACAATAGACAGTCGCCCCGTGAAAAATACTAGTATTCAGGTACATCCATAAGAAAAACACTTAAAATTATTTATGAGCGCACAACAAGAAATATAAAATTTACACAGTGAAAGCTTTAACACTAGACAATCAGCGTGACACCTGAGGAAATAAATATAACGTCGACACGCATAAATAAAAATAAAACCCTGCACTATGTAAACTCACCAAGTTCCGTAAATCAGGAACGTAAATCGTAATGCAAGAAACATGACAAAGAGACACGCCTGCCTTAGTCAAACGCCAAATAAAATAAAAGAAATATCCACGTCTAAAGACCAGATTTCAAACGGGATCCCTTCTTTTCGCATTAATGTTCGTTTTCCTAATGTACATTAGGAAAACGAACATTATGCGAAGAGAAGGGATCCCGTTTGGATATCTCTGTATCCCCTTTGGCATACAGAGATATCCACGTCTCAAGACCAGATTTCAAACGGGATCCCTTCTTTTCGCATAATGTTAGTCTTCCAAATGTACTTTGGCATACCTATTTTGGCATAATTGTTTTGACATAATAATTTTTGGCATACAGTTTATGTTGACATAATGATCTTGAAATTTTGAAGGCTTATTTGTTTTGGTATAATTTTAATTCGGATAATGTTACTAGGTATAATGACTATTAGCATGTTAGTATTTAGGCATACTTTATAAAATTCAATTTTCAACCCTAAAGTTAAAGTACCTATTGTCTTAAAAATTCAATATGTTGTGCTACATTTAGTGACAGAAACGAATCCCCGCAAAACCGACTGCACGTAGTCTTGTCTGCTCTACCCCTAGAGTATAATTTAAAACCGCGTAGGCACGTAGGCGTAACCGAACAGGTGGTTTTGACGCTCCCCGCCGTGGGCCACCTCGCCCCTCCACGCCTACGCGGTTTCAAATTACACTCTAGGAGTAGGGCAGAGATGACTACGTGCAGTCGGTTTTTCAGCTATTCGTTTCTGTCAATAACTTTTGTAGCACAATAGATATTGACTTTTTGAGACCATATTTTAATTTTAATTTAAGATTAAAATGCAATTTTATAAAAATGACAAATACCTAACAAAATTACCCGATTTTGTAGGCCCAATCCTAGAATTTGTAGTCAGACCCAAAAAAAGTTACAGCTTATTTTAGACGCGTCTGGATTGAGGAGCCACATTAGAACACTTATCACACGAAAACTAGTTGACTATGTTTGTGAAAATTTGGTGCAAATTAGTAGTGTTTATGCGTAATCTGTACAAAAAAAAAATGGATATTAGTAGGATATTATTGGGCATCCTACTCCACCTTCGTTCCTTCGGCTCACTCCGTTCGCCTCGTCACTTTCGGCGAAGTAGAATGCCCAATAATATAAATGAAATGTTATGGTTCAACGTCTTTTCCACTATTTTAGTTCTAAAACTCAATATTACTTTTTCCTTATTTTACCATAACACTCACTATTTTATATTGAAGGACGTCCATGGTCAGGTTGCTCGTACATTGATTCCAGTTAGTGATTATGAGTTATAAAGGTTAATGTAAAACAACAATTGACTCATTATTAATTTAACCGTTTCAAGCAGTCATCATGAAATTTGTAAAACAACCACAATCGTTACATGTAAACAAACTTTATGCTAATTCTCAGGAGACTGGTTTTCGTCATGGAGAATTATTACCTAAATCGGTACGATGTATTATTTGTGGGCCATCAAATTGTGGAAAAACTAATTTATTAATTGGTCTTCTTATACATGAGAATGGTTTAAGATTTCAAAATGTTTATGTTTATTCTAAAACCTTGCAACAACCTAAGTACGTGTTTTTAGAAAAAGTCTTGCAACGTGTACCAGGCATTTCATTTCAGAAATATCATGAAAATGAACAAGTGCTGAGTGTTCAGACCGCAAAACCAAATTCTGTAATCGTATTTGATGATGTTGCTTGTGAAAATCAAAATAGTATGCGTGATTATTTTGCTATGGGGAGACACAAGTTCATCGATTGTTTTTATCTAAATCAGACGTATAGTAAAATCCCTAAGCAGTTAGTAAGAGACAACGCAAATCTAATCGTACTTTTTAAACAAGATGAAAGAAATATGAGACATGTGTATGAAGAACACGTCAACACTGACATGACATGGATTGAATTTCGGGAAATGTGTTCAAAAATATGGAGTATACCTTTCAATTATGTTGTAATTAATAAAGATTGTTCCAAAAACAAAGGATGTTATAGAAGTAAATTTGACACGTTTGTAGTCTTTGATTAAGAACATGACTTTATACCTATATAAGACTATAACCTGTCTGATAGTATTATTCACCGTACGACGCTTAATCAATTACAACCTGTTTTACCAATATGGAAAAAACATTGAAACGTCAAATTGTTGATGCAGCAGAAGCAGTAAAGATAAAAGTACGAAAAATGAGAGATACTGAGATTAACAATAAACAAGCACTGGAATCTGTTTTCAAACCTGTAACAGAACCTCTCAACATAATTGCTAATGCTAGTAAGCAAAGTCCTCTCCTGCGTGTTAGTGATGATTTTGCTGATGTTCCGTTTGTTAACGAAAAATTGCAGAAACAAAGAACTGATAGCGCAGGAAGTAATGATAATCATGACGGTGAAGACAAATATGAATCCGATATCAACAGTGACTCTTCTTATGAATCAGTAGTTGAAAGTAACCAAGATTATGATACGTCATCCTGGTCAGTGTCTTCAGAAGCGTTGGTAGATATTCCATTTGGAGTTAGAGCAGACCGTGGGAAACTGCTTTTAGGTTCTGCTTGCATAACGATCAACGATCAATACATCACCGTGGCTGGACGTAAATACCGAAATACACCTGGATTAAAACAGTTGTTGCTTAAGAAAGATGTAGACTTAAGCTTGGTTACAGATAGTGATATGCAAAATTATAAGTTGATGCTACTTGATACAAATGCACATCGTCGAGATTTTGAGCCCAGTAAGCCAATAAAAAGTAATAAAGGACAAAAATATTTACAAGTTATTAAACCTCTTTTTAAACTGAAGAATGCAGTTCAGGGAAAGGGTCTACCGTTACTAAAAAAGTGGAGAAAAGACGTAGATTTAGTGTACTGGGATAATCCTAATGAACTAGTGGAAAGGTTGAAATTATTAATTGCATCTAGAGATGCTGGCAACACAGGATTAGATAATGAAATTATATCTATCATTGAAGAATTGCGTGAATGTAAGATTATAAATAAATAAATGTTTAAAAATATGTTTATTTTGTCATCAGCCTCTCGATAAAATACACCTTAAACATGAACGTAGATAAATTCGGACACTACATTCACAAAAGAATGCGTTTATCAGAGTTATTTGATTTTAATGAAAATGCATTGTTAAAATCAGAAAACGGAGATTTTGATTTAAAAACATCAAGACTGACAGGAATTACATCTCCAATAGAAGCAAACGATGCTGTTAACAAGGATTATGTAGATCGAATGAATGCTAATACGTTAAAAGAATTAAATAATCTGGCTGTGAATAAGGATTATGTAGATCGGTTGAATGCTAATATGTTTAAAGAATTTAATCATCTGATTGCTACATTGCGTACTCAAATCATAAAAGATGCAAAGGGTACAGTTCAAGCTACTTTAAAAGCAAGGTTACCTGAGGTTTCAACTCATTTGCAAGATAAGTTTTATACTAAAGCAGAGGTAGATAAATTACTTCAGAAAACTCCATAATGGTAAAACAGCTAATTGTAAATGAAATACACAAAGCAACACGAAGAAATTTCCCTCGTCGTTCTGTTATTCTGAAAGGAATCCATGACTTATGGCAAGCAGACTTGATGGACATGCAAAACCTGAGGAAATATAACAAAGGCTATAATTTCATTCTTGTGGTGATTGACTGCTTCTCAAAGTATGCCTGGGCTGAACCGTTAAAATCGAAAAATAAATTTGATGTTACTCGTGCATTCGAACATATACTGCTTAGTAGTTGTAATGATCCTGTTAATTTACAGACTGATATGGGAACCGAATTTTATAACATCACTTTTCAAACGCTTATGAAAAAGCACAACATTAACCATTACTCATCGTTTTCTACTAAAAAAGCATCAATTGTAGAGAGACTGATAAGAACTTTAAAAAATAAATTATATAAATATTTTAGTCTCAATGGAAACTATAAGTGGCTAGGTCTACCATTGGAAGATACATTGAAGAGATATAACAACACCAAACATTGTACTATTCAATTTAAACCGGTTGATGTGAATAAATGTAATGAACAAGTTATCAAAGAAAATATAGAAAAAATAAACAAACATGATTTCGTTCAGTGGAAGCCTAAATTCAAAGTTGGTGATTGTGTTCGTATAAGTAAATACAAACATAATTTTGAGAAAGGTTACACTCCTAATTGGTCAACTGAATTATTTATTATAAAAAAGATAAATAAAACCTTACCAGTGACATATCACATAGAAGATCAACGAAACCAAAACATATTAGGAGCTTTTTACGAACAAGAACTGCAAAGATCTAATTATCCTGATGTGTATTTTGATAGAAAAGGTTTTGAAAAAGAAAGGAAATAAATTGTATGTTAAATGGTTAGGCCTAAGCAGTGCAGAAAACAGTTGGATTGAAAAAGCTGCATTAATGAACTAACTATTATAAAACCATTTTCATTCGAAATCATATCATTCTAATTTGAGTAATGCAAGGGGGTGGACTAGTTAACAACATAATTAATAATCTGCCATTCGAAGTGCATTTGCCAGGATACAATTATTGCGGACCAGGAACCAAACTTCATAAACGCTTGGCGCGAGGTGATCGAGGTGTAAATAAGCTAGACGAAGCTTGCTTGCAACACGACATTGCGTATACAAACCATACAGACGTATCAAATCGTCACAAAGCTGATTTACAACTACTTGATATGGCTAAACAAAGACTTAAATCAAAAGATGCAGGGAAAGGTGAAAAATTAAGCTCTTGGTTGGTGAGCAAAGTTATGAAAGCGAAACTAAAGTCTGGATCAGGCATTAAAACATTTAAAAGCTTAGTTTCGAAAATAAAATCAAAAATTAAGAAACTCAAACACAAAGATAATAAGACTTTAATAAAAGCAGCTTACTTAACCGCAAAAAAGTTATTTCCAAACATTCACCATCGAATTCGAGTACCCCGAGTAATACCCATACCAAAGACTGGAAGAGTTCTACCTTTAATTCCAATTTTCGCTGGTTTATCGGCTTTAGGAACTTTAGCTGGTGGTGCAGCTGGCATTGCAAAAACCGTTAATGATTACAAAGCAAGCAAACAAAATTTGCAAGAAACAGAACGACATAATAAAGCTATGGAGGCTTTAGTGTTGGGTAAGGGTTTATACATTAGACCGTATAAAAGTGGTAAAGGATTGTTTATAACATCTTCAAAAAACTGAAAAATATGCTACCCAATCGCCCTCTAACTGATGTAGACATCCGAAAGTATTCAAGACACATTCCATATTTTCGGGGGGTCTACATGAAGGATCGACTACCTTCGAAGCCGAAAGACATTGAATGTGGTATCGTTAACTTAGACGATTCTAAGAACGAAGGAACGCATTGGGTAGCTTATGCTAAAGTATACAATCACTGTGAATACTTTGATAGCTATGAAAATTTAAAACCTCCAATGGAATTGATGCAATATTTCAAAAATTGTGATGTGTTATATAACTACACAGGATATCAAAAATTAAACGCAGTCAATTGTGGTCATTTATGTTTAAGTTATTTGTTGACTTTTTGGAATAAAAAAGTATTATAAAATAAATGCTTTTCTTTTATATCAATCATTTGCAAGATGTCACTCACTTTGTCGATAACTGGAGACTCGTCAGTGTTAACTACATACTATCCTAATACTTTACAACTAGACGGAGAGTATGAGTGTGCTTTATTACACTTTTCTACATTTAATTCTATTCCAAACATTGACAAAAGTAATAATAAGTTCTATTATGGCATTAATGAAGTTATTGAAGTACCGGAAGGCACTTATGAATTACAAGATATTAGCGATTATTTAAAATCTGAAATAAAAGATGCAGCGATCAAACTACGGTGCAATAATAATACTTTAAAAACTACAATATTCTGTACAAAAGACATTAATTTTATCAAAGGAGACTCTTTTAGAAGACTATTGGGGTTTAACAAACAAATTTTAACAGCAAATAAATGGCATGTGTCACAGTCTCCAGTCAACATTCTACCTACGACCGTAGTCAGGATTGAATGTGATATTGTAAGCGGTTCATTTGTGAACGGTGAACCAAGTCATATTATTCACGAATTTGCACTTAATGTGCCGCCAGGATACAGGATCATAGAAATCCCGAAGAACGCAATATACTTTCCAATCAATCAAAACAACATAAGCTGCATACATATCAGACTGTTAGATATAAACCAACAATTAATCAATTTACGTGGTGAAGAAGTGCAGGTATATCTGCATCTTAGAAGAAAAAGATGACTGACTACAATAAAAATGTGTTTCACCAAGTAAAGAATATCAGTTCTGCCCGAGCTACCTATCGAAGAAGACCTTTCTCTAAGAAGATAATAAAATTAACTAAAGACAATAAAGCGTTCCTTAGAGCTATCGGATTGTTAAAATGAATATCTTAGACGTTTTATCCGCTCCAACTTACGATAATACTATAGAAGGAATCGAATTTCATTCCTACAAGCCGTACGTAACGAGTTTCAATAGGAACGATGAAATCCGCATTCCGATCAACCAACAGGCTTTGTACATACTTCCTTCAGCTAGCACACTCTATTTAGAAGGCACTGTTATCGTAAACAAAAAAGATACGAAAGACAAAGCTACTAGTATCAATTTCACAAACAATGGTCTACTGTACTTGTTTCAAGATATTAGGTATGAGTTAAATGGAGTGGAGATTGATAAAATAAAAAATGCAGGTATAACTACAACCATGAAATCATTAATATCAATGAATGAAAGTGAATCAAAAATGTCTAATGCTTGGGGCTGGAATATCGATGGTATAAAAAATATTAATGGTGGAAAATTTTCTGTTTCTATTCCACTAAGTAACATCCTCGGGTTTGCTGAAGATTATAAAAAAGTTGTGATAAATAGCAGACATGAACTGATATTGTTACGAAGTAATACTAATTTGAACGCTGTAAAACTTAACACCGGCGAAATAGTGGACGACGTTCAGATCAACAAAATTATATGGCGCGTACCGCATGTTAAAGTATCAGACAAAGAAAAAATAACTTTGTTAAAACTATTAGAAAAAGATAGATCACTTCAAATGGTATACAGAAATTGGGATCTGTACGAATATCCAGCTTTGCCTAAAACTACAAAACATACCTGGTCAATCAAAACTTCATCTCAAATAGAAAAACCAAGGTACATTATTATCGGGTTACAGACAAATAGGAAAAGCAATGCAAGTTCGGACATGTCTCAATTCGATCACTGTCATGTTCGAGACGTTAGAGTGTATCTCAATTCAACTTATTTTCCGTATGAAAACCTAAATACGAGTTTTGCTAATAACAGAATCGCTTTATTATACGAGCAATACACCAGATTTCAACAGTCGTATTACGGACGTCGACCGGAACCCATATTAAGCGAAAAACAGTTTAGAGATTTAGCACCGCTGTTTGTCATTGATTGCTCTAGACAAGCGGATAATCTAAAGACAGGGCCAGTTGTGGACGTGAGAGTAGAAATTGAAAGTGATTCGGAGATACCAGATCAAACTTCAGCATATTGTCTCATTCTGAACGATTGCATTGTTGAATACAAACCATTAAGTAACATTGTTAAGAAGATATCATGAAGTCGGACACCCTTATAGTGGAACTCCAAGGATTTAAAGATTCTTTAAATCATTTTATTGTCAAAGAATTGGCCATTGCGAGTCATGATCATACACAGACGTTCTTGGTGAAACCACCATATTCATTCCATTACCTAACACTAGAAGAAAAAAAGCAGGTGAGATGGTTAGAAAGAAATCGAGGAATTTACTGGAGTGAAGGCTACATAGACTACAAAGAGTTTAAACGTGTTATTTTACCATATTTAGAAAATAAAAAAATTATGACAAAGGGTTTGGAAAAGATTACGTGGATTAAAGAGTTATGTGCAAACTGTGAAGTGATTGACATAGGTGAGAAGGGATGTCCTAATTTTGCGACATTAAAAAAAAAGTTCTGTAAAAATAAAACTGATTTTAATTGTGTGAACCATAAATTGAATTGTGCATTGAATAATGCTGTGTGTATTAGAAAATGGTATTTTGATAATAATATGTCTGTATTTAATTTATTTATTTAATAATTATTGTGTTGAACAGTTAATTAAAAATGTCTATGTACTCAAGAGTGTTTTATTTAATATAATCAGACCCATATAACAAACTTTAAATTAGCTGCAGCAAAATGATAATCCTAATAAATTTTATTTCAAATATAGGTACATACGGTATTCTAAACGAATTATTCTAATAAAACATTCTGAAAGCAAATAACCTATATGTATATCATTACACTAGAGCTAATTTAAAGTTCGAGTATTTATAAGTAATACAAAATAAAACATAATTTAAACTACAAAATATTTTTATTTACTTTTTACATTATTTACAATTATTACAAATTAATTATAACTACCTACACAATAATAATAATAATAGCTGTTCTCACATAGTTTATTTAATGTTACCTTACATACTTAACTTAAAAAACTTGTGATGACTGAACAGTAGCCCAACTAGATTAATCAAAGAAATCTACATTAAGTACATATTTTTTCATTTTATATTTATTTACTTTTTTTTACATTATTTACAATTATTACAAACTAATTATAACTACCTACCCAATAATAATAATAATAGCTGTCCCCACATAGTTTATTTAATGTTACCTACATACTTAAAAAACTTGTGATGATTGAACAGTAGCCCAACTAGATTAATCAAAGAAATCTACATTACATATTTTTTCTTTTTATATGTATTTAACTTTATTATATTTTTTTAGACTAGGTATGTACAGGATAAAATACAAAAGTTAATTAAAATACAACTTACATATTTGTTATTTTAAAAATGTATACATTCAAAACTTACACACCATAAAAACCACAAATGTTTAAACACTAAACAATAAGAAAGCAAATAAATGTTATATATACCTAATAATAATATAGTCTGATAACTATAATATTACTTACATAATTTATTACTGCTTATTACTATAAAACTTAAACAATATAGTAGATACTTACAAAATAATGACACCAGTTAATAGTTCATCAGTAATAACAACTGTCCCCACAAAGTTTTTTTGATATTTTATTAATTAACGATTGCGTCTCCTCCATAACATGGTCCACCGATTCAGTCACTATATACTGCGCACTTAAAATTACCACATCATCATTGTCACTTGCAGATTCTAGTTGTTCACTGATGTCCAACACTTGTACCTGGATCAGTCGTAATCCTTTTTTCTTCTCATTGTTTATGACGAATGATTGACAGGTAGGCAGAGCTGACTTCTGTTTTACACACTCCCGTCTTGTTCTAGGCTTCTTGTTGACAGGTCCGCAGTCTTGTCTTGCTCTAGGCTCCTTGTGAACAGGTCTTTGTTGTTCTGGGATATGCCAGCTTAAACTCGGGGTCGGAAAACCTTGCGCGTATTGCGAGAAGTCGATAATATCTGGTGAATCACACATTATCAATGATCTGAAACAACCGAAATAATAATTAAATATAATTACATAAAAACATGATGAATTAACGTTATAAATATATGGGTAGTTCTACAATACTTACAATTCGTTTCGTTCTTATTCGACGTGATATGACCGCTCCGGCTAACTGTCTAATAATGAATGTTCTACACAATAATACGACTGTGGAACGTGGTTAATGTGTAATGAGACTCCATAAAGCCTTAAAGCGCTGTGATTCAATTTCAAGTTTCAACACGTTCGAGCTCGTGCACGAGCACCTGATCGGTGTCATATTCTACACCGCGCGTGTGAACTTCGAGCCATGAGTGCTATGTCATCAAAAATGAACATTGCATGTTTTATCCAGTTGGAACCTGTATCCTCGTGCACAACATGGTGTAAGCCCTGTATGCTTTGTCATCAATCAGGAATGGAAATGAAACAGAGATAAAATCATAAAATATTATTTATTTAAGTATATATTTAGTAGGTACATACAGATAAAAACTACAATTACAAGGGACACCAAGAATACACACATTTTAGAATTACATAGATATAATACCAGCTATAATATTATAGCTGGGTTCAAAAGTAACTTCAGACGATACTATTTGAATTAAATTACAGGACAATATTATATTTCATATTTAAAGATTAACAAACTTTTTAAATTAGTAAGTAAGATAGTAGCTACGTTATAAAATTATCTGACTTTCCATTTAGGATGTTTTACAATCAATAAAATACTTGATAGAAATGTCACTATTGTAAGTTCCTAATTACATTTTTAAGTATGGTAATACATTACATAAATATATTTGCATTACCCCAAGCTAAAGTAGATACTTTATCAAATGATAGCAACCGTTTATCATCATTGCTTGAAAGTGCTATTTTATTTACGTTCTGAGTGAATATTTCATGTTTTATTGACCTAAACATTACATTTTTTTTACGAATGACATTGCAATTGTACAAAACATTTTTATAATCAATCATATTTAAATGTTTCGTTACACATTTTTTTATACCTTTGGCTTTTTTAATTGTTTTTTTTAAGGTTTTAATACAATAAAGTTTTGAGCGCAGTCCTACGAATTCTTTAATAACTTTACCACCCATTTCGTCCTTAAACAGTCCTGGGATCTTCTTATTATTAATGGGCAAGTGAAATTCATTGTTTATGTCATAATTAGAGGTATCAAAATATTTTAAAAAATTGAGCTTGAAATCTTTATAAACGTTATTACTCTGGACATCATAAATTAAGCTATCTGTGTCAGTATAGCACAATTCAATTCGCTTACCATAAAAAGGTTTCATGACAGAGTAGTGAAAATCGTACATATGGGTCTTAGATAATTCTAACACTGTGAACCCTATATATATTGGTTTATTAAGTATAACACGCGAAGGCTTCATTTGTATTGCTACTAGATCATCAGAAAACACAGAAGCGCTATGAAAATATGGACTGGCTATCAATTTCTCAGCACAAATAGTCTTTTTCGTTTTATTGTTTGAATCGCACCATTTGTTAACTAATTTTACATCTACTCTTTGTTCAACATTTTCCAGAGTCTTCCCAAAAATACTATTATTTAATAATTTAAAAAAAATCTTGCTCAAACGTTGATTCTGCTTTTTGTCGTAGTTGAGTGTTAAGATCGATGTACTGTTTTAAAAAACAGCTTTGCTTAAAAACAATTGCACGATGAATCCTTCGTAACACCAATCCATGTTGTAAACATTTTTTTAAATGAACGTAATGAATAACATAGTGGTATTTGTCATACAAATTCGGTATTAATTTTTTATTCTTACCACCCGGTGCAACAAATTTTTCTGGACAAAATGGAAAGTCGTTATGTTCATCGTGCAATGTTTTAGGATACAATAAATCAACTTCAAGAATATAGCCGTTTTCCGCGGTATCGCTTATATCTGTTAAGCTCAATTGCAAATCATCTATTTCCTGTCTACTCATGAATCTAAAATCCGAATAAGGCAAATATTGACACATGCTATAACCATATAAATTGTTGCAATCTAAATAAATAATAAATGAATTCGGCAGAGACGAGTCGTAAGAATCCAAGTATTTATGATTGGCTTTGACATGTCTTTTGGAACACATACAAACACCTCCACGAATGCCTTCTTGTATCATTCTAAAAATTTGAACATCACTTATCAATTCTAATTTAATTCTAGTTTTCAAAAGCATTGCATCGAATGAAAGACTTGGTGCTGTAAGATAAAACGCGGGATCGAGATTATAGTATTGTTTACAAGTTTTTCGAAAACTTTCAAACACGTCTGTTAGCAAAAGAACGTCGGTTTTAAGATATAAATCTGTGTACATACCCATATTTTGAATATTAAATACTGACCAAATGGTCTGAGCGTGTTTATAGTCTTCATCACTAATTGATTCATTAGTCAAGGAGTTATGAAAATGATTTTTAGATGGTAAACATATATCTTCGTAATGTTTCCATTGAGACATGTAATCGTATGGGTACACTCCTTTACGGGTAAGTAGATCAAATTGTGTTTTTTCAGGAAAATAAGATTTTAATTGCTTGAAGTCTTGTTTTTTCATTGTTCTTGCTAACTTTTCTAAGCTAGTTCCTAAAAACTTGAATGAATCTACAAATCGTACCTGTATGCTTTCATTATCGGAAATCGGAATATACTTCGTGAAAGAAATATAGTTTTCTTTTGTTTTAGGTATGACTTTAATAGATCCCGGAGCGTTACCTAATGCTTTTATGAAAAGATGGCAATCATAACCCGATAAGTTATGAAAAAATACAGGTAGAAACTTAGGCATTTTATATTGCAGGTTACAGTAACTGTGAGCTGCGCCACGATATTTACCAATCAAATGACAATGATCGCGTACCCTATCACCTAGCAAGAAATTCTCACAAATATGACATGTATCAGAGTTTTCAAAGTCGAGAGCATTCTCATTCGTGTAAATCATGGGAACGGTATTATTTAAAATTCTATAAACTTTTTTGGTATCTTTATAGATAGACTTCACAAATTTTGAAACACAATCCGAACCACGATACGAGACATAACGATTATAGGTTTCATCTAGAGTGCACGTAATATGATAAGCGAAAGCGATGGGCACATGTCGCTGTCTCGTAACGGTGCTCGCCTGAGTTGGGTCAGGGTCGCAGGAGTCGTACCGCTCTAGCATTGTTTCAAAATCGGCGTATATAACAAATGGTACAAATTGCTTTCTACCATAATTTTCAAACTGAATGAAAGAGCCTTTTGGTGGTAGTTCAGTAGCAACTCCTCCACAACTGTGTGAAGTAAGATTATCACAACTATCAAAGAACATTAAACAAACATCACAAAAGTATAATTTACTGTGGTGCTTTGTTATTTGATTTTTAACAAGACGCGGTAAATCCGTAATGAGACAATAATGTGATAAATCATCTTTTTCTAAGTAAAGTAAATGAATCACTTTTTCCTTCAAAAATTTTGGTTTATAAAGCGGTCCAGTCACGGTATTATTTTTTAAGCCATAAATATATATACAAATATCGGGATTATTTAATTCGAATCGAGCAATATCTGAGAAACTCAATGGAAATTGAATGTCTTTTATGTTTAACACACTTTGAAAATTGGGGTAAGACGATACTCTTTCAGGATGAGTTTTTGCTGGATATAAAGCAGCAACAACTGACCATAAAAAGCAATAATTATCTTTATTGCGAATATTAATACATGCTTTTTTTGATTTAACTACGGTCGGCAACTCGATAAAGCTTGAGCCGCGTAAAGGTTGATATTTGTTAACATTAACTTCCAAATGCGAACTGTTTAAAAATGTCCAGCCACTGTCACGATCTTGAAATTCTTCTAATTTTTTTTTCAACGTGTTTCTAACCTGAGATGTCAATAAATCATATTCATAATTCTGATGTACCACATAATTCTTTGTAGCAAATGATTTCATCTCTGACTATCATTTTTAACCATCAAAAACAAAGCAAAATATTCAAAATTAATTTTTAGACATACATGATCTTTCAGAGATTTGTTGATTAATGTTTTGATTTTTTCTTGATTATTACTCAAAAACGAATCTAAAGAATAATTTTCACTAGTGTCAATAATTCTATAAGAAGCTATACGATTTCGGAATGCAGAATTAATTAATTCAACACCTTCGCAAACGTATGAAATATTTTTATTTTTATGATTGGTACTGCGTAGATGACCTGTCCAGTGACTGCGCTCAACAGATGTGTTACAAACAGTGCAGAAAGGCATTCTAACGTAATTAATTACCGGCTAAGTTAAAAATAAAGATTTATTTAGGATGTCCTAAATATTAATTTTAAATTAATTACCTAAGTGCATTTAAAATGTATCTTAGCACTATAATATACAGCCTCTGAGTCTTTGATCAACTCCTAAGCCTTGAACAAGAATTTAAGACATTCTACCTACTAAGTTTAAAAATAAACATTAATTTTAGGTGTTCCAATTTAAATTTTAAGTGATTACCTAACTAGATTTAAAATTTATCTTATCACTATAATATACAGGCTCTGAGTCATTGAACAACTCATGAGCCTTATGCATGAATTTTTGTAGTGAGTTCCACTGTGAACTACCTTTCTCCAGTTGAAGTTTCAAAGCAACTTCTGCCTTCTTCCAACGCTCCTCAGGAGCAATGGAGATGATATTTTCTTTATGGAATACCTTCAGTTCCACAAAAAAGGCACCGCTTAGATCTGCTGTCCGTCGTACCTTCCCGTTGGCTACGCGGGACAGCAAGGATGATCCTAACTTCGACTTCGGAGGAAGGCCACCAAAGTCTTCCAAACCGAAAAGGTCGGTGCTCCCCGGTTTCTGGTCACTGTAAACAATTAAAATTTTTATTTTAATAATCTAGAAGAAACACTTTTCTAGATACAAACTATGTTGCATGATAAAATAAGTAAGTATATGTTTACTTAAAATTATTGTTACAAATAAAAGTTCTCTATTGAGATCTATGTTATAATATAATAAGTGAGACTAATGAAAAGGGATAAGTCAGATAAAGAGTATTGATAAACTACCTTGATCCTGATTCTACGACCGACGAAGCTTTGCGCTTTGTAGTTTTTTTCGTAGGCAGGGTCCTTCTCGACACGACCTTTGTATCAGTTGCCGGGCTCTTTATGTAGTCAGACATACGGGAAACGTCGGAGTCAGACCTAATGTACAACAAAAAAAGTCATGTTTAATATAACAAAACAAAAACCTACAAGGTCTTTTTTGAAATACAATAAATAAGAAATCTATCAATTTATGACAGATCGATAACAGTTACATCAGCCGGCAGGCAGAAGCCAGGTACGTAGCTGAGTAGCAGTCACGATGGATAAATAGGGCATGATAATAACAACAGCCGGCAGGCAAAAACCAGGTCCGTAGCTGAGCATTATAACTTCAAATTAAAAAATTAATAAGTACTCACTTACATGTTAGAAAGTCGATATTAAAGTACCACTAGTACTACTTGTCACTTTGAAGATTCCGGAGCGAATGTAATTTATTGATTGAAATTAATTCGTTTATATACACAAAAAATACAATTTCAGCACAAAAATAGATAATTTCAATTTTAAACTCTAAGTACAAGTCTTACAGTTGTATAAAAAAAAATGACGTTTACGTCATATTTAACCGTATTGATTGCATATCAATTTTGCTAAATTGTAATTTGTTAATTGACACAGAATAAAAAATTACAGTAGTTTAACTTCATAGAAAACGGTCGAGATGACGCGCTTCGAAATGTCAGTGTGCACAGTACGCAACAGCCTCGGAGGGTGGTAGTTACGCACATACGCGGAGGGTGCAACATTTAGTTACTTGAAATTTGACACGAAATTATCAATTGTATTATTCAGTGTTGTGTGTTTGAATTCATCAATATTGAAACCAGAAATATCATTTTTTACATTATCAACTCAGTCGGCATTTCGACGTATTCCACATTAGGCATTCGCTTAAATGGCACCTGAATGAATTTCTTTCAATGTCACTGCCGAGACATACTTCTGCTTCTTTTATTTTTACTGTGTCATAAGTATTGAGAATTGAAAAATAAAGCCGACAAAGTGAACCCGATCCCAAGTAATTTTAAGTTGCAGTTAAACTCGGAAGTTGTTATCATCATATAAAAACTAGTGCAGAGTAAGTTAGTTTACTCACTAATAACATTTTCATTCGTATTATTAAATAATCACTTACACTTGCAATGAAAGAAACCAAGAAACTGTAGGTATCGTGTAGGAATCGGAAGTACGTGACTGAGTTATGGTTTTATAGTTATCCAATTTATCAATAATAACATTAACTCTAGGATTTCAATGCTTCTCCAATGTATTTATTCATTTATTCTTTACTCTTATTATCCCTAATAACCTCAGTGTTCTCTTTTTTCAAGGTCTCTTAATTAATTTTAAATCACACTCGATAACAAGTGGTAGATGGTTCGACCAATAATTCGTGTCGTACTTGATACAAAATATATCATTCATATAAATAAAAATATATAATCTTAGTACGTAGAAGAATGAAACACGTTAAAACTAGAAGCGATTACAAACTTTATAAATTTACGAAAATAATATGTAGGAAGTTCTATAAAAGACTAATTTAGTGTTTACAACATGATGGTCATATTACTTAACAATATAAATGCATGGAATGCAATTTATGTGAACGTGGGAAGCGTGCATTCCATTGTCATTGAAATTTGCCGATTCGAACTAATAAAGCTGACTTATACATAAAGCTGATTATATACATAAAACTGACAACCACCGGGTACGGTTACCGTCTACGGAACAGACTACAACAGCGGATCTACATACAGTTTGTACACCAGATTGAATAATGTGAGATACCGACGGTTATGAATCAATAGTGTTACGTAAAAACTGATATAAGCACTAATGATTGTTAACCGTCGATGCGTTTCTGATCCGGCTGCCGTTGTCAAGTGTATCAGCGCCTTAGCTTTATGCATACTGGACAAGGATCGACTATCCGTGGGACCGCGCTTGCCACTTGATTTTTACGTGTTGATGTAACAGGATGTATCGTCTGTTATGTGTTAAACTAAATTTAGATGTCCTCGAGCCAATCTGGTCACAGAATAAATGTGTACAAACCTAAGGGTGCGCGCTATTTTACTTTTGTGGAGAGACATGAGACAATCTGTCCTAAATTTAGTTTAATGTATGCGGTATCTAAAGTTCAGATGTCCTCGAGCCAATCTGGTCACGAAAACGGGTATGTGTGTTACTAAACGACAATGCACCATCCCCAAGTATGTGGAGAGACATGATACAATCTGTCCTGAATTTTAGATAACTGGTTCGTTCAGATATAGACCTGATTATGTTAACGTGTAAAGTTTTAAAGCAGATGGGTGTATTGATATAAAAGTATGTATCATCTGTAATGTGTTAAACTAAATTTAGATGTCCTCGACCCAATCTGGTCACAGAATAAATGTGTGTGAACCTAAGGGTGCGCGCTATTTTACTTTTGTGGAGAGACATGAGACAATCGGTCCTTAATTTAGTTTAATGTATGCGGTATCCTAAAGTTCAGATGTTCTCGAGTCAATCTGGTCACGATACCGGGTATGTGTGTCACTAAACCACAATGCACCATCCCCAAGTATGTGGAGAGACATGAGACAATCTGTCCTGAATTTTAGATAACTGGTTCGTTCAGATATAGACCTGATTATGTTAACGTGTAAAGTTTTAAAGCAGATGGGTGTATTGATATAAAAGTATGTATCATCTGTAATGTGTTAAACTAAATTTAGATGTCCTCGACCCAATCTGGTCACAGAATAAATGTGTGTGAACCTAAGGGTGCGCGCTATTTTACTTTTGTGGAGAGACATGAGACAATCGGTCCTTAATTTAGTTTAATGTATGCGGTATCCTAAAGTTCAGATGTTCTCGAGTCAATCTGGTCACGATACCGGGTATGTGTGTCACTAAACCACAATGCACCATCCCCAAGTATGTGGAGAGACATGAGACAATCTGTCCTGAATTTTAGATAACTGGTTCGTTCAGATATAGACCTGATTATGTTAACGTGTAAAGTTTTAAAGCAGGTGGGTAGGTGTTTTTAAGCTGGTGAGTATATTGAAATGAATCCGACAGTTGAATTTGAGGTAAGACATCTTTATCAGAAATATTATTGAACATTCTACTCCACCTTCAGTTCCATCGACTCACGAGGTCAGCCATCGATATCAGAAATATTAATATTATTGGGCATTCTATCCACCGAGAGTGACGAGGCGAACGGAGTGAGCCGAAGGAACGAAGGTGGAGTAGGATGCCCAATAATATCCTACTACATCTTTATCAGAAATATTATTGAACATTCTACTCCACCTTCAGTTCCATCGACTCACGAGGTCAGCCATCGATATCAGAAATATTAATATTATTGGGCATTCTATCCACCGAGAGTGACGAGGCGAACGGAGTGAGCCGAAGGAACGAAGGTGGAGTAGGATGCCCAATAATATCCTACTACCCACCACCTACTACTGTATACTGATAATATCCTACTGTGTACTGTGTAGTAGTAGGATATTATTGGGCATCCTACTCCACCTTCGTTCCTTCGGCTCACTCCGTTCGCCTCGTCACTCTCGGCGAAGTAGAATGCCCAATAATATAAATGAAATGTTATGGTTCAACGTCTTTTCCACTATTTTAGTTCTAAAACTCAATATTACTTTTTCCTTATTTTACCATAACACTCACTATTTTATATTGAAGGACGTCCATGGTCAGGTTGCTCGTACATTGATTCCAGTTAGTGATTATGAGTTATAAAGGTTAATGTAAAACAACAATTGACTCATTATTAATTTACTCCACCTTCGTTCCTTCGGCTCACTCCGTTCGCCTCGTCACTCTCGGTGGATAGAATGCCCAATAATATTAATATTTCTGATATCGATGGCTGACCTCGTGAGTCGATGGAACTGAAGGTGGAGTAGAATGTTCAATAATATTTCTGATAAAGATGTCTTACCTCAAATTCAACTGTCGGATTCATTTCAATATACTCACCAGCTTAAAAACACCTACCCACCTGCTTTAAAACTTTACACGTTAACATAATCAGGTCTACCTATATCTGAACGAACCAGTTATCTAAAATTCAGGACAGATTGTCTCATGTCTCTCCACATACTTGGGGATGGTGCATTGTGGTTTAGTGACACACATACCCGGTATCGTGACCAGATTGACTCGAGAACATCTGAACTTTAGGATACCGCATACATTAAACTAAATTAAGGACCGATTGTCTCATGTCTCTCCACAAAAGTAAAATAGCGCGCACCCTTAGGTTCACACACATTTATTCTGTGACCAGATTGGGTCGAGGACATCTAAATTTAGTTTAACACATTACAGATGATACATACTTTTATATCAATACACCCATCTGCTTTAAAACTTTACACGTTAACATAATCAGGTCTATATCTGAACGAACCAGTTATCTAAAATTCAGGACAGATTGTATCATGTCTCTCCACATACTTGGGGATGGTGCATTGTCGTTTAGTAACACACATACCCGTTTTCGTGACCAGATTGGCTCGAGGACATCTGAACTTTAGATACCGCATACATTAAACTAAATTTAGGACAGATTGTCTCATGTCTCTCCACAAAAGTAAAATAGCGCGCACCCTTAGGTTTGTACACATTTATTCTGTGACCAGATTGGCTCGAGGACATCTAAATTTAGTTTAACACATAACAGACGATACATCCTGTTACATCAACACGTAAAAATCAAGTGGCAAGCGCGGTCCCACGGATAGTCGATCCTTGTCCAGTATGCATAAAGCTAAGGCGCTGATACACTTGACAACGGCAGCCGGATCAGAAACGCATCGACGGTTAACAATCATTAGTGCTTATATCAGTTTTTACGTAACACTATTGATTCATAACCGTCGGTATCTCACATTATTCAATCTGGTGTACAAACTGTATGTAGATCCGCTGTTGTAGTCTGTTCCGTAGACGGTAACCGTACCCGGTGGTTGTCAGTTTTATGTATATAATCAGCTTTATGTATAAGTCAGCTTTATTAGTTCGAATCGGCAAATTTCAATGACAATGGAATGCACGCTTCCCACGTTCACATAAATTGCATTCCATGCATTTATATTGTTAAGTAATATGACCATCATGTTGTAAACACTAAATTAGTCTTTTATAGAACTTCCTACATATTATTTTCGTAAATTTATAAAGTTTGTAATCGCTTCTAGTTTTAACGTGTTTCATTCTTCTACGTACTAAGATTATATATTTTTATTTATATGAATGATATATTTTGTATCAAGTACGACACGAATTATTGGTCGAACCATCTACCACTTGTTATCGAGTGTGATTTAAAATTAATTAAGAGACCTTGAAAAAAGAGAACACTGAGGTTATTAGGGATAATAAGAGTAAAGAATAAATGAATAAATACATTGGAGAAGCATTGAAATCCTAGAGTTAATGTTATTATTGATAAATTGGATAACTATAAAACCATAACTCAGTCACGTACTTCCGATTCCTACACGATACCTACAGTTTCTTGGTTTCTTTCATTGCAAGTGTAAGTGATTATTTAATAATACGAATGAAAATGTTATTAGTGAGTAAACTAACTTACTCTGCACTAGTTTTTATATGATGATAACAACTTCCGAGTTTAACTGCAACTTAAAATTACTTGGGATCGGGTTCACTTTGTCGGCTTTATTTTTCAATTCTCAATACTTATGACACAGTAAAAATAAAAGAAGCAGAAGTATGTCTCGGCAGTGACATTGAAAGAAATTCATTCAGGTGCCATTTAAGCGAATGCCTAATGTGGAATACGTCGAAATGCCGACTGAGTTGATAATGTAAAAAATGATATTTCTGGTTTCAATATTGATGAATTCAAACACACAACACTGAATAATACAATTGATAATTTCGTGTCAAATTTCAAGTAACTAAATGTTGCACCCTCCGCGTATGTGCGTAACTACCACCCTCCGAGGCTGTTGCGTACTGTGCACACTGACATTTCGAAGCGCGTCATCTCGACCGTTTTCTATGAAGTTAAACTACTGTAATTTTTTATTCTGTGTCAATTAACAAATTACAATTTAGCAAAATTGATATGCAATCAATACGGTTAAATATGACGTAAACGTCATTTTTTTTTATACAACTGTAAGACTTGTACTTAGAGTTTAAAATTGAAATTATCTATTTTTGTGCTGAAATTGTATTTTTTGTGTATATAAACGAATTAATTTCAATCAATAAATTACATTCGCTCCGGAATCTTCAAAGTGACAAGTAGTACTAGTGGTACTTTAATATCGACTTTCTAACATGTAAGTGAGTACTTATTAATTTTTTAATTTGAAGTTATAATGCTCAGCTACGGACCTGGTTTTTGCCTGCCGGCTGTTGTTATTATCATGCCCTATTTATCCATCGTGACTGCTACTCAGCTACGTACCTGGCTTCTGCCTGCCGGCTGATGTAACTGTTATCGATCTGTCATAAATTGATAGATTTCTTATTTATTGTATTTCAAAAAAGACCTTGTAGGTTTTTGTTTTGTTATATTAAACATGACTTTTTTTGTTGTACATTAGGTCTGACTCCGACGTTTCCCGTATGTCTGGCTACATAAAGAGCCCGGCAACTGATACAAAGGTCGTGTCGAGAAGGACCCTGCCTACGAAAAAAACTACAAAGCGCAAAGCTTCGTCGGTCGTAGAATCAGGATCAATGTAGTTTATCAATACTCTTTATCTGACTTATCCCTTTTCATTAGTCTCACTTATTATATTATAACATAGATCTCAATAGAGAACTTTTATTTGTAACAATAATTTTAAGTAAACATATACTTACTTATTTTATCATGCAACATAGTTTGTATCTAGAAAAGTGTTTCTTCTAGATTATTAAAATAAAAATTTTAATTGTTTACAGTGACCAGAAACCGGGGAGCACCGACCTTTTCGGTTTGGAAGACTTTGGTGGCCTTCCTCCGAAGTCGAAGTTAGGATCATCCTTGCTGTCCCGCGTAGCCAACGGGAAGGTACGACGGACAGCAGATCTAAGCGGTGCCTTTTTTGTGGAACTGAAGGTATTCCATAAAGAAAATATCATCTCCATTGCTCCTGAGGAGCGTTGGAAGAAGGCAGAAGTTGCTTTGAAACTTCAACTGGAGAAAGGTAGTTCACAGTGGAACTCACTACAAAAATTCATGCATAAGGCTCATGAGTTGTTCAATGACTCAGAGCCTGTATATTATAGTGATAAGATAAATTTTAAATCTAGTTAGGTAATCACTTAAAATTTAAATTGGAACACCTAAAATTAATGTTTATTTTTAAACTTAGTAGGTAGAATGTCTTAAATTCTTGTTCAAGGCTTAGGAGTTGATCAAAGACTCAGAGGCTGTATATTATAGTGCTAAGATACATTTTAAATGCACTTAGGTAATTAATTTAAAATTAATATTTAGGACATCCTAAATAAATCTTTATTTTTAACTTAGCCGGTAATTAATTACGTTAGAATGCCTTTCTGCACTGTTTGTAACACATCTGTTGAGCGCAGTCACTGGACAGGTCATCTACGCAGTACCAATCATAAAAATAAAAATATTTCATACGTTTGCGAAGGTGTTGAATTAATTAATTCTGCATTCCGAAATCGTATAGCTTCTTATAGAATTATTGACACTAGTGAAAATTATTCTTTAGATTCGTTTTTGAGTAATAATCAAGAAAAAATCAAAACATTAATCAACAAATCTCTGAAAGATCATGTATGTCTAAAAATTAATTTTGAATATTTTGCTTTGTTTTTGATGGTTAAAAATGATAGTCAGGAGATGAAATCATTTGCTACAAAGAATTATGTGGTACATCAGAATTATGAATATGATTTATTGACATCTCAGGTTAGAAACACGTTGAAAAAAAAATTAGAAGAATTTCAAGATCGTGACAGTGGCTGGACATTTTTAAACAGTTCGCATTTGGAAGTTAATGTTAACAAATATCAACCTTTACGCGGCTCAAGCTTTATCGAGTTGCCGACCGTAGTTAAATCAAAAAAAGCATGTATTAATATTCGCAATAAAGATAATTATTGCTTTTTATGGTCAGTTGTTGCTGCTTTATATCCAGCAAAAACTCATCCTGAAAGAGTATCGTCTTACCCCAATTTTCAAAGTGTGTTAAACATAAAAGACATTCAATTTCCATTGAGTTTCTCAGATATTGCTCGATTCGAATTAAATAATCCCGATATTTGTATATATATTTATGGCTTAAAAAATAATACCGTGACTGGACCGCTTTATAAACCAAAATTTTTGAAGGAAAAAGTGATTCATTTACTTTACTTAGAAAAAGATGATTTATCACATTATTGTCTCATTACGGATTTACCGCGTCTTGTTAAAAATCAAATAACAAAGCATCACAGTAAATTATACTTTTGTGATGTTTGTTTAATGTTCTTTGATAGTTGTGATAATCTTACTTCACACAGTTGTGGAGGAGTTGCTACTGAACTACCACCAAAAGGCTCTTTCATTCAGTTTGAAAATTATGGTAGAAAGCAATTTGTACCATTTGTTATATACGCCGATTTTGAAACAATGCTAGAGCGGTACGACTCCTGCGACCCTGACCCAACTCAGGCGAGCACCGTTACGAGACAGCGACATGTGCCCATCGCTTTCGCTTATCATATTACGTGCACTCTAGATGAAACCTATAATCGTTATGTCTCGTATCGTGGTTCGGATTGTGTTTCAAAATTTGTGAAGTCTATCTATAAAGATACCAAAAAAGTTTATAGAATTTTAAATAATACCGTTCCCATGATTTACACGAATGAGAATGCTCTCGACTTTGAAAACTCTGATACATGTCATATTTGTGAGAATTTCTTGCTAGGTGATAGGGTACGCGATCATTGTCATTTGACTGGTAAATATCGTGGCGCAGCTCACAGTCACTGTAACCTGCAATATAAAATGCCTAAGTTTCTACCTGTATTTTTTCATAACTTATCGGGTTATGATTGCCATCTTTTCATAAAAGCATTAGGTAACGCTCCGGGATCTATTAAAGTCATACCTAAAACAAAAGAAAACTATATTTCTTTCACGAAGTATATTCCGATTTCCGATAATGAAAGCATACAGGTACGATTTGTAGATTCATTCAAGTTTTTAGGAACTAGCTTAGAAAAGTTAGCAAGAACAATGAAAAAACAAGACTTCAAGCAATTAAAATCTTATTTTCCTGAAAAAACACAATTTGATCTACTTACCCGTAAAGGAGTGTACCCATACGATTACATGTCTCAATGGAAACATTACGAAGATATATGTTTACCATCTAAAAATCATTTTCATAACTCCTTGACTAATGAATCAATTAGTGATGAAGACTATAAACACGCTCAGACCATTTGGTCAGTATTTAATATTCAAAATATGGGTATGTACACAGATTTATATCTTAAAACCGACGTTCTTTTGCTAACAGACGTGTTTGAAAGTTTTCGAAAAACTTGTAAACAATACTATAATCTCGATCCCGCGTTTTATCTTACAGCACCAAGTCTTTCATTCGATGCAATGCTTTTGAAAACTAGAATTAAATTAGAATTGATAAGTGATGTTCAAATTTTTAGAATGATACAAGAAGGCATTCGTGGAGGTGTTTGTATGTGTTCCAAAAGACATGTCAAAGCCAATCATAAATACTTGGATTCTTACGACTCGTCTCTGCCGAATTCATTTATTATTTATTTAGATTGCAACAATTTATATGGTTATAGCATGTGTCAATATTTGCCTTATTCGGATTTTAGATTCATGAGTAGACAGGAAATAGATGATTTGCAATTGAGCTTAACAGATATAAGCGATACCGCGGAAAACGGCTATATTCTTGAAGTTGATTTATTGTATCCTAAAACATTGCACGATGAACATAACGACTTTCCATTTTGTCCAGAAAAATTTGTTGCACCGGGTGGTAAGAATAAAAAATTAATACCGAATTTGTATGACAAATACCACTATGTTATTCATTACGTTCATTTAAAAAAATGTTTACAACATGGATTGGTGTTACGAAGGATTCATCGTGCAATTGTTTTTAAGCAAAGCTGTTTTTTAAAACAGTACATCGATCTTAACACTCAACTACGACAAAAAGCAGAATCAACGTTTGAGCAAGATTTTTTTTAAATTATTAAATAATAGTATTTTTGGGAAGACTCTGGAAAATGTTGAACAAAGAGTAGATGTAAAATTAGTTAACAAATGGTGCGATTCAAACAATAAAACGAAAAAGACTATTTGTGCTGAGAAATTGATAGCCAGTCCATATTTTCATAGCGCTTCTGTGTTTTCTGATGATCTAGTAGCAATACAAATGAAGCCTTCGCGTGTTATACTTAATAAACCAATATATATAGGGTTCACAGTGTTAGAATTATCTAAGACCCATATGTACGATTTTCACTACTCTGTCATGAAACCTTTTTATGGTAAGCGAATTGAATTGTGCTATACTGACACAGATAGCTTAATTTATGATGTCCAGAGTAATAACGTTTATAAAGATTTCAAGCTCAATTTTTTAAAATATTTTGATACCTCTAATTATGACATAAACAATGAATTTCACTTGCCCATTAATAATAAGAAGATCCCAGGACTGTTTAAGGACGAAATGGGTGGTAAAGTTATTAAAGAATTCGTAGGACTGCGCTCAAAACTTTATTGTATTAAAACCTTAAAAAAAACAATTAAAAAAGCCAAAGGTATAAAAAAATGTGTAACGAAACATTTAAATATGATTGATTATAAAAATGTTTTGTACAATTGCAATGTCATTCGTAAAAAAAATGTAATGTTTAGGTCAATAAAACATGAAATATTCACTCAGAACGTAAATAAAATAGCACTTTCAAGCAATGATGATAAACGGTTGCTATCATTTGATAAAGTATCTACTTTAGCTTGGGGTAATGCAAATATATTTATGTAATGTATTACCATACTTAAAAATGTAATTAGGAACTTACACTAGTGACATTTCTATCAAGTATTTTATTGATTGTAAAACATCCTAAATGGAAAGTCAGATAATTTTATAACGTAGCTACTATCTTACTTACTAATTTAAAAAGTTTGTTAATCTTTAAATATGAAATATAATTTTGTCCTGTAATTTAATTCAAATAGTATCGTCTGAAGTTACTTTTGAACCCAGCTATAATATTATAGCTGGTATTATATCTATGTAATTCTAAAATGTGTGTATTCTTGGTGTCCCTTGTAATTGTAGTTTTTATCTGTATGTACCTACTAAATATATACTTAAATAAATAATATTTTATGATTTTATCTCTGTTTCATTTCCATTCCTGATTGATGACAAAGCATACAGGGCTTACACCATGTTGTGCACGAGGATACAGGTTCCAACTGGATAAAACATGCAATGTTCATTTTTGATGACATAGCACTCATGGCTCGAAGTTCACACGCGCGGTGTAGAATATGACACCGATCAGGTGCTCGTGCACGAGCTCGAACGTGTTGAAACTTGAAATTGAATCACAGCGCTTTAAGGCTTTATGGAGTCTCATTACACATTAACCACGTTCCACAGTCGTATTATTGTGTAGAACATTCATTATTAGACAGTTAGCCGGAGCGGTCATATCACGTCGAATAAGAACGAAACGAATTGTAAGTATTGTAGAACTACCCATATATTTATAACGTTAATTCATCATGTTTTTATGTAATTATATTTAATTATTATTTCGGTTGTTTCAGATCATTGATAATGTGTGATTCACCAGATATTATCGACTTCTCGCAATACGCGCAAGGTTTTCCGACCCCGAGTTTAAGCTGGCATATCCCAGAACAACAAAGACCTGTTCACAAGGAGCCTAGAGCAAGACAAGACTGCGGACCTGTCAACAAGAAGCCTAGAACAAGACGGGAGTGTGTAAAACAGAAGTCAGCTCTGCCTACCTGTCAATCATTCGTCATAAACAATGAGAAGAAAAAAGGATTACGACTGATCCAGGTACAAGTGTTGGACATCAGTGAACAACTAGAATCTGCAAGTGACAATGATGATGTGGTAATTTTAAGTGCGCAGTATATAGTGACTGAATCGGTGGACCATGTTATGGAGGAGACGCAATCGTTAATTAATAAAATATCAAAAAAACTTTGTGGGGACAGTTGTTATTACTGATGAACTATTAACTGGTGTCATTATTTTGTAAGTATCTACTATATTGTTTAAGTTTTATAGTAATAAGCAGTAATAAATTATGTAAGTAATATTATAGTTATCAGACTATATTATTATTAGGTATATATAACATTTATTTGCTTTCTTATTGTTTAGTGTTTAAACATTTGTGGTTTTTATGGTGTGTAAGTTTTGAATGTATACATTTTTAAAATAACAAATATGTAAGTTGTATTTTAATTAACTTTTGTATTTTATCCTGTACATACCTAGTCTAAAAAAATATAATAAAGTTAAATACATATAAAAAGAAAAAATATGTAATGTAGATTTCTTTGATTAATCTAGTTGGGCTACTGTTCAATCATCACAAGTTTTTTAAGTATGTAGGTAACATTAAATAAACTATGTGGGGACAGCTATTATTATTATTATTGGGTAGGTAGTTATAATTAGTTTGTAATAATTGTAAATAATGTAAAAAAAGTAAATAAATATAAAATGAAAAAATATGTACTTAATGTAGATTTCTTTGATTAATCTAGTTGGGCTACTGTTCAGTCATCACAAGTTTTTTAAGTTAAGTATGTAAGGTAACATTAAATAAACTATGTGAGAACAGCTATTATTATTATTATTGTGTAGGTAGTTATAATTAATTTGTAATAATTGTAAATAATGTAAAAAGTAAATAAAAATATTTTGTAGTTTAAATTATGTTTTATTTTGTATTACTTATAAATACTCGAACTTTAAATTAGCTCTAGTGTAATGATATACATATAGGTTATTTGCTTTCAGAATGTTTTATTAGAATAATTCGTTTAGAATACCGTATGTACCTATATTTGAAATAAAATTTATTAGGATTATCATTTTGCTGCAGCTAATTTAAAGTTTGTTATATGGGTCTGATTATATTAAATAAAACACTCTTGAGTACATAGACATTTTTAATTAACTGTTCAACACAATAATTATTAAATAAATAAATTAAATACAGACATATTATTATCAAAATACCATTTTCTAATACACACAGCATTATTCAATGCACAATTCAATTTATGGTTCACACAATTAAAATCAGTTTTATTTTTACAGAACTTTTTTTTTAATGTCGCAAAATTAGGACATCCCTTCTCACCTATGTCAATCACTTCACAGTTTGCACATAACTCTTTAATCCACGTAATCTTTTCCAAACCCTTTGTCATATTTTTTTTATTTTCTAAATATGGTAAAATAACACGTTTAAACTCTTTGTAGTCTATGTAGCCTTCACTCCAGTAAATTCCTCGATTTCTTTCTAACCATCTCACCTGCTTTTTTTCTTCTAGTGTTAGGTAATGGAATGAATATGGTGGTTTCACCAAGAACGTCTGTGTATGATCATGACTCGCAATGGCCAATTCTTTGACAATAAAATGATTTAAAGAATCTTTAAATCCTTGGAGTTCCACTATAAGGGTGTCCGACTTCATGATATCTTCTTAACAATGTTACTTAATGGTTTGTATTCAACAATGCAATCGTTCAGAATGAGACAATATGCTGAAGTTTGATCTGGTATCTCCGAATCACTTTCAATTTCTACTCTCACGTCCACAACTGGCCCTGTCTTTAGATTATCCGCTTGTCTAGAGCAATCAATGACAAACAGCGGTGCTAAATCTCTAAACTGTTTTTCGCTTAATATGGGTTCCGGTCGACGTCCGTAATACGACTGTTGAAATCTGGTGTATTGCTCGTATAATAAAGCGATTCTGTTATTAGCAAAACTCGTATTTAGGTTTTCATACGGAAAATAAGTTGAATTGAGATACACTCTAACGTCTCGAACATGACAGTGATCGAATTGAGACATGTCCGAACTTGCATTGCTTTTCCTATTTGTCTGTAACCCGATAATAATGTACCTTGGTTTTTCTATTTGAGATGAAGTTTTGATTGACCAGGTATGTTTTGTAGTTTTAGGCAAAGCTGGATATTCGTACAGATCCCAATTTCTGTATACCATTTGAAGTGATCTATCTTTTTCTAATAGTTTTAACAAAGTTATTTTTTCTTTGTCTGATACTTTAACATGCGGTACGCGCCATATAATTTTGTTGATCTGAACGTCGTCCACTATTTCGCCGGTGTTAAGTTTTACAGCGTTCAAATTAGTATTACTTCGTAACAATATCAGTTCATGTCTGCTATTTATCACAACTTTTTTATAATCTTCAGCAAACCCGAGGATGTTACTTAGTGGAATAGAAACAGAAAATTTTCCACCATTAATATTTTTTATACCATCGATATTCCAGCCCCAAGCATTAGACATTTTTGATTCACTTTCATTCATTGATATTAATGATTTCATGGTTGTAGTTATACCTGCATTTTTTATTTTATCAATCTCCACTCCATTTAACTCATACCTAATATCTTGAAACAAGTACAGTAGACCATTGTTTGTGAAATTGATACTAGTAGCTTTGTCTTTCGTATCTTTTTTGTTTACGATAACAGTGCCTTCTAAATAGAGTGTGCTAGCTGAAGGAAGTATGTACAAAGCCTGTTGGTTGATCGGAATGCGGATTTCATCGTTCCTATTGAAACTCGTTACGTACGGCTTGTAGGAATGAAATTCGATTCCTTCTATAGTATTATCGTAAGTTGGAGCGGATAAAACGTCTAAGATATTCATTTTAACAATCCGATAGCTCTAAGGAACGCTTTATTGTCTTTAGTTAATTTTATTATCTTCTTAGAGAAAGGTCTTCTTCGATAGGTAGCTCGGGCAGAACTGATATTCTTTACTTGGTGAAACACATTTTTATTGTAGTCAGTCATCTTTTTCTTCTAAGATGCAGATATACCTGCACTTCTTCACCACGTAAATTGATTAATTGTTGGTTTATATCTAACAGTCTGATATGTATGCAGCTTATGTTGTTTTGATTGATTGGAAAGTATATTGCGTTCTTCGGGATTTCTATGATCCTGTATCCTGGCGGCACATTAAGTGCAAATTCGTGAATAATATGACTTGGTTCACCGTTCACAAATGAACCGCTTACAATATCACATTCAATCCTGACTACGGTCGTAGGTAGAATGTTGACTGGAGACTGTGACACATGCCATTTATTTGCTGTTAAAATTTGTTTGTTAAACCCCAATAGTCTTCTAAAAGAGTCTCCTTTGATAAAATTAATGTCTTTTGTACAGAATATTGTAGTTTTTAAAGTATTATTATTGCACCGTAGTTTGATCGCTGCATCTTTTATTTCAGATTTTAAATAATCGCTAATATCTTGTAATTCATAAGTGCCTTCCGGTACTTCAATAACTTCATTAATGCCATAATAGAACTTATTATTACTTTTGTCAATGTTTGGAATAGAATTAAATGTAGAAAAGTGTAATAAAGCACACTCATACTCTCCGTCTAGTTGTAAAGTATTAGGATAGTATGTAGTTAACACTGACGAGTCTCCAGTTATCGACAAAGTGAGTGACATCTTGCAAATGATTGATATAAAAGAAAAGCATTTATTTTATAATACTTTTTTATTCCAAAAAGTCAACAAATAACTTAAACATAAATGACCACAATTGACTGCGTTTAATTTTTGATATCCTGTGTAGTTATATAACACATCACAATTTTTGAAATATTGCATCAATTCCATTGGAGGTTTTAAATTTTCATAGCTATCAAAGTATTCACAGTGATTGTATACTTTAGCATAAGCTACCCAATGCGTTCCTTCGTTCTTAGAATCGTCTAAGTTAACGATACCACATTCAATGTCTTTCGGCTTCGAAGGTAGTCGATCCTTCATGTAGACCCCCCGAAAATATGGAATGTGTCTTGAATACTTTCGAATGTCTACATCAGTTAGAGGGCGATTGGGTAGCATATTTTTCAGTTTTTTGAAGATGTTATAAACAATCCTTTACCACTTTTATACGGTCTAATGTATAAACCCTTACCCAACACTAAAGCCTCCATAGCTTTATTATGTCGTTCTGTTTCTTGCAAATTTTGTTTGCTTGCTTTGTAATCATTAACGGTTTTTGCAATGCCAGCTGCACCACCAGCTAAAGTTCCTAAAGCCGATAAACCAGCGAAAATTGGAATTAAAGGTAGAACTCCTCCAGTCTTTGGTATGGGTATTACTCGGGGTACTCGAATTCGATGGTGAATGTTTGGAAATAACTTTTTTGCGGTTAAGTAAGCTGCTTTTATTAAAGTCTTATTATCTTTGTGTTTGAGTTTCTTAATTTTTGATTTTATTTTCGAAACTAAGCTTTTAAATGTTTTAATGCCTGATCCAGACTTTAGTTTCGCTTTCATAACTTTGCTCACCAACCAAGAGCTTAATTTTTCACCTTTCCCTGCATCTTTTGATTTAAGTCTTTGTTTAGCCATATCAAGTAGTTGTAAATCAGCTTTGTGACGATTTGATACGTCTGTATGGTTTGTATACGCAATGTCGTGTTGCAAGCAAGCTTCGTCTAGCTTATTTACACCTCGATCACCTCGCGCCAAGCGTTTATGAAGTTTGGTTCCTGGTCCGCAATAATTGTATCCTGGCAAATGCACTTCGAATGGTAGATTATTAATTATGTTGTTAACTAGTCCACCCCCTTGCATTACTCAAATTAGAATGATATGATTTCGAATGAAAATGGTTTTGTAATAGTTAGTTCATTAATGCAGCTTTTTCAATCCAACTGTTTTCTGCACTGCTTAGGCCTAACCATTTAACATACAATTTATTTCCTTTCTTTTTCAAAACCTTTTCTATCAAATACACATCAGGATAATTAGATCTTTGCAGTTCTTGTTCGTAAAAAGCTCCTAATATGTTTTGGTTTCGTTGATCTTCTATGTGATATGTCACTGGTAAGGTTTTATTTATCTTTTTTATAATAAATAATTCAGTTGACCAATTAGGAGTGTAACCTTTCTCAAAATTATGTTTGTATTTACTTATACGAACACAATCACCAACTTTGAATTTAGGCTTCCACTGAACGAAATCATGTTTGTTTATTTTTTCTATATTTTCTTTGATAACTTGTTCATTACATTTATTCACATCAACCGGTTTAAATTGAATAGTACAATGTTTGGTGTTGTTATATCTCTTCAATGTATCTTCCAATGGTAGACCTAGCCACTTATAGTTTCCATTGAGACTAAAATATTTATATAATTTATTTTTTAAAGTTCTTATCAGTCTCTCTACAATTGATGCTTTTTTAGTAGAAAACGATGAGTAATGGTTAATGTTGTGCTTTTTCATAAGCGTTTGAAAAGTGATGTTATAAAATTCGGTTCCCATATCAGTCTGTAAATTAACAGGATCATTACAACTACTAAGCAGTATATGTTCGAATGCACGAGTAACATCAAATTTATTTTTCGATTTTAACGGTTCAGCCCAGGCATACTTTGAGAAGCAGTCAATCACCACAAGAATGAAATTATAGCCTTTGTTATATTTCCTCAGGTTTTGCATGTCCATCAAGTCTGCTTGCCATAAGTCATGGATTCCTTTCAGAATAACAGAACGACGAGGGAAATTTCTTCGTGTTGCTTTGTGTATTTCATTTACAATTTGCTGTTTTACCATTATGGAGTTTTCTGAAGTAATTTATCTACCTCTGCTTTAGTATAAAACTTATCTTGCAAATGAGTTGAAACCTCAGGTAACCTTGCTTTTAAAGTAGCTTGAACTGTACCCTTTGCATCTTTTATGATTTGAGTACGCAATGTAGCAATCAGATTATTAAATTCTTTAAACATATTAGCATTCAACCGATCTACATAATCCTTATTCACAGCCAGATTATTTAATTCTTTTAACGTATTAGCATTCATTCGATCTACATAATCCTTGTTAACAGCATCGTTTGCTTCTATTGGAGATGTAATTCCTGTCAGTCTTGATGTTTTTAAATCAAAATCTCCGTTTTCTGATTTTAACAATGCATTTTCATTAAAATCAAATAACTCTGATAAACGCATTCTTTTGTGAATGTAGTGTCCGAATTTATCTACGTTCATGTTTAAGGTGTATTTTATCGAGAGGCTGATGACAAAATAAACATATTTTTAAACATTTATTTATTTATAATCTTACATTCACGCAATTCTTCAATGATAGATATAATTTCATTATCTAATCCTGTGTTGCCAGCATCTCTAGATGCAATTAATAATTTCAACCTTTCCACTAGTTCATTAGGATTATCCCAGTACACTAAATCTACGTCTTTTCTCCACTTTTTTAGTAACGGTAGACCCTTTCCCTGAACTGCATTCTTCAGTTTAAAAAGAGGTTTAATAACTTGTAAATATTTTTGTCCTTTATTACTTTTTATTGGCTTACTGGGCTCAAAATCTCGACGATGTGCATTTGTATCAAGTAGCATCAACTTATAATTTTGCATATCACTATCTGTAACCAAGCTTAAGTCTACATCTTTCTTAAGCAACAACTGTTTTAATCCAGGTGTATTTCGGTATTTACGTCCAGCCACGGTGATGTATTGATCGTTGATCGTTATGCAAGCAGAACCTAAAAGCAGTTTCCCACGGTCTGCTCTAACTCCAAATGGAATATCTACCAACGCTTCTGAAGACACTGACCAGGATGACGTATCATAATCTTGGTTACTTTCAACTACTGATTCATAAGAAGAGTCACTGTTGATATCGGATTCATATTTGTCTTCACCGTCATGATTATCATTACTTCCTGCGCTATCAGTTCTTTGTTTCTGCAATTTTTCGTTAACAAACGGAACATCAGCAAAATCATCACTAACACGCAGGAGAGGACTTTGCTTACTAGCATTAGCAATTATGTTGAGAGGTTCTGTTACAGGTTTGAAAACAGATTCCAGTGCTTGTTTATTGTTAATCTCAGTATCTCTCATTTTTCGTACTTTTATCTTTACTGCTTCTGCTGCATCAACAATTTGACGTTTCAATGTTTTTTCCATATTGGTAAAACAGGTTGTAATTGATTAAGCGTCGTACGGTGAATAATACTATCAGACAGGTTATAGTCTTATATAGGTATAAAGTCATGTTCTTAATCAAAGACTACAAACGTGTCAAATTTACTTCTATAACATCCTTTGTTTTTGGAACAATCTTTATTAATTACAACATAATTGAAAGGTATACTCCATATTTTTGAACACATTTCCCGAAATTCAATCCATGTCATGTCAGTGTTGACGTGTTCTTCATACACATGTCTCATATTTCTTTCATCTTGTTTAAAAAGTACGATTAGATTTGCGTTGTCTCTTACTAACTGCTTAGGGATTTTACTCTACGTCTGATTTAGATAAAAACAATCGATGAACTTGTGTCTCCCCATAGCAAAATAATCACGCATACTATTTTGATTTTCACAAGCAACATCATCAAATACGATTACAGAATTTGGTTTTGCGGTCTGAACACTCAGCACTTGTTCATTTTCATGATATTTCTGAAATGAAATGCCTGGTACACGTTGCAAGACTTTTTCTAAAAACACGTACTTAGGTTGTTGCAAGGTTTTAGAATAAACATAAACATTTTGAAATCTTAAACCATTCTCATGTATAAGAAGACCAATTAATAAATTAGTTTTTCCACAATTTGATGGCCCACAAATAATACATCGTACCGATTTAGGTAATAATTCTCCATGACGAAAACCAGTCTCCTGAGAATTAGCATAAAGTTTGTTTACATGTAACGATTGTGGTTGTTTTACAAATTTCATGATGACTGCTTGAAACGGTTAAATTAATAATGAGTCAATTGTTGTTTTACATTAACCTTTATAACTCATAATCACTAACTGGAATCAATGTACGAGCAACCTGACCATGGACGTCCTTCAATATAAAATAGTGAGTGTAATGGTAAAATAAGGAAAAAGTAATATTGAGTTTTAGAACTAAAATAGTGGAAAAGACGTTGAACCATAACATTTCATTTATATTATTGGGCATTCTACTTCGCCGAGAGTGACGAGGCGAACGGAGTGAGCCGAAGGAACGAAGGTGGAGTAGGATGCCCAATAATATCCTACTAATTTGTGACTTCTGAATTTGAGGTAGCTACATTGCTTTGATTTATGATAAAATCCATAAATTTCTTAACGCTGTTTCTCGGAAACTAATGAACCAATTTTAACAGATTTTTAGTATAATTTAGTAGTAAGTATGACTTAATTTATGTTACACAGATAAAATGCTAAAGTTGTATAATTACGGTAATCATCATCATCATTACAGCCTTAAGACGTCCACTGCTGGACTTAGGCCTCCCCCAATTTGGGGGGCTTTGCCATAATCGCCACGCTTGGCACTGGGTTGGCGATCGCAGTATGGTGGTAAAATGCTTAGAGAACGCTGCTGCCCATTGTCTAGTAAGTCCCTTAGTCGCCTTTTACGACACCCACGAGAAGAAATGGAGTGGTGTTATTCTTTGCCGTAACGTAACATAAAATGTATTATATTACGGTAATACAACACATTTTATGTGGCCCCTCAATCCTAACGGTTTTTTTAAACAAATGTTCGTAGCTACAAAAGTTATTGATCAAATCGGGTATTGATAGTATCAATATTTAGTAGAAAGTTCTACTAAATATTGGCGTAATCCAACATCCTACATATTCAGTATTTCAAAAGATATTAATCATTTTACAAAATTCCGTAGCAATTTCGTGGTGACCATTGAAACTGTAAACTTAAATATAATTGGGTCGTGGGGCTTTTGGGACCGAGACCGCGGTCCTACATTCCACCTTTTAATATAATATATTTTTTTAGTAGTAATTTGGGACCACAAATAAAATAAACAAAGTTATGTCTTGGAAAAGTACGGTCAGCCTGAAAATTGAAAGTTACACAAATAAAATTATTTTTAAAAAACGATATAATATTTATTTTATTTTACCAATGGCAGCCAGTGTATTGTGCCTTAGTAGTGAGAACAGGATATAAAGTTTACTGACAATTGAAAAGTCTTTACGCTATACTTCAGTGTTATTGCGAGAAGAAAATATCTTCTGTTTACATTGGTTAAAAACGTTACATCAGTGTAAAGTGTCCGATTCTGTGGACAAGGTCTGTGCTAACACGATTTGCAAAATAAATCTTTAACTTTGGTACGTTTTTCAAATACAGTGACTTTATTATTAATATTTTTTTATAACAACGGTTTGCCTTCAAATTCTGCCTATCATTCTATATGCACAAAGTTTAAATCAACGCCATCTATTCAGCCTACTGTGAAACAGCAACGGAGTGCATACCTAGCATCTGTGTTGCTCGCACTCTTGAGTAACTAGTTGATTAATTGGTCTTCATCGAACTATCTCGTCATATGATAGGTGGCGCCACGTGTATCTTGTTACAATATATCAAGGCTGTGCTCGTCACTGCCGCGCCGTGAATCGAGCGAGCGATCGATCAATAAGTTTTCTGGTACTCGCGTGAGGTCGCGCCACTTTTATGTTTGAAACCATTACCTATTCAGTCTGCTCAACAATTCCAATATTCAAGATGAACTGTAACGGATGCAACAATGTGCTGGCACCGGATGCTGCTTACCTGATGTGTAACTTGTGCGGGGGTAGTTATCATCATGAGTGCCTAAACTTTTATCTGAAACAATTTATGGCATTAACGCAGGAGTTTAAGACTAGCTGGAAATGTCCCCCGTGCTGCATACCCGTCGCACCCGTCCTAATTTGGACACACCCGTTCGTTCCAGCACGCAGGTTCCGGCGGCATATGAGGATAATTCAATGAATATGTCGTGCAATAATATAAATCAACGACCACCCTCGCCTCGCACTCCACCTTGTGCGTACACGTCACTTTCTACAAGAGTTAACAATAACTCCACATCGGTGCTTTTAGACAACCAAATCCAGTCATATACCCTAGAATTGAATAAAACATTACAAGGGTGGCGATCTGACGTCGATCGTACTGTGGCACTGTTTAAGGAAGCCATAAAAAATACGTTGTAGGTTTGGCGAGATGAGATGGATGCTAGCATGCTCAGTTATAACGAAAGTGTTAAAAACAGTTTGGCCGATATGAAGCAGGAATTGGGCTCTGTTTGTGCTGCCCAAGCTGGCCTCAGAAAGGATGTGCAGGAAATAAATGATGAGATGTCCTGTCTCAAACATTCGTTCCAGTTCCACGCAAGTGAACAGATTGACCTCAAAAGACGAGTAGAAGACATAGCACGGCTGCAGCTAGAACAATCAGCCACTTCCACAACCTATCTGCAATCAAAAATCGAAGCACTTGAACAGCTAGCAAGGCAATGCAACTTGGAAATCTGTAACGTACCAGACAAGCGTGGTGAAAACCTCTTGCAAATGTTGGGGGCGATTAGAGACGCTATTGGCTTTCCCATACCTCAACAGGACATCATAGCCATCCACAGAGTACCACACGCCCACCAAGAAACAAACAGGCCAAAGAATATTATTGTAAAATTCTCCACACGGATATTACGCGATAATGTTCATAGTGCATTCCGGAAGGCTGGTTCGCTTAAAACGGATCAAATAGGTGTAACTGGGACTCCTACAAATATCTACGTTAACGAACACTTAACTTTAAAAAAACCGGCCAAGTGCGAGTCGGACTCGCGCACCGAGGGTTCCGTACAAACCTGTAGGTATTTTCGGTTTAAAAATATATATATTTTTTAATTTTTATATTTCAGTTGATTGAATGTAAGGTAAATTGCGGTTTACGATTTATGACGTTTTAAAAAAAAACTACTCACTCGATCTCGTTCAAACCAATTTTCGTTGGTAGTTTTTATGGTAATGTACATCATATATTTTTTTTAGTTTTGTCATTCTCTTATTTTAGAAGTTACGGGGGGGGGGGGACACACATTTTACCACTTTGGAAGTGTCTCTCGCGCAAACTATTCAGTTTAGAAAAAAATGATAGTAAAAACCTCATTACCATTTTTGAAGACCTATTCATAGATACCCCACACATATGGGTTTGATGAAAAAAAACATTTTTGAGTTTCAGTTCTATGTATGGGGAACCCCAAAATTTATTGTTTTTTTTTCTATTTTAGTGTGAAAATCTTAATGCGGTTCACAGAATACACCTACTTACCAAGTTTCAACAGCATAGCTCTTATAGTTTCGGAATAAAATGGCTGTGACATACGGACGGACAGACAGACAGACAGACAGACAGACAGACATGACGAATCTATAAGGGTTCCGTTTTTTGCCATTTGGCAACGGAACCCTAAAAACAAAATTTTATTTCGTAAATGTAAAGAAGCGGCAAAACTTCACCAGTTTAAATACGTCTGGAGTAAAAATTGCACTATTCTTGTCCGTAAGAAAGACGGCGAAACGAAAGTGCCTTTACCATTAAATCAGAAGCAGATATCGCTAAATCAATAGTGATTTTAAAAGTGGTTGTGACAATGTTGTTTACGAGACCAATATTCAGTGATCGTTGCGTCGGTAATTCTTCACTTGATACCTGTAATCACTATCGGACTGTGTTGACTGTCTTTAATCGTTTCTTCAATTCATTATCATTACTGTGCATGTTTTATTATGTTCGTAAATTGTCTACCGTTTTTCACTATGTTATTATAACTTATAAAACCTTTATCTCATCCTTAATAAAGCCAAGCTATTTGTTTATAATTTTCAAAATTAAAAGTACTTTTGTTAAGCAATATTTTGTTATAGTGTTGTGATCTATACTGCCTCCTGCTTCAACCATTGTTTCTTCCCATTACTATAATTTTTGACAATTTTTTTACGAGATCTTATACATACTTGCGGCATGAACACACTCATATCATTAATACACATTTATTTTACAATATCAACAATTTCGAATAAAAGTGTCACCATTTATTACCAAAATTGCAGAGGTATTCGCACAAAATTACAACAATTACTCACGAATATCCTCATGAATACATACGATATAATTATCTTAACTGAAACCTGGCTAACACCTGAAATTCATGACTGTGAGTTTATAGATCGGCGTTATAGTGTGTACCGTTGTGATCGTGATCGCACTGCAACTAAAAAATTAGATGGCGGAGGTGTACTGATTGCTGTTTTGCGTACTTTAAAACCTTCTGAATTAAATCGCTCATTCGGGACACTGTATAGTGATCTTTCACACATTCACATTGAACACATTATAATTGAGTTGTCTAGCACTGTCAACAATAAGAGACATATTGTAAGTGCTGCCTACATACCACCTAAGACTTCTACTCTTGTATATGACAAGCACTTTGAATTGTTAAAAGAAGTATTGGGCCACTCAAGTGTTGACAGTTCCTTTGTCATAGGAGACTATAATCTCCCTGAAGCTAATTGGCTAGTACCATCAAATATCCCGATTGCTACATCATATTCTGGAAGACCGTCGGCCTGCGCAAATATAAATATTATGATCTCACTTCTGGGTGCTTCCCAATTTAACAATATAGTAAATAACAAAGGCAAAATTCTTGACTTAGTAATTTCCAATAACCCCTGTATTGTTTCGCACATCTCAACTGCATTGCTTCCGATTGACATCTACCATCCAGTCCTGATATATGAGACCTGTTTAAACGTCAAAATCACCCCTATGACTAAAACTCCTCTGCACAAATATTATTTTCATAAGGCCAACTATGACAATATTAATCGAAACATTCAGCAATTGAACTGGGTTGAACTGCTAAGCCCTGTGTTATCTGAAGAGGCTCTTAATATATTCTACTAAGAGATGGATAATATTATAAAACAAGACACTTCACTGGCCCGACCTAGATCTGTAAACTATCCCATATGGTTCTCTCGTACCCTCATAACTATTTCTAAAAAGAAAGAAAAGGCGTGGATTAAGTGGAAGAAATATAAAAACATTTCTGACTACGAATCATTTTCTAACTATAGAAAACAGTTTAAGGATATGTGTCTTAAGTGTTTTAGTTCATACATTAGTTCTGTAGAGGACAATCTTAGCAAAAACATGAAACACTTCTGGACCTATGTCTCTTATCGTAAAGATAAACATGGAATCCCATCTAAGCTTCAATACAAAAATGTTGAAACAAACGATCCAGACATAGCCTGTTATATGTTTTCTGACTTTTTTAATCGGTATATGAACCGACATCTCCTTCTTTGTCTCAATGGAAGCCCCCGCAGGAAACAACGTGCTACACGATGTCTCTATTTGCGATCTCTCTTTTAGTGAAGAGAATATATTGAAGCAGCTTAAATCCCTAGATCCAGCGAAAGGTCCTGGTCCAGACGGACTTTCGCCTTACTTCCTTATAAATACTGCAACTTCCATCTGCAAGCCTCTATTTATTATTTATAATAAATGTATATCTGAGGGAGTTGTACCTAATCTGTGGAAGCATGCGTATATTATACCTGTTCACAAAACTGGATCCAAACGCAGTGTGGAACACTATCGTCCTATTTCTATCCTGTCTGCCTTGTCCAAGCTTTTTGAACGGTTAGTCCATAACGAAATTTATCCTGGACTCCACAACATCATAATTCAACAACAGCACGGTTTCGTTATGTCTTAGAACCAAAAAATTTCAAAGACATGTGACATCTACCAACCCGCTCTGGGCCCGCGTGGTAGATTATGGCCCACTCCCTCTCACCGAGAGGAGGCCTGTGTCCCAGCAGTGGGAACATTATAGGCTGATGATGATGACGGTTTCGTTAAGCGGCGATCGACAAATACTAATTTATTATTATTCTCTAGCTTTCTGTTCGATTGTGTTGACAACCGGGTACAGGTTGACGCAGTGTACACGGACTTCTGTAAAGCTTTTGATAAGGTGGACCATGAAATACTACTAAAAGAAATAGCATTCAACGGAATTCGTGGTAATCTTCTGAGATGGTTCACTTCTTATATAACCAATCGCAGTCAAAGGGTTGTAATTAATGGCCATCAATCGAACATCGCACAGGTGACCTCTGGTGTGCCACAAGGCTCTATACTTGGACCTCCCTTATTCATTCTATATATAAATGACATTAGCCAGTGCTTTCGTAACACCAAGTTTTTAATGCGTATGTTATATGCGGATGTCCTCAAGGTATATAGAGCCATACGACAAACTAATGATTTCCTTCTGCTGCAGCAAGATTTGGACCGACTATCCCGTTACTGCAAGGATAATAAGCTGCAACTGAGTTTACCTAAATGCAACTTTTTAAATTGTACAAAAAATAAAAATAAAATACACTATACATACACGTTGTGCAATGCCCCCCTACTTAAAGTGGACTTTATTCGTGAGCTCGGTGTTACTCTAGATTCTAAGCTTTGCTTAGACCTACATATAGAAAATATTGTTAACAAGGCGTATCAACTATACGGATTTGTTATGCGATCCACAGTCGATTTTAAAAAGCCTCGTGCGCTCGCAACTGGAGTATGCCGTGTCCGTCTGGAGTCCATACTACAAAAAGTATATTGAAATGATTGAGCGTGTTCAATACAAATTCTTGCGTACCATGCATTATAGATGCTATGGATATTATTTGCCATACCATGATCTGCGTGCAAAGTATAAGCTCACAACACTTGAAAATAGACGTAAGTACTTAGAAGCCATGAATTTATACAATATTATTAGCAATAAATTTGACTGTATTGAATTGTCCAATATGTTATGTTACGTAGTTCCTAGGACAGTCCACAGGAGAAAGATACGAGCTGGTAGATTGTTCTCAGTGGGCACCTGCAAGTCCAACTCTGGCTTGCGTTCCCTTTACCTTAGACTTTCGAACATATAGACATTTTTTAAAGTACTAAAAAAAATGTATTGGTTACCCTAGCGATTATTATTTTCACTGTTTTGTATTTTAGTTAATCTGTGAACAGCGTTGTGGGCTGCAATATTGTCTAGTTTTAGTTTGTTGTTCCTTTTGAATAAAATAAAATAAAATAATCACCTGACGAAACGTAACAATAAACTTTTTAAAAACTTCACTATCGGAATTAGACACGTCAGCAGTGGTCATATTCATTACAGTTATTTAATATCGGGATTAAATATAATGATCACCATAAAATGCTTTGATACCCTTAGTTCTTTAACCAAAAATATATACTTGACACCAGAAAAATAAAGTCTAAAATTACAATAGTACTAGCTATTTTAGTCACGACTGCTCTTTAAATTGTATTCGAACACCAAATGTAGTAAATGATCTCCAAATCATAACTTGTACGACAAAACTGTACTGCGACTCACAATAGTTTGAATGCACGCTTGTGCGATACACTCGAGCTCACATAGTACACTAGGTTAGGTTAGGTTAAAACTGTGACCTCCTATGCACGAGCCGAGCGAGCGAAGCGAGCGGTGTCGCGTCAGCGGCCGGCGAGTGCTAGAAACGACTAGATTCAGTGTGTCGCATAAGCGTGCATTCGAACTATGGTGAGTCGCAGTACAGCATGTCGATTCTGTAAAAATCTCACCGTGAAAAGGTGCGTGGAGTGAGCTGTCAGTGTCATCCTAGTGCTGCTAGGGATTGACCAAACATAACATTTGCAATCATAATCGAGATTGAAGAATCAAGAAGTTGAAGCTCGAGAAACAGCAAGCTCAGTAGAAAAAATGTATTAGCAATTTTTTTTGTGTTTGTGTTACAAATCTTATTTATTTATGAACAAACTTTACACTTAATAAAATAAAATACACAAAGATAGGAAAGCACAAAGAAATTTCTTGCAGCACATCTGCAATTGGGATGAGAAACATAGACGCATTGTGTAAAACGATATATGTACATGAAAACAGATTAAATTTGGCTATAGCAACCAAAACATACATGGTTCTATCGGCTTAAAATAATAATTGTACTTACATACAATGTTTATTTACACATTTATGAAATAAAATAAAAAACAAACATAAAATCACGCCTTGTTTCCTCGAAGGGTTGGGCAGAGGTGTACTTTATAGTACAAAAATAAACGAAAATCAATACATGAATAATGTTGAAATCTTGTTAGCAAGGGAGATAAGCAATTTGTGTCTCAACAGCACCCATAACTAGATTATTGATATGCCTAAATATTTTGTGTATTGTTGTTATAAGGTTTGTATCTTGAAATGTGTATCCAGAATCTAGATGATAGCTGTTTAAAAAACCGGCCAAGTGCGAGTCAGACTCGCGCACCGAGGCCCGAGGGTTCCGTACAAACCTGTAGGTATTTTCGGTTTAAAAATATATATATTTTTTAATTTTTATATTTCAGTTGATTGAATGTAAGGTAAATTGCGGTTTACGATTTATGACGTTTTAAAAAAAAACTACTCACTCGATCTCGTTCAAACCAATTTTCGTTGGTAGTTTACATAGTAATGTACATCATATATTTTTTTTAGTTTTGTCATTCTCTTATTTTAGAAGTTACGGGGGGGGGGGGGGACACATTTTACCACTTTGGAAGTGTCTCTCGCGCAAACTATTCAGTTTAGAAAAAAATGATAATAGAAACCTCATTACCATTTTTGAAGACCTATTTATAGATACCCCACACGTATGGGTTTGATGAAAAAAAACATTTTTGAGTTTCAGTTCTATGTATGGGGAACCCCAAAATTTATTGTTTTTTTTCTATTTTAGTGTGAAAATCTTAATGCGGTTCACAGAATACACCTACTTACCAAGTTTCAACAGCATAGCTCTTATAGTTTCGGAATAAAATGGCTGTGACATACGGACGGACAGACAGACAGACAGACAGACATGACGAATCTATAAGGGTTCCGTTTTTTGCCATTTGGCAACGGAACCCTAAAAACCTTTAGGTATGCTATTTACATATATTATGTAAACAATGTTAACGAACACATCACCAATCACTGAATACTTGCATTGCACAATTTAATGAAGTTTCTCGATCTCACCTCATCATCTGCCTGCCTCTGTCCAACTGTGTTGGGGTCGGCTTCCAGTCTTAACTGGCTGCAGCTGAATGCACTGGTATTTTACATGCAATGACTGTCCATCCGATTCCGACAACCCAGTTATTTGGTAATATGTTACCCCCTTGGTAAGACTGGTTGTCAGAGTTCCGACCTTCGAGGTCTTGGTATGTAAAGATGGTCCCCCATAGACGGACCGACCGAGGCAAGCGTAGCTTAGCCAGATCGGTCGGACTGTGCGCCTGTTTTTATTTAGCTACAAGCCTCTCTATTCACCGAATGCTCGATCTCACACCTCTCAAGTAAGTACCTAACATTCATTTGTTGAAAACATCTACACTTCTACACTATCCATACTCCATACTATATCCACACTATCCACACTTCCACACTAATATTATAAATGCGAAAGTAACTCTGTCTGTCTGTCTGTCTGTCTCGCTTTCCTGCTAAAACTACTGAACCGATTTAAATGAAATTTATTACACAGATAGTTTAGAGTCTGAGAAAGGACATAGGCTACTTTTTATCCCGGTAGTATGTTCCCGCGGGATAATTTCCGACCTCCACGCGGGCGAAGCCGCTGGCAAAAGCTAGTAATATTATAAATGCAAAAGTAACTGTCTGTCTGTCTGTCTGTCTCGCTTTCCTGCTAGACCTTCTGAACCGATTTAAATGAAATTTGGTACACAGATAGTTTAGAGCCTGAGAATGGACATAGGCTACTTTTTATCCCGGTAGTATATTCCCGCGGGATAATTTCCGACCTCCACGCGGGCGAAGCCGCTGGCAAAAGCTAGTAATTTATCATTTTGAAATGTTCAACAATGGCTGGAATTGACATTAAAATATACTTCATTGGCTAACTGCGAATACGTCATTGCCTGTAGCAATGACTTGAAAGGCTGAAATTAAAAAAAAACTATCTTGACAATGACAGTGTCGGTCACCTCACTTCACCCGAAACCGTTACTCACACGGTGTTGTTGCCATAGCAACCACGCCGAATGAGTAGCTGCTTGCTCGACGTGAACACTCCACGCGATTCTCGTCACATTTAGTCAAGGTGGAGTGAACTCACGCGGGCGCGCTACGCGAGTTTCATTTGAAACGTTGATTTTTGACATACCTAGTAGGTAGGTATCAAGATGATGATGATTTGATGAATATTCTTTTATTAATAATACGATTATTAAGTAGGTAGGTATACATGCATTTATATGAATGTTTCGAATACTTGCGTACTAATTATTCTCAATCCGATTACGAAATGGCTTCTGCACAAGGTGATAAAAAAAAGTTGATACCTATTGATGACAGCGTCTAGCGCGCATGCGTGGCTTGATCACGCGATGCTCGCAATTTCGTTGTCATGGTAACATCACTTCACCTCACGAGCACGCGGGTGACCGTTTTGAACTATTGAATTTTGACATTATTATCAAGATGATGACGATTCGATGAATATTCTTTTTTATTGTTTGCAACCAAATAGGTTACCTACAAACATTGAAATAAATGAGTACCTAATAATTTTGTCTGAACTCTAAATATGTACAGGCACATGGTCATCAAAACAAAAATAAAAGATTTAAAAAAATGTATGACATTGATGAACTAGTGACCTAGTGCGCTTGCACGGCGTGAGCACTTCACGCGATTCTCGTCGCATCATAGCATGTATTCTCGGTGAAGTGAACACGCGCAGAGGCGCACTATGTACCTACGCGATAGTCATTTGAAGCGTTGGATTTTTACATACCTACCTAGTAGGTATCAAGATGATGATTTGATGAATATTCTATTATTATAGACAATGAGTTTGATGAGAATGATGGCTGATGATGATGAGTGTATAAGTACACATGCACGTCATATTTTATCTCTCATCATCGTTACCTTACCAATCAATGCTCAGACTACGAGATTCTTTGTAGTAGGTAGCTAGCTGTACGGTACTTCATGGTATTGCATATTCTTAGCGTGCAGGTGTCACCACGCGATAAAGGTTAAATGAGCAGTAAGTAGGTACATAGTTTCAAAAAAGCAGATTAATTGTTGACATCAAAGTGTAGGTACACTAAAGTGACATTATACCTGTATAAAAACTGTTGTATTTAGATAGGTACATATCTACAAGAATTGAAATAAATCTTTGCGTACTAATTATTCTCTAAACCGAATACGAAATGGCGTCTGCACAAGGCAAACAAAAAAGAAAGTTGATACCTATTGATGACAGCGTCTAGCGCGCATGCGCGGCTTGATCACGCGATCCTAGCAATGCCGTTGTCATGGTAACATCACTTCACCTCGCGAGCACGCGGGTGACCGTTTTGAACTGTTGAATTTTAACATAATATTTTCAAGATGGTGACCATTTGATGAATATTCTTTTTATTGATAATAATGACATAAGTATACTAATATTATAAAGCTGAAGAGTTTGTTTGCTTTTTTTTTTAAGTTATTTATTGTTCACTTCAGGTTACAGACATCATTGTAGCCTTAGCTCTTGTACTAGAAATTCCTGTATCACAAGAGCCAGGTGTTTGTTTGTATGTTTGTTTGTTTGATTGAACGCGCTGATCTCAGGAACTGCAGGTCCGAATTGAAAAATTCTTTTTGTGTTGAGTAGCCTATTTATCGAGGAAGGCTATAGGCTATATAACATCACGCTACAACCAAGAGGAGTGGAGCAGAAATGAAAAATGTTGCAAGAACGGGGAAAATAGCACGGATAGGCGATTTGACGCGACGGGAAGGGTCGGGGGGACAAGAAATTTAACGCGGATGAAGTCGCGGGCAGAAGCTAGTCTACAATAAAATGTTAGCCGGCACATTTTGGACGTTGGTATTGCATTTTCCTAATGTTCTTAGTGCGCATACGTGACGATATCTACTTAATAAAAAAAAAACAAATGTCAATGTGAATATGACAGTGCCTAGATGTTGGTTCCCACATAGTATGTGTGAGATTGAATTCTATGGTCCGTCAGTCAGGCACGGCCAGCTTCTTTCATCTCTTTTTAATAGATTTGGGTTAGTAACAACACTGAAGAACGTTGCACAATCTTTACTCGAGTCGATCTACAATCGCTTCTCCAAGACACATCGTGATTAGGCCATATGATTTGAAGACACATCGTGATTAGGCCATGTGATTCAATTTTAATCAGTTTACAGTGGGTTCATAATAACTGACAATGTCGATTCGCATTTTCTGTTGTAGCTATCTTATACATGTACATATGTCTTACTATATTCATTAATTGTTCGTGCGTGTCGCACTTGTGCGTCAGGCAATAAAGGGCTAGTAGAGGAAAAAATAGAAAAAAAACAAACATGCGATTGTCTGAATTTCGGTTTCGCTATTTCATTTGAAAAACTTCCCGAAAGAGTAGTATTGTTTAGACACTATGCTAGCTTTGAAATTCTTATAAAAATAATCAATAGAATTAGCATAAGAATATTAGGTATCTAAATTTCGATTATGATTGTATATATGATAGTTGGTCATCCCTAGCGTCAGGTGGAATGACATTGATAGCTCACTCCACGCTCACTTCACCCGGTGAGATGGTTACAGAATAGCACTGCTGTTTTGTCGCACAAGTGTTATTCGCACACCCATTTGTCGAACTCACGTAGTACACTCTTAATAATCTAGACACGCGGTAGCGTGTCAATGTATGTAAAAAAAATTTAAGAATCAGCAATCAAAGCTTATGACAGCTGGTATTTATGTGGATTTTAACGGTTTTAATTTACGAACTAGAACGAGTCAAGACCAAGTTTCAGAAATTAAGTAATGTATATGTTCACAGGGAACAATTCCCTATTTGCTTAGTATATGCTATTATTACCCACAAATCACAATTCTCAACATAGGCTCCTCTATATTTAGTAAAAGGCAGGCTTACGTTGGACTCTCCAGAGTTAAAACCTTAGATACATCTTATCAGATATTTTCAGATATTCCTGTTTCAACTACAAAATCCCTAAACTCATCACCTTCTGTTGCTGAGTCTTTGCTTATTGAAAATGTTAATGTTTGCGATTCGGAATTTCATTTTGAACATATTACTTGTAAAGATATAATTAAAACCTTCCACACTTTAAATGTAAAAAAGACTGCAGATCTGTAGGGTAATTCTGTAGAAGTCGCCAAGTCTATTATTGACATTGTAGCACCTACTTTAACTCTTTTATTTAATAATTGTATCGACTGTGGGGAGTTTCCTGACCTTATGAAGAATAGTAAAATAATACCTTTATTTAAATCTGGTAGTACATCAGACCCCTCTAACTATAGACCTATTTCAGTACTACCTACCTTCAGTAAAATTTTTGAGAAATTAATTTTAGACCAATTGCAACGATTTTTTAATAAACATAAATTATTACATACCAAACAGTTCGGTTTCACAAGGGGTCGTTCAACTACCGATGCCGGTGTTGAACTCCTAGGGCATATTTATAATGCATGGGAAGATAAATGCGATGCTTTGGGCATCTTTTGTGATTTATCTAAAGCATTCGATTGCGTTCTTCATGAAACTTTAATCAGGAAACTCCGCCACTACGGGATCCGGAACAGCGCTCTGGATCTTCTTACTTCATATTTGAGTAATAGAATTCAGAGTGTCGACCTTTTTCCATTGACGGAAAAAGGTCTCCCGGATCTATCGTAACAATGGGCGTCCCACAGGGCTCAATTTTTGGTCCTTTTTTGTTTCTTATTTATATTAATGACTTGCCTTACCTCATTAAAGATAATCATAATATAGTTTTGTTTGCGGATGACACCTCACTTTTGTTTAAACTTAAACGTCAGCAGCTGGTTACTGACGATGTTAATAGCGCGATCTCAAAAGTAGTTCACTGGTTCAATGTTAATAATTTGCTTCTTAATGAAAAAAAAACCAAATGTATTAAGTTTACGCTACCTCACGTTAGGCAAGTGAAAACGAATGTGTTGATAAAGGGCGAAGAATTGAATCCTGAAGATAGCACTGTATTCTTGGGCTTAACTTTGGATGCCAAGCTTCAGTGGGGCCCACATATTGATAAATTGTCGAAAAAGCTAAGCTCCGCTGCATATGCTGTTAGAAAAAATCGGAATTTAACTGACATAGAGACAGCCCGTTTAGTGTACTTTGCCTAATTTCATACGAATTATATTATAGCCTTCGCAAGTTCTAAGCCTGTTCCTTGTCGGTTCTTATTTTATTAATCCGAAAATTTGGCTTGCTTGTAGAAACTAGCTATCGAACATAATAATTCGTATATGAGAACTAGCCAAGTCAGACCTTGGGCTACAATATATTTTCCTAAGTTATAAGAAGAAATGATATTTTATGTAGTTATAAATAAATTTCAGGACTAACCCTTGAATTTGGCACCCATTTAGATCTCACTTCTTTTGTCGTTGAAGTCAACAACCAAGAAAAATATCATAATATTGAACTTGGCTCTCATTTCACATTTATGTTTTTGATGGGATTTCGTGTTCACTAACTATTTTTGGGTTTTTGGAGTCAGTTTGCTTAAATAGGATAGCAAGATGTAAAACTTTGGTTATAATTTTACATTGAAATGCTGTTTTAATTTTGGTGATCATTTACTACTTTTGGATTAAAATGATTTATTTGGAGTCAGTTTGCTTAAATAGGATAGCGAGATGTTAAAATTTTGGTTATAATTTTACATTAAAATGCGGGTTTAATTATGGTGATCATTTACTAGTTTTGTCTGTTATATGTTACTATATCTGGTGGTAAGTTAAACATAAGCCTTTAATATCATTACAATTTTCGTAAACTAAACGTATCAAATGCCATAAAAAAATGCCATCTTATTAATATGGCATTTTTTCACCAGCCAGCTGATCCAGCAAACTTTGTACTACCTTGAGTCAATAAATGATGTGTTAACTTATGAGGCTCCTACCAAGTTATGACAACGTGGTACTTCGAAGGCATAAAGCATTTTCTAGCTAATACATATCCACCCATGTTAGGTGAGCTCCTATCGAATTATGACCACCTGGTACTTCGAAGACATAACGTTGCTTAAGTTCTAATACCGCGGAAGTCACATTTTGAACAAATAACGTTACGCATGTCATTCGATAGGGAATCGCAAGACGCATCGTTTGAGCCGTCAAATACGAGAATTTGAGCCAATGGTGAGACGTTATTCAAAAATAAAAACACTGCGTGTATCAGTGTTGTACAGTAAGGCGCAGCAACAGCGCGTAACTCAGTTTTATTCCATAGTTAGTCGTGTGGCGACAAGTGTTCTGAAGAATTTTATTGAAAAATAAGGTAAGTATGATTGACATTGTTACTATAATGGATAAATTAACTTATCTATATCATTTTTATTATTTACTGAGTGTTTGATTGCCGTTATAACTTATATTTAAAACAAAAAAGTTAGTTTAAAATACGTAATTAGTTACGCGGCGTTACTACCAACTTGTAAAATGACTTGCGCGGTGTTTTGTGCTAATTTTAAAACCTGTTTTTTGTTGAAGACATACACCATGGACTATGAATCTAGTGATGATGATGAAGTTATTCACTTGTGCAAAGAACTAGGATATATATCAAAGGAACTATATCAAAGGAACGTCGAGTGATATTACGCGGAGCATCTAATTCAACTTTAACAGCGAGACAAATAAAAACTAATGTTGGAACTGGAGCCTCAATAGAAACAGTACGCGACGAAAAAAGTTTAACCTTGATGGTCCCGATGGCTTTTCTTATTATTTTCATGATTTGAGAAAAAGTGAACTGATTTTGTCCCAACGACGTAGAGATTTTGGCTCAGTAATAGTGTGGGGATCAGTTTCATACAAAAATGCTATAGATTTAGTTTTTTAAAAGTAGACAGAACTCTCAAAAATATATAGAACTACTAGCTTTGGCCAGCGGCTTCGCCCACGTGGAGATCGGAAGATATCCCGCGGGAACGTACTACCGGGATAAAAAGTATCCTATGTGTTAATCCGTATTTATAACTCAAGAACGGCTAAACCTTTCGGCCCCATCGGCCATCTGTTCTGCGAGCAATGTGCCCTGCCCACTACCACTTCAGTTTAGCAATTCTTCGGGCTATGTCCGTTACCTTGGTTCTCTTACGGATCTCTTCATTTCTGATTCGATCGCGAAGGGAACCTTCAAGCATAGCCCTCTCCATCGCCCTTTGGGTGACTTTCAGCCTTCTAATAAGGCCCACTGTGAACGACCACGTTTCAGTTCCATAGGTCATCACTGGCAACACACACTGGTCAAAGACTTTCGTCTTGAGACACTGCAGTATGTGGGACGAGAACATATTGCGTAACTTCCCAAACGCTGTCCAGCCGAGTCGGATGCGACGATTGACTTCTTTTTCGAAGTTGGACCTACCTAACTGGACAGTCTGTTCTAGGTACACATATTCGTCCACAACTTCGAGTGTAGCGCCTCCGATCTTCACTGGAGTGGGTATCACATGAGCATTGGACCCATGTCCAATGAAAGAGGACAAGGACAAGACAAAGGTCATCTTTTGTCTTGTCCATGTTCATTCTAAGACCCACTCTTTCGGAAGCTCTACTGAGGTCATCGAACATTGTACTGAGGCTCTTCATAGTCTCAGCCATGACAACTATATCATCGGCAAACCGAAGGTGAGTAGTGTACTCGCCATTCATGTTGATGCCAGCCCCTTTCTAGTCCAAAACCTTGAAGACATCCTCCAGTGCAGCGGTGAACAGTTTGGGAGAGATTACGTCTCCCTGTCCCACCCCTCGCTGCAGAAGGATAAGTTTCGAGGCTCTGTCCTGGAGCCGGACTGACTTAGTGGCGTTTTCATACAAACGATAGTCAATCTGGCACCGTTGATGACACTGCAGTACAGTTCAGGTCTCGAGCGAATCGGAGGCTTTTTCGTAGTCCACAAACGTTAAGCAGAGAGGCAGGTTATACTCTTCGGTCTTTTGTATAACCTGCCGCAGCGTATGTATGCGGTTTACGGTGCCTTTATAGAATCCTAAAGGCTTGTTCGGGAGGCTGGAAGTCGTCAAACCTGCACGCGAGATGATTCGTGATGACTCTTGAAAACAGCTTATAGACATGGCTCAGAAGGTGTTCTTAAGCAGGGTATTGTCACCTTTCTTAAAGAAAAGTACCACCACACCTCTGTTTCATGCCTGTGTGGCGTTTTGCTTTCGAATATGATGGAATTAAACAGCTTCTGAAGTGCCTTGAGAATAGCTTTTCCGCCGGCCTTCAGGAGCTCGGCCGTAATTCTGTCTTCACCCGGCGCCTTGTTGTTTTGAAGCTGCATCAGAGGAGAGAGAAGCAGAATCTCGTACAAGATGACGTCCGAGATATCTTCAGTGTAGTATCGTTGTAAGAAGAAATTATATTTTATGTAGTTTTAAATAAATTTCAGGACTGACCATTGAACTTGGCACCCATTAAATCTCACTTCTTTTGTCGTTGAAGTCAACAAACAAGGCATATATCATAATATTGAATTTGGCTCTCATTTCACATTTATGTTTTTGATGGGATTGATATTCAATGTACAGTCAACAGCAAAAGTAGATGATCAAAATAAGAAATTCAATACTAATGAGAGCACTTCACGAATATATGGCAGCTGTACTAGTAGTAAATGTTTGGTATAATTTACAATCACATACTTTTGAATAACTTCGACGCCACACAGTTTTGACGTGAACTCCGTTCATTAGTATTGAATTTCTGATTTTGATCATCTACTTTTGCTGTTGACTGTACCTCTTACTATGCGGCGATCACTTCCGATTTTCACCGCGTTGATCACAGAGTCATCATTGAATATTTGCTTCTTCGTCGACATAATGAAGTCAATTTCATTTTTAGTTGCACCGTCAGGACTCTTCCAGGTTCACTTCCTGTGCTCACGTTTTCTGAAGAAAGAATTCATCATAAAGAGCCTTCATTCTCCGTAAAACTAGCCAGTAGGTGACCCCGGGGGTTCCGACGTCCAACTCCAAATTGTCCCACTCGCAACTCATCATCGCTTTGCTTGCCCAGTTTCGCGTTGAAGTCCCCCATGACAACAGTGAAGTGAGTTTTGGAATCATGCATGGCTCTGGAAATATCCTCATACATGGTCTCCACCTCATCGTTGCGCATCACCCCACCACACCACGCGTACACCTGTATGACCTTCAACAAGTACCTTGCGGATATTCTGAGTATAAGGAACGCCACCCTGGTCGACACACTCTCGATCTTCACAACGTTGCTCACAAGGGACTTATGGACGATGAACCCGACGCCACCTTGGGGCTGCTGGTCGCCCTCTCGGAAATAGTGCAGGTTTCTAGAATTCAGGATTATCCTCCCCCTTTGTTCGGACTTCAGATAACCCTTCAATACCCTATCGTATCCTGCTCAATTCTTCCACGAGTTTGGCGATCTTCTCATCGGTCTGGAGTGTACGCGTGTTGTATAATGGCAGGTCCAGTTGTCGGCGATTGTGGTAGCCAGATCTCTTCCGGGGATTCTTAGCAGAGGCGGCGTAAGGCGTTGGCGACGTGGGCGACCGCCTGCGGCCTCGCGGTGCAAGGGGCCTCGCGCCTCGAAGGCACGCGAACGCAAATCATCATCATTCTTCTGCCCTTATCCCAATTTATTTGGGGTCGGCGCAATACCATGACAACCGATTCCCACACGCTTTCAGAGTTCCTCTTATGTACTAATTTCTTATTCTATCCATTCGTGTAACACCACACATCCCTCTTAACATTCTCATCTCAGCTGCATGCAATTTCCCTTTCATTCATCCCTTTTGTGACCCAACATTCTGACCCATACAAGACAACAGGTCTGACTACGCGAAAGCAAATATAGATATAATTACTCATTTAGCAATTAATAATGAAAACACCGGCTACCAAGTATCTGGCAATACTAAACTATCCACATTCGTTTTAAAAAAAAATCTGGCAATATTGTTTTGAACGAAATGTTTAGTTTAAAATTTATCATATCTATACTAATCTATACGAATATTATAAAGCTGCAGCGTTTGTTTGTTTGGTTGAACGCGCTAATCTAAAGGACCACTAGTCCGAATTGAAAAAAACATTTTGTGTTGAATAGCCTATTTATTGACAAAGGCTATAGGCTATATAACATCACGCTACAATCAAAAGGAGCGGAGCAGCAACGAAAACTGGCAGGCAATTCGATGCGACGGGAAGGGTCATGCGGCGTCCATTAATTACGTGAGGCAATTTGGCGACCACCCAGGTGAGATGTCGTGAGATTCAGCTCAACACTTCCCTCTATAATCTCACGTGAGATTTTCAAAATGCTTATTTTTAGTGTCAATACGTTAATCTGAGCTTATTTGCGTTGGATTTATGCGCTGCGTTTGGCTGGCTTGGCTGTTCGGTAACGGTTTAACAATCGAGGTGCTACTGTGCAACTTCGTGGCGTTTGCATGATTACGAAAAGTATTATTTTGTAGGGTTTAGCCATATTTTAGCGGAAAAACATGCTTTGCTTAACCCGGTTTTCTCACAATTTCAACTTGTTTCCAGCGAAAAATGAACGATTATTCCGAACATGACCCGAAATCTTAACCTAGTCGGGGTTAGGTTAGGAACTCGAAAAAAAATTTAATATTTGTTCCGGACGTAACCCTCTTCCTAACCGAACCCGAAGTATCGTTCCTATCATAACCCGAATTGCGGTATAGGTAGAATTTCCCTATAGAGAAGAAGGGAAATAGTATCTATGCAGCAGGCAAGGTTTCTGTCACGGCTCTGGCGCTTCGGGTCTCCGGCGGTCCCACGCGAGGTTATCGTCGCAGACGGCTTTAACGCTCACCACCGCAGCTTCCGGCTCCGCAGCCTCAGCCGCCTGCTCCTCAGTTCGCGGGTCGCCTCCCCCATACGCGCCGTCGCGGGCTTAAAATACACTCTCGGGGTAGGGCAGACAAGACTGCGTGGAGTCGGTTCTGCAGCGATTCGTTTCAGTCACTAATTAAATTAATAATAATAATAATAAACCCGCAGGGCAGCTTGTGGCGAGCTGTTGGGCAGTAGCGACCCCACGGACCCTATCTCCCGGGAGAATTCTTGTTCCTCATCTCTGGCTTGCCTTTATTGGCCGGCTGGAGTGAACACTGACGAGGATCAGAGCTCCCACCTCATTCTTGCCTTTATTGGCTGGCTTGAGTGGAGATTCGCAAGAGCAAACGTGCTCGGGGAAAGGAAGTATTCCAGTAAGTGCTCGTAGGGACTTGATCATCTTCCGGGCTCTGGGATTGTTCTGAAAGCCGTGGAATACCTCTCCACTTCTCAAGCACCTCAGGAAGTGTTGCCCCCTTGTCGCTACGTCACTATGTGCTAGCGACATTTCCCGGGGGCCCATTATTGAGTGTGCAAGTCACCCCCTGCCATTTTATTAGTGTATACAAAACATTGATCAGGCAGGGGCCATAGTTCTTCCATAATTGCAGTTACCAGTACACTGTAGCCAACCAAACCCATAGACTAATTTGTTTTGTTTCCATATTCTGTAATAGTTCTGCTCCAACCGGGGATTGTCCTTGGGTGCACTTGCATAGTGCATACAGGGATAATCGTCGGTTGGTGCCCCCTCATCATTTAAAATTGTCTAAGGGGCCTCTGCGAGTTGGCTTCGGCCCCTCGTACGCCTTCCAAAGGACCGGGATTCTAGAATCCCGAGATATGTTTAACGTATGTATACTAATAATAATAATATTCCACAACTATCACACAACGCCATCTTGTCCCAAGCTAAGCAGAGCTTGTGTTATGGGTACTAGACAACTGATAAACATACTTATATATTTCTAAATACATACATATTATAGATAAATTACACCCAGACACAGAACAAATGATCGTGCTCATCACACAAAATTCGTCCTGGGTAGAGATCGAACCCACGACCTCCGGCATAGCAGTCACGGTCACTAACCACTAGACCAACTGGCCTGTCATTTCAACAACAAATGGACTTTTTCAGACAATATTTTATTTTAATTTAAGGATAAAAATATTTTTTTGATAGACATGCCAATATGCCTGGTTATTCCAAAAAACATTGCCATCTTTACAGTATATCGGAATTTGGGTTATGATAGGAACGATACGTCGGGCAAGGTTAGGAGGAGGGTCCCCCCCAGTGGGTTCCCGCATTGACGAGGCAGGGGGGCTCAGTAGCTGTGGTTTGGACACCCACGGTGAAGCTAAGAGAGCCACGGGGAACCCGAGGAGGAGCCGCTCGTCAGGGCTTTTCCTCCCAAAGCCGACGACGTAGCGGCCAACACGTAGGTTGCGGTGTCGTTTGTCGACATCGCAACTGAGGCGGGCCGCGATGTCTTAGTATCTGAGGCATTGCGGCTGAGGGTTGGAGGCCGCGGCGGGAGAGGAGTGCCGGTATTGAGGTGCGCCGCTCTCCCTACCTTCCGCGGCCTGAACGGGGTCGCCACCGTCCGATGGCGGACGCGGTGGGGCCGCAGGGGAAGAGGAGTGTTGGTATAGCGTTGGCTACTCTCCCTATCCCCTGCGGCCGAAAAGTGGTAGGCGGCGGGGCTACTGTCCTGACCCGTCGCAGGGGGACCAAGGGTGCCATTCACGGGGTCGTCTGGTGCCCATGTGCTAATTGGTCCCCGGGGTGGTCACGGCGTGGTATGTATTACATATAATGCGCGCCACGAATGGAGTTATCCCCCAGAGGTGGGTCCGTGGTAGCGGAGTATGCATGAGCATTTCTCCACGAAAAAAAAAACAGTTTAGGAGGAGGGTAACGTTCGGAACAGATTTTATATTTTTACCCGCGACCGGGTTAGGATTTCGGGTCAGGTTCGGAATATTTATTTATTTATTTATTAAAACTTTATGCACAAGTAAAACTACTGTACAAAGGCGGACTTAATGCCTGAGGCATTTTCTACCAGTCAACCTTAGGGTGATGCAGAGAAAAACATGGCAGGTGCAACATAACTCGAAAAACAATGAATAATAAATACATAAATAGATACATACATACAACCATATCACGAAAATGAACTTTGTCTGGAGACATAACGATCGGTAGAGGAGAAAACGAACCCAGCAAATCAGCGCTGGGCTGCTTCTGCCAACTTCTTCCGAATATGCTCTCGTACTTTCACCTTAAATGATAACTGACTGGTTGCCATCCTGATGCTCAGAGGGAGCGCATTCCAGAGAAAGACCGCCTGAACAAAGAAAGAAGAGTAAATGAAACCAGAGCGGTGAGAAGGACATCGTAGAAGGCGATTGTTGGTGGAACGAAGATTTTTACTATGCGCAGAGCACAAGTAGTGAACCTGAGAAGTAAGGTAGGAAGGAGAAGTGGGTTTTTCGAGTATAGAAAATAACACTGACAGAGCCCTCAACTCTCTGCGCTGACGAATGGGTAACCATTTTAAGAGCAACCGGTGTGCGGACACGTGATCATACTTACGAAGATTGAAAACGAATCGAATGCAGTTATTCAGAAGGCGGTCAAGTTTATCGAGGAGATCTGCATTCAGGTCGTAGTAACACACATCGCCATAGTCAATTATGGGAAAGATTAGGGATTGTACAAGCGTTGCCTTTATGTGCGATGGGAGAACGTTTTTCAACCGATAGAGCGACCGCAACGTTCCGGTGACTTTTTTACTAACAGTCGCGACCTGCTCTCGCCAGTCAAGGCAAGTGTCAATATGTAGCCCAAGATCCTTAACGTTGGAGCTAAGCGGGATGATAGAATTTTCGAATATTATGGGTGGCACCGTTTGGCCGCTCAACTTCCTCATACTGTGGAGGCTCCCTATAACGATAGCTTGACATTTTGTAGGGTTAACCGCCACCCCAAATCGATCTGACCAATTTTTGACAACTTCTAAATCTCGGTTTAGCTCCACAATTGCATCGGAAATATTGTCAACACCTGCCTGACAGTAAAGCTGCAAATCGTCGGCGTAAAGATGATACGCAGTCCGAAGCAGGGTGGTAATGAGGTTAATAAAAATGGAGAATAAAAGAGGAGATAAAATACCGCCTTGGGGGACGCCAGCTGCAAGATCGCACCAACTCGACGTAGAGTCTCCAGCACGAACAGACTGCTGACGCCCTTGAAGATAAGAGGCAAACCATTCCAGTACCTCCGGAGAGACCATAAGATAGGAAAGGATGGATAAAAGGACTTCGTGACTGACGGTATTAAAAGCATTGGAGAAGTCAATTAGCACTAACACTGTAACTTTAGTGGCTTCCATTCCCCGCCTTATATCGTCAGTCACTTTTAGGAGAGCTGAAACGGTACTGTGCCCGGGCCTGAAACCAGATTGAAATGGACTGATGAGGGAGTTGCGGTGAATAAAGTGGGAGAATTGTTTATGGACACTGGCCTCAAGCACTTTAGATAGAAAAGGAAGGATGGAAATTGGACGAAAGTGACTAGCAAGAGAGGGATTGGGCATTTTAGGCAAAGGCCGAACAAGGGCTTTGCGCCACTGGGAAGGGAAAACACCGGTGTATAGTGAAAAGTTTATAATGTGGGAGATTGCAGGGAGGAGTTGATCAAGAGCCGCTACAATCATATGACGGCTGATATCATCGAAACCGACGGCTTTGGATTTAATGGAAAGGATAGTCTTTTTGATCTCTCCAGGGTCGACTGGGGTGAAGACAAAGGGGTTAATATTGGGACGCGTCAGACCAGCAAGGTAGTCAAGAGTCTGATATTTGGTTACACTATCAAGAGTGGGAACAGTGGAGAAATGGCGATTTAGGTCGTCCAAACCAATAGTGTGGGGAAGGTCCGAATGCTGCGATTTACCGATGCCTAAAGTTCTAAGAAACTTCCAAATATCAGCAGGCGAAGAGGAAGTGATATTATCTAGAATGTGGCGGCGTTTAGCGTTGCGTATCATCTGGTTACACCGATTCCTAGCAGCCTTAAAAACGGCCCAGTTGTCCTCCGAGCGATCCTTTTTAAATTTCCGAAACGCGCGGTCCCTCCGTCGCATTGCCATCCGAACTCCCCTGTTCATCCAGGGTGCAGGCAATCTCTTCAGCTTAACTTTTTTTATAGGAGCATGAGCGTCATATAGTTTGACCACAACATCGTTGAAAAACCTGACTTTCTCGTCAATTGAAGAAGCTGTTTCCATGGGCGACCAGTCAATGTTGGACGCATCTTGTTGAAGCCTCTCACTATTCATACGCGCAAAGGCACGCCTGTACTGGAACGTAGGTTTAGGTTTAGGAGGTTTAAGGAAATAAGATAGGAAAATAAGGTCGTGATGGGAATATTCGTTTATCAGGGGGCCTCGCAAAATGTATCTTGCCCACATCAAATTTAGGTCTTGCCCCGCCACTGATTCTTAGCGCCCCTTGCCTCATCGTGGCCTTGACCGCTGCCATAATCAAGGGTTGGTGGGCTGCCGGGCACTAGGGGCCGTTTTTTGTTAGTGGTTATCATTACTTTGGGAGGGGGGGGGGGGGGTTTGCCATAATCGCTACGCTTGGCAGATGGGTTGGCGATTGCAGTATGATAATCTGCAATGCATAGAGAACGCTGCTGCCCATTCTATCATAGTATGACACTTAGTCGCCTCTTACGACACCCACAGGAAGAAATGGGATGATGCTATTCTTTACGTCCGGCACCAGACAGTACACAACAAAACATCATAGAGAACTATAATATTATACCAATTGTAACATCTTATTAATTATTATCGCTTATTAATGTAACCCATTCCTGTGAATAAAGATTATTGATTAATTGATCGATCCAGTTAGACTGGAAGCCAACCCCTATGACTGACTTACTACTAGTTATTTCCTATAACAAATTAAACTAGTGGAACGCAATATTGAAAATGTTATCCACATTTTTACAAATCATGTGCACCGCCGCCAGCGGTGGAATACCATAAATTCCAATGATATTAAAATATCATAATTTTGTTGTCAAACAGGAGAACCCGATAACATCAGAAGACCTAAGATGGAACTACAAGCATCCCGAACTGGTAGAAGCCTCTGGTATGGCACCCAAGTTAGATCGCTTCGATCCCCAGTTCTTTGCTGTGCACTACCACCTTGGGAACAAAATGGATCCGATGTCCCGCAAGATGCTTGAGCAGACCAGCCGCATAATCAGCCTATAATGTTCCTACTGCTGGGACACATGGTTCTTCTCGATGAGATGGAGTGCGTTGGCAGAAGTCACATGTATTCGATTTTTGGATCTAACAATAAGACAAGCCAATTTCCTCACAATGTTTTCTTAATCCTTCGTTTGAGAGCAGTGGCTCCACAAGCAAGATATTATCGTCCGCAAAAATAAGATTCCATTTCATAGTCTTTTTTGAAAAAACAATAAATAAATACATTAGTTTAATTCAAGTCACAGGACTCATATACAGACAAATACTTAAAGACAGGATAATAAACACAAACAAAAAGAAAGAAGAACACTTACAATATAGAAACATGTCTGCTGCAACATTGCCGGACATATGGACAATCCAGTCTGTCGGGAATCATCGCTAGGACGGTGTTGGGGCTGCTCCGCACTCTGCGCACTAGAGACGCGCACCGCTTGCGCATCGTCGCTGAAAGCATTCGGTGCGCGACTCCGCGAACATGCCCGAGGCGCTGCAGTGGCGGAGCAACTCCAACATCGCCCTAAACGCGTTATTGAACTGGACGCGTGTCCGACTATGGATTTCGATGTTACGCTCTCGGCTTAGTAGGGTTATGCGAAACATGGGTCGCCCACCCAAGTTATATTCTCTTAGAAATCCCTTTGTTGGAATGCTCCTTGTAAAAGATAGAACATGTCCCAAATAAAAGTAATGGTCAACGATCTCTAGGCACTCGTTTCCAACCGTAATAGCTGAAACTGAGTCATCCGGGCCTTTTAACATCACCTTCGTCTTGACATGTTCATTTTAAACAAACTTGTAAGGAACCATTATATAATTCTTTATCATGCGTTGGAGGTCTTCCAGGGATTCAGCAAATAAAATAAGGTGATCCGCAAACCGAAGGTGCGACAAGTAGACACCAGTGATGTTTATACCACGTTGGTCCCATTCCAGTGTTTTCATCACGCCTTCCAGAACATTTTAGGTGATACGGTGTCTCCTTGGCGCATTCCTTTTTTAATCGGGGTGATCACAGTCTGTTACTCAAATGCTTAGAGAACGCTACTGCTCATTTTGTAGTAAGTCCTTTAGTCGCCTTTTACGACACCTACGGGAAAAAATGGGGTAGTGCTTTTCTTTACGTCCGGCACCACAAGGATAACGACAGCGAGTTAGCAACAATTCCTTTTGGACACACTTTTCTTGGAATTCCTTCATGTGTGTCTTTAGTACCTCTATCTAACTAATTTTTTGTAGAACAATAAACTTCTTTAAGATGTTGATTAACCTATGTTTGCATATCTAAAAGCTTTAATACTTCTGATCTAAGCTGTTTAAACTCTGATAGCAAAATTCCGTCATGATCACACTCAACAACCGTTTGTTCACTTCATATACAGTTCATCTTTCACGACAACACCACAAGCTCGATAGCTCATAGACATCGTAACTGATAATTTAGGAGTAACTCTAAGAACGACCGCAAAAAACACATCCGCACCCAACGCCCTTAGCTTTAGTTAACATAGGCTCAGTATAACTATGGACAGTAATAAAACTGCGAAGAATCGGTCGAAACGGCATACTCACACAGACGTACCACGAGACATCTCAGCGGAGGTCGTGGTGCTCTCATTAGCCGCTGCCATGTGAAGACCAGTGAGTGCGTTATACGTTTATTTCTTGCGCCATGGATGCCCGTGATCTTTTACAAAAATGCCACGAGCGTAATACTTATTTTGTAATAAAATGCTGTCATATACGTATAAACAATGAATCCAGTAAAAATCGGAGATAGTGACCCTCAAGCGGCAACTCTTTATCATACTAACCGGATAACGCGATGCACAAAACGACTGGAAAATGTAAGCTTGTTTATTATCAAAATAATTATAAGTATTTTTAGATTATTTTTCTGTTTAAAATACTTGCGTGGTCAGTCGGGAGACCCAAGTCAGAAATAAAGTTTTCTTTCACATAGGACTTACATAGTAACCAAAATTAACATTTTACCAAAGTCGAAAGTCTTATGTAGAGGGTGCATAACATAATAATTAAACGAATTTTCGCATGGCGATTTCTGTCAATCAACTCCTACCACAAACCGCGATTTTTCGCACACTAAATTTTTAAACGAATATCTTGTTTAAAAATTTAGTGTTTATGCTAACCTTCCGCTTAAAGCCCTGTGTATCACTGTCGTGAGTACCTACTTTTAACATATCCAAAATAGTTTTGCTGTTAGCCCCGGCTCACACTTGATTGCTATAGAAATTACCACTAAATATTTCGCAAACGCACTCTTGAGTCAAAGAAATCCCTGTAAATAGCCTGTACCTACTTATTGAAATACCTACTCCTATCTACTAAGTCTCACACTCCACAAAATGCAATAGACGAGTAAAAAAAAGCCATCCTCATTTCTCCTCACGCCCTTAGACACATGTAAGGGAGTTACCGAAAATGTGCAATTGAATCACACACGCACGCTCATACTCTACACTCTTGGTACTAATAAGCTGTTATTTTGCAAATATGTCTGAGTTACACAGTGGACAGATGGATAGACTGATTTGGCGAAACTATAAGGGTTTCTAGTTTTACTGCGGAAAAATTAAAAAGGATTATTTTGTTGCTATATGTGTACACATTCTTGAGCAAATAAATTTACGTACTTACTTGTTTACTTTCAGGGCTGAGTCCAGTTCAACTGAATAGGAAAAAAGTTGCAGTTTTTGTGGGATCATCTTTTTCTGACACTGAAACATATGCTACCACGGATTCGAGCTCCAAAACTGGTCTAGGTCTATTAGGGTCAGTTACATTGTCGTTATAATAATTTACAACTAATTCTTTTTATAATTTACAGTCCAGCCAAAATCTACAAGAAAATAATACTTACAAATTTTATGACATTTACCATTTACCACATTTTACTGAACTTTGCACGGAAGATACACAACCAGCCCTTCGATTTTTACGTTGATGTGACTATACATATTTATTTATTCTCTATAGATCTAGTAGGACAATGTTCGCGAATCGCATCTCGTACTGGTTGAATACTAAGGGTCCGTCGTTAGCAATCGATGAATCTGACTGCAGCTCTACTGCTGTACTAGAAGCGGCATATTCAGCCATCAAACGTGGAGCATGTGATTCAGCTATTGTTGGAGGCTCATTTTTAACTCTCCATCCACAAGGATCTGTACATCACGGGAGGTCAGTCTTATAACTGTCTGTAATATCATAATCTTTACGTAAACCAATTAATTATATTTGACAGCAGTCGAGATTTAATCTGTAGTAGTTACCAGCTAGCAAATGTTCTTTTTTATTTTTCAGACTTTCTGCTACTGCCTCTCGAGACGGCAAGACAAAGTCGTTTGCACAAGACGCCGATGGTTATACTCTGTCTGACGCAATCAGTGTAGTATATTTGCAGAAAGCAAAAGATGCGAACAGGTAAAAGATAATTCATAGATACAAAATTGTGAAGTAGTTAAAACATTGCTTATTTACACATACTAGTGATCGCCCATTGGTCGAAATTCGACCGTACTTCAATTGAATAGAAATACATTATTAAATGTTACAATGGTGCATTATATTTGAGATTCAGTAACACTATGGACAAATTGTTGACGCTGTACTACTGTGGAGAGGGTTCGCTGGCGGGATGGTGATGGCCAGGACCAGGACGTAGGTGTAATGAGTAAAGAATACTTCTTCAGGACTCTCTTCTTTATTTTCTTAACATTTCTTAACTGCTGGATATGAAATGAATTATCACAGAAATTTGCTCTGTTTTTATAGAATTTTCCCTATTATTTTTAATTAATTATGACAGTTCAAAATGTCATAATTATAACCAGCCTGTACAGTCGTGAGGCATACAACCTCTACAGTTTGCACGCGACACTAAGTTTTGTATGGGAAACTTACTAAAGCCATACTTGACACTCCCCATAAAACCACAAAAAATATTTCTTATAAATCTAAACTAAATTCCTGTCGTCGCTAATACAAAAAATATTAAAGACAAATATTCTCGATATGATCATAGATTTTAAAAATGAAATAGGTCATATACCTATAAAATTAATTTATTACCTATGGTTATACTTGACATTCAGTAAGGGGGCGTCCATTAATTACGTGAGGTGTTCAAGGGGGGAGGGGATCAAGCTAAATCTTTCCAAATCTCACTTAGGGGGGAGGGGGAGGTCTTGGCAAATATCACGTAATTATTTTTCTCGCAGAAAACGGTGTAAAATTGCGTGAAAAATTATTTCCACAATAAAATATGGCGAAATCTGAAACACTGATATAAAATTAACTTGACTCAAGAGCCAAAATCTTGAACCAAGAATACCATTTTGAAGAAAATGATTTTCTTGAGTGAAGAGAATAAATTTTTGAGTTAAGAAATTATTCTTGGTCTAAGAAAATTCTCAATAATCCAACACGTTTACAGCCCAAACAGAAGTTTTGAAGAATCTCGCGTAAGATTAGGGGAGGGGGGAGGGAGTTGAGCAAAATCTTACGATATCTCACCAAGGGGGGAGGGGGGTCGAAAAATTCTCAAAATGCCTCACGTAATTAATGGACGCCCCCTAAGACTATAGACACAAAATAATAATGACAGATGTTCTCGATTGGACCACAGATTTGGACCATAAACAAAAAAATATCTATGCATGTGTGTATTAAATACACGGTAATGAATAGTAGTGTGTGTAACGTGTTATTTATTGAAAATAATGTATTTTTACGCATAATTTAAAAAAAATATTAGCGTTCGTCACTTCTTCTTTGTATAAACTACAAATGTGCGAAATTTCATACTTCTCCGTCCGCCCAAATTTCGTAAAAAGGGATCCAAAGTTTTCGCTTCACGTATTAATATATAGATATTTTTTGTTTTTAGAGCCTACGCGGAACTAGTATATGTCAAAAATGAATTCATTTCTCTACTGAGAGATGAAATGGGACCCAAACTCTGGTACTGTCGGAACCCGCAGACTACAGCTGGTTTCATTAGACAGTTCTATAAGGAAGTTCAGGTGGCGCCACAGGAGGTAGAATACGTAGAAGGATATGGCACAGGTGAGAAAAGATTGAAGGCTTTGTTGCTCCACTTCCGAACGTGAAATGAATGTTGGGCATGTACGCCCGGCTACACATCAAGCTATGATTTCCAGTATAAACTGATCGCACATTGTATGGGACTTCCGTATAATAAAAGGTCAGCTTAAACTGGAAATGTATAGCTTGATAAGTAACCCTGTGTACAGTCACGAGCACGAATATGTATACACTTACCAACTTTTAAAAGGGATTTCCTCCTATTGTACTGTTTTTATTTGATTACAAACATAGTGTTTTGGAACCCACACTATTACGAAATTTGCCTTATCTCAAAGTTGCGATCGTTATTTAAAGAGAAAATCGGTTCTGAATTTGGCTATGTGTATACATATTATTACTCGTGACTGTACGTGATGGACGGTGGAACCATTGAATCATAGCCATCTGGCTGGATGGAGGATCTTCCAGCTAGACGAGTGATAAATTTATCTGAATGGTCCACAGTTTTTGCTGACTTAAAAATACGTTAGGATACCAAGGAATAAAATGTACAGGTCTCCCAAAGTGATAATGCGCATAGAAATCTTTGTCACTGTTTGGCAACGGTCGTATTCCCCGAGCGTCGGAAGACGATATGTATACAGAGTGGTTAAGTGCATTTTCTTCACACATAATTTAGTAGAATCATGTGTTTTGTGCTAAAAGAGATAAATATTGATTTATCAGTAACGAAAGGCCCTAGGGGTATAAACATAGTGAATTTGCCCTTGAAAGGTATTGGCACGATACTTAGAGGATTTTTAGGTATCAACAAGATAATAAGATCCTGAAAGTTTCAGATCTCTAACCCATTTGGTTTTTGAGAAAAAGAAAAAAAAATGAAAAATCTGACAAAATCAGAAAAAAATAATTTTCTCAAGAACGTGTGAATCGATTAATTTGAATTTTGGATATGTTTTGGAGGCTGATAGTATCTTCTAGGAAAAAAATTAACACCTTTAAAGGTTGATAAGAACCTTGAAAAAAAATGCACTGTTGTTTTAATTTTGATTTTTAACTATGGTACAATTCTGGCACAATCATGAAACTATTTTTTCTAATTCCTCATTCATTTTTCTATAGACTTACATGCTTTTAAGATTTTAAAAAAAGGTACGCCATATTGCAAAAAAATTAAAAACCATTTTTTGTGCAAATATTTACTTTACGTATTTTAAGCCTGCATCGTTATTTGTGTCGCTCGTTTATGTCTTTTATTCTTATTTAAAGTAGACATGTCTAAACCAATAGTTAAATCTTAAAATATCGGTGAATATCAACTAAAATATTATAAATATCACAAAGCGACAAATCGAGCATTTCCAGTCAAAGTGGACTTCTCATTGTACGAAAAGCCTATACAATAGGAGGTCAGGTAAAACTGGAAATGTATAGCTTGATATGTAGCAATGTATACACTTCTAAATTAAGAAACAGATTTTAATTGATAAATTAAAAATAAAAACAACAAATGTTTGAAAGGTATATTTGCAAAAAAGTTTATAATCACATTTTAGCGTTCTTCATCACTATTATTTTCAATCACAGGCGACCTGCCAGGGTCGCGAGATTTGTTCGAAAGAAATACCGTGGCCCTGGCATATGGGCAACTGAAGGGGGTGGATTTTAGTTAGTAAAAGTCTGACACGCCCTTCTGCCCAGAGCGGACGTCATTTGATGATTTGCCACAGACAAAAATAAAACACAGGCGAAACATTGTCTGCATCAAATAATTTGCTTAGTGTTTCACCAGGCCTCAGAATCTGTTCAAATATCTGTCGTGTGACAAATAATAAACAATACCAGCAACGTGAGAGTAGCATCTAATTGTTCTAAGACCATTTGCCCACTCACAAATATGCCGCAATATGCTTTTGGGACCAATAGCGTTTTTTTTATACTCAATAAAACATTTATAAACCTTCTTAATGATATGACGAGACTAAATTTGAGCTTCGCGTATGTTTGACTGGTATTTTACGTATTGAATGGTATGATTACCTGTTTCATCAAGCATTGCTGCTATCGCTTGATATGTCGCCGTGCGTACAATGTTTATAATATTTTTGTTGATATTCACTGATATTTTAAGATTTAACTATTGGTTTAGACATGTCTACTTCAAATATGAATAAAAGACATAAACGAGCGACACAAATAAAGATGCAGGCTTAAAATACGTAAGTAAATATTTGCACAAAAAATGGTTTTCATTTTTTTGCAATATGGCGGACCTTTTTTTAAAATCTTAAAAGCATGTAATTCTATAGAAAAATGAATGGGAAATTCGAAAAAAATAGTTTCATAATTGTGCCAGAATTGTATCATAGTTAAAAATCGAAATTAAAAAAGAAGTGCAATTTTTTTCAAGGTTCCTATCGACCGTTAAAGGTGTTAATTTTTTTCCTAGAAGCTACTATCAGCCCCAAAACATATCCAAAATTCAAACCAATTGATTCGCGCGTTCTTGAGAAAATTATTTTTTTCGGATTTTGTCAGATTTTTCTTTTTTTTTCTTTTTCTCAAAAACCAAATGGGTTAGAGATCTGGAACTTTCAGGATCTTATTATCTTGTTGATACCTAAAAATCCTCTAAGTATCGTGCCAATATCTTTCAAGGGCAAATTCACTATGCTTATACCCCTAGGGCCTTTGATTCGATAATTCCATGTAAGTAAATAGCGAGGAAAACCACATGATTGCGAAAATACTACAATCTTTGTTGGATTGATTTACTTCGAAAATTTTATAGTACTTTTCAAGTGTCTTACTGAAGCTGGTGTAATGATGGGAGAAAATAAGGTTTAAATAACACAAGGTTTATATTGGAAGAAGAAAAAATGGTTTTCAAACACAGGTTTACAATAAAATCTTAGGAATCTAATCATTAAAATCTCACTTCAAAAGTGTTTATAGCACTGATCATTCCAGAATAATATTACAATTACAAAAGAAAAATCAGAATCAGGGAGGATCTCTATTCCTGACATCGTAGATTCATCAGAACTTTCATTATGCTCTTGTTCATTTACACCAGACCAGAAGAATGGAAAAAAGTTTGTGATCGTGCTGTTAAATGCGAAGATGAATTTAGAAAATTTGACCCAAGGATCGATAGTATTTCCGATGAAATGATCATTTCACAAACTATCGATTCTTGGGTCAAATTTTATATAGTCATCTTCGCATTTAACAGCATGATCACAAACTTTTTTCCATTCTTCTGGTCCTATATTATTGATTTTTCTAATATAGCATCTTTAACTGACGTGACAGTCATTGCAATATTTTTTTTTGGCTAAGTGTTGCTTTATTTGGGACCAAATATTTTCAATGGGGTTGAGATCGAGATGATATGGTGGCAATTGTATAATTGTATGCCCATGTTCCTCCATTATACGGTCAATGGCAAATTCTGTGTATTTTTCTTTATGTCTTTTTATAATTTCATACAAATCAGGTTTCAGTTTATTTGGGTCATGCGGAATGTTGTGTTGTTGTAACCAAGCTATCATTTGTGGCTTAGGTGTGTTTGAAAGTAAGAAAGAAAGAAATAGTATTTATTGGGACACGCACAGAAACAATACAAAAACAATACTTAACAAACAATGAATCAGTTATAAACAAAAGAAACAAATAAAAAACAAAATTTAAACGAAAAAAAAAACAGAAAGTCCTGTGCGAGGCCAAAGGGATGTGTATCTCAGCATGCTGCTGATGCTGCATGTTTGAGTTTGGTGGTTTCACAGACAGCTTATTATGATATGGGGCGTTGTCAATTACCAACACACTATTAGAAAGAAAGAAAGAAGAAAGAAAGAAAGAAAATACGTTTATTTGCGGCAAACATGACGCACAGAAAGACCAGAAACATACAAAAATAAAAAATAAAGTGTGGGAAAATATGCGTCACATCCACGCAAAACGGCCATCACTCAGCAAAATACTGTGACCCTATGCGAGACAGAGCTCCAGCGCTGGTTTTCAGTGACAGCCGGCGCTGACGTAATGACGTCGACCGGCGGCGGCGCAGCAAACAATCAGTACAATAAATACTAATAAAACTATAGTTAGATTTAAAGAATATATAAAAATAAAAATAAAACAAAGGTGGGAACACTCCGTCCCGACTGCAATCTGACGCAGGCGCCGCCAGCTTTCGTAATCTGTGGGAAAACTGACAGACAACCAATTTGACAATGACATACGTACTATTTAAGTAGTCTGTGGATTACGTAATAAAAAAATAAATAAAAATTACATCATGGCGGCGCTTAGCAAGCGTTACGTAATGAGCAATAATGAATGACATCTATACTTTAATATTATAAAGCTGAAGAGTTTGTTTGTTTGTTTGTTTGATTGAACGCGCTAATCTCAGGAACTACTGGTCCGAATTGAAAAATTCTTTTTGTGTTGGGTAGCCTATTTATCGTGAGAGGCTATAGGCTATATAACATTACGCTACAACGAAGAGGAGCGGAGCAGTAATGAAAAATGTTGCAAAAACGGGGAAAATTTATTCCTTATGAGAGTTTCCGTTGCGAGCGCTGCGTAAACGGTTAAAGTAATGCAAAAATCATGTATGACGGAATTGTTCCTTTTCAAAAGTTCTAAAAAAAAGTCAGCGAGAGCATATGTCTATCTTTTAAGGTTGACTCACTATAACTCAAAAGGAGCGAGCAGCAACGAAAAATGGACGAAAACTAGCAGGCAAATCGATGCGACGGGAAGGGTCAGGGGAGCAAAAATTTGACGCGGACGAAGTAACGGGCAGAAGCTAGTAGGTAATAATAGGTAGTAAATGGGAAATTGCGTGGTGATAATATTTTTGGAGAAAGTGTGAGATGGTGTAGATCACAACAGACTCGGTGATTTAATTGGAAGATCGAACACAGATCGGTAACAAGTTGGTAAGTAAAAAATTACAATGGATTTAGTTATGTATCAACAGGTATGTACTTGCTCAATTATGTATGGGTACGCATCGCTTGACTAAAAAATAAAAGAATGCTATTACTATAATTAGATTGGGTAAACATATTCAAATTAGATTGGGTAATTACATAGATTAGGATTCATATAAATATATATAATTAATTATGTAAAATTACAGGAACAAAATGGAGCAAATAAAGTATATGGGATAATGAGGGAAGAAACAACACACAGACAGCTCACGCCATAGGAGATCCCAAACCAGAGCCTGTACGCCACGACCCAAGAGGTATGAAAAAACTTAACGAGAACATGACTACGAATGAAGGGATTTTTGTTCACCCAAGAGTAATTTTTTATGTTGAAATTTGAATCATTGTATTATTTTCAGGCGTCGCAATGGTGGTGGTAGATCATTCCAACAGCGCGTGGCCGCAAACTTGAAACACCCCCTAAATGCGTTTGTTCTATGCATTGGCACTGACAGTGGGCTTACCATGGAGCGAAGACCATACCTCAAATGGTTCTGTTTCCAGGTTAGTTTTTCATAGAGATAGTGTGGTTTTTGAGAAGCAACAATGCCAAACAACAAGTTGGCCAAATGAAGCTTTCTCCTTGCGGCCATCTTTAATAAATTGAGTTCATTTCGACGCCCCCGAGCAATAAGTCGGTAATGTACTATTATGGACTTCTTGTTGTTATGGCAGATTTGGAATCTACGGACTGGATTACACCTTAGCAATTTTTATTGGTTTTTTATAACGATAATTTACAAAGATATCTTGACATCCGTTTTTATTGTTGGGAAATTTACAAACAAAATGATGTCGGCAAAAGTACTGTTATAGGTCGGTACAAAGAAGTATTTTATATTTTATTTTGGTAAGTAGCTTTTACCGGATTATTGGCGTAAATAATCTTCATGAGTTTTTTGGTACACTCAAACGCGGGGTTTTTGTCGAACTAATTGAAATATACGTATTCCGTAATATACACTAACCATGTTTTTAAAGTTTAGAATTGGTTCATTAATATACGTAACATTTCAACACGGTTTATTTCTTCCAAATTTCAATACTTTTATCTCTTTTCTAGACATTACCGTTTTCGTCTAGCCGCGAGAGAGTTTGCAAAGCGCATTTATCGCAGTTAAACATTAATAGACATATGCCCCGCCCCCAACACGTAATCTTGTCCATCGGCATACAAACAATGTTTGTTAATTATCCAATGAAGATTTTTCACCAGACTGCTCGGAATATGTTCCGAGTCCACAGGGAAACACATTCAAAAGTCCATTCAGCAGCGTTTCAAGTATAAGCGGAGACTCTGTATGTATTAATAAAATGGTAGGAAATCCAGAAATTATTAGCACTCCATCAACAATTTCAAATTTATTGCTCTATTTAACTAACGTTAACTTTGTGGCTTCTTCATCAGAAGTATACAAAGCATCGTCGGTTTTATTTGAAATAGAAAACCTATCAGATCCAAGCGTAATAAGGCCAATACCAAGTCAAGAAGATACAGACAAAACGTTAGAAACAGAAGAAATTTTAGAAAATAAACATGATGTAACAACATTGACCAGTAGAATTTCAAATGATTACTCGCATGCTGAGGAAGTTGTAAGTGATCGTGAAGACAGTCTAAATTTATTAACGGACATAAATAGTCAAGAAGATAAAGATGAAACTTTGAAACCAGAAGAAAATTTAGAAAATGATCACGATAATATAACATTAACTGAAAGAACTATAAACGAATGCTCGCATAGTGAGGAAGTTGTAAGAGATCATGAGGACAGAAAAAATTAAATTCTAAAAAAAATCTGGTAAAGCCTAAGAAGGTTGCAATTCAAAAAAGAAATATCCCAATAAAACGATAGGCTCTCCATGTGCGTGTAAAAAGGGTTGTAACCAAAAATTCGGTTCTTCAGAAAGACAAATTATATATGACCAATTTTATGGTCTTGGTGATCGCGAACAACAATGGTTGTATATTAGCAGGCGTATCCATACTAAAAGTATTTAAAAAATGAGTTTAGATCGTAAAAATAACCGCACGCAAACTTTAAACTATTCTTTCACTTCAAATAATGAAAACATTGTTGTTTGTAACGTTTATTGCCCGTGGTTCGACCGCGTAGTTCTACTAGTAGGACCACGGATATTTTTCTTTTCGGTGGTTCTACCAATCGAACCATTTTTATAAAATTATCATATTTTATTGGCAGTAGATCTACTGGCCGAGTAGAACTAAGATGAATGTTTTTGCCCATGGTACTACTTGTACTTAAAAATGATTGAAAAAGGTTTTTTAAATTTGAAAATGGTTTTATTGGTTTCACATAACACTGTTATTTAAACGAATTGACTATGTAAATTAACTGACTTAAAACTAAACTAACAAACTAACTATGTAAATTAGGTGGGATCCCTTCTTTTTACATAATGTTATTTTTCCTAATACATATATTTTTTGGCATACCTATTTTGATATAATTTGTTTTGCCATAATAATACAATACTTTGTCATATATTTTTTTGGCATACAGTTTAAGTTGGCATAATGATCTTGAAGGCTAATTTATTTTGGCATAAATTAAATTCGTTTCATTTTAATAGGTGTAATGATGACTATTAGCATAATAGTATTAAGGCATACTTTCTAAAATTTAATTTTTAACCTTAAAATAAAATTAATGTCTTAAACATTCGATATGTTGTGCTACAAAAGTTAGTGACAGAGACGAATCGCTGCAAAACTGACTCCACGTAGTCTTGTCTGCCCTACCCCTAGAGTGTAATCTAAGCCCGCGTCAGCAGTACTGAAGGGGTCTGCTAGAACCGATGCCTGCCAGGGTCGCGAGATTGTTCAAACAAGAAATGGCCCTGGCATATGGGTAACTGAAGGAACACGGGTGAGTTTTACTCAGTAAAAGTCTGACACGCCCTCCCGCTCCGCCCAGAGCGGGAGAATTCATATGATTTCCCATCCAAAAAAAAGCCCGCGTAGGCGCGTAAGGGCGAGGCGGCTTGCTAGCTGAGGAGCAGGTGGATTTAACGCCCGCCACCGTGGCTGAGGCCAGCGAGCCGATTAATCTATATAATAACAAATCTCGCGACCCTGGCAGATCTACAGGAACCTGCAGATTAATTTTGGGTGAAACATCAAGCAAGAACAATAACGTACCAACACCGCCACACTGCGGATCCATTTTTATAATGTCGCATTTTATAATATTGGTAATCGCGATATAATATTACTGTACCACCTTTTCTATTAATAAAACAAATATCCCTGTCTAAATCTACTTCCTTTGTGAAACAACAACTATATACTCCACAAGAATCAAGGTAGCCAAAGAATATAAACAATAATTTATGATGCTCTTTCAATATAAATCTAGGCAGAAAATATTAAATGTCAATGCCATCATGATACAAAAAAAAATCTAAAATACTTTCCGAATGAAGTACCTACATATGCAAAGAAGTTAAATACTGATTTTAGTTTTAATAGAACCACGGGTAAACAAATTTGCCCGTAGTACTATTGATAGAACTTGATTTACCCATGGTCCGATTGGTAGAACCACCGAAAAGAAAAATACCCTTGGTCCTACTAGTAGAACTACGCGGTCGAACCACGGGCAATAAACGGTTTGTAAGACTTTTTATACAGTACAGTATTATACAGTAAGTGCCTTGGAGACACTTTTGAGAAAAAGGCGATTAAATTTCTTTTTTAATTTGCTTGTGTCGGATCTTACAAAAGAAGCTTTCTTAGCTGCGCTAAACCGTTTTATTGCTCGAAGAGGAAAACCCCGTAACATATTCTCTGACAACGGCACAACCTTTGTCGGTGCTTTCAATGAATTGACCAAACTTCTTTCGCAAAACTTAAACCTAAACAATATCGACCCTGGCATAAACTTTTCTTTCATACCTGCGTATACTACACATTTCGGTGGCTTATGGGAGTCTGCAGTTAAATCCACCAAACATCATTTACGAACATTTCTAGGCTCGTGTCTCACATGAATACGTTGTGTGGCTACAAGAGAAAACAAAATGGTGCCGGTCCTCTGGCGAGCTCAAGGAAGGAACCATGGTCGTCATAAAAGACAAAAACTTACCTCCCCTTCTATGGCTTCTAGGACGCATCAAACATGTTATCCCAGGCAGAGATGGCGTTGCGAGGGTCGCCGACATTCTCACGAGAAGGGGTGTCATCCGGCGCGCCTTCAACACCATCTGCCCGCTGCCGGTCACGACTGTTGAAGACTCTTCAACGGCGGGAGTATGTTCAGTCATATCTCTCAACATCGCCGCGCGCCCAGCAGCAGTGAACGAGAGGTGCGGGGACTTCGGGTCGCCGACCGGCCGACGGCCGAGCGCAGGCCCCCTCGCCACGCCAGTCAGCTGTTGCTCGCTTCCACGCACGGCTGCGCTTGCGCATCTTAATAGTTAATACTTCTTTGTTCTCATTTTAACCGACCGTTCTTTATCATTGTAAATTCGTATATCATTCTAATACATGTAATACAGTCCACTACTAATTTTAATCACATCCACCACGGGCTATTGTCGCGACCAAGAGGTGTGATATCACCTGACCACCTCTTTTCAATCGATAGCCTAGACCTGAATCCTCCAGCAGTGTGCTTAGAGGATTCAAGGCTAAGCAAAACCAAAGCGGACTCAAACTGTCGCCCTGAAATATTCCTCGCTCAATCCTGATCGGTTCATTGATCTGCTGGATTTGTGGACATCCTGGATAGAGAAGAACCGTCCTCCACTGCCTCATACACGACATCAAGAAGAGGCGGAGAGTTGCATCTATTTTGTACAATTCCAGCACCCTCATGAGCCATGTATGTGGCACGGTTCATAGGCCTTCTTATAATCTATCCAACATTTCGACAAATCCTTCCGAGATCTACGAACCTGTTGGCTTATGGCCATGTCTATAAGGAGCAGCTCTTTAGTACTACGGGACCCATTCTTACATCCATTCTGAGACACCGACATGATAGCATTACTTTCAACATGGTGCGAAATTGTTGCTCTAAGAATGGATGTAAGAACTTTATAGACCGTCGGTAAACAAGTTATTGGTCTATAATTTTTAGGTTCCGCAGTACTACCCGATTTATGAAGAAGGTGGGTAACTCCTGTCGTAAAGAACAGTGGTAGCGACCCAGTCTCTAAAGGTGACTGGAATTGTGAGGCTAAGCATGTAATAGAAAAATCTATATATGTATATAACTATAAGTATTATGTATATATACCTAATATCAAACTTTGTGTATCAGAATGGTTACGGCTTATTTACTGTGTGTGAAGGTTCTTATGAATATGGTTTGTTGGGAAAGGGTTTCACTAAATAAAGCACAGAAAGACAAGACTAGACATTTATTTCAATTAGACTTGTCAGTAATTAATCAGAAAGCTAGTTGTCCGTTCCAAAACTAGGTCTTCATGGAGAAGAAGGACAAGAAACTCCATGGAAACAGTATTAAAGTATTATATCAACTCACTTCTTACATTGCCATAAACTATTATTATCTTAAATACATTTCATTCTATCTCTTGGACCATTGTCCAAGAGATCTCAGAATAGTATCAACATAATCACAACAATAACAATAGCTAGGCAAAGAAAGAGTATGAATATTCCATTTTATATGATTTAAAACATTATCAATATCGGCAACTATATAAAAGGTACAACAACATTTTCATAATGAACAATAAGTGTTACATGATATCAAATTGAAGTAGAAAGTAATTGAAAAAAGAAAGCAGTTAGCAGAACAGCTGAAAGAGGAAAAGAAGAAAGGAAACAAAGCAATACTTAGATACGACCGCTTGATAATACTTAAGGATAATTCACACAACCGGAAACATGTCAACAAACGTAATTTATCGCTCTCACCCGAGTACACACATACAGACACACAAGAACTGGTGATGAGAAACAATAACCGTATGATAAAGAAAACCAAAACCACATATTCGGTTCCTGTAACTACAACTGAAAAAGAAAAGACCACATACCCACAGAAAACGATTCTCTCTTACCTAAACAGAAACAACGACACAGAGGATTTTACTGAAGCCGGTCGCACAGATGAAATCTAGCAACTAGCTCCGCCCCTCCCACATCCATCTCCCCCACAACGGCTTGTCACCGCGGGGGCAGTAGACTACAACCCTCCAACACAAATTAAAATGAAATATTACATAGCTACTTTCAATGCAAGGTCACTGTCAAACGAAGTTAGATTAATCGAGCTTGAAAACGCCTTATCAACTATAAAATGGGATATGTTAGGTGTTTCAGAGGTTCGACGTCAAGGCTACATAATAGAAGACCGGGGAACATATTTACTTTACTATTTTGGCCAATCAAAAGGCGTGAAAGGTGTGGGCTCAAAAAACAAAGAAAGTCAAAAAACAAAGTGGCATTATTGTTCAGGATTTTATTGGACTATCGGAAAGAGTTGCCATGCTACACATAAAAATAAGAGAAAAGCCATACACATTAATCCAAGTGTATGCACCCACAGAGAGAGCCGACGAAACTGAAATAGAACAATTCTATGACTGTCTCCAAAAAGCAATGGAAAAAAGCACAAAAAACGTCATACTAATGGGTGACCTAAATGCAAAAGTGGGAAAACCACTATCAGATGAAAACCGTATAATGGGTGAATTTGGTTATGGTAACAGAAACCACAAGGAGAAATGTTCACAGAATTCTGCCATCAATATAACTTGAAGATAATAAACACTTTATTCAAAAAGTCGCCAACTTTAAGGTGGACATGGAAATCACCAGACGGTTTAACAAAGAATGAAATAGACTATATTACCACAAACCTTCCTAGACCATTTATTGAGGATATAAATGTTCTAAAAAACTTCAAGCATTCCAGTGATCTCCGTCTAGTTAGGGCCACCTTTAATTTTGAGAAAACTGCAAATAACAGGAAGAATTTCAACAATAAACAACTAAATCAAATCGACCACGAAAGGTTTAAAACTCAATTTTACACCGTTAGCAGCCAAGATATTAACAAACCAGTTCAGGCACAGTACAATATATTAGAAGACTCAATAATAAATAATGCAAGACAATCAACAGTATCAAGTAAAACAACAAAAAACCAAGGCATAATAACAGAAGAAATAACAGACCTTATAAACCAAAGACACTCACTAAAAAATAAAGAACATAAATCAAGAATTGAAAAACAGTATTTAAGCCAATTGTATAGAACTATAAATAAAAAAATAGCACACAACATCAAAACTTACAGAATAAACACCATAGAAAAATACATACAAAAATCGGGAGCAGTCAAAGTCACAAACAGGCAAGACCTACTTAACTCAGTTCTACAAAACGCTCTACTCTAAGATAGATGCAAACAGTGACACGAATGAATTGGAAAACTCACAATGTACAGACCATGTTCCACCATTTCACGAAAGCGAGATAGAGCTTTCTATAAGAAAATTAAAAACAGAAAAGAGCCCAGGTCCAGACGGCATAACAAATGAAATGCTTCAAGCAGGAAAAGACAAACTGGTCACACCGCTAACCTCATTATTCAACAATATTATGGAAAAGAAAGAACTTCCCAGCCAGTGGACATGTTCAGAGATTATATTATTGTATAAAAAAGGCGATCCGACAATGATTTCAAACTACAGACCTATAAGCTTAATGTCATGCCTGTATAAAGTGTTTTCTTCAACATTGTTAAGACGCATAACTGGAGTGATCGATGAAAACCAAGCCCTGGAGCAAGCAGGCTTCATGAGTAACCGATCTACGGTAGACCATATTCACACATTGAAATTAATAATAGAAAAATATAACGAATACAACATGACACTGTACATTGGGTTTATTGATTACTCAAAAGTATTCGACTCTATCTCCCACAGCTCTATATGGAAATCGTTGGAAGCGCAAGGACTACATCCAGAATATATCAACATAATAAAAGAAATATATAGAAACAGCAGAGCCAAAATTAAACTGGATAGTACTGGACCTGCTTTTAAAATAGAACGGGGTGTGAGACAAGGAGATCCCCTATCACCAAAAATGTTTATAGCTGTTTTAGAACAAATATGTCGTTCGTTGACCTGGAACGAAGTTGGTCTGAATATACACGGGCAATACCTATCTCATTTGCGATTTGCTGACGACCTTGTACTGCTCTCCGAAGACCCAGATGAGTTGCAGTATATGCTAGAAACACTCAATGAGGAAAGCAAAAAAGTGGGACTTGAAGTGAACGAGAGTAAAACTAAGATTATGACAAACAGCACAGAAAAGTTAATAATGCTAAACTCTACACCCCTTGAATGGGTCAACGAATATGTTTATCTGGGACACTTAATCTCTACCAAAGACTGCACAAAGTTGCAAATAGACAGAAGAGTAAAGAGCACATGGAACAAATATTGGGCTATGAAAGAAATCTTCAAGAGCAAACTCCCTACTAACTTGAAGACAAAAGCTATGGAGATCTGTTTGATGCCATGTCTAACATACGCCTGCCAAACTTGGCCTCTCACAAAACAATCTCTGCAGAAAATAAGAGTCTGTCAAAGAGCGATAGAGAGAAGTTATACGGGTCACAAACTAACAGACAGAGTAAAGAACAGCTCAATACGACAAGAAACCAAGGCTAAAGATGTTATTAAACAAACACTAAGATTAAAATGGCGATGGGCTGGACATCTACAAAGAGTTTGCGATAATAGATGGACAAAAACCATTACAAACTGGTATCCTATCAATAAAAAACGAAGACGTGGTAGACTTAAAAAGAGATGGAGTGATGACATATCAGGCTTAATAGTAAAAACATGGAGCAGACTAGCTAGAGACAGAACAAGATGGAAACAGTTGGAGGAGGCTTTTACCGCACTAGGCGGTCCTTATAATGAAAAAACAGAATAAAAAAAAACTACTACTAACTATTATAAATTTATGTACTGATAATCTGATAATAATTTCAATTTTAAGTTTATTTATTCGATTTTAGAATTTATCTATGTCTGACATTTCTTGAAATATAAAACTAATATTTAATAAACATTGCATTTGCCTTAGAGTCTGAAATTAATTAATTAATATTTATTTGTTATTATTATGAATGTGTATAGTATTATATAGTATTAAGTAAACAACATTATTTATGGTAGTTAACAATTGTAATTGAATCTAATTTTTTTTAATCATTTTTATTAAAAACGCATGTAGGTACGCTAATTGTAAGGAATCAATAAAAGTTTTTTTATTTATTATTTATTACTTTAATATCAAATTACTTAACTTACGTGACCTCTGCTTGATATTTCCACACAACAACAGCACTAGAACTAACCAACTACACATCTTCCGAGGAACTGTCCCGATAAAGTAATTACAATCCTTTTTATATCTTGCAAACTTCAATCTAACAAAATCGTCAGACATCTACCGCCATTTTGAACAAATTACAAATCATTACACATTTTGGCTTAATAACTTCTAACACAGATAATAATAAACCATTGTTATGTAGTGAAACAGTTTAAAAACATTTTAAGGTAATTTAGCAATTTAACAAGGACTGCCCCCCTAGCCAAGTCACAAACGTTTACCGTTCTACAATCGCTAACGCCTCAGTGTCAGCGATTGTAGAAAACGATAAGTTGGTAGCCATGTTGAAGCGCCTGAGTCGGCCGCTCGTTCTACAATGTCTTTAGAAAAACGACACATTATAACAAAGGATTTAGCGTTGAACATTAAAGAAACGATAAAAAATCATTCTATCATTTTGAACGATGTGAATTTGGCTGCGAATTTTCTGTTCGTTTGTTCTAACCACGTGACTTAACGTTGAGCGACTAGCGTTAACGATTGCAGATTATCAACTTGGCTAGGGGTGCTGATTCGTAACTTCTTCGTAGTTACGAATCATTAAAAGAATATCAATATGAACTGACAGCATTGTACCAGTCGTTTGGATCAGCTTAATAAAGTAAAATGGCAATATAAAACCTACGATATACTACAACTATAATAAAATAATTATTAATTATTTCTAGTACTAAAATCATAATTATTTTTACTATTAAGGACGAGTCAGTTTTTGTAAACACTTTATCTAGTCAAATTAGGAATTTCCATATTGGTTCAATGCTTCTTTAATGTGATAGATGTCATTATCTACCCAACAATTATAAAATACCAAAATGAAATATCTAACACCGCCAGACTGACAAGTACTTCGTTCTCGAAGTACCTAGAAATGTACCGTCTCCATAAACGACAGCACTTGATTATCCAATAAACAATGAATCTATCACGGACAGACTGATAAGTACTCCGTCCTCGAAGTACCCATGAATCCACCTTACAAAAACAATTCTTGATTTCAACAGAGTAAAATGTTAATTCTCATTTTAAATACTCGGAGCTTAATATAACTTATCTACCTATGTTTCGACACATTCATATTTTCCTTTACCTCCCTAATGTAATAGAAACAGGCTAAGTACTTTAACAATTTGACAAATAATAAATCCTTACCAGTATAATTTAGTTTTACAAAGCAATTGTTATAGGAACAATTGTTATAGGATCCTTTCCTATTCAACAGCCGTTGAATTGAAGCACTAGCCAGTGATCATGAAAATATTTCGAATAATTCATCGCTCAGTCATTCTGACATTATTACCGAAAACCGTATTTAACAAACATTTACTATTAACATTTTCACAAATTTTTGACCTTGCTACTCTGACCAGTTCTTTCCTTTGGAAGCAATAACTTTAAATAATACCTCACACACCAAAGTATTTTTTTCGTATTATGTGATGTTCACTACTTTGGCAAAAAAAAAGAATTAATAATAAAATTGATATCAAAATTAATAAAGAAGCCACATCCACACATTAATTTTAGCAGGTGGTATTAGCTACTTTGGAACAAAGTCAAGGGAGCCTGACTGTCCGCTTAAATGGGTCCAGTGATCACGATCCCCAGCAACAAGGGACCAATTGAAGAAGTGATGGAGAATCAATCCGAAGTATAAGTTGAATTTTCACGACCTTAAACAACCCACCAACTATTTATTCCGAATATTTATACTTGGTATTGTTTTCTACGTTAAAATTATCTTTGAAATAATTTGTAAACATCAGAACCTAATACAAGTAAAATGACCACGAACATTTGAATGGCATTTAAATATCCCTCAAATAACATCGTTTATAAAGTACTTGTACAGTCGGATTGAAAATATGTTAGTTCAGCTTTACCGACTCAACATGTAATAAATATTTGTATCCATTTTATTTAAATTATTTTTATTTAATTTATATTTCATCAAAAGGTCAGGCCACTGAAAATAAAATATTTGGAATTATTCATCGGTTATCGTTGTAATGCAATTGAATGTAATTTTCTATTTCATATTCTGCTCAGTACCGTAGCTTAAAGAGGTACGACACATCTTGAGAACTGAAGAAGATATAAAAGATCAGACCATACCTATAAACGGCTATTACAGTTCTGTTACATTATGTTATTACATTAATATTCAAAATACGTTTTTCTTCATGTTACAAAATAATTATCCAATAAATCATTATATCGAATCTTTGTCAATGTATAGTTTGAACATTCGGTTAAACTGAAATGCACCAAAATGCTTATAATTTGAAAATAGCCTTACACGGCTATGGTGAACTGTACTTCGCCTCGAAGTACAGGCCACAAAAGCAAAAAGAGAACATTTATATTGTTTTCATTGGTCTATGACCCAAGTGATGTTATGGCCCCACCTGCTGTGCGTGAGTCCCCTAACACCAGGCCTATGACCCCAGCAGATTTTTTTCATTGGTCTATGACCCAAGTGATGTTATGGCCTCACCTGCTGTATGTGAGTCCCCTAACACTAGGCCTATGACCCCAGCAGTTTTTTTTTTCATTGGTCTATGACCCAAGTGATGTTATGGTCCCACCTGCTGTGCGTGAGTCCCCTAACACCAGGCCTATGACCCCAGTAGAAATTTTTCATTGGTCTATGACCCAAGTGATGTTATGGCCTCACCCGCTGTACGTGAGTCCCCTAACACCAGGCCTATGACCCCAGCGAAAGTTTTTATTGGTCTCTGACCCAAGTGATGTTATGCCCTCACCCGCTGTACGTGAGTCCCCTAACACCAGGCCTATGACCCCAGCGGAAGGTTTTTATTTATTTCATAATTAAGTTAACCTCTAATTGTGTAGCTTAATCATTTCTCACATCAATTCCTTTTTTTTATTTATTTGTGTTGTTTTATAAATCCGGTCATTTCAGTTTAACCAAACGTAAATAATAAAGTTTTGTCTCAAGCCTCATCCCTGTGAGCACTGATAATTCCTATCCAATTCATCATAAAATTTCATAATTACCTATGTCCCTATGATAAAAAGCTTACAAGCTAATTCTAAATATCTTTAAATACTGTAAGCCCCAAAAATAAAAATAAAATTACATTAAGTACTGTGATCTACATAACCACTTTTATAATTAAACAAAGTATTATCAATGAATTCTGGGCTTACTACCACCTCAAATATTTTTTCATACTTATTCCATTTCTAAGTTCATTTCAAAATGCTAGATCTACCTTGGGCCTATACCGTCTGTGACATGTTCCGAAGTTAATACTGAACAAGCTGTGAAGAATTAACACTTTTAACCTCTAAGTCCCTGAGATACCACATTTGGTATAGACACAATGGTTTTTAATTGTGTCTGTAATTACGGTATTCAATGGGTTAAAATAGAATAAATAGACCCAGAACTAACTATGGAAGGAAAAATATACTGTACGAGGGAGCAAAACTCTATAATGCACTACCTCACGATATAACCAATAGTGACACCATATTTAAATTTAATAAAGGCCTAGAAGAATACGTTAGAAAACAACACTAACAATATTAATTGTCACCTTTGTTGCCTAATTCTCTTATTGTGAGCCCAGAGAATCACACTTACTTTTAGTTTTATATTTACACTAGCTTTTGGCCGCGGCTTCGCCCGCGTAGATGTAAGAAATTATCGCAAGAGGACGTATTACCGCGGTAAGAATGTATTAATCCATGTTATGCATACATAAAATTAAGCCTTTTTCCCATGGGGGTAGGTAGAAACTACGGAACGCCACCTGCTACGACCCTTACATATCATGTGTGTTTGATGTACCTTCAAATGACTTCTCCCGCTCTGGGCGGAGCGAGAGGGCGTGTCAGACTTTAACTGACTAAAACCCACCCGTGTTCCATCAGTTGCCCATGTGCCAGGGTCACGGTATCTCTTTCGAACAATCACGCGACCCCGGCAGGGTGTTTGATGTACTTAACCTCTAAGTCCCTGAGATACCACATTTAGTATAGACACAATGGTTTTTAATTGTGTCTGTAATTAGCGGCATTCAACGGGTTTAAATAAAACTAATAGTATTCAGAGTAAGAAGACTGCGACTTAGGGCTGGATTGAATTGAATATAAGTCCTGGGTAATCCTGTTTTTTCTTAACGCTCCTATTCTACCTATACAGACACTCAATTATTTACCAGACACCAAATTAAACATAGTTATAAGAATCGTACTTTGGCTTCGCCCGTACAGCTGTAGGGAAATATCACCGGGGAACCTACTACCGGCATAAAGTATCCTATATGGTAAGTATCCAGGATAACCAAAAACCCAAATCCATCCAAAAATCTAAACATCTAAGCCATATTTCGCGGTCTCTTACTTGGGATAATACAATTAGGTTTATTTTGAGTACTTCGAACACACATGATATTCGCATTTACTATGAAGCCAAAGTAATATGAATTACAATATTACAATCATATTAATCCTGCACTACCCGACCGCTACCAACCGGGACGGCTGGACGCGGAACGGCCCGCTATCCGCTCTGCGGCTATTATTATAATTTCTGATATCTTCTAAAATATTCATTTTAATCATATACTGTGAAGGGCAGTTCTGATCTACATGAAATGCACAACGTATTTAATTGGATAAGGATTAATGATGTATTGCTTAAAATCGCATTCATAAATAAGCCATTATTTCTCGTAAAAAGTAAAGGATAAAAATGGTTATTGTGGGTTATCCCTAAGAGTTAGACATATACCATCGCGGACTTTTTTGTAGAACTTTTTAAGGTGTACAATACTGTAGTACATTATTTTGAGCTATTTCGTAGGGTTCAGCCAGCGTTCGCAATGTAAGCGCAAAAAATGTATTTATTTATGACATCACATTAGAAACCTCTAAAATTAAAAAACACTCACTCAATTAAAATCACTCTATCTATTAAAAAACCCCGCATCAAAATCCGTTGCGTAGTTTTGAAGATTTAAGCATACATAGTGACAGACAGACAGCGGGAAGTGACTTTATTTTATAATATGTAAAGATTTCTCAATATTTTAAGTGAACTGTAATGTTCTTGTTTTTGAGAAATAAATGTCTTTAAACCGAAAATATATCTTATTTCGGAGTAATAGGTCTATCTATAGTGTATTTAAATCCTAATATCAAATTGATGTTATAGAAACTTGAATATCTATTTAGCTTTACGTGTAGGTATCAAGATTATTATTTTTGAACTAATTTGTTTACATGTTTGAAAATTAAATGGCAAACTCAGATAAGAAAAAAAAAAAAATGCAGAAAACAATAAGTCAACATTATGACGTTTTAGTATCTAATTTTTTTTTCTAAAAGTAATTTCATGTATTTATTTATTTGTCACCTAATCAACGGTTTCTCCTTATACTGTTCTAATGCTACGGTAAATAATAAAATAAGTGACCAGCCAAGTACACTGGTCAGCAAATAAACCGAGCCACCCACTACCTAGGAACTCTGATTCGATTTTCTCAAAAAGTATAAAACTTACAACTATCAAAGTTATACCTGCAAAAAGTGCGTTTCATGGTGATTAAAATGACTACAAATTAATTCGAAAGTACCGTCAACTCACATTGTAATCAAGCAACAAACACAATGCTAACGATTTGCTCTGTTTTCACCAGAGTTTGAAATTAGCGTTCTTTTTCTCTACAATGAGGGTAGTCGGATATTTCTTATCATTTCTTTAGTTTTTGTCCATCGTTTGCTCAGACGCGTGTGTTTTTGCTACTTTTTTCGATTAATAATGGATACAACACCTCAGGAAGCAGCTCAAGCTGTAGCATTACTTCAAGCAGACATTGCGCAACGTGAAGTCGCTCGAAGGCTTCGAATCAGCAGATCTTCGGTGCAACGAGTTTACAGACGATACCTAGAGACTGGAGCATTCGATCGCCGTCCAGGTACGGGCAGACCTAGGGCTACATCAGCAGCAGATGATCGTTATATCCACCTTACTGTTCTGCGAAATCGCCACCTCAACGCAGTTCAAGTCCAACAAAGTCTGCGTGACGAACGCCAAGTGGTCATAAGTTCAGATACCGTCAGAAGGAGACTTGCTGAACGGAACCTGACCCCAAAAAGAGCTGCAACAGGCCCAGCATTAACGGTAGCACACCGTCGAGCACGACTTGAGTTTGCTCGAGAGCATAGGGATTGGACATTAGAGCAGTGGATTAATGTACTCTTCACTGATGAGACCAGGGTGAGTCTACATGGAAGTGATCGACGTCAGAGAGTATATCGTCACCCTGGAGAACGTTATTCTCAGTGTTGCATCAAGGAAACTGTTGCTTATGGAGGAGGATCTGTAATGGTCTGGGGCGGCATCTCGTTAACAGCACATACAGCGTTAGTTTTCATCGAACCGACGACGGGCCGTACACGTGGACTGACTTCTCATCGCTACATTACTGAAATCCTCGCAGACCATGTGGTACCTTACGCAGGATATATCGGACAGGATATGCAATTGATGCATGATAATGCACGGCCTCATGTTGCTCATGTGGTAACCCAGTATCTACGCGACGTCAGCATTCGTACGATGGACTGGCCAGCTCGCCCGGACTTGAATCCGATAGAACACTATTGGGATGAGCTGAAACGTTGGGTTCGAGCCCGGGTACCTGCTCCAACAAGGCTTCCAGAGCTGCGAATCGCAATTGAAGAGGAGTGGAATACAATTCCTCAAGATTTTATCGTCAAGCTCGTAAGCCGATGAATACAAGGATGCTGGCAGTTATCCGAGCAAGGGGAGGGAATACGGAATATTGATTAAAAACTTTTTTTTTACTTTATCTTTGTTTTTGGCTTTAATTTTTTTTCACTTTATCATTACTAACGATTGTCACGACTGGAAAACGGCTCTTCTTTGTAAAATCCTTAATAAACACTGAAATATTAATTAAACCCAATGAGTTTCCTTTCATTTTAATCACCATGAAACGCACTTTCTGTAGGTACAACTTTGATAATTGTAGGTTTTTTAGTTTTTGAGAAAATCGAATTAGAGTGCCTAGGTAGCGGGTGGCTCGGTTTATTTGCTGTCCAGTGTATTATAGTGTTCATCCTATACGTACACTATAATTCATGATTCTTTATCATCCTTTTTATTTGTTTCTATGTTAACACTTCATGCTTTACTTATTTTATTTTATTTATATGTCTACACTCCGCAAATCGATCTTAATACGATTTATTAACTTGGGAATAGCTGAAATAAATATTAACTCAAATTTTCATGTTGTGACAAGCCAAATTGTCAACTGTCAGTTACCTTTCTGCTTAGTCTATGAATGGCTACTTTTTGGTTTATATCATTGAAATTATTTTTATCAATATGTCTAGCTATTTGATTTTATTAATTATTACGATTGTTTACTAAATAACTTAACTTAAAATTATATTTATAAAATTCTTTACGCACTCATGTGGACAGCTACACGCACTCATGTGGCCAGCTACACACACTCATGGATGTGTCCTGGCCGACTACACTTGTCAGATGAGATGATGGCTAAACTAATATTTTGAAAATGTTTGGAAACGGAAGACGGCTTTGGTATAAAAAGGGGCGTCTGAACCGCTGCTGACACACTCTAGAGGACGACACTCTGGAGGCTGTACACTCTGGAGGACACACTCTGGAAGACTGTAGACTCTCGGAAACTACTCTGAAGCGCCCACACTCTGGGAAACTACTCTGAAGCGCCCGCACTCTGGGAAACTACTCTCAAGCGCCCACACTCTGGGAAACTACTCTGAAGCACCCGCACTCTGGGGAAACTACTCTGAAACCCGTCTACTCTGAAGCGTTCACACTCTGAAGCCCGTCTACTCTGAAGCCCGTCTACTCGACTCCGAAGCCGGTCTACTCTGAAGCCCTCTTGAAGCGTTCTACTCTGACAGTTTACTCTTTATCATTTAATAAATTGTATCAGATCTGCCTTATTCATTTCTTTCACTAAGCAGATACGTAACAGATTGGCGCCCATATAGACCCGAACCCACTCTTTTATCAAAATTCTAAAAAAAACGAACACTAGCATTTCCTTTTGGAGTCCTCATTTGACATAACTAACTTATTTTTTTTTTAGCTCTCCTGACTCCTACAACCTACTCAACTGACTCCTACAACCTACTCAACATACTTCATACTGAACATCATATAATACTACATCCCCACAGACATACCTTTACCCAATGGTAATTGGCATCCATTCTTCGCTTGTGAGTGTTCTTAAAACCATTCGTGGTCACTTACAAGTTGGGGTTTGGCTTACTCTACGACGTTCTATTGGAGAATATCCCGTAGACGTTTCCTCCTACACATAACTCTCTACCAATACATCATTACACTGCATCCCACACACTTGCACACCACTGCGTTTACCCACTGGTAATCGTACTCAGTTTTCGCTTGGCGTGTTTTTAAAACCCTTGTGGTCACTACCAAGTTAGGGGACTGAGACACTTCACGACAGAAACAGGAGAATATCCTGTGGACGTTTTTACAAACCTATACATCTACATAACTCCTATTACAAATACTTCACTATCTTACTATACATTTATATAATATATTTATACATATATCATCTGGGAATCATACCAAAATACGTAGGCTCTCATAATATTTTTATTTGTCATCGGTTGCTAGGTAACAAACCAGCCCATAGAGTATTATGGGCATGGATTATTAGTCCTTTTGTGCTGTGGCAAAGTGGCAAAACTAGGTACTAAAGTTTACTTTCATATGTACTAACCTTTATGCTTTAGTTCCAAATTTTACCACCAAAAATAAGTCTTCCTTAGTGTACGGTTTTTTTTTTTGAGTCCTTTACATTATACTCATAACTCATCCCTTTCTTTTATCCTTCCTCTATAATAGAGTTCTTTTCGATTAATTAAAACTCTATTTATTTTTTTAATTCATTCATCGGTTCTTAAACCACCATTTTTTTAAATCTTTCTTTTATCTTTCCTTTTCTACAAGTTAGTTTGTCTAACTTTTTCTTTCTATCGACTCCTAAAAGTTGATTGGAGCGGATAACAACTCCATAAAAATAAGCCCATGTTAACTAATGACTCTAAAAGTCAATTTATCGACTCTAAAAGTCAACCTATCGACTCCTAAAAGTTGATATGACTCTAAAAGTCAACCTATCGACTCCTAAAAGTTGAGCGACTCTAAAAGTCAACCTATCGACTCCTAAAAGTTGATTGGAGCGGATAACAACTCCATAAAAATAAGCCCATGTTAACTATTGACTCTAAAAGTCTAAATATCAACTAAAAGTTGATTAGGAGCGGATGACAACTCCGTTAAAAATAAGCCTTTGTTAAAATCTTTCTATTTCATCTCATTAGTGGTTTTAGACGCGAGCGGATTACAACTCCTAAAATAAGCCTTAAAGTTATTGATTTATCAGGTTGAGTAGTGATCATTGAATGTGAATCCTACCTGACCTAACTTCGTAAGATGTCGGTGTGTTTGAATGAGTTTTGTAAGTTTTGTGAATGCTGTAATACTTTAACTAGCAAAATTTTTGTTCTAGGCCAAAAATTTTCTAGGGGTCGTTGGGGAAATACAAAGAGATTTAAGACAAATAGAGAGGCCATCTAAAGAAATGTCAAAGAAAAATTGTGATCCCATGACTCAGAAACGCCATCTAGCATACTATAGCAAAATTAGAACGGCTATGAAAAACATTTTTGTACATAATTTTACTCTCCAGCGACATTAACGCCATCTAGCTTTGAATAGGAAACATTCGAATACAAAAACTTGATTAAGGCTGATTTCATCAATTCTCTATCGATATAATATATCGATAATATTGAAAAGTGACTACATTTTTTTCACATTTAAAAAATACCAGATAATTTGGAATGATTACTAGATTCAATGTTTACAAGTTATTTATTTATAAAAATCTTTTTACATACTAATTACTAAATTATCATTATTATGGGCACTGTCAAGTGAAAAAAAAAATAAGATTGACGTGTAAAAGTTTTTAGACGTGTCAACGTCTAAAAACTTTTATAAGTCAATCTTATTTTTTTTTTTTATTACATGAGGTTTCCTAACTGACTACTCTGAGAAGAAATGCCGAAACAAACTCAGAAAAGAGTCTGTGACCTCACAGACTCTTTCACCGATCACTAATGTCAATGTGATAAATTAAAATTAAAGCTTAATTAAAATTAAGGCAAAAGTTAACAAAATTGATTTTATTTGATGGGACCTAAGTTAGGTCCCATCAAATAAAATCAGTTTTGTTAACTTTTAAAAAGGCCTAAAATAGTGGAGCAGACAGATATCAAAAGTCAAGTGAGTAGTGGGAATTATAGGGAATGTTCTAGTTTACCATACATACATAATGAACGACTACGAAAAATGTATAAACTTCTCTCGTAGTACAAGGTACCGATCCTTTTTTTTAAATTGATCGACCCGTCTTTCCAAAGTAAATGTCTCCGCTTTTAAAATGTTTGGAACATAATTTTGACGAAGCAGATGGAAGCCAATTTACTTCTCTACGATCTTTTTGAACAAACTGTATCCACTTTTCACGTTCAACTTTATTTACATTCGGAAACATAAAATAACAGAAACCAATTTTACGTACGCACATATACAAACAGATAAGAATAGCAAAATACATGTGCATACAAAAGTAATGCTTATTTCTAAAAAAATATCTTCCAGCATACCTCTGATAGAAGAGAAGATAAAAAGATGTAGTCAGCGTGTGTAAAAGTAAAAGAGAAAATAAAAAAACAGTTCACTTAAAAAAATAAAACAAATAATATGAGAATAATACTTACATAGGTACATAAACACAAACATAATATATACATACAGAGTTCTAAAATAAATATCTACGTGAGCAAACAGCACTATTGTTGCTAAATTGATATTAAAATTACATAAATAAGTTCAAATATTTTGAATTTTATCAACCTAAATAAATATTATCGATAACAAAGTCGATAAACATCATAACATCTCTGCAAGGCAGTAGTAAAGCTACTCAGCAATAGAGGGCGTTTTTTACAAAATTATCGTATGTTCTAGAACCATCGATGAATATTATTTAATTAAATTACTGAAAAATATTTACGAAAACAAGCCGAAGTTAGGTCCAGACGTTTTACCATAGCGTGATTTGCAATATCGTAAAGCGCAACTCGGCATATTTATTTAAGAAATGTTTTTCTTTTCTTGTTTAACGGACACAAATGCGTGTTGACATGTAGACATGCCATCCTAGACTAAACGCCATATGACCACTAGGACACAAGTATTGGATTACGAGTTTGTTCGTTATGTCCCGTCTATATAATTTAATGTCTTTGGGGAAATATAATGTTCATCCTATACTTACACTATAATTCATGATTCTTTATCATCCTTTTTATTTGTTTCTATGTTTACACTTCATGCTTTACTTATTTTATTTTATTTATATGTCTACACTCAACAAATCGATCTAAATACGATTTATTAACTTGGGAATAGCTGAAATAAATATTAACTCAAATTTTCATGTTGTGACAAGCCAAATTGTCAACTGTCAGTTACCTTTCTGCTTAGTCTATGAATAGCTACTTTTTGGTTTATATCATTGAAATTATTTTTATCAATATGTCTAGCTATTTGATTTTATTAATTATTACGATTGTTTACTAAATAACTTAACTTAAAATTATATTTATAAAATTCTTTACGCACTCATGTGGCCAGCTACACGCACTCATGTGGCCAGCTACACACACTCATGGATGTGTCCTGGCCGACTACACTTGTCAGATGAGATGATGGCTAAACTAATATTTTGAAAATGTTTGGAAACGGAAGACGGCTTTGGTATAAAAAGGGGCGTCTGAACCGCTGCTGACACGCTCTAGAGGACGACACTCTGGACGCCGTACACTCTGGAGGACACACTCTGGAAGACTGTAGACTCTCGGAAACTATTCTGAAGCGCCCACACTCTGGGAAACTACTCTGAAGCGCCCGCACTCTGGGAAACTACTCTCAAGCGCCCACACTCTGGGAAACTACTCTGAAGCACCCGCACTCTGGGGAAACTACTCTGAAACCCGTCTACTCTGAAGCGTTCACACTCTGAAGCCCGTCTACTCTGAAGCCCGTCTACTCGACTCCGAAGCCGGGCTACTCTGAAGCCCTCTTGAAGCGTTCTACTCTGACAGTTTACTCTTTTTCATTTAATAAATTGTATCAGATCTCCCTTATCCATTTCTTTCACTAAGCAGATACGTAACAGTATGTATTACGGCCCTAACGTAATGATTTCTTATTGTTAGTATGTATTTCATAAAAACTGTACGAAAAACGGATTCACAATGCATTTTTTTTTTAAATTTGTGGTTAATTTTAAAAGTGGCTAGGCAGTTAAGTTGAAAATTATTTGTAACCAGTACCTTATTTCTGTGCAAATAAAGAATTTTATTATTGTATTCTAAACAACTGAGATCGCGAAGTTTCACTTTCGTGAACACTTACATCATACTTCTTCCCTTTTTTTTCAAAACTATATCCTCTAATAATATTTTAAAGTTACTGGTTCTACGACTATTAATCCAAGCATGGAACAAATTCCTTATAAACAATAATAATTGTATTTAATTATTTATTGAATAATGATGTAAAAGTGATTGGCAATACCTAGTCTCGAAATTTAATCACCTTATCCATATGTATTACGTTTTAATTTATGTAAAGAGAGCCTCTAAGGACTTCACCGATTTCATTTTACTTCTTATTTCCGGAAAACTTCCAAATATTCTTACAAAAAGTTAAGGTTCCGCAGTCTCAAACCTCACACAGCAACTTGCAGCACCGCAGCACCGATGTCAAAGGTAGCCAACCAGCAGCGGCATTTCCAAAAGATCGTTATTAGCCCCACCATCGAACATGAAAATAAATAAAAAAATAAAATTCATTCATTCATTCATTCAATAAGCGGTTTTAGAAGGACAGGGAGCAATCGCCACTTCTGATAATAGAAAAATCTATATATGTATATAACTATAAGTATTATGTATATATACCTAATATCAAACTTTGTGTATCAGAATGGTTACGGCTTATTTACTGTGTGTGAAGGTTCTTATGAATATGGTTTGTTGGGAAAGGGTTTCACTAAATAAAGCACAGAAAGACAAGACTAGACATTTATTTCAATTAGACTTGTCAGTAATTAATCAGAAAGCTAGTTGTCCGTTCCAAAACTAGGTCTTCATGGAGAAAAAGGACAAGAAAGTCCATGGAAACAATATTAAAGTATTATATCAACTCACTTCTTACATTGCCATAAACTATTATTATCTTAAATACATTTCATTCTATCTCTTGGACCATTGTCCAAGAGATCTCAGAATAGTATCAACATAATCACAACAATAACAATAGGTAGGCAAAGAAAGGGTATGAATATTCCATTTTATATGATTTAAAACATTATCAATATCGGCAACTATATAAAAGGTACAACAACATTTTCATAATAAACAATAAGTGTTACATAATATCAAATTACTTAACTTACGTGACCTCTGCTTGATATTTCCACACAACAACAGCACTAGAACTAACCAACTACACATCTTCCGAGGAACTGTCTCGATAAAGTAATTACAATCCTTTTTATATCCTACAAACTTCAATCTAACAAAATTGTCAGACATCTACCGCCATTTTGAACAAATTACAAATCATTACACATTTTGGCTTAATAACTTCTAACATAGATAATAATAAACCACTGTTATTTAGTGAAACAGTTTAAGAACATTTTAAGGTAATTTAGCAATTTAACAAGGACTGATTCGTAACTTCTTCGTAGTTACGAATCATTAAAAGAATATCAATATGAACTGACAGCATTGTACCAGTCGTTTGGATCAGCTTAATAAAGTAAAATGGCAATATAAAACCTACGATATACTACAACTATAATGAAATAATTATTAACTATTTCTAGTACTAAAATCATAATTATTTTTACTATTAAGGACGAGTCAGTTTTTGTAAATACTTTATCTAGTCAAATTAGGTACTTCTATATTGGTTCAATGCTTCTTTAATGTGATAGATGTCATTATCTACCCAACAATGATAAAATACCAAAATGAAATATCTAACACAGGCATGTGACCTTTGTAGCCATTTGATCCAAATATTGTGCAGTCCGTCCGGTCCTGGGGATATCCAGTTAGGCAACGGACGAACTACACGGGCCACATCCAGAGGGCTGATGATAATAGCCTCCATGTTTGGTATTGACTCACATGCCTGCTCAACAACACGCATCCAATGTCCTTCAGTGTGACTGACGGGCACCGACCAAATGCTTCGCCAAAAAGCACTCACATGACATTATTATTATTATTATACATACATATTTGGTTTATTGAACTTTTCAATTTCTATGCAAAAGCAAGCAAAGTTAGAATTTAGGAGGTGTGGCAATTGTGAGTTTGGTTTCTGAAGTCAGCTGAAGGTTGGGGAACCTTATATTTAGAGAAGCAAATGAAGTTGGTTTTAGAAATATTTAGTGTCAATAGATCGTGGTTGAGTTTACGGTGTACACCATAGGAGCCAGGAGAGTTACGAACACCCACATACGTAGACGTATACTCCGCGACAGCGTTTTAGTTCTCTGATCCCTAAGGAAAAAATAACTTGCCTCGAGTCTAATACTAGAATGTGATAATGCACTAGAAAGAGTAACAGTTTGTAATCTCAACAGGGTGATAGATATGATAGTACATTGGATAAAAGGATACAAGGGCTCACGAAGCAACGTTGCAGCTGATAAACTGGCTAGAATGGCATCCAGCGCGTGAGTTTTCTGAACCCGAACCCATCGTGCCCATTGGTTTAACCTAGCTACGCAGGTGGCTGCAGATTTCACCCGTAAGAGTGGAGAAAAGGCTGAACAAACGTCTGCTACGCCTGGACAGGAATGGCCTGCATCTGGTGACGATGCAGGCCATTGTCCCATGGGACATTGCCTGCTAAACAAACCGGCCAAGTGCGAGTCGGACTCGCGCACCGAGGGTTCCGTAAAAACTTGTAGGAATCCTCGGTTTATGTATAAGGTTTGTGCTTATGAAATCAAGTGTTTTTTTATTTTTATTTTTATATTTGAGTTGATTGAATGAAAGGTAAATTGCGGTTTACGATTTATGACGTATTAAAAAAAAACTACTTACTGGATCTCGTTCAAACGAATTTTCGGTGGAAGTTTACACGGTTATGTACATCATATATTTTTTTGAGTTTTATCATTCTCTTATTTTAGAAGTTACGGGGGGGGGGGGGGGACACATTTTACCACTTTGGAAGCGTCTCTCGCGCAAACTGTTCAGTTTAGAAAAAAATGTTTTTTTCAACCTCAATACACGTATGGGTGTGATGAAAAAAAAAATTGAGTTTCAGTTCTAAGTATGGAGAACCCCAAAATTTATATTTTTTTTTTCTATTTTAGTGTAAAAATCTTGATGTGGTTTACAGAATACATCTACTTACCAAATTTCAACAGCGTAGCTCTTATAGTTTTGGAGAAAAGTGACTGTGACATACGGACGGACAGACAGACAGACATGACGAATCTATAAGGGTTCCGTTTTTTGCATTTGGCAACGGAACCCTAAAAACACCTTTAGATGATAGGTATGCATAGTCCCCTATTCTGGGTCTGCATGGGGACCGAAGAAACCATTACATGTTTACTCTTTGAGTGCACAGGCGTCGCTCAGATTAGGACAGAAACCCTCAGGGCATCCAGATCTTCCAAACACGTTTTTAACAGATCAGGCAATATAATTAACTCCTCAAGGGGGAGGTGGGTTAGTTGAAATAATTCACCGACAACCGCCATGCTAACAAAACAAAATATTCAACATATTCAAATTTATTGAAGAAATGTATTTATTATTCTAAAATAAACGCCAACATTAAGTTTATAAATAGGAGTGAAAACAAATGGAAAGCCACTTGGAAAGTTGTAAAAAATGAAATATTTAATACTAACTAATAATAATATAATAATAATAATAATATCTGGCAACACCGTGTCAACAGGACGTCACACATTTCAATCAGTACAATTTAAATAGTAAAAATAATTTTGAACCCATTTTATTATAAGTTTACAGTTTCACAGTGAATTTAAACCTACAAAATATCAGAAAATCATCAAAAAGAGACTACATAACAGCAAAATGAAAAAATTCTATCAAAAATTACAGAAGAGGAGATGACATGACAGATGTCATCTCCGAAAAACAATAACTACAAAATGAAAAATTGATGACGAAATGTTGACCAGAGCCGCAGCACGGAATGCACGCCTACCACCACCGGACTCCTCGCTCAGCTCCGCCTCGCCGCCGCCGGTACCCAGCCCTACTGCGGGCACTGTGACGACACCGGCCGCGGCAGTTGCGTCGAGCTCGAGCGACGAGTACTTCTCTCCGCCCACGACGCCACCACCTGCTCGTCGACGGAGAGGACGCCGGCCTCCGGACGGCTTAGGACTTCGAGGCCCACCGGCCTCTGATAGGGTCCCAGCTCCCGGCGGAAGTGTGCAGCGCATGAGATGGACAAGATCCATCAATGAGAATGTCATGCGCTCATACTATGGGGCTACAGAGGGGGGAAACAATCTGACCGCGTACCGTGTTCGGATGCTCTCTCTTTTTCAGGTGCTTGAGCCAACTGTCAACGTTTCAACCCAATGACTATCGGATCAGGTGCGGGTCATCCAGCGTAATCATATGTTGGATGATACTGTACTTGATCGCCTTCGAAGTGAAATGCTGATTAGCCATGTCATCGCACCTGCGTTGCAGACTGTTGTGGTCCCACCACAGTACGTCACAAGTCACGCTGACGAGGGGAGTGATGACAGGGCTACAAACGTAAGTACCCAGTGCAATGAGGAATTGAGGATTGCTTTGGAGAGTGCGATTCGAGAATATCGATCCATGCCACCAGAACTTAGACCACGTTTACCTCGTTTGCCCATGCATAACAAAAATAGGGCGCTGGTGGCGGCTCTGGATTCGCAGTTGTCAAACTATTTTGATGACTGCGAAGACCTCACTGATACTCATGCAATTCTGTACTGCGCGGCTGTAGCGGCATGTCGTGTAGCTCACGTCAAATTTGCTAGTGACTCTAGAGCTACACGACCAAAACCAGCCGTACCAGCTTGGCAGTGCAGAATTGAGCGTCGTATTAGTGGGGCCAGAGCGCTCATCGGCAAACTAATCTGTTTCAGGGAGGGCAACACTCGCCCTAGAGTGATGCGCTTTGTGAGACGGGCGTTCTCAGGGACTGATACCAGCCCTCAGGATTTTATGTCCCGTGTCACAGAGCGCATAGACTTCCTGAAGCAGAAAGTTTATGCATGGGCAAGCCGTATTCGTAGGTATAAGCGGCGAGTGAACCGATACACTCAGAATCGCGCCTTCCAGAGTGATGAAAGGTGGGTTTATAGGGCTTGGGAGCGACCGACCCAAGGTGTGGCTGATACGCATCTGCCGGATAATGACGCCATGTGTTCTTTTTGGCGCAGTATCTGGTCGGTGCCTGTCAGTCACACCGAAGGGGATTGGGCTAGGGAGGTCGAGCGGGCCTGCGATCCTATACCAGAAATGGGGGCTATTACTATCTGCCCCCAAGATGTAGCTCGTGCAGTCCGTCCGTTGCCAAACTGGAAGTCTCCAGGGCCGGACGGGCTGCACAACTTCTGGATAAAATGGTTTGTAGGATCGCACGCTCGCTTGGCCGCTCAGTACCAGACTGCTTTGGAGTCTGGTTCGCTACCCCAGTTTCTTACAACAGGAGTTACCCACCTGCTCCATAAATCAGGTAGTACCGCGGAACCCAAAAATTATAGACCGATCACGTGTTTACCGACGGTCTATAAAGTTCTTACATCCATTTTGAGAGCTAAAATTTACAATCATATAGACACTAACACCATCATGTCTGTCTCTCAAAATGGATGTAGGAACGGGTCCCACGGTACTAAGGAGCTGCTCCTCATTGATATGGCCATTAGCCAACAGGTTCGTCATTCCCGTAAGGATCTGTCGACATGTTGGATAGATTACAAGAAGGCCTATGACTCGGTGCCACATACATGGCTCATGAGGGTGCTGGAGTTGTATAAAGTAGATGCAACTCTGCGCGCCTTCCTGATGTCATGTATGGGGCAATGGAGAACGGGCCTTCGCTATCCAGGATGTCGAAATATCCAGAGGAATAGCGAGCCGATAAGGATTGAGCGAGGCATATTTCAGGGCGATAGTTTGAGTCCGCTTTGGTTCTGCTTAGCCCTGAATCCTCTGAGCACACTGCTTGAGGATTCAGGTATAGGCTATCGGTTGAGGAGAGGTGGTCAGGTTATATCTCACCTCCTTTACATGGATGAACTTAAACTCTTTGCCCACAACAATTTGCAACTGATGGAACTACTGAAGGTAACTAAAACCTTCAGTAGCGCCATCAGGATGGAATTTGGTGTGGACAAATGTGCAGTCATGCATGTAAAGCGAGGGGAGATTGTGGAATCCGTGGGAACCCAACTCTCGGATTCCATAAACTTTCGAGCCCTCTCCACATCCGAAAGCTATAAGTATTTGGGTATGTCGGAAGCTTTGGGAATCAATGTTACTGACATGAAGCAATCGTTGAAGGAGCGCTTCTTTGGCCGCCTGAAGAAAGTATTTAATAGTCTTCTATCAGGCGGAAACAAGGTGCGCGCCTTCAACGGTTGGGTCATGCCGGTTTTGATGTACTCTTTCGGCATACTCAAATGGACTCAAACCGAACTTGACGCCCTGGATAGGAGGGTCCGTACGTTGCTGACTGCATATCGAATGCATCACCCACGGTCATCGGTAATGAGGCTGTATATCCCGCGAAAGTGTGGAGGTCGAGGCTTTTTAAACGCTAAGACTCTCCACAATCGCGAGATATGCAGTCTCAGGGAATATTTCCTGGAAGCCAACGTGGGGATGCATCGAGATGTGGTCGCGGTGGACAAGGGCCTCACCCCGCTCTCCTTAGCTAACGAGAACTGGCGCAAGCCTGTAGTACTTGACACTAATGACCGCATGGAAGTATGGCAAAGTAAGGAGCTCCACGGACGCTTTTTCCGGGCCCTACACGGACCCGACGTAGATTTTCTAGCGTCCGTAGCCTGGCTGCGTTTCGGTGATCTCTTTGGGGAAACCGAAGGTTTTGTTTGTGCAATTATGGACGAAGTTATGATGACGAACAATTACCGGAGATTTATTGTGAAAGATGGCACGGTGGACATCTGTCGGGCATGCCACCGTCCCGGGGAATCAATTAGACACATTATCTCTGGGTGTTCTCGTCTAGCTAACGAAGAGTACTTGCACAGACACAATCTTGTAGCCAGGATTATCCACCAGCAACTTGCTCTGAAATACCGCCTTGTGGAATCAGAAGTGCCATACTACAGGTATGTGCCCGACCCAGTTCTTGAAAATGGCCATATCACACTGTACTGGGATCGATCCATCATCACTGACAGGACTGTTGTTGCAAACAAGCCTGATATCGTGGTGGTGGATCGACTAGAAAGGCGCACAATAATTGTTGACATAACGGTTCCGCATGACGAGAACCTCGTGAAAGCCGAGAAAGATAAACAAATCAAGTATCTTGACTTGGCTCGCGAGGTTGTCGACATGTGGGATGTGGACTCAGCGATCATTGTGCCGATAGTCGTCACAGCCAATGGGTTGATAGCCAAGAGCCTCGACCAACACCTGAAGAGGCTCTCGTTAAGCAGTTGGGTCAAGGGCTTGATTCAAAAAGCGGTACTTCTGGACACGGCTCGCATTGTCAGGAGGTTCCTCTCTCTGGAGCCCTGACCGCCGGTAGCTTGGACCCTGTTCCCGATACCGGTGGGCTACTATTTTTTATATTTTTAAATGTTTTTATTTTATATTCTAATATTTAAAAATATAATTTATATGTCTGTAAAAATGAATAAAGGGAATAATAATATTCCACAACTATCACACAACGCCATCTAGTCCCAAGCTAAGCAGAGCTTGTGTTATGGGTACTAGACAACTGATAAACATACTTATATATTTCTAAATACATACATATTATAGATAAATTACACCCAGACACAGAACAAATGATCGCGCTCATCACACAAACATTTGTCCTGGGTGGGAATCGAACCCACGACCTCCGGCATAGCAGTCAGGGTCACTAACCACTAGACCAACAGGCCTATCAAATAACTATAAAAACAACATAGAGAACATTAAAGTTGATAACACAATACTTACAGACCCCGTAGAAATAGCATCTGCCTTTAATGAGCACTACATCAATTTGGCACACAAATCAACAATAACAAAAACAAAAATTGGCTCTAGTAAAAAATCAATTCATGATTCGATGTTCCATAGACCGGTATCGGAAAATGAGGTCGGAACACAAATAATGTCGCTATCTAATACTAATTCAGAAGGCTACGATGAAATTAATACTAAAATTATTAAGTTTTGCGTTAATGAAATAACTGGAATTCTTACATATTTAATTAATTTATCATTTTCTTCTGGAACTCTCCCAGATATTTTAAAATTATCCATTATTCAACCACTTTTTAAGAAGGGAGAAAAAAATTGTATAAGTAATTATCGACCAATTATTTTAATACCGATTCTATCAAAAATATTAGAAAAATGCATGAATAACAGATTAGTTAATTTCTGTAACGACATTATTAATAAAGTTCAATACGGCTTTCAAAAAAAGCTCGTTTAATTTTTCCGGTTCCTAGTGGACCGATTCCGAGTTGAGTGAAACTTATAGAGACTTTTCATTTTTTTAAAAAAACATCATCCGCCATCATGAACTCCAAAAAGCCTCCTGATCCCGACCCTCCTGATGAATTTTTTGATCTTCCCCCTGTCTTGACCGTCTCCCCACCCCATGACACCCAAATACTCACGCAAGATACCAAAATAGAAACGGAGACTTCAAATCGGAAGAGAGTCGCTGTGTCTCCTCCTGGTACTCCAAAGATTCCACCCAAGGTACCGAAAAACATTATTGGCAGACTAACTTATACAGCCAGAGATAACGCGCCTTATATTGTCCATGTTTCCCTTAAGGATGGTCAGACTTCAGGCACTGTGCTGCAACCGGTCAAGTTTGGTATGTTTTTGACTAAAAATAACATCAATAACGTACGCCTCGATGGGGTCAAACGCATAGGTAGAAATGAAGTATCATCATCATCATCATCATTTCAGCCGAAAGACGTCCACTGCTGGACATAGGCCTCCCCCAAGCTCCGCCACTTCGACCGGTTTTGTGCTTCCCGCATCCAGCGGATTCCTGCGGCCTTCACAAGGTCATCGGTCCACCTTGTTGGAGGCCTTCCAACTCTACGTCTTCCGGTACGCGGTCGCCACTCCAGAACAATGAAGTATCAGTTGAGTTCAAATCGCATCAGGATGCAAATAGATTTCTAATGAGTAATTTACTAATTCAACATAATTATATTGCTTCGATCCCTCAGTTCAATATTACACGAATGGGTCTTGTTAGGGGTATCCCTACTGAATGGTTGGAAATTGAAATTATCGAAAACATAAAGGTTCCTGTAGGTTGTGGTGCTATCATGAAGACTAGGAGGATGAGCCGTAAGGTTACCTCTTCTGGTATAGCTGAATGGAAGCCGACGCAGACAGTCGTACTTACTTTTGATGGGCAAGTTCTTCCTAAAAGGGTATTTTGTTTTTACTCAGCTCTTACAGTTGAGAAGTACACATACCCAGCAATCCAATGTTACCATTGTTGTCGGTTTGGGCATACTCGGACTTTGTGTAGATCAAAACCACGTTGTTTCAAATGTGATGGTGACCATCCAGGTGATGGATGTGGAACCACCCCTGAGTTAGGTTTCTGCATTTCCTGTACTGGTAACCATTTTGCAAATTACAATGCTTGTCCTGAATTGGGCCGGCAGAAGAGCATCAAAGCTCTGATGGCGGAAAAATCAATTTCGTATGCAGAGGCAAGTCGGGTTTTCCCTCCTGTTTCCAGATCATATGCCGATGTCTCAAAATTCTCCCCTCGTAACAAGGTTACAATTAATAAGTCCCAATCCCAGTCCTCAAGCCCAATCCCTGCCACCCAAAGATCATACCATAAAACGGTCTTCTCTAACCCTAAGGCCCGTGCCCCCCCTTCTCCAGGTTATAAGCAAGCTCATCAAGCACTCACTAGAGACTATTCTTTTTTCCCCTCCAATAATGGCTGCGCCTTCCCAGCGGAAGCCGCCGAACCAATAACTTTCACACAAACAGACAGCTCGAAAAACATTTTAGAATTAATTACAAACATGTTAATTACAATGACTGTTCTGACAAACCCTACTCAATCATTACCTGACCACGTTGCCTTAAAATTGACCTATAAGTCACAATAACCGCTTTTTGTTCAAATGAGTCAGTCAAAACACGGGTAGAATCGTAAGATGATGACATTCGTATCATGATATTAATCCTTATCCAAATAAATGGTTTCATAATCGAGGCTGATTATATACACGTCAATTATTCTTTAAAATATTCGTATCAGACCTTTCGTTTAGAAGTTACAACGGGCATACAATGCTAAAAGTAAGAAAAATGCCACGGTGTGAGCGTACAGCCCTACGCTTAGTCTATTAGTAATGAATATAATCAAAAACTACAGGATTGATTTTAAAAGTTCTTTCACCAATAGAAAGTTGTATTATCGCTGAGTAAGACAGGCTACTTTTTAACCAAATTCAAAAAAGGAAGAGGTTATCAATTCGACTGTATTTTTTTTTATATTCGTTACCTCATATCTTTTGACTGGGTGAACCGATTTTGATGATTCTTTTTTTATTTGAAAGCTGGTGCTTTCCGAATGGTCCCATTTTAATTTTGTTCCATTTGGACAATGGAATCCATGTGAAAACCATATAAGTCTTAAATATGCATTACGTATTTCCGCGATAAATGAACGAATAACGCGATTAGATTAGTGCGGAATATCTACCACAACTAAGAAGTTAAAAAATAAAAACTTTCACAAAAAGGGTGTAAGGGGGAGCACACAACAACCGGACTCCCCAAAAGTCAACCTCACCTGCACGCGGTACACCCTGCCACTGACAGACGAGGCGCTGGCGACCGACTTAAGGCGGTATAACCATGCAACAAGCCAATCGAAATCCTCCAGAGCGATGGCGGGCAGCAGCGTCATCGCTGCGAAAGGATTGGCACTGCGGTCACCAACCCGCATGCCCAGCGTGGTGACTACGGGCACTAAACCTCACCATGGATAAAGTGCCAAAACAACGGCCCCCAGTTCCCGGTGGTCCCGCTATTCCTGGTCAAGGTAGCGGTCACGGTAACGGCGGGACGGGGGGTGCTAAGAATCTCCGGGTTACGGCAGGCTACCAACGACGACTACATCTGGCTACGTATAATGGACGTTCGATGAGGCTGGACCATCACCTTGCCGAACTAGAGGTAGAGCTAGGGCGCATTAACTGGCATATACTGGGATTATCTGAAGTCCGAAGACAGGGGGAGGAAACGATAACTCTGGAGTCAGGCCACCTACTCTACTTCCGCGAAGGTGATCAGCTCTCCCAAGGCGGTGTCGGCTTTCTGGTCAACAAGGAACTCACTAACAGCGTTGTGGAAATCAGTAGTGTGTCGACACGGGTAGCGTACCTTGTACTAAAACTCACTGACAGGTACTACCTGAAAGTGATACAGGTATATGCGCCGACTTCGACATGCTCTGACGACACAGCCGAGGCCATGTACGAGGATATTGCCAAGGCAATGCACTGTACGACTAAGGCTCACTACAACGTTGTTATGGGGGACTTCAATGCCAAAGTGGGATTACAGGAACGCGGCGAATCGAGAGTCGGACCCTTCGGTGTGGGGCGCAGAAATCACAGGGGGCAAATGCAGGTCAACTTTTTAGAGTCGCAGGGGCTCTTTTTGATGAATTCGTTCTTCGAAAAGAAACCCCATAGGAGGTGGACCTGGCAGAGCCCCGATAACGTGACAAGGAACGAGATAGACTTCATCATGACGGATAAGAAGCACATATTTAGAGATGTCTCCGTGATCAATAGGTTTAATACAGGAAGCGATCACAGACTTGTCCGAGGCAGTCTAAATATCAACTTTTGAACTGAGAGAATCCGCATGATGAGGCCTACTCTCCGACCTACGCCGCTCCAAGCCGCTCTAGGGTCCGAAAAGTTCCAACTGGAACTTCAAAATGGATTCGCCCTACTGGAAACCACTGGCACCGTTGACGAGAAGGCCGACGAGTTGGTCAAGGCACTATGCGACGTTTCCCGCAGAGTTTTCCAGTCGCAGCGGAAAAGTAAGGTGTCCAAACTTTCCTCAGAGACTCTCGGACTTATGAGGGAAAGACGAGAGTTGCCATCCACGCAGCAGTCTTCGTCAGATAAGAGGGCTTTAAACTTAAAGATCAGAAAGCTGACGCGACGCGACCTTCGGTGCTCCAACACCCGCGACATTGAGGTCGCGATTGAGCAGAACCGAGGGTCGAAAGTGTTCGCTCAGCAGCTAGGAAGGTCCCATCTGACGAAACTTAGAACTGGGGATGGCAGACTCGTGACTTCGAAGTTCGAGATACTCGAGGAAGTCGAGGATTTTTACGGGCACCTATACTCAACGCGGACGGCAAAACAAGCGGAACATAGTGCGAATGACCATCGAGCCGAACTAACGCGCCACTACACGGAGAACATCCCAGATGTCGACCAGTGCGAGATTAGGGCGGCTTTCGAGCAGCTAAAGAACAACAAGGCACCTGGCGATGACGGAATAACGACAGAGCTCCTTAAAGCGGGCGGGGCTCCAGTCTTGACAGAGCTCGCGAGTCTCTTTAACTCCGTCATCCAAGAGGGTACAACGCCCGAAGCGTGGAGCAGAGGTGCGGTGGTTCTGTTCTTCAAAAAAGGTGACAAAACCTTGCTGAAGAACTACAGACCCATCTCACTTCTGAGCCACGTGTACAAGCTGTTCTCGAGAGTCGTCACGAACCGTCTCGCCAGGAGACTTGACGAGTTTCAGCCGCCAGAACAAGCTGGTTTTCGAAAAGGCTTTGGTACCGTAGACCACACCCATACTGTTCGGCAAATTGTACAGAAGACCGAGGAATACAACCAGCCGCTGTGTATGGCATTTGTGGACTACGAGAAAGCCTTCGACTCCATCGAAATATGGGCAGTTCTGGCCTCTCTGCAACGATGTCGTATTGACTGGCGCTACATCGAAGTGTTGAGATGCTTGTATGACGCTGCCACGATGTCTGTCCAGATCCAGGACCAAAAAACCAAGCCCATCCAACTGCTGAGAGGTGTGAGACAGGGGGATGTAATATCCCCGAAACTGTTCACCAACGCATTGGAGGATGTTTTCAAGACGCTGGACTGGACTGGACAGGGTATCAATGTGAACGGCGAGTACATCTCACACCTTCGCTTTGCCGATGACATCGTCATAATGGCAGGGACGCTGGAACAGTTGGACCAGATGCTGCACAGCCTGAATGGAGCCTCCCGGCGGGTTGGCCTCGGCATGAACTTGGACAAGACGAAAGTCATGTTCAACTCGCACGTCTTGCCGAATCCAATCCGCATCGAGGGTTCGCTTCTCGAAGTTGTGAAGGAGTATGTCTACTTAGGCCAAGTCATCCAGGTTGGTAGACACAACTTCGAGAAGGAAGCCGACAGGAGGATTCAGCTAGGTTGGGCAGCATTTGGAAAGCTTGGTCAAGTCTTCTCGTCGCCTATCCCGCAATGTCTGAAGACTAAGGTCTTCAACCAGTGCGTCCTGCCCGTAATGACATACGGTGCCGAAACGTGGACACTGACAGTTGGGCTAGTCCACAAATTCAGGGTCGCTCAGCGCGCTATGGAGCGGGCTATGCTCGGAGTCTCTTTGAAGGATAATATCAGAAACGAAGTTATCCGGAAAAGAATTGGAGTTACCGACATAGCTCGCAGAGTAAGCAAGCTAAAGTTGCAGTGGGCTGGCCATATCTGTCGAAGGACCGATGGCCGGTGGAGCAGACGAGTCCTGGAGTGGAGACCGCGTATCGGCAAGCGTAGTGTAGGACGCCCCCCAGCTAGATGGACCGACGACCTTAGGAAAGTGGCTGGGGTAGACTGGATGCGGAAGGCGGAGGACAGGGTGTTGTGGCGCAACATGGGAGAGGCCTATGTCCAGCAGTGGACTGCGATAGGCTGAGTTGATTGATCGATTGAGTGTTTTTTTTTAAGGAAGTCGGTTGTTTTTTTTTTGTAAAAAGTTTTTTAATGCCGAAAAATTGCACAGTTCCTGTGAGTCACGCGGACGAAGTCGCGGGTGAAGTGCTAGTTGTAAATATAGTAACTTCTAACAAACTGCTTCGTTGGTCTAGCGGTTGCAAGTACAACAGCGCATGTCCAGGGGCTTGTAATATGCACACAGCCGCTCGCTCGCATTCACACGTTTACATTTGAACTCGAACTGACTCTCGCACAGCTAACATCACGCAGCTTGCACATGCTAGCGGAGACCTAGTGCTTTTTTTGCTTTTTTTTTTAATTTCTGGATGGGAAATCATCAAATGACGTCTCCCGCTCTAGGCGGAGCGGGAGGGCGTGTCAGACTTTTACTGACTAAAACCCACCCGTGTTCCTTCAGTTGCCTATGTGCTGGGGCCACGGTATCTCTTTCGAACAATCACGTGACCCCGGTAAGACCTAGCGCTCTTACGATGAATCGGGTGCACGCTCCGCCGCGAGCCATTTCAACTCGAGGTGCACCCGCCCATTTAGAAATATTAAGTAGGTATTATTATTAGTGATATATACATATTATACATAATATGTTGTGTGTTCGGGGTAGGTTTATCTACGTAATCAAACACTACTTTAAAATCTGTAGTATAAATGATTATCATCACTAATATGTAAAATACACGGCGCAATCTAGGAATGACATGCATTCACGGTTGAGGTTTGTAGATGTAGTGGACTGGCGAAGGCGTCCGAAGGGCACGGGCCGTGCATGGGAGACGCGACGGTCCGATTGTCCTCGTGGTTCGGTAATGTTCGATCGGTAGGGATGAAGCGGCCTACGGCCGAACGAGTGCTGGGGCTCCGCTGGCGGCCCTCGGTATTTTACTAGGTGCATAACTACAGCATAGTAAGAAGATGTACAACACGTGTTTAGCCTACCTACAAAGTATTAATTTGACAAACAAATTACTTATATTGACAAAAAAATTACAGGCGTTGGGGGCAGTCTGCTGACTGTAATATTGAAGAGACTAAACTCCCTGAAGATACGAATAAAAATGTTGGACAAAGTATTATCTTGTAATCATTGAATAATGCCAAAGCATAATTGAAAAAATGCAAATAAATGGCGCTCTATTCTCGCGGACGCCACGCCGTTCGCATAGAAGCCTCCGCCGCAGTTGCAGTGCCGCGCAGCCCGGATACGCGTGCGCTCCCCTAATCCACTACTGGATTAAAAAGTTTTAGGCATTAAATTTGTAAAATACAGCCGTCTTTGAATTAAGTACGTAACTTTTATCTCACGAAGCAACGCATTTTGGTAACCAAGTGTACAATCACGTTTTGAGTGCGTGAAGACGAGTAGTGTCAGCACATAACAAACACACGCACACAAACACACTTTGGCCATGTCTCGGACGAGTCGGAAGTCGGACGGTACCACGGATAAATAGGACGGTACCGTCAGCTCCTGCAGATAAACACACAACTCGCTTTATGCCAATTATTTCCTCACTACTGCTCTCAAACCGGTGTCAAACTGTCTTAGAACCAAAAAATTCGACAACATGAGGCACCTATGAAACATCAGGGTCCATGTGGTGGATTAAGGCCCAGTCCCTCTCTGTGAGAGGAGGCCTGTGTCCGGTTATGGGAATATTATAGGTTGATGAAGAGATATACATAATGTAATGTGGATGTTTAAAGGCTAAAAAGAGAGAGTTAGATATCGCGGGCTACTCTGGCTTAAATCAATTCGGTTTTACCTCAGCACTAAGGGCCGATTTTTCAATCCTCACATAAACAGACGGATAGGGTTTATTCAATAGATAGTAAAAAACTGTGTTGTTCAATCGTCAAATAGGCTTTATTGGTCGAATAATTCCTTTAACGGAGGAATAAATCTATTTGGCTCTTTGACGGCCAGATAACCGCTTGTTCCATTGATAAACGACGTTGGCGTTACCAAACGTGAGGTTAGTTTTCGTTTTTAAAAACTGTACTTAATGAAAATGGATGTTAGCGATAGTATTGGCAAAATGGCAAGTGAGGATGAAGTCATAATTAATAAATATAAGTATATTAATAAAAATAAAGAAAGAATATGAACGAAAAGAAAGAATTGTAAGACCGAGTGTCGAACACTTTAAAGTGTGGGATTCAGTTTTGCTTTCCATGATACAATAAGAAATCACGGAATTACAAATAAAAATACCACACAACCAAAAAAAAAACCTCTCAACGTAAAAAAGGGACATCTGGCTGCCGTAGATTTTTTTATAACATTGACAGTAAACCATGAAATAGTCCATCCCGTTCTAACATTGGTTTATTCTGTATATTTGTTTCACCTCCCTGAAGTTAGCGTATTCACAGATGTGATATTCGGTCAGATAGTTATTCCTAAATAAAATAACGATTGAAAAACTGACGACCACTTATCAGACGAATAAAGAGTCTAATAACTTTATTCTTTAGGTAGCTATTGGTACTTTTACCTGAGTATTGAAAAATCGGCCCTAAACATTTTTAACAAGATCGGTCTGGTTCGTCCGTTGTACGAACGAGGCGCACCGACGCGACGACATCCAACCTGAGTCGCACTATTTAGGCTAAAGTCAGTCAAAAATCATAGGAGAAGAGAAAATGGACATATAATTATTAATTGACTTATTACAGGCCAAGCCTGTCCTTTACGATGTGAGGTGCGCTACCTACAGAGATAACAGACAGAAAGACAGGCTATGGGGAAAAATTGCAACGGAAATGCATTCCACAAGTAAGTACCTAAATGCTTCTTTAGATTACAATGATCGAAATTGGAAATAGAGACCGTAAACTGACAAATGTAGGGTAACTACCCTACATTTCTTAGTTTTACGGTACCTCATCGACGGTATAATCATATAAATGTCTAATGACGATATATATATCTGTGGGGCACGGGAGTGCCCCCGCCAAGTCGACCAAAAACGCGGCACGGCCGTACCATTCTTTTCTCGAAACAGTTCAGGCCATTTTCAGCTCCCTATAACTTCGTTGTGGATAAAACTAGTAGCTTGAATTTTCAGTAGCCAAGTAAACATTGTCTAAACACGGTATATTTTTCCCCTTTCCCTCGCACCTCTGAGCAGTTCAGACGTCTTTAAATTATTTAATTCAAAAATCTAAATTTTAAATCAGTGAATAAAATAGGAGTGCAGAAACATATAAGAGGTCACCTCGCCGGAGACTCGGCTACGTTCAACAGAACTGCGCGTGAGTCACAAAACCAATCGTAGATTACTACTAATAATCCAGTCCCCGTGCGTAAACCACCACGCTTACATTTTTCATTTTTGTAATGAACTCTGCACTTACAAGGGTGTGTGCGTCTTATGTTGAACATACGCAGACAGAGACGGATATATCTGCGTGAAGAAGATAGACAGAGATGAACTTATATTGGACGGAAATCCATTTTGTTTCGATCTGTCGATAGCGCCCACTCTTACTTGAGCCACCAGTACTTGTAAGAAGCTCTGCTTGTTTTTATCTCTTCGCAAAGTTGGGCGCCTGGTACTTTGTGAGAAATAAAAATATTCCCCGCAAATAAAATGCCCCTTCAACGCTCGCCGCCGCCGCCTTTGCCTAAAGCTCAGCTGGCGCAAACACCGATCTTCAGCACGCCACAGCCTGGTCTATACACACCTCATAGCTCATCAGAACCAAGTTTAAATGTAAACCTAGACTCGCCAAACAATAACATTTCCCCTACCATTAACTTCCGCAATGCGAAGCGCCTACGCCTAGAAGGCGACGAGGAATATAGCATGTCTGCGACTATGTTAGAGCTAAAGGAAATGTTTCACGAGTTCAAACAACAGCAAGAGGAAAAGTATATTAAACTGTACTCTGTGATGAACGAAATACGGGACACTATTGACCTTATGGCTGCTAAATTCAACGATATAACTTCACGAGTTGAGCTACTGGAAACCGAGCGGAAAGAGAACCAGTCCTACGTCCAAAAGTTGGAGGCTAAACTTGAAAACATTGAACAGAGTTCTAGATCCTCCTGTATAGAGATACGCAATATCCCAGTGGTTAAATCTGAAACAAAGACTTCCTTATTGAAAACCGTGACTGATATGGGAAATCTCATCAGCTTAAAAATTCAAGCTCATGAAATCAAAGATGTTTTCCGTGTTCAGACAAGAGATCCGGCTAATAAAACCATTAAAGTCGATTTTACCTCGGTTCTACGCAAGGATGATTTTTTGGAAAACTTCCGTAAACACAACAGGAACTCTTTCAAGTTGACAACAGAGCACCTTAAAATCAGTGGCCCTTCCAAACCGATATTTGTCTCTGAAAATCTAATATCCCGGAAGAAGAGACTATATTTCTAGGCACTATTTTCTTGCTGGATTAAATATGGCAAAATCTTCGTACGCGAGAGAGAAGGATTCAAGCACTTTGAAATTAAGACTGATGCGGACCTTTCTGCCATTGAAAAGTCTGTTTGACTATGCCCAGTTTCTCATTTTCACAACATATTACTTGCTTTGTCGTTAACCATTTATAACTGGTATCTATTTCACCTGTTTTTGTTCTTGATTCATTATTATCGTCTGTATGTCTCTATGTTTACATTATTTAGCTTCATTTTGTACACTAACAATGTATTGTACACTATCGCATTACTCGACACACAACTCTACTACTGCACACAAGAAATATCACTTCATCTCATATACCGCAAGTTTTTCAATTATATAACACATAGTCTTGCCTTTAACTGTAAAAGAATATCACCATCTAAAACCATAGACTACTCAGATAAAGCTTTGAGCTGAACCTACAAGTACTTTCACTTTTTAGTTTTTATTATCACAATGGATGACCTAAATGTAAATTAATACCGAGATCGAAAATCTGTCGCTCTCACAATGTTTCGTCTGCTCTCCGGAATCCAGTGCTAAGTTTCTTAGAAAACCAGAGTCTACACTTAAAATCATACATGTCAATATTCGTAGCATTAACTGTAACTTTGATAAACTATTATTTTTATAAGGTAGATTGAGTTACACACTGGATGTTATTTTGTTGTCTGAATGTTGGCTGAGTAAGTGTCCAAATGTTCCCCCCTTATCAGGCTACAATACATGCACTACTTCTTTTAAAAACCAAAATGATGGAGTAGTTACTTATATTAGAGAGGATTTGCAATACTCATTCGAAACTCCCTCGGTTAATGACGCAAACTGTATGTTGCTGAAATTCTCTGATGAGTTTTGCAGTTGTCGCGGTACACAGATCACCCTCATTTAAAGACCCAAATCCATTTCTAAATAGTCTAGATATGTTGCTCCACCACTTACGGACATTCAAAACTATCTCTCTTATCGGGGACATAAATATTAACATTGATCCGACAAGTGTGGATCCAAACTGTGATGAATCTATACTTAGTATAAAACTGTAGAGACGTCAATTCTGTACATTGAAAATATATCCAAAATTAATACTGGAGGATGAAAGGTACTGATAAGGTAAGATACTGATGCCAAAAATGCTATCAGCAAATTTTTTGTCTGTCTGTCTGTCTGTCTGTATATGCACGCATGAGTCAAAAACGATTGAAGGGATTTTAACCAAACTTGGTACGATTGTAGTCCATACTTCTGGGCAGGTTATAGGCTATATAACATAACGCTAAGACACATAGGAACCGAGCAGTGACGATACATTTGATGCAAGTAGGATGAAAGTGCACTCTCGAGATAAAAAAAAATACCTGGATTAACACATAGGCTACTTTTTATCCCGGTAGTACGTTCACGCGGGATATTTTCACACCTCCACGCGGGCGAAGCCGCTGGCAAAAGCTAGTATTTAAATATTACTGCATCACATGCTATGCTCTCCGCACATTCTTTTCCTACCAGGCTTGCTAATTGTCTTGACCATGTTTTGCTGAAGTCGACAAACACTGCTACAACCTTGGTACTAGAATGTGACATAACAGATCACTATCCCGTTATCCTTTTTTGCAACCCCAATATTACAACAAATACACCAAACCTCTCAGTCACAAAAATTGATATTGCAAAAGTGAAATCTGACCTCCAGAACACAGATTTTGCTGATATACTGGCAGGCCTGTTGGTCTAGTGGTTAGTGACCCTGACTGCTATGCCGAAGGTCGTGGGTTCGATTCCCACCCAGGACAAATGTTTGTGTGATGAGCGCGATCATTTGTTCTGTGTCTGGGTGTAATTTATCTATAATATGTATGTATTTAGAGTGTATAAGTATGTTTCTCCGTTGTCTAGTACCCATAACACAAGCTCTGCTTAGCTTGGGAGAGTAGATGGCGTTGTGTGATAGTTGTGGAATATTATTATTTTTATTATACTTAAATCCAATGACCCAAACTTTGCTGCCGAATTTTTTTTATCTCTTATATCTGCTTCCGTCAATCTGCATACAAGTTCTTGGGTTATTCCCAGTAGACTGCGCATCCTCAAACCTTGATTATCTCCGGCCTTCTCAGATGTGTCCGGAAAAGAGATAAATTACATAAAACATCCAAAAAACACTCAGAAAATGAGACACATAAAACTATATACCGTCGCTATCGTACATTTTGCAATAATTTATTAAAAAAAGTTAAACGGGAATATGAACGGTCAAAATTTCAGAGGGCCAGGAAGAATCCTAAGGCAACCTGGAAAGTCATCAGGGAAATATCTTGTATGGACAAGGGTAAAACGTTTTCTTCCGAGCTACTGAAATGTGAAGAAGACCCTCTCCTCTCAGGCAATGTGGTAAACAGTTACTTCGTGAATGTGGGCAGTAACCTCGCATCAAAGTTTTCCAATTCTTCATCACAACATAACTGTCCAGACTTTCACTTGCCACCCCAGGTAGCGAACTCTTCTACTACAGCCCCGTTGGAATCGTTGGTCATGTCTGATGTTGACGACGCCGAAGTCGAGGGCATTATTTTAAATCTTAAAGATGAATGTGCTGTCGGTTGTGATGGAATCCCGTCCACAATTATCAAAGCCACAAAAAATACAATTATCCCTGTCCTTGTTCACATTTTTAATCTCTCCCTATCTTCTGGTATTTTTCCTGATGCCTTCAAAACTGCCATAGTCCATCCGATTCACAAGGTAGGAGACAAGGATCTTGTCTCGAATTACAGGCCCATATCCGTCCTTTAACTTGTAGTGTATGTAAGTGTCTTTAGTATTAATAAGAATGTATGTGAAAGCACACCTTATTTAGGTTTAGTCAAGTAAGCATTATATTAAGATCGTGTACGTTCAATCTATGTGAACACACAATAAATCGATCCATTATCCAGTGCAGATGTCTTTTATTTACCACGACACTTCATGGTGACCCTGCCATTCAAGGTCACATCGCGAGTGAAATTTGGACAGTATAAAAAAAACCAAGAAGAAATTGTGAATATAAATTCGGACATTATAAAAAAGTAGTTTTGTGCTGTAAATCATGTGTCAGTCACTCAAACGAGAGAAAAGACAATAATCGCGCAGATGGCTGCTGATAATGGGAAAAATAGTGCGACAACCGAGCAAGGCTACTACAGCATCAGCACGACAAATATCCTGCTCACGCTGATCACAGTCGTCCTACTAGTAGCGGCATTCTATGCTATTTGTTATTATTATAAGAAGATGCATGTTAAATGGATGGACAGGCAGATGAACCGCAGGTCCTTACGTCGCAGGCAGACCACCATGTGTTTAAGGAAACACGCTCCCCGTGATGATGTCGCAGAAAAAACCCGTGTAAGTGAAAACTGACTACTCCAAAATTTTATTGCCGCGTACGGTGCAGTGTGTGTTAAAAATAGATAAAAACAATCATACATAAACTTTAGTGAAATACCATACTACGGAACTTTTAAGTGATACATAACGTCGAGCTCTGATAAGCATATAATATTATAAACTTGACGGGGAAACTGGTCCTCATTAAGAAGCCAGGGTGCCCTGTGGACTCTCTGTCCGCTTACCGGCCCATCGTGCTGCTCGTCGAGGCGAACAAGCTCTTTGAAAGAGTTATTGCAGACCACTTCGTCAGGTGGGGCTGGTGCGGGAGGGGCCGGATATAGCGGACAGCCAGTTCGGTTTTCGCAGGGGGCGCTCTACGGTGGACACGATCATGCGTGCGCGAGCCCACACGATGTGGGATGCAGTGGCCCGGGGTGGAGTCATCTTGGCGTTGTCTCTAGACATCGCCAATGCCTTCAAAACCCTGCCCTGAAGTTGCATTAGGGAGGTACTCCAGTATCACCGGATGTCGCCCTACCTCTGTCGCGTGTTCGAAGCCTATCTGATGGATAGGGCCGTAATCTACCCTAGTCATCAAGGAGAATGGACCGACGAGAGATATCGTGCGGTATTCTACAGGAATCAGTCATGGGGCCGCATCTGTGGGACTTTGAATACGACTGGGTGCTGCACGACGGCTTCCCTAGCGGCGTCAGCGTGATTTGTTACGCTGACGACAAGCTGGTCCTGGCGCAGGGGAGGTTGCACGATGCGGCGGCCAAACTAATGACACGCGGGGTTGCGACAATCGTTGAAAGAATCCGGCAATTGGGCCTTGAGGTGGCCCTGCACAAGTCCGAGGCCATGGGTTTTCATGGTCCTTGGAACGCACCACCTGCGGGTTCCCAACTCACAGTAGGAGGGGTTCACATCAGCGTCGAGTTGACGATGAAGCACCTGGGACTTGTCCTCGAGAGCCGGTAGAACTTCGTCGAGCACTTCCGACGTTTGGCTCCCAGACTGGAACGGGCTGGGGTTGCCTTAAAGCGGCTCCTGCCTAATTTGGGGGGTCCAAACGCCTCGTGCCGGAGGCTCTACACGGGGGTCGTGCGGTCCATGGCCCTCTACGGGGCACCGGTGTGGGCGCCCTCATTGAGGCTGCGCCCAGCGCGCCGGTTGAGTGCGGCCCAGAGGTTCATGGCCATCCGGTTAATCCAGGGATACCGCACGGTCTCCTGCGAGGCGGCGAGCCTTCTTGCCGGAGTGCTGCCATGGCATCTGGAGGCAAAGGTCCTCGCGCATATGTGGGAGTGGTGCGAGGAGGCAAAACACCGGGGGCGAAACTCCGCTGCCGTGACAAATCGCGGCACGGCGGACAGAGCTCCGGTGTGATCTCATGGCAACATGGTGGGTACAATTGTCGCAACCCAGTGCTAGGCACGCCACAATTGCGGTGGTAAGTCCCTTCTTTAAGGAGTGGATAGAGACGCGCCACGGCGTCCTCCTTTTCCGCCTGATACAGGTCTTCACCGGGCATGGGTGCTTTGGGGGGTTCCTGTTCAGGATAAAGCGGGAGGAAATGCCCGGGTTTTTTCATTGCGTGGATCGTCTGGTGGACACAGTGAAGCAAACGGTTGAAGTGTGCTCTGCCCGGGCAAAATACTGCCTTGTCCTCGTCAAGGCGATCGACAGTGGCGACCTCTCGCGTCCGGCCCTGGTGCAAGCCATAGTATGGAGCGAGAGGGCATGGGAAGCCGTCACCTCCTTCTCCGAAGCAGTAATGCTCGCGAAGGAGGAGGCGGGGCTCGTGAGGGGGAGGCAGTTTCTGCACCCTCACGTCCCTAGCCGCACCAGGAGGAGACGCCCCGGGTGTCGGGCGTCGATTGCGGACTCCCCGCCACTGCAGGCACGAGCTTGCAGGCGGCGAGCAATGGGTAGCTAGGACCAGGCTCTGGTCGACGGCGCGTAGTGTTCCACGCGCGCTTCAAAGAGATTTCAGCAGCACTGAAGGGGTCCACTAGGACCGATGCCTGCCGGGTTGGCGTGATTGTTCGAAAGAGATACCGTGATCCTGGTACATGGGTAACTGAAGGAACACTGGTGGATTTTACTCAGTAAAAGTCTGACACGCCCTTCTGCTCCACCCTAGAGCGGGAGAAGTTATTTGATAATTTTCCACCCATACATAAAGCACGTGTTTTTTGATGCAATCATCTTTTCGTTCATGATGACATCTGTTTATGTTCCGATATTGGTGTATCAAGTAAGTTCATATAAAATATATTTTCTTGAATGTTTGATGACACTTGGTCAATAATAGTTTTCATAGGTTTCGTTTCACGAGTATAGCAGTTGTTGTTTAATCTGATATCCAGACTCGTTTTATTAAGCATACTTTTGTAGATATTTGAGTGTCTATCGATATAATAAATTGATGCTGTAATCGCCGAAAACTATAGCTTTTCGCTTTGTCTAGTTGCGAAGCATACGTTTCTATAAATTCGTTCAAGTTTGTGCTGGGTGACATAAACCAATCCAATGTGTAACCATTACTTTTCCAAGTAAATCTACAGATATTCGTTTTGGCCTTTACTGCATATTTCCGAAATTTTGTATTTTATGCTATTATGTATGTATGCGGATACTCCACTTCCAATGCGCCCTTTTCTGTATGAACATGTGAATATTTCGGTACATGTAGGAGGTTAGCTTCGGCGTCTGATTTTATCCAAGTCTCAGTGATTTATATAATATAGTCTTTATTGGTATTAACATGCTTTGCAGTTGATCTAATTTAGTACATTTAACTAGGCTTCTAATATTTGAAAAGTGCGCTTCAGGCTGCAGGGCAAACTCTGCAATTTGGTAGGAACAACCTTGCCGGAGCCGAAACGTGGACGCTCACGATACGGCTGGTCCATAAATTCAAAGTTGCTCAGCGAGCTATGGAACGAGCTATGCTTGGAGTATCTCTGAGGGACAGAATCCGGAATGAAGTGATCCGGCAGAGAACCAAAGTTATCGACATAGCTCACAAAATTAGCAAGCTGAAGTGGCAATGGGCCGGCCACATTAGCCGTAGAACCGATGACCGTTGGGGTAGACGTGTTCTTGAGTGGAGATCGCGAATCGGCAAACGTAAGGTAGGACGCCCTCAGGCTAGTTAGAGCCACGATCTTCGCAGAGTGACTGGTAACAGCTGGATATTAGTTGCCGAAAATCGAGCAGAAAGGCGTGAAATTGGGGAGGCCTATGTCCAGCAGTGGACTGCTATAGGCTGATGATGGTGACTGGACTGGTTTACGAGTAGTCATAGAAAACATCCACTCTCAACCTTCTGGCTCCATCATCAGACCCTTTTTTTTTTCAGGATGGGAAATCATCAAATGACTTCTCCCCCTCTGGGCGGAGCGGGAGGGCGTGTCAGACTTTTACTGACTAAAACCCACCCGTGTCCCATCAGTTGCCCATGTGCTAGGGTCACGGTATCTCTTTCGAACAATCACGCGACCCCGGCAGGCATCGGTCCTAGTAGACCCCTACACTGCTGCTGACATCTCTTTGAGGCGCGCGTGGAACACTGCGCGCCGTCGACCCGAGCTTGGTCCTTACCGGGCGGCGAGCTACCCATTGCTCGCCACCCGCAAGCTCTTGCCTACGGTGGCCGGGAGTCCGCAATCGACTCCCGACGCCCGGGGCGTCTCCTCCTGCGGCGGCTAGGGAAGTGAGGGCGCAGAGACTGCCACTCCCTCACGCGCCCCACCTCCTCCTTCGCGAGCATTACCGCTTCGTAGAAGGAGGTGACGGCTTCCCATTCGCTCTCGCTCCGTACCATGGCTCGCACCAGGGCCGGACGCGAGAGGTCGCCGCCGCCGATCGCCTCCACGAGGACACGGCGGTGCTCCGCCCAGGCAGGGCACACCTCCACCGTATGCTCTGTTGTATTTTCGTGGAAGCAAAAATTTTATTTATTGAAAGACAATGTCACACGGAAGAACACGTCATTAATTTTTAAACATTCCTATATATAATAATCTTATTTCTATGATCGTACAGCCAGTACGATTACATTACTTCAACATGGAGTATGTTGCCTGCCCTTAATCGGAAAAGGCTACAAATTTCATCTGATGACTGTACAAACAGGCACACACATGTTAATCAACCTGACTGTACTTTACAATGACAGTGACATTAATTTATAAAAAAAACACAGAGCACTAAACAAGTCAAAAATAATACAAATAATAGCAAATAAAACATCTTAAGATATCATTAAGCCTATATCAGACACGCAACGTTGGTGTTTGCATCGACTCAACCCTTTGGTTAAAACATCCGCCAACATCTTATCCGTAGACAAATAAGGTAATTTTATTTTATTATTTTCGACTAACTCCCTAACAAAACGGTAACGGACATCTATATGTTTAGTCCTATTATGATGAACCGGATTTTGTGCCAACTTTTGCGCACTTTGGTTATCATTATAGATAGTAACCGAAAAAAACTCACCTGTTATCTCAGATATAAGACGCTGTAAATAAACAGCTTCTTTAGAAGCATTGGACAACGCCATGTACTCAGCCTCTGTGGACGACAAGGTAACCATGGGTTGTTTTTTACACTCCCACGATACTGGTGCATTCGCGAATTTGAATACGTAACCTGTATATGATCTCCTGTCACCACCGTTGGCCTAGTCGGCATCAACAAAACCACGTAAGGGTTCTCCAGTCTTTTTAAATCTAAGACCGTAGTCCAACGTACCTTTTAAATACTGCAGGTAGTGTTGGGAATTTATCCGGAAATACTCAAAATGGATAAATACTCGATAAATATCCGTTTTTACTGAGTATTTATCCAAAACAGCGGATAAATACTATTTGATGTTTTCGTAGGGTAAGTTTTGTCATTTTACTAACAAAAGGATTATAATGAATGAAAAATAGACAATCCAGATTGGTATCGTACCTTATTAATCATTTAAAAAATTACAAAACGCCGATATTAAAAATAATTTCATTCAATTATGAATACAGTTAGTCAATCACTGTCAAAGTTAGATAAAATTATACATTTGTTAATTGGTTTTTCACATACACACATGAACTCATGCCTTTCTCCCATGGGGGTAGGCAGAAACTATTTAAGTAACGCTTAAATCATTGTAATAATTTAAAAAAAAACTACCTCGTGAAAGTCGAGAAAGATAAACAAATCAAATATCTTGACTTGGCTCGCGGCTCAAGGTTGTCGACATTGTAGGATATGGATTCAGCGAGCAATGTGCAGTTTTGAGACTAGTGGTGATGTTAATATTTACCACAAGTAAAGCGCCTGCCTGAGTGCGAACTTACGACCTACAAGTTGTATGTCGGAGCTGATACCACCGGGCCACCACTGCTATCGCCAATATGAAAAGCATGTCAGACTTTTACTGACTAAAACCCACCTGGGTTCCTTTAGTTGCCTGTGCCAGGGTACCTCTTTTAAACAGATCCGCAACCCTGGCAGGCATCGGTCCTCGCCGCCCGCAAGCCCGTGCCCATGGTGGCCTTACTTCTTCACAGAAGGAGGTGACAGCTTCTTATGCCCTCTCGCTCCATACCAAGGCCTGCACCAGGGCCGGACGCGAGAGATCGCCGCCGTCAATTGCTTCTACGAGGATACGGCGTTGCTCCGCTCAAGCAGGGCAAACCTCCACTCTTGCTCCACCGTATCTTCCAGGCGATGTACACAGTGGTAAAATTTACTGAAACCTGCTTTTAGATTTTCTCAAATCCAATGACTCATTATCAGTATCTGTCTGTAAATATAACCCATTTTGATTTCATATCCTTAAATATTATAAACACTAGAATGGCATTGCATTTGCTGGACTCTTGTTGAAAGACAGGTTTTGTTATGGGTTCAAAAACAGATATGCATTGATATATCTAATCCCAAAAGTTATCATCAAGCAAAGCTGCTGCATTTGACTTGACGATATATTTTTCTTTTGAGTACGCTGAGAGAGCGGCTTTTCTATTTTTCATAATCCTTAGTGATCGTAGATAGCTGCCCTATCTTGTGTAGCATGGCAGGTTTAACTTTTCTCCCGTTACCTTTTGTTTTACTATTTGTTGTAGCTACGATCGTGGTTTTTGGATTTAGTTCTTGTGATTTTTTGACTGTCTTATAAATCGATGAACGCTGGCTGCACGCACGGAAAAGCATGACTCATTGTCACGTTCCGCCTGAACCAAGCGTGTAAGCGAGAGCGCGAAACAAGCGATAGAGAGGCACGATCGGCCTTAGCGTTCGACTTGTAAAATCTATCTCTCTTCCACTCCATCGGCCAATACGTCCGGGTAAAAGAGACTTAGTCATTATCACGTAAAATTATCGTCCGTATACCGACTTTACAGACAACCAATTGTTTTTTTATTAAAGATTTTATCATATCTGCTTTTTTAAACTAGCGCATTTCAGTGCACCATGAGCCAGCAAATTACTAATGTGTGCTGCGCAGTTTAAAGGCTCAACACCTTTAACTAATTGAAAAGTCCTTTGCATGTTATAGCGTTGGCAAACAACAACAACAAACTTGTCTTCGCCGCATTTTTCTTGACTTTTAGAAGCTCTTCACAGAGATAATCAATTATGTGGCTATTCTCTACACTCTCAACAAAGAAAGATTCAAAATTTGTATCTAAAGAGTATGCTCTATTAGAGACGTTTGGGCTTCTGACACAATTACAGCCCTGGCAATTGACATTTGAACTAAATAATGTTATAACGTAGTGTTTTGAAAAGCCTAAATAGCAATAAAAGTCATTAACATTTTAAAATAATCATCCGATGCGCAAAAAAGATATTTATCCATCATTTTGAGTGTTTATCCGATAAAAATGAGTAAAAACGAGTATTTATCCGTTTCGGATAAAAACTCGAGTGTTTATCCTCCGAGTATTTATCCACTGCCCATCACTAACTGCAGGACACGTTTAGCAGCAGTCCAATGCGCTTGCATAGGATTCTTATTGAACTGACTTAAGAAACTAACGGCAAACAAAATGTCGGGTCTTGTATTGATAGCTAAAAACATCAAGCAACCGATCAAATTTTGGTAAGGGACATTGACAGCTGGTTCAGTCTGAGAACGCAGGTCAACACTAATGTCCATAGGAGTAGGAACAGTTTTGCCCTCCGCCATATTAAAACGGTCCAACGTTTCTAATATGTAACGATTCTGATTTACCTTCACATCATTAGTTCCCTTTTCCCTAACGACATGGAAACCAAGGCAATAACTAAGTTCACCTACATCCTTGACACCAAAAAAATCCTTTAGGCCGTTCTTCAAGAAAGACAATTCATTTTCTTTATTATAAATCAAGATCAAATCGTCTACGTAAACTGCTAGTATAGCGATACTATTACTCCTTTTTATCTAGACGCAGGGCTTTTTTTTTTTCTTTTTTTTTTCGGGATGGGAAATCATCAAATGACTTCTCCCGCTCTGGGCGGAGTGAGAGGGCATGTCAGACTTTTACTGACTAAAACCCACCCGTGTTCCATCAGTTGCCAATGTGCCAGGGTCACGGTATCTCTTTCAAACAATCACGCGACCCCGGCAGTAGACGCTGGGCTCAGACTCTAATCTATTATAGTCTTAATTATGAAGCACCTCATCTAACCTTTTGTTCCAGGCTCTGGCAGCCTGTTTAAGACCATAAAGAGACTTATGTAATTGACATACTTTGGTGTCCTGACCTTCAGCTACAAAACCTTCAGGTTGTGCCATAAAAACCTTCTCCTCCAGTGTTCCGTGAAGGAAAGCTGTGTCTATGTCTAAATGATGCATTTTTTAATGAAAAAACCCTTAACGACCAGTAACGAACTATCGGCGAAAAAGTTTCCTCGTAATCTATTCCGTAGCTTTGACGAAAACCTTTTGCGACTAAACGTGCTTTGTATCTACTCACTTTACCTTCAGAATCACGTTTTAGCTTGTATATCCATTTACACGGTACGATTTTTTGTCCTGTATTTTCTACTAAGGTCCAAGTACCGCTAGAAATTAAGGAATTATATTCGTCTTCCATTGCAGCAATCCACATGTCCTTGTCCGGACGTAAAAGAGAATCAGAATAAGAACAAGGTTCATCTTTCAACTCACCACTTTGCATCGCTGAACAACAACAGACGGAACAGTAATTTACAGGCTTTCTATCCCTTAATTTGTACCTCCTTTCAGGTTCCATGTGCGTCTCTTCTTCCTCAACAGGTACTACTGGAGTTGCAGGAAGAGGATAGGCCATAGGTATTAACCAGTTATTTATACAGTCCACTTCAGTATTATTCCGCAAGGATCCATCCCCAACAGATACTATTTTATAAATGAAAGATAATGCTGTTTAGGTTTAATTGTTGTGCTAGTTTTTAAGCTTTTATGTTTGTTAGACTATTGGTGTATGTACCTATGTTTAGTTGCTCGATAATTCAGTAAGTATTTTTATTGTTTAAGTTTAATTAAGTAGGTAACTTTTTCTGTTTTAGTATTAAATACCTGTAAAGGAGATTGACACCATCAAAGCCGCTTTATTGCATAAGAGTATGGCCATAAAAATATACTCATAAATTATAAAATATTTTTTGAACTTCTCTTACTTCACATGATCGAAATCGTATGTACTATTTTGTATTTAATTAGTTACTAATGCATTTTATTGCATACAAATGGCGTATTTTGGTGAAAGTAGTGTTGCCAATATAAAAACCTCGCAGTTTTAAAAATAAATTCAAGTAGGACTTTATCCTCGTAATTAATATTTTTAATTAGCATAATTGAAATAATATATTTTCTTAATTCACATCTTTAAAATAATATTACTTTACTAATTAAAAATCTTTCTTTATTAGACAAAACAGTTATGATGAGATTGATTTATATTGACTGATGGTAACACTATCACAATGTCAAAGGTGAACCGTCAAAAGTTTTACTGTCAATTTGAAGTCATTAGAAGCATCGTTACCGGCTTCGGTAGCGAACTTTTTATTATTTTTGTGCTTTGATAGTTATTGTGTTACTTACTAACTTATCATTGCGTTCTGTTCGTGTCCAGTCGAGTCTTCAGATTCCTGCACGATCAAGAACTCTTGAAGACCATTGTACTGTTTCTGTGCTGGAGGTGTTGATTGTGTAGAACGTTTTTACGACTACAGTCCGTGCCCTCTGTGCAGTAGTACATCACCAACAATTCCGTTAAAAATGTCACGCTGTGTGAACTGCTCCCTTTCTATGGTACATCCTCTACCCCGTCGTCAAGTCGGGGAGGCAACGGATGTAATGGTCAGAATTTTATGATCCTGGGTTACTCCAGCAACGGTTAGTATCTCTTATTTATGCAACACACACAGTTGTGTACGTTTGACGTATGTGTATAGGTACATTATCCATAATACTGTATGGATTAATATTAAGACAAAGAAACAGTGGCTCAAGTCTGTGTATTTTGTTGTTTACAGTTAAGTTTTGCAGCTGTTACTAGAAACTGTTTGACTATGTAAATATACATGTAAATACACCATGAAGAGATAGACTGAGATTAAGAATTTAAGATTGTGTACCTACTGTGCAAATATTTCGACACAAATGTATTTTTGTTATGAAATAAATAACTTGAACTTGACCACCACTTATACTTTCTTAGATTGATTTGATTTTGTTTTGCTTTTTCTTGTCTGTGACAATATTGTTTATTTTCTAATTAACTAATGCTAAGAATAATATTTTAACAGAATATATTATATATTTCTTATATTAATTTTTAGATTTCCGTTGAGGATGTCCTTTGTCAAGAATGTTATGCAATACTAGAAAGAGCATCTCTAAACTTGTCAAGTGGATCAACAGTTGCACGAGCTTATGGACATCAACAAGTGTGCTTTGTATGTGGATCTTCCATATTAAGAACTAAGACACACAGGGTATCAATTGATAGCCCTGAAGGAAATGTCATCATGTCGTGCATACCTACTCAGCAGGTACTTATATTTTCACTTGCTGCATTAAAATAATAAAATAGGTCTCACAAGCATTTGTGTACAAAGAAAGAAACATGGAGCATGCCATTTCCAAGTTGATTATGTATATATTTTGTCCAAAGATTTATTCCACATATAACAATTGTTTTTGGCCCTCCCTAAATTAATGTTTTCTAGCAAACCTTTATAACGGCTTTAAGCTTTTATTTTTTGTTTTTAGGTACACAGACTTGAAAGAGTTTGCCTACCTTGTTGGGCTAATGCCTATAGAAGTGTAAGAAGACAGATTCAGTATGATGAGCATAGGCAACAACATATTGTTCAAGAAGAAGCTGTTGCACCTCAAGAGAATTTAGATGTTCTTACATCAAGACATGATGCGTTTAGTGTATTAGAAACTTCTATGTCAACAACTAATGTCTCAGTACCTACACCGCCACCACCACAACCCATTCAGCAGTTGCATCAGGATCAAAATATTGTACACCGCCCTAAAATAATCTCACGCATTTATAAAAGATCTGCTGCATCATCGCGGCATTGTATTTTTGGTGAGTGTAGGAATACAAAACGTTTGTTGGTACCATCTGTTATAAAGGAAATGTTACTCTTAGAGCATAAATTGTATGTACCAGCTAGTGCCCGAATATGCAGTCATCATCTCAATATTGGTTCTTGGGATGAATTACAGTTTCAATATAATGACTTTACTGGGTACCAAATGGATGACATGATGTCAATTATGGATAGAGGTGCTCGCAGGCAGCACAACTTTTCCAATATTAGAGAAATGAATCCACACCTTTGTCATTATTGGTTAGGTATCAATCCTGAACAGTTTTATCAATTGTTAGCACACATACCACAGCTGGCACAGGAAACTCCTTGTCCAAGTGTGGCTTTAAGTATTATGTTAGTTAAACTTAGAACTGGTGACAGTAATGAGCGATTATCTACATTATTTCAACTTCCTAGAAGCACTTTAGAAAGGTACATGTCTAAAGCAAGAAATTGTTTGGGTAATTCATTTGTACCCTTATATTTAGGACTTGGCCACATGTCAATACAAGATGTGGCAGCTAGAAATAAGATAATTCCAGAGGGTTTATTTGGTAATCCAGATATGCCAGTTTCTACCAAGCCAGCAATTGTTATCTGTGATGGAACTTACATCTACGTGCAATGCAGTAGTAATTACTTGTACCGAAAGAAAACATACAGCCTACATAAATATATTAATTTGGTAAAACCATTTTTGTTTGTCTGCTGTGATGGATTAATTTTGCAATCACTTGGCCCATTCCCAGCAACCAAAAGTGACTCGGACATTATGTCCACTGAATTTCGCAGTGAAACAAGTATATTTAGAAATTATTTCAGGCCTGGAGATGTTTTTATTTTAGATAGGGGTTTTAGAGATGTAATTGGCCAATTGCACAGCCATGGTTACAAAGCCTATATGCCCGAGTCTCTTCTGGAAGGCGAAAATCAGTTAACCACGGAGCAGGCAAATCGATCAAGATGTGTTACAATGTGTCGATGGGTGGTTGAAGTTGTGAATGGGAGGATAAAACGCGATTTTAAATTATTTCGCCAAGAATATTTCAACCGTGCATCATCACACCTGATGTTAGATTTTAATATTGCATGTGCACTTTTAAATAAGTTCCATGCACCAATTTTGGATCGACCTGATGCTCAACAGTTCTTGGAAATAGCTAAAGCTAGCTTAATACAAGAAATTATTTGGGGGAGTACATTCAAAATGAAAACATTAATAGAAGGAGAGCTATTTTCTTGGCCATAGATGCTGAACATCCACATTTGGACACATTTCCAAGACTGTCACTACATGATCTGATGACAGTAGCTCTAGGTTCCTATCAGGTTAAACAGGCTCGGTCGTATTATGGGGAGCATGTCCGTAGAAACGGAAAATACGAAATAGAAGTAGCAAACGACATTGAGGATGACTTGCCATTGGTACTGGGAACGGATCAGTATTTAGTAAGAGGAAGAATTAAGTCACGACATGTAAGCAGTAAGATGTACTACGCCTACATTTTAGTTAAGAGGGCCACAAGTAACTCAGTAGCTGATATTACTAAATACTATTGTAATTGTTTGGTCGCTAACCGGACAGTGGGATGTTGTGCTGACGTGATGACCATTTTGTGGTATCTCAGATGGGCTCGATTTAGGTCTGTAGAACCACCGGCTCCGTTTTTAGACGACATATTTTATGAATGTGATGATATGGCCGAATAAAACTATTTCATACCTATAATCAAGCATTTTTATTTCTAATTCCTATACCTACCTACAAAAATACAAAACTACATTTAGCTTGACTAACGTAATATTATTTGTTTGGAATCATTCATTGCTTTATTGGAACTATTTTATGCTGTCGTAGGTGAATTCAAATCTTATCGTTGTAAAGGGCTGCTCCTTTTAGTGGCAGTTTCGTTACAAAACTAACCTCAAAACTGAACAGAAAATCAAAAAACAACAAAAACCCCACAAAATAAATGGATAATTTTTATTTCATTTGAAAGTACGACATCACTCCTCTTTTATATCCAAATTATGCTATCATACAAAATGTTTTGATGCGCAACGGGGTCAGTAGAAAAATGGGCATTCTCCTTTATATAATCAAAACTATAAGTAGGTATCTACTATATAAATATTAGGTAGGTTATAATAGTTAGTAGCCACACTATCGAATTAAGTTTAAGATCTGTAGAGATGTCCAAACGCCTCCTACCGGAGGCTTTACACGGGGGTCGTGCGGTCCATGGCCCCCTGCGGGGCACCTGTGTGGGCGCTCTCATTGAGGCTTCACCTAGCACACCGGTTGAGTGCGGCCCAGAGGGTCATGGCTATCCGACTAGTGGTAGGGGTTTCCTGCGAGGCGGCGAGCCTCCTTGCCGGAGTGCCGCCATGGGATCTGGAGGCAAAGGTCCTCGCACATATGTGGTAGTGGCGCGAGGAGGCAAAACTTTGCTGCCGCGACAAATAGCGGTACGGCGGACAAAGCTCCGATGTGATCTCGTGGTGACATGGTGGGTACGATTGTTGCAACCCAGCGCTGGGCACGCCACAACTGCGGCGGTAACTCCCCTCTTTGAGGAGTGGATAGAGAGGTGCCACGGCGTCCTCGCCTTCCGCCTGACGCAAGTCCTCACCGGGCATGAGTGCTTTGGTGGATTCCTGTTCAAGATAAAGCGGGAGAAAACGCCCGGGTGTTTCCATTGCGAGGATTGTCTCAAGGACACGGTGGAGCATACGGTGGAGGTGTGTCCTACCTGGGCGGGGCACCACCGTGTCCTCGTGGAGGCGATCGGTGGCGGCGACTTCTTACGTCCGGCTCTGGTGCGAGCCATGGTACGAAGCGAAAGGGCATGGGAAGCCGTCACCTCCTTCTGCGAAGCAGTAATGTTCGCGAAGGAGGAGGCGGGGTGCGTGAGATAGTGCCAGTCTCTGCACCCTCACGTCCCTAGCCACCGCAGGAGGAGACGCCTCGGGCATCGGGAGTCCATAGCGGACTCCCGGCCACCGTAGGCGCGAGCTTGCGGGCGGCGAGCAATGGGTAGCTTGCTGCCCGGTAAGGATCAGGCTCGGGTCGACGCCACGTAGTGTTCCACGCGCGCCTCAAAGAGGTGTCAGCAATACTGAAGGGTTCTGCTAGGACCGATGCCTGCCTGGGTCTCGAAATTCGTTCGGAAGCGTTACCGGGGCCCTGGCATATGGGCAACTGAAGGCACACGGGTGGGTTTTAGTCAGTAAAAGTCTGACACACCCTACCGCTCCACCCCTGAAGCGAGAGACGTCATTTGACGATTTCCCACCCAAAAAAAAAGATCTGTAGGGATAATTGTGAGTAGTAAATAAATAAAAATTCTATTTTAAAAAATAATGGGTTAAGTAATTTGTTAAAAGAGTAGCCAACAAAACTAAGAAAAGCTCATAAGACAGAGAGTGGGCTCTAAGAAAATCCGTTGTTGGTATTCAATAATTAGAAGGTACTGGAAAGGATAAAAGTGGGACTATCTACAAAAAGAAGTGAGATGCCAGCAAAACCATAACTTGTTAAAAAACCAAGTCTTGCAACTGAATTCTTCTAGCGTAAAAACTTGTGAGATCCCTGTATACCAGGTCGGTTAATTTATTCAGTCCCTCCTTAAGGGACCTTCTGTCAAATAAACAAATTGACTTGGCAATCGCACTAAACAAATCTTCTATACTTATATACCTATAATATTATAAAGCTGAAGAGTTTGTTTGTTCTCTCTATTTATTGAGAAAGGCTATAAGCTATTTAACATCACGCTACAACCAAGGGAAGCGGAACAGTAATGAAAAATGTCGCAAAAACGGGGAAAATCACACGGGCAGGCGATTCGACGCGACGGGAAGGGTCGGGGAAACAAGAAATACGCGGACGAAGTCGGGGGCAGAAGCTAGTTTAATATAATATTGCATTTTCATGCGATGGCCAAGTCAGTCTATTTATTTAAGACATAAAATCTTTTTAATATTGATATGGTCACTATATGATGTTGTAAGGTTGGCTAATTACGTTATAACTTGAGACAGAAAGTCCCTTAAGGAGGGACTGAATAAATTAACCGACTTGGTATACAGGGATCTCACAACTTTTTACGTTAGAAGAATTCAGTTGCAAGACTTGGCTTTTTTTACAAGTTATGGTTTTGATGGCATTTTCTTGACATACTTCTGTCACATAATCTAGGTACTCATTATTTGACATTATAAACGTACAGTATTTTATTATAGTTTGAACCATTTATTATTGGTTGTCATGGCAATAATGACATTTGTTTTAAATCTGTATATCATTACATATTATAAAATAAAGTCACTTCACTGTCTGTCTGTCCCTATGTATGCTTATATCTTTAAAACTACGCAACGGATTTTGATGCGGGTTTTTTTATTAGATAGAATGATTCAACAGGAAGGTTTATATGTATATAACATGCATAATATAGTAAAGAAACACTGATAATTTTAGAGGTTTCTAATGTGATGTCATAAATAAACTCATTTTTTTGCGCTTACATTGCGAACGCTGGCTGAACCCTACGAAATAGATCAAAATAATGTAGTACAATATTGTACACCTTACAAAGTTCTACAAAAAAGTCCGCGATGGTATATGTCTATCTCTTAAGGATAACCCACAATAACTATTTTTTATCCTTTAATTTTTATGAGAAATAATGGCTTATTTACGAAGCGATTTTAAGCAATACAGCATTAATTATTATCCAATTAAATACATTAGATATGTTGTGCATTCCATGTAGATTAAAATTGCCTTTTACAGCATATCATTAAAATGAATATTTTAGATGATATCAGAAGTTATAATAAAATAGCCGCAGAGCGGCTAGCGGGCCGTTCCGCGTCCGGCCATCTCGCTTGGTAGCGGTCGGGTGGTGCAGGATTAGTAGGATTGTAATTCATATTACTTTGGCTTCATAGTAAATGCATATCATGTGTGTTCGAAGTACTCAAAATAAAGCTAATTGTATTATTCCAAGTAAGAGACCGCGAAATATGGCTTAGATGTTTAGATTTTTGGATGGATTTGGATTTTTGGTTATCCTGGATACTTACCATAAAGGATACTTTTTCCTGGTAGTAGGTTCCCAGGTGATATTTTCTGACAACTATACGGGCGAAGCCACTGGCAAAAATACTATTCCTATGATCGATTTGGTGTCTGGTAAATGATTGAGTGTCTGTATAGGTAGAATTCGAGCGTTAAGAAAAACCAGGATGACTTATATCAATTCAATCCAACCCTATTTCACAGTCTTCTCACTCTGAATACTATTCATCAAACACACATGATATTCTCATAAACTATGAATCCGAAGTAATATGAATAATAAACCTACTTACTACTAATATTATAAATGTGAACATTTGTATGATTGGATGTTTGTTTCACAATCACGCAAAAGCGGCTCAATTGATCTGGGTCTACCAGGGTCGCGAGATTGTTCGGAAGAGATACCGTGACCCTGGCACATGGGCAACTGAAGGAACACGGGTAAGTTTTAGTCAGTAAAAGTCTGACACGCCCTCCCGCTCCGCCCAGAGCGGGAGAAGTCATTTGATGATGTCCCATATTAAAAAAAAAATGGATCTGGGATTTGCCTATATTATTCCCACTGCTGAGACACAGGCTTCGTCTCGGTGAGAGGGAGTGGGCCGTAATCTACCACGCAGGCCCAGTGTGGGTTGGTAGATGTCACAAGTCTTCGAATTTTTGGTTCTAGGACATGCCGGTTTCCTCACGATGTTATCCTTCACCGTTTTGAGAGCAGTGTTGATGAAAATATTTACACAAAGTAAAGAGCCTGCCTGGGTTCGGACCCACGACCTACAATTCGTAAGTCGGGGCTGATACCACTGGGCCACCACTGCTCTCACTCAACTGCTCTCTTATTACTTATTTTACCCAGGTTATATAACCTGGATTAATGCATTCAATACATTAACCGCGGTAGTACGTCCTCTTGCGATAATTTCCGACATCCACGCGGGTGAAGCCGCGGGCAAAAGCTAGTTATTATATAAAAGAAAGTTGTTTTAGTTACACTATTTATAATTCAAGAACGGCTGAATCGGAACCAGAAGACGGACATAGGATACTTTTTATCCCGTGCGACCATGTTTCCGTGTGACGTGACATAAAACGTCAAAGGGAATTTAAGTCACTATGAAACGTGGTATGACAAAAACGTTGCCTTCGAAGTACCAGATGGTCATAACTTGGTATAAGCTAGGCAGAACGGGCTGGTGTCCGCAACCTTACAACTGAGCGCGTAAGGTATGAGCTATTATTAAAGAGAAGTGTCAGCTAGCAAACGCGTTGTCTTTAAAATACCATAACTGAGTAGGAGCTCACATAACCTGATGTGTCAGCTAGATAACGCTTTATGTCTCTGAAGTACCAGGTTGTCATAACAGGGAAGGAGCTTGCTAAACATAAGAGTGTTATCTAGAAAACGCTTTATGCCTTCGAATTAGCAGGTTGACATAACTCGGTAGGAGCTCACCTCACCTGATTGCCAGGGTCGCGAGATTTGTTCGAAAGAGTTACCGTGGCCCTGGCATATTGGCAACTGAAGGAACACGGGTGGGTAGTTCACCAACAAACCACTTGACATAACACACATAACTTGGCAGGAGCTTACCAAACAAAGGAGTGTCAGCTAGATAACAGTTTATGCCATTGAAGTACCAGGTTATCATAACTTGGTAGGAGCTAACCAAACACATGAGTGTCAGCTAGAAAACGCTTACCAGATCACCACCACGTACCAGGTTGTCAAACTTGGTAGGTTTATTACAACATTTATTTATTGACTCTGAGGCGATACGAAGTTCGCTGGGTCAGCTAGTCTTCTATGTATATAAAAATCAATGCCACTTTTCGTTGTAATTTTATAACTCACTAGCTTTTGCTCGCGACTTCGTCCGCGTGGAGTTCGGTTATATCGTAGCGTAACGTAGCGTAGGCGAGCGCTAAGAAAGGAAGTAAAATTGCACGGACGAAGTCGCGGCCAAAAGCTAGTAAACTACAAAACTTCTTTATACAACACAGTTTTTGTGAAATAGTTGTTGTTTTCTTAATCAGCGACCCGATAAACCATCAAAACGATACCCGTGTTGATTTTCAGAATTTGTCACCCCTTTTCCACGGTTACCTATCATAAGTTCGAAAAATATTTGACCGAATTTCATTTCACCTAAAACTTTTTAACTATTATCGTTTCGTTTTTAGGGTTCCGTTGCCAAATGGCAAAAAACGGAACCTTTATAGATTCGTCATGTCTGTCTGTCCGTCTGTCCGTCTGTCTGTCTGTCTGTCTGTCTGTCTGTCTGTCTGTCCGTCCGTATGTCACAGTCACTTTTTTCCGAAACTATAAGAGCTATGCTGTTGAAACTTGGTAAATGGATGTATTCTGTGAACCGCATTAAGACTTTTACACAAAATTATGTGCCAGGGTCACGGTATCTCTTTCGAACAATCACGCGACCCCGGCAGGCATCGGTCCTAGCAGACCCCTTCAGCGCTGCTGACATCTCTTTGAGGCGCGCGTGGAACACTACGCGCCGTCAACCCGAGCTTGGTCCTTACCGGGCGGCGAGCTACCCATTGCTCGCCACCCGCAAGCTCGCGCCTAGGGTGGCCGGGAGTCCGCTATGGACTCCCGACGCCCGGGGCGTCTCCTCCTGCGGCGGCTAGGGACGTGAGGGCGCAGAGACTGCCACTCCCTCGGACTGCCACTCCCACATGTGGACGAGGACCTTTGCCTCCAGATCCCATGGCGGCACTCCGGCAAGTAGGCTCGCCGCCTCGCAGGAGACCGTGCGGTATCCCCGGACTAGCCGGATGGCTATGACCCTCTGGACCGCACTTAACTGGCGGGCTGGGCGCAGCCTCAATGAGGGCGCCCACACCGGTGCCCCGTAAAGGGCCATGGACCACACGCCCCCGTGTAGAGACTCCGGCAGGAGGCGTTTGAACCCCCCAGATTGGGCAGGAGCCGCTTTAATGCAGCCTCAGCCCGCTCCAGTCTGGGAGCCAAACGTCGGAAATGCTCAACGAAGTTCCACCGGCTGTTGAGGACAAGTCCCAGGTACTTTATCGTAGACTCGACGCCAATGTGAACCCCTCCCACCGTGAGGTGGGAACCCGAAGGTGGCGCGTTCCGAGGACCATGAAAACCCATGGCCTCGGACTTGTGCAGGGCCACCTCGAGTCCCAATTGCTGGATCCTTTCGACGATTGTCGCAACCCCGCGTGTCATTAAATCGGCTGCCACCTCGTACGACCTCCCCTGCGCCAGGACCAGCGTGTCGTCAGCGTACCGTTCCCGATACCGGTGGGCAACTATTTTTTTATATTTTTAAATGTTTTTATATTTTTGTTATTTTAATATTTAAAACTATAATTTATATTTTTATACAATGAAATAAAGGATATAATAATAAATCGATCAGTGGGTCGAATGAATAGGTTCATATTTGTCAAGTCTCTAAGACAAATATGTAACTATTCGTACCAAATATAAATCTATCAGTTTAAAGTTTTCAATTTGAATTAACAGCCATATACATCTCCAGGTCACTGTAAATTAAAAAATAAAACTACAAAATGATCCAAGGATAGCAATTTATTAAGGTCTATAAGAAAACTTTACAGAAAACTTCCGTTACTTTCTGTTAACGGTGTAAGCGTCACATAGATTCATCATTTCAAATTCAGATTTGAGTTCGGTATCTAAGAATCGGTTAACGATGGCCGGACACTCCAAATCATTTGAGACATAAGACAGGGGTGTGCGCAGTTGATGTATGGCAACCGGTTGCTGCGAGTATCGCTGTAGTGCTTGCGGCACTGACGTCACTTTAGATGCAGCTCGTAGCAGCACTAGCTTAGAGCGAAGCGGGCGCTCTAATACAGCGTGGCTGCGCGTGCGCTTGATGCTCGCCAAAGCAGATTCTATATGCCCACGGACGTACTGCACCGAGTGTTGCGTACGTCCCAATAGAATTTTAACACACGCATCCACTTTCTGAGACCAAGTGGTGGCATTCCGCATAACATCGTGCAGACCTACTATATCTTTACCCACTATCAAATTGGACATGTGCTGAATAACGGCGTCCTGTAGGTGCTCTTCTGTCTTGAAATCACATAGTTGTTCCTCAATAATTCCTTGGAGCTCATCGGGTGAACATCCCACACAAAATATTGTTCCTGTTAAACCTGCAATTATACGATATTTATGAAATCCTGGTCATGTTGGGACTGATAAGAAACTCATTAGCAAATAAAAATTGGAAAAAGTACCTTGATCTTCGAGTATTGCGGCAAGTTCAAGAGCCACCGGCACTCCACTCTCGTATCCCAGCAAGTAGAAGTTATTTTGAATCCTGGTTTTATTAATGAGGATCTGCCAACAATGAAATATCGAATCACCAATTTATATTTATGTACGGAATGATTAGGAAAAATGCTTCCACCATCTCAATCGCAGCAGCTTAATAGAAGTAGTTACGTAAGTAGATGTCGTACAACCTGGTTAAGATCGGAGAAATGCTACGTCAGAAATACAAAGACTAGTCGTTATGGCAATGATTGTGAAAGGAGTATGCCCAGCAGTAGATGTATGATGATGATAACATGAGTATGTTTTACCTGAGCATATCTCTGGGCAGTTTCCCGCACAGTCTCCGTGGGGCGGTCGAGTCCCGGTTGCAGCACCAACGCCGGCAGTTTGAGGCGTTCGCAAAGTACTTGGAACCTCTCGTGGTTACCCTCCATACCCGGCACTATGCACAGGTACCTTTTGTTAACGTCAAATTCGTCTTTACCCTACAAAATAAGGAAAAATAATCCTGTTATAGTACCTTTACGTATCCACTATGATGTCATGACATATTCACTATGGTAATTACGACACCTTTATGCAAGAGATTAAGATGAGACATGTACTAAATATTTATTCCTGCCAATACATTAGAAGGAAAAAAAATAAGTTAGGTACACATTTTTAAAAGGTTTGAATACTCTTAACTCACCAACATGATGTCTTTATTAAGCGTTGGTACCACAACCAGATTAATTGTGGCCAGTAGCTCGTCAGGACTGACGTTGGAAAAGAATGTCGCTAGTCCAGTAACATTTCGTGGGACTATATCAGATGCAGACTCCACCAGCTCATTTATTCTTAAAAAAATAATTATAATAATAGTCCAAGTAGGAATAAATATAATAGAAATGGGTACGTATTACAATACCGAAATTTAAAAGACCGTATCTTAAAATACCTATGATAGAAATCCCGAAAAATTAAACGCCGAATAATTGTTTGTTCGAAAGTTTTAAATCACGAAAGTTCTTTTGTCCGAAAGCTTAAAATCCCGAAAATCTATATCCCGAGTTCAAAATCCCGAATTTACATCCCAAAGCTTAAAATCTCTAAGACATGTTAAAAAAGGAGCATACCATAATAGCTATTTACAAAATAATTTATTGGTCACAATTAGCATTTACATTACGTTTAGACGTGATTGGAGCCTCCTTTTAAGCAAACAATGCCTATATTAGGAGACTCTGCTCTTCCATATCATTGCTGTACTAACTACGAGTAAACAAAATACAATAAACAGTGTGCTGTGCATAAGGGCTGACATACATTGTGAGTAAGTACACTGTCTATTTGTTTAAAAACTACATAAATCTGAACTTATATTATAATAAAATTTGTTTAGTTATAAACAAGAAATAAAAATAATAGTAGTTTCTAGTTGATGTGTGTAGTGTTTGGTGTGGTGTGTAGAGTGGTGCGTAATGTGGTATGGTGTGTGGGTAGTGTGATGTGTTGTGTGATGAAGTGTGTCTGTCTGGGGTGGTGTGGTATGGTGTGTAGTGTATGACGTGTGTGGGATGTGATGTGTTAGGTTATAGCAGATTGTGTGACATGTGCGGGATGGTTTTAGGCTTCTTGTACCAATAGTGCTTCGGTTTCCTCATAGGTAAGTGGCTTTAACCAGTCTACTATACATTTTTTACGGTCACGGTAATTTTAGTTGTAAACATATACATGTTTATTCATTTTGTTGTAGAGTTCAGCTGAGCGTTTACTAAATTGTCTGTCTACAAATTTTATTTTCGTTTGGGGAATTTGGGCCAGTAGATCTTTTCTTCTCTTAGTTTTATTCATGTTTTTAATGGTAAGGCTTTATGTGTTTTTAGAGCTATTTGGGTAACATACAATTATCTGACCGAGAGTAAATCACTTATATGGTATAAACCTATAGTGGAAAATCTTTTATTTTTAAAATACATTATTTTTATTAATGCACGTTGTGCTCGTTCTAGAGCTAAAATTTTTGTTTTAGCTGCATCGCCCCATATCAGAATACAATATAATAGTACAGACTGGGCCAATGCTACATATATTTCATTAAGGAGATTTCTGGGACGGTTCTTATTACTCACCATTTTAGTTGGAACAATATGTCTAAGGGTTTCAAAGATCCAGCAGAGAGTTTCCGTATTCTTCCAGACGTTTTCTCAAGTTGTGGGTTCCAGAACAGTGCCTGATCTACCACAATTCCCAGATATTTTATCTCAGTGACCTTCTCAATGCATGAGTAGTCACATCTTATAGTAGACACGCCTCCACATGTATGTACTTTTAAATCTAGATCCTTCATAGGATGAGTTCGGTTACTGATGCTGAAGCAAATGTATTTAGTTTTGTTTGTGTTCAGTGAAAGTAAGTTGATATTTAACCATTCAGCCACCCGAGCCATTCTTGCCTTCACACTCAGTTTAACCTCGTGCCAAGAAGAACCCGAAAACACAATAGATGTATCATCGGCGTACGAGAATACTTTTGCATTTTTTATTTCCATGCTGCAGAGATCGTTAATATATAGGAGAAGGATAACGCAGGTATGTGTGATACCAATAACGGTTACGTATTATAAAACCTAAGTTTATTATATTTTCAAGATAAATACGGTCAATAGACCTACGACCTACGTTTAAAATATCTAAAGATCGTTTCACCGATTTTTGTAATTACTAATGAACGAAATCCATACAGGAGAATTCAACTAACGATTTACCTACTGTTGATTTATCTGTGGTTTTGTGTTTGATTTACTAATGATTTTGTATATTGTTACGAATCTGCTTAGTGAAAGAAATGGATAAGGCAGATCTGATACAATTTATTAAATGAAAAAGAGTAAACTGTCAGAGTAGAACGCTTCAAGAGGGCTTCAGAGTAGACCGGCTTCAGTAGAACGCTTCAAGAGGGCTTCAGAGTAGACCGGCTTCAGAGTTCAGAGTAGACCGGCTTCAGAGTTCAGAGTAGAACGCTTCAAGAGGGCTTCAGAGTAGACCGGCTTCAGTAGAACGCTTCAAGAGGGCTTCAGAATAGACCGGCTTCAGTAGAACGCTTCAAGAGGGCTTCAGAGTAGACCGGCTTCAGAGTTCAGAGTAGACGGGCTTCAGAGTAGATGGGCTTCAGAGTGTGAACGCTTCAGAGTAGACGGGCTTCAGAGTAGTTTCCCCGGAGTGCGGGTGCTTCAGAGTAGTTTCCCAGAGTGTGGGCGCTTGAGAGTAGTTTCCCAGAGTGCGGGTGCTTCAGAGTAGTTTCCCAGAGTGTGGGCGCTTCAGAGTAGTTTCCGAGAGTCTACAGCCTTCCAGAGTGTGTCCTCCAGAGTGTACGGCCTCCAGAGTGTGGTCCTCTAGAATGTGGGCCATCAGCGGTTTGGACGCCCCTTTTTATACCAAAGCCGTCTTCCCTTTCCAAACATTTTCAAAATATTAGTTTAGCCATCATCTCATCTGACAAGTGTAGTCGGCCAGGACATATCCATGAGTGCGTGTAGCTGGCCACATGAGTGCGTGTAGCTGGCCACATGAGTGCGTAAAGAATTTTATAAATATAATTTTAAGTTAAGTTATTTAGTAAACAATCGTAATAATTAATAAAATCAAATAGCTAGACATATTGATAAAAATAATTTAAAATTATATAAACCAAAAAGTAGCCATTCATAGACTAAGCAGAACAGTAACTGACAGTTGACAATTTGGCTTGTCACAACATGAAAATTTGAGTTAATATTTATTTCAGCTATTTTAAGTTAATAAATCGTATTTAGATCGATTTGTTGAGTGTAGACATATAAATAAAATAAAATAAGTAAAGCATGAAGTGTAAACATAGAAACAAATAAAGAGGATGATAAAGAATCATGAATTAAGGTGTAAGTATAGGATGAACACTATAATATGTCGATTGGATGATTTGCTAATTCGAATTTTCACGAAAGTCTTAGGGATATTACGAGAACACGGAAATTAGCCAAAGGTTAAAACATTTCTGCGAGCAACTTGTAAGTGGCGCTCGCCGCTGCCGCGGCACCGCTCGCTATTCTCGCTCGGCTCGTGACTGTCGTGCGGTTGGTGTCAGTTTTAACCTTTTTTTATCGTGAAGAAATGCTCATGCATACTTCGCTACCAATAGCGCAGTTATGTGGGACTCCAACCCACTAAAACTCCACGGTGTCCTCCTACACCGCTTATGGCGGGAACACGAGCATGAAAGAACTCTTTCGCGAACCAGCCGCGGCTGTCCGTCGCCGGACCCACCTCTGGAGGATACTCCCATTCACGGCGCGCATGAACACATAACACACCGTGACCACCCCGGGGACCAATTAGCACATGGGCGCCAGACGATCCCGTGTATGGCACCCTTGGTCCCCCTGCGACGGGTCAGGACAGTGGCCCCACCGCCTACCACTTTTCAGCCGCAGGGGATAGGGGGAGTGGCCAACGCTATATCAACACTCCTCTTCCCCTGCGGTCCCACAGCGTCCGCCATCGGATGGTGGCGACCCCATTCAGGCGGCGAAAAGTAGGCAGAGCGGCGCACCTCAATACTGGCACTCCTCTTCCACTGCGGCCTTCAACCCTCAGCTGCGATGCCTCCGATACAACGAAATCGCGGCCCGCCTCAGTAGCGATGTCACCTAGGCGATACCACAACCTACATGTTGGCCGCTACGTCGTCAATTTTGGCAGCAAAAGCCCTGACGAACAGCCCCCCTCGGGTTTCTCTTAGCTTCACCGTAATCATACAATTTTCCTGCGAATGGATAATTCGACAATGGTAAAAACATTTCATGTAATTTTGAACTGGGTGAAATAGGTTTGGTTAGGTTGCCGGCCGCCTCGACAGCCGGTGGGACTTCGGCCCCCACTTCCGGCGGCTGGCGCCCAAGTTGATGGGTGCGGCTGGGGCACTGTCAACGCTGCTTCCCAATCTGGGGGGCCCGAGCGTTGCTTGTAGGCGGCTCAACGAGGGGATCGTGTGATCCATGGCGCTGTATGGGGCCCCATACTAGGCGGCTGACCTAAGGGCTGGCAGCATCGCTGTTTTGCGAAGACCGCAGCGAGCAATGGCCGTGAGAGTCATCAGGGGATATCGCACGATCTCCTATAAGGCGGCCTCTGTACTGGCTGGATACCCACCGTGGGCCTCGAGGCGAAAGTACTCGCGTCACTGTATTGGTGGCGCGAGGAAGCGCGGGAGCGAGGCGAGCAACTGACGGAGCGGCACATGGAGCTTCGTCGGTCGCAGCTCCACGCAGCCCTGGTGGTGGGCTGGCAGGACAGGCTTTCACGCCCTACCACCGGCCTCGCCACCGTCGAGGCAGTCTCTCTGACTCCCTGTTGTTTCGGATGACGCAGGTGCTCTCGGGGTATGGTTGCTTCGGGAAATACCTGTGTCGCATAAACAAAGAGCCGGACGCCCGGTGTCACCTCTACGTCGACTGCCGGGAGGACACGGCGTGGCAATAGCCTGCAAAATGTGGAGCTTGAGAGGAGCCGCGCCATGTCCTTGTTTCGCAAGTAGGAAACGATCTGTCGCTGCCGGCTGTGATCCGTTCAATGGTTGGCGGCGCAGCGTAGTGGAGACGCGGAGGCAGCGGAAAGGGAAAGGGAGATTTCGAGTGCTCGTCCAGCCTGCAGCAGGCGCACCGTCGTCGGCACACCGGCCCCCCAAATGAGTCTACCGTCCCCGAGGCCCCCTATCATATATGACCCGAGGTGGTGGCGCGTAATATTCCATGCATTCACTCCCCTTGCTTGACCAGACGGGGCCAGCAGCGGCGGCCCGGCACCAGACGAGGGCTGCGTTGAAGAGTGCTTAAACATCACCGTAGCCCCCGGTGTAAGTGTGCGAGAGAACACGGGGTGGATTTACTCAGTTTAAGTGTGATAGACTCCTTCGTCCACCACAGAGCGGAGGAAATCCATGAGGATTTCCACCCCGATGCCAAAAAAAAAGAAAAAAGGTTAAAACTGTGAACAACCGCGAGCGAGCGGTACCGCAGCAGTGGCCGGCGAGCGCTACTTCCAAGTTGCTAGCAGAAATGTTTTCACCATTGTCTAATTATCCGTTAAAAAGAAAATTAACAAAACACTAAAATCGTTGAATCATAGTTTATTTACATATAATTAAGTAATCAGTTCAACACAAAATATGTACACGTAACGTGTAGAGATTAACATTGCACCTACTTACCACTTTAGAAATCAATCCAGCGCGCAGTATTAATAAACTGTAGACGAGTCGTCCATTTGGTATTTCATAAATAGTTGCAATATCAAATATCTTAAAAAAACATTAGATAACTCCTTCGTTAAAACATGTTCAGCATAATGCCCACCATCATAACTGTGCTGTAGTATGTTGTACTCATAGATGAGTAATCGGGGGAACTACGTCGGCGCACTTTGGGATTTCATCCATCGGTATTTTGTCGATTCGGGATTTCGTCCATTCGGGGTTTCTTTCTTTCGCGCAATTGGACATTGATATTTTATGTTTCGATATAACGGCTATCGGTATTTAAAACTTTCGATATTTTGAATTTCTTTGTTTTGCACGTCGTTATTTCAGTCATAGTTATTTTGAAATTTAGGGATTTTAATACGTACCCAATAGACTATATTTTAGAAAGTCAAGCTTTGAGTAAGAATAATATTGTGCGGGAAGAGGAAGACCATAGAAATGATGGATAGATTTTGGATTTGGATTGATGGTAAGAAAAATATGGCCAATGGGATAACGGTTAATTGAGTTTTTTGGAGGATGAAACATTGCGTAGACCCCAAATAATTTGGGTTAAAGGTGTGATATAGGTAAATTATAAATGGGGATGATCATAAATCGAGGGTTGGAAACATTTAGTAAAATTCTTTTCCGTAAGTTGTTGTGTTAAACTTACCCATTTATAGTTAACCGCGGTATTGTGTCTTCTTCCAAAGATATATTAGACGCAATATTCAAGAAGGCATTCATTATTGGTATTTTGTCATCTGCCATTCCTAACTCTTGCAGAGTAGTATCAGGGTTTGCGTTTTGTGGAATGCTTATCCCTGAAAGATGCTTTGTATTATATGCTGTGGCTTTATTACTAAGATATTGTAAGGCTGTAACGTCATATGCCGTAGGCATTTATGACATTGATACCCGTCAGGTAATGTAAGACCACGTTTTTGACAAGGTACGAAGTACGTACTCGTAATTGTCTCGATGACTTAGTGATCATAAGTACGCCGTTAAAGATGTTTAACGGCGCACTTCTGATCACTAAGTCCATCCCATCGGATACAATTAATGGTCAGCTCCTGCAAAATATTAACATTATTATTTTCACAAGACTGGTCTGTGCCCGATTTAGAACAACGTATTTACCCTCTTTGTCATACTCTTTATATTTAAATAAAACTGGTGAACTATGAACACACACAATTCTCCAGTTTTAAGTTCAAACTAATATATCTGCCTGAGTTATATGTAGGTGTTTCTACGTAATAAATTGAATTGTTTTTATTACCGGCCAAAGCAATGAGTTTTTGTAAGAGTCCAGGTGTATTTGCAACCGCAGGATTCGCTAGCAGTACTGCAAACGGGCTACGTAGCGCTCCCTCCACGGCCTCTGAGATGTCCCGAGAACTTGACTTGCTCTGTATAAATAAACCATACAATGTGTTAAAAGTATTATGTATTTAATTTTTGCAACATTTTTTGTGTAAAATACCACAAAAAAAGCGTTGCCGACACGTATAGTTCGATTTCGCGTAAATAAAAAAAATATATTTTAAAAGCTTACTAGAACAAACTTGTCATGCGGAATTTTTTTCGCCATTGTTTCGGTGTCGTATGGGACATCTTATTCAAAACTTTAATGCGTAAAAGACATTATCATCCAAATCAGGGTTTAACAAGCATTGATAAGTAACATGCTATAGTTAACGTAGTTATGATTTATTTGGTCTAGAAATCATTTCAATAGGCAAAAAAATAAAAATAATATGATGAGGAATTTTAAGCCAAATGTTGTTTTTGGCTCTCCTGTAAGTCAGGGATTGTCCCATATGACATTTAACATTTCCACCATCGATATGCTGCAGGAATCCGCTGGATGCGAGAAGCACAGAATCGATCGAGGTGGCGGTGCTTGGGGAGGCTTATATTCAGGAGTAGACGTCTTACTGCTGAAATTATGATGATGGCGGTATGTAGATAATCGTTACAAATGACTTACTAAGCCCGTCAGATTCAAAAATGTAGCTGTAAATCCACTCTTTGCTCTAGCTATACATATGTCCTCGCCGACAGAACTGACTGCTGAGACCACTGCAAAGTACCTGTGAGACAATCAAGTTATTAAACTGTCAGCATTTTAGGGTCTCAAATTTAAATAGAACGGGGCTGGGCACAGCCCGTGCCGGACGAGCTCAGGATAATACTAACACAGTGGGTTGGGTATTAAACAGCAGAATATATAGAGGAGCTACCGAAATGGACTTAAGTGTCCAAGGTTGAGCAGATACTGAAATCAGCAGTAGATCATTGAAGGTCAATCAAAATAACAATCAACAGTTTGAGCAAATAAAATTCATATTGAAAGATACTAACTTTAGCTCAGGACATAATAATCTTGAAGCTACATCTAAGGAATTTAGAAGTGTTGTCAATTCTTTATTATCGGTCGGTTTATTGGTCGAAACTTTTGTCACAGCTACGTAAATGCCTTTGATGGTTCCAAGGCAAATAGCATCCTTAATTATGGCAGAAATATGCTTTGAGACATCGATGTTTTTTTCTAGAGTTACCACTTCAACACCTAGATTTCGCCAAAACCTTGAAAAAAGAACATTTTTATTTTTGAAGTACTTTGGTCCAATCCATTGTGGAAAATGTATGAAATAATCTTACGTTATTTTATAATTTTGGTACTGATTTAAGCTTTTGGAGTGAATATATAGTTTCTTAACTCCGAGATGTATTAGTTTGTCGGCTAGTTGAACTCCAAGAACGCCATCATCCCAGAACATTAAATGACTTTCATCGGGGTTGCATATTATTCTGAAACAAAAACACTTACATAGAACACTACATCTTGTTGATTTAATGACATCCCAAAGCCGGTACTACACTTTATCGCATAAAAACATTCAAATGCCTACAAAATACAGGTAAACAGGCACAGTTGCATTTGATAAAAGACAATTCGTCAACTATTTATGCAAATGCGCGTGTCGGATGGTCGAAGTCGTGTGCAGTTTAGTACTGGGTAAACTGGGCACTTGCGTCAGTTTTCGTGGACATGGGTCAGATTACCTGGGATATGCGTTGCTTACAGATTCTTGCATTCGCAGCAGCACCCTTCCGCGGTGATTGCTACCCGCGAGCAGTCGGAAAGCTTTTGCGGCGTCGTTTGGCGCATACGACACGCGCGTCAGAGGACGCACGTAGCCGCGACTAATACCATTGCTCAACATCGTCTGCAGATGCTTCATTTCATCAATTTTTTGTTGCGTAAATAGAGATGCTAAATCACTCGCGACGTATGACCTATGTTTAGTCATGAAAAACATTCCAAGTTCGTATTCTTCACCGTCCGGAAGTTGAACAGTGTCAACGATGACTCCAGAAAATGCTAGACAATTAAGAGAGGTCTGAAAAACCAAACACATACGGAGCTTTTATTATATTCTATTTTACTTAGTATTCGTTTATTTAATATTTTTGTTAGATATAGAAACTTACACTTTTAAATTGTCCTTTAACGCAACTTACGATAACCTCACAACCTTTTCCTTTTGTTTCTATTAAAACATTATCTGAAAAACTGCATTCGCGAGAGTTTCCAATGTTTTTATCTGGAAATTAAACTTTTTTAAAGTCAAAAGCACAAATCAAAATACAGCTGTTTAAGGCACTGAAACAATGATGACTGTAAGGGCTTAAGATTTACTGCAGTTTTGTTAGCTTGGAGGTAATAATGGCTAGTGCACCCGAGTGCTGTCTGCTATCTATTTATTTACAAACCTATATGAAAGCGAAAGACATTCATTCACTCACCGATTAGTCACGAAATCATAAAAACTACGAGACCCATGAAGATGAAATTTGGCACAGAGATAAATTATGAGTAGGAGACATCAGCTTTATATCTAAGAATTTTAGGAAACTTTCTACGTAAACGAGTAAACTAGGCAGTGGATGTTTGTATGAAAGTGGAATCCCTTCTTTTCGCATAATGTTCTTTTTCCTAATGTACTTTGGCATACCTGTTTTGGCATAATTTGTTTTGCAATAAAAATACTATGCTATATTTTTTTTTAGCATACAGTTTATGTTGGCATAATTATCTTGAAGGCTAATTTGTTTTGGCATAATTTTAATTCGTATAATGTTACTAGGCATAATTACTACTAGCATATTATAGCATAGCAAAAAGAATTAAAAAGTATGCCTGAATAGTATTATTTAGGCATACTTTTTAATTCAATTTTTTACCCTAAATTAAAGTTAAATTATTGTCTTGTAAATTTCATATGCTACAAAATTTAGTGACAGAAACGAATCGCTGCAAAAACCGACTGCACGTAGTCTTATGTGCCCTACCCCTAGAGTGTAATTTAAACCGCGTAGGCTGCGCAGCGCCGGAGCCGTGACAGAAACCATGCCTGCTGCATGTTGCATACTTGCTTGCATGCTGCATGCTTGCTGCATGCTTGTTTGCATACTGCATACCTTGTGGATACATTAAGCATGCAGCAGGCATGCAGTATGCAAGCATGTAAATAAATAAATAAATAATAATATTCCACAGATATCACACAACGCCATCTAGTCCCAAGCTAAGCAGAGCTTATGTTATGGGTACTAGACAACTGATAAACATACTTATATATTTCTAAATACATACATATTATAGATAAATTACACCTAGACACAGAACAAATGATCGTGCTCATCACACAAACATTTGTCCTGGGTGGGAATCGAACCCACGACCTCCGGCATAGCAGTCAGGATCACTAACCACTAGACCAACAGGATTGCTTGCCTGCTGCATGTTTGCTGCATGCAAGGTGTATGCATGTTTACATGTTTATTTTTGTGTAACATTTTAGGAGTTAATTATTATGCTCCTTTATTATGCCTTTAAAAATATGTTTTAATATCATTATGCGTAAATATTTTATGCATATCTAATGATATTAGAATGTTATGCTTAATCATTATTATGATTAAAGAAATTATGCTTAAAAATATTATGCGTAAATAATGTTATACGAAAAATAATTAGGAGAAAAAAAGTATGCCAAGTTATATTAAGTCTTAAAATTTTATGCAAATTGATAGGGAACCTATGAAAGTCCGTCAGTTTTAAAGCTAAGTTCTTAAATATATATATATATATATATATATATATATATATATATATATATATATATATTTCAACGTTTTTGATAATCCTATCCCCGAGGAGCTGAAATAAGGAGTGAAGTTGTATTTGAAAATTTCTCAATGTTCAAAGTAAACATGATTTAATTCATTACTTAGGCGTTATGGCGGGCAAAAGCCAGTTCCGCATAAAATCACAATTATGTTTATTATTATTATAATGCAAGCTTATGCACCGCCCGTCGACATAGCTCGGTTTCTGGTCATCACAATTATCACCTACCTTTTAACTCAGGGTACAGTTTCTGCAAGAAAGTCTTTTTCTGTGAATCGCTGACTGTCGTGAATACTGTGCACCTGTGAGCAAGCGCTATGGCAATGGCCGCTTGTCCCAATGCACCTGTGCCTCCGTGCACAAGCACATCATTACCAGTTACCATTCGACCCTTGATTATCTAATAACAGAACAATTTTAAGGATTAATAAAAAGAAAATAATAATAGTGTTTAAATGTAAAGAAGCTGGATCAAGACATTTTTGTATAAAACAACATAAACTCACGAGACAGTAAAATGCGTGTACGTAGGCGAGCGGCACAGTGGCGGCGTCCTCTAGGCTCCAGTGCGCTGGCACCGGCCACAGCATCTCCGGTTGTGCGCGCACCATGCTGGCGGCCGCTCCATCATGTACCAGCCCCATCACGCGCTCACCACTGTAACATAAACGCTTGTATACCTTAGATAAAGCTGTAAGTACACCAAATTTTGCCAGCTACGTTTAGGCACCATATAATACGTGGGCGAGCCTATTGCGAACACTTATACACTTTTTTCAACCAATATGGAGCCAAAACGGTACCGTTGAACCTAGTTCTATCTTATCCAGTTGCATATATATGTGTTCAATCGTCAGATAACAAGTGCAATTAGGTATACTGCACCATCCCAAGACAACATTTTAGCCCCATTCTTGCTTTTGTCATATTCCTCGCAGGTCGTGAAAGCGTGACCTATTTGAAACGGGTTTGAAAGTAAGCATGCAGCATGCAAGCAAGCATGCATTGCTTGCATGCTGCATGCTTACTTTCATGCTGCATGTTGTATGGTGTATGCTTGTTTGCATGTCTGTATGCAGCGTGCTAACTATGTATTTGCTGTAATGTAATAGATGAGTGTTTCATTTATTACGGATATGAAATGTATACCAGTTCTGCCTTTTAGTGACTATCGATATGAAATATTGCCAAGAGACGATTCTGACTACGAACTTTCTGCGATATGATGGTTCTCCTTTGTCATTATTATGGATATATAATTTATGCCTAAGATGATTCTGACTTATAAAATTATGCGTTGTGAATGTATGATAAATGAGTGTATGCCAAACGATTTTCTGCGAAATGAAGTTTATGCTATCCGCTGTTATGCAAAATAATATTATGACGAAAAAAATTCTGCTATAAAAGGTGGACCCATTTGAAACAATTAAGCATTTACAATTACGTAAATAATTCATGGGATACGAGAAAATCCACGATTTGTGTGTTCTTGAAATTTTCACTGAGATAGTGTAAATATTGGCCTCGTCAACAGCTGTTTCTAATTTTATTTTCTAATTTCTATAATCTGTGGCAGCACACTCTATGTATTAACAACAATGGTCCTTGCAGGACGTGCACAACGAGTGGTTCTTAAAATTAATGCTCCTTAAACCTAGAGACTACCCAACTGATCAATTGTACTCTGAAGCTGAAGTGCTCACAGTAAGGCAACTATATGTTCATCGTTCTATCCTACGGAGACACTCCAACCTTCCATTACGTAAAAATCTACTTCTAAGACGCCAGAGTTTCCCTTTATGTAAAGCAAACCCCTGTAGTTTTGTATTTACAAGTCGACAATTGTTGGCTCAAAGTTCACGAATGTATAATGAAATAAATAAAATTATTCCGTTGTACACATGTAACTTACATGATATTAAAAATAAATTAAGAAAACTTAAAAATAGTAAATTACAACTGACTTCCTAAAAAAACACTACAAAGTGAAAAATAGATTTAATTTCGGAAGTCGGTGGCAAAAAAAACCTTAAATACAGATTCTAAGACACCGAATTCCGAAATTTAAGTTATTTTTCACTTTGTAGTGTTTTTTAGGAAGTCAGTTGTCAATTTTTTCTAAATAATTTTTATTTTAAACTTTTTAATTATGCTAGATACCCCGCACTAATCGTTATTCGTTCATTTGTCGTGCAAATTCTTAATGCAAATTTAAAACTTATATGGTTTTCACATGGACCCCATTGCCCAAATGGAACCATTCGGAAAGCACCAGCTTTCAAATAAAAAAGAATCATCAAAATCGGTTCACCCAGTCAAAAGTTATGAGGTAACAAACGTAAAAAAAAAACCGTCCAATTGATAACCTCCTCCTTTTTTTGAAGTCGGTTAAAAATGGCTCTTATCGTTAACTTATGATGAAATAGAAAATTTATTGGCTATGGAATCATAACTCAATCAAACCTACCTTGAAAGAAAGCTTATCAAACACTCTCACTTCACATACACACCTCACACAAACTACACTCATATACACTCTCCTTAATACACATCCACAATCTTTCACGGCATTTGCTGTGTTAACAACGATTGTAAACAAACAGGAAAGTCACGATGGTATTGTATTCTATAAATTGTAAAATCTCCGACTCCTAAGATACAGGTCTGCGTACCTAGTTTAGGAGCCCGGAAAGATGGCAATAATTTTAAACATGGTAGGTATTGTAGTACAACCCACTGTTTCCATATGCTATCATCTGTGTTGTTGTCTTTTTTACGTACTAATAAACGTATTATAACTAGTACGATCAGCATTACAAAAACCTAACATTCATTACAATATATTATCTAAATGTTGACACTTGCCTGTCAGTGGTTCCACTGTAATCCATTCCATACACATTGGAGTCGCATGCCGTCAAGCCGACCGCTCGCTTCACGTCAGATGTGCAGAGCCCAGCATAGTGAATCTGTTGTTGCGAACAAGAAATACAATTGTTTTGTGATGCCAAAATGCAGCCAAACAAACCGGTGAAAATAGAAAAAAAAAAAACAAACGACTCAAAAAAGTAGTATAAGAGAAATAATAAAAAAAAATACATGAAATCCACGTCACGATTTGTGAATTAATCATTGGATACTTTAAAATTGACAACCTACTAAATACTCGTATTGTTACAACTAAAACGCAATTTAATTATTTTCCCTTTTTAGGGTTCCGTTGCCAAATGGCAAAAAACGGAACCCTTATAGATTCGTCATGTCTGTCTATCCGTCTGTCTGTCTGTCTGTCTGTCTGTCTGTCTGTCCGTCCGTATGTCACAGCCACTTTTCTCCGAAACTATAAGAGCTACGCTGTTGAAACTTGGTAAGTAGATGTATTCGGTGAACCGCATCAAGATTGTTACACTAAAATAGAAAAAAGTAATAATGTTGGGGTTCCCCATACTTAGAACTGAAACTCAAATTTTTTTTTTCATCAAACCCATACGTGTGGGGTATCTATGAATAGGTCTTCAAAAATGGTATTGAGGTTTTTAATATCATTTTTTTCTAAACTGAGTAGTTTGCGCGAGAGACGCTTCCAAAGTGGTAAAATGTGTCCCCCCCCCCCCGTAACTTCTAAAATAAGACAATTATAAAACTCACAAAAATATATGATGTTCATAACCATGTAAACTTCCAACGAAAATTGGTTTGAACGAGATCCAGTGAGTAGTTTTTTTTTAATACGTCATGAATCGTAAACCACAATTTACCTTTCATTCGATCAACTCAAATATAAAAATTAAAAAAAAACATATTATAATTATTATTACATAAACCGAGGATATTATTATTATTATTACATAAACCGAGGATACCTACAGGTTTGTACGGAACCCTCGGTGCGCGAGTCCGACTCGCACTTGGCCGGTTTTTAGTTATAAAAGCGGTTGTTTAATAGGTTACGGAAGGAGAATTTTTTTTGTGGGTGTTTCTATCAGAGAACTAAAGTTGTCGATATAGCTCACAGAAAAATAGTAAGCTGAAGTGGCAATGGGCCGGCCATGTAAGCCGTAAAACCAATAACCGTTGGGGTAGACGTGTTCTTGAGTGTAGACCACGAATTGGCAAACGTAAGGTAGGACGCCCTCAGGCTAGGTAGAACCACGATCTTCGCAGGGTGACTGGTAACAGCTGGATGTTAGTTGCCGAAAATCGAGCAGAATGGCGTGAAATTGGGGAGGCCTATGTCCAGCAGTGGACTGCTTTAGGCTGATGATGGTGACTGGACCGGTTTACGAGTAGTCATAGAACACATCCACTCTCAACCTTCTGGTTCCATCATCAGACCCTTAATACCAAGTACAATCTATGTATTAGAATCATTCAAAAAAAATTTTTTTTATTCATGCAGTTTTTATTTATATACAATTTCTTACAATATTTACATAATTTAAAATCTAAGTTTAAATCCAAAGAAAAATAACTGTATATGTAGGTATATATAAAAATAAATAATTATGAAGCATCAAAAAATTCGTCTGCATCGTTGTCAACAGGAAACGTGCCTAAAAGGCTGGCAGCATTGCCACGTTGTATGGCAATGCTGATTCTTTGCCCAAAAAAATAGGCCAGCATTCTGGTCACGTGAAGAGTCGACCAACCGCTTGGCAATATCTCGGTATATTATGTCAGCACTCGGACCCCATGGCCCTAGAGTTTTAACCCCAAATGGCTCGAACATATTATTTCCAATTAGGTTGGAATATTTGCGCCGTTAGAGGTTTTCCGCACCTGCAGCAGCCGCTCCAGCATAGCCCGCCGTGCTAAGAAGATGGGATGGCGCAAGGGTGTCGACACATGTTGCATCCCACACCAAAGGCCGACCTTACTTCCAGGGCATTATGGTCATTCCATCTGGTCTCTTCCCATCGTCACGTGCCAGGCCATTAGGTTCTAGAACAGTGGCACCCCGGCGACGACAAGAGCACGCTCGGTCATCCAAGGCCACATTTAAAATGGATGTTAGTGTGCTGCGAATAATTTGCTAAATTTTGATGAAGTTTGTGACGTATGTCATCGTAGTTTTTGAAGAGTTTTTGCTATCCAGGTAACCCCGGCAAGGATAATGGCACAAATTTATAAAATTATTGTATTGTCAGCAATCTTTTATAAGTATGCCAAATTTCTAGTTAATCCGACGTTTTAAAGGGGGTCAAATTCATGTTCACAATTTCCGTTACATTTAACATACGTATGAAGCTAATAAAGCGTGTTAAAAACAAAATAAAATAAATATTTAAGGGAGCTCCCATACAACAAACGTGATTTTTTCCTCGTTTTTGCTCGATATTTATAACGGCAACAGGTAGACGCCTGAAATATACACTTAATATTTAGTTATTACATACAGCATGGCCTCTTTAATCCGAACTCCGAAAATTTACCCCCCGTTCGTATTCGTGGAGCGTTCGGATTATAGTACAGAGCGGTAGTGATTACAGTATAAGGTATATTATCTATACTAATATTATAAAGCTGAAGAGTTTGTTTGTCTGTATGTTTGTTTGTTTGTTTGGTTGAACGCGCTAATCTCAGAAACAACTGGTCCGAATTGAAAAAATATTTTTGTGTTGGGTAGCCTATTTATTGAGGAAGGCCATAGGCTATATAACATCACGCTACTATTAAAAGGAGCGAGCAGCAACGAAACATTGATGTAAACTGGCAGGTAATTCGATGCAACGGGAAGGGTCAGGGGAGGAAAAATTTTACGCGGATAGTATAGTGAAATTTTGAATGAATATTAATTTATAAACGTTACATTTATTGAACGTTTTTATTTTAGGTTGGTGCGTGGCGGGAGATATTTAATGACAAATAACAATAACAAATGCGCATGACACCTACTCGACATTCGGTAAGCAACTGGCGAGATGACGAGTGTAAAAGCGGTGGGGCGTTCGGATTACAGAGGTGTTCGAATTAGGTGGGGTTCAGATTAAAGAGGTACTATTGTATATATTCAATTTCAAAATAAATTATGAAATTAGAATAAAACATATATTTAAAGGGGGCTCCCATTCAACCAACGTGATTTTTGTGCCGATAATGGTACGGAACCCTTCGTGCGCAAGTCCGACTCGCACTTGGCCGGTTTTTCTAGTTATATCATATCTAGTGCGTATTGCGAATTTCATAGTGGACAAAAACATCGAACATCGAAATTTTGCAGTGGAATTTCGTGTTCGGGATCACTGAAAATGTTACAGAAGGCTTACGGTGAACCAACTTTATCAAAAAACACGGGCTTATGAGTGGTACAAAACGTTCAAAAGCGGTCGAGATATGATAGCAGATTTACCTCGCTGCAAGTGAAGTTAACATCGCAAAAGTGTAGGAAATAGTGACTGAAATTCCTCATTCAAGTTTGGGACAGACAGCCGCCAAACTTACTGTGCCTCACGAGTCGGTTCGTACCATTTTAAATAATCACTTGATCAAAATTGATAAAATAAATATCAAATAGGTCACTAAAAATAATAGAAATACAGTATTTCGACTAACACGCCTATAAAATCACAGAAATCTGCAAAATCTGAGAAATTTCGTGTACGTAAGAATATAAGTAGAATAAAATAATTGAATAATATTTATTCGCTACAACACATGATATGAAAGATGGTAATATAAAATAACTGTCAAGGATAGTTAATACAAAACATTTACTTTATACATATTTAATTTATACATACCTTTACCGCCAAATCAGACTGCTGTAACTGAGGAGCCTCTACCCAGTGCAGGGACTCAATTTCTCCAATTTGTGCACATTGTAGTACTACAGGAATCTTTAAGCCTGCTAGTTGCTGCATTCCATCTGAAACTTCCTGTAAAAAAAGCCTTTTTAGTGTGTAGGTACTAAGTTATTAATAAATAAATAAATAAATATCTTGGGACAACCAACATACCGTTATCTGATCCCAAACTAGGCAGAGCCTGTACTATGGTAACCAGATAACTGATAAATGTACTTAAATATTTCTAAATACAGACATATAATAGATAAATTACATCCAGACACAGAACAAATGATTGTGCTCATCACACAAAGATTTGTCCTGTGTGGGAATCGAACCCACGACCTCAGTCTTTGCAGTCAGAGTCACTAACCACTAGACTAACAAGCCAGTCGTAATAAAAGGTGTATCAGTATATAAAATAAATGTTTGCTCCTGGAGGCAGCCAAAAAGAATTCCTCTACGACTAGGTACGTATTTAGTTTTATAAATACATATTATGAACTTCTACAGCTAACGCTTTCGATACAGCCATTCGAGATTATATAACTCTTTTCATTTATCTTGTACCTAAAGTACAGTTTTATCACCAACAGCACCATCAAGTAAATCCAACAATGAAAATAGAAATGTAAAAATATACTTACGTTGGCGCTGATAACGCATGAAGGAGGTACAACCAGTTCCACCCTTTTTGAGGTTTGACTAACGGGAGGCAGATTGCGGTATTTAATATTTTGTATAGTAACTCCACCACAACTGAAACATTATAAATGTATAAGTGATACAGATCAGCTTGACAACATTTTAAACAACGGCTTAAAAAGTTAGCGAATCGTTCAATAATATGTATATTAATGAATATAATATGAGTAGTATCCAATAAATATCTGTCAAAGTATGGTATGATATGCTATGATTACTCCGTAACGACACCTGTGTTTCGAGAGGATTGAAATTTCACACAATAAGACTAGACTATTCCCGAAGTTGACTAGACTCCGTTGAAATTGGCCGCCTTGACTGAAATACCGCCTGCTGAACATTTTATAATATATTTAGTCACCTTCCGTGTGGTCTTTGGAATTTCTTCCCGAGGTTATCGTAAGAGACGACTGAGGGACTTACTAGAGAATGAGCAGCAGCGTTCTCAATGCATTTACCATCATACTGCGATCGCCAACCCGCCTGTTAACCGCGGCGATTATAGCAAACCCCTTCAAAATTGGGGGAGGCCTATGTTCAGCAGTTGACATCTTTCGGTTTAAATGATGATGATGAGTTATTCACCTTGTAAGATCATGGACAGCAGAAAAGTGAGCATTCACAACAGTCTTCCCATTCAAGTTGTAGATATCTTGAAGATGTTTCCTGGTGTCAATGTTTAATGTTCTGATTTGTGTGGGCTGAGATACTCCATCGTGTGGTTGTCGCAACATGTTCATCTGCAGCAGGCCGTCGATAAACGTGACCCAGTTGTCGCACCATATTACCGCTGCCTGGCTCAGTGATGCGCTTGCGGCCTCGACGCTTATGAACTTGCCACTACAAGATAGATAAATGGAATAAGTTTTATTGGAAACCAGTTTGATAGAATGCAAGATATACGGAAAACTTTCGTTTTGTGTAAAACTATGGGCGTGCAGCAGCTTCGGTGTTTTTGTAAATTAGCCCCATAGCAGTGCAATTATAAATACCCCACTCGGATTCATGCACTGATGTTTATTGACAGGGATGAGTAACCCAGCTAAGCAGCCCAGCTAGACTTCCGTAGCTTCATAATCTCGTTTATGTGAAATGGAGCAAAAACGGAAGTATCTCCATAGTGTGACTGTGTGCATAGCCATGGGATTTCATATCCGTGCGCAGCATAATGTTGTAGTAGAAAGGTGAAACACTCGCAGTCAGACAAATGCAACATGTGTAAGAACAGCAACAAAGCAATTTAAGCCAACTGACTCAGAAAAATAAATTGTTATAAGGGGTTACGTATCACAAAAGGAATAAAATGGAACCCTTATAGAAAACTACATGGAACACTTTGTTGTCCGTGTATCTGTTCATCCGTCTGTAAAAATCTTTTATCTAGGAAATGCGTGGAGGTATCGAATTAAAATCAAATTAAAACCATATACTCAAGTCGACAGTCCGTTGACTGCTGGCCGTTGGTGGTTTATTTACGTTAACTTAAAAAGGTTAACGTAAATAAACGGCCATTTCTGCTCAGGTTATGGCGCATATTTGACGCTCACAAAGGAATCAAAACCTATAGACATAGAGGGAACTAGCGTCTGCCCGCGACTTCGTCCGCGTCAAATTTCTTGCTCCCCGACCCATTCCGTCGCATCGAATGGCCTGCCCGTGCGAGGTTTTCGTATTCGTGACTTTTTTTGCTCGCCTCCTAAGGGTCCTAGCGTGATTAATGATTGTTTATAGTCTTCCTCCATGAATGGGCTAATACACACTAAACGTATTTCCTGAGGTTAGTACGTCCAGCTAAACAAACTCCTTTTTACGATTATAAACTTACAGGTTTCAAAGTTTCAGCCTTCATGACGATGCTTTATTATTTGCTACCTTCTTATGACTAACCTGTAATTATAATCCCGGTCTTGCAGCAGTTGATAAATGTCTTGTGAACTGAGCACCATGTCAGTATTATTTGGTTTTGTCTCCATTATGTACAAACCAGTCCGAATGTACCCTGAAGCCACTCTGTATTTCTCGTTCAAGATCTGTTTGAGATATTTTTTTACTAATTAATCAATTTGTTCGTAATGTAAGTAAAGTTGTTATTTATATATAGAAACTATTTACAAAATGCACATGAACATTATATAAACTGTTAAAAAATTAACTGCAAGAATTTCGTCCACTTACTCGACATCGAAAAACGAACACATAATTTTTTTTTAATTTTTTTTTGAGCATTTTAGTATTTTCACATAAATAAAACAATTTATTAAAATATTTTTTTGAGCGCTGTACGCAGGGCTGCGCTTGCGGCATCGTACCGCGCGCGAGCGACTCGCTAGCGGTTCCCCCGCCGCCCGCTACTCTTCCCGCAACTCCTCGCTACCCTTTCCCGATCCGTTTAGTCGTCCGATATCCGTCGCGCGATACGGGTGTGATTCCCTGTGTCATTTACGGCAAATACGTGCGTTCGCGCAGTTTCGCGAATACTTTTAATAATTCCGTTTACGTATTCCAATCGAGAGTACTTAGATATGGTAGTGTGCTACATTATGACTGGTGAAAGTTTAGCTGCGACACGTAACCGTTACCGTGAAGTGTATGGTGAGCAACGACGAGTGCCTGCTGTCCAAACAATCCTAGGAGTCTACCAGCGCTTAGTCAGCTTCGTCCTCATCAAGCAATAGAAGGCCACGATTCTCAGGTGACATTGAAGATTGAGTGCTGGAATACTTCAACGACTGTGTATGGACATAGTGGCAACAACATTCAAAACGTGGACGAATTAAAAACTCGTATGATAAGTGCATTTGATTTAATTAAAAGTGACAGAGACACATTAATCGCAGTGCAAGGAAACGTAATACGTCGCACAGTGTTTTATGAAGTCGATTTTTCGGATATTGCTTTTTTATATAAAAAACTGATAGTTTAACTTACTTCAATGCAATATTTCGTATCCCCATTACAGTAGTATGTTTAGTTTTTGAGATATAATTTTTTGAAAATCGTCTTTTTTTCAACCGGGTATTTAGAAAAAAAAATCATATCTCTGAAACTAAATATGATACGCAATTGTGACCTTAGAAACATCGATGGCGTTTTTTATGTTGCATATTTTAGAGTACAAATAAACCTCGGAACTTCGTTAGATTCAGACTTATACGAGGTTTTTTGTTTTTATTTTTTTTCTCGGTAATTCCATCGTATTTGGAAAAGTTATCTATACTAAAATTATGCCCTTTATGTTCCCTACATACCACAAAAATAACACATCCTAATTGCGTGGAATCTAGAAGTTATTCCAAATTAACTGTTTTTGCTAGGGTTGTCACTTTCGAATCTGAATTTTGATGACTCAATTTTTATTTAATGGGACGTATTGGTTATTAAAATTTCGACTATTAAACCTAGGAACTTTGTTATATCCAGACTTATAAAAGGTTTTTAGTTTTTATTTATTTTGTTCTCGATAATTCCGTAGTATTGGGATAAGTTATTTAAACTGAAACTAGCACTTTGCCAGTTTCGTTCGCGCATGTTTTCATAAAAACTTTAACACCCTTTAAAACTGTATTTTGACGGTAGTTTAGAAAAAACTAATAACGGGCCGATTCTGTTGTCACAAAATTCTCTAAACTAAACTAAAAATCACTTAATTTTGGTTTATCCCTGTCGAACGAGGATTTCCTATTCTGAAATAGACTAAAGTGACACAACTTAACTATATTTTAGTTTGGCAGCACTAAGATTGCGCTGAATTATTAGTTTAGTTTTCACCAAAAATTTTGACTATAATAATTTATTTTTTCTAAATCTGACTACTTTTAATCGCGATCAAAAAGGTATGGAATAAAATTAGTGATCATGAACTAAAATTCACACTAACGCAACGCCCCGCCTTCACGTGCAAAGACAGAACTGTATTTTTTGTTTTCCTTTTCTTTTGCTTATATCTCGAAAATGGCGTGTCCTATCGCAAAAATAATGAAATTTTCGACCCCCTTTGTAACCCACACAAATATAAATCTCAACACGTGGGTAATATTTTTTTAAAATTTTCAAACTAAAAGTGAAAAATTCCATATAAAACACATCCAGGCTGCCCCCTTGTGCACGCCTTCGTCTCTCAAAAAATTCATTGCGTAGCGCACACAAGTACCACGTTGCGTAGCCAAAAGACAAAAAAATCCACGTTGAGTCGCGATTGTCAAATTCGATTTTAATCATGTCAAAATATTTTTTTTAATTTAGACATTTTTTCTTGCAGAACAGCGTTACAATTCCGTAACTCCGGAATTCCGGATCAATTTTATTGATTTTTCAGTTCCGGAATTGACGGGAGTAATTCCGGAATTCCGATATTTATATATAACTGGCTGCCCTCCCCAGCTTTGCCTGGGTGCAATTTCTTTTTCGATTTCTTTCAATTTTCTTTACAACAGACCTTGTCCTGACAATACGAACACTACAAAAAAAAGCCAAATAGGTGCAGTCGTTCTGAAGTGATGTCCTTACGTGTTACATAACTGTAATAGTTAGACATATGCTGTGAGCTGTCGCGACACTTTTTATAGATAATGATGTATTCTGAAAAGCCGTAGTACATTATTTTGTTCCATTATCCATAGTTTTCGCAGCGCATGCGATGTAAGGATATTTTTTTAACTCCTTGCAGTCCTTCCATTATGATCATCATCATCATCATTTCAGCCGAAAGACGTCCACTGCTCCGCCACTTCGACCGGTTTTGTGCTTCCCGCATCCAGCGGATTCCTGCAGCCTTCACAAGGTCATCGGTCCACCTTGTTGGAGGATTTCCAACTCTACGTCTTCCGGTACGCGGGCGCCACTCCAGAACCTTTCACCTTCCATTATGATATTTTGTCGTAATAATAATTTTAGACAGGAAGGAGACTATTTAGAGTAAATTTTTTATGTTTTTGTTACTGTTTAATTACATTATTTTATTTTCTATAAACCTTGTTGACTTTGTTATTGTGAAAATGTCTAATAGAGTAATAAGGAAAAATGATGACCAAATATGTTTAATTTGTAACTCAAAATGATTCAAAGACTGATTTATTATAAATTTTGTTTAATTTGAAACAATTTTTGTTTATTTTCCTAGATAGAGAAGAGACACTGAAACAATTAAAAAGAAAAAGAAAGAAAAAAAGAAAAAAGATACCAGTTCCGGAATTCCGGAATTAGTTCTCCAGTATCGGATCTCAGTTCCGGAATTAAGAACCCTCAGAGATTGCACGCCCTAGTTACAATTCTCATAGCCAAAAGTAAGGAATTTTAGAGATAGTTTAATTCGGTGTACAACAGAATTGGCATCAATGACAATTTTTATTTTGATAAGGATTTGTGCTAAATTTTAAGTTTATTAACCTAAGAAATAAGATTCCTCCATATAATCTTTAAAAACCCCTAAATTGTTCTATTAGAGGTAGTTCTGAAAATCTAAAATGACATTAAAATGTAAATGTGCCCTGCCCACTGCCCGTTAAGTTTGGCGATTCTTCTGATTGTGTGGATAACTTTGGTTTAAATATAGAGATAACTTCAGATCCGGATATGAAGTAATATAATATGATCGCGTGATAACCCTAACGACGTAGAATACGGATCAAGCTTAAAAATGTTGTGGTTTCTAGATTCCACGCAATTAGGATGTGTTATTTTTGTGGTATGTAGGGAAGATAAAGGGCATAATTTTAGTATAAATAACTTTTCCAAATACGATGGAATTACCGAGAAAAAAAAACGAAAAACTAAAAGCCTCGTATAAGTCTAAATCTAACGAAGTTCTGAGTTTTATTTTTACTCTAAAATATGCAACATAAAAAACGCCATCGATGTTTTTAAGGTCACAATTGCGTATCATATTTAGTTTCAGAGATAGGATTTTTTTTCTAAATATCCGGTTGAAAAAAAGACGATTTTCAAAAAATTATATCTCAAAAACTAAACATACTAGTGAAATGGGGATACGAAATATTGCATTGAAATAACATAAACTATCAGATTTTTATATAAAAAAGCAACGTCCGAAAAATGGTCTTCATAAAACACTGTGCGTCGTGCTAACTTATGCATTAGACAAAACGGTGAACACTTCCAGCACCTTTTGTAAATAAGGTAAAAATTAAGACCATTGTAAATAATTTTTAAATTATTGTAAATAGGTTGATTCAAATTGTTTAAACATACCAGGTTATCGAGCTAACTTAATTTAAACAGTTAAAATATGCTATTTGTAAGTATTTCGATAATTTGCCAGTCCAAAGTCTGTGAAATGAGATGGGAAAATTAGAATCAGCTGATTACGAATTTGCGCCGTCGATTCGTGTCACAGGGGTGAAAGACTCACGCGTGCGGCGAGGCGGCCGCGGTGTCGTAGGCTGCCGGCGCCTTGCGCATGCGGTGTACAGTGCGCATATTCAATAATTTTGTGCGAAGTGAAAATATTGCAAATCTCTGAAACGGGTTGTTATTTTGAAATCTTTTTTCGCCAATATTTTTTATTTGTAATACTAAACAAGTTCTTACTTTTCTTGCAGTTAATTTTTTAACACTTTATATATAGTACTTGTATCTAACAGTAAAACATTTTTTAAATTGATGTCATTCTGTCTGTTTGTTCCGGCTTATCTCCGAAACAGCTGGATCGATTTTGACGAGACTCTCACTGGCAGATACTTTTCTTTTTATATTTTTAACGTTTTTTTTTTTAATAAAAATATACTTTGTGATTTAATATTAGATAAGTATAAAAATAAATAAACGAGACAATAATATGTGTTGCTTTTCACTGCAAATCACAAACATCAGTGTAACCCTTTTTTTAGTGGGTGGAAAATCATCAAATGATCTCTCCCGCTCTAGGAGGAGCAGGAGGGCATCGATACGGACCTGGACCTTACCTGGCAACCGTCTGTGGTGGCCGGGAGTCCGTAATAGACTCCAGACACCTGGGGCATCTCCTTCTGGTTCCGGTTCAAATAACAAATCAACGGAGAGAATCCGTCAGAATTTTGGGAGTGTAACCCTGGCTCTAGTAATAGGAGTTCCTTTGTCACAAGAACCAGAATAATGAGTATTGGCCTTAAACTGCTACTGAAAGATTCTAGAAAAACCTTTCCTGACCTAGAATTCGAACCCTGTTCAGCAATCGCACTATTTGAATAATGGGCAATAAAACAGAGTAATCATTTTTTTTTTAGGTTTCCGTTGCCAAATGGCAAAAAACAAACCCTTATAGATTCGTTATGTCTGTCTGTCTGTCTGTTGTGAGCTACTTATGTGTGTGAGACAGTGTTTACCTATGTAACAAATTCATACACTACAACCAGTATACCTCAAACTTTCCTGTCCCCCTGTGTAGTGATACGCTGAGTCTTAGTGGACGCTGGTCGTGCAATGTGGGCTGAGCGTACAGGTGCACGTCTTGGAACTGCACCGGCTTCTGACGCTTGGCATCCCCTGAGTGCATCGCCAGAGTGTCCCACACCGCCATCAGAGCAGCCGCAAAAGGATAGCATTGTTTCTCTGGAATTCACAGGTATATTGGATTTTCTTTATTCATAATTCTTACAAACTAAATGAAAGTTCGTGATGGTAAGTGATCACCGCTACATATCGATGATAATATCTGCACAATATCTGATCAGTTTACACTGGTAAAAGAGAAATCCGATGAGTTATATTTATTAGTTCACATACAGAGTTTATTTTGTGGACTTGTTACACTTATGTATGATACACATATCCTAACTCATGGACAAAGTATCTGACATAATGTCCCAACTCCAAACTGTGAGGGCGGTTATGAACTAAATGCAGTTTTTTACCTCTGAAAACGTGACCTTGTAGATAGCTGTACTCATCATCATGAATGGACTTCAGAAACTGGCTGGCTGCTGCCGCTCGCATCTCTACATTGACAAAATATGGAAGAGTCCTGGAAGGAAATAAAGGATGTTTAACCTAAATCAGAGAGCGATTCTAGTAGTAAATTATAAATTATACGGCTCACGGCAGGCTAAATGCCTCTCCTTTCGTCAACTGACGGATAGATCACTATCTGGATCCACACCGAACAATACAAAGAATCGGAGATTCGTTTCGCACGATCTGTTTGATGAAACTCGCGATCCTACCGCGTTCTAGCGCCATCCGTGTTTTAGCTAGATTATGTTCAGTTCAACACACGCTCCGCGTCCGCAGAGCATTGTACATGCTCAATATGCTTTAAAGGCTGGCCTACTTGGCTCTGACAGCCCTCCTGCTCAGCGAACCCTACTCTTCTGATTCATGCACCAGTACCGCAGAACTGAGACGAACTCCGGTGGCACCGTGGTAAAAGACAATATCTGCCAGAGAACGTCAAAAGAGACAGTATCATATGCCCCGGTTAGGTCCAGGCAACATGCATTAACAGATGAGTTCCTATATGTGCAATACCTGACAGCATGCTTTAAGCAGACAGACAGTTCTGGCCGAAACCCAAACTGGGGATCATACAGTTTGATGTTGGTATTCAGATCTGAATTAATCACACTGCAATGTATTTTAGCCACCACAGTAGTCAAGGAACGGCGTCAGCATGGTTTGCTAAGCTGACGACACGCTGGTCCTGGCGCAAGGGAGGTTGTACGAGGCGGCGGCCGATTTAATGACACGCGGGGTTGCGACAATCGTCGAAAGGATTGGGCAATCGGGACTCGAGGTGGCCCTGCACAAGTGCGAGGCCATGAGTTTTCATGGTCCTCGGAACGCGCCGCTTTCGGGTTCTCAACTCACGGTGGGAGGGGTTCACATTGGCGTCGAGTCGACGATGAAGTAGGTACCTGGGACTTGTCCTCGACAGCCGGTGGAACTTCGTTGAGCAATTCCGACGTTTGGCTCCCAGACTGGAGTGGGCTGGGGCTGCCTTAAAGCGGCTCCTGCCCAATCTGGGGGGTCCAAACGCCTCCTGAAGGAGGCTCTGCACGGGACTCGTGCGGTTCAGGGCCCATTATGGGGCTCCGGTGTGGGCACCCTTATTGAGGCTACGCCCAGCGCGCCATTTGAGTGCGACCCAGAGCGTCACTAGTCCGGGAATACCACATGGTCTCGTGCGAGGCGGCGAGCCTCCTTGCCAGAGTGCAACCATGGGATCTGGAGGCAAAGGTCCTCGCCCACATGATGGAGTTGCGTGAAGAGGTGAAACGCCGGGGCGAAACTCCGCTGCCGCGACGCATCGCGGCCAGGCGGACAGAGCTCCAGCAGGATCTCATGGCGACATGGCGGGTATGATTATCACAACCCAGCGCTGGGCAAGCCACAATTACGGCGGTAAGTCCCCTCTTTAAGGAGTGGATAGAGAGGCGCCTCGGCATCCTCACCTTCCGCCTGACGCAGGTTCTCACCGGGCGGGTGCTTCGGGGGGTTCCTGTTCAGGATAAAGCGGGAGGAAATGCCCGGGTGTTTCCATTGCGAGGATCGTCTGGAGGACACGGTGGAGCATACGGTGGAGGTTTGCCCTGCCTGGGCGGAGCACCGCCGTGTCCTCGTGGAGGCGATTGGTGGCGGCGACATCTCGCGTCAAGCCCTGGTGCGAACCATGGTACGGAGCGAGAGGGCACGGAAAGCCGTCACCTCCTTCTGCGAAACATGCTCGCAAAGGAGGAGGCGGGGCGCGTGAGGGAGTGGCAGTCTCTGCGCCCTCACGTCCCTAGCCACCGCAGGAGGAGACGTCCCGGGCGTTGGGAGTCGATCGCAGACTCCCGGCCACCGTAGGCGCGGGCTTGCGGGTGGCGAGCAAAAGGTAGCTCGCCGCCCAGTAAGGACCAGTCCCGTGTCGACGGCACGTAGTATTCCACGCGCGACTCAAAGAGATGTCAACAGTACTGAAGGGGTCTGCTAAGACTGATGCCTGTCAGGGTCGCGAAATTGTTCTAACGAGATAAGGTAGCTCGCTGCCCGGTAAGGACCAAGCTCGGGTTGACGGCGCGTAGTGTTCCACGCGCGCCTCAAAGAGATGTCAGCAGTGCTGAAGGGGTCTGCTAGGACCGATGCCTGCCGGGGTCGCGTGATTGTTCGAAAGAGATACCGTGACCCTGGCACATGTGCAACTGAAGGAACACGGGTGGGTTTTAGTCAGTAAAAGTCTGACACGCCCTCCCGCACCGCCCAGAGTGGGAGAAGTCATTTGATGATGGAAATCATTAAAAAAAAAAAATTAAACAGAAGTGCCAACACAAGAGGTAAATGGTACACTCCATTATTGCAGGTATTCGATGCTGAGCCCAACGTGCACATAGAATTTGCCCCAAACAGAGCTTAGCACAAATTTTCTTGACTTTACGTAACTAGTAAGTGCGTTGATCAATGCTTGTGCTTCTACTACAATAATAAAAACTCGTTTGCCTATAGTAAAACAATAACGCGCTGCTATTGTTTACATAGATAAATTAAGTTAATGAAATAAATCGACTTACCATATTTCGCTGTGGTTCCATTCGACTAAATGTGACAGCATAGGTGTTTCCGTAGACACAGGGAACTCCACTTTCGGGTACAAAGCTTGCACGTTTGGGGTATATCCGTGCATGTACAAACTAGAAGAATAAAGTTATTCAAATCAAAATCAAAATCAAAAGTCATGTATTCAAACTAGGCTGAGAGTCAGCACTTTTTGAACGTCAAAGTTACAAAAGACAGTCCCCCAAAACGCCCGCCCTTCGACACTTCCTAGTGCTTTAGCTGGGAAGAAGAAGTGGCGGAACAAACTCCCCAGCAGCACAGCTGTCTGTTAAGTTAGAAGAACTTGATTCTATACAATTGTAAGGAGGTAACATTAAGAGACACAAAACATTAAATTAAATGATTTGCCATATGTCAGCTAGCCAACCCGAAATATAAATATTAAAAACTCCGTTATTGTAACACAGGGTAACACAAGTGGCTGGTATGCCTGTCTGTCACGTACCTTCTTTTATTTAATAGCAAAATATTACATTGGTTTAACAACTGTCACATAATAATAATAATTGCTTTATTGTCAGGTAACGATGGCCCATAGATAAAATACACAAAATATTCTTACCCAAAAATAAACTAATACATAATAAAAAAAATATCACTTGAACAATCATTTGTTATGTTGGATCGGCAACGTATTGTGAGTCGTGGTGTCATGTAGCCGATAATGGTGCCGATTCTGTTGTACAGACGCCAACACATCAAGCTACTACAATCAAACAACATACAACAGACAACATCATCATCATCATTGATTCTACATCAATCTGTCAGATTTCTTTGATAGATTTTCGACTTTATTTCTAGAGCATTAGGTTCAAGGTTCATTGGGAAAAATTGACAGTTTCGGGTAGCTTGACCTGGTGGTGTCTGTACACCGAAATAAACTAACTTATCTCTAAAATTCCTTACTTTTGGCTATGAGAATTGTAACACTATTTTACAAATAATATCTAAATTTAAAAAACTTTTTACAAAAAAAAATAACAACCGACTTCCTAAAAAAAACACTACAAAGTGAAAAATAACTTTAATTTCGGAAGTCGGTGACAAAAACTTTAAATATAGATCCTAAGACACCGACTTTCGAAATTAAAGTTTTTTTGACTTTGTAGTGTTTTATTTTTTTACTTTTTGGTTGTGGTAGATACTCCGCACTAATCTAATCGCGTTATTTGTTAATTTGTCGCAAAAATACGTAATGCAAATTTAAGACTTATATGGCTTTCACATGGACTCCATTGTCCAAATGGAACCAAATTAAAATGTGACCATTCGGAAAGCACCAGCTTTCAAATAAATACAAAAAAATCATCAAAATCGGTTCAGCCAGTCAAAAGTTATGAGGTAACAAACATAAAAAAAACACAGTCGAATTAATAACCTCCTCCTTTTTTTGAAGTCGGTTAAAAATTAGTGTTTTTTTTTTTTAAGCATTATAATTTCGTTTAGCATAATATTTATTTAGAGCGACGACTATTGGTTCCCTATCCATTTGCCTAAACTTTTAAGACCTAATTATAACTTGGCATACTTTTTTTCTCCTAATTATATTTTCTCATAACATTAATCTCAATCTCAATCCTTTATTGCATTCCATAATGTATACAGGTGGTGGGTATTAATATATATAGAAACAATTATGGACCCTGTAGGGCACAGCAACATTTTAAATTCTAATTAGAATAGAGGAAGAGCGCTTTAATTATTCTCTTATGAATTCTTAATATTGGTCTGTATTTTGAACACTATTGTATATTATTATTGTTTATTACGTATTTATTTAAAAATTTCATACTGTAATTCGTATATTTAGTTTCTGTATTTTAATAAGAATTTTATTTTTATTTTAATCATGTTTATATTATTTAATTATTATTTATTATTACTATTAATTTATTTATTTATTATTGACATTATTGTGCTATATTATATTATACCTAATTATTATATGTCATGTGTGTGTGTATTATTATTGAATTTATCAGATAGATATTCGTCTATTGTGTAATAGCATTTATTTATTAAGAATTTTTTTAACTTATTCAGGAATATATTTATTTTATTTTCTTGTTTTATACTTTCCGGTAATTTATTATATATTTTTACAGACATAGAATGTGGACTAGAAGAATGCAATTTAAGGCGGAAAGGGGGCAAATTAAGTCTGTTTTTATGGCGCAGCGAATATTTAGTTTGTATTTCTTCCCGTGTTTTGTAAGAATCTGGGTGTTTGCGGACTAGTTTACATAATTCCAAAATATAAATACTTACTAGTGTTAGAATTTTGTGTTTCTGGAAGTACGGTTTGCAACTATCTGTTTGTTCAATATTATTTATTATTCGTATAAAATTTTTTTTGTAGAATAAATAGTGAGGGTGCGTCTGTACTGTTGCCCCATAAAATGATGCCATAGCTAAACCAAGCGTGGGCATACGCATAATATGTGATTAGAGCAGTTTCCTGGTTGGTGGTCTTTTTGATTTCGCGGAGGGCGTATGAGAATTTTGATATTTTTGTTTTAATTTTCTGTATGTGAGCTTTCCAGTTTATATGTGTGTCTATTGTTAATCCAAGAAGAGAGAAATTGTTAACTGTTTCTAATGTGTGCTGTTTAAATGTGAAGTGTATATTTAATTGATTTTTTTGCCGAGGGTGAAAAGTTATTAATTTTGTTTTATTAAAGTTAATTTCAAGATTATGCTTACTCATCCAGTTATTTGTTTTATCTAGATTATCTACGCATAACAGCTTACGCATAATATTTTTAAGCATTATTTCTTTAATCATAATAATGACATGACACAATGACAGCATAACATTCTTAAGCATAAAATACTTACGCATAATGCTTTTGAAACATATTTTTTGAAATGAAATGAAATGTTTATTTCTGTAAGTAGATCTTATAAGACACTTTTACACGTCAACATTTTTTGGTCAATGTTTTTTTTTTAAACTAGATGGCGCCGGCATTTCCTAGCTGACTGTTCCCTGAGAAGAAACGCCGAAACAAACTCAGAGGTCATAGTCTCTTTTAAAGTCCAGACATTATATTATTAGAATTTTATGTGAGTCTAACAACGCAGGGCAATGTCTGGAAAAGCCTTTTGAAGAAAGAGCCATTGCAGCTTTGAGCTGACCTGTCCCAACAGACGGCATGTATGTATCAGTCATCGTGTAGTTCAACCCTATTTTAGGGAGCTCAACGACCCGTCACAAGACGCTACCAGATCTGCAGGACTTTTGCGTAGGCCATATACAAATTACTTAAAGCCGCCAGACAGTTATGTTATAGAGTCATGTATTCAGTCTAGCCTGCATGGTACTCACATTCACAGTCCGTTTTATTTTGAAAGTCATATATATAAAAAAAAAAACAATAAATATAAAATGTCAATAATATTCGCTCACACACTTAGCATTATAGTTAGTTGCTCGATGGTACATTGGAGTAACTTGACTAGTCCCAAGCCTTTTTGTCATCCAAGTTATCTTTAACTTTATAGAAACCTTTATGACAGAGTTTCCGTTTAATAAACGATTTAAATTTATTGAAGCTTAGTTCTTTAACATGGCTTGGGAGTTTGTTGTAAAAACGTATACTCTGGCACTTAAATGAATTACTAATTTTTTTAAGCCTACTCGAGAGCAGAATAAGTAAATCTTTGTTTCTTGTATTTATGCAGTGAATGTCGCTGTGCTTAGAATACAGATTGATATTCTTTTTTATATAAATTTAGTTCTCATATACATATTGAGATGCGACTATCATTATGTTTATTTCTTTAAATTTATCCCTCAGTGAATGTCTACTACTCAGGTTGTAAATTGCTCGAATGGCGCGTTTTTGCAGCACAAATATAGCCTGAATGTCGGCTGCGTTTCCCCACACTAAGATGCCGTACGACATTACACTATGGAAATAACAGAAATACACTAATCGAGCTGTTTCAACATCTGTCAAATGTCGGATTTTATAGACCGCGTAGGCTGCAGAACTTAGCCGCTTCGACAATTTTATTATATGTTGGCCCCACTGTACCTTCGAGTCCAAAGTAATACCTAAAAACACAGTGGTGTCCACAAGATCTAATTCTGCCCCATTTACGAGAACATTGGTTTTTACCTGCTTTACGTTAGGTGTCAGAAATCGAATGCATTTAGTCTTTTTCTCATTTAAAAGTAAATTATTAACACTAAACCAATGCACTATTTTAGCGAGAGCATTATTTACGTCGTCAGTAACAATCTGTTGTCGTTTATGTTTAAATAAAAGTGATGTGTCATCTGCAAATAAAACTATTTCATGACTGTTCTTTATAAGGTAAGGTAGATCATTAATATAAATAAAAAGGGGCCAAGAATTGAACCCTGCGGAACTCCCATAGTGACAATAGAACCATGGGATCGCTTGCCGTTAACGTCCACTCTTTGGATCCTATTATCCAAATAAGAAGATCCAAGGCAGTGTTTCTAACACCATAGTAATGCAATTTCCTGACCAATTTATCATGAGAAACACAATCGAAGGCTTTAGACAAGTTACAAAAAATACCTAGGGCATCGTGTGACTTCTCCCAGGCCTCAAAAATATGTACAAGAAGCTCAACACCGGCGTCGGTAGTCGAGCGATCCCTTGTGAAGCCGAATTGTTTATTGTTTAATAACTTGTGTTTATAAAAATGTTTTGCAATTGATCTAGCATCTTTCAAACATTTTGAAGGTGGGTAGCACAGAAATTGGTCTAAAGTTCGAGGGGTCAGATGTGCTGCCCGATTTAAACAAAGGTATTATTTTACAACTTTTCATCAGATGGATTTAGCAACCTCAACGGAATTTCCCCATAGGTCAGCAGTTTTTTTAACATTAAAGGGTATTAAAATTTTTAACAATTTCCTTAGCACTAACATAGTCAAAATTAAATTCATGGTTAGAAATATCAACATTTTCCTTCAATAGAGACTCTGCTACAGTGGGTGAGGAATTTAAAGTTTTAGTGGTAGAGACTGGAATATCTCCAAAGAAATTTTCAAAAACTCTGGCAACTTCTAAATCTTTTTCAATAACTGTATTGTTAATATTAAGACAGTAGTCACTACTACGCTTTCTGTCTCTTCCAGTCTCATTGTTTATAATTTCCCAAGTAGTTTTTATTTTGTTTTGACTATTTTTTATTTTTGAGCTTAAGTATCGACACTTAGCTACGCTCCAAACTTGTTTAAACAATTTAGAATAGTTCTTAACATATTGATAAAATTCTTTGCTTTTATTATAATTTCTTTCTTCATACAATTCAAAAAGTTTTATTCTACTATTAAAAATCCCATTCGTTGCCCATTCACTGAATGTTGCAGCACCATTAACTGAGATCTGCTTTGGTATTAATGTTGAGTTAAATTCTGTACAATACATGGTAAAAAAAAGAATTGTACAGTTCATTAGGATTATCACTATAAGGCAAGTAGGGAAATTTACTATTAAGTTTATTTTTAAAGCTCTCCATGCGACCTGCAGTTTTTGGCACTAGTGATATGCTTCTTAGCTACTTTTTTATCTGGCTTACTAAATGTAATCCACTGTCCACAGTGGTCAGAATCTAGATGACTTATATTTTTTTTTATCAATAGGTGAAATGTCAGTAAATATATTGTCTAAACATGTAGCTGATGTGGAGGTTATTCTAGTAGGCTCCAAGAATAAATAATTTAGGTTGTACGAATTATATAAATTTTAAATTTTTAAACACAAAGACGAGTCCTCTAATAAATTGACATTAAAGTCACCACATACAATTATATTTTTACCTAACTTTCCGAGTTTTTGTAACACATCATCCATGATACTCTCAAAGCAATCATAAATTGATGATGGAGGCCGGTACACACTCAATACAACAAGCTGCTCTAACTCCACACAAGCTATTTCTATAGTCCGCTCAATAGAAAGGCTCACAATATCATTACGGTCTTTGAATTTAAGTTGTTTAGATAAGAGTATCAACGAGCCACCATGTATTGTATTTACTCTGCTGAACGAACTACCCACCTGGTGATTACTGAAATTGAACATGCATTGATAGCTTTTTAACCAATGTTCTGTAATGCATAAAATATCAATGTTGTTACAGTTTAGGAATAATTCAATTTCAAAGTCTTTTCTCAACATACCTTGAATATTTTGGTGCACCAGGTTAAGCGTGTTAGAAGTTATTCTGACATTTTGATGATTTGCACTAGTATTTAAATTATTTTTATTAATTATGCAAGAGGTACTCTCTATTGTCTCAACTTGTAATTTAAATTAATGTCAGCTTGTGTAACCAAATTATTGGTTGAATCATTTAAAATGTCAGGTATGTGTTCAATAGAAACAAAAGCCAATTTCTTGGCTGATAAATCAATAAAACAATAGTATAGCGATAAAGCTATTTGTCTTTTCAAACAATAAGGTAAATAAAATTTGTATTTTGTCAAAACTAAATATTTACTAACATACTTGTTAGTGTCAATGACATGCAAATTATTATAGTTTAATGTCATATTATTTAACAGTATATTAATCTGCATGTCGATTCTGTAAAAATCTCACCGTGGAAAGGTGCGTGGAGTGAGCTGTCAGTGTCATCCCAGTGCTGCTAGAGATTGAACAAACATAACATTTACAATCATAATCGAGATTTTGATAATATTTTTTATGCTTATTCTATTGATCATTTTATGCGTATTTCAAAGCTAGTGAACTATTTTAACATTACTACTGTTTCGGCAAGTTTTTCAAATGAAATAGCGAAACAAAAATTCATTCAGAAACGCATTGTTGGTTTTTTTACTGTTTTTTCCTCAACTAGCCCTTTATGCATACAAGTGCGACACGCACGAATAATTAATGAATGTAGTAAGACATACGTACATGTATAAGATAGCTACAACAGAAAATGCAAATTGACATTGTCAGTTATTAATTTATTATGAACCCACTGTAAACTGATTAAAATTAAATACGTAAATGCAATCACATGGCCTAATCGCGATGTGTCTTAGAGAAGCGATTGCAGATCGACTCGACTCGTAAAGATTGTGCAACGTTCTTCAGCGTTGTTACTAACCCAAATCTATAAAAAAAAAGACGAGTGAACCTGGCCGAGCCTGGCTGACGGAGCATAGAATTCAATCTCACACATACTATGTGGGAACCCACATCTAGGCACTGTTATATTCACATTGACATTTGTTTTTTTTTATTATGTAGGTATCGTCACGTATGCGCACTAAGAACATTAGGAAAATACAATACCAACGTCCAAAAATGTGCCGAGTAACATTTTATTGTAGATAAACATATACCTACTTACATACTAATGTCGTTGTCATCAATAAAAAGAATATTCATCAAATGGTCACCCATCTTGAAAACCTTGAAAATATTATGTCAAAATTCAACAGTTCAAAACAGTCACCCACGTGCTCGAGGTGAAGTGATGTTACCATGACAACGGCATTGCGAAGATCGCGTGATCAAGCCGCGCATGCGCGCTAGACGCTGTCATCAATAATTAGTACGCAGGGATTTATTTAAATTCTTGTAGATATGGGGCCGTTCAAGTATTACGTAAGCACATTTATTACAATTTTTTACTCCCCCATCCCCCTTGTCATCAAAAGTAAGCAAAGCTCTAACCCCCCCTCCCCATGCTTACGTAAACATTGTTATATGCTTTTTTTTTAATGTACTCTGTTTTTTTTTTTATTGATTCATGAGCAGCAGTTATAATTCTGGAAATAAAAAAATCGACTTAGGATCTAATAGGGGACTATAATAACGCATATACTGTTCATTTAAAATACCGTCAAATCGTCAATAGAAACGAAACAATCGGTTGACGGAAGAAATTTAGTCAAGTGAATAGAGCGCATTTCCATTTCTTCCCGTGGGTGTCGTAAGAAAGAGGCGACTAAGGGACTTACTAGAGAATGAGCAGCAGCATTTTCTATGCATTTTACCACCATACTGCGATCGCCAATCCGCCTGCCAAGCGTGGCGATTATGGCAAACCCCCCCAAATTGGGGGAGGCCTAAGTCCAGCAGTGGACGTCTTACGGCTGAAACGACGAATAGAGCGCGGTAATAAAAAAATATACCCGTAGTACCCGTAGAAGTATGGACGTGTTTAATAGAAGATGGATGTACGTGGGTGACATAATTCTTCAATAAGTTGTTGCATGAAGGAGGGATCCCACAAGAACGGTGCAATAGTTCGCTAGTGCCCATCTTTAAGAATAAAGGTGATGTACAGGACTGCAACAACTATCGAGGTATTAAGCTCATGTCACATAGTATGAAGGTATGGGAAAAAGTAATAGAGAAAAGACTGCGAGAGGAGAGTGAGATTACCCCGAATCAGTTTGAGTTTATGCCAGGGCGAGGAACAATGGACTGCACTTCTGCACTCCGGCAATTGTGCGAGAAGTACAGACGTGCATGTAAAGACTTGCACATGATGTTCATTGATCTGGAAAAAGCATATGATAGGCTACCTCGGGATGTGATGTGGTGGGCTCTGAAAAGAAAGGGTTGCCTGGGAAGTATTTAGAGTTAATTCGTGATATGTACAGTCAACTCGTACCTACGCCCGGTCGGCTGCTGGAAATACCGACGAGTTCAATGTGGCTGTACCAGGGATCGGCTCTAAGTCCTTACCTCTTCCTGTTGATCATGGACGCTCTAACGTCGGACATACAGGAAGAGGCACCCTGGTGCATGCTGTTTGCCGATGACATTGTTCTTGTCGGTGAAGATGTGTCCGAGATCCAAAGCAGATTGGAGAAGTGGCAACAGAAGCTGGAGAATATTGGCTTGAAAATCAACAGAACCAAAACCGAATATATTTTCTGCGATTTCGGCGGTCTCTCCAGCTCTGGAACCATAGCGCTTGATGTGCTTCTCTCGGCCTGCTCCGACTTTTGGTATCTCGGTTCACTCGTGCAAAGCGATGGCGAAGTAGATCGGACGGTTAAGCACAGAATAAATACTGGATGGATGAAATGGCGGCAGGTCACAGGAACAATCTGCGACTCCCACATCCCCCTTAAACTTAAGGGGGTGATCTATAAAACCATGGTCAGACCTGCTGTCTTGTAAGGGTCAGAATGTTGGGCCTTACAAGGGATGAATGAAAGGCAATTGCATGCAGCTGAGATGAGAATGTTAAGAGGGATGTGTGGTGTTACACGAATGGATACAATAACAAATGAGGGCATAAGATGAAGTATAAAAGTGACACCAATAAGTGAAAATTTGTGTGGGAATCGATTGTCATGGTATGGTCACGTGATACGGAGAAATGAGAAAAATGTCGTGAGGCAAATATTGAGTATGAATGTCAATGGCTTTAAGATAGAGAGAGACCAAAGAAACGCTGGATGAACTGTGTGAATTATGATATGGACAGAAAGGGAGGGACTACTGAGATGACGACTAGAGGTGTGGAAGAAAAAGACATGTTGCGCCGACCGCAAATAAATTGGAATAAGGGCGGGAGAATGATGAATAGAGCGCGGCAGGTAATTTCCCTACTCGGTTCTAAGCCTAAACGTCTACATTATTTGTGGGAATCTCCGAAAATGCGTTTCATTTTCACACAAAGACAATGTGTCGGTTACCATAAGTGTAAAAAAGTGAATAACTACTGCTTACATAATCACCATCTGGACTCCCCCACCCCCCATGTCACCAAAAATAAGCAAATCAAAGACCCCCCGCCCCCCTATAGTGCTTACGTAATACTTGAACGGCTCTTATGTACCTATCTAAATACAATAATTTTTATACATGTATAATGTCAGTTTGATGTCAACAATTATTCCGCTTTTTTAAACTATGTACCTACCTACTGCTCATTTAACCTTTATCGCGTGGAGACACCTGCACGCTAAGAATATGCAATACCAAGAAGTACCGTACAGCTACGTACTACAAAGAATCTTCTCGTAGTCTGAGCATTGGTAAGGTAACGATGATGAGAGATAAAATATGATGTGCATGTGTACTTAAACACTCATCATCATCAGCCATCATTCTCATCAAACTCATTGTCTATACCTAATAATAGAATATTCATCAAATCATCATCTTGATACCTACTAGGTATGTCAAAATTCAACGCTTCAAATGACTATCGCGTAGCGCGCCTCTGCGCGTGTTCACTTCACCGAGAATACATCCGATGATGCGGCGAGAATCGCGTGTAGTGCTCACGCCGCGCAAGCGCACTAATGTCATACATTTCTTTTTATCTTTGTTTTGATGACCATGTGCCTGGACATATTTAGAGTTCAGACAAAATTATTAGGTACCTACTCATTTATTTCAATGTTTGTAGGTAACCTATTTGGTTGCAAACAATAAAAAAGAATATTCATCGAATCGTCATCATCTTGATAACAATGTCAAAATTCAATAGTTCAAAACGATCACCCGTGTGCTCGCGAGGTGATGTTACCATGACAACGACATTGCGAGCATCGCGTGATCAAGCCGCGCATGCGCGCTAGACGCTGAATCGCGTGAAGTGTTTACGCCGTGCAAGCGTGTCTCATACGGTGAGCACCGATTGAAAACGGGTGAAGCGGGGTGACAGACGCGCTTGCGCGTTAAGAGCTGTCACAGTTTTTTTTTTCATTTTTAGCCTTATATGTCATTGCTAAAGGCAATGACGTATTCGCAGTTAGAGCCAATGAAGTATAATATTTTAATGTCAATTCCAACCATTGTTGAACTTTTCAAAATTATAAATTATGTTTTCATCAAATGAATATTAGGTACTTACTAGAGAGGTGTGAGATTGAGCATTCGGTGAATCGAGAGGCTTGTAGCTAAATAAAAACAGCCGCACAGTCCGACCGATCCGGCTAAGCTACGCTTGCCTCGGTCGGTCCGTCTATGGGTGACCATATTATTTACATACCAAGATCTCGAAGGTCGAAACTCTGACAACCAGTCTTACCAAGGAGGTAACATATTACCATATAACTGGGTAGTCGGAGTCGGATGGACAGTCATTGCATGTAAAATACCAGTGCATTCAGCTGCAGCCAGTTAAGACTGGAAGCGACCCCAACACAATTGGACAAAGGCAGGCAGATGATGAGGTGAGATCGAGAAACTTTATTAAATTGTGCAAAGCAAGTATTCAGTGATTGGTGATATGTTCATTTACATTATGTACAGTCACGAGCAATAATATATATACATTGTCACATTTTCTAAAATATCTTAACTTCTAACATTAAAAAAATATGTGTACGAAGTTTTTTTTCTAAATTACCTAACCATCAAACTATGTCAAAACTTGGTATACATTGGTTTCACAGTAATATAAACGAAACAAAATCAGTAAAAAGTTTACACTTCCAATGTAATGCAGTAACCAACCCCTATTTTTTATAAAACTGTAATTATTACTGTAATAAACTTAACAAAAACAGGAAAAAGTAGATATACACTTTCAATATCATTTTAATGTATCCATGACAATTTCTATAACATATATACAATTGTATACGTGTTATAGGAATTGTCATGGATATATTAAAATGATATTGAAAGTGTATATCTACTTTTTCCTGTTTTTGTTAAGTTTATTACAGTAATAATTACAGTTTTATAAAAAATAGGGGTTGGTTACTGCAATAAAACAAAACTTACAAAATTATACATTTTGATCGAGTAAGTATTGAACTTTTGAATGAAACAGCAGATTTTTTTTCGCCATTTCAGGTTTGGTCCCATAGTAAAAGTTGTTCATAATGATGAGTTCAATGACCCCTTAAGACGGTGTGCGTTAATTACTGGAGACATGTTTAATAATAATTTATTTTAAATCACAATTTAATACGGGTTAAACCGCCGAAAAAACTGAAAAGCAAAAAATAATAAACCTTTCAGTTATTTTGAGTCGGCACTTTGAGTGATCTTTGTTCATTGATTGTTTGAGGTTTATTATTTTTTGCTTTTCAGTTTTTTCGGCGATTTAATTTTTTTGTTAAAAAGCTTTTATTTCATAATTTTTTGTGGCTATAATCTACTAATCTGCCAGGGCCGCGAGATCTGTTCGGAAAGAGTTACCGTATTCCTGACATATGGGCAAGTGAAGAAACACGTTTTAGTCAGTAAAAGTCTGACACGCCCTTCCGCTCCAACCTAGAGCGGGAGACGTCATTAGATGATTTATCACCAAAATAAAAATCTACTGATAAAACTTGACAAGGTATACCCTATCCAATTAAAAAAGAATTATCAAAATCGGACTACTCTGTAAAAAGTTATGCGTGGTCATACATTACAATCAGTGAGTGAACAATCTATCATCCCCTTTTTTCGTATCCTTAGGGTTCGATTTCATTTCCAAATGTATATGGGGCCACCTTTGAAGTATACCCTTTTCAATAAAAAAAGAATTATCACAATCGGACTACTATGTAAAAAGTTAGGCGTGGTCATACATAAAAAAAACATATTTATATACGCGTCGAATTCAGAACCTCCTCCGTTTATTTTTGTCGGTTAAATAGTAAGAATCTAATAGCACAATAGTTTTAGGACGGTACACGGAAATAAAAACAGTCGACGGACGAGTCGATGCCACTCGCTGATAGCTACATTTACCTTACTATGACACAATATCTACATATAACGCAAATTAATGATAAAAAAATCTAAAAATAAATAATACAATAAGGTCCTATAACTATTTATGTACTCTGATTTTGGCAATTAGGTTAGATTATTTCCTCAATTTGATTGCGACTTATTTCCGAGCTCAAGCTGCTTGAAACTGCTGTTTTGTAATTGTTTACATAATTTCGAAACTGTACTGTAAACATGTTTTTGAAATTTCCTTGGATTCATAATTACGTAACTAAAAGTTAATATTATTTTTTGGTAATCTTTTGTTAACGAAAATTTGATAAAATGTGTAGTTAATTTTGACACGATATAATGTTTACATAATTTTTGGGCACAGTTAGCATGCTTATTTTTGCCATTGAATGTTGCTACATAAATTTGAATTTTTAAGGGCGTTTCTATGTTATTGCTCGTGACTGTACATAATACATGTAAACAGCATATAAGTTTTTTTTTAAACAGCCTATCATCTAGATTAACCACAGTTCCAAGTTACAAAACCTTAGAACAACAATACACAAAATATTTAGACATATCAATAATCTAGTTATGGGTGCCGTTGAGACACAAATTGCTTATCTCCCTTGCTAACAAGATTTCAACATTCAACATTATTCATGTATTTTTTTCGTCGTTAATTTTTGTACTGTAGGGTACACCTCTGCCACATCTTTACGAGTCGAGTCGATCTACAATCGCTTCTCCAAGACACATCGCGATTAGGCTATGTGATTGCATTTACGTATTTAATTTTAATTAGTTTACAGTGGGTTCATAATAACTGTCAATGTCGATTCGCATTTTCTGTAATGTTGTAGCTATCCTATACATGTACATATGTCTTACTATACCTATTCATTAATTGTTCGTGCGTGTCGCACTTGTGCGTCAGGCAATAAAGGGCTAGTCGAGGAAAAATAGAAAAAAAAAAAACAACAATGCGTTTGTCTGAATATCTGTTTCGCTATTTCATTTGAAAAACTTACCGAAACCGTAGTATTGTTTAGACACTATGATTTTTTTTTCTGGATGGGTAATCATCAAATGACTTCTCCCGCTCTTCGTGTCAGACTTTTACTGACTAAAACCCACCCGTGTTCCATCAGTTGCCCGTGTGCCGGGGTCACGGTATCTCGCTTGAACAATCTCGCGACCCCGGCAGGCATCGGTTCTAGGAGGGGTCTCCTAGAACCGATGCCTGCCGGGGTCGCTGACTGCTGCTTCTTTGAGGCGCGCGTGGAACACTACACGCCGTCGACCCGAGCTTGGTCCTTACCGGGCGGCGAGCTACCCATTGCTCGCCACCCGTAAGCTCGCGCCTACGGTGGCCGGGAGTCAGCTATCGACTCCCGACGCCCGGGGCATCTCCTCCTGCGGTGGCTAGGGACGTGAGGGCGCAGAGACTGCCACTCCCTTTAGACACTATGCTAGCTTTGAAATCCTTATAAAAATATTCAATAGAATTAGCATAATATTATTAGGTATCTAAATCTCGATTATGATTGTAAATATGATAGTTGGTCATCCCTAGCATCAGATGGAATGACATTGATAGCTCACTCCACGCTCACTTCACCCGGTGAGATGGTTACAGAATAGCACTGCTGTGCCTAAAATTATTTTCTTTCTGTGGCAAACTACTACTATAAGGAAATGTAAACATAGGTAACAATCTGTCTTAAGTTTAGCATGGATAGTTTGTTAATGTAGTGAAGCAGACTGTCCTGATTGACATCTCCTCTGTTACTAATTAATATAATTAAAGTTGTATCCTGGTGGAAATTTGAACTAATAATCTTTCTCACTATGTCAACATAATTTAACCCAGGCATACAATAATTGGTAACTGATTGTCCCTTGCAAATGTTTGATAATTGATTGCCCATGTCTTTCCCAATTTCATCACTAAATATCACATAATCACTACTTATTTGGGTTTCTATACAGTTATGAGATTTTACATTCACTTTGGTTGATTTATGGGAATCATCAGGCGTAAAACCTTGTTGCAATGAAGAATCACATACTGGCGTCAAACGTGAAGGCTGACTATTGGATAATCTGCTGTTGTTCTCAGAACATGAACTAGCATTCGTTAATAAGTCATTCATCGCCAGGATGTATTCACTCATTTGCTTTTCTGATATTTTGTATTTGTTAGTCAATGATATTAGTTTTTTATTCTGAGTGTCAATTTCATATATTATCGTATTATTTTTACATTTTTGAGAATACAAATCCAGTTCATCTAGTAACTAGCTTCTGCCCGCGACTTCGTCCGCGTTAAATTTCTTGTTCCCCTGACCCTTCCCGTCGCGTCGAATCACCTACCCGTGCGATTTTCCCCGTTTTTGCAACATTTTTCATTACAGCTCCGCTCCTCTTAGTTGCAGCGTAATGTTATATAGCCTATAGCCTTCCTCGATAAATAGGCTACCCAACACACAAAGATTTTTTTAATTCGGATCAGTAGTTTTTGAGATTAGCGCGTTCAATCAAACAAACATACGAACAAACTCTTCAGCTTTATAATATTAGTATAGATGAAAGGCCTTCTCTATTTAGTTTAACATTTTTAATGAAGAACTTCTGCCTATAAACTAGTTTTTGAGTTTTTCTTATAAACTCTTAATATTTTTTCAGTTTGTTTCTGCTACATTTGTCCACCTTTGTCGAGTTATTAAACTTAATGTTCTTGTCTTGATCGCATTCGCAAGTCAGATCTATAGTGACTGTGGGTTGTCCGTATGCGGTTAAGAGCAAGCTCATATTCGGAACTGCACTGGTCGAACCCGTCCACAATGAGCTGAAGCCGGCCCTGGGCATCAATAGCTTCAGTGTGTTGAATATGTAACGGCCATTTCAGATTTCATATTCTGGTTCCTTTTTAACAAATCCATTACTTCCCTTTCATTGTCATCAGCTTCCTTCGTCAATCGGTGACACAACTCCTTAGAAGCCTAGATTTCGCTCAAAGCCTGACTGAGTTTTGCCTCTTCCTGGCGAGCGTCGGCTTTACGGGTCATAATCATGATTAGAGATGGTAGAGGAAACAGAGATCGAAAAGGAAATAAGATAAAATATATAGAGAGATTAAAAGATGAACGAATAACAGTGATAAAGTTGAAAATTAGTCAATATAGCAGGAAGAAGTTGTGTCACCTTTGAATAAGGTTATGTTTACGTTTCATTATTAGATGAGTGTTTCATTTATTATGGATATGAAATGTATACCAAAGATGATTCTAACTGTAAAGTTTCTGAGATATGATAGTTCTGCCTTTTAATGACTATCGATATGAAATATTGCCAAGAGACGATTCTGACTACGAACTTTCTGCGATATGATGGTTCTCCTTTGTCATTGTTATGGATATAAAATTTATGCCTAAAGATGATTCTGACTTATAAAATTATGCGTCGTGAATGTATGATAAATGAGTGTATGCCAAACGATTTTCTGCGAAATGTAGTTTATGCTATCCGCTGTTATGCAAAATAATATTATGACTAAAAAATTCTGCCATAAAGGGTGGACCCGCCTGGACATGTTTTATATGGAATTTTACACTTTTGTTTGAAAAATATTACCCACGTGTTGAGATTTATATGCAGGAGTTTTATAAGGGGGTCGAAAAGTTCATTATTTTTGCGATAGGACACGCCATTTTCAAGATATAAGCAAAATGAAAACAAAAAATACAGTATTGTTTTTGCACGTGAAGGCGAGGCGTTGGTGTGAATTTTAGTTCTTGACCACTAGACATATTCCACACCTTTTTAATCGCGATTAAAAATAGTCAGATTTAGTTAAAATAAATTATTATAATGGGTGGACCATAAATTTGTTTACCTACATTTGAGTTTGATTTCCCGCGCAAACGCAAGAGGTGCGAGGTGCGGGGAGGGGTCTAACAGCTAGCTCAAGTCTTGGAAATTTAGTCGACAAAGATCGGTTCACGGGACCGCAGCGTGTCTTTTGCGTAAAGAAATTTTATTTAACAATGGTTCGCTCATCACTGTGCGGCGTTTATTTCACGTCGAATATCATTTACACGACATTTAGTCTAGTAGTTAGTGACACTGACTGCTAAGACTGAAGTCGTGGGTTCGATTCCCATCCAGGACAAATGTTTGTGTGATGAGCACATTCATTTGTTCTGTGTCTGGGTGTAATTTATCTATAATATATGTATGTATTTAGAAATATATAAGTATATTTATCAGTTGTCTGGTTACCATAGTACAGGCTCTACCTAGTTTGGGATCAGACAACGATGTGTTGGTTGTCCTAAGATATTTATTATTATTATTACTTATTTATTCAAGATTTTCTGAGTACATACTTGCCAATGGCCTTAAGTAAAAAAAGCGTATTGTCAGGATCTCCGCGCCTGGTGAGAGAAACATGCCGACTTTCTGCCGGCATGGATCGCTTGAGGATGGCCTGCAACAATCCGTGTGGCGCCACCTCCACCAGCACAGCGTTGCTAGGTAACAGTAGCAGCGTCTCCTCGAACAACACAGGGCTCTGCAACATACAATCAACTCAGATCAATTTTGATGCTACAATTATTATCGTTTTGAGGTCAGAGTAAAAACAAAGACAAAAAATATTTGACGAAAATACTTTTTAAACCAAATGACATGGTAATAAATCTAAGTGGATATCGACGGTTGAAAGGCTATTTGATCCAAGCGACATTTACTGAAAGTTGCAGGAGAGTGATGCAAAGTTTTAATTTTCGAATAAAAAAAAAAAATAAGAAATTCAATTAAAATAAAAAATCTAACTAATATAACACTGGAGGGCTCGCGTGGGTGACATATGTCACCCAGGTTCGAATATTGTTTAATAACTTTTGAACGAAACGCGCTTCAGTGCTGCCCTCTCAGGTATTCCTCAAGTAGTAGCGCGTCCACGCGCCAGTAGTGCGTCGTCACTCTAAGTGCAACGACGTGTGAGCAGTGAATTTATAAAGTGCATGGGTGACGTATGTCTCCCGCGCGAGCATTCGAGGAACTTTTAGGAAACGTAACATTGTGGTGAAAAATCAAAGATACACTCACGTAAGTTCATTATCGTTTTTATTTTACATTTATTTATGATCAACAAAATGTATTTTACTAATTGGTTGCATATTCACGTGAATATTATTATCTTATACCTACTAAGTGACAGATATTGTTTTAGGCTATAATGGCGAACGAATTTACGATAAGTAGATGGTTGGAGGAAGCCGTCACTGCAGAGAGTAGTGCGTCAGAAGACCAGGAAGACGATACTTCAGAAGAGCAAACTACTCCAGTTGGTTCACCTCACGTTTCTGACACGGAACAAGAGTGTGATGATGTATCTGGCGACGATGACGAAAATGTGCCTTTGTCACAGTTAGCGGTCTATGAATCTCGCAATGGGACGAAATGGAGTAAGATTCCACTAGTTCCGACTAGAACCAGGGCGCATAACATTATGACTAGACCTTCAGGTCCAAAAGGTATTGCAAGACATGTTTCAACTCCTATCGAGTCCTTTTTACTATTTTTTGACTCTGATATTTTGACTATTCTTGTGGAAAGTACAAATATTTACATTGACACAATCAAACATAAATATCAACGAGACAGAGATGCCAAACCAACAGATTTAGTAGAAATGAAAGCATTTGTCGGCCTGTTATTGTTGATAGGAGTATGCAGAGCTGGACGAAGAAATCTCAAAGAGTTCTGGGATAATACACAAGGTCTCGGTATCGAGTTAGTGTATACCACAATGTCAAAAAGTAGATTTCGATTCCTGTTACGATGTGTGCGTTTTGATGACGTTAGGAATAGACCAGCTCGACAATTATCCGACCGTTTAGCAGCGATTCGTCAAATTATTGAAATTATGCTCCGCAACTGCAAACAATACTATACGCCAAGCGAATGTGTAACACTTGATGAACAGCTTGTAGCATTCAAAGGTCGTTGTGGATTTATTGTTTACATGCCTAATAAACCGTGTAAATTTGGAATAAAAATAATAATGGCCGTAGACGTCAAGTATCCGTTTGTGTGTAATTTCGAAGTGTACGCAGGTCAGCATCCGGAAGGTCCTTATCGCTTGTCAAATCAAGTGCCTGATATTATTCATAGAGTTTTGGAACCTTTATATGATTTAGGATGTAATGTGACCATGGACAATTGGTTCACAAGTGTACCTGTGAGCAAAGACTTACTGCAAAAAAAAATTACAGTGGTAGGCACACTGAAAAAGAACAAACCTGAGATACCCCAAAAATTCAAGTCTAGCCAGAACAGAGAAATATTAGACTCCGCCTTTGGTTTTCAACCTAACTGTACACTGGTTAGCTATGTGCCAAAAAAAAAAACAAAGTAGTTTTGCTATTGTCAACCCTGCATAATGATGCTAATATTGACCCCGAAAGCGGTGAAGCTAAAAAGCCCGAAATAATCACCTATTACAATCACACGAAATATGGGGTTGATGTTTTCGATAAAATGTGTCGTCAGTATGATGTAACGCGCAATACCCGACGATGGCCTCTTATATTATTTTATAATTTTTTGAATATGGCTGGTATAAACGGTCTCGTAATATACCAATTGAATAATCCCCAAACCAAAACAATTCGCCGAAAATATTTGCAAGAAGTCGGATATGAATTGGTGAAGCCGCACATTTCACGTCGTATTTCCCAGGAAACTATACCAAGAGCTATAAAATTGAAAGCAAGGCTTCTTCTGGGGTGGCCCGAAAACCCGCAAGTACAAAACTTGCCAATACGTAGTGGAAAAGGACGGTGTGACTTCTGTAGTAGAAGAAGAGATTGAACAACACGTAAAACCTGTTCCAAATGTAATAGGCGTGTTTTTCCTGATCACCAAATCATAGTGTGCCCTAATTGTGATCAAGTAGCTTCTGAATTGGAATAACCCATTTGTAAACTTTGCTAAAGAATAATTAGCTTACCCAATTATGGTTTAAAAAAAAAAATAAGAGACTGATTAATCACAATAAGTAAAAATGTTTAATTTTTTTTAGATGTTTAGTTTGTGTTAATATTTAGTTCAACTTAAGGCAATTGTTAAGTTTTGTTAAAGTATTTAGTAAGAAATAAAGTTGATTAGTCTTATTACAACTTGTTTTCTTTCATCACAATTAGAATAGTAAGAAAAAATCCTGTTACTGATGGGTGGCATATGTCCCCCGCGCGAGCTTTCTAGGAAAATTTTGGGCGCGAGCCCCCTAGTGATAATATTAGTTAGATTTTTTATCACGATTGGACTTGAGAGCAATGTGGAGGAGTACCTACTTTGACACAGTATTTGGTGGACTTTGATGGCTTGTCTTCTTGTATAAATATTACTAAAATATATTAAAACTCACCAGTAGGTTGTTGGTTTGATATTCTGCTGAACAAATTTTAGCTAAATCTTCGTTCCATTTGCTCTGAGGAATAGAAGTCGACAGCCAACGGTCACTACGCGGCTTTGGATTCTTTATAACCTTTTTCAGTAACTTCAGAAGTTTAGGCCCTAAAAAAGTTAGTTAAGTTTCACTAATCATCAAAAACAGACAACCGCTTTTTTTTTTTTTTTTTTTTTTTTTTTTTTTTTTTCAGGATGGGAAATCATCAAATGACTTCTCCCGCTCTGGGCGGAGCGGGAGGGTGTGTCAGACTTTTACTGACCAAAACCCACCCGTGCTCCATCAGTCGCCCATGTGCCAGGGTCACGGTATCTCTTTCGAACAATCACGCGACCCCGGCAGGCATCGGTCCTAGTAGACCCCCACACTGCTGCTGACATCTCTTTGAGGCGCGCGTGGAACACTGCGCGCCGTCGACCCGAGCCTGGTCCTTACCGGGCGGCGAGCTACCCATTGCTCGCCACCCGCAAGCTCGCGCCTACGGTGGCCGGGAGTCCGCTATTGACTCCCGACGCCCGGGGCGTCTCCTCCTGCGGCGGCTAGGGACGTGAGGGCGCAGAGACTGCCACTCCCTCACGCGCCCCGCCTCCTCCTTCGCGAGCATTACTGCTTCGCAGAAGGAGGTGACGGCTTCCCATTCCCTCTCGCTCCGTACCATGGCTCGCACCAGGGCCGGACGCGATAGGTCGCCGCCGCCGATCGCCTCCACGAGGACACGGCGGTGCTCTGCCCAGGCAGGGCACACCTCCACCGTATGCTCCACCGTGTCCTCCAGACGATCCTCGCAATGGAAACACCCGGACGTATCCTCCCGCTTTATCCTGAACAGGAACCCACCGAAGCACCCATGCCCGGTGAGAACCTGCGTCAGGCGGAAGGTGAGGACGCCGTGACGCCTCTCTATCCACTCCTCAAAGAGGGGACTTACCGCCGCAATAGTGGCGTGCCCAGCACTGGGTTGCGACAATCGTACCCGCCATGTCACCATGAGATCACACCGGAGCTCTGTCCGCCGTGCCGCGATTTGTCGCGGCAGCGGAGTTTCGCCCCGGCGTTTCGCCTCCTCGCGCCACTCCCACATGTGCAACCGCTGAATTTTGCTTTTGTTTGAGTTGCATGTATTTTTTTTGCATTAAAATAATAATTACAATGGCCGTTACTTGCAGATATTATAAGGTATCGTTTAAAGAATATTAATGTATTTTCTTTAGCTGAACTGCAGATTTTTTCTGCAAAAGGTATTTTTTTTTTGTAAAATGTAAACAATTTATTCAGAATTTCATGTTTACTCCTCGGGCTCTAATGACTGCTTCCATACAGTCCCGCATAAGCGGATGAAATGATGCTGATATGCGAAGTTAAGGTGCGCTCTTCCTACCAGCGTCGCGAGATTTGTTCGAAAGAGATACCGTGGCCCTGGCATATGGGCAACTGAAGAAACACGGGTGGGTTTTAGTCGTCATTCGTCGGGAGACGTCATTTGAATATTTCCCACACACACAAAAAAGGGTGCGCTCTTCGATGGGGTACCGTCAATTTTGGGCCATTAGCTGGTTTGTGATGTTTCAGGCCACGCTCCGCCAATCTGCTGCTAAGGTAGAATTGCTGACAGTTAATCCTCGAACCTCAAGCCACTGCTGCAGTTGAATAGAGTTAAAGTGACGATTTCTTAGAGAAACTGACATAATATACCCGTCATGTTGGGCTCGTCCGCTCAGACGTGACTCGAAATCTACCAGATCTTGGACGTCGAGTAAACATATTCAAATCAAATCAAATCAAAATATTTTTATTTGACATAAGCCTGCAAGGGCACTTATGAAACATTTGAAGCTAGGTGCACGGTTTCAAATTGTTGATTCCTATGGAGAAGAGCCGGCAAGAAACTTCACGGTTACTCTTTTAAAAATAATTGGCTTTTACAATGTTTTCAAATTACAGTGTTAATAGGTATGCGAGAACAGTGTAGGACTGTCAACAAGTACTACCAAAACCACCAACCAACCAGGTACTTAACAAAATAGAAACTTGTCTACAGTCTAAAAGACCTTCAACATTCTCACATTCACAAAATATAAAAGAATTTACTTAAATGATAGTATTACATAAATAAAACATAATAACCTATTTAAACCAAATTTCATTGTTGTTATGAAAACCAATATTAAAGAGCTCAAATTAAAATTGTATGTATATAATGTCAAATTATGAATAGAGTATGTCAAAGAAGAATGTAAAAAAAAAACTTAAATAAATAATGTACATCGTCATTTGGGAGCAGTTAATAGACATTTACATGGTCATCCTGTAATGAGCTACCAGGGAAGCCACATGTGCAGATGGAGTTATTGCCAAACTTCCTTGTCTTGAACGTAGTCTTTTATCTCATAATATGCATTTTTGATAAGGACACGCTTAATGTGTGATTTGAACTTTCCTTAGCTAAGTTCAGTAACCGACTTTGGCAACTTGTTATAGAAGCGGATACTGTTTATAAGAAATGATTTACTAGTTTTAGTTAATCTAAATTTAGGTATCACAATTTCATTTTTACTACGAGTATTTATATTATGGAAATCGCTTCTTAGTTTCAAAAGGCCTAAGTTTTTGCGAACATACATGATACATTCTAAAATATAAAGAGAAGGTAGAGTCAGTATATCAATTTCTGTAAAGAGTCTGAGAGTCTGTGATAAGTATGGGTGATCTGCCCCCAATAGAAAATCATATCAATAACTATATTATCATTCAGAGGAACCTGTAAAGAGTTCGTACGTATATTTTTTAAATCAAAGTAAAGCATTTACAGAGATTTATTAAAAAAATCGAAAATTATGAATTTTTTTTTTTCACAAAAACTATTTAATATAGAAGAAAAATTCCAAAAGCGAGTGAAAGTGGACTTTCTGGAAAATATTGCTCATATTTTTTTTATGACAATTATCTATATATTAAGAAGTAATAATAATAATGATCAATTTCAATTAAGAACTATTTTCATGGGTTTTTAATTGATCGACCACTTTCATAAAAATACCTTGAATGTGTTCTAATGTCCTTTATTAGCATATAATTTTTTATTGAAATCTAATTAGTACATCATATGTAAAAAAAAAATATATGTCACCTGTTTTGTTATTTTACCTTCCACATATAATTCTTCTTGTAACGAATAAATTCATTGCAAATGTGCATTACTTCTTAATTAAAGAAAAGAATATCCATTTATGTTTAATATCGTTTAAAGTCTTAGTAGACCATATATTACTGGACGAGCCTTGACAGCGTTTTCCCGTCTGCCAAAGTATAAGACCTTTTGTTTCATTTCGGTCATATGCGTTCATAAAAACTGTTTACGTAATCGATTGTTAATCAGTAAGTGAATCGATAAAGCTCGGAAGGACGTCCGCAAGTGCTCTGTAAAAATGCCAACTTGTGCAAAAATAAATCCATGACATCAAAGCGCGAGAAAGATGGCGATAACCTTTATAACCTTTCATTTATAATTATTTTTGTATAGTATTAAGTCCTCTTTCTATTTAAAAGTAATGATGGTATAATAGTCGTAGTATCGTTTTACATCGATTAAGAAAATAATAATTTTGAAAGAACAACTAGACTCTCGTTCACATGTAAGACATCCGTATCTTTTCTATCTATTTTAAAAATAAGAGAAGTATCATCACCGAATAAAATTATAACCGAAAAGTTTGCCATCATGTAAGGAAGGTCATTAACGTAAACTAGAAATAAGAAAAGATCAAGAATTGAACCTTGGAGCACGCCCATCTTAACAAGAGACCCCGAGGACGTCACCCCGTTAACATTTACTTTTTGCTGCCTGTTTGATAAATAGGAAAGAACAAGATTAGCAGCTTGTCCACGAATTCCGTAATGGTGTAATTTACGGATCAGAGTATTTTGGTCAACGCAGTCGAACGCTTTTGAGAGGTCACAGAAGATGTCAATTGCATCCTGGGACTTTTCCCAGGATTCCAAACTGTGTCTGATGAGTTGTACTCCCGCGTCAGTCGTCGACCTACCTTTCGTGAAACCAAACTGCCGACTATGTAAAATCCCATTAGAGTTAAAATGAGCTAACATCTGGTCCAGCATGACTTTTTCATAAATTTTGCTCAATGGCATGGTAGCACAGATATGGGTATATAATTAGAAGGATCAGTCTTACTACCCGATTTGAAAATTGGTACTACTTTACTATGTTTCATTAAATCAGGAAACGTTCCGCTGTCTAAACATTGATTAAATATGCCTGTCAGGACAGGAGCAATTGTGTCAATGATATCTTCAAGAACCTTAACCGAAATCCCCCATAAGTCTTCTGTGTTTTTTATGTTAAGACTTTTAAATGAATTTTTCATTGTGGCAATAGAAATAGGTTTGAATTCAAAATTAGGAATGTCCTTACTGAAGTTTTCTTTAAGAAGAGATTCAGCTAATATAGATGAAGAGGGAAGAGATTTCGTAACTTCTATTGGAATATTGGTAAAAAAAAATTCTAGTGTCTCAGCAACTTTTAACTTATCTGAAATGGTTTCATTATCAATTTTTAGAGACAATTCATTCTGATCTCGCTGTTTTGTGTTTCCAGTTTCTTTATTAATTACCTGCCACACAGCTTTTATTTTATTGTTGGAAGTACTAATTTTGTTACTTATTAATTTAGATTTAACTTGAGCGCAGACTCTTTTGAAAATCTTAGAATAGTTTCTTACATAATTATGAAGGGCTTGATCAGGAGTCAATGATTTCTCGTGATACAAATTATATAAAATATCTCCTCTGCTTTTTCTAATGCCAGTAGTAGCCCATTCACTAAATTTTGGTTTAATATTGATTGTAACTTTTTTTTTATTATTAGTCTCTCGATTACGCTTATAAACTCTATTGATAGCAGAAAAGCTTAAATGCAATCGTGCAGTCATAACACGCTGACTATGCCCTAAATCTAGCAATAGGCAACTTGGGCGGCTTCCGTGGAAATTTAAAATTTCTTGCAACAAATATGGATATATACAGGATCCAAAGCCAGAACGTAGGTTGTATACAATCCAAATGCAAACGGATACCAATAACCTTACCGCCATAAAAATGTGAGATCACTGACGCTCAAGGTGCCGCAGGTGCGCTCCCTACGGTTGCGTCCCGTATTTGTACGGAATTTACAAACACGACTTTCGAAATACCTACAAAAAATTTATTTTAATCGCATTCGTAGCCCATTGTTAAACAATAAAGCTTACAGTTATTTTACGTATCAGTCTAAATCCTTTACGACCCTCGAACTGCACTCCATCCCTTTCATGCGAGAATCAGAAGGATGCCGGAGGTTCTGAAATCAGTATCAGTAAATCCTGAATGCAAGAGAAGTATTAACACGCATTGTGTTCCCACCAGTGGCGCAGGTAACTAATAAGCCAATTTCTGTCGGCTTCCCTTAGGAAATTATGACAGTCAGTAGTTCTCAGCAGTATCTAATAATAACACTGAATGTATTTAATCTTACACCATAAAATTAAAGTATTACAAAACCCCAACCTCCATAAAAAAATATTTGTCTTTATATTCCAACGAAAACAAAATATTTAAAGTGCGCGGCATCGCGCGTGAAGATTTTTCTGCAGTATAACTCGCTAACAACTCCGGGTTATGAAGTACATCAATTTATATACAAAATCATCTTGTCATGACGTCACTTCAGGTCACGTGCCACGCATTTTTTTGAGGCCTTGGGAAGCCGGAATAAGTAGAGTTATGAACAAGTTAGACAGAGTAGGAATATCGGTCCATTCGTTGAATTTCGTAAGTACTCGGTTCGTGTCGGATGGAAGCTCCCCGGCCCCCTTGGCTCACTCGAAGCAACAATAATTTTGTCACTTTGTTGATACTTGTCGCATTTGCATTTGTTGTAGCATTTATTTCGTTGTATTCATATAAGTTATTAGTGTAGTATTAGTGTAACAATTAGAATTAGATAATTCTGAGTTTTTTGTGAAATTGTGCGTTCGCAATTAGGAATTTGCGGTAAGTCGATAGATTAGCAAGTTGAAATTAGTTTTTTAGAGTAGATTTGAAAAGGTATTAGTAGGATGGCGGCATTAATAGTTTTAGATTGTTGTGTGACAGATTATTTGTTTCGTGCGGAAACATGCTTTTAAAGGTTAAGTTTTGAAAATAAAAAACACATAATTAGGTTAGGTCGTGCGATGGGTTTTTCAAACATTTTAAGGCTATCACATTGCCCGATGACTTTGACGATTTGACCTCTGTACTAGTATTTTTTCGTTTGGTGCCATCTACCATAACAAAACACAAACGAACTGACGATTAATCAAGAATACAGATATGTAGGTTTTTGCCTATTTTTATTCGCTCTCTGAGAGTTCTTATGTATTGTTATCCTCTACAATTAAAAAATAATATTTATTTTGAATTAAATGATGGACTTTGCGTGCTGACCTAGCTTTCTAAAATTATTTTGTGTGATGATGACCAGGTAAGTGCTTATCGATTCTCAGTAACGGAGTTAGTTAGGATCACCAAACTTTCTCATGTGATGAATTTCGCCAGTTAATTTAATTAACCCAAACACATTCCCATAATTGAGTAAGAAAATTGGATGTCTGATGATGATAGGTATATCTATAAAATATTGCAAGCTTATTCTATGACTGGTTCAGAAAGCAAAACAAAGTTACAAACTACTTTATTTCTATGTACATAATTAATTTCTGTTCTTATTTTACGAAATATTTATATTTGTAATATTTACAATATTATTTAATTCAGAAATCGTTAAAACCGTGAACTTTTAGATTTTATTTGGTTAAACTAACGCGCGTATAGTCCACCCTTCACGGCAGCCATCAAGGCACTAATGTATGGCGTCATTCGCGTCGCGAGTATATGTCACAAGAAAGCAACGGGTTTCTCGCGCAGTTTCGGGCTTCATTATTTAAAAATGTAAAAGAAATAAGAAAAGTAAACAATACAAATTATTAAATAAATCAGTACGCATATTTTGATATAAAATTCATGTCAAACGATTCAGCCGTTACAGAGACAATTTTCAATTTATGTTGAAGGAGGACCTGTTTACTGCCAGGTTTTTTCTAAAATTTTGGAAAATTTATTAAAATTCTAAACAATACAAAGTATTTATCAGGACCTCTAGTATGACATACATTTTTTATATGAAAATCGTACGATAGGATCCGTCAACAAAATTCGTTAAACATACGGTATTTTTCGGATTTCAGCAAGGTAATCCCCTTAATGTTTCCCTTTACGATAAATATCAATGGTAATTGTAAATTGAATAAGATGTTTTGTTTTCCATGTTTACTTTTCTCAGATTCTAGTAGTTTATAGAATAAAGGGGGCTTTACAGATATTGACTCATCGAATGCCGTAATTAGAGACACAATAGAAAGACAATTGCTTATGTCGAACTGTGTAACTCAAGGGGTTAATAATCTGACGAATTCATCAAAAAAACATGTTCAGACTGACATGACAGACTGAATTTGCTTTATATTCGTAGCTGTTTAGATTTACATGACTTTGGAAATAGTAGGATAGAACCATTTTTCACTAATTCGCATGAAGGTCATAATAGGAAAGTAGGTCGATATAGGAATTTAATGAAACGGTTTATTGACTCCGTTATTTTGTTAGGTAAACAAGAAGTAGCTTTTCGCGGCCACGATGAATGTCCGAATTCTGATAACCGCTGTAACTATATTGAAACCTTGTTATGTCTGAGCAAGTATGACACCATAATGGACTCTCATTTGGAAGTATGTTCTTCAGTCCAGAACCCCGTAATTGTTAGTCTCTCTAGTGATATTCAAAATGATTTAATACATAGTATTGCATCCGTTTTACGAGACCACATTAGAAACCAGATAGATAAAGCTCAATTTCTGTCTGTAATGATTGACGAAACTCCCGATGTCAGTCAAACTTCAGCAGTTCGACTTCCGCTAACATCGTAAAAACCTAGGAATCGTTCTTCGATTCCAGTTTCAGATAAATATCGAAAAATTACAATCAATTGCGATTGTAATTTTTCGATATTTATCTGAAACTGGAATCGAAGAACGATTCCTAGGTTTTTACGATGTTAGCGGAAGTCGAACTGCTGAAGTTTTATCCAAACAGTTGTTAGAAATACTTGACCAGTATCGTTGTAGGAATAAGTTTTTAAGTAACTGGACTACGTGCGCCACGTCCGGCCTAAGTAAGCATTTTTTTTTTTGCTCCGGCTTACCTCTCTAATAAAATCACCCTTCGGTACTGGTTCCCACCAAACACATCGACATATTGCCGTTTTCTCCAGCACTGTAAACGTGTGCCTTAGGCATTAATTCACACAAAAAAAAAAATACCAAAAAACAATACAAAGTTACTTAGTACTGTTTTATACTGGTAAAAAGTAACAATAATAACTAAACAAAATTATTTTAAACTAACAAAACAGTATTAAATACGGTTCAAAAGCTATTATCAATAGATCATACGGAACGCACGTTCGATCACGAACTGAGTTGGAAAGAACTAACCAGAATACTAACAACATCAAACATCGGTGCCTACTAACGCAGGAACGCCGACGATGCGAACTGTTTTCGTGTACATGAAAACAGTTCGCGTCGCCGGCGTTCAATGTTCAACAAATTACAAAGGCGAAAACGTTAAAATAATTATAAAATCGGAAATCAATTCATTTTAATTGTTTGAAAATTGTACTTGTGCTTTAAAACAAACTATTTTTCATTTTCTAACTTTTAAATGACATGAAACTGGTTTCTTCGATTAAATTAAATTATCCACTCTAAATGAATTGGGTTACTATTTAACTTACTTAATGTTGATTAAACTAAAATTAATCGCACCAACGAACGAGTAATATAATGATTTTTAAAATCTTTGATATTTCAACTATGTATGAAATTCCTAATGGACGATTCGCCTACAGTTTATTAATATCGCGCGCTGGATTGAAAGTGGTGGGTAGTTACAACCTCTTTACACGTTTCGTGTACACATTTTGTGTTAAACTGAATAAAAATTGTTATTAATATTGTAATTAAGGATGTAAACGTTGTGAAATTAAAAACGCAAAGGGGGGGAAAGTGTAATGTGTTATCTTAACTTTCTTTTTAATGGATAATTAGACAATGATGAAAAAATTTCTGCGAGCAACTTGGAAGTAGCCGCAGAAATGTTTTTACCATTGTCTATTTATCCACTCGCAGGCAAATTGTATGATTCGTCATTTTAAACTGTGTGAAATAGGTTAGGTTAGATTAAAACTGTGACCAACCGCCTCCAAGCCGAGCGAGCATAGCGAGAGGTACCGCGTAAGCGGTGCCGGCGAGCGCTACTTCCAAGTTCTGCCCAGAAATGTTTCTACTGTTGTCTAATTATCCTTGTTTTTGCAATATCCCTAGGGTTTTTGCGAAAATTTGAAATATAAAATCATCCAATCGACATATACAACAACCAATGGGCTACTCCAGGTATTTATAAAAGTAGAGCGAGACTATACGAGTTATATGGTTTAAAAAAATATATATTTGATACTCCTTTTCTAGAGTATATCAGAAATTATTCAAAGTTATTTAAAAAAATCTGTGCTTTCGCTAAATCTAAATTTTTAAGCGATCAAATTAAAAATTCAAACAATAAAATAAAAACCACTTGGAAAATCATTAACAATGAAACGGGTAAATCGGTTAAACAGGAAAAACAACTGGAGATTATGATTAACAACAAATTGGTTAATAAAGCTGCCGATGTAGCTGAGGCATTTAATGAGTTTTTTGCCAACATACCTATAACTACGACTTGCTCCTTAAATTCGTCCCCGTCTAAAGCTGAAAACCTTTTGCATAATAGTGTGCCCAGATGTAGTCGCTTATTTAGTTTCGAACATGTAACGCCTCGTGACGTGGTTAATATTTTTAATACACTTAAGTCAAAAAACACTGGAGATTACTGGGGCATCTCCATTAAACTGTTAAGTAATATAATAGACATCGTAGCCCCCTATCTAGCTGTAACTTTTAATAAATGTGTTGATTCGGGATCTTTTCCTGACCTCATGAAGAGTAGTAAAGTCATACCATTATTTAAAACAGGTAATAAAAATAACGTTGGCAATTTTAGGCCCATTTCTATCTTACCTGCATTTAGTAAAATATTTGAAAAGTTAATACTCAAGCAGTTGCTAAGACATTTTAATTTAAATAGCCTCCTTCATAATGAGCAATATGGCTTTACAAAAGGTCGTTCGACAACAGATGCGGGTGTTGCTCTGCTGAAACACATATTCAACGCATGGGAGAACTCGCAAAATGCTATCGGAGTTTTCTGTGATCTCTCCAAAGCTTTTGATTGCGTTCACCATGACACACTTTTGCGTAAACTACGTCATTACGGTGTTCAAAACGAAGCTCTCAATGTCATAAGTTCTTATTTACAAAATAGGCACCAATGTGTAGATGTCAATGGTGTAAAATCTTCCGGGCTACTAGTTCAGTTAGGTGTACCTCAAGGCTCAATACTGGGTCCATTCTTATTCTTAGTGTACATTAATGACTTACCATTCTATTTAAAGAATATCTGTGACATTGTACTATTTGCTGATGACACCTCACTTATCTTTAAAGTAGACAGGAATAGAAAAGATTTTGACGACGTGAACAGTGCGCTCTCAATGGCTACGGATTGGTTTACCACAAATAACCTAGTTCTTAATGCTAAGAAAACGAAATGTATAAAGTTCGCCTTACCGAATGTTAGGAATCTAGGACCCAATGTCGTTTTAAATAATCAGGTGCTTGATACTGTACACTCGGCAGTTTTTCTGGGCATAACAGTAGACGCCAAACTTCAGTGGGGATCACATATATCAAGCCTAGCGGGAAGGCTCAGTTCGGCCGCCTACGCCGTAAGGAAAGTTAGACAGTACACGGACGTTGATACAGCTCGATTAGTCTATTTTAGTTATTTTCATAGCATAATGTCCTACGGCATTCTGCTGTGGGGCAAAGCCGCGGACATTCAAAATATTTTTGTTCTTCAAAAACGAGCTGTTCGAGCGATTTACCAACTAGGTGCTAGAGTTTCTCTGAGAGATTTATTTAAAGATATTGGTATTCTTACGGTGGCATCACAATTCATCTTCGCCAACATCTTATATATTAGGCAAAACATACACTTGTACACTAAAAACAGTGATATTCATAACATTAATACTAGAAATAAGGACAAACTACGTGCTCCTTTTCACCGGCTTCATAAGGTTCATAATTCTTTTGTTGGTCTTGGTATTACCTTTTATAACAAGCTTCCCTCTGCTTTGCTAGATTTGCAGTTTAATGAGTTTAAAGCTAAAGTAAAATCCAACCTTTGTTCAAAGGCATACTATTCTATCAACGACTACTTAAACGATAAGAATAGTTGGTCGCTGTGATTAACTCAAGACAATGTTTATGTTCTTTCAATCCAGAATTAGCTTTCCTACTGACAGTTTATATGGGTAGTTCATATAATTGTTTTTTTTATTTTATTTTTATTTAACTGATTTTGTTAATTATTTTTTATTTTCTTTTAATTTCACTTATTGTGGACATAATCTACTCATTACAGTGATTTTAAATGAGTTGTATTGCAACATGTAGTTAGCTAGCGACCTCGTCAGCTGTTCATAATATTCTAGCCTGACCAACCGGCAGCAAGTTCGTCATGCTCCCTTAGATGTCACTGCTTGCGGTAGCGTCGGGGGTCGGGTTACCACCTTCCCTCAAATATGGCGAGGGGGGTAATGGCTGACCTTTTCGTTATGCTCGTGAACGGGTGCTGCTTGTGGTGACTGGTCGACTTGCTGACCATGGTTTTTGTTATTGTTATTTGTATTAACTGTTATTTTATTTTTACTCCGGAGGTCCTAGTTTAACTATTGTAACTTCAACTTAGCAATATGCATCAATGTATGTATATGTATCATTTTGCGTCGTTGAATATGTAAGCGGGCACGCCCTTTATGCCTGGAGGCTTTATTTAAGTTTTACGTTCTGTTTACGATTTTGTTTTATTATTTATTTCAGCTTGAGTTTACTTTTCAATGTTTTGTTCGTATATTGGCGTGTGCTAGCTGACATATGGCGAATAATGTATGTTTTGTTTTGTTTTATAATATTAATTACTTACACGATATTGTATAGAATCAAGTTCTTCTAACTTAACAGACAGCTGTGCTGCTGGGGAGTTTGTTCCGCCACTTCTTCTTCCCAGCTAAAGCACTAGGAAGTGTCGAAGGGCGGGCGTTTTGGGGGGACTGTCTTTTGTAACTTTGACGTTCAAAAAGTGCTGACTCTCAGCCTAGTTTGAATAAATGACTTTTTGATATACAAAATGACCAGTAAATCAAACACAAGACCACAAATAAATCAACAGTAGGTGAATCGACCGTTAGTTTAATTAACCTTAGTTTAATCAATTGTGCCTAGTTGAATAAACCGTAGCTGAATTCTCCTTTATGGATTTCGGTAATTAATTATTACAAAAATCGGTGAAACGATCTTTAGATATTTTAAATGGTAGATCTTTTGACCGTAGTTATCTTGAAAATAGTAACAATAAAGTTAGGTATTATAATGCGAGTCTAGTATAATAATGCGTTAAGAGGCTGCCGCGTCACTGCAGCGCTTCAGCAATTTTTGCGGTGCGAAGTGTTGATGGCTTTCATGCCATCATGCGGAATCGAAGCGCTTTTCTAATGAAGCGCATGCGTGCCAGCTCGAATAGCTTTCTGAGCATCTTTTCGTTGGACGCTGGGACTCGCCTATGTGGCAGCACTGGATGCGATTACACACTGCGGGTGGTCGTGTCCAGGGCTTGCCATAAACTGGCACTCGTATGCGATCCCACTTTTTGATTTTGTCTTTGTATGTAATAAAAATAGATTTATAAGGATTTTTGTGTTACTAACAACAATATGGACAATGTCTGAAATAAACGTCTTAAATTAAATAATACGTAGCCCTCTAATAACATTCAAATTCAATTCATACACGCGCTTGTTAAAACTTTTAACGCATCTGTAATGCACTTATGTTATTTGGGCGGCGTTTTACAAAGGATGACTTTAGTCGCCGCGGGAATTTGGGGTTGTCGGCTACGCTTTTCTCGGCGAACGCGAACGGGGTTATGACTGATACTCAGCTAATTTTTAGGGTTCCGTTGCCAAATGGCAAAAAACGGAACCCTTATAGATTCGTCATGTCTGTCTGTCTGTCTGTCTGTCTGTCTGTCTGTCCGTCCGTATGTCACAGCCATTTTATTCCGAAACTATAAGAGCTATGCTGTTGAAACTTGGTAATTAGGTGTATTCTGTGAACCGCATTAAGATTTTCACACTAAAATAGAAAAAAAACAATAAATTTTGGGGTTCCCCATACATAGAACTGAAACTCAAAAATGTTTTTTTTTCATCAAACCCATACGTGTGGGGTATCTATGAATAGGTCTTCAAAAATGGTAATGAGGTTTCTATTATCATTTTTTTCTAAACTGAATAGTTTGCGCGAGAGACACTTCCAAAGTGGTAAAATGTGTGTCCCCCCCCCGTAACTTCAAGAGAATGACAAAACTAAAAAAAATATATGATGTACATTACCATGTAAACTACCAACGAAAATTGGTTTGAACGAGATCGAGTGAGTAGTTTTTTTTTAAAACGTCATAAATCGTAAACCGCAATTTACCTTACATTCAATCAACTGAAATATAAAAATTAAAAAAAATATATATTTTTAAACCGAAAATACCTACAGGTTTGTACGGAACCCTCGGTGCGCGAGTCCGACTCGCACTTGGCCGGTTTTTATTTTATTTAATTTAGGAACAATAAACAGCTATCGCAAATAGCAATTGCGTTTATTTTACATTTAAATATTGCTTGCTAGATATACAATATAAATAAAAAAAAAACAAATAATGGTTCATTTCATTGTTCCGACAGCATAGTGTACAAAAATGCTAGCAAATTAGGTAATTAAAAAAATATTAATGTAATGTGATGAAATAAATGTAATTATAAAAATATGATAGTCTTCGTTTTCGGAACTGTTTCCTTTACACCCTTTATATACATAAAATGTATTTCTTGCAAAAAAAAAATGTGACTAAATGCTTAATTCCAAAGGAATACATATTTAAAACAATCTCTATAATTTATATTCTTTCATTACATGAAAATTCAAAACTTAAAATTTGAAACTATTGCACACCGTTATGTAGACTAAATTGCCAGCTATTTATAGGCTACTTTTTATGTTGTTGTTGCTATTATTTATTTAAATGCCACCTAAATAGTATTTGCAGCAACTTTTCAATTTTATTAATAATTATTATGTGGTTATTACATTTCCTTTTTACTATCATAGGTTAATCACATCGCTGCAGTCTGTACAGGTCGCCACTTGATCATAGTTAAAAAGGCCAGATTTTCCATTCGACGTCTACAGCCTTTGGAAGTATTCGATAAGTTAATTAAGACTATATCCCATACCTGCAATTGAAATGTATCGCGAATGATACGGTATGTTGGAACATGACACCTCCTTCGCGAACACGTCTTTCGCCACGAGTTGAGCGACGAACTCCTTCATCACGCCAGCAGGTCCTGAGATGGTGCTGGAGTCAGGCCCATTATGACACGCTACGTCAATCTCAGGCGGACATATCTTCGATAACTATATTTGAAAATAAATAACATTATGATGAGGCAGCAGTTTAGTGAGAGCTTAGTGTTCCGACCACTTGGAAATGAAGATTTTGTTCCACAGTTTCTTGTTACTCCATTGAGTTGTTTGTTCTTATATGACATGTTTCCAATGGGGTTTTAATAAGATCACGGGATCCGTGAGAGTTTAAAATACACCTTTTACAGGCAGACAGATGGCGTTGGTTCAGTAGTAGCATAGTAGAATGAAACAATATTGAATTGTTGGATTTACTTGTTCATATCCCAGTCCGACAGCAGCCATTGCACCATGTATGATAGGAGTGTCCAGTGAAACTCGTCCCCGTTGGTAAGCGCACATAATCATTTCTTCCGCCGTTAAACATCCGTCGGCGTATGCACATCCCAGCTCACCAACACTATGTCCTGTATGAAATAATGCAATGATTAAATAGGGCTAAATAAGCGTGACCCACTTATACGGCAAAAAACACGGCATTGAAAAAATTTAAACCTACGGTATTGTATACACAAATACAATTTTTAAATATTATAACATTTTTAAATAGTTGTCCGCCTGATTCAGAAGTGATCGCCAAGTCCTTGATGGTTAGGGCTTCAGAGATTCGAATCTCCTCACAAATTTCAGCCGTATTGAAGAGTATTATTTTGTAAGCATTTTTTGACATATCTTGGGAACTTGAGCTTTGGAACGCACACAAGGGGCCGAAGCCAACTCATAAAAGCCCGTTAGACACACGTAATGAAAAGAGACATCAACCGACTTTACACTGTGGAAGTGCACAAATGACAATCCTTGGTCGGGCGAACTTATAACAAAAAGAAAACCAGGGAATATTACCAGATAAAGTACAGTTTTTGAGTGTTTATACTTTCAAATTTAAAGAGCTTGGGCTGAATCAGTCTATCTAATTTTCAATCTTTGAACAATACGGCGACTTACCTATGATTCCGTCAGGCTTTAAGCCCAGTTCATGGAGAACATCTGTAAGTCCGATTTGAATAGCAGCGATCCCCACGAAGGCATTTAGGATATCGTCAAATATGTTTTTGTCATTAGACGTTATAATGTTAACGATGTCGAGACCTTCAGGTTCCAGCACTTTATGACAACTGTAACCAAGTAGTCAGTTCAGTATCTATACTAGTAACGTATTTTTTAAGCCTGCGGTGTTCGCGCCTTAATAAATCACAAAAGTGATTGCGCAGATTAAATATGTAGGCCAAGTAGATTTTAAAATGAAATTCAGTCCTATTATTTATTGTTTATTAAAAAAAAAATGTTAAAAAAAAACAAATAAAACACGCTTCTATAGAAAACCAAACTAAAAAGTAGAAAATAATAGAAAAAAGGTGATTTTTAAGGTATTTTTTAATAGATATCTAGCACCCCAAGCACCTGGCATCAAAAGTCTGACACGCCCTCCCGCTCCGCCCAAGAGCGCGAAACGTCATTTGATGACTTCCTATCCAAGAAAAAAAGCACCCCACGCTCTTTTCCATTGAATTTTGTTCCGTATGTCGGCGTAGTTTTCGAAGACAGTTTTCCGTTGCCATACAAGAATAATGGCACAAATTTATGAAATTATTGGATTGTCATCGATCTTCGATAACTTTACCAAGTATAAATGAAATCTGACCGTTCGAAGTGGTTCAAAATCGAGTCCAAAGGAGTCGGTTACAAACATACCATTGAAGCTAATAAAAGCGTGTTAAAAACAACAAAATATTACTCCAAAAAAAAAACTCATACCGTTACCAAGCTTTAATCTTCTTTATCATCATCATCATTTCAACCGAAAGACGTCCCCTGCTGGACATAGGACTCCCCAAGCACCGCCACTTCGACCTGTTATGTGCTTCTCGCATCCGACGTTTTCCTGCGGTCTTAACCAGATCATCGGAAAATCTTGTGGGAGGCCTTCCAAAGCTACGACATCCAGTGCGCGGTCGTTACTCTAGAACCTACCGACCCCATCGGCCATCTGTTCTGCGAGTAATGTGCCCTGCCCACTGCCACGTAAGTTTGGCAATTCTTCGGGCTATGTCAGTTTCCTTGGTTTTCCTTTTCTTTACCTTCACATAGTACTAGCTTCTGCCCGCGACTTCGTCCGCGTCAAACTTTTGCTCCCCTGACCCTTCCCGTCGCATCGAATTACCTGCCAGTTTTCATCCATTTTTCGTTGCTGCTCCGCCCCTTTTGATTGTAGCGTGATGTTATATAGCTTAAAGACTTTCTCAATAAATAGGCTATCCAACATAAATATATTTTTTCACTTCGGACCAGTAGTTTCTGAGATTAACGCGTTCAACCAAACAAACTCTTCAGCTTTATAATATAATATTAAGTATAGATTAGTATAGATAAAAGGAAGTCGTTTCCAGTGTGTGTTCGCTTAGATCTTTTAAACTACCAAATGGATTTTAATGCGGTTTTTGGCAATAGACAGAGTGATTCAAGAGAAAGGTTTAATTTTTTACGCGGGCGAAGACGCTGGCAAAAACTAAATTATTGGAATTTAAACAGAAAAGTTAACTTTGGTTAAGTCTAGATAATAAAGGGTTGATTTTTACACGCTTTATATTAGCTTCACTTGTATGTTTGTATGTTTGTTTGTAACCGACTCCTTATAGCGCGATTTTGACCCACTTTAAACGACCAGATTTCATTCAAACTTTGCACACCTGTCAAAGACCGATGACAATGCAATAATTTCATAAATTTGTGCAATTATCCTTGCCAGGGTTGCCAGGACAGCAAAAAAACTGTCTTCGAAAACTACGCTGACATACGTCAAAAACTACGCTGACATACGTCTCAAAATACGAAATACCCTAAAAAATTGAAAATAAATAATAGTTTAAAAAAACTAAAAAACATGCTTCCATAGAAAACAATTTTTTTAAACTATTATTTATTTTATAACTCTTAAGAATGTAATCCTTAAGAATAAAAACCTATAGCCAGTTGGTCAGAGTCAGCGTTTTGGTTACATTCATGAAACTAGATTTTAATTTGGGCCCGCTTTCTGAAATCTCTTTTTTTTTCTACAATATCAATATAACGGCTTCTTTTATATCAATGTAACGGTTATAATTTAAACAAAAAAAGGGATTATGGAGAATCAAAAAATATGTTAATATAATGAGAAAAATATGATAAATACTAGTACATTAAAAACGTTTTTCACAACACAGCTATACCTCACCAATGCGCGAGCGCACTCGAGCGGAGGCAGGAGTTAATATAGAGACTTGAATAGTTAATAAAAAAAAAAACATTTTCAACAACCAAGGATAACATAATTATTATATTATATAATCCGCGAGACCTTTGCAGGATCAAACAATTTAAGAGAGAAATAAAGTATCCAAAATTATCGAATAAAATTTTCCCGTGCTAGTTAAACATTTTAAAATCTTTGATATGGCTGTTTTATAATTACCGTTTTATAGCAGCATCGAAGGTCGGTATACGCATCAATTGCGCACCCATTCCTGCCCACTGCGAGCCCATCCCGCTGTACACGAACCACAGGGGCCTCCGAGCGTAGTCGAAGTATTCAACCTTCTCACACAAGCTCACAGTTTTTTGGTTCTCATCCGTGTCTGTCAAAATAATAAGGAAACAAATTATTGCGTTCTTTGATACAGAGATTCGGGTTAGAAAGAAATAATACGTAAAATATAATATAATGAAATTGTTGATATAATCTAATTGACCGCATTTTGGACGATACGTTAACATGATAAATTAGTGAAAGTTACAGAAATCCGCTAGATGCGACATGCAAGGGTCCTTGTTTCAATAATTGGGCAGACCTATGCCATCGGGCGACCTCTGCCCTCGTAGCGTTAGATCTTGTAGCGTATTGTAGTCGACTTATCGTTGAGCTCTCTAACAGCAGGATTGAACTACACGATGACTTATGCATGCCGTTTTGCATTGTCACCACATAAAATCCCGAGAATATGACGTTTGCAATTTGAAGAGACCATTCAGAACTCTGAATTTTGCCACTATTGATTTATTTACAAAAATTAGGGATAATATAGACAAGAAAAATATTGTTTTAGGTGTCTTTATTGATCTAAAAAAAGCCTTTGATACCGTTAGTCACAAACTACTATTAGAAAAACTAGAAAACCTAGGTATCAAAGGCAAGGCACTTAAAATGTTCAAATCTTACCTAAAAAATAGACTCCAAGTAGTAAAAATAAATAATGTCGAAAGTAATGCTCTACTTATCATATATGGAGTCCCACAAGGATCCATATTGGGACCGTTATTGTTTTTAATTTATATAAACAGTATAGCAGAGCTAGGAATACATGGCCATTTAACTTTATACGCGGATGACACATGTTTGTTTTATTTCGGAACTAATATTCATGACGCTATTTCACGAGCTCAAGAAGATTTAAAAATTCTATTTGAATGGTTCCAACAAAATTTACTAACTGTTAACATCTCAAAAACATGTTATATTGTCTTTAAAGCAAAAAATAAAAAAGTTCCGATGCAGGACCCGTTAACTATAGATAACATTCCAATAGATAAAAAAACCTATGAAAAATACCTTGGCCTTAGAATTGAAAATAGTTTAACATGGAACATACAAATTGACTATATTAAAAATAAAATGTCCTCGCTAATTGGCTCACTCCGTAATATAAATAAATGTATACCCAAAAAACTGCGATTCAATATTTACAATTCACTAGTCAAATCACATCTATTATATCTCATAGAAATTTGGGGTAGCGCTAGTAAAACGAAGCTTCAGGAACTGCAAAGAATGCAGAACAGGATCATAAAGACACTATTTCACTATCCATACTTGACACCAATTCACAAAATTTTTAAAGAAACAAAGTTTATGAATATTAAACAATTATATATGTATAACACTTGTATTTTGATTAGAAAAATAATGGAAGGAAAGATTCACACAAGCGTAAAATTTACCAAAAAATCTCAAATAAGTACACGCAGTCTTCGTCGACCTAGCTTACTTGTCCTACCAAAGACACGTACAAACTATGGCAAAAAAAATATCACCTATGAAGGAGCACAATTTTATAACAATTTACCATCCCATATAAAAATGTAAGCTCTTTCAGCACTTTTAAATCAAAACTTGCTAATTTTATTATTGAATTGTAAATAGAACTGTTGAATCAATCAAAATTAAGCAGAACAAAAATGTAAGTGAAATTAGAATTTATATTGATGTCCGTTACCTAGAATAAGTTTATTACATTATGTTATCTTATATTCTCATGTAAGTGACTGTTTGTCTTTTTGAGAATAAATTATTTAAACCGGAATTTGTTCCGGCATTTCTTCTAAAGAATCAGTCTGTAAAGAAATGCCAGTGCCATCTAGTTTAAAAATATGTACCAGTAATGCCTAACAAACTCGTAAATGAACACTTAATTTCATTGAGTTTGTGCTGAATAATGATGATAGTTACTTTAACATCAAATTGTCCATACCTAGTATCGCATATCCCCTGCCTAAATGTCCAGAGATGTTGTTTGCATGAATGTTGTGTAACAGTGCCAATTCTTCAGCATCGATAGGTCTGGACTTGAGGTTTTCAAAAATGTTAGTGATGACATAGTCTTGTCGGCCTGATAATGTGACCAAGCGTGGAATAAAAGACTGGTAGCGGGAAAGATCCTGGAAGATTAAGATAATGTTAAGGCGAGTCTGGGCAGCAGATCTGTCGTCATTTGAAAGAAAACGAGTTAGTCTTCATCATTCAAATATCAACGTGTTAAACACAATAAACAGTGACTTATACATCACTGAGTTAAGGTACCTTGGGTTTATAGTGTCCATGCAGCAACACGTGTGAGTTGACGCCGGTGCTGGATATGCCGTTGATGGCGACGTAGGAGCGGCGGAAACGCTGGTGCTCAGTGACAATACGCATTCGCCCCTCGCGTAAAGCCATCACATCCTGCCGCGGACTATTACAGTGCAGATTGGCGGCTAGCTGACCGGTGTGGTAGCCAAGTAACACCTGCATATTTGGTTAGCATTATTGATTGTTCCACTGAAATTTTTGTTGTGTTTATGTGTACCTACTTCCCCTTATCAAGCTCATTTTCAAAGAGATCCAGTGTAAATCTAGAAGGTAGGTACTAATAAGCTACTAACCTTAGTGATAGCAGTCATGCCAGAGGCTGCCACAGTCAAGCCAACGTTTGATGTCACGCTACCGACTAGTAGCGTGTCTTGCCTATCTTGGCAGTAAATTTCTTCAATTGCTTCCAGTTCCGATTTGTCAGCATCTGGTACACCTGCATAAACTCCCAAATTGTTGTAAAACAAAATGTACCTATAACTTTTTAGCAGTGAAGTTTTCGTAGTGATTCATTTTGTTCAATTTCAATCAACTCAGCCTATCGCATTGCACTGCTGGACATAGGCCTCTCCCATGCTGCACCACAACACCCTATCCTCTGCCTTCCGCATCCAGTCTATCCCAGCCACCTTTTTGAGGTCGTCAGTCCATCTAGCTGGGGGGCGTCCCACACTACGTTTGCCGATACGCGGTCTCGACTCCAGGATTCGTCTGCTCCATCGGCCATCGGTCCTTTCACAAACATGGCCAGCCCACTGCCACTTCAGCCTGCTTACTCTGCAAGCTATGTCGGTAACTCCAGTTCTTTTCCGGATAACTGCGTACCTGATTTTATCCTTCAAAGAAACTCTGAGCATAGCCTGCTCCATAGCCCGCTGAGCGACCTTAAATTTGTGGGCCAGCCCAACTGTCAGTGTCCACGTTTCGGCACTGTTTGTCATAACGGGTAGGACGCACTGATTGAAGACCTTGGTCTTCAAACATTACGCTATCGGCGACCAGAACACTCGGCTAAGTTTCCCAAACGCTGCCCGACCCAACCGGATCCTCCTGTTGGCTTCTTTCTCGAAGTTGTGTCTACCAAGCTGAATGACTTGCCTTAGGTAGGCATACTCCTTCACAATATCGAGAAGCGACACTTCGATGTGAATTGGACTCGGCAAGCCATGTGGATTGTACATGACTTTCGTCTTGTCCAAATTCATGTCGAGGCCTACCCGCCGCTTCATTTAGGCTATGCAGCATCTGGTCTAACCGTTTCAGCGTCTCTGCCATTACGACGATGTCATCGGCAAAACGAAAGTGTGAGATATACAATCACGAGCAATAACATAGAATTGCCCTTAAAATTCAAATTCATATTATAACAACATTAAATCGCAAAAATAGGTATGCTAACTGTGTTCAAAAATTATGTAACTGTTTAATTGTGTCAAAATTAACTACACATTTTTATCTTCGTTAACAATAGTTTACGAAAAAATATTATTAACTTTTAGAGACACAGTGGCTGATTGTACTCTTCGGTCTTCTGTACAATTTGCCGAACAGTATAGATGTGGTCTACGGTACTTAAGCCTTTTCGAAAACCGGCTTGTTCTGGTGGCTGAAACTCATCAAGTCTCCTGGCGAGACGGTTCGTGACGACCCTCGAAAACAGCTTGTATACGTGGTTCAGAAGTGAGATGGGTCTATAATTCTTCAGCAAGGTTTTGTCACCTTTTTTGAAGAACAGAACCACCGCTCCCCTGCTCCACGCTTCAGGTGCCTGACGGAGGTGAAGAGACTCACGAGCTCTCTTAAGACTGGAGGAGCTTTTCCGAGCCCGCTTTAAGGAGCTTTGTGGTTATTCCGTCATCACCAGGTGCCTTATTGTTCTTAAGCTGCTCGAGAGCCGCCCTAATCTCGCACTGGTCGACATCCGGGATGTTTTTCGTGCAGTGGCGCGTTAGTTCGGCTCGATGGTCATCTTTGCTATGTCCCGTTGGATTCACCGATCGCGTTGAGTATAGGTGCCCGTAAAAATTCTGAACTTCCTCGAGTATCTCGGACTTCGAAGTCACGATTCTGCCATCCGCAGTTCTTAGTTTCATCAGATGGGACCTCCATAATTGCCAAGCGAACACTTTTGACCCTTGGTTCTGCTCAATTGCAACCTTGATGTCACGTGTGTTGGAGCACCGAAGGTCACGTCGTGTCAGCTTTCTAATTTTTAGGTTTAATTTATTCATATATTGTTCAATTTATCAATTAGTAAATCCCAACATTTTTTTAAGTTGGCCATATCTTTATATTCCCCAGATAATATCATTCGTCTGTCTGGAGGATCATCTCTTGAAGCCAAACCGATGATATTCAACAATTCCTTCGTTCATCACGTATGCGTACTTATAAGTTTCACATCTGGAGGTTAAGTTACGAAGTGTTCCCCAACCTCCAATTTCTCTCACCTGTGCCATATCCTTCTACGTATTCTATCTCCTGTGGCGCCACTTGCAGTTCCTTGTAGAACTGTCTGATGAACTCAGCCGTAGTCTTAGGGTCCCGACAGTACCCAAATTTGGGCCCCATTTCATCACTCAATAGAGAAATGAATTCATTTTTGACATGTACTAGTTCCGCGTAGACTCTAAAAATACAACATTATAATAAAATTATAAGGTGTGTGACAATGCTGCCATTCTTCTGGACACGCTTCCGGATGACAGCACAATTTTTCAACTTCTAAATTTCATTTTGTTTTCCATTTATTTGTTTACTTAGTTAAGTAGTCATTTAATTTAGTACCTAATGTACATAGTTTATTGTGTGGGGTTTTCAGGACCGGGACCTCGGTCCTGAATTCCACCTAAAATTTAATAATTATTTTACAGTAGTATCTTGGGACCACAAGAAAAATGAAGTTAAAATAAAGTGAAAACAACAAAAATTACGAAAAAAAATAAAACATTTTCTTATACATTTTGTATCTCAGCTACAAAATGCGTTATGCCTTTGAAGTACCAGGTTGTCATAACTTAATAGGAGCTTACCAAACATATGAGTGTCAGCTAAAAATCGCATTATGCCTTCGAAGTACCAGGTGGTCATAACTCGGTAGGAGCTCGCCTAACATGCGTCGCATAACATATGTATTAGCTAGAAAATACTTTATGCCTTCGAAGTACCAGGTTTTCATAACTTGGTAGGAGCCTAATAAGTTAACACATCATTTATTGACTCTAAGGCAGTACAAAGTTTGCTGGTTCAGCTGGTATATTAAGATAGCATTTTTTAATGGCATTTGATTATGTTTAATTTGCGAAAATTGAAATGATATTAAATAATTGTAATGAATATGACCGCTGCTGACGTGTCTAATTCCGATAGTTAAGTTTTTAAAACGTTTATTGTTACGTTTCGGTGGGTAATTAGGGTGACTATAGGTGATTTAAACACTCAAGATTCCTCTTTTTTAATAGTGTTCTTTTATAGGTTTAATTATTGTAGAAGGCTGCCATTGTTGAAATTAAATAAATATTATATCGTTTTATAAAAAACAATTTTATTTGATTAACTTCCAATTTTTTGGCTGACCGTACTTTTCCAAGACATTACTTTGTTTATTTTATTTGTGGTCCCAAATACTACTAAAAAATTCATTACATTAATAAGTGGAATGTAGGACCGCGATCCCGGTTCTGAAAGCCCCACGACCCTAAATATTGTTGTAATAAGGAATCTTTTATTTTTTTAAATATGAAGGAACTTTTACCTGTATGCGTCTTTTGCTTTTTGCAAAAATAATACACTGATTGCGTCAGATAAAATGTAACCATCAGCATCTTGTGCGAATGATTTTGTCTTGCCATCTTGTGGGACAGTAGCAGAAAGCCTGGAAAATAAAATTGTTGATAGCTGGCAACTTCTACAGACCTATTCTTGACTGAGAGAGAATTAATTGAGACATAAATAGTCTACGTTAAGGTCATGAAATTATACATAGTTATACGACTCACCTCCCGTGATGTATAGATCCTTGAGGATGTAGACTCAAACATGATCCTCCAACAATAGCTGACTCACATGCCCCACTTTTCAGGGCAGAATATGCCGCTTCTAGGGCAGTGGTGGAACTGCAGTCAGATTCATCCACTGCTATAGATGGACCCTTTGTATTCAGCCAGTACGATATGCGATTCGCGAACATTGTCTTACTTGGTCTAATAGGAAAAAAATAAGTACATTGAATCGAACCACGTAAACATCAAATGGTGTGTTGTACTACCTCCATGCAAAGTTCAGTAAAATTGGCAGTTGTCATAAAATTCTGTACAATTTTTTGATTTTGGCTAGACTGTATATTGAAACAAACTAAATATTTATTAATAAAAACTATTCAGTATTATAGCGACGATGTAACTGACCCTAATATCCCCAGACCGGTTTTGGACCTGCATTCCGTAAGGCCATATGTTTCGGAGTCAGAAAAAGATGATCCAATAAAAACCGCAACTTTTTTCCCATTGAGATGAGCTGGACTCAGGCCTGAAACAAATTCATGCTCTTTTTTAGGGTTCTATAGGAAAATTAGAGATCTTATAGTTTCACCAAAGCTGTGAGCAGAAGTCTATTTGTTCGCGGCTTAATTCAGACACTCTTCGTAAAAAAATTGTCATATGGCATGTAAATCAAGTTTACAAAATTGTACAAAAATAAAATAGAAGTTTTAAATATTTTTCGAATCACAACGGAATTGAGACGTAAAGTGAGGATCTTTATTTTCCTCGTCTTTTTCATAGAGTGGGATGTCATAAGATAGTTTTTCAAATATATTCTTCGTATGCATTGGCATTTCTTTTTTATTTTTAGAAATATTAAGTGGTAATTTCTGTAGGAGTCAAATGCTCAAATGAAATACAACCTTAGTTTTGAGGTCGATAAAATGCATTATGTCCATGCACACCCAAATATTCATCCTAAATATGCAAATATTTACAAAGTGTGTGATCTGACACGCCCTTAGCCGTTTTTTATGGATTTCACGAAGTGTTTGTTGAAATTATGAATGATTTTATTTCTGTAAGTAGATTTGTAAATACACTTTTACACGTCAATAAAGGTATATAACTGAGATTCTTTGGGAGATATTCGAGTAAATCGTGAGAATCTGTTAGCTTTTTGTTTCTCACCAGAGGTACCTGACTGGTAAATGACCGTTTGAAATAAAATGAGCAACCTACCCGCATCGTAAATAGCGTTATATGTCTGCTCGAGTATTTTGCGCGACATTGGGTCCATGTGGTGCCCGAGGTGGTAATGCACAGCGAAGAACTGGGCATCGAAGCGATCCAACTCGGGAGCCATGCCAGTGGCTTGAGCTAGTTCGGGATGCTTGTAGTTCCATCTTAGGCCCTCCGATGTTACTGGGTTCTCCTGTTTGAGAAACAAAATGATAATATTTCCATATAATTGGATTTTTTGGCAATATATTGGTGAAGGTGGTGCACATAATTTGTAAAAATAGGTAAACATTTGCAATATTGTCTTCCACTAGGGTATTTGGATAGATCTAGCAACAAGTAAATCTGCCTAGACGTTTCCCAAATATGTAGAGGTTGGAGACAGACTTTTGTACTTCTGACTACCTGTAATGACTGTCAAAGATCTACAAATGATAGCTTCATGCACAGCGCGATGGGGTCTCGACATGTAAAAATGGTCACTCAACCACAAACTGCCCGCGGAAACGAGCAAAGCGAGAGGACATGAGAAGTCGTCACCTCCTTCTGCGAAGCAGTAATGCTCGCGATGGAGGTGGAGTGCGTGAGGGAGAGGGAATCTCTGCGCTTTCATGCCCTTAGCTGCCTCAAGAGATGCCCTTGGCGTCGGGAGTTCATTGCTTACTTCCAGCCACCGTAGACGCGGGCTTGTTGGCGGCAAGCAATGGGTAGTTCGTCACCCGGTAAGGGTGAGGCCCGGGTCGACGACGCGTTGTATTCCACGCGCGCCTCATAGACATGTCCGCATACATTGAAGGGGTCAGCCAGGATTGATGCCTGCCAGGGTCACGGATTTGTTAGAAAGAGTCACTGTGGCACTGGCACAGGCAACTGAAGGAATACGGGTGGTATTAATCAGTAAAAATATATTTTTTTATTCATCAATTCATCAAATACGACTCCCGCTCTGGGCGGAGCGGAAGGGCGTGTCAGACTTTTACTGACTAAAACTCACCCATGTTCCTTCAGTTGCCTATACCAAGACCAAGGTAACTCTTTTGAACAATTCTCGCGACCCTGGCAGGTCAGTAAAAGTATGACACGCCCTCGCACTCCGCCCGCTCTGGGCGAAGGAGAAGTCATTTGATGATTTCCAATCCAAAAAAGCAACTCGTTCGGCTATTATCATTTAACCACGAGCCCCTAAATAACTAATAATAAAGCCCCTAAATAAATAAGTAATAAGAACTGTTAACTAATCGAACCCACTTTAAGACCTTCACCCCTAGCCAAGTTGCTAATCTGCCATCGTTAACGGTAGTCGTTCAACGTTAAATCACGTGGTTAGAACAAACGAACAGAAAATTCGTAGCCAAATTCACATCGTTCAAAATGATAGAATGATTTTTTATCTTTTCTACAATATTCAACGCTAAATCCTTTGTTATAAGGTGTCGTTTTTCTAAGACATTGTAGAACGAGCGGCCAACTCAGGCGCTTCAACATGGCTACCAACTTATCGTTTTCTACAATTGCTGACACTGAGGCGTTACCGATTGTAGAACGGTAAACGTTTGTGACTTGGCTAGGGGGGCTTGAATGGTTCTAATACAGTTGTTGGAGGGTGCATAAGATGTTATCCGGTGCCAAATAAGTGATATAATATGTCGTTTGAAATTAGTATTTTTCTTTAGTGTATGTGAAGTCAGGATAATTAATTGTTTGTCATAGTTTATACGTATTATAGTCGTTTCATAAAACTGTCAAATAAGTGTTATATACTACTAATAACAGTTGGAGGTCATTTTGATACGCACAAAAATTTCGCTGACTTAACTTCCCACATCTAATCTTCATCTATTCAAACGTACCTTGTTATAAAGGATGTCGGAAAGTTGTTGAACGTTGTGGGACTGAGGAAAGAGGCCCGAGATGCCCGAGATGACGATCTTCTCACCATCAAGCGGAAGATTTTGTATAGCCGGATCAATTACTAACATATTGTCCTCCTTAGTTGTTACGTGTTCCTGAGGTATAGGTGCCATCTTGGATCACTGATGATTTTCTAGGAAAAAGTAAAAAGAGGTTTCAGCATACATTAAAAGAAAAGGAAGAAAATACATTTATTTAGCGCAGTTGAAAGGCACATAACAGTTAGGAGCACATACAGCAGGAAAGAGTAAAAAAATAAATAAAAAAGTGTAAGGTCAGAAACTAGCATTATAGTGTGCCTCACAGCTGCGCCAAAAAGGCCCAGTTCAGCAAAAATGCCAAACTATTACAAATGTACATTACAAATGTATTTCCTTGAAAGGTTAGGCAGGGTTGTACCGTCGTACAGTCACAAGTATAAATATATTGAACCACTCGGCAATGATATCTGATTTCATGATTCATCCATGATTATGTATAGAATAACTGGTAAGTGTCTTGTGCTCACCGCAAACAGACGTGTTTCATGGGGTTCATTTTATAAATCAGCGCATTTTATTAACGTGTCAGTGTAATTAGATCCTTAATTGTGAACTTTTATAATCACAATTACAAAAGCAGTGCTCGACTAATTTACATCGTTTTACAATCGGCATCCTAAGCTCAACTACGCGAACGAAAAGTACAGAAAGTAGAAACAATTTTATAATGATTGTGAGTACACAAATCGACTTGAGAATTTCTGTCTGGAGATAATGTAGTTTTTTAAGAAATTTGCAAAACACAACAAGAAAATAACTCACTACTGTTCTACAAAAAGAAATCACGGAAATAAAAGATAAGATAAAAACACTAAACTAAATTCGGAAACCCTAATCAGACAACAAAACGTTCTAAAACAAGAATTATCAGACTTGAAGTCAACAATCAATACGAATCAGCAAAAAATCACAGAACGTGAAACCGCTATTTCTCAACTTGAATCCGCCAACGAGCCCGCTCTGAATCAAAACTCGCCACCGCCTTATGAAGGTACCATACTGAAATTGCAAGACCGCTATCGCCGAGAAAAAAACATATTTTTTGTGGGTATACCTGAAATGAAATGAAGTTAATTGCACCGATCCCAGCGTGGTTTGACCAGACTCGATTAATCGAATGAACCCCGAGATTTGGACTATCCCTTGAAGCATCATGATTCATGGTGCTACATAGGTTGCATATCAAGAAGTAGACCGGGGGGCGCTGTAAGACGTGCCCTTAGGAGGGAAAGGATTGCGAGCCTACCGAATATACATCCGTAAGTAAGCATTGGACTAGTGGAGAGACGGGTGGTATTTATCTATAGGATGATCTTTTCACGACGTCTTGAGCATATTGATTCAGGTCACACTTGCTAATTTGTGCATTTTTTGGTGGAATTCAACTATTTTCTCTTCTGTTTCCTATGTCATTGCTTCACTATGTTCCGTGTTGTTGTTTTCAGTCATCTTCTAAGTTCTCGCTGCTACGAGTTTCTGTTTTTTGTAGATATCGCTAGCCACATTCTTGATCTTCTTCTCTTCTGTCTTCAGCCGTGTCCATCCAAAACTTAATTTCCATGTCGAATACTCGTATTTCATGTCCTGTTTTAAGTTCTCGTTCTATGTGTAAATAGGTCATTCGACGTTTTTAGATTTGGCCTTGTACTGCATTGCTGCATGCATGCGCTGTGTGGATCACCGTGTGCTAGGTAGCACATCCTGTGGTTTTTGACGCGTTTTGTTACGTTTTTCCGATTAAGATTTGATGCATTTTCTTATGTCCTGGTTTCCTAGTTTCCTGGTTTCCTTTTTCCTAGCTTGGTCCATCAAGCCATGACTCAACTCGTTCATTTCTTCTGAGTCTTGATCTTTTCGCCTTGCTGAGTTTGATATTTTTAAGCCATTTATCATACACGGTACGATAATCATTACATAAGTCTATCTAACTTCCAGTCCATCTTTGAGTTTACTATTACTGGTAGTTATGATTTGGTGTTCCTTGTGGCCTGTTGGCATCGTTTTCTAATTGTGTTTTTCTCTTCATAATACAGATGGTATGTGTGAGCCTGAGTGTTTGATTTCATTCACTGTTGGTATACTTCCTCTATTAAGGGTCTCGTAAGTGGTTTGCTGTGCTGCTGGGGGTCTCTAATTAGCATTTTTATTTTTGTTGCATTTAGTTAGAGGCCTAAACTATTTAGTATGGCTAAAATGTGGTATTAAATGCGTTTTAATTCTTCCAGCTCATCTGTAATAAGGATAAGGTCGTCCGCAAATGATAATACCACCGAGAGTGATGATGATTTCCAATATTTCTTTCGTCGTCAGTCTTTCGCATTGTGCTTCGATTATCGGTTTTGTTTTATAATATGTATTAACCGTTGGTATATGAAAACCCTCGGACCTTTTTTCTCACATTTGGACATCGGTATGTACCCCTGTTCTTTTAAGGTTTTATTTGTTGCTTTTTGTTCCTAATGAATGAATGAATTTTCTCCAGTCCGGTGAAGCAGGTTTATCACGTTATCCGCATGTTTCTTTATCTGATATTTAAGCTTTTGGAGTGTTTTCTGAGATTCTTTTACGTGATTATGCATATTGGAGTTATTTGGTTGCTTGCTTTGTAGGAATTTGGCCTTCTGTATGTTAGGAAGGGCTAATTGGTGGTCCTTTTAGTAAATTGGCTGAAGAGTCAGAGTTACCTCTGTTAGAATGTTCCAGGGTACTTCGATGTTTTCGTTCGGGGGTGATTACTACATTTGTTTTTTTTTACACATTCTTGGTATTTTGTTTTGGTAGAACTTCTATTCAGCGTGGTCAGTCACAGTTGCATTGTTTATGATTGACATACTTGGTCTCAACCGTTGTTTCATTCGTACCTTGTCATTGTTTTTGTGTTTGGTTTTATGTTCCTTTTTGTTTACTGTTCTATGATATTTGATCTTGGCAGTCCCCAAATTATTTTATTGTATTCTATTTGAAGTGTTTCCCTGTTGACAATATTCATTAATAGTTCCACGTTGTAGTTGTAATCTTCATGGCGAAGCGTTTGTTGCATGGAATATTTGCGTTGGATACTTAGTGTATCTTATCGACCGATATGGGCGTTGAAGTGCCGTATTTGCAGCGCACCTTTCCTTGTTTTTCATCTAATCAAGTTGAATACGTTTGTGAAGGATCTGATTGCTTTCTAACTACATCTGTCCCCCGACAGATGTAGTTAGAAAGCAATCAGAGTGAGAGTGAGTCAGAATGTGAGTTTATTATGTACAGAGGAATTGGCTTATCTTTTCCCATGCCATCCTAAAGGGTAGCTGTCATCAATTTGGGCATCCTTTCTTAATAAAATTGCAAGATCCCGGTGTGTGTTACCCGCAATTCCTGAGAGGTGCTATTCGTAGTGTGTGGAGATATACGTTCCTGCATTAATCCCTGTTACCCGTAGATTGGCTATATGAATGCCTCTAAGTGAAAGTTTAGCGTCTAAACAATTTTTTTGGCTGGTTTTGAATCGCCGCGAACGTTTCAAGTTGCAATGCACAGATCTGGGCAAGTGTACTTTTTGCGGTGGAGGTCGAGTTTCTGGTGTAGGTACATGCAGTATTGTCTGCGCTTATGTCTGATAACGGTGTAAGTAGTGTTGCTTCTCGTTGTGGACTGTTCGTTTGAGGCTGACGTTTTGTGACTTTTTCATGTAATTTTCATGTGTTGTACCGGTTACCTAAAGGTCTGGTATAATGTGTTGTTGTATGATGCGTTGGTTGAATTTTGCGTTATGTTTATCCGGTTGTTGTTGTATTTTTACTTTGATCAGGACCTAGCTACCATAGTGCTTCGTGTAGAGGATGTGTATATTGGCGGATTCTCTCGATCACCGATAGGTGTTTTTTTATGTGTACATTCACATTTACGAGGTACAATTCGGACGCGGTGATTATGTTTAATGAATTGCACGATTATGTATTTTGATATTCTTTGTTCCTAGAAAAGAATGCTGTTGGGGAGAAATTTCAGTATATTATTTAGAAGTGCTAGGCGAATTCTATGATCCTGTCAATGTTCTAAAACATATGTAGCGAGATCTTGACGGACATTCTTCTGATCAAATGTTAAGCCCGTTAGATTAATTATTTGGTGGGCTATCTTACTAGAAAAACAGTTCCCGTCTTTTGAGATGAGCACGATTATAACCATTGTAATTGTTTATGTTTAGTCAAACACATGTGTCAGTAAGGGGCTCAAACTCTCTTCTCTTGAAGTGAGGCAATTTATGAGCTTGACTTTTTTTTTGTTTTGTATCGTTATCTGTAGAGCAAAAACGTATGGTGTAATCTTAAGAATTCGGGGTATTTTTTTTTTAGTTCTTCGGTCCACATGTATATTTAAAATTCCGGTGACCGTGGCTTTTTGCAAAACAATTTAAAGAGTTTGTTACCGTGGTACACACGTCGACAAATCAAGCCATTCATTTCTAGTATAAAATGACTTCTCTTTGTACGGAAAGCCTATACAATACGAGGTCTGTTAAAATTGGAAATCCGTAGCTTGATATGTAGCCGTGTGTACAATTATAAGATCTTTAGGTGCGGCATCTTTATAGCGTGAATTTGTTGTTGTGAAGACACCGGTCTGCAACGGTTTCTTGAGATGATGTTGTGTGCGCACACACAACATATCAAGGCCAGTCGTACGCAGTTTAGCAAACGAATCCCCGTAATATTAAGAACGGTCTCACTGGGTCTAAGGCCATGGGTTACTTGTCTACCAGCAGTCAGTCTGCCCTGCAGCCTCATCATCATCATCATCATCATTATCATCAGCTTATAGCAGTACCCAATTGCTCACTATTCAGCTCGATTCTCGGCAACTCTCATCCAGCTGCTACCAGCCACCCTGCGAAAATCGTCGCTTCACCTGGCCTGAAGGCGTCCTACCTTACGTTTCCCGATTTGCGGTCTCCACTCAAGAACGCGTCTACACTAACGGTCATTGGTTCGACGGCTAATGTGGCCGGCGGCACATTGCCACTTCAGCTTGCTAATCCTATGAGCTATGTCGACACTTTTAGTTCTCTACCGGATTACCTCATTCCGGATTCTATCTCTCAGAGATACTCCAAGCATAGCTCGTTCTATAGCTCGCTGAGCGACTTTAAAGGAGGTGGGTAAAGTTTAGGTACAACATTTTTCGCCCATCATAGTTATGAAAATTCAAAGTATTTATTGACGTCATGTTATTGTGTTTATGTGAAGTTTAGTTATCGACCTTTACAACTATTCTAAAATATTAAGAAAAAAAAAGCAACTTATAGAAAAAAAAAATCATCAATCTTTTCAACTAAAATAACAACTTCTTTGAAGTTTTGTTATTTTAAGCACTTTTTTAAATTTTATTACAAAATAAACTGTTAACCGCTTTATGCACCAAAACGTTTTTTAGTCTCTCAAATACTACAGTAAATAGGCTTTTTAACTAGCATTAATTTGTTTTGGTGCATAAAGTGCTTAACAGTTTATTTTTGAATGAAAGTTAGAAAAAGTGCTTTAAATAACAAAACTTCAGAGAAGTTGTTATTTTAGCTGACAAGTTTGATTATTTTTTATATGAAATGCTATATTTTTTTTTTTACTATTTTAGAATAGATGTAAAGGTCGATACCTAAACTTCACATAAACACACTAATATGACGTCAATAAATACTTTGAATTTTCATGACTATGATGGGCGAAAACTGCTTTAAACTTTACCCACCTCCTTTGTGGACCAGCCGTACCGTGAGTGTCCACGTTTCGGCTCCGTAGGTCATAACAGGTAGGACACACTGGTTGAACACTTTCGTCTTTAGGCTCTATGGAATACGCGACGACAAGATTCGACGAAGCTTCCCAAATGTTGCCCAGCCTAGCTGAATTCTCCTGTTAGCCTCCTTCTCAAGGTGGGCACGCCACAATTGCGGCGGTAAGTTCCCTCTTTGAGGAGTGGATAGAGAGGCGTCACGGCGTCCTCACCTTCCGCCTGACGGAGGTTCTCACCGGGCATGGGTGCTTCGGTGGGTTCCTGTTCAGGATAAAGCGGGAGGATACGTCCGGGTGTTTCCATTGCGAGGATCGTCTGGAGGACACGGTACAGCATACGGTGGAGGTGTGCCCTGCCTGGGCGGAGCACCGCCGCCGCAGGAGGAGACGCCCCGGGCGTCGGGAGTCCATAGCGGACTCCCGGCCACCGTAGGCGCGAGCTTGCGGGTGGCGAGCAATGGGTAGCTCGCCGCCCAGTAAGGACCAAGCTCAGGTCGACGGCGCGTAGTGTTCCACGCGCGCCTCAAAGAGATGTCAGCAGCGCTGAAGGGGTCTGATAGGACCGATGCCTGCCGGGGTCGCGTGATTGTTTAAAAGAGATACCGTGACCCTGGCACATGGGCAACTGAAGGAACACGGGTGGGTTTTAGTCAGTAAAAGTCTGACACGCCCTACCGCTCCGCCCAGAGCGGGAGAAGTCATTTGATGATTTCTCATCCTGAAAAAAAAAGCCTCCTTCTCAAGGTTGTTCTTACCAAACTGCAGAGTTTGCCCTGCAGCCTGAAGCGCACTTATCAAATATTAGAAGCCTAGTTAAATGTAAAAAATTAGATCAACTGCAATGCATGTTAATACCAATAAGGACTATATTATTGTATATTAATCATAAAATCAGACGCCGAAGATAACCTACTACATGTACCGAAATATTCACATGTATATTCATATTCATACAAAAAAGGGCGCATTGGAGGTGGAGTATCCGCATACATACATAATAGCATAAAATACGAAATTTCGGAAATGTGTAGTAAAGGCCAAAACGAATATTTGTAGATTTACTTGGAAAAGTATGTATTACACATTGGATTAGTTTATGTCACCCAGCACAAACTTGAACGAATTTATAGAAACGTATGCTTCGCAAATAGACAAAAAGTGAAAAGCTATAGTTTTCGGCGATTACAACATCAATTTATTATATCGACAGACACTCAAATATATCTACACAAGTATGCTTAACGAGTCTGGATACCAGATTAAACAACAACTACTATACTCGTGAAACGAAACCTATGAAAACTATTATTCTTATCCTCTTCTGTGCGTGATTCTGACAGTAAGGTCATGTTCAAAGTGTTCGAGTTAAATAATAACTTCTTAGTGTTAAATCTGGCTAAAAGTGAAAAACTTTTGTGTGACTGGACAAATTAAGTGGTTGGTGAACTGTGGCAATATTAGTTGCGTTGTTGGTGTTGCGATTTATTGAATAAAATACCTAGCCAAATCAATTCACTCTGTGAACGGAATTTACGCAAAATATTGCGATTACCCTCAATTATTTGAACAAATATTTTTAAGCGCCTGAAGAAGTTCTGAGAGCAAATTATAGTGTCTGTGTTGTTTTAAGTATCTGTCAGGCGGAACAAGATACTATACTAACATCCCAAACAATTCAGTTAAACACAAGCAATAATACCAACTAGTTATCGCCCATTGGTCGAAATTCGACCGTACTTCATTTGTATAGAAATACATTACTAATTGAAAAAATATATATCGAGGGTTCACGGGCTATTTGTATTAAGCGACAACCTGGCCGATATCTATACTAATATTATAAAGCTGAAGAGTTTGTTTGTTTGTTTGTTTGTTTGTTTGTTTGTTTGTTTGATTGAACGCTCTAATCTCAGGAGCTACTGGTCCGAATTGAAAAATTCTTTTTGTGTTGGGTAGCCTATTTATTGAGGGAGGCTATAGGCTATATAACATCACGCTATAACTAAGAGGAGCGGAGCAGTAATGAAAAATGTTGCAAAAACGGGGAAAATTTATTCCTTTTGAGAGTTTCCGTTGCGTGCGCTGCGTAAACGGTTAAAGTAACGCAAAAATCATGTATGACGGAATTGTTCCTTTTAAAAAGTTCTAAAAAAAAGTCCGCGAGAGCATATGTCTATCTTTTAAGGTTGACTCACTATAACTCAAAAGGAGCGAGCAGCAACGAAAAATGGACGAAAACTAGCAGGCAAATCGATGCGACGGGAAGGGTCAGGGAAGCAAAAATTTGACGCGGACGAAGTCGCGGGCAGAAGCTAGTTGAGTTATATATATATTCGGAATCGCTAGATTTTTCTGCATCGATTGAATCCAATTTCATGGCAATCTGAGCACTTTTTGTCGCTTGAACCATCGGCAAATTTAGGTCTAGTTTGAATCTGATTTGATTTATTCGACACAAATTTTGTACAATTTTACTAAAGATTGACTTCATACAGATAAAATATTTTGTGATTTTGACTTAAGCTGTTTGTCCTAACATAAATTTCGTAACATAGGGCGTTTGAATCGTTTTGCCTGCAGCTGAAATCCATACTTAATGTCGCTTAAAACATTTAGCTTGCACCTGAAATTCATATCTACGGTCACTTAAAAAATTTAGCCTGCATCTGGAATTTATACCTTAATGTCGTTTAAACCATTTATCCTGCATCTAATTTTAATACATTCGGGCGTTTCAAACATTTTGATCTTCAATCCAAATTCTTTTTACTTGGTGATTAAACTCTTTTTCTTGAACCAATTTAATAAATATCTGTCGCCTCAAACATAACAAAACTGTATGTGGTGGAAGTTAAAACATTTTTCCTGTACTGGAATTAGGAAAGTTATGTTCGTTAAGACCGTCAACATTTTGTTTGAATCGTTTGTCCGTTATCGGTTAAGACAAAACATTTTCGGCGCTAGCGCCTTTGAACCGCGTTAGTATTACAAGCACGCGTGCCCCCCACGGCGCTTCAGTCAACCAGAACCGTGAGCGAGTGAGGACGAGTCACAGTGATTCGCAGAAAATCAGGTGTGTTTGACGAAGTGTTGTTGTGGTGTGTTGTAGTCCTGCTCAAAATAAAAATAAATTAGTGCTCGCAGCAGTCCATAACGCACTACTAATTTCAAAGAATCTGGAAACAATTCAGATGAATTATTTACTTCCCGGACATACTGAAATTACTGTTCGGAATACAATAGTGTGGGCTCTGTTATAAATTGTTAGAAGCATATAAAATATAAACGCTGACGCCTCATAAGCGTCATGCGATGTTTCCCACAATGGTTGCACTTTTTGACACGTAGGCATCATGTAACGTTTCCCACAGTTGTCGCATTTTGTGACACGTTGGTTTCCGGCAGTCATACTCTGAACTTTGTGGCGGACACATTAAAATCGAATTATTGTTAAACATATTAATTTTCAATAAAATTTTCTGTAAGGTTTCAAAATAGTCTTTTTTTAAAAAGTGACTTTGGACCTACCCCGTAACAGCTCCATCACAGTGGTTGACTATATGCCAGGTAGAAGGGAGCCAGGGTCTTATAATGTGGAAGCACTTACTCCTCATGATTTCAAAAATCTCGAGGAATTTGTAGAGAAATATTTCAAAGAAAGAAAGAAAGCAAGAATACCGTTTATTTGACACAGTTTGTAAAATACAAAATAAAATAACAGGAAAAAAATAATTTTAAAAAAAGCAACATGTGCCTCACGGCGGCGCCAAAAAGGTTCATTTCAGCATTAATGCCAGACAGATGCTGCCTGACGCTGGTTTTCTAATGAACCTATAGGGACAAGTGACGAGGAGTACAAAACAGTTTCAACATATATTATTTAATACTTATAAATAAATAAACTAGCCATTAATCATATAAATTTACTCACAAACACAAGACAAAATGAAACGAAGACAACAGAAACTAAAGCAAAACCTTCTCCAGCGCGCGCTGCACTCAGACACACAGCACAGATGGCACAGCAGCGTCATCCAGTCGAGGACAAAGGTAATCTTGTTGGCAACATAAACATAATACGAGTGGCAACGTTTGAAAAATCTACCCCAAATATTATGACCGTAAAATACAGCGTCAAAGATGATGCGCAAGAAGAATGAATATCCATTTTAGCCAAACCAAAACTGCTGAATGCCAAATATAAGTCATCTTTACCAGTAACTGAAAATAAATACGAGGATCTCAAGAAATTGTGTATAGGTATTTTTATTTATATAGGTGTTTTTCCTAAAATATTTCATTCTGAGTATGTGAATTTGTCATACAATAATGGTAAAGATGTATTGATTGACACTGATGTTGAAGATGAAACAGAGGAAAGAAGATAGAAACGGCTAATCGTTTTCAATTATTTTGTACTACATTTACCTGATTATTTTTAGAGAAGAAAAATGAAGAGGACAGAGAGAAGTGAATAAGAAACAGTTTTTTTTTATTGTAGAAAGATCCTAATTTTATTTAGTTTCTTTTTATTAGAATTGATATTTTTTTGTTACCTATTTGTTATAATTTTTAGAAGAATCTTTCTTAGTTGCAAGATAGTAAGATTATTATAATGTAGAAAATGTTGTTATATTTTGACAATAAAGACTGATCATTTAAAAGCCTTTTTAATAGTGTTTTATTGGGGCTCTAATGTTCTCAAAAAATCCTACCTACATTAAATTTTATAATAATACTAAGATGATTTAATTATAGAATATTAAGATGCAAAATGAAAGACTGTTCTAACTTATGTGAAAACTAGACTTTGAAAACTTTAATAGTTATGAAACTTATTGTTGGAACCAGCTCTGAGCTGAAATATTTTTCAAATAAATTAATGTTATTTTTGTTAGGTTATATAAAAAAAAACAATAACTTTTTTATTTTATTTCGTTTTTCGTTTAATCTTAATATTTCAGTCCGACAGATTCAGCAAAGTGATTTTGTTCTAACCACCAATCTTTATTACACATACAAATTTACTGTAATTTCAAACCATTCACTTTTAATTTAAATTAATCATTTTCACTGCAACTACTTTATGATAATTCAGCTGCATAAGCTGAATAGCCTGATTATATTTTATTATCGTGATGGTTGTTAAAACATTTAGCCTTACACTAAAATAACACCGAGTGTTGCTTAAATTCTTTTTCCTAAACCTATAATTTACAGTTTATGGCGCTTGAATAATTTAGTATGTTTCTAAATAAAAGTGATTTCAGGTAATTTTATATGAAGCGACATTTATTTCAGGTAATAACAGCTTTAAAACTGAGCAGTTTTTTTAAAAGAAAACAACGTAGACCACTTTTTTATAAAAATGTTATTACTTTTTTTATAATGATTTTTTTCCTAAAAATGAAACTTTGAAATGCTCTCCTGTAAAGTTCCAAAAATGTTGCTTAATATAAATAGCCCGTGAACCCTCGATATAATAATAAACATAAAACAATAATGCTATGGTGTACAATAACATGGTGTTAGATGACAACACCGGACAGTCCCCTCCAGCGCGGCCACGTGTATAAAATGAAGAAGCCTGCGTGGACTCGTCCATTTTCTCTGCGGTCTTAGACCCACCTACATTGTTCCTCTGCCCATTTTGTGTTTGATTTAATTTCGTGCATTTTAAATTATCGTGTAATTTTTCCAATTTGTTATTAAAATTATTATTTTATCGTTTTTAATGTTTTATTTATAAGATCAGAAGTGGGATATAAAGGCCTTATCCGCTAGAATACCATCTCTGATTCTATAAGTAAATTTAACGTAGTTTGTTTTGCGTGTTCTATAGCAGTCGTTTTGAGGTTAATTGGGCGGAGACACAATGCCTTCTGATAACAAGAGGAAAAGGAGACGTCGTGTACGAACTCCCTCGCCTCCTAATAGGTTGGACGAGATTTTGAAGAGGCTTCAAGATCTGGAAGGACGGACACGTGGGAACGAGTTGCAAACTGATTTTGTGGCGAGCCCAGGGTCCTGCCACGCTTTTGCCATGCCGAGCACGCCGCTGCGAGACGTGGAGCCCGCCACAACACCTGCCTGCCTACCCGCAGCATCTACCGCCCCAACGCAAGAGTTTGCTGCCACACCGTTGCCGACGGAGAGCGAAGCCAAAAGCATAGCTGAACGCCTTCTAGACGCCATGATGACCCTCCCGGTAAGATCAAACCAATATTTTGTGTCAGATTTTGATCCGAGTGTTCACGATGTCGACACGTGGTGCAATGAAGTTGAAGTAGCTCGATCGCTTAATCGTTGCGAGGATGGTGAATGTCTTGCTCGCGTAGGTCGTTGCCTTAAAGGGGAAGCCCGTATCTGGATTAGTGAGTGGACTAGCACCATACGTACATGGTCTAATTTCAAATTAGAGTTAACATCATTGTGCCCACGGTCTGTGGATATCACGAGCATTTTTTACGATGTTATGTGTACGGAGTCTGACAAGTGTTCTACCTATCTATACTATATAATATTATAAAGCTGAAGAGTTTGTTTGTTTGTTTGATTGAACGTGCTAATCTCAGGAAGTACTGGTCCGGATTGAAAAAATCTTTTTGTGCTGGGTAGCTTATTTATCGTGAAAGGCTATAAGCTATGTAACATCACGCTATAACCAAGAGGAGCGGAGCAGTAATGAAGAATGTTGCAAAAACGGGGAAAATCGCACGGGTAGGCGATTCGACGCGACGGGAAGGGTCGGGGTAACAAGAAATTAAACGCGGACGAAGTCGCTGGCAGAAGCTAGTGCTGAATATGCGCGTAAATATTTACTGAAATGACGTGTCGTTAAAGGATTGAGCAAGGAATTACTAACGGCAATTATTATACGCGGTATTACCGACCCACAGGTTCGTGCGTCCGCGAAGAATGCTAACTTAACTCCCGAAAGTATAGTGGATTACTTGTCGAGCTTTGTAAAATGTAGTGTACCTTGTTCTAATAAGAAACCCAGTGCTCATAGTGCTTCCAATCGTAACCGTAATAACCAGTTCAAACGTAAACCATTCGATAATTCTAAGATACGTTGTTTTTAGTGTAACGAAGTAGGCCATAAACGCGAAAATTGTCCCAAACGACCTAAATCAGATTCACAAAGCACTAATTCTGAAAACAAAACGAATAGCTCATCAACAAAACCTCGTCCAAACAAGTGTGATTTTTGCAAAAAAGTAGGTTATACGGAAAGTCAGTGTTTTGCTAAGGAACGCGTGAGAAATAATAGTTCCATCAATTTTTGTCGCGAAAATGAGGGTGAACGCAAGAACTCAGATGTCATTACGGCAGTTATATCGAATATACCGGTCGATGTACTAATTGACAGCAGTTCGGGCGTTTCTTTAATAATTTCCGACTTAGTTGAGTATTTTTCATGTCGAGTAAAACCGGCTCACCAATTATTACGAGGGTTAGGTGGAATGGAGGTTATAGCAAAGTCCGTGATTACATTACCGATACAGTTAAATAATATTACGTTAGAAGTTGATTTCTATGTTGTGGATAAAAACCATTTAAATGTGCCCGTATTTATTGGCACCGATGTCTTAAATAGGAAGGGTGTTGCGTACATTCGTACCGGTGATTTGCAATGTATCGTCCATAGCAGTGTTTTCGTGAATAATATTACGCAGGTAGATCCATCGTTGGCCTTCAAAAATATATCAGCGCATGTTACTAGGCAAGATAGGGAACAGTTGTTAAACGTGTTGAACAAATATTCTGGTTACTTTTTAACTGGTATAGCAACCACCACAGTTAAGGATAGTGAAATGCAGATTAAGTTGACTAGTGATATTCCTATTTATTACCGACCGTACAAGTTGTCTTACGACGAGAAAATACGTGTTCGTGCTATAGTTAAAGATTTATTAGAGAACGGCATAATCCGCGAATCAGAATCTGCATATGCTAGCCCGATCTTGCTCGTGAAAAAGAAAGACGGTTCAGATAGGATGGTCGTCGATTATAGAGCCTTAAATTAAATTACAGTTAAAGTTAGACACCCGCTTCCGTTGAGTAATGATCATATCGACATGCTCGGTAAAGCTAAATGGTTCAGTGCCCTTGATATGGTCTCAGGCTTTCACCAATTGAGGGTCAGTGAGGATTCAATTCGCAAAACTACCTTTATCACCCCTGAAGGACATTACGAATACTGTAAAATGCCTTATGGTCTTGCCAATGCTCCATTTATTTACCAGAAAACCATCAGTAAAACCTTGAAATCTTTTGTCGAGTCGAGTAAAGTACTCGTGTACATTGATGACGTCTTGTTACTATCTGACACAATTGGTGAGAACCTTGTTTTACTAGACGCAGTCCTAGAAACTTTGACAGAAGCCGGGTTTTCTAAAGAAGTGCAGTTTCCTAACTAGCGAAATTGAGTACTTAGGTAGAATAATCAGTCAGGGTCAGGTTAGACCGAGCAAACATAAAGTTGAAGCTTTGATTAAGTCGCCAAGACCGAGTAACGTTAAGCAAGTTCGCCAATTCCTGGGCCTGACTGGCTATTTTTGGCGGTATATTCCTAGTTATGCAATAAAAACTGCCTGCATTGCTGCCTTAACTTGAAACGGTATTGTTTTTAATTGGAGTGGTGAACAAGAAAAAGCTAGGCAGGAAATTATTTCTTGTTTAACTAGCGAGCCTCTATTAGCCATATTCGATCCTGGGTAGACCAGGATCGAATATGGCTAATAGAGGCTAATACGCAGTTACATACTGACGCCAGTGCGATAGGTTATGGCGGGATCTTGATTCAAATACACAAAGACGGTAGAAAGCGCGTTGTTGCGTATTTTAGCAAGTTGACGGTAGGTGCAGAATCGAAATACCATAGTTATGAGCTCGAGACCTTAGCCGTTGTAAAATCATTGCAGCACTTTCGTCAATACCTTGTTGGTAAACATTTTACGATAATAACTGACTGCAACACGTTAAAAATGACCCAACGCAAGAAAGACCTTCAACCGAGAGTAGCGCGTTGGTGGGTCTATATGCAGGATTTTGACTTTACCTTAGAATACCGCAAGGGTTGTTTAATGTCTCACGTAGATTATTTGAGTCGAAATCCGGTTTATGTCGTTAATGCCGTTCAGAAACCTCTTAATTGGGCGCAAATAGCTCAGGCGAGTGACGAAGAAACTTTGTCACTATTAGAAAAGTTAAATAATAACGACTTAGATTCAAATCGCTATTTAAAACGTAACGACCTTTTGTATTACAAGTACTGTATTGAGGGCGAGCAAGAGCGTTACCTATGTTATGTCCCTAAAGCGTTTCGTTTAAGCTTGTTACGTGTATTCCACGACGAACATGAACACTTGGGTATAGACAAAACTGTTGATTTGATTCTCAAACACTTTTGGTTCCCGGGTTTGAGACGATTTGTAACAAAGTACATAACACACTGCGTCGTATGTATATCGCATAAACAAGTACCCCGTGCCCCCTTACAGCCGATATCCTCTTGGCAAAAGAACCCAATACCGTTAGATACTGTCCATGCTGACGTACTCGGTCCATTAAGAGAATGTAATGGATTTAAGTACGTTCTGATAATAGTTGATGCTTATACAAAATATTTTTTGTTGTATGGCTTGTGCAGACAGGATTGTGAAGAGTTAAAGCGAGTGATAACTCAAACTACATCTTTGTTTGGTACTTTCAAGCGATTGGTGTGCGACCGTAGTCGGATGTTTGATAACCGCAATTTTGTACAGTGGTTAACTGATTTTGGCATTGAAGTACACTTCATTACGCCTGAGATGCATCAGGAGAACGGTCAAGTTGAACGATATTGCCGTACTGTGCTGAATATGGTCAGGATCGAGGTCAATAATAACGAAAATGAATGGCCGAACGTTTTGTGGAAATTACAGCTCATATGAAACATTACCAAACATAAGACGACACAATATTCTGTGCTAAATCTATTGGTCAGCACGAAATCCACTACGCCAGTAATTAATTCTTTAATTAGGGATGTTACGTTTGAAGGCTCGAATCCTAATCGCGAAGCAATCCGCTAGCTACGTAGGCAACGGACGGATGAACTAAAAATTTAAATAAACAAACAAGACGGGTATGTTAATAAAAATAGAAGCCCTCCAAAGAAGTTCAATGTCAATGACAGAGTCTTTGTCATTAAGAGATCACAAAGTACTGGCAAGTTGGATTGTGACATGCAAGGTCCATATAGGGTTATGAGTGTTCTACCTAACGATAGGTACGAACTAAAATTGCTAGCTGGTTCTTATGGCAAAACAAGTCAAGCAGCTGCTGGGTACATGGTGTTGTGGCGCGGAGAATGGACTCCTGACACATGCTCTGGTTTCTTTGAAAGTTAGTTGAGAACTTTCATTGGTTTATTTCTGTTGTATGCACCCAGCTTTTGCTTTCACTATATAGACTATATGTATCAAACAATCACTGGTTGCATTTGTTTTGTGTTGTTGGGTGCCGAAGCTCATGTAAATCCTGAGCGCACGTGGTTTTGGGTGGCACAGACTATGGACTGTACAATTGAGAGTGCACTCCATGGTGAAGGTATCGAGGTTGATGTCGGTGGGGCCCATGCTGACTATAGACCGAGTGTAATTCCTGAAGTAGGTCTCATGGTTGACCTGCTGTAACCGATGTAAATCCTGATGCGCGTATGGTATTTGGTGTGGGAATATGACCTGATTAAATCCTACTTGTGATACGAAAAGTCGTTGCGTACGACTTTCGATTTTGTGCAGTGTTTGTGTTGTTCGGTACATAAAGTCGCTGCTATTCGATTCATTAAAACTCTTTTGCTGTCTTGTGTAGTAGCTTTTAGTATGTGATCTTAACGTACATACATATGTGCACTATGGTTACAGGTTACGATGAACATCAAACATTCAACCATGACGACGGTGCTGGTCAGTCATCAAGAATTGGCGAAGGCTGCGAGAACGCTGCCATGTCAGGAGAGGCCGTGTTAGATGACAACACCGGACAGTCCCCTTCAGCGCGGCCACGTGTATAAAATGAAGAAGCCTGCGTGGACTCGTCCATTTTCTCTGCTGTCTTAGACCCACCTACATTGTTTCTCTGCCCATTTTGTGTTTGATTTAATTTCGTGCATTTTAAATTATCGTGTAATTTTTCCAATTTGTTATTAAAATTATTATTTTATCGTTTTTAATGTTTTATTTATAAGAATGGTTATATTTGACATTCAGTAACACTATAGACAAATAATATTAAAGACAAATATTCTCTCAAATATGATCATAGATTTTAAAAATGAAATAGGTTATATATCTATAAAATTAATTTATTACCTATGGTTATACTTTACATTCAGTAAGACTAAAGACAGATGTTCTCGATTGGACCACAGATTTGGACCATAAACAAAAGAATATCTATGCATGTGTGTATTAAATACACGGTAATGAATAGTAGTGTGTGTAACGTGTTATTTATCCACACTATATTATATTATATATCCTACTAATATTATAAATGCGAAAGTTTGTGAGGATGGATGTATGTGTATGTGTATGTTTGTTACTCTTTCACGCAAAAACTACCAAACGGATTTGGATGAAATTTGGAACACAGTTAGTTTATAACCTGGATTAATACATAGGCTACTTTTTATCTCGGTAGTACGTTCCTGCGGGATATATTCCGACCTCCACGCGGGTGAAGCCGCTGGCAAAAGCTAGTATTATTTAATATTATAAATGCAAAAGTAACTCTGTCTGTCTGTCTATCTGTCTGTCTCGCCTTCCTGCTAAAACTACTTAACCGAATTAAATGAAATTTGGTACACAGATAGTTTAGAGCCTGAGAAAGGACATAGGCTACTTTTTATCCCGGTAGTATGTTTCCGCGGGACATTTTCCGACCTCCACGCGGGAGAAGCCGCTGGCAAAAGCTAGTTAAAAATAATGTATTTTTACGCATAATTTAAAAAATATTAGCATTCGTCACTTCTTCTCTGTATAAACTATAAGTGTGCGAAATTTCATACACCTCCGCCCGCCAAATTTTCGTAAAAAGGGATCCAAAATTTTCGCTTCACGTATTAATATACAACATTAGTTTTTGTTTATGCGAAACCCGAAACACGGGTCTAGTATTTTTATGTAAAGAATCTATGAAAAAAATTTCAAAACTGTATCATTAATAATCACAAAGTTATAAGCTTGTTACGGTACCTGATTGTCCTCGCAAAAACATATGCAGCCTACCGGAGGGCACCCACGCCAGCCGCGCGCGCTGCTCTCACTCTCACTCATTGATAATAATTTGCCACAGTGATTGTTTATGTATTAGTTGGTGATAAACATTTTCCATCACGCTTGCTGGCTTTGGACTGTCGTAATGGTCAAGTGTAGGTAGATATTATTATGTAATTTATTCGTAAATGCAGTAGTAAGTGGTAAAATGTAATCAATGCCATTTGTTGCACCTTATGTCAACAACTTAAAGTTCAAAATGGATGAAAATTGTTAAACATCGCATTACTGAACCACAGCAGGCTGTAAACAAATAATAAATTTGTACCTTTGACTATCTTTGCGTGTTTAAAAATGTTAATCATCACTATCTACAATAATTGGCGTAATCACTATTTACAAACTGAAGCAACTGTTCAAAACTTTCTTGTATGCACTGCCATGCCAGGGAAATGTTATCACCACAAACAGCTAGTTTACGTACCATCTCCGTATAATGGACGTTTGAGTACGAGAAAGACATGATAATTTTAAAATCTAAACACTAGCCCCGGGGCCTCGGCGTCCGCGCGCTCGCGATCCCGTATTGTTGCGTGACGTGACTGATACGTGCACATCTGTCCGTAGCATTCGGGCGACTGAAAGAAGGGGGGGCGGGGCGCCGTCGCGTGGTCCCGTGCCTACGCCGCCGCGCCGCCGTACGCGGCCGTTATGAACTTTCGTGACCCCTGTGTGCAAACAGATGATTGCGGATACCAACTTTTAAGCGTAATTAAATATTTTTGGTACAAAATATAACATGGTGTAAAAATTATTGGAATCGATTCAGTTACTGATTCTGAACAAACTATATTCAGGTTTCGCATATACTAAAAATAATGTTGTATATAGATAACTAGCTTCTGCCTGCGACTTCGTCTGCGTCAAATATTTGCTCCCCTGACCCTTCCCGTCGCATTGCAGCCTGCCAGTTTTCGTCCATTTTTTTTTTGCTCCGCTCCTTTTGATCGTAGCGTGATCTTATATAGCCTTCCTTAATAAATAGGCTACCCGACTCAAAAATAATTTTTCAATTCGAACCAGTAGTTCCTGAGATTAGCGCGTTCCACCCCCCCATTTTAGGGAACTGGGGGGTAAGAAAGAGACAAAAAGTAGCTTATGTCACTCACCATCCCTTCAACTATCTCCATTTAAAAAATCACGTTAATTCGTCGCTCCGTTTTGCCGTGAAAGACGGACAAACAGACACACATACTTTCACATTTATAATATTAGAATGGATACTACTTGCACCGTAACTGAAATGGCGCATTCAGATAATAAATCTCAATCTGAGTCTAACCTCTCCGTCAGTATGGATACTCAACATACTCCACCCAACTTTGTCTCCAATCGCTCAAAACGGCCATGAGAGTATAACGCTAATATCATCATTGAATGCAACCCAAAGCGAGAAAAAAAAAACTTCCACATTGATGGAGATTAGGGAAACTAACACTAATATAGAATGTGCCATGGCCTCCCTTTCCGCCCAAAACGAAGAACTGCGAAAGAAAATGGAACAACTCGAAATCAAGGTAAAGAAAGATGAGAACTACATTGTCTTGCTAGAAGATAAAATCGAAGACCTGCAACGGGGTAGCCGGAAAACAAGCTTAGAGATAAAAAACGCACCAATAATAAATAAATAAATAAATAAAATAAGCCTTTATTGCTGTTTAGCTTTCTTACAATGACTAAGTGTTTGCTACATCTATGCCTACTTGCTAAATAAAATTGAACAAATGTAACTGTTAAGCTACCTTACATTTAAATTAAATCATCGGCAAACGGTTGTTTGTCTTTAACAGCTTGTCTGTCGATAAAGGCCTCCTCTTAAGATTTCCACTTAATCCGATCTTTTGCTACACGACTCCATAACGTACCAGCTATTTTCGTGAAGTCGTCCTCCCATCTTTTTGTCTGTCTACCTATGTTTCTTTTATTGCCTCTCGGATACCATTCAGTTACTAACTTAGTCCATTTTTCTGTTCTCTCTCGTAACATACGCCCCGTCCATCGCCATTTTTGTTGTCTGTAAGCTGTGAGAGCATTTTTAAATTTTGTTTTCAATTTTATTTCTTTTAATTTGGCTCTGTCCCTTCTTTTTATTCCTATTGTACTTCTTTCTATCGCGTTCTGGCAGACTTGTATTTTACTTTCCAGTCATTTTGTCAGAGCCCATGTTTGGCAACCGTATAGTAAACATGGCATAATGCACATTTCAAATACTTTCTTTTTTCTTTTCATTGGCATTTCTTCGTTCTTCATTATTTTGCTAAGAGACCAAAATCGTTTCCTAGTATTAGCTATTCTTCTTTCTATTTCTCTATTCATACAATCTTCAGTAGATATAAGTTGACCTAAATATATATATTCATTTACCCATTCAATTTGTTCTTTGTTTACTCTGATGGTTTCCGTTTGTAAGAAATTTGTCATTACTTTAGTTTTATTTAGATTCATTGACAGCCTTAGCACTTTCATCAGATAATTGTTGTAGCATACTTTCTAGGGTTCTTGAGTCTTCTGAGAACAAAACAAGATCATCTGCGAAGCGAAGATGGCTAAGGACTTCTCCATTTATATTTAGGCCATTTACAGTCCAATTTACTCCTCAATACAGGCTATTTCATAGCCTAGCTAGGAGAACAGTACGTCACCCACTTGATTGTATAGATATTTTATTTTATACTACCTACTTTTAAAACTGATATGTACTACAACCTGTTTTATATACAATAAAGAATTATATTATATTATTCATGTTCCTAAATATAGTCTCCAGCACTTCAGAAAATAATTTAGGTGATATAGGATCCCCCTGATGCACACCTCGTTTGATTGGAAATACGAGACCAGTAGATTCGAGCTTAACTTGTGCTGTGCTCATTGTGTATACGTTTCTGATTATCCTTATGAATTTTGTTTGCACCCCTTGTCTCTCTAAAGCGTCCCATATATACTCATGTTCTAGTGTATCGAACGCTTTGTTGAAGTCGACAAAACCTATGTAGTAAGTCTCATTATATTCTTTATATTTTTGAAGAATTTGTCTTAAAGTATGGATATGATCGATAGTTGAAAATTTGCTTTGGAAACCGGCTTGTTCCTTAGGTTGGTTTTCTTCACCAAAAATAAATAAAGAAACTAGGGACGATTTAATAACAATGGTCAAACATCTGTCAAACGAAGTTCAATATCCCATTCAACAAAGTGACATAAAAGCGTTTACCGCGTCCCGAACAAGCGAGGCGACGCAAAAACTGGGCCTATCATTATCAAGCTAGCATCGACTATCTTAAAAACCGACTTTTTGAAATCGACTCGAACCTTTAACCGAACCACCAAAGATAAATTATGTGCTAAGCATTTGGGATTCAAGACTAGTGAGTACACCCCCATCTACATATCGGAGCAGCTAACCACGAAGGGGGCACGCTTGTATTTTCTCGCCCGCGATCTGGCTAAATCCAAAGCCTATAAATACTGTTCGACAGCCTTCGGCCAGGTATGCGTCAGAAAAGATGACAATTCGCCTAAAATAGTAATTAAAAGTGAAATGCACATCACTAAACTTATGCAGGAAATATGACTAGTCCTAATTAATCATACTGCTAACAGATTATCGTTCATGCAGAACATTCTATGTAAAATTTATGGGTTTAATTCATTTTATTCAAATTATTTGTTTAACATTATTTTACATAAGTTCAAAATAACGAGTTTTTATTATTTAATTCTTGCGCACACTCACTCACAAAAAATACGCACCAGTATACCTTTCGTACAACTAACACCTCATCATATAAACTAACTACACACACACAGACACTCACACATACACCAAAAGTCTAATAGATTATTATATCTACGTGTTTAACTTACAATTATGGATACCACCTTAGCAGCTATTACTGAAATTGACAACATAGAAATAGGGCAAGTATCTAACTTCTCTCTTCATAACTTTAACACTAAAATGGAGATTAAAAACACTGACTTTACAATAATCTCACAGAACATAAGAAGTATCTATTCTAATTTTAACGACCTGCAACTTAGCTAATCTAAATTTCACTACTTACCTAATTGTTCTGACCGAATGTAGGCTAAACCCTAATAAAAATATCCCTCAATTAAATAATTATTCGGCAGACCAAGCATTTGGTTTTCTATGGAAGCGTGTTTTTTAGTTTTTTAAACTATTATTTATTTTTTATTTTTTAGGGTGTTTCGAATTTTGAGACATATCTCAGCGTAGTTTGTAACGTATGTCAGCGTAGCTTTCGAAGCCAGTTTTTTTGACGTCCTGGTAACCCGGGCAAGGATAATGGCACAAATTTATGAAATTATTGCATTGTCATCGGTCTTTGACAGGTGTGCAAAGTTTGAATGAAATTTAGTCGTTTAAAGTGGGTCAAAATCGCGCTATAAGGAGTCGGTTACAAACAAACATACAAGTGAAGCTAATATAAAGCGTATAATAACACAAGGTACAGATTCACAATTAAACTTTAAAAAGAAAACTTAGACATAAAACGCAAGACGACGAGACAAACTAGAATTAAGACAACCCAGAACTATGAACGGAAAAATATATTGCACGACGGAGCATAACTGTATAATGCACTACTTGATGATATAACCAATAACGACACCAGATATAAATTTAAAAAAGTCCTAGAAAAACACGTTAGGAAACAACACTAAAAATATCGATTGCCACCTTTGTTGCCTAATTCTCTTATTGTAAGCACAGAGAATGGCCGTTATTGTTATACTTACATTTTTCAATATTTTAAGTGAACTGTAAATTTCTTGTTTTTTGAGAAATAAATGTCTTTAACCTCTAAGTCCCTGAGATACCACATTTGGTAAAGACATAATGGTTTTTTAATAGTGTCTGTAATTACGGCAATCAATGGGTTAAACCGAAAATCTGTCATCAAAATGACGGCAACTTTTGCCAGCGGCTTAACCCCCGTGAAGGTCATAAATTAGCCCACTAGAACGTACCACACTCAGTCGACACCTGTGGCCTAAGCCCGAACTGATCGTGTGCGTAAGAATTAAGGAGCCATGTCTCATATTTAAACGCGGGTACTACAAATATTTAGTAGTAAATTAGCCGATGTTGTAGGCCCGATCCTGGAATTTGTAGTCAAACCCATAAAAAGTTTCAGAACGATCTGAGGCTCGTTCAGACTAGCGCGACGCGACGGTCGCGCGCGAATTGGGGATTTATATCTGTAGAACAATTTCTATGAAAACGCGCACGACATTTCACACAGGGGCGACCTGTGGCGCCGCGACACGGTCATATAGATTGTTCTATGGACATAAATTGCAAAATCGCGCGCGACCGTCGCGTCTTGTCTGGACGAGCCTTTATGTGGCTTCTCAATTCAGATGCTTCGGATTGAGGAGCCACTTTAGAAAACTTACTACTCGAAAACTAACATAATGAATGTTTCTGAAACTTTAGTACGAATTAGTAGTATTTATGCGTAATCTGCACAAAAAAATGGCGCTTGTACGACTCAATTTGAGATAGCTACCGAGCTTCTTTATCATAAAAACCCATACATTTTCTCGTATTGTTTGTCAGAAACTAGTGCACCTATTAAAACAGATTTTAAGTATCGTCTAGTAGTAAGTACGTCTTAATTTGTAGTATAAAAATAAAACTTTGATAACGGTAATGCAACACATTTTATGTGGCTCCTCAATCCTGATGGTGTTTTGAAACAAATGTTCGTAGCAACAAAAGTAGTAGACCAAATTGGATATTAACAGCACCAAGATTTAGTAGAAATGTCTACTAAATATTCGCGTAATCCAATATCCTATTAATTTAGTATTTCAAAAGATATTAATCATTTTGAAATTCCTTAGCAATTTCGTGTATAAAGTGACCACTGAGAAATAAATATTTTTATGAAACATTCTACAAGTACTTACGTATAAATTAATGGTGATTTTTGATTATATGACATAGTTTATTGTACCACAAAAAATATTAAAGTAAAAATATTAAAATTCAGTAAACTTGTAAAATGTTATAAAAAAATGCACTATATTTATGTTCACAGTTTCAGTGGTCACCCTTTACACAAAATTGCCAAAAAAATTTAAAATGATTAATATCTTTTGAAATACTGAATATGTAGGATTACACCAATATTTAGTACAAAATTCCACTGAATTTTGGTGTTATTAACCCGTTGAATACCGTAATTACAGACACAATTAAAAACCATTGTGTCTATACCAAACGTGGTATCTCAGGGACTTAGAGGTTAAAGAGTTATAGCATTTAATTTCCTTACTACAAATTAAGACACACTACTAAATAATACTAAAAATATTGTATGTTTTAATAAGTTCACTAGTTTTCGAGAAACAGCGCGAGGAAATTTATAGATTTTTATGAGAAATCAAAGCTCTGTAGCTATCTCAAATTCAGCCGAACAGATCCCATTTTTTTATGTAAATTATAAATAAATACTAGTAATTTGTACCAACTTTTTTAGGAACATCACTCAGTTAGTTTTTGAGTGGTAAGTTTTCTAAAGTGGCTTCTCAATCCAGACGCGTCTGAATTGAGGAGCCACATAAAACATCCTGTAACTTTTTATGAGTTTTACTACAAATTTCAGGATTTGGCCTACAAAATCGGCTAATTTACTACTAAATATGTGTGGTACCCGTGTTTAAATAAAAGTGGTTGAAATGCGAGGAAAGTTTTGCCCGAAAGTTTTTTCTTAAGGGTATAGCGGGATAAGCATGGCCAAATGGCCCCCTCTCTAGATCGTGGGAATTATTTAAGTTGTTTATTTAGTGAGTGGAACTGTGCAATAATATAGAGTTTTTACCCCTTTTTCATCAATATTTTAAAGATAATCACAAAAATATTAATAACTGAAGGTTCGGAAAAAATGTTTTTTCAACGGATCTACTGGATCAAATCGAATGTGGTCTAATGTAATTCGTAGATGAAAAAAAGTATTATAATATTTATTGTTTTTGAGATTTTTCGAGCTATAGGAAGTATTGAAAAAATTGGAGGTTTTAATAAAAAATATTATTTCCCATAGTTCTCTTAGAGTGACACCTCTACAAAAAATGTCAGTAATGATATATTAAACCTATTTACACATTATTCCATCCACATTTAACCAGTCAATTAGCGTAATTACAGACACAATTAAAAAACCATTATGTCTATACCAAATGTCTCAGGGACTTAGAGGTTAAACCAAAACACTCGAACACTTCGAAAAAAAATCGTATGAAAGTTGTTATTCAAAATCCACAGCTGGATATCGTTTAATTTACATACAAATGACACTTATATCGTAATATCTTCCACGGAACATGTGAATTCTTCTATTTTACGCAGATCATGTAGCCATCATCACTAGTCATCATCATTATCTTGATTAATTACTACTGGAATTTTGTCCGTGGCAAATATACTTGACTAGCTTCTGCCCGCGACTTCGTCCGCGTCAAATTTTTGCTCCCCTGACCCTTCCCGTCGCATCGATTTGCCTGCTAGTTTTCAGCCACTTTTCGTTGATGCTCGCTCCTTTTGAGTTACAGTGAGTCAACCTTAAAAGATAGACATATGCTCTTGCGGGCTTTTTTTTAGAACTTTTTAAAAGGAACAATTCCGTCATACATGATTTTTGCGTTACTTTAACCGTTTACGCAGCGCACGCAACGGAAACTCTCAAAAGGAATAAAATTTCCCCGTTTTTGCAACATTTTTCATTACTGCTCCGCTCCTCTTAGTTGTAGCGTAATGTTATACAACCTATAACCTTCCTCGATAAATAAGCTGCTCAACATAAAAAAAAAAATCAATTCAGACCAGTAGTTCCTGAGATTAGCGCGTTCAATCAAACAAACAAACTCTGCAGCTTTATAATTATAATAATATTAATAGCTTCTGCCCGCGACTTCGTCCGCGTCAAATTTTTGCTCCCCTGACCCTTCCCGTCGTCGCATCGATTTGCCTGCTAGTGTTGCTGCTCGCTCCTTTTGAGTTATAGTGAGTCAACCTTAAAAGATAGACATATGCTCTCGCGGACTTTTTTTTAGAACTTTTTCAAAGGAACAATTCCGTCATACATGATTTTTGCGTTACTTTAACCGTTTACGCAGCGCACGCAACGGAAACTCTCAAAAGGAATAAATTTTCCCCGTTTTTGCAACATTTTTCATTACTGCTCCGCTCCTCTTAGTTGTAGCGTGTTGTTATATAGCCTATAGCCTCCCTCGATAAATAGGCTACCCAACACAAAAATAATTTTTCAATTCGGACCAGTAGTTCCTGAGATCAGCGCGTTCAATCAAACAAACAAACAAACAAACAAACTCTTCAGCTTTATAATATTATATATAGTAATATAGTATAGATAATAGTAAATAATAGTATATAATAGTTAATAGTATAGATAAAGGGTAAAAACGCTATATTATTGCACAGTTCCACTCACTAAATAAACAACGTAAATAACTCCTAAGATCTAGAGAGGGGGCTATTTGGCCATGCTTATCCCGCTTTACCCTTTTTTGAACAAAATTACTGCTACTACTTACATGGAAAAGTATCACGATTCTCACAACCTTAACTAAGGAATTCCTTATCACTTCTGAAGCAAGGTACCTACGCAACAGTTTTATAAGACCACATGTTAATTTTAAACAGAAAAACCATTTTATTCAAAATACCTTTTGTTAGAAATACAATAATTTATACGCATTTAACACAGAATAAAATTAGCAAATTAATTATTGCCGGTAGGACCAGGGTTCAATTAATTGAACCCTGAGCTACCGGCAATAATTAATTGTTGAAATTTGTACGTTTACCTTGTAATATATCTAGCTAGCCATCTGCCCCGGTTGCGCATGGGTGTACAGTATATGACGGAGGTCTATGTTCCACGTTAAATGGTTTGGTTTACGCATTAAGTCCTTCAAGTGTATTATTCCAACTAACCTACCTACCTCCAGCCGTGCCGTGTGGTGCCGGACGTAAAGAATAACACCACCCCATTTCTTCCCGTGGCCGTAGGTGTCGTAAAAGTCGACTAAGGGATTTACTAGAGAATGGGCAGCAGCGTTCTCTATGCATTTTACCACCATACTGCTATCGCCAACCCGCCTGCCAAGCGTGGCGATTATGGCAAAACCCCCCAAATTGGGGGAGGCCTAAGTCCAGCAGTGGACGTCTTACGGCTGAAACGACGACCTACCTCCAGAAGTTTATTGTATCGCCTGGTTTGTAAAAAACGTATATGGAAAATCTTGATACCCGGAGGCTTTTTTGTCATAATCTGAGCGACGCCTATACTCAAAAAGCGTAATAACCCAGTCATTTTAGGTAAAAAAAGGGGTCAACCTCGGAATGAAAGATAATAATAATAAGCTGTAAATTGGTATAAACCTTTGTTTTGTCGTTCTTAATATTATGTCAAAAGTTACAAATGCTATCGTGTCCGCGTCTTAAGATATTGAAAGTCAAAGGTCAAAAAATTCGGTTTTTCACGAATATATCGGTTCCTGTTGCTTAAATGAGATTTGTATCTATGATAAAAGTTGTAGAATATAAAAATTTCTACAACTTTTGTCTGAACTATTTTTTCAAACGATCAACCGTTTTTGGGGTAGAGCGCGAAAAGTGCGCAGCGTACAGTCATATATGGGCTAATGCAAGGTCAAGCGTGAGTTACGGTTATTACGAGTTAGTGTTGTAAAAAGTCAATTATTTATTAAAAACTAAACTCAATGTGACGACACTCAAGGGACTGTGCATATTTTGACGTTATAGAGAGTTTTCGTTAGAAAAATGTATTAGAAAAATATAAAGTTTATTTGAGACTAGTACTAGTAGTAACGCGTCTGCCAACATCTTCTGTCCCGCCTCTACCACGCGTATCAGTAATACTTTTTCGTCAATACACAGTGATTTTCTATTACTTGCCATGTTTACAGTTTGAAAGTTAGTGAGCAACTAAGAATATGATAACGTATAGATAATCCATGACTCCTACTAACAAGAGTCTACACGTGCAAGCAATCCCAATTTGTAAACAAAAGAACGTATTTCTTAGAAAGTTCGGTATTTATGACACCGACAGTTGAGTTTATTAAATAGCGCGGGCTAGGATAATAAAGCGACAAAAGAACGTACACAGCTGCGCAGTTTTACTAATTTTGGCAACTTAAAAAGTACTGTTTTATTATTTAACTGTTGTCGTTATTGAGAGTGAGTGAAGATATATGATCGTTTGGCATACAGTATTCAATTTGACAGAATTTTGAATTATGTCGTTATTCTCGAAAACCAGCGAGATGTTCTATTGTATTCAAGACCACTTTCTCTTTTAAGGGAATTCTTTGTATTTAGGGGATCACTTTGTGTTAGTCAAGATTATTCGTTAGTTTGAAATTGTACCTTCGCAACGACGGACGTACGGTTTTAAGAGCTATGGCTGATTTGTGTTTTATATGTGATAAGTCACTTTCAGAAGGTGTTTCTGTGAATGTCGTACGTGGTTTACAAACTTTAAAAACTGCAAGTATTGAAAGGAACGATGGACATATAGACTATTTAAAGGGATTAAATATAATGATCACCATAAAATGCTTTGATACCCTTAGTTCTTTAACCAAAAATATATACTTGACACCAGAAAAATAAAGTCAAAAATTACAATAGTACTAGCTATTTTAGTCACGACTGCTCTTTAAATTGTATTCGAACACCAAATGTAGTAAATGATCACCAAATCATAACTTGTACGACAAAACTGTACTGCGACACACAATAGTTCGAATGCACGCTTGTGCGATACACTCGAGCTCACATAGTACACTAGGTTAGGTTAGGTTAAAACTGTGACCTCCTATGCACGAGCCGAGCGAGCGAAGCGAGCGGTGCCGCGGCAGCGGCCGGCGAGTGCTAGAAACGACTAGATTCAGTGTGTCGCATAAAAAAACAGCATTTCAATGTAAAATTATAACCAAAGTTTTTACATCTTGCTATCCCATTTAAGCAAAATGACTCCAAAAAAATCATTGTTAACCCAAAAACAGTTAGTTAACACGAAATTATTAAGAGTGTACAAGTGAGTTCGACATATGGGTGTGCGAATAACACTTGTGCGATAAAACTGTACTGCGACTCACCATAGTTCGAATGCACGCTTATGCGACACACTGAATCTAGTCGTTTCTAGCACTCGCCGGCCGCTGCCGCGGCACCGCTCGCTTCGCTCGCTCGGCTCGTGCATAGGAGGTCACAGTTTTAACCTAACCTAACCTAGTGTACTATGTGAGCTCGAGTGTATCGCACAAGCGTGCATTCGAACTATGGTTACATATAACTACTATGGTTACACTGTATGGTTACATATAACTATGTTATGGTTACATTAAAATGCGGGTTTAATTTTGGTGATCATTAACTAGTTTTGTCTGTTATATGTTACTATATCTGGTGGTAAGTTAAACATAAGCCCTATTTAAATACTTTAAGCTCTGTAAATGTGCATTCCGAGTGTCGTAAAGTGTACACTAGTAAAAATGTTATTGTTGCATCGAAACGACGCACAGAAGAGGGTGAACCTTCAACGTCAAGTGCACCTCGTAAAAAAAGAAATGAAGGGTTTGATTTTTTAAAAATATGCTTATTTTGTAGCCAAGAAGCTAATGAAGTAGCAGAAAGGAAAAAAAAACAAGTATAGACGGACAATAAGTAATATAAGTACTCTTGTATTCAAAGACAACGTAATTAAAAAAGCAGAAGAACGAAGCGATTCCTTTGGAGAGTTAGTAAAGAATACTATACTATACTATACTAAAGGATACTATACGTATACTTTACGAGTATGATTTGATCGCTGCTGAAGCAAAGTATCATACTAGTTGCTATACCAACTTTTTAACCCGAGTACCATCTGGAGATAAGAAGCCTCGCCAAGATGATCAAGTCACTCAAGCAATGAAGGAGATTTTTTGTTATATAGAAAATAATTATGATTCTCAATTTACTTTGAAAGAGCTTAAAGATGTCCTTACGGAGTACATACCCCACGATAAGACAATTATTACAAAACTGCAACAAAATTATTTAACTGATATAATAATCACAAAAAAAAATAGGATCATTTACAATTATATCTTTCCGTGATACACAGGTTAATGTATTATCAAAAGTTTGGTACGAAAATAAAAAAATCACTCCTGCAGAAGAACGTTTACGGATTGTAGAAGCTGCTCTGGCTATTATTAGAGAAGACATTAGATCATCTGTAGTTCAAACTAAGACGTATACACCTCCGAATAAAATGCTAGATGTTATTAATGAAGAAATACCAAAAACATTATCACATTTTTTGGAAGAAATTATATTAAAAAATAGAAAAGGACAAGTAGATCATTTAAAAACGAAATGCACATCTATCAGTCACGCAATAATGGCTTCAATACGAGAACGGTCATTTTCATCACAGCTACTATTAGGCCTTTCTGTATTTCTTCACAGAAGATATGGATCTAAAAAATTATTGGATGTTTTATCAACTTTAGGATTTGCTGCACCATATACCTGGTAATACCGTACAGAATGAAGTTTCAGCAGTTTACCATCCACAGCCTCGTAATTTATCATCAGAGTCAGGTGTGATGGTACAATATGTTGGAGACAATGCAGATATTAATGTCAGTACTCTTGACGGTAATAATACTCTTCACGGTATGGGAATGCTAAAAATAGTGATTCCGAACGATGCTGATTGATTACGATGATCGCATAAAAAATGTACAACTAAACCAAGTGCAAAAGAGTTGGCAGCAATATCACATGTATCTCTTTTAGCATATGAAAAGCCAGTTGTACCTGGGTACAGCAAGATTCAAGTTCAAAATCTACATGATGATCAAATACTAATTGAAAAGAAATTGAATGCAGTTGATTTTTTGTGGTTATATGGAAAATGGAAGAATTTATCACCGTTACCAAGATGGAATGGCTATCTTCAACAACTTACGAAATATAATCAAAATTTTTCAACTTCTCAGGTTACATTTCTACCTTTCATTGATCATCCTGCCAGTAATTTAGACACAATTTATACCACTTTATATTGAGCTATAAATATTGCCAAGTCACATCAACAAAAAACGTGCATAATTCATTACATTTGAACAACCTCTGTATTCTAAAGCACGTGAAATGGTTGCTGCGTCAGATACAAACTCAGACTTGTCTAAAACAGTTGTCAAACTAGGTGGATTTCATATGCTCATGTGGATGCATAGGATATATAATGGACGGTAGTGGTCTCAAGGAAGCTTTAGCTAAAATATATGCTACAAATTCGGTCGACAAAATGTTGAATAGTCACGCTTAAGCAAGAAGTATCAGAGGCCATACATTACTACGACTTGCATTATCAATGAAGATTTTTGAAGAGATGAAGATTGAAGGTTGTGTGTTAGATGAGTTAATTGAACAGATAACTAGTCGCGATGTTTCCTACGAAGATGTTGTAGCTCCAACTTGTTAATTGATCAATTTCAGGATAAACTGAATGAAATAAAAGCTCGAGGTCCCACAGCACAGTTATGGGCGCAATATTTTGAAATGGTATCAATAGCCCTAGATTTCATTCGTGCTGAAAGACTGGGACTTTTTAAAGAACATTTGGATGGAGTCAAAAAATGCTGCCATATTTTCATGCTGGTGGTCATTTCCTATATGCGAAATCAACTCATTTGTATCTTTAAGGTATGATAAAACTGGAGGAGACAATGGATGAACAGACTTTTGAGAACTTTAAAAACGGATTCTTTACCGTAAAACGAACAGAAAAATTTAATTCTGGTACATGGACAGACATGGTAATCGAGCAAAATACAATAATACAATTTGTGAAGAAATTGAACGGTTTTGTAACTTTTCCTTCGATTCTGTAGACCAACATGTTGATGCTAGAGATTCACGAATAAAAAGGAATAATAGTGATGTAAATAAACTGGTTGATTGCTTTACTCTTCATTATCCCTTTCCAAATATGAATCAGTTGGTATCCTTAGCTTCAGGAATTGTTGGAAATGACCAAATTAATTGTCACAGAGCCCATAAAATTGGATTGCAATCTATGGTAAAGATAAGTGGTTTGAACTTTAATGAGATAAAGTTAAAACGCGTCGATAAGGTTTTACCGCTTTCAGCCGTTAACAAATCTGTCAATATTAATGATTGTAAAGTCTCTGTAGATCCATCGTTACTTTTCCAGAGAATAACTGTAAGCAAAAAATTTTAAAGTAATCTACAAGAATATCTTCAATATGAACTAAGCCCGAATCCGACATCTTTATTTGATAGTAATGGCATGAGAAAAACCACGAAAACTACATTATATGAATTGTCATATAATGTAGTTTTCGTGGTGTATCATATTGATGATACCTGTCGATATTGATCTTGATGAAAATAATGTAACATACATTATCGATGGTGGATTTCTTCTGTATCGCGTCGTATGGAGAAAAGACGATACTTTCTCCATTATTTTAGATAAATACATTAAATATTTACAAACATATTATGGTTCAACGATTGTTGTTGTATTTGACGGATATTCGGACCATAGTAAAAATATTAAAGCAATGGAACAAAAAAGAAGAACTGCTGCACTTTCAAAATCATATGAAGTTTGTTTTGATGTAACAATGATTGTGCCAATCACCCAAGAATTTTTTTTATCAAATCGGTCTAATATTTTTTTTTTATCGACATGCTTTTTGAAAAATTTAAGACTGTTAATATCACAACAAAACAAGCCAGAGATGATGCTGATGTTCTCATCATCGACACAGTTATTGCCTTATCAGAACATCAAAAGACTGCCGTCATTATAGGAGAAGATTTGCTCGTTATTTTAATTGGACGTACTCAATCACATCAACAGGAAATTTTCTTTTAAAAAGTTGGCAAAGGCAATGTTAAGACAAAAATACACTCTTCTAAAAGTTTTGGCCAATATCCTCTTACTAAAAAACACATTTTATTTTTACATGCATTTAGTGGCTGTGACACGAATTCTGCGCTATTTAAAAAAGGAAAAAAAACTGCTACTAGAGCATTGGAGAAAATTCCCAATTTGGATAAACTGGTGGAAGTATTTCAACAAGAAAACTGCCTCGTACAAACATTATTTGAAAATGGAGTGCGCATCTTGTTGACATTATATAATGCTCCAAAATCTGAGGACAACATTGATCATTTGCGCTACACGCAATTTATCAAATTAACGAAACTTAATAAACCTGTACAATTGTCAACACTTCCACAAACAAGTGTAGCAGCTCATCAACATATAAGTCGTGTCTACTACCAGATTCGAACATGGTTAGGGAAAAACTTAGAACCTCAAGAATAGGGCTGGATGCTTGAAAATGAAATCCTGGAGCCCATAAGAACGTTATTACCTCCAGCACCAGCCGAACTACTAAACATAATATTTTGCAATTGCAAAAATGGTTGTGGTTCCCGCTGTGGATGCAGAAAATCAGGGCTACTATGTTCTTCAGTTTGTGGCCAGTGCAATGGACAAGCTTGCCTCACGCTCCAGTATATCCAAGTAATCCCGATGAAGAAAACACATACGATCCTGAAATTCTGGGAGGTCTTGAGATAAATATGATCAATAATGAAGATGATGACAATGAATTAAACATTTTTGAGCGACAACAAGAAGAAGACGACGACGAAGAAGAAGAAGATAACTAGCTTCCATTCACAATTTTATTATAATTAAATTCAACAAAAATTCTTTTAATGTTTAAATTCACATTTTAATAAATGTACAATATGCCATATTTCATCTATATTAATATTATAAAGCTGAAGAGTTTGTTTGTTTGTTTGTATGTTTGTTTGATTGAACGCGCTAATCTCAGGACTACTGGTCCGGTTTGAAAAATTCTTATTGTGTTGGATAGCCTATTTATCGAGGAAGGCTATAGGCTATATAACATTACGCTACAACAAAGAGTAGCGGAGCAGTAATGAAAAATGTTGCAAAAACGGGAAAATCGCACGGGTAGGCGATTCGACGCGACGGGAAGGGTCAGGGGAACAAGAAATTTAACGCGGACGAAGTCGCGGGCAAAAACTAGTGATAAATAAAAATATGTGCAAAATCCCTTACTGTCTTTTTAGTCTATACTAATATTTTAAAGCTGATGAGTTCGTTTGTTTGGTTGAACGCGCTAATCTCAGGAAGTGCTGGTTCGAGTTAAAAAAATACTTTTGTGTTGGGTAGCCTATTTATTGAGAAAAACTATAGGCTACACAACATCACGCTACAATTAAAAGGAGCAACGAAAAATGTTTGAAAACTGGCAGGAAATTCGATGCAACGGGAAAGGTCAGGGAAGCAAAAATTTGACGCGGACAAAGTCGCATACAGAAGCTATTTAAAATATACTTAAAATATGTAATCTAGAATTAATAATATACTATAGTTAAATATAAATAACTAGCTTCTGCTCGCGACTTCGTCCGCGTGAAACTTTCGCTCCCCTTCCCGTCGCATCAAATTGCCTGCCAGTTTTCATCCATTTTTCGTTTGCTGCTCCGCTCCTTTTAATTGTAGCGTGATGTTATATAACCTATAGCCTTCTTTATTCAATGGGCTACTTACTAAACAAATAATTTTTCAATTCCGACCAGCAGGTCCTGAGATTAACGCGTTCAAACAAACAAACTCTTCAGCTTTATAATATTATCCCATCAAAAACATAAATGTGAAATGAGAGCCAAGTTCAATATTGTGATATATGCCTTGGTTGTTGACTTCAACGACAAAAGAAGTGAGATCTAAATGAGTGCCAAGTTCAATGGTCAGTCCTGAAATTTATTTATAACTACATAAAATATACTTTCTTCTTATAATGTATACTACCTAGAATTGGACATGAATATACAACACTTAAAACTAACTGTTCTATTAAAGGTATTATAGAATGTAGTGCTATAGAATTAAATGAACATGGACTCATAATAGTTTGTATATACAGAGTGCCAAATTCATGTATAAATCTATTTTACGATAATTTAGAGAAATTATTACGCCAGATATGCGACAATACTAACAAGAAAATTGTTCTATGCGGAGATTTTAACATTAATATACTCAAACGGAACCGCCATACTCTAGACGTTGAATATCTTTTGGAAAGCCACAATTTAAAATTAGAAATTAGACATCCTACCAGGCTTAGCAGTAAGTCTTGTATTGATAACTTTGCACACAATTTTCCTAGATGTAAAAGTGAAATAATTGAATTTGGTATGTCCGATCACACAGCTCAATTGTTACAATGCCCCGTCAAAAAATCCTGTGTGCTAAAATCTTGGCGTATTAGAAGACGAGGCTATAGTGCTGAAAATCTGGATAAATTTAAAAACTGCATAAACAGCTTGTCGTTCACTGATATTTACAATACAAATGACCCGAACGAAGCTTATAATTATTTTCTGGACCTTTTCTTATGCTTTTACAATTTATGCTTCCCCTTCAAAATTATAACAAAATCACTAAACAAAAAATCTAAATGGTTATCTAAAGGTCTTAGAAACTGTAGTAAAATGAAAAGGAAAATGTTATGGCAATATAGGATACATCCAACAAAAAGAAATAAAAATATATTTAAGCAATACGCAGCTAGATTAAAAAAAGTAATATCACTAACTCAGAAGTCACAAAACAATTATTACATAAATAAATCAGAAAACAAATCAAAAGCGACATGGGCAATTATAAACAAATCTAAATTTAACTTTCCCAAAGAGCCTATTACAGAAATACTTAAAGATGGCATCAAGATAACAGATCCTAAAACTATTGCGAATAATTTTAACGACTACTACATTGACCAAGCTTCAGAACCAGACAAAACACATAATTTAAGTAATAACAATCATAATAAAACCCGACAATCAAATCAAAAAATAGGTACAAAAATTAACTCAATTTTTCTTACTCCCACAACACCTACAGAGGTAGACAGAGAAATAAAGCAGCTAAAAAATACCCATAGCGTGGGCAACGATGGTGTCTGCACCAAAGTCATTAAATATGTATCGCCGGATATTTCAGCTCATCTATGCCACATAATTAACCTATGTATTTCTAACGGAATATACCCAGAAAAACTTAAAACATCCATTGTAATTCCACTACACAAAAAGGAAGACAAACGAAAAATGGGAAACTATAGACCCATAGCATTGATCCCCATTTTTTCAAAAGTATTTGAAAAAATAATATATAGCCGACTTTACAGGTTTTTAGAAAAATATAAGATTTTGGTAGATGAACAGAAAGGCTTTCGCAAAGGGAAATCAATAAATTTGGCCATATATGACCTACTGAAATCTATTTTAGTTGCCTTGGACAAAAAAATACCAATTTGTGCTATCTTTATGGATATGAGTAAAGCCTTTGACCGAGTTGACCACACGATACTAATGCAAAAATTACACATGTATGGCATAAGAGGTAAAGCGCTAGATCTCATCTTTTCATACCTGCATAATAGAAAACAAATAGTAGAAATAACTCAAATATGTCAGAAATCACGAAAGGAGATTACACACAAGTCAAACTGTAAAATTATAAAATTCGGAGTTCCACAAGGTAGTGTCCTAGGCCCTTTACTGTTCTTGATATATATCAATGATCTTCCGAAACATATCAACCAACAAATGGTATTATTTGCAGATGATAGCACCGTTATTATAAAAAGTGACAAAGAAAATGATTACGAACATGTGGTCAACCACACATTAAATACAATAATACAGTGGTTAAACGAAAATAATCTTAAAATAAATATGGACAAAACGAAAATCATACACTTTCATCAGAGAAGTCAACCAAAAAATATAAACGTTAGTTACCACGGCGAAATAGTACATTCTGTGACAGATACAAGGTTTCTAGGAATTGATATTGACAACAAACTGACATGGAAAACACATTTAGAATATATCTGCAAAAGAATTAATAAATCCTCATTTGCTCTGTACAAACTCTCAAAAATTGTTAACAAAGAAGCCGTATTAGCTGCTTATCACGGACTAGTTGCACCTGTCCTAAGATATGGTATTATATTTTGGGGAAATGCAGTTGATAAGGAATCTGTATTTAAAGCTCAAAAGAAATGTATTCGAGCAATGTGCAATATAGACAATACTACCAGCTGTCAACCATACTTTAAGAGCTTAAAAATTCTGACACTGCCTTCATTATACTTATATGAAATAAATGTTTTTGTGAAATCGAATCCTAATTATCATAAGACTGCTTTTAAAAGTTACTATAGACAATTACGTGACAAAAAAAGATTAGAAATTGATATACCATATGGAAAAACAGCACTAATAAATAAAAGCATTCTTTGTATGGCATCATTGATCTACAATAAGTTGCCTGATGATGTCAAAAAGTTACCTATTCAGCCATTCAAGTCGAGGCTACACAAATTCCTGATAAATAAATGTTATTATAATGTCAAGGAGTACTTACAGGATAAAAATATAGATGGATACATATAGGAGTAATTTATTGACGGAATAAGATGACAATACAAATAGTGTGACATGCTTTATTTAGTTATTTTGACATCTGTATAATTTTATTTTATTTTGGACATATATTTTAATTTCATCTATTAGATTTTATTCATATGGCATGTACTATACTATAATTAATCTAACATTTTTTTAAATCTTTTAACTAACTTTTGTAATACCCTGAATTTATTTCATTATTGATTTATTTTTCTGTATTTTTAATTTGATAATTATTTAATTAGATTAACAATTATATAAATATTTGCACACCTTACTAGGTAATGATACAGAGCACTTAATTTTTCTTTGTAACATCTGTGTATACCTACCTGTATTAAGCGAATAAATGATTTGATTTGATTTGATTTGATTTGATTTATAACCTAGGATAATATATTGTAGCTTAAGGTCTGAATTGGCTAGTTCTCATATACGAATTATTATGTTCGATGGCTAGTTTCTACCAGCAAGCCAAATTTTCTGAAAAATAAAGTAAGAACCGACAAGTAACAGGTTAAGAACTTGCGAAGGCTATAATATAATTCGTATATGAAAACTAGCCAAGTCAGACCTTTGGCTACAATATATTATCCTAAGTTATAAGAAGAAATGATATTTTATGTAGTTATAAATAAATTTCAGGACTGATCATTGAACTTGGCACTCATTTAGATCTCACTTCTTTTGTCGTTGAAGTCAACAACCAAGGCATAATCACAATATTGAACTTGGCTCTCATTTCACATTTATGTTTTTGATGGGATATCATTACTTTTTGTACATAAATTATTCGTAGGTACTTATGTATAACAAAATTAATACCAAATGGTTTTTGTTATAAGTGTTCCTAATAGAATCAATTAAGTGAAAAAATATAATAAAATGATAAAAAATTACCAGTTTCTGATTTATTCCTTTGTATTCACCTAAGTACCTACCTGCATGCCAAATTTGAACTTTCTAGGTCATCTGGAACTGGGTTAGAGTTTTGATCTATAGGTCAGTCAGTGATAAAAATGACGAATTTTGGACGTAAATATCTAAAGAACCGTTTGAGATGTGTTTATGAAATTTAGAGCACATATGTATCTTGCAAGTTTCACTATATGAGCCAAATTTGACACGTTTATGTGAAATAGTTTTTGAGTTATGAGGGGGTCAAAAGTGGCTCCAAATGGTTCGTGTAATATTACACACGGTGCTGCTCGCCAGTTCTGTTACTTGAACTTGGCTTGACACGCTACCGCGTGTCTAGATAAAGTATTAGTATAGGTTAAGTTACTTATTTTAATTAAATATAAATAATTATATAAATTAGTACATAAATAATGGGCATTATAATTCTTCATTAATTGTACTTTTTTATTTAATAATTGACTTTATACAACGTACTGATAACCGAAACTCACGCTTGACCTTGCATTAGCCCATATATGACTGTACGCTGCGCACTCTTCGCGCTCTACCCCAAAAACGGTTGATCGTATGAAAAAATAGTTCAGACAAAAGTTGTAGAGAATTTTATATTCTACAACATTTGTCATAAATGCAAATCTCATTTAAGCAACAAGAATCGAGATATTCGCAAAAAACCGAATTTTATGACCTTTGACGCGGACACGATAGCATTTTTAACTTTTGAGGCAACATTTAGAACGACAAAACAAAGGTTTATACCAATTTATAGCTTATTATCTTTCATTCCGAGGTGAAACCCCTAATATGACTGGGCTATAACGGCTTTTTCACCCTCCATGCAGGCATAAGGGACTATGCGTTATATATACATATTTTAACAGAAAGTTTGTTTAGCGGATAGTGTCCCGTGATGATTCCTGTCACCAGACGCAGGTCGTTCCTGTTCAGGCATAGTGGCCGTCTAGTAAACTTGCCATCCAAGGATGGCATAGCTTTCCTGGACTGCCTGCAGCCTGGTGTCGAGGTGCACCAATTCCAGTTCTTACCAGTGTGTGTGAATGAGTAGCTGGTTCTGGGTCTGGTCAAGTATCTTGACTTGGGTCGTGAGGTTGTCGACATGTGAGATGTGGATTCAGCGATCATTGTGCCGATAGTGGTCACTGCCAATGGCTTGATAGCCAAGAGCCTCGACCAACACCTAAGGAGGCTCTCGTTAGGCAGCTGGATCAAGGGCTTGATCCAGAAAGCGGTACTTCTGGACACGGCTCGCATTGTCAGGAGGTTCCTCTCTCTGGAGCCCTGACCACCGGTAGCTTGGACCCTGTTCCCGATACCGGTGGGCTACTATTTTTTATATTTTTAAATGTTTTTTATTTTTGTTTTTCTAATATTTAAAAATATAATTAACAAGTGTATAAAACGAAATAAAGGATAAAAATAAATAATTGTACAGAAGTTGAGTCATGTTGTGAGACGATGTGCGAGTGAGTGTTTATCATGTGTGAAATGTTACACTAGAAGGATATGTATGTGAGTAATTTAGATGAGCAGTGTGTGAGTGAAGGTGAGTTTTGTGGAGTGAGTGCAGTGAGAGTTGTTTTAATAAGAATATGAGTTACAACTACGTATATTTGGGGTTTGTCAATATTAGTTTTATTTCATAACGATCAAAATATTTTCAGCTTTATCTTCTTGAGTATTTAAGTATTTTTACAGCTTGATCGTTTTTGGATATACCTACATTAAGGAGTTTATTCAATTTGTTGTAAAGATAATGTACAAGGACGCATCAAAATATTTTAGGGAGTGTGCATTTAAATTTACCCATGGGACATACCCTCTCCTTTCAACGGTTTTCTTTGAAGGAAGTGTCGAAGGGCGGGCGTTTTGGGGGGACTGTCTTTTGTAACTTTGACGTTCAAAAAGTGCTGACTCTCAGCCTAGTTTGAATAAATGACTTTTGATTTTGATTTTGATTTTGAGTAGCTTAGCGTGAAACTGCATTTGAGAATGTTTTTAAGTACTGCAGGTAGTATGAAAGTTTTTCAGATGTTGAGAGAGTCCCATTCTTTGTATAGGTCAGTAGTCGGAAAACGAAAGAGGAGACCAGCTCAGAAGCACCTTGAATATGGCACGCTGTGCCCTTTCAACTTCAATAAAGTGTATTTTTGAGACACCTCCACACACTGTGATCCAGTAATCAATAAGAGAGTAGCATAATGCATAGTAGATCATTTTAGTAATCTTTCGGTCGGCCGTGTGTCTTAGAATTTTGAAAATGTAAATTAACTTTCGTAATCTGGTCACGAGGGTCATAGGAGGATATTTTGTTTAAAGGAGAGATATTGGTCAATAGTGACACCCAGGTATTTAATATTTTCAGTAATTTCAAGGGAAGAACAAAAGCATTGGGTATTTTCAATAGGTTCGATTCTGTAGGGTATACTAATGTGGTGGTGTTGTCCTATACTATTATCAAGGCTTGGCGCATGAGGTTGCATGGGGTATTTTCATGGGTGCCATATATTATTATGTTTATATCATCGACGTAGCCAACAGTGAAGTAACCCTTGTCATTAAAACCAGCCAGTCAGGTTCCACAGAAAATTTTATTAGCCGACTATAAATATGGAAGTGGGCAGAATGGATTCTATGTTACTATCAATTAAAACCTTGGAATGATAAAGTAACCATTTAAGTGATTTGAATGAAAGGCCTTGAACCCCTACAAAGACTGACTTGTAGAATTTTACTATTTTGCATAGTGACGACATTTGCCTGATTGAATAACAACAATGAAAATTATTTACCGTTTAAAATAGGCAGGTGCTTTATTATTCATTACCTTCTATATTTCATACAATTTGTTATGTGGGGACTGCTATAATTACCCCAGTTTTTGTACTCGCATCACAATTTGTAACAGATGTTACTGGTTTTAAGATGGCCAAGAAATTAGGTGGGCAAAAAAGCTCTAGACAACTCATGCCCAGTGCCTCCTTCTGCATAAAATTCATTCCAAATTAGTGTTCTAGGTTAATGTTAGTTATTTGGAACATACTTTCGAATCTAGACCTATGTTAATAGCAGAGTATAAATAAGGACAGTATAGAAACTAAGCATATTAGTTGAAAAAGATCCTTGACGTAATCAAAATCAAGAGTAATTTATTAAAACTAGCAACTAACTAGTTTATAACACGTTTTTAAGTAATTAATATAAGTTATTAATATTCTGAAAAAATAAACAAGCCATTGCATCGTTCATCAATATATTTATCGAAGAATTCATAAAATTATAATATTTAATCAATGACAAAGAAAATAATAAATGTGTAGTTTAAAAATCACACGCTTTTATAAATGCACGTAAAAACCAAAACCTCACCGTGGTCAAAGTTCATTACAAGACCTTTCTAACAAGTCCAACCACGGCTATGATACGATATCCCATCATGGAATGCCAGTGCCTATCTTCCGGCTTCAACATCAGACCTTGAAACCTAATCGTGGTCAAAGTTCATTACAAAACTTTTCTAACAAGTTCAAACACAGCTATGAAACGATGTTCCATCATGAAGTTCCAGTTCATATCTTCCGGCTCCATCATCAGATCAGTTCGACAGTACCATATTATTGTATTGTCACCAGAAGTACATAAAGCTGCCAATTTTCATGACGCTACGATTCTTGGAAGATGGTTAAATTAGTTACCTTAGATTTAATTACATAGTTACATATAGGTCGACCTAATAAAAGCGTGTTAAAAATAAAATCTTTAGGCGCGTTTTGTTTTCAAATTTGCGCTCTTAATACAGATATGCACTCTTAAGCACTTATGTATGATTGATGTGGCAGCATTGTAAGATCATCACTTTTAAGTGAAAGTCTGTTATACGATTGATAGAAAGTGTAAGAAGGTTATGTAATGTGTGCGATATTGTCTGCCTCCAAGAAAAGTGGCTTCTGCCTCATGGTATTCCTATTTTAATAATAATAACAACAGCGACGGTTTCCGGGGGCCCATTATTGAGTGTGCAAGTCACCCCCTGCCATTTAATCCGTGTATATACAAAACATTGATGCAGCAGGGGCCATAGGCCTTCCATAGTTCTTGGTAACCAGTCTATTTTAGCCAGCAAAATACATAGTCCAACATCTTGGTTCCAAAGCCTACAATAGTCCAACACCAACCGGAGGTTGTCCTTGGGTGCACTTGCGCAGTGAATACGGGGATAATCGTCGGTTAGTACCTCACTTCACCTAAATTTTCTAAGGGGCCTCTGCGAGTTGGCTTCGGCCCCTCATCCGCCTTCCGAAAGACCGGGATCCTTGAATCCCGAGATATATTAACATATATGAAAATAATTGTAATAAACTTAGGGTACCCTTGCTCTAAACCAACTTATTGAATACCTAATATATTTAACATCAAAGCAGAAACTTATGGATGGGTACCCAAAGGCATCTAATCGTCACTACTAGATTATCTCAAACTATAAACTGACATAGGTATTACAGGGTAAGGAAAATAACACGTAACACATTGTATCATTTAAAGGTACACCTAGGGTTTCACTAAATAAAGCACAGAAAGACAAGACTATATATTTATTTCAATTAGGCTTGTCAGTAATTAATCAGAAAGCTAGTTGTCCGTTCCAAAACTAGGTCTTCATGGAGAAGAAGGACAAGAAACTCCATGGAAACAGTATTAAAGTATTATATCAACTCACTTCTTACATTGCCATAAACTATTATTATCTCAAATACATTTCATTCTATCTCTTGGACCATTGTCCAAGAGATCTCAGAATAGTATCAACACAATCACAATAGCTAGGCAAAGAAAGAGTATGAATATTCTATTTTATATGATTTAAAACATTATCAATATCGGCAAAAATATAAAAGGTACAACAACATTTTCATAATAAGCAATAAGTGTTACATAATATCAAATTACTTAATATTTAAGATAGTAACAGAACTTACGTCCGTCTTCGATGCTGGCCCCGAGCGAATCGGCCGAGTGCCACCCCGTGTTCTCAACCGTTGTCTCGGAACCTCGTTATTTCAAAACTAGTGTTGCCAGTATTATCCATCAAAAGTCCCAATAATCGACTAAGACAACATTACAATTTAGTATATTATTTTAAAACCTAACACTCGACCATCCTGACATCGTGCATGTCCTCATGCACGCATACAAATTAGCATTTATAACCTAACACTTGGCAAGTAAGGGTGACAGCATCGAATACGGCTTACAATTATTTACACATTACATCCAACACTTACAACTTAAGCACTGTTTGCGAACCATCCCAGAATATACAATAGAAACAAACGAGTAAGCACAAAAATAAAAGACATTTAAGAGTCCCACATAACATGATGGTGGTAAACGAGGAGGGTTCCCCACATTAAAAAAAATAAAATCAGGACATTAATAAAATGTCTACGTTATTCCTATGTCACGATGGCTGTGAACAGGCCTTTTCACAAGCAATAAATATATACATAAATATATTGTCTAAGTCATTCCTTAGTCACGGTGGATGTGAACCATAATCACAAGCCGTTTGCGACATCAGGTACTTGTGTCTAAGTCATTCTTTAGTCACAGCGGATGCGCATATCACAAACCGTTGCGACATTAGGTACTTGTGTCTAAGTCATTCCTTGGTCACAACGAATGAGAACATCTATCACAAAACGTTGCGACATCAGGTACTTGTGTCTAAGTCATTCCTTAGTCACAGCGGATGAGAACATCTATCACAAGCCGCTGCGACATCAGGTACTTATGTCTAAGTCATTCCTTAGTCACAGCGGATGAGAACATCTATCACAAGCCGTTGTGACGTCAGGTACTTGTGTCTAAGTCATTCCTTAGTCACAACGAATGAGAACATCTATCACAAAACGTTGCGACATCAGGTACTTGTGTTGTACGTTGCCAGACTAGGCCCACATAAGGTTTTAAATGCGCAGTGGAAGTGTGACAACCTTGGGGCTCTAGAGACAAGAGTGGCTAGCGTACTGTCCGCCGTACGCGGAGCAGACAATCAAATCAAACACTTACCATACAACAAAAGAAACTCACCTGATGGGCGACACCACCTGCTTCTTGGGATTACCTGGATCCGTGTATGTAAGTGAGTGTATGTGTATCGTGTCGTGACGTTACGAGTATTCTTCAGGTTAGATTCCGCTTCCAATTAGGCTGGAGGAGGTCACAGCATGCGGTCTTCAAATCACTCGTCCCAACAGCGTCACACTTTGCTTAACCTACAAACTATCTATCCAAAATATGTCCAAAACCCGTGTTATTACACCAAGATAGGGGTTATTAACTCAAACAACTGGGTCATGGTCCATTGTCCACCAAAAACGACCGGTTAAGAGATTGATTTCAACAAAAGCGTCGCGGAACTCAACAGGCGAACGGGGCCATTTTAGCGGCAAAAATCAACAGAGCGCTGTCAAGTGTCAACGTCAAATTGTCAAGTGAGATGTCACTCTGTTACTCGTTTAGAAACATAGGCGCATAGAGTAAACAAATCGTTCGGTACTAAACATCTACCCCCCCCGGACGGGCCTTCCCGTCCACTAATCACTTGGCAATCCCGACAAGGTTGCGTTTTATCAGTCCACCTGACACGCTGCTGGAGGATGTGCAAATACTCCAAGCTCCAACGCTTCCAAAACTCTGAGCGAGCTGCTGCACCAACTGAAACCGCGATAGCCAATTTTGGCTCACATCGACAAAAGGGTGCTCCGGCAGGGCGACAAGTGGCTGTCAAATCAAAAAATAGCCCGGGGTCAGGGCCTCCAAGACGTTCAGGTCCGAAGACAGCGGGCACAATGGACGCGAGTTCAACACAGCTTCAATGCGGCAAAATACCGTAGCTAACTCCTTAAAGGTGAGAACGGTGTCTCCCAACAATCTGCGCCAGAGTCCCTGTGCCGCTTTCACCGCGGCCTCAAAAATACCCCCCCAATGGGGGCAGGCTGGCGGGTCAAACAACAACAAACAACAAAAACAACCAAACAACAATAACAACCAAACAACAACAACAACAATTTAACCAAATGGCCCTCCTTAGGCAACAAAAGGGGGTGACGGGCCCCATAAGGAAGGCTAGAGCCTCAACCGTCAACAACCAAACAACAAAAGACCCGTATCGACCAAAAGGGGTTCAACTTACTAACGGCTCCCGACAATATCCAAAACTCTCGCTGCAGAATGGCCAACAGCGCATTGCAACCGGCATGCGAGTTCATAATGTGACGATCAGTCACCAACAATTCAACAACAAAAAACAACAATTCAACAATTTGTCGAGGGAGCCAAATCAACTCAACAAACTCAGGGTCCTTTGTTCCAACAACGAGCACCTTGAGCCCGGGCAAAGGACCCGACATCAAGACTGGCGATCGAGGCCAATCATCCTCGGGGTGAGTCGGCCAGTCTGGACCCCACCATAGGGGGTGAGCAATCAAGCGGGGTGCCATGCACCCACGTGAGGCCACGGCACCTGGGTTCAAATCTCCAGGCACGTGCCTCCAAATCAAAGGCGTTTCAAATTTTGAATCTGGGACACTCGGTACGCAACAAAGACCTCCAAAGAGTGGGCGGACGTCTTCAACCAACACAAAACAATTTGACTGTCCGTCCAGGCGTAAGAAACCCGAATGTCCACAGTTCCACCCAAAGTGAGAGAAACGTGGGTCAATAGACGCACAAGAAGCGCCGCCCCTGACAACTCAAACTTAGGGATGGTCAGTGCCACCCGGAGGGGGCCACCTTGCTCTTGGCCAAGACCAGTGACAAATTCACCTGGCCTGTTGCGCAGACGGTGCGCAGACAAACAACAGCTGCATATCCGTGCGAAGACGCATCACAAACAAGGGTAGCAGTGTAGCTCCCAGGGGGGAGGATAGCGCGGGGTAACACGACCTCGTTGACTGCGGAGAGTGCGGATACAAATTGGAGCCAATCTTCCAACCGGGTGTCCCGAATTGGCTCGTCCCAGCCAAGTCCCGCAGTCCAAAGGCGCTCAAGAAAACAATTTGCCCAAAACAATACAAACAAACAACAAAACAATAGACAAAAGGCAACCCTGGGCTCCCATGTCCAAAATGACACGGACAACAACAGAGTCCCCCGTGGGCCCCCAGACCTGACCGATGCCGTTGGCAACAAAACCGTGTCGATCTGAGGGGTACCTTAGCGGGGCAGGCGCCAATGTCCTAACAATGCCTGGGCGGCGACCGATCGCCACACCCAGACCCAAGTCTTTCCCGACGAGGATGCAATTCAAATTCCTCGTCCGCGCGGTGTCCCGAGCCACGCGCAATCGCTGGAAGGGCATATCCCACCGGAGGCCTGAATGGCGGGGGGCGTGACTCCAACCGGGGACGTTCCGCCAATGGAGGGGAGGGAAGGCGGTGCTGGTCTGGCCAGCGGTGCCTAGCAACAATTGCGTAATCGCCTTTACGCGGGGAGACCAAACGGCGGTCACGCGGCTCCCGATCAACTTGCGCGGGGGGTAGAGTGCGGCGCTCAAAATTGCGGGCCTCTCCCCGGTTCTGAACCGGCGAGGCAGAAGCCCGGTGACCAACTCCATGGTAACCCCCCGTACGCGAACCTTCATCAGAGGCTGGTCTGCCAGCGTGGTTCGCGTTAGCGCACAATATGTCCAAATGGGACCCCCTACAAATTCTACAAGGGCGGGGGTTGGGGCAGTCCCGATGGAAGTGAGCCCCCAAACAAGAGAAGCACATGCGGCGTGCATTGGCAATTCGGCGGCGGGCACTCACGTGCAATTTCAAAAAGGCCGCGCAAGTTGCCATGCCATGCCCCGTGTCCCTACAAAACTCACAACCAGGACGACTCTGGGTGCCAGCAAAACGAGCGGCGGGGCGACCATCAACAGGCCCGCGAGCCCTAGTCCGTCCCTGGTCTCGTGGCCGGGAAGACGGCTGGCATGACTCAGTGGCAACGCCAGAGTTGTCCACAAACCGACACTCATCCTCCAAAAATTGGACGAGGTCATCAAATGGGGGGAGATGTGTGACACTATACCCCACCATACTTTTGCTCGAAACGAGCCCTCAAATCGGCAGGAAGCCGTTGCAGCACAACGTGCACCAAAAGGTAAGACCAATGGTCCACCGGCAAGTCCAATTGCTTTAAAGCGTTGGTTGCTGCCACCAACGGATTCAACAGGTCAGTACGCAATGCTGACAAACTAGTAATGACCGGTAACCCCAAAATCAATCCAATATGAACGTCAGCCAAACAACGTTTATTTTGGTACCGCCGGGTGAGTAACTCCACAGCGGTAGGGTAGGCTGAGTCAGTCAAAGACAGATGCTGCACCAAGGCTCGGGCCTCACCTTCCAGGACAGACAACAAATAGGCCAACTTTTGGGCGGGTCTGAGGTCCGAGCGTGCATCAACCAAACTTTCAAACAGGTTTTGGAAACTTAACCACTGGTCTAAGCGACCGTTAAAGTGTGGCAGTTCCAAGGTAGGCAGTCTACTCAATAGTCCGGGACCTGAAACAACCGAGGTCTCCGGTTTGACCTGGACAGGTGTCCGGCTCCCCAATATTTCCCGAGCACGTTGACCAATGACATCCCCCAGGTCCAAGATCTGGTCGTAGTCAGCAAGGACCTTGTCACGTGCTGCTTGGTCCAGCACTTCCAAATCCACTTCACAAATGTACTGGTTGTAGCGGGTGAGCAGAGCATCAACGTTGCCGAGTCTCAAGTTCAACTGCTCGAACCGAGCAAGAGTGATCCCCTCTAGATCCTGGCGCTCAACGGTCGCTGCAGCTGAAGCGAACCACCGCAGCTGTGTGGTCAATCTACTGATTGCCTCTCTCACCGCTTTGTATGCCATTGCACAAACAATACAATTCAATATACCAAACAAAATAATTAAGTAACAAAGTTCAAACAATAAATAACAAGGAAATCCAACGCAAACAATTGGTTTCAATCCAAACTGACTAATTAGCAACTCAAGAAGTAATAACAAAATATTGGTTTCTTTTCAATTCAACAATACACTTTTATTTTAATTTTAAACCAATATCAACGTTCAACATTCAACTTCAAATTCAATTCAAATATTCAAATTCTAATCCAATTCCAAATGTTAAGTTCACAAACCACTTTGTTAATGGTACAACAACAATGAACCTTTATTTCAATTCAAACAATGGTAATACTCAAAAATGCCAATAATTTTTCAAATATTAATTTTCACAAATAACCATATCAATGGTACAAACTCAATATTTTAATGTCTTCCTGACATTCAATACAAGACAGAGGTCAAATAACAACAACAAGAGGTTATAACATAGCTCAATCTAACCAACTCTGATGGTATATGCAAACCTGGTTGACCCCGGCAATATGAGTTACTCAACTCAACAAATTCCAACAAATTATTTCCATTAACAATTAATTACCGTTATCAAATATTTACAGCGTATTACTACTTCCCTTATAGAGACTGCCAAGTAATTAGCCTACTGTAAATTACCAATTTGGTGGTTTTGTAGGTTAAAACCACGCCTCTGATACCAAAATGTACGTTGCCAGACTAGGCCCACATAAGGTTTTAAATTATTATGTGGAAGCGTGCTAATCGTGGGGCTCTAGAAACAAGAGTGGCTAGCGTACTGTCCGCCGTACGCGGAGCAGACAATCAAATCAAACACTTACCATACAACAAAAGAAACTCACCTGATGGGCGACACCACCTGCTTCTTGGGATTACCTGGATCCGTGTATGTAAGTGAGTGTATGTGTATCGTGTCGTGACGTTACGAGTATTCTTCAGGTTAGATTCCGCTTCCAATTAGGCTGGAGGAGGTCACAGCATGCGGTCTTCAAATCACTCGTCCCAACAGCGTCACACTTTGCTTAACCTTCAAACTATCTATCCAAAATATGTCCAAAACCCGTGTTATTACACCAAGATAGGGGTTATTAACTCAAACAACTGGGTCATGGTCCATTGTCCACCAAAAACGACCGGTTAAGAGATTGATTTCAACAAAAGCGTCGCGGAACTCAACAGGCGAACGGGGCCATTTTAGCGGCAAAAATCAACAGAGCGCTGTCAAGTGTCAACGTCAAATTGTCAAGTGAGATGTCACTCTGTTACTCGTTTAGAAACATAGGCGCATAGAGTAAACAAATCGTTCGGTACTAAACATGTGTCTAAGTCATTCCTTAGTCACAGCGGATGAGAACATCTATCACAAGCCGCTGCGACATCAGGTACTTGTGTCTAAGTCATTCCTTAGTCACAGCGGATGAGAACATCTATCACAAACCGCTGCGACATCAGGTACTTTTGTCTAAGTCATTCCTTAGTCACAGCGGATGTGAACATCTATCACAAGCCGTTGTGACGTCAGGTACTTGTGAACTTTCCCCCTCACAAACCATAGTGACATTAAATACTTGTGACTTGTGAACCTTCCTTCTCACAAGCTATAAATTCACCAGTTAAATATCTAAGTTATTCCTAAGTCAAGATGATTGTGAACCTTCCTTCTCACAAACCATGGGGACATTAGGTACTTGTGAATCTTCCTTCACACAGCAATAGATAAAAGATAGTAATTGTTTAAAATCAAAACATTTATATATTCAAGGATGGTTTCAAAACCAATATAGGGGGTATTAATCACAGCTCAAATCATTCACCGTAAACAAAAATGAATAGGTTAGAGGTTAAATCATTTAACTAATCTGATCTAATTCTACGAAATACAATAGTACGAACAATTATCCATATTAACTTCATTAATTCTCAAACGATTTTCATTTATCTACACACCCAGTAAGTTCTTTTTATTATAATTGTGACAAACAATAGATAGCACTATAGCTTTTAGCAACAAACTTACCAAATTAAATATAAGTAGGATGTCAAAAATTACCGTTATGATAATGCTGTAACATTTCCGTAAAATAAATAATAAATCTGTGATCGTAGTGTCTACCTTAATCGATACTGATAATTTTAACTATGTAAACAATATAATATGTGGAAACAGACTTCAAATAATGTGTTTAATTGTGCCCTTACAAACAAAGTAAAGCCCAGCGTAAGGTGAAAATAGTTTGCAAACGAGATTCTTGTAATTTAATAAGGTATTTAAAAAATGAATGTTTTTTTATCCATAATCAGATAATTTTCTTTATATATTTAAACTATCAATGTCCACATCATTAGTGTGTAAACGGGATTACAAACATACCACCACCACCTACTTATAAATATTAATTTAAATTGAACAAAACGTGCTTTTTCTTTTTAGGGTACCTTTCTAACTATATGACATCCGAACTTAATATTCAAGTGTATGTTTTTTTTTTTGACTAACCTTATATTATCAGACATGCTATACATACTATGTTTGTCGAAATTAACTTCAGACATGAAATTTATTTGACATTTGGCATTCTATCAACAATTTAGACCTCACATTTTTATGAACCTGTATTTTTTTTACCTCTGTGTATTGCATTGTATAATTTCGATTTTTCTTTAACTTAGGTAACCAATCTTTTAAATTGTTTTTAAATATATTAAATTTTCTTGTGTATAATAATGAATATAAATAATATTTTGCATGCCTACATCGGTATGACATAATTAACTGCGCATCTACTCAACATCTTAAAATGTATTTACTTCTTTGTTCTGCAATAAATTCATTGAATTGAATACGCATGAGTTATTAAATAAAGTTTAGTTTAAAACATCGATAATAATCGTATCTAGTTTTTGTTAAACAATTTTTATTTTAATAATACTTTTTATTCATAAAAGACGGCGATTAGTTTTGCATTTAGACTATATATGTGTTTACTTTTGTGATTGTGACCAATATAACATTCCTTTTCTATTACTATTTAGTGACGGCCTAAATTATTGATGAAAATGGGAAGAAACAATAAATCAAAACTGTACAGTGCCTGCAAGGTTAAGAGTACCTGCACAGGGCAATTAATTAATTAATTCATTTTTAAGGAATTCAATACCGATAAGATGCTTAATGCGTAAGTCGAATTCACCACTATGACTAAAGCATTACCAGCAAAAATCTATTCTCGCTTTGTAAAGTAATATGGAGTAAGCACCCTATTTTCTAGAGAAGAACGTCTGTTTTACCCCAAAAACTTATAATAATCGTTCATTTAGAAACAGATTAAAATATATGATAAGTTTTTGAGTTTGAAGCCCGTCAACAATATATCAGAATGTCAGGTACTGTCACTATAAATTCCAAAGCACAGCGAAGGAATGGAGTAGCATTATAAATGTGCAAAGGTGAGGTTTTACCCGACAGCGGCCCAAAGGAAGGCAACGATCCAGCAGGCCATGTACGTATATGCATGTTCATCCGTTTCCCATAACTTCTTACCTACTCGTCGTATTTGGGCAAGCAAAATATCCTTAGAGGCGTCCTGTAATTCCACGGGCTATAATCCCATAAACGCCAAAATGGCAGTTTATAACGGATATTAAACTTTATTGAAAACATACATTTTATTTTAATTTAATATAATTTCTATTCGTAAAATATTTTATGAAAGATCAAAAGAATGGTGTTTGGCTGTTTTCAATAATACTAAACATACGTCTAGAATGTTATGAAGACTGATTAGCAAATTATTTGTATCAAACTCCATTTGCTGCTTTCTCTCAATTATGCCTAGCCCCAAAATAACGTAATGAAATATTAAGCAAAAAAAAAGGGAACAGATATACATACAAACACAGGCCCATAAACACATTGCCCTCCGCAGATGGGCAAAATTCAAATAAAAAGAAAAGTATAATCTAGAAGTAGTCGTAAAATAACGGCAATAACACCCGTTTTCTAACCGCAGTTACACGTAATTACTAAAATATGTATATGTCAAGTAATTGCCATATGAAATCGACCTTGAAGGAAATGTGTATCAGTCTCTTATATAGCAATGTCAATTCCATTTTTATACCTCTAGAAGATTAATTCCTTACATTTCTTTATTTCATGTTGTAAATAATTAGTAAATATTTAAGTTGCCCATTAAATATTTAATATTATTTGTCTACTTCATAGTTTGCCGTGTGCAAAAATTTCATAGACCTAGATAAATTAACGTCTCTCAGCACGGACATGTTTCTTAAATATGTTTCCGTTTTTATCTTGCACTTTTATTTTGACAGTTACAGCAAAATTATTCATTACGACTATTATTACTATTGGGCTTCGTAGATAGATATTAAAACGGTCAAAAGAACCAAATTTGCATTATTATAGACCTCGAAAGGTTAAAAAAATATAAATATATACCTATATCTATAAACATGTTCTTTCTTTTGACCATGTCCTACAAGAATTGACCATAGGATTGTTCAAAAGGAAAAGTACTCGTAAATTAATGTTTCGTTTCGCTCCAACTAAATAGTCTACAGTTAAAACTCTCATACCATGGTTGTAGCCAACCCTTGTAGTTTGTGTGATAAAATGTATAACCGTTATTTCGTCCCAGTCGTAGACAGTGGCACATTTATTGACCTTTTTAAACTTACCGATACCAAGGCGTTGACAGAGAGTCAACAATACATAAAATATTCTTGTGGTTATTACTACGGTAGTTGAAATTCTGTATCGGAGATGTCACTGCTTACGGCTGAGATTGTGACTTAATATTGAATAAGTAACTCATGAATGTTAAACCGTTCCATGTACATTGTATCAACATACCTATAAGAAATATACTAAACAAGTCTATTCGCACACAAATACGTCAAGTACACAATTGTAGTCGTCATAAGAAGGAACACATTTTACTATCGCGAGTGCGAACAGTCAATGGTGAGAGCAATTATCTTTGCGGAGGTGCAACAATATAACAAGCTACCTAAAGAAGTTAAGAACGCAAACTCGTTTGATGTATTCAAAACGAAGTTAAAATATCACATTCTTAAAAATCAAACACTACCGTAAATATACTTACCCTACTGCTGCGTTGCTTTATAGTGGCACCGGATTGAATAATTTTTTTTTTTTTTTTGCGGGTGGATCGAAAAGTTTGAAATGTTTGTATTCGTTGATGTGATTTGTGTACGAAATGATTTAATACTGTGTATTTAAATGATTTGACAGAAACAAAAACAATACCTGCTTAGTTTAAGTGTCAAAGTTTGTGAATATTTTAAGTTTTGGAACAATTGTTCTCAAGTAAGTGACATTTTTATATAAATTCTTTTTGAGAAGTAAATTTCTTTAACCATCAAATACCATGTCTCGCGCCCACAACCGCTCCAGTTCGTTGTCATTCGACACGCGGCGACTGTCGTGTTTAGCACTAGCCAGAGATGTAGCCCGCCGCCCGTGGCTGCGTTCCCGGCTCTGCTCGTTGTACAGATCGCGTAGCCAGTTGTGATGATAACCCAGCTCATGCCCGGACACGGTCACGTCACCGCTTCCGACTCACAGCGTGCATATGACCACGGCTGCGACAGGTCATCGCAACGCGGTCCCGCGGGGTAGGCACGTAGCATCGTTGTTCTGAAACTTGTAAGCGGAGGCGCTGTAACTACTCAATTTTACACGTTATAAATTAAACTTACATTAAGGGCGATAAATGCTTAAATGTACAATTGAAAATTCTACAAAAACGAGGCGTCTTACCTCACAAATTACACCATTTTAGGCCCCTTTACACAAAAATAAGTGACGGTAGGCACTGTCTAGTATTTTCAAAATGACTATTGATAATAACCTAAATAAAATCACGAAATTACCCAGCCCCACACATTGAGGTTCTATGAACTGTTGTTAAGATATTGACCTGTTATTATATAACTAAGCAACAAGCAGGCTCTTGCCACTTCTGAAATATGTAATAAACTTAGGGTACCCTTGCTCTAAACCAACTTATTGAATACCTAATATATTTAACATCAAAGCAGAAACTTAGGGATGGGTACCCAAAGGCATCTAATCGTCACTACTAGATTATCTCAAACTATAAACTGACATAGGTATTACAGGGTAAGGAAAATAACACGTAACACATTGTATCATTTAAAGGTACACCTAGGGTTTCACTAAATAAAGCACAGAAAGACAAGTCTATATATTTATTTCAATTAGGCTTGTCAGTAATTAATCAGAAAGCTAGTTGTCCGTTCCAAAACTAGGTCTTCATGGAGAAGAAGGACAAGAAACTCCATGGAAACAGTATTAAAGTATTATATCAACTCACTTCTTACATTGCCATAAACTATTATTATCTCAAATACATTTCATTCTATCTCTTGGACCATTGTCCAAGAGATCTCAGAATAGTATCAACACAATCACAATAGCTAGGCAAAGAAAGAGTATGAATATTCTATTTTATATGATTTAAAACATTATCAATATCGGCAAAAATATAAAAGGTACAACAACATTTTCATAATAAGCAATAAGTGTTACATAATATCAAATTACTTAATATTTAAGATAGTAACAGAACTTACGTCCGTCTTCGATGCTGGCCCCGAGCGAATCGGCCGAGTGCCACCCCGTGTTCTCAACCGTTGTCTCGGAACCTCGTTATTTCAAAACTAGTGTTGCCAGTATTATCCATCAAAAGTCCCAATAATCGACTAAGACAACATTACAATTTAGTATATTATTTTAAAACCTAACATAATAATTATAAAAAGTGCTTCGCGGTCGCTTTTTCCGGGCTCTCCATGGGCCTGATGTAGATTTTATGACGTCCGTATCCTGGCTGCGTTTCGACAACCTCTTTGGGGAAAATGAAAGTTTTGTCAGTGCGATTATGGATGAAGTTATTACCGAATCCATTGGTTTAATGGTTTATATTTTTAAATGTTTTTAGATTTTTGTTAAAATATACTTAATATGTTAGAAAAAAAAAATATAATATTAATACATTTATTTGTTAGAATATTGTTGTTAAATAGGTGTTACATAATATGATGTCCATAATATTCTGCGGTTGCCAGCGTACAAATATTTCAAAGAATTAATATTAAACCATACAATGTCGAGAAAAAAGAAAACGTTTACTACTAATCTGTACTTATATACTTATCTATACTTATAATATTATAAAGCTGAAGAGTTTGTTTGTTTGTTTGATTGAACGCGCTAATCTCAAGAACTACTTGTCCGAAGTGAAAAAATATTTTTGTGTTGGGTAGCCTATTTATCGAGAAAGGCTATAGGCTATATAACATCACGTTACAACTAAGAGGAGCGGAGCAGTAATTAAAAATGTTGCAAAAACGGGGAAAATCGCACGGGTAGGCGATTCGACGCGACGTGAAGGGTCGGGGGAACAAGAAATTTAACGCGGACGAAGTCGCGGGCAGAAGCTAGTATAATATTATAAAGCTGAAGAGTTTGTTTGTTTGTTTGTATGTTTGATTGAACGCGCTAATATCAGGAACTACTGGGCCGAATTGAAAAATTATTTTTGTGTTGGGTAGCCTATTTATCGAGGAAGGCTATAAGCTATATAACATCACGCTACAATTAAGAGGGTACGCTACAATCGTAAGTTCGATTTCCTGGTCGGTCGACATAGGTACCTATTTAAGTTAGGTAATGTCACACAACCCAACCCAACTAGAGGTACCTAAGCTTGAAGTACTTTTACGTAGTAGTTGTTTAAAAAACAAGATTTGAAGTCTAGGTGTGATAATTATGTTTGATTTTTGACGGACTTCTTAGTTTCTAAATCATGTGATTTCGGAAAAATTACTTTGTTTTCTACATGTTAAGTGTACTTTTCGACACAACAATTTTTATGAGGAGATATTTAGGTATAAACCTAAAAAAATATTAAATAAAATAAATGTAAACATCGAGATAAAAATAAAAGTAATTCCTTGAAAATAATAATTTTTTAATAAGGTTTTAAATTCATTATGGAGTTTCCGTCCCTTTATTGGTAAAACCGATTATCTACCGAAAACTAAACTTGTGGCAATGATGATTTAAAAGTTTGACAGAAAAATTATGTAACTAAATTACGTATATCTTACCTGCAATCATTTAATTATAATGAAAAAATTAATAAAGTATTGTAAATCATAAAAATAGAAGTACTTTATTGATAATGCTTGAAAAAATGCCACAATATCTTCAGGGAGGTCATTTAGTTGGTTTTTCTTGAATAACGACATAAGAATATATATCATTAATTAAATCACTTGGAGCTTATAGGTTCACCGTAACCTTTCGAGTAATAGTAAATAATGAGGTACCAAAAACAACTGTGAAAATAACACTCTGAAATATTCTACAAATTGAAATTTTAAAAATAATAATTGGTTATACTCGAGTAAAATTAAAAATTGTGGTAGACTATCTGCTTAAAAGGTGCTTAAAAGGTGCCTCCAAACATAGGTTAATAGTAATTTACATAAGTTGTGCAATAAACATTTTTATTTTTTTATCTGCAAAATGTTAATACAAGGCACTACAGCAGGCCGGTTTATAATTACAAAAATACCAAAAAATCATTATTTACATGAAAGTAAAAACTGAATAAATTAGAAAAATAATTAGAATTATATATTAGGAAATAATCAACTTTATTAGTAATTTTTTATTTTTATCTAAGTATACAAAACAATTTGTGAAAAAAATGAATGAATTTAGATTTTCTATCTAAGTACTTATACAAAACAATTTGTGAAACCATGAAATTAATTCATGTTTTCACAAATTGTTTAGTATACTTAGATAGAAAATCTAAAACTAAAATAATGTATCTTTCATTCATCAGCTAATGAGTCCACAGATGACTCAGATTGAGACTCTTCAGAGGCGGGCACATCAGGAACGCGTTCAACGCGATCCCTATCTACAAGCGAACTTCTGTACCATCCATGGTAATCTTTCGGTATAACCCCCTTCTCACATAGATTAATGGGATCTTTTTTCATAGCTTCCGTTATTGGAAGAGGTCTATCATACAATTGTTCTAGCAGTGGGAACTGGAGTTCCGAGGTAGTTGATATTTCAATGACCTGTTCTGCTGCCAATCGCTTTGCTTTGTTTCTTGTTGCATAGCTGTGGTCTCCATATGCTGAAGATGTCGATGCTGAATTTGTATTAATCTTATTTTGTGTGTCTGAAACAATTACATCCATTGTCACTATTTTTAACCATTTCACTTGCTGTCCATATGTTTTTTTTGTTATATTCAAAATTAAAAAACACAGGGACAGCAAGTGAATAAACAATAAACTGTGGTCACCATGTTGGGTAGTTAAAAAAAACAATTGACTGCAGAAAGACATTGTGACGCGATAAAATATTTCTGCTTACACTTTTAGGTTAAAGGAAGGTAGGTTAACATATTTATATACATTTTTTTGGAGTATAAAAAAGTTAAATTTTGTAAACTAGTTTATTTTTCTACTTTATGCAGTTTTTTACTTTCATGTAAATAATGATTTTTCGGTATTTTTGTAATTATAAAATAACAATGATCAGGCCTGTTGTAGTTCCTTGTATGAACATTTTGCAGATTAAAAAAAACCATGTGTGCAGTTCACACGTGGTAGAAGTGAAACCTTCTAAAATTTTGGCTTCAAGATAACGAGACGAATGTAAAAAGTCAAATGTCTATTTGTCCAAAAACCCTGCTCGAAAAACGTCAAATAGAAAAGTAAACTTTCTAAAGGAGCACCATAAGGATTTCCACTACCCCAAGTGTTAGAGAGAGACACAAAACATAATGACGTTGTTATGTGTCTGTCTCTTTTTACTGTCGCTTTTTCGTTTCATAGACTTTCAAATCACAACGCTGCTAAAGAAGTTTCCACTTCAAAACTACAAACTTATAATACGTGTACGTATACAAAATACCACGGTTGACGGTTGTTGTGAATCACAACTCAACCGTCAACCGCTTGAGTAAAGGCATCACAACTTGTGATGCCTTTACTCAAGTTTTGTACCTACTAAAAATGCGTGCGCCACGTTATTCTGTGGCGTGCGCGCACAAACGCCTCTCATCTGCCAAAAACGATGAATTATCTTGATCGCAAAAATAACTCGATCTGTCAGACGCGATTGGTCGCGATGGTTCACCGATTAGCAGTGGAATTTCATTTTTACAGTTTTTAGCATTAATAATCATAAATGCAGATTGTTATGCATGGACGAGTGAGTACACAATAGACGGGCAATGCAATATAATCGCTTATCTCAGCCCTGGAACGCGCCAACGGAGGTTGACAGTTTGACATAAACATTTCGATGAGTGTGGTGAATCGTACGATTTTATTTAAGTGCAAAGTTGTGTGTGTGAACTGTTTTTGTTGAAACGTAAGATGGACAGGTAAGTAAAATACAGTTTTTATTGCCAGGATTGTGTTTTTGACAAAGATTTGCACATAAATAGTTAGTTCAACAAACATCGTCATCCATTTTGCCGCCATTTTTCCGCGGCCGGCGTCGGATTTCGCAGTATTACGCGTAGTAATTCTACTATTGATAGCAAACTATTGATGTAATTTAGATTACTATGTATTGTATTATTGTTATTATGCATTTAAGATATTTGAGTAACATTGTAATGAAAAATACGCAACCTAAAAACATGGAGCTTTATTGTTGAACCGGGAATTTGAGGTCACGTGACACCAACATCGCCATTTTTATTGTGTTTTGCACGGATGATGAAATGTGTGGATATGACTTCCGTACATTTTAGTGGTAAAATTTTTGGGTGATTTGTTTTTAACCGACTTAAAAAAAGAGGTTATTTGACATGTATGTAGGTATGTAATGTTACTGTCAATACAACTGAAATTTTGTATTTTACCAGCTCGTATGCCAGAGGACGCGGGGTGGTGGAAAGGCACCACCACCACCACTTGACATGATTTTGCAGCCACCGACAATGTTAGTTACTTACGGAGTTTTCTAATTTTCATTTATCTCTAAATATTCAGGTACTGCAACACTGCTTTTGTTCCAGGTTTATGGACAATGACTGGCCATTGCCTGGGCATAACCGGTGCCTCCGTCACCAGCATCACTGTTAGTCGTGCCATCGCAGTTATAATTTTCTTTTCTTTTTTAGTTTTCATTTTTTTCCGTATTTACATACTTAAAATATAGGTACAGCATAGTCCGTTTAGTACGACTTCGCATGTAATGACCAACCGCTTTTAGCGACGTAAGTATAGGCGCGTGTTTGGTTTTAATATGAGCCACTATGAAAGTACATCCGTTTATTACGACTCCACTTACAGCGACCGACCGCTTTTAACGACGGAATTTCACTCAAAATTCTCTGATTACAACTACGACGAGCATTGACGTGTTTACAAATAAATCGTAGGTAAGAAACTATCTCCCGCGCTTTCCCCTTGCCTACACGTCGCTGATTCGAATGCGACTGTTTAGTTTACGGCGTTAATTTGCGAGTGATGCGTGATTTTGCGTACAAGAATGGGTTCTACAAAACGAAAAAGTTTTCTGTTGAAGAAAAAAGTGTCATTATTATGATACATTATATGGACATTATGTGAAATAAATAAATATTTTGATTCAAATGTTTTTTTTTTTCTCTGGGTAACGTAAATATTATTAAATAAGTACATTATGTTTGTATGTATATAAATTAATGTGATTTGAATAAAAATCAAAAACTGTCATTTCCTTTAGTACAACTTCCGGTTAGTACGACGTAATATCACCGGTCCCTTCACCGTCGTTATAACCGGATTCTACTGTACGATAATAGACTTGAAATAATAATATGTACAAGTACATAAAACATTTTTGATTAAATTCTAATATGTACAGGTACATAAAACGTTTTGAATGTGTTTTAATTTTTTGAAGTTCAGATGTGACAATATTTGCCGTATCCATATTTCTTTCGTCCATGGTCATGACGTCATGTATTTCCTATGTCATTTTCTCCCACGTAAAATCTTATGAATCTATGTCTGTCTCTTTTTACTGTCGCTTTTTCGTTTCATTGAGTTTCAAATCACAACCAACGGCGCTAAAGAAGTTTTCACTTCAAAAAATAAAAATGTTTATCTAAATTCACAACTTATGTAAATTACTATTAACGTGATGTTGTGGAAAAAACAAATAAAGATTCATAATCTCTTTTAATTGAATTAAAATCTGCACAAGTGCGAAGGATTTCGTTCTGTTAAAAGCAAGTAGAACTACTTACTTTCTTTTTAATGTGTTAGATTCTAAGTACTTTCCAATAATTCAGCATTATCAGAACCATTTAAATTATTTTAATTTGTATTTTGATTCCGTTTCCGGACGTCAGATTGTTAACATCACAGTTGTGCGGCTCCTGATAATACCGTGTTTAAAAACATTTACGCTCACATACTGATCGAACAATATGACGAAAACATAAGATTAAGTGCTGTGTATATTGCGGAAGTGTTGATTTTACGTAATTCTGGACATTGGATTATAATTTTGAAGCAAGACACCGCACCAGATTACAGAATAGAGGTTATAATTGTGTCAATAGTGTCAAAACGTCAGTTGATATAAGTCTCAGTGTTGCCAGTACAAGAAAAATAAGAAACTACCACTCATTACGTTCCATTATACTCAGATCTAAATTGATTATAAAATGGATGATCAATTTCAACTCTTATTTGAAAAATTAAAAATGAAATGCAAAAACAAACAACAGAACTACAAACTTCTATAACTAACAAAATAATGGAGAAATTAAATGAAAAACTACAACCCTGCCGTCATAACTAAGAATGCAGTAATCGCAAAATGGCGGTTACGAGATAAACGCAAAAAACATATTTCATATCATCTGAGCAAGATATTCGTATTTTATTGGTCATAATATATATCTGTACACACCGGGACTTACAGCTTAGTACGGCCGGTGTTCCAAGTGTGTACGATGTGACTACGTTTGAGATAATTGAACCTGGATCAGTACCCTAAGCCCAACTGACGCCAAACCTAGCCCTACAGTAACTACCTAGCACCCCAGTTATCCTAGCCCTAGCCTACCATACAAACCACACCAAACGTAGGTTACGTTGGTTATACGAGAGGGAAGTCTGTCACAAGGAGACCTACGGTGACAGACGGAGTTTGGGTAGGAAGAGGGTTTTGTGTACGTCGTGCAATGTACACAGGAAATGGTTTTCTTACTGCCGATCCCACAGACTCATAGGACCGATGATGGCTAAAGGTGTCTTGGCCACAGTAAGAGGAAGTAAGGAGATAAATCACACTCGACTCCAGCTTGATGACTAACTTTATTACAATAATGAACTTAATTATATACAATTATTGTGGTAAATACACATTGATGGCTATTTACATGTGTGTCGTGTGTGTATCGAGCCGATGAAGCGAAGATCTCAGTAGGCCACATCTTAGTGCTGACGGTGTGCTGGTGTTGCCGGCGCGTGGACCGTATGTGTGTCGCTGACGCTGTGATGCTATTGTTGGCGCGTGCAACTATAGTATGTTCACGGTTGAACATTCTGGCGCCTCTCAGGACCTAGGCTCCAGTTGGTATAATTCGATAGTTTCGTGTTGACGTGGTAAACTGTACACAGGTTCCGTTGTGATAGTTGGTTGGCCTGTTGTCGGTTTGGTAGTTGTCTTGTTGGCAGCAAGCGAGTTTGGTTCTCTTGCTGGTTGGTTTTCTGGCTCGGGACTTGTTCTTCTGGTCTTGTGCTGCAATGTGACTCCAATCCATCTCAGTATGGCTGGGCCGTAGCAAACTAAAAACAAAAAGATTAAAAACATGATTATACACGATATCGCACTAGTTAAGTATGCGTGAGAACTGATTTGACTCCAAATAGTGCTATCTAATTCGGTTTGTAAAGCATTTTCTTGAGTAACTAGATTCTGAAAAATCTCCTTTGAGTTATCTACGACTTCTTCCTCTTTGGTAATGTTTAGCATGGATTTAGTCACCATGTGCGTTGTTATGGGAAAGTCTATTTGTTTTGAGTATGATGTTACTATCGGTACTGAAACAATTCTTTTGGCAGTTAATATATTATTAGTTGTTTTAATAATGCAGTTATCTGCGATTCGTATTACACCAACATTTTGAAGCTCGAATTCTTCTCTTTGTCCGTCACAAAGTATTGACGTCGTAACTCGATCTCGTACAATGAATAACCAAGTGTTTGGCATGTAAAGTTGTTTCCATATTATTTTATTGGATAAATAGTATGTTTTAGTAGGACATTTCGTCTGTGTTTGGTTTTTGAATAGTTGATTTACAATGCAATTTTCTTTTAATTGCATGTTTTTCACGGCCCCAGGAAAGCAAATAAAATGGTTAGTCCATTCTAAACAACGTTTGAACTCCTCATAGTCCAAGTCAAAATACATTTCGTTGTTGTAATCTAACCCTATGTAAGCTTTATGTACTTCTATACTTTGGGCTGACTTGTCAGAATTTATCTTTGGGACTGGTGTAACATACATTAAAGTATATTTAGTTATCTCTTGTATAGGAAAATAGGCGTATACTTTTAAATGAGTCTTGTTCTCATATATCTTGGTGTCTAGTAACTGTTGTTGAACGATTCTTAGTTTAGATGGTAATTTTTTGTTTGCTGATGATATTAGGTCAGTGACGTTCTTTGGTGTTAAAACACTATATACTGTCGCCTTGGTTAAGTATATCTCTAATAGTCCGTTGTAATAATCCATGATTTCTTCCATGTAATTATATGCTAACTGGTAAGTCTGCATAATACGTATGTTTACACTGTTGTGGTCGACTGTACTGAACCAATGGTTGTTACTCTCGATGTAACCTATGACTTGGTTTAATTTAGTTTGAAATCCTATAAGTTTCTGTTTTATTCTTTCTTCAGTTTTGTTTACTTGTGAGATTGTTGATATCATGAATTTGGTTTGATGGTTGGCAGCTTCAATTAACTTTTTTTGGTTTAAATTTAATGTGTCTATATCTCGGTATGCCTCATCATTCACTCCGAAGATAGCAGTTAGTAACTCTCCCCATGTTCCCCTTTTCTTCCTAATCTGGTTCACTTCTGTCAAATATTCTTTAGTTCGCTCTAATTTTGATGTTTCTTCTAACAAATGATGGTGTAATTGTTTACAAAATCCGGAAGCTGTTATTTGTTCAGCATTTGTACATAGTTGACTGAATTGTGACGTCATTGTTTTTATTTTGACAAGGTCTTGCTCTAGGTGTTGTTTTTCATAATTTATTTCTATCCTAAACATTCCTCTATCAATGCTTGCCGTTCCTATTTTTTCAACATAAAATCCTGGTGGTACTGTTTTTACAGAGTATGTCGTTGTAGTTGATTTTGCTGAACCCAATATTTGTAACATGATGAATAGCAACGTGAACCATTTAGATATTTTATTACATTGTTTGGGTTGATTCGTTTTGTTTTTTCTTAGGATTGTAACGGTATTTGTTTGTATTGACTGTTTCGGTTCATTGCTACTACTACACGTATTTGTTTCAATTGGCAATGGTATTAATGTGTGAATTGATCGTTTTTGAGTTGTTCCTGACGACTTTTGAAGTGTCACTACTCGGGATAGGTCGTCGTTGCCCATATGTATTTCCTTTATTTTTGCAAGTGGCCATTTGCTAGGCGAAACTTTTTCATCTTTTATAATTACTAGAGTTCCAACCGACAAGTTTCCTTGATTAGTTTTCCATTTGTACCTTTGTTGAAGTTGGTGTAAATAGTCTTTAGTCCAGCTTTTCCAGAAATCTTTTTTCATTTTTTGGATTTGTTTCCATCTGTTTATATGATCTGTATTAGTTTCCGATAGCGGGTCTGGTACCCCTACCGCTTCTCTGCCTATTAGAAAGTGACTTGGTGTTAACACAGTGTTATCATTTATATCTTCACTGAGTGCACATAATGGTCTTGAGTTTAAACATGCTTCAGTTTGGTGTAAGAACGTGCTCATTTCTTCATAAGTTAGTGTCTGCTCTCCTATCACTCTACGCAAATGGTGTTTCATCGATTTTACTCCTGCTTCCCAAATCCCTCCGAAGTGGGGGGATGATGGAGGAATAAAGTGCCATTGTATTCCAATATTGGTCAACGTGTTTTGAAAGTCGTCAGACTGGGTTATGTCTAACATTTCTTTATACAAGTAATTGGCAGTGCCTACGAAATTCGTCGCGTTATCACTGTACATGTGTGATACTGGACCTCTGCGTGCCATAAACCTCCGTAGTGCTGCTATAAACGTTTCTGCTGATAAGTCGCCTACCAGCTCCAAATGTACCGCTTTCGTGGATAGGCAAACAAATATCGCAATGTAGCCTTTGTAAGATTTATGTCCCCTTCCTTTCATTGTTCTCACTGATATTGGTCCAGCATAATCCACACCTGTGTGACTGAATGGGTACGATTCCGTCACTCTTGGTTTTGGTAATGAACCCATTTTTTGTGTGGCGGTAGATGATCTGTATCTAGTACACTTTACACATTTTCTAATGCTACTTTTCACTGCTCGCTTTCCTCCAAGTATCCAATACTTCTGTCTTATATACGCTAAGGTCATACTATTACCTCCATGTAATGTAGTTAAATGAGCATCATGAATTATGATTAATGTTACATGATGGTCATGAGATAACAGAGTTGGGTGTTTTTGATCGTATGGTAGACTGGAGTTTTGAAGTCTTCCTCCTACTCGCAGTAAGCCCTCGTTATCAATAAATGGATCTAGGCATGACAACCTGTTTCCTTTCTTCAATGATTGTCCGGCTTTAATTGTTTTGTACTCCTCAGCAAATACTTCTTGTTGCACTAAGCGGAGGAGTTTTTTAGTTGTTGAATTAATTTCCTCACAGCTTAATGGTTTTTTGTATTCTTGTTTATTCACGAATCTGTAGCAATATGATAGTACTCGTATCATCCTTTTGAAACTTGAAAATCTTATCCAGATTTTGTTTTTTGGTATAATAGTTATGTGATAACATCGTTTAATCTCCTCACATATCTCTGGTACAGTTTTCGTACTAGGCATGTTATCACTTTTTAACCACTCTGGTCCATTCCACCATTGTGATAAGTTTTGTAATTTATTTGGTGCAATGCCTCTTGTAATTAGGTCAGCTGGATTTTGTAATGTATTTACATAATTCCATTTTGCTTCTGGTAATGTTCTTTGTATTTCTGATACCCTATTAGCTACGAACGTCTTCCATCGCTCAGCTTCACCCTTGATCCAACCGAGAGTAATCATGGAGTCCGTCCAACAGTAAATATTCGCGATTTGCATTTCCATTCCAGTAATCACTTTTTCCATCAGTTGGGTTAACAATAAAGCTGCACATAACTCCAACTTTGGTAATGTAGTTTTCTGCTTTTTTGGCGCTACCTTTGACTTAGCTTGCAACAGGGTTACGTTAAATGTGTTGTTATTTTGTATCCGACAGTATATTGCTGCACCGTACGCTTTTTCAGAAGCGTCACTGAATCCATGCAGCTCGACCCTCGATTTATTTGAAAAATGACACCATCTTGGTATGGAAATCTTCTCAATAGTCTTAAGTTGTGTTTGTAATTCAATCCACCTTGTTTTAATAGTTTCCTCTACGGGCTGATCCCACTCTGTGCCATTTGTCCAAAGTTCCTGAATCATCAGTTTCATATTTATGACGACAGGTGCTAACCATCCCAGAGGATCAAATATCTTAGCTATTTCTGATAAAATAAATCGTTTTGTTGGTTTTTCATTTTGGTTAATAGTGATCTGAAAACAGAAACTATCCTCTAATGGTGACCATAATACCCCTAAGGATTTTCTAGTTTCATCTAGCGGTATTTTCATCACTTGGTCGTCTTTGCTTTCGTTAGGTATATTTTCCAACAATTGAGCACTGTTAGACGACCATTTGCGTAGCCTGAATCCGCCTTTTCGTAGCATATTTATTAAGTTTTCTTGTAAATTTTTTGCTGCCTCAACATTTGTATCTCCTGACAAAATATCGTCCACGTAGAAGTCCTGGAGAGTTCTTTGGCTGGCTATTGGGTAGTTCGCTTCTTCATCAGCAGCGAGTTGTTGTAGCGTCTTAATCGCTAAGTATGGGGCAGCTGCAGTTCCATACGTCACAGTAGTTAATTCGTATTCGTCGATCATATGTTTCGGTGAATTCCTCCATACTATTCGTTGGTAGGTGTAGTCTTCTTTGTTGATATTTATGTATCGGTACATTTTTTCGATGTCCGCCATAAATGCTATCTTGTGTTTACGCCAACGTAACAGTATTACTGCTAATTCTTGCTGTAGTCTTGGTCCCCTAAACATATTATCGTTTAGACTTATGTTAGTACTTGATTTGCTCGACGCATCAAATACTACTCGTAGCTTAGCAGTTAGTGAATCTTCTCTAATGACTGGTTGATGTGGTATATAGTATTTACCTTGGTAATAGTCAGTACTCGATACTTTCCTCATGTGGCCCATTTCTAAGTACTCATTGAGAAACTCTTGGTATTTTTTCCGTAAGTTTCCATCCTTGTCGAACTTCCGTTCTAATTGTAATAGTCTTGCAATAGCTTTTTTGCGCGAATTCCCATAATCTACGCTTTGATTCTTGAATGGAAGTTTCACTGTGTATGTCCCATCTGGATTTCTTATAGTTGTTTTTTGGTAATAGTTTTCACAAGCCTGATCCTCGTTAGTTACTTGGTATTTTTCAGGAATTTCTTCTAATTCCCAAAACTTGTTTAGTTGCTGAACTTCTGTAGTCCGTGTCATCATACTGATAACTGTATTAGTATTGGTTGTATCGCCGCAAATGCCGGATAAAATCCACCCAAATTCGGTATTTTGAGCGATGATTCCGTCTTGCATCTTGTGTAATCCGTTTAGTAGTAAATGGCTATATTCTTGAGCCCCCAATATTATATCTATTGGTCCTCTTCTGTAATATGTAGGATCGGCAAATAGTTTGTTTTGTAAACAATCCGATTTTAGTTCTAGTACATTTTTCTCTGGTAAACAGCCAGTTAGTTTTGGTAGTATTATAAGTGTGACTGGTAACCTATATTCGCTCGGAAATCTTGGCTGTAGCACGACATTGATAGAGTTTTTCGATGTTTTAGGTTTTTCGTCAGCAATCCCGATCACTTCAGTATGTATCTGAATACGTGGGTATGCCAATAGTTGGGCAACCTCTTCTGTACAAAATGATGCCTCTGAACCTTGATCACATAGAACCCTCAGTAAATGCGATGTCCCGTCCGACGAGTGAGCTTTTATTAAGGCCGTCGCTAGTAGTGTGGTTTTTGGTATATTCGTTTTGTTATAAATAGTAGACATGTTGGACACAGTTTTTTTCATGGATTTACTTGTAGACGGGGTCGATACATTTTCCTTGTTTGGCTCAGTTTTTGCGTTTCTTGTAGTAACATTATTGTTATGATGGTGTAAATAGGAATGATGACCTCTTTTTCCACAGTATCCACAACTTTTATCACTGTGACACTTTACCGACGTTTCATGAGTCAAACAGTTTTTGCACTTCTGTTTTTCGTTTACGATGTTATTGCGTTCTTGTACTGATAGCGTTTTAAAACCAGTACATTGGTAAATGCTGTGTTCGCGACTCTGGCAAAACCAGCATACACGTTGATCTACTTGTTTGGTAGTTGAATTTGAAGACTCATGGCGCGATTTGTGAGCAAACGCTTCTTCTCTCAGAGTGCTTGAAGTTTCCAGACACTTAAACCTTTTTTCTAAGAATTGCATCATTGCCGAAAACTCTTGTACTTTGTTAGGCTCTAATAGTTGATGTTCGTATTTTTCATCAGTTTCTGAGTCCCATATTCTACTTAGTATTCTTGTCAAAATGGGGTCCCAACTTGAAATGTCGATGTTTTGATTTTTTAGTGCTTCTAGGTTTTCGTTTATTGTGTCATGGAGATTTTTTAAGTTCGCGGCATTACTTTTCTTTATTTTCGACATACTTAGAATATTATCAATATGCTTAGTAATGATTAGTCTTTCATTCTTGTATCGTCTTGTCAACAAATTCCATGCAGTTATGTAATTTGCGTCACAAACTGTTAAATGCTTGATCAGCTTAGCGGCGTCACCTCGTACATGCGTTTTTAAATACTGCATCTTTTCTGTGTCACTCAACGATTTATCTTCGTGGACTATTTTCAAGAATAAATCATAAAAGGAATTCCATGACTCATAACTTCCACTGAATGTTGGAATTATTATTTGTGGTAACTTAACCGAGGTTTTATGATTGTATGTTGATTTTTGACCTATCATCTCAAATAATTTTCCCATCACAAGGTCGAATTCCGTTTGCGTTCTCTCAAACATATTCTCGTGAAAATAGCTGTGTTCTAACGTACTATCTTCCATTAGAATGAGTACATGTGTTTCTTCAATTTCTTGCCATTGTTTTTGCAAAGTAGTCATTACAGATTCTAAGTACCAACTTGCTTTCCCTTCAGTAACTAATTGAGTTGCCGATTGTAACTTTTTCTGCATCTGATTAATCCGAAATAGTTGAATAAATAGTTTGGGTGAGCTACTCCCTTCTTCCTCCTCGGGTTGTAAATCTTCTGGCTCATATAGTTGGTTTACTACCTGTAGTCTTTTCTCACACTTTAACAGGTATTCAATTGCCTGCGTATACAGTGCGTTGATAGACCCAAAGTAGTTGGTGGTGATGTATTTGTGATCACACAACACATCTTGGTCTTGTAGTAGTGAATGGTTTTTGGATGTTCTAGTAAATACTTCTGTGAGTTGAGTTTTCCTCTCCGTGATATATTTTAGAGTCTTCCTTGATGCTGAGTCTTTCTTGATGTTGGTGAATATTTGTCTTAGTTCGTTGTAATCTGCTTCTTGGCTTCTTATAACTTCGTTTATCCCTTGTATGTCCATCTTTACTGCCCTTGATACTATAAGTGTTACTTCTCAAAATATCGGTGAACCCGTTTTTTGGAACCGAATTCCGAACCGCTATCGTTCTAATGGCGGCTCGAAGGACCAAATGTACACACCGGGACTTACAGCTTAGTACGGCCGGTGTTCCAAGTGTGTACGATGTGACTACGTTTGAGATAATTGAACCTGGATAAGTACCCTAAGCCCAACTGACGCCAAACCTAGCCCTACAGTAACTACCTAGCACCCCAGTTATCCTAGCCCTAGCCTACCATACAAACCACACCAAACGTAGGTTACGTTGGTTATACGAGAGGGAAGTCTGTCACAAGGAGACCTACGGTGACAGACGGAGTTTGGGTAGGAAGAGGGTTTTGTGTACGTCGTGCAATGTACACAGGAAATGGTTTTCTTACTGCCGATCCCACAGACTCATAGGACCGATGATGGCTAAAGGTGTCTTGGCCACAGTAAGAGGAAGTAAGGAGATAAATCACACTCGACTCCAGCTTGATGACTAACTTTATTACAATAATGAACTTAATTATATACAATTTTTGTGGTAAATACACATTGATGGCTATTTACATGTGTGTCGTGTGTGTATCGAGCCGATGAAGCGAAGATCTCAGTAGGCCACATCTTAGTGCTGACGGTGTGCTGGTGTTGCCGGCGCGTGGACCGTATGTGTGTCGCTGACGCTGTGATGCTATTGTTGGCGCGTGCAACTATAGTATGTTCACGGTTGAACAATATCTAAAAATACGGAAAAAAATCAAGCTGTTACAAGATAAAAGATCCATTATTTAATTTACTAATATATGCAATTATAATACGTATTACTGCGTTTCGGTTTAGTATCAGGTCGTTTGCGAGTCACAGGATACTAAAACTAAATGCAGCACTTGCGCGTATTACTGCATTATGTCTTAGCATAAGTCGATTATTGCATTATTTTTTAGTAATTATTGCCATTATTATATGCTCGAAACTAAGTTGAACTGTACTGCATCTTCTCAAGGATCTATATAGGTGCATTTAAAGTTATAGTCTCTTAGCTACGACCTAAGTTTTTACATCGTGGAATGCAAATAAAGTGTTGAGTAAACTATACGGATGTTAAAAACCTACTTCATGTTCTTATAATATGCAGCATTAGGGTGAATTAAAAACCACATGTTTTTGCAAATTCAGTTTTAATAAGAAAATAATTATCACGACATTATATAACTAAAAATAACAAAATTCAGCCAGACTGTTAATTAACATTAATTAAGTAGGTACAATATTGGCATCATCTACGAACCATTTAGCGCTTTCTTAATTTCTAAATTAAATCAGGCTCTTTCAATGTAAGTCTAATATTCAGTCTTTGTTTTCATTGGCATGATTTAGTAGCAAAAACTAGTTAACAATTTACTTATCACATTCCAATAAGGCAGATCATTACATGCAGGCATGTTCTTAATATAAAAACCTAAAACAACATTTTTAAAACGTTGAAAATATTATTTAAATACTAGCTATCAAACAAAAACTAACATTATAAACTTAAAAAAACATCCAAAGAAAAATTCCTATAAAAACTAAAAAAAAAAATTCATTCTGCAGACTCTTGATTTGCAATGAGATCTACAGAGGCATCGTTTACAGGCAGATTTTGCCAAAACAGCAGTCTGTTTTTAGGTATTATGTTAGCTAGTTTTTTAAGTATACCAGTCTTTCTCTCCAATGTTATTCGTCGCGGCTTTTGATTTCTTACTGGCTCAGGTACAGCAGATTGTTTTATTAATTGACTTTTCATAAATTCTATTTCCAACGTATTTCTGTCATGACTTGTCTTAGCAAGTAGGGCACTGAAAATTTCGGGAATCAAGGAAATTACACAACATTACTATTTAAAAATGTGTTCATTGCTTTTCGAAGTATTCTCAGCGAAATTTGACACATTTTTCCATATCATTGAAACAACCATTCCATTCGGAAGTTGGGGTCTCCAAAATGGCCGTTTTGTAAGCGTCCACAGCTTCTTCAGGCTATGAAAATCTCTGACCACGAAATTAATTCTTTATTTTAGGGAAAGTATAGAAATCATTAAGGCTTAGGTCTGGGCTGTACGGCGGATGGTCTAATAATTCTATGTTTTCTTGCTCTAAAAACTCTTTTGTTCTGTGCGCGGTGTGAGAACTCGCATTGTCGTGATGGAGGATGATGCGGTGGTTGCGGTTCTCTTTACGGAGTTCAGAAACGACCTGTGGCAAACAAATGCTAGCATACCATTCTGCATTAACCGTTCTTTGTCCCTCTAGAGGAATAGTCGCAACATGGCTGGTAGCAGGTGGCGTTCCGTGGTTTCTGCCTACCCCCATGGGAAAAAGGCGTGATTGTATGTATGTGTATGTATGGCTGGTTTTGGAGACAAACGTGGCCACCATTTTTTTTGCAACACTCCGTGAACGAACAATTTTTGTTGGCTTATTTTCGAACACCCAAACTCGTGACTGGTTTTTTGTTTCGGGTTCGTACGTGTATATTCAGGATTCGTCATCTGATACGATGTTGTATACAGCATTTGAGGACCCTGCGTGGAATCTTTCGAGAGTTCTGACGCACCAAGTAACGCGAGCCGCTTTTTGCTCTTCACAGAGCGAATGCGGTATCCATCGGGAAAACAACTTTTTACACCTAATTGTTCATGCAAGATTATTTGTATTTGATTCATGCCAATGTCTAAAGTTGCCTGAATTTCGCGGTATGTCACATGTCTATCTTCCTTAATCAGCTTACGCACAGCATCAACGTTTTCTTGGGTGACTGCAGTTTTTGGACGACCTTGACGGGGATCATCACTGAGCTTGACACGTCCACGTTGAAATTCAGCAAACCAGCGATAAATTGTGGTTGTGGATGGGGTTTCATCACCAAATGCAGAAATCATCCAGTCAACACACTGTTTTTGTGTTAAACCACTTCGAAATTCATAATAAATCATCACTCTTGAACTTTCTCAAGTCAATTCCATTTTCTCAACGACTAAACAAGTTTGACAAAACCTTGTGACAAGACCGAGAATCTTTTTTTTAATAAAAAAATGGTATTCGATTTTTAAAACCAATGAGTTTTAAATCAAAAAGATTTTAATATGACAGGAACAGTGTAAATATTCCATTCCCGATAATTTTAGTGCAGCCTATGTATTTCTTTGTACTTCGACACAAACAATATCTTTTAAATAGGTTATTTCTTCACACTTTTTTAATTTATACTGAGATGAGTGATCTGTGTATTGAAAAAAATCGAAAACTTTCATGGGTTTTACATTAACTTTACCTCAATTTGCTAACTGTACGCAATCAATAAAATCGGAAAAATCATACACTTTTTTTGCTTTTTGAAGCTGATTTTCAACCTGATGATGAAAATTGTCTGCAGACATAAACGTGTGTCCCGGTTCGAAATATTTAATAATAATTTTTGTTGCGCTGATTAAATGGCTATTAATAATTTACAATATTTATATTCACAATTTACATAAACCCAAACTTTGTTGCGTCAAAAAAAACAACAAAAGGCGCACCGGAGTCCCGCTCGTGGCACACGTATTACTCCACCGAATGACGTCGCCGAAATGATTTACTAAGAAAAAACGCGGCAATGGATCGCACTGCTACGACTTCGCAAGCCTTTACTACACTTAAATACAGCAATGTGGAGTACTGCGTTTTAATTTAGCAATTTTTCTACTGAATTTAAAACAAAATAATAAAGTAGTGGATATTACTGCATTTTGTTTTAGGGTATTCTTACAAGTACTGCATTCTTTCTTAGGTCATGTTTAATACTGCGTTTTTTCTTATCATTGAAGCAGTTTTTATGCAAGTACGGCGAAAATCATTACATAAAAAACATACTTCGAATGAATTTTTTTATGAAAATAATTTTTTTTCATGTACATGAACCTCTTGGGATGCCATTTCTGGAAAAAAGTGAAAATCTCAAAAATGTCGATTACTGCGTTCTTAGTTATGACGGCAGAACCTATAATAACAGAAAATAAAATTGGAATACTTAGAGAATGATGTGAAAAACTTGAAAAGAGCAAAGAAACAAAATAATCTAATCATTTTCGGCATTAAAGAAGACGAAAAATCAAATCTAGAACTTATACAAAAAGTGAAGAACGTTTTTAACACCGACTTAGGGATAAAATACGAAAAATACGAAGTAAATAATACTTATAGAATTGGAAAGGAGAAGCCAAGCCATAAGCCTAGACCTATCTTGGTTTCCTTCGTGAATCAATGGAAAAAGAATGAAGTAATGAAACTGAAGAAAAATCTTAAAGATATATATATTACAGAAGATTATACTAAAGACGTTTTAGAGAAAAGGAAATGCTGCAGCCGCAACTGATAGAGGAGATAATGAAAGGCAATATCGCATATCTGAAATTCTACAAAATAATAATAAAGGGAAAAAGTAATATAAATAATGAAAAACGTAAAAGAGGAGAGAAAGAAAGGCAATATCGCATATCTGAAATTCGACAAAATAATAATAAAGGGAAAAAGTAATATAACTAATGAAAAACGTAAAAGAGAAACATCAACATCCCCTCAGACGAATATCCAACCAAGAAAACAACAAACCTTAATGCCGTCGAACATCAACAGAGTTAATGCTTATGATTTAATGAGGATTAGAAGCAGTTCTCTTTCCTCCAACACAACAGATGATAAACAATAGCAATTAAATGTCGGTAAACGGAAAACACAACAATACTTTAATACAAATAACAATATAAAACAAAACATAATACTCCCCCAAGCCAACTGGCCATCGTGGGGGAAAATGACTACGACCCTCTAAAGGTTAAAAATAGCATCAAAAATCACAGTGAAAAGAAAACAAACGATATCCATATAACAACTTTAAACTGCCGATCTCTTAGAACCCCCGAAAAACTTCAAGAACTAGAAATAGCAATCGAAGGAATAAAATGGGATATTATGGGGATCAGTGAGATGAGAAGATTTGGAGAACATATAAAAGATCATGGAAAGTATATACAACACTATAAAGGGCTACGCCAGGACTATATGTAGTGGGACTCCTGGTCAAAAAAAATTGTAAACAACATAAAAGAAATAAGAGGTATCTCTGAACGTATCGCAATCCTTAACATAAACCTAAATGGTGAAGAAGAAGAAGAATGGTACATTATTCAAGCATATGCACCAACAGAATCCGACAAAAAGGAAGACTTAATAAAAATTGAAAAATTCTACGAAGACCTGCAAAATACAAATCAAACCGCACATAAAAACGTCATAGTGATGAGAGATTTTAATGGCCAAATCGGAACACAAAATAACGGAGAAGAACAGACCATAGGAAGGCACGGGTTTGGCAGTAGAAGCAAAAATGGCACAAGGTTGGTAAATTTTTCATTAGAGAACAGATTAAGTATTCTAAACAGCTTTTATAAAAAGAAAATAACAATAGTCGGTCATACATAATTTAAATTTTAACACAGACCACAGAATGGTTCGGGCTACAATAGCAAGAATACGCCCCAAGAAAACAAGAAGATTTCATAATAAATACGCATTTGTTCAATATACTGGCGATACTGAGTTACTGATCAACAATCTCCAATCATCATTAGACAGCAGAGAACCTCTACCAATACAAGGAAAATACAACAAATTACTACACCAACTAAAAACTGTAACTAGAAAGCAAACACAAACAATAAGAAAGAAATCTCACTTAAAAGTAAAGAACTACTTCAGCAGTGCTATTCTGTAACCATCTCACCGGGTGAAGTGAGCGTGGAGTGAGCTATCAATGTCATTCCACCTGATGCTAGGGATGACCAACTATCATATTTACAATCATAATCGAGATTTAGATACCTAATATTCTTATGCTAATTCTATTGATTATTTATATAAGGATTTCAAGCTAGCATAGTGTCTGAACAATACTACTCTTTCGGGAAGTTTTTCAAATGAAATAGCAAAACCGAAAATCAGACATTGTTGTTTTTTTTCTATTTTTTCCTCGACTAGCCCTCTATGCTTGACGCACAAGTGCGACACGCACGAACAATTAATGAATATAGTAAGACATTATGTACATGTATAGGTAAGACAGCTACAACAGAAAATGCGAATCGACATTGTCAGTTATTATAAACCCACTATAAACTGATTAAAATTAAATACGTAAATGCAATGACATGACCTAATCACGATGTGTCTTGGAGAAGCGATTGTAGATCGACTCGAGTAAAGATTGTGCAACGTTCTTCAGAAAATCTATTAAAAAAAGATGAAAGAACCTGGCCGTGCCTGACTGACGGAGCATAGAATTCAATCTCACACATACTATGTGGGAACCCACATCTAGGCGCTGTCATATACACAATTACATTTGTTTACTAGGTAGGTATTTATTTTATTGTAGATAAAAATATACCTACTTACTTACTCACTTATGTCGTTATTATCAATAAAAAGAATATTCATCAAATGGTCACCATCTTGAAAATATTATGTTGAAAGTCAACAGTTAAAAAAGAAAACGGTCACCCGCGTGCTCGCGAGGTGAAGTGATGTTACCATGACAACGGCATTACGAGGATAACGTGATCAAGCCGCGCATGCGCGCTAGACGCTGTCATCAATAGGTATCAACTTTTTTTTTTTGTTCGCCTTGTGCAGACGCCATTTCGTATTCGGTTTCAAGAATAATTAGTACGCAGGGATTTATTTCAATTCTTGTAGATATGTACCTATCTAAATACAACAGTTTTCATACAAGTACAATGTCAGTTTAGTTCTACACTTTGGTGTCGACAATTAATCCGCTTTTTTTTAACCTATGTACCTACTTACTGCTCATTTAACCTTTATCGCGTGGTGACACCTGCACGCTAAGAATATGCAATAACAAGAAGTACCGTACAGCGACCTACTACACAGAATCTTCTCGTAGTCTGAGCATTGATTGGTAAGGTAACGATGATGATTGATGAGAGATAAAATATGATGTGCATGTGTACTTAAACACTCATCATCATCAGCCATCATTCTCATCAAACTCATTGTCTATAATAAAAGAATATTCATCAAATCATCATCTTGATACCTACTAGGTATATCAAAATTCAACGCTTCAAATGACTATCGCGTAGCGCGGCTCTGCGCGTGTTCACTTCACCGAGAATACATGCGATTATGCGACGAAATCGCGTGGAGTGCACACGCCGCGCAAGCGCACTAGGCCACTAGTTCATCAGTCATACATTTTTTTTTTCTTTTATTTTTGTCTTGATGACCATGTGCCTGAACATATTTAGAGTTCAGACAAAATGATTAGATACTCATTTATTTCAATGTTTGAAGGTAACCTATTTGGTTGCAAACAATAAAAAAGAATATTAATCGAATCGTCATCATCTTGATAATAATGTCAAAATTCAATAGTTCAAAACGGTCACACGCGTGCTCGTGAGGTGATGTTACCATGACAACGAAATTGCGAGCATCGCGTGATCAAGCCGCGCATGCGCGCTAGACGCTGTCATCGATAAGTATCAACTTTTTTTTATCACCTTGTGCAGAAGCCATTTCGTAATCGGATTGAGAATAATTAGTGCGCAAGTATTCGAAACATTCATATAAATGCATGTATACCTACTTAATAATCTTATTATTAATAAAAGAATATTCATCAAATCATGATCATCTTGATACCTACCTACCTACTAGGTATGTCAAAAATCAACATTTCAAATGAAACTCGCGTAGCGCGCCCGCGTGAGTTCACTCCACCTTGACAAAACGTGATGAGAATCGCGTGAAGTGTTCACGTCGAGCAAGCATTCGGTGTGGTTGCTATGGCAACAACACCGTGTGAGTAACGGTTTCGGGTGAAGTGAGGTGACCCAAGTCAGTTTTTTTTTTAATTTCAGCCTTTCAAGTCATTGCTAAAGGCAATGACGTATTCGCAGTTAGCCAATGAAGTATATGTTAATGTCAATTCCAACCATTGTTGAACATTTCAAAATTATAAATTATGTTTTCAACAAATGAATATTAGGTACCTACTTACTTGAGAGGTGTGAGATCGAGCAATCGGTGAATCGAGCAGCTTGTAGCTAAATAAAAACAGCCGCACAGTCCGACCGATCCGGCTAAGCTACGCTTGCCTCGGTCGGTCCGTCTATGGGGACCATCTTTACATACCAAGATCACGAAGGTCGAAACTCTGACAACCAGTCTTACCGAGGGGGTAACATATTACCAAATAACTGGGTTGTCGGAGTCAGATTGGCAGTCATTGCATGTGAAATACCCGTGCATTCAGCTGCAACTAGTTAAGACTGGAAGCCGACCCCAACGCAGTTGGACATAGGCAGGCAGATGAGGTGAGATCGAGCAACTTCATTAAATTGTGCAAAGCAAGTATTCAGTGACTGGTGATGTGTTCGTTAACATTATTTACATAATATATGTAAATAGCATACCTAAAGGTTTTTTTTTAAACAGCTATCATCTAGATTCTGGATAAACAATAGTTCAAGATACAAACCTTATAACAACAATACACAAAATATTTAGGAACATCAATAATCTAGTTATGGGTGCTGTTGAGACACAAATTGCTTAAGTATCTCCCTTGGTAACAAGATTTCAACATTATTCATGTATTTATTTTCGTTTATTTTTGTACTATAAGGTACACCTCTGCCCAACCCTTCGAGGAAACAAGGCGTGATGATATGTTTGTTTTTTTATTTTATTTCATAAATGTGTAAATAAACATTGTATGTAAATACAATTATTATTTTAAGCCGATAGAACTATGTATGTTTTGGTTGCTATAGCCTAATTAAATCTGTTTAATGTATAGCGTTTTACACAAAGCGTCTATGTTTCTCATCCCAATTGCAGATGTGCTGCAAGAAATTTCTTATGTTTTAAGCAGATCCTTTGTGCTTTCCTATCTTTGTATATTTTATTTTATTAAGTGTTAAGTTTGTTCATAAATAAATAAGATTTGTAGCACATCAAACAAATTTGCTAATACATTTTTTCTACTGAGCTTGCTGTTTCCCGAGCTTCAACTTCTTGATGCTACGAACGGAGGGTCGTTGGATGTGTGTGGACTGCACGCCGCCATCGTGACTAGCTAAAAATAATGGTAAGCGTTTATTACTAAGCATTTGTTTTAACTCATTCCTAAACTCATCCATATTTTTTTTGTCTATTTCATTTACATTTTATATGGTTCAGTGTCATGAACATGTAATTGAAATTATCATCAGAATCCTGCAGCCAATTTAATACTTTCAAAACTGTAGCAGTATGACTTATTTATAATACATTTAACAATCAGTGTCTAATTCCAGTCCAAATAAATCAAATCGGTAAACATTATTTCTACATTTTGAGTACAATGAGATGCAACATTTCTTAACTCCATGCTTATCCTTGTCCCATTTTTTTGGCTCTATTATGTTTATCAAAAATAGTCTGAAATTATCAACACTAACCTCAGACTGCCAAGATCAACATACAGCTAGGAATGATGTTATCAAGTAGATGCGGTGTTCTTTTATTGTCTTTCCGTTCCTTTATCCTCAGCAACTGCATGGTCCAATAGGCTCATCTACCGAGATGTAAAGTATTCAGATTTTTATAATTAATATGCATTTTTTTTATCCATGCATTCTCCCACAGCTGGGCAAAGGTCTCCTCCATACTACCATACTTTTCAAAAGTATTTTTTGACTAAAGCATACGGTCAAAAGTACTTTTGACTGATTTTGCTAGTCAATAATACTTTTGACTGGTTAAGAGTTTTGACTGCAACATTATTTCTGTGTATAAGTACCGTATCAGCCTGTAATGCTCATAAACCGATCGACCTCAATTATATAGCGAAGACAATGCCTCCTAAGATACAGGATCTTCCTAGTTTAGGAGACAGGGCTCAATTTTTTGTATTTAACAAATATGTGTATGCAAACTTGTGTCAAATATTCTTTGCTAATAAATATTATACTTTTCCAGTTTTTCTTATGTTATGCCGTCTTTGGACAGTATGTATGACCTTGATGTTACTATAGCTTCTTGCTAAAACCGTCGTTATGGTGAACCTAATGTTCAGAGGGTAGTAACCAGTGGCGAAAGCACCATATAACACGATTCCTACCGGCTTGCCTTCGGGGATTCGCATTGGTAACTCTATCACTATTAAAAATACAATAGTATGTAAATAGTGGCTACTATTGTCAATAAGTATAGTTACACTACGGGTATTTAATTCACCATAACATTCAAACAACAAAAAAGGTTATTTATAGCTTTGTATTACAACAAAAGAGAAATGTTCTAAATTAACCCGGCGCCGAAACGTCATAATCGGGAACTAAAAATTCATACAACAGCGATCCCGTAATGATGTCACTTTAGGTCACGTGGCACCGCTTGATATGTACGAGAGCAAGCCGCTGTACAACGGGTTATGACAGAGACAGGTATAGAAAAATGCGTCAGCGAGAACGAGATAGAGGAATATTGCTTATTTTATTCGGTTTTCAGCTGTTCAATCTAATTGTATTTAATTCATTACATTCCTATATTAATTTTAGAATGATAGTAAGTATTCTTTATTGATGAGTCAGTAAGTTAAAGCCGACTTCGCATCGGCTTCTCTTTTAGAAAAAATTACACCTCGCCACTGGTAGTAACAATAGTTAAAAAAATATAGTATTTTTCTCCAGAGTAGGCCAACTTCATTCCCACCATTAGGTATGTTGAGCTGGAACAAATGACAGTTGAATTAAACTTGCTATAAAAAGGTAAGATAATTGAAAAACAAATGAGTCTAAGTTGGAATTTCAGAAAATATATCAGAATTATTGAAATCACGATGAAGATATTAGTTAATATAAGGTTTCCTTAAATAAATAAAAGCAAATATTGCTAGATTTATTATAATTATTATGACAGTTGAATGCTAGTAACTGACAACATTGTCATTTATATTTTATGTGAACAGTAAATTGCAGACGTAATAATAAACATATTACTAATATCACAAATATTTAAATAATACAAGCTGATGTCTGCAACTTCACATCAAAGCGTATATTTTGCATGTGGATCACAAAAACTTATAAATTTTATTTAATTTTATTAGTTTAGTTTGAATTTAGTTCGCTTTGTTAGTAAAAAATTTACACACATGTTAATGTATTTCAAATCATCATAAAAAACTTACTAAACTCTTGATCATCTATTTTGGAAATCGATGTCTATGGCATATTCCTCAACAGAAAAAAAATGTGTTATCTTGGAGTTAGATATTATTGAGTTTGATCAAAAAATATTCGTCAGTCTGTATTTAATGTCTTTTCAGTAAAACTTAAAAAAAAAATATGTACGCTACGTTGTCTGGAAATAGTATCACAAAAAATTAAACCCTGTGGTCTCTCTGTTTAGTGAAACCATAGATATTTTTTTTTGGTTCTTTTCGTCCCTCTTTGGGACAGGCAAAGGGAGCTGATGAAACCATAGATAATTTAGAATGTTACTGTCAAGTGTCAAATTTTGGCGGTATTTTACTTGTCTTTCATAAATAGTCTTTCCCAAAGAGTAAAATAATAAACAGGGGTTTTTCCATAATCTAGTTTTGTTTAGTAGTTTCGAGTTTGTTTGCTCATGCTGACCGAATAAAGTTCTCGGTGTATTTATAGTGTATTCATTTACATCGGTAGTGCAATATATACAACAAGATCAACAAAGGTAGCACAAACTATGTGTGTGGCAGAAACACTTTGTAAAAGATATATCAATGATTAGCATTGGCTCAAAGTGATCTTACCCCTCGTGGTTTTAGGCCGACGAATTTACCACAGGAATAATCACGAAAAGTTTACGAAGGTTTGTACGTTATCATTAACGAATGGTGTGAAACTAGTAAATTTCAATACAAGACACTCAAGTTTTCCTTGCCAACTTTGTGTTTACCTGAGCAGGCCGACCAACTTCGCTATTTATTTATACAAGCCTGTCAATAAAGTTTAAATAGTAGGTACTAATGTATACATTGTTTTTTTCAGATGACTCTCAGAAATGTGATCGTATTGATGGAAAATGAAACAAAAACCATACTTATATGCCTGCCTGCCTGGTATGACTGATATATCAATTAACTATCTTGAAGCTTAAAATATTAATGTGAATATTAAAATACAAACTTGTGTTTTAGATACCTGAATGCCGTGCCTTTGAATTAGAAAATTGGGCCTGAGTTGACAGAAAAAAGAAATAGGTTGCGGCCACTTTTGATTTACATATTCAGATATGTAAGTTTTTGTGATCCACATGCAAAATATACGCTTTGATGTGAAGTTTCAGCCTGTATTACCTAAGTATTTGTGATATTAGTAATATGTTTATTATTATGTCTGCAATTTACTGTTCACATAAAATATACATGATAATATGTTGTCATTTACTAGCATTAAACTGTCATAATAATTAGAAAAAATCCAGCAATATTTGATTTTATTTAGGTACTTATTGAAACCTGTAATTAATGTCATCATCATGATTTCAATAATTCTGATATATTTTCTGAAATTCCAACTTAGACTCATTTGTTTTTCAATTATCTTACCTGTTTATAGCAAGTTAAATTCAACTGTTATTTGTTCCAGCTCAACATACTGGTGGGAATGAAGTTGGCCTACTCTGGACAAAAATACTATATTTTTTTAACTATTGGTACTACCCTCTGAACATCAGGTTCACCATAACAACGGTTTTAGCAAGAAGCTATAGTAACATCAAGATCATACATACTGTCCAAAGATGGCATAACATAAGAAAAACTGGAAAAGTATCGAGGAGACCTTTGTCCAGCTGTGGGAGAAGGTATGGATAAAAAAAATGCAATTATAAAAATCTGAATACTTTAAATCTCGGTAGATGAGCCTATTCAACCATGCAGTTGCTGAGGATAAAGGAACTGAAGACAGTAAAAGAACACCGCATCTACTTGATTACATCAGTCCGGGCTGTCTGTTGATCTTGGCAGTCTGAGGTTAGTGTTCATAATTTCAGACCATATTTGATAAACATAATAGAGCCAAAAAATTGGGACAAGGATACATGGAGTTAAGAAATGTTGCAACTCATTGTACTCAAAATGTAGGAATAATATTGACCGCTTTGATTTATTTGGGCTGGAATTGGACACTGATTGTTAAATGTATTATAAATAAGTCATACTGCTACAGTTTTTGAAAGTATTAAATTGGCTGCAGGATTCTGTTGATAATTTCAATTACATGCTCGTGACATTGAACCACATAAAATGTAATTGAAATACACAAAAAAAAAAGATTTGTATGTGTAGGAATGAGTTTAAAAAATGCTTAGTAATAAACGCTTACCATTATTTTCAGCTAGTCGCGATGGCGACGTGCAGTCCTCACACATCCAACGACCCTCCGTTCGTAGCATCAAGAAGTTAAAGCTCGGGAAACAGCAAGCTCAGTAGAAAAATGTATTAGCAAATTTGTTTGATGTGTTACAAATCTTATTTATTTAAGAACACACACAATAAAATGAAACACACAAAGATAGGAAAGCACAAAGGATCTGCTTGAAACATAAGAAATTTCTTGCAGCACATCTGCAATTTGAATGAGAAACTTAGACGCATTGTGTAAAACGGTATACATTATACAGATTTAATTAGGCTATAGCAACCAAACCATACATAGTTCTATCGGCTTAAAATAATAATTGTACTTACATACAATGTTTATTTACACATATTATGAAAAAAAAAACCATAACATCACGCCTTGTTTCCTCGAAGGGTTGGGCAGAGGTGTACCTTATAGTACAAAAATAAACGAAAATAAATACATGAATAATGTTGAAATCTTGTTACCAAGGGAGATACTTAAGCAATTTGTGTCTCAACAGCACCCATAACTAGATTATTGATGTTCCTAAATATTTTGTGTATTGTTGTTATAAGGTTTGTATCTTGAACTATTGTTTATCCAGAATCTAGATGATAGCTGTTTAAAAAAAAACCTTTAGGTATGCTATTTACATATATTATGTAAATAGGCTGTAATAAGGCTCGACTGGCAGTTCACAATGGTGTACTGGTGCCTACGCTTATGTATGGGAGTGAATGTTGGGTGTGGCAAAAGAAGCATGAAAGTAGAATAAATGCTGTGGAAATGCGTTCCTTGCGAAGCATGTGTGGTGTGACTATGAATGATAGGCTGAGAAATGATGTGATAAGAGAACGGTGTGGTTTAAAAGAAGACATAGTGACAAAAATTGAAAAAAGTATGCTTAGATGGTTTGGTCATGTTGAGAGGATGAATGAAGGACGACTCACAAAAGGTATTTACAAGGCAGATGTGAGTGGAAACACCGGGAGGGGACGCCCTAGGAGGACATATAGTGACCTTATTGGTGATGTTCTTCAGAAAGGTCAGGTGCGTAGTACTCGCAACCGGCGTGTGTGTATGACCAATTGTATGAACCTTAAAGAGGCAAAAGGAGTGTGTAGAGATCGTAGCAGGTGGCGTTCCGTGGTTTCTGCCTACCCCCATGGGAAAAAGGCGTGATTGTATGTATGTATGTATGTATGTATGTAAATAATGTTAACGAACACATCACCAGTCACTGAATACTTGCTTTGCACAATTTAATGAAGTTGCTCGATCTCACCTCATCTGCCTGCCTATGTCCAACTGCGTTGGGGTCGGCTTCCAGTCTTAACTAGTTGCAGCTGAATGCACGGGTATTTCACATGCAATGACTGCCAATCTGACTCCGACAACCCAGTTATTTGGTAATATGTTACCCCCTCGGTAAGACTGGTTGTCAGAGTTTCGACCTTCGTGATCTTGGTATGTAAAGATGGTCCCCATAGACGGACCGACCGAGGCAAGCGTAGCTTAGCCGGATCGGTCGGACTGTGCGGCTGTTTTTATTTAGCTACAAGCTGCTCGATTCACCGATTGCTCGATCTCACACCTCTCAAGTAAGTAGGTACCTAATATTCATTTGTTGAAAACATAATTTATAATTTTGAAATGTTCAACAATGGTTGGAATTGACATTAACATATACTTCATTGGCTAACTGCGAATACGTCATTGCCTTTAGCAATGACTTGAAAGGCTGAAATTAAAAAAAAACTGACTTGGGTCACCTCACTTCACCCGAAACCGTTACTCACACGGTGTTGTTGCCATAGCAACCACACCGAATGCTTGCTCGACGTGAACACTTCACGCGATTCTCGTCACGTTTTGTCAAGGTGGAGTGAACTCACGCGGGCGCGCTACGCGAGTTTCATTTGAAATGTTGATTTTTGACATACCTAGTAGGTAGGTAGGTATCAAGATGATCATGATTTGATGAATATTCTTTTATCTATACTTATATACTTATAATATTATAAAGCTGAAGAATTTGTTTGATTGAACGCGCTAATCTCAGGAACATGTGGTCCGAATTGAAAAATTATTTTTGTGTTGGGTAGCCTATTTATCGAGGGAGGCTATAGGTTATATAACATCACGCTACAACTAAAAGGAGCGGAGCAGTAATTAAAAATGTTGCAAAAACGGGGAAAATTTATTCGTTTTGAGAGTTTCCATTGCGTACGCTGCGTAAACTGTTAAAGTAACGCAAAAATCATGTGCGACGGAATTGTTCCTTTTTAAAAGTTCTAAATAAAAGTCCGCGAGGGCATATGTCTATCTTTTAAGGTTGACTCACTATAACTCAAAAGAAGCGAGCAGCAACGAAAAATGAACGAAAACTAGCAGGCAAATTGATGCGACGGGAAGGGTCAGGGGAGCAAAAATTTGAAGTTGATACCTATTGATGACAGCGTCTAGCGCGCATGCGCGGCTTGATCACGCGATGCTCGCAATTCCGTTGTCATGGTAACATCACTTCACCTCACGAGCACGCGGGTGACCGTTTTGAACTACTTATTGAATTTTGACATTATTATCAAGATGATGACGATTCGATTAATATTCTTTTTTATTGTTTGCAACCAAATAGGTTAGCTTCAAACATTGAAATAAATGAGTAGGTATCTAATCATTTTGTCTGAACTCTAAATATGTTCAGGCACATGGTCATCAAAAAAAAAAAAAAAAAAGAAAAAAATATGTATAACATTGATGAACTAGTGGCATAGTGCGCTTGCGCGACGTGAGCACTCCACGCGATTCTCGTCGCATCATCGCATGTATTCTCGGTGAAGTGAACACGCGCAGAGCCGCGCTACGCGATAGTCATTTGAAGCGTTGAATTTTGATATACCTAGTAGGTATCAAGATGATGATTTGATGAATATTCTTTTATTATAGACAATGAGTTTGATGAGAATTATGGCTGATGATGATGAGTGTTTAAGTGCACATGCACATCATATTTTATCTCTCATCATCGTTACCTTACCATCAAATGCTCAGACTACGAGAAGATTCTTTGTAGTAGGTAGCTGTACGGTACGTCATGGTATTGCATATTCTTAGCGTGCTGGTGTCACCACGCGATAAAGGTTAAATGAGCAGTAAGTAAGTACATAGTTTAAAAAAAGCGGATTGTTGACATCAAAGTGTAGGTACTAAACTGACATTATGCTTGTATGAAAACTGTTGTATTTAGGTAGGTACATATCTACAAGCACTGAAATAAATCCCTGCGTACCTACTAATTATTCTCTAAACCGAATACGAAATGGTGTCTGCACAAGGCGAACAAAAAAAAAAAAGTTGATTCCTATTGATGACAGCGTCTAGCGCGCATGCGCGGCGTGATCACGCGATCCTCGCAATGCCGTTGTCATGGTAACATCACTTCACCTCGCGAGCACGCGGGTGACCGTTTTGAACTGTTGAATTTTAACATAATATTTTCAAGATTGTGACCATTTGATGAATATTCTTTTTATTGATAATAACGACATAAGTAAGTAAGAAGGTATATTTTTATCTACAATAAAATGTAACTCTGCACATTTTTGGACGCTGGTTTTGCATTTTCCTAATGTTCTTAGTGCGCTTATGTGACACGTTATAAGTTAAATAAATACCTACCTAGTAAACAAATGTCAATGTGAATATGAGAGCGCCTAGATGTGGGTTCCCACATAGTATGTGTGAGATTGAATTCTGTGCTCCGTCAGTCAGGCACGGCCAGGTTCTTTCATCTTTTTTTAATAGATTTGGGTTAGTAAGAACGTTGCACAATCTTTACTCGAGTCGATCTACAATCGCTTCTCCAAGACACATCGTGATTAGGCCATGTGATTGCATTTACGTATTTAATTTTAATCAGTTTACAGTGGGTTCATAATAACTGACAATGTCGATTCGCATTTTCTGTTGTAGCTATCATACCCTATACCATATGTACATATGTCTTACTATATTCATTAATTGTTCGTGCGTGTCGCACTTGTGCGTCAGGCATAAAGGGCTAGTCGAGGAATAAATAGAAAAAAGCAACAATGTCTGAATTTCGGTTTTGCTATTTCATTTGAAAAACTTCCCGAAACAGTAGTAATGTCAAAATAGTTTACTAGCTTTGAAATACGCATAAAATGATCATTAGAATAAGCATAAAAAATATTATCAAAATCTCGATTATGATTGTAAATGTTATGTTTGGTCAATCCCTAGCAGCACTGGGATGACACTGACAGCTCACTCCACGCACCTTTTCACGGTGAGATTTTTACAGAATCGACATGCAGAAACGTAAGGAACTACTACAATAAAAGAAATTTAAAGTCAACCGTCGAAAAATCACAGAAATAAGTAAAATTAGTAGCGAACAACTGCGGAAAGGAAGGAAAAAACCGCTCTAATACAATGATAATACACTGACCACATGAACACGGCAATACAATGAAGAACTATATAGAATAAACAGGAGGAATAAAAAAGGCACTGAATGAACTAAATCGCAAAAAAGACTGGATACTAAGTATGAAAAAGCAAGGTGGTGAAAATACAGCGAAGAGAGCAGAAATACTAAAAGCTGCTACAGTATTTTATCGAAATCTATATCAAAGTCAAAAGATTGAACAAGCTTTAAAGGAATATGACACATCGAGTGATGAAGAGGTCATACCTGAAATACTAAAAGAAGAAACCATAAAAGCAATTGGTACACAAAAGAACGATAAAGCTCCTGGATCAGATCTCGTTACAAATGAATTACTGAAAATAACATTACCAGTGATTGCTCCAAAGCTCACAGATATATTTAACGAAATTATCAAAACAGAAATAATTCCTGAAGATTGGACTAAATCAACCATTATACTACTACATAAAAAAGGCAACAAATGTGACATAGCAAATTACAGGCCCATTAGTTTAACGTCTAATGTTTATAAGGTATTTTCAAAATTATGCTATCGAGAATTACTAACACCCTTGAAGAAAATCAGCCCAAAGAACAAGCTGGATTCCGTAGACATTTTTCAACCATAGACCATATTCACGCCCTTAGACAAGTACTACAAAAATACAAAGAATATAACAAAACTTACTATCTAGGGTTTGTTGATTTTAATAAAGCATTCGACACACTAGAACATGGATTTATTTGGGATGCATTAAAAACACAGGGGGCACAAACAAAATAACATACAAATACTCCAAAATGTATACACGAAAAGTACAGCGCAAGTAAAATTAGAAGCTATAGGCGAATAATTTCCTATCAAAAGAGGTGTACGCCAAGGGGACCCTATATGTGTAGGGGTCTACTAGGACCGATGCCTGCCGGGGTCGCGTGATTGTTCGAAAGAGATACCGTGACCCTGGCACATGGGCAACTGATGGAACACGGGTGGGTTTTAGTCAGTAAAAGTCTGACACGCCCTCCCGCTCCGCCCAGAGCGGGAGAAGTCATTTGATGATTTCCCATCCTGAAAAAAAAAAGGGACCCTATATCACCTAAACTATTCTCAGCCGTCTTAGAAATGATATTCAGGAACCTAGATTGGACGAATAAAGGACTAAATATAAACGGTGAAAACCTGAGCCACTTACGTTTTGTAGACGACTTGATAATATTCTCGGAAAGCCCAAAAACGCTACGAATAATGCTGCAACAACTATCCGATGAAAGTGACAAGGCCGGGCTAACAATGGACTTATCTAAGACAAAAATTATGACATATAGAATACGTACAAGAATACATATACTTAGGATAGTTAATATCTATCGAAGACTGCATGAAAAAGGAAATAGAAAGAAGAATAGCTAACACCTGGAAAAGATATTGGTCACTTAGCGAAGTAATGAAGAACAAAGAAATACTGATGAAAGACAAAAGGAAGGTTTATAACATGTGCATTCTACCATGCTGACTATACGAGTTTCAAACCTGGGCATTGACAGAACAACTGGCAAATAAAATAAAAGTTTGTCAAAACGGAATTGAGAGAAGTACATTAGGAATTAAAAGAAAAGACCGTGGAAATTTAAAAGACATAAAAAGTAAAACCAAATTCAAGAATGCATACATAACATACAAAAAACTAAAGTGGAGGTGGGCAGGACACATGACAAGAGAGAAAAAAGAAAAATGGACAAAACAAATAACAGAGTGGTACCCACTCGACAGCAAAAGAAACAGAGGTAGACAGACAAAGAGATGGGAGGATGACCTCAGGAAAATAGCGGGCCCAACATGGACTCGAACAGCATTGAACAGGACAGAATGGCGATCTTCAGAGGAGGCCTTTGTCGGAAGACAAGTTGAAACCGAATAATATTACCGTTTGCCGAATTAAAAATAAAGTTTCATTATATTGTATTAGCTAAGTTCAAAAAAAATGTATAGCATCTCATAGTATAATATATAGTAGTTAAGAGTACAACAGTTAATAATAAGGTTAAATAAGTAACTCTTGTAATTTAAACCAAATTCAACAATAAAGGCTTTTTATTTTATTTATTTATTTTATAATTTGTATTAGTACAATGCTACAGTATGTTCAGAGTGTAAGTAAATTGCAACTAAAATAAGATATGAAAGGGAATGTGTTTTTGATTGCAAGACTTCCAAAAAATCGTACAGGTATAAGACTTTAGCTGTTATTAAATGCAGATGTTACTTAAAAGCTTATAATATAATTGTTTTTTTGCGTATCTATCTCAGAAACTATGCATCGTATCAAAATATCGGTTTTACCAGTAGCTAGAGCTCAAAAAGTTGAGTAGCTTGGTGTAAATAACTAATTTTTGAAAAAAAGTGCAGATAATTGGTTTTACCAATAAAGGGACGATATTATGATTCTGAAATCTTAATTTACACTCGTAAACTACGTATAATAGGTACGCATAACTGGTGATATGCGGGTGTAGGTACTATACGTACCGTTACCTCTGTGTAACCCTTTGGGGATTGCAGGGGCGATGTTATGTAAGTGTATGTTTAAAAAAAATCAGTAATCTATACTTTATAATATTACTAGCTGACCCAGAGAACTTCGTACCGCCTCAGAATCAATAAATGTTGTGTTAACTTATCAGATTCCACCAACACAAAGAGCACCAAGTACCATATACCCATGTTAGGTGAGCTTCTACCAAGCTATGCCAACCTGGTACTTCGAAAACATAAAGCATTTTCTAGCTAACACATAGCCAAGTTAGGTCGGATCCTAAGGAATAGGGGGCGACGGATGTCCCCGAATCCGTCGCCCCTGGACCCATTTAGGGGGGCTGGAAGAGGGCGTTGTCCGCCCTCCGCCAACGCCCGGTGCGCCTGCCGCGGGCTGGGTGAGCGGAAGATATCTCCCGCTCCCTTTCTGCAGCTTCCTTCTGCGACATAACTGTATCGCAGAAGGATAGCATAGCTTCTATTAAGCTATGCCAACCTAGTACTTCGAAGACAAAGTGTTTTCTAGCTAACACACAGCCAAGTTAGGTGAGCTCCTATCAAGTTATGCCAACCTGGTAGTTCGAAGACATAAAACGTTTTCTAGCTATCACGCAGCCATGTTAGGTGAGCTCCTACCAAGGTATGCCAACCTGGTACGTCGAAGAAATAAAGCGTTTCCTAGCTATCACACACCCATGTTAGGTGAACTTCTACTAAGCTATGCTAACCTGGTACTTCCAAGGCATAAGGCCTTTCATTATATTGTGTTTATTGATTTAATCTAAGTACCTATCTTATACACCTATTCATCATCTGCCTAGCCTTTTCCCAACTATGTTGGGATAGGCTTCCAGTCTAGGGGTGCGTGCAGAAAACCTCCTCGTGTGCCTTGACTGCTGCTCGTTCCTTGCGGATACGTTCGGGGGAAAGGGCAGCCGTTGGGCCAGTGCACCCTGGGTACAGCTAATATTCTCTCCATGTCGGAGACAATATTGGCTGTGGCGAATTTCTGCGCGGGGGGGGCGGAGCTTCATGCTCCTGGGTCGGGTCATCTGGATCGAGCAACCGTCATCCACTCCTCCCTCTGTTTACAGAGGACAGGTTGTTTGGTGACGACGGCGGCGCTCGTTGTGCACTCACCTGCCAACGGGCTAGCAGCGGGGGATCTGATCCTCTTGACTGCACCCGTCGAAATCGTAATCCGTGAAGAGATCATGGTCATGTTTTATGACTTGGAACGGGACGAGGATCTTGGCTTAACCGCCCGGATCGCGAGGAAGATAACCTCTATAAAAAAATCCTCTAATACCAAGTTTTGGTGTGCGGCGAGGGTATGAATGGCTGAGGAGTAGTGTCATCTGTAACTTTAGTTACAGGTGGCGCATCAGTCACGAGCGCACCCCCAGCCAGGGTACCAGTGGATCCCCTGGTTGGGTTACAAATTTACACTTACCTGGGGACAGGGGGTGAACCTAGGCGGACTTTTTACATCCCCCACACTCGTGGGAATCATATGGATCCAGATAAAACAAATTCTTTGAAGAAGGTGCCAACCGTTGTGGTCGAGCGCATGCGGTCGGGTGCGGCGTTGGATACCGACGCTGCGTCTGACAGGATGAGCGTGGCAAGCGTGAGCTCGCAGCGCTCGCGGAAGGAAGAGGGGGTGGCGAGGCGCTGCGGTAAGCGCTCGCCACGCTCCTCTAGCGAGGAGAGCCTGCCGGCACCTAAGGTGCCAACGGGCAGCTGTAGACGAGGTCGAGCGGTGGCTGGCAGAGCTGCTCTTCCTTCGGTGGAGCGCGATGAGCGGGGGCGCTTCGCGTCGATGTCTCAGCCCGACACTGCTCGGGCTTAATAAGGCGGAAGCCAACGCCGCAAAGCGGGCGCAGCGCAAGGCTGTGGCGGAAGACGAGGTCAGCGAGCTGACTCGTCAGATGCAGGAGCGGCGCTCAGCCCGGACGGCTGCCGGAGGGGGCTTGTCGCCGGTGGCGTCTTGCCGCTAGGTCTTCGACGGGGTAGATGTGATCCTAAAGGTTGTGTTACAGTACAATATCTTTGTGCTGTATCTACAATCTACATCGCAATCTTGTTCTTTATCGCACGTTCAATATCTATTAAATGTTTCTACTATCTGTTATCATCACGTAGTCGTTAGTATACAAGTTGCACCTTTGGATAATTATAACCAGACTATACTACATCTTTGGTCTCATTTATACCTAACCATATACTGCCAAGAAGTTTGGCAAATTGGTGACCCCGACGAACGAATACGCAGCAAGAAACATGGCACAATCACCGTGCAAGGCGAACATAAATCAGCAAGGAACACTTGAAGTAGCTGCTGGCACCTCGGTTTTATCCCGCATTCCGGAATTTTGGAAAGACCAACCCAGATTATGGTTCACGCAACTAGAAGCCATATTAGCACCACAGAAGCAAGGAGACGAATACAAATACTGTACGGTAATAGCAAAGTTATCCAAGGAAGAAATACTACAGGTTAGTGACCTAATCACTTCGCCACCGACTACAGATAAATACAAAAACATCAAGGAACGTTTAATTGATTGTTACGAAGAAACAGAACAGCGACAGTTTCAAAAATTAATATCAGAGACAGAACTCGGTGATCAAAAACCTTCGCAGTTATTACGTCAAATGCGAGTCCTCGGGAGAGGAAAAATCAGTGACGAAACAATTAAACTACTATGGTTCAGGCTTTTACCAACATCAGTTACTACGGTTCTAGCAGTTACGGAAGACATGGAAATTGACAAACTGAGCCTAATTGCAGACAAAATAATAATGAATTCAAAAGTAACCGAAATATCAGCTGTTAGCAACGACACTTCAAACGACAACAATACAGCATGCATTTTAACCCAGCTAGCAAAATTACAGATAGATATTGACGCAATTCAGCATGGTCAATATGGCTATCGACCCAACACGCACAATCATTTCAAGAAACGTCAACAATTCCCGATTATGAGGCCGAGAACAAACTATAGAGGAGCAAATCGATTTTGTTACTACCACGGAAGATTAAAATTCAAAAACATTACGCTTCCGGGTTCCACAATAAACATCACCTGCGACACGTCTACTGGGAAAAGCCGCCCCTACTTACCATAGCATTTACTTTTTTTCTTTTAAAGGGGGGTGTACTGTTACAGTACAATATCTTTGTGCTGTATCTACAATCTACATCGCAATCTTGTTCTTTATCGCACGTTCAATATCTATTAAATGTTTCTACTATCTGTTATCATCACGTAGTCGTTAGTATATAAGTTGCACCTTTGGATAATTATAACCAGACTATACTACATCTTTGGTCTCATTTATACCTAACCATATACTGCCAAGAAGTTTGGCAAAGGTTGCCACAAAATCCGGCAACCTGAAGGACACATTCACGCGCGCCCTTAAAGAGGTGGCTGAACTCATCAAGGAGGGAGCTGAGGTCCTCCTTAATGGTTCAGGCTCGGAAAAGACGGCGGAGTTTTGGGAAGAGAACCGCCGTCTTAGATCCGAATTGGAGGACCTCAAGCGGCAGTTTGTCAACCTGCGGGCAGCCCCGGGCACCGGATCATCGCCGGTGCCGTTGCTGGCTCCACAGTCGGCTCCATCGTCGACCCCTGCACTTGCGGATGCGGAGGTCGACAAGATCGCTCGCATCTGTTTGGTGCAGTGCGGGCAGATGGTAGGGGCTCGACTAGAGGCCATAGAGCCGAGGCTCCTGCCAGCCGAAACCCTCCGTCCACCGCTCGCTGCGGATAAGCGGAGGAGAGAGGCAGCGGCCAAGGTGGCTGAGCCAAGCCAGTCTGGGAAGAGGGCCACAAAGCCCGCAATGGGGACCAGAAAGCCCGCGGAGGTGGCGAAAAAGCCCGCAAAGGCCGCGCCCATTTCCCAGGTGGCGGTTTCCGCGAGTGTTCCCCCAGCGACTGCGCCCAGGCCTACTACGGAGGGCTGGACGACAGTCGTCAAAAAGGGGAAAAAGAAGAAGAAGAAGGCGCTGCCAGCTCCCGCAAAAGCACCGGCACCAAAAAAGAGGACCCAAGGGCCGCCTAGGGCGACAGCCCCACGCTCCGCGGCTGTGGTGATAACTCTGCAGCCCGGAGCTGTCGAGAGGGGCGTCTCGTACAAGGCGGTCCTGGCGGAGGCGAAAGCCAAGGTCGCATTCCCCGACCTTGGCACACCGACCGGCTTCATATTGAGGCCGGCCATTACGGGGGCACGGCTGCTACAGGTCTCCGGTGCCTCTAGCAGTGAAAAGGCGGACATCTTGGCCGCCAAACTGAGGGAGGTCCTCAACCCGGAGGACGTTCGGGTGTCCAGGCCCATGAAGACGAGCGAGTTGCGCGTCGACGGCCTGGACGACTCGACGACCCCGGCTGAGGTTGCGGCGGCCGTCGCCAGAGTCGGTGGGTGTGCGCTTGACGATGTGCGTACGGGCGAGATCCGCACCGACGCTTCCGGGCTCGGTGCGATCTGGGTGAAGTGCCCGGTGGCGGCGGCCAATAAGGTCGCCGACGCTCGACGTCTGTTGGTGGGGTGGGTTGCAGCGAGGGTCAAGCTGCTGCAACTCAGGGCTTTGCGGTGTTTCCGTTGCCTGGACATGGGGCATGTCAGGGCACGGTGCACCGCAGAAATAGACCGCAGCGAGCTGTGTTATCGCTGCGGTCAGCCCGGCCACAAGGCCACACAGTGCTCCGCCGCGCCAAACTGCAGCCTTTGTGCTGCTGCAGGGAGGCCCGCTGGGCACAGAACGGGTGGCAAAGCCTGTGGTGCGCCCACCAAAAAGGGCAAGAAGAGGAGGCGAAGAAGGGGTGCCAAGGCTGCCGGGGACTCTTTCAAATCGAATCAAATCAAATCAAATCAATTTATTTGGGGCTACAAAGACCCATAACATAAATACCTTACAGACTAACATACATACAAATAAAAAACAATTCCCCCCCCAGCCTGGGTGCTCAACGGCCGACTCTCGGCCTAGGAATGGTGCTGTGGAGGGAATGGACTGCGCATAATGGCGCCTTACCATTTCCTCCAGGGCAATATCAACCACGCTGCCAGAGCTCAGGACCTCTTGCTCCAGAGCATGGCAGAGTGGTCGATCGACGTGACTGTGGTCGCCGAGCCATACTTTGTCCCCCCCAGAGATAACTGGGTGGGAGACCTGGATGGCTCGGTGGCCATAATTGGCGGGGCTCTTGTCAACCCGTCCCGAGGTCACGGCTGGGTAGCCGCCCTCGCGGACGGCATTGGCACGGTTGGGGCGTATTTCTCGCCCAACAAGAGCCTCGTCGACTTCGAGAACTTCCTTGTCGAGTTGGGCGCCGTCGTAGGCCGACTCCACCCTCGCCCTGTGCTGTTGCTAGGGGATCTCAACGCCAAGTCATCGGCGTGGGGATCTCCGGTGACCGACGCTAGGGGCGAGGTGCTGGAAGAGTGGGCGGTCACGACCAGCCTGGTTGTTCTAAACCGGGGCTCGATCCACACGTGCGTGCGGCAGCGGGGTGGTTCTATTCCACCCAGACCATCGGCGGCCGCAGTCCATTGGCCCCGCGAATGGACGGCCCGCGCTGGGCGCGTAAGCGCATCGACAGGGAACTTCTCGAGGAGGCTGCTATTGTCCAGGCCTGGAGCCGGGAGTCGGCAACGGACGGACCCGTTGACGTCGAAGAGGAGGCGCTGTGGTTCCGCGGGGCGATGACGCACATCTGCGACGCGTCCATGCCCCGCGTCCACACGCATTCAGCGAGGCGCCAGGTGTACTGGTGGTCTGCCGAGATTGTGCGGCTACGTGTCGCGTGCGTGTCGGCGCCGGTACACCCACTACCGCAGGAGACGTCGTCGGGTCCCTGACGAAGAAGCCGCGCTGTATGAGGTGTACCACGCGGCGAAGGAGGCTCTGTGGCTGGCCATCGGCGAAGCGAGGACGCGAGCCAGGGAGGAGATGTTGGAGACTCTCGATGGAGATCCGTGGGGGCGCCCCTATCTGGCGGTTCGGGGGAAACTTCGAGCCGCGGTGCCGCCACTCACGGAGAGTCTCCAACCAGAGCTGCTGGAGGAGGTCGTCACAGCCCTCTTCCCGGCAAGAGCGGAGCACACTCCGCCGCCGATGGCTTTGCCCACGGCCGCAGAGCCTACAGAAGAGAACGCCATCAGCGTCCCAGAGGTGACACAAGGAGAGATGGGGCGGCCGTGTTGCGGCTCCGGGCCAAGAACGTGGCTCCGGGGCCCAACGGTGTACACGGCTGTGCGTTGGCCCTCGCTCTGAAAGAGCTAGAGCCCCAACTGAGAGGATTCTTCACAGCGTGCCTTGAGCGGGGCCAGTTTCCCAGTTTGTGGAAAACAGGTCGTCTGGTCCTGCTCAAGAAGGCGGGGTGCCCTGCAGACTCACCGTCTGCGTACAGGCCCATAGTGTTGCTGGACGAGGTCGGGAAGCTATTCGAGCGAATTATCGCTGCCCGCCTCGTCCACCACTTGTGCAGAGAGGGGCCTGACCTGGCCGAGAGTCAGTTTGGCTTTCGGCACGGGCGCTCCACCATCCACGCGATATCGCGGGTGAGAGTCCTGGCAGAGGAAGCAGTGTCCCGGGGCGGGGTGATGGTGGCGGTGTCCTTGGACATATCTAACGCCTTCAACACCCTGCCTTGGAGCTGCATTCGGGAGGCACTGCTGTACCATCGGGTGCCTTCCTACCTCTACCACATCGTTGGGGCTTATCTCGAGGATAGGGGTGTCACCTACATGGGACGTGATGGCGGCAACCAGCGCCGCATGTCGTGCGGTGTTCCACAGGGCTCGGTCGTTGGCCCGCTCCTGTGGAACATTAGGTACGACTGGGTGCTGAGGGGCGAGCTTTCGCCGGGCGTGGAACTGACGTGTTATGCTGATGACACGCTGGTCACGGCCCGGGGGAGCTCGTACAGGGAGGCAGCGTTGCTGGCGACGGCTGCGGTCTCACTTGTAGTGAGCCGCATACGGCGCCTAGGCCTGGAGGTGGCCCTCAACAAGTCGGAGGCCATGGTCTTTCATGGCCCCCGGCGGGCGCCGCCGGCCGGATCACACATCGTGGTCGGGGGGTGTCGGATCGCTGTCGACTCCACCATGAAATATCTGGGATTGGTGCTCGACAGCCGGTGGGACTTCGGCCCCCACTTCCGGAGGCTGGCGCCTAAGTTAATGGGTGCGGCTGGGGCGCTTTCAACGCTGCTTCCCAATCTGGGGGGCCCGAGCGTCGCCTGTAGGCGGCTCTACGTGGGGATCGTGCGATCCATGGCCCTGAATGGGGCCCCAATTTGGGCGGCTGACCTGACGGCCGGCAGCATCGCTGTTCTGCGAAGACCGCAGCGTGCTATGGCCGTCAGAGTCATCAGGGGATATCGCACAATCTCCTACGAGGCGGCCTGTGTACTGGCTGGATCCCCACCGTGGGACCTCGAGGCGAAAGTACTCGCGTCACTGTACCGGTGGCGCGAGGAAGCGCGGGAGCGGGACGAGCGACTGACGGACCGTCACATGGAGCTTCGTCGGTCGCAGCTCCGCGCAGCCCTGGTGGTGATCTGGCAGGATAGGCTTTCACGCCCTACCGCCAGCCTCGCCACCGTCGAGGCAGTCCGGCCAGTACTCGGGCAATGGCTCGGGAGAAGGCACGGCTCCCGGTCGTTTCGGACGACGCAGGTGCTCTCGGGGCATGGTTGCTTCGGAAAGTACCTGTGTCGCATAAACAGGGAGCCGGACGCCCGGTGTTACCACTGCGTCGACTGCCGGGAGGACACGGCGCGGCATACGCTGGCAGAATGTGCCGCTTGGGAGGAGCCGCGTCATGCCCTCGTCTCAGAAATAGGCAACGACCTATCGTTGCCGGCTGTGGTTGAGTCCATGGTCGGTAGCGAGGAGTCCTGGGACGCGGTGGTATCCTTCTGCGAATCCTGTCGCAGGAGGAGGCTGCGGAAAGGGAGCGGGAGATATCTTCCGCCCACCCAGCCCGCAGCAGGCGCACCGGGCGTCGGCGGAGGGCGGACAACGCCCTCTTCCAGCCCCCCTAAATGGGTCCAGGGGCGACGGATCTGGGGACATCCGTCGCCCCCTATTCCTTATGAGAGATGGTGGCGCGTAGTGTTCCACGCGCGCCTCTCTGTGATGTATGGGGGGGAGTTTAACACCTCACTCCCCCCCAACGTGAGGAGGCCCGCAATGGCGGGCCGGCACTAGTCGGGGATCGCGGAAGACATATTGGTTCCCGTGGTCCCCGACGTAGGTGTGGGACGGAACACCGGGGTGGTTTTAGTCAGTAAGAGTCTGACAGACCCCTCTGCCCACCCCAGGGCAGAGAACATCCATGAGGATTTCCACATCGAGATCAAAAAAAAAAAAGGCTTCCAGTCTAACCGGATGCAGCTGAGTACTAGTATTTTACATGGAATGAATGCCTATCTGACCTCCACATCTCAGTTACTGGGTAATACGATGCCCTTCATGAAACTGCCTATCTACACCTATTATTCCAGATATATTATACACTAGCTGACCCAGCAAACTTCGTACCGCCTCAGAATCTATAAAGGTTGTGTTAACTTATCATATCCCACCAACACAAAGCAAAGAGAACCAAGTACCATATACCCATGTTAGACCAAGTTATGACAAACTGGTACTTTGAAGGCATAAAGCGTTTTCTAGCTACCACACACCCATGATAGGTGGCTCCTACCAAATTATGCCAACCTAGTACTTCCAAGACATAAAGCGGTTTCTAGCTACCACACACCCATGTTAGATGAGCTCCTACCAAGTTATGCCAACCTGGTACTTCGAAGACATATTAATAAGGAACTTTTTTGGATGATTTTTTACACCTTGGATCCGAAAAACCAAAATATCTTACGGACCCCTATTTTTTCTAAAATAAAATATAGCTTATGTTACTCGCAGATAATGTGGCTTTACTAAAAGTGTACTGTAGCAGACTAAAACCCACCCGTGTTCCTTCAGTTGCCTATGTGCCGGGGCCACGGTATCTCTTTCGAACAATCACGTGACCCCGGTAAGACCTAGCGCTCTTACGATGAATCGGGTGCACGCTCAGCCGCGAGCCATTTCAACTCGAGGTGCACCCGCCCATTTAGAAATATTAAGTAGGTATTATTATTAGTGATATATACATATTATACATAATATGTTGTGTGTTCGGGGTAGGTTTATCTACGTAATCAAACACTACTTTAAAATCTTTAGTATAATTGATTATCATCACTAATATCGTCCCCGTAGTTGGAAAATTAAATAAGTTCGATTTTGGTGATATTGACTTTTCCCTATTTTCAAAACACTTAAAACATGCCGCATATTTGAGCCTTTTTCTTTTTTTTTTTTCAGGATGGGAAATCATCAAATGACTTCTCCCGCTCTGGGCGGAGCGGGAGGGTGTGAGTAGGTTAAAATTGGGGATTCCAGATCAGATAAGATCTGGAAACCCTCAATTTTAACTCATTCGTCATTTCATGTATTCATCATTTCATTAATTCAATTGTATGTAATATTCACTTTTAGATTAAACCCTAAAACCCACAGTTGTCAGTTATCTATTCAGATTATGAATATGAAAATGTTTTCTGCTATCAATAAGATTAGCTTGAGATTTTGGTAACTGGATGAATTGTGTACCTATCGCAGACGAAGCCGCTGGCAGAAGGTAGTAAAAATTGAAAGAATACCTTTCTATTAATAATTCACTGCACTGCTAAGAGTCAAATGCTACGACGGAGATGCGTGTATTAATTATATATTCGTTTCCTTTGACAGCATTCAAATAAAAACATTTAGGATAGTGTATAGCATGTTGCATCCAAGGATCGTCATAAATCTCCCAATCTTCTATGATACCCCCGCATGAGAAACATGCCGCTTTATCATTAATTCTATTTCCGCAATAAAAGAATCCAGCGTCAGCCATTTCCATCACCAATCTTTTCTTCGAATTCATCGTCCCCCAGTAGGAACGAAATGAAAATTCACGCATTTTATGTGAGTTATACATATTATATCGAGGTTTGTATTCAATAAGAAACATTTTCTATTTATTTACTTTCTAATTCACCGACACGGGTAATTATAAACTTATAATGAGTTGCCCTGCTATTGTTAGCAACTTATATGTGATTGAAAAGGATTTGGAGGGGATATAAAACTCTTAGATATAAATATTTTATCTTAAATAAAATTAAACAAGTAAATAATTATTTTAAAAATTTATTTTCAATGCACCATTTATTTAAACACAATACATTCTTTAAGGCACAAACATAGTCATGATAAATACAATTATATATATCTTCAGAATATTTATATTGATCATACAAACTTATCAAACTAGAACAACCTTTATCTTCTAAATTGAATATTTTACTATTACTATTTTCTAAAATGTGCTTTAACCACAAAACCTTTTCAGAACCTTTGACGTAGATACACATATCTCTTAAAATATTTAGAATCAAAGTCTGATAATTCGAATAGGGCACAAAACCTTCATCCCAATGTATCTTTCTGTTACGTTCAAGCCAAGTAACTTGCTTTTTTTCTGATTTCGTTAATTTTTTAAATGGAAATGGTGCCTTAATTAAAAACACTTGTAGTTTTTTATTATGCATTATAGCAATTTCTTTTATTATAAATTCATTTGCTTCTGTTTTAAAGCCCTGAATATCTACAATAGCAATCATGATACCCTTCGCACAATGTTACTGAGAGGTTTGTATTCCACAAGTCGATCGTTTATAATCAAACAATATGCAGTCGTCTTATCTGGTATTGGCGTAGAACACTCAATTTCCAACCTCACGTCTACTGGACCTGTTTTAAGGCTGTCGTTTTGTCTTGAGCAGTCTAAGATGAAGAGAGGGGCTTTTTCTTTGAACACCTTTAAGTCAAGCAACGGGTCTACTGGACAGTTGTAATACGACTGACGAAATTTTACAAACATTTCATATAATATACGATATTTGTTTTCAGAAAATTTTAAATTTAAAGGTTCATATGGATAATATATTGAATTCAAAAAGAGCGTTACGTTAGTTACTTCACAATGATCGAACATTGAACTGTCTTTAGTTTTATTATTTATCCTATTAGTTTGTAAGCAAAAAATTACATATCTAGGTTTTTCTAATTGTGAAGCAGTTTTAACTGACCAGGAATGCTTCGTGGTTTTTGGCAGTAGTGGATACTCATATAAATCCCAATTTCTAAAAGCCATCTGAATAGGTTTATCTCTTTCTAGATGTTTTAAAAGTGTAAGTCGTTCTCGATCTGATACTTTTATATGCGGTATTCTCCATTGAACTCTGTGTATATCTATTTGAAAATTAACAGTATCATCAGTAAGAATAACGCTATTTAAGTTAGTGTTACTTCTAATCAATATAAGTTCATGTTTACAATTTATCACAATTTTATTGTAATCCTCCGCAAACCCTAAAACCTTATTAAGTGGTATTACAGCACTAAAATTACCGTCACTTTGAAGTCCCTCTAAATTCCATCCCCATAAGGCGGCAACTTTACATTCTGCTTCATTTAATGAAATGTATGATTTTATTGTTGACGTTATTCCTGAGTTTTTTATGCGATCTATTTCAATACCATTTATTTCGTATCTGATGTCTTGAAACAAAGACAAAATAGAATTATTAGTGAATGTAACAGTTTTCTTGATCGGATTCCCATCTTTACCGAACAGCTTTGCTTGTCCTTCAATATAAATTGAACTGGCCGATGGTAACACGTATATGTCTTGCTGGTGGATGGGAATTCTGATTTCATCGTTTTCTCTAAAGCTGGTATTGTAGGGATTGTATGAATGGACTTCGTAACTTTCGATGGAAGTATCGAAATGTGGTGATTCAGTAATCTGTAGTATATTCATACTTTAAACCCAAGAGCTTTAAGGAAATCTTTATTTACTTTAGTCAATTTCTTAACGTTTTTCTTACGTCGTTGCACCTTAGCAATCGTTGAAGAACTAAGATGTTTTTCATTGACTTGGGTGTTTTTATAATGAATGATCATTTTGTTTTTCTTAAATGAAGACGCAGCTGAATATGTTCTTCGCCAAAGTTCATACAGTGACCAAATTGATCTACAATCCTAACAGATATCGAAGAAATTATATTTTTGTTCACTGGAAAATAAATAATATTTTGCGGTATTTCTATGCACTGATGTCCTGGATGAGTATCAGACACAAATTCGTGAATAAAATGAGTTGGTAATCCATTGCAGTACGATCCGTTCACAAGATCACATTCGATTCTGATCGCAACCAGACTGCTATTAATGCTAGAAATATTTTGTCTTGAATTTATTACTGAAAAGTATAGCAAACCACACTCGTATTGATCTGATAATTGCAGTGGTGGATGAAAGTATGAAGTCAACTCCGATTTATTACCCGAGATGGTTACCGTAGTAGACATGCTTCGACACTGAACTTTTTTTTAGATGCTGCTTATTTTATTCCTTCACTATACCAAAAATTCTTCAAAAAGTTTAAACAAAGGTGTCCACAATTAAAAGGGTGATCATGCTGAATATTGTCATAATTATAGTGTACTTTGGATCCCAAGTATTTTATAAATTCCTTTGGAGGCTTAAGATTTCCGTAACTATCAAAATACTCAATATAATCGTTGTATTTGGCATAGGCTACCCAATGAGAACCAGGATTATTAGAGCTATCTAAATTTATAACTCCACATTCTTTTTTAAAAGGGTATTTAGGGAGCTTATCTCTCATAAAGACACCTCTGAAATAGGGAATATTATTTCCATACTTCAAAATGTCTAAATTAGTCAAGGCTCGTTTGGGTAGCCGATATCTTAGTTTTTTTCTTTTGATACAAATATTCCGAGCCCATCTTTATGTGGTTTAAGATGTAGTCCTTTTCCGATACAGAGAGCTTCCATCTTTTCGTTGTGTCTCTTCGATTCAGTCAATAACTTTTTAGCCATTTTGAATTCATTAATGGTTTTAGCAATACCAGCTGCACCACCTGCTAAAGCTCCTACCGCTGATAATCCCGCAAAAATCGGAATCAAAGGCAATACTCCACCAGTTTTTGGTATAGGAATAACACGAGGAAGTTTAATGGATGAATCATCAGCTAATTCTCTGGCAGCGGCCATAGCTAATTTTATTGCCACTTTCTTGCATTTTGGTTTTAATTTTTTAATATGTCTCTTCGTTTTGCTAATAACATTTTTAAATTTATTTGTTAACCCTTTTCCACTTTTAATTTTAGGAGAACTCTTTTTGCTATCCTTCTTTAGACCAAATCCAGTTTTAATTTTTGTTGACATAGCGCTGCTTACTAAGTGCGCTGCTAGTTTTTCCCCAACGCTCGCATCTGAGGCAAGTGCTCGTTCTTTAGCCATATTTAATAAAACTAAATCTGCCTTGTGACGATCTTTTAGGTTTGAAGACTTATGATATGCTATGTCGTGTTGTTTGCAATATTCGTCTAATTTATTAACACCTTTATCTCCACGTGTAAGCCTTTTAATTAATTTAGTGCCAGGCCCACAATAATTGTATCCAGGTAAATGTAATTCAAATGGTAAATGATTTATAATCCAATTGAGAAGACTACTCTCTTCAATACACATCATAAGACTGATACATTTTGGACAGAACATTTAATAAATATTCGATTTATCAATCCAACTGTTTTCAGAAGAAGGCAAACCTAACCATTTTACTAAAACTCTGTCTCCTTTTCTTTTAAGAACTTTCTCAACAAGATATAAATTAGGATTTTTCGTCTTTTGAAGCTCTTGTTCATAAAATGCACCTAAAATGGGTTGACCTCTGATTGTATCTTCTATTAAGTAGGTAATAGGATTTGTATTTTGTATCTTTCGAATTTTAAATATTTCTGTAGACCAGTTAGGAGTGTAACCTTTTTCGAATGTACCTTTGTACTTACTGATACGCACATAATCACCAATTTTATACTTGCTTCTAATATTATGATTTTTTACCAATCTTGAATATCTCTCTAATATACGTTTTTTGTTGATGTTATTCACATTAGCGGGAACTTCATCAATTGTCCGATGATAAGTGTGATTGTATTTGTTAATAACATTATTAAGCATGCTGTCTATCCAATTGTAGCTGCCTCTTAAACTAAATTCCTTATAGACTTTCGATTTCAATGTCCTGATAAATCGCTCAACTATTGAAGCCTTTTTTGTTGAGAAGGTTGAATAATGATTAATGTGATAAGTTTGCATAAGCTTTTGAAACGGATTATTGTAAAATTCTGTTCCTTTATCCGTTTGTAGATTTTTAGGAACACGCCCTTTATTCAATAATTTCTTAAAAGAGTTACATACATCATCTTTGGTTTTACTTTTTAGAGGAAAAGTCCACGCATATTTCGAGAACGTGTCAATAATAGCAAGAATAAATCTGTAATTTTTATTTTGCTTTGAAATTGATTGCATATCGATTAAGTCTGCTTGCCACAAGTCATCTATATCTTTCATGATAACACATCTGCGTGGAAAGTTCACCCTCGCATTTTTATGAATTTCGTTTACCACGTCGGTTTTGCTCATGTTCACAATTCAGTGCATTTGTTTTGAATCCGTCTATAATACTGAATGAAAATTTTATGGTGGTGAGTATTTATTCTTTAATTATGCCAGCTTCTTTCAATTCTTCAACGATCGACAATATTTCATTATCATGATTTGTGTTGCCAGCGTCTCTGGAAGCAACTAATAGTTTCAATCTCTCAACGAGTTCGTTAGGGTCATCCCAATATACCAAGTCAGTGTTATTTTTGTATTTCTTTAGAGTTGGTAAACTTCCTCCAGTGTGAAAATTTTCATTTAATAATTCGGAAAATAATGGTTTGATTACTTCACGATATTTTATTCCCTTATCGCCTCTTATTTGTCCACCAGGATTAAAATCTCTCTTATGAGCATTTGTATAATGCAGCATGTCTTTGTAGACAAGTCTATCTTTGTTCGATATTAATTTTAAATCAGGCTTTCTTCGAAGTAAAAGTTCCTTCAAGCCAGGGGTTAAATTATAGGATTTGTCACCAACTTTAATTAAAATGACACTGTCGTCATTCAAACTATCGATTTTAGAAAATGAGACTACAGAATTACCCATTAGCAATGTTTTGTTTACACTTCTTATTCCAAACGGTATATTTACACCGTCATAAATATCATGATTATCACGACCCTCTAGTGATATTTCTAAGTCATCTAATATTTCTTTTGTAGGAGACTTTTTAAGTACTGCTGCAGACTTTAGTTTTAGATCATAGCAGTCTTCAAACTTTGAAGATGAACTAGTATTAATGTCATCCAATTCAATGTCGTCAGAATTCGAGAGTGGTAAATGTTCTAAATGCTTTATTTTTTCCTTTGACATATTCGAATCGACTAGTGCATTAAGGGGTTCCGTGACGGTTTTTAGCATTTTATCAAGTGACAAGTTCATAGAGTATTCCTGGTTCTTCATTTGTTTTATTTTATTCTTTATAGATTCCACAGACTTCATTAATTCTATTTTAATATTCTTTTCCATGTTGTTTTGTGACAAGTGTATTCAGCCAAAGAAAATATACTACTAAGTTATATTTTTGTCTGTTATTGGTTTATATAATTACACATTATTTGCTCAGAATTTAAAAAAGCTATCTAAATTCTGTCTGTACCTTCCATTGCTTAAAGACGAGTCTTTGCAAATACTAACAAAGTTATATGGCTCTCTCCAAACTGTATTACAAATCTTCTTGAATTGATTCCAGGACATATCAGAACTAACATGCTCTTCATAAATATGTTTCAAGTTTACATCGTCTTGCTTAAATATTAAGAGAAAGTTTGCATTATCACGCAGCAACTGTTTCGGAATTTTAGAGTATGTTTGACATAAATAAAAGCAATCAATATGTTTATGTCTACCCATAGAGAAGTAATTACGAATGTTTATTTGATTTTCACATGCCACATCATCGAAAATAAACACAGAATTAGTTAGTGCTTCATCCGAGGCTATGACTTCTTTATTATCATTAAATTCATGAAACTTAACTTGATGCACTCTCTTTATAACTTCTCGTAAGAAGTTGTATTTTGGTTGAAAGTTAGTTTTCGAGTACAGGTAAAGATTTTGAAATTTTAGACCATTCTCATGTAACAATAAACTAAGCACGACGTTTGTTTTTCCACAATTTGAGGGACCACATATAATACAACGAATCGTATTTGGTAACAGAACGCTATGCCTAATGTGGCTATCAGAGTCACCAAGATTTATATGATTAACATTAAGTGATGTGTGTTGTTTGATCAACTTCATTTTGACTAATAATTCAATTTCACTCAAACATAGAAATATAAAGCATAAGTATAATAAAAGCAAATGATTTAGTTGTCATGTCAAATGTAAAGTGAAATGTATACGTACTTAAAGTGCTTAAACATTTACGTTTATGTCTGTTGCAAATAATAATAATAAGTTAGTGTGGTATTGCTCAGTGATCATATGGTTTATTAAAAATGAAAAGAAAAGACTGTAAGCCCATAACAAGAAAAAAAATGTGTCAGTTATTCAATATTTTATTTAGATATTACAAATTTAAAAAAGACAATCAACACTACCACTCACTAAATTAATAATATATGGTATACTTATACTAATTATTAACAAAGGTTATCATAATAATATTACAATTTATTAATATAAACATTATTATTTATAATGATGTATAAATTAGTTCTCAAAATAAAGTTTCATAGTGACCTAAAGGTAAAGTTTCAATAAGGTTCGTGAGTATTTGTCTCTTATCATCATTTCTATTTAATACTACTTTATGAACTTCTTGAGAGTACAGTACATGCTTGAGTGATTTAATTGTATTCATTTTACATTTGAAATTGACATTATTTGTTAAAGCTTTACTATAGTGAGATAATTTTAATCGATTAGTAACAGCTTTAGATATTCCTTTTGCTTTTACGATGCGAATTTTTGAAGTTATTATACAATATAGTTTAGCTCTCAGTCCCACAAATTCGCTTATGATGTCACCCCCGAGTTCATCTTTAAATAGTCCTGGAATTTTAGTATTTACTCTTGGTATGCTGTAACAATTATCAGGCTGGAAATTACTTGTATCAAATTTTGCAATATCATTTTTTATGTCTTCATAAAAATCTTCTGTATTTATAAAATAAAGAAGGCTGTCTGTGTCTGTATAACACAGTCTTGCGCGAGTGTTATATTTATTTTTAATAAAGTTGTAGTGGAATTTATACAAATGTTCTTTTGCGAATTCTAGAACTGTAAACCCAATGTAGATAGGGCGATCTAAGATAATTTTTTCAGGAGTTAATTGAATAGCAACAAAATTTTCAGAAAATATCGCTATACTTTTCAGATTTGGTTTTGCAATTAATTTTTCTGCACCGTGGTGCTTGTTAGTTTTATTATTGCAATCATCCCACATGGTAACTAATTTGACATTTACCTGTTTGCGTCTATTTTCAATAGTTTTCCCAAATATAGCATTATTAAGGAGTTTGAAAAAGTCTTTCTCAAATGCGGTTGTAGAAGCTTGACGCAATGTTGTATTTAAATCAATATATTTTTGTAAATAATTTTCTTGTCTAAACGTTAAAACACGGTGAATTTTTTTCAAAATTAATCCATTCAATAAGCACGCCTTTAAATGAATGTAATGTATTACATAGTTGAATTTGTCATATAAATTAGCAATTAATTTTGGGGTTTTGCCTCCAGGAGGTGTGAACCTCTCGGGGGCAAAAGGCAAATCACTATGCGTATTATGTAAACTCTCAGGATATATTAAATCAACTTCTAAAATATATCCATATTCAGATTCGTCTGATATTGATAAGACATTCATTGTTTTTATCTCATGGATTGTCAAAAAACGGAAATCTGAAATAGGCATTTTCTTTGTCATTGCGTAACCATATAAATTGTTACAGTCAAGATAAACCAAATAAGTTGATTTTTGAGAAGCATCATAATTTGGTAAATATTTATTATTAGCTTGAGCATGGCGAAGAGAACATTGTGCCAAGCCTCCACGTATTCCCTTTTCCAAAAATTCATACATTTCTAAACAATGAATTAATTCTAATTTAACACCTGTGTACAGTAGCATCGCATCCCAGCTTAAGCTAGGTGCGGTAATGTAATACGTTGGATCAAGTTGATAATGATCTAGACAAGTCTGTCTAAATTTTTCGAATACGTCACAAAGAAGTAATACGTCGGTCTTTAAATATAAATCTGTATATTCTCCTAGTGATTTAATATTAAATGTCTGCCAAATAGATTGGGCACGTGCGTATTCATCATCGCTAATGTGTTGACAATTCAAGCTGTTATAGAAACAAACTTTTGATGGAAGTTGAGTCTCATTATATTTTGAGAACACATTCATATAATCGTAGGGGTAAATTCCTTTTTGTCGTAACGACTTTAACTGATTATAACTTATATCTGGAAATTCTTTTGATAAATTAACAAAGTCGGTTTCATTCAAGTTATCAACTAATGTGCTTAAACTTGAATTAAGAAATTGATATGAATCTATGAACTTAACTTGAATAGGCCTTGATTTTAAAGCATTCTTAGTATGGAATACCTTTGTGAAGGACATATACCTTTCTTTGGTTTTTGGTATAATTTTAAAAGTACCTTCATACTTCGATAATTCCTTTATAAATAGATGAGAGTCATAGCCGGACAAGTTATGAAAAATAACAGGCACGAATGGGCAAACTCTTAACATTAAATTACAATGAGAGTGTGCTGCACCTCGGTATTGTGATGTAATGTGATCATGATCCATTACTTTATCGTCAAAGAGCAAATGATTACAGATATGACATGTAGTGGCATTTTTGTAATCGTTTTCTTGGTCCTTAGTTAATGGTGTCATAGGTATTTTATTTATTAAGATACTATGAATGTTCTCCAAATCTCTTATTAAATATTTTATAAATACTTCTACGCAATCAGCTCCTCTATAAGTAACATACTTATTCAGATCCGTATTGTGTGAACAACAAATATAGTAACCAAAACATGAAGGTTCGTGAACCTGATAGGTACGAGTATTTTCGGTTACCTTTATGTTGCAGTTTAGTAAAAGACTTTCAAAATCGGCGTATATAACGAAATTAATTTTTTGTTTTCTTTCGTAGTTCTTAAATTGAAGAATACTATTTTTTTCAGGTAATATTGTCAAAATCATAGGACAATTATTGTGGGTATTATATCTCGTTTCACTCGTGAAAACTTGTAAGCATGTTTCACATAGGTACATTTTACCTTTATGTTTACTTATTTGACGTTTAATTAATCTCAACAGATTTTTTATTAAGCAGTAATGTCCATTGCCTTTCTGTTCAAAGTACAATAAATTGACATGCTGGATTTTTCTTAAACTTGTCACATATAAAGGACCAGTGACCATATTTTTATTATCTAATCCATATATATTGATACTTATGTCGGGATTCAAAGTTTCAAATATTTTAATATCTTTACATGATGGGGGAAATGACAGACCATCTATATTTAAAACTTTTGAAAAATGTGGATATGAACTTGTTCTGCAAACATTAATTTGGGTGGGATATAATGCTGCCACGATACTCCATAAAAAGCAGTTGTTATCGCTGTTTTTAATATTTAAACAACTTCTAGTTTTTTTTATTATTGGCGGCAAATCTATATAGGTGCCACCTTTCAAAGGACAGTATTTGTTAATGTTAATTTCTAGATGACTTATAAAGAAACAAGACCAACCAGATTCACGATGTTGGAACTCTGAGAGCTTTCTATCAAATGTATTAATTGTTTTCAAATATAATTCCTTTAAATCTGTGTTATAATATACAATTTCATATTTTGTGTTAAATGATTTAAGCTGAAGTTCATCAGATTTCGGAAGAATGAAATAAGCAAAAAGCTCAAAGTTTAATTTAACACAATTATGTTTTATCAAACAATCATTAATTAGTCTTATGACCTTATCCTGGTCATTAATTAGGAATTCCTCAGGCGTTAGGTATTCCATTGATGGATTCAGTTTGTAAATTATTATTCTCTTTTTAAAAGCTGTGGCTATTATATCAATATTTTCAATTTCAGTTTTTTGTATACAATTAGATTTATGCAAATTTGTTCTCAAATGATACTGATATTCAGTTTTAGGTATTTCAATGTGACATTTTTGACATTGTATTATTATATCGTTTTTATTTTTTCTGATTCCGGGTCTAGGTGTAACTGTAAGAAAGAAAAAAAAACAATGAGCATTAAATCAAATTTGATGTAATATGAATTACTTAATTTCTATAAACGATTACATGTGATTACATTATACTAAATTTATATCTTAAATATATTTATTCTTATTGATTACAAAAAAAATGTTTTTAAACATAATATAAGTAAAGCAATAGTGTCTATCTATAATAATGAAATCGCGATTTGCCTTGTTTATAATTATGTCAATGGTAAAAGTGAATAGGTATGACATGCCTAACACATTGTGTTATATTGGGGGGTTACGTTTTTACCGGATAAGTAACTACGTAATTAAGTAGAAATTTAATAATAGTTACTTACAAACGTTGGTGGGCACTTAACATATTCTTTACGTGTAGCCACAATAAAATTAGACAAATGTTGCCAAGCATCTGTATTGTCGAAGGTCTGATTTTTAACCGTGACAATTGCTTGGCGCCATCTATTCATTGGCGGAACTTTTTCTATTTCATCGCATCGGTATATTTTTAAATCAATATAGTGCGTTCCCGGCTTTTTTTCATAGATTTGGCGCGAATGGCCGTTTGCAAGACGTCGAGTTATATATGAAGCTAACGGTGTTTTATCAGTAACTGCAGGGACCTCTTTCTCATCGTCCTCGCTATCGGTTCCAAACAGATCATATACTGTGCACTTCTTCGGAGGGATGGGCTTAATACGGGTGTGATGCGGCTTCTTTAAAGCTGATGGACGGGACGACGGTGGCACCAGCGACGGCTCGACAGGCGTCGCAGATGTGGACGGCCCGGGCATCGGACTTGCTCTCGATGGCGACGACCACGACCTTTGTGCCGGCTCCGTCGTTCGAGTTGATGCGTGCTTCCTTTTTCGTCCGTCGTGCTTCTTTTTTGGAACCTGAGGTTCCTCGTCGACGTCGGAGGGAAAAAGAGTCTTGGCGTTTTCGTACGACCTGAAATGGAGAGACACAAATAAATATTAATACAATCACTTTGACATTTCAGGTAGGTACACTACTATAATGAATAATTATTTATTGTATTTTTACACCTAATATTGAAAAAGGTACACACAGGGAAACACTGAAGCATATGATCAATAATCTTATACCTTTAAACGAGCAATTCTTGTATATATATATATATATATATGTCGGAGTTTGTTATCAATTTAAAATTGTGGGTAGTCCGCATAATTAGTTATGATTTTTTCTTATTATCATTAATTTAGGTGATGTTTCTATGAGATATTGTCCTATAAATCAAAACATAATTTACTGAGTACTTGGTGTACTCACTAATTCATTTTTGGAAACTTATTTTGATAACTGTAACCGGTAGGTTTGTTCAAAACAATGAATGACATGTTACTTTAAATTTTAAAATGATTTACGTAGTGAATTCATCATTTGTTATTTACGACAATTATTCTCATATTGTTTGATTATTTTACAATGTAAGTCTTATTTAGTTAAGCATACTTTAGTGTTTTGTATCAAGTAAACACGTGGCGTACTTCCGCGCGCCATTGGACTGAGTTGTCATAGATATTATGGCGGGACATTGTCCTATAAAAGAGCTTGCATTCAGTGAGCAAGTCAGTCTATCTTCGGATTAGACTCATTACAGAGCTCCTGCTCCCGACACTGTCGGTTTACCTGGTACAGCACTGCTGTATATTCACATAGCTGTATTGATTAGCTGATAGCGAAAGATACACTTTGTGTTTGGGTGGCTTAGGCCTCTATACGAACTGCAACCTTAAGGGTTTGTTCGTTGTACTGTATTGTTATTACCTACTTTAACTTGTAACCGTTTTATTCAAGTTCTTCTAACGTAACAGACAGCTGTGCTGCTGGGGAGTTTGTTCCGCCACTTCTTCTTCCCAGCTAAAGCACTAGGAAGTGTCGAAGGGGGGCGTTTTGGGGGACTGTCTTATGTAACTTTGACGTTCAAAAATGCTGACTCTCAGCCTAGTTTCAATATCATTTATTGAAACTAGGCTGACTAGCTCTTTTGATTTTGATTGTGTTTCTTTAACAATTAATTAATATTGTAATACAACTTGGTAGTTGTCCATAATATTGTTTGTAGTTGTTAATAATATTGTTTATCCCAATAAAATGGGAACTCTAAAACCCTGACGATATACCGCTCGGCACTCCTTCTCATGATGATCCGACTTCAGAAGCGGGATTAGGTTTAGCCCAGGAATCGCAAGTTGTTGGTGATCTATGGCGAGTGATGTTAGAGCTTCGGAGCCATAGTATGGCTTAGTTATTTGAAGCCATTAAGTCGCACTTTACTCCACCTATTGAAATTCGCTTGCGCGATTTTGATCCAGACCTACCCGATTCCAGTGCTCAGTCTTGGAGTACAACAGTTGATATTTGCCTATCTAGAAAACCTCTTCAAGGTGGCACTCTTATTATTGCCCTCACTTAAACGTTAAAAGGCAGTGCTAACGCATGGCTCACCCAAGTGTCGTATCCAGGCATGACCTGGACTGACTTTAAAGGTCTCTTCCTGTCTCGTTAAAACGTTTCGGAAACTGTTGCCGCTACCCTAATTAACCTTCATAATAGTCGCCAAAAGGAGAATCTTTAGCTGCATATGCCAGTCGATAGGTTACTTCAGTGACATCTAAATAAAATAGCCTGAGTGTCGAACACACCTACATATTAGCTCACATAGACGTCATTACGTTATTTTCGAAAGGTAGTTGCTGAAAATCAGCGCTGTTGACGCTAGGTTCGTCTGAAGTCACAGCATATTGCTGAGTAACGACCTGTTCTTGCACAGATGCGACGGGCAGGTTAATTGTTATTTAATATTGTGGTTCATCGTTACAAGAGTAGATATTAATGCAATCTACATTATTGTTTTTGTTTTGATTATGTGATGTAATTGTCAAAACATATTCTGTTTTGTCTTTGCTCACTAGCCTTAGATTACAAGCAATGTCAATATTACTAGACTGTTAATTTTTTATTGACTTAAATACGGGGCTTTTAGCTACGTTGCACTTTATGTTCCTTTGTGCGTAATTTTTCTTCCTTTCTTTACCGAAGTACATACTAGATACAAACTTCAACAAGAACTGAGTCTTGTCCCATCTTAAGAGAAAGTCTCAGATCTCCTCTGACCAGTATGATTCTTTTCAATTAAAGAGGTTTAAACCAGATACAATAGTTTGTCACTTTTCTGGTATATTACGGTATAAGTCTATGGGTTATCATAAGCCTCTTACTGGTGTTCTTAACCAATTTGGTGAGACGCTTTTATTTTGTTATGACTCTGGGGCTGAATTTTCTTATTGCTATTTGCTGAAAGGTTTTCTTGCAAACGTATTTCTTGAGAAGTCAACATAATTGAATAGGAAATTCTAACACATGTACCGAACAATTTCGGACTGCCGTAGAAATTAATGATGGGGTTTTCTGCAAGCTTCTGATTTTGTTATTATGTATCAATTAACAAAGCAGATCAGAAACGTGTTGAATATACAACTCTGTCTTATAGTTGGCTTTTAGATGAGTATGTAAGGCCTGGTTATAGCTAAAGGTGTTGGATATGACAAAGTCGGATACGATTACACTAAAGCTATTTTAAAAAAAGTTTCAAGTTGGAGACTTGTTAAATTAGATCCTAATGGTGATATTCCCAGTTGTTTTAAGTATCAATTGGATTTACAAATGTGCTCATGATCGTGGACAGAAAATACCTGAATGTCCAGATAATGTTAGTGTGATGTCAATATTGACACTGATAATGATTCATCTGGTTCTGACATACTATAGCTGAATTGAAAAGATGTCTATGTTGACTCTTTTTTGGAATGTCTATCTTGACGCTTGGATGTCTATGTTGACTCCTGGATTTGGAGGTTGATCTTGACGCTTATGCGGGTTGTCTATGTTGACGCCTATGCGGGTTGTCTATTCAACTCCAAATTACTTGTCAAATCCCATGGTGTGATTTTGGCTGGGAGACTATGTCTCTACTTTGCTTGGATGTCTATGTTGACTCCTGGATTTGGTGGTTGATCTTGACGCTTATGCGGGTTGTCTATGTTGACGCCTATGCGGGTTGTCTATTCGACTCCAAATTACTTGTCAAATCCCATGGTGTAATTTTGGCTGGGAGACTATGTCTCTACTTTATTTGAGCTATGGATTTATCAGTTTCAGTATGATCATTTTGAATGGTTGCAATGCAACTGCTATTGATAATAATTTTGTTGGACTAATTCAGAATTTTTCTTTCCGACATAAGCTGTGTTGTGTTTGTCACGGCTTTTTGTTTGTCAGAAAGGCCGAACGATGATCACAAAGAGAATTTTCTTTTCAGAATCACACGAGGTCGTGTAGAACGTCAGTTCTGGCCGTGTCGGAGTTTGTTATCAATTTAAAATTGTGGGTAGTCCGCATAATTAGTTATGATTTTTTCTTATTATCATTAATTTAGGTGATGTTTCTATGAGATATTGTCCTATAAATCAAAACATAATTTACTGAGTACTTGGTGTACTCACTAATTCATTTTTGGAAACTTATTTTGATAACTGTAACCGGTAGGTTTGTTCAAAACAATGAATGACATGTTACTTTAAATTTTAAAATGATTTACGTAGTGAATTCATCATTTGTTATTTACGACAATTATTCTCATTGTTTGATTATTTTACAATGTAAGTCTTATTTAGTTAAGCATACTTTAGTGTTTTGTATCAAGTAAACACGTGGCGTACTTCCGCGCGCCATTGGACTGAGTTGTCATAGATATTATGGCGGGACATTGTCCTATAAAAGAGCTTGCATTCAGTGAGCAAGTCAGTCTATCTTCGGATTAGACTCATTACAGAGCTCCTGCTCCCGACACTGTCGGTTTACCTGGTACAGCACTGCTGTATATTCACATAGCTGTATTGATTAGCTGATAGCGAAAGATACACTTTGTGTTTGGGTGGCTTAGGCCTCTATACGAACTGCAACCTTAAGGGTTTGTTCGTTGTACTGTATTGTTATTACCTACTTTAACTTGTAACCGTTTTATTCAAGTTCTTCTAACGTAACAGACAGCTGTGCTGCTGGGGAGTTTGTTCCGCCACTTCTTCTTCCCAGCTAAAGCACTAGGAAGTGTCGAAGGGGGGCGTTTTGGGGGACTGTCTTATGTAACTTTGACGTTCAAAAATGCTGACTCTCAGCCTAGTTTCAATAAATGACTTTTGATTTTGATTGTGTTTCTTTAACAATTAATTAATATTGTAATACAACTTGGTAGTTGTCCATAATATTGTTTGTAGTTGTTAATAATATTGTTTATCCCAATAAAATGGGAACTCTAAAACCCTGACGATATACCGCTCGGCACTCCTTCTCCTGACGATCCGACTTATATATATAATCTGAATCTCGGAAACGCCTCCAACGATTTTCATGAAATTTTGTATACAGGGGGTTTCGGGGGCGATAAATCGATCTAGCTAGGATTCATTTTTATAAAATGTCGTTTTATTCGTGTTTTCGATGACCAACTTTATCGATAATCAACTTGAACATAAACTTATTATTTTAAACACAATTTACCAAAAAATACCGAGCAAAGCTCGGTCAACCAGATATTTATAATAAGATGGCTGCATCACAGAAAAAAATACTCTATTTAACCACAACACTAAACAGAAGAGCAGATTTATTGCTATAAGGAATAATAACTCATTGCTCGATTAGGGGAATCGAACCCCCCTGACACTTAGCTGTTGCTAGAACTTTATAAGTTAATGAACTACTTACATTTTATTCCTTATTTAGGTACTGCAGGCTGATTCTCGGTAAGTACTTGCTGTTAATCTGGAGCTCCTGACACTGAAGTGATGCACCTAATTCACTCTCCAGTGTTTAAATAGCCAGGATCCACGTGACATTTTTCCATATATGTAATGCACGCGTGGTCCTAAAATCCTGACTCAGGACTTCTTCGCGGGAACAAACACATTTACAATCATAGCCAAATCAACAAACCTCAACCTTTGATCTATCTCCTTAAATGAGATTAGAACTTACATTGCAAATTAGACAAACTACTTATATGCGATGGTTTTGCTTGCCGAATGTTCTCATTAAAATGTATGAAAAAAATAACAATGAACAAACGTACCGCAGCGTTTATTTTATCGATATGTATTTATAGTAAACAATAATATACTTGGCGCCGTGATGTTCTGAGGTTTCAATTTCACCATACTATATTTGTCCGGGATATCAACATCTAATTAAAATGTACGACTTTGAACTCTATAGATTTAAATACATTTTATATAAATTGAAAGAAATTAATTAAAATCGATCATTTAATTTCTGCATATGACTGGATAGAACGTTAATATCGTGAAATATCGGTAAGTGTAACTAATATGTTTCTGGATTTAAAAGCGTTAATAGGTGAAGTTATTATTAGGTGTCTGTTACACCACTGTCAATATTTCTACATAACAATTTGTTTCAATGATAATTGTTGTTTTCAGAAAGAATAATAAAATGAAATATTAATGTAGAATCTTTTTTTTTCAGGTGTGTAAAAACGTCTGGACATATAATTAAATATGTCAATCTCACCATCCTACAGCCCTGTTTCGGATAACATTGACCAACAATTTAATGTATGTATCTAATTGACCAGCAACTGAATAAACATTTGGTGCTGTTTAATGATACAAAATCATTCATCAATATCATTTTTTATTTCAGAATTTGATAGAAAGCTCTGATCCAGTTCTAAATCCATTTTACTATGCTCAAGACCGAGAAAGCTGGTACGCTGAAGTGGCAGCAAAAGCATGTGAAGAGAGTAGACAGCAAGAAATAGAAAAGAAAACATTAAAAAACAAGAAGAAGAAAATAAAGAAACGTAAATCTTTTAAAAACAAATCCTTTATCATGTGTAAAGAGTCCGGGCATGTTCAACGAATAATCAGAATAATTGTACATGATGTGGATGGCAGTCATAACACGGAAGAAATAGACAGTGACGCTGACAATGCAAGCGTGAATATACAATACTTAGTACGAAGTGATTCTGATGAAATCATGAGTGAAACTGAATATTTAGTTACTAAAATAGTTAAAAAGTTAAGTTCAACTTAATATAATTGATATTTAAATATAATCATTCTAAATATTATTTTGCATTTTATTTCTATGCCATAAAAAAAAATATAAACATCCGAATTGATAACCTCCTCCTTTTTTGAAGTCGGTTAAAAAGTTTAAAGTAAATAACCACTGCACGACATATTATATAAGGCAGCGCGATGGAGCGGTGCGAGCGCATTCCATTTTCGTTAGGCTATCGAGTCGGATAGATTATACCGACTGTTGCTCGAATTTCATACGCGTTTCTTTGAATACCTAGTTGAATGGGTGTCATAATTTATCAATGAACAATTAGAATGATAATGAAATTGTATCTTGTAAAGATAACTGACAACTGTGGGTTATAGGATGTAATCTGAAAGTGAATAATACATACAATTGAATGAATGAAATGATGAATACATGAAATGATGAATGAGTTAAAATTGAGGGTTTCCAGATCTTATCTGATCTGGAATCCCCAATTTTAACCTACTGGTGTGTCAGACTTTTACTGACTAAAACCCACCCGTGTTCCATCAGTTGCCCATGTGCCAGGTTCACGGTATCTCTTTCGAACAATCACGCGACCCCGGCAGGCATCGGTCCTAGTAGACCCCTACACTGCTGCTGACATCTCTTTGAGGCGCGCGTGGAACACTGCGCGCCGTCGTCCCGAGCTTGGTCCTTACCGGGCGGTGAGCTACCCATTGCTCGCCACCCGCAAGCTCGCGCCTACGGTGGCCGGGAATCCGCAATCGACTCCCAACGCCCGGGGCGCCTCCTCCTGCGGCGGCTAGGGGCGTGAGGGCGCAGAGACTGCCACTCCCTCACGCGCCCCGCCTCCTCCTTCGCGAGCATTACTGCTTCGCAGAAGGAGGTGACGGCTTCCCATTCCCTCTCGCTCCATACCATGGCTCGCACCAGGGCCGGACGCGAGAGGTCGCCGCCGCCGATCGCCTCCACGAGGACACGGCGGTGCCCCGCCCAGGCAGGGCACACCTCCACCGTATGCTCCACCGTGTCCTCCAGACGATCCTCGCAATGGAAACACCCGGACGTATCCTCCCGCTTTATCCTGAACAGGAACCCACCGAAGCACCCATGCCCGGTGAGAACCTGCGTCAGGCGGAAGGTGAGGACGCCGTGACGCCTCTCTATCCACTCCTCAAAGAGGGGACTTACTGCCGCAATTTGACCCTTCCAGGCGTTTTCGTATCTTATTCCGTTCCAAAATATAGCCATTTTTGTCGGACAGATGGAATAATAAATATCTTCAGACAAACACTATGTTTCATCCCGTTTAAAGTAGTTACTCTATGCGCCTTCGGAACGCGCCCGAACGGAATGACATCTGACTTGTCAGTTTTGATTTTGACACTTGACACTTTTTCTTGATTTGCCGCTTGAAAAAGGTCCGTCGCGGTTTGGGACCCCGCGACGCGTTTGTTGAAATTAATCCTTTTAAATCGATCCGTTTGTGACAATTAGTCGTGATCCAATTGCTTTGATTGTAAATAACCCCAATTTGGTGTAATAACATGGGTTGAGTTTTGGATATATCTTGTTGAAATAGTTTGAAGGTTAAGCAAAGTGACGCTATTGGAAACCGAATGCTGTGATTGCCTCCAGCCTCATTGTTGCGGATTGTATCCTGGAAAACCCATTTACAATGTCACTACACGATACATATACACTCACTTACATAACTCCAGGTAGGCACCAGAGCAGGTGTTCTTCTACCACAGGTAAGTTCTTTGTTGTATTGTAATAGTTTTATTTGATTGTTCTGCTCCACGTACGGCGGACTAGTTTCGCTAGCCACTTCTTGTCTCCTGGACCCCACCATCATAACTTCCACTGCGCTATTGAAATCGTGTTGTAGGGGTAGACCCCTACAACACGAGGGGGGGGGGTATGTAATAGTGTTCGCTGCCAGGCTAGAGCCTGGCAGCGAACACTATTACATTAAAGGAAAAATAAATAACTCAGTAAATAAATCAATAACTGTGGTCAATGATAAGTTGAATGTCAAATAAATTAAATGAGTTGTTGAATTTTTCCTCAACTTCAAAATTGTTTTACAAAACTAACTAAGTTCTAGGAAAACTAAATAACTCTATTTATTTAATTCTGCTATTCAGAATTCTGATATAATGTACTTAATTTATAAATACTTGATGTTATCAATTTCTTCTACAACTGGATAATGATTAATTATAAGATACTAGGCAAATAAAATAAAATTAATTAATTAAGTAAAACTAATATAAATATTCAGAATGAGTATACTCAACATATAGAGCGAAAAGAGGCATCTTATAGATCTAAAGAGCTGGATAAAAATAAGTCGGGAGAAGATGAATCATATTTGTGTGTCACCATGGACTTGCAAAGTCTACTGCAGATTCCATCGACTGCAGATAGTCTAATGTTTTATTCCAGAAAATTACAATTTATATAATTTATCTATTTATGAGTTTAAATCTCCACAGAACGACGCTCACTGTATGATCTGGACGGACATAAACGGCAAAAGAGGCAGTGTTGAAATTGCATCTGCTATTCATTTATGGATTAAGAATCTCCCCGAGGTTTTAACGCACGTCACCATTCATTCCGACACGTGCTCGGGACAAAACCAAAATCAGTATATAGCAGCATTTTTATTGTACTTAGTACATACGCATGAGACAATCAAAGTATTAGAACAGAGGTATCTAGAAAGTGGTCATAGTTTTATGGAAGTAGATTCAATGCATAGTGCCATAGAAAAAGAAAAAAGGTACACAGACACGTATTCTATAATAGATTGGAAGGGAATTATGCTACGGGCAAGATCAAAAAGACAAAATAAAAATGTAACTCCATATAATGTAACTGAATTATCATATCAACACATGATTGATATAAAAGCACTTGCTTCGAAAATAATTAAAAACAAAACTATAGCGGAGAATGGGGGGAAAGTGTGCTGGTTGAAAATAAAATGTCTTAGATTTGAAAAAGAATTACCTGGTTTTATTAAATACAGATACGATTACGATGGGCCATATAACTTACTAAATACTCTTTGTAAACCAGGGAGATCGACTAGGAGAACTCCAAACTCTGAAATGCCAACTATAAATACTGAAGATCTTCCCCGGGCATATAAACAATGTCTTCCTATAACAAAACAAAAAAAGAAAGACCTTTTACAGCTCTGTAAGAAAAATTAATTCTTAATGAGCTTCACGGCTGGTACGAAAGTTTACCATGTTCAAACAAAGACCAGGGTCAATCACGCTGCACTGATTCATCTGAAGTCGATCAGTAAGCTTATTTTGGCCCCTTGCTCTACATATTGCTGGAAACTAAACTAAACTTTTAAACCCTTTTTTTTTTTCAGGATGGGAAATCATCAAATGACTTCTCCCGCTCTGGGCGGAGCGGGAGGGCGTGTCAGACTTTTACTGACTAAAACCCACCCGTGTTCCATCAGTTGCCCATGTGCCAGGGTCACGGTATCTCTTTCGAACAATCACGCGACCCCGGCAGGCATTGGTCCTAGTAGACCCCTACACTGCTGCTGACATCTCTTTGAGGCGCGCGTGGAACACTACGCGCCGTCGACCCGAGCTTGGTCCTTACCGGGCGGCGAGCTACCCATTGCTCGCCACCCGCAAGCTCGCGCCTACGGTGGCCGGGAGTCCGCTATCGACTCCCGACGCCCGGGGCGTCTCCTCCTGCGGCGGTTAGGGACGTGAAGGCGCAGAGACTGCCACTCCCTCACGCGCCCCGCCTCCTCCTTCGCGAGCATTACTGCTTCGCAGAAGGAGGTGACGGCTTCCCATTCCCTCTCGCTCCGTACCATGGCTCGCACCAGGGCAGGCCGCGAGAGATCGCCGCCGCCGATCGCCTCCACGAGGACACGTTGGTGCTCTGCCCAGGTAGGGCACACCTCCACCGTATGCTCCACCGTGTCCTCCAGACGATCCTCACAATGGAAACACCCGGACATATCCTCCCGCTTTATCCTGAACAGGAACCCACCGAAGCACCCATGCCCGGTGAGAACCTGCGTCAGGCGGAAGGTGAGGACGCCGTTACGCCTCTCTATCCACTCCTCAAAGAGGGGACTTACCGCCGCAATTGTGGCGTGCCCAGCACTGGGTTGCGACAATCGTACCCGCCATGTCGCCATGAGATCACACCGGAGCTCTGTCCGCCGTGCCGCGATTTGTCGCGGCAGCGGAGTTTCACCCCGGCGTTTCACCTCCTCGCGCCACTACCACATGTGGGCAAGGACCTTTGCCTCCAGATCCCATGGCGGCACTCCGGCGAGGAGGCTCGCCGCCTCGCAGGAGACCGTGCGGTATCCCCGGATTAACCGGATCGCCATGACCCTCTGGGCCGCACTCAACCGGCGCGCTGGGCGCAGCCTCAATGAGGGCGCCCACACCGGTGCCCCGTAGAGGGCCATGGACCGCACGACCCCCGTGTAGAGCCTCCGGCAGGAGGCGTTAGGACCCCCCAGATTAGGCAGGAGCCGCTTTAATGCAGCCCCAGCCCGCTCCAGTCTGGGAGCCAAACGTCGGAAACTTTAAACCCTAACAGCATGAGTAAAGTGATTTTACAATAGGGTTTTTACATTGTTAAATTAACGTAATGTTTATTTTTAGAGTCATGTTTTTTAATACATTTGTTATTTAATTTTAAATTATACTTTTTTTTTGTGATGTGTTTGCTCTTGACTCTAGTCTTGGTCAGAGATGACAGAGACAAAGTCTACGATGGAGTGAGCTTACCCAGAAGGAGCCTGTTCTAGAGGTGAGGCGTATATACTGGTACAGGTATATATACCAAGTATGTGCTTCCCAGTACGCAGCCCAGGTACAGACCGGAATACTGGGTAAATACCTTGAAGGTATGACGTCATACGTATAGGCTAGTACGAAACGGACCGCTACCATAAGGTATCAGCCAGTTCGTGCAGCATCGGTCTGCCGAAACCGCCCGAAGCTACCCGACCGCTCACGGCAGAACCCGAAGCGTCATTCGTGCTTTAGGAACGTTCGGACGATCTAATTCACTTATGCCCGGTTTCTGAAATTCCAAGATAAACTCTCAACAACTATTCATTCAATAAAGTTATGTATAAGATAAACGTCGGCTAACTGACTCTGCGTTTCTGAATACAAAACAAACCATTCAATAACTATTGTTAGGGTTCGCTAATTTACATTTTATTTAATTAAATTGAAATGCAAAAATACTAGTTTTCAAGCCAATAACTATATAATTCGAATATTTTGTACTGGCAACACTTGCAGTCTGTCAGTTGATCGTTTGAGGCTGCTGATTGGCTAACCAATCAGAGGCCAGTACATTGTGATCTGTGATTGGTTGGCGCCAATAAAACACTAGCCAATCACAGAGCTCGATTTTACCGCGCAAATTATCGGTGACCTGAGAAGCGGGAAAGGGTCTGTTGAACATTCTAACTCAAGCTGTGAAAACTAAAGGTCGTGAAGAAGAATAAATTTCTGTTTCCTTTTACCTGGATTTTCTTCAGTACTTCACCTAGGCATCCTGAAAGTCTAAATCTAGTGCATAATCATTTATTCTTATAATCGTTTAAAATATCAGAAGTGACACGATAAACCAAACTTAAAACGTAAGTAACACGCCCATGGCTTTTATTATTATTTAAATTCTGAATTATATTTCTTTTTGTCTTTTATCTTTGCATTATAATATTTATTATAATTCTATATTTCATTCAAGTTTGCCTTATACTAGTGAGGGTACTGAAATCAGTGGTAGTTTAAAGTATAACGGCCGTATTACGGAAAGGATGAACAATTGAACATGCTTTGAACAAGTGTTAAAAAAAAAAAAAATGTTTACACCAATTTAAATTGGTAGCTATAAACGGACTCAGACTAAAAGAGTGGTTCTATTGTTTTGTAATGTGACAGTATTTTATAACGGTTTATTTTCTTTTGGTGCCTGAAAATTTTGTGGATGTGTCTGAAATGATCGGGAATGTCCTATTGACATTCGGAGAATATACTATGGGGGTTTCTAAAAGGGATACGAAAATTTGCTTATTTTTGGCGTAGAATGCACCGTTTCCGAGATACGACTCATTTTTCATACTTAAATTGAATCGAATAATGTGGTTTTATTCACCACATTTTCAGACTTTATTTTTAACATACCCTCTTTTTCTGCGAGTGTTTCGATCATTTTTCATACTTAAATTGAATCGAATAATGTGGTTTTATTCACCACATTTTTTTTTAGATTTTATTTTTAACATACCCTCTTTTTTTTCTGCGAGTGTTTAGATCATGGACGAGCCTCCTGGATACAGAGAACGCTCAAATCGAGACTCCAATCGGCACAGACTGGAGACACCTAGTCGAGAGGATCGCTCACGCAGTCGAAGCGGCCTGCGTATGCGCAGCCCGAATCGATCTCGAGATGAGCAAGACTTCCTGCTGGGACGGCAGAGAGTACAGATGCTGGAGCAGGAATTACGCCGAGAGCGTGAACGACTTCGTGCGACGGAGGACCGTTGTCAATCATCGTCACGACGTGCCAGCGAGCGTTGCGAGCCCGCTAGACGTTGGGAAGATGAGCGTCGGTCAGAGCTACGTGCCAACGAGCGTCGCGAGCCCTCTGGACGTCGGGAAGCTGAGCGTCGGGTAGAACCGCGTGCCAGCGAGCGTCGTGAGCCCTCTGGACGTCGGGAAGCCGAGCGTCGGGCAGAACCACGTGCCAGCGAGCGTCGCGAGCCTTCCAGACGTCGGGAAGCTGAGCGTCTGGCAGCGCCACGTGCCGAGCAACGTAGCAATGCGGGAGAATATATAAGGTCATGTAGTCCATCTTTTTCTAAGAACGATCTTGTTAGTGTTTTAAAACTGTTGAAAGAAGATCTGTCGTCACAGTCACATAACCAAAATGCACAGTCGTCTCAAAAGATAAACCACCAAAATATATTGCCTAATTTTGACCCTTCAACTAAAAATCAACGTATTGATATATGGCTGAAAAAGGTCAACGAATGTGCGTCGGTGTATGGTTGGGACGACAGAACTACCACTCATTTTGCCATGCAGAAACTCCAAGGTCTAGCTAAAATGTGGTACGAAAGTTTGAATTCCATTCTTTTCAGCTGGAAAGAATGGCAAGATAAATTGATAAATGCATTTCCTAGTGAACAAAATTACGGCCAGACCTTGGAGGATATGCTGAAAAGGAAGAGCAAGTTCAATGAGCCCATCGAAGTTTATTATTATGAAAAGCTTGCTCTCGTGAATCAATGCGATATAGTAGGAAAGCGTGCCGTGGACTGCATTATTCACGGCTTGAGTGATAGGACGCTTAGATCGAGTGCTTTGGCGTTACGTTGCAATCACCCTGATCAACTTTTGCAATTCTTATTAAGCAATAAAGATACTTATCAGCCTTCAGCGGACCGTAGCCATTTTCGCAATAAAATTGTAGACAATACACAAAATAATAACCAAGCTCCAAAAACTATATCTAGATCGGGTCAGCCTCATGGTTGCTATAATTGTAAGGAGAAGGGGCATAGTTTCCTACATTGCCCTAAACCTCTCTTGAAGTGCCAACGATGCAATAAACTGGGACATACTATAGAGACCTGTTTTATCAAGCCAGGGGAAAAGCCAACGAATTCTAGCGCTACTGTTTCAAAGACTATGCGCATAGAATCTGTCAAAAAGGGCAATGAATCCCCAAACTCCAAATTTATAAAAGAGGTTATTGTTAATGGGGTGCCCCTACAGGGGTTCATAGATTTTGGGAGCGAGGTTACTTTAATTAAGGAGTCTATAACCAAGGAGCTAGGCTTGATTCACGATAATACGCCCTCTCAAATGAAAGGTTTCGGTAATAGTGTTGTACAATCTCTTGGAGAATTGTCGCTTGATCTGAGCATAGACGATGTCACCGCCAGAATTACTTGTAGGGTTGTGAGTGATGACTTTTTGGAGAAGCCTTTGCTAATTGGCCAGTCTTACACGGAAATTCCCCATATAGTTGCTTATAAAAACGTTTCTGAATTGAAATTCTTCGACAACGGCAATAAATTGCCTTTTTCCGATGTTGACATTGAGAGTGGAAACTCTTTAAAAGTACGCACTTTAGGAGCTGTCAAATTTTGGGGCCCTGCTTCGATCAGAGCCAGCGTTGATCCCTCCATTAATGGCAGTATTTTACTGAAAAATAGTATAGCAGGAAAACCCAATCAGCAATTTTCAGTCTGCGGAGGACTTTATAATTCAACAAATGGCTGTGTGAATATAGTTGTTATTCCCCATGCTAGTTTCTGTCTGATTCCAAAGGACAATGTCTTTAGCCGAGCTGAAAAGGTCTATTTTGTCAACAGGGTTGTCGTTGAGTCACCTGAACTGATAAGCGATGCTGCCGGTAATAAATTCGATGAAAGCTTGGTTCGCATTTGTCAAAAGGTACCTGATGATACTAGGAAACTGTTACTAGATTTGCTCAGAAAGTATAAGCATTGTTTTGCGTCATCCTTGAAGGATCTAGGTTGTACTAACGTTGCCCAAATGAAAATAGAGCTAAACAGTCAACGTCCCGTTGTATACCGCCCGTATCGACTTTCACATCACGAGCGCTCGCAGGTGCGTACAATGGTAGATGAAATGTTAGATGCAGGTATAGTGCGCGAATCATCTTCCGACTATGCTAGTCCTATTCTGCTTGTACGCAAGAAAGATGGATCTCTCCGAATGTGTATAGATTATCGCATGCTAAATTCTGTAACCATTAAGGAGAGATATCCAATGCCAATCATTGAGGACGAAATAGCTCGCCTTTCTGGTCAGGCCTGTTTTATTTCTCTAGACCTTGCGTCAGGTTATTACCAAGTACCAATTGTGGAGCAAAGTAAGCGATTCACCTCATTTGTTACGCCGGACGGCCAATACGAGTTTAATCGCATGCCGTTCGGTCTAGCAAATGCACCTGCTGTATTTCAACGCATGATTAACACAATTCTAGGGTCAGCTCGATTCTGTAAGGCAACCGCATATATGGACGATATTCTTATTTTTGGGAAGGACTCATCGGAATGTCTGAAAAATTTTGAAGACGTATTGCAATTGTTAGAAAAGGCGAATCTTACTTTGAATTTATCAAAATGTGATTTTCTGCGCGATAAAATCGACTATCTCGGATATGAAATCGGAGCAGCAGGAGTAAGGCCTGGGGAGAAAAGATATCTAGTGTAATGAATTTTCCGCGTCCTGAAAACGTACACAATGTTCGCCAATTCCTCGGGCTAGCAAGCTACTTCCGGAAATTCGTCAAAGATTTTGCCCTGATAGCTTTTCCACTCAGCAGATTGTTAAAGAAAGGTGTACTATGGGAATGGGGTGATGATCAGGAAACTACGTTTCAGGATTTGAAGGCAAGGTTGATAGATAGACCTGTTCTTGCAATATTCGATCCATCAGCAGAGCTAGAACTGCACACTGACGCGAGTAGGTTAGGTATCGGAGGCATCCTCCTTCAGCGTTCAGTGGATAACACGCTACGACCGGTTGCATACTATAGCAGGCAAACATCACCGGAGGAAAAGAATTTCCACTCCTATGAACTGGAAACTTTAGCAGTGGTTTGTTCTCTACGAAAGTTTCGAGTTTATTTGTTAGGAAAAGACTTTAAAATCGTTACAGATTGCAGCGCTCTTCGATCTACTTTTACTAAACGAGATCTCATTCCAAGAATAGCGCGCTGGTGGCTGCAATTGCAAGAATTTAATTGCACAATCGAATATAGAGCCGGCATAAAAATGGGACATGTTGATGCGCTATCCCGTAATCCGGTAGTCGAGTCCGAAGAAAATCAATCGGATAATCTTCCAACCGTTATGGTCATATCAGCGAAGATTGGTTACATACCCTCCAACTTGGAGACTCAGAACTTAGGAGGATTAGAGATATTTTGGATAGTAGTCTAGATCAGAAAGGCTTGCAATATATTAAGGAAAACTACGTCGTTAAGGATAACAAGTTATTTCGTTGTGTAGGTGAGGACAAGGGAGATGTGCGCTGGGTAGTACCGAAGGGTGCGAGATGGCAATTATGTCGGATGAATCATGACGATATCGGTCATTTCGGGGTTGAAAAGACCTTGGAACGATTAAAGAAAAACTATTGGTTCCCAAAAATGACACGATTCGTTAAAAAGTACGTGAGCGCCTGTATTGAATGTGCATACGCTAAAAATAATCAAAGTGGTAAAGAAGGTCTTCTTCACCCTATACCAAAAGTGGAGCTACCGTTTCATACACTGCATATTGACCATCTCGGACCCTTCGTGAAATCCAAGAGAGGTTTTTCGTACCTATTAGTTGTAGTTGACGCTTTTACAAAATTTTGTTTCGTCAGACCGGTTCGGAACACGCACGCTCAGAATGTAATAAGGGTCCTAGAAGACATATTCAGGACATTTAGAACTCCTGATCGCCTCGTGAGTGACCGTGGCAGTTGCTTCACGTCGCATATGTTCAAAAGATTTTGTCTAGACGAGGGCATTAAACATATTCTAAATGCTGTCTCTAGTCCCCGATCAAACGGTCAAGTCGAGCGGTACAACCGCACAATTCTCGGCTCTATGAAGGCTTTTAGCGTGAAATATGGCGAAAAAGAATGGGATTTAGGGAAGATTCAGTGGGGACTAAACAACACTATCCAAAAAACGACCGGCAGGACACCTGCCGAGGTGATGTTTGGTACCTCTATGAATGTTTCGGCAAATCCCATTCTTAATGAAATTTCTGATGAAACGCGCGAATACACTGATTTACCCATTATACGTCAAGAAGTTAAAAATAGGATAGATAATGAGCAGATCAAGCAAAAACTATATTATAATAAGGGTAGGAAACCAGCACGCGCATACGCGGATGGCGACCTTGTTAAAATTACTAAAACTTGCTTCAATAATGAAGGGCAGAGTAAGAAACTCCTGCCTTCGTATATCGGTCCCTATCGGGTCACAAAGGTCTTGGGTACTGACCGATATGTAGTGGCTCCAGTACCTGGTTTATGTAATACGCAAGGCAAACGCCCAACGACTGTTGCTGCGGATCGCATGATGCCTTGGATACACGTGGCTGCATTAGATGTCAACGAGAACTCTGAAACTGCTTCCGACACGGATGATGATTAGATATCCTTAATTTAAGTTTTGGTGTCCCCTGTGAGGCATGTAACTACAGAATGGTGTGTGTTGTTTCAGATTGGATGCGAGAATCGATTGGTTCGCATCTGATCAAGTATGCCAAGTTGCTCTTTCGTCTTGCTCCTGTTGCACAAGCTTAATCGATCGGCTTCAGCAATGGTTAGCAAAGGCTCCCTCGATTAATCGATCGTCGAGGTAATTTTTGAAGTATATCGACTAATCGATCGTCGATCACCAGGTATCCCGATTAATCGATCATTGGGACCTGAGTTTTTTTTAATCGATGAAACACAACTAATCGACCGTTGTGATTTCTACACCTTGCTTATGATTCATTTGAAGTTGCTCTTCCGTAGAAGTCCTTATTACTAAACATATTTGTGAATAAGTATTAAATAATTCGATACTTCATAGTTACAACAATAATTGTATTAATTTATAGGAAGTTCCTAATTAATTAATAAATAGTCAATTAGGTAAATTTATATTTAATATTGTAATAATTTGTAAAACTTCTAAATAGCAAATAAATGAGTTAAATAAATTTATATATAGTCACTATAAATGTTTGAACGATATTCATTATGTATGATATTAGCATATAAAATCTCAATTGATTCTGAAATATTGTGTATATGAATTGTGAAGTTTGTTCAACTGACCTAATTCCGATTGTTAGGGTTCCACCCGGTACCGTGTGCAGGGACGCACACGATATCAGGATGGTCGATTGTTAGGGTTCGCTAATTTACATTTTATTTAATTAAATTGAAATGCAAAAATACTAGTTTTCAAGCCAATAACTATATAATTCGAATATTTTGTACTGGCAACACTTGCAGTCTGTCAGTTGATCGTTTGAGGCTGCTGATTGGCTAACCAATCAGAGGCCAGTACATTGTGATCTGTGATTGGTTGGCGCCAATAAAACACTAGCCAATCACAGAGCTCGATTTTACCGCGCAAATTATCGGTGACCTGAGAAGCGGGAAAGGGTCTGTTGAACATTCTAACTCAAGCTGTGAAAACTAAAGGTCGTGAAGAAGAATAAAGTTCTGTTTCCTTTTACCTGGATTTTCTTCAGTACTTCACCTAGGCATCCTGAAAGTCTAAATCTAGTGCATAATCATTTATTCTTATAATCGTTTAAAACTATGAAACTGTCAACTAGTTTTTTAGATGCCGCTAGATGGGTCTGTTTATGAGATTGCATCTAAAATTGATTTTTATTATTTAAAATGGTCTTTAAAACTAGTTTAATTAATTTATTTTTTTCAAGGGTAAATAACTGGCTTAATATGATTTTAGTTAAAAATATGTAAAGTCATTATTTTATATTTATGGGTCAGTACTCAGTTCATTGTTTAAGATTTCTGATATTAATTTTACTTCGCTGTCGGTTACATGTCTTTCGAATCGTTTGCGCTTAATCCATTCTTTTATATAATAACTAGCTTTTGCCCGCGGCTTCGCCCGCGTGGATGTCGGAAATTATCGCAAGAGGATGAGAGAGCAGTTGAGTGAGAGCAGTGGTGGCTCAGTGGTATCAGCCCCGACTTACGAATTGTAGGTCGTGGGTTCGAACCCAGGCAGGCTCTTTACTTTGTGTAAATATTTTTAATCAATACTGCTCTCAAAACGGTAAAGGATAACATCGTGAGGAAACCGGCATGTCCTAGAACCAAAAATTCGAAGACATGTGACATCTACCAACCCGAACTGGGCCCGCGTGGTAGATTACGGCCCACTCCCTCTCACCGAGAGGAAGCCTGTGTCTCAGCAGTGGGAATAATATAGACTAATTATATATAGGTAATAAATACTAACTGGGTTTCATTTTCGACCCAGATCCATTGAGCCGCTTTTGCGTGATTGTGAAACAAACATCCAATCATACAAATGTTCACATTTAAAATATTAGTAGTAAGTAGGTTTATAATTCATATTACTTTGGATTCATAGTTTATTGAGAATATCATGTGTGTTTGATGAATAGTATTCAGAGTAAAGGTCATGGCACATTATACCGGCACCGCAACGGCACCGCTCCAAACCAGGAATTAACTTGTCATTCAATTTAGAGCATTAAATCGTGTGTAGTAAAATATATTTTATAATGTCAATATAAAAAAGCCAACGGCGGGCAGTCAGCGCGCTTGCCGCTACCATACAACTCGACTCGCAGCCCGCGTGCGGCAAGCGAGTGGACCATGAGTTTACAGCGCGCCGGCCGCATGCTTACTACGCGCCGACTCCGAGTCGCCAGCGACACAACTTCATTGCGCCGTCGCCGTCGTCTGCGCACCACCGTCACCTCACGCGCCTCGCTGCAGACTCCCTCTAGTCTCAAATCAGATTTAACACAGTCCCAGGCGTGTTTAATCATAAATGCCATATAACAATTTTTTTTTGCGGTGAAAGCAAGCTTGCACCTCGCGGACAGCGCGCGGCTTGCGAGCTTGCATATCGCATCCAGCGCGCGGACTGCGAGATTGCACCTCGCGGCCGACGCGCAGTTAGCGCGCTGGCAGCTAGCCGTAGCCTAAATTCGACGAGACGCCGTGCTGTAGCTGTGCTGTTGCGGAGCCGGTATAATGTGCTATAACCTTAAGAAGACTGTGAAATAGGATTGGATGGAATTGAAATAAGTCATCCTGGTTTTTCTTAACGCTCGTATTCTACCTATACAGACACTCAATCATTTACCAGACACCAAATCGATCATAGGAAAAATCATCATCATCAGGATCATCGGTAATAGTACTTTTGCCAGTGGCTTCGCCCGTATAGTTGACAGAAAATATCACCTGGGAACCTACTACCTACCGGGATAAAGTATACTTTATGGTAAGTATCCAGGATAACCAAAAATCCAAATCCATCCAAAAATCTAAACATCTAAGCCATATTTCGCGGTCTCTTACTTGGAATAATACAATTAGCTTTATTTTGAGTACTTCGAACACACATGATGATATGCATTTACTATGAAACCCAAGTAATATGAATTACAATCCTACTAATCCTGCACTACCCGACCGCTACCAAGCGAGATGGCCGGACGCGGGACGGCCCGCTAGCCGCTCTGCGGCCATTTTATTATAATCTCTGATATCTTCTAAAATATTCATTATAATGATATGCTGTAAAAGGCAATTTTGATCTACATGAAATGCACAACATATCTAATGTATTTCATTGGATAAGAATTCATGTTGTATTGTTTAAAATCGCTTCGTAAATAAGCCATTATTTCTCATAAAAATTAAAGGATAAAAAATGGTTATTGTGGGTTATCCCTAAGAGATAGACATATACCATTGTGGACTTTTTTGTAGAACTTTGTAAGGTGTACAATACTGTTGTACATTATTTTGATCTATTTCGTAGGGTTCAGCCAGCGTTCGCAATGTAAGCGCAAAAAAATTAGTTTACTTATGACATCACATTAGAAACCTCTAAAATTATCAGTGTTTCTTTACTATATTATGCAAGTTATATACATATAAACCTTTCTGTTGAATTATTCTATCTATTAAAAAAACCCGCATCAAAATCTGTTGCGTGGTTTTAAAGATATAAGCATACATAGGGACAGACAGACAGCGAAGTGACTTTATTTTATAATATGTAATGATAATGATAACGTAATGGAATCTGGAAAACGTAGTAAACATTTTACTGAAAGAGACAAGATGCTTCTTATTGAAGTGCATATTTAACTCGAAATATAAATGTATAGCCAAGTTCATATGTTTTTTTTTTATTTGTGTCCCCATTATACGTAAATAGTTGTACAATATGACAATTTTTAATTTGAAATATTTATAAAAGAGAAAGTTAGCAACCTAAAATATTGCTCCAACAATAGCCGACGGACATGGTTTCCTTCAGAGGAAAGGGATTGATCAACAGAGTCTATTACGATTTCTTGTTCAGAAGCAGAATCAATTATCAGTGAATCATTTTGCTTTAGAGCTATATTATGTAACACAACTGTTGCATCAATTACAGCTAATGTGTGATCTAATTTTAACCGTAATTTTAGAGAGGCATTGAAATCTTCTTTTCCACACACCAAATGTTCTTTCAACTGTGTTTCTGGTCTTTATTTGTGCTTCATTTTAACGTTTACCGCATTTGTAGCTGGATTTAAGTATAGTGTCATTATGAACTTTCTACAAGGATAAGCGCTGTCTCCCATGAGGTGACCATCCATCTCATTATTATCGAGTTGCGCTCGTAGGAATGAGTTATGATACACGGTACTGTCATGCAACGAGCATCTATATCACGAATGTATACCTAACTTTGCATCACATAGGTACAACTTGAACATTAATAGAATAGAATAGGTCTCATGGTCATTAACGCAGATAGATTAAACATCGTTGTCTGGGTTCGAAACCAGCATAACCTAAAGACTTCTTTTTGTTCGCAATGTTTTGTTTTTTACTATGTTTTTTTTTTTACTTTTCTTTAACCCTATACTCGGCAGAGAATTTTACCTTATAAAAATTAAATTTTTACTACTTCCATATGTTATTTGGATTATAAGGATGTCAGGAAAAATAAAATAAAAAATCTCTGAATTTCTGTTTTCAGGATATATTATGTGTCTTCCAGTGCACACTGCCAAGCTCACATGGAAAAAATGAAAAAAAAAATGTGTCTTTACATGCACACTGCCATGTTATCAGTAAACTAAAAAAGAAACAATAACATAAAAATAACATTAATCTTGAAAAATATCAACAAGTTTTGAGATCCATTAGGAACTAGGTTCGATACGGTTACGATAATGACATATTTAAACTTTTTTTTTTAAACAAAGTTAAACTTTCTTTTATTATTTATCACAACATTCAGTCCTAATGCTCTGAGATCAAAGTTTACTTACATGTCTCTCTACTATGTAACAATATGATAAACTTAAATACTACTTAGTATGAAAGTCTACAAAGCAATTTCGCCCTTCAACTATACATAGTCGTGCGTTACATTTTGGGCAAAAAAAATTGGTTTGATGTGTGGTACATAGTCTACATCTGCCTTTTGTCGTAAAAGTAGGAAGATGTCCCGTTAGGTCGTAACGAGTAGCATCATCAGGCCTCTCCGCAATAGGTTTTTTTTATTTTTCTCACAGTTTTGGATAGGGCATCAGGTTGTAGATTAGAACTCCTCTCAAAAAAATGCAATTGCCGAAATAAAGCGACTCGAAACTTTTTGAGTGGCAATAGTTTTTGATTACCACTGTTCTCGTGACGATACAGCAACCAGGCATTATTGACGCAGATGTCCAAAATCTGTGAAAACAATACTAAATACCAACGATGGCCTTTCAAATCAGTACGGTACAAAGCAACTAACATATCGGCTAGATCAACTCCACCCATATTACCGTTATAGTGCTTTATTAAATTTGGGCATGTGACGAGACCTTTCTTCTTTTCTTCTTTCTTGTACCGCATTATATTCTGTACAGGGTAAGCGTCTACATAAGTACTTGCAGCCACAACAAACTTGTTGTCGAACCACTTTACAATAGCGATATTGTGTTCGTTAGACACGACCTGTGCAAAAGCTCCCCTGCCCTTTTTTTTTCATCTCCTTATCACTTGGTAATTTTTTCTCTGCCCCACGAAGTCGATTTGTCCTGACTGTACCTAAGGAGAATATACCATACTCATTCCTTAGATGATGCATCAATTCAATTGACGTAAAAAAGTTGTCGAAGTATAGTACAGAGCATGGTTTTTGCTTGATAGATTTGGCCAAAGCTATTACTACCTTGGCTCCAAGACGCATACCTTTTTTTTTTTCAGTAAAAGTATGGAGTCTGAAAGTATCTTCTCCTCCATAAATGATAAAATCATGTACAAGGCCGGATGGTGAAGCTCGAACGAAAAACTTGAAACCCCATTTTTTGGGCTTATTCCTTACATATTGTTTTCGGCTTCCGGCTCTAGTACCCTTATAAGGCACCATCATCTCGTCGATGCTGAAACGTTTTCCTTCAGGAATATTGGACGCACAGTTACTACGAACTTTTTCTACTAGTGGCCTTATTTTATAATATCTGTCACCGTCCTCTTTTAAGTTGTCGTTAAAATGAATGTAACGTCTAATACACTGAAACTTCTTTAACGTCATGACATCAGCAATTTTAGTGTATTTAAATTCATTCGACCAGTAATCGGTGTATGCCGGCATATCTACAACACCCATTAAAATGTTTATAGCGATAAAGTCTTTAATATCCTCTTTGGTAATATTAATTGATGTGCCCTTTGTCTGCACAGAATACAAATTAGAATGATATACAATATGTTCTAGTATATCGTCAGTTAAAAATAGCTTAAAGTAATCAAGCGGCGATTTTTCAATACCAGTAGAATCTAAAAACATATTATTTTCTATATCTGCTGATCCTTGAAATTTCGTTCTTGTCCATTTAGGAGACAGTTTGGCAGGTTTCAATATGGTTTTTTTTACGATCACCGGAATTTTCTTATAACGCCGAAGACGCACAGTAGCTGCGGTAGGTACGGCAGGTGCTGAAGATGCGGCAGGTGCTAGAGATGCGGGACTGCAGATTGAGTCTAAAGATGGTGACGGTGGAATATAAACTGATGGTGAAGGCGGTATAATGTCAGGATCATGTTGAAGAACAGAAGGTGAGTATGAAGTAGAGTCGGTAGTGTTGTGTCTGAATCTCGGCTCTTCATGGACAGAAGCTACGGCATTTATTTCTCGATACTCACAGTCATCACTATCGGAGATGTTTATATTTTCGACGGATGACGTTATTGATCGGACCGGGGAACTGTCTTCGGAGACATCTTGATGAGGTCTACACATTTGAAGTTCATCTTCCGAAGATTCGCTAGATTCTACATCAGACTTAGCTCCGCATTTAGGCACCAACGCTAGAATTTTTCGACTTCTAGTCATCTGAAATAAAAGTATTGCAAGCTAAGGAATAGGAATTTGGTGGAAAGTGTAATAAGAATTGTTGTCATGCATTATCAAAAAAAAACTTTGTCTGAACAAAGGTTCGAGTATGTAGTAGCATAGTAGGCAATGTGCATTTATAGACACAAAATTCACAAAAAGTAATAATCTATGACGTTGGCAGTGTGTATTTATATGTACACGACAAATAGGGTGTTATTCACAGCAAAGCAAGCAGTGTGCATTTAAATATACACAACAAATATTGAGTCAATCACACTGCACCAGGCAGTGCGTATTTTAATGCACACCTAACAAAAATCGTGAATTATTGTATATACAAAACATTTATCACAAAAATAATATAAACAGACAATTGCGTAAAGCTTGCAGAAAGGAAGATTATAACAATTTCATACATTTGAATTGATTTAAGTGAGATAAAATACGATACTTACAGAGCGTTGCGCAGGCACTGACAGACGGTTTGCCATTTTGTTCACCACTGACAATGTGTGAGCGTGACAAATATAGACTTCTTTTTCTTACGTAAAGAGACGTTTACGAAGTGACTTGGAGTTATTATTAAAACGATTCGACGTTATATTTTGGTTTAAAAAAAATCTAAATTCAATGTGCATTTAAGTGCACAATGTCAAGTATAGGGTTAAAGATTGAAGTCGTCAAATGTTTCTTTTTTAGATAGGCAGTTTGTTTAGGAACAAAACAACATTATTATTGAAGAAAATATTTATTATTTCATTAAATTATACTTAAGTAAATAAAGTAAGTGTTCACGCCTGCTCATATTCTTGATCAGATCGTCATTTTATGTTTTGCATCTGTGGCAATTTTATTTTTTTTATATTCTGTACTATGTGGGTAGACCGTTAGCTAGAAAATTTTGTACTCGTCATATCGGCTCCGCAAAGATAAATAAAAAAATCAGTCAATTATACAAGTCTCAAGTAATCTATGAGTTTTTCTTAAAGAAATTCCATTATTGTCCGTAAACAATAAAATTGGCGACCGTGACAGGACATTTTAAGAAGTTTGGTAACATAGTAAACGAGTTGCGTCATACTCGGCGATACGAATGTTACAAGAAGAACGAAAATTGGAGGTTACGACAATACAAGCAGCCAGCCTGGTCTTCCGTGCCAACGAATCAGCTAAAGATCGTACCGGAAAATCATCGACTCATCAAAATCATCAAGTCAAGTGCCTTCCTTTGTTCCGTACCTCACCAAAGTACATCCAATTTCCAAATTCCATACACTGTCCATTCTAAACTACCTCTATTCCAACTACTAGCCTTTATTTGTGCTATATTCCTTAATCTTATAGGTTTTATCGTGCTAAATAAGTACATAGGTAAAGTACCTACATGTACCGTCCACTATAAAATTATATTGGTTACTTTTTACCAAATTCACATTCTTGTTCATTAAATTCATTTGCAAAATAACGTACACATAAGTAAATATATCTAAATCCTAATTATCACCCTCCTACCTCGATATATTCGGTATTTTCCCTATACTTAGCCGATTTGCCGACATTTTCAGGCGATATCCTGAGGGCCAAATCGCTCGACTGAGTCTGCAGCCTTCCTAACCGGTTGCTGAGAGAGGTACTGCAGCCAGCCGAACCCAGCTGCCCAGGAGATTCCACCGAAGGGAGGAGCGTGAGAATATCGTTATTTTATTACTTTTCCGAATCAGTTTAAACGTTGTCGATTCAGTTTACATTATTTGAAGTCTAGTGCCTATTCAACACTTTGGTTCGCATAGTTTTAAATATTTGACCTACATTTCAAAATGACGTATGAGGGTGGCGATAAATCCTCTGCGAGGGTTTCTTTAAAAGAATTACTAGTAAAACGTAGTTCAATTAAAGGACAAATTACAAAATTTAGAAACTATTTAGATAAAATTAGTAAATTACCGGATTTATCGAATATAAACCTTGCGGAGTTAAATTTAAGATTGAATAAATTTCAAGGATTATCGACAAGGTTTGATGATTTGCAGACAGAGATTGAAGTTTTAAATGCTCCAAATGTTCAAGTAGAACTTGATGAACGAGAACGCATTGAACAGGATATAGTTCAAAATATAGGTATAGCCAAGACGGAACTACAAAAATATAGTATTGATGATGATTGCATGCGCCGTCAATCTATTCATGTTAATGCGGACTCGGATCAACAAAACGTGGGTTTTAGATTACCACAAATACAAATTTCTAAGTTCGATGGATCACACTTCCGCTGGCTCGAATTTCGAGACACATTTCTTAGTTTGATTCATAAAAATGAGCGCATTCAAGATTAGTTTCATTATTTGGTTTCTTATCTGGATGGTGACGCTGCACGTGTTATATCAAACCTCGAAGTATCTTCGGTTAATTACCAAGAGGCTTGGAAACAGGTTTGCGAGCGGTACGATAACAAAAGGATTCTCATTAATCACCACCTAGATTCTTTACTAAACATTCAACCAATAACGCGTGAGTCAGATAAGTCTCTTCGGTGTTTAGTTGATAACGTCACTAAAAACTTAAGGGCTTTAACAAGTTTAGGCCTACCTACAGACCACTGGGACATGTTGCTAATATTTATTTTATTGCTTAAATTGGATAGTCGTACCATACTAAAATGGGAAGAATATCGCAATACAATAGATTGCGTGAATGATGTGCCCACTTTGGAGCAATTTAATAAATTTCTAATCGATCGCGCCAATGTACTAGAATCATTTAATCAAAATAAATCTATAAACAATAATAACAACAATTCAAAATCACAACAAAATCCACGTCCCTCGGCTAATCAACCTCAATCAAATCACATTAAATCTTCTTCTAATAAATCAAGCCGTAATCAAAATACCAATGTCTTTGCATCCACTTCACAAGCGCGGAATAATTCTTCAACTGTTTATCTGTGTGTAGTATGCAATGGAAATCATAGGATTTATGATTGTCCAACTATTAAGTCAAAATCCATCCAAGAGAAAATGTCATGCATATCTTATACCTTTAAACGAGCAATGCTTGTATATATATATATAATCTGAATCTCGGAAACGGCTCCAACGATTTTCATGAAATTTTGTATACAGGGGGTTTCGGGGGCGATAAATCGATCTAGCTAGGATTCATTTTTATAAAATGTCGTTTTATTCGTGTTTTCAATGACCAACTTTATTGATAATCAACTTGAACATAAACTTATTATTTTAAACACAATTTACCAAAAAATACCGAGCAAAGCTCGGTCAACCAGATATTCCCAATATAAACTGTGTACCAACTGCCTGCGCCAAGGGCATCCTGCGTCTGAATGCGGCATGGGTTCGTGTCGACATTGCAACCAAAGGCATAATACTCTTCTCCACGATCCCAGCGTATCAGCTAACTGTAATATAACAAACGTAAACAACGAGAGTAATGGTGATACCGTAGTGGCTTTCTCTCAACAAAATAATGGTCATGTATTTTTGTCTACGGCTATTGGAGAAGTTTACAACCCTCTAAATAACAAAAATGAGAGGGTTCGCGCACTTTTAGATAGTGGCAGTCAATCTAGTTTTATTACAAAATCCCTACAACAAAAATTAGGTTTCACGTGCAATCCGTTAAATGCATTAAAAGTTATAGGAATAGTAAACAATCAATGTGACACAGTATTAGAAGGTTGTCTTACTCCCCTAAAATCAATCCATGGCACCTACCAAGTTAAGTTGTCTTGCAATGTTCTCAATCAACTTACCGGAAACATTCCAAAGATTTCCGTCGATATACGTCATCTGAAAATACCAAAGGGTATTGTATTAGCCGATCCTAAATTCAATGAATCTGCCCCCATTAAGATACTCATTGGTGCAGATATCTTCTGGGATATACTAGTCAGCGAACAACGCTCCCTAGGCCCAAATAATCCTAAATTAGAAAATTCTAAATTAGGTTGGCTTATAGCCGGCCCTATAAATTCCCCAAAATACAGTCAAAATATTCAATGCAATCATGCAATTGTTTCAAACAACAATTTGGATGAGCTGCTCACTAAATTCTGGGAACTCGAGAGTCTTCCTCAAAGAAAGGTCCTCAGTCCCAACGAAATAGCATGTGAAAAACATTTTCACAAAACCACAACTCGTTTGAGTAATGGCAGATTTAGAGTGAAGTTACCACTAAAGGACTCACCTGACTGCCTCGGTGATTCTTATAACCAAGCTAAAAAACGTTTCTTAAATCTCGAAAAAAGATTTAGGAAAAATCCGACACTAAAGTCACATTACGTAGAATTTATACGTGAATATTCAAATCTAGGACATATTTCAGTGTCATCTATTGCAATACCTAATCCTTCATACTTTTTATGTCATCATGCTGTATTTAAAGAGGAAAGTGAATCCACCAAGATTCGAGTAGTGTTTGACGGCTCAACTCCTACAACCTCTGGCTACTCCCTAAATGACCTCTTAATGGTTGGGCCTATTCTCCATTCTAATTAGAGCACGTCAATATAAGTACATTTTGACTGGAGACATAGCTAAAATGTATAGACAAATTGCTATGGATCCAAATGATTGTGATCTTCAATTAATATTATGGAGAGAAGATGAGTCTCATCCTATCCAAACTTTGCGTTTAGATACTGTCACTTACGGTACTGCAAGTGCCAGCTATTTTAGCACTAAATGTCTGTGGCAGGTAGGAGAAGAGTGTGATGACGAATCCATTAAAACCATAATACAAAATGTCTTCTTTGTCGACGACGTCATTACAGGCTCAGACAATGAAGATCAACTAACATACATACAAAAGGCACTTTCTAATGCTCTAAGTGCAGCTTGTTTTCCCCTACGAAAATACAAAACTAATTTACCTAAATTATTTCATAATATAGAAATAAATACAAAGAAAAAGCTTAACTTAAGTGAGTCCTCCAGTTCTCTTGGTCTCGGGTGGGATCCAAGTAATGACACGATCAATTTTCCTGTAAAAAATAACTATATAAATAACACAATTACAAAAAGATTTATAATGTCGCAATCACTTCGTATTTTTGATCCACTTGGGTTATTATCCCCATGCATAATTCAATCAAAAATATTAATTCAAAAGTTGTGGATCAAGGGAATTGATTGGGATCAACCTGTACCTGACAATATACAAGAAAGTTGGAATGAAATTTCAAAGAACTTACCGTTACTTGCAAATCTCCGTTACCCGCGCAATTCGTGTAATTAACGATCTTCACGAGAAGATCGATATATTTACATGCCAGTTGAGTGAATTCGCAAAAATATTCTTGTTTATTTTATGCTATACTATAGATTAAAGTAGGCTAATTTTGTTGGTTGTTATATTTTAAATATTGTGTATTTTATGTTTAGAAACAGTAGGTATAGTAGATATTATGTTTTTTTTATTTTATTGTTCGTAGTAAGGAAATAAGACCGCACTATCGCATTAGGTGTAAACCTGTAAGGATAGTTGTAAGGGAGATATTCATAAATAAATAAATAAAAATAATAAATAAATAATATTCCACGTAGAGTGATTGGTGACTCACCAAGGTCCATTGAACTTCATTCGTTTAGCGACGCGTCTCAAGTTGCCTACGGAGCTTGTATCTACATAAGAACGGTCAGCGAAAACGATGAGGTGACAGTGAGGTTATTATGTTCAAAATCCAAGGTTGCTCCTATAAAGCCCACCACCATACCTCGCCTCGAACTTTGCGCGGCGTTGTTATCAGCTAATCTATGTCGATCTGTTACCGAGGCGTTAAGACTTAGTCCTACAAAAATTACACATTGGTGCGATTCGAATATCGTACTATTATGCTGGATAAACAATGACCCAAGTAAATTAAAAACATTTGTGGCGAATAGAATAGCTGAAATTCTAGATCTTACTAATCGCAAGAATTGGCGTCATGTTCCCACTGACGTTAATCCCGCTGACCTAATTTCTCGAGGTGTAAACGCTCATCACCTTCGTGACAATTTGTTGTGGTGGCAAGGCCCCTCGTTCTTATACAATGATGAATCAAAATGGCCCACATTGTATCAAAATCAAAACATTGAGTTACCTGAAGTAAAAAGTCACTATATTAATTTACCTGATCTACATTCGATTTCAAAATATTTTCAAGTTTTTCTAAATTACAAAGAACATTTGCATATGTCTTACGCTTTTTACACAAGTGGTGAAGATTTCTAAGGTTGAAGTTCTACGTCCTTCAACGGAGGGAGTTTATGTTCACGCCTGCTCATATTCTTGATCAGATCTTCATTTTATGTTTTGCATCTGTGGAAATTTTATTTTTTTATATTCTGTACTATGTGGGTAGACCGTTAGCTAGAAAATTTTGTACTCGTCATATCGGCTCCGCAAAGATAAATAAAAAAATCTGTCAATTATACAAGTCTCAAGTAATCTATGAGTTTTTCTTAAAGAAATTCCATTATTGTGCGTAAACAGTAAGTAAATGCTCGTAGTTCAAAATGAATATACATTTATTTTATACTATCACATCCAAACCTAACTATTTACATAATAAGTTATATAAACAATATCAATGAAATAACCACAACACTTTTTTCACTTACATATATTATTAACAACGAGGTATGTTATGATGAGGACTCATCGGTAAGCTAGTTATTGTTCGACAAACAGTTCATTAACTGTGATTAACAAATTTGTGAAATGTTTAACAGTTTTAATAGGTATAAGTATATGGTGAATCAACATGTTATTTAAACAGAACAATGGATTTCTATTTATAACAATAACATCATCACAGAAACTGTAAAACTGTAATGGCTTAGCATTTATTGAATTGAGCATTTACTTACTTAATGTGTTTAAAAATACTTATGTAGATAAGTGAATAGCGGCGTGACGCATCATCTCCAATCTCCAATAACTTGCTATAAGCGGCTACGTATACCCGCACAGCATGTTCCAGGACAAATCTTTTCCTCTCATGTGCTGCAGTAGCCCAGGGTAGTAAGAAATATTGTGTTTAATTGCAGCTAAACGAATAGGCATCAATGGACATTGAACATGGGTTGCAACAATAAATAAGTAGTCTGGTGGCGTTCAGATTCGTGACTATACAATATTCATCATGGGATTTGCTCCTGGATGATTTTGCTGAAGATTTTTCAGTGTTTCCATAAAGTCTGAACCATAACCTGACCGTATTCGTCTGAAACAAAAGAAAAAACTTATTAACATTTTTGGAAACGTGCAGCTAACTTGTAGGGAGTAGGTGTAATGGAATAATAGCCAAATACAAGATTACTAGGCTATAAGATAATATTAAGGTCAATTTTAAAGAGTAAAATTAAAAAACTTACCGATGTATAATAACACTACGAACAATCTCTTTAATTCCAATATTCTGCTCATGTAAACATAAAGATTATTTTATGTCTAGTATAATCAGTAAATTGCAACATGACGCTTTTGTTACTTACAACAAAATCAATAAAAACATGTCTAATGTTACTTTTGACGATTTACGTCAAATGTTTTACAAATGTTTTGCTTTGTCACTGCTATTAGGCGTAGACTGATCTGTGTCATTTAAAACAACTTAGTTTCATCTACCCCACGAAGTTAATATATTTTACTTCCTTGTTTATTATAAGTTCTGTGGACATAAAGATTTCTTTATTTACCCACTAGTTTACAAGAAATGTTCGTTAGGCGAAAAACATATCAGCAGTTCTATTCTAAGTAATTTGTATCGCACGCCGTTCATGTTTGTTTAACTTTTTTATATTATGTGGAAATATTCTATAATATTGTAATGAGTAACCGTTTATATTCCCAAATAAAATAAAATAAAATTAAATAAAATAAAATAAAATTAAATAAAATAAAATAAAATTAAATAATTCAAGAAATATGGCAGAAATTATAAATGAAAACAATTTAAAAAATAACGATTAGATAGTATCCGTGTAAACACTAAACATATCACTTGTTAATACGCAATTCAATCTTAACGCTAACAAGATAATGATTAAAATGGCTTAACAAGATAATTTATTTAAATGGGGTGGGACTTAGCAGTTCGATGCGAGCGTCGTTCATACCGGGAGGGTCAGATAATTTAGGGCACCGCCTGTACAATGAACTAAATATTTTTTCCCAATCTATCTCTGTTTTTACGTTGGTATTGGTATTAGTTTTGTAATATGGAAGAGATTTGATTCTAACTTCTTATGACCTGTATTTATCCTGTATATTGAATTTGATATCTTTTCTATAATTTTAAATGGTCCAATCTTTATCTCATCTAATTTATTTCTATTTAGTTTGTTTCCATTCTCTACGTATACCATATCACCTGTATTGTAACTTACTTGAGTTCTATTTTTATCGAATATCTGTTTATTATAATTATGTGATTTTATTGAATTTTGTAATGCTTTTTTTCTATCTGAAATCCATTCAGCTTCTGTTTTATTTATTTTGAGTTCGTTTGGTAAATACAATACATCTGTTCCATTTAACAAGTGTAGTGAAAATTATTGCTATTGATTGTCTATTTAAGAATATTTTAAATTCCTTTGAGTTGATTCCCGGATATTGATCAGTAAGAATCATTCCGATTGTATTAGTCTCTGTTACGTTGTTGATTAGCTTAATAAAATCATTTGCATTTTGTGTTTTTGAGGTAACGATATAGGCATATCTAGTAAAGTGGTCTACTAGAAGGTATCTTTTAGTTGATCGGGAGCCTCCAAAACCTCCAATCGTGTCTATTGAGACTATCTCAAAAGGTTTTGTGGCAGGACCCAAATGTGACAGTAGACCATACTTCTCCTGCCCTCTCGTTTTATTTTTTATACAAATCTCACAACACTTACAATGTTTTTTTATATTTTGTGTCATATTTTTTGCTGTATAAATCTTACCTATTTTTTTTGCATCTGTTTTACACCTAAATGACACATTTTTTCATGTACATCTTTTATGAGTTTTTTACAGTAATCTTCCGATAAAATTATTTTTTCATGCTTCCTAACCTTTTTATAGTATACATTGTGTCTCGATATTAACTTTGTTTTATTATTTTGTATTTCTGCATTGTTTTCCTGATCTGTAACTATATCAGTCAGTTTTATCATGTTTACAATTTTTAGTCATTCATCTGTATCCTTACTCGCATCCAATACCGGATTCCTACTTAAACAATCCACTTCTGTATTATCTTTTCCCGGAGCATAATTTAATTTAAAAATCATATTGTGACAAATATTATGTTAAGTCTCCTAATTCGTCATCAGTTCTAGATCTTATATTTAAATTTTCTAAAGGTTTATGGTCAGAATACACTGTAAACGTCTTACCTATTAGCCAATACTGCCAGTATCTTATTGCTTCTTTTATAGCCAAACATTCTAAATAGATTGCTTTTTTTTCTTTTGCACTTGATTTAATTTTTTTGAAAAGTATGCTACTGGCTTATCTTTACCATCTGGTTGGGTTTGTTTTAACACTACCCCAATACCTTCTAGGGAAGCATCAGTGTGAATATGTATTGGTAAATTTTGATTAAATATTTCTAAGATTGGCTGTGTGCACATTAATTTTTTTATGTCTTCAAATGATTTTTGACAATCAGCAGACCATATAAACTTCTGATTTTTCCTAAGTAAATTATGCAGAAGTTCTAAAAGAACCGCTGTTCGACGCCAGGCCAAGGCCTTGGCCATAGGATTTTATTAGCGCAGTGGAAGCATGATGGTGGGCCTTGGGCAAGAGTGGTGACGAACTGTCCACCGTGCGCAGAGCTGATTAATACAAATATTCAATCACTCACCTGGTTGAGGAAAACTGGTTCTGGAGCCTACCTGGATTTATGTATGTAAATGAGTATATATTGTATTGTGTACTGAAGCTGTAAGTATTCCAGGATTCCAGGCCGCTCAAGACGCTAGAGATTTTCACAGCATGCGGTCCCCAATGAATCACTATCACCTCAAACTATTTCAATCAAATTCCAAACTAAACCCGTTCTATTTCGTCAAAAGGGGTTGTTTACACACAAAACAATTGGATCACAACAAATTGTCCACAAAACGATCGATTCAACAAGATTAATATAACAATGTTCTCAAGGCAAATTACAACGACCATCCATTTTCCAAAGACCAACAACAAGTGTCAAAATCAAACTGACAAGTGACAGTTGTCACTCCGTTACACGCGCGCTCCGTTAGGCGCACAGATTAAACAAGTCAAACGGTCGTACGGTCAGTTGGTCTGTCCGTCTGTTGTCACGGGACGAAACAACCGCACTTTTTAGTATATACTCATGATAGAAATCAATTTTTCCCAAAAATTGCCTAATATTTTTCTGCGTTTTTGGTATTGGGAATTCTTTTATTGAAATTAAATTATCTCTTACTGGTCGTACTGTATTATTATGTATTATATGACCAAGATATTTCACTGATTCTGATGCGAATGTACATTTTGTAAACTTTAGTCTGAAACCTTCTTTTTTATAGCTTCTAGCAACTGTGTTAGATGATTAATGTGCTCGGTGAAATTTTTAGAAAATATTAAGATGCCATCGATGTAATTAACTGCAAAATCAATGAGCTCATACTTGCGTAAAATGTTATTTAATATCCTTTGAAAAATGGCTGGCGAAGCCTTCAAACCAAAAAGTAAGCATGTCCATTGGTAGTGACCTTCCTGCGTCACAAAGGCAGCTTTATTTCTATCTTCAATTCTTAGCGGTATCGACCAAAAAGCTGAATTGATGTCCAGTGTTGTAAAATATTTAGAGTTTCTTGTCTTAATCACCAGGTCATCGATCAATGGAAACGGTTGAGCTTGATATACCACTATTTTGTTAAGATCTCGGAAATCAATACATAGTCTTGATTTCCTGTTGTCTTCTTTTTTGAAAGCCAAAGTTACCGGTGCCGCAAATGGACTGTAAGATTCTTCTATAAGGTTTCTGTCCAGTAACTTTGCTATTTGTTTTCTATCTCCTTTTTGTCTTGTACTGAACATTTATAAGGCCTATTGCTACAATATTTGTCCATGAGTAGATCAATACGTGCTTCATAATTTCTGACTGTGCCTATGTCATATTTGTCCTTTGCAAATATTGATTTGTAAGTATGTATTAATTTGTATACTTCTGATTTTTGTTGAGTATCTAAATTACTCATACTTATCTTGAAATCCTCATTTATGTGTTCATTAAAATTAATGGGAAACGGGTTTGCTTCATTTTTATCTTCCTTAAAAGTATTGGTCTTATCTACCCTCATTCATTGGTTTCTTTTTTTCTTTTATTTTTATTTATTCTCTTTTTTGCGTTATCCTCAAATTCCCATCTTGAACCAGACCAAATTGTTTTATGATGTCTAGTCCAATTAGAAAATCGTATTTGAATTCTTCTCCATCAATTATGTAAACTTCTGCTTCTTCTTCAATGTCTAATATTTTTATTTTTATTGTTGTCATACCTACTGTTTCTTTAAGACCATTAATTTTGATTAAATTATCACTTTTTGAATCTTTCTGTTCTTTATTTTTTAGTCTTATTAATTTGGAATTAATTATAGAAACGTTTTGAGCCTGAATCATACAATCCAAATGTTTCTAATTCTTCATTTAAAAGCAGTTTGACTTTAATTAATGGTGTTATTATTCGTTTTTTTGTTCATTGTTATTTAGTTCTACATCTATTACTGAATTATTTAAAATTATTATTATATATTCTTTTTTGATTATGTTCTTCCAACTGTTTGAACCAGCAATTTTTTTTTTCACATGTTTTACATGGTTTTATTAGGGTTCCGTTGCCAAATGGCAAAAAACGGAACCCTTATAGATTCGTCATGTCTGTCTGTCTGTCCGTCTGTCTGTCTGTCTGTCTGTCCGTCCGTATGTCACAGCCACTTTTCTCCGAAACTATAAGAGCTATGTTGTTGAAATTTGGTAAGCAGATGTATTCTGTGAACCGCATTAAGATTTTTACACTAAAATAGAAAAAAACAATAAATTTTAGGGTTCCCCATACATAGAACTGAAACTCAAAATTTTTTTTTTCATCAAGCCCATACGTGTGGGGTATTTATGAATAGGTCTTCAAAAATGGTATTGAGGTTTCTAATATCATTTTTTTCTAAACAGAATAGTTTGCGCGTGAGACACTTCCAAAGTGGTAAAATGTCTGTCCCCCCCGTAACTTCTAAAATAAGAGAATGATGAAACTAAAAAAAATATATGGTGTACACAATCATATAAACTTCCACCGAAAATTGGTTTGAACGAGATCTAGCAAGTAGTTTTTTTTTTAATACGTCATAAATGGTACACCGCAATTTACCTTTCATTCAATCAACTCAAATACAAAAATTAAAAAAAAACATTTAATTTCATAAACATAAACCTTTTGCATAAACCGAGGATACCTACAGGTTTGTACGGAACCCTCGGTGCGCGAGTCCGACTCGCACTTGGCCGGCTTTTTTTATCTGGCTTGCCTTTATAATCATAAGTAGTCTTGCTTTTATTCATGCTAAAATTCCTTTTGCTCGCTACATACTCATGTTTTCCTATTTCATTGTAAAGACTTGCAGTTGTTTTTACTGTTTCTTTATCCATTACATAATCTGGTAGTCCCATTACAATAAGATTAATCGTTGTTCGGGTGTCGATATGCTTGTTGATTTCCAATAGTAGGCTTTCCTTTTTTGTAGCATATTCTTGTAATGATCCAGCTTGATATTTAAATGTAAATGCATATTTGATTGGGGACCAACCTTTATTTCCGTATGTTTCTTTAAAGTTGTTCTTCCATATTGACCATGCGGATTTCACCGTTAATTTGATTAACATGCTTCTATACCAGTCTATTCATTGTTTTTCGAGAAGATGTTTTAAGACCTCGATTTTCTCTTCATCCTGTATAATATCGAATCTTTCACATTCTTCCTCGAATTCAGTAATCCATTGGTCAGCATTGGATGTTTTATTTGTAAAATTTTCCATCAAAAACCTTTCTGCAATTTTCCTTATGTTTCTTTTCTCTGGTGCTATGCCACAAGTGTTATCTTGAGGAAGCATTGTGTTTTTTGTTTTTTCCTCTAAATACTGAGCACACTGTACATTTTCACCTTCGTCTAAATATATTTCCTTCAGCTCTGGGTCTAGCGGAATCCAGACTGAACGTGTTTGGTGTCTTTTTTTTTAACGAATTTTTTATTTTCGTATATACATCTGAAGCCAGTATATTAGCGTGTTTATCTATGGGTTTGAACTCCTCCGGGACCTCAAATACACATCCGTCTGGCGTCTCAATTGACTTTATGCATATGGCATTTGTTTTTCCATCCGCTGAACCGAATACTACAAATTGAAACCGTAGTTTGTCCATATTTCTTGATTTTAACCAGAAAAGTCGTTTTATAAGACAATAAGTCTGAACTTATCAGGAATTGTAAGTTTTAAATAAATAATTGTGTTGCTCTGGAAAAATTAAGAAACGACATTAAAAGTCTATTAAATAACAACAATTCCTTTTTATAATTTTGTATCAATAAAATTAATCAAATTAAAAATGTCACAATGAAAGCATTTGTCAACGTCCATCCTGCTTTACTCGCCGAGCTATTGTAATACTTAGTTCACTCGCTACCGACAGAGATGCGCTATAAACTAATTAAAGAAATTATTATTTCTTAACATATATAAATGAATCCCTATTTCCCTTGCTCACGCCATCACGCGTGAACGGCTGGACCGATTTCACTTTTTTTTTGTTGTGTTTGTTATTGTCAGGAGAAGGTTCTTATGAACAGCGTGTAACAACGTGAATAAATTATACTATAAATGTTTTGTTTTAAAATCAAGGCACTCGTGTCTGCTGGCTGTTGATAAGTTAATGTTAAACGAAAATATTGTATATTTAGTTTTATGAGGTCGATTTGTAGATAATGCTGGAATAGGGAAGTTCAGCGAAAAAATATGGATGATAACGCGTCACGCTTGAGGATAATACGGTTACATCATGTACCTATTTGAATAATATAACGAAATTGCTCTATTTGATGCCAAAACAATAGTAGAACGATCTCTGTGCTTCTTTCATTTATATTTACGATATTTCGTGAAAAGGGATAGTTAAAGATACATGTAATCAAACGATAAACAAAGACAAAAAGACCTGAAATAAAGTACGTACTGTAAGCTTTTGAACGGCATGCAAATACGCCATGGGTACTATGTACTGTTCTGCGGAAAAATATTAAATGCATTTATGTCAAAACATACCTGTACCATGTTATACTTATCAGTTTTTTCAATCAGTCTTTATGACAATTATTTTTATCAAACACTCATATCACAGGAGAGTCCTTGACACATTTAAGTAATTGGTCAGTGAAAGTAATAAACAACATTATCAGTGTGCACTCACCGCAACCGTTTCAGCGTGTCGACATTGTTACAGTTATTGATCAGACGTATGTAGTCTTCGAATGTTTTGGCGTATTCGTGGGTCCGAACGTGCATTGCGTCCACTTCCTTCTGAGCTTCTAAATACTGTATTATCTTCTGGTTTATGTAGTCTGGTTCTTTCTATAAATAAAAAATTGCGCGGAAAATTAGAAAATCCGAATTGAAAAAATATTTTTGTTTTGGGTAGCCGGCCACCAGGCAGTTAAGGATGGTCTTCGTCTTCAAAATGCCTCCTTTGTTACTTTTACCCGGAAGGACGAAAAGGTCCCTAAATCAGTGATTCGCGGTCTTCCGGCATATGTTGAAGAAGATTTACCAGAGGAGTTGGAGAGACTTGGCTTTGCTGGAGCCTCTGTTAAACCTCTTAAGTCTCGCAGTGGTTTGGACAATCGTTGTCCTCCCTTTCTAATACAGCTACCAGCAGGAGCTGATATCTCAAAATTTCGGCAAATAAAGTACCAGTATAGTTATGTGGTTACCATCAGCAAATTCAAGCCCAACCGAGCTCATGGCATCCAATGCTTTCGCTGTCAAGAATTTGGCCACGCATCCCACAACTGCAACAAGCCCCCTCGATGTGTAAAGTGTGTTGCTCCTCATGCAACTGCCTCGTGTACCAAATCCGACCTCACTGCGTCAGCTCACTGCTGCAACTGCAATGTAGCTCACCCGGCGAACTACAGGAAGTGCAGTGTCAGAATAGCATATCTTGAAAGTATCGAGAAAAAGAAGGTTTTAGAACGTAAGCCCGTACCAACGATGATGCCACCGAAATCAACATCTTCAGTGATCCCCTCAAATCTGATGCTCCCGATGTCTCCACCAGCACCGACGACCTCAACTTATAGATCATGGCCTATAAAACACCAGGTTCCCATTGATCACCCAACGCCTGGCCTCAACGACGAGGTTGCAAAGGAGATGTTCAAAATATTACTAGCATTAAGAACAATAAAATCCCAATTTGCTGCTTGCACGTCTTGGTTGGACAAGGTCATGCTGGTACTCTCTCATCTCGGTAAATATGTTTGATCCAGCAGAACTCCGTTTGTTGTCCTGGAACTCCGACGGAGTTCGTTTAAAGACTCACGAATTACTCGTTCTGGCGGTAAGCGTTTTGTCTGTTGATATTATTGGCATTTGTGAAACTAGACTCACCTCTAACTCAACTTTTGTTACCCCTGGACTTACCTGTTATCGTAAAAATAAACATCATACTGGCCGAGGAAAAGGAGTCGCTATCCTTGTCAGAAATGAACTTGATCACTTGGCTTTAACTGTTCCTGACACTAAAAATATTGAGGCTGTCGGTATTACCATAAAAATATCAGGAATTGATCACATTGTTTTATCAATTTACCAGTCGCTTAATCTGCCAATGCTTCGTAGTGATCTTGAGTTACTGTTTGGCTTGGGCTCCCATGTTGTTATCATGGGAGACTTTAACGCCAACCACTCACACTGGCTAAGTAACTACACCAATACGCGAGGCAAAACTCTTTTTAAACACATGCTTCAATCGGATTATGTCATACATAGTCCTAGCTTACCTACTCAAGTTAACTATTGTCTCAATTGCAAGCCGACTAGCCCGGACTTGGTTCTGTCCTTAAATGTAAGTTGTACAATGTAGTGATGTAGAAACGATAACAGCGTTGTCATCTAACCATTACCCCATATTTTTTACCATTGGAGGCTCACTGTGTCGCAAGGCAAAAACACGGTTCTATAAATTTAACTGTGCCAACTGGAGTGATTTTCGTTCTCACCTCAATAAAAACATTATGCCTGGTTCTAGACGTTTAAAACTGAAAAAGAGATTGATACTGCCATTGCTCATTTGCAACAATCCACTATCGATGCTAGGGATTCCGCCATACCATCTTCGACTGCCGTGTTTAGCCACATCCCCACCAAACTTCCTCGATATATTAAAAAATTAATCCGCTACAAAAACCGTTTGCGTCGTATCGAACACAAACTGCCCACTGGTTATCTTAGAAGGCTTAATCGTAGTAATATAAACATTTTACAAACATATATTAACACAAATATCCAAAATTATTTCGATAACCTTTGGAATGCTAAACATGCAAAATTTGATGACCCCAGTCAAGATATCTGGCGTCTGACTAAATCCCTCAAACCTAGATCTACGAACATCCCTCCCCTTAAACTTTCGGATGGGTCCCTGACGGCTGGTACGGCACAACAGTAACGCTTTGGCAAATGCCTTCTGTGACAATATGAGTCTTATCGCTAACTGGGCCTGTGGCTCCAAACTCAAAAACCGGCCAAGTGCGAGTCGGACTCGCGCACCGAGGGTTCCGTACAAACCTGTAGGTATTTTCGGTTTTAAAATATATATATTTTTTAATTTTATATTTCAGTTGATTGAATGTAAGGTAAATTGCGGTTTACGATTTATGACGTTTTAAAAAAAAAACTACTCACTCGATCTCGTTCAAACCAATTTTCGTTGGTAGTTTGCATGGTAATGTACATCATATTTTTTTTTTTAGTTTTGTCATTCTCTTATTTTAGAAGTTACGGGGGGGGGGGGGGACACACATTTTACCACTTTGGAAATGTCTCTCGCGCAAACTATTCATTACCATTTTTGAAGACCTATTCATAGATACCCCACACGTATGGGTTTGATGAAAAAAAAACATTTTTGAGTTTCAGTTCTATGTATGGGGAACCCCAAAATTTATTGTTTTTTTCTATTATAGTGTGAAAATCTTAATGCGGTTCACAGAATACACCTACTTACCAAGTTTCAACAGCATAGCTTTTATAGTTTCGGAATAAAATGGCTGTGACATACGGACGGACAGACAGACAGACAGACAGACATGACGAATCTATAAGGGTTCCGTTTTTTGCCATTTGGCAACGGAACCCTAAAAATGAGGTATCGAACTCTATGTCTGCCATTAATAGTTATAATCTCGTTTCTGATTTTATACAGCCGGTGAGGCTATTTGAATTTCGTAAAACTTTGACTAGACTTAAATCCCGTAAATCTGTAAGTCATTACGGAATCCATAACTTACTTTTAAAGAACTTGCCACAGAAAGTTATAGTATTTATTACAAAAATTTTCAATGGCTGTTTTGGTCTGGGCTATTTTTCAAACATCTGGAAAAATGCTAAGACAATACCCATCAAAAAACCGGGCAAAGACGGTACTTTACCTATAAGTTACCGCCCTATAAGTCTACTACCGCTAGCCAGGGTAACAGAACACATTTCCCATCACCTAAATCTTAAACAGTCCACGGGTATGTTCCTGCTGGATATCGAAAAAGCATTTGATACCGTGTGGCATGAAAGGCCTGCTGCACAAGTTACTCAAACTGGATGTGCCTATGCCTCTGATCAAACTCATACAATCGTACTTTGCGGACCGTAAATTTCAGGTTTACATCGGAAACACCAGTTCATCACCTCAAAATGTCCCAGCTGGCTTCCCCCAGGGTTCGATTGTGGGACCCTATTTATTTCTCCTGTTCTTAAATGACATCCCTATTCAACCTCAAACTAAATTAGCTTGTTATGCTGACGATACCGCCTCTTATACCTTCCCAGATGATACCGATTTGATCATAGGTCGCCTACAATATTCTATAGATCTACTTCTTGACTACATCAAGAAATAGAAACTCAAAATAAATGAGGATAAAACGGAAGCAATATTTTTCGATATATCGTATCTTTATGTCGTGGTGGCCCATTTCTTATCTGATCCGCATCTTACGCCCCAAGATGTGAGTTCAAACCCAGCAAGTACCAATGTGACTTTTTCAAAGTTATATATACTTTCTAAGTTGGTATTTACTCTTAGACACCACTGACTGACGGTGAAGGGAAACATCGTGAGGAAACCCTGGACTTCGGTCTGAAATCGCCAACCCGCACTGAGCCAGCGTGGTGATCAAGCTCATTCCTTCTCTGAGAAGTGGTCGTCTGGAAGTTCGTGGTCGGGTGACCATCAGTTATATTTCGAGACCCCTCTATGTGTCGGAAAGCACGCAAAAGTTCCTGGCTGTCATTGACAATCGTTATTGGTAGTCCGAAGCCCAAAATTCAGTCAACCAATCTTACCAAGGGGTATCGTGTTACCCAAATTCTGGGTTATGGAGATCAGGTAGGCAGTCGTTCTATGTAAAATAATAGTATTAAGCTGCATTTTCCGTGTGTGCCGGACGTAAAGAATAGCATCAATTCCTTTTCGTGGGTGCCGTAAAAGGCGACTAAGGGACTTGGGGAATGGGCAACAGCATACTCTATGCATTTTGTTCACCATACTACGATTGCCAACCCACTTGCCAAGTGTGGCAGTGGACATCTTACGACTGAAATGATGATGATGATGAAGCTGTATCTAGTGAGACTGGAAGCCGGTCCCAACATATTGGGAAAATACTACGCATGATTTACATCAATTGTACATCATACCAACTTTGACTATTATACGTATTTAAGTAATTGTTCGTTTATTCAAATTAAAATGATAATTCGTTGACAATTTAAATAAACGTATGTAATGGCTTTAACGCGTCATAGTGACGTAATGTATAATAATTTAGATAAACAACTATTTTCCTGACAATTACCCTACGGTTTTTAAATACGTTACAAAAATAAAACTTTGACTTTTTATGAAGTCAATTCCAATGACAATTATCTCGGTTGGTGTAGTTGTTTTGGTTGAACTTGTAATTTATATTATTTCGGCATAATAATGTATGAGAATATTATGTGTGTGATGTAAGTAGTCAAAATACATCTAAATTAAGTATCCTACTAATATTATAAATGCGAAAGTTTGTATGTATGGATATATGGATGTTTGTTCCTCTTTCACGCAAAAACTATTAAACGGATTTGGATGAAATTTAGAACACAGTTAGTATATAACCTGGATTAACACATAGGCTACTTTTTATCTCGGTAGTACGTTCCCGCGGGATATTTTCCGACCTCCACGCGGGCAAAGCCGCTGGCAAAAGCTAGTTAAAGAATACAGTTTGATTGAATAGTCTTCTTGACTTTTCTTAAAGCTCAAAGAATAAAAACACTAAATCATTAACCAAATCGGACAGATTTACCTGAAACTTTTGCCAACGGCTTCAACCGTGTACATGTCGGAAATAATAATAAAGTGAATCTGTCTATCAACAGTCAGTAAGTTTACCATTATGTAAATTAAGATTTTCAAATTGAATTCCAAATAAATTAAAATTTTGAATTAATATGTATATCAACATTCAGTCAGTTTAGTATTACATAAATTAAGATTTTCAAATTGAATTCCAATTAATTTAAACTTTGAATTAAAATGTAAATTTTAACTATGAATAGTGCATTTTTTATGACGTATAGAATGTTATAGGTCAAAGTAGGTATGGAATATGCGTTAGGACAGCCAGTGAAGTAAGCCGAAACCGAAACCAAAAAAGATTCACAAACTTATTAAGACCATATTTTTCTTAGCGATAGATTTATCAAAGGAAAAGTAAAGTATATAATATAATTTTCTAAAAGTTAGAATAAATTATAACTATCATCAACGAATCAAATTACGCACTCATACTGAATGCAAAGAAAAGACAATTTTTCAGGGTTGTCCCCCAATAAATTACAAAACTGTTTCAAGATAAAAACGTGGCCGAGCATGAAAATTATCGAAAATTTGATTTTTATTCGAAAACGGAAATTGGGTCGGACTCTAGTTTTATATAACATGTACACACACTAAAACAACGTTAGGCACAAACAATAAAAGGTGTTATTTAAATTCATACGCTTAACATATTTATAGACAATTTTTTCCTACTAACTTAACAATTGCACAATCAGGTTTTTTTTTAATTACAAAGAATAGGAAAACTGATCAGACACGTGAGGAGTGTAAAGTCGTCGTCGCTGAAGAAAATTTCAACACATTTTGTTATGACTATTACGGGTCTTTTTTTATGGGAAATCATCAAATGACTTCTCCCGCTCTGGACGGAGCGGGAGGGCGTGTCAAACTTTTACTGACTAAAACCCACCCGTATTCCTTCAGTTGCCCATGAGCCTGGGCCCATGGGCTTATCTTTTCTTCCGGCAAAAAGCATTGTAAAGTGGTAAGCCAGGAATGGAGAACCGGGAAATGCAACAGCAAAAGTCGCACTTTATTCCAGAATTTAAATCTATATTTTACAAAAATAAACGTACTTGGTAAGGTACTTGTAAAAATATACAAAGTAGCAGCTAATAGTAGATGGTACAACAAGTGTACAAAACGAAAACTATACGCATAAATGAACATACTCGACTGTTTTGCGTAAAATGGGTTTTATGGGCGAGTTGTACACTCTTCTTTTCACTTCGATTTTGATGAAATTAAACAGCATCATTTAAATATTGTAAATGCTAATTTCCCGTTTTGGAGCGCAACGTAGTGTTTCGTATTCTGTCGGTTCCTTTAACCCCTAAAATGCTGCGCTCCATCCTAGACGTAGGCAAAAAGGCTGCCAGGCTAAAATGGAGCTGGGCGGGTCACACCAGCCTTATGCACAGCGACCGCTGGGCAATAGTCTCCACACAGTGGTTGCCTGACGATGGACGGCGCCGGCGAGGCCGGCCCAAGAAGAGGTGGCGCGACGACCTCGACGCGTACTCCAAGGGTTGGATCGAGGTGGCCCGGGAAAAGGATACCTGGAGGGATTTGGGGGAGGCTTTTGCTCAGCAGTGGGACAGTGTAGTCTAATTTAAAAAAAAAATGCTAAGCCACACTATATATTTACAACATTATTTTTAGTATATGCGAAACCTGAATATAGTTTGTTCAGAATCAGTAACTGAATCGATTCCAATAATTTTTACACCATGTTATATTTTGTCCCAAAAATATTTAATTACGCTTAAAAGTTAGTATCCGCAATCATCTGTTTGCACATGGGTCACGAGTTCACGACAGGTCATAGCGCGGGCTAGGCGGCGTGTACGCACTGCTGCGGGGCGGCGACGGCGCTCCTCAGTCGCCCGAATGCCATCGATCGATGCATACGTATCGCGAGCGCGCGACCGCCGTGAGCCCTGGCTAAAGTGTTTTGTTTAGATTTTAAAATTATCATGTCTCTCTCGTACTCAAACGTCCGTACACTCGCTGTTTGTGGTGGTGTGGCAGTGCGTCAGTGCTTATGAGAAAGACGGGCCCTTTTTTAACAGTTGCTTCAGTTTGTTTGAGTGAATAGTGATTACGCCAATTATTCTAGATAGTGATGATTAACATTTTTTATTATTTGTTTACAGCCTGCTGTGGTTCAGTAATGCGATGTTTAACAATTTTCATCCATTTTGAACTTTAAGTTGTTGACATAAGGTGCAACAAATGGCATTGATTACATTTTACTGCATTTACGAATAAATTACATAATAATATCTACCTACACTTGACCATTACGACAGTCCAAAGCCTGCAAGCGTGATGGAAAATGTTTATCACCAACTAATACATAAACAATCACTGTGGCAAATTATTATCAATGAGTGAGAGTGAGAGCCGCGCGCGCGGCTGGCGTGGTGCCCTCCGGTAGGCTGCATATGTTTTTGCGAGGACAATCAGGTACCGTAACAAGCTTATAACTTTGTGATTATTAATGATACAGTTTTGAAATTATTTTCATAGATTCTTTACATAAAAATACTAGACCCGTGTTTCGGGTTTCGCATAAACAAAAACTAATGTTGTATATATATTATATATCCATATCCATATCCATACTTCCATACTATCCATACTAATATTATAAATGCAAAAGTAACTCTGTCTGTCTGTCGGTCTGTCTGTCTGTCTGTCTGTCTGTCTCGCTTTCCTGCTAAAACTACTGAACCGATTTAAATGAAATTTGGTACACAGATAGTTTAGAGCCTGAGAAAGGACATAGGCTACTTTTTATCCCGGTAGTATGTTCCCGCGGGATAATTTCCGACCTCCATGCGGGCGAAGCCGCTGGCAAAAGCTAGTTTAATATATAATATTGAATAATAGTTCCCTCGAATTAATTTCAGTAGGTACGTGATACTAAGAGTGAGTTGCACCAACTAACTTTAACCGTAACCAATGCCTTTTCAGCTGTCAGATCTCCGCCCCCGTGTCACAAATGTAAAACGAAAGAACGGAAATAGGGGTCAAAAAATCATGAAATTCATGTGATGTAATTTACGGATATCGCCCCTAACCGGGGATTTGACAGAACCAAGGCATTGGTTATGGTTAAAGTTAGTTAGTGCAACTCACTCTTAGGTCATTACATACTGCTCAGTTATAAAAACTTTTTGTTTTATTATATCTATGATGACTTATTGTTATGGTTTAAATATATTGATTTACTAATATAAAAACAAATTTAGTAGAGTAGAAATGAGACGAGATAAAAATTATACGTTTATTTTATAAAGTTTTATTGTGTAATTTGTCCTCTTACCATATGGTAAACCAGTTTTCAACGCGGTCATCACGGAGACATCATTAAATACTTGCGTCTTCGTTGACATAATGAAGTCAATCACATTCTTAATTGCACCATCGGGGCTCTGCTAGATCGACTTCCTATGATCACGTTTTCTGAAAAAGGAGTTAATCATAAAGAGACCTTCCTTCTCCATAAAATTAGCCAGTAAGTGACCACAGTAGTTCCGACGTCTAACTTCCCACACTCATCAGTCATCATCGCTTCGTTTTTATGTTCGTTCAGTTTCGCATTGGTATCCCCCATAGCAACAGTTAAGTGAGTTTTTGGAACCAGGCACGAATCTGGGAATTTTCTCATGCATGGTTTCCACCTCATCGTCGGGGTATGAGGAGGTCGAAGCGTTACCGGTACGACTTTCAGCAGATACTTTGCGGATATTCTAAGTATAAGCAATGCTACCCTGATCGACACACTCTCGATCTCCACCACATTGCTCACAAGTGACTTATGGACGATAAACCCAACACCACCATGGGACTGCTAGTCGCCCTCCCGGAAATAGAGCAAGTTTCCGGATTTAAGGACTATCGAGTCTTCCCCCTCTCGTCGGACTTAATGTAACCCTACTATACTTCATCATTACTTGCTCAATTCTTTCTCGAGTTCAAACCAAGCTTATCAACTCCTTCAATGACGACGAGAGAAATATCAAAGGGTAGCATTCGAGTTTTCACCAATTACATAACTGGAGAATACATCACCATAAAAGGCATCTATGTCCCAATACCGAATCAAAATGAATTATCTGATGAATTCGAGCAACTGCTTAGAGAGGAAGGTGTGATAATCATAGGAGACATGAACCTTAAGATGAAACTACTAGGCCACCCAAATGATGGAGGTCTTGGAGTTCTTTTACGAGAAATACATAACAACGGAGACTGTAGAATCATACATTCTGGTCAGCCATCAAGACCCACTAGTATGGGCAACAATCATATACTAGATATAGCAATCACAACATATGACCACTCTGACTTGGACATAAAATCATGCAAGCAAATAGAATCCATAGACTCTGACCACATGCCTTGGTTAACTACAATCAACTTGAAAAACGACTACGAGATACCACTCAGTCGTAACCTGAAAGATATTAAATCAAACCAGAAAAAACGAGACGAGTTTGAACAATATCTAGCAACAAAAATAGACTCAAACGCTAAAATAGAAACAGATGCCGACTGCGACGAAATTATTACAAAATTGGAGTCAGCTATAGTACAAACGCTGGATGAATTCGCACCGCTCAAACGAACCAACCTTAAAGAAAATCTTCCCGAATACCTTCAAAAGTTGATCGAAAGGAGAAATAAGGCGAAAAACATAGCATGGAGTCTAAGATTCACAAACAGATACAACGAACTAAAGAGAGAATATAACAGCTTAAAACGTCACCTAGCTCGGTAAACTGCAGAAAATAGAGAAGAGACCTGGAATGAAATTTTAGAAAATAAGATAGACAACAGAAGAAAAATGTGGAGTATACAAAAAGCCATGAAACGATCACCTTAGAGGCTCCCCCGTATAGAAAATTGCAACACAGAATTGGAAATTATCGATAGCCTAGTAAACACAGCAATCATTCATACGTCTGATATTGCCCAGGAAGACGAAAATACGGAAAAATATACACCAACATTCATCAGAAGCGACATCACATGCAGAGTTAAAAGCAGCCCTTCGAAAGTTCAAAAATTAGAAAGCACCTGGCCCTGACGGCATAAGAGCGGACGTTCTAAAATTGGGTGGAGACACGATGATTGCCATATTCAAGCGAATTATGGATTATATTATTAACACGGGATACTTCCCTAAGAGATGGAAAGAAAGCACCTGCATTTTCTTACATAAACCAGGAAAAGACTACACACAACCCAAGTCATACAGACCAATAAGCCTCCTTAATATTATGGGCAAATGGGCCGAACGCATTATTCTTTCGAGAATAAACACAGAAATCAACGAACTGATTCCCGAACACCAACACGGATTCGTTCGTCAAAGAGGCACAGGAACACAAATATTGAGGACTGGCAAATATATCACCGACGCCTTGGAAAAAGGACATAGTGTGGCCATGATATCAACTGACCTCAGCAAGGCATTTGACTCAATTAATCAGAAAGGCCTTATAAAGAAAATGTACGAATCAGGAGCACGTAACAACATTATAAAAATAATAGAAAATTATCTATCGAAAAGGACCACTTAAGGCAGATTTAGAACAACAACAGAAACAGAAAAGGTTCCACACGGCGTTCCACAAGGCTCAATTCTAGGACCCGTACTTATTAATTTATATGTTGCCGACATTCCAAAATCACGAATTGCTGGTCAGATGCCATCTCAATATGCAGATGATCTATGTATTCTCAATGCAGCGGAGAAGCCAGATCATGCCACAAGGCGCGCAGAATGGGCTGCGGAGGAGGTGATCGATTATTACAAGAGATGGGGCCTCCAATGTAACGTGGATAAAACGGAGTGTATAATGTTTTCTCACAAAAAACCCAGGCGAGGGAACATAAACAGTGGGTACAGAAATTACATCCAATAAAAAAATGAAAGGATCGAATATAAGAACCAAGTAAAATATCTCGGTGTCGTATTTGACAAAAGACTATCAATGAATGAACACACAAAAGAAAGAGTAGAAAAGTTAAAACGAGTAAAAGGCGCCCTAAACTCCATCATAGGGTACCGATCTAAAGTGAACATATACACGAAACTACTCATCATACAAACATGCCTCTTGCCGGTACTCGATTACGGAGTCATTCAACTTCTACCGAGATACAGCAAGAGCAATGTGACGAAACTGGAACGACAATACAGAATGGCATTGAAAGCTGCAGGTGACTTCCCACGTCGCACTGAAACTAAAACCCTCTGGGAAATGCTTGGATAAGACCCGTGGCATCTCAGAGCACACGACCTCTATCGCGATATGATCGAAAAACTAACCTCACTTACGATCAGCGGCCTACAAGATCCCGGTCCCGCTTACACGAAATATGGACAATTCAACCCGTTCCATTTCTCAAATAGAATAGGCGACATAGATTACATAAACGAATCTGAGAGAAGCACACCGCTCCACAAAAGAACGGCCCTCCCCCGTCAGCATAGGCTTTGACTCGCAGAGTCACTCCTAGTTTATAAGTTACTTCAGGTCTAGGACCTGATGGGATCTTAAATCCAAAACTTCTCACACTTGTTTTATATAATTCAATCGTGTGTGAAAAGAATTACACAATAGGTTGCAAAAGATCCCCACCCGGACATACTGCGCCAAATAAAATGCAACGAAAAACGCTTGTAAAATTATGATTTGTAAGTGATATGTAACCCTCTTTTTTTACTAACTAATGAAATAAAAAAGTATTCTATTCTATTCTATTCTGCGATATTGCTACAAATCTAAAAAAAGAGCGCTTGTGCATTAAAATTTCCGATTAATAAATAGCATCGTAACATGTGAAGTTTAAACAAATACATCTGTAATTGTATTAATTTATACAATACTTGCGTCTAAATTACTACAAATCGGATTTTTTTATGCGCAATGTCAAGTTTACACGAACGCATTTAATTAATTATGTTAATTAATGCAGTATCGTACTATGATTACATCATTCAAAAATCATTATTAGCATACAATAAACACTGTTTATATAAACGCGTTATTATTACAGAACCGTGCATAATACTGCACTGTCTGTCTGAAGTGTGCCGTTAAATAAATACTAGGTGAGCTTTTATAGATCTAAAAAAAATATTAATATCTTAGTTTACATTATAAGTGCGGGAATGGTTTATGAATCTGTTCATATTAAACATGGCGTGGTCTATGTGTGCTAAAGTTGTTGCGATCTACATAGGTCAGCAGAAGTATTATTGTGAAAGGAATAGGAAAATAGGTCCAAGGTGATAGTGATTATGCAGTCAGTTGGAGGACCGACTGGGCTGCCACACTAGCATATACGTACACAAAGCACTACACTCCTCGTCCTCTCTTACTAGTAACAGAGGCCAGCTAAGTCTAGCTGTGGCATTAATGAGGATGTAATAAAAGCGCCTCCGCAAGCTACTGTACAGCTCATGTGAAAAAAGAAAGAAATATTAATTAAGTGTCACTATGTTCACTATTCAATACAATAACTAATGAATTAATCAAATCAGCATATCGCAGTCTACTGCTAAAACAAGGCTTATGATAAGTTGTACCACATCACTCAAGCATCCACCTTCCGCATCCCGTCAGTCCCCTCTATTTTTTTAAGAATGCCCAGTCATCTGAGTGATTGTCATTACACACTACACTTATAAAGACTAATATTCAAAAATAACCTCTATAGATACAGTTACATATACAGTCCACACAATGACGCCGACCCCGCAGGAGCATGCGACCCACGAAGAGATCCCAGCCCCACCGGGCCTGGATGGCGAAAGAATTGTCATCACTGGCATGTCAGGACTCTATCCGGACTCCCACAGCGTCAAGGATTTGTCTAACATTTTGTACAATAAGGTAAACCTTTTCAATGTAATGTGGACTTTATATGTACATGGTAGACGAGATATTGTGGCCTACACTACAGATTGTTAATATGTCCTCTACAAAAGTGCGACATCTACACGATCAAAGTGGCATATCAGATTATTTTTTATCGACCTCTTATTTCAACGCAGGTGAATCAGGAGTATCCACCGAATGTATGATAAGTTTTACTTACGATGTTTCTTCCACCGTGTATATCCTCCGTAATGTCATTACTGGAATAGGTCACGTCATGTGTTTAATCGTTTTAAACCATGACAAATCCCGAAGTCGACGCTCCCCGTAGGAATTGTTAAAACCTACATCCATATTTCGTCAATCCAGTTAAAATTTCATATTTTAATAGACAAGTCGCAATATCGCTATATTTTCTGGACATAAATGCAGAATCCAAAGAGTTACTGAAATTTCTGAAAGGTGAAACCCAATGCCACTTTTCTTTTTTCGAAGATTGAACCTAGGAGTCAGAAAACGCGTAAGCGACTACTAGACGAACAGAACAATACCAAATAAACCTAAAACAAAATTTAATATATTTTTGATGCAACGCAGATCAACCCGGTAACAGAGGCAGCACTCCGCTTTAAGTACACTCATCCAGAAGTGGTGCAGCATGCGGGTACCGTTCCAGATCTCAGTCACTTTGATGCGCAATTCTTCAAGGTTCACTACCGACTCGCCAACTGCATGGACCCCATGGCCCGTAAGATCTTGGAGCAGTCGTACCAGGCCATCTATGATGCAGGTTAGTTTAGAACTACAACTCTGTATAGATTCTATTGGTGCGTGTCCAAATTCACTGCCAGTGTCAGACTATCAACACTGACAATGTTTGACAATCTTTGATAAAAATATCTATAAAGTTAAAGTAAGGCAGCTATAATTATAATTATGTAGCATTTAGAAGAATGCGCTTAGGTGTACACATTTTATAACCATTTTCTGTTATTTTCAAGTCAATGTTATGATTTAAATGTAAGTATTGTCTTTGAATGACTTATTCATGAAAGAGTTAACCTTATAAATCGCTGTAGTTTGCTTAAATTAGTTAACCATAATGGTTTAGTACTTTCTGTATCGCAACTGAAAAACAATACCTAGTTTATGCTTAGTTATTATTATGTAAATTTCTGTTATAAAAACAGGAAGTGATTAACGTCACGTTTTATAAGCAGTTGTTTGGTGATCTGTAGGCATTTTAGGGACTGTGTTTTCGTTTAGTCAAGAAAAAGGTAAAGCGTATCATTCAAATAATAGTTATTTGTTATACAAGAGTGCAAAGTTGCTTTTTAACCGCGTGCTCAATTTTGATGACCGAGCAAGCGAAGGATTCTAAAATTGAATCACGAGTGCAGCGAGTGATTCAAAAATTAGAATCCTGAGCGTTAGCGAGGGAATCAAAAGAGCACTAGGTGAAAAATCTTTGTACTCGAGTGCAACACGTAACTTTTCATCCCACCTCAGCGAGGAAATGACTAAATGCAAAAAAAAAGCATTTACAATCACAAGATACTTTTATTTCAGTTTAAGTATTAACATTTATTAGGTACTACATTATGATAGGTAAGTATTACAGAATAATCTTTAAATTATTTCAAATGATACTTAGGTATACTTAATTAAGAAAAATTTAAAGTAACGTTGCTACCGAGTGTAATATTTTTGTTAGGTACTGCAGTGCTATTCTATTAATGTTGGTGATGTGAAAAGTAAACCGGCGCGCGCAAAGCAAATTAAAAAAAAGTATATCAAGAAGGTTCCGAGTCTGAGTTTTACAAATTAGAAAAAGGTTGAATGATAAACTCGGCACCATGGAGATAGAAGTAAATAGGTTTCACAAACTTAGTGCACACGATATTCTAAATTCAATTTACGTTATCCTCTAGAGGATAAAAACGGCTTTTGCAATCAGGTATCGAAGGGCAAAAATACTCTTTCCGAGATGGGGGGATGAAAAAAATATTATAAGCCTTACTCTATTATTTCAATGTTATAATCTCATTTGAAGTTTCTTTCCGATTCACCCCTTCATGCCTATTTACCCCGTTTGACGGTAATACTGAATACTAAACCAATTGGAAAAATATTACTTAATATTATTACCTCGTTGGCAGATATTATGTTAAGGGTCACCACTCTAACACCTTTCCATTAACATAGGGAGTCCCACAAGGCTCGCATTTGCGCTCGATCCTCTTTAACAACATCACATCATGTTTCAAAATTCTCAAGTTTCTAACTGTTTGCAAATGACGTAATTATGAAACCAACGGTAAGAAACTAATATTCTGTACTGTACAGGCTGACCTCGATAAAAGGGCTGGTTGGGGTAGATTTAAAAAAAACGATTAATATGTCTAAATGTCACTGTGTGCATTTTTTTTTTTTTAATAAAACAGTGCATACCAACAAATACACATTACATCAGCAAACATTACATAAATAAGAAAAAGTTCGTGACCTGGGAATAATATTAGACAAGAAACTGCAATTTGATAAGCATATCTCAAAAGTGTTCAAGTTCCTTGGATTTCTCTTACGCAATAGTAAAAAAATGTATATAGCCTCGATAGAATTCACTACTCTCGACTAGAATTCACGACTCGAATAAAATTATTCAACACATTGGTTTGTGATTGGTAGAATACAGCAACGCCGTATTGTAGCTCAGTACAGTATTTGCTATAAAGACCGCCTGGCAAAAAAAGGGTTACGACCTGAAACTACAATATTATAAAGTATCCTCGTTGGTAGATAAAAGAAGGGTTCACGTTTTGTCACAAAATATTCAGGGGGGTTGTTGATTGTAACAATTTTCTCGGAAGGCTGCAGATAAGAGCACCACTATTTTACCAGCGGGGATCCAAAACAAATCTCGGACAGACTCGGGTAAAACAGGAATATAACGTCCAATTTATCAAAGTTCATTAATGACATTAGGGTCATAATATCTTTTTTTTGTGGGGTGGGCATCATCGTATGACGTCTCCCGCTCTGCGTGGAGCGGGAGGGCGTGTAAGACTTTTACTAACTAAATCCTACCCGTGTTTCTTCAGTTGACTATAAACCAGAGCCACTTTAACTCTTTCGAACAAATCTCGCGACCTTGGCAGAAGAGTCATATTACCTAACTCGCAATCTTTTGTGTATTGGGTTTAATGGAAATGCTTTTAATTTCTAAATGTTCGTTTGTGTTATTATTTATTCATCCATTATGTCATTTACTTTATTTCATTTGTGCGACTTTCATATTGTTTCATTTTATTATTTTAATATGTTTAAATTGTCAAACTTACTGTATCTAAATAACAAGTGAATGATGCAATCTCCTATAACTGGAAGCGCACAGTGTATTTGTTCCTGTTCTATGTATACTTTTATGTAACTGTGTGGCACCTGCTGGAAATCCAATAACTAAATAAGCCGTGCGTTCAATGGCATTTCCTATCGGCAAAAACGAATTTACAAACTTCCATCTTATATTTTAAGAACTATGGGAACTGTTTTTTATCGTTCATATGGTTACACAAAAAAAGTTAGCGGTTTAGATTGTTCGGTGTCAGTCAGTGCATTTAAAATGTAACTCTGTATCCCAGCTATCATTTGTGGATCTTTAAGAGTCTTTACGGCTCGTCAGAAGCCCGAAGGTCTGACAACCATTCTTACTAAGGGTATCGTATTACCCAGTAACTGGGTTGTGGGGGTCAGATAGGTAGGCCCTTCATTTAAAATACTGGTATTCAGCTACATCCGGTTAGACTGGAAGCCAACTCCAAAATAGTTGGGAAAAGGCAAGGCTGATTGGAGACAATGATTCTGTGTTCATTCAACATAGACTACTTTCGTGTTTCGTTTACACAACATTTTATTTCTATCCTAGATCGAATCGTGTATTTTCCCTAATACCCTACATCTTTATGCAAAACGAACTACCTACGATTTTTTTTCTAGGTGTAAATCCGGAAGAACTGTCCGGTAAGAAAGTCGGCGTGTATATTGGCACCTGTTTCTCTGAAACTGAAAAGGCTTGCTTCTATGAAGCCGCTTCTAGGTCTGGTTTCGGTATTGCTGGGTAAGACAAAATATAAAATTATTCGAATAAAGTTCGTATAAAATGTATTTCTTTATTTCCCTATGGCAATTACTGCCGATATCTAAAGAAATCGTCCTATATCAAACCAGTTTTCAGTTGGTTAAAATCACATCGGAAGTAAGGACAACAGAGTGTCAAATTGTCGTGTTGTCATTCATATTTAGTTTGACCTCGAACTTATGTTACGTTAATGAAACGGAATAGGAAATGACCGTAATTTCGGACAAAACTACGGACAACGTGCTTAGGGAATATACCCAAAATATTGTATTACCTGTACCTCCGTATCAACAGCTGGAGTCTAGTGGAGCTACTAAGCAACTATAATATCTGCACTGTTTTGGCGAAGGTATTACTGAACAAACACATACTAAACCATGAATTTAATGTAAACTGTTATTTGTTTTGTAAATCAGGTGCAGCAAAACTATGTTCGCCAACCGCATTTCTTACTGGCTGAACGCGAAGGGTCCTTCGATGTCGATCGACCTGGCGTGTTGCAGTTCCACCGCGGCGCTGGAGCAGGCATACCTTGCTTTAAGTCGGGGCGAATGCGAAGCAGCCATCGTTGGAGGTGCTTACCTGTGTCTACATCCACAGTCAGCCGTACATTACGGCAGGTACTATCAGGAAACAAAGATCTGCACCATCATTATCATCATTTTAGCCAAAAGACATGCCCACCTGGACATAGGTCTCCGTCAAGCTCCGCCACTTCGACCGATCTGCATACGTATCTATTATTAACTAATTAAACACCATACACATATAAAAATAGAAATTCATATTACTTTAGGTAAAAGGGTAAACATATTTGACATGTTGCTTGACCAAAGATTGTTTCAGAGATATCCAACATATACTCAAACACTCAAACTTTTCTGCTTTATATTAATGTAGAAAAAAGGCTTAAATAATGATTTACTCTAATTACAGGCTTATGAACCTTTGTCAGGATGGTAAAACTAAATCATTCGATGAAAATGCTGATGGATGTGCTAAATCCGAAGCTATCAACGTTTTGTTCCTGCAAAAAGCGAAAAACGCTTTAAGGTAGAGATTGTTTGACAAAGATTCGGATAAAATAAGCTTTATTTTTAATTATACGATAAATAACAATGTATTCACCATTATTAGGGTCTACGCCGATTTAGTGCACGCTAAATCAGAATTTACGTGTATATTGCCTGGAGAAACTGGCCCTCAATTCGGATTCCTCAGAGACTTCAGTAAAACAGTCAGCTTCATTAAGAATTTCTACGAGGAAGCAAGAATCCCGGCTCAGGCTATAGAATATGTGGAAGCATGATGCTGTGGTAAGTGCTTACTCGTAAATTAAATAAATACTCCTAGATTACACACATTGAGACAAAATTAAGAAAATTTAAGTTTTGCTAAAGTAGACCATTAAGAGAATATTTTATATTTCACATCAGCATAAGATTATCATCAAAAAGCAATTTATAGCTGCTGCACTTAATTCAAACCAAAATAAAATTTACAATACAATAAAATATAAGAACAAATATTGTAAAATTTTAATATGTAAGCAAATGATTGTAGACCAATTGAAAAACAGACCTAAAGACTTATCGTATTTATTTATTCAACAGCTGTACCAGAGGCTGATAAGATGGAGTTGGAAGCTATAGAGGAGGTCTTCTGTAATGTAAAACGAGACCCTCTTTTTGTGGGCAGTGTAATGTCTAACATTGGTTACAATGAAGCTGCGTCTGGTATCACAGCTATAACAAAGGTAAGCGTCACCTCAGAAGAATATATTATTGTTGCGCGAACAAGATCTTCAACGAGAGTAAAACCTTTGCATTCAGAATTCAAGTATTCTGAAATAATTTAAAATATACTAAATTAAATTCAGTTTTAAAAGTCGCCGCTTTTTCATTACACCGCAACACGAGTTATAATTGGTTTACCATAGTAATAATAATAATATCCTAGGACAACCAACACACCGTTATCTGATCCCAAACTAGGCAGAGCCTGTACTATGGTAACCAGACAACTGATAAATATACTTATATATTTCTAAATACATACATATTATAGATAAACTACACCCAGACACAGAACAAATGATTATGCTCATCACACAAACATTTTTCCAGGGTGGGAATCGAACCAACGACCTCAGTCTTAGCAGTCAGGGTCACTAACCACTAGACTAACAGGCCAGTCCATAGTGTTTCTTAAAGATTGTTTATTTTATCAAAGTAAATTGTAAATAAAGCTAAACAAAACATTTGTTTAATGCTACAGAAACAGGTGCAAAAAAAGCATAAGTCCAATCACAGTTGTGAATCATTATTCATCTCTCCCGCAGGTATTACTTGGCTACCACACTGGCCAGATAGCTGCCAACTTGCACTGCAACAATCCACGTCAAGACGTGGTTGCTCTGCGTGAGGGACGCATGCGCGTCGTTACCGAGCATCAGAGCTTCGGCCGCTCTTACGTTGCCGTCAACGGCATGTCCGTCACCGGTGTTAATTCACACGTGCTGCTGCATGGACACTATAAACCGAAGGTATAAACATGGTCTACCTTCAACCTGGTCTTGTTCCAATTTATTCTGTGGTGACGTAACAAAGTTTCTCACTTTCATGTCTACATTTCTATCAAACTTCATAATTTTCTTCTGTTCTCATGACCACACATTTAATTATAAAACGCTTACACAGTACCCATCGTAGCATAACTTTTAATATATTACTGGAACCAAAGATTAATTTTTCATAACGACAGTGAATTTCCATTTCAGGACCCCAACCGCTACAAGTCCAACATTGCTCACCTAGTGACTATTTCGGCAAGACATGAAGCAGCTGTCACTCATTGTCTTAGTAGTTTGAAAGCCAACCCCATAGACCCTGAACAGTTGAGGCTGTTGCACAACATACACCAGGCGAATATTGCAGGACATTTGGGCAGAGGATTCGTCATCCTACGTTTGCATTTTTTTTTTATCAATTTGAATTCGCGTCTGCATATGTTTATTAGCTAGTAGATGGAACGTTGCCAAGCTCCAATTAAAATGACGGAAATGCTGTGAGCGTTGCAGAAGACGTCACGTCAGAAAGATATAGCGGATCAAACTCAACTCATTTCTAAAGATGAATCAGAGACCGCGATTAATGTAGCAGGGAAGGCAGTAGGACACCAAAAACATAAAATAATACCAATATTTTGCAAATTAGTCAAATAAACAACCAATCTTGATACTTAAATATTTTTTCTAGAGACGGACGAAGAACAGAAGACCATATGTCTATCTGAGAAGTCTGAGTATTTCGACAATGCGCGGCGGCCGCTGTGGTTTGTATACAGCGGGATGGGCTCACAATGGGCGGGTATGGGCGCACAACTGATGCGCATTCCGATCTTCGCTGCTGCTTTACAACGGTACTCATATATTTTAAGTAAATGAATCACAAAGGATATGAAAATTGAAACATTCTAACCAATTATATTAATTGCAGCTGCCACAGCGTTTTAGAGCCAAAGGGACTCAACATTGTTGATATAATAACGTCAACCGATGACGCCACCTTTGACAACATTTTGCATTCGTTCGTCGAAATAGCCGCTGTACAAATCGGCCTGACTGATATTCTCAAAGAACTTGGACTTGTACCCGATGGGATCATTGGTAAGAAATAAATTTAAAAAAAATAACACGCCTTGTTTCCCCGAAGGGTTAGGCAGAGGTGTACCTACAGTACACACACATTTTGCCTGTTATGTTTAAGTCCCATGTAATAGGGGGCGAGCCTATTGCCATCAACCGGGCACAAATCCAGACTCCAGGCTGCTACTGAGAAATTCCAGATGGAAAAACCCAATAAACACTTTGCCCGACCTGGGAATCGAACCCCCTCAAAAAAAAATGATATATGAAAAAAGGTTTATAAAGGAGAGATGATGGGATAAACAGGACTTCTTTTTCTAACAGAAGACTGACTGTGAAATACCATGAAAGATAGACATGATATTTTTATGTGCCTACGCAAATGTCGTGCAGATCTGTTGGCGTCCGTGTGATGGGTCGTTGAACTCCCTAAAATAAGGTTCAGCTCCACGATGACGATACATGTATGCCAACTGTCAGGACAGGTCAACTGAAAGCTGTAATGACTCTTTCTTCAAAAGACTCTTCCAGAAAAGGCCCTGCATTATTAGACTCACATGTAATGTTCTCATTATTTCTGTCAAGCATCAGTGAGCTAGGAAATGTTGGCGCCATTTAGATATATAATATTGACCAAAAGATTTCCTCGAATAAGTATCATCAAAGATGTACTAGCAGAAATGAATATCATATAATTTACCAATTTCGTTATTCTATCGTCTTTTCTCGAGGATTGACCACCAATATCAGTAGAGAAGCAACTGAAAACAGGGATATGTAGAAAAATAAATAAAGGATGGATAGAACACTAATAACAACAATGTCAAACAGGTCACAGTGTAGGAGAGCTAGGATGCGCATATGCTGACGGTTGTTTGACGGCGGAGGAGATGATACTGTCAGCTTACAGTCGTGGCCGCGTATCGCTGGAGACAGAATTCATCCGGGGATCCATGGCTGCCATAGGTCTGGGATATAAACAGGTAATTTAATTAGAGACATCTGATCAACTAACTTTATAACAGTTACAGGCAACTTGAGTACAGCATTTATACAGTTGAAGAGTGAACATAGACTATTCATCTATTGAACACTTCAAGCAATAAATATGAGTATTAATGGTGCTTTTATTTTTCAGATCTTACCATTGTGCCCACCTGAAATCCAAGTTGCTTGTCACAATGGGCCTGAATCTAGTACAATTTCGGGACCCGCTGAAGCAATGAAGGAGTTCGTAGCAGAGTTAACTGCTAAGGGTATTTTCGCTAAGGAGGTGCCATGTTCCAATATTGCCTACCACTCGCGATACATTGCTGATGCTGGTGAGTTCTTAAACCTCCTGAATACTGAGTAGCATTATGTTACCTAGTAGTTTAATTTTAAGTTACAATTAAAAGGCGTTGTTGTTATTGTGGTGTTTTTTTTTTAACTAAATATTATAAATTAATATGTAGGACCTCAATTACTCAAATATTTGTCGGAGGTGATCAAGGATCCGAAACCAAGAACCGAACGTTGGCTTTCAACATCTGTACCAGAAGAGAAGTGGGACAATCCCTCTGCAAAGCTCTGTTCAGCTGAATATCACACCAATAACCTGCTGGTAAGTAGTGATGTTTCTGTGCAAGTAGCTACTTAAAAGTCTATCAACAGATTTCTGACCAGAATCTTCCAGGCTTTGGACTTTTCAGGTTTCGGGCCTTTCAGATTCTCAATCGTCCGGGCAATTATGGTCAAAGCTAAATAAAATAAAGCTAAATACTCTGACACCCTTGTACGAAAATTTCATATTATATATACATAGTAAAGTGCCGGGTGACTCACACAGATGCATAAACAAAACTGGATGTTCTACGGAAAGTTCTTAATATCATTTACTTTCGCAGAGCCCGGTGTTGTTTGAGGAGACATCAAAGCTGATACCTAACGACGCTGTGTTAGTGGAAGTAGCGCCACACGGACTGCTGCAGGCCATCCTCAAGCGATCATTACCTAGTAACTGCGAGAACATCGCACTCACCAGGAGGAAGCATGCTGATAATACATTCTTGCTTCTTGAGGGTATCGGCAAGTAAGTAAAATGATTAGCACAAACAGTAATATCAGTCGCACAAGTCAATAGATCAGGATGAGCTACGTTTGCTGCAGTTGGTTCGTGGATGGGTGACCATTTTCACATACTGAGCCGACGGAGTCGTGAGTCGGAAATCACGTTAAGCCATTGGATCAGGCTCCAATTCATGAATTTTTGTCAGACATACATGTAGTCAGAAGCCCGAAAGTCTGACAACTAGTCTTACGGATATATCGTATTATTGTTACTGTTTTGTAAAAAATAATTTCACGTTTTAAGCGACTTCAAAAAAAGGAGGAGGTTATCAATTCGACTGTATTTTTTATTTTATTTTTTATGTTTGTTACCTCATAACTTTTGAATGGGTGAACCGATTTTGATGATTCTCTTCTCTTTTTTATTTGAAAGCTGGTGCTTCCCGAATGGCCATTTTAATTTGGTTCCATTCGGACAATGTGGTCCATGTGAAAAGCATATAAGTCTTTTATTTTATTTTTTTTTGGATGGGAAATCATCAAATGACTTCTCCCGCTCTGGGCGGAGCGGGAGGGCATGTCAGACTTTTACTGACTAAAACCCACCTGTGTTCCTTCAATTGCCCATGTGCCAGGGTCACGGTATCTCTTTCGAACAATCACGTGACCCCGGCAGGCATCGGTCCTAGCAGAACCCTTCAGTTTTGCTGACATCTCTTTGAGGCGCGCGTGGAACACTACGCGCCGTCGACCCGAGCTTGGTCCTTACCGGGCGGCGAGCCAGTCTTAAATTTACATTAAGTATTTGTGTGACAAATGAACTAATAACGAGATTAGATTTGTGCGGAGTATCTACCATAACTAAAAAGTTGAAAAAAACTTTTTACAAAAAAAAAACAACCGACTTCCTTAAAAAAACAATTTTGTAAAAAGTTTTTTTATCGTTAGCTTTTCGACGCGGCTGAACTTGCGTGAAAAATATTTTACACAACTCATGTATTGTATACCGATGCCGTTTCGGGAAGTCAGGCGTGATATGAATGTTTTTTTATTTCATAACATCTATTATTTTCAGGTTGTTTATGGAGGGTTACAATCCTAAAGTTCATGTTCTGTATCCGAAAGTTGATTTACCAATTTCTACGGGAACGCCGTTCCTGTCACATCTGGTACAATGGGCTCATGGTGAAAAATGGTGTGTACTTAGCACTTCCTTTTTGTTACTCTTTGCACGTTTTATAACAAAATTAAAGCTCATATTTGAATATTTTGAGTAATATTTTTTTATTCTGTTTTAGGCCATTGCCTGTGTATATCACAGCCAATAGATCAACATCTTCCTCCCTCGACTACATCACCTCTGTGCAAGATATAGAACACGCTTACTTGCAAGGCCACTCTATGAGAGGTAACATAAACACTATACCCGTATGCTGCCTTAATTCCTAGACGTACAAATTTAGACCCTGCTTTAAAAGAAGTACAAATTTAGACCCTGCTTTTAATCACCAACATTGGATTTAAAATACAGTACAGCGGAGCGGTACAGTGGAGCGTCGATTATCCGAACTAATTGGGGGACAGGAGTGTTCGGAAAACCGTCTTTTTTTTCGAATAATCGAACTGTATTGATTCAGCCATACATATTTATGTACAGGTGAATTAAAACCTTATGTCTAGACATACGAAGGGCTAATGAAAAGAACTGGCTTCAATGTTGACATTTAAAGTTTTGATATCATTTTATAGCTAACTTAGAAATATTTCTCATACAATAAATAATGGATTTTTAAAGGAAATATGGTATGTTGTCGATATTGGGATCGTTATCACCATAAAAATTACCCGTTTAACATTCGCTTTGGAAGGGAAGAAGTGGCTTAGTCATGGGCAAAGCTAGTTATTCTTTATTAAATCTAAAATGCAGCCCAATTTTTTAAGTGACCCAGCTAGTTCTTGCTTTGTTTTAGATACGCGTATGGCAAAATGTGGATTTTTGTGATCAGAGACAAAAAGACAAAACTGTGACTTAGCCGATTCTTCCCCTTAGCCTTTCATATCTTTAATGACAAATAGTTTCTTTCACGCGGTAAAATTTAGTTTATCAACTAACGGCTACTTGGGAGTGACATATGAATACATACAACTAACAGTTTGAGACAATTTCGCGTGTATTGTAGCGCGGGAGGAGGATAGAACGCGCGAGTCGGGCGGGCGTAGTAGTTCAGATAAGCGGACGTTCGGTTGATCAACGTTCGGATAATCGACGCTCTACTGTACTTATCATAAAAGTCAGAAAGAACGCTAAACGAAAACGGATGCGAAAAAGGATGCGACTTGCGTCCAGGGCTAAAATTTCGCGCTGACAAAGTCACGGGCAGAAGGTAGTATTTCATTTGCGAACATCATCATCTGTCTTGCCTTTTCCCCACTATGTTGGGGTCGGCTTCCAGTCTAACCAGATGCAGCTGAGTACCAGTATTTTACATAGAGCGACTGCCCATTTTATTTGCGAACAGATATATTAAAAACCACGTGCTGGCTTTTATTATGTCGCTTTAACGTTCTCATTATCTTTGTTCACAATAAATCATACTTAGGAAGTAGGTACCTACTTTTTGAATAATACTAACGATCTTCATCATTAGGACACAACGTATACCCATTTGCCGCCACACTAGCTCTGGTGTGGGACACCTATGCAATGACGATGGGACTCCCGAAGAAAGAAATATCTGTAGAGTTCAGTGACCTGCATCTGTATGCGCAACCCATAATACACGACCAACGTCAGATACGTATTCACATCGCTTTCCATAGAGGAAATGGGTGTTTTGAGGTACTAAGATTTCCTACATTAGATAAAATTTTATGCTAAGTTCACCAATTCAAGATCTTCACGCTAGAACATGTTTACACAACAGCCAACAGTTTGACGGCTGGCTTTGCCATTCATTAAACCAGGTGGGCAACTAGTCCTCTATGTTTTCACCTCCTTTAGGATTCGTTTGTTCTTTAAAGCAAAGCATACATTACAACCTCAACAGGCTGTAGTGCACCGCATTTTCAAACTATTGCAATGCGACCCGGCCTTTAGTGTGCGTTGGACCATAGAGAAAGTATGAAAGTAATGATTTTTGCAATGCATTGCGTGACAGTGTCGCCTTATAATATGCGAGCAGAAAGTAATGCTTACCATCATATTAGGTATATTTACTTTAAAACTTACTTGATATTTGAATACAGATTCTGAATGAAGACTCCAAAGTCACCACCGGCTTTATAAACGCAATGGATGATGTTGAAGACTTGAAGAGAAGGAAATTAATAGAAGTACCTGAGACTTAAGTGAGCATAGACCTCACTGCTGAAGATATTTACCATTTATTCAGAGATAGAGATTACTCATACAGGTAAGTTTCAAGTTAAGATAGAAATTATAAATATGAAGCTTGTATTATGTGTCACTATTATGATGCGCGATGTAATTTATTTCAGCGGTGAGTTCCTTAGTATTGAGGGTGCTAATAAATCGCTGAGCGAAGCTTCGCTAGTGTGGCGCGACAACTGGGTCACCTTCATCGACGGCTTGCTGCAGCTGAATATGCTGCGACAACCACACGATGGAGTATCACTAGTCTCGCACATTAGGAATTTGAAGATAAACGTTAAATATCATCAAGATGTTGTAGAACGTTCTTTTGTGTCGGATTACAAAGTTCTGTTGAAAGCAGAAATACTAGACAATTCTGATATAACCAGGTGAACATGATTATTTTGTGCTATTACCGCCGCAGATACGCTATCTGTCTGTCAGTAAAGTAAATCATCTGTGTCTTATTTGTTTCCAGGTGCGGAGGTGTTACAATAAGCAATGTTAAATTGGAAAACATGCCTCCAGTCAGCAATAGAAGCATGGCTTTAAAAGCTTTAAAATTTGTTCCTTATTTCCAATCGGACATAGACGTAAGTACCTTTCAGATATCAAGTTACGTATGTGTGAAATCAAATAATAGAGATATAAATTAAAATATATTTTTTTTTAATTCTCTGCAGGTGTCTTCATCACTTCAAGTTTTCCTGCAAACAGTAGCAGAAAATGTGAACAAAACAAACATAAATGTTGTTGGGTTAGTCATTCAGCCTAGGAAAGGATCCATTTTCTCCGAAATAAATAATGTTATTAGAAATATTTTTGGATTAAATGTTAAATACGAAGAAATTAACCGCGAATCGGCATTGAAGAAACAAAACCATTTCCTAAAAGGTGCTGATTTGGTGCTGGTTCAAAACCTATCCACCGATGATATGGTAAGTTACTATTGTTTGAAATTTTATGTGGTACATTATAACTAAACAGATTTGGACATCCAACAGATGTGCCAGCTACTGCATCGATTCCTACAAAGAGACCAATTTGTGGCGAGCGAGGAAGACTTCGCTTTTGGTGGTCGCTCGCGCCCCTCTTCACTATACCGTGTGATTTCCGTTCACTCCATTGTAAGCAATGGCAACAAACAGCAGTCACAACTGCAGCTCGTCCGGTGGGGCGCGTCTGCGGCCGTACCTACAACAACTATCACAGCCCGAAGCAACTCTGATATCCATCTCCTCATTACAACGCGCAATAACCTGTCTTTGGGACATCGGCTCCTGATTATCGCACCTTACCCTGCACTTCCCGGTCTAAAAGAACTTGTAAGCGGCTGGCGTAGAGAAGCTAATCGTAACAAAGTCCATCTGATCATGGTCTCTAAAGAAAATCACGGTTTTTATGTTGACGAGATGCCAGACATCGACCTAGCGTTCAACGTAGTGGACACTGTAAGTGAATCTGTTTAGATCAAAATATAAAGAGCTAAAAGAACTTCCTATTTCTTCATATAATCATTCTCATTTATCCACCAGGGTAAATGGGGAGGAGAGTACTACGTACCATTGGAGGACTCTGCATCAGTGAGCAAAAACGTATCGTTACAATGTAGCCAATTTGGTGACGTGAATTCGCTCACGTGGGGTGAAGCACCTGAAGCATCCGGATCTGGAGTCCCCGTGAAGGTATACCTGAACTCATTTTAATTATCTTGAAAATTATTAAATACCAAATTATGAGGATAATATAGTGCTTTTTAGATTATTACCTAAACATAATCTTTCAATCTCACCAGGTTCATTATGCTGGTATAAGTTACGATGATATCAAAAAGGCCAGTGGCTCTATATTACAAATAAACAAAACATTAAAAACAGCTTTGGGATGGAATTCAGTGGAATCACAAACAGGTCAGTAGTTAATAAATTTACCAAATTAAGGACCCGTTTGATCTATTTCCTAACTTATTTTATCGTTCCTAATTCTTATTTTCAATCGGTCATCAGTGCACTAAGGCAGTTTGTTTCATGAGTAAGTTCCGATGCTCATTATATAAATTACGTATATTGAAGGGAACTGGGCCAAGAACTGATCCCTGTAGTACTTTAATTTCCACAAAAAACAATCTTGATCTTGCTGAGTCCCGTTTCACCCAGAAGCAGTGGTCGGATAAAGACCACCAGATGAGTAGAAACGTATTTGCTACATTTTCCTGCATTTTAGTCCGTAGGTATCTTTTGTACAAGATCTGTTCAAAGGGTTGCTATACATCAATAAAAGCCGTTTATCAAACGTTCGTAACATTCAACAAACTGTTTTCCCTTTTTTGATCATTGAAGAAGAGAAGAAGAAGAATTATTTGTTAATTGTTTTTAATTATTTGAACCAAATGGTACATGATGAGGTATAGTTTGTAATAAAATTAATATAGTGTAAAAATGGTACTACAATTATTTCACCGTGCAGCGGTGAGCGTGTGATGGGACTGGTACGCGACGGTGCTGCAGGCAGCATGGTGTTCGCGCAGGCGGAGCTGCTGTGGCCGGTGCCGGCCCACTGGAGTCTGGAAGACGCCGCCACTGTGCCACTCGCCTACGTGCACGCACTCTACTGTCTCGTGAGTCTACAGTCAAGCTACTTTCAATAATCATTTCACCGATAACTGTTTAACTGATCCCACCTTCTTACTTTTACTACCAAACTTGTAGACATAGTGCTGGATACCATCTGCACTAAGTTGACAACCCGATCATTCTTATTTAGCGCTTTACCTCCACATTAACAATGCGCACGGCAAAACTGCGGAATTCTCTGCTACATACAGGCAACAATTTAACCGTTATCGTGCGACTCACATTAATAAACTTTGTTTATTTTAAGACGGTCAAAAATCCCAAGGGGTTGTCATCTGAAACCTCTGTGTTGGTCCATGGAGGTGCTGGGGCATTTGGCCAAGCTGTAATATCAATAGCCCTCGCTCATGGCTTCGAAGTATTCACAACTGTTAGTGATACGCGGAAGAAACATTTCTTACGGAAATTATTCCCAGGATTAAAAGGTATTTTGGTGATTTTCAATTTCACTAGGCTAGTTTGAGCCGAATATGATTATTTGTGAACACAGATCTGAAATATTTCTGTTTTCTTTGTTTTAAGCTGAAAATATCGGAAATTCTCGGGATCACAGTTTTGCGGACATGGTTCGAAGCGCTACAAAAGGAGAGGGTTGTAGCGTCATTATTAGCTGCCTTGGAGAAGACCTGAAGAAAGTATGATTACGGGTTTTAATGTTTTTACGGTTCTAGATTCAAAAGGTGCCAATGTAATCGTAAAACTAAGCCTCCGCTATCCGTTCACCTCTGTCATCTGTCTGTCAGATGGTTGTATCTACTGAACCGTAATAAGTAGATAGTTCAAATGTTCAAAGAATATTTATTTCTACTCTCATAAAAATAAGTTAAAGTTAAAAATTACAATAACCTGAGTGCTATAGAGACCCTATACAATGAACTCATTATTTTCGGCGTGTTTTGCCTTATGGAACGGAACCCTTCATGTCTTCTGCGTGTCCGACTTGCACTTTATGAAACTAACTTCTTGTTGTTTTATGAAATTTAAACACGTTTTCTGTTTCAGAGTGCAATTAATTGCACCAAAGGCTTCGGGATGTTTATTGATGTTTCCCAGCTGCACAATCAAGACGATTTCGCTTACGGGATGTTCAACCTCACTAAGGAGCGAGCCTACGCCGCCGTTGATATTACTTCGATATTTGTTCCTGAAAATATTGAGGATGCTAGGGTAAGTCTTCATTTCATTAGATACCCAGTGAACTAGGTTTTTTTTTTTTTAAATTAAGGTGCAGTCAGGTTAAGTAACAAGAAAAAAACAAGTCAAATTTCTTAGTTCTAATACGAAGTCCCCGAATATAACGAGTATAACGAGCATTTAATTGCTATACAGGTTATCAAGAATTTCGGTATCTGCCCTGCACGCGTAGCATAACCCCCATAGAATGAACTTTCTCTATTCTTGGTAGAATAGAGATAGAACTGTCATGCTACGCCAGCATAAAACGGTACAAATCTTTCTACAAACTTTAATTCTGTCTTTAATCTTTCTACAATCTGTAATTTTGTTTATTCTTCCGTTGACAAAACCCCTTTCTACGGTGGTCATGCTACGCATGCTGGGGGTATAAAATGTACTTATTATTTACTTACTAACTACTATTAATCCCCAACTGATAAATAAAACTCAAATAATAAATATTATATATCTAACAACCACTTGACCCGCGTGGTGGATTACGGCCTCACAGAGACGAGGCTAATGCCCCAGCGGTGCGATCTTTATGGGCTAATTATGCTTTGTATCTAACAGGTGATTTCTGCATTTTCCAAATAAATGTGATTAAAATATTGCTGTTTAAGAAGCATCTTATTATGAATGTCGCAGGTCATACAGGCGTTGTTGAGCGATGGTATTCGTCGCGGCTACGTGCGTCCTTTGTCACGTGTGTCGTATTCGCCGCCCGTCGCCGTGCGTGCCTTCCGACTGCTCGCAGCCAGCAGACACCGCGGCAGGGTACTGCTGAGGATGCAAGACTCCACACTGGAGGTTCATCCCAGGTATTGTTAAATACGTGTACTTATGTATGTATCTTGCCCCAACCAAGCTTTTGAAAGCAGCTACACTTTATTTTCAAGTTTCTAAAAGAATATTGTACTGAGGGTTAATTGTGCAATATACGAATCGCTTTCATTTTGAGAGTTCCACAACAATCAGGGCGTGGTTTACGTTGCTAACCAAACAATTTTTACGAACATTATGAAACAATGGATTAGCAATCATCTTCAAAATTATTCAAATTCCGAACAATAGTACTTAATGAAGTCGGTTTGCTTTTACAATGTTTTAAAATGGTGGATTTATTTAATTAGGTATTAATTCATATAATTATTTTACAGGTTGACTTGCAAAGCTGACCGGACCCATCTAATACTCTGCAATGATGAAACATTCGGACTGAAATTAGGTGACAGACTAATAGAACGAGGTGCTAGGAAGCTTTGTGTGCATTTCAAGAGACAATCCATGAGCTACCTTCAAATAAAAATAAGGTACATCATTCAGATCGATTACTCGCCAAGTGATAGTGATAGCAACTATGTATTTTGTGACGGAACCGTGCTGGTGTCGATCTATTACTACAATAATATGGAGCTTATTAGCTACAATAGTCATGTCAGCGATCATAGACCGTAGAATATGACTTGACCATTCTCGAGAATAAGGTTTTTTGATTGTTATTAAAAAAATATATAAATTTTATTTTGTATCCTTTTATTTAGATCATGGCAGCAATTAGGTGTTGAAGTTGTGGTATTTTCTGATGACTTATCAGAAAAAAAAGACGTCAATGCACTCTTGAATAATGCGAGTCGTTCTGCTCCCATCGAAGGAGTGTATGTGACGGTGGGTGATAAGCAGCGGGATATCGGCGAAACTCTTCTGAATACTTTGGATTTGGTGTCAAGGAAATTGTGTGCGGAAATTAAGTAAGTAATCATTTTCATGTGTTAATACTGCAATATCTAATGACAAGATTACTTCATATCTTGGACCTATATCTCCACTTCTATTTGGCAGATAATTTTATAGTTCTTATTCTATTTATTTCTGATAGTGCTTATCCTATTCGAACACTGTGTTTTGTTTTACGTCATAATTATCTAATTTTTTCTTTTATTTGATAGGTATTTCGCAATACTGAACACGGGTGACAATACAATTGGGAAGGAAGTATGCCTTCGTCGGGTACAGAACAATTTACCCGCAACAATATTATCATTGCCGGAGTCATGTGAGTCATTTCTGTCAGCTTTACTTTATGCTCGAGAATAGAATCTACCACACCCAAAGACAACCTATCGAAAGTATGGTGGTCCGACGTTGGGCCATAAAATATTCGATGGGTAGTCAATGTTTACGCTGTGCACTGGACAATGCATCTAAGTTATTGAACTGTTGGTTTTTTTTTTACAATAGCTTCAATTTTATATGAAGATATTCCAATAACACATTTTGGATTATTATAAGCTTATGCTTTATGCACATATCGGTCACTTTATATTCGCAGGAATCGTGTAACATTGGTGCTTGGTACCGTGGCGCAGTAGAAGTGACGGAGAAGGCGCTGCGACGCGCTCACAGCGTAGTTCTAGCAAGCACGGCGCCTGTGCAACAAACCTCGCTGCTACAGAAAATAATGACACTAGCTGGTAATTACGCCAATTCAAATTTTATGACATATTCTTTCATAAAACTCCAGCTAATTGTAATATATTTACCATGATGTATATGGATACTCATCAAATCTGTGAATTTAAAAAGACGTCGTATTTGGTATTTTACAGAATTAACCATACAGGCAGATACGGACAAGCATACTACTTTGAAAGAATTGGGAGTAGAAAGCGATAAAATACCATTAATTTATAATTTCTTGAGAATTTATTATAATCTTGTTTTTGAAGAAACAGACATACCATTAATTACTATTGTCGCGTAAGTAAACATCTCGGACATTATTTTTTTAGTGCCAGTGCTTTGGTTTTCTTTTTCTCTGTCATCATCTATTGCTTTATCATTCACTCTCTTTATCTTCATATCCTCTTTCATACAATCCATTAATTTATACTTTACTGGTCCTCGTCTCACCCATGTATCATCATGTAGTGTCATCATTCTCTTAGTCACTGTGTAATACATCACTCAATTGTAGTCAAAAATATTTTAATTTATCCCTCCTCCTATTTAATATCAAGACAAATGATTCCTGTTCAACCATCTTTCACTGGCACCACTTACAAACTTACACAAATATTTATGTTGCTTTAAAAATCATTTGTTCATTTTAAGGAGTCAATATGTGAGTTATTCAATTAGGAAACATAATGTATTTTTTAAGGATACAACAAGCAGAAAGGTCTATCTTTAAAACAGATTTCCAAGATACTAAGGGCTTGTCTACATTCTTCACCTTCGTAGACTCTGATGAACTGCTTGCTACCATAGACGTCGTGGGAGTGCCAACTCTCGTCAACAATGCATCTATGGTATTTCCCTTTTTTTTACATTAAGTTAGTTCTCATTTGGAAGTCGACCCTAACATAATTGCAAAAAGAATGATAATGATGATGATGATTAAGTTCGCATTTAGGGCGCAAAGTATACCAAATGTTATTTAAACTAAGATTTTCTTGTTTATTACAATGCTGATTCCGAGTAGGCAAAAAAAAAACAATCTCAAGCGGGCTACTTTCTATATTCTTTACAGCCGTATACACAAATAGTTCCACAAAAATATCCGTAATATATGTATTCTGATTGTTTATCAGTAGGTGTGGTTAGGATTTATATGAAAAAAGTGATTTGCCAAATAATGAGAACTGATTCGACTGACTCCTGTTACAGAGAGATGATGAATTTGATGCGAACGAAACATACCTGTGTATCGTGCCCGGCATGGAGGGCCACTACGAGAGGTTCGGCACGTTGTGTGAGCGCCTGAAGCTGCCTGCGCTGGTGCTGCAGCTGGGACTTGACAAGCCAAACGAAACAATACAAGAAACAGCCGACAGACTAGCACGTATAGTATCAAGACGCTTGTAATAATTAGCCTAAGAGTATGGTAGTCACTGGTTTACTATCAAGTTCTTTACGTTTGCAGTCCACTACGCGATGGTTACTCTAGATCTTAATCAACAACACTGTGTTATAGTCTACGGCCACAAACTTACTCACGGCACTTTATTTTTATTCAGGTTTTCCTGAAGAGGGCGGGGCTGAAGAACCATTTTTACCTCCTAGGATATGAAAGTGGAATTTATGTAGCTTTAGAAATCGCAGCTATCTTGGAGAGTCTTGGTAAGACATTAACTATATGGTGAAATTACACGTGATCATGTACTTATTAAAACACAATTATAACGTAAATATATTTTTGTAGGTTTGTCTGGTACAGTTTATTGTGTTGGATACTCACCGGACGAGCTTAATGTACACTTTGAAGAACACCTCGCTGAATTTGAGACTGAAGAGCAGCTACAAGATGGCGTAGCTCATCACATGTTTACGTTGATGGCAGGAGGAGACACAACAGGTCTTGATAATGCACTGCAAACTGCAAGCACCTGGCCGCAGAAGGTAGACGCGTGTGTGCGGACTCTATTGGGTCGTGTGCCGCACTCTGCGCAATACGCGCGTGCGCTTATTGAAACAACGCTGAGGCGTGTGGAGCGTGCGCGTGGCTACGTGCCGCGAGTGCATGCGTTGCGTTCTCAACTGGTTTTGCTGCGCGCCGCGTCCACTCGGCCTGCATCGGTACCGTGCGCGCTGCAACTCCACTCACAGCGTCCGGTCGCCATCCACCAACTAAGCGCACCGCTAGCACATGCACCCACAGATCTGCAGTGTGCGGCCATCATTAACACATACTTAGACCCGCCAATACTAGAAAGTTTTAATAAAAAGAATATTTGCAACACATATCTCAGAAATGCTAGTGCCTACATGGGACTTGATACAGAAAAATAATCAAATTATTTTTAAAAATATAAAAAGAATACTGCTTGACTACAATATTCATAATTTATAATAACTGGCCTTGTAATCATAATGTTAATTAAATAAATATGTATAGTTACTCATTGGTCTTTTCTTATATTTATTGTTATATATGTTATTGAATACTTACCTACATTTACATAGAATCAACTTGGTACAACTTATTTAAATATCTCAAGCAAGACAAGAGTAATTGCTATGAATACGTGTATTAAAAAAACTATTGATAAATTGCAAGATGCAATGATTGAAGACTTTGATATTTAAACATAGAGCAACAAGAAAATACGATGTAGCTCTATTGAAAACTATATCGTATTTTCTATAATATTGATCAATAAATTGCTTCACAATAATAACATCCACTGAAATATTTTTTATCGATTTAAATTTATTTTATCGGCTGTAACCCTGTACAACATTGATAGAAATTGTTTACTTTTGCAATGTAAGTTTTAAAATAATGTGTGTTTTATTAATAAGTTTTATTTTCGTTTTAATCCTATCGGTCGGCCGAAGTAAGTAGATTTTTGTCAAGTATAGCACAAGTAATGAAGGAGGGAATACATTCGTATAACAACCGAACCAAAATTCGAATTGTCAATTTCAGTACATAGACTAAGTTGTGTGTTTTGTCTTGATATAGGTCCTATCTGATAAACCGAAATATATCTCCCTTGAATTTTACATGATTAAATGATAAATGATAAATGAAACGCATTTATATTCAGGAACCCATAAGAATATTGACAAAATTGACACACTCAAATTTCTAGGAGTAACAATCACTACATATTATGAAATAGATAATCAATTGGATTGGAAGGATTTTACAGAAACCTTAAGCAAAAATATTAGTAATTCCACTTAAGATCTGTTCATAAAAAAAAGAATAACACTTTTAAAACCAAAAAAAGGTGCTCTAGAACTATATTTGAACTTCATGTTACTCAGAGCTGCAAACAATAAAAAATAAGTGATAATTGATAATCTGGAAGTGTAGATTTTAAAGCCAAATTGTGTTATTTATCAAATTGTGTCCCCCTATTGTTAGATAAAACTTCGTCAACAAGTGTAATGGTTATAGCAAAAAATATCTTGATGTTTAAATCAATTTTAAATTATGACGAAATGATGACTGTGGTCGTGATCATAACTTCTTACGCATTCCTTATTCCTTGAAGTGAAATTTATAAATGGGTGCTGCATACGTTTTTCTCAAAAATAATTTTAACCAGCCTTACATGGAGCTTGATTTTCTGATGAAAATCTAACCCTCGTTCATTGCCTTCAATGCTGTAAAACTCTGAGAGAGGTATAAAAGAAAGTAAAAGGAAGGTATTATTTCAAAATTGCTCCAACTTTTGCTAAAACACAGAAGAGAATTTTGTCAATTTCTACAGATAGATAATAGTTCTCTGGATTTAGTTACTGGTAGACAATAGTGAATAGAGTATAGTATATTTCTAGATTTTGTATGTACGCCGTTGAGGCAAAACATGACTGAATAAATGTGACATCTTGTATGTCATCTATGTCCACTCATGTTTTCTACAAATAAATGAATATGATCAGTTTCGTAGTAAATTATAAATAAAAAAGTATCCTAGCTACTTATCTACTTACTCATCAAGCCCTCGCTTTCAGCCACAGATAATAAACACGCGCCGTTAAAAGATAAGCTCACACGGTCATTAACACACTTAAAGGATATTTTAGTTTCTATCGAAGGCAAAATAGAACATGAGAAGAAGATATTGTCGCAGATCAAGGACGATATGAATCACAAACAGCATCCTGAAAAAGATAAAATCTACTTCTATGAAGTTAGTGACGTTCGGTGGAAATCAGAAGACACAGAAGCTCCAGCTGATGGCAGACCAAGTTAGACGTTTTCATTATTGCGGTAAAATAAATAAAATGCCCTTAAGGCTGCACTCACTGCCGCCCAATGTGACTAGCGCTTCGCTTTGCAGCAAGCGACAGGCACGTGGGTCATCAATTTTGGTACGGCCGCGTTATCGCTCCGCAGGTCAACTTGCTCTTAACGACTGCTTTCATTTGTTCTCTCACCAGTCGCTATTGCAAGAAGCGTGTCCTTTGAATTTCCTCGCTCGCTCGTTCGTGGCCATGGGGTACAGGTCGTAAAACGGGAAGACAACAATTTTATGTATACCCAGTACCTATAACAAAGTGTATTAAAACAAATTAGGTCTCGAGGCTAACGCCAAAAATAGCCAAGCAAAGTAAACAAAACGCACGTGGCATACCTTTACCACTAAAAAAAATTTCAAAATCTTTTCAAAATTATCAGAGATATCTTGGAACATACAAACAAAAAAAAAACATACAGACGAATTGAGAACCTTTTCCATTTTGAAGTCTACAACTTGTTAAGGTTACGTATTATAATACCTAAGCTTATTCTAACTATTTTCAAGATAACTACGGTTGATTCACATAGGTTCATAATGCATATTGGTCGACTCAACTACTGTTTATCTTACTTAATATTGATTAAAATAAAGGTATCTATTAGGTATGAAATACTTAATAGACGACTCGCCTACAATTTGTTAATACTGTTAATGCAACATTATGACTCTATTTTATCATCCTATACATTAATTACAGCTCGGCCGGATGCCACCAGAACGCCCCGCCCTGACGACACGCAAATTTCGCCCGCTGCAATCATTTCTCTTCTAAACTATACAGGTACGTGCTAAAAATGCCATTACTTTGCTTATAACTGTGTTGTTTTTGCCACGCAGAAACTGCTGACCCGACCACAACGCAAATTCCATTCATACAATTTTAAAAAAAGCCATGACAGATTATAATCACAATTATTTCACTGCTTCACTGACAAAATTCATGGAACTGATAGTGATAAAGGACATATCAGAAACAATGCCTGTGATTAATATGATGAAGTCTAGGGCCAAAGAGTGAGTGAGATTACCCCTTACCGTGTTCAGCCTTAGAAACTTTGTGATGGCAAGTATTTTAAGGTAGTGACGTAGATTCATTCCTGTATATATTGAGAAACATCAAGTAAAATTTGTGAGAAATCTAAACAAGCGGCAGTGTGTCAAGCCAAGTTTAGGAAAAACTAACTGACAATGCAGCAGCCGTATGTGATATTCCATGAACTATTTGGAGCCACTTTCGGCCCCATAATAACTGAAAATGGCGAAATTTGGTTTGTTATAAAAAAAAACATTAAATTAACTAGAACCCTAAACATAAATACAGCTTAAAGAGTTATTGAGATATTAACGTCTAAAAATAAGTAGGTATTTTGTTTATCACTGACTGACTGTAATTTAGATTAAAAACCTTACAGACTTTCGGGTAGGTTAATTTGAATTTGGTAATTTTGAAAAATCTGACAACAGTGATTATTAACAATTTGAAATATTTTCCAAGCAATCTATTTTTGTGCAGGATTTTAGTGAAGTCAGTGCGATGTGTAGAATGCATGTAGCGGTATAGATGCCGCTACAATCACCTGTTCTTTTGCAGGACAGCCAATGTTACTTCTTATAACATCAAATATCTGCTAGTGAAAATATAAATATAGATAAGAGAGTAGCCAGAACAAACAGACATATATTAAAAAGCTGTTATTTTCACATGACAAATTGACGCTTCAATTTTATTTATTTGTATGAATATATATTTCTATGAAGTACTCGGTGACACGTACACGTCATGTTATGTATAGAAAGAGTTAACATCTAGACACGCGGTAGCGTGTCAAGCCAAGTTCAAGTAACAGAACTGGCGAGCAGCACCGTGTGTAATATTACACGAACCATTTGGAGCCACTTTTGACCCCCTCATAACTCAAAAACTATTTCACATAAACGTATCAAAATTGGCTCATATAGTGAAACTTGCAAGATACTTAAGTGCTCCAAATTTCATAAACATATCTCAAACGGTTATTTAGATATTAACGTCCAAAAATCGTCATTTTTATCACTGACTGACCTATAGATCAAAACTCTAACCCAGTTCCAGATGACCTAGAAAGTTCAAATTTGGCATGCAGATAGGTAATTAGGTGAATACAAAGGAATAAATCACAAACTGGTAAATTTTTACCATTTTACTATAATTTTTCACTTAATTGATTCTATTAGGAACACTTATAACAAAAACCATTTGGTATTAATTTTGTTATAAATAAGTACCTACTAATAATTTATGTACAAAAAGTAATGATATCCCATCAAAACATAAATGTAAATGAGAGCCAAGTTCAATATTATGACATATGCCTTGGTTGTTGACTTCAACGACAAAAGAAGTGAGATTTAAATGGGTGCCAAGTTCAATGGTCAGTCCTGACTTGGCTAGTTTTCATATACGAATTATATTATAGCCTTCGCAAGTTTTAAACTTGTTACTTATCGGTTCTTATTTAATTATTCCGAAAATTTGACTTGCTGGTAGAAACTAGCCATCGAACATAATAATTTTAATTCTATGCCAGGGTCGCGAGATCTGTTCGAAAGAGTTACCGTGGCCCTCGCATATGGGCAACTGAAGGAACATGAGTGGGTTTTAGTCAGTAAAAGTCTGACATGCCCTTCCACTCCGTTCAGAGCGGGAGACGTCATTTGATGATTACCCATGCAAAAAAAAAAACGAAATTGTTACGTAGATCGCAATCACGAAGACGTAATTCGCCACTTCTCTTACTGAGTATTATTGAAAAGCAGTACTACGCGAACTAGAAAAATCTAGAAACGCCACCCTTACCGCCATCTATTATTCAATACCAGATTTATCTGTACTCAATCTATCTGAAAACGCCACCGCCATCTATGATCGAGTAGCACAACTACACGAATGTTCCCGAATTATCAAGAAGTTTAAAACTGTCATATAAGTAAATGGTTGGCAACACTACGATCATGTTCAGTGATGAATGCGAAACAGTGAACTTCAAGTGATAGACAAATGATTCTGATTAAACGGTTCTGATAACTGTGTTTGTAAATATTTGAATAAAATTTTTAGTGTTTTTGGAGTAAATTGACATATACAACTGAACCCCAGCTTGTAACAATATAATAGCTATAAAATGTTAATCCTCATTTGATTTATCCCAACTATGCTCGAGATAGCTAATGCACAAACCTGGAGCGAGTCAGTGAAAATAGCTACTGGATAACACGATACAACTCAATGAAACTTGTTATCAGAGTTTCGGGCTTCAGATTACCCGTATCATTTGTCAAATATATGTATTTATAAATGAAAGCCGATAAAAAAGACCTAACGAGCTTCACGAGGCTGATAAGGGTCTCGGTACAAAATTAATTATCACCAATCTACAGCTCATCCGCCGCAAGTTTAGCTTAACCTTAATCGATCGACTCGTGTGCCTGCTATTTAACCACGAGTCCCTCAAAAATGTGAATAACATTTTATACACATGAATATGTATTCATCAACTGAATATTTTAGTATTTAAGTTGTTAATTCCCCCTTGTACTTTTAGGAAAACAATCTGCTGTAGAAGCGAGCGATTCGATGTCACAAGCGGCAATGAGTCCTTTCTTAAGAGAAGAAGGTACAATAAAACAAAGAAGACTTTAACGACAGAATTGAGTGGAAAAAACTTTTCAGAAACGCTTACATTACAGCGCTCAAAACGTTCCGTACGCAAAGCACTGCGGCTGACGTGTGTCCTGACTGTGCACACGGGGTCATTTTAAACTTGTATCCAGAAAAAGAAGTAGCATTAAATTTACTTAGACTTTGACATCGATAAATGGTCGGGCCTAAATTTCCACGTTGTACCGCAATGGCGGAACGAATATAATGTGTCTTGGTGTTGGTACATTTTTCACCCGTTATTAATTACTTAAATTACATGAATTGCTTTTAGCCGACCCCAACGTTGTTGGGAAGGGGTAGAAAGGTTAATGACTAAAATTATAATCAAATTAACAAACAAAGGTTATTACTGACATTGGACGCTAATCACGTTGTGAAATTTATGTAAAAACAGTTAAAAGTACTCATTTATTTTAACCGACGAAAAAAACGACGAATGTTCTCAATTCGACGCGTACATATTTTTTTAATGTTTGACCACGCATAACTTTTTACAGAGTGGACCGATTTTGATCATTCTTTTTTTTTATTGGAAAGGGTATAGCCTGAAAATGATCCCATGTAAATTTGGAAAGAAAATTCCATCCATAAGGGTCGGAAAACAGGGCCAGGGTCACGAGATTGTTCAAGCGAGATACCGTGACCCTGACATATGGGTAACTGAAGGAACACGGGTGGGTTTTAGTCAGTAAAAGTTTGACACACCCTCCCGCTCCACCCAGAGCGGGAGAAGTCATTTGATGATTTCCCATCCAGAAAAAAAAAAGGGGTAGGAAAACATCATCCCTGATTGATTGTTCACTCATTGATTGTAATGCATAACTTCTTACAGAATAGTCTGATTTTGCAAGCTTGTAGTAATTAGTATATAATAGTCACAAAAAAATAAAAACTTAAAAAAAACCGCCGAAAAAACTGAAAAGCAAAAATAATAAAACTTTCAGTCATTTTGAGTCGGCGCCAAACAAACGAACAAAGATCACTCAAAGGGCCGATGACTGAAAGGTTTACTATTTTTTGCTTTTCAGTTTTTTCGGCGGTTTTTGTTTTTTATAATCACTGCCTCGCTGGTCTAGTGGTTGTAATCGCTACTGCTGATCATGAGGTCCTGGGTTCGAATCTCAGGTCGGGTAATGTGTTATTTGGTTTTTCTATGTGGAATTTCACAGTAATAGCCCAGAGTCTGATTTTTTGCCCGGTCTATGGCAATAAGCTCGCCCACTGTTACATGGAACTTAAACACAACTAGTGAAATGTGGGTGTTGTGTAGGTACACCTCTGCCAAACCCCTTGGGGAAAATGGCTTGATATTATGTTATATTTTATAATTAAGCAGGTACCTTAAGGTTCATTTTTCTTTGCAGGAGATACTGAACCAGAGTTCACCCATATTCCTGTAAATGTGACCACGGCATGGCGGCGAAGTGAGAAATATGAAAAAAATCTTAAACATTTTCTATTAAAACATATTATTACTAATTTGTTTATCAAAATTAAACAACAGCATAAAAGTTTTGAGACAAATAAACATTATCACTCGATCAAACAAGACAAGGAGCTCAAATATCTTCGCAAGAAGATAACAATGATTCTAAATACAGTCAAGATGCCATAGAAAATGATATGCTTCATAAGATTAGAGAAGCTTCCAGCTACAGTGATGAAGAAGACTACCTGAAAAGTAAATTAAAGGCATTAATATAGAACTAGTGATCGCCCATTGGTCGAAGTTCGACCGTACTTCATTTGAATAGAAATACATTATTAAATGAAAAAAAAATATAATAATATATAATATAAAAAATATCTGGTTGACCGAGCTTTGCACGGTATGTTTTGGTAAATCGTGTTTAAAATAATAAGTTTATGTTCAAGTTGATTATCGATAAAGTTGGTCATTGAAAACACGAATAAAACGACATTTTATAAAAATAAATTCTAGCTAGATCGATTTATCGCCCCCGAAATCCCCTGTATACTAAATTTCATGAAAATCGTTGGAGCCGTTTCCGAGATTCAGATTATATATATATGGGCGCCAAACCATTATTTGATTTTTATGATAAGCTTGGTATTGATTATTTTGTACTCAATATGACTTCCATGTTATTTATTTAATTAATACTATTTCCGGTAGAATTTAAAAAGTGTCTGTTGTTACTTCCTTTTGATATTATTTTAAATATTGCTGTTTCCGGTACAATTTATAAAAGTTTCTATGTTGTTACATCCTTTTGAATTAATTTAAAAATTACTGTTTCCGGTACAATTTATGAAAGTTTCTATGTTGTTACTTCCTTTCGATTTAATTTAAATATTGTGGTTTCCGGTTGTATTTAGTTTCTATTCTTATACTTCCGTTTGATTTATTTAAAATATTATGCGTTTCCGGTCAACTATATTTTAAGTTTCTATGTTGGTATTAAGGGTTTATGTTAACATATCCGCTTGATTTATGTAAATTCTATTTGGCGGCAATTTCATGTATAAAAACTGCTGTAATACGAATGAAAGGACATTCTTTTCTTCGGTACTCGTGGAATAAACACCCAGAGTTGAAGTAAGGTATTTTTATTGTGTTCTCTTAAAACATTTTACTGCCATTTTTTAATTTCTGTGTATTTGTGCGATATATTGGTGCCAACCAATATGTCTGACTTCGCCAACGACGGCGATGATGCGCCGACAGCAGCGGTGGGATCCACCTCGCCCCTATTGAGGTCTTCTGGATTCCGGGTCCGCAAACCAGTGCCGACCGCCCAGCCAGACCCAACTTTCTCGATGGAGCAAGTGATGAGTCTGGTGACGTCAATCACGAAGCAAGCCACATCCAGCGCCGTGGCCGCAGCGCTGTCCTCTACTCCAGCGCCTCCACGAGATCGTGGTAATTTCTACCTACCGCCATTGGATCCCGATGTGCGGTCACACGACATCAGGGATTGGTGTGCCAATGTTGACCAAACCATTGCAACAATTGGCATATCACCGCATGAAGCTCGCATGAAGGCAATACTGCAGCTAAAGGGAAGAGCGAAGACGTGGGCTGACACGTGGTCCCTACAATCCACCACGTGGGAGCAAGTTAAGCAAGACCTGATCCAGACGTTCGGCGAAGAGTTCCGGTACGCTGACGACGTCCAGCGGTGGCGCGACTACACGTCGGAGCAGGCAACGAGCTACGCGGACTACGCAACCACGGGATGGACCCTATTCAAGAGAGTTCGGCCCGAAGCCGCGGACACAGAGGTAATTGATGCCCTTATTACCGGAATCTACCCTGATTTTGTGAAATGTGAATTGTTACGTAATACGCCTGACTCTTTGCCCAAACTAGTCTCCGTTCTGAAAACTTTTCGTAAACGTGACCGACCGAAAACTGACGGTACTGACAAAAATCATCTTAACAAAAAACCTCGGGTTTCTGAAACCCCTGATTCATTATTAGGTCAGTCACCAACTTGTTTCAAATGTAAAAAACCTGGTCACCGAGCTCGTGACTGCAAGGAAAAACCGACACCAAATACAGACTCTAATATTTCCGCAAAGCCAGCCTCTCACGCTCCGCCAGACAACCGTAAGTTCATTGAATGTAACTATTGCCATAAAAAGGGGCATTTAGAGAAAACTTGTTTCCGTAAGCAAAATGACGACAAATCGAAGTCAACCGATCAAAAAACCGTTAATTATTGTGGTCCTGTAAATCGTTGCATGACTACCGTCAAAATTGGAGCTAACTCATATCCTTGCCTATTTGATTCCGGTGCAGATTGTTCGCTAGTACGTAAAAGTATTTCTGGTTCGATCCCGGGCAAAAGGAAAACTGTCAATACAGTTTTCAATGGAATAGGTGGCGTGAATGTCACGTGTTCTCAGAGTATCTCGGCTATTGTTGAGATCGATCAAGTTAGTGTAGAATTAGAATTATTTGTTGTAGAAGATCACCAAACCCAGTTTAATATTTTAATTGGCTATGATTTAGTACAAATTCCGGGTCTTACGATCACATTAGTAGATAAAAATATGTCTGTCTCGAGGAATATGATTATTAATGAATGTTCTTTAGCAGAGTCGGAAATAAAATTAAATACCGACTTGGCTGACCATGCCATGTTAGGAAAATTAAATTCAATTTTAAACAAATTTAAAGACAATTTCACTTCTGGTAATAAAGTTTCTGAGGTAAAAACTGGTCAATTAACTATTAGATTAAAGAATAAAGATAAAATTGTTCAACGTAGACCCTACAGATTGTCGCCAATGGAACGCGAAAAAGTCAAAGAAATTTTAAACGATCTTAAACAAAACGGTATAATCCGAGACAGCTCATCCCCTTTTAGCAGTCCCATTTTATTAGTAAAAAAGAAAGATGGAACTGACCGATTATGCGTTGACTTTCGGGAGTTAAATGCAAACACAGTTAGGGACAATTTTCCATTACCATTGATTGCTGATCAGATTGATAGATTAGGCAAAGCGCGTTATTTCACTTGTTTAGATATGACTGCAGGATTTTATCAAATACCGATTTCAATAGATTCTATAGAAAAAACTGCGTTCGTTACACCTGACGGTCAATTCGAATTTTTGCGCATGCCTTTTGGCTTGTGCAATGCGCCCTCTGTTTATCAGCGCGCTATTAATAAAGCTTTGGGTGACTATAAGGATAAGATAGCCCTAGTTTATATTGACGATGTCCTCGTAATTTCTGAAACTATAGAACAAGGGTTGACTAACTTGGAACTAGTTTTGGAGAGATTAACTAATGCAGGTTTTTCAATAAACATTAAAAAAATGTTCATTTCTAAAAAAATCGGTTGAATATTTAGGAAATATAATAGAAAACAGAACCGTTAAGCCGAGTCCCAGAAAATTAGATGCCCTCTCTAAATCTGCTGTACCAAAAAATATAAAAGAATTGCGGCAATTTAACGGCCTAGCTGGTTATTTTAGGAAATTCGTACCAAATTTTTCGAAAATCATGGCCCCTTTATATGAATTAACTAAGTCTGGCGTACCTTGGAGGTGGACTGAAAAGCAGGAAAATGCCCGAAAGGAAATAATTACTAGACTAACATCTTCCCCACTCTTGACAATTTTCGACCCTGATTTACCATGTGAACTCCATACAGACGCTAGTTCTCTAGGTTATGGTGCAGTTTTGATTCAGCGACACGATAAGAATCCTCATGTCGTTGGTTATTTTAGTATGCGAACAACCAGTGCCGAGAGCAAATACCATTCGTATGAACTCGAAACATTGGCTGTCGTCAAAGCTATTAAACATTTCCGCCACTTTTTGTATGGTAGATGCTTTAAAGTAGTAACAGATTGTAATTCACTGAAAGCATCCAGAACGCAAAAAGAACTAACGCCAAGAGTACACCGCTGGTGGGCATTTTTGCAAACTTTTCAATTTGAAATTGAGTATAGGAAAGGTGACAGACTTTCCCATGCCGATTTTTTTAGTCGAAATCCCATAGCGAGCCCCTATGAAATTCCTAGAGATAATATTTCATTGCAATTTTCAGTAAACTCTTCTACACTTGATCATAACTGGCTTCTAATAGAACAAAAACGCGATCCAGTTCTTAAAAACATAGTTGAACAACTTAATTCTGATACAATTCCAAAAGACATTGCTGACACTTATGTCATATCGCAAGATAAGTTGCTTAGACGTAAAGTTCAAATAGAAAATAAAACTCGTAAACTTATTATTGTGCCACGTAATTATAGATGGAATCTGATTTCCCACTATCACGATAATCTTCAACATTTCAGTTGGGAAAAGGTTCTAGCTAAGTTAAGAGAGCAATATTGGTTTCCCAATATGTCAAAAATTGTTCGAAAGTTTACTGAAAATTGTGTTAGTTGTAGAATTCGCAAAGGTATGTCGGGTGCTAAACAAGTTACTCTTCATCCTATAGATAAAATTGCAATTCCCTTTCACACCGTACATGCTGACATAACTGGACGTATGAACGGTAAACGTAGTGACGCTGAATATGCATTTGTATTTATTGATGCGTTCACCAAATATACTCATTTAATTTATACCAATGATCGAACATCTGTTACAGCCATATCTTGTTTGCAAGAAGTAATTTCTATTTTCGGCACCCCAAATAGACTCGTAACAGATCAGGACAAAAGCATGACATCATCTGATTTTAAGAATTTTTGTCTTCGTTTCGGTATTGAACATCACGTAGTAGCTAAAGGCGCTAGTCGGGCAAACGGTCAGGTAGAACGTATTATGAAAATCATCAAAGATAACATGTCTGTTGTGGAGCTTAATAAAAAATGGCACACTGCTATTAGAGATTTACAGTTGGCTATTAATTCTACCGTTTCTAAAAGTACGGGAAGAACTCCCATGGAGTTGTTATTTGGAAAAAAATGTTCGCCACCGGGTATTAAGCTCCTACAAATAGATGATGATGAACCAATCGTAGATCTTAATACTGTTAGATCATTATGTAAATTAAGGATGGACGAGCGATCATTTCGGGACAAGTTAAGATTTGACAAGGGTAAAGCTCAAATCAAACCTTTTGAAAAGGGGGATTTTGTCTTAATGTATAAGCATGAAAGACATACGACTAAACTTGGTCCTAAATATGAAGGCCCTATGGAAGTTCTAGAAGTATTGCCTAATAATCGCTACAAACTCAAGCATGTAAATTTAAGGGGATGTTCCGAAAAGATCGCTAGTCATGATTTTTTGAGACCAGCACCTTTGGCTCAAAATGATCCATTTATGGACGACGATGATAATGAACCGACCGTATGGGCGGATGATTTGTAAACTATCTTAGCTACTCCACCTTCCTCCCTTATTACACTGGCTGGCCACCATGTGTATCCTTTTTCCTGGTCTTAGGGCTATATCCCAGGCGGGTGATGCCATGAAATATGGCTAGATCCAAGGCGGGTGATGCCGAGTTAGGGGGCTATATCCCAGGCGGGTGATGTCATGTGATATGGCTAGATCCAAGGCGGGTGATGCCGTGTATTTTTTTGGCTAAGCTCAAGCTGGGCGAAGCCGTTTTGATGTTAAATGTTTTACAGCGCAGAGAGCGCGCTGGATCAGAATGGCCGTATGGGCGCCAAACCATTATTTGATTTTTATGATAAGCTTGGTATTGATTATTTTGTACTCAATATGACTTCCATGTTATTTATTTAATTAATACTATTTCCGGTAGAATTTAAAAAGTGTCTGTTGTTACTTCCTTTTGATATTATTTTAAATATTGCTGTTTCCGGTACAATTTATAAAAGTTTCTATGTTGTTACATCCTTTTGAATTAATTTAAAAATTACTGTTTCCGGTACAATTTATGAAAGTTTCTATGTTGTTACTTCCTTTCGATTTAATTTAAATATTGTGGTTTCCGGTTGTATTTAGTTTCTATTCTTATACTTCCGTTTGATTTATTTAAAATATTATGCGTTTCCGGTCAACTATATTTTAAGTTTCTATGTTGGTATTAAGGGTTTATGTTAACATATCCGCTTGATTTATGTAAATTCTATTTGGCGGCAATTTCATGTATAAAAACTGCTGTAATACGAATGAAAGGACATTCTTTTCTTCGGTACTCGTGGAATAAACACCCAGAGTTGAAGTAAGGTATTTTTATTGTGTTCTCTTAAAACATTTTACTGCCATTTTTTAATTTCTGTGTATTTGTGCGATATATTGGTGCCAACCAATATGTCTGACTTCGCCAACGACGGCGATGATGCGCCGACATATATATATACAAGAATTGCTCGTTTAAAGGTATAAGATAATATGGTTATATTTGACATTCAGTAACACTATAGACAAATTGCTGACGCTGCACTACTGTGGAGAGGGTTCGCTGGCGGGATGGTGATGGCCAGGACCAGGACGTAGGTGTAATGAGTAAAGAATACTTCTTCAGGACTCTCTTCTTCATTTTCTTAATGCTTCTAAACTGCTGGATATGGAATGAATTTTCACAGAAAGCTCTGTTTTTATAGAATTTTCCCTATTATTTTTAACTAATTATGACAGTTCAAATTTTCATTATTATAACCAGCCTGTACAATCGTGAGGCATACAACCTCTACAGTTTGCACACGACACTAAGTTTTGTATGGGAAACTTATTAATGCCATACTTGACACTCCCCATAAAACCACAAAAAATATTTCTTATAAATCTATAAAATTAATTTATTACCAATGTCAAGTATAAACTTGACATTCAGTAAGACTATAGACACAAAATATTAAAGAGAGATATTCTTGATTGGACCGTAGATTTGGACCATAAACAAAAGAATATCTATGCATGTTTGTATTAAATAGACGGTAATGAATAGTAGTGCGTGTAACGTGTTATTTATTGAAAATAATGTATTTTCACGCATAATTAAAAAAAAATTAGCATTCGTCACTTCTTCTCTGTATAAACTATAAGTGTGCGAAATTTCATACTCCTCCGTCCGCCCAATTTTTGTAAAAAGGGATCCAAAGTTTTCGCTTCACGTATTAATATATAGATAATAGGACATTCATGTCGTTGAGAAATCAGACGGGGATATAAATAAGAAATAAACACTCAAGGTGAAAGTGATGACAAAATTTGTAAAGCTTTTGAAGATAAAAAGATCAGCTTCATTAAATATGAAAGATAAATATGCTCGAAGCTGAAAAAATAATTTATTAGTCAAGACACATGAAGGTATCTAAAACAGTGATGTGGTCGATACTTTTAATGTTATTGTTACATGCATAAATTATAGTTGTCTTGTGACCATGTTATGTGTTACTAGCTTCTGCTCGCGACTTCGTCCGCGTTCAATTTCTTGTTCCCCTGGCCCTTCCCGTCGCGTCGAATCGCGTACCCGTGCGTTTTTCCGCGTTTTTGCAACATTTTTCATTACTGCTCCGTTCTTCTTGGTTGTAGCGTAATATTATATAGCCTATAGCTTTCCTCGATAAATAGGCTACCCAACACAAAAACAATTTTTCAATTCGGAGTAGCTCCTGATATTAGCGCGTTCAATCAAACAAACAAACAAACAAACTCTTCAGCTTTATAGTAAGTATAGATTATTGTAAATATTTATGTTGATACAACTTCTTTTTCGCCTATCATTAATTCGAAAGGATGCGTTTATGTTGAAGAGAAGATCATGCTTTAGATAGGGTGTTTACGCAATAAAGTACGTTCGTAAACTTATTTTGACAACTAAGTTACAGAAGCAAACATTACCAAGTAGTATCGGTAATTCGGTACTGCTTGCTCTGTTCTCCAACATCCACGCGTGTGAATGGTGCGTATCCTAGCGGGCAATAACTTGTCTTTTCTTAAATTATTTGTTATAGATTTGGATAACGTAGTTCATGTTTAAATACTTTATTCTCAAAAAGACAAAGAGCCACTTACATGAGAATATATTGATAGTATAATATAATAATTTTATTCTAGGTAACGGTCTATAATATAAATACTAACTACACTTCCATTTTTATTATTTTTTATTTCTTTTGTTGGGTTACACGTTCAACGGTTTCATTTACAACTGAAGTATATAATTTGTTAGTTTTTATTTAAAATCGCTAAAGAACCTTCATGTTTTATATGAATTGGTAAACTGTTATAAAATTGTGCTCCTTCATAGGTGATATTTTTTAAGCATAGTTTGTACATGTCTTTGGTAGGACAAGTAGTCATCAGTGTCGGGCGCGCAGCGCCCTCTCTCTGAGATGGGTTTTGGCAGCACTGCCCTAAGTTGTACTGCTGTATTCAATTAACAACTGCAAATGGCAAAGTAAACCAGTTTAATGGAGGTTCAACTGCAGTGTGTCTCGATGATTTAAAAAAAATATAAGCATGCGGAGCCACGCGGAGCCACGGAACAAGCGCACCGAAATGAGATTTAAAAGAAAGATAGGAGTCAAAATCGAGCCCTAAGTGGGAGTCTAAATCGAGCCCTAAGTACTTTATAATAACAGTCTTTCCGAAGGTGGGACAAGTACACTCGGGATTTGGAGAGCCACACGTATGCGCCGAAATAGAATGGGTTAACGGAGGAACACAGTTTGCTCCATGAGCGAAGGTTCATATTTCTTTTTTGAAACGTTTAGTGTAAATTAATTGTTTTACAACCATTCGCTGGCTGTTTTAACACCCAGCGGAGCAATAGCAAAGACCTCATCGCAACTACCGCCCCCGAAGAGCTCTGCGCACAGTGGTTTTAGTAGAGGAAGCTCACGGAAGTCATTGAGATACAGTTATAAGAGCTTTGGTCCAATTATACTTCCTTGTGGTACACCAAAACTACCAGTCAACTCGTTCTTAACCTATCATTAATTATGACTCCCTTTTTTCTTCCAGTAAGATTGTCGGCGCCTTACATATGCGTGGACCACCGCGGGGAGGGCGCGGGGCTCGGCGTACCGAACCCGCTTACGCGAGCGCCGCTGCGCGCCCTACCACACACTGAGCTAACAGACGTCGGCCGCTACGGGCACTCTTTTGTACGGTCTTCACGAGTTGATTATACATGTTAATTGTGGTATTACACCTATTTTAATACAGACCGCGACTTTTATTATAAAGTCCCAACCGAGTCTATTCATTGGTCCTTCGATTGCCGTAAATAATTACCGGTATTGCCGTAATTAACGCCGTCAACATCATCGGTCGTCGTGTTCACCTGTGCGGACTTTGACCGCGCGCGAACGCCACGCTGTACGACCAGGAAGATTGAAGCGAAGGAGTCGTTCCCAAAGCAGCCTGCATCGTCATCGTGGGAGCTCATGTCATACTTACGGGAGTATAATACTGTATTTGAGTGAGTCCGTTCCAATTAGTTATTTTTCTGCTTTCTTTTCATGCCAAAAAAGAAATCGTGTTTCTTCTTCTCATCTTTTAAATTCATACAGTGTTTCAAAATTAGTGCTTTCCCAATATTATCCATATCGCTGCTTATAAAACACGCATATTTTGTATCATAACGCGTGGTAATTAGCTGATTTGCACGACGTTAACACGTGTTGACCGCTTGACCTTGACAGCGATTCTCGAATCCTTTCACTAACGCACAGCTGTTGTCGTTTTTTATCTATTAAGTTCATTAGCATCAGTGCGTACAGCTGTTATTTTTATTCAACAATGACAGATAACATAAAAGTGTTGATCAAGAAACGTAGTTCAATTAAATCGAAGCTTACTATTTATAGCAACTATTTAAATTTAGTAAAAAGTGGTTCCGCAGTATCTGAGTTGCAACGTTTAGATTTAGAGGAGCGTTTTAATAAATTCGAAACCTTACACACCGAATTTGACGCCTTTCAGACACAGATCGAAGTGCTTTCCGATGACGACGAGTCTGCGTTGACTGAGCGTGAGGACTTTGACCGCCAGTTCTTCAACCTGGTGGCACTCACGCGCAGCCTGCTCGGTGTCTCGGCCAACGGTGCTGCGTCGGAGGCGGGCTTCAAAGATGCTGACTCAGGTGCACATATTTCATTTAGGAATTCTTTTGTTCGTTTGCCTAAGATAGATTTGCCACATTTCGATGGGAACTACCAATGCTGGCTTGAGTTTAGGGATACCTTTGGGTCATTGATTCACGACAACACTAGCATAAGTGACATCAACAAGTTTCACTATCTGCGAGCTTCACTCCAAGGAAACGCGGCTTTAATTATTAAAAATATAGATTTTAAAGCCGACCATTATAACATTGCGTGGAACCTGTTGTGCGAACGGTACAATAACGACCGTCTATTAGTGAACAACCACTACCAAGCTTTGTTTGATGCCGAACCAATAACAAGCGAGACCAGTGTTTCCATCAGAAACCTGGTTAACATTATTAACAAAAATATTAGGGCACTTACAACATTAAAAAGGCCCACTCAATATTGGGATGATATTATTATTTATTTCATGGTCAAGAAATTAGATACAACAACAGTACGTGTCTGGGAAGAACATAGAAACACTTTTAAAGAAGATCCGACTTTAACACAATTTTGTTCATTCTTAAGCAGGAAAGCGGACTGGTTGGAGTCAGTGGAGTCCAGTCATGGCACTACCGACAGGAATACTGTTGTCGCTTTGAACAATAGCCTTAATTCCGATAAAGCTGACTCTAAACCTAACAAAACAAATAAAAAACCAGACATACGTAATATTAATAAAAACAGTAAATGTCCACTTTGCTCCCAAGCACATACATTATTTAAATGTGAATCTTTTAGAAACTTGTCCATAGAAGATCGTCTACAAAAAGCAACACAATTTAAAGTGTGTATTAATTGCTTACGCTTTGGACACAATGTAAACAAATGTAAATTTTCACATTGCAAATATTGCACAACAAAACACAACACGCTTTTACATTTAGAGTCTAACGAGCCCAAACTTGCTTCCAATCCATTGCCTTCTGCCATGCCTTCTGCTTGACCTTCTTCAAACGTGTCGCTTTCAGCCAATTCCATGCAGCTTGCTACTTCTGCGCATGTATTACTGTCCACAGCGATGGTGAACGTGACTGGCGTGACGGGTAAGAAGTACACTGCGCGCCTGCTACTGGACAACGGCAGCACGGCGAACTTTGTTACGCAGAGCTTGTCAGAGAAGCTGGGTTTGTTACGACACGGTACGAGCACCAAGGTAACGGGTATTAATAATCACATATCCACTAGTACACAGTCTTGTCACCTCTCAATAGAGTCTTTATGCTGTGCCTTTACTGTCGATATCGAGTGTCATATTTTGCCTGAAATCACAAAGGTTCTACCGTCTTCATTCGTAAATATCAATCACGTCCCTATTCCTTCAGGTCTTAAGCTAGCAGACCCGAACTTCAATGTTCCGTCGGTCGTAGACATCCTGGTAGGGGCTGAAGTTTTCTGGAATGTCTTAGGTAGCAAAACTATAGACTTAGGGAAAAACCTACCTAAATTATGCGAGACCAAGTTAGGATGGTTAGTTTCAGGTAGTATTTTGCACCAATCATGTTTTTCCGCTATTCATTTTTGCCATCATTCCAATGTCACTCCCGACCTCACTTATTTTTGGGAGCTTGACAACGTCGCTTCAAAACATTCACTTTCACTTGAAGAAAGAATGTGTGAGCAATCTTTTGCTCAAACCACTGTCCGTAATGATAATGGGGGATTCGTCGTCACTATGCCTTTAAAAGGGGATCCTAGTACATTAGGTCATTCTTTTACTAATGCTAGAAATCGTTTTCTTTCCCTTGAACGGCGATTTAAACGCGATCCATTATTTCATGAAAAATATAACGAATTCATGAGAGAATATGAGCGCCTAGGTCATATGACGTTAGACTCAGACTGTACTCCTCCACCAGAAACCTCCATGAATAAATATTACATTCCACATCATGGAGTTATTCGTAGTTCTAGTACCACTACACAACTACGCGTAGTATTCGACGCATCAGCTTCGACTAGTTCGGGCGTGTCGCTTAACGACATACAGATGGTCGGTCCCGTAGTCCAAGACGATCTGTTTTCCATTTTAACACGTTTTCGTCAGCATAGGTACGTGGTCTCAGGTGACGTAGAGAAGATGTACAGGGCCATTGAGATAAATCCAGTCCAAAGACCTCTTCAAAAAATAATTTTCAGGTATGAACCTTCAGAACCTCTTAGGACATATACTTTGAACACGGTTACCTATGGTACCGCTTCTGCACCCTATTTAGCCACTAAGTGTCTTGTTAGTCTGGCGGATAACATTGAGGATAGTCGTGCCCAATGTGCCATACGACGTGACTTCTACGTTGATGACTTTCTTAGTGGAGGGGATACCATAGCTGATACAGTGGATATTTCTAAAAAGGTACATTCGGTTCTAGCATCTGCAAAATTCAATTTACGTAAATGGCGGTCAAATAATCCTCAAATTCTCAAACAAGTCACACATAGTAACGAGTTACATAATACTTTACGTTTTTCTGAGCAAGGTCCAAACTCATCCCAATCTAAAACTTTAGGTCTTAACTGGGTTTGTGACTCAGATTCACTTACTTATAATATAAATATCACCTCCACTACTAAAGTCACCAAACGTCATGTCCTTTCTGTCATCAGTATGATCTTTGACCCACTAGGCCTCGTAGGTCCGTGCGTCGTCGAAGCAAAGATGATCATGCAGCGTCTATGGCTAGATAAGTATGACTGGGATGACGAAGTATCGCATGAAATCAAAAACCTTTGGTCTACATTTGAAGGCACAATAACAGCATTGAACAACTTAAAAATTCCTCGTTGGGTTTTGCGTGAAGACTCTATTACGCATGAAGTACACGTCTTTACCGACGCGTCCGAGAGGGCGTATGGCGCTTGTGTGTACATTCGGTCTTGTAATAGCAGTGGATCCATAGGCGTACAACTTCTAGTCTCTAGAAATCGGGTAGCGCCCATCAAACCAACGACGATACCGAGGCTTGAACTTTGTGGAGCTTTGTTAGGTGCAAGGCTGTGTACTAAGGTTCAGGAATCGCTTACCATGCCCATTCATAAATGTAGATTCTGGTGTGATTCAACCATAGTCCTGGGTTGGCTCTCTACTCCTTCAAATCAATTAAAGCCTTTTGTCAGACACAGAGTCAATGAAATACAGGAAAGTACATGTGGTCATACCTGGAGCTACGTACCGTCGAAGGACAACCCGGCGGATCTTGTTTCCCGCGGTCAGAGGGCCGACGTTCTCATAGACGAACCTCTGTGGTGGTCTGGACCCTCATTTTTACAGCATAGTGAAAATGAGTGGCCCAGCATGCCAAACACCGGGAAGGATAGTCTGCCGGAAGTAGTGACTCATTCCATTAGTGGTGATAGCAACAATCATTCATTCAGTAGTAACCATTCAGACCTTACCATTCATTCATCAATCATTCATGATTTATTCGTAAAGTATTCTAGCCTAACAAAAATACAAAATATATTTACATATGTACAACGATTTATTTACAATGTAAAAAATAAAAATAAATTGCAAGGTAATTTTTCACTAACAGAACTTGAAAATTCATTAAATTTAATTATACACTATTCACAGCTTGAAATGTTTCCTGAAGAGTATAATTTGTTAAAGTCTGGACAAAAATTACCACGCAAAAGTAGGTTGCTTCCTCTGACACCGTTCATTGACAATCATAACCTCATTCGCGTGGGCGGGAGGCTCGATAACTCCCCCTACGATTTTAAGGTGAAACATCCTATAGTTTTATGCAGTAAACACGTACTTACAAAACTTATATTTCAAATGCAGCATTTAAATCTTGTGCACGCTGGTCCACAGTTGTTATTGTCTCATATACGACAAACTTATTGGCCTCTAGGTGGCAGAAACTTGTCTAGGTTTGTCGTGAATAAATGTCTTAAATGTTTCAGACATAAGGCTCAGAACGTACAGCCTATAATGGGTCAACTACCGAGTTCAAGAACAAATCTTGAGTTTCCTTTTTTGAATTGTTACGTTGACTATGCTGGGCCAGTATTGGTGGCCAATCGTAAAGGCCGAGGATGCAAACTTACAAAATCCTATATGTGCATCTTTGTTTGCTCGGCAGTAAAAGCCATACATTTGGAGCTCGTCACCGACCTCACTACTGAGGCCTACATGGCCGCTTTAAATCGTTTCGTGGCGCGTCGAGGCAAGCCTCGAAGCATTACGTCCGATAACGGGACTAACTTCGTAGGCGCATCAAATGAGATGTGTAGGTTCTTGCAATCATCAAATGTTGCATCTGAAGTGGCGCAGGAAGGCATTGAATTCATTTTCACGCCTGCATATAGCCCCCATTTTAATTCATTGGCTGAAGCTGCTGTAAAATCATGTAAGCATCATTTAAAACGATTACTGCATCTTACCCACTTCACTTTCGAGGAGATGGCTACCTGTCTCACTCACATAGAGGCGGTGTTGAATTCACGCCCTCTTACTCCTCTTTCTTCTGACCCTAACGATTTTTCGGCTCTCACTCCCTTTCACTTCCTAATTGGACGGCCATTCTCATCAGTACCATACCCCCAGTTGACTGAAGCCAACATTACGCGGCTGGATCGTTGGAAGCGGATTCAGCTCATCAGACAACACTTCTGGGGACGATTTCATAATGAATATACCTCTCTGCTGCAGGCAAAATCAAAGTGGTTTGATTCCAGAGGCGAAGTGAAGCCGGGGTCATTAGTCCTAATTAAGGACAAGACGACGCCACCTCTGCTCTGGTCCCTGGGTCGGGTCACGAAGATCTATCCCGGCGTAGACGGGGTCACGAGAGTGGCTGAGATGAAGACGAAGCGGGGCACCATTCGCCGCGCTTTCAACTGCATCTGCCCCCTACCAGTCGAAGATTGAAGACCTCTTCAACCCGGGGAATATGTCGGCGCCTTACATATGCGTGGACCACCGCGGGGAGGGCGCGGGGCTCGGCGTACCGAACCCGCTTACGCGAGCGCCGCTGCGCGCCCTACCACACACTGAGCTAACAGACGTCGGCCGCTACGGGCACTCTTTTGTACGGTCTTCACGAGTTGATTATACATGTTAATTGTGGTATTACACCTATTTTAATACAGACCGCGACTTTTATTATAAAGTCCCAACCGAGTCTATTCAAAGATAGTGCTCCAATAATTTAAGAAAAGTTTCTGTTAAGCCAAGCCGATCCGAGTTTTTTGAAAGATGTGGGATTGAGACAGTTTCAAACGTCATTGCCAGACCGAGGAACAGCGTTTCATCGTATCTTCCAGACTGAAAACGAAAGAGTTAACTAGCTCATGGACAGCATCGTTGATTCTGCAGCCAAATTGTGAAGGAGAGAGCAGTTAGTTGGTCTCCAAAAACATGATTAGACGCTTAATAATTAGGCGCTCCAAGATCATGGAAAGTCCTAAAAGAATGAAAATAGGTCGGTAGTTGTTCACAGAGTATTTTTCCCCAGCTTCAACAAATAGAATTGATAAGAGCGATTTTAAATAAGTCTGGGAAAGTCCCTGTAAAAAACTCACTAAAGAGTCATGGGAGGGATTGAAAAGTCGATGCCCACTGCGCAGTTATCCTTTAATCTATTGAGAAGTGTGAAAGTCTCTTGCTCGTCAGTAGGAAAGATGACCATTTTTGAGGGGGGGTGTTCAGTAGGTGATCATTGCAGTAAGTGGATATAGCTCGTTTATCAGTGGTGATCTTGTTCGCTGGGTTTGCACCTACGTTTACAAAAAATGCATGCCGAATAGCAAAATATGTTTGAAGCTCAGAAGTATGGCTGAAGTTCGTATGAAAGCTCAACCTCCATGTATCATAACAACTATTGTGTATTACCCATATTTGCAAAAAGTCCTATTCTATTCTACATTCCTATTCTTCTATTCTTTTACATTCATAATAATCATTATCAATTTCGTGTTTGTTGTATATCTTTTTTGCATTTTGGAGTAAAGTGTTGCAAAAGTTAGAGTAACGTTTGTATGTGATTTTAATAATCTTGTCATCAGGGTTCCGTTTTATATTTTATGCAAAGTGTTCCGGCTTTTCATACACCGCAATAAACCCTTTAGTGATCCACAATTTCGAAATCAATTCTTTTTGTTTGTTTTAACCGCCGTGGTATTTTTTTTAACTGTCGCAGACAAGTGAGTAACAAGAAGCTTGGTTGAGATTGGGCACGCCACAATTGCGGCGGTAAGTCCCCTCTTTGAGGAGTGGATAGAGAGGCGTCACGGCGTCCTTACCTTCCGCCTGACGCAGGTTCTCACCGGGCATGGGTGCTTCGGCGGGTTCTTGTTCAGGATAAAGCGAGAGGATACGTCCGGGTGTTTCCATTGCAAGGATCGTCTGGAGGACACGGTGGAGCAAACGGTGGAGGTGTGCCCTGCCTGGGCGGAGCACCGCCGTGTCCTCGTGGAGGCGATTGGCGGCGGCGACCTCTCGCGTCCGGCCCTGTGCGAGCCATGGTACTGAGCGAGAGGGAATGGGAAGCCGTCACCTCCTTCTGCGAAGCAGTAATGCTCGTGAAGGAGGAGGTGGGGCGCGTGAGGGAGTGGCAGTCTCTGCGCCCTCATGTCCCTAGCCACCGCAGGAGGAGACGCCCCGGGCGTCGGGAGTCGATTGCGGACTCCCGGCTACCGTAGGCGCGAGCTTGCGGGCGGCGAGCAGTAGGTAGCTGGCTGCCCGATAAGCACCAAGCTCGGGTTGACGGCGCGTAGTGTTCCACGCGCACCTCAAAGAGATGTCAGCAGCAGTGAAGGGGTCTACTAGGACCGATGCCTGCCGGGGTCGCGTGATTGTTCGAAAGAGATACCGTGACCCTGGCACATGGGCAACTGATGGAACACGGGTGGGTTTTAGTCAGTAAAAGTCTGACACGCCCTCCCACTCCACCCATGATTGTGTGACATGGCGCATTGTCTTGTTGGAATTTGACCTCATCCAAGTTAGTGTCACCGAAACTGCGCGAAAGAGAAGGTATTAGGGCAGTTTCCAACACATTTTGTATTTTCACTGTTCATACGGCCTTCAGCAATCTGGATGGTATTCTTCACCGACTAGCCCGCCGCCTCACGAAGGTAACAGCCTGCGTTCCGAACACCTGTGAAAAAGCGAAAATCATTCGTTAGAGAAACTGTCCATAACTTTATAAATTTGATTAAAATAAGAGTAGTACTTTTATTATTATAAATAGCGCGAATAAAACTTATGTACCGCAAAGTTTGATTCGTCGGACCCCATAACATTTTCCCAATCCTCTTCTGTGAAATTTTAATGACGAAGAGCCCAGTCTTAGCGGTCCTTTTTGTTGTTCTGTGAAAGCCAGTGCTTTTTTCTGGGTTTGCAACCCGCTAAAGCTTCTACAAGTCTCCTTCTTGCAATACGAGCACTTATTGGCTTTCCAGTTTCATTCGACAGAGCCGCAATAAACTGAGATGATGTTTTCTTGCGATCCTTGGCAGATTCGCGTAAAAGTTACCTATCCTGGCGTGCTATGGTGATGCGTTTCTACCTGTTCTAGGTTTGCTGGAGTGGGAATCAGTCTCTTTAAACCTTTTAATAATGGATTAAACTGCACACACGAGCATTTAACTAACTTCGATATTGCAATTTGAGACTTCCCTTGTTCATATTCTTTTTTTCGCGGGTAGGTGTGAAAAGCTATAGACGTGCCTCTGTTTTATAATTTTTATTTAAAATAGAAATACACAGTATTTTGCCCCAATTTTTAAGAAATATAAGTGTTTAATATTCACTACACAGATACTCACGTTTGTGGCACATTTATGTGACCCAGGCATTAAATTATACCACCTGCCAGCTCATCATCGACAGTCACTTCACTTTCACAACTGTAACTAAATACCGGAGAAACAAATACTTCATCCATCACCATGTCTCAATTTGCTGAGGTATTGTCCGCACAAAAGTGCCTTGAAGAAAACTTCACACGGAAGATGGAAGCCCTGGAAGCTCAAATTCAGTGCGCAGGGCCTGCCAAATTGCACAAGTCCGAGGCCATGGGTTTTCATGGTCCTCGGAACGCGCCACCTGCGGGTTCCCAACTCACGGTGGGAGGGGTTCACATCGGTGTCGAGTCGACGATGAAGTACCTGGGACTTGTCCTCGACAGCCGGTGGAACTTCGTCGAGCACTTCCGACGTTTGGCTCCCAGACTGGAGCGGGCTGGGGCGGCCTTAAAGCGGCTCCTGCCCAATCTGGGGGGTCCAAACGCCTCCTGCCGGAGGCTCTACACGGGGGTCGTGCGGTCCATGGCCCTCTATGGGGCACCGGTGTGGGCGCCCTCATTGAGGCTGCGCCCAGCGCACCGGTTGAGTGCGGCCCAGAGGGTCATGGCCATCCGGTTAATCCGGGGATACCGCACGGTCTCCTGCGAGGCAGCGAGCCTCCTTGCCGGAGTGCCGCCATGGGATCTGGAGGCAAAGGTCCTCGCCCACATGTGGGAGTGGTGCGAGGAGGCGAAACGCCGGGGCGAAACTCCGCTGCCGCGACAAATCGCGGCACGGCGGACAGAACTCCGGTGTGATCTCATGGCGACATGGCGGGTACGATTGTCGCAACCCAGTGCTGGGCACGCCACAATTGCGGCGGTAATTCCCCTCTTTGAGGAGTGGATAGAGAGGCGTAATGGCGTCCTGTGAGTACTGGCCATTCAGTACCGTTTGACACTGCATGTCGTTTGTTTTAAATCTATAATAGTTGTGTCAAATAACAAACAATGTCTATGAACATGCGTATATTTTAATTATTAAATCCCTCACAAATTGGTAGCAGAGCGTGGTTGTTTGTAAATATGAAAAAATGGCATCAACTACGAGTTATCGAAATATAGAACCTTTGACCAAGTCAAATTATGATACTTGGTGTTTGCAAGCACAGGCGGTCCTGATCAAAAATGACTTTTGGGATATCGTAAGCGGCGAAAAAACGTTACCACCAGTTGCGGATGCGGCGGCGAGATTGGCGTTCAACAAAGAGGATTTGAAGGCAAGGGCTGAAATTCTACTTTTGTTGTCACCGTCGGAATTAAAACAAATTAAAGTCTGCGCGACATCTAAAGCTGTATGGGACAAGTTGAAGGCTACTTACCAAAGCACTGGGCCTGCAAGAAAAGCTACCTTATTAAAACAGTTGGTTTTAAAGCGAATGACCACAGGAGAAGATATACGTGACCACATAAATAACTTCATGGATATCGTGGACAAACTCGCAGATATGGATATAAAGGTACCTCCAGAACTGCTGAGCATAATGCTCCTCTACAGTTTGCCGACAACGTTTGAGAATTTTAGAATAGCCATTGAATCTCGAGACACCCTGCCTAATCCTGAAGATTTAAAAGTAAAGATTCTGGAAGAATACCAATCAAGGAGTGGAAATGAACAGCCTGAAAGCTCAGAAGCCTATCACGTTAAGAAAAATAGGCAAAGGTTGTACTGCAAGACCTGTAAAAAGAAAGGTCACACTATCGAGACATGTTGGGGCAAGAAGAAAAACCCGAATGAAAAAGACAACGGAAGCAAATACAATTTTAACGTTTGTCTGAGCACCGTAAATACAGACGCTGGTGAAAATAGCTGGTGTCTAGACAGCGGCTGCTCATCGCACATGTGCGGTGACGAATCAATGTTTTCCACTATGACCCCTGAAATTGGCACTCTAAAGTTGGCATCAAACAAATATACCAGTAAAATTCAAGGCAAAGGGAAAGTAACTATAAACACCGCTAAACACGGCTACAATTTCCATGACACACTATATGTTCCGGATATTTCTGTAAACCTTTTATCCGTCGCTAAAATAACGGACAGAGGAAATAAGGTTGTTTTTGAAAAAGAGAAAGCCTACGTCGTAGACAAAACCGGTGAAATAACACTGACTGCTCGAAAGAGAAATGGGCTTTACTATTTTGAATCTGGACAAAAAGAGACTACAAATTACACAGCAAAAAATGACAGTGACATTATGGAATGGCATCGCAAACTCGGCCACATAAATGAAAGAGACTTAAAGAAGATGGCTAAGGATAACCTAATGCATGGTTTAAACTTAAATGATGAAAACATGGAAACATGCGAGACCTGCATCAAAGGCAAATTGTCCAGGTTACCTTTTATAAGACATGATCTATACACAACTGATCACCTGGAGATAATCCATAGTGACGTTTGTGGACCGTTTGAATGCGATACACTAGCAGGATCAAAGTATTATGTTACTTTTACAGACGACTTTAGTCGCTATTGTCACGTCTATTTTATAAAAAGGAAGAGTGACGTTTTCAAAGTTTTCAAAGAATATAAAAATGAAGTTGAGACGTTCCACAACAAGAAAATAAAGAACCTGCAGACAGACAATGGCACGGAATACCGCAACAAGGAATTCGATGCTTTTCTCAAATCGCATGGCATCCAAAGAAGGTTGACCACAGTTTACACCCCTCAACAAAATGGGATCAGCGAGAGAAAGAACAGATCGTTATTAGATAAAGCCAGATGTCTGTTAATCGAGGCCAAGGCACCTAAAAAACTCTGGGCGGAAGCGGTAGCAACCGCAAACTACCTTATAAATCGTAGCCCTTCCAAAGCACTGGATGGCGAAATACCGTTCATGAAATGGCTTGGCCGAAAACCATGTGGGCATCATCTTTACGTGTACGGCAGGAAGACCTTTGTTTTGAAAAAGAACAAACGAGGCAAACTGACCCAAAATGCCAAAGAAGGCGTATTCATGGGGTACTCACTGACCTCAAAGGCTTACAGAGTGTACATACCCGAAGAAGATGATGTAGTGATAAGCAGGGACATAAAAGTCATAGACAAGATGTACTTCGAAGAAGACAGTCAGAGCTATGATAAACTTATTAAAGAAAGAGAACACTCTAGGATACCTGAAAAAGAAAATAAGATTAAAGGTAATGATATGAAAAAATGAAAGAATACAACCCATAGAAATTGAAATAACCGAGAATGAAAAGGAAAATACCTTACAAAATTTCAATGAGCAAGAAGATGAAGTTTCTTCGGTAGAAGACACAGAGTCTTACGATGACGCATCAGAGGTTATAGAAATACCTGAAAATGGGAGGCCGCAAAGAGAGAGGCGTCCCCGCGTACCCGCGTGGACCAGAGATTTTATATTAGACCACCCTGAAGAATGTCAACTACTTTCAGAGATATCCAACATATCCGATGAGAATGAAGATGATGAATACTGGCATGATGCTATAAAAGCCGAAATTAGAGCACATGTTAAAAATGGAACCTGGAAAATAGAAAAGAAGAACAAAGACATGAAAGAAGTGGACTACAAAATGGTTCTTAAAAATAAAATAGGACCTGACAACAGTATAACAAAGAAAGCCAGACTAGTAGCACGGGGCTTCACTCAGCGACCAGGCGTTGACTTCAATGAAACATACGCTCCCGTAGCTAAACTGAGTTCAATAAGATCTGTTGTTGGAATAGCCATGGAAGAAGGCTTGAAATTGAACCAGATGGATGTTACAACGGCATACCTGAATGGTGAACTAGAAGAAAAAATAGTAATGAAGTATCCTGACTATTTAGAAGAATATCTGACTGAAATCATGGTTGAAGAAAGTAAACAGGAAAATTTAACTTTGTACAACAAAACAATGAGTATGCTAAAAGACATAAAAAACAATCCTAAAGGAAAAGTATGTCATCTTATAAAAGCTTTATATGGACTCAAACAGGCAGGGAGGCAATGGTACAAGAAACTCGACACAGAATTAAAGAACATAGGTTTCACAGCATCGGAAGCTGACCCATGTCTATACATATAAGAGAAAAGAGGAGTAAAAGTCATAATAATAATATATGTCGACGATTTGTTAATTGCCTATTCATGTCCCAGAAAACTACAAGAAATAAAAGACATGTTAAATGCCAAATTTGAATTAAAAGACTTAGGAACACCTAAACGGATAATAGGAATAGATGTTACCTATAAGGGCGATGAAATCAAACTGAACCAAGAGAGGTTCATAGAAGACACTCTTAAAAAATTTAAAATGGAAGATTGCAAGGCCACATCGACGCCCATAGAACCAGGTCTTAAACTAGAAAAAGGAGAAAGAGGTGAAAAGAACAATCTGCCGTACAAAAATTTGATTGGTACGCTCATGTATCTGGCTGTGGCAACTCGACCAGATATAATGTATGCCATTAGCTATCTCTCTCAGTTTAATGACTATTACGGCGAAGAGCATTTCAAGTGCGCAAAAAGAGTGCTGCGTTATTTAAAAGGAACCAAAGGCGTTGGTCTTATATTCAGGAAAACTCGCCAAGAACTACATGGCATGGCTGACGCAGATTGGGGCGCATGCAAGCTCGACCGGAAGTCTTTTTCGGGCTTTTGTTTTAAATATGCTGGAACGGCTATAAGCTGGATGTCGAAGAAACAAAAGTCTGTTGCGCTATCTACTGCCGAAGCGGAATATGTAGCATTGACTGAAGCTGCGAAAGAGGCCATTCATCTAAAAAGTGTATTCAGAGATCTTGGGGCCAACTATGAAAGCATAGTAATATTTACCGATAACCAAGCTGCCCTTAAGTTAAGTCAAAACACTATGGTCAATTCCAAGTCCAAACACATTGATTTAAAAATGCACTTCATTAGAAATTGCATAATGGACGGAATGATAGAGGTCAGGTATCTGCGAACCGAAGACATGGAAGCAGATATACTAACAAAAGCTATAGCTGGACCGCGGCTGGTGAAATTGCGGAACGGCTTAGGAGTTTCCTGAACTCCTTATGACCACGATCATGCAGTGAAGAGGAGTGTGAGTACTGGCCATTCAGTACCGTTTGACACTGCATGTCGTTTGTTTTAAATCTATAATAGTTGTGTCAAATAATAAACAATGTCTATGAACATGCGTATATTTTAATTATTAAATCCCTCACACGTCCTCACCTTCCGCCTGACGCAGGTTCTCACCGGCATGGGTGCTTCGGTGGGTTCCTGTTCAGGATAAAGCGGGAGGATATGTCCGGGTGTTTCCATTGCGAGGATCGTCTGGAGGACACGGTGGAGCATACGGTGGAAGTGTGCCCTGCCTGGGCGGAGCACCGCCGTGTCCTTGTGGAGGCGATTGGCGGCGGCGACCTCTCGCGTCCGGCCCTGGTGCGAGCCATGGTACGGAGCGAGAGGGAATGGGAAGCCGTCACCTCCTTCTGCGAAGCAGTAATGCTCGCGAAGGAGGAGGTGGGGCGCGTGAGGGAGTGGCAGTCTCTGCGCCCTCACATCCCTAGCCGCCGCAGGAGGAGACGCCCCGGGCGTCGGGAGTCAATAGCGGACTCCCGGCCACCGTAGGCGCGAGCTTGCGGGTGGCGAGCAGTGGGTAGCTCGCCGCCCGGTAAGGACCAAGCTCGGGTCGACGGCGCGCAGTGTTCCACGCGCGCCTCAAAGAGATGTCAGCAGCACTGTAGGGGTCTACTAGGACCGATGCCTGCCGGGGTCGCGTGATTGTTCGAAAGAGATACCGTGACCCTGGCACATGGGCAACTGATGGAACACGGGTGGGTTTTAGTCAGTAAAAGTCTGACACGCCCTCCCGCTCCGCCCAGAGTGGGAGAAGTCATTTGTTGATTTCCCATCCTGAAAAAAAAAAAAAAAAGGGCCTGCCAAGGACATGGTGGCAAGGGTGGCTGAGGCGTTCCGGACCTTCAGGGAGCTAATTTTCAGCATGCTTGGCTTGCTCCGGACTCAGATTTGTGAGTGTGCTAAGCAGGTTGACGGTTTGGAGACCAAACATAGAAGAAAGGCACTAATATTTCAAGGTGTTGCTGAAAATAACAGTGAAGACAGCACCGCAGTCATCCTGGATATTGTGACCAATAAGCTAGCCCTCAAGAACTTCTCTGCATCATCCATTAAGGTTTGTCACAGACTTGGCACTGCCAATAAAGAAAATCACCGGCCCATACTGGTGAGGTTTTCTAGCTACGAGGACAAATCTTTAGTCTGGAAAGCCAAGACGCGCTTGAAGGGCACATCCATTTCAGTCAAGGAGTTTTGACGAAAATCCGACAATCCATCTTCGGGAAGGCGCGTCTGCACTTCGGAATGCGGTCGTGTTGGACTCAGGACGGTGTTATTGTTCTAAAGGCCTTTGACGGAAGTAGGCATAAAGTAACTTCAATGGGTGATCTCAGTCCTCTGCTTGCGAGGTATCCAAAGGTCCATGATCCAAAGGCCTGTAGAAAGCCTGCAAAATACAACGGGTCAATAGTGGTAATATGTTATTTATACTCACTAGAATCTGAAGTCCGAAGACAGGGGGAGGACTCGATAATCCTAAATTCTGGAAACCTGCTCTATTTCCGGGAGGGCGACCAGCAGTCCCAAGGTGGTGTCGGGTTTATCGTCCATAAGTCCCTTGTGAGCAACGTTGTGAAGATCGAGAGTGTGTCGACCAGGGTTGCGTTCCTTATACTCAGAATATCCGCAAGGTATTCGCTGAAGGTCATACAGGTGTACGCCCCGACCTCAACACACCCCGACGAGGTGGAGACCATGTATGAGGATATTTCCAGAGCCATGCATGGTACCAAATCTCACTTCACCGTTGTCATGGGGGACTTCAACGCGAAACCGGGCAAGCGAAGCGATGATGAGCTGCGAGTGGGGCAATTTGGAGTTGGACGTCGGAATCACCGGGGTCACCTACTGGCTAGTTTTATGGAGAAGGAAGGCCTCTTTATGATGAATTCTTTCTTCAGAAAACGCGAGCACAGGAAGTGGACCTGGCAGAGTCCTGACGGTGCAACTAAAAATGAGATTGACTTCATTATGTCGACGAAGAAGCACATATTCAATGATGTCTCTGTGATCAACGCGGTGAAAACCGGAAGTGATCACCGCATGGTAAGAGGCACATTGAATATCAATATCAAGCTGGAAAGATCTCGACTGATGAGGTCAACGCTCCGTCCAGCACCGATCCAACTTCAGAACCCCGAGAGCTTTCAGCTCAAACTCCAGAATCGTTTTGAGTGCCTAGGGAGCTCCGTGGACGATTATAACAATGGGTTTGTGGAAACTGTCCATACGGTTGGGTCTCAGATCTTCAAGACCCGCCGTACTAATAGCAAAAAGAAACTCTCAGATCCAACATTACAGCTCATGGAACAGAGGCGCGAAATGATCCTGCAGTCTTCAGAAGCTGCACTCGAGTACCGGCAGCTAAATAGACGGATCTCTAAGTCCTTGAAACGCGACCTTCGCCTCTTTAATACGGAACGTATTAGAGACGCGATAGAGCGGAACGAGGGCTCCAAAGTATTTGCAAGAGATCTGTCTATTGGGCAGAGTCAGCTTGCCAAACTGAAGACCGACGACGGCAGAGTCGTGTCCGCCAAACCTGAGCTGTTAAGAGAGATCGAGAAGTTTTATGGACAGTTATACACGTCCACCAGAAACCTCGTTATGAATCTGGCTAACGACCCGAGAGCTAGATTGACTCGACACTACACTGAAGATATCCCGGACGTCAGCTTGTACGAGATTAGGATGGCTCTGAAGCAGCTTAAAAATAACAAGGCGCCGGGTGATGACGGAATCACGGCCGAGCTGGCGGAAAACCCGTTCTAAAGGCCCTTCAGAAGCTATTTGATTCCGTCATACTCGAGGGCAAAACGCCACAGACATGGAACAGAAGTGTGGTAGTACTTTTCTTTAAGAAGGGTGACAATACCCTACTTAAGAATTACAGGCCCATCTCACTTCTGAGCCATGTCTACAAGCTGTTTTCAAGGGTCATCACGAACCGTCTCGCGCGCAGGTTTGACGACTTCCAGCCTCCCGAACAAGCCGGATTCCGTAAAGGCTTTAGCACCGTGGACCACATACATACGCTGCGGCAGGTTATACAGAAGACCGAAGAGTATAATCTGCCTCTCTGCTTAGCGTTTGTAGACTATGAAAAAGCCTTCGATTCGATCGAAACCTGGGCTGTACTGCAGTCTCTCCAACGGTGCCAGATTGACTATCGGTACATCGAAGTGCTGAAGTGTTTGTATGAAAACGCCACTATGTCAGTCCGGCTCCAGGACAGAGCCTCGAAACCTATCCTCCTGCAGCGAGGGGTGAGACAGGGAGACGTCATCTCTCCGAAACTGTTCACCGCTGCACTGGAGGATGTCTTCAATGTTCTGGACTGGAAAGGGGCTGGCATCAACATCAATGGCGAGTACATCACTCACCTTCGATTTGCCGACGATATAGTTAGTATTCATGGCTGAGACTATGGAGGACCTCAGTACAATGCTCGATGACCTCAGTAGAGCTTCCGAAAGAGTGGGTCTTAGGATGAACATGGACAAGACAAAGGTCATGTCCAATGCTCATGTGATACCCACTCCAATGAAGATCGGAAGCGCTACACTCGAAATGGTAGATACCCTAGTAGCGGCTGCGCCCCATTTTGCATTTCAACAATGGCACAAATTGATTTATTAGTTAAGTCGGTATCATGACATTCATAACCTGCAGCCAGAACACACGATAAAACAGAATCTGAAACATTTTGAAGCTTTTTGTCGTCCATTCTTGCTTATGTTCGAGAATGTATTTCCTTAGCAACGTAAACAACGCCATGAATGTTGTGGAATTATCAAAATGAAAGCGATTTCTACTGATAGCTTATTACGCAATTACCCCTCTGTACTATTTAAACTTAATACGTTACAGAGAAATAAACAAAGGAACATTCGATAATATGGATGAAGAATTACTTGCATTATTGAAATCGTATGTACCAATTGTGTACACCATAACCCAACTTAATGTAAGGGGTGAGTTGGATTATTGGTTTGTGTTATACTGAAGAGTACAATGCCTGCCGCTTACAAATAGAAATATCGTTGTGAATTTATCCGTCGTATACTCTCTGCTAGACAAATGTGTCCCCCAAACATTGTCATGACTGTATGCATCCGTAAAGATTCACTGACGGCAGAGTGGTGGTGAAACAGGAAAGTTGGTAGTTGACAAGAATAAACTATATATGATTTTCTGATAAAAAAAAACTTATTCTAAAAAAAGAGTGCATCCCATCCACCCCGGTCGTCCCGTCCCGTTAACGGGGTGGTTGGGAAAAATTGTTGCATCGACCCCGGTAGTGACGACCCGGTCGTTTAACGGGGTGGATGGCACAGATTTAGTCTCATCTACCCCGGTGTGTTTTTAATGAAGCGGACAGCACAGATTGAGTAGCATACGCCCCGGTAGTGTTTAAAGAGATTTTTCATTTTCTTACACATTTTGTATGTCAGCTAGAAAACGCTATCAAGCTACAATCAAAAGAAGGGGAGCAGCAACGAAAATTGGATAAAAACTGGCAGACAATTCGACGCGACGTAAAGGTCAATGCCTATTCATGGCCCAACCCGAACACGTTTCGAAGGATAATTAAAAAATATATTTTTTTTAAACAGGAATTATCCGTTTAACTTCTATCTCTAACTAAGTCGCCGTCATTATAAGCAATAAATAAGTAATTTAACGTATTATTATCACTGAGAGTTTGACTGTCAGGCAAAGTTTAGGGTTGCTAGTATATTGTCAAATTAATTTCGAGTCGTATATTGAATACGTCTAATCGATTACGGATTAATTAATAATTATAAAAATCAATCCGTGTGCTCAAAGGCGTGCATTGTAATCACACGGCACGCCGTCATAATCATGACGGCCATTTTAGTTTCTGTGAACGTAACTAACTCCAGTTTAAGACAAAACAATTATGTTCATAAACATCTCAAACCAGATATCTTAAGTCCAAACATACATAAACATGGAATGGTAATATCATTGTATTGTTTATGGCTTTGCCGTAATTAGATAAAATTAAATTGTTCAAGACCAATAATCGATGCACGTAATCGATTATATTTCAAAATATGGCAGCATTATTCTATGACAGATGATGAAGTTGACATTTGACACCCAGTAAACACATAGTTAAAGATATGAAATATAGTTTGTGTTCTTTTGTGAGCTTTTTTATGAGAATGGACTCCGATCAATATCACCAGAATGACAATCCTTGCACGAACTTGGATCGTGGCTCCACTTTGAATGACGACCCTAGTGTGAATGTGAAAACTGCTGGCTGCATATGACGACCCTCGCATGCATTTGGACTGCGGGAGTCCCGCTTTTACTAATGATTAATTCGGCGCGAATTCGGACCTGAGTAACTATGCTGTCCCGAACACGTCGCGTGGATTAACCGGCGCAAGCAAGGTTCGCTGTGCGAATTGAATAATGGATTTAGGCACTTACGCTCTCATCAACTCATAAATATATATTGTAAGCAATGGGTTCTTCCACAACAGGTAAGTATTATATTACTCACCTACATTAAACAATACTTTTAGAAAACTATGATAATAACAATAGCCAGTACTAATGCAAGCTTATAGTGATTTAACTTCACTACACAATATAAAACAAAGTCGCTTCCCTCTGTCTGTCCCTATGTTTAGATCTTTAAAACTACGCAACGAACTTTAATGCAGTTTTTTTTAATAGACAGAGTGATTCAAGAGGAAGGTTTATACGTATAATAGGTGGGTGAAGCTGCTGGCAAAAGCTTGTATTAAATAAGTGAAAAAAGATATTTTGAAATACCTAAATACTTTTACTTTATTGAGAAAGTAACCAAATCTTACAGCTCATCATCATCTGCCTAGCCTTTTCCCAATTATGTTGGGGTCGGCTTCCAGTCTAAGCGGGTGCAGCTGAATACCAGTATTTTACATGAAGTGACTGCGTATCTGACCTCCACAACCCAGTTACTAGGTAATACAATACATCTTGATAAGACTGATCTGAATGAAAGTCTGACAGACTTTCGGGGTTCTGACGACCCGTAACGACTGTCTAAGATCTACAAAAGACAGCCGGGACCAACGGCTTAACATGCTTTCTGAGGCACGGAAGGGTCTTGGTTTGTAAAGATGGTCATTTACACGTATATGTACTGACGTGACATCAGCATTATTTCATTACATAGCTTTTGTATTATTGGGGGGGGGGATGTTGTTTGGGACAAATGATAAGTATTGATTGATTAATAAATAAAATATATGGTGCGGTGCAAAAGTAAATATTTGTAAAGGTAAACATTACAAAATGATATATATTAATATAATTAATTTAATCATTTAATAATTTAATTAATTACTTAATAGCTACTTAATGATTGTGTGTGCATCTATGAATGAACATATGTATGTGTGATGTATGTGTAGTGTGGGGTTGTGGTGTATTTGTGTGTATGTATGTGTTCGGGTGTATGAATGGGGTTGTGTGACTTTATTTTATTATTTTATACTTTCTAGAAGTTTTTCAGTATTTCCATAATTTTGAGAGAGAAGGAAGTCATTTATGGTAAGTTTTAGTTTACTTATTGGTAAGTGATGTAGCTGAGTATTTTACTTATTTTTTTATATAGATATGGACCCATATAGCACGGTTGTCTTCTGATGAATTCTGTTTTACATGGTTTCAGGTCAAATACTAGGTCTTTTCTGCGTTTGTTTTTCAGTCTTACCGGGTCATATGTTGAGCCTTTGTGGCTTATAAGCAGAACTCTCCTGATATAAAGTTGTCGAACCGTTAATACCATACAATCCTTATATAGCTGCTCCGTTTGATACTGAAAGTTCTTTTTGTGCATTACTTTGAGAACTGCTCGCAGGGATCTTTCTAGGTTTAATATATGGGTTTTGTGTGTACTCCTCCAGACTGTTTAAACTTAGAAGGTGACTATTATTCAAAAGGTTAAAATGAGTAAGTAACTTTGAAATGAACAATGACTGTGTTAATACCATTCAAAAGTCATTGTAAGTGTATAAAATAAGTCAGTGCTTGTGAAAAAATTAAAAATTATAAAAAATTAAAAACTGTTTTATTTCCAAATGGCGACTTATTTCCTGAACTGATAAGTACTAGAAGGTGCTCATAACACCTTATACTATCATTCCTTACACTATTTGTAAGTGTTCACTGTGGGCCACGGTTGATCTAGTATGTGGGCATTGTCCTTTGGCACATAATATTATCTTATACTACAAGTATAGGGACAAAATCTGAATACTATACATTTGTAATTAAATCATAAAAAAAACAGGGTCGGTTCTCTCGGTGGGCGAGTCCGACTTGCACTTGTCCGAGTTTTTTCTATACAAGCTTCCACTGTCCCTCTCCTGGTCATCGGTTCATCTAACTGGGGGGCATCCCGTCATCAAAGCAAGATCGACAATACGAGTAACTATTGCCAAGTTATGTTGCCCAGAATCTATGTTGTCGAGTTTAGATAGGCAATAGCTCCATATAAAATACTGGTATGTCGTTGCATCCGTTTTAAACTGAAAGGTCGGCTTTCAACATTGTAGTTAAAATAGATTAGTAAATGTTGTTAGCATTGTTTTATTATCTAAATTACATAACATAACATCACGCCTTGTTTCTCCGAAGGGTTGAGCAGAGGTGTACCTATAGTACACCCACATTTCGCCAGTTATGTTTGAGTCCCATATAATAGGGGGCGAGCCTATTGCCATCAACCGGACACAAATCCAGACTCCGGGCTGCTGCTGAGAAATTCCAGATAGAATAACCTAATCTAAATTCTACACATATTATTTAACCACCTTTATTTATAAGGTAGGAGAAGTTCAGGTCGCCACGTGCTACGATCCTTACACACTGCTTCGTTTAGGTACTTCATGCATCAGGTCGTTAATACGATATAGTTTATTATATTAATTAGCTATTGTATATCCTTGGCTCTTTGAGTACCAGTCAGTTTTTAATTTAGTCCATTTCTGTAATTCATCTCTTAACATTATCCTGTACATCGCCATGTCCGTGTTTTATATACTTTTATGATTCTTTAAAATTATAAAAAAAAAAGATTTTATCCAATTTGCAGGTCAGTGTTTGTGCATTGAATACATTATTCGCGACCGTATTGTATTCACAGAATGTACAGACGCCAACACATCAAGCTACTACAATCTGTCAGATTTCTTTGATAGATTTTCGACTTTATTTCTAGAGCATTAGGTTCAAGGTTCATTGGGAAAAATTTACAGTTTCGGGTAGCTTGACCTGGTGGCGTCTGTACATCATCAATACCACACTGTAAGTTCATATAACCATATTGAATTAATATTTAATTAAATAACATTTATTATCCTGTATTCATTTATACACACTTATAAATTATAAATAAATTTTAAATACATTTTAAATATTAGAATATAATAGTACAAAAATATTTAAAATATAAAAACAAAATAGCTTTCACCGGTATCGAAAACAGGGTCAAAGCTACCGGCGGTCAGAGCTCCAGAGACAGGAACCTCCTATCAAAGCGAGCCGGGTCCAGAAGTATCGCTTTCTGAATCCCTTGATCCAGCTGCCCAAAGAGAGCCTCTTCAGGTGTTGGTCGATGCTCTTGGCTATCAAACCATTGACTCTTACGACTATCGGTACAATGATCCCTGAGTCCACATCCCACATATCGATAACCTCGCGAGCCAAGTCAAGACACTTGATTTGTTTATCTTTCTCGGCTTTCACGAGGTTCTCGTCATACAGGACCGTTATGCCAACAATCATTGTGCGCCGTTTTAGTCGACCCCTACCACCACTATATCAGGTTTATTGGCAACAACAGTTCTGTCAGTGATGATGGATCGATCCCAGTACACATTTATTTATTTATTATTCCCACTTATTTATTTTCTAACACATTAAGTACATTTTGAATTATTTTAACAAAAATCTAAAAAAAACATTAAAAATATAAAAATAGTGACCCATTGGCAACGGGAGCAGGGTCCAAGCTCCCGGTGGTCAAGGCTTTAGAGAGAGGAACCTCCTGACTATGCCTGCCGTGTCCAGGAGTATTGCCTTCTGAATCAAGCCCTTAATCCAGCAATGTAATGAGAGCCTCCTGAGGTGCTGGTCGAGGCTCTTCGCTATTAGGCCATTTAGTGTAACGATTATCGGTACAATGATTGCAGAGTCCACATCCCACATGTCGACAACCTCGTGTGCTTAGTTAAGATACTTGATTTTTTTATCTTGCTCAGCTTTCACGAGATTCTTGTCATGAGGGACAGCGATATCAAAAATCAATGCACGACGTTCTCGTTGATCTATCACCACAATATCAGGCTTATTGGCTACAATAGTCCTGTCTGTGACAGTACAATATGGCATGACCATTCTCGAGAACTGGGTCGGGCACATACCTGTAGTATGGTACTTCAGATTCCACAAGGTTGTACCTACTGTAAAGCAAATTGCTGGTGGATGATCCTAGCTACTAGATTGTGTCTGTGCAAATACTCACCGTTAACGAGACGAGTCATTTATTTGTTATTATTATGTCATTGCTCTAAATTGTTGATCTTTTTCCGTCTATCATCTTAAAAGTCTCATCGGCCGCAGCTAAATACCAGTATTTTACATAGAGTGTCTACCTAACTGATCTCCACAACCCAGCTGCTGGGTAACACGATACTACTTGGCAATATTCGTTATGAAAATTTCAGGATTCAGACTGTTCGTAACAACTGTCAAAGATAATTATATGAATGACAGCCAAGACCAATGACTTTACGTGCTTTTCGAGACCGATGTTGGTAAATAAATGATCACCCATCCACAGACCAACCGCTGCCAGTATAGCTTTACCTTGATCGATCGAACCAGTAATAACCTTATATATATTACACTCATCTGAATGAGTGAACCACGGAAAATTTAAGTATGAAAGATATTAATTTCCCTTAATCTAAGGCCGGCCGAAGAAGAGGTGGTGAGACGACCTAGACGTGTACTACAAGGGTTGGATCAAAGTGGCCCTTAAAAACGATGCCTGGAGAGATTTGGGGGAGGCATTTGGTCAGCAGTGTTACAGCAACGGCTAATAAAATAAAAAAAAATATTAATCAATTTATTATTTTAGGAAATAAATTTGCTAAAGAAGTCACTGATTTGATGGTACAAGCGGCATTGAATCCTTACTTAAGAGAAAATGGTAAGATAGAACAAAGAATACTCATTCAGCATAATTCTACGCCGTGTGAAAAGACTTATCTCCAAAACAAAATTTCAAATTGAGCGGAATTAAAATCCGCGCGCAAAATATTACACAAGCAAAATACTGTTGACATGTGTCCCGTTAGTACATGGGAGCATTGAAATCATGTTTCCGAAAAAGAACGTAAGAATAAAATAAAGCTTTGACAACGAAAACCAGTCGGTCCAAACGTCTTTCGTTGTATCGCAATGACAGAACGAATATAGTATGGCTCGGTATTTGGCCTTTTTACATTTATAATTTCACTATCATCATTATCATTTCAGCTGGAAGACGTTCAGCTGCTAGACATTCACATAGGCCTCAAATTATGCGAGCAGAGACTATGCTATGATAATTGCTTAAAAACCTTACTGATTCAGGACGCAAATCGTGTACTGAAATTTATAAAAAGACAGCTTAATTACCCACAGGTTGTATAATCGCGTATCATAAGGTTCATTTTTTTTTTCTTTGCAGTAAAACCTACCGAGTCAGTAAAAATTTAAACCGGTACCCCGGCACAGCGACGTAGTATGAACGATGAAAGAAATGTTAAACATTTTTTATTAAAATATATTCCTAATGTGTTAAGCAAAATTGAATGACAGCATAAGAATTACGAGAAAAATGAACATCATCACTTGTCACATAAGCAGTAGCTTCATCAAAATGATCGTAGAAGCCGTGACAGACGTGAACAGTTGAACAAACCCGATCAAACAGTACAAAGAGCTCATATACCTTCGCAAGAAGATAACAATGATTCTAAATACAGTCAAGATGCCATAGAAAATTATATGCTTCATAATAATAGAGAAGCTTCCAGCTACAGTGATGAAGAAGACTACCTGAAAAATATTTTTTATGAGACTTAAATACAGGGTAACAAGACATTCGTGACGTTTAGAAGTCAAACGGTGATATTAATAACAAACAAACACCCAGGGTGAAAGTGATGATAAATGAATACGAAAAGCAAAATTTGTAAAATTTTTGAATAGAACAAAAGATCAGCTACATGAAATATGAAAGTCGTAAAATATGAAGGTCGAAGCTATAACAAAGGAAAATAAGAAATGAGTTAACTTGCATGGAGGTATCTAAAACAGTGATGTGGTGGATACTTTCAAGATCATTATTAAAAGGATAATTATGGTTGTCTTGTGACTGTTATGTTATCATGCTATGTATGAATGTTGGTACAACTTCCATTTGGCATATTAATAATACGAAAGAATAATAATCGTGCATGTTTATTAAAGACAAGACCTACTTTAGCTAAGGTATGTGAGCAATATAGTAAAACGTCTGTAAACTTGTTCTGATAATTCAAGTTAATTACAGAAGCAAACATTACCAAAATAGTATCGGTGCTGCTTGTTCTGATAGCGACATCCGCGCGTACGGAGGCAATAACTAGTATTTCCATAAAATATCTCTTATCAATTTCAATGGCGAACAACACGCCGTCGTACACTAGTTCGTTATTTCATCATAATAAAAATTTGCACGTAAAATATTTATTTTATTGATTTCAATTTATTTTACTGGCTTATTTCATTTTTCATATATTTTTCACTTGGCAATGTAAGCTAAAATAAATGTTTGTTTCATTTATAAATTTTGTTTTAGTTTTAACAGAATTAGTAAGTCAAGGTAAGTATATTTACATTAAAGAAATGGACCAGTAAAGCAAATAGTCAAACAGGCAGTAGCTCTCCACCAGTACAAAAAAAAAACTCTTTTGATATAGAGAAAGCTTTACCATTTAAAACCACATGCGTGTTGGCAATTTCTGAAAGTAGTCTATTAGTGGTGGTTCCATGGTGAGCTCTGTGAGAACACAACGTACCTGTTACAGCGACGGGATTATTTTATTTACGCAGTGTCGCTATTTCCATTTTAACGGTGTATAGTCGTGTTGAAGGAGAACTAAAAATATGTATTTTTATTCTATGTAATACATCGGGTAACTTTTCGTTATGAAAGCATAGTCCACAATTGCACAGACAAAACCTTTGGTTTGCCCCAAGAGGTCAAAAGAAACGCAGCAAATCTACGGACCCTAGTAGATCTACATCGGGTTCATGTAGAGCTCGGCAAAGCGACCGGGAAGTTCTTTACTCTGACATAGTTCCCTGCGATCATGAGTGTCATGCACCACAAGCTTGTGCTAGTTCTTTTAACAAAGGAGAGCTGGGGCCACATCTTCAAATATTCCCTGAGTCTGTATATCTCGCGATTGTGAACCGACTTTGCGGTAAAAGGCTTCAAACTCCATTTTCGCAGGATTTAGTCTAATTACCGATAACTTACGCATTTAGTTTGCAGTTAGCAGTGTACCTACTAACTCTGTCCGGAGCGGTCGAGATCGGTCTGAGGCCATTTCAGTATGCCATAAGATTACATCAATACTGGCATGGCCCAACCGTTGAAAGCCTTGTACCTTCCTGATAGAAGACTCTTCAATACTTTCTTAATGAGAACATAGAAGCACTACTTCAATGCTTCATGTCAGTAACATTGATATCCAATGCTTCCAACAAACACAAAAACTTATAGGTTACGGATACGGTGGGGGCTCTAATCTATAGAATCCGAGATTAATATGATTATTAGGGCGTGCCTTCACAACGGATTCCGTCGCACTATGTCACTCGTGTAACGGAACCCGTGCTCGTGCAACAGAGCTCGACTCCTCACGAACGATTCTGTCGCAACATTTAGCTTGCGCAACGCGTAGTATGCCCGTGCGTGTCTCGCAACAGAACAGTTTTGTGTAAACCTGCGCGGGCGTTTGGTAACTCAATTTCAGCTAAAGGGTTAAGTTTTCTCCGAACACGTACGTAGGTAGGTAAACAATGCACAACATAATGCTATGCTAATAATGCATATGCAATGCATAATGCTAGCACAGATATAAAACATAATAAAATTATTTGTTTAATACTAGATTTAAACGAAAATTGTTATAGTTTCTTTCCTCCATCAAATTAAGAGAACTGTCAAAGCCTTCTTTCAGCAACAGGAAATAACAATGTTGGTTTAACAAATCAGCTCGCAAGGTCATTAACACACGTCAGGGATATGTTGGTTGACATGGAAAAGAAAATAGAACAGGAAAGGAAGATATTGTCGCAGATTGACACAAATTTAAATAACAAAGACGTCTCCCTGACTCTTCCAGACTACGAAGGCATTGCAGACATTTGGTGGTCCTCGGCCAAACCAACTGAACATGGTCCGGATGGTGCAAGTAATATTGATGTGGATTACGTATTAATATTATTAAATAAGGTGGTGGTGGATTTTAATGTGCTTCGAGATGTTGAGGCACGTTAAAATCATTATGCTGGGTTTCGACTATGTTCGCTCACCAAAAACTGTGCTCCGTCGTCCTTGCGTCTAACATGTGGATATTTTATGCAAACAAAAAAGACATGCGCAGAGCGCACTTTGTATGCCAACATAGTAGCTATTCACCTAGTGTAGCTATTCGATTGGAACTTATCTTGCATCCATTGTAGTTAAAATTAAAATAGCCATCTTTCAAAATACATTACAATGTAAAAAATAAGTTTACGTAATTGCGAAATTTGGTAGAATCGGTTTTGGATTATCGTTTTTGTGCCTCCGATTTCCAAAAATTGAAGTTATTTCTTTTTTACTTTGTAGTTAGTAGTTTTTCTTGGAATACGGTTTAGTTATTTTCACTTTATATTTTGAAATGTCTATCCCATGGAAAATCATATACCTTCACTTGCTAAGTAATTTGAAGAAATACGTGTCATTGAATCTAATTCAAAAACCACTTATCAGACGTTGATGAAATTTTAAATAGGAGTATTCTATAAAGTAACATTGTAACACACACCCTTGTTTGTACAGACACCCTTACGAGGACCTTGGTAGTTCTTGACCGTACCGAGGACCCTCCAAAAAACTGGTTTTAATACTTCGTTGGCCTTTTTGAATAATATAGAAAGAGACAGATGACTTAATATATACTTATAAGCTTATTGGCATAATGCTATCTCAACATTTTTCTGTATGAATTGCGGCTATCATACCGAGGACCTGAAATATACAGCCAAATGTGACCAGCGATGCACATACGAGGACTTTGTGTATGCCAACCGAGGACCCCTTAAGTCAGCCCTGCGACACCCTTCCGAGGACGTATTTTTACACAATATTTCTTATATCTTGTACTAACTGCGGACGCTGTGTTACACTTTATATCACTAAACTGAGGACAGTTTTCCGAGTAAAACTTGAACACAGCGAGGACATGAAAAAACTTCCTACATAATACCATTAGATAATTTATTAATGTAAGTAGAATGTTCCGAATTATTCCTTACACACATTTTCTAAAAATGAAGTACCAAGCGAGGACGAGTCGATTATCTTTACGTTTGTAGGCGCTTTTCAAAGTATTATGTTATACCAACATAACTGGCGAAACGTAGGTGTACTTTTGGTATATTTGGTCTGTGTCCGCGCGTCGTGAACACAGTGCTCATGTCACAGACAAATGGCCGTTTCTGCGAACTAGTGCGTGACAACATTTAAGAATAAAGAATACCACGTTGTTCTGTGTTTTTCTGTAAAAACCTAAGCCAAACTAAAAACTTTATAAAGCATGGAATCACTATGAAAACAACAAATCGTAAAATATTTCTTGCTTTTACTACGTTACTTTTATATTCATAAATCACAGCGATAGTATTATTTCTGCAGTAAAACACTGCCTCTTAACCACTACCTAAGTATGTTGCGCAGTGACTGGACAAGCAATGTAAAAATCACAAAACGATGCTTTATGTAGGCGGATGCATCGCGTAGTATCTTGCCAGTTTGTCCCTACAAACTGGTAGAAACTGGAGATACCGGGTTCCGAAACATTTTCAACTACTCTTCTTATTTCATGGAACTATTTTGCAAATATTATATGCATAAAACGACCTAATAGTATTTGATATGTAAGCTCCTTAGTGATCAAATTTACGTGCATGGATACCGACAATGAAAAACTGTGAGAGTATGAATGATACACATCTAATTTGGTATCTCTTTCTAACTTGAATAGATTGTAATATTGTCATTCGCTCACTCGCGACTTGCGAGTCACTGTAGTTGTTTGTTTTATTTAGTTCTAAAAAGACTTTCAGTCAGAGCACACGTTATTATTTTCGTAATATTGTGAATACCTACGTGAGGACCGCGAATAAGAAAGGTGTAATCCCTGTGGAGGAAAGGTAAGTTTTGAATTTTAAATGAGTGTAGTACATGCGTGGTATCAATGCTTTGCCGCGCTAGCGATAACGGCAGTAAAAACGTGTTGCATAGTGTCGTTCGAATGGTTAGCGCGCAAAGTTTTCGTCACATTTTTACCTTTTAGCTTCTGCCCGCAACTTCGTTCACGTGGAAGTCGTAAGACACCACAATAGTATACTAAAATAACAGCCACAACATTTTTATAAATAACTGCCTCGTTGGTCTAGTAGTCGCAAGTCGCAACAGCTACTGCTATGCATGAGGCAGGTTCGATTCCCGGGTCAGGCAAAGTGTTATTGGGTTAACCATTTAGAATTTCTCAGAAACAGTCCGAAGTCTGGATTTGTGCCCATTGCCTCAGTAATTTCCTGTTTGAGGTGATGCGTAGCCAGGGTCGTCTCTTCGTGAGGGAACTCCTCAACAGTTGATAGCATCGTCTTCAAACTTGTCGTTCACGTTAGGTTTATCTAGTAAAATCAAAATAATTACCCGTTTGTGGTGATGCTGCAGCCATGGTCGTCTCTTCATGAGGGAACTCCTCAACAGTTGATAGCATCGTCTTCAAACTTGGCATACTCGTTAGGTTTATTTAATTAAACTAAAATAATTACCAGTTTGTGGTGATGCGCAGCCAGGGTCGTCTCTACATGAGGGAACTCCTCAACAGTTGATAGCATCGTCTTCAAACTTGGCATACGCGTTAGGTTTGTCTAATAAAACTAAAATAATTACCAGTTTGTGGTGATGCGCAGCCAGGATCGTCTCTTCATGAGGGAACTCTTCAACAGTTGATAGCATCGTCTTCAAACTTGTCGTTCACGTTAGGTTTATCTAGTAAAATCAAAATAATTACCCGTTTGTGGTGATGCTGCAGCCATGGTTGTCTCTTCATGAGGGAACTCCTCAACAGTTGATAGCATCGTCTTCAAACTTGGCATACGCGTTAGGTTTGTCTAATAAAACTAAAATAATTACCAGTTTGTGGTGATGCGCAGCCAGGGTCGTCTCTTCATGAGAGAACTCCTCAACAGTTGATAGCATCGTCTTCAAACTTGGCATACACGTTAGGTCTATCTAATAAAACTAAAATAATTACCAGTTTGTGGTGATGCGCAGCCAGGGTCGTCTCTTCATGACGGAACTCCTCAATAGTTGATAGCATCGTCTTCAACCTTGGCATACGCGTTAGGTTTATCTAGTAAAATCAAAATAATTACTTACCCGTTTGTGGTGATGCTGCAGCCATGGTCGTCTCTTCATGAGGGAACTGCTCAACAGTTGATAGCATCGTCTTCAAACTTGGCATACTCGTTAGGTTTATATAGTTAAACTAAAATAATTACCAGTTTGTGGTGATGCGCAGCCAGGGTCGTCTCTTCATGAGGGAACTCCTCAACAGTTGATAGCATCGTCTTCAAACTTGGCATACGCGTTAGGTTTGTCTAATAAAACTAAAATAATTACCAGTTAGTGGTGATGCTGCAGCCAAGGTCGTTTCCTCATGAGGGATCTTCTTAACAGTTGACAGATTGTCAATTTAATATTTTGAGTGAATATTTTCAACCACGAAGACATAGATATGTGATAATAATACATAGTATCATTAACGCAAGTTCTGTTATTACAGTTAATTTGACACCTAATGTCTGCAGATGAAAATTCTCCGATACTTAAAATACAGCCCCGGATCCGAGTTTCAAGGGACGAATTGAAAAACCAAGTTCGAAAACATTTATATTTCCGTAATATTGATATGGAGTTTTACGACTCGTCCGAAGAACTATCACTGACATCGGAAATTAGTTCTTCTGATGATAATGATGCGATGACGAAAAAAGACGAAGGTCTTAATTGGATTAAACGGGAAAGCAGACCACGTAAGAAGAAAGATGCAATTCGTTATGATGAAAAATCTGAAAACGACGATTTTTCTCACTCAACGGACTCTTACAGACCATCGAGTGAGACTGACACGGAAAAAGAAAACCTAGCTTGTAATAGTCAACAAACAGAATTAATGATAAGAAAAGAAAAACATTGTACAAAAAAAAAACAGAAGAAAGAAATAGATACTCAAAAAAGACCAAAAATTACTACAAAAATACAACAGAGACGATCACTTAGTTTGAGTGACCAAGATCAACAAGAAATTAATTTTATCTTGAACAAAAGCATTATAAGTTATGACAGTGACGTCTTTAATAATATTTCTACCGTAGAGTCTGAACTTGGAAAACTTTCCGACATAAACATCAGCAATGACAATGTTTTACTACCATCGGAAAATTCAACGTTAGAAGGTCAAAAAGAAAACCAGGTCAATAAGACAACCACTGAAAAATGCCTCTCTGAAAAAGAAAACCTGGAAAATGCAAACGAATGTGTTGTTGTGGCAAAAACTTCAAACGATGGATTAGTGAGAAAATGGGATAAAAAGCAAGCATGTTTATATTGTTCCAAATTATGCGCAAAATTGCCAAGACATCTTGCAGCAAAACACAGTAACGAAACGGAAGTTGCAAAATTGATGAATTTACCAATCGGATCTGAAGAAAGAAAGTTAAGAATACAAGAGTTGAGGAAAAAGGGAAACTTTTTCCATAATTCGAATGTATTAAAATCTGGGACTGGCATAATTATTCCCGAGCGGCGTAGCAAATCTAGTAGTGCTGCAAATTTACTTCCATGCCCATCATGCTTCGGGTTTTACACGAAAACTAAACTGTCGCGCCATTATAATGTCTGCGATAAAAAAAATGACAAAATTGCAAAATCTGTTCAAAAGCAAGGGTCAATGCTTTTACCGATCTCGGCAGGTGCTTCAGAAAAATTGCGTCACAATGTCCTAGCGAAAATGAATAATGATGAAATTACCCTTGTAGTCCGGCAAGATGATCTGATTCTCAAACTGGGTAGCAAACTGTTGACCAAACATGACCAAGATCCGCATTTAAATCACTACATAAGTCAAAAAATGAGAGAAATGGCAAGATTTTTAATAGAAATACGAAAAAGCTACCCAACCATTCAAACTTTAACGGAATGTATCAATCCAATCTTCTTTACAAAAGTTATTGAGGCTGTTCGAAATGTGTCCTCATATAACCCACAGACTGGCAAATATGGAATTCCGAGCCTTGCATTAAAAATTGGACATTCACTTAAAAAGTGCTGTAACATAATAATTTCAGAATCTCTGATAAATGATCTGCCACTGAAAAGAGAAATGGCTGAAAATTTTATTAAACTATGCGAAAACGAATGGTCAACCAATATTTCATCTGGAGCATTAACGACAATACACCGTAACAAATGGAACATGCCGGATAGGCTACCTCTAACAGAAGATATTAAATTGCTCAATAGCTATCTGACAGACAAAAGAGATGAATACGTAACATTGTTAAAAAATGCAGAAGTAACCACTTTTAATTGGTCTAGTTTGGCTAGAGTAGTTCTAGCACAAACTTTGCTATTCAACAGGAGAAGAGCAGGTGAAGTAGAAAGAATACCGGTTGAAATTTACGCCAATAAAGTAGCAGCTGATAAAAATGTAGACAAAAGTATTTCTGAAACTTTATCAGAATTTGAGCAAGCCATCAGCCGAACATTTGTTCGATTTCAAATACGCGGTAAAAAAGGAAGAGGGGTACCAATATTATTGTACCCAAAACTTATAGAAGCATACGACATTTTGATGCTTTACAGATACCATGTTGGCATACCAAAAGAAAATCCTCATTTCTTCGCATCAGGTTCAGAATCTCATTACCGAGGTAGCGATGTTTTAAGGACGTTTGCTATACAAAGTGGTACTAAACAGCCAGAAGCGCTTACTTCCACAAAACTTCGTAAAAATGTTGCTACGATGTCTCAAATTCTCAATTTGAGCAATCACGAGTTAGATCAGTTAGCAACATTTATGGGTCACGATATAAGAGTACACAGAGAATACTACAGGCTACCGGAATCTACAATACAGCTGGCTAAAATCAGCAAAATTTTGATTGCTGCCGAAAGAGGAAAACTACATCACTTTAAAGGGAAGAATTTAGATGAGATTAATGTAAACGTAAATAGAATTTCCGACGATGATGAAAGTTCAGATAGTGGAAACGAAAGCTTAGTTGTAACATCAACAAGCAATATTCGTCAAGAAATAAATACACCTGACATGCCTGATCAACATGATGATGAGACTGTTATACCTGAAAATAATGCCCCAAAGCCGAGAAAGAAAAAAAATACAAAAAAAAAAGAAACTGCAACAACGAAAAAAAAGGTATGGACATCAGGAGAAAAAAGAGTTGTAGAAGACTACTTCTCTAAAGCAATAATAAGACAAAAGGTTCCCGGAAAAGATGAATGTGAAGACTGCGTCCGAAAGAATGAAAATATTTTAAAAGGCAGAAACTGGAAAACAATAAAGTATTACGTATATAACATAATTACACGAAACAAAAAAAGAGCAGGTAATTTTCTTCTAATAATATTTTTTTTTTAGTTTTTCTTTTATTGGTGTCCTACTGTTTTTACGTTTTTGTGTTAAAAATCGTTTACATAATACATCATATTAAATAACTCAAATGAAGTAAAACTAGAATTGAGATTTAAAATTGGTAGAAACACCAGAAATCAGAAACTTCAATTTGATGATATTCGATACAATATGAAGATAAGATATTTATTTTGCAGTCATTTTTAAGTCATTTTTTCTTTTCCTTCAGGTAAGCCAGGGCAAAGAAAAGAAAACTGAAGTTTAATTCTAGATCTCAAAGATGCTGGTATTGATTATCCCAAAGGATGTTTTTTTTTTATGAATGGTGATGATTGTAACCAATAGGGTGTTGTTCCAAAGATCATTAATTCTTTAAGGTACATTCTTTTCTTGCGTTTTTCGCTAGTAACTAATAAAAGTATTGATGAAAACTGATGATACAACAATTAATCTTTTTTATCGCTTTAATTAGCGAAAAAAGCAAGAAATTTTGAATTTGAGTGGCATATAATATGTGATTTATCTTTAATAGTTTTATAGCTAGCTATTAAGTTTTCATGCTTCCCAAATTATTTTGATCGCACTTGATAATATTTCTTGATTGTTTTCTAAATAAACATAGTGTTACTTAATGTTATGTTAAGTTTTTAGCCCAAATTATGTCGATCTAATTATTTTCTCTGTAAGTCGTTTTGTTTGAGTCGAATAATTTGTTTAATTTTAAAATAAAACTTTCTTTATTTCGTTGTACTTGTTTACTTCAACTTGTTGTTTGTGTCCCATGACCGTAAAATATTTTATGGTTGAAATCATAATGTTGTGTAATCTAGAAGGCTTAGGTAGTTAGCACAAACAGCAGAAGAAGCCTCCTTATTCCTCGTGCGCCAAGTAGCTACTAACGATTTGCTTAAGGGTTCAGTATACCTTCGATTTTTTCCTCCATAATTTTATTTAAATGATAGCACATAACTCGTCTTCTACACACGAGGAAAACTGTCTAAACGAGGACTAGAATACACATTGTTCGGAAAATCTAGCAAACCGAGGTCTCAAATACACATTGTTTGGAAAAGCTACCTAACCGAGGTCCTTTGTGTTAAAGTTAACACAAAAGTCCTCGAATAATACAACCAACGTGAAATGAGTGTAAAGAGGCTGTGTATGAGGTGACACAGGCGCCACCTGGTGGATACACAATGCGTGTGTAAGATTATGAAAAATTTTGATCAAACCGAGGTTCAGACAACTTTTTCCTATTAAGTATACAGAAAGGCTCGAAATCGCTTGCAGAATACGAATCTTTGGTCAAATCAAACCGAGGACCCTCGAAAAGGTCCTCGCTTTGAAAAGGTCCTCGGTCGTGCCTTGTGTATTCATACGCATGTCCTCGGATGGTACTTAAAACAAACACATAGGGGAAGGCCGGGCAAAGTGGATACCTTAACGTTTAGCGGCCTATCGGAAGGTAGCCTTTACAGATATATAAACAATAATGACTGAATTTGAAACAGTATTTATTGAACTTTTCAACATAATCAACAAAAATCACGTAACATTAGTACTTTACTTATAATTAAAAATGAAATGAAAGTGGGTACCGCTATCCGCTTTGCCCTACCCCCCGGGTAAAGCGGATAGACTCATAGGGCAAAGTAAACACATGGTTTATTAAGGAAGAATGCTGCATGCTTGCTTGCATTCTCGAATGCATGTTGCTGCGTACATGCATGCATGCTCGATTGCATGCTGCTTGCTTGCATGCATGTTAGATGCTTGCATGCATGTTAGATGCTTGCTTGCTTGCATGCATGCTGCATGCGTGGTGTATGCTTGTTTGCATGCTTCTTAGAGGGAAATAAAACCACATGTTCAAAATCAATTGTATTATTGAGTGATATGATAAATGATAATACATGAAGCGCCATACCAGGCCTTGACAAAAGCCATAATGCTTTTGCATCTTTACTATTTATGTATTTTATAAGTTGGTTTTGGTAAAATAATGTTTTTTTGTGCTGGCAATACTGGCAGCCGGCCGTCAAAAATTTTGGTGTTATAATTAAATAGTAAAATTAATGTAATTTGCGTTTAAATATTTAAAAACGTGTTTAATTTCGATAGATATAGTGATAAATAATAAGGATTAATGTTTGTGAGTTATTTCGTTGCAAAGTCAATGAAATATCAATAAATCAGTACCAGCTGTCATCCAACGGACGGATTTGAAATCACCACCTAACCCGGGGAGTATTTCTTTTAATTTAAGCTTAGTCAACTAAAATCTTATTAGATCCCATTGCACCTTTTGCCCTTTAACGTTCATACTACTTATCACAGTGATCTATGTCGTAAATAACCCTTTATTTCTCCATAATGTGTTTGACATTAAGTTCATGCACTAATTAGGATAAAATCACCTAAAAAACGTTGAAGACCCCATAGAAATCACTGTTCCATATTACTAGACATACTTTTTATGTTCAATTCCTGAATTAGAACCACTAAATAAATTAATGTTAGGAACTGAATTGAACAATATAGTAGTAGGACCTACCCCCAACCATTTTTATTTTTGCACATTTAGTTAAAAAAAGATTTTTTAGTCTTTTCACTTTTTACTGTTGCTAATAATTATTATCTCTTTTTCATTCATAATTGAAATTTCACCCTTTTATTAGTATTATTCTTTTATTTTATCTCTTTAAAATTTGAACTCCCGTCATTTACTATCCACTTCTCACCACTCTTTCTTATTCCTTTCACACACTTAGCTTTCTCTTCTCTCATTCCAGGGTGCCTCTAGGGTTGGTCTGTCAATATGTTGACCCGTAGAGCTGCATCCTTAGAGGAAAAACTGAGGGCTACGTTAAAGGAATTGGAATCTAGTAAAAAGCAGTGCAATCAGCTGATACAGGAAAGGGATGACAGTGAGGTCGAAATTGAGTTAATTAATAAAAAGAACACTGAGCTGAAGAATCAATTGGCTGAACTACATGTACAGCATATGGACATACTTGACCAGCATCAACACCTTCGTCAACTAGTGTCAAATTACCAGCATTGTAGTGACACCTACGAACTGGCTTTGAGACGGATATCAGAACTGGAACTGGAATTAAGCAGGGCCCACAACACAATGACCCATTTGGAAACTCTCAAAGCCAGTGAAGAGTCTGCGATCACCAGCAGTCTCTATGATGAGTTGGTTGGTAGCAGATCCAAACCTACATGTGTTGAGCCAATTGTAACAATAGATTTAACTGATGATACCTTTTCTAAAAATATATTGTTTACTAGCCACAATAAGTTAAAAAAATATATTAAAATTAATAGACTAATTAGAAAATACCAGAAAACATTGAAATGCCAAAAAGTTAATAAATTAAACACAAAACTTAGGCAAAAAAATTTAAATTTAATACAAGAATTGAAGAAGTGTTATAGTGATTTGAAACTATGTAATACTTTGTATGATACTGACACTCAACACCTTCGGGATGAATTGTTTGTTAGGGAATTTGCACTAAAGGATATCTTTAGTAAATATGAGGCTACTCAACAAGACCTGAGTAAGCGCATGCAGGAAGCCTGTGAGTTGGCAGACCTGGTCAAGTGCAATGCAGAGAGGTATGAGTCTCTGACAAATAACCTCTGTTTTAGCTGCACTTGCTCCACGGCACCTCAGCCTCAACTTGATACACCCACGCCCTCAGCAACTCAGCCGGTAAATATCTGTATTACTGATGATAATAGCCATATTAACACAACTTATATTTTTTCTGACAAATTTGGTCAAGGTTATGGTAGCATATTTAATCAGTGTTCACAACAATATGTAATTAATAATTGTTCACCCGGTGCCAGTATTAGCCAATTATTAAGTAAAATTAAATTGTCAAAAATAAACCCTGGTTCAACTGTAATATTATTATATGGGGATAGTTTGAATGTTAGGAAAAAATAAATAATTCAATGTGTCCATTTGATGTTACTTCTCAATGAGACCAACAATTGTAAATTCATTTTCTGTGCCTTGCCTTATTCACGATACTTGTCTGATGAGCAAAACAGGCACATTTATTATTTAAATATGCTAATTTATAATAGGACTAGTTGTCACAGTGACGCTATTTCATTTTTTGATTGTAATCAATTTATTACTGATTACAAACTAACAAATTATACTTTGTATTTGCCACCTAGTTGTAGGAGACAAATTGCTAATCTTTTAGCATACAATTTACACCGTGACACTGGTACTTGTAGGGTACCAGCGATTACTGTTAGTAGTGGTACTAACGCCACTTTTGATACACCTAGTAGTTTAAACTGTTAGATGCGACAACGGGTAAGCCGCATGTGTTGAATGTTGTACATCAAAATATGCAGGGTCTGTCCGGCAAAGAGCTAGAGTTAAGTTTATTTATTGAAAACTATGATGTTCAGGTATTATGTTTGACTGAACACTGGTTGAAGGAACATGAAGTAGTATTTATGAATGATGATTTTTTTACTGTGCAAAGTGCATTTGTGAGGAAAAGTGCTATTCGCGGAGGATCATTAGTTCTTGTTTCGAACAAGTTGAAATGTAAACAACGGTTAGATCTAGTTAATCTTTCCATTGAGCGCGTTATTGAGTTGTCTTGCGTTGAATTGGAGCGTTACGTCATAATATGCGTTTATAGGCCCCCCTCTGGGGATTTTATTCGTTTCGAATCGGTAATGGAGGATTCACTCAATAAATTAAAATCAATTAATAAATGTATAATTTTATGTGGAGATTTTAATATTAATATTTTAGATGTTACTCCATTAAGTATTAGACTGCTCAATCTGTTTAGGTCTTTTAATTTAATAAACTTGTTCCTTGAACCAACTAGGATCACGGCTTCTTCGTCGACTTGTCTCGATAATATATTTAGTGATTGTGATGCCAAAAATAAGTTAGTTTTAAGTGACTTAACGTCTGACCACTGTGGATTATTAGCCAGCTTCCCTTTGCCACTACTTAAAAAGCCGCATAAAATAGAATGCAGGCCTTATACAGCTAGTCGATGTAATAAATTTAAAAATAATATAGCACATAGGATTACACCATCTATAGTAGAACGCGAGAATCCTAATGAAATCTATGAAGCCCTTTTTGATATTGTGCAAAAAGAATACGAATCTACTTTCAAGACCAAAACTATTGACATTAATAGCACTTCCGTTAGCTTCAACCAATGGGCTACTCCAGGAATTTATAAAAGTAGAGCAAGACTATACGAGTTATATGGTTTGAAAAAATACAGATTTGATACTCCTTTCCTAGAGTATGTCAGTAATTATTCAAAATTATTTAAAAAGATCTGCGCTTTAGCTAAATCAAAGTTTTTAAGCGATACCATAAAAAAATCCAATAATAAAATAAAAACCACTTGGAAAATTATTAATAATGAAACGGGTAAACCGGTTAAACAGGAAAAACAACTAGAGATTATGATTAACAACAAATTGGTTAATAAAGCAGCCGACATAGCTGAGGCATTTAATGAGTTTTTTGCCAACATACCTATAACTACGACCTGCTCCTTAAATTCGTCCCCGTCTAAAGCTGAAAACCTTTTGCATAGTAGTGTGCCCGGATGTAGTCGCTTATTTAGTTTCGAACATGTAACGCCTCGTGATGTGATTAATATTTTTAACACACTCAAGTCAAAAAACACTGGTGATTACTGGGGCATCTCTGTTAAACTGTTAAGTAATATAATAGATATCGTAGCCCCCTATCTGGCTGTAACTTTTAATAAATGTGTTGATTTGGGATCTTTTCCTGACCTCATGAAGAGCAGTAAAGTCATACCATTATTTAAAACAGGTAATAAAAATAACGTTGGCAATTTTAGGCCCATTTCTATCTTACCTGCATTTAGTAAAATATTTGAAAAGTTAATACTCAGGCAGTTGCTAAGACATTTTAATTTAAATAGCCTCCTTCATAATGAGCAATATGGCTTTACAAAAGGTCGTTCGACAACAGATGCGGGTGTTGCTATGCTGAAACATATTTTCAACGCATGGGAGAACTCGCAAAATGCTATCGGAGTTTTCTGTGATCTCTCCAAAGCTTTTGATTGCGTTCACCATGACACACTTTTGCGTAAACTACGTCATTACGGTGTTCAAAACGAAGCTCTCAGTGTCATAAGTTCTTATTTGCAAAATAGGCACCAATGTGTAGATGTCAATGGTGTAAAATCTTCCGGGCTACTAGTTCAGTTAGGTGTACCTCAAGGATCAATACTGGGTCCATTCTTATTCTTAGTGTATATTAATGACTTACCATTTTATTTAAAGAATATCTGTGACATTGTACTATTTGCTGATGATACCTCACTTATCTTTAAAGTAGACAGAAATAGACAAGATTTTGACGACGTAAATAGTGCGCTCTCAATGGCTACGGAATGGTTTACCACAAATAACCTAGTTCTCAATGCTAAGAAAACGAAATGTATAAAGTTCGCCTTACCGAATGTTAGGAATCTGGGACCCAATGTCGTTTTAGATAATGAGGTGCTTGAAACTGTACACTCGGCGGTTTTTCTGGGCATAACAGTAGACGCCAAACTTCAATGGGGATCACATATATCAAGCCTAGCGGGAAGGCTCAGTTCGGCCGCCTACGCAGTAAGGAAAGTTAGACAGTATACGGACGTTGATACAGCTCGATTAGTCTATTTTAGTTATTTTCATAGCATAATGTCCTACGGCATTCTGCTGTGGGGCAAAGCCGCGGACATTCAAAATATTTTATTTGTTCTTCAAAAACGAGCTGTTCGAGCGATTTACCAACGAGGTGCTAGAGTTTCTCTGAGAGATTTGTTTAAAGATATTGGTATTCTTACGGTGGCATCACAATTCATCTTCGCCAACATCTTATATATTAGGCAAAATATACACCTGTACACTAAAAACAGTGATATTCATAATATTAATACTAGAAATAAGGACAAACTACGTGCTCCCTTTCACCGGCTTCATAAGGTTCATAATTCTTTTGTTGGTCTTGGTATTACCTTTTATAACAAGCTTCCCTCTGCTTTACTAGATTTGCAGTTTAATGAGTTTAAAGCTAAAGTAAAATCCAACCTTTGTTCAAAGGCATACTATTCTATCAACGACTACTTAAACGATAAGAATAGTTGGTCGCTGTGATTAACTCAAGACAAACTCAAGACAATGTTTATGTTCTTTCAATCCAGAATTAGCTTTCCTACTGACAGTTTATATGGGTAGTTCATATAATTGTTTTTTTATTTATTTTTTTATTTAACAGATTTTGTTAATTTATTTATTTATTTTTATTTTCATTTATTGTGGACATAATCTACTCATTACAATGATTATAAATGAGTTGTATTGCAACATGTAGTTAGCTAGCGACCTCGTCAGCTGTTCATAATATTCTTGCCTGACAAACCGGCAGCAAGTTCGTCATGCTCCCTTAGATGTCACTGCTTGCGGTAGCGTCGGGGGTCGGGTTACCACCTTCCCTCAAATATGGCGAGGGGGGTAATGGCTGACCTTTGCGTTATGCTCGTGAACGGGTGCTGCTTGTGGTGACTGGTCGTCTTGCTGACCATGGTTTTTGTTATTGTTATTTGTATTAACTGTTATTTTATTCTACTCCGGAGGTGCTAGTTTAACTATTGTAACTTCAACTTAGCTATATGCATCAATGTATGTATATGGATCATTTTGCATCGTTGAACATGTAAGCGGGCACGCCCTTTATGCCTGGAGGCTTTATTTAGTTTTTAAGTTTTGTTTACGTTTTTGTTTTATTATTTCAGCTTGACTTTAGTATTCAATTTTTTTTTGTTGGTATATTGGCGTGTGCTAGCTGACATATGGCAAATAATGTATGTTTTGTTTTATAATATTAATTACTTACACAATATTGTATAGAATCAAGTTCTTCTAACTTAACAGACAGCTGTGCTGCTGGGGAGTTTGTTCCGCCACTTCTTCTTCCCAGCTACAGCACTAGGAAGTGTCGAAGGGTGGGCGTTTTGGGGGGACTGTCTTTTGTAACTTTGACGTTCAAAAAGTGCTGACTCTCAGCCTAGTTTGAATAAATGACTTTTGATTTTGATTTTGATTTTGAATGAAGTTCTTAATGAACTTTGTACTATTTTGTTTTTAAAATATAATTAGGATAAAATAAACATGAAATAATTTGAATTTAGGACTTAAAACTTTTATTGAAAAAAAGTTTTAAGTCTTTTGTATATTATTGATTGTAATATTTATGACAAACGGATTTAGGGCATTTTGTATTTACGGATTTCAATTTTATGGCATGTGATATTATGTGTTATTTGGTTTGGGCAAATTATCATTCGGACAAATGATGATTAGGACAAAAAAAAATGGTGGGGCTCCGACGGAAGGCGAATTAGGTACCTTCGACGCGGACCGAAAAACTGATGAACGCAAGTGTCCCGCCTAGGGCCAGGGGTGAGGGAATCGTGCACCTACCTCCTCGGGAAGCCGCTCGATCTACCAGCAGAATCTAGAGTTGGTCCGGAGTCCTCACAGTTCGGCTCACCACGTGTCGGCAAAGTCCAGAGGCACAACACAGCACTTCAGTTCAACCGTCGAAGCAACAAAATACACCACTATAGAAACAGCGGGACTGCTATGAACTTATAATATTCAAATTATATCGTTCTGCGATAAAAAGTACAGCGGAGATGCGATCACGGCGGAATCCATAATTGGACTGTTATAATGTCTTTCTCGAGCGAGCCATAAAGAGGGCGACACTCTTCAAGGAGAAATATACGAGGTGCACGATATAATTGGTAGGAAAAGGACTAGCTTGACATCTTGCGTAATAGTTTAAAAAAATAAAAATAGATGGCGCTAACATTTCCTCCCCTTTTTAAAGGGTCACCTTTAAACCCAATCATAAAGTGTAATAAAGAACTGCGAAAATATAATATTCAACTGCGATTTATATAAGATAAACTGCGACAATCTTAAACTAACTAACTGCTAGCACTTAAACTACTGTGGTTACAAAAAAAAATAAAATAACAATCTTATTGCGTAGGTAATGGGCACAAACGTACGACCGGACGCACGTATGTACCTTTAGCTATTCTTACAGAAACTACACGCGTTATACCATCGTTAGAAGGAAGAATCTTCTCTACTATCGCTAATGGCCACGATAAAGGAGGTGAATTGTCAGTTATAATAACAACAACCGTGCCAGGCTTGATTGGCACAGACGGAGTATTCCATTTCTCTCGGGTTTGTAAACTATGTAAATATTCCATTCTCCATCTCTTCCAAAAAGATTGCACTAATTTATCAAGCAGAGAATGTCTCTGAAGCAAGTTGAGATTATCTGATTCTACTTCAGGCGCGGGCAATGAGAGTAAAGGAGCGGTATGCAAAAAATGACCTGGCGTTAACGCGGTAGGTTCTGCGGGATCGGCACTCAGAACCGTAAGAGGCCGAGAATTTAACAAACACTCGATCTGAACGAGCACTGTAACTAGCTCTTCGTAAGAGAGAACCTGTTGACCGATGACCTTGAAAAGGTGCGTCTTGACGACCTTCACCATACTCTCCCAACATCCGCCAAAATGTGGGGCGGCTGGACAGTTAAACTTCCATGTGATACGGTTTTCAGCAAGCTCTTCTTCGAAGTGAGAGCGGAACTTGACATTATTAAGAAATTTATATAAGTCGTGTAAATAAGAATTAGCGCCTACAAAATTAGTGCCTCTGTCCGAGTGCATTACTTAGACAGGGCCCCTGCGAGACAAGAACCGTTTAAGTGCAGCTAAAAAACTGGCGGTGCTAAGATCAGAGGCTACTTCAATATGTAGCGCGCGAGTTGTGAGACAAGTGAACACGCAAAAATATGCTTTCAAAGCCTTTGCACCCCGACGGCGAATGGGAGTGTAAGATATAAGACCGCCCGTGTGAGTAAACGGCTTAATAACCTGACGCGTCCGACAGTCCGGCAAGTCAGCCATGAGCGGGAAGACGGGACGCGGTCGAGCGCGGAAACAAATATTACAATCGTGAACTACCTTACGAATAGCACGACGAGCAGACAGTATGGTGCGCTTAGTGCACGCGATATTCGAACTTGGCGGGTTGATTTTAAAATAGAAAATATCTTGGTCTATAGACCAGCGAAGACCCAAGATTTTATGGTCAGCGGTTTTGTCAAATTCAACCTCAGTCGTCACCTTATGAGAGGCGGGAAGTTCATTAAGAACAGACTTTGAATTACTGTTCCACTTCACAAGGTCCCATTGAGCGCCCTTAAAAAGAGCAATTAAATCTTTAGCGGTGTCAATCGCCTCGTCTTTGGTATTGACAGAAAATGCAACATCATCCATATACAGGCACGAGGAGGCGACGGCAGCAGCGCGGGGATGCTCAGCGCCATCTTCAGCGATGAGTTGCTGCACAGTGCGCAGAGCGTGGTAAGGACTGGACTTTAAGCCAAAACAAACTCTACTAAATTCATATAAGCGAAGCGGGTCGTTAGGATTAAAACGATAAAGAATTCTCTGATAACGTCGATTAGATTCGCGAATCATAATTTGTAAAAACATTTGTTTACAATCAGCGGTCATCGCTACAGAGTGTAGACGAAAATTTAAAATAATTTTGAATAAATCACCCTGTAGGTTGGGCCCACTGTGCAGAAAATCATTTAACGAAACACCGGACGATGTTTTACAGCTGCCATCCAGCACGGGACGCAACCTAGACGAAGACTTGTCTGGGCGGAGAACCCCATGATGTGGGATTATATAAGTAGGGTACACATCTGCAGTTTCATGCGGAAGAACTGAGACGGACGAGATATAACCTTTAGAAAGGTAATCATTTAAAACTTCGTCATAAGCGGCGCGTAGCTCAGGTGAAGCTTCAAGCTTTCTCTCTAAGCATAAAAAACGTCTAAGAGCGATATTGAATGAGTCACCCAGTTTGAACACATCCTTATCAAACGGTAGACCCACGGTATAGCGACCAGTAACTGGGTCCCGTTGCGTAGTTGAACGATAAAAATATTCACGTTCAGCATCAGCAGGATGCTGAACGGGTGGGCCAGGAACTTCTTCAAGTTCCCAGAAGCGGGAAATCAAATTGTTATCCATAGGCGAAGGGACTATGGCGCAGCATGATGTGAGACATGCTGGGTGGTTACTGAGTGTAGGTACTGTTGTAACCTTTTTGTATCAAAATGTACCTACTAGCGACGTCTAGTATATAATATTTAAACCAAACATTTTATGACTCTGTGTAACTGAAATAAATGACTGTCTGCACTGAAAAACCAACGTGTATGCATATTAGGTTATGGGCACTCACGTTTTTTTTGAAAATATAGTGTTAAAACTTATATTTTAGACACGGTTGTGTTGTGCAAGATGTCAACAAACTATTTAGCCAGTGTGCCTAAACTAAAGGGCAGAGAAAATTACGATGAGTGGACATTCGCGATTGAAAATGTGCTCGTATTGGAAGGCATGTTACATTGTGTAAAGCCAGTGGTAGGAAAAGACATAAAACCCGAAGTTGATGCGAAGGCGCAGGCCAATCAAGAAGACGACGACTTCGAAAGAGTTGTGGGATAAGCTCAAATCTCTGTTTGACGACTCAGGTTTTTCGAGGAAGATTTCGTTATTGCGTCATTTGATATCAATACGGCGAGAAAATTGTGAAGATATGACCAGCTACGTGACTCAAATTGTGGAAACATCGCAACGGTTGAGTGGAACTGGCTTTGAAATTACCGATGAGTGGATTGGATCTTTGATGCTTGCTGGATTACCAGAAAAATTTTCTCCGATGATTATGGCCATCGAACATTCTGGTATAGCAATTACAGCTGACGTCATCAAGACGAAATTGTTAGATTCGGAGCCTTTTGAATTGACGGGAGTGACATTGAAGGAAACGCAGAATCCTGAAACGGCGTTTGCGTCAAAATGGGCGAAATCAAAACCCAGACCTGGCAACACCTATCAGAGCGGAATGTCGACGTCAAAAGTCAAAGTGACAGGTGGAAATAAAAATATAACCTGCTATAAATGCAAAACTCCGGGTCATTATCGTAATCAATGTCCAATGTTAGAAAAATCAAACAAGAATAAGTCGTCAAATGCATTTAATGTTGTTTTCATGAGTGCTAAATATAGTAAAGACGAGTGGTACGTGGATTCAGGAGCCAGTGTCCACATGACGGCTGTCTCAAATTGATTGCAAGATGTTTCGAGTCCACAGACATGCCCCGAAATTATGATAGCAAATCATGAGAAACTTCAAGTTTCATGCAAAGGAAATGTTAGAATATCAACGCAGCAAGGCTATGATATAACAATCAAGGATGTTTTGTGTATTCCAAGCCTGACTACAAACTTATTGTCAGTAAGTCAATTGATAAAAAACAACAACAGTGTTTCTTTCTCAAACAGTCAGTGTTTGATATACAATGCAAAGAAAGAATTAGTGGCTGTTGCTAACCTAATTGACGGTGTGTATAAATTAGATTTACGTACTACACCAGTGACGAAATGTTTACTTGCCAGAGATAGTGCTTTATTATGGCACAGGAGGTTAGGACACATAAACACTAACGACTTAAATAAAATGAAGAATGGCGCCGTGGAAGGTGTGAGCTATGAAGACACTTATGAAGTGACGAAATCGAACTGTGTGGTTTGTTGTGAGGGCAAACAATCACGATTACCATTCCCCACAGGCACAAGAGCTACAAAAGTGCTGGAAATTGTGCATGCTGATGTATGCGGGCCAATGGAAACCAAATCGATTGGATTGTCAAGATACTTCCTTCTTTTTGTAGATGACTATACTCGTATGTCATTTGTATACTTTATGAAAGAAAAAAATGAGGTTTTTAAATACTTCAGAGAATTCAAGGCTATGGTGGAGAAACAGAAAAACTTCAATATTAAAATCTTACGAACCGATAATGGTGGAGAATTCTGTTCGAAGGCGATGGAAGGATATTTGAAATCATTTGGTATTGTACACCAGAAAACAAACCCCTATTTGCCTGAACAAAATGGTATGTCAGAGCGAAACAACAGAACAATTGTTGAGAAAGCGAGATGCTTGTTGTTTGATGCTAAGTTAGATAAAAGATTTTGGGCAGAGGCTGTATCCACAGCAGTGTACTTGAAAAATCGATCTATAGCATCAGGTCTGAATGACAAAACACCATACGAGATGTGGCATGAAAAGAAACCCATTTTAAGCCATATACGACTCTTCGGCAGTCCAGTCATGGTACATGTTCCCAAAGAGAGGAGGACCAAATGGGATAAGAAAGCTCGGCAGCATATTCTTATTGGTTATTCAGAACATGTAAAGGGCTACAGAGTATATGATCCTGTGAAAAACCAGGTTACTACCAGCCGAGATGTTGTGGTGATGGAGACAGCAGTGTCAGGAGGAATATCCGCAACTAATGAAACAACATGGTGTGTGGAAGAAGGATTGCCTATTCCTGCAGGGAATGATCGTTCAGTGGGGGATAGTGGCTGTCAAGAACGATCAGAGTTATACACTGAGGGAAGCTCCGACAGTGAATCATCACAACTAACATTCTATGAAGCCGATGCAGATGAGTCCTATGTTCCTGAATCAACAAGCAGCAGCCCAATAGGGTCACCAGAACAGGTTTTGGAGAGACCAAAGAGGGTGAGACGGAAGCCAGAAAGGTACAATGAGACGGGCTTGTTGGCTACTGTAGATACTGAACTGACAGTGACTGAAGCCTTGAGAAGTCCTGAAAGTGTGCATTGGAGGAAGGCAATGGATGAAGAGATGGAATCATTCCGAAAGAATGAAGTTTTTGAGCTTGTTGATCCCCCAAAAGGAGCTACAATTGTGCAGTGTCGCTGGGTGTTAAAGAAAAAGATCAAAAGTAATAGCGAAGTGCAATATCGTGCTCGATTAGTCGCTAAAGGTTTCACACAGAAACATGGACTAGATTATGATGAGACTTTTTCCCCAGTTGTGCGACATTCAACATTAAGATTATTGTTTGCGTTAAGTGTAAAACTGGGACTGGACATTACTCAGTTAGATGTTAAAACTGCATATCTAAATGGTCATTTGAAAGAAGAAATTTATATGTGTGCTCCTGAAGGTTTTGTATCTGAAATGTCAGGGAAAGTCCTTAAACTCAAAAAGGCAGTTTATGGATTAAAACAATCCGCCTTAGCTTGGTATGAGAGAGTTAGGAATGTATTGTGTAAAAATAATTTAAAAAATTGTACACAAGAGCCATGTCTATTTACAAAGATGTGTAAAGATGTAAAAATTATTATAGCATTATATGTCGATGATTTCCTATTTTTTTCTAATAGCAAGAATGAGAGTGAGAAGGTAAAATGTATTTTAAATTCTGAATTTGAAATCAAAGACTTAGGTGAGGTTAAGATTTATCTAGGTATGAATATTAATGTTCACAAAGATTGTAATAACTATGAGATAACTGTAGATCAACAACAGTACATAGAAGAATTATTACAGAAATTTAATGTGACTGACTGTAGAACAGCTGATACGCCTATAGAGAATAAATTGAATGTAACAAAAGCAGAAAAATGTGCTGTAGGAATTAGTTATCAAAAACTTATAGGTTGTCTTATGTATTTAGCAGTCATGACAAGACCTGATATTGCTTACTCCGTTAGTTATTTAAGTCAGTTTAATACTTGCTACAGTGTTGAACATTGGAACTATGCTAAAAGGATTCTTAAATACTTAAAAAAAACTAAAATGTATTGTTTAAAGTTTAGTAGTCAAGGAGAAAGCTTACAGGGTTTTGTTGATGCCGATTGGGCTAGTGATAGCTTAGACAGAAAATCTTATACTGGATTTTGTTTTGTTATGTCGGGTACAGCTATTTCATGGCAAAGCACGAAGCAGAAAGTTATAGCTCTATCAAGCACTGAGGCCGAGTATGTTGCACTATCTGAAGCTTGTAGGGAAGCAATATATTTAAGAGAACTATTGTATGAGCTAACTGGATCTTTGTTAACAATTAGGTTGAATTGTGACAACCAAAGTGCATTGAAGATGGCCACAAACCATCAGTGTCACAATAGGTCAAAACACATTGATATTAATCATCATTTTTTGATAGTCTCTCTTACAAGAGAGACTATCAAAAACGGAAAGGTAGAGGTCAATTATCTATCTACAAACGAGATGCCAGCAGATTTGTTGACTAAAGGTCTAGGTACAGTTAAACACTACAAGTTTATGGAAACATTAGGTATTTTAAAATTGTGATGTACCTAACTCAAGTTTATACTTTGTTGTATGTTTAGTTTATTTTGATAAGTGGGGGTGTTGTAACCTTTTTGTATCAAAATGTACCTACTAGCGACGTCTAGTATATAATATTTAAACTAAACATTTTATGACTCTGTGTAACTGAAATAAATGACTGTCTGCACTGAAAAACCAACGTGTATGCATATTAGGTATGACCCCCATGAGTACGTAGCCTAACACCGTATTGACAGCGGCGGGCACTGACGGGCCACCAGGAACCACGTCAGGCAAAAGTAAATGCGGAAACAGCGATGCTCCAATTAAAATATCAATTTTACTTGGAATAGCGAAACTATCATCAGCGAACTGAAGTTTATTCGAGTAAGGTAGGGCCTTAATATCAACAAAAGTGGAAGGTAAGTTGTCCGTAATTTGATCAACTACTAACGAATCAATATGAAATCGGATATTGTTGTTAAAGCGTGAAAAGATACGTAAATTTATTGTCCCGAACGACGTCCTCTCTGTGCCTCCAAAACCTCTTACAGTCGTAGACCGTGTATTGTTTTGACGTAAACGTAAACGTTCACAACATTCCCTAGTAATGAAGTGACTTTGCGAAGCGGAATCAAGTAAAATTCTTATTAAATGTTCACGTCCAGTATTATCGTACGCCACGACTTGCGCAGTCGCGAGTAAAACAGTAGTATGCGAATTACATTGCGGCGTCTCGTTGCAAGCGGCATTAGAGGAAACAGAACGCGGAGCGTCAACGGACATCGAACACAAAGCTACATCAGGCTGCGTGGCGCACCGGCTCGGACGCGGGCACGGGTGTGAAATGGACGACAGCAAAGTTCGCTTGCGTTGACGACACCGGATCGGGCGCCTCGCGCTGCGGCGTAGGTATGGTGGAACTCGCCGCTTCCGCGGTCCGAGGGTTCGAATCCCGAGTAAAATGTAATAGTGAATGGTGACGTTGTTTACACGCTCTACAGCCAGATGCGGATTGACAACTCGATATTTTATGTTTAATACTTAAACAATTAACGCAACCGTTAATTTTCCTAACAACCTGTAAGCGTTCATACGGAGTTGATTTATGAAAATCAGGACATTTAAATAAGTGTTGATGTGTGACGTTAGTACACAAACATTTATCCGTTGAATCAGATTCGACCGTGCTTACATACGTGTTATAACGCGGGGAGGACTGCGGTTTTTTACTATCATTAGAACTGCGGGAGCGATCAGCTGAGTTTGCGGATTTATGTACTTGCGCGCCGGCTGTTACAGCGTGAGCGCGATACAATATTTTACTCTGTTTATTAACGAAATCGACTAAATCATCAAATAAAGGAATATCAGACTGATCCTGACTGTTTTCAAAGTTACGAACAGTTTCACTGTCTAACTTGGTAATAGCTATTTGTACGAAAATTAAATTCAATAAATCTGGAATTTTTAAATGTTGTAAGGCACGGACGGCGTTAACAAACTTATCATTAAAAATGTCCAAATTATCGAAAGTAACGGAAGTTAACGGTTTAAAATCTATGATCTGTTTTAAATAAGTGGCCGCTAGTATGCATTTGTCTTCATACCTATTCACTAGCGTATTGAAAATGAGTTCGTAATTCACAGCGGTAGGTACAATGCCGGCGCATGCGGCTAGTGCTATACCGGTCAATTTGCCCTGTAAATAATGTAATTTTTGATGATCCGAGAGAGATGGATTATCATGAACAGCGGATTTATAATTTGAGTAAAACAATGGCCATGAACGAATGTCACCGTTAAAACTCATTAATTCAATCGGCGGTAACTTAATCAAAGAAGAAGATTTTTTCTCTAAGATGGACGGAATGACGTCTGCATTGGTATTGGAAGCAACCGAACGTTTTAAGCGACTATATAACTGTTCAAACGAAACCAGCGCCTTGTAGTCAGCGCGCGCGGTGGGGTCAGCTGTCATTTGACAGTTATTATACTGATCCATAACTTCATGAAATTCGGAACGAATAGCGTCAATGTTTGAGCTAGCGTCCAGAAAAGCCTCTTTCGCATCATCTCCCGTGCCTATGTTTTTAGATAAATCGTAGGCAGACTGTAAATACTCGAATAAAGCATTCCGTTTGGCTTCCAATGCCAACAACGAAAACTCCGTACTATCAGACTTAATAGCTTTCTTCATTAAGAAATGAGAATTTTAAATTGAAGGTATACAATAATAATTTATTTGTGAGTTTGCGAATAATATAAAAGTACAAGTGGGTACTTCTAAAAAGGTAAATCTCAGCGAAAATTATCGAAATAGAACCTTATTTCGCGAATACCACTGAGAATATGAATATTACAGCGAATAATAAGATGAAATATTAGTATGACAGCGGTAAAATAAGTATTTAGTGTTAAGCGGTAACAAAATGAAATAAATACCTTCGCACTACGCTGCGTGCGTAATGGCGTCAGTACATTTTCTAGGCTAACGAAAACCTAAAAACGGCGGGTTTTAACACTAAATCTCCTATTAGGTGACCTAAAAGGGGCGGAAACTGTGTCAATTCGGCTCGAAGGACCACAATAATGGTGGGGCTCCGACGGAAGGCGAACCAAAAAACTGATGAACGCAAGTGTCTCGCCTAGGGCCAGGGGTGAAGGAATCGTGCACCTACCTCCTCGGGAAGCCGCTCGATCTACCAGCAGAATCTAGAGTTGGTCCGGAGTCCTCACAGTTCGGCTCACCACGTGTCGGCAAAGTCCAGAGGCACAACACAGCACTTCAGTTCAACCGTGGAAGCCACAAAATACACCACTATAGAAACAGCGGGACTGCTATGAACTTATAATATTCAAATTATATCGTTCTGCGATAAAAAGTACAGCGGAGATGCGATCACGGCGGAATCCATAACTGGACTGTTATAATGTCTTTCTCGAGCGAGCCATAAAGAGGGCGACACTCGTCAAGGAGAAATATACAAGGTGCACGATATAATTGGCAGGAAAAGGACTAGCTTGACATCTTGCGTAATAGTTTAACAAAATAAAAATAGATGGCGCTAACAAAAAATTATGTCTCTTTAGATTATGGATAAAAAACTTCGGTCACACAATAGAGAACCGGGTACGGTATCCACTTTGCCCGACGTGTACTTGTTGAATTTAACCTACCCTAAAATCGAATCTAGAAACAAATTCCCAATATAACTAGCAATAATTCTGCACGAAGACATGCACTTTTAATAGGTAATCTAGCCAATACAGTAGAACTATTTAAACATGAATAATTACAGAATTACGTACCTTGAAAAGTCGTAAGAAATGTTCACTTTTTTATTTTTATTATTTATTTCGCAAACGACGTGTGGCCTCACTTTATCTCTATTTGCTTACAACTGAGGGTCGCGGGGAGCACCTCGTGGCTCGACTAGAGTGCACTTGGGCGCACCATTTTGAAATAATTGAGGGTATCCGCTTTGCCCAGGGTATCCACTTTGCCCGGCCTTCCCCTACATATAATATAAAGACCGAAAAAACTTACTCAGAGTTCTAAGGTAAAAAACACTATCAAATACAACCGAATTGAGAATCTACATTTTTTTTTCGTCAGTTAATATGAAGAATTTTAGGTAAACCCTGATATTAATTATTAAATCTTCAAAAACAATACGAACCATCATGGTTTTTTACTTTCAAATTTTTTATTTTAGATTTGTGATATGAATTACAAATTCCTTACAGCAGTTACTGAAACTACAGTTACTACAGGAAAATATGGCAACTATACGATTACTATAAAGACTACTCGCTCATTGTTTCCAAGGCCAGCACCAACGAGTACTTTTGCAGCAATTCCATCAAACTGGCATTTACCAAGCAGTAAGTGCCTAACATAATATCATCATCATCATCATAATCAGCCTACATTCTTACCACTTCTGGAACTCAGGCCTCCTCTCGGTTAGGGGGAAGGGGCTGTAGTCTACTACGCGGGCCCCATGCGGGTAGGTACATGTCACTTGTCTTCAAATTTTTGGTTCTCAGGCAGGCCGGTTTCCTCACGATGTTTTCCTTCACCGTTTTGAAAACAGTGGTGATGGAGTCAGGGCCTATACCATTGGGCCACCACTACTCTCCACACAATATAAGCATTCCAAAGGGCTTTTTTTTTTTCAGGATGGGAAATCATCAAATGACTTCTCCCGCTCTGGGCGGGGCGGGAGGGCGTGTCAGACTTTTACTGACTAAAACCCACCCGTGTTCCATCAGTTGCCCATGTGCCAGGGTCACGGTATCTCTTTCGAACAATCACGCGACCCCGGCAGGCATCGGTCCTAGTAGACCCTACACTGCTGCTGACATCTCTTTGAGGCGCGCGTGGCGCGAAAGGGCTTAGAACCGATCGACCCTCTGCCATTTTGATTTTTTTTTTCGAAATCCCGGCGCACTATGATAGTGGTGTGTATGGGTGACTAGCTGCAATAAGTAGTTGTGATTCGCGGATTCTGGCGCAAGCGCCAGAGCCCGCGCTTGCACCAGAGCCCGCGAATCTGTAGCACCCATCGTAAAAAAAAAAAAAAGAAAAAAAAAAAAAAAAAAAAAAAAAAAAAAAAGGTTTTGGTGTGCTCTGATCTCAAATCTGCGGTCCATTTTAGCGTAGGATGCGTGGTTCTAGAGTTATGCAAATCAATTAACTGTTATCTCATTGATTTCCGGTGGTCCTGCACCCTCATTAGCATTCCATTGTTCGCCTAATCCTTTTATCTATTATACTTCGAACACCTCATTACGTTGCGCCAGAACCCACGAATCTGTTGCCCTACGGTTGATTTGGCGTTCTTATCTATTACTCATTGTATGTCTGCTTTTCTATGTCATCAATAAAACACATTCATTTTTATTTCAATATTTTATTACTTTTTTCTACAAAATATGAGCGGAAGATCTCATCCACAAAAATATCATTGTGCAGTGTGTTCCCTGTAAATATGTTCGTAAAACTATGCATTGAACATCCCTGAAACTTAAATAGCAAATACATTAAGCAATATTCACCACAAACTGAAGTCCAATCATTCTGAATCCTATCAACATTCCAGTCCCATCTCTTACGTAGTAGTTGTGATTCGCGGATTCTGGCGCAAGCGCCAGAGCCCGCGCTTGCACCAGAGCCCGCGAATCTGTAGCACCCATCGTAAAAAAAAAAAAAAAAAAAAAAAAAAAAAAAAAAAAAAGGTTTTGGTGTGCTCTGATCTCAAATCTGCGGTCCATTTTAGCGTAGGATGCGTGGTTCTAGAGTTATGCAAATCAATTAACTGTTATCTCATTGATTTCCGGTGGTCCTGCACCCTCATTAGCATTCCATTGTTCGCCTAATCCTTTTATCTATTATACTTCGAACACCTCATTACGTTGCGCCAGAACCCACGAATCTGTTGCCCTACGGTTGATTTGGCGTTCTTATCTATTACTCATTGTATGTCTGCTTTTCTATGTCATCAATAAAACACATTCATTTTTATTTCAATATTTTATTACTTTTTTCTACAAAATATGAGCGGAAGATCTCATCCACAAAAATATCATTGTGCAGTGTGTTCCCTGTAAATATGTTCGTAAAACTATGCATTGAACATCCCTGAAACTTAAATAGCAAATACATTAAGCAATATTCACCACAAACTGAAGTCCAATCATTCTGAATCCTATCAACATTCCAGTCCCATCTCTTACAATTCCTTTTCAAAAACTGGAGATGATATCGCTCAGGTGTTCGTCCATATGAATCAAAATATTGACCGATACCATTCGTATCGATATGTACAGCTACCCAGTGTGAACCTGGTTTATCATCCGCATCCAAATTGCATATTATATACGTTGGTACATGTGTATACATAGGTAGTCTATTAGCAGCATAAACATTATTTTCTAGACTGGGATGAATCTTTTTCATATGTTTTTGTAATTCTAGTGTATCCATGATATTACTGTTATTAGCAGATTATTACAGTACCAATCTATTCAATGGTTGTCATAGGAATGTTCAATTATAGTGATTTGTAAATATTAAATCGCATTCTTTGTGGGAGTCACAAAGCTTAGGATTATCATTTTGCTGCAGCTAATTTAAAGTTTGTTATATGGGTCTGATTATATTAAATAAAACACTTTGAGTACATAGACATTTTTAATTAACTGATCAACACAATAATTATTAAATAAATAAATTAAATACAGACATATTATTATCAAAATACCATTTTCTAATACACACAGCATTATTCAATGCACAATTCAATTTATGGTTCACACAATTAAAATCAGTTTTATTTTTACAGAACTTTTTTTTTAATGTCGCAAAATTAGGACATCCCTTCTCACCTATGTCAATCACTTCACAGTTTGCACATAACTCTTTAATCCACGTAATCTTTTCCAAACCCTTTGTCATAATTTTTTTATTTTCTAAATATGGTAAAATAACACGTTTAAACTCTTTGTAGTCTATGTAGCCTTCACTCCAGTAAATTCCTCGATTTCTTTCTAACCATCTCACCTGCTTTTTTTCTTCTAGTGTTAGGTAATGGAATGAATATGGTGGTTTCACCAAGAACGTCTGTGTATGATCATGACTCGCAATGGCCAATTCTTTGATAATAAAATGATTTAAAGAATCTTTAAATCCTTGGAGTTCCACTATAAGGGTGTCCGTCTTCATGATATCTTCTTAACAATGTTACTTAATGGTTTGTATTCAACAATGCAATCGTTCAGAATGAGACAATATGCTGAAGTTTGATCTGGTATCTCCGAATCACTTTCAATTTCTACTCTCACTTCCACAACTGGCCCTGTCTTTAGATTATCCACTTGTCTAGAGCAATCAATGACAAACAGCGGTGCTAAATCTCTAAACTGTTTTTCGCTTAATATGGGTTCCGGTCGACGTCCGTAATACGACTGTTGAAATCTGGTGTATTGCTCGTTGTAAATATTGAATCGCATTCTTTGTGGGAGTCACAAAGCAGGTTGATGCCTGTTGCGAAGGAACGTGAGATAAGTTTGTTGACTCATAGAGTTACAATCAGTTTCGTTGTACTTAGTAATTTGCTTTAGATAAGAATAAGGAACGTGAGATAAGTTTGTTGACTCATAGAGTTACAATCAGTTTCGTTGTACTTAGTAATTTGCTTTAGATAAGAATGGTGCTATATAAGATCGAACAGTTGCAGTCATGCAGTCAGTCTATGGTCGTTTGACCACAGTGGATTGTATACGTCTACCAATACTACGTTTGTGTTACTTCAACGCATCAATGGCCATGGAGGTAAGTGTTTATTCTATTGACAAACTTACTTGTATTTCTGTTGTTGTTTCCTAACGTGTGTGATTAAGTGTAAACAAATTGATATTAACGTGATAACTCTGTTGTTGCAGAGATCATTCAGCTTCGCAGACGATAATGAAAATACCTATAAACAGTATTACTACTCGCCACTCTCTCCTCAACACGAAGAAGAGAGTGATGACATCGTCGTTAATAACACAGACGATGGTGGAAAAAGGAAATCGCAACCGATTGATCAATTTTTTGAAGTGGTACCAAAAATAAAAAGGAAGAAGCTGCTATCCTCGACTGTGACACGAGCTGCTAGAGATGGCGTATCATACATCTCTACAAATTCTGACGACGGAGACCAAGCGACGCATCTCATAAAAATTGAAATGTATGATATGAAGAAACTATCCAAGATTCCAACTAGTGATCACTGGAAGCACGCTACCACGAGGATTAAATATTACATAAAGAATAATAAGGATAGCATCTACGACAACACAAACGGCCTCGTATACAATATTACAAAGACAATAGCAGAAAGTGAAAAAGTTAAAAAATACTTTTTTAACAATGACACTCATTAGTGGATTAGTGAATGTGATTCTGTTTACTTAAAGTACTTCTGTGTACTCATTAGATTTTACATGACTTTCCTAATCCTTTGTTAGACTATGAATATTGGACATTATTTGAAATTGGGTATCAGTTGCTCTACCAACACTTAACTGTTACTTACTGTGCTACATACTTTCTTCTTTATTATAAAGATGGAAAACTTCAGTGAAATGTGCACCAGTGCTTTCTTTTCCGCGCCCATTGAAGAGAATATAGAACAATCCAACAGCGAATTCAATCAGGAGCTGTCTAAAGTTTGTGATGAAATAGAGAAGCATGAACTGTTCGATTCATCGTATGATGATGAGTTGTATAATCAATGTTTGATGGTTGAAACAAAGTTGATGTAAGTATTAGAAGTACAAACTCAATAAGAAATATTATTGTAGTAATGTTTTATTTTAAGATTTGTCTAATAATTTTCTTTTTGTTACAGTCAACAACAAGTTGGAAGAGGTATCAAACGAGGTATCACTACTGATGAAAATAAGGTTACCAAGAAAGCAAAATTTGATGAAGGAGCTTCTACATCATCAATTGAAACCAATGATGTGGACAACAATAAGGTGGAATGTGATACATGTCATGTTTATATTAATAAAAGGTATCTAAACAACCATTTAAAAAGCAATTCACATAAAAATAATCTTTTAAAATCACATAATTCATTAACAAATGTTACAGTTGTTGAAACCGCTTTTGGCAATCGAATTTTAACATATAGAATTAATAGTAAAACACTTCAATCGGGACAATATTTTGAAACACCGGAATCGTTTTTAAATTCGCTAAAAATTGATATCTTATTTTTGATAAATGAATGTATTCAACAACATACAATTTTTAAAATAAACTTCATATTGCATGCTGATTTCATACAACAAACTAAAGATATTAAAAATACGTTTGATTTTCAAACGTTTAATTACATAATTTGTCAGGGAGATGACTTAAATATTTTTTATTCATCATTAATAGACACTGTAGTCGGTAAAATTTGTCAATTTGAAAAAAAAGATAGTGGTTGGAGTCTTAATCAAATTAAATACATAGATATGAATGTTAACAAATTCAACCCCCTACGTGGTAGTTCATATATCGACCTTCCTCAAGATATTAAATCAAAAAAAGCTGTAATCAATGTTAAAAATAATGATAATATGTGTTTCAAATGGGCATTACTCTCTGGTTTATATCCTGTATGTAAAAGTGTAGATCGGGTAGCATCTTACGCAATTCATGGAAATAAACTAAAATTTACTGGTATTTCTTTTCCGGTTATAATTGCAGATATATCAAAAGTAGAGAAATTAAACAATATTAGTATTAATGTTTTTGGCTTAGAGTATAATAAAGAAAAAAAGTGTAATTCTGTTGTAGGTCCTTTATATTTAAAAAAATGTCGTACACCTAATCATATTAACCTACTATATATATCGAATGGTACTAACAATCATTACTGTTATATTAAAAACTTATCGCGATTAGTTAGTTCACAAATATCAAGACATCATTGTGCAGTTTATATATGTGATTCATGTTTACTTCATTTCCCATCGGAGGAAAGACTTAATAACCATCAACAATATGATTGCGCTCACATTTGTACGGAATTACCAAACGGTGAGGATTCCAAAAAGGATTGGTTTGGTAAAGCAACCTCAAATAATAAATTAAAATTTGATAAATTCGTGAAAAAGTTGAAAATGCCCTTTGTGGTTTATGCAGACTTTGAGGCATTTTTGAACCCAATAGAATCATGTAGTAACGATCCATCCAAGCCTAGTACAATTAATATTCAAAAACATGAAGTGTATAGTTTTGGATATTACATTAAATGTTCATATGATAACAGATTATCAAAATATGAGACGTATAGTGGGTCAAACTGTGCACAAGTGTTTATGAATCGCCTTTGTGAAGATGTGAAAACAATATTTAAAAAAAATAGTTTCCAAAAATGTCTCGTTCCATTATCAGATGACGATAAAATTAAAATTTCAAATTCAAACATATGTCATATTTGTGAAACTGAGTTAAATGAAGATCTTTTTTACGATTTTGATTGGCACACTGGCAGTTTTAGGGGTGTTGCACATCAAGTGTGTAGTTCTAAGTACAGAACCCCTCGTCATATTCCAATATTTTTACATAACCTCAGTCATTACGATGCTCATTTCATTATCCATGCATTAAACCTCGATGATGACAAAGTTGAAGTTATTCCACAAAATAAAGAACGATACATATCATTTTCAAAACAGTTAACAATAAATAATCAACCAGTAAGTTTAAGATTCATAGATTCATTGAAATTTTTATCGTGTAGTTTAGATCAACTAGCTAAAAATCTTAATGATGATCAGTTTACAGAACTAAAAAGGAACTATCCTAATAATGAAGATTTTTCACGTTTAAGACGGAAAGGTATTTATCCTTATGAATTTATGTGTAATAGTGATTGCTTGAAACATCCATCACTTCCTGATCAACACCAATTTTATAGTTCACTCACAGATTCAAATATTTCAAATGATGATTATAATCACGCAAAAGATATTTGGCAACATTTTAAGTGTAGTAGTATGTCTGATTATTCCAATTTATATTTAAAAACTGATGTTTTACTTTTGACTGATGTATTCGAAAACTTTAGAAAGCTTTGTATTAAAACTTATGGATTAGATCCTGCTCATTACTATACTGCCCCAGGTTTAAGTTGGGATGCAATGTTAAAATTTACCAAAATAGAATTAGAATTGTTAACGGACTATGACAAAATTGCTTTTTTTAAAGCTGGTATTAGAGGGGGTGTATCTCAGTGTAGCAATCGTTTTGCTAGAGCAAATAATAAATTCATGGAAGATTATGATAGTGAAAAACCTAATTCATATCTAACATATTTTGATGCGAATAATTTATATGGTTGGGCAATGTCTCAATCTCTTCCTGTTGGTGGTTTCGAATGGATAGATTCTAATACAGATTATAATGTGTCGGATAACTCTGATTTCGGTTATGTTTTAGAAGTTGATTTGGAATATCCTGATGAACTTCATAATTTGCATTCTGACTTTCCGTTATGTCCTGAAAACATATGTGTGGGTAATACTAAAGAAACTAAATTAGTTCCTAATTTAAATAATAAAAATAAATACATCATTCACTACAGGAATTTAAAACAATGCATTGAAATGGGGATTAAATTAATTAAAGTACATAGAATTTTAAAATTTAAACAGAGTTCTTGGTTAAAGAAATACATAGACTTAAATACTAGTTTGAGAACGTTAGCTACATCAAACTTTGAAAAAGACTTTTTTAAATTAATGAACAATTCTGTCTTCGGTAAGACTATGGAAAATATTGAAAAAAGAGTAAACGTTAAACTACTAACTCACTGGGATAATCGTGGTAAAGTTTTAGGTGCTCAGGATTGGATTGCAAAACCAGAATTCCATAGTTTATCAATATTTTCAGAACATTTAGTTGCAATACAATTACACAAAACAAAATTAATTTATGATAAGCCGATTTATTTAGGATTTTGTATTTTAGATATATCTAAGACCCTTATGTATGAATTTCATTATAACTACATGATTAAAAAGTTTCATAATAAAATTAAGTTATTGTACACCGATACCGATAGTTTGATATATCAAATTTTTACAGACAATTTTTATGAGGATATAAAACCAGATCTACTTCACTATTTCGATACATCAGATTACCCGGAAAATAATATTTACGGATATCCAAAAATAAATAAAAAAAAGTTAGGTTTTTTTAAAGATGAGAATAATGGTAAAGTATTGAAGGAATTTGTAGGGTTGCGATCAAAAATGTATGCCTTAGAAATAGAAGATAAATTTATAGCAAAGGCAAAAGGGGTTAACAAAAGTGTTACCAAAAAAATGAATATGGAAAATTACAAATCGTGTTTGTTTAATAAAAATGTATTATATTGTAGTATGCTTCGATTTAAGTCAATCAAACACACTATTTTTACACAAAAAATAAATAAAACATCTTTATCATATAATGATACCAAACGATGTATTATGAACAACAACATTGATACATTGGCTTGGGGACATTATAAATTACGCTAAGTGTAATACTTTTTACTTTTATTTCTGTGTGTATATACAAATTTTGTACTGATTGTAAAATTATGATATTACTGTAATGTTATATAATAGTTTATTACATATTTAAAATTTATTGTTTGATTGTAAATAATGTAAAATAATTGTAGTTTTTATTTGTGTGCTTAAATTTGACGTTGAGGTGATTGTGAAATTCTGATAAGTACTAATTGTGTTAGAAATAGTATACAGATCATTCTGTTTTTCACAAATTACATGTTTTATATAATTTTAGCAATATATATATATATTTAATTTTTACACCAAAATTTTCATTTTTATTTCATCCTTTTAAAACTCTAGACGTGTGAAATGTTTCACTTTATCCATCCGTTTACTGCTATTGTGGCAGGACCAAGTGGATGTGGGAAGTCAAATTTTGTAACAAATTTCATAAAATCAGTTAAAGAAATATGTAATTGTGATTTTAATCAGATCACATGGTGCTTTGATGAAATGCAGGCTTTAAATAATTTACCAAATGTTAACTATCATCAAGGAATTCCAAATCTTAATATGTTTGATGGTGAAAACCCACACCTTATTATTATTGATGATCTAATGAGAGAGTCTGATGGAAGAATTGTGGATATATTTACAAAAGGTAGTCATCACAGGAATCTTAGTGTATTTTATTTAACACAAAATTTATTTCATCAAGGTAAAGGTCAAAGAGACATTTCTTTAAACTCAAGTTATATAATTTATTTTAAAAACCCTCGAGATAAAACTCAAATAAGATATTTAGCACGACAAGTGTCACCAGATAACCCAAAATTCATTGAAGACGCCTACAGGGATGCAACTTTAGAAGCGCATGGATATTTAATGGTAGATTTAAAACAGAATACAAATGATTTTTGTCGTATCAAGACAAATGTATTCCCATTTAATGGTTACTGCACAGTCTACGTCCCCACGAAAGAGTTTAAATACACCAAGAATCAAACAATTCAAATCATTTCTAAATGATACATCGTCGACTCACAACGCATAAACATTTGCTAAACGCTTTGCAGTTTAAATACACCAAGAATCAAACAATTCAAATCATTTCTAAATGATGCATCGTCGACTCACAACGCATAAACATTTGCTAAACGCTTTGCATACGCTTAAACCAAAATATCAAAGAGCGTTACTTAAAACGTGTGATGAAGTAGAAATAAATTGTATTTGTGAATGTATTCATAACGTTTTACAAGGAAAGATACCTCTTAAAGATCAAGATAAACAAAAATTGAATAAACACAAAAATATACTCCGTAAACTGGTGCATAAGTGTAAACATAAACTAAGAAAAAATATTATTATACAAAAAGGAGGGGCTTTCTTACCAATAATATTAGGTGCAATATTGAGTGGATTAGTAAGTGGACTAGCCAGTTAACATGGAAAATGCTAAGAAAATGATACTTATTGAACCGGGATTGATTGAAAAATTAAAACAAGAAAATAAGGTTACTAGTAATTTGTCTCGATTAGATATTGAAATGCAAAATATTATGAATAGTAAGACGGAAGACCGAAAGAAGTGGATGTTATATTTACAAACACTACAAAGATACCTTCACTTTACCGAAGAGGATCGTCAACCACTCAGATTACCAATTTATTCTGATACATCTAATGAAGATTCAAATGGGTCTAAAATTGGTTTTAAAAATAAAGATAGAGATCTAAAAAGTTCAGTTGATGCTGAATCTTTGTTGGAGGAGAAAGGATCTATTAAAAGTATAGAAAGTGAGGCAAATCCACTGTATTCATCAACACAAATACTCAGTTTAATACCAAAAACTTATAATAAAAAAGGTGAGTCATTATTAAACTTAATTGGAACAAGTAAAAGTAAAATACGTTGGGACAATGAAGGCACAGTCATAATTGATAATGAAAAAATTCCAGGAAGTAATATTGTTGATTTAATAAATGATTCACTTAGACCCTTAAAAAAAAGTGATCCGATAGGGTGGGATAGATTTGCTAAAGCATTAAAAGATATTAAAGTACCACTTACTTATATTGGAAATCCAAAGAGATGTGAGTTTATTAACCAACTTCAAGTAAAAGATCTGAACAAAACCTCTGAGATTGAAGTTCAAGAGTTTTCTACACCGAGCAGTGGAGATAAAAGATCTATAACTAAAATACATAAAAAGATCGATTGGGAAAAATGGACCCCGTACTAGAAGAAATTAACAGGATTTATTATGATCCATCTAACCCCGCTGGTTTTGGTAGTATTGATAAATTATCAAAAGCTATGAAGGGTAAAATGGATAAAAAGCAAGCAAAGGAATGGTTACAATCACAAGAAACATATACATTACATAAACCCATTCGGAAAAAAATCCCGCGTAATAAGTACATTCTATCAAATATTAATGAGCTGTGGCAAGCTGATTTAAGTGATATGCGAACTTATTCTCAATATAATGATGGTTTCAACTACATACTTTGTGTTATTGATGTATTTAGTAAATATGCTTTTGCAAGACCAATGAAAAAGAAAAACTCAGAAACAACTAAAGAATGTTTTGAAAGTATATTTACTGAAAGTAATACAACACCTACTCACATACAATCTGATAAAGGTACAGAATTTGTTTCAAAAGATGTACAAAAATACTTTAAATCCAAAAAGATAAATTACTATACCACTAACAATCCTGATATTAAGGCTAGTAATAAGGGTTCACCATACCAACGCGGTCATGGTATTGGGAGCTTCTTAGGAGGGTTATTTAGATCAGTTTTACCTTTACTTTCAAGTGGTGCTCGAGTGGTTGGTAAGGAGGCATTAAACGCTGGAGTAGGACTTTTATCGGATATGGTTCAAGCCCGTCCTATGGAAGCCTCAATAAAAGATCGTCTAAAGCAAGTTAGTACAAACTTAAAACGAAAGGCTGATGACAAAATTGATCGATTTAACATGACAGGATCTGGGTATATAAGTAAAAGAAAACGATTGGCCTCGTTCATTCCACCACTAACAGCTAAAGTGAAAGCTACGAAAAAACTTGGTCTAAAACCAAAAAACATCAAAGATATATTTTCAAATTAAGTATGTCTTTCCTTCATAATCATTCTTGTGAGTGCGTTAAGTCAGAATTAGATTTGTTTGCATTACCGTCTACACAAACAAGCATTGAAAATGGATTGTGGATTCACTATAAACCAATTTCATCTCTTGCTGATGATGGACCTATCGAGTTTCAAGTTCCTGGAACAGGCGATGACTACATAGATTTGTCTCATACATTACTCCACATAAAGGCAAAAGTATTAAATCAAGATTCAACAAACTTGATATCAGCTACAGCAGTAGCACCTGTAAATAATTGGTTGCATTCACTTTTTAGTCAACTCGATGTTTATTTAAACCAAAAACTTGTATCACCACCTAATAATACCTATGCCTATCGAGCATACATGGAAACCCTTTTAAACTATGCTCCTGCTGCTAAACAATCTCATCTTACTTGTAGTCTTTGGTATGATGATACAGCAGGAAAAATGGATTCCACAGATGGTAAAAACATAGGATTTGTTAAAAGACAGGAATTAGTTAATGAAAGCAGGGAAATAGAAATGATTGGTCATCTTCATGGTGACATTTTCAATCAAGATAAATTTTTAATTAATGGCGTTGAAATGAGTGTAAAATTAGTTCGGTCAAGAGAGAGTTTTAATTTAATTGCTGGGTCAAATGATGTAAAGTTTAAAGTTTGCATTACGGACGCAACTCTTATTGTTCGAAGAGCACGAATTAATCCAAGTGTATTACTCGCACATCAGAAAGTTTTAGCTTCTACCACTGCTAAATATCCTATTACTCGTGCTGAAGTTAAAGTTTTAACAATTGCATCGGGTGTTCAAGGAAAAACTCTTGATAATATATTCTTAGGACAGGTACCCAAAAGATGTATTATTGGTTTTGTGAATAATTCTGCATTTAATGGTTCACTTACTAAAAATCCATTTAACTTTGAAAACTATGGTATTAACTCTTTCAGCTTATATATTGATGGTCAACAAATACCTTCCAAAGCTTTGCAACCATCTTTTAATAATAATATATTTACATCAGCATATCATACTCTATTCTCGGGGACTGGTATTCACTTTCTTAATGAAGGAAATGCAATCTCTCGTGAACAGTATGCCAAAGGTTACTGTCTTTTAGCATTTGATTTAACTCCTGATTTATCAGCTAACTCATCAGCCCATTGGAATCTCATAAAGCATGGTAGTGTAAGATTAGAAGTACGATTTGAATCCTCACTAATACAAACAATTAACTGTATTGTTTATGCTGAGTTTGATAATATTATTGAAATAGATAAAAATAGAAATGTTACTGTAGACTATAGTAGTTAGGATTATAATGTGTGTTGTGTTTTAGATATATGTGTTATGTTTAATGCATTTTGTGTGTGTGTAACTAAAGATAACATTATAAAATTAAATAAAACAAATTGTATGCAATATACTATCAAGGATTTAAAGATTCTTTAAATCATTTTATTATCAAAGAATTGGCCATTGCGAGTCATGATCATACACAGACGTTCTTGGTGAAACCACCATATTCATTCCATTACCTAACACTAGAAGAAAAAAAGCAGGTGAGATGGTTAGAAAGAAATCGAGGAATTTACTGGAGTGAAGGCTACATAGACTACAAAGAGTTTAAACGTGTTATTTTACCATATTTAGAAAATAAAAAAATTATGACAAAGGGTTTGGAAAAGATTACGTGGATTAAAGAGTTATGTGCAAACTGTGAAGTGATTGACATAGGTGAGAAGGGATGTCCTAATTTTGCGACATTAAAAAAAAAGTTCTGTAAAAATAAAACTGATTTTAATTGTGTGAACCATAAATTGAATTGTGCATTGAATAATGCTGTGTGTATTAGAAAATGGTATTTTGATAATAATATGTCTGTATTTAATTTATTTATTTAATAATTATTGTGTTGATCAGTTAATTAAAAATGTCTATGTACTCAAAGTGTTTTATTTAATATAATCAGACCCATATAACAAACTTTAAATTAGCTGCAGCAAAATGATAATCCTAAGCTTTGTGACTCCCACAAAGAATGCGATTTAATATTTACAAATCACTATAATTGAACATTCCTATGACAACCATTGAATAGATTGGTACTGTAATAATCTGCTAATAACAGTAATATCATGGATACACTAGAATTACAAAAACATATGAAAAAGATTCATCCCAGTCTAGAAAATAATGTTTATGCTGCTAATAGACTACCTATGTATACACATGTACCAACGTATATAATATGCAATTTGGATGCGGATGATAAACCAGGTTCACACTGGGTAGCTGTACATATCGATACGAATGGTATCGGTCAATATTTTGATTCATATGGACGAACACCTGAGCGATATCATCTCCAGTTTTTGAAAAGGAATTGTAAGAGATGGGACTGGAATGTTGATAGGATTCAGAATGATTGGACTTCAGTTTGTGGTGAATATTGCTTAATGTATTTGCTATTTAAGTTTCAGGGATGTTCAATGCATAGTTTTACGAACATATTTACAGGGAACACACTGCACAATGATATTTTTGTGGATGAGATCTTCCGCTCATATTTTGTAGAAAAAAGTAATAAAATATTGAAATAAAAATGAATGTGTTTTATTGATGACATAGAAAAGCAGACATACAATGAGTAATAGATAAGAACGCCAAATCAACCGTAGGGCAACAGATTCGTGGGTTCTGGCGCAACGTAATGAGGTGTTCGAAGTATAATAGATAAAAGGATTAGGCGAACAATGGAATGCTAATGAGGGTGCAGGACCACCGGAAATCAATGAGATAACAGTTAATTGATTTGCATAACTCTAGAACCACGCATCCTACGCTAAAATGGACCGCAGATTTGAGATCAGAGCACACCAAAACCTTTTTTTTTTTTTTTTTTTTTTTTTTTTTTTTTTTTTTTTACGATGGGTGCTACAGATTCGCGGGCTCTGGTGCAAGCGCGGGCTCTGGCGCTTGCGCCAGAATCCGCGAATCACAACTACTGCAATACTTACAAAATGTTTTCAAGCTCAGTAATGATTGCAACCAACTCAACAAGACAGCGACATGTCGACTGGTGTCATTGCGATTAGTAGACAAATAATGACTTATAGCAGCAGTTTTATCTTCAAATATCTCGGTAATGTGACAATTTGGGGTATCATGTTACTTCACATTTTTGTTTGTCTATATTTCCTCTACTCATACATACCACTTTCATCGATCTTTGTAACCAATTATACAGTTAAACATTTTCAATGAATGAATATGATACTACTAGCTTCTGCCCACGACTTTGTCCGCGTTAAATTTCTTGTTCCCCCGACCCTTCACGTCGCGTCGAATCGCCTACCCGTGCAATTTTCCCCGTTTTTGCAACATTTTTCATTACTACTCCGCTCCTCTTAGTTGTAGCGTAATGTTATTTAGCCTGTAGCCTTTCTCGATAAATAGATTACCCAACACAAAAAGAATTTTACAATTCAAACTAGTACTTCCTGAGATTACCGCGTTCAATCAAACAAACAAACTCTTCAGCTTTATAATATTAGTATAGATAACCACCAAATAAAAAAAAAACCTTTTTAGTGGAACCTTCAGTGAGCGATGCCTACACACGTCTTGGTCTAATTTCTATTACGAAAGCTAGAACAATCAAATATACAGTGGTAGGAACCTTGACGCACCAAATGTAACCATGAATTCAGTAAATTATTGTAAGCCTTTTTTTTGGATGCGATATCATCAAAAGACTTCTTCCGCTTCGTGTCACACTTTTACTGACTAAAACTCACCCGTGCACCTTCAGTTACCCATATGCCAGGGCCACGGTATCTCGTTTGAACAATCTCGCGACCCTGGCAGGCATCGGTCCTAGCAGAGCCCCTCAATGCTGCTGACATCTCTTTGAGGCGCGCGTGGAATACTATGCGCCTTCGACACGGGCCTGGTCCTAACCGGGCGGCAAGCTACCCATTGCTCGCCGCCCGCAAGCCCGCGCCTACGGTGGCCGGGAGTCTGCGATGGACTCCCGACGCCCGGGGCGTCTCCTGTGTCGGATAGGGACGTGTGGGCGCAGAGACTGCCACTCCCTCACGCGCCCTGCCTCCTCCTTCGCGAGCATTACTGCTTCGCAGAAGGAGGTGACGGCTTCCCATGACCTCTCGCTCCGTACCATGGCTCGCACCAGGGCTGGACGCGAGAGGTTGCCGCCGCCGATCGCCTCCACGAGGACACGGCGGTGCTCCGCCCAGGCAGGGCACACCTCCAACGTATGCTCCACCGCGTCCTTCAGACGATCCTCGCAATGGAAACACCCGGGATGATTGTAAGCCTCCTAGCGTAGATATAATTCGTCTGTTTAAAAAAAAGTGATTTTCAGTATATGTCGGTGGCTAAATATGTGGCTAAGTAATAAAATAAGTCGATCGATTAGGTAGGGCCGTTGGTCCTGGCTGTCATTCTTAAACCTTTGACAGTCGTTACGGGTTGTCAGAAGCCTACAAATCTGACAACCAGTCATAGCAAGGGGTATCGTAATACCTATTAACTGGGTTGTGGAGGTTAGATAAGCCGTCGCTCCATAGACTAGAGGTTAGACTGGAAGCTGACCCCAACATAGTTAAGAAAAGGCTAGGCAAATAAGTACATTTTAACCGCGTAGGTACTTTTTATGAAACATTTGCTTTTTTTTTATAACCGTTCTCTCTTCCAGCCTTTATCTATAATGCCAAAATATATAAAACACCTTCCTTATTATATTGATGGGCAAGTTTTTTCAACAGCAACGGAAAGTCCCTTCATAGCAGATTTGAAGCAAAATATGGTAATGAACCACCGTGGTTATTTCACTGCCTTCGTAGAACGGTTCATGGAAATGGTTTATACAAAGCCAGTGTCTGACGGATATCCTGTCGTGCATTATTTAGCTATTTTAATGAAGAGGTGAGTGACACTTTATTCTTGACCTCTCACTTTAAAAGCGTAACTACTAGCAATGCTCATCTATTGATTCATGGGCTTGAAAACTTCGTACGTGGCAGATCTGTCACAATGAAAGGAAGTGCAATCAAATGCTACTGTATTTGTGTTACGTAATGACCTCCTCTCTGTTCAGCCTAGTGCAGACAGAATAGTAGAAAACACTATTTATTATGCCCATCATAAATATCTCTATATCTTATTATAAATTCGTTGTTTTTGTCTGTCTGTGTAGCCGTCCCCCGATGCGACTATAGTTTAGTCAAAATAGGTATTACCTAAAACTTCTTAAAACAAATATATTTTTTTACTTTTTAACCCCGGACGCAAACAGAGGGTTTTTTAAATTTAACCGCTATATGTCTGTTTATGGCACCGTAGTTAAAGAGGTGAAACAATTTGATGTGCTAGTGAGTTTCTCTATCTTTTGACAATTAATCCTCATATCTTTGCTACTCCATCATCAGACACTGTCCCACATCTATCTATAGCATACCATTGAGCCCCAATACGATACTTCTGCTGTAGTTGATGAGGGAGTACTGCAAATTCCAGGTGATACAGCATCATTTCTATGTTCTTTTAATTTCATTGAAATAATTGATTACCATACGACTTGATCAAATGTGTGGAAGATGGTCAAATCCTTTCATTAACTAGAAAAGTGCTGTATATCTTCAAACGAGTGAACGGATTTCTTTTAATCACAGCTAATAACACTTTCGGTTATGTCACCTTTCAAAGAAAATAAAATCGGATCTGCTGTTTGGATACCTACTACAATGCCACAGACTGACATACAGAGACACACTCTAACACCTATCAGCTCGTTCATCGGGGTTAATTAAAATAAATATCTTAGAAGATAATTATTGTACCACCTACCTGAACTAAGTCGAATCGCGAAGAAGACCCGATGTGTCGTACCTTGGCTTCATTTGCCTAAGTTGTGCGACAAATATATTTGTTTAAATTTATGGTACCTACTTTGATGAGCTATTTAAATGTTATCTACAGACATTTAGATCACGGAACGTTCAGAAGTTTGGGTCCAGATTTACTTGCTGGAATTGATGGCAAATTAGATTGGTTTGAAAAATTTACACCTCAACGAATAAAGGGTAAGTTACATTGTGTCATAATGAAGTAGTAAAATAAACTTTCTTCACGGTACTATATCTTCCTGCCGCCTATGAATACAAAGATTTTACTATCATCATTTTATCAGCCGTGTGCTCCACTGCCGGACGTAGGGCTCCCCTTTACTATACCATAGTTACCAACTGGTCTTTCACTGCACGCTGGATGCGTGCAGTGAAAGACCGGTTGGTTAAGTTTACTGAGAACCCAATGAAGGTCCTGCGACATGGCTTTTTAGTATTATTCCTAAATGGGCCTGTCTTGATTTTGATTTCTCCTACTGAAAAGCGATGGATTAGGTCTACAGTAAAATGAGTGTGGTGCCTGATTGCTCGTCCTTTTTCTTGCTCTTATTTTATACCAAAATATAGCATATACAATGTAAAATTTTGTCTGAAAAATTATTTATGAATGAAAATGTGCCTAACGTAAAAGTAACTTCATATTAATATGGTTCGTATTGCTACAGAACAGGCAGGAGTGCTACATTTCACGCTCAAGGTCATAGAAAATGTGCCAAGTGACATGAAATCTTTTCTGAAATTTTATGATTCAATGTTCACGCAACAAGAGGGAGAGGAACTATTCGAATCGCTGGAACCTTTTTATGTATATCCTGAAGGTAAACACAATTTTCATTGCATAGTATAATTAATATGTATTAAAAATAAGACAATGCATAAAAAGCACTGTCACTATAAAACAATGGTGCCGATTCTGTTGTCACAAAATTCTCTAAACTAAACTAAAAATCACTAAAATTTGGTTTATCCCTGTCATATATGACGATTTCCTATTCTGAAATAGACTAAAGTGACACAACTGAACTATATTTTAGTTTTAGAGCACTAAGATTGCACTGTGTTATTAGTTTAGTGTTTAGTTTCGGTTTTGCTCCAAAAATTTTGATTTTAATAATTAAATTTAATTAAATATGACTATTTATAATCGCGACTAAAAAGGTATGAAATGAAACTAGTGGTCATGAACTAAAACTCACACCAACGCCTCGCTTTCAGGTGCAAAAACAGTACTGTATTTTTGTTTTCCTTTTCTTTTGCTTATATCTCGAATATGGCGTGTCCTATCGCAAAAATAATGAAATTTTCGACCCCCTTTATTATACCCCTGCACATATGCATCTCAAGACATGGATATTTTTTTTTGTACCAAAAATGAAAAATTCCATATCGACTATTAAAAGGTAATATATAAGCGCCATTTTGTTCGAAAATGACTTGTGAATTCCTTCCTACTTAAAATTTTCTGCTTTTGGAATGCGCTTACTCCCATGGCTCTACGATGTCTTTAAAATTTTCACGATATGACAATAAATTAAAAAGTTAGGTCAATTATTCTACAATTTCAAACTTTAAACCGCTCTCCTGAACAATTTGGTTTTTGTCGCTTATACCCGTTATTACCTTTTAACCGTCGATATAAAACAAGTCCAGGCTTACACCAAGTGCGCGCCTTCGTCTCTCAAAAAATACATTGCCTAGCGCACACAAGTACCACGTTCCGAAGCTAAAAGAAAAAAAAAAATACCACGCTGAGTCGCGATTAGCAAATTCGATTTTAATCGTGTAAAAATCTTTTTAGTATGGTAATATTGGGCATTCTATGCCACTGTCGGCAAGTAACTCGGCTAGTGCGCCTCGCTACGCGCCAGTGGCATAGTATGCCCAATATTGAACGATCGACTCGACTGTGTAGTATATTACTGTACTCGCCTGGAGATCATGTGAGTTATACCACTGGCCGTCAGTAGCTGGGCGAGTTCACCTCGCTGCGGACGATGATATGGATCATTGTGCCATGCGTTTCGTTGTTAGAAACGACTTGATGATAAGTGATATGCGCTTCAAATGGTGGAAACGACTTGCTGGTTTTTTGTAATGCGCTTCAGCAATGGAAACGACTTGATGAATTAGGCACATTCAGTATTAGAAATAACTGGTATTACTGTACTCATACAAAGATCATGCGAGTTATACGACTGGCCTACAGTAGCTAGGCGAGTTTGCTTTGCTTCGGACAGTATTGACAACTGTCGATACGATCAATGATTAAGATTTAATTTAGTCATTATGAAATGCATTTCATAGTTAGAAACTACTTGTTGGTTTTGCGCTTCATCAATGGAAACGACTTGTTGGTTTTTGTAATGCGCTTCAACAATGGAAACGACTTGGTGATTTTGTCATGCATTTCAGTTTTCAGTATTAGAAACGACTTGGTTTTTGTAATGCGCTTCGTGGGTGGAAACGACTTGGTGTTTTTGACATGCGTCTCAATATTAGAAACGACTTGTTGGTTTTTATAATGCGCTTCAACAATGGAAACGACTTGGTGATTTGGTCATGCATTTCAGTATTAGAAACGACTTGGTTTTTGTAATGCGCTTCGTGGGTGGAAACGACTTGGTGTTTTTGACATGCGTCTCAATATTAGAAACGACTTGTTGGTTTTTGTAATGCGCTTCAACAATGGAAACGACTTGGTGATTTGGTCATGCATTTCAGTATTAGAAACGACTTGGTTTTTGTAATGCGCTTCGTGGGTGGAAACGACTTGGTGTTTTTGACATGCGTCTCAATATTAGAAACGACTTGTTGGTTTTTGTAATGCGCTTCAACAATGGAAACGACTTGGTGATTTTGTCATGCATTTCAGTATTAGAAACGACTTGGTTTTTGTAATGCGCTTCGTGGGTGGAAACGACTTGGTGTTTTTGACATGCGTCTCATTATTAGAAACGACTTGTTGGTTTTTGTAATGAGCTTCGTGTGTCGAAACGACTTATTAACTCGCTGCTTTGAAGTGGATCTGCATAATAAACAAGGTACATATTATATTAGGTTTATTTTTCGTAAAACATTGGTTTTCCAAGGAATAAAGTATGTACTGAGCGCACGAACTCTTGTAGTTTACGCCACTGACACGAATCCGCGTCGGTCTGGAACTTGAGTCGCACAAGCGCCTTCTTCCACAGCTCCAGGGAGTCGGTGTGGCGAGCGTCGTCAGCCTTGTACACCTTGCAGTCGATGTAGTACTCTCCGTTGATACTCGCTGCTCGCCGCTCGCAGCCGTTGGCGACTCCGTTAACGAAGAATGATGATAAACAGGTACTCGATGAGTCGTCTTTTGGCGCGGTGTCAGACCCGTAGTTGTTACTGATACCAAATACATCATTATCAGTATTGGTTTTTTTACTGAAACAACAACGTTCTATTAGTTCATCATACACTTACAGGTTACGTTTACCTACTGTTTAGATACGCATAGGGGAAAAAATACACTCGGTCAAAAAAGGGACTTGCAGAACATGAGATACGTACTTACGAATAAAAATGACAGATTATTTAAACTGGTATGGCGAACTAAATTATTGAATAGTTTGTTTACCTCGTACGAATTAAATTCGTTGATGGTGGTTGCGACTTGCGTTTCCTAACGTTGTCTGCAGACGGTTTGTGGCTGCGTTTGGTTTTCTGATCGGTGATCGGAGCTTGTTGAAAGTATTCGCACTCAGACTCAGACCTGAAATAAAGATACAACAAAATAATAGTCAAACATAAGGATTACGATTAGTACATCGGGTCAGATCTCAGAACTATGTACTGAGTGGAAAGTTTTATACTTACATTTTCCAATTATGTCCAAACGGTATGGCAGGCTGGCAGGTGTAGTGACTGACGACCGTAGGCAGCGGTTAGCTATCAAAACTGATATTGATGGGATAACGCAGCAGGATCGCAGAACACTTCTTGAAGATTACTTCCACACTTGTAGACTTCAGTTAGCTTGTACCGAGTACTTCGAAAACATGTAGCTTATTAATCGGAAAACGAATGATAATTCACTATATTAAAAAAAAAAACCGGCCAAGTGCGAGTCGGACTCGCGCACCGAGGGTTCCGTACAAACCTGTAGGTATTTTCCGTTTAAAAATATATATATATTTTAAATTTTTATATTTCAGTTGATTGAATGTAAGGTAAATTGCGGTTTATGATTTATGACGTTTTAAAAAAAAAACTACTCACTTGATCTCGTTCAAACCAATTTTCGGTGGTAGTTTACATGGTAATGTACATCATATATTTTTTTTAGTTTTGTCATTCTCTTATTTTAGAAGTTACGGGGGGGGACACACATTTTACCACTTTGGAAGTGTCTCTCGCGCAAACTATTCAGTTTAGAAAAAAATGATATTAGAAACCTCATTACCATTTTTGAAGACCTATTCATAGATACCCCATACGTATGGGTTTGATGAAAAAAAACATTTTTGAGTTTCAGTTCTATGTATGGGGAACCCCAAAATTTATTGTTTTTTTTCTATTTTAGTGTGAAAATCTTAATGCGGTTCACAGAATACATCTACTTACCAAGTTTCAACAGCATAGCTCGTATAGTTTCGGAATAAAATGGCTGTGACATACGGACGGACGGACAGACAGACAGACAGACAGACAGACAGACAGACAGACATGACGAATCTATAAGGGTTCCGTTTTTTGCCATTTGGCAACGGAACCCTAAAAATGACTACAACCGTTCATATAATGTTGTGTAAAACAACTTTTTTCCTTAAACGCATTATAGTTACTATCGAAGAACTTCATATGTAAGCAGTTTGAAAACAAAATCCTCTGAGCACGATGCGCAGCAAGCAGAAATAGTCTTTACGATGTATAGATATAAAGTTCTTCGACGGTACTTCACCAAAAAGTGAAGACTAAGGATGTTTCAGGTAGCATCGAATGACGACACAGCGAAACGACTTAGGGTTGAATGTTCGAATGAAGTAGCTACAAGAAATAAGTTAACTTATAACAGTAACAAATTTTAAATGAACTTAATTTTTAATTCTATTCTTAAGGGTATGGCCTATGTACTACATTTTATTTATTTTATGATAGTGTACCTAGTTTCTGATACTTATCCATACCTTAATATGTATGCGTGACAACCTTGACTAAAATAGCTTACTGTTGTGAATGCAACTTAGCTAACGAAAAAAGAAACAAGGTCACACGTGTAATGTTTTACGCAATAACAATTATTTCAATCAAATATTTTATTGATTGTTCGAAAATTGATAGTATGAATAGGTACTCAATAACGAATACTTCGTTAGTTAGTAACAATTAAAAGTCAAAAACTAAAAATAAATTTTACATTACCTCAAAGCTACGCCGCGTGACGGAGTGACCTTTAATCATTTAAAAAATATATGGATTCATGGCGAATGTCGAAACACCTACAGTATTATAATCTCCCGAAGCAGCTAGTACCTGATGTTTAGTATGGTGATCTGAATACAGCCACACATTTGAACTAAGTACATAAAATTGAAACATTTATGTACAACATTAAGTAATTTGCGAGAAGGTAACTATTGAATATGTTTGGTATTTTCCTTCAAAATGTTGTTGATTTTAATAAAAAATTGGTACTAACCGATCTTTCTTTTTTTTCAGAAACATATTGATACCTACAGTATTATAATCTCCCGAAGCAGCTAGTACCTAACGATTAGTATTGTGATCTGAATACACCCATACATTTGAACTACATAAAATTGGAACATTTATGTACAACATTAAGTAATTTGCCAGAAGGTAACTATTGAATAAGTTTGGTATTTTCGTTTAAAACGTTGTTGATTTTAACAAAAAAAGGTACTAACCGATCTTTCTTTTTTTTTTTCAGAAACATTGATACCTAATCAGATGCACTGGTTGACGAATAAGTAATCATCAAACTTGAAGACGTATGCAGACCTGGTCCAGATTAAACAATTTAACAATTCTATCACACTATATTTACTTCGATTCTTCATTAGTTGGTATACGTGGGTAAGATCTTTTCATTTCGAGTTTAGCGTCTGTACTGGGAGATAATTAATTTCAATTTGTAAAATAATGCCCCACTGTTCGGTTTGCAACTTATTTGTAGATAATCGTAGATTGTCCGGTCATTTACGTAGTAATGTTCATAAAAATAATAGTGCGACCACTGTTTTTGACAATGTCGCAATTATTAATTCTGCGTTTAAAAAACGAATCGTTAGTTACAAAATCATCGCAACTGGCGAAGAAATAAATAATTTTCCTGAAATGTTTCTCATTAATATTAGTGATCAAGTTAAAACTCTAATAAACCAATCATGATTGAAACATAAAGCTGTGAAAATAAATTTCGAACTTTTTTCTTTTTTTCTTTTGTTTAAAAATGATCAAAAGGAAATGAAATCGTTCGCCACAAAAAACATTATTATTACTTTTAATTACGATTTTGATTCAATATATAAAGCAACGGTTGATTTACTGTTAAAGAAAATTGAAGAGTTTCAGGAGAGAGATAGTGGCTGGACATTTTCGAGCAATTCCCATGTAGAAATAAATATTAACAAATATCAACCTCTCGGCGGATCTAAATTTATAACTTTACCGAAATGTATAAAACATAAAAAAGCTTGTTTGAATATTCGTAACAATGATGAGTATTGCTTTTTATGGTGCGTAGTGGCGGCTCTGTACCCCACTAATCTACATCCCGACAGAGTTTCATCTTATCCCTACTTCCAGGATGTTTTGAATGTTGATGGTTTAACATTTCCGATAACATTTTCGGACATAGCTGTCTTTGAGAAGAATAATCCGTTTTTGAATATTTACGTGTATGGTTTAAAAAATGATAAGACTATAATGATAGTCTCAATGAGACCTCCAATGGGACCTTTGTATTCAACATCGAATCATAAATCTAAGAGCATCCATCTATTGTTCTTTGAAAATAATTCTAATACTCATTATTGTCTTATCAATGATTTACCGCGTCTAGTCAGAAATCAGATGACCAAACATCATGGTAAACTGTACTTCTGCGAAACGTGCTTATCCACCCAACTGTCCATGGTTAAAAAAGTAAACAAATAAAATTTTGTCGAAACGTCCATGGTTACTTTTGTAACCATGGACGTTTTATGCGTCATTCGTCACTTGAAAGGTGTTTATCGCTACAGTCCTTTGATAGTCGTACATTAGAGAAATACTAGATGTCACTATATGAGATTTGTCATCCAGGAGAGTGAATTTCATCAGTGGACCGGCAACATAAAATTTAGAAAAAAAAAAGAAAATGACAGTTCATCCTTGTTGTCTAGCGAACTATGTTTGTGTGTGGATCTCCAACTAAAATGTGGTAAGTTTTCTGTTTTTATTCCACATTTATATTGTTATTGTACATCAAATTAAACGTGAAGATATTTCCTTTGCGAAATATGCATAACTACGCCAATTTCGAAACGTTTACATGGAATAATATAGCTGGAAAAGTTTTATGATGACCGCGCGGACATTGTTCGTAGGTTGTAGTTGATTGATTTTTCGAATTGGTTGTTTTTGTTAAATAAATGCTTAAATATAAAAGAATACTTTACTATTAGCACTATAACAGCTATTTACAAACGAAATATATTGAGGTGGGGTCTACAAATTATTCAAACGTAACTCGTAATTCATGATTTTAGTGTTGGCTCGGGGACCTTTTGAGAAGTACTCGTTTTTTCTTGATAGAAAACTAAATACTTATATTTAGATATTGGTGTCATTTTGAAGGGTATATTATGTACTATTATAATCTATATATTAATACGTGAAGCGAAAACTTTGGATCCCTTTTTACGAAAATTGGGTGGACGGAGGAGTATGAAATTTCGCACACTTATAGTTTATACAGAGAAGAAGTGACGAATGCTAATAATTTTAAAAAATTATGCGTTTATATACATTATTTTCAATAAATAACACGTTATACACACACCAGTTCATTACCGTGTATCTAATACACACATGCATAGATATTCTTTTGTTTATGGTCCAAATCTGTCTTTATTATTTATTGCAGTGTTACCAACACCCAGAAATATTTACCCCTAAAGCTTAAGTTTAAAACCCCTAAAGTTGCCACAATTACTAAAAAAAATCCGCTAAAAAATTATAATGAAAATAACCAACGAATGTTCAGTAATCATAGACCGGCACACGGTAGTAATATTTGTCTATATTTATTACGCGACATTTGTTAATCATTCACTCTGCATTCTTAGTATCGAGGAACCGTAATAGAAGTCGCTAATACTTTTATTGTAATCAAAAACACAATGAGAAATGTAAGATGGCAAAAAATCCCTAAGAATACCCCTAAAAATGGAACGCCCCTAATAAATCTCAATCCTCTTATTTACCCCCTAAATTTGGGAAAACCAATAAGTTGGTAAGCCTGATTTTGTGTCTATAGTCTTACTGAATGTCAAGTATAACCATGGGTAATAAATTAATTTTATAGTTAGATAACCTATTTAATTTTTTAAATCTATGATCATATCGAGAATATTTGTTTTTAATATTATTTGTATTAGCGACGATAGGAATTTGGTTTAAATTTAGGAGAAATATTTTTTGTGTTTTTATGAGGAGTGTCAAGTATGGCATTAGTAAGTTTCCCATACAAAACTTAGTGTCGTGTGCAAACTGTAGAGGTTGTATGCCTTTTTTTTTTTTTTTTTTTTTTCAGGATGGCAAATCATCAAATGACTTCTCCCGCTCTGGGCGGAGCGGGAGGGCGTGTCAGACTTTTACTGACTAAAACCCACCCGTGTTCCATCAGTTGCCCATGTGCCAGGGTCACGGTATCTCTTTCGAACAATCACGCGACCCCGGCAGGCATCGGTCCTAGTAGACCCCTACACTGCTGCTGACATCTCTTTGAGGCGCGCGTGGAACACTGCACGCCGTCGACCCGAGCCTGGTCCTTACCGGGCGGCGAGCTACCCATTGCTCGCCACCCGCAAGCTCGCGCCTACGGTGGCCGGGAGTCCCCTATTGACTCCCGACGCCCGGGGCGTCTCCTCCTGCGGCGGCTAGGGACGTGAAGGCGCAGAGACTGCCACTCCCTCACGCGCCCCGCCTCCTCCTTCGCGAGCATTACTGCTTCGCAGAAGGAGGTGACGGCTTCCCATTCCCTCTCGCTCCGTACCATGGCTCGCACCAGGGCCGGACGCAAGAGGTCGCCGCCGCCGATCGCCTCCACGAGGACACGGTGGTGCCCCGCCCAGGCAGGGCACACCTCCACCGTATGCTCCACCGTGTCCTCCAGACGATCCTCGCAATGGAAACACCCGGACGTATCCTCCCGCTTTATCCTGAACAGGAACCCACCGAAGCACCCATGCCCGGTGAGAACCTGCGTCAGGCGGAAGGTGAGGACGCCGTGACGCCTCTCTATCCACTCCTCAAAGAGGGGACTTACCGCCGCAATTGTGGCGTGCCTAGCACTGGGTTGCGACAATCGTACCCGCCATGTCGCCATGAGATTACACCGGAGCTCTGTCCGCCGTGCCGCGATTTGTCGCGGCAGCGGAGTTTCGCCCCGGCGTTTCGCCTCCTTGCGCCACTCCCACATGTGCGCGAGGACCTTTGCCTCCAGATCCCATGGCGGCACTCCGGCAAAGAGGCTCGCCGCCTCGCACGAGACCGTGCGGTATCCCCGGATTAACCGGATGGCCATGACCCTCTGGGCCGCAAACAACCGGCGCGCTGGGCGCAGCCTCGGTGAGGGCGGTGCCCCGTAGAGGGCCATGGACCGCACGATCCCCGTGTAGAGCCTCCGGCAGGAGGCGTTTGGACCCCCCAGATTGGGCAGGAGCCGCTTTAATGCAGCCCCAGCCCGCTCCAGTCTGGGAGCCAAACGTCGGAAATGCTCAACGAAGTTCCACCGGCTGTCGAGGACAAGTCCCAGGCCCCATCGTCGACTCGACGCCGATGTGAACCCCTCCTACCGTAAGTTGGGTACCCGCAGGTGGCGCGTTCCGAGGACCATGAAAACCCATGGCCTCGGACTTGTGCAATGCCACCTCGAGGCCCAATTGCCGGATCCTATCGACAATTGTCGAATATTATTTGTATTAGCGACGATAGGAATTTGGTTTAAATTTAGGAGAAATATTTTTTGTGTTTTTATGAGGAGTGTCAAGTATGGCATTAGTAAGTTTCCCATACAAAACTTAGTGTCGTGTGCAAACTGTAGAGGTTGTATGCCTCACGATTTTACAGGCTGGTTATAATTATGACATTTTGAACTGTCATAATTAATTAAAAATAATAGCCCGGGAAAATTCTATAAAAACAGGGCTTCTGTGATAATTCATTCCATATCCAGCAGTTAAGAAGTATTAAGAAAATAAAAAAGAGAGTCCTGAAGAAGTATTCTTTGCTCATTACACCTACTTCCTGCTCCTGGCCATCACCATCCCGCCAGCGAACCCTCTCCACAGTAGTACAGCGTCAACAATTTATCTATAGTGTTACTGAATGTCAAATATAACCATATTATTTTTTTAAATTTATTATTATCTATATTTTTTCATTTAATAATATATTTCTATTCAAATGAAGTACGGTCGAATTTCGACCAATGGGCGATCACTAGTAAAAATAATTTTGCCTAGTAACTATTATACTATTCTTGTAAAACACGAAATAAAAAATAAATACGATATTTTTTTGAAATCCCCGACTTTATTTTCTAATTAGAATTCAATATCTTATTAGGTTTTTGTTTGATTATTTTAGTTTTTTTCCAATTAGAATTCAATATCTTATTAGCTTTCGGTGAGTATTTTTTATTAGAATATAGCTATAGTAGTTTTTCAGTCGTAATCGTTTTTGTGCAAAAAATTTCGCAATGTCGTAAAAAAGAAAGTGAAATTTGATGCCCGGACAGTTGGGGAGATAATCGCCGCGCGGGTTGGACAGTTGAGTGGTTATTGTTTTTTCCAACGCGCAGCCGAATTGAATCACATCTAGTGGAGGGATTGCCAGAGTATTACCAGAAAAAGGAACATTTTTAAAATTCAAAAATTATGATAGAAAACAAAACATTCCTTTCGTCATATATGCCGATTTCGAAACGATACTCAAACCAATTTCCGGCGATGAATTCAACACCGCTAACACGTCATACTCACATCGTCACGTGGCGGCCGCGTTCGCCTATAATATAGTGTCATAATTTAACGATAGGGTTGATGGCTATAGAAGATATCGCGGAAAAGATTGTGTTTCAAAATTTATACATTTACTGACTGAAGATGCTAAAACAATACACAGAATTCTAACTAAAAGCGAGCCTATGATATTCACAGAAATAGATGCTCTTGATTTCAAACGCGCTGTTAAGTGCTACCTTTGTGAAAATTTTATGTTGACCGATAGAGTAAGGGATCACTGTCATATTACAGGCCGGTACCGAGGTGCAGCACATCGACACTGCAACCTACAACACAAAGTACCAAAATTCATCCCAATATTTTTCATAACTTAACCGGATACGATTGTTATTTATTTATTAAAAAGTTCGGCGAAATTCCAGGACAAATTAAAATAATACCCAAGACTAAGGAAAAATATATATCGTTTACAAAGTTTATTCCATTGCTGATAACGAGTTTATACAACTATGGTTTTTAGATTCATTCAACTTTTTAGGAACTAGTTTAGACAAACTTGCTAAAACATTGCAAGTAGATGATTTTGTTAACCTTAAATTATTTTTTACTGATGAAACACAATTTAGTTTGCTGACTCGTAAAGGTGTGTACCCATATGACTATATGAAAGATTGGAAATGTTACGATCAAAAGTCATTACCATCTAAATATTATTTTCATAATTCTTTGACTAACGAAGGTATTAGCGATGAAGATTATAATCATGCTTAGAATGTTTGGGCTGAATTCAATATTAATGACCTAGGCGAGTATACAGATCTATACTTAAAAACAGACGTGCTTTTGTTAACAAACATATTTCAAAAGTTTCGGAAAACATGTAAACAACATTACAAACTCGATCCTGCCTTTTACATAACTGCACCCAGCTTATCGTTCGATGCAATGTTGCTAAAAACAGGTGTTCAGTTAGAACTGATTTCGGATTTAGCTATCGTTAGAATGATTCAAAGCGGTATACGAGGAGGTTTGTGCATGTGTTCCCATCGGTATGCAAAAGCAAATCACAAATACATGCCGGAACATAATGCATCACAGCCTCAGAGTTTCATAGTATATTTAGACTGTAATAACCTATACGGCTTTAGCATGTGTCAGTATTTACCGTATTCTAGTTTTAGATTTCTTGATGAAAATGAATTAACTAATTTTCGTGTTGAAAATGTCGAGCATAACTCTGAGTGGGGCTTTATATTAGAGGTCGATCTTTTGTATCCTGAACATTTACACAAACACCACAATGATTTGCCATTTTGCCCTGAGAAATGTATACCTCCAGGAGGTAAAACGAAGAAACTAGTTGCAAATTTGCATAATAAGTACAACTACGGAATACATTACGTTCATTTAAAAAAGTGTTTAGAACACGGTTTAATATTACGTAAAGTTCACAAAGCTATTACTTTCAGACAAAGTCCCTATTTAAAACAGTACATAGAATTAAACACTCGATTAAGACAAAAGGCAAAAAGTTCTTTCGAACAAGACTTCTTTAAGTTGTTAAACAACAGTGTTTTTGGTAAGACATTAGAAAATACTGAAAATAGAGTAACTGTTCATTTAGTTAATCAATGGTGCGATCAATCTAATCGAACTAAGAAATTTACATCCGCTGAGAGACTTGTAGCCAACCCCTATTTCCATAGCGCTTCTATTCTAACTGAAAACTTAGTTGCAATACAAATGAAACCCGACCAAATTATTTTAGATAAACCTATTTATATCGGATTCACTGTATTAGAACTTTCTAAGACACATATGTATGACTTTCATTACAATATTGTAAAACCTTTTTATGCAGACCGAGTACAGTTGTGTTATACAGATACCGATTCGTTTGTCTATAAAATATTCACGTTTGATTTTTATCGTGACATGAAGTTAATTTTTTTGCAATATTTCAACACCAGTAACAATGATGTTAAAAATGATTTTAACATACCAATTATAAACAAAAAAGTTCCAGGTTTGTTTAAAGACGAAATGGGGGGAAAATATATCTCAGATTTTGTTGGTTTGAGATCAAAACTTTACTCAATAAAAACAGTCGATAAAATCATTAAAAAAGCAAAAGGAGTAAAATCAAGTGTAGTAAGAGACTTAAATATATCAGATTATGAAAATATTTTGTTAGATGGTGGAATTATTCGTAGAAAAAATGTTATGTTTAAATCCATAAAGCACGAAATATTTACTAAGAGTGACAACAAAATTGCCTTATCTCGAAATGATGATAAACGTTCAATATCTGTAGATCGAATATCAACGCGAGCCTGGGGTCACTCACTTATTTTAAAGAGCGAAAATTAATTTTAAAATTAAGCTAATTAGTAATAGAGTTCGAATATAATTTATGTAACCTATGTAATATAATCTTAAAATAGTTCTTAAAATATACCTAGATAACTTTTTAATGTTTGTTATATATAATTCATAGTTTTAAAAACCTAAGTTAATGTAAAACATTTAAATAAAATGTGAATGATTATGACTACTTATTTAATTTATGTTTTAAAACATCATCCTCCTCTTTGTAGTCGGTTAAATAAAATGAAACCTGACCAAGATTCAATTTTCAACATGAAGCGCATGTTGAAACTTGAATCGTTCATTTGTCAGAGGTAAAATGTATTTTGTATGTAATACAATAAGACTGATTATACAAATTTCGAAGAGCTATGTTTGCGTCAACTGCATAACGCTGATCATACAAAATACCTACTACAAACACACAACAGTGCATTGTCCTCACAAATGCTTAGTTAACATTCTAATCTAAAAATAGAGTTCGAATATAATTTATGTAACCTATGTAATATAATCTTAAAATAGTTCTTAAAATATACCTAGATAACTTTTTAATGTTTGTTATATATAATTCATACTTTTAAAAACCTAAGTTAATGTAAAACATTTAAATAAAATGTGAATGATTATGACTACTTATTTAATTTATGTTTTAAAACATCATCCTCCTTTTTTGTAGTCGGTTAAATAAAATGAAACCTGACCAAGATTGTTGAAACTTGAATCGTTCATTTGTCAGAGGTAAAATGTATTTTGTACGTAATACAATAAGACTGATTATACAAATTTCGAAGAGCTATGTTTGCGTCAACTGCATAACGCTGATCATACAAAATACCTACTACAAACACACAACAGTGCATTGCCCTCACAAATGCTTAGTTAACATTCAAATCTAAAATGTGAATTATTGCGATGTTATTTTTTTTTTGTCATTTACGAAATAATACTCATCTTGAGTACTTGTACTAAGCACACAGTACTTTTTGCGAGCATGTCATCGGTAAGTTTCCCAATTTATTCTTATATTGTTTAGTAACTAGCGATTGAACTCGCAGCAATTTTGCTCACAGTTTTTAGTGAATCTGCTATGAATATTTTAACCCGCTGAAAATTCGTTTATGCATCACTATATCAACATCTACGTTTAAGTTTAAAATTAATGAGTGTCTATTTCTTTCCAGATTACAGAATCAGATATTATGTTTAGCCAGTACGCCCAAAATCCTTATGAAAGATTCTCTGAAACGCTTCACAACGAACCCGACCACAGCAAACAAGTGACGAAAGAAAAGAAATCAAAACAACGATGCAGGGAAAAGTCGAAGAAGCAAAATCCAACTAAATCTTTTGTGATGACCCGATTACAGCGACGAGGGATCAAATTAATTAAAATATCGGTCGTAGATCTGTGCAATAACACTCCGCAAACCATTGACAGTAACAGTGATAGTGAGAACGTTATTATAAGTGCTCAATACATCGTTAAAGACGCTATCGATAATGTTATGGACGAAACAGAATCTTTGGTTAAAAAAATATCTAAATCTTTAATAGATAGTGATTTTTAGTACTTAACTGTTTGCGTAGGGTAATTGTTTAGGTAAATACTTAGTACTTATTACGTTTGATTTATTTAATTTTAAAGTAGATTGTTTTATTTGAAGATGTGTTGGGTGTTTAACAAAATAAAAGCAGTTTTATTATACAAATTATTTTTTATTCATGAAACCAATACCTTAAAAGTAGGTACACATTTATAACTGTAAATACTTTCTTATACATAACACATTTTTAAGAGCACAATGCTTTAAATGATTATTACAATTTAAATTAGTTTTTCCTTCACAGTATCTTTTATGTAAAATAAAGAAGTTAGGACATTTTTCGGTCCCCAGGTCTGATACTTTACAGTTCTCACAAAGTTCCTTTATCCACTTTACTTTCTCCAAACCATTGACAACGATTTCCTTATTTGCTAGATAGAGAGCGATTATACGACGAAATTCTCTATAGTCGATATACCCTTCGTTCCAATAAATACCTCTGTTTCTTTCCAGCCATTTAACTTGCCTCTTTTCGTCACTCGTTAAGTGTTTAAACAAGTATGGTGGTTTTATTAAAAATGTTTGGGTATAATCATGGCTAGCAAAAGCTAACTCTTTTATTATAAAATTATTGTACAGGTCTTTAAACCCTTGAACATCTACTATGACAGTATTCGGATTCATGATATTTTTCTCACAGTATTACTTAAAGGTTTATATTCAATAATACAGTCGCTCAATATAAGACAATACGCAGAAGTTTGATCTGGTATTTCCGAATCACTCTAAATTTCCACTATTACGTCCACAATAGGGCCTGTCTTTACATTATCAGCTTGTCTAGAGCAATCGATGACAAATAGTGGCGCCAAATCTTTAAATTGTTTTTCACTTAATAAGGGCTCCGGTCGGCGACCGTGATAAGACTGTTGAAATCTGACGTATTGCTCGTATAATAAAGCGATTCTGTTATTCGCGAAACTCACATTTAGGTTTTCATACGGGAAGTAAGTAGAGTTGAGATACACTCTAACATCACGAACATGACAATGATCGAATTGAGACATATCAGAACTGCTATTGTTTTTTCTATTTGTCTGTAGTCCCATAATAATATATCTTGGTTTCTCTATATGCGAGGATGTTTTGATTGACCAGGTATGTTTCGTTGTTTTAGGTAAAGTAGGATATTCGTACAAATCCCAATTTCTAAAATTCATCTGGAGTGGTCGATCTTTCTCTAGCAGTTTTAACAAACTTATTTTCTCTTTATCTGACACTTTAACATGCGGTACACGCCAAACAATTTTATTTATCTGAACATCATCTACGACTTCACCGGTATTCAGTTTTACAGCGTTGTGGTTAGTATTGCTTCGTAACAATATCAATTCGTGTCTACTATTTATCACTACTTTCTTAAAATCTTCTGCAAATCCGAGAATGTTACAAAGTGGTATTGAAGCAGAAAAATTACCTCCATTAATATTTTTTATGCCATCGATATTCCAACCCCATGCATAAGATATCTTCGATTCACTCTCATTCATAGACACTAATGATTTCATCGTAGTAGTCACACCAGCGTTTTTTATTTTATCAATTTCCACTCCATTTAATTCGTATCTTATATCTTGAAACAAGTAGAGTAGAAAATTATTTGTTAAAGAAACACTACTCGCTTTATCTTTTGAATCTTTTTTGCTAACGATTATAGTTCCTTCCAAATACAAAGTTCTTGCTGACGGTAGTATATACAGATCCTGATCATTAATAGGTATGCGGATTTCATCGTTCCTGTTGAAGCTAGTTACGTAGGGTTTGTAAGAATGAAATTCAATTCCTTCAACAGTGTTGTCGTAAGTTGGAGCAGATAAAACATCTAATATATTCATTTTAGCAAACCAATTGCTTTAAGAAATTCCTTATTGTCTCTTGTTAATTTAATTTTTTTCTTAGACCGAGGTCTTATTTGTTTGATCACTTTAGTTGAACTGACGTTCCCAATTTGTTGATGCACATATTTATTGTAGTCAATCATTTTTTCTTCTAAGATGTAAATATAGCTGCACTTCTTCACCACGTAAGTTTATTAATCGATTGTTTATATCTAATAACCTGATATGTATACAGCTTATGTTGTTTTGATTGATTCGAAAATATATGGCGTTTTTCGGAATTTCTATAATTCTATATCCAGGTGGCACATTGAGTGCGAATTCGTGTACAATGTGACTGGGTTTTCCGTTTATGTACGAACCACTTACAATATCATATTCTATCCTGATCACAGTCGTAGGCAAAATGTTGACTGGTAACTCAGACACATGCCATTTATTGGCTTTTAAAATCTGTTTATTAAACCCTAATAATCTCCTAAAAGTTCCTTCTTTAGTAAAATTGATATCTTTGGTACAGTATATCAAAGTTTTTAGAGTATTGTTATTACACTGTACTTTTATTGGACAATCTTTTATTTCTGATTTTAAATAATCGCTGATATCTTGTAATTCATAAGTGCCTTCAGGTATTTCCAGCACTTCGTTAGAGCCGTAATATAACTTATTATTCGTTTTGTCAATGTTTGGAATTGAATTAAATGTTGAGAAATGCAATAAGGCACACTCATAAGGTCCATAAAGTTGTAATGTATTAGGATAATATGTACATAAATTGGACGAGTTTGCAGTTATCGACAAGGTGAGTGACATGATGAAAATGATTGAAATAAAAGAAATACATAATATTTATACGTATTTATTCCAAAATTTCCGTAGATATTCTACACATAAGTGTCCACAGTTTACTGTATTAAATTGTTGAAATCTAGTATAGTTATAAAAAACATTACAATTTTTAAAGTACTGCATTAATTCCATCGGTGGTTTCAAATCCCCAAAGCTATCAAAGTATTCACAACAATTGTTTATTTTAGCATAAGCTACCCAATGCGTTCCCTCATTTCGTGAATCATCTAAGTTGACGATAGCACATTCAATACCTTTTGGTGTTCTTGGTAACCGATCCTTCATATAGACTCCTCGAAAGTATGGGATGTCACGTGCATGCTCTCTGATATCGATATTAGTTAAAGGACGATTAGGTAGCTTTTTATTTAGTTTTTTGAAGACTTTATAAACAGCCCTTTACCGTTTTTATGAGGCTTGATATACAACCCTTTGCCCAACGCTAAAGCTTCCATGGTCTTATTGTGTCGTTCTGATTCTTGCAAGCTTTTTTGACCTGCTTTGTATTCGTTTACGGTTTTTGCAATACCAGCTGCACCGCCAGCTAAACTTCCTAAAGCAGATAATCCAGCGAAAATTGGAATTAAAGGTAAGACTCCTCCTGTCTTTGGTATGGGTATAACGCGTGGTATGCGAATCTTCTGAATGTCTGGAAATATCTTTTTCGCAGCTGAGTAAGCAATGTTGATTAATGTTTTACTATTTTTAGGTTTAAGTTTCTTAATTTTTGACTTAATTTTTGACACAAAAGCATTGAATGTTTTAATGCCAGCACCCGACTTTAGTTTGGCTTTCATAACTTTACTCACTAACCATAAGCTAAGTTTTTCACCTTTCCCTGCATCTTTTGATTTTAGTCTTTGTTTAGCCATGTTTAAAAGTTGTAAATCCGCTTTATGACGATTAGTTAAGTCTGTGTGATTTGCATAATGCAATGTCGTGATGCATACAAGCTTCGTCTAGTTTATTCACACCTCTATCGCCTCGCAGCAATCGCTTCTCAAGTTTTGTTCCCGGTCCACAATAGTTATAACCAGGCAAATGAAGTTCGAACGGAAGATTATTAATTACACTATTGACTAGTCCACCGCCTTGCATAGTGAAAAGTGTAATGAATGAAACATCCTTACAAACATGGTTATATTCATAATCCTAATCCACAATTGCATCTTTATCAATCCAACTGTTTTCTTTAGCCCAGCCATTTCACGTAAACTTTATTTCCTTTCCTTCTAAGAACCTTTTCTATCAAATAGACGCCTGGATAGTTAGTTTTTTGAAGTTCTTGTTCATAGAAACATCCTCTAATGGTTTGCTTTCGATGATCTTCTAAATGATATGTTACTGGTATGGTTTTATTAATCTTTTTTACAGTAAATATTTCAGTTGACCAATTAGGAGTGTAACCTTTATCAAAAATATGTTTGTATTTACTGATCCGAACATTTTCACCTACTTTGAACTTAGGTTGACATCGACGTGATGTAACTTTCTTAGTTTTTTTAATATTTTCTCTTATCTTTGACTCGTTCAACTTATTTACCTCGAATGGTTTAAATTTAATTGTACGATGTTTTGTACTATTATAGGTTTTTAGAATAACTTCTAATGGTAAACCTAACCATTTGTAATTCCCAATGAGACTGAAGTGCTTATACAATTTATTTTTAATCGTTTTAATAACCCGTTCTACAATCGAAGCTTTCTTGGTAGAATACGAAGAGTAGTGGTTAATATTGTAGCTCTTCATAAGCTTTTGGAATGTTATGTTATAGAATTCTGTCCCAGAATCTGTTTGTAAATGGTTAGGTTTTCGATTGCTGGTAGTTAATATTCGCTCAAATGCACGACTAACATCAAGTTTACATTTGGATTTTATTGGTTCTGTCCAGGTATACTTCGAGAAACAATCAATTACCACTAAAATATAATTATATCCTTTATTAAACTTTTTTAGATTTTGCATATCTATCAGATCAGCTTGCCATAAGTCATCTATGCCTTTCAAAATAACTGAACGTGTAATAAAGTTTCTTCGCGCTGCTTTGTGTAGTTCATTAACAATTTGTTGCTTCGCCATCACGGAATTTTTTCAAGTAATTTTCTTCTGCTTTGTTATAAAACTTCTGCTTTGTTATAAAACTTATCTTCCAACTGAACTAAAACTTCAGGTATCTTCGCTTTTAAAGTGGCTTGGACTGTTATTTGTGCATCTTTTATGATTTGAGCACGCAACAGTCCAATCATTCTATTCTGTTCCTTTATTATCTGATCGTACAATCGATCGACGTAATCCTTGTTAACAGCATCATCTGTGTCTACAGGAGATCTAATTCCTCTCAATCTACATTTTTTCAAGTCAAAATCGCCACTTTCAGATTTTAGCAATGCGTTATCATTTACCTCTAATAATTCAGAGAAACGCATTCTCTTATGAATATGGTGTCCAAATTTATCTACATTCATATTTAAGGTGTATTATATTTAAAGGTTGATATTAAAATGAACGGTGAAAATTTCATACTATTTATTTATTACTTAATAATTTTACTTTCACGCAGTTCTTCAATAATAGATATAATTTCGTTGTCTAATACAGTGTTACCAGCGTCTCGAGATGCAATTAATAATTTTAACCTATCCACAAGTTCATTAGGATTATCCCAATATATAAAATCTATATGTTTTTTCCACATTTTTGTCAAGGGTAGCCCTTTCCCCTTTGCTTGGCTGTTTTGAATAGTATTCGGCAGTTTGAAAAGTGGTTTTATAACTTGCAAATATTTTTGACCTTTATTACTTTTTATTGGTTTGTTTGAATCAAAGTCTCGACGATGTGCGTTTGTGGCAATCAACATCATTTTATAATTCTGCATATCAGACTCTGTAACTGTGCTTAAGTCTACGTCCTTTTTCAATAATAATTGTTTCAGTCCTGCAGTACTTCGATATTTCTGTCCAGTAACGGTGATGTAATCATCGCTGATCGTTATGATAGCAGAACCTAACATCAATTGTCCTCGCTCCGCTCGAACACCAAATGGAATATCTGTGAGTGCTTCTGCAGATACTGACCAGGATGATGTATTACGCTCTTGATTATTGTCTCCTTATGATTTGTACGACTCATCACTGTCAATATCACATTCATTTTCTTCTACATCACTATCTTCTTCGTTATTAGAACTGTCTTTCTGTAAAGTATTGTTTTTAAATGGAACTTTTGTTTCTTCAAGTTCTTTAGATCGCAAGAGGTCAGTTTGCTTATTGGTGTTAGCTATAAAATTAAGAGGCTCTGTTACAGGTCTAAAAACTGATTCCAATGCTTGCTTATTTTCAGTCTCCAAATCTCGCATCTTTCGTACTTTTTTCTTTACAACTTCTGCAGCATCAACAATTTGCTTTTTCAGTGATTTTTCCATTACTATGATTTTGCGGACTATAATAGTTATCGATGAAGAGTTAGCCAAGGAATAATGATATCATGTAAGTACCATGTCTTAAATATTTGTATTTCTAATCAAAGACTACGAAAGTGTCAAATTTATTTCTATAGCATCCGTTATTTTTGGTGCAATTCTTATTAATTACAACATAATTAAAGGGCTCACTCCATATTTTAGAACACATTTCACGAAATTCAAGCCATGTCATATCAGTCTTAACATGTTCTTCATAAACATGTCTCAAGTTAATATCATCTTGTTTGAATAATATAATTAAGTTAGCATTATCTCTTACTAACTGTTTAGGGATTCTGTATGTTTGATTGAGATAAAAACAGTCGATGTGTTTGTGCCTACCCATTGCAAAATAATCACGCATGTTAGTTTGATTCTCGCAAGCAACGTCATCAAATATAATCACAGAGTTGGGTTCAGCGTCTTGAACGCTTATAACTTCCTCATTCCCTTGATATTTCTGGAATGAGATAATTGGTACCTGTTGTAAAACTCTTTCTAAAAAAATGTACTTTGGTTGGTATAAGGTTTTTGAATAGACATAAACATTTTGAAACCGTAATCCATTTTCATGTATAAGAAGACCAATAAGTAAATTTGTTTTTCCACAATTCGATGGTCCGCAAATGATACATCGTATTGAATTAGGTAACAATTCTCCATGACGAGAATTAGTTTTACAAAAATCATCGCAAATAGTGCTTACATGCAGGGATTGTGGTTGTTTTACAAATTTCATGATAACTGTTGTGAACAAACTGATTAACAATGAGTGTATGTGTATATTACAACATTATTTATAAACTTAAACAGTAACAGATTTCGCGTTCGTTTATCCGAAGTGAGAAAAAAAAACTCGAACGATCATCGGTTGATTATAGAGCGTTTTATACCACTGTTTACTTCACCGAGCGGTAGACGGCGGTGTATTCAGAATGCTTAAATGTATCCGAACGTGTCGTCCTCGCCCAGCTACTGACGGCCAGTGGTATAACTCACATGATCTCCAGGCGAGTACAGTAATATACTACACAGTCGAGTCGATCGTTCAATATTGGGCATACTATGCCACTGGCGCGTAGCGAGGCGCACTATCCGAGCTACTTGCCGACAGTGGCATAGAATGCCCAATATTACCCTACTCTTTTTCTTCTTGTTTCTTCCTGTTTCTTCTTTCAGAATACCGTTACAATCCTCATAGTCAAAAGTAAGGAATTTTAGAGATAGTTTAGTTAGTTTAGTTCGGTGTACAACAGAATCGACAACAATGTCCCCCGTCTATCTGTCTGAATCTCTGATACTACACGTCAGATTTGAATGCATTTCAAAGCCCAATTGTTGAGGAAATCTAATTTAATATCACGCTAGTTAGTAACTGGCCCTCAGAAGTTGAGCGAAAAGAAAAATACTGTGCAAGCGTCCATAACCACTCATTTGTTGAACTCAATTGCCACAAGCAAGCGTACAGAGTACGTTAAAGCTGCGCACGGTACCATACGCATTTTCTTACGTAAAGAAATGGCTTCGCGAGGCCAGATGTCTTATTCAGGTTTTACTAAAATCAGGCCATTACTTTTACAATCCATTATTAATCATTTAAAACTTCTAGTTTCTCTTTTGCTTCATAAATTTTCTTTTACCAGTAAACATATCTGTGCCGACAATTGGAAACAGAATATTTAACGCGACATTCGCTCCATACATTAGAACAGAAGGCAAAAGACAGCAAAGAAGATTGATTCAACATATGCTAATGGCTACGCATGAACTTGATCCGCATTTTCGAGCACAGGCAATGTTTTTACCCGATAACAATGACACCGACGCAAATCGCTCAATGGAAGGTAATCTTTTGTTTTTTCATACAAACTAAACACTGCAGTTAGTGTATAGTATACGTCGGCGCATCATCGCCGTCGTTGTCGGAGTCAGCCTATTTGTTTGGTATCAAATCAAGGTGTTTATTCCACGAGCAGCGAACCTAAACTTCTAAGCTGAGCTGCACGATCAGTGACAATAGTGTGTCCATTGACTAAACAGATCCACTCAAGATATGTGGTTCTTTCTTCAAAAGACTATTTCGGACACCAATGTACATGGTCTTCACATGATCTGACCAAGATTATGTCTGGATTTTAAAAGAGACTGTGACATCTGAATATGTTTGACCTCGGCTTTTCTTCTCAGAATGGACAAATAGGAAAATCCGCTAATCAAGCTAAAAAACGATGTTTAACGTGTAAATGTCTATGTTTAACATGTAAATCGTCCCGTGCGGTGCCGGACGTAAAGAATAGCACCATACTGCGATTGCCAATCCGCCTGCCAAGCGTGGCGATTATGGCAAAGCCCCCCAAAAGGTTCCCTATATCTGGCAGAAACTTGATGCTCCGAATATTATTTGGCATAACACACTTGGCATAAACTTCTTTAAACGAATATTTGTAAGGCATAAATGTTTCGCATAATCATTGTTTGGCCGAATGTTTATATGTCCGACTTTACTTTGGCATACTTTTAACCGGTCAATTACCGTAATTACAGACACAATTAAAAAACAATTCTTTACATACCAAATGTGGTATCTCAGGGACTTAGAGGTTAAGATGGCAGAATTTTATTAAGCATAATTACCTTTGGCAGACTTAAAATTCCGCATAATTTCGTTTAGCATAACATTAATTTAGAGCGACAGTTATTTGGTACAATTTCACTTGGCATACTATGAAGATGGCAGAATTTCATTTAGAATAATTTTGTGAGGCATATTTTCATTTCTATAAAATTTAATTTTAACCTTAATTTAAAATTAAAATAGTGTCTCAAAAGTCAATATATGTTGTGTTACAAAAGTTATTGACAGAATAAATCGCTGCAGAACTGACTCCACGTAGTCTTGTCTGCCCTATCCCTAGAGTGTAATTTAAGACCGCGTAGGCGCGGAGGGGTGAGGCGGCCCGCGAGCTGAGGAGCAGGTGATTTTGACGCGCGCCGCCGCAGCTGAGGCTGGCCGGCTAAGCCGGACAGCAACCCTAAGCGGCGGTGGTGAGCGTAAAACCATCTGTGATGATGAGCTCGCGTGGGACCGCCGGAGCCATGTAGCGCCGAAGCCGTGACAGAAAGCATGCATGCTGCATGTTGCATGCTCGCCTGCATGCTATGAGCTTGTTTGCATGTTGCATGCCTGCTTGTATGCTACATGCTTGCTTGCATGCTGCATGCTTTCTTGCATGCTGCATGTTTGCTTGCATGCTGCATGCATGGTGTATGCTTGTTTGCATGTCTGCTTGCAGCGTGCTAACTATGATTTTTTTGTAATGTAATAGATGAGTGTTTCAATTATTATGGATATGAAATGTATGCCAAAAGATGATTCTAACTGTAAAGTTTCTGAGACATGATAGTTCTGCCTATTAATGACTATCGAAATGAAATAATGCCAAGAGACCATTCTGACTGCGAACTTTCTGCGATATGATGGTTCTCTTTTTTCATTATTATGGATATAAAATTTATCCCTAAAGATGATTCTAACTTATAAAATTATGCGTTGTGAATGTATGATAAATGAGTGTATGCCAAACGATTTTCTGCGAAATGAAGTTTATGCTATCCGTTGTTATGCAAAGTAATATAATGACTAAAAAAAATCTGCCATAAAGGGTGGACCCCCCCCCCAAGTGGGGGAGGTGTATGTCCTGCAGTTGACGTCTTTTGACTGATATGATGATGATGATGATGATGATGATGAACATGTAAATGTATTTGTACGAACGTACTTGCAGAAATAAAATCATTTATCAAATGAGAAGAAGTGGAAAGACATCCATTTATATTTTTATTTTGGGTGTGGCAACCTGCTATGCCTCAATAAATTAAGACTGCGCCGACCGTACAAGGCACGCGGCAAATAGGTATTTACTACAGCGCGCTAGTCGTGTGCGTCACCACGCACACATTGACAAGTTTGCTCTAAGCTCGCATTCAGTTGCACGATAAAAGGTGGTAACCTAGGATTTTTTTAATTTGATTCGTTGTGTTGAGTGACTTGAAAATACGCATATTGATTATTTCGATGATTTTATGTAGGTACCTACATAAATCCAGAAATTAAATCTAATAATCTGTATTATATAAAAATTAGCGTTTGTAGTTTATAGAGCGGATAATGTAGGTATAAATATAGTACAATATAGGAAATTACCTACATTATCAGTTACTACTCATCCGATTGCTATGAAATTTTGGCATTATGAATTTTACTCGCACGCCCGGGAATTTTACTCGGTAAAGTAGGTAGGCAGGGTAGATGGGTAAGTGGTAGGTATTGTAATAATAAAACCAGTCTGTGATAAAAAATGTATAATTACCTAATGAAATAGAAACCTTGCTTAATTTACAAAAACATGCGAAAATCATAGGTAAATGTGGTATATGTAATATATAGAGTATAATGAAAAAGTTGAAGTTAAATCCGCTATCTTGAATTTTAAAATGAATGCCAGATTTGCAATCGCCACCCCCCAAAACCCATTACACGACACCCATATCGAACATTTGAGAAAAAGCTACATCCGCCATTTTGGATTTCAAATTGAATGTCAGATTTGCAAACGCCACCCACCCCCAAAAGCCACGACACTCATATCGAATGTTAGAGAAAAAAAAATAACTGGAACTAATATCATAAAATATAAATACGAACATTTTGGTGATAACGGCTTTTTTACGGAAATAAGCGCCAACTTTTTTCTTACAATAGCTGTCCTTATGCTTTCCCATATTTACTAAAAACAAATATTTAAGAAAAATTTTATAGTAATATGAAAGCAGAAAAAAAAAAACAACAAAAAGTAAAATTTAGTTATGCCTAATAAATATAAGTCATACTCAAAAAAAACACAAATGTGACTTACCCTATTTCACTCTTTGGGCAACGTATACGTACACGATCGCGAATTATCGTTACCGGCGCGTCGCTCCACGATGCGACGTGACCACTCTCCGAGCTCTCGTCGACGACTGAATTTTCGACTCGTGTACGTTGCGTATGACTCAAAACAGGGTGGGAATCAAAACAAAAATTAATAATAAAATAAATAAGTGACATTTCGAAAATTTAAAAACTATAAATTGTAGTATGATACTAAGAAATTAATATGAATTCTAGTTAATGAAAAAATTTAACAGTTTACTATCAAAATTCAACTAAACCCGAGCATGCTTTTTTAAGATTTTTGTTTAACTTTACGAATTTTTGTTTATTGAACTATACAATATTTTTAGTTTTCGCTAACTACAATCGGTTAATATATTCATTGCGGTGTTTATTACATATTTTTTATGGTAATTGTGGTAAAAGTATTGATTGTATTACTTTAACAGTGACGACTGTTTTGAATGATTTCGCTCTGCCTCCCCTTAAGGCATGCATCTAGGACTGTAAAACTTAAAAGCTAGACGACTATACTTTAAGGGCACTCCCTGTAGGGTCAGGAGCTCGGCTTCGGGCGTCGCTGGAGGAGAGTAACGAGGAACACGCTGGATCAGGAAAGTGTCATTCCATTTGCATTATAACAGTTTTCATTCTCAAAATTGCCGCTAAACTATAACGCCAAGTAGAATTCATATAAATTAAACAGATTTGTCATAATAAATCCTAAATATTTGAAATAATTCAACCAGATGTGGTTAAGCAAATCGTTAATACCAACAGAGAAATTAGGGTCAACCGGTAACGCAAATTATTAAAAAAAAAATCAAAATGAAGTAAGAATAAGAATATAAAGTTCTTAAGTACCTAAAATATATTTTGTTGGAAATACAAGTACTGACTCAATGAATCAATACTTGCACTTAAATTATAGCAGCCCGATTATGTCAACCACAACTGCAGCAGGAGTGTAAGAGCGTGTGTTTGGTCCCGTTTAAAGTAGTTTCGGAACGCGCCGTCGAACGGAATGACATCTGACTTGACAGTTTGATTTTGACACTTCACAGGTCTTGTTGGTTTGCCGCTAAAAGAGGTCCGTCGCGTTTTCGAACCCCCGCGACGCTTTTGTTGAAATTAATCCTTTTAAATCGATCCGCTTGTGACAATTAGTCGTGATCCAATTGCTTTGAGTGTTAATAACCCCAGTTTGACGTAATAATACGGGTTACATTTGTTAAAACTGAAGTTCTTGAAAGGGATGGTCGCCGCGTGGTTCTCGCGACCCTTTGTAAAGCAATCCCTGAGAATCGGTCGTTTTGTGGACAATCTGTCATGACCCAATCGTATTGATTGCAACTAACCCCAATTTGAAGACATAACACGGGTTTTGTTTGTTGGAAATACCTGTGTTAGTTTGAAGGTTAAGTGAAAGTGACCTTGAAGCCGCGTGCCATGAAGACATCTGGCGGATTGTTGCGGATTGTTCCTGAGAATACTTACTCATAACGTCACAACACAATACATATACACTCACTTACATACATAACTCCAGGTAGGCACCAGAGCAGTGTCCTTCAACCAACAGGTAAGTTCTTTTGTTGTATTGTAAGTGTTTGATTTGATTGTCTGCTCCGCGTACGGCGGACTAGTATCGCTCGCCACTCTTGTCTCTAGAGCCCCACGATTGTCACACTTCCACTGCGCATTTGAAATCGTATTGTGAGGTCTAGTCTGGCAGCGTACATTTTTTGGTAGCAAGAGCGCGGTTATAAGACATATAACCAACAAATTGGTAATTTACAGTAGGCTAATTACTTGGCAGTCTCTATAAGGGAAGTAGTAATACGCTGTAAATATTTGTTAACTATGATTGCTTCTTTATTTGAAATAATTTGGAATTTATTGAGTTGAGTAACTCATATTGCCGGGGTCAACCAGGTTTGCATATGCTAACGGAGTTGGTTAGATTGAGCTATGTTATAACCTCATGTTGTAGTTATTTGACCTCTGTGTTGTATTGAATGTCAGGAAGACATTAAAATATTGAGTATTGTACCATCAATATGGTAGTTTTGTTGAAATTGGCATTTTTAGTATTACCATTGTTTTAAATTGGAATAAAGGTTCATTATTGTTGTGCCACACAGTGGTTTGTGAACTTAACATTTGGAATTGGATTAGAATTTGAATATTTGAATTGAATATGAAATAGAATTTAGAACGTTGATATTGATTTTGAATTAAAATAAAAGTTTATTGTTGAATTGAATTGAAACCAATATATTGTTATTTCTTGAGTTGCTGATTAGTCAGTTTGGTAGTTTGATTGTTTGCTTGTAGTTATTTTGTAATTGATTGTTTGAAATTTTTTATTTGATTATTTAATTGCTTGGTTTATTGAATTGTATTGTTTGTGCAATGGCACACAGAGCGGTGAGAGAGGCAATCAGTGGATTGACCACACAGCTACGGTGGTTCACTTCTGCTGCAGCAACCGCTGAACGCCCGGATCTTGAAGCGGTCACTCTGGCTCGGTTCGAGCAGTTGAATGTGAGACTCGGCAACGTTGATGCTCTGCTTACTCGCTACAACGAGTACATTTGTGATGTGGCTCTGGAAGTGCTGGATCAGGCAGCACGTGACAAGGTCCTTGCTGACTATGACCAGATCTTGGACCTGGGGGATGTCATTGGTCAACGTGCTCGGGAAATATTGGAGAGCCGGACACCTGTCCAGGTCAAACCGGAGACCTCGGTTGTTTCAGGTCCCGGACTATTGAGTAGACTGCCTACTTTGGAACTGCCACACTTTGACGGTCGTCTGGACCACTGGTTAGGTTTCCAAAACCTGTTTGAAAGTTTGGTTGATGCACGCTCGAACCTCAGACCCGCCCAAAAGTTGGCCTATTTGTTGTCTGTCCTAGAAGGTGAGGCCCGAGCCTTGGTACAGCATCTGTGGTTGACTGACTCAGCCTACCCTACCGCTGTGGAGCTACTCACCCGGCGGTACCAAAATAAACGTTGTTTGGCTGACGTTCATATTGAATTGATTTTGGGGTTACCGGTCATTACTGGATTGTCAGCATTGCGTACTGACCTGTTGAACCCGTTTGTGGCAGCGACCAACGCTTTAAAGCAATTGGAGTTGCCGGTGGACCATTGGTCTTACTTTTTGGTACATGTTGAGCTGCAACGGCTTCCTGCCGATTTGAGGGCTCGTTTCGAGCAAAAGTATGTTGGGGATAGTGTCACACATCTCCCCCCATTTGGTGACTTCGTCCAATTTTTGGAGGATGAGTGTCGGTTTGTGGACAACTCTGGCGTTGCCACTGAGTCATGCCAGCCGTCTTCCCGGCCACGAGACCAGGGACGGACTAGGGCTCGCGCGCCTGTTGATGGTCGCCCCGCCGCTCGTTTTGCTGGCACCCAGAGTCGTCCTGGTTGTGAGTTTTGTAGGGACACGGGGCATGGCATGGCAACTTGCGCGGCCTTTTTGAAATTGCACGTGAGTGCCCGCCGCCGAATTGCCAATGCACGCCGCATGTGCTTCTCTTGTTTGGGGGCTCACTTCCATCGGGACTGCCCCAACCCCCGCCCTTGTAGAATTTGTAGGGGGTCCCATTTGGACATTTTGTGCGCTAACGCGAACCACGCTGGCAGACCAGCCTCTGATGTAGGTTCGCGCACGGGGGGGTACCATGGAGTTGGTCACCGGGCTTCTGGCTCGCCGGTTCAGAACCGGGGAGAGGCCTGCAATTTTGAGCGCCGCACTCCACCCCCCGCGCAATTTGATCGGGAGCCGCGCGACCACCATTTGGTCTCCCCGCGTAAAGGTGATTACGCAGTTGTTGCTAGGCAGCGCTGGCCAGACCAGCACTGCCTTCCCTCCCCTCCATTGGCGGAACGTCCCCGGTTGGAGGCACGCCCCTCGCCATTCAGGCATCCGGTGGGATATGCCCTTCCAGCGATGGCGCGGGGCTCGGGACATCGCGCGGACGAGGAATTTGCCCTCCATCCTCGTCGGGAAAGACTTGAGCCTAGGTGCGGCGATCGGTCGCCGCCCAGGCATTGTTAGGACATTGGCGCCTGCCCCGCTAAGGTACCCCTCAGATCGACACGGTTGAATTGTTGTTTGTTGTTGTTAAATTGTTGGTGACTGATCGTCACATTATGAACTCGCATGCCGGTTGCAATGCGCTGTTGGCCATTCTGCAGCGAGAGTTTGGATATTGTCGGGAGCCGTTAGTAAGTTGAACCCCTTTTGGACGATACGGGTCTTTTGTTGTTTGGTTGTTGACGGTTGAGTCACTCTAGCCTTCCTTATGGGGTCCGTCACCCCTTTTTGTTGCCTAAGGAGGGCCATTTGGTTAAATTGTTGTTGTTGTTGTTGTTTGGTTGTTAATGTTGTTTGGTTATTTTGTTGTTTGTTATTGTTTTGACCCGTCAGCCTGCCCCCATTGGGGGGGTATTTTTGAGGCCGCGGTGAAAGCGGCACAGGGACTCTGGCGCAGATTGTTGGGAGACGGCGTTCTCACCTTTAAGGAGTTAGCTACGGTATTTTGCCGCATTGAAGCTGTATTGAACTCGCGTCCATTGTGCCCGCTGTCTTCGGACCTGAACGTCTTGGAGGCCCTGACCCCGGGCCATTTTTTGATTTGACAGCCACTTGTCGCCCTGCCGGAGCACCCTTTTGTCGATGTGAGCCAAAATTGGCTATCGCGGTTTCAGTTGGTGCAGCAGCTCGCTCAGAGTTTTTGGAAGCGTTGGAGCTTGGAGTATTTGCACATCCTCCAGCAGCGCGTCAGGTGGACTGATAAAACGCAACCTTGTCGGGATTGCCAAGTGATTAGCGGACGGGAAGGCCCGTCCGGGGGGGGGTAGATGTTTGGTCCCGTTTAAAGTAGTTTCGGAACGCGCCGTCGAACGGAATGACATCTGACTTGACAGTTTGATTTTGACACTTGACAGGTCTTGTTGGTTTGCCGCTAAAAGAGGTCCGTCGCGTTTTCGAACCCCCGCGACGCTTTTGTTGAAATTAATCCTTTTAAATCGATCCGCTTGTGACAATTAGTCGTGATCCAATTGCTTTGAGTGTTAATAACCCCAGTTTGACGTAATAATACGGGTTACATTTGTTAAAACTGAAGTTCTTGAAAGGGATGGTCGCCGCGTGGTTCTCGCGACCCTTTGTAAAGCAATCCCTGAGAATCGGTCGTTTTGTGGACAATCTGTCATGACCCAATCGTATTGATTGCAACTAACCCCAATTTGAAGACATAACACGGGTTTTGTTTGTTGGAAATACCTGTGTTAGTTTGAAGGTTAAGTGAAAGTGACCTTGAAGCCGCGTGCCATGAAGACATCTGGCGGATTGTTGCGGATTGTTCCTGAGAATACTTACTCATAACGTCACAACACAATACATATACACTCACTTACATACATAACTCCAGGTAGGCACCAGAGCAGTGTCCTTCAACCAACAGGTAAGTTCTTTTGTTGTATTGTAAGTGTTTGATTTGATTGTCTGCTCCGCGTACGGCGGACTAGTATCGCTCGCCACTCTTGTCTCTAGAGCCCCACAATTATCACACTTCCACTGCGCATTTGAAATCGTATTGTGAGGTCTAGTCTGGCAGCGTACAGCGTGTGTGTGTGTAAACTCTTTTGTAACTAAGAAATTGCTGACAGTTACTTCTCTTTCGCAGATCATAATCAACCAGCCATTCCAGAAAGAAGAAGTATAAACTACAAAAAATTTGTAAATATTTTCTAAAAAAGCATCCTAAATTATTTAGAAAAATTAAACGACAGTATAAACACGATTAGAAAAGTTTGCATCATCGCTTCTCTCATATGCGGAAGCGGAATCATAACTATCGTAAAAGCCGTGGTGAACATCATAGACATGACCATTTATACGACCGCGAGCAAATAAGACCTAGAACTTATTCAGAAAGTAGCTATGAACCAGAAAATGAGGAAGTTGAACCAGACTCTAGCGAAAGTGGTGCATATTATCGTGAAAATTCTACAGATTTTCAACAAAAAAACATACATAAAAAACAACATACACAACAAAAACAAATACGAATTGGTCATTCAAAACCGCATACTCAAAAACAACATACTACACAACAAAATCAATGGAATCTTCATAAAAAACGAAGATTAACGACTAAACCGTACCAGGATCCACAATATCTAAAACACCTCGCAATTCGCTTCTTAAGAAATAAGCAACAAAGCAAAAACTTCTATAAAAACAGAAGATTCAACGTTCCATCTTTGGAAGAAGAAATCTGCAATCATTCTCAAGATTTTGTAGATTCTAAAGAAAATGATAGGCTTCATAAGATAAGAGAGGCTTCCATTTACAGCGATGAAGAAGACCACTTGAAAAATAATTTGTACGATGCACTAAGACATGGTAACAGGACATTCACGTCATTTAGAAAGTCAGGTGATGATATTAATAACAAACAAACACCCTTGGATTTATCTGGCGAAAATGATGAAAAATGGGTATTAAAAAACAACATCTACAAAGTTTTTGAACAGCAAAAATAATAGTTGCTTTAACGACGGCTAAAAATACATGAAGGAACTTATTATTATTACCATTTGAAACCACGATGTCTTGTAATGGCGTCAGTAATCAACGCAAACAAAAGTATACTAACGACAATTTATCGAGTTAAGTGTTTTAAAACCTATTCGATTTTAACTATGCCCTTTAACACAGGAATAACAGATTTAGACCCACTGTCTACGGACGCGTATGTTCATTGCATTGGCATCTTGATCAGTATGCACTTTGTAGCCGCCTGATTACAGCTTAATAAAACCCATGAAGTCTTTGTAGCCAGTACGTGTTTATGTTGCCACCTGTTTATCACCAAACATAAAAAATATAAATAGTTACCAATATTTGCTTTCCTAATTTTATAAACATATTCATGGATCCACCAAGTATTTCTGTCACGGGGACCGATTGATTCTCTTCGCATTACACACTAAATACATCAAAAACTTATTTAAAAAAAAAAAAAACGCATAATCGAAATATGATTTATTTTGAATTAAAATATGAAGGTAACAAAATGTAGGTAAATAATAGTTTATTAGTGCTCACTAGCAATAATAAAACTATACGGGTTAAGAAGATATGCTTCGCAAATATTTTGCTCTTTAAATGATTCTAAAATCTGTTGACGTAAGTACTCATTAATCACAGACGCACAGCTCATGTCATTAGTTGCGTGAGCTAGTGGTGCGGTTAGCTGGTGTATGACGACTGGTCGTTTTGAGTGGCGCTGAAGCGCTTCCGCGGGTGATGTCCCGTGTATAGACGAGGCGCGCAGTAGCACCAGCTGAGAGCGCAGCGCAAGTACCGGTGCCACGTAGCCGCGTGAGCGCGCGTGAGTACTGCACCGAGTGAGGCACGCGACCTAACAAAGTTGCAGACACATGTGTCCACTTTCTGTTGCCACGAATTTCTGTCTTTAAGTGCTCCCTCCATATCCAAAACGTCGCTCGTCACCTACCATCAATTTAAACATATGCTTGATTACTCCGATTTGTAGTTGCTGTTTTGTCTTATATTCTGCAATATTTTGTTCAATCACAGTTAGAATCTCGTTCGTTGCATATCCTAGGCAATATACAGTACCAGTTAAACCTGAAAATGTTGAAAACGTCATTAATTTTGGTAAGTGGGTTCTTAAATATTTATAAATACGCTTGTTAGTTTAGTTTAGAAAAAATCTTTATTGACATAAAATATACAGCTGTAGCACTTAAAAGTAAGTAACAGTTACACTTACATTACTAAAAATCACTTTTACAGGCTATAGTCACCTTTATAAGTATATAATAATAACGGTTAAAACTTATTACAACATAATGAATTGTGTAGATTAAACCTTTAACTTTTTTTTTTTAGCCTATACTGTCCCACTGCTGGGCAAAGGCCTCCCCCAATTTCTTCCAGGAACTCTTGTCCCACGCCACCTCAAACCAGTCGTCGCGGTTCGCATCTAAGTCATCTCGCCACCGCTTTCTGGGCCGACCGCGGTGGCGTCGTCCATCTTCAGGCACCCATTGTGTGCAAACCTTCGCCCAGCGGTCATCCGGCATACGGCTAATGTGGCCCACCCAATCCCATTTGAGCCTGGCAGCCTTTTTGCCTACGTCGGTTATACCCGTTTTGAAACGCAGCGTGGTGTTCCGAATTCTGTCTTGTCTTTTTACACCCAGAATACTGCGTTCCATCGCTCTTTGACAAACTCCAAGGCGGAACTTTTGAGACTCGGTGAGCGACCAGGTCTGAGCACCATAGGTTAAGATGGGCAGTATACACATGTCGATGAGATTGCGCTTCAGGGAGATCGGTAGATCACCCTTCATTAGCGTCTTCATGGACCAGTAGCTTTTCCAGGCGTTTTCGATTCGGCGGTTTATTTCTCTTTCCTGCCTGTTTTCGAAAGAAACTAACTGGCCCAGGTAGACATACTCATCGACATATCGTATCTCCTGTCCATCCACTTCAACTCTACGCTTAGTGCTGTTAGTCATAATTTAAGTTTTAGACCAATTCATCTCAAGTCCCACCCTGAAGCTAGCCGTGCTCAGCTCTTGGAGCATGGTCTGGAGTTCTTGGGCTGTGGGGGCAAAAAGGACTATGTCATCGGCAAAACGGAGGTTTGTCAGCCGCCTTTTGCCGACGTCAATGCCCTTGGTGTTTCATGAGGCTGCCAGTCACTGGCAGCCTTTAACATTAATATACGAAATTATTGTAGTAATTTCGTTTATAAAATTAGGGGGTAGCAACAAATAATTAACTACGCGCTCAGCGTAAGTGCGACCGGTATTAGCGGTAACTCAACTGATCGCGCGTGGCCACCGGCGGTGTACGAGCTACCGCGCCTCCCGCGTGCTCACCTGTGTACGGTGAGAGCAGGGAAGCGCTGCCGCATCGCACGGGCCCAGCTACGACGCGTTATCAGTATTGTGCTCGAACAATACGTAGTGATGGGGAAGCTTGTATGTACCGTATCTATCGATATGTCGTAAGTCCTTCAATGTGGTTTGACCAATGTTAGCAATCAATGTATTTTGATGACATTTATTTTTATTGTAAAATTTACGAGTTAATTTTAAGATGAATTTTGTGATGCTCAGTAATTTAATGTTAGTGTGGAGTGTTTTAAGATTTGTTTTAAACGGAGTTGTAACGGACGCCGAGCTGCATGTGTATATAAGTGATTGAATTATGACTAAAGTGTTTAAAGTAAATAAGAAACTGTAGTATAAGTGTTTATAAGTGTACCTAAGTAAGTTAAATAGAAATTCAAATAGCTACACCGTCCGTGTAGTTATAAGCGTAGTTCAGATTTATAAGTGTTTAGTTAAGTTCTATTGTGTGAAGAAAGAGTAATTATATAATGGAAATAATTCTTATAAGAATCTAATTAGCATATGAGCGAGCACTATGTAAGTTTCCTATGTAAGTTTTCCGCAACGGGTCCGTATTTTAAAGTCAAATAAATATAAAATAATCAAATGGTCGCCGTTGAGGTAAAGATTCGACATTGAACAGTAAAATGTAATTTTCTAGTAGCTGCATTATGATTGGTTAACGCTCGCTCGACTATTAGTTCCGTATTACTGCGCGTCCGTAGATGTCGTTAGCTGCGTCTAGCGAAACTTGATGAAATTGTATATAAGAAGGGAAACTATGGGCTCGAGGCAGTCGGTCTCCAGCTCCACACGATTAAAACAACCCACAGAAGAACGAAGTTTTTTATTTGAAGAAACCCCAAGTCAATACAGTCCACTTCAGTTTTTGGTCCTTCGGAGCGGCGGATATCAAGATCGAAGAACCCGCGGCCACGTTGCGAAGAAACCTGCAGGAAGGAGCATATTAAAGGAGACCGGCTGCCGCCAGGAAAAACCGTTAATTTTCATCGCGTGTGGGTGCGTGAAATTCAGTAGTGTTAACGGTGGAAGAAAGAAAAACGTAAGTGTACCAGTGTCGCCATCAAGAACAGAACCAGGACGCCAATCGCCGAGCCAGCAACACCGCGTCGTGTCGAGGAGCCGCGTGGTGTGACGTCATAGCGTCGCCAGGAAAAGGCGGGAACAGGAAGAAACCGCTGCGCGGTGAGTGGCGTCATAGCGTCCTCGAAGAAAAAGGCGGGAACAGGAAGAAACCGCTGCGCGGTGAGTGGCGTCATAGCGTCCTCGAAGAAAAATGCGCGAAGAATAAGGAAGTGACCGTGTGGTGTGGCGTCATAGCGTCCTCGAAGAAAAAGGCGCGAAGAATCAGGAAGTGACCGTGTGGTGTGGCGTCATAGCGTCGTCGAAGAAAAAAGGCGCGAAGAAGCAGGAAGCGACTACGTGGCGTGGCGTCATAGCGTCCTCGAAGAAAAAAGGCGCGAAGAAACAGGAAGCGACTACTGGGCGTGGCATCATAGCGTCATCGAAGAAAAGGCGCGAACAAGCAGTAAGCGACTACGTGGCGTGGCATCATAGCGTCATCGAAGAAAAAGGCGCGAAGAAGCAAGAAGCCGCCGCGAGGTGTGACGTCATAGCGTCGGGACGCCGAGCGAAGATAGCCACGTGGCGTCACCGCGCGGGAAGCGTCTGTTTCAGGAATCAACGGCGTTGGTGGCAAAGTGCAGAGCATCATCACGACGTGTGGAGCCGTCGTGGGGTGAGCAGAAGTCAAGAGTCGCGTTCAAGTATCAACGTGTAGAGCATCATCACGACGTGTGGAGCCGTCGTGGGGTGAGCAGAAGTCAAGAGTCGCGTTCAAGTATCAACGTGTAGAATATCATCACGACGTGTGGAGCCGTCGTGGGGTGAGCAGAAGTCAAGAGTCGCGTTCAAGTATCAACGCGTAGAATATCATCACGACGTGTGGAGTCGTCGTGGGCTAAGCAGATAGTGAAGAATCGCGTCGTAAGTTATCATATTTAACTATCGACGCGTTAGTATATCATCATGGCGCGTGGAGTCGTCGTGGGCTAAGCAGAGAGTGAAGAATCGCGTCGTAAGTAATCATATTTAACTATCGACGCGTTAGTATATCATCACGGCGTGTAGTGTCGTCGGGTAATAAGCAGCGAGCTAAGAATCTCATCGAGTGTCGTCGTATCGAAACACCGTCCGTCGCGAACCAGGAAAATGGTGGTCACGAGAAGCCAGGCGGACGCAGCCGAAATTGAAGAGAGAGAGGCGCGCCGCAGGGAAGCGGAGCTAATTGAACGAGAGAGATTAAGAAGATTGTCTCTGGACCCTCCGGCGTCGCCGTTTTCCAGATTAGCGGCCACCAGTACGGCAGGACCATCCGGATTGCAAACAACGGACGTCACGGTGCAACATAGAGTGGGATCACCGACTCGATCCGTCAGGTCTCAACGATCGACGACTAGTATTGCGACGCGGCTGCGTATGGCGGAACTGGACGCAGCGGAGAAGCTGGCTGCAATAAGGAGGAAGGAACTGGAACTGGAAGCGGACCTGGTGAAAAAGCGGTTGGCCACTCAGGTAGCTGTAATACAGGATGATGAAAGCGTGCAAGAGGAACCCGGAACCCAGAACCCGCGCGAGGAACCCCATCAGAAAGTGGACGCGTGGCTGAGGACGAACCCCATCAGCTCACGGGGGGAGGAAGGGGCCCGGGACGCAAGGGAGGAACCTAAGCAGATACGCTTTGAAGAACCGCGGGGTAGATCACCAACTCCAACGAGGAAGAGCAGCATCGAGCACCTGGCCGCCACACTGGAGAAGATGGCCAGACCCAGGCCGCGGCACACCGACCTACCGACCTTTTCCGGAGCGGCCAACGAGTGGCTGCCGTTCAAAGCGGCTGTACGGGACACGACCAACATGTACCAGATATCGGCGGCGGAGAACATCCAGAGGCTGAGGAGCTGCCTCAAAGGGGAAGCGAGAGACGCCGTGGCCGCCCTCCTGCATACGGCCACCGATCCAGATGTTATAATGAAGACCCTCGAACAGTGCTTCGGCCGACCGGAGGTGATAATCGACCGCGCCCTGGAAGACCTAAGGAGACTCCCGAAGCCTGGTGCGTCAGCAGCCGAACTGAACGCCTTCGCCATCAAGCTGCAGAATGTTACGTGCGTGTTAAGTACGATCGATCGAAGAGGCTACCTGTTCAACCCCATGATGACGCGGGAAGTACTGGGCAAACTCAGCCCACACCTGCGATCACGATGGTGCGACTACGCCTACGACCACGAGGGGACAGCTGAGCCAGAGATCGTCATGATGTCTCGTTTCTTAATGCGTGAAGCAGACCGAGCGCTACGGTACACCTACGCCCCATCCACGAGCACCGCACAGCAGAAGAAGGAGACCCGACCCGCCACGATATTGAAGAAGAAGGCGAGTGTCTTCACCACGGTCGAGGGAACGGAGGAGGAGAAGGACAAGTGCCCCAAGTGCGGTCAAACTCACACCCTAACGCAGTGTCCGAGGTACAAGGCGCTCACGGTGGACGAACGGTGGAACTTCCTGAAAGAAAAGAAGATGTGTTTCAGATGCATTCAGAAACAGCACCGGCGCACGAACTGCAAGGCGAAGGCATGCGGCGTGAATCAGTGTCGCCGGCCGCATCATGCAACCCTCCACCAGGAGCGAGAGGCGAAGAGAGAAGACCCGAAGGCAACCGAACCGAAGGAGGAAGCAGTCCTGTCCGTGGCGTCGCGACCAGTCGCCGGGCCGCGAGCGGTTCTGTTGAAGATGTGTCCTGTCGTCATCTCCGGACCACGGGGGGAGGTGAAGACCCACGCTCTCCTGGACGAAGGAGCGACCATCACTCTCATCAACGAGGAACTAGCAGCGACCATCGGGGCCGAGGAACCAACGCAGCCTCTGCACCTGAACGGGGTCAACATGTCGCAGCAAGAGATGGAGAGCAAGCTGGTGGACCTTCGCGTCAGGGGGCTGAAGAGCGGCGACCACCACAAGGTCCGAGCGAGGACGATCAAGAATCTCCAGCTGCACCAACAGTCTATCCCTCACACCCTGCTGGAGTACGAGCACCTGAAGGACCTGACGCCAGAAGAGGTATGCTACGAGCTGACGCGACCTGGGCTCCTGGTGGGGACAGACCACTGGGAATGCATCGTATCCCGCGAACTTCGAGTCGGCCGTCCCGATCAACCGGCCGCATCGAGGACCCAGTTAGGATGGGTGGTGCACGGAACAGCACCACGCAAGGCCATCTTTCAAGAGGGGAACGTGCTTCACGTCTACGAGCCCGCACGAACGGCAGGAGCCAGCGACCAAGATCTCCACGACTTAGTCGAGGCCCATTTCAAGATCGACGCTCTCGGCATACAAGGAAAGCCGAGGATCAAGGAGACGGATCAGCGAGCCATCGACATAGTCAAACGGACGACGAAGAAGATCGGCTCCGGGTACGAGGTCGGGCTACCGTGGCGGCGAGACGACGTCACCATGCCTCCAAGCTACGGGCAAGCGTTACGCCGGTTGAAAAAGATCGAGCAGAAGATGGACGCAGACCCAGAGTTCGCAGCTGAGTACTCCCGACAGATCGACAACCTCTTGAGCAAGGGGTAAGCGACGCCATGCGACGGGACGGAGGGAACGAGCGCCGTCTGTTGGTACCTGCCACACTTTGCCGTACAGAACCCGAACAAGCCCGGCAAACACAGGCTGGTATTCGACGCAGCGGCCAAGAGCAACGGCGTGTGTCTCAACGACGAACTCCTGGAGGGACCCGATCTACTACTGTCGCTACCGGGAATCCTGTTTAGATTTCGAGAGAAACGGGTGGCCATCACAGCGGACGTACAGGAAATGTTCCTAAGAATTAAGATAAGGGCGGAGGACCAACCAGCTCAACAGTTCCTGTGGCGAGGCAACGATCGAGAGCAGAACCCGAGAAATATATAAAATGACTAGCATGATCTTCGGCGCCGCGAGCTCCCCGTACATGGCCCACTACGTCCGTAACTACAACGCGGACGTGTACGGACAGGAGTACCCACGGGCTCTAGAAGCCATAAAAGAGAGTCACTACATGGATGACCTGGTGGCCAGCTACGAGAGCGCAGAGGAAGCACGGCGAGCGGTCGATGAAACGAGAGCGGTACATGCACACGCGGGCTTCACGCTGAGAGGATGGAGCTCTAGTGACCAGACAGTGCTGCGCGACGTGCCCCCGGAGCTGCACGCTACCTCCCCCAACCAACTGGGGGGAGAACGGCCCGAGAGTAAAATCCTGAGACTGTACTGGAGCGCGGAACGAGACGAGCTGGGCTTCAACACCTCAATGAACCGGGTTCCAGCTGAAGTAACAACACGGACTCGCGCACCGACCAAACGGGAAGCACTAAGCGCAGTGATGTCGATCTACGACCCACTTGGATTGCTGAGTCATTACACCATACGATCGAAGATTATTCTGCAGAACCTGTGGCGGCTACATACAACCTGGGACGAGCAGATTCCGGACGAAGAGAACGAACTCTTCGCGTCCTGGCTGGCGCGGCTTCTTGAGCTCGCCCAACTCCGGCTGCTGAGGTGCTACTTAAGACATGGGTACGAACGCATCGACCTTCACATCCTGTGTGACGCCAGCGAACAGGCCTACGCAACCGTGGCCTACTGGAGAGTGAAGAACGTCGATGGAACCGTGAACGTCGTGCTGGTGGCCGCCAAGGCGAAGGTGGCGCCCCGTCGAGCACAGACCATACCTCGACTGGAGCTGCAGGCTGCCGCCATCGGGGCGAGACTAGCTGACGCCATAAGAAGAGAGCACCGGGTCAACATCGGCCAGACGACCTACTGGACGGACTCATCCACTGTGGTACATTGGATTCACCACGACATGCGACGCTACACCCCATTCGTCGCGCACCGGCTGGGCGAGATCGCGGAGCTGACACAGAAGGAGGAGTGGCGTTGGCTACCTACCGCCTGCAACACCGCCGACGATGCCACTCGGTTGGTGGACGCACCCATCAGCGCGACGGACCGGTGGTTCCGGGGGCCAGACTTCCTGCGTCTACCAGAAGAACAGTGGCCCACGGCGTCGACGGACGACACAGAGGAAGAGGAAGTCCTCCACCTGACCGAAAAGCCCGAGCAAGACGACTGGCTACCGGACCCGGCCCGTTTCTCAAAGTACGAGGTGCTAGTGAGGGCCGTCGCGCGAGCGATCGCCTTCACCGACATATGCCGACGAAGAGCGACCACCATGGAACACCGTCACGTCCAGCGCGCCGAGGCCGAGCTGATCCGCCGAGCACAAGAAGACAGCTTCGGCGAAGATCTGAAGAGAATCCGGTCCGCCCGTCCGATTGCGAGGACGAGCCGACTGTACCGCCTGGATCCAGTGCTGGAAGACGGCATCCTGAAGCTGCGGGGCCGAATCGAGGCCTCCTCCGCGCCGAGCGAGACGAAGCGACCGATCATCATGGACGGTCGTCACCAACTGACCAAGCTCCTTGCCCTACGTGAACACTGCGCCGCGGGTCACGCAAACAGAGAGCGCGTGACCAACGACCTACGGCAGCGGTACTGGGTTATCCACTTACGACCCACGGTACGCGCTGTCGAGAAGAGCTGCGCCTTCTGCCAGAGACGGCGAGCCACACCGCGGACACCAGCCACGGGGGACCTGCCGTGCGCCCGTCTTGACCCCTTCCACCGCCCGTTTACTAACTGCGGGGTGGACTACTTCGGGCCGATGACGGTCAAGATAGGGCGCCGGCGAGAGAAGAGGTGGGGCGCGCTATTTACGTGCCTCACTTCCCGCGCCGTGCACATCGAGCTCGTCCCATCACTCTCCACAGACTCAGCCATCATGGCGCTGAGGCGAATGGCGGCCCGCCGAGGGTGGCCGAGGGTGATGTACTCCGACAACGCGACCAACTTCCGAGGCGCCGATCAAGAGCTGCGCAACGCCTACGCCGAGTGGATGCCTGCCCTGCGAGACGAGGGGCTACAGCGCCGCATGGAGTGGCGCTTCATACCTCCTGGCGCGCCCAACCAAGGGGGCGCGTGGGAGAGAATGGTGCGTTCCGTGAAGGCGGCCCTCGACGTCACGCTACGAGAGAGGGCGCCAACAGAAGAAGTCTTGGCGACCGTGCTCGCCGAGGCCGAGTTCTCCATCAACGCGAGACCGCTGACCCACGTCAGCGTCAACCCCAGCGATCCAGAGGCCCTGACCCCCAACCACTTCCTGCTGGGGTCGTCAGGAGGCCTGCCAACGACGGGGCCGTGCGACGAAGCCGATCGAAGAACATGGCGAGTCAGTCAAGCCCTCGCTGATCACTTCTGGCGTCGGTGGTTACGCGAGTACCTACCTACCCTGGTACCTCGCGGTGAACCACAGAACAACGTGCGGGCGATACAAGTCGGCAACGCAGTCCTCGTGGTCGATAGCACGCTACCCCGAAACACCTGGCCGATGGGGATCGTCGAGCGCACACACCAGGGACCAGACGGCAGCATCAGGGTCGTCGAGGTGCGTACCAGAACCGGCGTGTTCCGACGCCCCGTGAGCAAGCTCGTCGTCGTTATGAAGAAAGAAGAGGCTACGCGAGCTACGCCGGGGGGAGAGCTGTAACGGACGCCGAGCTGCATGTGTATATAAGTGATTGAATTATGACTAAAGTGTTTAAAGTAAATAAGAAACTGTAGTATAAGTGTTTATAAGTGTACCTAAGTAAGTTAAATAGAAATTCAAATAGCTACACCATCCGTGTAGTTATAAGCGTAGTTCAGATTTATAAGTGTTTAGTTAAGTTCTATTGTGTGAAGAAAGAGTAATTATATAATGGAAATAATTCTTATAAGAATCTAATTAGCATATGAGCGAGCACTATGTAAGTTTCCTATGTAAGTTTTCCGCAACGGGTCCGTATTTTAAAGTCAAATAAATATAAAATAATCAAATGGTCGCCGTTGAGGTAAAGATTCGACATTGAACAGTAAAATGTAATTTTCTAGTAGCTGCATTATGATTGGTTAACGCTCGCTCGACTATTAGTTCCGTATTACTGCGCGTCCGTAGATGTCGTTAGCTGCGTCTAGCGAAACTTGATGAAATTGTATATAAGAAGGGAAACTATGCGCTCGAGGCAGTCGGTCTCCAGCTCCACACGATTAAAACAACCCACAGAAGAACGAAGTTTTTATTTGAAGAAACCCCAAGTCAATACAGTCCACTTCAGGAGTAGTATAGGCAATTTTAACTGCTTTATTTTGAATTATCTGTAGCAGGTTGTAATTAGATTGACAAGTGCTACTCCATACCGGACACGAATAAGTGATGCAAGGTCTTATTAGCGTGGTGTATAACCTAAGCTTGGTGTTAGCGCTGAGTTTACTTTTTCGGTTAAGTATACGACTGAGAGAACCGAGTGCTTGAGCTCCTTTAACGTGTAATGTTTTAACATGCTTGATCCAGTTGAGCTTTTTGTCTAAAGTAACTCCAAGATAGCGAACTTCTGTAATCCATGGAATCAGTTGCCCAGAAATGTTTAATTGTCTCTTTGGGGTGTTACGTTGGCGTGTGAAAATTATGGCCTCAATCTTGGATTCGTTCAACTTCAATTTCCACTTGTCGAAATAACATTGAAGTGATTCAAGCGACAACTGAAGTTTACTTATGATAATACCGATGTCATTATCGCTCGTGTACGATGCTGTATCGTCGGCAAAACAGGCCAAGTGAGTACGGACCTGCACAGGAACGTCACTCACGAACAAAATGAAGAGGTAGGGACCGAGCACTGAGCCTTGAGGAACTCCTGCTGACACCGCTCGCGGCGAAGACCTATCAGTACCAATATGGACTACAAACTTGCGGTTATTAAGGTAAGATTGGATAAGTTTTACTAGCTCCATTGGAATGCCGCAAGTTATTAGTTTGTATAACAGGCCCTCGTGCCAAACGGTATCGAAGGCTTTTTCGATGTTCAGCAGGAACATACCGGTTGACTTCCTAAGATTAAGATGGTATGAGATATGTTCGGACACTCGAGCTAATTTTTGTACCGTAGAGTGGGAGGAACGAAAGCCAAATTGCTCATTCATAATTAGATGTTCAGAGCACCGTAGCAAGCGATTATATATCATGACCTCAAACAGTTTACCCAGAACAGGAAGAAGGCTTATAGACCTGTAACTAACCGGTAAAGACGTGTCTTTGCCAGGCTTTTTAAGTGCAATGACCTTTGCAGTTTTCCACGTATTGGGAAAATATCCTAATTTTAAGCAACCGTTGAAAATTTTTGTGATAAATACAACAGATTTTTGCGACAGGTTTTTCAGCATAATATTGTGTATGTCATCATCACCTGGAGCCTTCCTGGTCTTGAGTTTTCGTATAACTCTACAAACTTCGATTGGCCGCACAAGTAGATGTAAATCATCTATGAAATCGTTATTTAAGTGAGAAATGGCTAACTGAGCGTCCCTGTCGGCGGTCTCGCTTTTACAGTCACGAGTAAGATTTATGTTCATCTCGAAAGCATCTGCTAGAGCATCACATTGTTCAGGGATAGTGGTTGTAAATGTGCCTGTAGATGTTTTAAGTGGAGGTATTGAGTCCGATCTTGGTTTTAATGACTTAACCAATCGCCAAATGTCGTTGCTAGGGTTATCAACTTTCGAAATTTTAGAGTTCCATATTTTATCGTGTTCTTTCGTTATAGCTAAACTAATCAAATCTTGTAATTCATTGATAGCTGACCGTAGTAATCGTTTTTCTGCAAGGGACACTGTTTGTTCCTTTCTACGAAGTTGATTTTTATGCTTAATCATTTTTGTGATGTAATTAGGTAGTTTAGTGCAAGTATTAACGTGTACTTTATTAGGGACAAATTTGTCTCTGGCAGCAGTAAAACACTGATGTAGGTAGTTTACGGCGTAGTCGATTTCCGGCTCGGCTTTAAACACCTCCGAGTTTAGCGAAATCTTTTGGTCTAGATAAGACCGGTATTTAACCCAGTCAGCATCTCTGTATTGGTTGTGTTTGAGATTAGGTTTGCGAGAGCATTTACCATTCACTGTAAAGAGTATAGGGAAGTGGTTGGACGAAAGAGCAGGTATTGAACGAACCTCATGTATCCTATTTACATTTAGCACCAGAATCAGATCTGGATTGGTAGGGGTAAGATCAGGTCTATAGTTAACCTGAGTAGGTGAGTCAGGGTAATGTATCACATAATCATGGTTAAGCATGTGGCGAAACAGGATATTACCACAGATATTGACATAACTACTATTCCAATATCCGTGATTAGCGTTAAAGTCACCCATTATTACAACATGGGGACCCAGGGAAAATAAAATATCTAAGTCATTGAATTCCAGCTGCAAGTTTGGAGATTGATAAGCTGAAATAAATATGTAGTCTTTCCCGCTGGTGAAGCGTCAATGTTTTTACCAATATAAAAAAAAAAATAACAATATTTTAGGATTCTCACATAGAACATAATAGTTTATCATTTCAAATTAAATATTTTAGTTTCTCAGTTGATGAATCCTCGCACCAATATTTGCTATCGCGACGACCATGTATCGAAACGTTCTTGAGTATTCTCACAACATTACCGATAGATGGCGTTAGCGAGGGAAAAACGAGTCCTATGCACGCCGCCCGTGCTCCGATTAAGCGAGCGCGTCACTCCGTCTTTAAAAATTCCATTTTTGGTGAAATCTTGAAGATATTCGTAAAATAAATAGACCTACATCTGTGCTTCATTGAGAACTTATAGTGCAGTGTTGATTTTTTGGAATTTAAACCATTCTACCGGTGGATTTATCAAGATTGAGCTAGCCGGCCGGCAGCATAACCACGCCATCACAAGCACAAGAACGAGCACTGGATCTCTGGATGGTTAAGGTATGTGGTTGCGTTGCTATTTTTAATTCCTTTATATTGGTCTCACGAGGATTCATCAAATGTGGAAATTTTAGGCTCCCGCCATTATTTATATTCTTAATTTCAAATTGAGATTAGTTCCTTTAAGCAATCTCGTAGAAGGTGTAAGCTATTAACACGCCCAGCACCACACGCTTATTTTCTATTAACACGCCCAGCACCACCCGCTTATTTTTAAAGCAATCGCAACCGCTTCAATTCGCTGGTGGGTGGTGGGTGGTGGTGGTGGTGGTGGTGGTGGTGGTGGTGGTGGTCTTCATTTGTGAGACTGATGCTCCTGGAAATCCTAGTTTATCGAGATCGGCAGATAAATCTTCTTGAACGTAGGATGGTAGGCCTTTTATTACCATTTTGGGTAATTTTTCGTCCTTGCGAGTATAAGTTAGGAAAGCTGCATTTTCTTTACGGAGACCTTCCTTTACAAGTTGGTGAGCTTCTGTTGAGTGGCAACTTTCTGCAACTTTATTGTTAGCTCTATACTGAAGGTGGAACTTCAATACGCTTGTTAACTGTTCGCTTATTGCTGTTTCTTACCATGGTCTTATGAGGATAGCTGCCATTTCCAACGCCACCGGAATGCCTGTTTCATAACCCAATAAGTAGAATGTGTTTTTCATTCCTGTCTTGTTCAGCAGCACCTTAAAATATTAGAAAGTATGGTTAGGTAAACTTATAGTTGGTACACATTTAATTTTCATAGCCGGTTATTTTAAATTTTGTGAGCTCATACATCAACGAATCTCTGTGCAATCTCCCGCTCGGTCTCCGTCGGGTGGTCGAGTCCCGGCTGCAGCACCAGTGCATGCAACTTGAGGCGCTCGCAAAGCACGCGGAACCTCTCGTGGTGACCCTCCATACCCAGGACTATACACAAATAGGGACTAGCACATTTGCGCCGAATTCGTCTTCACGCTGAAATATTTAAAAAAATATATATTTGAACACTATCAATCGAGTGTACGATATGAGCTGGTAAGATATGATAATAAATGGGTATGGGAGAAGATACCTATGCTGCTCCGGTTACAAATTAAGTGAGATAAGGTCAGGAGGTGATGCATCTAGTAGATTATCCAAACTTGTACGTCAAATAAATTGATTAAATACTAATACGCATTATGAAAAATATAATTTGTTTTATATTTACCAATACGTCGCCGCTAGAGATTGTGGCATGCATACTATTTGTGAAGTCGCAAGTAGTTCATCCTTGCCCACGTAAGATATGAATGTCGCTAAGCCTTTAACATCTTCAAATACGTTTTCAGTTTTATCCAAATTCAGTATTCTGGTGATCATATAAAACCGTTAATTGCATAATTTTGGAAAGATAGTAAGTAAGTAAATAAGTAAATTTAATTTGTTTAAACATGGTGTACACACATACATTGCATGTAGCAAGATAGTAAGGAGATACAGAAAAGATCAAACATGTTCAGCCACATATCGTGATCTACAAATTGGTAGGAAGAGTCGGTGCATAAGCCGTGATAATATTCATCAAAATTACATTTCATAATGAGGATCAATTCGACAAAAGGATATAGCAATTTTGAATACTACATCGAATACAATATAAATATTTGAGTTCATTTCTTTTTGAATTACTCAAATCCATCGAGAAATTACGAAGTTATTAAACTTTAAAAAAAGGGAGTTTTAAAACGCACGCCGCGCGCGCGAAACTGCTGATGACGTCACGAGGCTCGATCACTCGCCACGCGCCGCACTGCTTTGTTATGATTTGCGGAGTTTAATCGTTGTTTCTTGTTTATTTATGTTTTATAGATATTGGTAGATAGGAAAGTCGGATTTACCCAAGGCCCAGTCGGACAATCTCGCGAAGATTGATTCGTTTATGGTTGAAAAGTAAAAAAAAAAAACAATTTATTCCAGTGCACAGGTAGGTACTTCGTTTTAGAATGTTACTTATTTGGCAGGTAGGTACCTTTTTCGTGTTTCTACAATGTGTAGGCACCTCTCCACCTATTTTAAATAATATTTCTTACTAGCTTCTGCCCGCGACTTCATCCGCGTAAAATTTCCTGGTCCCCCAACCCATCCCGTTGCATCGAATCGCCTGCCCGTGCGAGGTCTTTATATGCGTGACTTTTTTTTTGTGCTCGGCTCGTAAGGGTCTTTGCGTGACCTTATATCATATATAGTCTATAGCCTTCCTCGATAAATGGGCTATGCAACACTAAACGTACTTAACTCTTTAGCTTTTACTTGGGTGTGCTACGCAATGAATTTTTTGAGAGACCAAGGCGCGCGCAATGGACGTGTTTTATATGGAATTTTTCACATTTTCTTCGAAAAATAAAAAAAATATTATCCACGTGTTGAGATTTATGTGTGAGGGGTTTGTAATGGGGGTCGAAAATTTCATTATTTTTGCGATAGGAAACGCCATTTTCGAGATTTATGGAAAACAACAATACAGTACTGTTTTTGCACATGAAGGCGAGGCGTTCGTTGGTGTGAATTTTAGTTCATAACTACTAGTTTTAATCCACACCTTTTTAATCGCGATTAAAAATAGATTTAGTTAAAATAAATTATTATAGTCAAAATTTTTGAAATGCAGTATAAAGTACTTTTAGTTAAGGGGACATGGGGCGTCGCTCCTCATGAAAGTACACCACTTCTTTCTAATTTTTGGGTATTTTGGGACACAAAATAACAATTTGTCCGGTGTAGCAACACTTGTATTTTCGCATCGTGGCACGATACAATATTTTATGAAGACATTATTCGTTTAAATGTTCTGCGAGTCACGTAACTAAAGGCAGAAAGAACGTGCGCGGCGGTGCCGCGGACGCGAACGTGGAAAATGACGTCATCAACGAATTGTGCGTATTGGCGAGCGTTTTTGAAAGTGCAAAATTAAAACCGCTCTAACTTCGTCATTTTTGGTCCAATTATAATAATTCTTTCACTGAAATAATTGGTTTAGGTATGACTGTAATTCTACATATTTAACTAAAATCGTCGCTGATCCTCATTATTCATCATAGATTGTATTTTTTTACAATTCAATAAGCGTATTATTTTTATTTTTTTAGATACAGTTCAATGTCAAAGTAGTGATTAAATTAGTTGGTCAGTAAAAAATGAAATAAAATGTCACTAAAATTACAAATATTTCAAAAACTACAATGCTTAAGAAAACAAAATGTCCAAAATACAACATTATCATCTCAAAAACGGAGAAAATTGTCCTGTTTCATAAATTTTGATATATTATAATACGCACCCTTTAAAGCAGAAATATTGAATGTTTTCCACAATTCGGGCATTTTATTAAAAATGTTCGGAGCTATGCTAAAGATACTGTTGCGTCCTGTTCGATTTGTTACTTTATGCGCCTACGTTTCTAAACGTGTAACAGAATGACATCTGACTTGTCAGTTTGACTTTGACACTTCTTCTTGGATTTGGCGCTTGAAGAGGGAGCACGTCGCCGTGTTGAATCTCGCGATCTTTTTGTAAATTAATCCCTTAGAACCGGTCGTTTTGGTGGACAAAAGGTCATGACCCAATTGTATTGATTGTAAATAAGCCCCCTTTGACGTAATAATACGGGTTTTGTTTGTTGGAAATACCTGTGTTAGTTAGAAGGTTAAGCAAAGTGACGCTTATTGGAACCGCATGCTGTGATTGCCTCCAGCCTCATTGTTGCGGCTTGTAACCTGGAAAATACTCATAACGTCACAACACAATACATATATACTCACTTACATAAATAACTCCAGGTAGGCACCAGAGCAGGTGTTCGTCTACCACAGGTAAGTTCTTTTGTTGTATTGTAAGTGTTTGATTTGATTGTCTGCTCCGCGTACGGCGGACTAGTTTCGCTAGCCACTTCTTGACCCAGGGCCCACGATTATCACGCTTCCACATAATAATTGAAATCCTATGGTCGGGGCTCTGGTCTGGCTGTGAACAGATACTCTTATGCATAAGAGTTGTTTTAGCGCCGTGAACACAGATTTTGAAATTATCACGTCTTTTCCTAGGGACAACATCAGACAAACGCTAGAATAAATGAGGATTGGATTTTATAAACATTATTGTTTCCAGGATATATGTATAATGAGGGTAATGCCAATATCTTACGCTCTATAAAATAAAATTTACAGCTGTCCGTTGTTTGCAGTCTAAACATCCATCTAATGCATCTTTTTTGTGCCCGAAACGCTATTTCAATGTCCGTCCTATTCCCCCAGAAGATGACTCCATATCTAAAAATCGATTCGGCTAATTCATAGTAAGCAGTAACTAGCGCATCTGTGTTGAGAACCACAGCAAGCTGTTTCAGATCGTAGGCTGCACTACTAATTTTTTTACTAAGTACCTATATTTGAGGTTTCCAATTCTAGTAATAGAGGAATCTATTATTAGTGCCTGAAATTTTGTTGTGTCAGCTTCATGGATATTTATATTATACTAGCTTTTGCACGCGACTTCGTCCGCGTCAGCTCTCCTTCCCGTCGCATCGAATTGCCTGCCAGTTTTAGTCCATTTTTCGTTTGCTGCTCCGCTTCTTTTGGACCGTAGCGTGATGTTATATAGCCTATAGCCTTCCTTAATAAATAGGCTACCCAACACAAAAATATTTTTTTTTCAATTCGGACCATTAGTTACTGAGATTAGCGCGATCAATCGAACAAACAAATAAACTCTTCAGCTTTATAATATTAAAGTATAGATGTGCCTATGTAACGGAAACTTTAAACTTTTTGACTCCCTTTCGATTATGATGGGACTCCCTTTTTCGCACTTAGACCCTCATTCGGGTGGGTCCCCGAATGAGGGTCTTTTTTATATTAATTTTATTCTGGCTAACAAAGCCAGTCTAGCTCCGCCTAAAAGCGCAGAAGCTTCCTGGGAGCATCAGAGGCTTTCCGAAGCGATCTCATTGTTCCGTAAATTGGACTGCAGATTGGAGTCAGCACTTTTCGAATGACAAAATTACATAAGACAGTCCCCAAAATGCCCGCCCTTCACCACTTCCTAGTGCTTTAGTCGGGAAGAAGACAGTCCCCCGGCAAGTTGGGAAGAAAAACTGACGCAACAAACTCTTCAGCAGCTCAACTGTCTCTTCACTTAGAAGTAGAGATGTAAATTGAAAAAAAACGAAATGTTTTTTTTCAAAATCTTGAAAAAAACATGAAAAAAATCTTAGCACCATTGTTTTTTTCTACATTTGGTTTTCTTTTTTTCAGAAAAAGTGAAACACTATAGCTAAAGTGGAATAAAACACTAAATTTGATTGTTTTGTTTTTATTCAAGTCAAATTATGTTTAAATCAATGGGTAACTATTATTATGAACTTAAAAAATACTTAAGGTGTTACAATCATCTGTATAAGTATCAGTTGCTACGGCTACGCTTGTTTTATCAGCATCGGATTCATCGGAATAATGTTCTGTGTCTGTATTTGTTTCATCTCATTCTAAATCAATGACTGTACTATCAGGGACTCTATTACCTTCTGCTTGTGTTAATATTGCTGATGATTGTACTAATTGCAATCTTAAATTGTGCGCAATGTACACTATTTTCCTAGCCCTGTCATTTGTCAGTCTATTACGTTTCTTGGTATGAATATCACTGTACGTACTAAATGTTCTTTCGCACGCTGCTAATATAGTAGGAAGAGAGAGAAACTTGACGGCTACTTTAGACAAAGCAGTTGATTTGCAAAGTCCTGCCCACCAAGCAATGGGATTCAATTTGTTCACCGATGACCACAAAAAAGTCTTAGAAAAAACTCTTGTTTTGCTATGTAATTTGCAAGCTCTGCCAGTACTATATCCTCTTCGATATCTGGTATCTTTATAGCAGCATTATATATTTGTTCTACAGCAGCCGTTTCTTCTTCTGGAGTCAGATCGCATCCTTTAAAATGAGGATCCAATAGGTTCGCGATTTTATGAACGTCATATATAGCGAATGCCTTTCTATTTTTGAGTATTTCTCTGACTTATTTTTCCTCGGATTTTAATAGGGCGCTCTTGTCCAACATTCTTCCACATTGACTTCAATTTTTTATATAAACTTAAAACATCGTGTCTAATATTGGTTTCAATAAATTGTAAAATTCAATAACATTATCCCAAAAGTCATCGCTCAACATATTTACTTTTAATATTTCTACTTTATTTATTACATCTGAAAGACTGTCATCAATCGCCATGGTTTTAATAGTTTGTTTGTTTTCTTTTAAACTCTCTAAGCAGGAGACTAGAGATCCCCAGCGCATTTTAACTGGAAGTTTAAGACTTAATTTGACGCCGGTGGTCAACTGCTTTTCTATGAAAGCTGTGTTAAGCTTGTGAGAGTTCTTTATAGCCTTGACACAAGCTGTTGCATCGGCTATGACGGTCTTTAAAGTTGGCAAAGTATTCATATTCGTAAATATGAATTAGAGCGAGTGTGCTAGGCACCCGTAGGTAAATAAGTTTGTCCGTGCGTACTTCGTTTCGAGTAGTCTCCAAGCTGCCTTCATATTAGCAGCATTGTCAGTTACAACGCCAAAAACCTTTTGAGGTCCTATTTCATCAATGACACAACTCATTTCTTGAGCCATGTATTCTGCAGTGTGACATGATCTTCCTGTCGGTAAAACCTTGTAAAGAAAAGCTTTCGGCGTCGTGACAACAACATTTTCTATAGGTTTATTTCTAATGTTGCTCCAGCCATCCACAGCCAATGCCACAGAATCAGCAGCGGCAATTGCCTCTGCTACCAACGCAGACACATTCTTGTACTCATTTTCCAAAAACTGGCCTGAGAACATGTATCTAGAAGGTAGTTTATATGCTGGTCGAAGAAACGAAAACAATGTCCCCCAATGAGAATTTTCCACCACACTGAGAGGAGATCTGCTCGCAAAAATTGCCCTGCTGAGAAGCTCATCTGCCTTGTCTTGATCTTCTGGATTCATGTTGTCTATAAAAGCCGCAATACCTGGCGTCTTTAACTTTTTTTCTGTAGTGGCAAGCATAGATGTACTGGCAATGCTGGAAACTTCTAAAAAGAAAAGACAATGCGGTAAGGTAAAGAACACTATAAATCACTACAACATAATTATTTGATAATTAATACATTTATGTGGACAACGAAGCGGCAGTTTTTTTTTAATAATATAATCTTCAAGTTTCAATGAATAGAGCTCGGAAAAATAGAGCTCGGACTTTTAACACGGAGTTCCGTAGTTCGAGTCAAGCCAGTACAATCAAAAGAGTTTATCATGTGCGAATTAATTTGAATTAAACCATCACAAAAAAACGCGAGAAAACAGGCAAATACCAATAATCATAATCATAATAATCATAATCATTTTTTATTTGTGTAACATAGGTATTAAAAAAAAATATATACTTACGCTGTGGAACTTGTGTGGTTGTCTTCATAATATATTTTTCTTTTACAGAGTCTGGGCATTTTTTACAGACTTCCAGATGCTTTGACATTCTTGTGCCGTTTTTCGTAAGACGTTTTGAGCAGAATGTACATTCTACTTTAGGTATTTTGGAAGTGGAAACAACATTGTTAAAAAGATTTGCCGCGACTGATGTCTTTCGACCTGAACCAACTCGTTTTGGCGTATTTACAAATATAATCAAAAAAATACTACAATAAAATTACTCAATACAATTTTAATATTTACTTAACACACACAGAACACTCAACAAAAACGAACTCTCACTGTCTCAAGATTTCTGCAGTCTGCACGCAAATCAACCAAAACATAAACCAAAAGAGGATTAGGGAAATCCCCGTCCGTAAACGTAGTTTACATTTGGTGTTGCCAATTATGTCAAGACATGTATGTACAAAAAAAAAAAACAAATGGTATTTTCTTATTTAACAAAAAAAATAATAATATCAACTTATATTATACGATAACCGCCTTTTCTCTTTTTATTTTCCTACTCATGAATAAACCTGCTCCAGAATAAAAAACTGTTTTTTCTCTGTTTTATTTAAACGTTTTTTTTCATCTCAGAAAAAAAACCGTTTTTTTACAACTCTACTTAGAAGAGCTTGATCATCATAATCAGCCTATATTGTTCCCACTGCTGCGACACAGGCCTCCTCCCGGTGACAGGGACTGGGCCGTAATATACTACGCGGGCCCAGTGCGGGTTCGTAGATGTCACATGTCTTCATGTGTACAAAATGCGTGGGGTACTTATTATAATTACTACAGGTATACTAAACTATCGTTAAGATTACAGCAATGAAAATCAAGCCCCCCACGCTTTTTGTACAACAATATGAATTTTTCAATTGAGTACTCCAGTTTTATTTTTAATTTTTTAGTTCAATTAGTTTCACAAGCGTGTTTTTTTGTTTTTACAAACTATAATTTATTAAATGTAGATTTTGTTTTTCTTATCTTTTACTATTCTTTACAAACAATGACTTCTTTACAAAATACATGAAGAAAATAAAATAAAATGCAAGCAAAAAATACTTACATGTGTATAAAGTTATGATTTTGTACTGATTAATACTTGCAGAGGTAATATACTTGGTAAATGCACAGGTATATTTACGTAGAGACTGACGCAGAGAGTACTATGAATTGCACTGAGATTTTACTGAGACTATCACTTTCCGGGAGATAGTATTAATTCACTCGTTTAAAAAGGAACTGAACTGCGGTGACACTCAGCGCCAGTATTTATACCTGAACCTTGAATTTCCCGAACGTTCTTTCGCATGCTTCGAGAAGAATCGATTGATCGATTGTTCGAAATAGTGCGTCTCGATGGTTCGAGAGGGAGCTTTGTTTATGCTCAGAGAAGGTCTCGAGAACGAATGAGATACCAAAGCTTTGGACATTCAAATTAGAGATGACGTCTCGATAGAATTTGATAGTCAGATCTTGAAACTTTGATTCAAATTTGCGCCAAGACTTTAATAATTCTCTAACAAAAATAGTAAACATTTTTTTGTTATTAATGGTAATAATATTGTAACATAATACGCAGTATAATTATAAAAATATCAGTCAAAAACCATTAAAATAATACGATTATATCGTGAACATAAATAAATATTACGTGAAATAAAGTAATAGAATTTATATTCTAAGAAACAGAACACATCGCCATCTATTGGGTGTATTTGCAACCTAGATGTCAAACAATATTGAAGAATTTTATTGATGAATCAACGTACACCGCTATCTATGAGAACTTCATAAAACTAAACAGTAAATAAACACTTGCTTAAGAAACAATTAATTGATATATTTTATTCGTTTACATTCACGACATAAGCAAATAATTGAGATAATAATAATAATAATAAAGAAAATGAGGAAGTTGAAACAGACTTTAGCGAAAGTGGTGCATATTATCGTGAAAATTCTACAGATTTTCAACAAAAAAACATACATAAAAAACAACATACACAACAAAAACAAATACGAATTGGTCATTCAAAACCGCATACTCAAAAACAACATCCTGCACAACAAAATATATGGAATCTTCTTAAAAGACGAAGATTAACGACTAAACCGTACCAGGATCCACAATATCTAAAACACCTCGCAATTCGCTTCTTAAGAAATAAGCAACAAAGCAAAAACTTCTATAAAAACAGAAGATTCAACGTTCCATCTTTGGAAGAAGAAATCTGCAATCATTCTCACGATTTTGTAGATTCTAAAGAAAATGATAGGCTTCATAAGATAAGAGAGGCTTCCATTTACAGCAATGAAGAAGACCACTTGAGAAATAATTTGTACGATGCATTATGACATGGTAACAGTCCTGTTATGTATTCAGGTCATTTAGAAAGTCAGGTGATGATATTAATAACAAACAAACACCCTTGGATTTATCTAGCGAAAATGATGAAGAATGGGTATTAAAAAACAACATCTACAAAGTTTTTGAACAGCAAAAATAATAGTTGCTTTAACGACGGGCTAAAAATACATGAAGGAACTTATATTACCATTTGAAACCACGATGTGTAATGGCGTCAGTAATCAAGGCAAACAAAAATATACTAACGACAATTTATCGAGTTAAGTGTTTTAAAAGTTATTCGATTTTAACTATGCCCTTTAACACAGGAATAACAGATTGCTATTTAGACCCACTGTCTACGGACGCGTATGTTCATTGCATTGGCATCTTGATCAGTATGCACTTGGTGGCCGCCTGATTACAGCTGAATAAAACCCATGAAGTCTTTGTAGCCAGTATGTGTTTCTGTTGCTACCTGTCTATCACCAAAAAGAAAAAATATAAATTGTTATCAATTTTTTTTTTTTCACCAAGTATTTCTGTCACGGGCCCAAGTACTTCAACTAATAAATTGTGTTGCAAAAAAACATTGTATTGATTCACAGCTCAATCCATGGAAACTCATTGTGATTTCAAACAGATGACGACGATTAATTATCCTTGCATTATACACTAAATACATCAATTACTTAAATAAAAAAATGCATCGCTTTATCGAAATATGATTTATTTTTAACTAGCTTTTGCCAGCGGCTTCGCCCGCGTGGAGGTCGGAAATTATCCCGCGGGAACATACTACCGGGATAAAAAGTATCCTATGTCCTTTCTCAGGCTCTAAACTATCTGTGTGCCAAATTTCATTTAAATCGGTTCGGTAGTTTTAGCAGGAAAGCGAGACAGACAGACAGACAGACAGACAGACAGACAGACAGACCGACAGACAGACAGAGTTACTTTTGCATTTATAATATTAGTTTAGAAGTTTAGATTAGATAGTTTAGATTTAGATTAAAATATTACGGTAACAAAAATGTAGGTAATAATAGTTTATTAGTCCTTACTAGCAATTATGAAAATATAAGGGGTTAAGTAAATATACTTCGCAAATATTTTGCTCTTTAAATGATTCTAAAATTTCTTGACTTAAGTACTCATTAATCACAGACGCACAGCTCATATCATTAGTTGCGTGAGCTAGAGGTGCGGTTAGCTGGTGTATGACGACTGGTCGTTTTGAATGTCCCGTGTATATGTCGCAGGTTTTTCATAAAATTAGGTTTTTGATATAAAATCTAGGTTTTTGTTGAAAAACCGGAAGATGACAAATTTTAAACTCAATTTCTTCATACACCTGTAACAGACCAGATTTTTTATCAAAAACCTGAACTAGTTTGGGTTTATGATCAATCTGATATACATTTCCGTTGACAGGGACTTAGGGACTTCCCTGTTTCGCCTGCGCTCGCGCGAGCCCCGCTCTTTTCCCGCTTCTAACACAACTCAGACGGGCAACCCGCGTTCATTTTTGCGACAAATAATTACGATGTGAATAAAATATAATTATGTGAATAAATCTCATTAATATTGTGCTAGTACTAAATACAAATGGCATCTACAGAAAACCAAGTGGATTAGCAATTTGTAGAAGATTTTGAAAGAGCGTTTACTACTTTGTTGCAAGGCCGAAAAAATTAAGAGAAACCATTGTGGACACAGAAGAGAATAGAAAAAGCTATTAAAATTATTGATTTATAAAACTTTTTGTTAAAAAGTTTTTTTTGTGGCTTTAATGTAATAATAATACTTGACAAGGTATATCCAATAAAAAAAGAATTATCAAAATCGGACTACTCTGTATAAGGTTATGCATGGTTATACATTATGATCCGTGAGTGAACAATCAATCATCCCCTGTTTTCCGACCGTTCCGGGTTCGATTTTGTTTTACAAAATATAGGACCACCTTCGGAGTATACCCTTTCCAATAGAAGAAGAATTATCACAATCGGACCGCTATATAAAAAGTTATGCGTGGTCATACATAAAAAAAAAAATACGGGTCAAATTGAGAACCTCCTCCGTTTTTTTTCGTCGGTTGTAAATCAAGCAAATCCGTGATTTTGTTAAGAACTTTATCATAAACCCTAGTTAACAAGTTCCGGTTTTTGATCAAAAATCTGGATTGTTACAGGTTTATGATGAAGTTGAGTTTAAAATGTGTCATCTTCCGGTTTTGCATCAAAAACCTAATTTTATGAAAAACCTGCGACATATAGACGAGGCGCGCAGTAGCACCAGCTGAGAGCGCAGCGCACGTACCGGTGCCACGTAGCCGCAAGCACGCTCGATACGCGGTAGTGCGGCCTCTATGAGCGCGCGTGAGTACTGCACCGAGTGAGGCACGCGACCTAACAAAGTCTGTTTCATCCAGTTATGGAGACGGGTGAGAGGACATATTCATCGGTGGGCAGTTTTGCTTCCATTTTCTTGTTCACGGATATGGATGGATATGGACGAAAGTATCACCTTATAGAAGTGAGTTGAGTTGCCCGTTCTCTCGACGTCACACTTTTATCACGACACTTTTGATCACGTCGGGGTCACCAATTTTGTGGGTGCGTGTATATTGTCTTTAGGTGTGTGCGTACGGAGAGAAATCAAATGCAGATTAGATTTGAATATGTACTTTACTTCACGGAACGAATTACATTAGGAATTTGGTATAAAGATCGTTAGCGCGTCTATAGGTGATGGTGTCTGCGGACGAACTGTCCGTCGCCGGGCACTGCGCATTTAACTCGAATACAAAATGAAGCGTCAGCGTCCACTACACCGTGAAATGCTATTTTGCCTAAAGTAATTTATGATCGACCTTGTCAAAGGCTTTAAGGAAATCAGTGTAAATAGAGTTCACCTGTAAACGTGTGTCTAAACTATTTAATAAATAATCAGTTTATCCAATCAAATTAGTAGTTGTTGATCTTTTCTTGACGAATCCATGCTGTTGTTTAATAATTTGATCATGAATAATCGGATAAAGTTTATCATGGACAAGTTTCTCGGAAAGCTTTGACAAGACCGATAGAATAGCAATAGGACGATAGTTCTCAATTTCATGATTTGGGCCAGATTTATGGACAGGTGTGATATTAGCTCGTTTCCACACTTCTGGGAAAGTACCTTAGCTCAAACATTTATTATCTTATACCTTTAAACGAGCAATTCTTGTATATATGTATATATATATATATAATCTGAATCTCGGAAACGGCTCCAACGATTTTCATGAAATTTTGTATACAGAGGGTTTCGGGGGCGATAAATCGATCTAGCTAGGATTCATTTTTAGAAAATGTCGTTTTATTCGCGTTTTCAATAATCAACTTTTAAACATAAACTGAAAAATATGACTGTTCCTGACATCTATTGGCGACTAATAATACTATTTTTTTAATTGGGAGCAACTAACTGCTTTAACGACACAACAACACTAAAGCTACTTCAACAGAGGGCGTTGTTAAGCAACACTAAGTCATTGGCTTGACGTGTTTGGTTTAACGTAATGGTCCAGGAGGTAGCGTTGCAAATGAAAAAGTCATAGTAAGCCGGCTGAACTTATTATTTTAAACACAATTTACCAAAAAATGCCGAGCAAAGCTCGGTCATCCAGATATTAAATAATAAATAGCGGTAGACTTAAAGTGACAGCGGTATTTTTAAGGAACAGTGGCGAGATACCATCGGATCCAGGACCTTTAGAAAAATCTACGGATTTCAAAGCACTGTGTTCTTGTTCGATACTGATCACAAGCTTGCTAACGAGTCGAATTTTTAGCACCGTTGAAGGTGAGCTGCTGCACATTGCTGAGAGTGAAAGGCTCATAAACAAAATGGAAGAAGTTTAAACACAGATTAGAGATTTCATCTGAGTTGTTGGATGATTATCCCTGGTAATGTATAGTTGATGGAATGAAAGCAGTGGATTTACTGTTGGATATGAAAGTCCAGAATTATTTAGTGTTTACTTTGACAACGAAAACCAGTCGGTCCCAACTTCCTACGTTGTATCGCAATGACGGAACGAATGGCTCGGTATTTGGCCTTTTGACATTCTTCACTATGATCATTATCATTTCAGCTGAAAGACGTTCAGCTACTAGACATAGGCCTCAAATTAGGCGAAAAGAGACATGGTATGGTTATTTATTCAAAATATTCCTGATCCGGGACGCTAATCGTGAACTGAAATTTAAAAAAAGACAGTTTAACTACTTACATGTTGGTTGGGCACCTTAAGTGACCCAAATTGACTTGTTAATACTTATTTTTGTTATACCTAAGTATTAGGTCATTAGCAATAATTAATTCGTTTCAAATGGTTTCTATATGTTAGTATATGTGGCTATTTGGTTCGCGCGTCTTTCGGATCACGCGTTGGGATTCGCTGAATCTGGTGACACTAGTGCCATAGTTTGGCCACCGCTCCGCGAGCACCGACCAATGAGAATCCGCCAGTCTTCTTTTTTTCGAAAACTCTCCGTCGATGCTTTTCTTGTAATTTTGAGGAAAAGTTGGTTTTTCACCGTGATGGACAGCTAAAGTTTAAAGAAACTTGTTATAAATATCCAACAGTGATCTGACAATCTGTTTCGTGAAAGTGCTTCACGGTGTGAGCTGCTGACAGTTGCTGGTGAGGCGTCCCGGAGCTGGTCTGAAGGTTAGTGGGCCAATAGTTTTCAGTGCTGACGTTGAAACCATTTATCATTCTTCAGCTCACAATGGGTTTCATAGGAATCAATATAATTACTATCAAACCATAACTTCTCACATTTGAGCTCTCCGCGTGCTGTCGGCTATTTACACGCCGCTTCATCATTTAATTTGGTCCTTCATAGCTCGGATATTTTACACTTGCATATATTTTCACTAGTTTCTGCCCACGACTTCGTCCGCGTTAAATTTCTTACTCCCCCGACACTTCCCGTAGCGTCGAATAGGCCACCCGTGCGTTTTTCTCCGTTTTTGTAACATTTTTCATTACTACTCCGCTCCTCTTAGTTGTAGCGTAATGTTATATACCCTATAGCCTTTCTCAATAAATAGGCTACTCAACACAAAAATAATTTTTCAATTCAGACCAGTAGTTCCTGAGATTAACGCGTTCAATCAAACAAACATACAAACAAACTCTTCAGCTTTATAATTTTTTTTTTTTTTTGAGTAGCATGCGATATAATATTCTAAGCAGCAGAAGACTTAAATTAGATTTAACAGCGGGTCCCAAACTAGGCACAGCCTGTATCTTGGTGACCCAAACAATACACCGAGTTAATAATTTAGAAGTTCTGCTAGCGCAAGATGGTAATTGATAATTTCATAGTAACATTCATAATAAAATAAAATTAAATAAAAATTAAATTCAACTCATAATCATAAAAAAAAAAAATTAAACGAAAAAACAAATTAAATTAAATTAAATAAAAGCCTGAGTGAAAAGAGATTACGCATTTTGACGGCTAAAAAAAACGGCTTTTTTCGCGGATGAATGATTTATTTGATCGTTCAAAAGACATTTCTAATTACGCGTCAAGAAGTAATGAAACTTTCATGGCTAAGTCTGAACCAATTGATGAGATGCGTAATCAGTTCGAAACGTTGTTTGATGATTTAAATGGTCTCCAGTTAGCACTTGATTTGATGTTTAAGCCAGATTACAAGCCTTTAGATGCATTTGATGATCTATACCTTCGAGTAAAACACACCCGAAATAATATTATTCAGGCGTTGCGATCACATGAATCATCATCGCGATATGACTCGTCAAATTCTAATGTCACATGCACCATTAAGTTGCCACCAATAGAATTGCCAAGTTTTGATGGCAAAACGCAAAATTGGCCTAAGTTTTACGAAAGTTTTAAATCTAACATTCATAACAACAGGCAGCTGACTGACTTGCAGCGCGTGCAATATTTAGTAGGTAAACTTACGCACGACGCACTCAAGGTCACGGCAGGCATTGTGCCTAAGGGTGAAACTTATAATATTATCTGGGAAAGTTTAGTAAAAAAGTTTCAAGATAAACGTGCATTAGGCACACATTACTTAAATAATATTCTTGACTGTAAGAGTTGCACAAACTCGTCTAATAGTCTTGATACATTTATTGGTATGTATACTTCCTCCGTGGCGGCATTAAAACAATTAGGTATCGAGAATTTGTCCGATTTAATCTTATCTCATTGTGCACTTAGGAAAATCGATTCACAAACAGTACAAGCGTTTGAGTTAGCGTTTCGTAATAAAGAAATTCCGTCTTATAATGACTTGGTATCTTTCGTACAAGATCAAGCAAAATATTGCAACGTTTAAACAATAACTCGATGCGGGCATCGAACACTGGCGCGAGCGCCAGTAAGCCACCCACTAATCAGTCGTTCCGTCCTCATCATACCTACAAGTCGTTCGTCGCGAGTAATGAGAGTGTGCCTATTACTTCGACGACGAAACCGTGCGAATTTTGTAACAAAACCGATCATTTAATTTAAGCTTGTTCTCAGTTCAAGAACTTAAATTCTCCGCGAGCGCGATTTGAATTCATTAAATCAAAACATGGTTGTGTTAACTGTTTAAATGTGTCACGCATAGTTACGTCTTGCAAATCTACGCATGTTTGCGATACTTGCAAGAAAAAACATCACACTTCCTTACACTTTGATGATAAAAACGAGCATAATATTAGATCAAATAATTACGTTCAAGTGTCTCAACTCCCTAACGGTCAAGGGTCATTGACATCACCTGTGTTCCCGTTGCGCACTTCGCCCGGACAGGTCGACGTAAACATAGACTCGCGCGTTATGAGAAATTGCTCAGCTGATAACAGCGCAACTACCCCGGTTGGGTTGCGTATTGATAACTCGAATCATAGTGTTGATGTTTCCTCAGGTATTCCCTCGCTGTCATTGAGTGCTGAAGTTATACCTAATTCTTTTATTTTATTGTCAACCGCGCAAGCTTACGCGAAATCTACGAATGGTAATAAAATAATAATACGTTGCCTTATTGATAATGGTTCTCAAAATAACTTGATAACCGTTGATTTTTGCAAGGCGCTCAACATAGTTATAATTATTATATTTATAGTTTTAATTATAATAATTCGAGTTTACTGCTCACTAATCCTTCGCCACTCTTGTCAGCTAACAATGTTAATAACTTTTTTGTCAATGTTGGGAAAACTCTTGCCGAACAGATTCCGAAACATTATTGTGACCAATCTTTCCAAAAATCAAGCAAAATGTGTAGCCTGAAATCTTTTGCTATGCTCGACACCGACGAAGATGAAATAACCCGAATTATTTCTGGCCTAAAAGATGACTGTGCTGTTGGATGGGATAATATAAGCAACAAGATCCTTAAACTTTATAAGCATGATAAATGATAAATGATTTTATTTCTGTAAGTAGGTTTGTACAAACACTTGTACATGTCAATGATATTTTTTTAAACTAGATGAGTTCGGCGTTTCCTAACTGACTACTCTGAGAAGAAAGGCCGAAACAAACTCAGAGGTCACAGTCTCTTTTAAAGTCCAGACATAATCTTGTTCACATCATGTGAAGATCATGTAGATTGGTGACTGAAATGGTCTTTTGAAGAAAGAACCACACAGATTGAGTGGACCTGTCCAGTCAGTGCAAGCATTTGTCACTAATCGTTTAGCTCAACTCGGAAGATAAGGAGCCCAACGCTTTGACGAACAGTACCAAAGAAAGGACATTTGAGTAGGCCACATAAATTACTCAAACTGCCAGATCATGATTACTAAGAACGAAAGAAAACAAAATTAAAAAAAGACCCACATAGTCTTCACATTCACAATAATAAAAAAATACGATACTTTACAAAGTAAATATTCATGTCATTATATATATAAAAAATTATCAATGTCAATGTGTATATAAAAAAAATAAGAAACGTATATAATTTTGTTGGTCAGATCATTTGATGACCATGTAGATCGGTGTCTGAAATGGTCTTTTGAAGAAAGAACCACACAGATTGAGTGGACCTGTCCAGTCAGTGCAAGCATTTGTCACTAATCGTTTAGCTCAACTCGGAAAATAAGGAGCCCAACGCTTTGACGAACAGTACCAAAGAAAGGACATTTGGGTAGGCCACATAAATTACTCAAACTGCCAGATCGTGATTACTGACAACGAAAGAAAAAAAAAGATTAAAAAAAAGACCCACATAGTCTTCACATTCACAATAATTAAAACAATACAATACTTTACAAAGTAAATATTCATGTCATTGTATATATAAAAAACTAGCTTCTGCCCGCGACTTCGTCCGCGTCAAATTTTTGCTCCCCTGACCCTTCCCGTCGCATCGATTTGCCTGCTTGTTTTCGTCCACGTCGTTTTGAGTTATAGTGAGTTAACCTTAAAAGATAGACATATGCTCTCGCGGACTTTTTTTTAGAACTTTTTAAAAGGAACAATTCCGTCATTCATGATTTTTGCGTTACTTTAACCGTTTACGCAGCGCATGCAACGGAAACTCTCAAAAGGAATAAATTTTCCCCGTTTTTGCAACTTTTTTCATTACTGCTCCGCTCCTCTTAGTTGTAGCGTGATGTTATATAGCCTATAGCCTTTCTCGATAAATAAGCTACCCAACACAAAAAGAATTTTTCAATTCGGACCAGTAGTTCCTGAGATTAGCACGTTCAATCAAACAAACAAACAAACAAACAAACTCTTCAGCTTTATAATATTAGTATAGATTATCAATGTCAATGTGTATATATAAAAAAAAAGAAACGGATATAATTTTGTTGGTCAGATCATTTGATGACCATGTAGATCGGTGTCTGAAATGGTCTTTTGATGAAAGAACCACACAGATATTGCCACTAACTACTCAAACTGCCAGACCATAGTCAAAAGTGACACAATGACCCACATAGTCCTCAAATTTTCAATAATCAAAGTAATATTCATACAATAAATATTCATGTCATGTGAAATAGTAAAAAAAAGAGTAAAAAATAGCAAAATAATAATAATAAAACAACATTCAGTGTAGATTTATTGGAGCAGTTCAATCCCAGGCCGTTTTATCCTCAATATAGTCTTTAACAGTATAATAGGCTTTCTGACATAATTTACGCTTTATAAAAGATTTGAATTTATTGAGGCCTAGTTCTTGAATGAGGCTAGGAAGTTTATTATAAAAACGAATACATTGGCATCTAAACGAGCCACCTATTTTCTTGAGCCTGGTCTTAGGAACAACAAATTTTTGTTTGTTTCTAGTATTAACATTATGGATATCACTGTATCTTTTAAAGAGATTAATATTTTTATGTGCATACAGCAGATTTTCATAAATATACTGAGAAGGCACAGTCATTATATTAATCTCTTTATATTTGTCTCTGAGGGAGTATCTGGGACTTAATTTATAAATCGAACGAATTGCCCTTTTTTGTAAAACAAAAATTGTCTGAATATCGGCGGCATTTCCCCACAGCAGCATACCGTACGACATCACGCTATGAAAATAACTAAACTAAACGGGCTGTCTCTAAATCAGTTAAATCACGAATTTTTTTAACAGCGTATGCTGCAGAGCTAAGCTTTTTTGACAATTTATCTATATGGGGGCCCCATTGAAGCTTGGCATCCAGAGTTATGCCTAAGAATACTGTGGTATCTTCGGGTTTCAACACTTCACCCTTTATGAGGACACTAGTTTCTACTTGTCTAACATGAGGTATCGTAAACTTAATACATTTGGTTTTTTTCTCGTTAAGAAGTAGGTTATTAACATTAAACCAGTTAACTACATTAGCAAGGGCTCTATTTACATTGTCAGCAACCAACTGCTGACGTCTGAGTTTGAATAAAAGTGAAGTGTCGTCTGCAAACAACACTATATCATGTTTATCCTTTATGAGGTAAGGCAAGTCATTTATATAAATAAGAAATAAAAATGGGCCTAAAATTGAGCCCTGAGGGACCCCCTTTCTAACTTTAGATCCAGGTGATCTTTTTCCGTTGACGTCAACTCTCTGAATCCTATCACTTAGGTATGAAGTAAGAAGATCCAGAGAGGCGTTCCGGATTCCGTAGTGGTGAAGTTTTCTGATCAAGGTTTCATGAAGAACACAATCGAATGCCTTGGACAAATCGCAAAAAATACCCAAAGCATCGCATTTGTCCTCCCACGCATTATATATATGACCTAAAAGTTCAACTCCGGCATCGGTAGTTGAACGACCCTTTGTGAAACCAAACTGTTTGTTGTGTAATAAGTTATGTTTATTAAAAAATCGTTGCAATTGATTTAGAATAAGTTTTTCAAAAATTTTACTGAAGGTAGGTAGCACTGAAATTGATCTATAGTTATTAGGGTCTGATGTGCTACCCGATTTAAACAACGGTATTATTTTACTGTTTTTCATAAGATCAGGAAACTCGCCACGGTCAATACAATTATTAAAAATAACAGCTAAAATTGGTGCTACAATGTTTATGATCGACTTAGCAGTATCCACAGAATTACCCCATAAATCGGCGGTCTTTTTTACATTCAAAGAGTGAAAAGTTTTAACGATATCGTTACAGGTTATATATTGGAAATGAAATGCACTATCACAAACACATATTTTGGTACCTCCATTAACGTACATATTTCGAATCTGTCTCTCCAATGGAATTTTCCCTAGATGTCTAAAGAAGGCAGTTGTAATCCCTGTGTTAAAATCTGGAAGTAAGGATGTAGTTAATAATTACAGGCCAATATCATTACTCCCTTCAATTTCAAAAATATTAGAGAAAATTATAAACTGAGACTTGTGAAATATCTCGAACACAATAACTTCTTATCCCCTGCGCAATTTGGTTTTAGAGCCAAATTATCCACAGCTGATGCGGTACATAGCTTGACCGATTACATTTCAAAAGAACTTGACAAAGGGAACCAGACCCTGGGAGTCTTCCTTGATTTAGCCAAGGCCTTTGACACGGTGTCTGTTTCTGTCCTTCTGAATAAATTACAGACTATAGGAATAAGGGGAACGCCATTGAAACTACTTGCTGACTACTTACATGACCGATACCAATGCGTTAGAATAGATACAACCTTGAGCGATGAGCAAAAATGTACGGGTTTTGGTTCCTCAGGGAAGTATCCTGGCCTCAACGCTCTTCCTGATTTATATTAACGACCTGTGTAACCTTAATATGAAAGACGGCAAAATTATATCATATGCCGACGACACGGCGCTAATATTTAGCGCTAAAACTAGTACTGAACTTTTCGATATTGCACAACTAGGTTTTAATACTGTGACTGATTGGCTTCAAAGAAATTTATTAACATTAAATGCTGACAAAACAAAATATATTCACTTCTCCATGCGCAAGTCCCAACTTAAGTTTGCTAACCCTCATCTATATGCCCATCAATGTGGTAACCGTTCAGTCAACATGTGTAATTGTCCTTTTATCCTCAAAACGAGCTACATAAAATACATGGCGTAATAATAGACGACACACTGTCTTTCAGAATACATATCGAAAGTCTAGTTAAAAGAGTGCGCAAATTAATATATGTTTTTAAAAAATTACGTACATTCGCCGATTCAAAACTAATCACACAAGTTTACTTGGCCCTATGTCAATCAATAATTCAATACTGCATCACATCATGGGGTGGCGCACCAAAAACTAATCTGCTTCCTCTTGAAAGAGCTCAGAGAGCAATTTTAAAGGTAGCAAACTTCCATCCCTTTTTTTTTCCCACAGACCTGCTATATAAATCCTGCAACGTGCTGACTGTGCGCCAACTTTTTATAATGCACCTAGTATTAAAACAGCACACCATGCTTACCTACTCTGCTGACAATACTAACAAAAGGCGGAATGATATAGTATGCACATCTAATGCAACCTCAAAACATGTTTTTGTAGAAAGATTTTTTACATTCTGAGGCCCATTTCTGTATAATAGGTTAAATAGAAAACTGAGTATCTTTAAATTAAATTACTTTAGCTGTAAATAAATTATACTTAAATATTTACTAACCATCGATTATGCACAGACAGAAGATCTACTTGTTGTCTGCAAATAGAACGACTAACATAATATGCTATTTTACTTTTACTTTCCTAATTTTAATTTAGTTTTTACTTTATACTCATTGTTAATTTATTATATTAAGTATTTATGCACCTACTAGCCTGAAGCACAGGTTCAACCTAGTTTAGGCGAATGAGCAACTGTGCTCTATTTTAATTATTAAGTGACTTTGTAAATGTGCCCCTTTTTATAAATAAACGATATTATATTATATTATATTAATTCCCTTGAGTAATTCTTTTGTTAAGGGAATTGGCTCTGCGTCGCAGCCGATATTGGGGTACGTTAATTTGGACATTGAGTCTCGCGTATACCCAAATAATACACGATATATGCACTCGTCGTTGTCGGTATAACAGATCAGCTGCCTACACACTATATAACCAAGGGTGATGTAGGCTACTTAGAGGGATTGCCTCTTGCTGATTTGACGAGGAATATTCCCGGGAACGTGGACGTCGTACTAGGTGTGCAATTGTTTCCGTATATTTACTTAGGTAACAAAGTTGAGTCGGGCACGAACGCATCCCCCGCTTTGTTGACCGCGTTCGGTTTCGTGTTGATGGGTGACTATCCATGTAATGAGTCTCAAAATAAAATTAATAAAACTTATTTTTCTGCTCTCGCTCTTAATGATTTAGTTCAAAAATTCTGGAAACTGGAAGAAATACCTAATATGCGATTTTAAAGTCCAGAAGATACTGAATGTGAGAACTTGTTTGCATCGTCGATCACTCCCGCTGACGATGGGCGGTAATCTGTCACGTTACCTTTTTCTAAAGACCCGAATGCACTGGGTAGTTTTCGCACTGCTGCTCAACGTCGGCTGATGGCCTTGGAACGTAAGTTCAAACAGTCACCTGACTTACAAAAAAACTATAATAACGTAATGAATGAGTATGTCGCTATGGGTTACTTGTCACAAGTCGCAGAGTCCAATATTACTGACGAGGGATACTACATCCCACATCACGCTGTTACCCGTCCGGATAAGCCAATGCCTCGAATCGTACTTGATGCTAGTGCCACAACTCACACCGGATTGTCATTAAATGACGTGTTTCATCGGAGTGGTGTCCTAACTTGCAGGCGGATTTATTCTCGCTATTGCTTGATTTTCGGCTTTTCCCTGTCGCTATGACTGCGGATATAAAGCAAATGTATTTGCAGATTGAAGTCCCTGATAAACATCGTAAATATTTGAGAATCTTATACAACATTATTTTTAGTATATGCGAAACCTGAATATAGTTTGTTCAGAATCAGTAACTGAATCGATTCCAATAAATTTTACACCATGTTATATTTTGTACCAAAAATATTTAATTACGCTTCCAAGTAGGACACCGAACGCCAATATCATGTGTGCGGGTCACGGCAGTTCATAGCGCTACGAGGCGTGGGCGCACAGCGAGACGGCGACGGCGGGTAACATAACAACTCCCTTCCTCAGTCGCCCGAATGCCACCGATTGATGCGCACGTATCGCGAGCGCGCGCCCACCGTGGGCCCTACAGTGTTTTGTTTCGATTTTAAAATTATCATGTCTTTCTCGTACTCAAACGTCCATTACACGGAGATGGTACGTACACTAGCTGTTTGTGGTGATAACATATCCCTGGCAGTGCGTCAGTGCATACAAGAAAGTTTCGAACAGTTGCTTCAGTTTATAAATAGTGATTACGCCAATTATTGTAGACAGTGATGATTAACATTTTTAAACACGCCAAGATAGTCAAGGGTAGAAATTTATTATTTGTTTACAGCCTGCTGTGGTTCAGTAATGCGATGTTTAACAATTTTCATCCATTTTGAACTTTAAGTTGTTGGCATAGGGTGCAACAAATGGTATTGATTACATTTTACCACTTACTACTGCATTTACGAATAAAGTACATAATAATATCTACCTACACTTGACCATTACGACAGTCCAAAGCCTGCAAGTGTGATGGAAAATGTTTATCACCAACTAATATATAAACAATCACTGTGGCAAATTATTATCAATGAGTGAGAGAGAGAGCCGCGCGCGCGTATCGCGCGGGCGCCCTCCGCTAGGCTGCATATGTTTTTGCGTAGACAACCAGGTAACGTAACAAGCTTATAACTTTGTGATTATTAATGATACAGTTTTGAAACTTTTTTCATAGATTCTTTACATAAAAATACTAGACCCGTGTTTCGGGTTTCGCATAAAAAAAAAAAAATGTTGTATAGATTCAGTCCTGATGATCTAATACGAACCTTTCAACTTAATCGGGTCCCTTTTGGACTCAAGTCAAGCCCGTATTTGGCAATGCGGACCGTTCGCCAATTTTATTAGCCCACGATATGAGGCTATATTTCCCAGATGCTGCCACTGTGGCGGAGTCTAAACTTTATATGGACGATTTGGTTCATTCTATTCCAGACGAATCCAGCGCCATTCTTCTTTCACGAGAATTGATCTCGTTGTTTAGGACCCGGAGCCTTTGATTTAGTCAAATGGACGAGTAATTCTCTAGTGCTACTTGATGACCTGCCGGATTCGCATCGCAGTACGGTAGACTTTTGTGATGATTCTTCTAACAATGCTTCGAAGGTATTAGGCCTTTCATGGGCAACGGCCGATGACAGCTTTTTCTTCAAGACTCTTAATGTAGAAGAGAAGTGTACGAAGCGGTGCATACTGTCGGTAGTTGCTCGATTATTTGATGTCCTCGGCTTAGTAGCCCCTATAATTTTATATGCCAAGCTGCTTATCAGAGAGTTGTGGCTGTCCAATATTGGTTGGGATGATACTCCACCCGAAAGCATTATTCAAAAGTTCTCGGCGTTCATACAAGTATTTCCATTAAATTCATCTCTGAAAATTCCTCGACATGTAGGCGTTTTACGTGATAGCACTGTGCTGATCGTTGCCTTATGTGACGCCAGTATGAATGGGTATGGATGTGTCATATACCTACACACTACTGATCCTGCTGGGAATATCACAGTGAGATTATTATGTGCGAAATCAAAGGTGTCCCCTACCAAAGTGACCATAATTGCTCGTTTGGAACTTTGCGCTGCGGTTCTTAAGTCTAAGCTGATACGTGCAGTTCATGAAACTTATCGTGAGCGTCTCCCTATTGCAGGAATTTTCGCGTTCTCAGATTCTACCATCGCTCTTTCGTGGATACATTCTTCACCGCATCGGTGGTCAGTATTTGTCAGCAACCGCGTTGCCCAGTGTCAGGAAAATTTATCTCCTGAAAATTATTATCACGGGTGTGAAAACCCGAGCGATTGTCTTTCGCGTGGTATGTTACCTTCGCAGCTCATATCGCACGACTTGTGGTGGAACGGCCCATCATGGATTCGGAACCCACCTTCAAAATTTCCCGTAAACCCTTTCACTCCTTCTAATGCAGGTCAATTGCCTTAACACAGGGCAAAGATACTTACTGCGACAGTTCAATGTGAACCATATCCTAAATTAATTAGCTCACCGTATATCCTCTTGAGATAAGCTTCTTAGGATTGTCGTTTATATCCTTCGCTTTATAAAGAAGGTTTCGTCCTCTCCTGGTATGGTCAAGAATCTTATGACTGCAGAAAAGGCTGTGATTCGTTCTGTTCAAAGAGTTCACTTTGCAGAAGATATCAAAGCTCCTACTAAAGATAAATTGCCTTCAAAAAAGCTGCAAAGCTTATTCGTGTTTCTTGATGAAGATGGGCTGTTGCGCATAGGAGGTAGGCTTTCTAATTTGGACTTGTCATTTGAAGCTAAGCATCCTCTTTTGCTTCCTAAGCATGACCCCGTGGTGGATCTTTTAATTGATCGTTTCCATGTTATGAATTGTCATACAGGCCCAGGGCTACTTATTTCTTTTTTGCGCCAATGTGTCTGGATATTGGACGCCAGAACCGTTGTAAGGGCTAGGGTGCGGAAATGCAACTACCGCTTCAGAGTAAATCCATCACACCCAAAGCCCATAATGGCAGATTTGCCGTCATATCGTGTGTCGGAAGCTAAAGCCTTTGTTTATACAGGCGTTGATTACGCAGGCCCAGTCCGTATAACGCTTACTCGTAGGAGAGGTCAGCATTCACAGAAGGCATATATCTGCCTATTTTTCTGCCTTGTAACTAATGCCATCCATATCGAATTAGTCTCGGAGCTAACTTCGGATGCCTTTTTAGCTGCATTTAAGCGGTTTATCTCCCGTCGTGGCCCTGTGTCATGCCTATACTCTGACAATGGCACCAATTTTGTGGGTGCAAAAGAACAATTAGACAATATCTTCAAAATTCTGATTGACTCCGAGTTTCAAACTGCTCTAAAGCAGGAGCTTAGTACCCGCCGAATAGAGTGGAAGATGATCCCGCCTCGGATCCCACACTTCGGTGGGATTTAGTAGGCGAACATTAAGAACTTGAAAACTCACCTTCACCGTGTGATAGGAGATCAGCTTCTCACTTGCGAGGAGTTACAGACAGCATTGGTTCAGATAGAGTGCATTATGTTGTGTCTTCTGATCCTTCACCAGAAGTGATAACCCCTGCGCATTTTTTAATGTCAACCCCATTACATTACTTGCCTGCCGTGGACTTGAAAGACGTACGCATTAATCTTAGTCAACGCAAGCAATTACTAGATAGCATGGTTCAGTCTTACTGGAAAAAGTGGCTGTAAGCGATGCGCATATATTTTTGTAAAACTTTTATTTTTAATAAATGGTGCAACAGAGCACTGCGGCAGTAGGGAGCGACGAAGGGGGCGCGCGGGGAGATGTCACGCGTACAGACGCGAGCGCCGCCGGTTGGCCGGCAGCGATTTAGTTCCGCCTAGCAACAGCGACGTGTGTCCGTACGCATCCTGCTTCCACACGCTCGCCAAATCTCTCAGTTTATTCGCTAGTTTTATTATACAGTCCCCGTTCTTAACATCTGCTGGTCATTCGAGCCGGATCAAGAGAATTAGCACTCTAAAAACCCAAGAAGTAGTTCAAGAATGCATGTTCCGTACGCCGCCGCGTACCGAAAACAAAATGGTGGGCACGCGGAGCACATTACGACGCGAACGCGAACGACAAAATAAGGCGAACAAAGGTGAAGCTGCTCAAATTGAGAAGCACGAAGTAAAATACTCTCCACCTGCCAGTCAGACCTCGAAACTTTCAAGAAAATCGAGCACATTTTCAGCGAGGGCAAGGAGAGCGCAGTTGCTACTAGAAGCCGCGATAGAAAAAGCGCAACTACAAATGGACCTTATTGACACAAGGTTGTTGTAAACCTGGCGAAGCTCAAGACCTCAAGGTCTGGAAAGGAACCCAGCGAATTTCATCACCGTGATGTGGAAGAATGGTTAGAAACCAGTCAGCAGGAACTGAAAAAGGCCACCGGCCCTATACCTTCTGCTGCTGAACCCGTACTCCGGCCAGAACGCATGACCACCGAGCCTGCGCTCGTCGGTACTGATGGCACCATGCACATGCTGGCGAGTGCACTCAAGGACCTAGCCGCTGCCACCACTAACGGTACCGACGGAAGTAACGCAAACATGTTTAACCGCCTGTGTATGCCTAAAGAATTACCAGTATTCAGTGGTGACCCGATGGAGTGGCTACACTACAAACAGGCATACGAAGAATCGTCCGCAGTCTGCAAGTTCACTGACAGGGAGAACCTATGGCGGATTCAAAAGAGTCTGCACGGACGTGCTAAAGAAGCAGTTATGGCGCTGCTGATCGGCGCCACCTCTCCTACCGTCATAATGGCTACACTACAGCTGCAGTTCGGAAATTCCGATGTAATAATATCAAGAATATTACAAGACATCAACAAACTACGACCAATGGCGCAGGAATATCAAAGAGAAATTGTTCCCATCTCAGTTAAAGTGAAAAACTGTGTCGCAGCAGTGACAGCTATGGGCTGTGAAGATGACCTGAAGGGCATGGCGCTCATGACAACTGTGTTATCAAAATTACCTACAGTATTGATTTCAAAATGGAGTGACTACAGTTACCCACTTCTAGAACATAATACGAAGCCAAGTCTCGTCGTGTTATCTTAGTTTTGAGTTTAGAAGCCCTAAAAATAACACAGTGTAGCGTAAATTTATTTACTACGCAACAATATAACAGTAATCACAACAAATCTAAGTCACAAACAGTATTAGTGAACAGTGAACAAACTGAAAATAAAAATAACAGTGATATTGATAAATGTGGTTTTTGTCATCAATCAAAACATACATTACCGGAGTGCAAGAAATTCAAAAAAGCACTACGCAAAGATAGATGGATGTATGTGAAACGCCGTAATATTTGTTTTAAGTGTCTGATGGCACAACACAAGAACGACAGTTGTACTTCTGCTGCGTGTGAAAGTTGTGGCAAGAATCATCATCGTTTGTTACACTATAACTTAAAAGAAACAACCGAAGGCAAACAACCGGATTCATCGACAGTTACCGAAACTAGTGATACGACTGTTGTGAAAACTATAACCCATATAAATCTGGACAATCGTAAAGTGTTATTAAAAACTGTATCGGTTATAATAAATGGACCCAACGGAACGTCGCGCAGTGTGGCACTTCTGGCCGACGGCCCGACATTGACATTGATAAGCGAGTCACTCGTAGCGCGGTTAGGTTTGCGCGGCTACTACAGACAATCTATGCGTGTGTGCGGCGCTTGGGACAATAGCGAGTTAATACTATGTGACAGTGAAATAAAGGACTTAAATATATCAAAGTCTGAAGGAAACAACTTTAAGATAAAAGCGCGTAGTGTTAATAATATTTTTAGCAATCAGAAGGTAAAAGCAAAATAAAAAGAAACAATTTCAAATAACCTAAAATGATTATTATTCAAAATACACTTAATTTTAGCAATAATTCACTTAATCATTCAAAACTCGAGTTATCACAAACAGCCGTTAATATTCAAAACTAAAACACTTTCTAAACATAATAAGAAAATCACTAAACGTTGAAATATAGCACGAACTTACTGTAAGTAGCGTAGGTACCGACACCCTTACCGTTCGACGGTTGAGAAAGGAAAAAGACCGGCTCCGACTGAGCGCTCGATTTTATACCCGTCGGTGGGTACCACCACTACCAACAATAAGGTCTGCTTATACGGCCACTCCTGATCGTGTGCCGTCCTCGGCTGCACCAGGGACTCCTTCAGAAGCTGGCAGGTTCGGCGAGAGTTCGATCGCCGTCTTCGTCCGAATTGGTCTTGTCCGCACCAGGTTGACTAGCAGAAGCCCCTGAAGGCTCACCAGTATCGTCAGGGTTGTCGTCATTGCAATCTGTACGAGAAACAAGTGGGTGATTATACGTGACGACATACATCTTTGCCTATTCTGTCATTCATCACGCATACGAGGCCCTCATACAATAATGTTCTTTCGTAACCCAAACTATAGCACTTCGCTTTCAAAAGTATGCATACATCTTCACACACCATGTCCCATTCATACTCATACTGAACTTGTACAAGTTCACTCGTTAAAAACGAGTCAACCAGGACTACGCCTGCCAGGTCAACGCATTTTTTGAAAGTAAGTTTCAACCGAACCTTTTAATTTTTTTTATGTTCTAGCAGCACGCGGGTTGTGTATGCGTGCGAGTGAGCGTAAGGCATGTTTGCTTTGCTGGTTGGAACGGGTGGCTGATGCAGCCCAGATGCTGTGCGCTCGCAAGGATAGCGACCTGGAGTGCCTGGTTGTGGAAGCCGCGTACAGTGTATGCGCATCGGGTGTTGTCCCGGAAGCCGCGTACAGTGTATGCGCATCGGGTGCTGTCCCGGAAGTCGTGTTTACTGAACACTACTGGCTGCATCAGCCACCCGTTCCAACCAGCAAAGCAAACATGCCTTACGCTCACTCGCACGCATACACAACCCGCGTGCTGCTAGAACATACAAAAAATTAAAAGGTTCGGTTGAAACTTACTTTCAAAAAATGCGGTACAACTCTCAGGACACCACTCGCCCTTCCAGGGTACCGTGTACTGAGCTGCAGCCTGAGTCGTCTTGCCTCTAGCTCCACTTAACAATTTCAGCTCATAACGATCGCTTGGTAACACTTTAGTCACGCGATATGGACCTCTCATGCCAGGGTCTAGCTTCCCAACGGACTGGGAATACTTTATAACAAACACCTGATCATTAACCTGGAAAACTCTTGGCGGGTGTCGTTGGGCATTTACCCGAACGTTTTGGCTCTCTTGATTTTTGTCAAGAGATGCCTTAGCGGAGCTCCTGCACAGTTCCCTTATAGCTTCTCGGTTTGGACTGGAGTTCTCGATGGCAACGTCACGGATCAGTGCACGAATCACAGGAGTGGTCGCGTCAGTACCAATTAACAAATACAAAGCGGAGTACTGCGTAGTTTTTTGCTTAGTAATATTTAAAACTAACTGAATTTTACCTAAATTATCAGACCAAGTGGATTTTTTATTATTACTCTCGACACGAATCATATTAAGGACGGTCCTTACATAACGCTCGACTTGCCCATTGGAATGATGCATTTCAGGCGTTATGTAATGGATTCACAACCCATTTCAAATACCCAGCTGGTAAAAGCGGATGCCTCAAACATACGACCACGGTCACAAACTATCAGTTTGGGTGTCCCAAATAAGGATATAGCGCTATTGAAAACGCGTTTCAATTCGCTTGCGTCTTGTCTGTACAAAGGGTAGAGTAAACAAAATTTGGTAAAGGAATCGACCAAAACAAGTACAAATTTATATCCGTTGGATGCGGGTAGAGGGCCTAATGCATCAACATGGACCGTGTCGAATGGAATATCTGATTTTGCCTATGACGTAATAGGCTGACGAGGAGCTCTTGGTACACGTTTCTTAGAAATGCAAAGTAGGCAGTGGGATGTATACTTTTTAACAAATTGTTTTAAACCAGGGAACCAAAAATGTTTTAAAATTAGATCATAAGTTTTATCAGACCCGATGTGCTCGTGCTCATCGTGAAACACACGCAGTAAGCTGAGCCGGTGCCCTTTAGGGATAAAACAAAGTAAGCGTGCCTCTTCACCGACGGGTGAATAGCGATAATAGAGCACATCGTTCTGACATACGTAACGACTGGAGTCCAAAAGACCATCCCTCAATTTTTGGATGAGATCGACAGTCTCGGAATCTGCCGACTGGGCCATTTGTGCCCAATTCAATGGTCTTTCAATGTTATTGACTTGCAACGTTGGTGGATTTCTACTTAGATAGTCCGCATGGCCCATCAATACGCCTTTTCGATATTCAATCTCAAAATTGAAATCTTGCAGGTAAATCCACCAGCGTGCAACCCGTGGAAGTAGATCTTTTTTACGTTCGGTGGCCTTCAAAGCGTTACAATCGGTTATGATTTTAAAAGTTATGCCAATCAAATAGTGATGAAAGTGTTGCAGTGCTTTGACGACCGCCAACGTTTCCAGTTCGTACGAATGGTATCTTGCCTCCGCGCCCTGAGTGACTTTACTGTAATAGGCTATTGCCCTTTTACCACCGTCCGCGTATACTTGCATGAGTATAGCACCGTACCCAGCACTACTGGCGTCGGTGTGCAGTTCTGTAGGAAGGTTCGAGTCAAAAATCACAAGTATAGGCTCCTTAGTTAGCCGTTTAATAAGATCATGCCGGACTTGATCTTGAGCAGGTCCCCACTCAAATTTTACGTCTTTTTTTGTAAGACGCGAGATACATGCGGTTTTTGTCGCATAACCTTCGATATAACGCCGAAAGTAACCTGCAAGGCCTAGAAACTGGCGCACTTGTTTCACGTTACTAGGAATAGGTGCGTTAACTAGTGCCTGGATTTTGAGAGGACTCGGCCTCACCTGACCGTGACTAATAACATGACCTAGGTACTCTATTTCGGTGGTAAGAAAGAAACACTTGCGCACGTTAATTGAGAACCCAGCCTCAGTCAAAGTCCCTAAGACATCACGTAACAAGGTGATGCCATCTTCGACTGTCAAACTCAGGATTAGGACATCATCAATATACACAAGAACACTGCCTGCTTCTATAAATTTACGCAAGGTATTATTGATGATACGCTGATAAACTGTGGGGGAATTGCATAAACCAAACGGCATTTTTAAGTACTCATAGTGAGCTTCCGGAGTTACGAAGCCTGTCTTATGGATTGAGTCCTCTTCAATAAGTATTTGATGAAAGCTTGACGCCATGTCTAAAGACGTGAAGAATTTGGAGCCCCCAAGCCGATCAATGTGGTCATCAATCAAAGGTAGGGGGTATCTATCCCTGACAGTAATTCGATTAAGTGCACGGAAGTCTACACACATTCTGTCTGAGCCATCCTTTTTCTTGACCAGAATGACCGGGCTTGCGTACTCCGAACTCGACTCCCTAATAATGTGTTTGTCTAACAGATCCTGACATATCTCGCAAACCTTTAGTTTCTCCTGATATGATAAACGATACGGATGGTATGCCACAGGCACGTCACTTGTCAAGCTGATGCGCATTTTGCCAGTGTTTACAGTAGTGGTGGCTATACCAGTTATTAAAAACGGTGAAAATCCATCTATCACAGTCATCAATTTTGCAAGTTCCACGCCTACGAGAGGCGTATTTATTTTGTCAGTCTCGGTAACACCCGCAGCGTTTACTTTTAGTACTCTACCCGGTGTATGAGTCAGAAACTGTCCGTGTTTCGTTCGAATGAACGTGACACCATCGCGATTTAGTACGTCAGTCCCTATGATAATGGGCGTATTCATACACGACGCGGGTACTACGACAAAATCTACTTCGAGCGCGATATTACTAAACTCGACAGTTAAAGTGATGTATTCGCGAGCAACTATCTCTTTATCACTTATTCCTTTTAAAGAACATTTCATTTGCTTACGTAAGCCGGAAAAGTAATTAACTACCGCTGATGATATCAAGGAAACATTGAGAGCACCACTATCTATAAGTATGTCAACTGGTATACCCTGTATCACAGCTGTACTTATATCGTGGTTATTCTTTGCATTTGAAAGTTCGGTACACAAATTAACTTTACGTTGACTGCTATTATTATTTTGAGACTCAGATCGAGCCTTAGAAAAACAGTCACTCTCTTTATGCCCTGCCTTTTTACAGAAGGAACAGACGAGTTTGGCATTACTATTACTATCGGTTTTATCGTTAATATTTCGCTTTTTGGGGCACTTATCTTTGTAATGCCCTGTCTGACCACAATTAAAACAATTGTTATCAGATCTACTTTGACCGTTAAAATTACGCTTTTTAGTCGTATTATTGGATGACACAGGCTTATCGGAGTTACGATTATCGAATTTGCGAGTAGGCTTTACATAAGTAGCTAAAAAGGAAACTAGGTTTTCAGTCGTTAGGTCAGCATTGGTAGCTGCTGCACGTACCTGCACGTCGCTGATACCGTGAACCACTATTTGAACCATAAGTTCTTCGCTTAACCCTTTTACTACTCGTAATCTTAATAGTGAGCGACGCGCATACTCCGCGTATGATGAATACTTGTCGGACGTGGTGTTTATAACCTCATAAAGAGTTTGAGCATAATTAATTTTTTGTGGACACAACGACTTAAATTCCTTAACGAAATTTGACCACGAGCGGTCATTCGTAGCCCACTCATTTAACCAGGTTTTTGCGTCACCCCTCAGGCAGTGAGCTACACGTGAGAAACACTCGAGATTGTCCCAATGATTTACATGCCTAGCCCTGTCCACTTCGTTGCACCACACCTCAAAATTATTTATAGCTGGATCAAAATTAGAAACGTAATAATTTCCAGACTTGTTTTTAGTTAACTGCCCTAATGCATGAACCAGCGCTTCAGTTGTTGACACATTATTTTTATCCAGCGGAGGTGTGCTGTCACGAATTGAAGGTGTAACACGCGAGCCACTAGCAGTATTTTCCTCAATAGCGGTCAGTCGCGACATAATAGTGCCCAACACATTTTTCACGGAAACATCAAGAGGGTAGGATTGAGATTTACTACGACGACTATGTGAATTGACCGTACGCGACTTAGATTTTGCGTGCTTGTTATCATTATGCGAGCGACTTACACTGCGACGTGATCGTGAACGAGTTTTATCGTTACGTGAACGCGAGTGAGTCCTGTCACGACATGAATGCGAACGCGCTCGACTACGGCGCGAACGTGAAAGAGATTTATCGTAACGTGAGCGCGATGAGGTCTTGTCACGGCGTGAATGCGAACGAGCTCGACTACGGCGCGAACGTGAAAGAGATTTATCATAACGTGAACGCGATGAGGTCCTGTCACGGCGCGAACGTGTTCTATCGTAGCGAGGTGATCGTGAACCATGCCTACGGTCGTGTCGCGTTTCACTATGGCCAGCTCCAGAGTAGGGCGGCGTCCTTACGAGTTTTTCGCGAGACCTCGACACACGCGGCATTCTGGTTTGAATTCAACGGCTGTTTGTGTACGTATTAACGCTAATTCTGAGCAAATAAGTTCGAATCCCAGTTCTGATTTTAGCAATCAGAGGGTAAAAGCAAAATAAAAAGAAACAATTTCAAATAACCTAAAATGATTATTATTCAAAATACACTTAATTTTAGCAATAATTCACTTAATCATTCAAAACTCGAGTTATCACAAACAGCCGTTAATATTCAAAACTAAAACACTTTCTAAACATAATAAGAAAATCACTAAACGTTGAAATATGGCACGAACTTACTGTAAGTAGCGTAGGTACCGACACCCTTACCGTTCGACGGTTGAGAAAGAAAAAGACCGGCTTCTTTTTTTTTTTTTTTTTTGTCGGGCATCTCGTAGTTAATCCTGAAAAGATTGTGACTACTTAAACGGATTGTGGCCCGGCGAGTTCTAAAAAGTTACCTTTTTGGCCTCCAGCCGGGGCTTATTATACTTAAAAACTAAAGCGAAAGCTCTAAGGGTTACTCCGAGGGGGGTACGAACCTCGGCTTAGGCAATCGCTGATAGGGGGGCAGCAAGGGACTGGCTGGATCTGAGTTAAGACCGGCTCCGACTGAGCGCTCGATTTTATACCCGTCGGTGGGTACCACCACTACCAACAATAAGTTCTGCTTATAATATGAACTTACCGGCACAAAATAAAACCTCCATCGACCTTAGTGATTATAAACTGAAACCTGAAATAAAAAGTGCAATTAGTTATGGACAGTGCAAACCAGAAATATTAATAGGTCAAGATAACTATCACTTGATCCTCACGTTGGAAATAATAAGAGGCAAACCAAACGAACCTTACCTGACACGTACTCCTCTGGGCTGGTGTTTACACGGCTGCGTGCGCGCGCCTTCGCTGACAGGTGTCGTCGCTGCATACACAATCTACATTTTTTATGTGTGATGAAAACCTGGAAACTGAGCGTATTCTGCGAAACATCCACGATGAAATACGCCAGTCTTACGCAATCGAAACTGTTGGTGTTTCTGTTAAACCTAGACAGAACTTGGAAGATCTTCAGGCGCTAGACTGTTTGGAACGCACCGCCGAATTAAAAGATGGCAGGTGGTACGTTGGATTACCGTGGAAAGACTCGCTAAGTAAAATGCCTGACTCGTACACTAAACCCGATATCAAGACTGCGAAGCGTCGAGAAGAAAATGGCCAGGGCAGGCTACGCTAGTAGATACAGAGAACACATAGAACATCTGCTAATTAATGGTTATGCTTCACAAATAGAAGACACGGATGGACCTAGCAAAACTTGGTACCTTCCACACTTTGGGGTCGACAACCCCAACAAACAGAAGCTGAGGTTGGTCTTTGATGCTGCCGCTAACTCTAACGGTGTGTCTTAACGATTATTTACTTATAGGCCCTGACCTACTTATATCTCTGTACGGAACTATGTTAAGGTTCCGAGAAAATAAAGTCGAAATAACAGGCGATATTCGTGACATGTTTCTTCGAATAAAAATCAGAAACGAAGACAGAGATAAAAAAAAAAAAAAACGTTTATTTGCTTACAGGTTTTGGTAGTAACAATATGTGATTGAAGCCTCCTTTTAGACAAGATATGCCTGTGTTAGGAGACTCCGCTTTTCCACAATAAGAAGTATTAATAATCCGATAGTGTAAATAAACTTAATCTAGGACATGCATTATAATATTAAAATAGTAAACAAAACTAGGTGCTAAGTAAACAAAGAACAACAATTACAATATTTGAAGTGTGTGGGTTGTGTGGAGTGTTTCGGTGTGTGTGGGGGTGTATATGTGTGTGTGAGAGGGTGTGTGTATGTGCGTCAATGTACGTGTAGCAAAAGTGTCTCAGTATCACAATAAGTAAGTGTTTTTAACCAATTGCTTATTATTTTTTGAGTAAATATACACGTGTTTATTGATTCTGTTATACAATTGAGCAGATCGTTTGCTGAATTGTGTACTGGCAGACACGGTCCTTGTTTGAGGGACTTTTACTATAAGGTCTTTTCTTCTTTTAGATTGAATGCTGGCATCAAAAACAACTGACTTATGTTTTTTTTAAACAATTTGTATGATGTAAAGTTTTCTCACTGAGAACAAGTTACTAATTTCATATAAATTTTCAGTTGGATGTCGTTTTTTCTTAAAGTACATGCACTTTATGAGTGCGCGTTGTGCTCGCTCCAACTCTAAAAACTTGGTCTTAGCTGCACCGCCCCAAATAGGAATACAATATATCAGGACTGACTGTACTAGAGCAACATATATTTCATTTAAGAGATTTTTATGATGCCCTAAATCAGTACTTACATTTTTGGGAACAACGTATCGGAGAGTCCTGAACATCCAGCTAAACTTTCTAACTCTGTTCGCTATATGCTCAAGGTGAGGGTACCAGGAGAGTCTCTGGTCAATGACAACACCCAAGTACTTCAGATAGGGCACTTTATTTATTGTTGAGCAGCTACAATTTGTGAGTTTGACGTCGACACATATGTGCACTTTAATATTAAAATCCTCAGGAGGCTGTGTTCGATTGCAGACACTGAAGCAAATGTAATTTGTTTTTGTAATGTTCAGTGTAAGCAGATTCTTGCCCAGCCACCTGGCTATTTCAGCCAAGCCTACTTCAGCACTAATCTTCACGTCATGCCAAGTGTCACCAGTGAAGACTACAGCGGTATCATCAGCGTACGAGAAGATTTGTGCGTTATTTATTTGTAAGTCACACAGTTCATTTACGTAAATAAGGAACAATGTAGGCCCCAATACGCTTCCTTGGGGGACGCCGTATGATATCTCTGCATCCCCACTGGTACACTGACCAACCCTGACTCTCTGTTTCCTGTCCGAGAGATAATCTTTTAACAGATTGAGAGGCGTTCCACGTATTCCGACACGTTCCAGCTTGTTTACAAGGATTGGGACAGACACGGTGTCGAAAGCTTTTTTCAAATCCAGGAATGCAGTTAAACATTTTTTGCCGCCGTCAAAATGATCGGTTATCAACGTGCTTAGTGCAGTCACTGCATCCTCGAGATACCTTGGCGGAAGCCATATTGTGAACCTGATAGTATATTATATTCGTTTAAGAATTTTAGAAGCCTTATATTGACTAGTTTTTCAATAATTTTGGATATTGAGGGTAAGACAGATATGGGCCTGTAGTTGCTGACGTCGTCTCTGTCCCCACCCTTGTAAACTGGCGTAATGATAGCTTGTTTTAGTGAACCCGGAAAGATGCCTTTACTAAAACAGAGATTAGCGAGGTGAGTAATTATGGGAACAGCTTCCTTACTTATATATTTCAGAAATCTAGTTGAAATATTATCCCAACCAGAGGCACTGTCAGACTTAAGGTTCATTAGTATAAGTTTCACTTCGTCCACATCGGTGTCTAACAATACGAAGGAGTTTGATTGTGCTGATAACGAATTATGACAGAAGCTGTAGCCATCATTTGGACTAGGCTGGATTTTTTGCGCAAGGCTTTTCCCGATATTCGCAAAATAGTCATTTATGTAGTTAACTGATTCCCTATAGGGATGATTTAATATTTAGTAACTCTGTGGTGTTATGGTTGGATTTATTTGTGTAGGTTATCGTTTTTATGTTTTTCCAAAGTAATTTATTGTTTCCAATTGATTTATTAATTAATTCTCTTTCATACTTTCGTTTTAATTTTTTTATGAGATTGTTGCAATGTCTTCTATACCTAATATATGTTATCTTCAATATTTCATTGTGTGTATCATTTTTACTATCTTTTTGTAATTTATTGCGGTTCTTAATGCAGCGTAATATGCCTGGGGTAATCCATGGTTTTATGATCCGTTTACTGTTTGGGATATTTATAAGGGTAGTGTTGCTATTAATTGATTCCGTTAGTTTGTGTACTAAAAGGTTAGTTAAGGATTCAGGGTCGTTGCAGAAAAGCAAGTCTGCTATGTTATTTTCTTGTAAATGCTTAAGTGCTTGCTCATAATCTAGTGTGGATCTCGTTTTATTAGCTGTATAGGTATTCTTTAATTTTGATAGAGATAAAAGTGTGGTGTAGTGATCAGTAATACTAGTGTGCAAGATGGCAATGAATGCTGATACCTTTTGTTGGTTTATTTTTAGCATAAAGTGATCTAAACAGTTTTTATCTCTAGTGGGCAAAGTATGTCCAGGTAATATTCCATGCAATGATAGCATGTTGAGGTAATTAACTCTATTTTTGTGCTCATAAGACGTCTCTGTATCTTTGGATTTAATATTAATGTTTATGTCACCCGCTATGATAGTATTTTTCTGTGAATTAAGAGTCTCCAAATGGGAACTAAGGGAATTTATAAAACTATCAGTATTCGAATTTGATGGGGATCGATAAATACATAAAACAATGTTGTTTAATATGTCCAGCTGTAAGCAAGACGCCTGGGATAATTTTATTTCCTTAACATTACATTTTATGTTATCTTTTATATAAACAACTACCCCATCATTTTGGTTCAAGTGGTGTGTCGTAGCATACGAGGAATAATTATTGAGATGTGGGATGGCTTTTCCAGGACTTAATCTACATTTTGTTAGAATGACTACATCAGTATCAAATTTAAAAGTGGACAGAGTGAGTGTGAAGTCGTCAAAATTACATGAAATGCTTCTAATATTCTGAGATATAACAGTAAAGTCGTTTCTTTTAATATTTATGTGTTTAGGTAGCTCCGAACAATCACACTGGATAGTACGAGCAATTTCGATGCTATCGATTTGTTTAAGGGTTTGTAATGAATCAGCCATTATATATCGATAGATTTAGATTGAAATGACGTATCGTCTGATTGTGCTATTAATTGAATATACGTGGTATATTTATTCAAAGTTTCATAAGGAAAATAAAATATTATTATGACACAGCTGTATATGGAGTTTATGTTAATGTTATAATTATGAATAGGTGTTAGCGAATGGGTATGTGAATAATTGATGCATGTATGAGGCTCTGAGAAAGCGTTTGTTTTAATGGAGGAACAAAACGAGTGGGCATGTAAATTATATGTATGTATGTGTGAATATGTATGACAGTAATTGTGGATTGTATAAGATAAGAGGACATTGTGTGTTACAATAATGTAAAAAGTAACTATTCTACAACAATACAGAAATACTAATTTTAGCATAAGTACATTAGGCATATATACCAAAAAATCGAAAAACAATGATTTGACAAAATATTGTATGACGTTACTAAGACATATTATGAAAACAGTTGTTATTAGTCATTTACTCATTTTGAGTTGTTGTATCTGTTGTTCATTTCTAATTGTTATAGTCGACGACTGTTCGTCCTTCTTTAGTAGTACTTTGCCGTACGCTGTCCAGCAAAATTTATAGGCTCCAGATTTAGTTAAGTCTCGAGCAAGGAAGTGTAGGCGGGCACCCTTAGAAGTTAGGTGCTCTGAGAGAAAAATGGGTGTATCCTCTTGTGATTTAAAGCCAAGTTGCTTTCAGCATAATTTAGATTTGTGCTTAATAATAAATGCCTTACCCATCCTTAAAATCTCAGTCTTGAGAAGAGTCGAACCGGTTTCCACTATTATCGGTGAGTTAAGTTTTTCACTGTTTCTCCCACGTACTCTATATATGTCTTTTATGTCGTATTTACCAATCGTACAGTCCAAGTTTTGGGAGAGACACATGGCCATTTCTATCAGATCTTCTTTAGTTTCATTGGTTCTTCTAGGCACATTCTTTATAACAAAATTGGGTTTCTGATTACTGTTTTGCATCATTTCAAGCTTATCTTCAAGAATTTTTATATAATCTTTATCTTCCTTGGACTGGTTCTCCAGCTGGTCAATTTTATTTTTTAGATCTTCATTTTGAGCAGTTAAAAATGCAATAGAACTCTCTATATTATCGTTGGATTGTTGGATTTCCTTTAAAGTGGTAGTAATTTGTTGGATCTCTTTCCCGTGTTTGTCGGAGAAAAGAGTCAACATTTTCCTCATCTCTTCCTTAAACTCACCAAGCTGTTTATCGAGTGAGTCATCCATTTCGTCTCTGCTCCTCTTGAACCGCTGGAATACATAATTAGGGGGTGTTTTTAATCCCACCTGATTCATGTCCGTTTCCGAGACCGATTTGTCCATTGATGGCTCCATGAGTACTAGGATACCAGTAATGTAAAGATGTAGTTAGGTATGGAGCTACGCTACTGACAAGTGATCGCTGATTGCTGCTTCTGCGCGCAGTAGGCGGAGGAGGCGCTGCCCCCGTCGTCCAGTCGCGCAAAATTGGGGGTGTGGCTAGTGCGTTAACAAGATGGTATAGATGCGCTCACGCAAAAGGGCGGAGTTTACGCAGTGAGTGAGGTACCAGGCGCACACGCACAGCACAGCTTCGCGAAGTAGCAATAACAAAGTAGTACTAGTATTTGTCACCTTCTTGATGTTATGCACATGTGCATCTGGATTGAGGGCCCATTTTTTGAAACCTTGCGTACCGAAATAAGATTTATAGGGAAATTAGTTAAAAATAGTAAAAACTTAAAGCAAAGGGTCATAAATTTCTTAAACGTGTATTAAAACTGTTATGATGAAATAACTTGGGCCCTCAATCCAGACGCGTGCATAAAGTGGCATAGCCTAAATCTCAGTAAGTACTATCTCTGGGTTAATAATTTTTGTTTAAGAATTTAGTTAAGAATTTCTTAAATATTTTAAGAAATTCCCAAATCTGTAAAATATAACATTACCGATTTATGGCGGCATATCTAGGGCCCTCACTTCATTATTGTTTGTACTGAGGAATCTGCAAAACATGAATATATCTGAAGAAATACATAAATACGACTTTAACGTGTTTTACTTACCTACCTATGAGAATTAGTTAAAAAGAAATAAGGACACAAAACTTAATTGTTAAGAAGTAAATGAAAGTCGAATTTGACTAAAAAGTCTGAACTGAGAGCCCAATATTTCCGGCTTTATTGACTAGGCTCAACCTCATAGATTAACGCAAATTAGAATAAAAGTTTTAACTATTTCTTAATTAAATTGTAACATATCGTTCGTTCTTCTAAATGTCATACTTTAAGAGAAAATTGATTTTCAACTTTTTGAAAGAGAATAATTTGTAGAGTGACCATAATGTTCAAAGTAACTGTACATTTTGTAAAGTGCATTCGGCAAGTCATAATTTGCAGCTAAAAGTACTATATACCTACTAATTACATTTGGTTTTGGTTTTCCTTATTTTTTATGTAATTTCTATTTATGTGATGTTACTCTTTAAGGTAATACTATGAGCCAAGTTGCCTAAACAAATAAAAAAAATATAATAAAAAAAAAAACTAAAAACGAAAATGGAAATGATTTTTTTTTAAATCAGAGATATAGTTGCTCATCACTAAACATTACTTTGCTCTCCCGCAATTTCATATTTTTAGGATATAAGACTATTTTAAGGTAACATTTGTGTGAAGTAAATAGTTTTTTTATAATTATACCGATCGTGTTTTATTTATCACGATGATTTTTTTTGATCTGGTGCTACAGTGATCCATAGATACGATGACAACTTACATGTATAACATACTACTAGTCGGTTAGTTTGCCTTTCATTTTATGCAAACACTGTTGAAGCTAAATAAATGTTCTAGTTTTATTTATTTTTATAGAAATTAAATTAAAAATAAGGAAAGCCAAATTGTAATTAGTAGGTACATAGTACTTTTAGCTGCAAATATTATGACTTTCCGAATGCACTTTACAAAATGGACAGGTACTTACTTTGAACATTATGGTCACCCTACAAATAATTATCTTACAAAAAATTGAAAATCAATTTTCTCTTAAAGTATGACATTTAGAAGAACAAACGATATGTTACAATTTAATTAAGAAATAGTTAAAACTTTTATTCTAATTTGCGTTAATCTATGAGGTTGAGCCTAGTCAATAAAGCCGGAAATATTGGGCTCTCAGTTCAGACTTTTTAGTAAAATTCGACTTTCATTTACGTCTTAACAATTAAGTTTTGTGTCCTTATTTCTTTTTAACTAATTCACACAGGTATGTAAGTAAAACATGTTAAAGTCGTATTTATGTATTTCTTCAGATATATTCATGTTTTGCAGATTCCTCAGTACAAACAATAATGAAGTGAGGGCCCTAGATATGCCGCCATAAATCGGTAATGTTATATTTTACAGATTTGGGAATTTCTTAAAATATTTAAGAAATTCTTAACTAAATTCTTAAACAAAAATTATTAACCCAGAGATAGTACTTACTGAGATTTAGGCTATGCCACTTTATGCACGCGTCTGGATTGAGGGCCCAAGTTATTTCATCATAACAGTTTTAATACACGTTTAAGAAATTTATGACCCTTTGCTTTAAGTTTTTACTATTTTTAACTAATTTCCCTATAAATCTTATTTCGGTACGCAAGGTTTCAAAAAATGGGCCCTCAATCCAGATGCACATGTTATGCACTCCTATTTTTTTAACTGAATTAATTTCACAAATTAAGTTAATTTTTATTTAAATAACGAGTAGTAACAGCACTGGGGACACGTTAGCACCTTACGGCGGTCCGGGGGAAGAGGAGATGCGCTTCGATTCTTGTGGCGAGAATCGTCTGAAGAACCTGTAAAAACATATGCGATGAGTTCGTTAATCTTCGGTGCTAATTGCTCGCCATTTATAGCACAATTTATAAAAAACAAAAATGCTGAACGATGCAAAACATCTATGCCAACCGCCGTGCAAGCGATACAGAATTAACACTACATGGACGACTACATAGATAGCTTTCAAGACGAAGAAACAGCTGCCAGAATTGTTAATGAAATAAATTACATACATAAACAGGGCGGCTTCCAGATGAGGAACTGGACCTGCAATAATGACGCCGTATTAAAAAAAATACCTACAGATTGTTTACGATCAACGGCAGTGACGTTCAAAGTCGGACAACAATACGACGGCGAGCGTACGCTTGGCCTTATCTGGAATCCGAAAGATGACACATTGGGATTTGACGTGTCATTTTAAAAAATCCCCGACAATATTATCACGGGACAGAAGAAACCTTCAAAAAGAGAAATGTTACGAGTAGTCATGTCCATATTTGATGTCTTCGGCTTCTTATCACCGTTCACAATAAAAGGAAAAATTATGTTGCAAGACGCGTGGGGATCTGCTATCAGCTGGGACGAAGAGATAACAGATGATTTGTATTTAAAAAACTTTTTTACAAAAAAAAAACCGACTTCCTCAAAAGCACTCGAAAGTGTAAAATAACTTTAATTTCGGAAGTCGGTGTCTTAAGATCTGTATTTGAGTTTTTTGCCACCGACTTCCGAAATTAAAGTTATTTTTCACTTTCGAGTGCTTTTGAGGAAGTCTGTTTTTTTTTTGTAAAAAGTTTTTATTTTTTACTTTTTAGTGTTGGTATCTACTCGCACTAATTCCTATACCACTAATCACCAGGTGAAATTTGATACTTTACTACTGCTGTAAATCGTTGAGGAAATCCCTTGACTGTCTGTCTATGGTCTCCATCATTAGACCTGTAATGGTACTTATAAGCTTTATGGGAGCTTTCTCATCAATAGAAATTAATTAAGTTCAAACACCAGGTAATTGCTGTAAATCGTTGAGGAGTTCCCTCGATTGTCTTTCGGCTCCATCATCAGATCAACTCCGAACCTTAATTAAATAGTAGTAATAAAATTGGCACTTTGAACCGTATAAAGTAACCCCAACAATAGGGAACTGCTGTAAATCGTTGAGGAATTCCCTCAACTGTCTATGGTCTCCATCATCAGACCTGTAATGGCACTTATAGCCCATATGGGTGCAAAGTTCTCATCAATAGAAATGAATTAAGTCCAAACACCGGGTATTTGCTGTAAGTCGTTGAAGAGTTCCCTCGACTGTCTTTCGGTTTCATCATCAGAGCAACTTTAGACCTTCATGAAATAGTAGTGCTTTAAGATTATTAATGAAAGAAATAAAAAACGCACTAGTCACCACTATGATTTTCGAAGGTTCCCTTTGACTTCTCTGGAATGCCATCATCAGATCCTGGTTTCCTTATTATGGGACCACTCTTGGAAAATCTCCTTTCCAACAAAAAAAGAATCATCAAAATCGGTCCATAAATGATGAAGTTATCGGTGAACACACATAAAAAAAAAATATATACGGTGGTCGAATTGAGAAACCTCCTCCTTTTTTTGAAGTCGGTTAAAAATGGACACATTGGTTGAACGAATTAAAAAACATAAGTGACGTGCGACTGTCCAGGCATTATCTATCGGCTACGAGTTCGCCGGCTACGACTGCTACGAGGGCTACGCTTGCTACGCACGACGTTCTTCCCGCACATGCGCGATCAACCACGAGTGGGAGCGAGACGCATGTCGCAATCAACGACGACTATCAGAATTTACAACTACACGTATTCTGCGACGCGTCTATCAAAGCTATGTGCGCCGTAGTGTATTGGTGGTGGTTTGATAATAATAAACAAGTACGGGTGGCGTTTGTTTCAAGTAAGTAAGTGCCGAGTTGCACCTGTTAAGTACGTGTTAGTGCCATGACTTGAACTTCAAGCTGCTTTAATTGGTGCACAATTAGCAGACACAATAAAGCAAGAACATAAAATGAAAATGACACAAAGGTTTATGTGGACCGATTCAGCTACAGTTTTAAATTGGATTCACAATGATAGACGCACGTATAAACCCTACATAGCACACAGACTCGGCGAGATCAACGAGTACACACAAATAAAGGAATGGAAATATGTACCTACGAAGATGAAAATTGCCGACGTCGCAACCCGCGAATGTTGTGACATGAAAGTATTGGAGAATGAATGGTTATACGGCCCGACATTTTTATGTGAAGACGAAAGCCTTTGGCCGCAACAATTTGACGTACAGCTACCTGAAGTTAGTGATGTGGACCTAGAATGCGTAAATACTTTCCACATTACTCTTATTTGTTTACCGGCTGTACCCAAACCAGAAAAGTTTGCCAGTTGGCGCAGACTACTGCGAGCTACGTGTGTCGTCCGTCCTTCGTCGAAAAGAAATGTAAGAAACGTGCCGGCACTATTAACGGCGCCATGATGGAGCGAGCAGAGAAGTTATTAATAAAATACTCGCAGATGTAATCGTTCCCTAAACATCTGGAAAATCTGCAAGAATGTAAAACATTATCAAGAAAAAGTAAATTACTTACCTTATCGCCGTTTATTGATGACGATGGTGTTCTTCGTGTTGGCGGCCGCATCGACGCTGCTTCTGAAATAAAGCAAGAGGTGAAACGACCTATTATACTTGATGGTCGCGACCATATTACTCACCTGATCGTGAGACTGTACCATGAGAGAGCATACCACGGCAACCAAGAGCTGGTGGTGAATGAACTGAAACAGAAGTACTGGATTATACGACTTAGACCTACCGTAAAACATATAGCTTCAAAATGTATGCTTTGTAGGATCAAACGAGCACAACCTCAACCTCCTAGAATGGGCGATTTACCTGAAGCACGACTGGCCCACCATCAGCGCCCTTTTACGTTCACTGGTGTTGATCTGTTCGGACCAACGAATGTAGCCGTAGCTCTACGAGTGACAACGAAAAAAGAGGTATGGAGTGTTGTTCACTTGCCTAACAGTGAGGGCTATTCATATAGAGATTGTTAGTAGCTGTTCCGTCCCGTTTGAATTGGTTACTCTGTGCGCCTACGTTTCTAGACGAGCGGAGTGACATCTGTCACTTGTCAGTTTGATTTCACTCTCTTTGGTTTGGTCTTTGGAAAAAGGAGCATCGTCGCCGTTTGGATTTCGCGACCTGTTGTAAATTAATCCTTGTAAATCGATCCGTTTGTGGACAATTAGTCATGACCCAATTGTTTGTTTGTGTAACCAACCCCTTTTGACGATATAATACGGGTTCAGTTTGTTTGAAATGGAAATTAGTTTGAGGTTATAGTGACAGTGATTTGGAGACCACATGTCTTGGTAGCAGAACGCCTTGAGCGGCCTGGTATCCTGGAATACCCATTTACAGCGTCACTACACAATACAATATACACTCATTTACATACATAAATCCAGGTAGGCTCCAGAAGCAGTTCTCTTCAACCAGGTGAGTCTTTTGAATATTGTATTGATCAGCTCCGCGCACGGTGGACAGTTCGCTCGCCACTCTTGACCCAGGGCCCACCATCGCGCTTCCACATAATAATTAAATCCTATGGTGAGGCCCTGGCCTGGCGTCGAACATTCTTGGTAGCAGAGCGTGGTTGTAAGATGTACAACCACAAAATTGGTAATTTACAGTAACCTAATTGCTTGGAAGTCTCTAAAGGGAAGTAGTAATTCGCTGTAAATATTTGTTAACTATGATTGATTGTTAATTGGAATAATTTGTTTTAAATTGTTGAGACGGGTAAACTGAAGTTACCAAAGTCAGCCGGGTTGCATATGCTAATAGAGTTAATTGGATTGGGCTATGTTACAACCCCTTGTGGTTCTGACCTGTTGTTTATTGGGTGTCTGGAAGACATTAAAATATAGGAGTTTTGTACCATTGACATGGTTGTTTGTGAAAATTAACATTTGACATTGGCATTTTTGAGCATTGCTCAAAAATGTCAATGTCAAATGTTAATAAATATTTGTTTTAAATTGGAATAAAGGTTTATTATTGTTGTACCATTGACATAATGGTTTGTGAAATTAACATTTGAAATTGGCATTTTTTGGAATTGTATTTGAATTTGAATTTTTGAATTGAATTTGAAATTGAATTTTTGAACGTTGATTTGCCAAACTTCTTGGCAGTATATGGTTAGGTAAAAATGAGACCAAAGATGTAGTATAGTCTGTGTACGTTGCCAGACTAGGCCCACATAAGGTTTTAAATGCGCAGTGGAAGTGTGACAACCTTGGGGCTCTAGAGACAAGAGTGGCTAGCGTACTGTCCGCCGTACGCGGAGCAGACAATCAAATCAAACACTTACCATACAACAAAAGAAACTCACCTGATGGGCGACACCACCTGCTTCTTGGGATTACCTGGATCCGTGTATGTAAGTGAGTGTATGTGTATCGTGTCGTGACGTTACGAGTATTCTTCAGGTTAGAATCCGCTCCGCTCCAAGAGATCTGCCTTCCAGACATGCGGTCTTCAAATCACTCATTCACAATAGCGTCACACTCAACCATCGGGTCATGACAGATTGTCCACAAAACGACCGGTTAATTAATACAATTGGATCACGACTAATTGTCACAAACGGATCGATTTAAAGGGATTAATTTCAACAAACGCGTCGCGGAACTCAACAGGCGAACAGGGCTATTTTTGCCGGCAAAATTAACAGAGAGCTGTCAAGTGTCAACGTCAAATTGTCAAGTGAGATGTCATTCCGTTACGCGTTGCGTGCGCATAGAGAAACTATTTCAGGACGCAACATCTACCCCCCCCGGACGGGCCTTCCCGTCCGCTAATCACTTGGCAATCCCGACAAGGTTGCGTTCTATCAGTCCACCTGACGTGCTGCCGGAGGATGTGCAAATACTCCAAGCTCAAACGCTTCCAAAACTCTGAGCGAGCTGCTGCACCAACTGAAACCGCGATAGCCAATTTTGGCTCACATCGACAAAAGGGTGCTCCGGCAGGGCGACAAGTGGCTGTCAAATCAAAAAATGGCCCGGGGTTAGGGCCTCCAAGACGTTCGGGTCCGAAGACAGCGGGCACAATGGACGCGAGTTCAATACAGCTTCAATGCGGCAAAATACCGTAGCTAACTCCTTAAAGGTGAGAACGGTGTCCCCCAACAATCTGCGCCAGAGTCCCTGTGCCGCTTTCACCGCGGCCTCAAATACCCCCCCAATGGGGGCAGGCTGGCGGGTCAAACAACAACAAACAACAAAAACAACTAAACAACAATAACAACCAAACAACAACAACAACAATTTAACCAAATGGCCCTCCTTAGGCAACAAAAAGGGGGTGACGGACCCCATAAGGAAGGCTAGAGTGACTCAACCGTCAACAACCAAACAACAAAAGCACCGTATCGTCCAAAAAGGGGTTCAATTTAATAACGGCTCCCGACAATATCCAAAACTCTCGCTGCAGAATGGCCAACAGCGCATTGCAACCGGCATGCGAGTTCATAATGTGACGATCAGTCACCAACAATTCAACAACAAAACAACAATTCAACAATTTGTCGAGGGAGCTTTATCGACTCAACAAAACTCAGGGTCCTTTGTTCCAACAACGAGCACCTTGAGCCCGGGTAAAGGACCCGACATCAAGACTGGCGATCGAGGCCAATCATCCTCGGGGTGAGTCAGCCAGTCTGGACCCCACCATAGGGGGCAAGCAAACAAGCGGGGTGGTATGCACCCACGTGAGGCCACGGCACCTGGGTTCAAATCTCCAGGCACGTGCCTCCAAATCAAAGGCGTTTCAAATTTTGAATCTGGGACACTCGGTACGCAACAAAGACCTCCAAAGAGTGGATGGACGTCTTCAACCAATACAAAACAATTTGACTGTCCGTCCAGGCGTAAGAAACCCAAATGTCCACAGTTCCACCCAAAGTGTGAGCAACGTGGTCCAATAGACGCACAAGACGCGCCGCCCCTGACAATTCAACTTAGGGATGGTCAGTGCCGTCCGGAGGGGGGCCACCTTGCTCTTGGCCAAGACCAGTGACAAATTCACCTGGCCTGTTGCGCAGACGGTGCGCAGACAAACAACAGCTGCATAACCGTGCGAAGACGCATCACAAACAAGGGTAGCAGTGTAGCTCCCAGGGGGGAGGATAGCGCGGGGTAACACGACCTCGTTGACTGCAGGGAGTGCGGATACAAATTGGAGCCAATCTTCCAACAGGTTTTCCCGAATTGGCTCGTCCCAGCCAAGTCCCGCAGTCCAAAGGCGCTCAAGAAAACAATTTTGCCCAAAACAATACAAACAAACAACAAAACAATAGACAAAAGGCAACCCTGGGCTCCCATGTCCAAAATGACACGGACCACAACAGAGTCCCCCGTGGGCCCCCAGACCCGACCGATGCCGTTGGCAACAAAACCGTGTCGATCTGAGGGGTACCTTAGCGGGGCAGGCGCCAATGTCCTAACAATGCCTGGGCGGCGACCGATCGCCGCACCCAGGCTCAAGTCTTTCCCGACGAGGATGGAATTCAAATTCCTCGTACGCGCGGTGTCCCGAGCCACGCGCCATCGCTGGAAGGGCATATCCCACCGGATGCCTGAATGGCGGGGGGCGTGACTCCAACCGGGGACGTTCCGCCAATGGAGGGGAGGGAAGGCGATGCTGGTCTGGCCAGCGCTGCCCAGCAACAACTGCGTAATCACCTTTACGCGGGGAGACCAAATGGCGGTCGCGCGGCTCCCGTTCAACTTGCGCGGGGGGTGGAGTGCGGCGCTCAAAATTGCAGGCCTCTCCCCGGTTCTGAACCGGCGAGGCAGAAGCCCGGTGACCAACTCCATGGTACCCCCCCGTACGCGAACCTTCATCAGAGGCTGGTCTGCCAGCGTGGTTCGCGTTAGCGCACAATATGTCCAAATGGGACCCCCTACAAATTCTACAAGGGCGGGGGTTGGGGCAGTCCCTATGGAAGTGAGCCCCCAAACAAGAGAAGCACATGCGGCGTGCTTTGGCAATTCGGCGGCGGGCACTCATGTGCAACTTCAAAAAGGCCGCGCAAGTTGCCATGCCATGCCCCGTGTCCCTACAAAACTCACAACCAGGACGACTCTGGGTGCCAGCAAAACGAGCGGCGGGGCGACCATCAACAGGCCCGCGAGCCCTAGTCCGTCCCTGGTCTCGTGGCCGGGAAGACGGCTGGCATGACTCAGTGGCAACGCCAGAGTTGTCCACAAACCGACACTCATCCTCCAAAAATTGGACGAGGTCATCAAATGGGGGGAGATGTGTGACACTATCCCCACCATACTTTTGCTCGAAACGAGCCCTCAAATCGGCAGGAAGTCGTTGCAGCACAACGTGCACCAAAAGGTAAGACCAATGGTCCACCGGCAAGTCCAATTGCTTTAAAGCGTTGGTCGCTGCCACCAACGGGTTCAACAGGTCAGTACGCAATGCTGACAAACTAGTAATGACCGGTAACCCCAAAATCAATCCAATATGAACGTCAGCCAAACAACGTTTATTTTGGTACCGCCGGGTGAGTAGTTCCACAGCGGTAGGGTAGGCTGAGTCAGTCAAAGACAGATGCTGCACCAAGGCTCGGGCCTCACCTTCCAGGACGGACAACAAATAGGCCAACTTTTGGGCGGGTCTGAGGTCCGAGCGTGCATCAACCAAACTTTCAAACAGGTTTTGGAAACTTAACCAGTGGTCCAGACGACCGTCAAAAAGTGGCAGTTCCAAAGTAGGCAGTCTACTCAATAGTCCGGGACCTGAAACAACCGAGGTCTCCGGTTTGACCTGGACAGGTGTCCGGCTCTCCAATATTTCCCGAGCACGTTGACCAATGACATCCCCCAGGTCCAAGATCTGGTCGTAGTCAGCAAGGACCTTGTCACGTGCTGCCTGATCCAGCACTTCCAAATCCACTTCACAAATGTACTGGTTGTAGCGGGTGAGCAGAGCATCAACGTTGCCGAGTCTCAAGTTCAACTGCTCGAACCGAGCAAGAGTGATCCCCTCAAGATCCTGGCGCTCAGCGGTCGCTGCAGCTGAAGCGAACCACCGCAGCTGTGTGGTCAATCCACTGATTGCCTCTCTCACCGCTTTGTATGCCATTGCACAAACAATACAATTCAATATACCAAACAAAATAATTAAGTAACAAAGTTCAAACAATATATTACAAAATAACTACAATCAAACTACCAAACTGACTAATCAGCAACTCAAGAAATAACATTATATTGGTTTCAATTCAATTCAACAATAAACTTTTATTTTAATTCAAACCCAATATCAACGTTCAAAATTCTATTTCACAATTCAATTCAAATATTCAAATTCCAATCCAATTCCAAATGTTAAGTTCACAAACCACTTTGTTAATGGTACAACAATAATAATCCTTTATTCCAACTCAAAACAATGGTAATACTCAAAAATGCCAATAATTTTTCAAATATTAATTTTCACAAATAACCATATCAATGGTACAAACTCAATATTTTAATGTCTTCCTGACATTCAATACAACAGAGGTCAAATAACAACAACAAGAGGTTATAGCATAGCTCAATCTAACCAACTCTGAAGCATATATGCAAACCTGGTTGACCCCCGGCAATATGAGTTACTCGACTCAATAAATTCCAAATTATTTCAAACAAACAATTAATTACCGATAACAAATATTTACAGCGAATTACTACTTCCCTTATAGAGACTGCCAAGTAATTAGCCTACTGTAAAATTACCAATTTGGTGGTTTTGTAGGTTAAAACCACGCCTCTGCATACCAAAATTTACGTTGCCAGACTAGGCCCACATAAGGTTTTAAATGCGCAGTGGAAGTGTGACAACCTTGGGGCTCTAGAGACAAGAGTGGCTAGCGTACTGTCCGCCGTACGCGGAGCAGACAATCAAATCAAACACTTACCATACAACAAAAGAAACTCACCTGATGGGCGACACCACCTGCTTCTTGGGATTACCTGGATCCGTGTATGTAAGTGAGTGTATGTGTATCGTGTCGTGACGTTACGAGTATTCTTCAGGTTAGAATCCGCTCCGCTCCAAGAGATCTGCCTTCCAGACATGCGGTCTTCAAATCACTCATTCACAATAGCGTCACACTCAACCATCGGGTCATGACAGATTGTCCACAAAACGACCGGTTAATTAATACAATTGGATCACGACTAATTGTCACAAACGGATCGATTTAAAGGGATTAATTTCAACAAACGCGTCGCGGAACTCAACAGGCGAACAGGGCTATTTTTGCCGGCAAAATTAACAGAGAGCTGTCAAGTGTCAACGTCAAATTGTCAAGTGAGATGTCATTCCGTTACGCGTTGCGTGCGCATAGAGAAACTATTTCAGGACGCAACAGTCTGGTTATAATTATCCAAAGGTGCAACTTATATACTAACGACTACGTGATGATAACAGATAGTAGAAACATTTAATAGATATTGAACGTGCGATAAAGAACATAAGATTGCGATGTAGATTGTAGATACAGCACAAAGATATTGTACTGTAACAGTACACCCCCCTTTAAAAGAAAAAAAGTAAATGTTATGGTAATAGTGTTTACAATACAAATTTGACCTAGACCTTACTAGTTATTTGCTGATGTATATAAATAATAATGCTATTGTACGCGGTGGAATTTGATGACGCCTGTTGTGGTGTGATTTGCTGACGTCTGTAACTTCGACTTAGCTGTTGCACGAGTGTTTATTATTTTTCTCCGTTAAACTCTTCATTCTTCTGTCCAGTGTTTTCATTATGCCATAAATTAGGATCGCACCGATTGCTAAAATAATCTGTCCCATCGCAACATTTCTTGTCCACCGTAAGTCCTCCTGGATCAGGTCACGGAGTTTGTCCGCTTCGTTTTGATTGAGGCAACTGTCCGTATTGTATGTTATCTGGTCCTTAGAACTTTGATTTCCCATTTCAGATGTCTTGTTGTTACGGGTAGTTGTGAATTAATGGTATACGTTAAGATCTATGTTAATATATATACGAATAACTTGCTTCTATCAGCGATTTTTATAGACGTACTACTGGCTTTACCTTACGTCCCGATCGAGTAGTGTACGTGTGTGAATGTCTGTCGCAATCCTTTGAATCTGGCACGTAGTTTGATTCGTCATTGATCATGAAAGCTGGTTTCAATCTATCAATTGATATCACTGTCTCTTTATCCCTAATTCTAATGCAAAATGTTTTATCTGTTCTACTAATTACTGGGTAGGGTCCTTCATACGGCGGCGTCAGGGCTTTCTTCATTCTATCACACCGAACAAATACGTGTGAGCACTCTTTGAGTTCGGGATGCACAAATATAGCTTGGCTATGGTTTTTTCTTTTCGGAATTGACGTCATTTGTGTGATGTCCTTTTGAATTTGTTTTACAAATTCTTCGTACGTTGATAACTGTGCTGCTGATGACTCAAAAAATCCTCCAGGGAGTCGTATTGGCGTTCCATATGTCATCTCCGCTGAACTATAACCTGTGTCTTCTCGCAAACAACTCCGCAACCCGAGTAAAACTGTTGGGATTTCTTTTAACCAATTTTCGCTGGATTCTCTTGACATTAACGCTACCTTTAAAGTTCTATGAAATCTCTCTATCATTCCATTGGATTGCGGATGATAAGGTGTTGTCCTAATTTTATGTATTCCCAAAAATTGAGAGAGTGACTCAAATATTCTTGATTCAAACTGTCGGCCTTGATCCGTAGTAATGCGCAATGGACATCCAAAACGAGTAATCCATCCTTCGAAAAGTGTCTTGGCTACTGTTTCTGCAGTTATATCTTCTACCGGAAATATTTCGGGCCATGACGTACAACGATCTATGATTGTGATTAAATATCTCTTCCCTTGTGAAATCGGAAGTGGTCCGACGATGTCAATATGTAAATGCTCAAAACGTTGCGCTGTCATAAATGAACCAGGAGGTGATATCGTATGCCGTTGTATTTTTGATTTTTGGCAGGCTATACATGATCTACACCAATTATTGATATCTTTGTTCATATACGGCCATAAATATCTTTGGGTTATCATTTTTCTCGTAGTTCTTTTTCCTAGATGGCTCATACCATGAATGGTATCGAAAACTTGTTTGCGAAAATGCTTTGGTAAGTAGGGGCGGCTTTTCCCAGTAGACGTGTCGCAGGTGATGTTTATTGTGGAACCCGGAAGCGTAATGTTTTTGAATTTTAATCTTTTATTGTCACGTAACTTACTAAGTTCATTATCTGTTGATTGACATTTTTCCAATTCAGCGTAATCGATAGGTGATGGCACGTATATTTCCTCTATTCGAGATAAGGCATCGGCGGTAATATTGTCACGTCCGTTTATGTGTTGGATGTTGGTACTGTACTGTGAAATGAAATCTAACTGCCGGACCCGTCGCGGTGTATCGTTTGATGATGGTTTTTGGGAGAATGCGTATGTCAAAGGTCGGTGATCCGTAAATATTGTAAATTCTCTTCCCTCGATTAATCTGTGAAAATGTTTGACGGCCATGTAAATTCCCAACAGCTCTCTGTCAAACATAGAATATTTTTGTTGAGTTTCGCTCAATTTTTGTGAAAAAAACCCTAATGGTTCCCAATTGCGTCCGGATTTTTGTTGTAAAACTCCACCAACGCAAGTAGCACTAGCGTCGGTCATGAGCGCTAGTGATGCGTTGCGGGAAGGATGCGCTGTTAATACCGCGTTTTTCAAGCTTTCCTTGCATCTTTCGTAAGCTTGGTCTGCTTCCGTTGTCCAAGGAACAGGTGAATTATCGTTCTTTTTTGAACCATGTAGAAATTCGTTTAAAACTCTTTGATTTTCCGCTGCGCGTGGAATATTACTTCTGTAGAAATTGACCATGCCCAAAAATCTTCTTAACTCTTGAATCGTCTTCGGTTTGGGAAATTCCATGATTGCTTTGTAATTTTCCTCGGTAGGTTGTATTCCTTGGCTCGCTTATATGATAACCTAAGAAATCTATTTCCCTTCTGTGAAATTCGCATTTTTCGAGATTAATGGTTATTCCATTCTCGTGTAAACGTTTGAAAACCGTTTCTAAATGCTGATAATGCAAATCTTCGCTGTCCGATGCGATGAGACAGTCGTCTACATATATAAATACGAAATTTAAATCTCTAAATAAGGAATCCATGAATCGTTGAAATGTTTGTGCCGCATTGCGTAATCCGAAAGGCATTCTTAAGTACTCAAAAAGTCCGAAAGGTGTGATGATGGCTGTTTTCTCTATATCTTTAACAGGAATACAGTGGTATGCTTTGCGTATATCTATCTTGCTTAGTATCTTCTTATTTTCTAATATGTATGTAAAGTCAGTTAATCTTGGTAGTGGGTATTTGTCCGGTACTGTCGCGCTATTGAGCATTCGATAGTCTCCGCACGGTCTCCATTCGCCATTTTTCTTTTTTACCATATGCAACGGGCTTGCCCATGGGCTATCTGACGGTCGGCAAATTCCGAGTTCTATCATACTTTGAAATTCCTTTTTGGCTATGTCGTATTTTTCTGGAGGTAATGGTCTTGCCCGAGCTGCGACGGGTGGTCCTATAGTGATAATGTGGTGCTCAATCTTATGTTTGGGCGCATTGCGTAGAGAGGACTCTTTCGTGATGTCTTCGTACTTGTTTAAAAGTTGCGTAATACGTGGATTCGTTCCCACTGCGATAGTACGAATTGTTTGTTGTGCCGCTTTTTCTGAAGCTACATGCGTTGTCAGCTCTGTAACTTTGTCGATAAGTTTGCGACCAGCTATGTCGACTAACAGTTTATAGTGCTCTAGAAAATCTGCTCCAATTATTGGTTGTGTAACATCGGCGATTATAAAATTCCATTTATAACATCGTTGTAGTCCTAAATTCAAGGTAAGCGTCTTCTCGCCGTAAGTCCTAATTTTAGTCCCATTTGCAGCGTATAGTGTGTATTGTTCATTTTGTAAAATTGAATATCTCTGTTGCTTGCTAATGACTGAGATATTTGCGCCCGTGTCAATCAAAAACTTCATACCACTTTTTCGGTCGGTAATGGTGAGGCGATTGGATGGGTGGATTGCACAGAGTTTCGCCGTTGTCTGTGCTCTTATTCGTTTCCCTGGTTCCGTACGTAAGTCATTGGTTTCCAACCGCATGGCTTAATGCAGTTCCTTGCATATTTTCCGAATCTTCCGTGGTAGTAACAAAATCGATTTGCTCCTCTATAGTTTGTTCTCGGCCTCATAATCGGGAATTGTTGACGTTTCTTGAAATGATTGTGCGTGTTGGGTCGATAGCCATATTGACCTTGCTGAATTGCGTCAATATCTATCTGTAATTTTGCTAGCTGGGTTAAAATGCATGCTGTATTGTTGTCGTTTGAAGTGTCGTTGCTAACAGCTGATATTTCGGTTACTTTTGAATTCATTATTATTTTGTCTGCAATTAGGCTCAGTTTGTCAATTTCCATGTCTTCCGTAACTGCTAGAACCGTAGTAACTGATGTTGGTAAAAGCCTGAACCATAGTAGTTTAATTGTTTCGTCACTGATTTTTCCTCTCCCGAGGACTCGCATTTGACGTAATAACTGCGAAGGTTTTTGATCACCGAGTTCTGTCTCTGATATTAATTTTTGAAACTGTCGCTTTTCTGTTTCTTCGTAACAATCAATTAAACGTTCCTTGATGTTTTTGTATTTATCTGTAGTCGGCGGCGAAGTGATTAGGTCACTAACCTGTAGTATTTCTTCCTTGGATAACTTTGCTATTACCGTACAGTATTTGTATTCGTCTCCTTGCTTCTGTGGTGCTAATATGGCTTCTAGTTGCGTGAACCATAATCTGGGTTGGTCTTTCCAAAATTCCGGAATGCGGGATAAAACCGAGGTGCCAGCAGCTACTTCAAGTGTTCCTTGCTGATTTATGTTCGCCTTGCACGGTGATTGTGCCATGTTTCTTGCTGCGTATTCGTTCGTCGGGGTCACCAATTTGCCAAACTTCTTGGCAGTATATGGTTAGGTAAAAATGAGACCAAAGATGTAGTATAGTCTGGTTATAATTATCCAAAGGTGCAACTTATATACTAACGACTACGTGATGATAACAGATAGTAGAAACATTTAATAGATATTGAACGTGCGATAAAGAACATAAGATTGCGATGTAGATTGTAGATACAGCACAAAGATATTGTACTGTAACAGTTGACATTGTTTTGAATTGAAATAAAAGTTTATTGTTGTTCATTGAACAGGAACCAATATTTTGTTGTTTTCTTGGGTTGTTGACTGGCAGTTTGGTGGTTTGATTGTTGCTTGGATTTCCTTTGTTATTTATTGATTGAACTTTGTTATTTAAGTTTTTTTTTTGTTTGGTTTATTTGAATAGTTTCGTTTGTGCAATGGCATACAAAGCGGTGAGAGAGGCAATCAGTGGAGTGGATTGACCACACAGCTACGGTGGTTCAATTCAGCTGCAGCGACCGCTGAACGCCTGGATCTTGAAGTGGTCACGCTTGCTCGGTTCAAGCAGTTGAACGTGAGACTCGGAAACGTTGATGCTCTGCGCACCCGCTACAACGAGTTCATTTGTGAAGTGGATCTGGAAGTGCTGGACCAGGCAACACGTGATAAGGTCCTTGCTGACTAAGACCAGATCTTGGACCTAGGGGATGTCATTGGTCAACGTGCTCGGGAAATATTGGAGAGCCGGACACCTGTCCAGGTCAAACCGGAGACCTCGGTCGTTTCAGGTCCCGGACTATTGAGTAGACTGCCTACTTTGGAACTGCCACACTTTGACGGTCGCTTGGATCATTGGTTGGGTTTCCAAAACCTTTTTGAAAGTTTGGTTGATGCACGCTCGGACCTCAGACCCGCCCAAAAGTTGGCCTATTTGTTGTCTGTCCTGGAAGGTGAAGTCAAAGTCAAAGTCAAAGTATCTTTATTGTGGGCACATGTAAGTTACAGGTCTTAACAATATATTAAAGTATCAATAGGTCCTGCCTTATAGGCATACAATAATTATGTAGGCACATATGGCATAAAAAATTTGGAATTATTATAGATGGTAAGTTATTATAAATGTAAAAGTACAGTGAAACTATCACATGGTCAATACTAATGCATGTCAAATACGGTGAATCTAATACATGGTCAATACTTATATATGTCAAAATACAGTGGAACTAATAAATGGTCAACAATTCAGGAAATCTTGGATCGTGTAGAATGCTTTATCAAAAAGAGGCCCGAGCCTTGGTACAGCATTTGTCGGTGACTGACTCAGCCTACCCTACCGCTTTGGAACTACTCACCCGGCGGTGCCAAAATAAACGTTGTTTGGCTGATGTTCATATTGAATTGATTTTGGGGTTACCGGTCATTACTAGTTTGTCAGCATTGCGTACTGACCTGTTGAATCCATTGGTGGCAGCGACCAACGCTTTAAAGCGATTGGAGTTGCCGGTGGACCATTGGTCTTACCTTTTGGTGCATGTTGTGCTGCAACGGCTTCCTGCCGATCTGAGGGCTCGTTTCGAGCAAAAGTATGGTGGGAATAGTGTCACACATCTCCCCCCATTTGGTGACCACGTCCAATTTTTGGAGGATGAGTGTCGGTTTGTGGATAACTCTGGCGTTGCCACCGAGTCACGCCAGCCGTCTTCCCGGCCACGAGACCAGGGACGGACTGGGGCTCACGGGCCTGTTGATAGTCGCCCCGCCACCCATTTTGCTGGCACCCAGAGTCATCCTGTTTGTGAGTTTTGTAGGGACACGGGGCATGGCATGGCAACTTGCGCGGCTTTTTTGAAATTGCACGTGAGTGCCCGCCGCCGAATTGCCAATGCACGCCGTCTGTGCTTCTCTTGTTTGGGGGCTCACTTCCATCGGGACTGCCCCAACCCCCCCCCCGCCCTTGTAAAATTTGTAGGGGGTCCCATTTGGACATTTTGTGTGCTAACCAGCCTCTGATGGAGGTTCGCGCACGGGGGGTTACCATGAAGTTGGTTACCGGGATTCTGGCTCGCCGGTTCAGAACCGGGGAGAGGCCCGCAATTTTGAGCGCCGCACTCCACCCCCCGCGCAAGTTGATCGGGAGCCGCGCGATCGCCATTTGGTCTCCCCACGTAAAAGTGATTACGTAGCTGTTGCTAGGCAGCGCTGGCCAGACCAGCACCGCCTTTCCTCCCCTCCATTGGCGGAACGTCCCCGGTTGGAGTCACGCCTCCCGCCATTCAGGCATCCGGTGGGATATGCTTTTCCAGCGATGGCGCGTGGCTCGGGACACCGCGCGTACGAGGAATTTGACCTCCATCCTCGTCGGGAAAGACTTGGGCCTGGGTGCGGCGATCGGTCGCCGCCCAGGCATTGTTAGGAACTTGGCACCTGCCCCGCTAAGGTACCCTCAGATCGACACGGTTTTGTTGCCAACAGCATCGGTCAGGGTCTGGGGGCCCACGGGGGACTCTGTTGTGGTCCGTGCCACTTGGACACGGGAGCCCAGGGTTGCCTTTTGTCTATTGTTTTGTTGTTTTGTTTAGGTATTGTTTTGGGCGAAATGTTTTGTTCAGCGCCTTTGGACTGCGGAACTTGGTTGGGACGAGGTCAACGAGGTCGTGTTACCCCGCGCTATCCTTCCCCCTGGGAGCTGCACTGCTGCCCTTCATGGGTTTTGTGATGCGTCTTCGCACGGTTATGCAGCTGTTGTTTATCTGCGCACCGACAGCGCGACAGGCCAGGTGAAGTTGTCACTGGTCTTGGCCAAGAGCAAGGTGGTCCCCCTCCGGATGGCACTGACCATCCTTAAGTTAGAATTGTCAGGGGCGGCGCTTCTTGTGCGTCTATTGAACCACGTTGCTCACACTTTGGGTGGAACTGTAGACATTCGGGCTTCTTACGCCTGGACGGACAGTCAAATTGTTTTGTGTTGGTTGAAGACGTCCGTCTACTCTTTGGAGGTCTTTGTTGCGAACCGAGTGTCCCAGATTCAAAATTCTGAAACGCATTTGATTTGGAGGCACGTGCCTGGAGATCTGAACCCAGGCGACGTGGCCTCACGTGGGTGCATGGCACCCCACCTGTTTGCTCACCCCCTATGGTGGGGACCAGACTGGCTGACTCACCCCGAGGATGATTGGCCTCGAACGCCAGTCTTGATGTCGGGTCCTTTACCCGGGCTCAAGGTGCTCGCTGTTGGAACTGAGGAATATGGGAGCTACGGGATCTATTGGTAGCAGAATTAAACATGGACTTCACTTATAGACGTATATTCCGAGACTGGCGCGGGGCTCGTTACGTGCAATAACTTAATTCTAAATACCCACAATTACCAATATATCACACCTCCACCACAATACAACAGTACACCTATACAATAATAAACACAGCTAATACAACAATGATGTAACTAATAATAATTCTTAACTAGTTATACAATTGTAAAGCGATCTACAGGTTTACGTGTTCGCTTAGAGCAACGATTCTCCGGCGGCGGAGACTGCGGTTGTAAACTAACCGGAGAGTCTTCAGGAGTGGCCGGATTTGTACTTTCCCCTTTATTCCTGGTATTCGCCTCTGGTGAGGCTACCTTTACTACCGGTTCTAACCCCTCGCTAAATGGCTCGACCATACTCTCTCCCCCGTGATCTGTATTGTCTCCAGTCTCTGGACAGGTAACATCAGATAAGCGTGACCTGCGGCGCATTTGATCTACATGTCTTTTTAGTGATTGACCATTATCCTTTACCACTGCTTTATCAAATCAAATCAAATCAAATCATTTATTTGTTTGCAAACATGGGTAATACAATACATAGGTGTTTAAGTTTATGAGTCCTCCATGTCCTACCGTCACATGGGCATGCAAATCACATTTTATTTATTATTATTGAATTTACACAAACAAACATTAAGAAAAATAAAATAATCCATGATATAAATTAATGTCAAATTAGTAAAAATGTCACAATAAAACGAAAAATGTCAAATGTCAATAAAGTTACAATAAAAATAAAAATAAATACAAAAAATGTCAACGGTCATCAAGGATACAGTAATATAAATAATAAAAAACAATGTAAATAGGTATAGTATCATGTCAATCAGTCATTGATGCATCATTAAGAAAGTCGTCAATTGAGTAATAACTTTTATCAATTAATAATTTGTTTAGTGCCCTTTTAAATTTGAAAACAGTCATAGTTTTAATAATATTAGGTACTTTATTGTAGATGCGAGGGGCTATGCCAAAAAAACTTTTTTCCATTAGTGCTGTTTTACATTTAACTTGACACAACTGATTTATATATTGAGTCCGTATTGGATTCCTTCTGACTGCCGACAATTTTTTAAATAGATCTGGATTATTTTTCACAAATAAAGCCGTTTCTAAAATGTATAAAGATGGAAATGTTAGTATTTGCAAGGATTTAAAATAAGGAAGACAGCTATCCGTGGTCTTAAGACCGCACATTGATCTAATGCATCGCTTTTGCATCCTAAATACAAGCTCCTTATCAGTAGATTGCCCCCAAAAAATAACACCATACCGCAAAACAGACGCAACTAGTCCATGGTATGCTGTCAAAAGAGCCTGGCTGTTGACTTTCTTGGAAAGTTGAAAGAGGGCAAATGCGGATTTACTCAGTTTTTTGCAGATATCTTCAACATGAGGTTTCCAGGTGAGTTTATCGTCAATTACTATACCTAAGAACTTAGTTTTGTTTGCTTCTTCAATTTCACAGCCTTGGTAGGCAATACTAACGTTTGGAGTTTCGCAGCGTTGATGAAAGTGCATAACTTTAGTCTTTGTCAGGTTTATTACTAAATTATTATTATGTAGCCAATTTATAATGTCATGTATACAATTATTGATGTCATTCTCATAATTATTAATATTTGTACAGTTTATTACAGCTGTACTGTCATCTGCAAAGAGAACCATTTTGTTTGATGTTACTTTTGGGAGATCATTAATGTATATTAAAAAAAGTGGCGGCCCTAGTACGCTACCCTGTGGTACACCGTATCTTACGTACCTCGGCTTTGATACATAAGTGGTTTCTAATTTAGTATTTGGACATATTCTAGAAATTTCTGTACACTGAAGCCTATTACTTAAGTATGATTCTATTAGCTGTTGAACGTTCCCTCTTATACCATAACTATGTAATTTTTGTAACAGAATCTTATGATCCACGTAATCAAATGCCTTGGTCATGTCAGTATAAACTGCACAGACAGGATTTCTCTTATCTACAGATGGCATGATATTAGCTAAAAGATCAAATAATGCCATATTGATCGTGGTATTCTTACGAAATCCCTTTTGTTCCATACAAAATAATTTATACTTTTCGAAATAGGCATATAAGGATCGATAAATCACTTTCTCAATAATTTTTGAAAAAATGGGAATTTTGGCAATAGGTCTGTAATTTTTTAAATCTGTTTTATCATCTCTCTTATATAACGGTTTTACTATAACTTTTTTTAAATTATTTGGGAATACGCCATGAGCAATACACAAGTTAATTATATGAGCTAACGGTGGTGCTATTACTTCTTTAGCAAATTTTATAACTTTTGTAGAAATGCCATCATATCCTACAGTATTTGTGTTTCTTAGGCTGCTAATTATTTTTATCATGTCGTCAATGGTTACTGGTTGCATAAATAGTGAATTTAATGTCTGATTTTTTAAATTAATATTATTCATTGTGATGTCAGTTTTTACATTATTTTCAATTGTGTCGATAAAATAATTGTTAAATTCATTTGCTATGTCTAAGGGATGAGTAAACGACAAATTATCCCTCTTAACGCTCATAATAGGCTCCTGCGGCAAACGCATCTTAGATGTATTTATTATTTGCCACGTTGCTTTTGATTTATTTTCTGCAGTGTTTATGAAATGATTATTTTGAGCTTTTTGTGTAAGTTTTATAATTTTCCTATAAAGTTTAGTGTAGTTTTTAAAAACTATTTTACTCTTGGAATCAGGATTCAATCTATGCGCCCAGAGTAACTGCCTTTGCCTCTTGCTACATATTTTAATTCCATGAGATAGCCAATTAGTTTTCATACTTGTTTTTATAGTTACAATTTTTTCTGGAAAACATAACCTATATAAAAGAGAAAAATCGTCCATAAAAGTGTCAAAAGCTTCGTTTGCGTCTGTGGCATCATAAACATTCTTAAAAGACAGGCAGCTTAGATGTTTCTTAAAAGTATCAATATTTGCCATGCATACGTCTGGCTTTTTAGTTTTCCAATATTTTAGTATGCAAGTTTTGTTAATAGGCACTCTAAGTATCTGAGATGTATGATCTGAAAGGACCAGATCTACAACTTCAGCTTTGCAATCTTTCCGGTAGTTGTGCGCAAAATTGTCTATGCAGGTGTGACTACTTAACCTAGTGGGCGTATAAAGCGCTAGTTTTAAGTTGTAATTCATAAGAAAATATTCCAGTTCTAATGTAGTTTTATTTCTTTTCAGAATATCAATATTAAAATCTCCACACAAGACGATTTTTTTATTTGAAGATGAGTTAACTTTAGTTAAAATATAATTTAATTTTTCATAAAAAACTTGGTTACTATGTTTAGGAATCCTATATATACAAATAATTATAATCTTATAAGCTGTTATTTCTACAGCACAGCATTCAAAGATACCTGAGACTGATTGTTTTGCTATTTCCGATATTTCTCTAAACTGCAGTCCTACTCTAACGAAAATACATGTTCCTCCTCTCTTTGTTTTTCTAGAAAAGAACGCAGCTGGACAGAAATTTGAGATGTGTAACAAATTCTCATAACCTGTTTGTATAAAATGTTCAGTTACACAAATAACATCTATAATAGTTCCTTTTTCGAATAATTCTTCTAGTTTTACCGTCAGTGAATCTGATTTATTCATTAGTCCTGCTATGTTTTGATGTAGAATGTTAAGGTAGTTAAAGAAAAAACTGAGAATTTATCTGTTGCGAAACGGTGAACAGTTTGTTTTGACTTTGATTTTGAGGGTGGCAATCCACTTCTGAGTGCGTAGCATTGAGGTTGCATAGGCTAATTATTAATTCTTGCAAATCTGATACAATAATTTCCAAACCATAGCTATTTAAGTTTCCATAATATTTGCTATACGTATTATATTCATAAGGTAGATTAAGATTTGAGTCTAGTAAATACGCATAGTTACATGTTTGTATGTCCAAGTAAAGAAGGTTATTGAAGTTTTCTATGCGGCTGTTAAAAAGTACGTTAGCATCTGTCATATATTTATAAGTTGGTAAACAAATTATAAAGTTTGTGTGATTTAAACATTGCAACTTTTCCCTTATAAAAATAACGAGGTCGATATAATTATGTGTTGTCCGAAAATCTGTCTCGCCAATATAGATAACACAGTAGTCTGAGTGTGTAAAATCTAGCACTTTTCGATCAATTCCATCAAGAATTTGCCGCAACCCACATGTTGGTTTGCGATAATGACAAATTTCATAAGTACCTAAATTAGTTCTTTCAGCAATAGTATACAATCTATTAGACGTTTCACTGCTTATCAGGCATATTTTGTGTTTTGTCGACGGTTGTACTGTTGTGTCTCGTGCGTATTGAGCTGTACTAGTTGAGCTGACATTGCTGACTTTTCTTTTAGTTTTATCTTTATTCCTAGGTGGAGATTGATCTTTCTCAGAGGTTTGGGTTTGAATCGTCTGTGTTTGTTTCGATTTTTTATTTTTTTTGGGCGTCATTATTGGAGTTTTTGCTTTAATTTTTACTGGACTGCTTACAAGTTTTTTTGTAGATTTCATTTTTTTTATTAAACTCTTCATTTCTTGTTTTTAGGGTACTGTTTTCTATTGATAATAATTCAATTTCTTTATGTGCGCTAATTAATTGTGATGTCAGCTTGGCGATCTCATCTTTTAATATTTTTATTTGAGGAGCGTCTTCGTCTTCGGATATATCAGGCAAACTAGTCGTCGTACAGTTCACAGTTTGTGAAGAAATATCGCTTTCATCATCATTTGGCTCCGACTGTGTGCGCGTCCGCCGGAATGTTATATTCTCTAAGAAATTCATATTTTAAGTTTTACTAAACTCAAAAATAATTTCGTCTTGTGAGATTCGAACTCGAGGCTCGTCGTCGTTTGACGCAGGTAGGTCGTCTTGCCGCTAGGTCAGACGGTGCGTATTAGAATCGGCGAATTTGGTGGTGGTATTGTGACCGTAGGACGTTGTAAATATTGTTTGATCTGATTTATTGTACAGTCAAAAGATGTCTCTGAACTCAATAGTGATTTAATTTCCGTTCTGACAACCTTGTTTAGACGTTGGTAACATTTTAATTCGTGAGTTAGACGTAAGATGGCGTTCGTGACGTATAGTTTCAAATAAAAAACGAAAATTTTCTTGTGAAATTTTGGAAATCACTAAGTCCATGTGTGTGTCAAAAGGTATTAAAAGTCTACGTCTTTAGTATTGAGTCATAATGTCACAGTATGATGTAGTACGTACACAAATAACTTACGAATGTCCAGTTCCGTAAATAGCAAGTCACTGTTATGGTAAACTAAAATCACTTTTATTTTAGATATCAGTGCACTATAACCGTTGATAACACTGGCACAGTTAATTTATGTGTTCAGTTTCACTTTGATACGTATTACACAGTTCGTTGATTAACTTAACTATTTGTTTAATTTATTTTTGAAGGAGCACAAATCGATGTAATGTTTACGTGTCAGCGCCACCTGGCGGTTTTTTTCAATATCTACGAGGACTGTCTACCCGTTCCACGGTACTTTATACCCACCTGTCACTAACACCATATTCATGAGCCCAGACTGAGTCACCCTCCCTGAAACTGCGGTGTGTTCCCCCCGCGAATTCCATTTGTCGTCTCTGGGCTTGACGGACTCTGTCTTCGGTGACCTGGTTAGTACGCAATAAATCCATTCTGGAGCGTAATGGACGTTTCTGCAACAGCATTGCCGGTGTTTCCCCGGTAGTGCTGTGCACAGTGTTCCGGTATGCCAACAGAAACGTTTGTAGTGCTGTGTCGACATCTACACAATCTCTATGCGCTTTCTTAATAGCCCGCTTACAAAGCTTGACTGCATTTTCTGCAGCCCTGTTTGATGATGGGTGGTAGACAGGTGAAAAAATTTGTTTAACGCCGTGGTTCTTTAAAATGGTTTTAAATTCTGTACTAGTGAACGGTGGACCCTGATCCGATACTAAATCCTCCGGTAATCCAAACCTAGCAAATGTACCTCTTAAAACTTTTATGACATTAGACGCGATTAGTCCGTGTCATCTCAAACACTTCTAACCATTTTGAAGAAGAATCAATAATAACTAAGAAGGTAAGACCTTTATATGGCCCTAGAAAATCTATATGAATCCTGGTCCAGGGCCGCGTGTGATACAGCCACGCCTGTATCGGAGCCCGTGGTGGCGCGTCCGCTTCCGCTGCACAAGTCTCACATTGTTTACATTGTGCTTCCACGGCTGCGTCAATATTGGGCCACCATACATAGCTACGAGCCAAACTTTTTGTTTTTACGACCCCCATGTGACTGCTATGCAGTTGTTTTAAAACATTATTCTGTAATGAAAGTGGTATAACCATACGATAGCCCCACATAATACAACCATACTCCGTGTATAACTCATTGCGCCTCATAAAGTATGGTTTGATACTTTCTGCATCTTCACAGGTTGAAGGCCACCCGGATTGTATGTAACCTAAAACCCTACTTAACTCTTTATCAACAGCCGTCGCTTTCTTAACGACTTGGCTCGTAATTGGTAAAAAAAATTCAACAAAATTTACATATGTATTTTCTTTTTGTAATCTTACGTTTTCTTTGCAACCCTTGTACGGCAGTCGTGATAATGCATCGGCACAATTCTTACTCGAAGAAACATATTCAATGTCATAGGTATACCCAGCCAATAACACCACCCAACGCTGTAACCTAGACGCGGCTATGACCGGAATACCGACTTTATCACCAAAAATATAAGTGAGAGGCTTGTGATCAGTTCTTAATATTAATTTACGACCATAAAGATATTGATGAAATTTACGAATTCCGAACACAATAGCGAGTGCCTCTCGATCTATTTGTGAGTAGGCCCGCTCGGCTTGCGTGAGCGCACGCGATGCGTACGCCATGGGCCGCTCGCCGCTTGCCGTTGTGTGTGATATCACAGCTCCTATGCCTACACTACTCGCGTCTGTTGTTAAAATTATTGGCAACTCCGGAGTGTAGTGCATTAGCACTTCACTACATGTTAATAAATGCTTCAATTTACTAAACGCATCTTCACATTCTTTATTCCAGCTATACGGAGTTCCAGCTTTAAGTAACTTATACAGTGGCGCTAGAAGTGTACTAACATTTCTTATAAATTTCCCATAGTACATCACCATACCAATAAAAGCTCTTAGTTCAGAAACATTCGAGGGTGCTGGAGTTTTAACTATAGCTTTTACTTTGTCTGGGCACGTGTGAACCCCTTCTTTACTAATCGTGTGTCCTAGGTAGTTTACTGATTCCGCAACACATACACATTTCTCTTTCTTTACCCTGAGCCCGTATTTGTTCAAGCGATCAAATACTTTGCATAAGTTACGCATGTGTGCTTCGTTTGTGCGTCCCGTTATTATAATGTCATCCAAAAACACCCCCACATGTGGTAAGTCTGCAAACAACTGCTCCAAATGTCTTTGAAAAATGCCCGGACTTGACGCTAACCCGTACACTAGCCGATTATACATAAATAACCCTTTATGAGTGTTAATCACTGTATATTTTTTTGTTTCATCCAGCTCAAATTGAGCGTATGCCTGTGAAAGGTCAATTTTACTGAAATGCTGGCCCCCCTTCAAACGAAGTAGTACTTCCTCCACTCTGGACAACGGATAACGGTCAACTTCTATTACTTTGTTTAATGTTAATTTGTAATCTGCGCAAATTCTAATGTTACCGTCCTTCTTGACGACCGGCACGATGGGTGTGGCTCAGTCAGACCGCTCCACGGGAGAGAGAATACCGTCCCACTGCAGTTGGTCCAGCACGCGCTCCACCGGCTCGCGCAGCGCGTACGCCAGCGCCGCGCGCGCATGAACACCGGCCGCGCCCCCTCGCGCACGCACACGCTCACCGTGCCGCCGGTGAACCGGCCCAGCCCGTCCGCGAACACGTCACAGTATTTGGTGCTGAAAGCAGCCATATCAAATACATTGTTTTTGTTCATCTCAATATCATTACTATTACAATCGTAGGTCACTGTAGGTAGTTGTATTTTTAGTTCAGCCATCCACTGACGACCTAAGAGAAATGTTTTGCCATTGTCAACAACATATAAATCTAATTGCTTATGCCTAGTTTGGTATTTCACATCGGGTTGTATGATACCAAGGGGTTTTACTAACTCGCCGGTATAATATTTTAGTGTTAAATTACTAGGCTTAAGTTTTACATCACTAAACAATTTTCTATAACAGTCCCAGCTTATACATGACACCGCACTGCCGGTGCCACATTCCATTTTAATGTTAATACCGCTTACATTCAATTCAACATAAATGGGACTACACTGCATCGCTGATAACTTACACAAATTTACAAATATTACCTCAACGCTCTCCGCGCCCTCACTTTCAGAGGGATTTCTTATTCCGATACATTCGAACACATACGTCGCAAATGTCCTATTTGGTTACATATTCGGCAAACATAACGCCCGAACTTGCACCTGCTTGCGTCGTGACGCCGGCCGCACACTCGACACTGTTGTTGCTGCGCACGCTCACCCAGCTTAATGGGTGCGGGCGCTGCCGATGCGCGCGCGCCGCGTTTCCTTCCGCTAGACGCCGTAGTATCGCACGATGCTGTCGCTCCGCGGCCGTCACGCTGCCACCGCCGCCGTACCCTTCCGCCGCGAGCCCGCTGACATCGCTTGACACGTCACCGACGTCGTGGACGTACCCTCACTTCTCGACCCGCTCGGTCTTTCGACGGCCGCAGCATCTTTTTCTGCTGCCTCCATGCTAACCGCCAACTTATACGCCTTTCCGAAATCCAATTTATTTTCGGCGAACAAACGCTGTCTTATAGTTTCATTTATAATGCCACACATTAGCTGATCTCTTAAGCTTTCTTCCAGCCAGGACCCAAACTCGCATGTTTTGGACATCTTTTTCAAGGTAGCCACGTATTCCGGTATAGTTTCACCTTCTTTCTGTGTTCTATGTCGAAACTTATATCGCTCTGCCAAACCACTTGGTTTTGGTTGCAAGTGTTTTTCCATGACGTCAACGATTTGTGCTAACGTTTTGCTTTTAGGTTTAACCGGCGTACACAAATTAACCAGAAGTTCATAACACTCCGCTCTCATCACTGTTATTAACGTAGGCACTTGTAATTCGTCCGGGATCTTGTTCACTATAATATATTGTTCTAAACGTTCCACGTACAACCGCCAATCGTCACTGTGGACTTTGAACTCTGCAATTGTACCGATCGACATATTTTTTTATTAATTTTGTGACTGTTTCTATTTTATTTACTATTATTTATACACGAATCACGCATAGGATCGTCTATTTTCGTCGCCACTGAGGAATATGGGAGCTACGGGATCTATTGATAGCAGAATTAAACATGGACTTCACTTATAGACGTATATTCCGAGACTGGCGCGCGGCTCGTTACGTGCAATAACTTAATCCTAAATACCCACAATTACCAATATATCACAGGAACGAAGGACTCTCCGTTTGACCCTGATTTTTGTTGAGTCGATTTAGCTCCCTCGACAAGTTGTTGAATTGTTGGTGACTGATCGTCACATTAAGAACTCGCATGCCGGTTGCAATGCGCTGTTGGCCATTCTGCAGCGAGAGTTTTGGAAATTGTCGGGAGCCGTTAGTAAGTTGAACTCCTTTTTGGACGATACGGGTCTTTTGCGTGTTGGGGGACGGTTGAGGCACTCTAGCCTTCCTTATGGGGCCCGTCACCCCCTTTTGTTGCCTAAGGAGGGCCATTTGGTTAAATTGGTTGTTGTTGTTTGGTTGTTGTTATTGTTTGGTTGTTTTTGTTGTTTGTTATTGTTTTATCCGCCAGCCTGCCCCCCATTGGGGGGAGGGGTATTTTTGAGGCCGCGGTGAAAGCGGCAAAGGGACTTTGGCGCAAATTGTTGGGAGACACCGTTCTCACCTTTGAGGAGTTAGCTACGGTATTTTGCCGCATTGAAGCTGTATTGAACTCGCGTCCATTGTGCCCGCTGTCTTCGGACCCGAACGACTTGGAGGCCATAACTCCGGACCATTTTTTGATTGGACAGCCACTTGTCGCCCTGCCGGAGTACCCCTTTGTCGATGTGAGCCGGAATCGGCTATCGCGGTTTCAGTTGGTGCAGCAGCTCGCTCAGAGTTTTGGAAGCGTTGGAGCTTGGAGTATTTGCACATCCTCCAGCAGCGCGTCAAGTGGACTGATAAAACGCAACCTTGTCAAGATTGCCAATAGATTAGCAGACGGGATGGCCCGTTCCGGGGGGGGTAGATGTTCCATCTCGTTTGAATTGGTTACTCTGTGCGCCTACGTTTCTAGACGAGCGGAGTGACATCTGTCACTTGTTAGTTTGATTTCATTCTCTTTGGTTTGGTCTTTGGAAAAAGGAGCATCGTCGCTGTTTGGATTTCGCGACCTGTTGTAAATTAATCCTTGTAAATCGATCCGTTTGGGGACAATTAGTCGTGATCTAATTGTTTGTTTGTGTAACCAACCCCTTTTGACGATATAATACGGATTCAGTTTGTTTGAAATGGAAATTAGTTTGAGGTTATAGTGACAGTGATTTGGAGACCGCATGTCTTGGTAGCAGAACGTCTTGAGCGGCCTGGTATCCTGGAATACCCACTTACAGCGTCACTACACAATACAATATACACTCATTTACATACATAAATCCAGGTAGGCTACAGAAGCAGTTCTCTTCAACCAGGTGAGTCTTTTGAATATTGTATTGATCAGCTCCGCGCACGGCGGACAGTTCGCTCGCCACTCTTGACCCAGGGCCCACCATCGCGCTTCCACATAATAATTAAATCCTATGGCCAGGGCCCTGGCCTGGCGTCGAACAGTAGCCTTACCACGGATGACGTGATAATGGCACTCCGAAGGATGGTGGCTAAACGTGGATGGCCTAAACACTTTTATTCAGATAACGGCACAAATTTGAAAGGCGCTGACAAGAAATTGAAAAAATGTGTCTCCGAAATAGATGAGCAAAAGCTAGCTCGTGACGCACTTACCTACGGTTCGATGACCACGTGGACATTTTTGCCTCCCGCCAGCCCGCATTGGGGCGGGGCATGGGAGCGACTCATACGATGCGTGAAGAATGCCTTGAAGGTTGTCCTAAAGGAGCGAGCGCCGCGTGAGGCGGTACTGAGTACATTAATGGCAGAGGTGGAACTCATGGCGAACAGCCGCCCTCTTACACACGGAAGTGTTGACCCTAATAGTGAGGAGTCTTTAACGCCAAATCACTTTCTGCTTGGCTCCTCTTCTAATCTACCAGTCCTGGGCAACTTCGACGAGTCAGACACATACCTCCGCAAACAGTGGCGTATTTCACAGCAGTTGGCAAATCTATTTTGGCAGAGATGGGTGAAAGAAGTGCTGCCGGACATGCGTCCCCGGAAAAAATGGCAGCAGGAATAAAGGCCCATACAAGTGGGAGACCTAGTATTGATTGTGGATCCTGCTTCCCCCCGAAATGTGTGGCCACGAGGAAGAGTGAAAAGAGTAATGCCCAGCTGGGATGGCCGAATCAGGGTAGTAGAGGTCTTCCGGGGTCGCGTGATTATTCGAAAGAGATACAATGACCCTGGCACATGGGCAACTGATGGAACACGGGTGGGTTTTAGTCAGTAAAAGTCTGACACGCCCTCCTGCTCCGCCCAGAGCGGGAGAAGTCATTTGATGATTTCCCATCCTGAAAAAAAAAAAAAAAGGGTAGTAGAGGTCAAAACGAGCTCGGGCCTACTGCGACGGTCTGTAGCACGCATCGCACGGCTACCTTTTGAGAATGAGTGCTGACGCACTAGGATGGGGTGTGTAAGCGATGCGCAATATATTTTTGTAAAACTTTTATTTTTAATAAATGGTGCAACAGAGCACTGCGGCAGCAGGGAGCGACGAAGGGGGTGCGCGGGGAGATGTCACGCGTACAGGCGCGAGCACCGCCGGTTGGCTGGCAGCGATTTACTTCCACCTAGCAACAGCGACGAGTGCCCGTCCACCCATCCTGCTTCCGCACGCTCGCCAAATCTCTCAGTTTACTCGCTAGTTTTATTATACAGTCCCCGTTCTTAACAGTGGCGTTTGGAATATCTGCACACGCTGCAAGTCAGACAGAAGTGGACTTCTCCTAACCGTCTCATAGAAATCGGAACTGTCGTACTTTTTGGACAGGATGATTGCCCTCCTTTAAGATGGCCATTAGGTGTAATTACGGAAATTCATCCCGATTCTGATAAGGTCGTTTGTGTTGCGACGGTTAAAACGGAATTTGTAATTTTCAAGCGTCCGGTTGTAAAACTGTATCCTATACCATCGCAATAATAACATCTTCTCCTTTTTCATTTTATTTTATAATGCCATTCAATTTAATATACATAATTCTTACAATCATAATTCGTTTATCTTTATTAATTTGTCTCTTGTTGTCAGTTCTGCGAACTTCCAAAGCCGGCAGCATGGTTGGGCACCTTAAGTGACCCAAATTGACTTGTTAATACTTATTTTTGTTATATCTAAGTGTTAGGTCATTTCTCTAGCAATAAATTCGGTAATTCGGTATGTATCTGTGGCTAACTTGGTTAGCGCGCCTTCAGATCGCGTTTTGATTCGCTGAACCTGGCGACGCCAGTGCCATAGTTTTGGCCACCGCTCACCCATCGCCGACTAATGTGAACCCCTTCAGTCTTCTTTGTTCGAAAGTCAACGACGGAGCTCTTCCTGTAATTTTGAGGAAAAGTTGGTTTTTCACCGTGATCGACAGCCGAAGTTTGAAGAGACTCGTTATAAATACCCAACAGTGATTTGACAATCTGTTTCGTGAAAGTGCTTCACGGTGTGAGCTGCTGACAGTTGCTGATGAGGCGCTCTGAGCCGGTCTACAGGTAAGTGGGCCAAATAGTTTTCAGTGCTAACGTCGAAACCATTCATCATTCTTCAGTTCACAGGGTGGGTTCCATAGGAATTAATATAATGACTATCAAACCATAATTTTTCATTATTGTGATTTCCTCGTGTTGGCGGCTATTTACACGCTGCCACACCACCCGGAGTTGTCAGCGAGTTATACTGCAGAAAAAATTTTACGTGCGGTGCTGCGGGAAATTCGCGCGCACTTTAAATGTTTTGTTTTCGTTGGAATATAAAGAAAATTTTTTTTTTATGTAGGTTTGGGTTTTGTAATATTTTAATTTTATGGTGTAGATTAAATACATTCAGTGTGATTATTAAATACTGCTGAGAACTACTGACTGTCATAATTTCCTAAGGGAAGCCGACAGGAATCGGCTTATTAGTTACCTGCGCCACTGGTCCATAGGTATGCAGTACAGGGACTTCCTATAATATATGAGGGTGCCGCCTTTGTGGCAGCGCGACCTGTCGTTGCGAACTAAATGGTAGTTTGCAACTTTCGGGTCGCGATGTTGGAGCTTTAGGAACGACCCTTGGATGAGTAAAATATCTATGTGAGATAGGTCGCGGAGGAAAGTGCCGATCTCATCACGTTGACGGTGAATGCCATTGGCATTAAAGAAACCTAACTTGAGGGAACGGGGTTTGAGTCTAGTTAGTATTCCTCGACTATCCATAATGCGGGGGTTTAGGGTTCATGGCGTAAAGGGCTTGCGTGATCTCGGGATACGCTGCGTATATGGCCTGAATTTGGAACAAGTTGCCGCCGGCGCCTACTAATTTCTGGGTCATCTATTGAACACGAGGGGAAAGGAACGTGCTGAAGGTGTTAAAGATACCCATGATTACGTTAAAAGCATCGAGGGGAGCCTGACCTATCCTTGGGACTGGTCCTGCATAAGAGGCAGGGGAGGGTGCGACACGGGTGGTGCGTGCGGCCATGGGTTTTGCGAGGGTCGCAATTGGGGGCGCGGGGGCGCGGGTACGCGGGCCCATTAAAGGAGGGATGGAAGCGGAAGTGACCAGGGGAGGAAAAGCCTGAATGGAGCTCAGTTGAGGCCATGGGCTTGGACGTTGGAGGCTCAATCTCACGGGGAGTTTGGCTGATGGGGATTCCCTAGCCTAGCGGGCGTCGTAACGCTGGGCTAGGTTAGGGGAGGAGGACTTTGGAGCTTTTGGACAGCCCCGGTAGTTTGCCGGGTGACCGGGCTCTCTGTAGAGCACGCAACTAAGTGGTTCTGTGCAGAGAATGCGGTCCTTTGGCCGGGAACAATTAGCCGTACCATGTTCACCCAGCCACTTGACGCATCTGGGAGTAGCGAAATAGGCAGAATGGTCATAAAGCTGCCATCGGTGGCATTGGCTGATGATGCCAGACTTTCTAGGCTTTTCGATGGTTATGCCTGGTAGGTTACAGACAGCCTTTACCCTGAATATGGGGTGGTGGCCCTCCGTGGGAGGAATCACCACCCTAGTCTGTCGCTGCTCTGGCAAGGAATATGTGTGATACGACACGTTCCTTGCTGAGACGAGTTTGGTTAAATCGCCAAAGTCGCGAGAAGTGGGGACGAGAACTTTAATGCCCTGCTGGGTGGCTCGGGCATTTGTAACGTTGACCCTCTGGTCAACGCACCATTTGGAAATCTCTGTCCACTTGTCCTTGTCTTGAATAAACACAGGCGGCGGTGGAGGGAGCTTCCTGGCGGTTGAGCCAGAGAGCGGGGGTGGGGCACTAACGTTAGCGCGGGACGCGGCAACCATTCCGGAGGTTGAAGGTACGGTAGGGGTGAGGGTCGCAGTGGCAGAGATCACCTGCGGCGTGGAGGGGATGGACGCGGTCACGGTGGTGGGGGTCGCCTGTGACGTAGCGGAAAGGGGCGCGGTCGCGATGGCAGAGAACGCCTGCGGGGATGGGGCGCGGGCGGAGGGAGCGAAATTCTCAGCCGTTAAGATTTTAGCGGCTGGGGCTGCGCTACTCGCCTTCTTCTTGCGCTTACTCCCTTTGCCCTTAGAGCGGGAGGAGTTTGAGTCCGCCAAGGGAGCAGAGGCTGCAAATAGATCGGACGTATAAGGGACATCTTTGGTGTCCATAGAGTATAGCTCTGGTTCGATAGGGCCAGAAGTAGTCGGAGCCTCTAGAACATCGCTGAATTCAGCGATTCTCGAGAGGGCTAGGTCCTACTGCTGCTCAGCCTTAAATAGTACGGCGAATTCAGCCGCAAAGCCTTTGTTCATCCTTAGTATCCTAAGAAGGACTTTGGCAATCGTGCCGAGTTCGCCGGGTCTAATGGCATCCTCCGGGAGTATGAAAGAGGGGGAAATCCTATCGCAAAATCTAACCCTAACAAGCCTAATCCCCGGTGGGTTAACTCGGGGGTGAGTTAACCCTCCCTGTTGGGTATAGACAGGTAGGTGAGTACCTCGGTGAGCCCTGAGTTGTGATTCCCGTCGCCAATCTTATTGTGCGAACGGGTTCCTAACCGGTCAATGCGGTGGGTACAGAGGGTACCCTGATCAGTCTAGTGCGGGGGGTATAGAGATACCCGCAGCACTAGTACGCGGCTGTGAAAGCAAGACTGTCACCCGGACTGACTAGGAGCCACCCCCAAGGCCAGTGATCTGGGACCCGTCCAAACTGTCGCCTAGCCCTGAGGGGGATAGGCGGGTGCGTTGGGTCAACAGCTACTCGGCTTCATTGGCATCGTTAAGGTATCCACCGAGTAATAACGAAACTGTGGATTTGCCCAGAAAGGGCCACAGAACGTTTTAGACGATTTCCGATTAGAAAAACCAATGTCTTGAAAAAGACAGTTTATCCCAATTCACGATTTAAATAAATTTAAATCGCAAATTACGGAGTAGTCGGGGCGACTACGAGACGTTGCGCGGTGGGGCACAACGAACGGGTGAGCGTGCGGTGGAGGGGATACGCGCAGCGGAGCGGCAGCGTAACGACCTTCCTTGGCGAGCGTCGAGCGTAGAATGGTTTGGGATGTCAGTTCAGGTAATTATTATAGTTTTAGTACTCCTGCTTACTTTTTGTTATTTTCATCCCAAAGCCACTTAAATAAATCACATAATTTCAATATGTTTGTCTTCGTAAAATAATTGTGTTTTGTTGTTACTTGTCACCTGTCAACTGTCACCTGTCCATAGTGTTAATATTGAAATTACCTAAGTTTTGACATCCCATTTTCCTTGATAAACATCAATCAGTGTTGAGTTTCGGAAATCACGTTCCCTTTTTATATAAGGTACTTTGTCATGTTTCGTTTTGGTCTTTGCTTGTTCCCATTTTTTTGTAATTATGTGATGCAGTTTCTTCTTCCTAAATTGATATTTATTTCTGTTATTGTTATTTAAATTTTTTACTATTGTTCAGTGGTGCAGGGGTCTTCTGGCACTTAATTAACTTTGTTACTTATGAAAAACCTTGGTACCGATAATTGAAACGCGCCAGGCGATTCAATGTAATACAGTGCCATTGCTGTTGGGTGGTGCACAGATATTGGAGTTGTACCTAAAGTGAAAGCAATCTTAGCTGTAGTTTATTTTCATATTTTTCTTAATATTATTTGTAATTTATTGTATGTTTTCTGATGATGATTCTTTTTACTCTGCCATTGATTCTACTAGCTCTTCCGCTAATTCAAGTTTCAGTTCTCTGACTGATACCCTTGGTGACTTTATGCGTCGGACTTTCAGCCAACAGAAAGGTCATTTATTTAACCCTCCGCCAACCGTACCAGACAATATCGTCCGTGCCAAGTTTGGAGCTGATGCATATCTTTGGAAGGAGAAAAGGAAGGGGCCTCGAACCCCTCTGTAAAAAAACTTACACTCGCGCACACCTCACAGGTGCAAGCGCGTCAATAGCCATTGTAACTTCAGTGAGTACGACCGTGTGCAAGTTTATGAACGGAAGATATCGCCCTATACGGTTGGCGACGTAACTTTTGCGAATTTTTAGGTATATAAAATATTATTACCAGCTGGGATTTCGGGATAAATTAATTCAAACCAATATTACCGAAATACACAAAACAGTTTAAATAATCACAAATACTACAACAACAAGAAACATCAAAAGGAATCACTTGTCTCGCTTGTACTGTATCACTTGAATCGCATTCGACCGCATTCGTAAACGAACTGTTCGTCGGTCCGACAATCCGCTATTAATATCTCGAGCAGAACATTCGCGAACATTCAACACTTTATTATTCTCATACTTTTTCTGTAATTACAAACAATTTTGTAAAATACTTATTTTTATTAAAAACGTTCCCTTTAAAAATGTACTAGTTTCGAGTGTTTAAATAAATATAATTTTTTGAGCGATGTAAGATCCAACTAATATTTTTTGAAAGCCCCTTATATGAAGAATAAATCCACAAAACATTACTCCTTCTAACCTATTTATATCCATGATATCGATTTTTAGTGAAACCTTCGAAATTACGGTTTTTGCAGCGATTACGAAATTTTATTCCATCAGGGGGCAAAGTATTCAAGTCAAAAACTATGGGAACAGGAAAAAGAAATCTAGAACATATTCCCTGATTTTGTTTTGGAATTTTTCCCTACGTTTAAATGGGTTATATTATCGGTTGAGACGATATCGTCCCCGACGGTTGGCGGTGTGCCAAAAAATACGGTTGGCGGAGGGTTAATTACTGAGTGCCATATAAACTGTAAAGTGTCCTAAGTTACTAAAATGATCTGTTGGATACCTTTACCGACACAAATACCCATGCCGTTCTGATTTCTGAGAGTTGGCTCAAACCTCATCTACTCTCCACCACCTTCTCCCTCCCAGATTTCACTTCAAACTTCCCTTTCAAAATCATTGCCTCATCTCCTTCACAATACCATGCCTCCACTGAGCACCTCTTTTTGGAGGTGTATATCAAAAGCGTTAAAACGCTACTTGGTGTTGTCTATTGTCCACCTGCGTTTACTATTTTTCCAACCTTGAATTGGCGCTGGAGTCCATGAATGGGCGATTTCAACACCGACATTTTTCATCAATCTCATAGATCTCGTAAAGTCTTAGACATCTTTGAATCCGTTAGCTTTCATATTCTTTCACTGCAACCTACCCATTTTTATATCGCAGACACTTGGCTTGATTTAATCCTCACATCCGCACCCTCCCTTGTTTCCCCTCATGGCCAGTGTCCTGCTCTTGGATTTTCCCATCATGACCTCATTTTCCTCTCTTATGTCTAAACCTGTTCCTGAAATTCTAAACATACGGTGCTTTGTACGCATGGACGTTGAGAAGCTCCGCTAAGATGCGTCAGACCTCAGTTGGGAACTCCTGGCAGCGGCGACAGATGTGGACGAGAAACTGTGTATTTTCAATCGGTCGGTCCTTGTTCTCTGCGAAAAATACGCTCCTGGTAAAAAGGTTAAACTTCGGCGTCCTCCTACTCCTTGGATGACGACAGGAGTTTGTATGGCGATGATGCGCAGGGATCGGGCCTTCCGTAAATTTAAAAAAGATAGCAGTGAAGAAAATCACAAGTTTTTCAAAGCTGTTAGGAACCGGTGTAATCAGATGATACGCAACGCTAAACGCCACCATATTCTTGATAATACCAGTATATCTTCGTTATCACCTGCTGATATCTGAAAGTTCTTTGGTACTCTTGGTATCGGCAGACCACGGCATATGGATTTTCCCAATACAATAGGCTTTGATGATATCAACCGTCACGTCACAACCACTTATCCGATGGATTCCCAAATCTTATCCTAGATGGTCGATTTCATCACTGGCCTAGTTAGTCCCATCATAGAACCATTTCACTTCTCTCCGGACACCTTGGACGAAATTAAAAAGATTATCTTTTCTATAAAATCCAAGACTGTAGGCTACGACGGCATCAGTCGTAGTATGGTTGTTTAGATCCTTGACAGCTTCTCCCTCCGATTACTCACATTAATCACATTTCCCATCCCTGTGGCGTATGGCCTATGTTCGACCACTCCCAAAATTTTCGAATGCCTCCCTATCCAGTAACTTTCGACTCATTTCCATTTTCCCATTTCTGTCTAAAGTTCTTGAGGCTGCGTATATAAGCAGTTTACGGGGTTTGTTCATCGGAACAGCTCTTTTCAGTCTGGATTCAGGCCTGGGCACAGTACAGCCTTCACCCTCCTTAAAGTGACATTATAAAATCAATGGAGGATACCAAGGTTACCGTTTTGCTATTAAGTAATTTCTCTAATGCCTTTAATGCCGTCAGTCACGATATTCTCCTTTCTATACTCTCTCATCTTATGGTTTCGCCTGAGGCTCTGAAATGGTTCTCTTCTTATCTTCGGGGACTCCAGCAGTCGGTTCGCGTTGATGAGAGTTCATCGAGTTGGCATGATCTGGATGCTGGTGTTCTACAAGGCGGTATTCTTTCTTCATTATTATTCTCCATCTTTATTAATTTTATCACTCATTGTCTTCGGTGTTCGTATCATTTGTATGCTGATGAACTTCGACTGTATACGTATGAGCGGGTGAAAGGTTTGTGGGGCGCTATAGCAAATGTAAACCGAGATTTGGATTCAATCAAAAAGTGGTCTGATAATTTTGGAGTGTCAGTCAACCCCTTTAAATGTCAGGCCATTGTAATTGGAAGCTCGCGCATGATGGGTTACTAAAGTCTTCCTTTTTGGCACCTTTCATAAAATCGTTGAGGCTTGACTGCTGACTCGCGGCGTTTGGAATGCTCGCTCTATAGAAGTTAATCATACCTAAAAACCGTCTCAATTTATCAATGGTTTGCGGTCGTATGAAATCTAAGATTGCCTTAATTTTATGATCTCGGGGTCTTACACCGCTCGTCGAGACCTCGTATCCTAGAAATTCGATACTTGATTTTCCAAACTCGCACTAAGATAAATTAATGATGATGCCAAACTGCCTAAATCTTTCAAAAACCTGTTTGAGGTCCTTTTTTTTCTCTTCAATATAGTCGCTAGCTATTATGACGTCATCGACAAAACTGAATAAAAAGTCTAACCCTTGCAGCACTGTATGGTTCATGAACCGTTGGAATGTTTGACTAGCGTTTCATAATCAGGTCATGCGCGGGAATTCAAATAGACCAAAGGGGATTATGATTGCAGTTTTCTCGATATCTTCCTTCGCGACTTTCTTTCTTTCTTTCTTCTTTCACTTTTCTAGTTTTGAAAAAAATTTCTTACCTGTCAGTACATAGGTGAAGTCATGCAGCCGTGGTACTGGGTATCGTTCCGGTTTTGTGATAGCGTTCAGACGCCAATAGTCGCCACACGGCCGGATATCCCCATTTTTCTTCGCCACCACATGTAGCGGGCTGGCCCACGCGCTATTTGAAGGTCTGCAGATTCACATTTCCTGCATTAACCTTAATTCTTCCTTCACCTTATGATACCTGTTTGGGGGAAGGGGTCTAACACGCGCATGTACGGGTAGTCCTATTGTTTCAATATGATGGAATACTTTGTTATTATCGTTATCAGCGTCGTCGTCCCTATACGGCGTGGGTTTAGTGATGTCTGAGTACTCCGATAATAGCTCGTGAAATGGGTGATTACTGTCTACGATGCTGACTGAAGGTTCCGAGCCATGTTACCACTAGTTAATGCTTTAAAATTCTTATCCACCAATTTTTGAGCATTTAAATCTACTAACAACTTATAATGACGTAAAAAATCCGCTCCTAAAGTTGGTTGTTTAATATTTGCTACTATGAAGGTCCATTTATAAGGTTGATTAAGATTAAGATTTAATTTTAAATTTCTAGTGCTATACATCAGAATTTCTGAGCAATTAGCTGCAGATAATTTAAAATTAGTACAATCAATATGGATTTTTGGTAACGGGTATGACCGAAACATTTGCACTTGTGTTTATTAAAAAACGAATACCCGTAATTGTATCCTTAATGCATGGCCGGTGGTTTGACAAGTCGATGCAGTGCTCCACTGTTGACTGCACCGTTGCTAGTTTCGCGACTCTCGTTTTTCTGACGCCACCGCAACTTTGTTCCAGCTACACGGTTTTTCGCATCTGCTAGCTTTCTTCCTAAATCGAAAATGGTACAAACACATCCAGTCTGCCGATTTCCTCCTCCTGTCCCGCCTCTCTCTCCTCCTATTCCGATGATGGCCTCTGTTTGTCTAGCTTAGTACGCCGGAAAAATGCTGCACATGTAGCATTAAAATATCTCCAGAGCGGCCGTATGGCAATGCCAAACATGTAATGTGCCCCTATGCTTACGCAAGGGCACACTTGTTTTTAGATTTTCATAAAAAGTAATTTTCATCATTTTGCCAGGGGAAAAGTTCATTATGAAAAAAAATATTTATAAATCTATGCTATATTAATATTAGGTCTTTACCTATGAAATTGCCGTTCTGCAGTACTGGCCATTTCAAATAAAAATAATTTTTGTTTGTCTAAGAATACTAATTTAAATAAATTTTATTTTAAAAACATGGAATTCTTTTTCCAAAAGTAGTCATTTGTTTATTGATTAGTGTTACATTTTCATCGCATTTCAATCTTTTTCGTCATCATGGATACGTTAAAAATTCGAGTAATTATGGAATATGAGTACCGTCGTGGCAGCAACGCGGCACAAGCGGCACGCAACATCAACGACGTTTACGAAGCTAACACTACAAACTAACGCACCACCTGTTATTGGTTTGCTCGCTTCCGTTCTAGAAATTTCGACCTGAAAAATGAACCTCGCGGTCGTCCGAAGACTTTGGTCGACAATGACGAATTAAAGGCGATTGTGGAAGCTGATGATACACAATCTACGGCTGAATTAGCAGCAGCTTTCGACGTTAGCGTCAAAACAATATTGGTCCATTTGCGTCAAATTGGCAAGGTAAAAAAGCTTGACAAACGGGTGCCCCACGAACTCAATGATCGCTAGCGCGTAGTACGCGTCGAGACGTGCATTGCACTGCTCAACAGACACACAAATGAAGGAATTTTGAACCGCATTGTTACCTGCGATGAAAATGGATTCTGTTTGATAACCGCAAGCGCTCAGCAAGTTGGTTGGATCCTGGTTCAGCACCTAAACAATGCCCTAAACGAAAACTTGACAATGATGGAGAAGCTGGCACATCTCCAACCAGCTTTGGTCAATCGCTCGTCTCCGCTGCTCCTGCACGACAACGCGCGACCTCATACTGCACAGCAGACGGTCTCCAAGTTGCAAGAACTGGGGTTGGAAGCTCTCCGTCATCCGCCCTACACACCAGACCTTGCGCCTACAGACTACTACTTTTTCCAGAATTTGGATAACTTCTTGGCGGGAAAAAATTCAATACCCGAGAGGCAGTACAAAATGCCTTTGATGAATTTGTTGCCTCCCGTCCAGCTGATTTTTTTAAGAATCATGGGCATCAATAAACTGCCACTGCGTTGGCAAAGATGCATTGATTGCATGGGTGATTATTTCGATTAATACAAATAAAAAATACATGAAAAAAATTAGTTTAATTTTTTTCAAACAAAACGGCATTTTCATAGGTAAAGACCTATTATTATAAAGCTGAAGAGTTTGTTTGTGTAGTAATGGTGGGTGTCCTTGTGTAGCAGGATGAGTAAATGAATACATGCACCAAGAGTTCACTTGTAGTTTTATTAAATCTCCAATAACTACACAATGGTATTTGATTATTACATACAATTAACGCACGACACGATAACACTGACCCGAGTGGAGCTCTCGGAACGACTGGCCTTCGCCCATGTCGCTTGTACATTTTCTATGAAGAATGCTTACATTGCAATTGATGACACTGTGCGGTCGCTACATATATCCCCCCCTTTATTTAAAAAAATAAATAAAAATTTACAATATTTATTAGTTGTTAGTTTTATACAGAACCAAATTTAATTTCACATTTGTATGCGTGACCCTAATTTAGTTAGCTTATTGTTTGCTTCAGCGGAATGTGCCCATGATGTCATTCGAGTCGTGTTACTTATCGTACGTTGAAAGTAAACAATGGTCTGAAAATGATATGATTTAAGGTTACATTCATTATATAATAATATTTTCTTAGTGTCTAAGGCCTTATTCTAAGTTATTGTAACTTTTAATTTGAAGTTCCTGTCACTCTCTACTTTAATTGTAGCTACCATGGTGTTCGTTCTGCCATAAAAATAATGAAAAATACATCCCTTGGGACCTGCAACGTTCCCATGGTAGCGCCGTATTCTCATTCATTTCTTCACTACTCGCATTCTTCCTTTTTTCATGCTATGTATTTCGCCTGTTTGCTTGGTTGCAAAGTGGGTGTCTAATTAACGTAATTATATTGTTACGAGCTGGGGTTCGGGATAAATTAATTTAAACCAATATTCCGAAACACACAAACTGTTTAATTAACTAAACACAAATATCGCAATCAAATCAAAACGTCACTTGGAATCACTTGTCTCGCTTGTACTGTATCATTTGAATCGTATTCGCTCGCTTCCGAAATCGAACTGCTCGTCGGCCCGACAATCCGCTATTTAAATCCCGAGCAGAACATTCTCGAACATTCGACACCGCCGCAGCGTAGAAGCTTCTAGTAACTTCCATTGAACTGTTTAATCCCACTATTCGACAATAGATGGCAGTAGCGTCTACGTACAATTTCGTGTAGTACTTGCTACTCAATAACAGATGGCGATAGCGTGTCATTTCCAGTAGTTTCTAACACTGCCCCGTCCTTAGATGGAATTAGCGTGATGTTTCTAGACTTTTCGATTTACGTCACACTGCCCCTTTCTGAGACGGAGTTAGCATGATGGTTCTAGACTTTATGATCTACGTAACACTGCCCCCTCCTTAGACAGGCTCGTCCCGAGCATCATTATTCCCCTAGTATCGTGCCAATCGATCTACATGGACAATTTTAGGTGCAGTTCGCATACCCTTTTGTATTCGGTAAGTGACGTCGTTGATCTTGGTCACAATTCGGTACGGCCCGTCCCATTTTGCCTGTAGTTTAGGGGACTTTCCTTTGCTGCGCACTGGGTTATGCAACCACACTAGTGAACCTTCGTCGAAGCCAATATTGTTCATTTTCCGATCATAACGAGTTTTTATTCTCTCGGACATCTGTTGGTCTGATTCTCTGACATGCTCATACACGTCATTCATCTTGTTGCGCAGATCATTTGCATAATCTGTTATACTCCGTGGTGAATCAGGGGGAATGCCGGTTATAAGATCACCTGGTAACCTTAACTCCCTTCCAAAGTTCGCGAAGGCTGGCGTCACAGTTGTACTCTCGTGAACTGCACTTCGGTATGACAGAAGAAACGGTTGTATGTGCTTGTCCCAATCCTTTTGTCTGCTTGTTACAACTTTTGCCAGATATCTTTCCAACGTCTGATTAAATCTCTCTACCATTCCGTCAGATTGTGGGTGGTATGACGTGGTTCTGGTTTTGTGAGTACCCATAACCCGACATGTTTCCTGAAACACTTGAGACTCGAAATTCCTTCCTTGATCGCTGTGGATTTCCAAGGGTACCCCAAACCGACAGAAGACTTCGTGGACTAATTTATCAGCGACTGTTAAAGCTTCTTGATTAGGGATGGCGAAGACTTCCGGCCACTTGGTGAAGTAATCCATGACAACCATGAAATATTTATTTCCACTTTCACTTTCGGGGAGGAAGAACAATCTTCTTCAAGCAGTACACTTTCCCTGATGGTGCACCTTCCATGAAGACTTCTTCTGACCCACATTTTAGGACTCCTTGGTTAATGTCGATCTCACAACAGTGCTGTCGCATGAAGTCCAAACCTAGGATGCAGTCGTCTACTATGTCAGCCATTATGACCTTATGTAAATTGTGTTACCCAGTTTTAATTCCACCTCCTTCTCACCACGGACGGTTATGTGCTGACCGGTAGCTGTTACTAAATTTACGCCGTCATGCTTACCGAAGAAGTTCCCAAGAAAACGATTCGTTAGTTGGGAACTGACAACCGTGCGAGAAGCTCCAGTATCCAATGTCAGCTTACATGGTCTTCCGTTCACTTCACCTTTTATGACTAGGGTGTTCCCATCACCGTTCAAGCGGCCTTGGGTAATATTGTGCCCAGGATTTTTTTACCGTTGAGCGGCCGTGGGCACTTTTGTGCCCAAGCGGAGAAGGTTTGCACTACTTGGAATTTAAGCCGTATTGCTTTGGCTCTACGAAGTACTTTCACATGCCATGGAATTAGTTTAGTTCGTTATGGAATTCCCCACACTTTGACATACGACAACACTACAAGTTTTTAATCTGTGATTTAAAAAAAAACATTTTTTCGTCTGTCAGTTGTTCATTCATATTATTGTGTTTGTTGTCAAACATTTCGCGTAGTTTTTTATTGTTTTCACTAGTTATTTTACGTGAGAATCTATTCTGTGTGATAGGATAATATTACAGTGAACAAGAATTTGTGCAGGAGTAAATTCATATAAGCAAATTATTAAGTAATTTTTGTAATATTCCGCGATTAGTATGGTCGCACAATGATAGTTAATTTTTTTTTTGTTCACATTTACAACCCATTGTATAAATTAAGACAATAGTATATTCAAACGAAATGAACAAGGCTCATTCATCAGCATTATAAAAAGCATCAAGTGTAACCGAAATACTCAGAAACACACTCAAGAATGACGATTGCTTACAACAAGTGCAGCCCGCCCGTCGCGCTCGGGCGATGACTAATACCCTGGCCGCTTGACGTAAAAAACGCTGCGCGCAGATGGTCGCGTGAGCGGATCATGGGCTTGTGAGACCGAAATTCTTGGGGCTATTTTAACACCAGCCAGCACCCGCCCCGCAGTCCTGGCGTTGACTAGTTTTCCTGCTGCTGGGCGGTGACATCTGCCGCCCTTCTTTCCCGGGTCTGATCTTTGTCCACCCATTTGCACTCATGACAGCTTCGAACTGGATTTTATATGCTGACCAGGAAAATGTTCCGTCGAAGGGTGGCACTTTAAATCCACGTGTGGAGGGTCCAGCTATCACAGAAGCCGCAGTCCCGTCTCCAGCCTTCAGATTTCCAAACGCTTTTCTCATATCAGCGATCTGGGTTTCGGCCTCTGAGATACGATTCTCGTGTAGCTGAACCGTCTCCTTCATGGCTTTGATGTCTTTGCCAAATGTCGCGTGTAGATCTTTCAAGAGGAGAACCTGCTCCTCTTGCCGGCGAGTCTGTTCTTCTTTGTCCTGCTGCAGCTGTTCCTATAGGCGGCGGGCCTGTTCTTCCTGTCGGCGGGCCTGTTCTTCCTGTCGGCGGGCCTGCTCCTGCAGCATCGCCATTAGAGCAGAAAGATCCATGGCCGGTGATGCTGTAGGAACACCAGACGCTTGGGACATTGGTTCCGTCGTCGGCTGATTACCCCCAGGTGTCTGTCTAGAAGTTCCTTCAAACCGCCTCTGATCCAACTCCTGCTGGCGCTGACTCCTGGTACGGATACCTTCCGTATCCTCCTTCGGTAAAACTGGCATAATTTATCCCACACTTCTGACACCAAATGTTACGAGCTGGGGTTCGGGATAAATTAATTTAAACCAATATTCCGAAACACACAAACTGTTTAATTAACTAAACACAAATATCGCAATCAAATCAAAACGTCACTTGGAATCACTTGTCTCGCTTGTACTGTATCACTTGAATCGTATTCGCTCGCTTCCGAAATCGAACTGCTCGTCGGCCCGACAATCCGCTATTTATATCCCGAGCAGAACATTCTCGAACATTCGACACCGCCACAGCGTAGAAGCTTCTAGTAACTTCCATTGAACTGTTTAATCCCACTATTCGACAATAGGTGGCAGTAGCGTCTACGTACAATTTCGTGTAGTACTTGCTACTCAATAACAGATGGCGTTAGCGTGTCATTTCCAGTAGTTTCTAACACTGCCCCGTCCTTAGATGGAATTAGCGTGATGTTTCTAGACTTTTCGATTTACGTCACACTGCCCCTTTCTGAGACGGAGTTAGCATGATGCTTCTAGACTTTACGATCTACGTAACAATATTATAAAATATCTTTAAGTTATGACAACGTTGGACATCGGAACTGCTCTTGATATGCTGTTAATTTGCTCTTGGGCTGGCGCTGCGGTGAGTATTTGTTTGCCAATCCATCTTTTTGTTCTAGCGTTACATTTCGTATACATGAAGTACATGATTATTATGCCAAAAATTGTCAGCACTGCTATATGTGTTATAGTAAGCTGAGAGAGTTGTTTCTCGACTTCTGATATGTTAGAGCCTCCTTGTGCAATGACGACTTGGTCTTTGCTTTGTGTTTTACCCATAGTGACACCTTTTCGCTAATACTTGATGTATACTGAATGATGGTATTCTAATGATGTGAGACTAATAGGTTGCTATCCATGATTTTATTGAATCAGCAATTTCGGTGTCCATTTACAATATTTGCTTCAAGGTTACGTTACATTATTTCATTATACATTCTATTGTTTTTACAAAGTATTGCCGAATTAATATTTGCCGCATTGTTGCGAGGTTAACACTATTTGCGTTATTATGACGTAAGGTGGGCATGTTGTATGAATGCTTTATATATTAAACCTTACTGGGCGTTTTATGACGCGGCCACTATGTGTGGTACGAGTGATAGCGTTTTCACAAGCGTTTCTTCTAACCAGTATGCCCTTTTTGATATTACTTGGTTGATCGCTGGTTCTTTTGGGCTCCAAAAAACTGTTAAGTTTTTCTCGCGGTTTTTCATTTATCGGTGGCGGTTCAAAGTTATGATCGTTATGTGAGTTTAGCAGGTACGCTGGTTTGATACGGTCTATGGTGATGTTGATAATACCGCTTGGCAGCTGTACTGTAAATATTTTATCGTTTCTTTTGATGACTTTTTAAGGTCCATCATATGGTGGTTGTAATGATTTTTTTCCCATATCCCGCCTAACAAACACGTGGTCGCATTTTTTTAGTTCTGGATGTACAAAAATTGTCCTGGAGTCTCTATGCTGACTTGGTTTCAGTTTTAAACTATTAATGGTTTCCCTTAAATGTTGTACATACTCGTGTGAATCATAAAACTGTGTGTTCGTGTTGTCGTAAAATTCTCCTGGTAATATTAAAGTGGAACCATACACTAATTGTGCTGCGCTAACGTTAGTGTCACACCGAGGTGCAGCCCTGAGTCCTAACAGAACTGTTGGCAATTCTCCTACCCAATTTTCGTTGTTCAACTTTGCCCTAAGTGCTACTTTTAATGACCTATGCATTCTTTCCACTGCTCCGTTTCTTTGGGGGTGGTAAGCAGTTGTGCGTATTTTCTCTACTCCTAAAAATTGCATTAAGTGTTTGAATAATTCGATTTCGAATTGCCTGCCCTGGTCGCTTGTTAGTCTTAAGGGGCAGCCAAAACGCACGATCCAATTTTCGTCTAAGACTTTGGCTACTGAATTTGCTGAGATGTCTGATACTGGTATTGCCTCTGGCCATGAGGTAGCTCTATCTAACATTGTTATCAGATATCGACGGCCTTCCTGTGATGTAGGTAACGGTCCAACGATATCGATGTGTATGTGTTCGAATCGGTCGCAGTCGGGAAATTGACCTAACTCTGACATGGTATGTCGATGTACCTTTGCCTTTTGGCACCGGATACATGTCCTTGTTATCCTACTGACGTCTTTGTTTATACTTATCCAGAAATATTGGTCAGCCATCATGCGTCTGGTAGTTCTAATACCCGGGTGACTGATGTTGTGTATGGCCTCGATCGTCTTATCGCGAAACTGTACTGGAAGGTACATTCGTTCCTTACAAGTTGATGTTTCATATGTAATGTGATACTCTGTGCCTCTAACTTTGTGTCGACTAAAACGCAAATTACTGTTCTTAGAGCTGTGTAGTAATTTTGAGAGCTGCTTATCGGCTTCCTGTGCTCGGGCTAGTTCCACTAAATCGTAACCTATTGGGCAATTACCAGGCCTAACAAGCGACCACATATCAATCAATCAATTTATTTATTTTGGGCTACAAAGACCCATAACATAAATACCTTACAGACTAACATACATACAAATAAAAACAATGCAAAACTATTGTACACGTCACACACACACACACACATACACACATATATCATATTATTATTAACAGGCCTGTTGGTCTAGTGGTTAGTGACCCTGACTGCTATGCCGGAGGTCTTGGGTTCGATTCCCACCCAGGACAAATGTTTGTGTGATGAGCACGATCATTTGTTCTGTGTCTGGGTGTAATTTATCTATAACATGTATGTATTTAGAAATATATAAGTATGTTTATCAGTTGACTAGTAACCATAACACAAGCTCTGCTTAGCTTGGGACTAGATGGCGTTGTGTGATAGTCGTAAAAAAAAAATATTGTTTCAATGCGCGATAGTGAATCCGCTGTGACGTTATCAGCACCACTTATGTGTTTTATTTTTGTTGTAAACTCGCTGATGAACAATATTTGCCTAGTTCGCCTGGGTGTTTCCTATTCGCTACCTAGTTTTCTAAATAAATACACCAAGGGTTTGTGGTCCGTGTAGATTACTATTTCGCGGCCCTCTATTAATTTTCTAAAATGTGTTATCGCCAACTATACGCCTAATAACTCTCTATCGTATGTACTGTACTTTCTTTGGGCTTCAGTAAGTCGTTTGGAGAAAAAACTTAGAGGACTCCAATTGTTGCCTTCACGTTGCTGCAATACCGCTCCCACACAGCTGTCTGATGCATCTGTCATTAATGCTAGTGGAGAATCTGGTAGGGGATGTGTCAACAAAGCTGCCTTTTGTAAACTGACCTTACTTTTTTCGAATTCGCATTCCGCCTCCTTCGTCCATTCAATATTGTCTTGTCTTTTTTCTTCGAGTTTTGGAGGTATTTGTTTATTTCTGCTTGATCCTGGGCTGCGTGTGGAATGTGTGATCTATAAAAGTTTAGCATACCTAAGTATCTGCGTAGCTCCTCAACTGTTTTTGGCCTCGGGTAGTCACTTATCACTTTGACTTTGTCCTGCAAAGGCCGAATTCCTTCCGTGGAGACTTCATAACCTAGAAAATTGAGTTTTTCCTGTCCAAAACAACATTTAGAAATAATTATTGTGATGCCGAATTCATTAAATCGTTTAAAGACTTCCTCCAGGTGTTGCTTGTGTGTGGCTGCGCAACGGACGCTATGATTACGTCATCAGCGAATGAGTAGAGGAAGTCCAACCCCTGTAACACGCTATGGTCCATGAATCTCTGAAAGGTTTGGGCTGCGTTACGCAAGCCGAAAGGCGTTCTGGGGAATTCATATAATTCGAATGGGGTGATAACTGCCGTTTTATCTATGTCGTCTTTATTAACTGGAATGCAGTTGTAGGCCCTATTAATATCTAGGCTAGAGAATATCTTTTTGCCCGCTAATATGTACGTGAAATCTTGTAGTCTAGGGACAGGGTACCTATCTGGCTTAGTCGTGGCGTTTAGCATTCTATAGTCGCCACAAGGCCTAATGTTGCCATCCTTTTTAGGAACTATGTGTAGTGGGCTGGCCCATGCGCTTTTACTGGGCCTAAAAATATCTAAGTCTAGCATGAGTTGAAATTCGTTCTTAGCTTTAGCATACCTATCTGGGGGCAATGGGCGTGAACGTGCGTGCACCGGTGTACCGTTGGTCTCGATATGATGACACACATTATGTTTGGGTACCTCTTTTAATGAAATTGGCTTAGTCAAACTCGGATACTTCGCTAGTAAATCTATGTATGGGTGATCATCTACTATCGTCTTAATCGTAGGTTGGTCGGAGTCGGATATGCAACCTACAACCTTCATTTGTGTTTCGCTGTCAATTAATTAATCGGCGGCCACTTAGGTCTATTAACAACTTATACTTTACTAGGAAATCCGTGCCTAGTATTGGTTGTTTAACATCTGCTACAATAAATACCCATCGAAAGTTGCGTCGTAGCTTAAAATTTAGTTCTTTCGTTATCAGTCCATATGTTTCTATTTCTGTGCCGTTTGCCGCGAACAGTTTACAATTAGTTGGGTCCACACTCTTTAGATGCACTTTTAACACTTAACCTTGGTGACTTTGTGCGTCGAAGTTTCAGCCAAAAGAAAGGTCATTTGTTTAATGTGTGCCATATAAACGCACAAAGTGTCCCAAGTCACTACAATGATCTGTTGGATACCATTACCGATGCCAATACCCATGCCGTTCTGGTTTCTGAGAGTTGGCTCAAACCTCATCTTCTCTCCGCTACCTACTCCCTCCCAGGTTTCACTCTTATCCGCAATGATAGAATTGGAAAGGGAGGGGGTGGAGTGGAAATTTATCTTCGTAGTGATTTCCCTTTCAAAATCATTGCCTCATCTCCCTCACAATACCATGCCTCCGCTGAGTACCTCTTTTTGGAAGTGTACATCAAAGGCGTTAAGGCTCTACTTGGTATTGTCTATTGTCCACCCGCCGTTGACTATTTTTCCGAACTCAAATTGGCGCTGGAATCCGTAGGGTCAGAGTATGCACATAGCGTCATCATGGGCGATTTCAACACTGACCTTTCGCTCCACTCCCCACGATCCCGTAAACTCCTTCACATAATTGAATCCGTAAGTCTCCATATTCTTTCACTGCAACCTACCCATTTTAATGTCTCAGGCAATGACACTTGGCTTGATTTAATCCTAACATCCGGACCCTCCCTTGTTTCCTCTCATGGCCAGTGTCCCACTCCTGGATTTTCCCATCATAACCTCATTTTCCTCTCCTATGTCCTAAAACCGCCTAAACCTGTATCTAAAGTTCTGCACATGCGGTGTTTTGCACGTATGGACGTTGAGAAGCTGCGTCAAGATGCGTCAGACCTCAGTTGGGAACACTTGGCAGCGGCGACAGATGTGAATGAAAAACTGTGCATTTTTGACCGATCGGTCCTTGCCCTCTACGACAAACATGCTCCTGTTAAAAAAGTCAAACTTCGGCGCCCTCCTGCTCCTTGGATGACGACAGGGGTTCGCATGGCGATGAGGCGCAGGGATCGGGCCTTTCGTAAATTTAAAAAAGATCGCAGCGATGAAAATCGGAAGTTTTTCGAAGCTGCTAGAAATCGGTGTAATCAGATGATACGCAACGCCAAACGCCGCCATATTCTCGAAAACATTTCTTCTTCTTCACCTGCTGATATCTGGAAGTTCCTTGGTACTCTTGGTATCGGTAGACCACGGCATGTGGATTTTCCCAATACAATTGGCCTTTTTTTTTTTTTTTTCAGGATGGGAAATCATCAAATGACTTCTCCCGCTCTGGGCGGAGCGGGAGGGCGTGTCAGACTTTTACTGACTACAACCCACCCGTGTTCCATCAGTTGCCCATGTGCCAGGGTCACGGTATCTCTTTCTAACAATCACGCGACCCTGGCAGGCATCGGTCCTAGTAGACCCCTACACTGCTGCTGACATCTCTTTGAGGCGCGCGTGGAACACTGCGTGCCGTCGACCCGAGCTTGGTCCTTACCGGGCGGCGAGCTACCCATTGCTCGCCACCCGCAAGCTCGCGCCTACGGTGGCCGGGAGTCCGCAATTGACTCCCGACGCCCGGGGCGTCTCCTCCTGCGGCGGCTAGGGACGTGAGGGCGCAGAGACTGCCACTCCCTCACGCGCCCCGCCTATACAATTGGCCTTGATGATATCAACCGTCACTTCACAACCACTTGTCATTTGGATCCCCAAATTTTATCCCAGACGGTCGATTTCATTACTGGTCTAGCTAGTCCCATCATAGAACCATTTAAATTCTCTCCGGTCACCTTGGACGAAATTAAAAAGATCATCTTTTCTATAAAATCCAAGGCTGTGGGCTATGACGGCATCCGTCGTACTATGGTCATTTGGATCCTTGATAGCCTTCTCCCTCCAATTACCCACATTATCAACTTTTCACTTGATTCCAGACAATTCCCATCCCTGTGGCGTATGACCTATGTCCGCCCACTCCCGAAAATTTCAAATCCCTCCCTACCTAGTCACTTTCGTCCCATTTCTATTCTCCCATTCCTGTCTAAAGTGCTTGAGGCCTGCGTACATAAACAATTTTCAGGGTTTGTTCATCGGAACAATCTTGTTAGCTCTTTTCAGTCTGGTTTCAAGCCTGGGCACAGTACAGCCTCCGCTCTCCTTAAAGTGACTGGTGACATTAGAGAAGCAATGGAGGATACCAAGGTTACCGTTTTGGTATTAATTTATTTCTTTAATGCCGTCAGTCACGATATTCTCCTCTCTATCCTCTCTTATCTTATGGTTTCGTCCGAGGCCCTAGAATGGTTCTCTTCTTATCTTCGGGGACGTCAGCAGTCGGTTCGCGTTGATGAGAGCTCCTCGAGTTGGCGTGATCTGGATGCTGGTGTTCCACAAGGCGGTATTCTTTCTCCATTATTATTCTCCATCTTCATTAATTTTATAACTCACTAGCTTCTGCCCGCGACTTCGTCCGCGTCAAATTTTTGCTCCCCTGACCCTTCCCGTCGCATCGATTTGCCTGCTAGTTTTCGTCCATTTTTCGTTGCTGCTCGCTCCTTTTGAGTTATAGTGAGTCAACCTTAAAAGATAGACATATGCTCTCGCGGACTTTTTTTTAGAACTTTTTAAAAGGAACAATTCCGTCATACATGATTTTTGCGTTACTTTAACCGTTTACACAGCGCACGCAACGGAAACTCTCAAAAGGAATAAATTTTCCCCGTTTTTGCAACATTTTTCATTACTGCTCCGCTCCTCTTAGTTGTAGCATGATGATATATAGCCTATAGCCTCTCTCGATAAATAGGCTACTCAACACAAAAAGAATTTTTCAATTCGAACCAGTAGTTCCTGAGATTAGCGCGTTCAATCAAACAAACAAACAAACAAACAAACTCTTCAGCTTTATAATAATTATATTATAATATTAATAAAGTATAAAGTATAGATTGTCTTCGATGTTCGTATCATCTTTATGCTGATGATATTCAATTGTATACTGCTGAGCGGGTGGAAGGTTTGTCGGACGCTATAGCAGATGTAAACCGAGATTTAGCTTCAATAAAAAAGTGGTCTGATAGTTTTGGGGTGTCAGTCAATCCATCTAAGTGCCAGGCCATTGTAATTGGAAGCTCGCGCATGATGGGTAGAGTGACGCTTAGTTCTCTTCCTCCTTTAATTTTTGATGGTACCGTCATACCCATTACCCCGACTGTGAAAGATCTCGGTTTGCATCTTGACACGACACTTAGCTGGCAACGCCAAGTCTCTAGTGTTAGTCAAAGGGTCAACGGTACACTGCGATCCCTGTATCGTTTGAGAAACTTTTTACCCGCTAAGATGAAAACCATGCTTGTGCAGACTTTGATTTTCCCTATGATCGACTATGGTGACGTGTGCTACTTTGACTTAAATGCGGTTTTTCTGGATAAGCTCGACAGACTGCTCAACAATTGTATACGGTTCATATTCAACCTCAGAAAGTATGACCATGTGTCGAGCTATAGGGCTGAGCTAACGTGGATGTCCATTCGCCAAAGAAGAAGTTTACGCGCTTTGACCACGCTTTTCTCCCTTCTCCACTCTCCTACTCCTCCTTCTTATCTTGTGTCTCACTTCCAATATCTATGTTCTTCTCACGTTAAAAATCTGCGTTCTTCTAACAATCTTCTCCTACTCTGTCCTTCTCATACCTCTGACTTTCTTCATTCGTCCTTTCATATTCAGTCCATTCTTCTTCGGAATGCGCTCCCTCTCGATATCAGAACGGCCACCAGTCGGTATGCATTTAAGCGGAAATTGCAGAGTTATTTTCGAAACAAATAGTGTAGAGTAGTCTCATCTCCTGTCTCAGTTTAATCTGTATATATATATTGATATATTTATATATTATAAGCATATATATTTATTTATTATAGTATATATTATAGGAAATATGTATGCGTGTATGAGTATTATTAGTTTTGGTCTATTTATATACTACTAATCCCTTATTATTTATAATTCAATTTGATTATTGTAGTTTTAATAGTATTTCACTGATCCTCTCATCCAAAGCACCTGCCATTTAATCTCTTCACCACCCTTGGTTGACTGGTAGAGAATGCCTAAGGCATTAAGTCCGCCTTTGTACCATTTTTGTGTGCGAGAAGTTTAAATAAATAAATAAATAACACTCACTAGATTACGCGGATACACCGATACATTTGCGCCACTATCAATTAGAAATTGTATACCTGTATTCACGTCCATTACACTTAGGCGGTGGTTAACTCTTGGAGCACAGATTTCCGCCACTCTCTGCTCCACTTCTAGTTTTCCGGTTTGTTCTCTCTTTGTTTGTCCCAGCTGCACGGGTCTACGCATTTATTGGCGTGTTTTCCGAAGCGAAAGTGGTACGCGCAAAGCCAATTCGGGTCTCGTGGGGTTCGCCGTCTGCTTGTGCTGCGTTCTCGTAATCTTGGTCTGTAGTTTGGTCTTCCCCAGTTGTTATATCTGGGTCTCGAGTTACGGCTCTCCAGTCCCTTGATACGTTCCCCTAGACTTCTTATTTCGGCGATTATGTCCGTTGTCTCTTTGGGCACGTTTATTTTTCTAATATTTTCTTTTGTCGTAATTGTTTCCATTATTTTGTCCGCTACCGAAGCCAAGATCTCCGTATCTTTTGACTTTGTGGCTGCTAGGACACTACTTACCGTGGTGGGCAAGTGATTCTTCCATAGAACTGTCAATGTTTCATCCGTGACTTTTCCTCTCGCCAGGTCCTTCATTTTCCGCAGCAGCTGCGACGGTTTTTGATCTCCCAGTTCCATTTCTCCTATCAGCTTCTGCACTTGTCGGGCTTCAGACTCTGCGTAGATGTTGCATAGTCGCGTTTTTAGCGCTTCGTACTTTCCTGATGCTGGTGGGTCCAGTAAATTATGTATGTTACCTGCGATAGCACCTCCTTGCCTAGCTTGGACACCACAACCTGGTATCTGGCCTCGTCGGATGCTTTTTGCGGGTTCAATGCTGCCTCTGTTTGTATGAACCATAACTTGGGTTCATCGCGCCAAAAATCTGGAATACGTGCTGATAATGAGATGCTGGTAACCTGTTGCTCCTCGATCAACACCTTTTTCACCTTTTCTGACGCCATTGCGCGATTATTCTACGCGGTAGCCCGACTAGGTTATGTGTGACGCGATATCCTTTCCTGCTTGATCACGTCGGGGTCACCAATGTAGTTATGGTGGGTGTCCTTGTGTAGCAGAATGAGTAAATGAATACATGCACCAAGAGTTCACTTATAGTTTTATTCAATCTCCAATAATTACACAATGGTATCTGATTATTACATACAATTAACGCACGACACGATAACACTCACCCGAGTGGGGCTCTCGGAACGACTGGCCTTCACCCATGTCGCTTGTACATTTTCTATGATGAATGTTTACATTGCAATTGATGACGATGTGCGGTCACTACAGTTTGTTTGTTTAGTTGAATGCACTAATCTCAGGAACTACTGGTCCGAATTGAAAAAATATTTTTCTGTTTGGTAGCATATTTATTGCGAAAGGCTATAGGTAATATAACATCACGCTAAGTTCAAAAGGAGTGGAGCAACGAAAAGTGGATGAAAACTGGCAGGCAATTCGATGCGATGGGAAGGGTCAGGGGAGGGGGTGCTTGGACAGGAAACCTCCTCGTGTGCCCGGGGGTTGGAGTTCCCTTATGGATACGTCCGGGGGGAAGGCCAATGTCCGGGACGGTGCATCCTGGGGTGCGGGCAAGGACTCCCCATTAGGTACTGTGTGCCTAAGGGGTCTCGGTGCCCGTACGCTAATCTCCTGTCGGAGGAACGCTTTACCGTGTGTCCCTCTGATCTTAGCAGAGGCGCACAGCGGTGGAGTTAGAGCGGTCTCGGTGTGCACTTACACTGCCGCCGGGCAGGCAAGAAGGAGTCTCCTCCTTCTGCCACCGTTAGTCTCGTAGCCCCGAAGATCGTCACGGTCATGTCTCTGACTTTTGACGGGGGTCGAGGGTCTTGGCTTAATCGCCCGGGCCGCGAGGTAGAAAACCTCTATAAAAAATCACCCCAAACCTCCAAGCGGCGGCGCACCGTGAGGGAGGTTGACAGCTTGACTAATGGGTAGCTGAATTAGTCACTAGTGCGAACCACTGATTTTTGAGACATTATAAAGTTTATTACTCGTGGGAACAAACATGGAAATTTTTTTAAAAACAAAAACAAATAAAACAAAAGAAGTGGAAGGGTGCGATGCGGGGTCGGAGACCGACGCCGCGTCGAGCGCTAAGGGCTCGCGTGCGAGCTCGGAGCGAGGAGTGGCGGGCGCTGCTGGAGGGAACAGAGAGTTCTCACAGAAGCGCCCTAAATCGGGGGCAGGGCAAGAGTCCTCCTCCGACGGCGGGCTGAGCTCGGCCCGCCGGAAAATATCACGAAGTGGTGGGCTCCATGAAGGGGGCGCCGGCCGAGGACTCCCCACCAAGGAGGCCGGTGAGCCGAGCCGAGCAGGCTCAGCCGAGCTGACCCAAGGAGGGGAGAGGCTCGCCACGGAGGGGCATCCCTCTGAAGGGACCAGCAGTAGGGCCCCCTCAGAGTCCTCCGGTGGCGAGTCGGACGCTGCCGACTGCTCGGAGGAAATGGGCAGGTTCGCGGAGGTCGTGGCCACGGCCATCAGGGCGGCGACCTTAAAGAGGCTCCAGAGGTCGAAAGACAGGGCCATATCTGCTGCCACGAAAGCCATCGTGGTGGCAGCGAAGGCCTTTCGCTCTGGGCCTCCGGCGGTGGATGGGGTGGCAGAACTGCGGGCGGAGGTCGCCCGAGTGACTGCCGCCATGGAGCTCCTCCGAAAGGAGAATGAGGAGCTCCGAGCGGACCTGGCCGGTCTCCGAGGGGCCGCCCCCCAGGAGGCATCGCAGGGGGAAGCGCGGCAAGGGCAGGGCGGGCTCCTGCCTACCGAGAACCAGGTACTGACCCTGGTGTGGAAGGAGCTCGCTGTCTTCCAGAGCAGGTTCTCTGCTCTGGAGGCCGTGGTCCTGCGCCCCCCGCTGGCGGCAAGCCGGCCGGTTTTGGGCCGGCCTGGGGTGGCTTCGGGTCAGCCGAAGGCGGCCTCGGGCCAGCCGAAGGCAGCCTCGGCCCAGCCGAAGGCAGCCTTGGGCCAGCCGAAGGTGGTGGCGTACGCCACCGCCGCGTCTGCCCCAGCCAAAGGGCCGGGGCAGACCAAAGGCCGGCCCAAGCAGGCGCCTGCTAGGGCCCCCCCAGCGCAGGTGGTGAGAGGGCCGCCAATGCCGCCCCCGCCTTCTAAATCTCCCCCCGCCAACACCGAATGGCAAGTGGTTGGGGAGAAGAAGAAGGCAAGCAAGGCTGCAAGGGTGGCCAGAAATAAAAAGAGGCAGCAGCGGCGCAAAAAGAGCAGCATCGCGGCAAGGCTCCGCGCCCCAAAGTCCGCAGCTGTAGTCATCACGCTACAGCCGGAAGCGGAAAAGAGGGGCGTGACCTATCGCGACCTGCTCTCCAAAGCCAAGGCGGCAGTGGACCTCCAGGAGATCGGCATCTCCAACGGTCTCCGGGTGAAGGTCACCTTGACTGGAGCCCGGATGCTGGAGGTCCCCGGTGCGGCCAGTGGCCCGGCTGCTGACGCTCTGGCCGATAGGCTGAGAGCGTCCTTAGACGCGGACGAGGCCCGAGTGTCCAGGCCCACCAAGTGCGCTGACATGCGCATCCTGGGTCTGGACGACTGCGTGACGGAGGCGGAAGTAGTAGCCGCCATTGTTAGGACGGGGGGGTGCTCTGCCGATCAAGTGAGGGCAGGCACCATCCGTCCTGACAGCACGGGGATGAGCACCATAACGGTCAGCTGCCCCGTGTCGGCGGCTCAAAAAATAACCGGGGAGGGCCGAAGGCTCCTGGTGGGCTGGGTGTCGGCGCAGGTAAAACTGCTGGAGCCCAGACCTCTGAGGTGCTTCCGATGCCAGACAGGGCACCACGTTTATGTGAAATGCACCTCAGAGGCGGACCACAGCGGTCATTGCTTCCGTTGCGGTCAGCCCGGTCACAAGGCCGGCTCTTGCAATGCCACGCCGCACTGCTATGCATGTGCGGCGGCTGGCAAGCCGGCCGAACACCGGGCTGGGAGTAAGGCCTGCGCTTTATCCGCCAAGGCCAGGGGCAAAGGCAAGCCCTCCGCCACCGCCGTCACCGCCGTCGCCGCTGCTGCCTCGACCACCGTCGTTGCCGGCACCACCACGGCAGGGCCCTCACAGGGGGCTCAGGAGGGGGCTGAAATGGAGTGCCAATAATAGATACTCCATTGCGCCTCCTCCAAGCGAACATCAACCACTGCGCCTCCGCTCAGGATCTGTTACTCCAGAGCATGGCGCAGTGGTCGATTAACATCGCTGTGGTCGCTGAGCCGTACTTTGTCCCGCCCAGGGATGACTGGGTGGAGGACCTGAGCGGCTCAGTGACCCTCATTTCGTCGGCCGCCGCCGGAACCCCGACCCTCGAGGCCGTCAAGAGGGGACGGGGTTGCGTAGCAGCATGTTTCGGGGAGATTGTAGTTGTGGGAGTATACTTCTCCCCGAGCCGAACTCTCGCCGAGTTCCACAACTCCCTTGCGGAGTTGAGAGTCGTCGTCGTCGGGTTCCGTCCCCTTCCCGTGCTCGTGCTCGGGGACTTCAACGCCAAGAATTTGGCTTGGGGTTCCCGGTATACGGACACACGGGGCAGGATGGTGGAGGACTGGGCTCTGGAGACAGGCCTAGTCGTCCTTAACCGGGGTTCTGTCCCTACGTGCGTACGGATGCGGGGCGATTCAGTGGTGGACATTTCGTTCGCCAGCCCCGCTCTGTCACCGCAGGTTATTGATTGGCGCGTCATGGAGGGGGTGGAGACGTATTCCGACCATCGGTACATCCGATTTGACGTCTCCGCCCAGACATCGAGCGCGCTGATCCGGCAGACCCCGAGTGGTCCGCGGTGGGCGCTAAAGAAGCTGGACCGGGAGCTTCTCCTGGAAGCCTCGATCGTGCAGGCCTGGGTGTCACCACCGGACAGGCCTGCTGACACCAACGACGAGGCCGAGTGGTTCCAGGAGGCCATGTCCGAGATCTGTGACGTGGCTATGCCCCGAGTCCAGCCAGGACGGGCTTGGCGCCAGGTGTACTGGTGGTCGCCGCAGCTGACAGCGTTGCGCGAAGCGTGCGTTGCGGCACGTCGCCGGTACACCAGGCACCGCAGGCTCCGTATCCGACCTCCGGATACGGAAGCCATTCACGCCCTCCAAGAGGAGATCCTGCGGGCCAGAGGACTGGCCCGCAAGGAGTCGCTGGAGACTCTGAACAGGGACCCATGGGGACGGCCCTACAAGGCCGTCCGGGAGAAACTCCGCCCATGGGCTCCTCCGCTGACTCAGAGTCTCCGGCCCCAACTCGTGGAGGGCGTGGTGAGCGCTCTGTTCCCTTCGCGAGGGGAACATAGTCCCCCACCCATGGCTCAGCCTACTGCGGTGCCCAATGCGGACCACACCACTGACGACGACGACGGTGTTCCAGAAGTGACCGAGGCAGAGATGAGGGTGGCGGTACGAAGGCTTAATGCCAAGAATACCGCCCCAGGACCCGACGGCTTGCCTGGCAAAGCATGGGTCCTGGCCTCAGAGGCTCTCGGGCCTCGACTCAGGGGGCTCCTTAGCGCATGCTTGGAGAGGGGCCAGTTCCCACTTCGTTGGAAGACGGGGAAACTGGTCCTCATTAAGAAGCCTGGGCGCCCAGCGGACTCTCCGTCCGCTTACCGGCCCATCATGCTACTCGACGAGGTGGGCAAGCTCTTTGAAAGAGTGATTGCAGACCACCTCGTCGGGTGGCTGGTGCGGGAGGGGCCGGACTTGTCGGACGGCCAATATGGCTTCCGCAAGGGGCGCTCTACGGTGGACGCCATCATGCGCGTGCGAGCCCTCACGACGGGGGATGCAGTGGCCCGGGGTGGGGTCGTCTTGGCGGTGTCTCTAGACATCGCCAATGCCTTTAACACCCTGCCCTGAAGTTGCATTAGGGAGGCACTCCGGTATCACCGGATGCCGACCTACCTCTGTCGCGTGGTCGAGGCCTATCTGACGGATAGGGCCGTCATCTACCCCGGTCACAAAGGGGAATGGAACCGCCGAGAGATGTCGTGCGGTGTCCCACAGGGATCGGTTACGACTGGGTGCTGCGCGCCGACCTCCCTAGCGGCGTCAGCGTAGTTTGCTACGCTGACGACACGCTGGTCCTTGCGCAGGGGAGGTCGTACGAGGCGGCGGCCGAAATTATGACACGCGGGATTGCGACAATCGTCGATAGGATCCGGCAATTGGGACTCGAGGTGGCATTGCACAAGTCCGAGGCCATGGGTTTTCATGGTCCTTGGAACGCGCCACCTGCGGGTTCCCAACTCACGGTAGGAGGGGTTCACATCGGCGTCGAGTCGACAATGAAGTACCTGGGACTTGTCCTCGACAGCCGGTGGAACTTCGTTGAGCATTTCCGACGTTTGGCTCCCAGACTGGAGCGGGCTGGGGCTGCATTAAAGCGGCTCCTGCCCAATCTGGGGGGTCAGCGGACAGAGCTCCGGTGTGATCTCATGGCGACATGGCGGGTACGATTGTCGCAACCCAGTGCTGGGCACGCCACAATTGCGGTGGGAAGTCCCCTCTTTGAGGTGTGGATAGAGAGGCGTCACGGCGTCCTCACCTTCCGCCTGACGCAGGTTCTCACCGGGCATGGGTGCTTCGTTGGGTTCCTGTTCAGGATAAAGCGGGAGGATACGTCCAGGTGTTTCCATTGCGAGGATCGTCTGGAGGACACGGTGGAGCATACGGTGGAGGTGTGCCCTGCCTGGGCGGAGCACCGCCGTGTCCTCGTGGAGGCGATCGGCTGCGGCGACCTCTCGCGTCCGGCCCTGGTGCGAGCCATGGTACGGAGCGAGAGGGAATGGGAAGCCGTCACCTCCTTCTGCGAAGCAGTAATGCTCGCGAAGGAGGAGGCGGGGCGCGTGAGGGAGTGGCAGTCTCTGCGCCCTCACGTCCCTAGCCGCCGCAGGAGGAGACGCCCCGGGCGTGGGGAGTCAATAGCGGACTCCCGGCCACCGTAGGCGCGAGCTTGCGGGTGGCGAGCAATGGGTAGCTCGCCGCCCGGTAAGGACCAAGCTCGGGTCGACGGCGCGCAGTGTTCCACGCGCGCCTCAAAGAGATGTCAGCAGCAGTGTAGGGGTCTACTAGGACCGATGCCTGCCGGGGTCGTGTGATTGTTCGAAGGAGATACCGTGACCCTGGCACATGGGCAACTGATGGAACACGGGTGGGTTTTAGTCAGTAAAAGTCTGACACGCCCTCCCGCTCCGCCCAGAGCGGGAGAAGTAATTTGAAGATTTCCCACCCTGAAAAAAAAAAAAAAAAAAAAAAGGGTCAGGGGAGCAAAAATTTGACGCGGACGAAGTCGCAGTTAGAAGCTAGTGTTATACATAATTCATCAATGTTTTCTTTGTATCAATAGTCACGGTGGTTAGTGTCTCTTACCTCATTCCTCTAAAGCCTTAACACCTAATTTTTTTTTCCTACTTTCTGTAATATTTTAGTTGTTATTGATGCTAAAACTAAAATAAAGAATGTCAAAATATTCTTAATGTAAAAGTGTGACTGAAAGAGTTAAGCTTAAGCCGGTCACGCGAGCACTTACGCACTTGCGTTATCTATGTCTGTCTATATCTGTGATAGCAACGCAGTGATGCAGGATTCATTTCGATCCAGCCCCTCCTTTGCTGCCCTCTACCAGCGATGCCCTAAGCCGAAGTCCGTACCCCACAGGGGGTGCCCTTACCGAGTAGTTGCTCTAGTTTTTAGTTTTATAAGCCCTGGCACGACGCCTTAATTTATTAACAGCCACAGGCCGGAGTTGCCACAGGCAAGTCTGGTTAAGCAGCCGACTACCTCATAGGTTAACCTGCGAGATGTCAATAAAAAAAAAAACAGCGATGCAGGCGCACCCCACCCCTCGCCACCCGCGCACACTCCGCGCAAAAATTTTTCAAATCTTTGAAATTTGTTTCTGTCAAATGTGTGATAATTTAACTGTAACTATCACTTCTCACGCCAAGGTCGTTCGTGAAATACAATAATTAGAAAGTAAATTCGAGATTGTTTTTATAAAACTTGATTTGCCGATCAGCTTGCGTTTAAATAAATTACTTCACTTCATTTTCACTGCATAAAAATAATAGTTAAAAAACCTAAAAAACACACTTCTGTAGAAAACCAAACTATACAGTAGAAAAAATATAAACATTCGAATTGATAACCTCCTCCTTTTTGAAGTCGGTTAAAAATAATGGAAACGCGTGGGGTGCTTGATTTCAATTAGAACGTAATCAAAACGCATCTTTCTATTATTTTTTTGTGGAAAAAAATGTTTTCTATGGAAGCGTGTGTCTATTATTTAGGGTATTCTGAATTTTGTGACGTATGTCAGCGTAGTTTTCGAAGACAGGTTTTAGGGTTACGTACCCAAAGGGTAAAACGGAACCCTATTACTAAGACTCCGCATTCCGTCTGTCCGTCTGACTGTCACCAGACTGTATCTCATGAACTGTGATAGTTAGAGAGTTGAAATTTTCATTTTCCGCTGTTACAACAAATACTTGAAAACACAATAAAATTAATATTTAAGGGCAATTTAACGAGCAAAAAATCACGTTTGTTGTATGGGAGCCCCCATACATTTCGTATATTATACGTTTTTGCTCGATATTGATAACGGTAACAGGCAGACGCCTGAAATATTCTCAGACTATTTAGTTATTTATTCACTTTAAAAATAAATAATTAAGTTGAAATAAAACAAATTATTTAAGGGGGGCTCCCATACAACAAACGTGATTTTTTTTACCGATAATGGTACGGAACCCTTCGTGCGCGAGTCCGGATTGCCCTTGGCTGGTTATTTTTTTGCTATTCTTTTAACCCCGGCAAGGATAATGGCACAAAATAAAACTATTGTATTGTCATCGGTCCTTGAAAAAGTATGCCAAAGGGCAATGCCAGAAACTCTATAGAGCTTTGACCCATAAAATAAAAGTTTGTTTACAAGCATGCAAAATATAGCATTATGTTGCTGCTTTATTAGAGATATTTAAATTATGTTTCAGAACTTGCTGTGACTGTTTAAATCTACAATGATTATATAGGATTCACTACGGTCAAATTCGATCAATAAATACCATAGTATTTACATACCTTCTACAACAATTTCCATGTTGCGAGAAGAGTTTGCAGTGCAGATTGTAAGGAAGACACAACATATCTTAGCAACCTGTCGACGCATACATGACAATTTATGCACATCGCTGCCCAAGCCAAAATGGAAGCAATAATCAGAATCCGTGGCAAATGGCAAAAAGTCGGCAAATAGGCGAGATCGAGTCCGTTTACAAAAGCAAAAGTCGTCGGGATAATATAACAGTAATAATATTGATCACGTTGAGATTAGGGAGCATAAAATATAAACATCAATGCAACGGCAAACATAACAAAGCAAATTTCAAAAGTCAATGAATTAATTTTTGACATAGCTCGTCAATGACGTTTCATTACACCAAATAACCTAATAGTATTCAAATGCGAAAAATTTATTAAAATATTTATTTATTTATTCATAATAATAATAAATAGGTATTTGTTGCAAATAAGCCTGATATAGTGGTGGTGGATCGATCAGTGCGGCGCACAATGATTGTTGACATTACAGTCCCGCATGACGAGAACCTCGTGAAAGCCGAAAAAGATAAACAAATCAAGTATCTTGACTTGGCTCGCGAGGTTGTTGACATGTGGGATATGGACTCAGCGATCATTGTGCCGATAGTTGTCACAGCCAATGGCTTGATATCCAAGAGTCTCGACCAACATCTGAAGAGGCTCTCGTTGGGCAGCTGGGTCAAGGGCTTGATTCAGAAAGCGGTACTTCTGGACACGGCTCGCATTGTCAGGAGGTTCCTCTCTCTGGAGCCCTGACCGCCGGTAGCTTGGACCCTGTTCCCGATACCGGTGGGCTACTATTTTTTTATATTTTTAAATGTTTTTTTTTTAACTAATATTTAAAAATATAATTTATAAGAATGTTTAAATGGAATAAAGGATAAATAGGTATTAACAAACATTATTTTCATTAACTGTGTGTCATTAAACCAAATACATATTAAAATCCGTACATAATAAATTATAAGATCTCATTTTTTTAATTAAATAACTTTTTGTTCCGCGTGTGTGTCTACTAAGTAACGCATAATTATGGTCGCGATAATATGAGGAAATACGCCTTGGGTTTTTAAATTGCTTTTTATCACTAACTTATTATCCGCAAGTGTGACAGAACAATAGTTAAGCAACAAAGGGATGATAATTTCATGCGATATTTTTGATTAAGTTACATTTCCTGTATGGTGGTGAAAGGTGGGGCAGGATCTGACATTGTCATTTCGAGTTAATCCAACGTTTTGAAGAGGGTCAAAATGATGTTTAAAGTTTCCGTTACATAGGCACATACTAACATACGTATGAAATTAATAAAAGTGTGTTAAAAATACATTTGAATACGACGAATTCACGATATTCCTTAAGGGGACGCAGAGCTAAATCATTCAAAACAGTCGTCACTGTTAAAGTAATACAATCAATACTTTTACCACAATTACCATATAAATTATTTTATAAACATCGCAATAAATGTGTTAACCGATTATAGTTAGCAAAAATTAAAAATATTGTATAGTTTAATAAACAAAAATTTGTAAAGTTCATCTTAAAAAAACATGCTCGGGTTTAGTTGAATTTTGATAGTAAACTGTTAATTTTTTTCACTAACTTGAATTCATATTTATTTCTTATTATCATACTACAATTTATAGTTTTTACATATTCGAAATGTCACTTACTTATTTTATTATAAATTTTTGTTTTGATTCCCACCCTGTTTTGAATCATACGCAACGTACATAAAAACAGCTTCGAAATGTGATACCTGGTTGCAAAGATATTTCAGAGTATAGGGAATTTGTACACGAGTCGAAAATTCAGTTGTCCACGAGAGTTCGGAGAGTGGTCACGTCGCATCGTGGAGCGACGCGCCGGTAACGATAATTCGCGATCTATTGTGTACGTATACGTTGCCGCAAAGAGTGAAATAGGGTGGTGATGCAGCGTGTTAATAGCCGGCACCATGCGGGAACTCAATTATGTTAAATTATGGTTTGCATACATACATACAATCACGCCTTTTTCCCATGGGGGTAGGCAGAAACCACGGACCGCCACCTGCTACGATCTCTACACACTCCTTTTGCCTCTTTAAGGTTCATACAATTGGTCATACACACACGCCGGTTGCGAGTACTACGCACCTGACCTTTCTGAAATTATGGTTTGATAGTAATTATATTAATTCCTATGGAACCCACCCTGTGAGCTGAAGAATGATTAATGGTTTCGACGTCAGCACTGAAAACTATTGGCCCACACTAACCTTAGACCAGCTCAGGAACGCTTCGACCAGCTACTGTCAGCAGCTCACACCGTGAAGCACTTTCACGAAACAGATTATCAAATCACTGTGGGGTATTTATAACGAGTCTCTGAGCTGTCCATCACGGTAAAAAACCAACTTCTCCTCAAAACTACAGGAGAATGCACCACTTGTGACTCTTGAACAAAACAGACTGGGGGTTAAACATTAGTCCGCGCTCGGCGCGGGGTGGCCACAGCTATATGGTGCTAGTGTTGCCAGGTTCAGCGGATCAAAAGGCGCGCGAACCATAGCCACAGATACTAACATATCGAAACCATTTGAAATGAATTAATTATTGCTAGGGAAATGACCTAACACTTAGGTATAACAAAAAATAAGTATTAGCAAGTCAATTTGGGTCACTTAAGGTGCCCAACCATGCTGCCGGCTTTGGAAGTTCGCAGAACTGACAACAAGTGACAAATTAATGAAGATAAATGAATTATGATTGTAAGAATTATGTATATTCAATTAATGGCATTATACTAAATAATATGAGAAAAGAGAAAATGTTATTATTGCGTTGGTATGGGACACAGTGTTCTAACCGGACGCTTGAAAATTCCAAATTTAGTTTTAACCGTCGCAACACAAACGACCTTATCAGAACCTGGATGAATTTCCGTAATTACACCTAATGGCCATCTTAAAGGAGGGCAATCATCCTGTCCAACAAGTACGACAGTTCCGATTTCTGTGAGACGGTCAGGAGAAGTCCATTTCTGTCTGACTTGCAGCGTGTGCAGATATTTCAAACGCCACTTTTTCCAGTAAGACTGAACCATGCTATCTAGTAATTGCTTGCGTTGACTAAGATTAATGTGTACGTCTTTCAAGTCCACGGCAGGCAAGTACTGTAATGGGGATGATATTAAGAAATGCGCAGGGGTTATCACTTCTGGTGAAGGATCAGAAGACACAACAGTAAGGGGACGAGAATTCATAATGCACTCTATCTGAACCAATACTGTCTGTAACTTCTCGTAAGTGAGAAGCTGATCTCCTATCACACGGTATGATGGCAAATCTGCCATCATGGGCTTTGGGTGTGATGGATTTATTCGGAAGCAGTAGTTGCATTTCCGCACCCTAACCCTTACAACGGTTCTGGCGTCCAATATCCTGACACGTTGGCGCAAAATTGAAATAAGCAGCCCTGGTCCTGTATGACAGTTCATAACATGGAAATGATCAATTAAAAGAGTAAAAGAGGATGCTTAGCCTCAAATGGCAAATCCGAATTGGAAAGCCTACCTCCTATGCGCAACAGCCCATCTTCGTTAAGAAACACGAATAAGCATTGCAGCTTTTTGGAAGGCAATTTATCTTTAGTAAGAGCTTTGATATCTTCTGCAAAGTGAACTCTTTGAACAGAACGAGTCACAGCCTTTTCTACAGTCATAAGGTTCTTGACCATACCAGGAGAGGAAGAAACCTTCTTTATAAAGCGAACGATATAAACGACAATCCTAAGAAGCTTATCCCAAGAGGATATACGCTGAGCTAATTCATTTAGGATCAATGGTTCACATTGAACTGTCGCAGTAAGTATCTTTGCCCTGTGTTCAGGCAATTGATCTGCATTGGAAGGAATGAAAGGGTTTACAGGCCATTTCGAAGGTGGATTCCGAATCCACGATGGGCCGTTCCACCACTCCGGAATAGAATGAACCAAATCGTCCATATAAAGTTTAGACTCCGCCACAGTGGCAGCATCCGGGAAATGTGGCCTCATATCGTGTGCTAATAGGCGAACGGTCCGCATTGCCAAATACGGGCTTGACTTGAGTCCAAAAGGAACCCGATTAAATTGAAAGGTACGTATTAGAATCAGGACTGAATCTATATAAGATTCTCAAATATTTCCGATGTTCATCAGGGACTTCAATCCGCAAATACATTTGCTTTGTATCCGCAGGCATAGCGACAGGGAAAAGCCGAAAATCAAGCAATAGCAAGAATAAATCCGCCTGCAAGTTAGGACCGGTATGTGACACGTCGTTTAGTGACAATCCGGTGTGAGGTTGATAGGCTATATGCGTAGTGCGAGAGAGAGCGCACGAAGTACTACTGTGCCAACTTAAAAATTGTTTAAAAATACAAAAATCACTTCTTAGTGCAAAAAACCACTCAATTAGTGAAAATAAATAATAACAAACGTACGATATTGTTATCCAGTGATAATTGTGGAAAATAGTGAAGATACAATCGATGGAATAAATGAAGGTGTAATTCTGTGAAAAATTAACTCCACTTTAAAATACTGAACTCCAGTGTATGTGTTTACACTTTAACCATTTGAAAATTAATATCTAACACCGAAAACGTAGTAAAAAGTGTGCATGAACATAAAAAGAAAAATACGAAGATTTTAAACTTTAACAGGTCAATGTGTAAGTCAATAAGAACAAAGAAATGACCTTTGGACCCGCCACACAAACAACACGATAATATCTCAAACAAAGTTACCAAGTGGTCAACAAATTTCGTTAACATTGGTAAGGATCGCCCGGTCTAGTGGTCGTACCGCAGGCTAAGAATCTATCTACACTAGTGGTCTTGATCTCGAATCGCGTCAAAGACGTGTCTTTTTCCAGTTTGTTTTCTGAATATTATTATTGGGAACAATGATTTTTTTCGAGAATATCACTTTACGTAGAAATCGAACCAAGTCACTATCTGAGACTACAATCGAAGAATCTAGTACGAATATGTTCGCTGCCAGGCCAGACCCCTATCATAGCATTTCGATAGCACAGTAGAAGTTATGATGGTGGGGCTCTGGAGACAAGAGTGGCGAGCGAACTTGTCCGCCGTGCGCGGAGCCAAACTACAATATGCAAAAGACTCACCTCATGGTAGACGAACACCTCCTCTGGTGCCTACCTGGATTTATGTATGTGAGTGTATATTGTATTGTGTAGTGACGTTATGAGTATTCTCCAGGATATCAGCATCTCCAGGATATCAGGATATCTGCAACACGCCAGAGATTGGTTCCAGCACGCGGTTCAATAGCGTCACTTCAAACTATTCAAACAAAAGATATATCCAAAGTCAACCCGTATTATTTCGTCAACTTGGGGTTATTTACAATCAAAGCAATTGGATCACGACTAATTGTCACAAACGGATCGATTTAAAGGGATTAATTTACAACTGGTCGCGAAAATCAACACGGCGACGATGCTCCCTTGTTCAAACAAAATCAAAGTGTAAAGTGTCAAAGTCAAACTGACAAGTGACAGTTTTCACTCTGTGACACGTTTAGAAACGTAGGCGCGTAGAGTAATAAACGGGACTGAACATCTACCCCCCCCCCCCCCCCCCGGACGGGCCTTCCCGTCCGCTAATCACTTGGCAATCTTGACAAGGTTGCGTTTTATCAGTTCACTTGACGCGCTGCCGGAGGATGTGCAAATACTCCAAGCTCCAACGCTTCCAAACTCTGAGCGAGCTGCTGCACCAACTGAAACCGCGATAGCCAATTTTAGCTCACATCGAAAAAAGGGTACTCGGGCAGGGCGACAAGTGGCTTTCCAATCAAAAAATGGCCCGGGGTTAGGGCCTCCAAGACGTTCGGGTCCGAAGACAGCGGGCAGAATGGACGTGAATTCAATACAGCTTCAATGCGGTAAAATACCGTAGCGAACTCCTCAAAGGTGAGAACGGTGTCTCCCAACAATCAGCGCCAGAGTCCCTTTGCCGCTTTCACCGCGGCCTTCAAAAATACCCCCCAATGGGGGCAGGCTGGCGGGTCAAAACAATAACAAACAACAACAACAACAACAACCAAACAACAACAATTTAACCAAATGGCCCTCCTTAGGCAACAAAAGGGGGTGACGGGCCCCATAAGGAAGGCTAGAGTGCCTTTTTTTTTCAGGATGGGAAATCATTAAATGACTTCTCCCGCTCTGGGCGGAGCAAGAGGTCGTATCAGACTTTTACTGACTAAAACCCACCCGTGTTCCTTCAGTTGCCCATGTGCCAGGGTCACGGTATCTCTTTCGAACAATCACGCGACCCCGGCAGGCATCGGTCCTAGAACACCCCTTCAGCGCTGCTGACATCTCTTTGAGGCGCGCGTGAAACACTACGCGCCGTCGACCCGAGCTTGGTCCTTACCGGGCGGCGAGCTACCCATTAATCGCCACACGCAAGCTCGCGCCTACGGTGGCCGGGAGTCCGCTATGGACTCCCGACGCCCGGGGCGTCTCCTCCTGCGGCGGCTAGGGGCGTGAGGGCGCAGAGACTGCCACTCCCTCACGCGCCCCGCCTCCTCCTTCGCGAGCATTACTGGAGAAGGAGGTGACGGCTTCCCATTCCCTCTCGCTCCGTACCATGGCTCGCACCAGGGCCGGACGCGAGAGGTCGCCGCCGCCGATCGCCTCCACGAGGACACGGCGGTGCTCCGCCCAGGCAGGGCACACCTCCACCGTATGCTCCACCGTGTCTTCCAGACGATCCTCGCAATGGAAACACCCGGACGTATCCTCCCGCTTTATCCTGAACAGGAACCCACCGAAGCACCCATGCCCGGTGAGAACCTGCGTCAGGCGGAAGGTGAGGACGCCGTGACGCCTCTCTATCCACTCGTCAAAGAGGGGACTTACCGCCGCAATTGTGGCGTGCCCAGCACTGGGTTGCGACAATCGTACCCGCCATGTCGCCATGAGATCACACCGGAGCTCTGTCCGCCGTGCCGCGATTTGTCACGGCAGCGGAGTTTCGCCCCGGCATTTCACCTCCTCGCGCCACTCCCACATGTGGGCGAGGACCTTTGCCTCCAGATCCCATGGCGGCACTCCGGCAAGGAGGCTCGCTGTCTCGCAGGAGACCGTGCGGTATCCTCGGAAGGCTAGAGTGCCTCAACCGTCCCCCAACATGCAAAAGACCCGTATCGTCCAAAAAGGGGTTCAATTTACTAACGGCTCCCGACAATATCCAAAACTCTCGCTGCAGAATGGCCAACAGCGAGTTCTTAATGTGACGATCAGTCACCAACAATTCAACAACATCAAATAACAATTCAACAATTTGTCGAGGGAGCTAAATCAACTCAACAAAAATCAGGGTCAAACGGAGGGTCCTTCGTTCCAACAGCGAGCACCTTGAGCCCGGGCAAAGGACCCGACATCCTCCAAATCAAAAGCGTTTCAGAACTTTGTATCTGGGACACTCGGTTCGCAACAAAGACCTCCAAAGAGTGGACGGTCGTCTTCAACCAACACAAAACAATTTGACTGTCCGTCCAGGCGTAAGAAGCCCGAATGTCCACAGTTCCACCCAAAGTGTGAGCAACGTGGTTCAATAGACGCACAAGACGCGCCGCCCCTGACAATTCCAACCTAGGGATGGTCAGTGCCGTCCGGAGGGGGGCCACCTTGCTCTTGGCCAAGACCAGTGACAAATTCACCTGGCCTGTCGCGCAGACGGTGCGCAGACAAACAACAGCTGCATAACCGTGCGAAGACGCATCACAAACAAGGGTAGCAGTGTAGCTCCCAGGGGGGAGGATAGCGCGGGGTAACACGACCTGACTGCAGGGAGCGCGGATACAAATTGGAGCCGATTGGCTCCAACAGGGTTTCCCGAATTGGCTCGTCCCAGCCAAGTCCCGCAGTCCAAAGGCGCTGAAGAAAACAATTTCGCCCAAAACAATACAAACAAAACAATAGACAAAAGGCAACCCTGGGCTCCCGTGTCCAAAATGGCACGCACCACAACAGAGTCCCCCGTGGGCCCCCAGACCTGACCGATGCCGTTGGCAACAAAACCGTGTCGATCTGAGGGGTACCTTAGCGGGGCAGGCGCCAAGTTCCTAACAATGCCTGGGCGGCGAACGATCGCCGCACACAGGCCCAAGTCTTTCCCGACGAGGATGGAGGTCAAATGCCTCGTACGCGCGGTGTCCCGAGCCACGCGCCATCGCCGGAAGGGCACATCCCATCGGATACCCGAATGGCGGGGGGCGCGACTCCAACCGGGGACGTTCCGCCAATGGAGGGGAGGGAAGGCGGTGCTGATCTGGCCAGCGCTGCCTAGCAACAAGTGCGTAATCGCCTTTACGCGGGGAGACCAAATGGCGGTCGCGCGGCTCCCGATCAATTTGCGCGGGGGTTGGAGTGCGGTGCTCAAAATTGCGGGCCTCTCTCCGGTTCTGAACCGGCGAGCCAGAATCCCGGTGACCAACTCCATGGTAACCCCCCGTGCGCGAACCTTCATCAGAGGCTGGTCTGCCAGCGTGGTTCGCGTTAGCGCACAAAATGTCCTAATGGAACCCCTACAAATTCTACAAGGGCGGGGGTTGGGGCACTCCCGATGGAAGTGAGCCCCCAAACAAGACAAGCACAGGTGGCGTGCATTGGCAATTCGGCGGCGGGCACTCACGTGCAATTTCAAAAAGGCCACGTAAGTTGCCATGCCATGCCCCGTGTCCCTACAAAACTCACAAGCAGGACGACTCTGGGTGCCAGCAAAACGAGCGGCGGGGTGACCATCAACAGGCCCGCGAGCCCCAGTCCGTCCCTGGTCTCGTGGCCGGGAAGACGGCTGGCGCGACTCGGTGGCAACGCCAGAGTTATCCACAAACCGACACTCATTCTCCAAAAATTGGACAAGGTCACCAAATGGGGGGAGATGTGTGACACTATCCCCACCATACTTTTGCTCGAAACGAGCCCTCAAATCGGCAGGAAGCCGTTGCAGCACAACATGTACCAAAAGGTAAGACCAATGGTCCACCGGCAACTCCAATTGCTTTAAAGCGTTGGTCGCTGCCACCAACGGGTTCAACAGGTCAGTACGCAATGCTGACAAACTAGTAATGACCGGTAACCCCAAAATCAATTCAATATGAATGTCAGCCAAACAACGTTTATTTTGGTACCGCCGGGTGAGTAGTTCCAAAGCGGTAGGGTAGGCTGAGTCAGTCAACGACAGATGCTGTACCAAGGCTCGGGCCTCACCTTCCAGGACATACAACAAATAGGCCAACTTTTGGGCGGGTCTGAGGTCCGAGCTTGCATCAACCAAACTTTCAAAGAGGTTTTGGAAACCCAGCCAATGGTCCAAGCGACCGTCAAAGTGTGGCAGTTCCAAAGTAGGCAATCTACTCAATAGTCCGGGACCTGAAACAACCGAGGTCTCCGGTTTGACCTGGACTGGTGTCCGGCTCTGCAATATTTCCCGAGCACGTTGACCAATAACATCCCCCAGGTCCAAGATCTGGTCGTAGTCAGCAAGGACCTTATCACGTGCTGCCTGGTCCAGCACTTCCAGATCCACTTCACAAATATACTCGTTGTAGCGGGTGAGCAGAGTATCAACGTTGCCGAGTCTCAAGTTCAACTGCTCGAACCGAGCAAGCGTGATCCCGTCAAGATCCTGGCGCTCAGCGGTCGCTGCAACTGAAGTGAACCACCGCAGCTGTGTGGTCAATCCACTGATTGCCTCTCTCACCGCTTTGTGTGCCATTGCACAAACAAACAATTCAAATAACCAAATAATTAAATAATCAAATAACAAAGTTCAAACAATATAACCAGGAAATCCAAAACAAACAAACTGCCAAACTGCTAGACCACAACTCAAGAATTAACAAAATACTGGTTCAAATTTAATGAACAACAATAAACTTTTATTTTAATTCAAAACCAATGTCAACGTTCAAAAATTCAACTTCAAATTCAATTCAAATATTCAAATGTTAATTTCACAAACCACTATATCAATGGTACAACAATAATAAACCTTTATTCTAATTAAAACAATGTTAATGTTCAAAAACGCCAATTTCATATATTAATTTTCACAAACAACAATGTCAATGGTACAAAACTCAATATTTTAATGTCTTCCTGACATTCAACACAACAGAGGTCAAATACAAGCAAGGGGTTGTAACATAGCCCAACCCAATCAACTTTGTTAGTATATCTAACCTGGCTGACTATGGTAACTTCAGTTTACCCGTCTCAACAAATTTAAACAAATTATTCCAATAAACAATTAATTACAGTTAACAAACATTTACAGCGAATTACTACTTCCTTATAGAGACTGCCAAGTAATTAGCCTACTGTGAATTCCCAATTTGGTGAGTAGGATATTATTGGGCATCCTACTCCACCTTCCTTCCTTCGGCTCACTCCGTTCGCTTCGTCACTCTCGGTGGATAGAATGCCCAATAATATTAATATTTCTGATATCGATGGCTGACCTCGTGAGTCGATGGAACTGAAGGTGGAGTAGAATGTCCAATAATATTTCTGATATAGATGTCTTACCTCAAATTCAACTGTCGGATTCATTTCAATATACTCACCAGCTTAAAAACAGCTACCTACCTGCTTTAAAACTTTACACGTTAACATAATCAGGTCTATATTTGAACGAACCAGTCATCTAAAATTCAGGACAGATTGTCTCATGTCTCTCCACATACTTGGGGATGGTGCATTATCGTTTACTGACACACATACCCGTTTTCGTGACCAGATTGGTTCGAGAACATCTAAACTTTAGGATACCACATACATTAAACTAAATGACAATGCCAGATCCTGCCCCACCTTTTACCACCATACAAGAAATTTAACTTAATCATAAATATCGCATGAAATTATGACCCTTTGTTGCTTAACTATTATTCTGTTACACTTGCGGATAATAAGTTAGTGATAAAAAGGAATTTAAAAACCCAAGGCATATGTTTCCTGTTCCTGTTTTTATCGCGACCATCTGCGTTACTTAGTACGCACACACGCGGAACAAAAACAGTTATTTAATTTTTTAAAAATGATAAATGTTCATTTATTATGTACGGATTTTAATATGTACTTAATTGGTTTAATTACACACAAATAATGAAAATAATGTTTGTTAAAACCTATATAATATTGTTATGAATATATATTTTAATAAATATTTCGCATTTTGATCACTAGTAGGGTATTAGGTGTAATGAAACGTCATTGACAAGCTATGTCAAAAAGTAATTCATTGACTTTTGACTAGGGATGGGCAAGTGAAAAAAAATATCGATATTTACCGTATCGATATTTTTAAACAGTATCGATAAATTATCGAGTGAAAAATATCGATATATCGTCAGTTTTCGCATGATTATTCATATATATTCCCAAAGCATTAAAACTTCTTAAAAAAAGAGTCATCAGATATGGACATTAAGAGCACCCTCTGTTTGATGTGCTCGCCTGTCAAACAGCTTCTATTGTCCGGTACTATGAGATTCACGGCTGAAAGAGTAACTAATAACATTAAACACGTAACCAAAGTTGCGTTGAAAAATAAATCGAAATTGATACGAATTCGATACTCTAAAATAAATATCGAATATCGATATCTCGCGATTAAAAATATCGACGATATATATATCGATTATTGTATGGAAAAATATCGATATTTTGATATAGTATCGATATTTTTTGCCCATGACTACTTTTAACATTCGCTTTGTTCTGTTTGCCGTTGCATTGCTGTTTGTATTTTACGCTCCCTAATCTCAACGTGATCAATATTATTACTGTTATATTATCCCGACGACTTTTGCTTTTGTAAATGGATTCTGATTATTGCTTCCATTTTGAACAATGTTAAACTTGGGTAACGATGTTGAGGTGCATAAATTGTCATTTATGCGTCGGCAGGATGCTAAGATCAGATATGTTGTGTCTTCCTTACAATCTGCACTGTAAACTCTTCTCGCAACATGGAAATTGTTGTAGCAGGTATGTAAATACTACGGTATTTATTGATCGTATTTGACTGTAGCGAAAAATCCTAAATTATAATAATTGTAGATTTAAACAGACAAAGCAAGTTCTAAAGGCATTTAAACATGATTGAGATATCTCTTTTAAAGCAGCAATACAATGCTCCATTTTGCATGCTTGTAATCAAACTTTTATTTTATGGTTCAAAGCTCTATAGAGTTTCTGGCATTGTCCTTTAGGACAGATTGTCTCATGTCTCTCCACAAAAGTAAAATAGCGCGCACACTTAGGTCCAAACACATTTATTCTGTGACCAGATTGGGTCGAGGACATCTAAATTTAGTTTAACACATTACAGACGATACATACTTTTACATCAATACACCCATCTCCTTGACAACTTTACACTTTAACATAATCAGGTCTATATTTGAACGAACCAGTAATCTAAAATTCAGGACAGATTATCTCATGTCTCTCCACATACTTGGGGATGGTGCATTGTCGTTTAGTGACACACATACCCGTTTTCGTGACCAGATTGGCTCAAGAACCTCTGAACTTTAGGATACCGCATACATTAAACTAAATTTAGGACCCATTGTCTCATGTCTCTCCACAAAAGTAAAATAGCGCGCACCCTTAGGTTCACACACATTTATTCTGTGACCAGATTGGGTCGAGGACATCTAAATTTAGTTTAACACATTACAGACGATACATACTTTTACATCAATACACCCATCTCCTTGACAACTTTACACTTTAACATAATCAGGTCTATATTTGAACGAACCAGTACAATGTACGAATGAACCATACATCCTGTTACATCAACACGTAAAACTCAAGTGGCAAGCGCGGTCTCACGGATAGTCGATCCTTGTCCAGTATGCATAAAGCTAAGGCGCAGATACACTTGACAACGGCAGCCGGATCAGAAACGCATCGACGGTTAACAATCATTAGTGCCTATATTAGTTTTACCTAACACTATTGATTCATAACCGTCGGTATCTCACATTATTCAATCTGGTGTACAAACTGTATTTGAATCCGCTGTTGTAGTCTGTTCCGTAGACGATAACCGTACCCGGTGGTTGTCAGTTTTATGTATATAATCATTTATGTATGAGTCAGCTTTATTAGTTCGAATCGGCAAATTTCAATGACAATGGAATGAACGCTTCCCACGTTCACATAAATTGCATTCCATGCATTTATATTGTTAAGTAATATGACCATCATGTTGTAAACACTAAATTAGTCTTTTATAGAACTTCCTACATATTATTTTCGTATATTTTTAAAGTTTGTAATCGCTTCTAGTTTTAACGTGTTTCATTCTTCTACGTACTAAGAATATATATTTGTATATTTTTATTTATATGAATGATATATTTTGTATCAAGTACGACACGAATTAATGGTCGAACCATCTACCACTTGTTATCGAGTGCGATTTAAAATTAATTAAGAAACCTTGAAAAAAGAGAACACTGAGGTTATTAGGGATAATAAGAGTAAAGAATAAATGAATAAATACATTGGAGAAGCATTGAAATCCTAGAGTTAATGTTATTATTGATAAATTGGACAACTATAAAACCATAACTCAGTCACATACTTCCGATTTCTACACGATACCTAAAGTTTCGTGGTTTCTTTCATTGCAGGTGTAAGTGATTATTTAATAATACGAATGAAAATGTTATTAGTGAGTAAACTAGCTTACTCTGCACTAGTTTTTATATGATGATAATAACTTCCGAGTTTAACTGCAACTTAAAATTACTTGGGATCGGGTTCACTTTGTCGGCTTTATTTTTCAATTCTCAATACTTATGACACAGTAAAAATAAAAGAAGCAGAAGTATGTCTCGGCAGTGACATTGAAAGAAATTCATTCAGGTGCCATTTAAGCGAATGCCTAATGTGGAATACGTCGAAATAACGACTGAGTTGATAATGTAAAAAATTATATTTCTGGTTTCAATATTGATGAATTCAAACACACAACACTTCATAATTTCGTGTCAAATTTCAAGTAACCAAATGTTGCACCCTCCACGTATGTGCGTAACTACCACCCTCCGAGGCTGTTGCGTACTGTGCACACTGACATTTCGAAGCGCGTCATCTCGACCGTTTTCTATGAAGTTAAACTACTGTAATTTTTTATTCTGTGTCAATTAACAAATTACAATTTAGCAAAATTGATATGCAATCAATACGGTTAAATATGACGTAAACGTCATTTTTTTTATACAACTGTAAGACTTGTACTTAGAGTTTAAAATTGAAATTATCTATTTTTGTGCTGAAATTGTATTTTTTGTGTATATAAACGAATTAATTTCAATCAATAAATTACATTCGCTCCGGAATCTTCAAAGTGACAAGTAGTACTAGTGGTACTTTAATATCGACTTTCTAACATGTAAGTGAGTACTTCTTAATTTTAAATTTGAAGTTATAATGCCCAGCTACGGACCTGGTTTTTGCCTGCCGGCTGTTGTAATTATCATGCTCTATTTATCCATCGTGACTGCTACTCAGCTACTGACCTGGCTTCTGCCTGTCGGCTGATGTAACTTTTATCGCCCTGTCATAAATTGATAGATTTCTTATTTATTGTATTTCAAAAAAGACCTTGTAGGTTTTTGTTTTATTATATTAAACATGACTTTTTTTTGTTGTACATTAGGTCTGACTCCGACGTTTCCCGTATGTCTGACTACATAAAGAGCCCGGCGACTGATATAAAGGTCGTGTCGAGAACGACCCTGCCTACGAAAAAAACTACAAAGCGCAAAGCTTCCTCGGTCGTAGAATCAGGATCAAGGTAGTTTATCAATACTCTTTATCTGACTTATCCCTTTTCATTAGTCTCACTTATTATTATTATAACATAGATCTCAATAGAGAACTTTTATTTGTAACAATAATTTTAAATAAATATATACCTACTTACTTATTTTATCATGCAACATAGTTTGTATCTAGAAAAGTGTTTCTTTTAGATTAATAAAATAAAATTTTAATTGTTTACAGTAAGCAGAAACCGGGGAGCACCGACTTTTTCGGTTTGGAAGACTTTGGTGGCCTTCCTCCGAAGTCGCAGTTAGGATCATCCTTGCTGTCCCGCGTAGCCAACGGGAAGGTACGACGGACAGCGGATCTAAGCGGTGCCTTTTTTGTGGAACTCAAGGTATTCGATAAAGAAAATATCATCTCCATTGCTCCTGAGGAGCGTTGGAAGAAGGCAGAAGTTGCCTTGAAACTGCAACTGGAGAAAGGTAGCTCACAGTGGAACTCGCTACAAAAATTCATGCACAAGGCTCATGAGTTGTTCAATGACTCAGAGCCTGTATATTATAGTGATAAGATAAATTTTAAATCTAGTTAGGTAATCACTTAAAATTTAAATTGGGACACCTAAAATTAATGTTTATTTTTAAACTTAGTAGGTAGAATGTCTTAAATTCTTATTCAAGGCTTAGGAGTTGATCAAAGACTCAGAGGGTGTATATTATAGTGCTAAGATACATTTTAAATGTACTTAGGTAATTAATTTAAAATTAATATTTAGGACATCCTAAATAAATCTTTATTTTTAACTTAGCCGGTAATTAATTACGTTAGAATGCCTTTCTGCACAGCACCCCTAGCCAAGTTGATAATCTGCAATCGTTAACGCTAGTCGCTCAACGTTAAGTCACGTGGTTAGAACAAACGAACAGAAAATTCGTAGCCAAATTCATATCGTTCAAAATGATAGAATGATTTTTTATCGTTTCTACAATGTTCAACGCTAAATCCTTTGTTATATTATGTCGTTTTTCTAAAGACACTGTAGAACGAGCGGTCGACACAGGCGCTTCAACATGGCTACCAACTTATCGTTTTCTACAATTGCTCACTCTGAGGCGTTACCGATTGTAGAACGGTAAACGTTTGTGACTTGGCTAGGGGGGCTGTTTGTAACACATCTGTTGAGCGCAGTCACTGGACAGGTCATCTACGCAGTACCAATCATAAAAATAAAAATATTTCATACGTTTGCGAAGGTGTTGAATTAATTAATTCTGCTTTCCGAAATCGTATAGCTTCTTATAGAATTATTGACACTAGTGAAAATTATTCTTTAGATTCGTTTTTGAGTAATAATCAAGAAAAAATCAAAACATTAATCAACAAATCTCTGAAAGATCACGTATGTCTAAAAATTAATTTTGAATATTTTGCTTTGTTTTTGATGGTTAAAAATGATAGTCAGGAGATGAAATCATTGGTTAGAAACACGTTGAAAAAAAAATTTGAAGAATTTCAAGATCGTGACAGTGGCTGGACATTTTTAAACAGTTCGCATTTGGAAGTTAATGTTAACAAATATCAACCTTTACGCGGCTCAAGCTTTATCGAGTTGCCGACCGCAGTTAAATCAAAAAAAGCATGTATTAATATTCGCAATAAAGATAATTATCGCTTTTTATGGTCAGTTGTTGCTGCTTTATATCCAGCAAAAACTCATCCTGAAAGAATGTCGTCTTACCCCAATTTTCAAAGTGTGTTAAACATAAAAGACATTCAATTTCCATTGAGTTTCTCAGATATTGCTCGATTCGAATTAAATAATCCTGAAATTTGTATATATATTTATGGCTTAAAAAATAATACCGTGACTGGACCGCTTTATAAACCAAATTTTTGAAGGAAAAACTGATTCATTTACTTAGAAAAAGATGATTTATCACATTATTGTCTCATTACGGATTTACCGCGAGTTAAGTTACGGCGAACGAGATTATTATTAAAAAACCGGCCAAGTGCGAGTCGGACTCGCGCACAAAGGGTTCCGTACAAACCTGTAGGTATTCTCGGTTTATGCAGAAGATTCATGTTTATGAAAATAAATGTTTTTTTTTTTTAATTTTTATATTTCTGTTGATTAAATGAAAGGTAAATTGCGGTTTACGATTTATGACGTTTTAAAAAAAAACGACTTACTCGATTTCGTTCAAACCAATTTTCGGTGGTAGTTTACATCATACATTTTTTTTAGTTTTATCATTCTCTTATTTTAGAAGTTACGGGGGGGGGGGGGGGGGACACACATTTTACCAATTTGGAAGTGTCTCTCGCGCAAACTATTCAGTTTAGAAAAAAAATATATTAGAAACCCCAATACCATTTTTGAAGACCTATTCATAGATACCCCACACGTATGGGTTAGATGAAAAAAACCATTTTTGAGTTTCAGTTCTATGTATGGGGAACCCCACGATTTATTGTTTTTTTTCTATTTTTGTATGAAAATCTTAATGCGGTTCACAGAATACATCTACTTACCAAGTTTCAATAGCATAGCTCTTGTAGTTTTGGAGAAAAGTGGCTGTGACATACAGACGGACAGACAGACAGACAGACATACAGACAGACATGACGAATCTATAAGGGTTCCGTTTTTTGCCATTTGGCAACGGAACCCAAAAAGATATTTATTTAAATTAAAAACAATGTTTATTGAATGGAATGTTCTACAAGACTAATTTACAATTATGATATTTCTATTAACTAAAACTTATTACTATAATTTATGAAACTGCAATTGTGCAGTTTAATATTGACGCGCGGGCGTATCCGCTGCATTAGTCAGCGATTATGTTACTCAGGCGATTGCCTAACTCCTCCCTCCTTAAGATGGAAGCGCGTCCCGCAGCTTCCCGCAGCGTCCTCGGTGCGAGGTTCAATCTGTTTCTCTGGGCGACGCAGATTCCACTGCCAAAGCTTCCATAGCAGAATTGTCATCAGGATGAGGTACAGTCCTAGTGTTGACAACTGGGCGTAGCCATCATAGTCTGCCAGTCAATTGTGGGTTATTGTAAGTTGTCGGCTCGTTCTATCAGTTCGTGGATGCTGTCCAGTGATATATCTTCCAATTGTAGGTTGAAATGGATGTTCTCCTCTGTAATCACGGCTTTACTGGGTAGTGGTATAATTTCGTCTACTGCGACAGTATTGATGTTTGTTGTTAGTGTTCGGTTAAGAACTTGCATTTGGCAATCGCTTGTAATACTGGCGATGTGTATTCCTGATATCCTCTTGTATTCAGATTTAGTTCCGCATTTACTTCTTAGGACCTCTTCTTCCTTCAGGATGATAAGCCACTTGTTGTCTTGGAGTTTCTGGATTCTTCCATGTTTGAGGTCTATCTTGGCCCGTGTGCAGTTTGCGTTTTGGTGTTTCACAAGGGATATTATGCAGTCTTCTGATTTATCAACAGGCTGGGTGTTCAACGACGTGCAGAGTTGTGTGTCTTGTGTGATCCGTTTGCAGTCTTCCTCTAGGTACGAGTACTCGTTGGTGCCCAGTACAAGGTTATTGGATTTAGGAATAATTGTCAGGTTTTGCTTGTCGGGAATGGAGTACAGGTGGATTAGGTCGTATTGGTTTGTATCGATGGAAGGGATATCTAATATAAATGTTAACGTGTGATCTGTGCTATACGCTTTTACACTAATAGACTTCTCTAAGCTATGTATATTATTAATAGTAACGCTATCGACTGGTCTAAAATTGTATGATTTCTGAATAGCTAACCTTTCGTTTATAAGAATGTGTGGGGATACAATGCTTGGATGCATGACTTCTAACTGGGCAAAAGTCATGGCGTCTTCTAAAATTACTAACTTATCTAACAGCAATTGCAGACTGAAATCTATTTGTATATATAAATCTAGAAAGTGCAACCTATTTACTATAACATTATTATTAAAAGTGGTATTTCTTAGCATTAGACTTATTTTTTTCTGGTTCTCGTCTAACACCTTAATCTGTTTACTATACTCTTCAACTGCATGTTTTGCTATGAATAATGATTGCTTTTGAGACAAATTAATTTGACTTACTGAATTCTGTAATATTGATATTTCGTTTTCGAATTTAATAGCATCTTCATAATATAAATTACCTGTTATAGTTTTAACGATGGAACCTAGGCCGTTAATAAAACCACGTCTAAACCTATGGTGCGGTGTAATAAAAACTATTTTCTTACCTATTAAGTTTAAGCTATTATCTATTTGAGCTTTGTATGCTTTATTTAGTTGTTCATTATTTTCAGCAGCTTTAGTATTGGCATATAAAGACATAAGTTTTAAAGTTGTTTCGTGTAAATAGGATATGTTATAAACGCAGGCCAAACTAAACGTATATGCTTGCTTCAAAATTTGACCTTGTTTTAATAAAAGTATGCCATTGACGTTATCTACGGGGTTAAGAGTCATGTTGGCAGTTGCGTAGAGCAGGAGGGTTCCTGTGATGAAGGTCCTGGAACAAGATGTTGTCTTCGTAAAAGTTTGAAATGAACTCTTATGGATTTTGAGTTGGGGTGGTTTCCTATGATTTCAGGAACATTGTTAGGATGAAGGTGAATAATCTTATACGGACCTTTAAATACTGGTTTCGTTTTGTCGCTCCTCGTAGTCTTTGCAACCTGTTTATATACTGTTTCACCTACCTTGAACGTGATCTCCTAAGCAGCCTGATTCCGTTTTTCTATCACCTGCTCTTTATTTTTAGATACGTGGGCTGCTATGCACTCCTGTACTGCTTCTGCATTTTTGCGATGGTTATGGACATAATCCTGATAAAACTCTTTAGGATAGTAGAGTTCTAGTGGATTTCTGGATGCTGTATGACCAAATAAAAGCTCACGCGGTGTATAGCCTGTTGTAGAATGAATGGTATTATTGTAGGCAATAATAGCGTACTTCGTCAGTAATTGTATAGGGTCATCTTTATTTGTCATTCTCTGAATTCTGATTATTTCAGCAATAGTAGAATGAAATCGTTCAATGGGTGAGTTTGAATTCGGATTATAAGGAGTCGTCAAGTGTATGTTAATATCGTGAGACGCACATATTTCCTTTATGACGTCGTTGTCGAATTTCGTGTCTGAGTCAGTAGTAATTTTTAGAGGTAATCCTAGTACGGAAAATACTTGTAATAAAGCTTCTGCGATATGAACGCTGCTTGAAGCACTTAGCGGTACAGCCTGGGCAAATTTTGAAAAATTCTCTATAATTATCAAGAAAGTCGCGCCTCCAGTGGAATATAGGTCCATAAACAGATGTTGAAACGGTTTCGTGGGTGTTTCCGTTAACGTTAGTGGGGGTTTCAAAGGATTTCTTTCGTATTTGGCTCTTAAACACATGTCACATTAATTAATGAATCTTTGAATTGACAAAAGCATATTAAGCCAGTGATAGTTTCGGTGGAGTTGTTTGTACGTTTCCTGAATACCTCTATGCGATGATTTACCCGTGTGATGTCGCTTAATGAGTTCTTGTTGCTCAGTTTTGTTTTCAACAAGGGTAACCCGTGACGTACATCGTATAAGTTTAGGACCTCTGTCATTAAAAATTGTAGTGTAGACTCTCGCGAAGGCCGACTACAGATTTTCATCGTAGAAATAGCAGTGGAAGATACGGTCTGCTATCGTGTGCTCTTTAAGGAACCTAATGATTTCGGGTTCCGTATTGTTTACGGGGATAAAAACATCTTTAATAACAGTCCTAGAGTTAGTTGATCTATTGTCTACTCTATATGTTGAACCCGGGGTAGACCTAATATAGAATTGTTTCAGTTGTCTATCTATTGCATCGGATAAAATAGGAATGCCGTTGTTTTCATTATCGGGTTGGGTATGATTTGTCGAGACTAATTGGTCAGGGTCGACTGTAACAATGCTCATTGAGTCTGTTCTGTTGTCAGTGTGGGCGTGGTTAGCACTTCTTTCTTCTACGTCATTATTATTACCAGGGTCGTTACTATTGTCAATGGGTACATTTGTATTATTATTGCTAGGTCCGTCATTGTTGTCGTCTCGGTCGTTATTTGTCTCTGCTTGTCTACGAGCGTTCTCAAATATTCTGTTTATAATCTCGTCGTCATCGTTATCGTCAAAATTGACAGCTAGAGAATCTATGCTGTTATGAAAGATTTTGGCTCTGGATAATGCATCAGCGTTGGTGTTTTGTTTACCCTTTTTATAAACTACTTTATAATCGTATTCCGCTAGCTTTAGTTTCCAACGTGTTAGCTTTGAGTTGGGATCTTTTAAAGATATCAGCCATGTCAAAGGTCTGTGGTCTGTATATATAGTGAATTTACGACCATACAAATAAGGCCTAAAATATTTGATAGCCCAAACTATCCCGAGTAGTTCTTTCTCTATAGTCGAGTAACGAGTATCTGTTTCTGATAACGTTCTTGAAGTAAAAGCTACGGGCTTATCGGCACCAACATTGCCTTGCGATAAGACTGCGCCTAACGCAAAGTCAGATGCATCTGTTGTCAAGATAAATGGTTTGTCAAAGTCAGGGTATTGTAATATTGGGGCATTGGTTAAAATTTGTTTACACTTGTCAACTGCGTCTAAAAATTCGTTACTGTGAACAACTTTTGCGTTTTTTTTAAGACAAGCTGTTAGCGGTTTTGTAAGTTTCGCGAAATCTTTAATGAATTTTCGGTAATAACCTACTAATCCTAGGAAAGACTTTATGTCTTTTTGTGTTCGTCATACGAGGAAATTTAAAACTGCTTTAATCTTGTCTTTGTTAGGTTGTAGTCCTTGGTCAGTCAATTCATGTCCTAAAAAATTTACATGTTTTTGTAAAAATTCTGACTTGTCTAATTGCACTTTAAGGTTATGCATTCTGAATCGCTGAAGTACTAACTTGAGTTTTTCGTTATGATTCTGAAGTGAGGTGGCTGCAATTATGACGTCATCTAAATAGGTAAAAACGTTATCTATTCCTCTAAGAATATGGTCCATAAGCCGCTGAAAAGTGCTCGGAGCATTTTTCAATCTTTGGATTGAAAAATGCTCCGAGCACGCTGTTTTTTTATGTCATTGGGATGCATTTCTAATTGATGATAGCCACTTGCTAGATCAAGGGTGGTAAAATACTGTGCGCGCCCTAATCTATCAAGTATGTCGTTGATATTTGGTAACGGGTACTTGTCTTCAACAATTCTATCATTCAGTCGTCTGTAGTCTACAACAAGTCTCCATTTGACCTTCCCTGAAGCATCGGGTTTTTTTGGGACGATATGGACAGGGCAAGACCAGGGTGAAATACTTTCCCGTATAATTCCTTGTTTTAGTAAATTATCTATTTGTTTTTTAATTTCGGCACGTTGTTGCGGAGCTTGTCTATAGTTTCTAACAAAAATGGGTGTGTCATCGGTTAGTCTTAATTCATGTTTTACAGTATGTGTGAAAGATAACGGTATGTTCTCCGAGTAAAATACGTCGCGATATTGATAAGAAATTTTGGTAACCTCACGTTTTTCTTCCTCATTCATATGACTGGTTCTAATTTTCTTTAAGTTTTCGTAAAGTTCTTTGTCAATGTCCGTTTTAGTTTGAAGGTTGTTAATTTTGTGTGTTTTATTTTGATTTATCAATTGTGGCGGTAAAGGTTCAAGGGGTAGATGGCAATTGTTACTAATTACTTGTTCTTTATCGGTTAAGTTAATTATATAATAGATGTTTTAAAAATTCCATTTTTTACCGTTACTACCGCGGCGGGCGACTTAAGTCCTTTAAACCAATTAAAGTCGTCACAGATATAGTAACCGTCCATATAATTCGTTTTTACTGTTATAAACTTTTCGCAATTCGGTTCAATTTTAAGTCTCTTTACTGGATAATCAAAGTGAATTGGTATTTCGGTATTATAAGTTCGCAGTAACTTATTTTTAAAATCTATGTTACACCCTAATTCTTAATAAATCCATCCCTATTAGTCCTTTATACTTTAGGTCAAAATCGAAAAGTAAAAATTTATGATATATGTCTGTCTTAAACAGTGGGGGTAAAGGTAAAATAGCAACGTGTTCATGACGAGTAACAGCATGCGCAGTTTTTACTTGGAATGGCTTGCGCTCAACGCAATGTTCAAGATTAGTACCGGCTATTACGTCAGGTGATATCATACAACGCGAAGCTCCAGTATCTAATAAAAATTTTCCTTGAAATTCCGGCAACTCGATATAAGGGAGATGGTCTTTACCTTGGTTGTTGAGCTGAACAGTCTTTACTAGGTTTGGTTCAATAGCTCCTTGTCCTGGGGAAAATCCTGATGGCTTGGTCCATCTATAGGCATGTCCTGTGTGTAGCTGCCGTCTTCACCAGTAAGCTGTAAATTATTATTATTATACTCACCATCATAGTAGGCATTGTAGTCAGGGTAACACTGGTCTTGGTTGTGCTGTGTATAAAACATTTCTTCGGAAGCAAAACGCGGTGCTTCGGGCTTATTTACTGATCTCATGGTGACGTCAGACACTTTTTGTGGCGGGTTCACCTGCTGACGAGGCATATTTGGCTGAGATCTAAAATTACCTGAGTTTCTGATAATGCCAGAACCACTAGGTCTTACGTTACCTGGAGCGGGTTTTCCTTGGGGACCTTGGGGTATGCCTTGACCCCTTTGATGTCTCTGATCTGTATTCCAGCTATTATGCGGGGGAAAGTTATTATTTTACGATACCATTTGGTTTGGCTTGGGTATTTCTTTCGGTTTGTTTTGGATGGAAAGTGTATTAAAACTGTTATTGAATCTATTGAATGCTAAACGTGCCTTTTCTTGCCTAGCCGCTACTATAGCTGCTTCAAGATTCGTAGGTTGCGCGATCCGCACGCCGATAGAAACGTGAAAGTCCAAATGGTTAATGTATTGATCTATGACCATACTCTCATAGTATGACTTATCCGTGTGCTTACCTACTACGTTTAAGGTGTCTAAAATTTCCCGTAGCGTATCGTTTACCAAACGTCTCAGTATCTTCATTTTTATTACGACGTAAACGCGTTAGTTCTTGCATCAGCTGTATTTCATTACGTGGTTCCCCTAATCTACGCGTTAACGCAGCCTTAATTATCTGCCAACTATCCACTGTTTCTTCGGATGCTATTGCACTGATCGCCGAACCGCTTAATTTGCTTTTAATTAAACTAACAATAGCAGGGTTTGCCCTAACTTGTGGATCCAGTAATGCTATGACATTTTCAGCTTCTCTAATAAAGTAATTTAACGTTTTAGGATTGCCATCGTATTTTGGCAATAGCTTTGAAACGAACTTGAAAGTCGCTAGATCAATGCTTGCCATAGCCATCGTATCTTAATTTGTTAAAAGGAATAAAAAGGAATAAATTCTAGCTCACTCTAAAATACTATTGAGATTACGTCTAAAAAAATATTTCGTTATAAATACTGCCTACTCTCTAAAAGGTTAGCTTGAAGTTATTTTAATTGTGTTATACGAACCACGATTATAGCGAATGCGTAAACAAGTGAATATATCTTGTTACAGAATAAACTGCTGAAATGCGAAATGTATACCGCGATTCTAGTACGTATACATAAACGCCAAAATTAAAATGAATGTAATAAACTCATAAAACTAATGTAATTTGCCTATAGCGATTTTAGCCTATAAACAAACACACAGTACCATTTGTTATATACGCCGATTTTGAAACAATGCTAGAGCGGTACGACTCCTGCGACCCTGACCCAACTCAGGCGAGCACCGTTACGAGACAGCGACATGTGCCCATCGCTTTTGCTTATCATATTACGTGCACTGTAGATGAAACCTATAATCGTTATGTCTCGTATCGTGGTTCGGATTGTGTTTCAAAATTTGTGAAGTCTATTTATAAAGATACCAAAAAAGTTTATAGAATTTTAAATAATACCGTTCCCATGATTTTCACGAATGAGAATGCTCTCGACTTTGAAAACTCTGATACATGTCATATTTGTGAGAATTTCTTGTTAGGTGATAGGGTACGCGATCATTGTCATTTGACTGGTAAATATCGTGGCGCAGCTCACAGTTACTGTAACCTGCAATATAAAATGCCTAAGTTTCTACCTGTATTTTTTCATAACTTATCGGGTTATGATTGCCATCTTTTCATAAAAGAATTAGGTAACGCTCCGGGATCTATTAAAGTCATACCTAAAACAAAAGAAAATTATATTTCTTTCACTAAGTATATTCCGATTTCGGATAATGAAAGCATACAGGTACGATTTGTAGATTCATTCAAGTTTTTAGGAACTAGCTTAGAAAAGTTAGCAAACACAATGAAAAAACAAGACTTCAAGCAATTAAAATCTTATTTTCCTGAAAAAACACAATTTGATCTACTTACCCATAAAGGAGTGTAACCATACGATTACATGTCTCAATGGAAACATTACGAAGATATATGTTTACCATCTAAAAATAATTTTCATAACTCCTTGACTAATGAATCAATTAGCGATGAAGACTATAAACACGCTCAGACCAATTGGTCAGTATTTAATATTCAAAATATGGGTATGTACACAGATTTATATCTTAAAACCGACGTTCTTTTGCTAACAGACGTGTTTGAAAGTTTTCGAAAAACTTGTAAACAATACTATAATCTCGATCCTGCGTTTTATCTTACAGCACCAAGTCTATCATTCGATGCAATGCTTTTGAAAACTAGAATTAAATTAGAATTGATAAGTGATGTTCAAATTTTTAGAATGATACAAGAAGGTATTCGTGGAGGTGTTTGTATGTGTTCCAAAAGACATATCAAAGCCAATCATAAATACTTGGATTCTTACGACTCGTCTCTGCCGAATTCATTTATTTAGATTGCAACAATTTATATGGTCCGTGTGGTGCCGGACGCAAAGAATAACACCACCCCATTTCTTCCCGTGGGTGTCGTAAAAGGCGACTAAGGGACTTACTAGAGAATGGGCAGCAGCGTTCTCTATGCATTTTACCACCATACTGCGATCGCCAACCCGCCTGCCAAGCGAGGCGATTATGGCAAAGCCCCCCAAATTGGGGGAGGCCTAAGTCCAGCAGTGGACGTCTTACAGCTGAACTGATGATGATTAGGATGATGATATGGTTATAGCATGTGTCAATATTTGCCTTATTCGGATTTTAGATTCATGAGTAGACAGGAAATAGATGATTTGCAATTGAGCTTAACAGATATAAGCAATACCGCGGAAAACGGCTATATTCTTGAAGTTGATTTATTATATCCTAAAACATTGCACGATCTGCCGGGGTCGCGTGATTGTTCGAAAGAGATACCGTGACCCTGGCACATGGGCAACTGATGGAACACGGGTGGGTTTTAGTCAGTAAAAGTCTGACACACCCTCCCGCTCCGCCCAGAGCGGGAGAAGTCATTTGATGATTTCCCATCCTGAAAAAAAAAAAAAAAAAAAAAAAAAAAAAAAAAAAAACATTGCACGATGAACATAACGACTTTCCATTTTGTCCAGAAAAATTTGTTGCACCGGGTGGTAAGAATAAAAAATTAATACCGAATTTGTATGACAAATACCACTACGTTATTCATTACGTTCATTTAAAAAAATGTTTACAACATGGATTGGTGTTACGAAGGATTCATCGTGCAATTGTTTTTAAGCAAAGCTGTTTTTTAAAACAGTACATCGATCTTAACACTCAACTACGACAAAAAGCAGAATCAACGTTTGAGCAAGATTTTTTCAAATTATTAAATAATAGTATTTTTGGGAAGACTCTGGAAAATGTTGAACAAAGAGTAGATGTAAAATTAATTAACAAATGGTGCGATTCAAACAATAAAACGAAAAAGACTATTTGTCCTGAGAAATTGATAGCCAGTCCATATTTTCATAGCGCTTCTGTGTTTTCTGATGATCTAGTAGCAATACAAATGAAGCCTTCGCGTGTTATACTTAAGAAACCAATATATATAGGGTTCACAGTAACCCTCAGTTCAGGTCTATCTGGGTTAGAGGCATCAAAATATTTTAAAAAATTGAGCTTGAAATCTTTATAAGCGTTATTACTCTGTACATCATAAATTAAGCTATCTGTGTCAGTATAGCACAATTCAATTCGCTTACCATAAAAAGCTTTCATGACAGAGTAGTGAAAATCGTACATATGGGTCTTAGATAATTCTAAAATTCCACAGTCATATTATTGTGTAGAACATTCATTATTAGACAGTTAGCCGGAGCGGTCATATCACGTCGAATAAGAACGAAACGAATTGTAAGTATTGTAGAACTACCCATATATTTATAACGTTAATTCATCATGTTTTTATGTAATTATCATTAATTATTATTTCGGTTGTTTCAGATCATTGATAATGTGTGATTCTCCAGATATTATCGACTTCTCGCAATACGCGCAAGGTTTTCCGACCCCGAGTTTAAGCTGGCATATCCCAGAACAACAAAGACCTGTTCACAAGGAACCTAGAGCAAGACAAGACTGCGGACCTGTCAACAAGAAGCCTAGAACAAGACGAGAGTGTGTAAAACAGAAGTCAGCTCTGCCTACCTGTCAATCATTCGTCATAAATAATGAGAAGAAAAAAGGATTACGACTGATCCAGGTACAAGTGTTGGACATCAGTGAACAACAAGAATCTGCAAGTGACAATGATGATGTGGTAATTTTAAGTGCGCAGTATATAGTGACTGAATCGGTGGACCATGTTATGGAGGAGACGCAATCGTTAATTAATAAAATATCAAAAAAACTTTGTGGGGACAGTTGTTATTACTGATGAACTATTAACTGGTGTCATTATTTTGTAAGTATCTATATTGTTTAAGTTTTATAGTAATAAGCAATAATAAATTATGTAAGTAATATTATAGTTATCAGACTATATTATTATTAGGTATATATATAACATTTACTTGCTTTCTTATTGTCTAGTGTGACATTTGTGATTTTTATGTTGTGTAAGTTTTGAATGTATACATTTTTAAAATGACAAATGTGTAAGTTTTATTTTAATTAACTTTTGTATTTTATCCTGTACATACCTAGTCTAAAAAAATATAATAAAGTTAAATAAACATAAAAAGAAAAAATATGTAATGTAGATTTCTTTTATTAAGGGCCCGGCGACGGTCAATCTGTCCATACAAACGTTATGCCAAAATCATTTGCAATTTGAGCATATGTCCACCATTTTAAGATGATATTCGGCTTTAGACAGTATTTATCTAGGTTATGGTGACGTTTATTTTTAAAAAAACCTAGCTAAAATGAAGTTTGAGCGAATTGCATTTCGCACATTTTTACAACGTGAATGACATGTTTTTTTTTTGTTTTTTCTGCATTAAAAACAACAATATCTGTAATAATGTTATATCCATAACACAGCTTATATTACCAAGATACAAAATAACGAAAACCAATTTAAAATTCATTAAGTTTTCATTCATCATTTTTGGTATTACGGAACACAGCCAAATTATCATAAATTTTCAATAGCTATAGTGCTATCGCGTCTCACAAAAATGTCAATGTGTGCACGGTCGTGCGGTTCGCAGTAAGTACGTGTGTTGTGTAGCGCTCGGACATGCATTCACACTAGCGCAACATGCATTTCGGGCACGCGTACTTTTATTTGTTTATTCAATTGTATTGTGATATTTCTGACATTATTATTGACCTATGCTATGGAACTTGGATTTTGATTTTTCTTCTGATTTGGTATCGAGTACAGAGACTGAATGACTGATGAGAATGTAGAATTCTGACGAACTTTGCTTTTTTTTTTTGTTGGATGGAAAATCATCAAATGACTTCTCCCGTTCTGGGCGGAGAAGGAGGGCGTGTCAAACTTTTACCGACTAAAACCCACCCATATTCCATCAGTTGCCTTTATGCCAGGGCCACAGTAACTCTTTCGAACGAATCTCGCGACCCTGGCAGGAACTTTGCTTTGTTTACGGACCTGGATTTAGGCGGGTTGCAGACTAAGAGCTAAGCTAAGTTAGTTTTGCTTAGCTCGCATAGCTGACGCAGTTTTCCATACATATCGCAGAGTTTGCGGTCTGCACACACGTATGGAAAACTGCGTCAGCTATGCGAGCTAAGCTAAACTAACTATCTTAGCTCTTGGTCTGCAATCCGCCTTATTGTTTACGATTCGGTTTGGCTGCCAACATGGACTCCGAACGTTGGGATGTGTCTCACAGTAAGTACCTATTAGCCAATGATATATTATAAGTTATCTGCCTAATATTTTCTTGGCTACTAATTGTTTACTCACATATTTAAACTCAGCCCAATGAAATAAACATTATTTATTTCGTGGGTCGAGTTTAATAGTAGTAAGTACCTAACTGAGTATATTTTGTATAAGTTAGTATTTACCTACCTATCTAGGTATAGGTTAATTATGTTATGACTACGTTACGTTAATGTAATACGTTAATTATGTTATGACTTAACACACGTTCCCACGGACGTAATAAAATCGCGGTTGGTTATTTTCGTGCACTGGGTCTTCAAAGTACTGCTCAGCGCCAAGAGGTGAAAATCCAACTGGGCTTCGACGTGCTGAGACTCACCCGCGCTGCACTCTGTTGTATTCTCAATGCTCGGTTCAACACCGACAGTTGAAAATGCGATCTTATTACGTCCGTGGGAACGTGAGTTTCACCATAATTAACGTAGTTTTAATTATTTCTGGGATAAACAATTGCCAGTATAGAAAATAACAGAAATCGATTCTGTAAACGATTCTGAACAATTTATTATCATAATGTTCATTTATTGTGTTACACACACTATTTAAACCTACTTCTACTATCCTTCACCAGTTTTTATTTATTTGTTGGTATATTTGCATAGCTAGCTGACATATGGCGAATACATATTCAGTCTATAACGTTCCTACTGCTGGGATCCAAGCCTCCTTTCTGAGGGAATGGGCCGTAATCTACCACGCGGGCCCAGTGCGGATTGGTACTATTGGTAGATGTCTGATGTCTTCGATATTTTAATTCTAAGACATGCCGGTTTCCTCACGATGTTTTTCTTTACCGGTGCGAGAGCAATGTTGATGAAATTATTTATACAAAGTAAAGCGCGTCCCTGGGTTCGAACCCGCTACCTATAACTCGTAAGTCGGGGCCATTACCACTGGGCCACCACTGCTCTTGCAGATATGGTAAATAATGTATTGTAATATTCTGTGCCTCATAATTATTGTATAGAATCAAGTTTATGTAACTAAACAGACAGCTGTGCTGCTGGGGAATTTGTTGCGCCACTTCTTCTCAGATAAAGCACTAGGTATTGGTGACGGGCGGGGGGTTTGTTGTTTTCACGTTCGAATAGTGCTGATTCTTGGGCACGCCACAATTGCGGCGGTAAGTCCCCTCTTTGAGGAGTGGATAGAGAGGCGTCACGGCGTCCTCACCTTCCGCCTGACGCAGGTTCTCACCGGGCATGGGTGCTTCGGTGGGTTCCTGTTCAGGATAAAGCGGGAGGATACGTCCGGGTGTTTCCATTGCGAGGATCGTCTGGAGGACACGGTAGAGCATACGGTGGAGGTGTGCCCTGCCTGGGCGGAGCACCGCCGTGTCCTTGTGGAGGCGATCGGCGGCGGCGACCTCTCGCGTCCGGCCCTGGTGCGAGCCATGGTACGGAGCGAGAGGGCATGGGAAACCGCCACCTCCTTCTGCGAAGCAGTAATGCTCGCGAAGGAGGAGGCGGGGCGCGTGAGGGAGTGGCAGTCTCTGCGCTCTCACGTCCCTAGCCGCCGCAGGAGGAGACGCCCCGGGCGTCGGGAGTCTATAGCGGAATCCCGGCCACGAGACGCCCCGGGCGTTGGGAGTCCATAGCCGACTCCCGACCACCGTAGGCGCGAGCTTGCGGGTGGCGAGCAATGGGTAGCTCGCCGCCCGGTAAGGACCAGGCTCGGGTCGACGGCGCGTAGTGTTCCACGCGCGCCTCAAAGAGATGTCAGCGGCAGTGTAGGGGTCTACTAGGACCGATGCCTGCCGGGGTCGCGTGATTGTTCGAAAGAGATACCGTGACCCTGGCACATGGGCAACTGATGGAACACGGGTGGGTTTTAGTCAGTAAAATTCTGACACGCCCTCCCGCTCCGCCCAGAGCGGGAGAAGTCATTTGATGATTTCCGATACTGAAAAAAAAAAAAAAGTGCTGATTCTAAACCTAGCTTAGCTTAGGAGAGTAACGTGTACATTAAAAATAAATGTTAATTAAAAGTCTTTGTTTTTAATTTATCCCCTTTTATATCTGCACGTCGCGTAAATATGTATAAATTATTTAAATATATTTGTCTGTTACTAATATTTTGCGTAACACTTTCTACTATTCATCTATACTATATAATATTATAAAGCTGAATACTATATACTATATTACTATATATTACTATATAATATTATAAAGCTGATGAGTTTGTTTGTTTGTTTGTTTGATTGAACGCGCTAATCTCAGGAACTACTGGTCCGAATAGAAAAAATATTTTTGTGTTGGATAGCCTATTTATTGAGGGAGGCTATAGGCTATATAACATTACGCTCCAACTAAGAGAAGCGAAGCAGTAATGAAAAATGTTGCAAAAACGGGGAAAATTTATTCCTTTTGAGAGTTTCCGTTGCGTGCGCTGCGTAAACGGTTAAAGTAACGCAAAAATCATGTATGACGGAATTGTTTCTTTTAAAAAGTTCTAAAAAAAAGTCCGGAAGAGCATATGTCTATCTTTTAAGGTTGACTCACTATAACTCAAAAGGAGCGAGCAGCAACGAAAAATGGACGAAAACTAGCAGGCAAATCGATGCGACGGGAAGGGTCAGGGGAACAAAAATTTTACGCGGACGAAGTCGCGGGCAGAAGCTAGTTATTTATAAGTAGGTAGCTTTTGCCGGCGACTTCGCCCGCGTGGAGGTTGGAAAATGCATCTAAACCTTCCTCATAAAACACTCTATCTATTGGTGAAAACCGCATAAAAATCCGTTGAACATTTTTTGAGTTCTTCGCAAGTAGGCAGACAGACGCAGCGGGGGACTTTGTTTTATAATATGTAGTGATAACAATTTTTAAAATTAGTAAAAAGAATACTTACTTACATAAATATGACAGGTGGACTCACGTCGTTCATGTATCAATTTATAGAAGACCACAAACAACATAATTATACATTGGTTTACAAGTTCCAAGCTAGGAAAGGTATGTAAGACTCTACAAAAGGCCTAGATCTCGAGATATTGTAATAATTCGAGATACCGACATTGTATAGAAATTTCCACAAAACGCATTACTAGTCTGTACATTTACTAACGATTCCCCAGAGTAGTCAACAAAAATAAAGCAAATAACGAACATACCTAATTACTAGTAAATAAAAATGCCTCGGAGTCGTTATGAATAAAACGTAAGTACAACTTCTCACTCACACACGGCTGCATACCGCGTCATCGTTGGCCTTCTATTGTCAAACAGAGATAGCAATATTCCGACCGAATATTGCCCTTGCGTCTCGGCTCGTGGTTTGCGAGTATAGGCGCCACGTTCTTAATCTTACTGTTCAGTCATCACAAGTTTTTTAAGTTAAGTATGTAAGGTAACATTAAATAAACTATGTGGGGACAGCTATTATTATTATCTCCTTTATTCATTTTAACAAACTTTTAAATTATATTTTTAAATATTAGAATATAAAATAAAAAAACATTTAAAAATATAAAAAATTGTAGCCCACCGGTATCGGGAACAGGGTCCAAGCTACCGGCGGTCAGGGCTCCAGAGAGAGGAACCTCCTGACGATGCGAGCCGTGTCCAGAAGTACCGCTTTCTGAATCAAGCCCTTGACCCAGCTGCCTAACGAGAGCCTCCTTAGATGTTGGTCGAAGCTCTTGGCTATCAACCCAATCTTCCATTGGCTGTGACGACTATCGGCACAATGATCGCTGAATCCACATCCCACATGTCGACAACCTCGCGAGCCAAATCAAGATACTTGATCTGTTTATCTTTTTCGACTTTCACGAGGTTCTCGTCAAAACACTCTTGAGTACATAGACATTTTTAATTAACTGTTCAACACAATAATTATTAAATAAATAAATTAAATACAGACATATTATTATCAAAATACCATTTTCTAATACACACAGCATTATTCAATGCACAATTCAATTTATGGTTCACACAATTAAAATCAGTTTTATTTTTACAGAACTTTTTTTTAATGTCGCAAAATTAGGACATCCCTTCTCACCTATGTCAATCACTTCACAGTTTGCACATAACTCTTTAATCCACGTAATCTTTTTCAAACCCTTTGTCATAATTTTTTTATTTTCTAAATATGGTAAAATAACACGTTTAAACTCTTTGTAGTCTCTGTAGCCTTCACTCCAGTAAAGTCCTCGATTTTTTTCTAACCATCTCACCTGCTTTTTTTCTTCTAGTGTTAGGTAATGGAATGAATATGGTGGTTTCACCAAGAACTTCTGTGTATGATCATGACTCGCAATGGCCAATTCTTTGACAATAAAATGATTTAAAGAATCTTTAAATCCTTGGAGTTCCACTATAAGGGTGTCCAACTTCATGATATCTTCTTAACAATGTTACTTAATGCACTGAGAAAACTGACAATCATAAAAGAGGTGAAATCAGCTTAAAGTATGATGAATTCACTCAAAGGACGGAGCATAGTGATTCACCAAAAAGAACGATGATAATACTGATGTTGATGATAACAGTATTTAAGATGATGTGTCACCATGGATTTAGTTTTAGTTACCTACTATTTTTCGATGCCTTCCTCATACATATATCCAGTTATATCCTATTAGTTTTCCTACAATTTTTCGGTGACTTCCTCACATGTTCAGTTATGTCATACAATTTTTCCAACTATTTTTCGGTGCCTTCCTTATATATCCAGTTATATCCTATTATTTTTCCTACTATTTTTCGGTGACTTCCTCACATATTCAGTTATATCATACAATTTTTCCTACTATTTTTCGGTGCCTTCCTCATATATCCAGTTATATCCTATTATTTTTCCTACTATTTTTCGGTGACTTCCTCACATATTCAGTTATGTCATACAATTTTTCCTACTATTTTTCGGTGCCTTCCTCATATATCCAGTTATATCCTATTATTTTTCCTACTATTTTTCGGTAACCTCCTCGTATTTTAGGTTAGGTCCTCTTACTTTTCCTACTATTTCCTCATATCTCTGGTTATAGCCTATTATCTTACGGAGGTCGCCCTCAATAGGAGGATTGTGTTTTTTAATGAACCAATTAATATCTCTATAATACACCAGTGATTAGTTGTAGTTCTACTCATTCTCCATCAGTAGGACTACAACTAAATACTGGTGGATTACACAGAAATTGTTTGGATTATTAGAAATCACAATCCTCCTATAATTGAGGGCGCCACTGGACTTACATGATCCCCTTATTTTTAAGTATCCAATATTGGTTCTTTCCTTTTAAATATTATTAGGTGTGAGCTCAACATTAAAAAAAACTGAAGAACCCTAAACTTGAACCTTAAAAAAATGGAGAGTAAGTAAAAAAAATAGAAAAAAGTACCTTGGCAAGAATGGTAAGAAGGTGAAAAGGGATGTATGTATAAATTAAACAGAAAATTGAATGGTATTTTTATTTCCATAGTATGAATGAATAATTATTATATACTCTAAACATTTATATTCAGTATAAAAGAAGACTGTTTTGTTTAGAAACATCCTCGCCTTAATGATTACAGTATCTATTTGTCGGTCATTATAAAGAATCATTATATACATTATGTTCAATAATTCTAGTTTTTACAAATTAAAATAAAGGTTGAGACGAGTAGAAATTTAATTTACAAAAAATAACAAACTTTACATTAATGTACCTATAACTAAAACATTTTTGCCCTTAAGGTGATTGCTTCAGGGTAGCCGTTTTTTGCAATTTGCAGGCCAGTGCTAGGTTGTATGTTAATTAAATGTTGCACGCGGGTGTAAGTACATAAGTTGTACTACATACGTCTTACACCCGCGTCTAACATTTCAATCAAAACCTAGCACTGGCCTGCAAATTGCAAAAAACGTAAGAAAATTTGAATTTCGCGGGCTACCCTGACGCTTTCACCTTAAAGCTGCATACAATAAATTGGTTATATTATTATAGTAAATATCTATTTTCAAGTAAAGTGCTACTATAAACACTCCGATGAGACTAATCTATCCCTCATACAAATACTTTACTTTAAAATATATTACTAAAGGTGAACGCACACTTTTCAGAGCCGAAGGAGGCGAAAGAATCGAATTTTAGAATTACTTGTATGAAATCCTATGGAACCTCGCACACTTACCGAATCGGACGAATAAGGTCGTACGATTCGGTGCGGATAAGTGTGCGAAGTTACATTGGACTTCATTTAAGTAATTCTAAAATTTGATTCCTTCGCCTCCTTCGGCTCTGATAAGTGTGCGTTCACCTTAAACCAGCTATTGGTGCTGGCTCATACCATTACTTTATGCGGACACCGTTATCGGGCCGTCTTTATAGGATATCCTAAAGGGATATCCGATAAATACCGTAACTAAGGGTAGATTACTAGTTGAGCGCACTCTGCTATAAAAAAATAACTGCCCTTGGACTCTGCAGTGCCTCAAACTAGCAACGCCGCGTACGGTATAAGTACATAATTAATAATTATGTAAACGTTTCCAAAAAAAATTGATATTACTGGATTCAAAATAAAAACACCTTAAAAATGAGCAAACGAGTTAACTCGTTTGCGCATTTTCAAGGTATTATAGCAGCGACCGTAAGCCGTTAGAATACCTACAGAATTTTGAAATTTTTACTCTAGGTACCATCTACTTGTAATATATGACGTGTTACCTCGCATTAGAGTGAGCGTGTTAGGACACGGAGAAACGGCATTTTGGCAAGGAAAGCACAGATAATCATTACCACGTTTAACTTCATAAGAATTGTAATGAGAATTAAATTCAATAGTTTCAAACATACAGCAACGGAAAAAAACCTCTTCAGTATCTGTCACCAAAATTGCATCAATTTGGCCAAAAGTGGGTAAGAATTGTTCATCATCTATATCTACAGTAACAATAGAGTTCCGCTGCCATATAACACCAGCTATTGTAGCGGAAGTAACCGAATATTTGAGGACAACGCCAGTGCCGAGAGAAAACTTGACAGTGTCTCCTGAATTTAATGCAGATTTTTTTCCTAGTATTTTTGTTGTAGGTATTGTATTTTTCACAAACAAGTCATTGAGCATAAGTTGACATTTTATTGCTAGAGTCTTGCAAACATTGACTCGATTAAAAGATGATCTAGCCACTAACTTAGATACCCTGTGCTTGGCTTCAAAACGCATAGCCCACATGTTACGTACGGGGCCGAACTTCATTAGCATGGTAGGACAATGAGTCAGAAAATGAAACTTTGGCTGCAGGGGTGATTTTGTTAGCTCCGTGTACAATTGATTAAATTCTGCTATTATAACCCGGAGTTGAATATTGGTGTCACTGAAGACCCTATGACTTAATAACCTGTCGGTGATTTGCCGCAACATAATGTATAATTTCCATACTTTATTTTCTAAAGGAATGTAAAACCCGGCTATTAGGCTGAAGTATCTAATAAGGGTAAGCATTTCTGATGCTGAAGTTTTCAATTTTACTTTCGAACCTTGGACAACTAAACAATTACTTGGTTTTGAATTCCTATCTGGTCCATAATCAAATGAAATTATTCTTTGTTGCAATACTGAGATCTTTAAAAGACCTTCGGCAAGGAAGTGGTTTATGACAAAGGTCATTACATAACGAGCTACACCTTCTAATATATCATGCATTGGGTCTACTGCTACATTTTGAAATAAATCAAATCCTGTCACCTTAAGCCAACAGCATGATTCTTTAATGCCCGTGTTAGGTGTATCGTTTTCTTGCAATTGAGCGTGGTATGAAGTCATATTTCTAAGCAAGTTACTGTTTTCATATAGAGCAGTTTGCAAACCTTTCTTGTCAATGTTACAGATTCTGCAACACTTGTTAGCTGAAAAACTTTCAGTAAACCCGAGAATTGAATTCAGGCCTAAATTATCGCCAGTTATAGCAACAACCTTCAATTTTACGGTTCCTTTAAAAAACTTATTTTCTATAAAAATTCCTTTGTTTTGCAAGTAATTCAATTCCTCAATAACAGGGTCAAAAATAGCTTTGTTTCCATATTTAGTTTTGTCAGCAGAATGGCAAATAGCTAACAGCAAAATGTTATTCAACAATGAAAATAAATGTGGTGGGAGTGCTGGCAAGGAAACGTATACACCACCAAGCTTATGCACCCCAGCGTGGCTCCCCAAAGGATTTCCAATTTCAAAATCATCATAGTATACTACTAAAGGAAGAATAATGTCCGACGCCTGCGGTGTACACATTGCCAGCCATACAGATCCCTGCATTACATTTTCTAGACACATTGGCCTCATCGGATTTTCTTCACGGATTATTAAATTACCCCTTAGGTGGTTCAAATAATCCGTTACATCTTTCCAAATAGTGTCAATGGAAAAAAAATTCTTCAAAACCTGGCGAAGTTGAATTACTTGCATTGTACGTGGCTTGGTGTGTAATGTTAAAGTGTTACTCCTTTGTGAAATGTCAGGACAATAACCAACGATTACTTCATGTGGTGGTATAAAAGAACCTAATAAATTCAATTCTCGGAATCTCAAATATTCTGAACGAAACGGAAAAAAGATGCCCTTCAAAGCTGTGTTGAACTTATGAAGTCGTTTATTAATTTCGCTTCCAGACATGCTTTCCTCATCAGCTAGCACAGGGCCGAATACGGACATTAAAGACGGTGCGATATTGTCAAGAAGGGTTTGCAAATGACTAACCATAGCTTGTACAGACGATCGAGATACAGAGGGATTTACATAGAGCGTTGAAATAAATTTCAAAACTTCTTTATGAATAATACTATCAGCATTATCAAGGACTTCCGGTTCACTATCAGCTTCAATGTATATGTGCTCAGTTGCTACTTTGGTAGTCTCTGTTTCACACATAGGAACTACGCAAGCCTCGTTTGAGGTGGATGGCAAATAACGAGTGTTTACTTTATTCAAATGTTTTAAGTTAACATGTTTTCTAAATTGTCTAACGTCCGTGAAATACCGGTAGCATGCGTCTTCACCACATTTATAAACTCCAGTAATATCAATTTTTTCACATTCTTTCCTTAAGTGGGTAATAAGTGAAGAAAACGTGGGAAAAGTCCTTTTACAACTGTGACACTTCATCTTAATTTAAATTGTGACTCCGAGAGTAACTAATATCTCCTTCACAGATTGTGACATACGATCGTACGATGTTTTGACTTTGTAAAAACCAATTTGGATAATAAGCCAAATGTTATAGCTTTCAGTAGGATATTTAGCCGCAGTAGCATGAAATATTTTAAAAGTCACATCAACAGCCTCAGTTAGTGTTGTGAACTTGTAAAACGTATTGTCACATACTGTGAAGGAGACACCTGACTGGCGGCACCAAATTATAAATGGTTGGAGGCTAATACCTAGGTTTTGAAGCTTTTGGCGACGCTCCTCAATTACCACTTGCACGTCTGCGTCATCATCCACGATGGTCACAAATCCATCCAATATCTCCGCTCGTGAAGCTTGCCAGTCTTTTCTAGATCGACGGACAGGAGGAATATTAAAGAGACAGCCGAGTAGCAATATCGCTGCTATTAATTTTGTCTCCGGTTGTTCATCTGGAAAGAAAATAATAATAGTATATTTGACACAACACATCATCATTAACTGAGCAAATAGGGAAAAGTATCAGAACAAAATAAAATCTATCTATATAAGTAAAAATGAATTGCCGAAATGTGTGTCCGCCCGCCCGTTACTTCTGAACGACTGCACCATGTTAGATAATTTTTAAATTCTTTTTTGTCTATATATTTTATAACGGGTTCACCGACCCAGGGAGGTCGAGCACCTAGAACTATATAACAGAATCATTTCCTTACCGTCACAAATTGCCAATGTATCAGCTATTTTTCGACGAAGAAACGAGTCCTTTGTGGTGTTAAGCTTCTGCTGAGCAGCTTTTAGTATGTTTTCCGATGAAGCATCCAAGGCGTCGAGGCCCCCGGATTTATCAGGGAACAGTGCTTCGTAGTCATGAGTCAGGAGTCGCCATCCATCACTTGACTTCAGGATAGGATACTTATTGAAGTACTCCTGTAATGTCCCTTCCTCGTAGTACAAGTACCGGAGGCGAGCTCGCACCGTCTCCCGCCACAGGGCACTGACCTCCTGCCACGGACCAGCTGAAGGACTTGACAGCTGCTCTAATGCTGACGCTACGTCCTCCACTTCACCTGCACACAAAAATTAAAACGATTAATAATTAGTACAATGACAATAACGGTTCTTAGATTCAGATATTTTGTAATTTGTAACGAAAATTTATACTAATTCAGATATTTTTCTCAATAATTTTGTTCTTGATAATTTAATTCAATCTGAAAACATAAAATTTCTTGAAAAGGAGTTACCTTCTTTAAGTCCGGTCAGGTCGATTCCAGCGAGTGGAGGGGTGTCTAGCCTAGGACTGGACTTGGAGCGAGAACGTGACTTGGGCTTTTCAATAAGGCCCAACGAAACTAAATGCTGCCGTCGAGCCCTTCTGGCGGTGACTAACCAGCCAGAGATATTGCGCTTAGCCTGGTAAGCATCAGCCGGCAGGTACGGCGCGTAGTATAGGGGTGGTGACTCCTCTTTAAATAATCTGCCAATGTCGTAGGATAGAGCAAGCAGCTGCGAATCTGTCAGAAGTACCGGGTTTTCGGCCGTAATGAGCTTCTCCATAAGCAGCTTGCATAAACGCCCACGCACGTTTGAGGGTAAGGTGCCCGTTTTCTGCCCAATTGCTATTATTTGTTTTCCCTCGACTGATGAATTCAGTATGGTATTCACCTGAAACACAAATAGTATAAGTATGGCATTACAAACTAAATATGCAAGGTAAAAGTTAAAAAAAAATGTCACTAAAATGTTGAAAATACAGGTTCAATACCTACCTTCCATTCAGTATAATGATCAGTTGGAGTCGGTGCCAGTCTAGGCATCATGCATTTAGTTGTTAGTTATAGCTGTCACCAACTCCAAATATATTACTGATCTTTGTGACATATAGTATAGCTCCTAAACGGCCGTCCGTACACACATACAGGACAGGACAGGTACAGACGTTAAACTTATCTGTTTACGCCGGGGGTTAACAATATTGAATGTCAATTTAAATTCCTTATCAAAAGTACAGGATAATAGGCAATAACTTACTAAATTGCTCCCGGTGGACTCTTGTCTAACTGCTTCACCCACTGACGACGACGAGTCCAGTGGTATCACCAGTATGTCACCATCCTAAAATAATATTTACTTTGAGACAATGTTATAATAGTACATGTAACAAAAAGGTGTGATAATATGAGTATGTACGGTCAATTAACCTCAATAATCGTTGAAATAATCACTAAATGTGTCCGAGTGCGACCGTTAACTAACAGGCTATAGCTAGCCCTAGCCGGAGATAACTCAAGGGAAGTGTTATATTTTTTTACTAGTAATCGGTTCAGCATTGCAGGTGTGAACGGTCCTGCCCTCGTCCCTTGATCCGGCCCTGATAAAAACTAATCGATCAAGATCAGGACTGATCCTGGTCTCAAAGAATGTCTATACCAAATTTTGCATCGGTTCAGTGTCTTAGGTATGAAAATGTGAAAAGGTCCTGCCCCAGCCGACAGATAGACAGACAAACTTACTTTCGCATTTATAATATTAGTATGGATGTAATTACAAATTAATACATATTGCTCTTGAACCAAAAAACAGTAAGTACGAGTACTTTTCTACAATTTTGCAGAACTTACCAAATTTTCCTGGTTAAGTCCTGCTTCGCAGTCTTGGTTGAGGATTGAGCTTTGCAGTCCTTCACACGGTGGCAGAGGCTCTAAGTTACAAGGTAGACTAGTTAACAAGTCATTCCTCAGGACCTCTTCAAAGAGTGATGAATTGTAGGAGTTATCCTGAAATTTAACAAGAAATTTAAAAAGGTAATAATAATGTACTTAGTTGGTAAACTAACAAGACTGATGAAAAGTTATGATTTTATTCCACTTTTTAAATAAATACTGCACCGGTTAAATTGTTAGGTATCTTAAGAAGACTTTAAAATAATAAAAGTTAATAAGTAGGTACCTACCTACCTACATGCAAGTAGGAGAATGTGCATTTAAGCGACGCAGGGCATGTGTAAGCAAAAAGTTTAAAACAAAATTTACTTTTTTGAAATACAATTGAACATGAAAACAAACCATATCTTTTGGTTGGTCGCTTTTTAACATGGCCAGAGCTGCTTCAAACCGGAGTCTGTCCCCTATTTGAGGGAACATACTATGTATGTCTTGTTTACTAAGCATCTGCATTGTTGCGATATCAATTCTTTCAGCTGAAAAAAAAAGGTAAATTTAACAGCGCCCTGATTGCAGCTGTGAAATGCACTACGTCGCATCGACTTTATAAAATGTAGGTTGGTAGAGCTCGTCTAAGCTGAAATGACGCGCCCCACTACTTAAATTTGTATACGTACACTACGGTAAATGCGGTAGTGGGGCGCGTCATTTTAGTTTAGACGCACTCTACCTATTTGTTTTTTTTTGGGTTGCAGTTGCACATCGAATCTAGTGTATAATATAAATATGAACGTATATCTAGGTAGGTGGGTAGGTACCATACGACAAGACTATTCTTGGTTGGAGTGTACAGCGGCCAAAAAAGTGTTATTTTCGCAAATCGTTTATTTTCTCGATTCTATAGTATGTAACACCTAGAAAGGCTAAAAGTGTCTGGGTGTTTTTTGTCTCCGACCAACCGTTTGTCGTAAAAACGATGTCGAAGGGATCCATAGGTAAGGTTATGTTAGAACTGTGACCTTGAAATTGGTCGCGAATTTTTTTTAAGTATATTTTCATAGTGCCTCTAAGACGACACTCTGACCCTATTCTTGCTAGAAATTAGAATGTGTGAATGTAATGTGTGAGCTCATGCTAGCAACTTACTAGGTAGGTTTGTCAACTTACTTTCAAAACGATCGATGTAGCGTTCCAAATTCCACTTCTTCAAAAGATCACGCGTAGCCATATCCATTTTTGCACTGATCAAACACGTTCACTGGCACTAATGGAATTGTTATTGCTATTAATTAAACGAGTCGTGAGTCGTGACTTGCCGGCTGTAGCGGTGAAATACAAATGGCCGACCGAAATGGCGCGGCGGCGGAATGAAGTGAGAGAGGGAGACCTCATTATATAATGCCGTCACCTTAAATTTGTAGGACATCATTCAAATGCTACTCATAAATGGGTCTCTGTAATAATAATTTAGTAGGATACACATAAAATAATATGACTATATTATTGAACTTTGATGCTTACTCTAAAAATATGAGATTATTTAATCGTATTATCATAGGATTCACATAAAATAATATGACTGTAATATTAAAAAATGATGCTTACTTTAAAAATATAAGTTTAAAGCATTATAATTTAATATAGTACATTAGGGGGAGGTCATCGTATTTTTAGAGATACTTCTTCATATTAAACTATGAAATCTATTTATATTACGGTGACTGTCATTGTGTTTTTTAATTAGAATCTTATTTATAATTATCATACTAATTTATGGGACAGTGGACCATTTTCTATTACATTGTGTTATTATTTGAAGAAGACAATGTTATTTCATAATTACAAATTTTTACGATGACAAGTATCATAATATTGCATTATTTACCCAAAAAATTCGATTCCATCTTAACACATTTCAGTTCTAGCGTAATATTTACTTATTATCAACATATTATAAGACAACGCATCTATTTTAAACCAACGTCACGATATTTTAAGATTATGCCAAAATGAATTTTTCTCAGTGCAATCGTATTGGGGATAGGTCGTGCGCGAAGATAATTTCCGTTATATCTGATTAACCACTAAGTTTGACTCGTCCCTCTTTTTAAACAAAACCAAATATTTGATAGCCACATCTGCAGTTAACCATATACTTGTTTTTTATATGTTTTTTATATTACTGCTGTATTTTTTATTATTTTTGTTTTGTCGAAATTATAAAGTGGTGTGAATATGGTGTTTTTCTTTAACCGTCTCGCTACAATAGCTGTATTGACTAGCTGATAGCGAAAGATACACTTTGTATTTGGGTGGCTTAGGCCTCTATACGAACTGTAACCTTATGATGGGTTTGTTCGTTGAACAGTATTGTTACTGTACCTATTTATCTTGTAACCGTTTTATTCAAGTTCTTCTAACTTAACAGACAGCTGTGCTGCTGGGGAGTTTGTTCCGCCACTTTTTCTTCCCAGCTATAGCACTAGGAAGTGTCGAAGGGCGGGCGTTTTGGGGGGACTGTCTTTTGTAACTTTGACGTTCAAAAGTGCTGACTCTCAGCCTAGTTTGAATAAATGACTTTTGATTTTGATTGTTTCTTTTTTATCATTTAATTATTATTGTAATACAACTTGGTAGTTGTTCATAATATTGTTTGTAGTTGTTAATAATATTGTTTATCCCAATAAAATGGGAACGCCAAACCCTGACGATATATACCGCTCGGCACTACTCACTCCTCCTGACGATCCTACGATATATACATATATCTATACTTATAATAAAACTGTAGATAGGTCAAATTCTGTACATTGAAAATATATTCAAAATTAATATTGGAGGATGAATGGTGATCGATACTGATGCCAAAACTGCAATCAGTAAATTTTTTGTCTGTCTGTCTGTCTGTCCGTCTGTCTGTATGTGCACGCATGGGTCAAAAACTACTAAAGGGATTTTAACCATACTTGGTACGATTGTAGTCCTTACTCCTGGGCAGGTTATAGGCTATATAACATAACGCTAAGACACATAAGAGCCGAGCAGTGATGATAAATTTGAAGCAAGTCGGATGAAAATGCGCTTTCGAGCTAAAAAAAAATACCTGGATTAACACATAGGCTACTTTTTATACCAGTAGTACAAACGCGGGATATTTTTCGACCTCCACGCGGGCGAAGCCGCTGGCAAAAGCTAGTATTTAGTATTATAAATGCAAAAGTAACTCTGTCTGTCTGTCTCGCTTTCCTGCTAAAACTACTGAACCGATTTAAATGAAATTTGGTACACAGATAGTTTAGAGCCTGAAAAAGGACATAGGCTACTTTTTATCCCGGTAGTATGTTCCTGCGGGATAATTTCCGACCTCCACGCGGGCGAAGCCGCTGGCAAAAGCTAGTAATTAATAAATACTTAAACTGTTTATTATATATTTTTAATTATGTTGAGTTAATCAATCTCGTATAACCCAACATCCGTACATAAATATTAGCTAGTTTTTTCCCACGACTTCGTCTGCGTAAATCTTTCGTTACGCGGACGCGGGTGAAGTCGCGGAATGAATAGGGTTAATGGGTAACGAATAATGTTTAGTCGTGAAAGAGTAACAGACAGACAGAGTTAGTTTCGCATTTATAATATATCGTATAGATAAAGAAGATAATTTCTTGCTGTAAGATAGTTTTATTGCTTATAATTAAATATTTTTATTATTTGTCTACTCCATCGCACGCTATGTGCAAAAATTTCATAGACCGACTAAATTAATGCTACTTTCACGTACTTTTTTCTAAGATGTTTCCATCTCTACCTTGCTATTGTAGTTTGACAGATGTGCAACAGTGACAGGAATAGTGCTTACGGCAAGGCTATGCTAAGTTAGTAACGTTTTTTTATATCGAGACGTTTTCTGCCATTAGTTAAACTTTTTGCCGCTGGTTGTCCTATTCTCTATAAACGGTTCAGATATAAGTTTGTGGCAGCCAGGCACTTTAGGTTGACCCACGCCCATCCTACTATCATTCACTTTCAAGGTGGGACCTTAAGAACGAGATAGATGTAGCTAAATTTCTGTCTATAATGATTGACGAAACTCCTGATGTCAGTCATAGGGAGCAATTGACTGTAATTTTTCGATATTTATCTGAAACTGGAATCGAAGAACGATTCCTAGGTTTTTACGATGTTAGCGAAAGTCGAACTGCTGTAGTTTTATTCAAACAGTTGTTAGAAATACTTGACCAGTATCGTTGTAGGAATAAGTTTTTAAGTAACTGGACTACGTGCGCCACGTCCGGCCTAGGTTAGCCTTTTTTTTTGCTCCGGCTTACCTCTCTAATAAAATCACCCTTCGCCACTGATGTGTACACATGCTTGAGCTAATAAATTTTCTTACTTACATTCAGGTCTTAGTCCGGCTCAACTCTATGGGAAAAACGTTGCAGTTTTTGTGGGATCATCTTTTTCTGACACGGAAGCCTATGCTACCACGGATTCAATCTCCAAAACTGGGCTAAGCATATTAGGGTCAGTAAAATTCCCATTATAATAATTAACAGCATCTTTTTACAATTTACTGTCTAGTCAAAATCTATAAAACGATGCTTACAGAAATTAGAATTGTAGTTTCAGGTGTTGTGTTATGTCATTTGTGTACACTATATAAATGTTTTATCTATCTATCTATCTAAATTTATGGCATTCACCATTTCACCCATTTTACCGAACTTTGCACGAAAGTGGCACAACAAACCCTTAGATTTAACATTGGTGTGACTATATATAGTTATTTATTCTTTACAGATCAAGTAAGACTATGTTCGCAAATCGCATCTCGTATTGGCTGAATATACTGGGTCCGTCAATAGTAATAGATAAAGCTGATTGCAGTTCCACCGCTGCATTAGAAGCGGCATTTTCAGCCATCAAACGTGGAGCATGTGATTCAGCTATTGTTGGAGGTTCATTTTTAACTCTCCATCCACAGGGATCTGTACATCACAGGAGGTCAGTCTCATAACTGTCTATAATTTTGTATATAAACCTATTATGTCTGACAGCTGTCGAGATTTTGTATGTAGAAGTCAAAAATTGATATTATTTATGTTTCAGACTTTCTGCTATTGTTTCTCGAGATGGCAAGACAAAATCATTTTCACAAGACGCCGATGGTTATACTTTGTCGGACGCAATCAGTGTAATATATTTGCAGAAAGCAAAACACGCGAACAGGTAAAAGTTCATTCATGGATACAAAATTGTCAAGTAGTTAAAACATGGCTCATTTACGTAATTTTTTTTTTTTGTATTTTTAGAGTCTACGCGGAACTAGTACATGTAAAAAATGAATTCATTTCTCTACTGAGAGATGAAATGGGGCCCAAACTTGGGTACTGTCGGAACCCTCAGACTACGGCTGGGTTCATTAGTCAGTTCTACAAAGAAGTTCAGGTGGCACCACGGGAGGTAGAATACATAGAAGGTTATGGTACAGGTGAGAAAAGTTTGTAGGTCGAAGGCACACTTCGTTGCTCAACTTCCAAAAGTGAAATGCAATATGTGAGTGATGAAAGGAAGAATCATTATATCTCATCCTTTTGGCTGGATGGGAGGATATTCCAGTCAGACGAGTGATAAAGGACAATGCCAGAAACTCTATAGAGCTTTGACCCATAAAATAAAAGTTTGTTTACAAGCATGAAAAATGTAGCATTCTATTGCTGCTTTATTAGAGATATCTAAATTATGCCTAAATGCCTTTAGAACTTGCTGTGCCTGTTTAAATCTACAATGCTTATTATTTAGGATTTTTCACTACGGTCAAATCCGAGCAATAAATACCGTAGTATTTACATACCTGTTACAACAACATATCTTAGCATCCTGTCGACGCACAAATGACCATACACCTCGACATCGTTACCCAACCCGAGCATTGTTCAAAATGGAAGCAATAATCAGAATCCGTGGCAAATAGTGAAAAGTCGGCGAACAGGCGAGATCGAGTCCGTGTACAAGAGCAAAAGTCGTCGAGATAATGTAACAGTAATAATATTGATCACGTTGAGAATAAGGAGCGTAAAATACAAACAGCAATGCAACGGCAAACAGAACAGAGCTAATGTCAAAAAGTCAAAGAATGACTTTTTGTAATCAACGGTTCGTTGTCGTAACGCCCACCGCGTTACGACAACGAACCGTTTCCGAAGACCGTTTTATGTTTTGCAACGATGAAACCGTGTTTAACTTTTTTAATCGCCCGGCATATTGAATTGGTGATAATAGGTAAATGAATATCCTGGAATTCGAGCCGGTGAGCGCGTCATATAAATCTTGTTTGTTTACATTTTTTGGTGATTTGTGTAATTGGGCATTTATAAGTAGTTTTAACTTTGCAGGAACTGCAACTATTTCACCTGACAAAAACGCAATTCTATTCCATATTCGATAAGTTTCGTCTTTTACAAAACGGTTGTCGTCGCAACAACTGGTTTGAAGACGGCTCTTCAAACCAGTTGCAACGACAACCGTTTTCTGTAACCGTTTTCGTCGTCGGAAAAACGGTTGCGTTTCGTCCATCAAAAATTCGACAACGACCCACCACTAACTTTTTGACATTACCATTAGCTCGTCAATGACATTTCATTACACCTTAACCTATTAGTGCTCAAATGCGAAACATTTATTAGAATATATATTCATAATAATATTATATAGGTATTCACAAAGATTATTTTCATTAACTGTGTGTAATTTAATCAAATACATATTAAAATCCGTATAGAGTAAATTAATAAATATTATTTTTAAAATTAAATAACTGTTTTTGTTCCACGTGTGTGCGTACTAAGTAGCGCAGATGGTCGCGATTAAAACAGGAAATACGTCTTGGGTTTTTAAATTCCTCTTTATCGCTAACTTACTATCCGCAAGTGTAACAGAAAAATAGTTTAGCAACAAAGGGTCATAATTTCTTGTGATATTTTTGATTAAGTTACATTTCCGGTACGGCGGTGAAGGGTGGGGCAGGATCTGGCATTGTCATTTATCCTAAGGACCCTTCGGATAAATTACAGTTGTTGTTGGCTTAAAAAAAAAATTAAAATTTCTTTAAATTTTCAGGGTAAATCAATGAATAATATGTACAGATATAGTCTAGTCAACAAGTTCAAAAACATGAAAAATAGAGACAAAGGTCCTAAAAATATGAGCGATGGCTCATTCGTTTCGGAATTACCTCTAAAAAAAAATTTTTGATGGATTTTGGTGCAGGTAAAAAATTGCAATTGTTATTAACAAAATAAGATGAAAAAAAAAATGATATTTCGTTTTTTGTTAATAACTCGAAAAATATTAACATTAAAGCAATTTTGAAAAAAGCCCGTTAAAGAAGAGGAAATTTTCAATAAAAATGTTTCAGCTCCCGAAACTCTGTCTCCATTATTTATAATTTTAATTGGACGTTGAAAATAGAGCTCTGCGCGGCTGTTACGGCATGCGCGTGCCGCCGCTAAAGAGAGTTCAGCAATAAAAATATATTTTTTTTATAACATAATATGTGATTTTAAATATTTGAAAAAAAATTAGTATCTTAACACTTCAAGTAATTGAGCCCTGAAGAAAAAAAAGTTTAATCACCATTTTTCAAAAAGTTATTCAATTGTTAACTAAAAATTTTTTTCCCAATCTCCACTGGCATAAACAATGGGATTAAAGGAATAATAATTATAAATATAAGTTTTAAACTTCGTGTACCCCTTTTGATATTTATGTTCTTCATAAGATCCTGCCACAATTTTTCATAAAAGTATAAAACACAGTATTGTATTTGGTAAAATTATTTTTTTGTAACTATTGAAAAATTAAAAATCTAAAAAATGTTGATAAAATTTTATTATGTGAAAACAGGGATAGCTAAACATTAGTTGAAAAAAAAAATATCAAAATTTTTTAGATTTTTTAATATTTGCCAATGGAGATTGGGAAATTTTTTTTAGTTAACAATTGAATAACTTTTTGGGAAATGGCGATTAAACTTTTTTTTCTTCAGGGCTCGATTCTTTGAAGTGTTAAGAAGATACCAGATTTTTTCAAATTTTTAAAATCACATATTTTGTTATAAAAAAAACATTTTTATTGGTGAACTCTCTTTAGCGGCGGCGCGCGCATGCCGTAACAGCCACGCGGAGCCCTATTTTCAACGTCAAATTAAAATTATAAATAACGGAGATAGAGTTCCGGAAATTCAAATTTTTTTATTGGAAATTTTCTCTTCTTTAACGAACTTTTTTCAAAATTGCTTATGTGCTAATATTTTTCGAGTTATTAACAAAAAACGAAATATAATTTTTTTTCATCTTATTTTGTTATTAACAATTGCAATTTTTAACCTGCACCAAAATTCCCCAAAAAAAAATTTCTAGATGTGATTCCGAATCGAATGAGCCATCGCTTATATTTTTAGTACCTTTATCTCTATTTTACACGTTATTGAACTTGTTGACTAGACTAATATAGCGAAAAGCATTATGTCCACCCTAATCTCGTTAAAACGTTTTTGGAAAAAAAATTGTTTTACTGCATTTTGGATCTTTGCGCAGGCGTACCGGACGCTGACAAATCTGAGCTGGAAGCAATTGAAGAAGTCTACTGCAAAAATAGGCAAGACCCCTTACTAGTCGGCAGCGTAACATCTAACGTTGGCTTGACAATGGCAGCATGTGGCATGACTGCTATCACTAAGGTTAGTAGCTTATTCACGACACTTCACTTTTATTTAAACTCAAACGTCAGCAACTGGTTACTGTCAATGTCAATAGTGCCCTTGCAAATGTAGTTAACTGTTTTAATGTTAATAATCTACTTCTAAACGAGAAAAAAAACTAAATTGATTAAGTTTACGATACCTCATTTTAGACAAGTAGAAACTAGTGTCCTCATAAAGGGTAAAGTGTTGAAACCCGAACATACCACAGTATTCTTAGATAAAACATCTTTGCGGTGCCATCCTAAATAGGGTGACTAATTTTATATATCTGGGTCACTGGGTCTCAGAGGATTTATGTGACAACATTGATATGGAGAGGGAGCGCAGGGCGCTGTCTGTGCGCTGTAACGTGCTGACCCACAGGTTTGCACGGTGTAATGAGCAAGTCAAAGTGACATTATTTAAGGCCTTTTGTCAATCCTTTTGCACCTGCAGCCTGTGGACCAAGTACACACAGCGTACATACTGTGCTCTGCGAGTATAGTATAATAACGCGTTCAGGATGCTATTCGGGCTGCCGCGCCACTGCAGCGCTCCGGAAATGTTTGCGGTACGTGGATGGCTTTCATGCGGAAGCGGAGTGCTTCTCTTATGAAGGGCATGCGTGCCAGCTCAAATAGCTTTCTGAGCACGTTCGTGGGACGCTGGGCCTATGTGGCGGCACTGGATGCGACTACACACTGCGGGTGGTCGCGTCCAGGGTTTGCCATAAACTGGCATTCCTGTGTGGTGCCAATTTTTTTGTTTTTTTTTTTTATGTAGTACCTATGTACTAACAATAGTTTTATAAGGTTTTTGTGTTACTAACAACATTATGGACAATGTCTGAAATAAACATCTAAAATTAAAATAACTCTGGATGCCAAGCTTCAATGGGGCCCTCATATAGATAAATTGTCGAAAAAGCTTAGCTCTGCAGCATACGCCGTTAGAAAAAATCGTGATTTAACTGATTTAGAGACAACTCGTTTAGTTTACTTTAGTTATTTTCATAGTGTGATGTCGTACGATATTCTGTTGTGGGGAAACGCTGCCGACATTCAGACAATTTTTGTTTTACAAAAAAGGGCAATTCGTTTGTACGCTGCCAGGCCAAAGCTCACAATACGATTTCAAGTGCGCAGTGGAAGAGTTATAATCGTGGGGCTCTAGAGACAAGAGTGGCTAGCGTACTGTCCGCCGTACGCGGAGCAGACAATACAAGTACAAGGTACAATATACAAACAAAAGAACTTACAATAACGAACAAAGGAACTCACCTGATGGGCGACAACCACCTGCTTCTTGGGATTACCTGGATCTGTGTATGTAAGTGAGTGTATGTGTATCGTGTCGTGACGTTATGAGTATTCTCCTGGTAACAATCCGCTTCCAATTAGGCTGGAGGAGGTCACAGCATGCGGTCTTCAAATCACTCATTCACAATAGCGTCACTTTGACTTGACCTTCAAACTATTTCAACCAAAGTACAAAGATACACCCGGTCTAGTTCTTCAAAAGGGGTTATTACACAAACAAACTCAGGATCATGACAAATTGTCCACAAACGGATCCATTTACAAGGGATTACTTTCAAAAGGTCGCGAAATCCAAGCGGCGACGAAGCTCCCTTTTTTGCCACCGAAAATCAAGAGAAAGTGTCAAACGTCAAAATCAAACTTGACAAGTCAGATGTCATTCCGTTACGCGTTGCGTGCGCATAGAGAAACTATTTCAGGACGCAACATCGTTCAATTTATACATTAAGTCCCAGACACTCCCTCAGAGACAAATATAAAGCGATTAGTATAATGACTGTGCCTTATCAGTATATTTATGACTAGCTTCTGCCCGCGGCTTCGCCCGCGTGGATGTCGAAATATCCCACAGGAACTTACTACCGGGATTGAAAGTATTCTATGTGTTAATCCCGGTAAACAATGTCTTATTCCATTGTTTGCTTTGTGTTTTCCACGGAGCAGCGCTCGGATTGATAGATGATTGATGTAGGATAATTAATCCTAAAACCTAACAATAGTGACGGAAATATATACCGGAACGGCAAATTACCTACTTATATGACAAATTTGAAGGCAACTTTAAAGCGAAAATATAAATTCTCTTTATTCCCTGGGAATTTCTAAAAAAAAATTGTGACCTAAATTATTCAAATGAAGATTTTACTTAACTTGCTGTTCACAGGGGTTTAAGACTATTTATGTTTTAGTCTATACTTAAAGTATCTCTTTAAATACTACTTTAGAGGTTCCTCAGGTGCTAATACAACCAGGCTGCTATAAGAGCTCACTCTCGAGCAGGCCACGTAAAACTGGCCGTGTGAGAAGCAGTCCCCTCTAAGATCATATCCCGCTGTTTATAGTGACTGTCCTCGAGACTTATTAATCGTCATTGCTAAACATACCATAAGGAGACTGCGGCCTTTTAAACTGAAATGGGTACTCCGACGGTATTAGTAGTATCTGCGGTATATACAATAGTACACCGATTCACCTTGAGCACTGTCAGTAAATACAATGGCGTGGCCTCTGCCACGTTTTGATGTGAGGTTTTCACACACAACCTGATCCCATTTCTCAACTTGGCCGAATTAAGATTTTGTAGTAGCATTACTGGAGCACCCACTTTGAGGATAAGTGTGTGAGACAAAGACCAGATGGGTTGAATAAATTTAAGAGCTCCTTAGGATATATATAGTATCATCCTTATGAATTCGACACGTATGCATGTAATGTAATTAGGACAGATGTTTTTTTGCCTATGTTTATTTCATTGGTTTATTTTGAATAGCTTCTGCCCGCGGCTTTACCCGCTTGGCCTACGAGAAACAAATGACTCTTTTTTTTTAGAAACAAACATACGCGCTCTCACTACCTCTCAATTTAATATACGAACTGACAATATCCCAAACAAAGCAAACAAGACGAAGTTCTCCGTAAAACTAAACTAATCTCTGGGATGAGAGAAGTATAGTTTTAATAAAACTCAAAGCGTATGTGAAAAGATTTATTTAAGAGACAATCAGAAATACATACATGGATAACTAACAATTAACATTGTTTACTACGAAATACTGTGCCTACCGCAGAATTTCTCTGTAAACAATATTTTTTGTTATTACTTCAGGTTCTAGATTCACCAAGCTGCCCCGTAAGCTTACTCTTGAGCAGGCCACGTATAACTGACCGTGTGAAAATCAGTTCTCCCTTAAGTCTACCCCTGTTAAATGAAGTGTTTTGACTTAAGATTTATTTATGGTCTTGTCAAAGCAAATTTTGAGGGGAAACTGTACTCTTTTGAAGTCGAAGGAGTAGTTCGATGGCGTTAGAGGAATCCTACATAGACTCCTCTCAGAATCAACGTGTCAGTGTAGTTGCCTCGATAACATTTCCTTGTAATATTTTCACTCACAACCTGGTGTCATTGCATAATTTTGGCGGGTTTAAATTACGCAGCAACATAACTGGGTGCCAACTCTAAATTTTTATACCTACATTTGTGAGTTGAGACACCGAGAGGCTTCAATGTGTTAAGAAACTAAACCGGGTAATGTATGGCGTCATCATTGTTTATCACACGAGTCCACTGATTTATAATTATTTTCAACTACTTTGAACGATCTCAAAATAATTTAATTGATGATTGTGGCTTGGTCGTTATGTTTTACTTTAATACATAAACCAAATCGCACTATAGGTCACTGAACGTACAGATTTATATGTTAGTGCGTAAAATATTATAGTAAGTATGTGCCCAATCCGTTTTTACCTAGAAAGTTGCATAGGTCAAAGTCAAAGCATTTATTTCAAATAGGCCCAAAAAGGCTCTTTTGAACGTCTAGGTACCTATCTATTAAATAATAGTTAGTGTAGTTATTCAGTTTTATCTAATACAGAAACAAACGCGTTTTTTTACATTTACTTACTTCATCATCATCTGCCTAGCCTTTTCCCAACTATGTTGGGGTTCGGTTTCCAGTCTTACCGGATGCAGCTGAGTACAAGTGTTTTACATGGAGCGACTACTTACCTGACCTCCACAACCCAGTAACTGGGTAATACGATACCCCGTGGTAAGACTGGTTGTCAGAATTTTGGGCTTCTGGCGACCCGTAACGACGGTCTAAGATCTACGAAAGACAGCCGGAATCAACGGCTTAACATGCTTTCCGAGGGACAGAAGGGTCTTATTATGTAAAGATGGTCACCCATCCACGGACTAACCGCGGCAAGCGTAGCTTAACCTGAACGATCGACCCGTGCGGCTGTTATAATTTGCAAATATCCCTACTAATACATATTAAGTTTGTTTGTAACGCTTTCACGCAAAAACTACTTAACCGATCATCATGAAACTTTGTACACACATTCTTAGAAGTATTAGAAGTAACATTAGATCTTTTTATGAAAAAAACAATTGCGAAATATAAAATTCGGTACGGAGTAAGTTTGAACCCCAAGAAAGGACATAGGCCTATTTTTATTCCGAGATATCGTCTCCGTCCACGATAACCGACATTTACGCGGACGAAGTCGCGGACAAAAGTTAGTTAGTTCATATTAATATCAGTTACATATTTGATACTTCTTGATACCTTGGTTGAGATTGGACACCGGTGACGACAATGCGCTTCCCGGGCTGCCCCGCCCGCCATGCGCACGTCTACTATTCCACGTAAGATTTTCGAAGCCGTATTTGACGCAGTAAAGGGATGATTTTGGAAAAATTGTGATACACGTGTCTCATAATTATACTTGAAGAGTATGTATACCAATTTTTGTGTCAATCAACCCAGAGAATAAAAAGTTTCATAGAAACTTCAACCCCCCATTTCACCCTCTTAGGGGTGGAATTTCGAAAAATACTTTCTTAGTGGATACCTACTCTGTACAAAAAACACACCCACCAAATTTCATGCCTCTAGGTCCAGCGGTTTAGGCTGTGCGTTGATATATCAGTCAGTCAGTCAGTCAGTCAGTCACTCAGGACTTTGAATTTTATATATATAGATAATCTGCTGTATATGTACGGTGAACCCGCACATTTCGTAACATTAAGTAGGTTAAGCTACATCAGCGTTTGCATACGCGCGATCACTTTACCGAACTAGCTAAGTAAAATAAATCAGTGATTTTACCACACTCAACACGGGTGGTTTAATTCTTCATCCCCGTGTTCCCATCAGCGCAAGTGTACAGACGAACCATTCGTACGCTTGCGTACAAGTGTATAGACTATCGTCTTACAGTATACACATCAAAATATATGGGTCATACGCAGAAAAAGTGTACATTTGGTATCTTTTCTTGTCCCGCTACTTCACAATTATGTAAATATCTTATTTTGTGATGTTTTCTCTTTTTTCCCGCGTTTTTGCTATATTCGTCTATTAATACGAAGAGTTTTCTAGTATTTGAGATTTAGTTTTCATTAAAAGAGTATATTTTTTGAATGTCAAAACATTGTTACAAATCTCCCCATACATTTTTTTAGTGTCCCAATGACCATTTCACATTTTCAGAGATAAATATTGTTACGAATATACATCGCTTTATTAATCATTGACTGTGGTTATATTTTTTTTGATGAATCAATTAACTAAGTAGGATCAATTTTATTCGTAAATCATTCACAGATTTTTTTATTTAATTAAACAAATTTTGTCCCAAAATTATGAAGTTTCGTTACTCAGGGTTAGTAATACGCAATAAAATTATAAACGCAATTATTTAAAGTGGTAGAAACAATTTTTTCCTAGTCTGGCATCAATATTACTTACGTTAAAATCACTGTCGCGACACCCACTATGTTTTCGCCGTAGTCGTGAAGTCAAGACATGTATCAAGTGAATATTTACAAAAAAAAACCTCAGGGTGATAAACGACTAGTATTGTGGTAAGTTAATATATTTTTTGTTTACTCACTGTTTTCTTTTCTTATTTTTTGTATTATTTTAACGAATACGCTCAATGCTTGCGTTTTAAACACGTGGTTTACTTAAAAATATTTTTAGAGTTTATAATTTCTCAGATTTCATTCTCATTTTCGTTATATTTAGCGTTACGCTACGAAACTGAGAAATTGTTAAGCTTAGTACACATCATCAAAAAGTACGTAATTATAGTCACGGGTACGTAAGTTGGCGAATGATTTTGTAGTGAGGGTGGAAATATACCTACATACTTATTTAGAGGTATATCAGTGTAGTGATCACTTATACTTAAGTTTTCTGTCTTTACCTTTTCTTTAAAAACAAAATAACAAATACAAATAATAAATAGTTTGTAACACAAGTCAAAAAACTTAAATGCTTTTCAGTAAAATACCATGGCTCCTGTGCCAAATGCCGAAAGACAAAGAAAATAGCAGCCATCGACACCTTCTGAATTTGAAATTATTTCCGAGTCTATCAGCTCAGTATACGGATATTCGACGAGTGTTGCAAAGGACTCGAGTCTTCGAGTCTTAATTTTAGAGATTTGAGTCTTCGAGTCTTAATTTTAGAGACTCGACTCAATTATGCAAGACTCAGTGTGCTCAAAAGGCTCGGAGTCTAGATTCAAGCCGAGCCCGAGTCATTCTTAAAAAGGACTCATGTCATAAAAAGGAATCGAGTCTTTAAATGGACTCGAGTCTTATAATGAAATCGAGTCTTAAAGAAAAACTCGGAATATGAAGATGAGACTTGTAGCTCACCATTTGAAAAAAATCGAATAACGTCAGATTTTTTTGTATCATAACCACTAATTTGAACTTATCACCTTCTATTCAAGGCTTTTCGAATGATGAGCTGCAAGTCTCTTCTTCATACTTCGAGTTTTTCTTTAAGACTCGAGTTCATTTTAAGACTCGATTCCTTTTAAGACTCGAGTTCTTTTTAAGACTTGAGTCCTTTTTAAGACTCGAGTGCTTGACTTTAGACTTCGAGCCTTTTGAGCACACTTGAGTCTTGTATAATTGACTCGAGTCTTTAAAATTACGACTCGAGGACTCGAGTCCTTTGCAACACTAGATTTGACACATAAGGAAAAAGCAGTTATAAAAAAAAATTATTTTTTACAAAGTTTGTTTTGATCATTCTAAATAAGTCTGAATTTTGTTAGTTAAAAATTTGTTTTTAAAAATAATATTATGCCATTTTACTTTTCTTTTTTTTACATGACATTAATATTCATCCTATGAGGTATTACATTACTTTAGGGTCATTCCATCGTTTCAGGTGTTACGTTTGAACTCATTAAAATATGTTTTATTAGCAGTAGTAATAGCAACTAGACTATTATCACTATAGGATCACCCAATTATTAGGTAATATCTTCGTTTCCTAAAATCGATTTTTTAAAATATTTGAGCAATAAACAGAAAATTACGAAAAAGCTACTTTTTCGTATTTTTCTGTTTGTTTCGGGTGTTACACGAAATAGTCTCTACCTTCTGACTATCTGTCTTAACGTGCATAATTCAGCGAATTTTCCTAGTAATCTCCAGTTTAATTTATAATAAGTCAAATTAGATCGAGTAGTGTTTAGCAGATCGCGAAAGTACGAGCTGCTCAGGATTTCTTCCTGGCTTCTCTAAGCTTAGCTAACCGCTCTTTAGTTGCTGATGGCATGATCATGAACCTAAAGGAAATACCAACACCATATTAACACACCCAAGCATTAATAATAAGATACGAAGAATAGTAAGTACGTAAACCAGTATAAGCTTCTTCTTCAAATAATGTAACACCCGAAACGTTTCGGGTGTTACACAATTTCAAACGTTGAAAATACAATTAAAACGCATGCTTTCGCAATCATTGTTAGATATTCCATTAGATCAACCACAGAACCTTACTTTGGCAAAACGTGGTAGTTTAAAGATAATCAGGCAAAAAATTAAACAACTAATTACCTCATTTTCGTTTCGGGTGTTACATTAATACCATAGTTTAGAAAACTCTTCTTAAACCAGTAATTACAAACTCTTTTATAATTTTAGCGAAAGTCAAATAACTGCAATAAGTAATGCTCACTTATAATGGAAATCAAGTGACTGTTGACAGCTTCTTTTTCTATTTTTTTAGTTGGCAAATATTGACATATAAATTACCTTTATGGCTTGATCTTTCTAACATTACTTTCAAGTAAGTGAAATATGAAAAATATTAAGAATTATGTAAAAAAAAGTATCTAGACATGAAGGATAGGAATTATTTCTATGGAAATAGGTTGTATTTAACTTCTTACGCCGATTTTTTTTTCTGGGGCCTTGGTAACGTTTACTATGGAATGACCCTTTAATTATTGAGAATTTGAGGACTATGTGAGTCATTGTATCACTTTTGATTATGGTCTGACAGTTTGTGCAGTTTATACGGCCTACCGTAAAAAGAGTCATCTTTACCTTCCGTGGTTATCTTTACCTAAGCATACCCTATAGTAGTTTTAATTAAATATTTTTTTGTCTAGGGCATTTGTCGTAATTTTAGGCATATTGGTTGATTTTATATTAAATTGTGCTATCCCAAAAAGTTTTTTAAGCTAGCCACTTTGTTAGTTCTCAAAATAGGGTGCTATTTCGTTCTATGTGGTCAATTATGTTTGCGGCGTCATCGCATAAAGATTGTTTTTCCTACAGAAAATCAATGTGCAAGTAAGGGACTTATATTAAATAGTATGTGGCATATTGTTATTAAGGTGTATCGCAATGATTCAATCTTATAAATTTACTATTTCTTGAATGATTGGAAAAGGTAATGATGCTTGATATTAGGTAAAGTTACCTCGCTTAGCATGAAGGCAACTTTACCTATGTCTAGGGTTGTCAAATTTAGCACGCCTAAGTAATCTACTTTTATGTGGGAACTGTTTTGGACTTTCGTTCAGTTATTCAGGACTTTAAATATAATACCTATCGATTGTTTTCTATTCGTTTATGAAATATATGTGTAACAAATTCAATGACTGGGCTGTTAGTCTAGTGGTTAGTGACCCTGACAGCTAAGACGGAGGTCGTGAGTTAGATTCCCACCCAGGGAACCAGAGCACCAGTATTTGTTCTGTGTCTGTGAGAGTTCTTTTTTATACTGTTTAACGAATATTCTTGATTATCAATACGCATAGTATTTAATTGTTTACTGTTTTTAGGCAAAGTTTTAATGTCTAGAATAGTTTTTGTTACTGTGTTTGCAACCACAATAGATATTAAACTGTAATGCATAAACAAAAGTCCCTATTACTTGGTTACTTAATAAATAATTAATTATTTTTAAAAAAATGTTAATGTTTTATTATTTTTGACAACCCTGATGGCATTCACCCGTTTGTATGATAATTTTGAAATTCTTGTGGCAACTTTCCCTGTGTATTGGTAGTGCTTGATAAATGAAGATGGTAGTTTCGAAAATAAATACATCGCTTTTTTAGCGCCGGGACTATTAGTAACTTTACGTCGCGTGCGTTTTGGGACACACGTTCAGTATAAACGTAGGCTAGGTAAAGTTGCCAAAAACGTGTCAATTTTACCCTGCTCATACTTTTGGTTAATATAGCGATACTGTGTGAGATTTAGTAGAATTCATTGGTTCAACCAAAAGAGACGCACCTTTTTTACAATATAAATCAATAAAAACTTAAACAACTAGCTCCGTGTTAGAGTAAATTGCATAAAGGTAAAAAAATATGGTAAAGATGCCTCTTTTGACGGTACTCAAATGTCCTTTCTTTGGTATTGTTCGTCAAATCGTTGAGCTCCTTAAGTACCAAGTTGAGCTGTAAGATAACTGACAAATGCGTGCACTGACTAGGTCCACTCAAATCTGTGTAGTTTTTTCCTCAAAAGACCATTTCAGACACCGATCTACATGGGCATCAAATGATCTGACTAGCAAAATTATATCCATTTCTTTTTTAATATACACATTGACATTAATAATTTTTATTTATACAATAACATGAATATTTACTTTGTAAAGTATCATATTGCTTTAATTACAGTGAATGTGAAGACTATATGGGTCCTTTTTTAGGGTTCCGTTGCCAAATGGCAAAAAACGGAACCCTTATAGATTCGTCATGTCTGTCTGTCTGTCTGTCTGTCCGTGTATGTCACAGCCATTTTTTTCCGAAATTATAAGAGCTATGCTGTTGAAACCTGGTACGTAGATGTATTCTGTAAACCGCATTAAGATTTTCACACATAAATAGAAAAATAACAATAAATTTTGGGGTTTCCCATACATAGAACTGTAACTCAAAAATTTTTTTTTCATCAAACCCATACGTGTGGGGTATCTATGGATAGGTCTTCAAAAATGATATTGAGGTTTCTAATATCATTTTTTTCTAAACTGTATAGTTTGCGCGAGAGACACTTCCAAAGTGGTAAAATGTATGCCCCCCCCCCCTGTAACTTCTAAAATAAGAGAATGATAAAACTAAAAAAATATATTATGTACATTGCCATATAAACTTCCAACGAAAATTGGTTTGAACGAGATCTAGTTAGTAGTTTTTTTTTAAACATCATAAATCGTAAACCGCAATTTACCTTTCATTCAATCAACTCAAATATAAAAATTAAAAAAATTACATTTGATTTCATAAACATAAGCCTTATGCATAAACCGTGAATACCTAAAGAATTGTACGGAACCCTCGGTGCGCAAGTCCGACTCGCACTTGGCCGGTTTTTTAATTTTGTTCTCTTTCTTTCTTAGTAATCTGGCAGATTTAGTAATTTATGTGGCCTACCCAAATGTCCTTTCTTTGGTATTGTTCGTCAAAGCGTTAGGCTCCTTAAGTTCCGAGTTGAGCTAAACGATTAGTGACAAATGCTTGCACTGATTGGAGAGATCCACTCAATCTATGTGGTTCATTCTTCAAATGATCATTTCAGTCACCAATCTACATGGTCTTCACATGATGCGACCAAGATTATGTCTGGACTTTAAAAGATGCGACCTCTGAGTTTCTTTCGGACTTCTTAGAGTAGTCAGTTAGGAAACGCCTACCTCATCTAGTTTAAAAATATTTTATTGACATGTAAAAGTGTTTGTACAAACCTACTTACAAAAATAAAATCATTTATCATTTAGTGCCTCCTAGAAAAAGACTAGATTTATTTTCAAGTGAGCTTGTTTGGGGAAGTAGGTACAACGACGAATATTTTGGTGGACCTATTTAATAGTCGTCTTGATCATCATCATCATTTCAGTCGAAATACGTCCACTGCTGGACATAGGCCTCCCCCAAGCACCGCCACTTCGACCTGTTCTGTGCTTCTCGCATCCAACGTATTCTTGCGGCCTTCACCAGGTCAACGGTCCATCTTGTGGGAAGCCTTCCAACGCTACGTCTTCCAGTACGCGGTCGCCACTCCAAAACCTTCCGGCCCCATCGGCCATCTGTTCTGCGAGCAATGTGCCCTGCCCACTGCCACTTAAGTTTGGCAATTCTTCGGGCTATGTCGGTAACCTTGGTTTCCCTACGGATCTCATAATTTCTGATTCGATCACGTAGGGAAACTCCAAGCATAGCCCTCTCCATTGCTCTTTGGGTGACTTTAAGCCTTCTTATGAGGCCCATTGTGAGCGACCACGTCTCAGTGCCATATGTCATCACTGGCAACACACACTGGTCAAAGACTTTTGTCTTGAGACACTGCGGTAAGTGGGACGAGAAGATACTGCGTAGCTTCCCGAACGCTGCCCAGCCAAGTCGGATTCGACGATTGACCTCTTTCTCGAAGTTGGACCTACCTAACTGGACAGTCTGTCCTAGGTACACATATTCATCCACAACTTCGAGTGTAGCGCTTCCGATCTTCATTGCAGTGGGTATCACATGAACATTGGCCATGTCCTTTGTCTTGTCCATGTTCATCCTAAGACCCACTCTTTCGGAAGCTATACTGAGGTCATCGAGCAGTGTACTGAGGTCCTCCATAGTCTCAGCCATGACTACTATATCGTCAGCAAATCGAAGGTGAGTGATGTACTCGCCATTGATGTTGATGCCAGCCCCTTTCCAGTCCAGAACCTTGAAGACATCCTCCAGTGCAGCGGTGAACAGTTTCGGAGAGATGACGTCTCCCTGTCTCACCCCTCGCTGCAGAAGGATAGGTTTTGAGGCTTTGTCCTGGAGCCGGACTGACATAGTGGCGATTTCATATAAACACTTTAGCACCTCGATGTACCGATAGTCAATCTGGCACCGTTGAAAAAACTGCAGTACAGCCCAGGTCTCGATCGAATCGAAGGCTTTTTCGTAGTCCACAAACGCTAAGCAGAGAGGCAGGTTATACTCTTCGGTCTTCTGTATAACCTGCCGCAGCGTATGTATGTGGTCTACGGAACTAAAGTCTTTACGGAATCCGGCTTGTTCGGGATGCTAGAAGTCTCAAATCTCAAATCTTTAGTGCATTTCATAATATATATAGGTGGTGGGTATTAATATATGTAGAAACAATTATGGACCCTGTAGGGCACAGCAACATATTAAATTCTAATTAGAATATAGGAAGAGCGCTTTAATTATTTTCCTATAAATTCTTAATATTGGTCTGTATTTTGAACAATACTATATTAAATTGTATATTATTATTGTTTATTACGTATTTATTTACATATTTCATATTGTAATTCATTTATTTAGTTTCTATATTTTAATAAGAATTTTATTTTTTGTTTTAATCATGTTAATATTATTTAATTATAATATATTATTACTATTAATTAATTTAATATTGACATTATTGTGCTATATTATATTATAACTAATTATTAAATGTCATGTATGTGTGTCTATTTATTATTATTGAATTTATCAGATAGATATTCATCTATTGTGTAATAGCATTTACTTATTAAGATATTTTTTTTACTTATTCAAGAATATATTTATTTTGTTTTCTTGTTTTTTACTTTCTGGTAATCTATACTATAATATTATAAAGCTGAAGAGTTTGTTTAATTGTTTGGTTGATCGCGGCAATCTCAGAAACTACTAGTTCGAATTGAAAAATTATTTTTGTGTTGGGTAGCCTTTTTATTGAGGAAGGTTATAGTATAGGTTATATAACATCACGCTACGGTCAAAAGGAGCGGAGTAGCAACGAAATATGGATGAAAACAGGCAGGCAATTCGATGCGACGGGAAGGGTCAGGGGAGCAAAAATTTTACGCGGACGAAGTCGCGGGCAGAGACTAGTTTATTATATATTTTTACAGACATAGAATGTGGACTAGAAGAATGCAATTTAAGGCGGGAAGGAGGCAAATTAAGTCTGTTTTTATGGCACTGAGAATATTTAGTTTGTATTTCTTCCCGTGTTTTGTAAGAATCTGGGTGTTTGCGGACTAGTTTACATAATTCCATATTACTCACTAGGGTTAGAATTTTGTGTTTGTGGAAGTACGGTTTGCAACTATCTGTTTGTTCAATATTAGTTATTATTCGTATAAGCTTTTTGTAAAGTAAATAGTGAGGGTGCGTCTGTACTGTTGCCCCATAAAATGATGCCATAGCTAAAACAAGCGTGGGCATACACATAATATGTGGTTAGAGCGGTTTCCTGGTTGGTGGTCTTTTTTGATTTCGCGGAGGGCGTATGAAAATTTTGATATTTTTATTTTAACTTTCTATATGTGCACTTTCCAGTTTATATGTAGACATACATATAAACTGGAAAGCGCACATACAGAAAGATAAATAAAAATATCAAAATTGTTAACTGTTTCTAATGTGTGCTGTTTAAATGTGAAGTTTATATTTTATTGTTTTTTTTTTGCCGTGGGTGAAAAGTTATTAATTTTGTTTTATTAAAGTTAATTTCAAGATTATGCTTGCTCATCCAGTTACTTGTTTTTTCTAGAATAGTGTCCAGTGTTTCTCTCAAATTAGCCTGTGTCTGACATGAGGTGAGGACAGAAATATTATCTGCAAAAACTACACATGGGCCGTCTATGATTTTGGGGAGGTCGTTTATATATACAAGGAATAAGAAACAACCTACGACACTAACATGGGGAATTGAAGCATATATTGGTCTGACGTCTGATCGGTAAGATCAGATGTCAGAGTTGTGTTTCTTTTGTTAATTGATTGTAATATTCAATCTCAACCAATTGCTCCCTATCTTTTAAAATTTGATGCAAACCAGTCATAAGCGTTCCTACGAATTCCAATTCCATGTAGCTTATTTAAAAGTATTTTAAATTGGACCTTGTCGTACGCCTTTGTCATTGCGAGTCTTTTTCAAATATCTTTATTTAAGGTTAAATAAAGATATTTAAAAAAGACACAATCAATTAATGCACTTATCCTAAGTTACATTGACTCAATATTACAAGGGCACTTTATGAGGCTAGTAACACACCTTTCAAAGCTTAACACAGATTTAAGTTTCAACTGATGACAACATAAACTTATCACAACAATAATCATGGGTATATGATGATAACTTGTAAATTATTTAGTAAATTATAATTTAGTCATTGCGAGGTATTAACAAAAAATGTTTTAAGTGATTTGCTGATCGCACGATGTATGTATGTAAATACTAGTAACCGTGTGACCAGTCAATGATCAGCGGACGAATGTCATATCGAGTAAAATTCCTATTGCATATTGTTTGTTATTGATTATATTTAGGGCTTCTTGAATGTACTGCTAACGAACGTCGTTGATCTATTTTTACGAAATCCATTTTGGCAGTCGTCGAATATCTTATATTTTTCACAGAAGGAATTTACGCGATCGCACATTGCTTTTTCGAAAACTTTTGATGCTGTGGGTAGAAGGGAAATTGGTCTATAAAGGCTACTTACTACACACAGTGCCGGCGGCAATGCCGCCGGGTTTACGCCGAGCGGCTATGCCACCGGGCAATAAAAGCCGCCCCGGCAGCTTTGAATGCCGCCGGGTACACGGCGGCTTGGCGCCGGGCTTGCCCGGCGGCCCTGCCGCCTTGTGTGTAGGAGCCTTAATTATTTGCATCTGTTTTAGGGTTATTTTTGTGAATAGGTTTTATTAAAAATGTTTTTAATAGACTGGGAACATACCTTCTTCAAACGATTGATTAATTAACTTATAAAATGGTAAGGTAAGTTCGTCAGCGCACTGTCTGTAAAGAGTTGGGGGGAGTTCGTCTATGCCGTGGCTATTTTGATTTTTTAGGTTTTTTAGGATCTTATGTACTTCGTACCCATCGACTGGACTTAGAAACATAGTATTTTCCGAGACGTTGATCACTGATGTTTCGCTCGGTTTGAAGTCGGGTGAATTGCTGGTCCTTTCACCAATGGATCCGAAGAAATTATTGAAATAGTTAGCTACTTGTTTAGGTTCACTTACTAGGTCTAGTTTGTAATGTTATGTTTTGTGTAGCCTTTATGGTATTTTTGTTTGTTCGTTCTTTTACAATATTTCACATGGTTTTTAACTTATTTATTGATTTTTTCATTTTATTTATGAAGTGCAATTTTTTGCCGCTGTCACAGAATTTTTTAAGATTTTTTCGAATTTTTTTTAGTATTTCGTAAGTGTAGAGTTATTTGTTTTAAGGGATAGAATTTTTAAGTCGTCAAACCTGCGTGCGAGACGATTCGTGATGACTCTTGAAAACAACTTGTGGACATGGCTCAGAAGTGAGATGGGCCTATAATTCTTAAGCAGGGTATTGTCACCCTTCTTAAAGAAAAGTACCACCACACACTGTTCCATGCCTGTGGCGTTTTACCCTAGAGTATGACGAAATCAAACAGCTTCTGAAGGGCCTTTAGAACGGGTTTTCCACCGGTCTTCAGGAGCTCGGCCGTAATTCCGTTATTACCGGGCGCCTTGTTGTTTTTAAGTTGCTTTAGAGCCATCCTAATCTCGTACAAGCTGACGTCCGTGATATCTTCAGTGTAGTGTCGAGTCAACCTAGCTCTCGGGTCTTTAGCCAGATTCATAACGGGGTTTCTAGTGGACGTGTATAACTGTCCATAGAACTTCTCGAGCTCTCTTAACAGCTCAGGTTTGGCAGACACGACTCTGCCCAATAGACAGATCTCTTGCAAAGACTTTGGAGCCCTTTTTCAACTCTATCGCGTCCTTAATAAGTTTCGTATTAAAGAGGCGAAGGTCACTTTTCAAGGACTTAGAGATCCGTCTATTTAGCTGCCGGTACTCGAGTGCAGCTTCTGAAGACTGCAGGATCATTCCGCGCCTCTGTTCCATGAGCTGTAATGTTGGATCTGAGAGTTTCTTTTTTCTATTCGTACGGCGGGTCTGGAAGAACTTAGACCCGACCGTAGGGACAGTTTCCACGAACTCATCGTTATAATCGTCCACGGAGCTCCCTAGGCACTCAAAACGATTCTGGAGTTCGAGCTGAAAGCTCTCCGGGTTCTGAAGTTGGATCGGTGCTGGACGGAGCGTTGACTTCATCAGCCGACATCTTTCCAGCTTGATATTGATATTCAATGTGGCTCTTACCGTGCGGTGATCACTCCCAGTTTTCACCGCGTTGATCACAGAGACATCATTGAATATTTGCTTCTTCGTTGACATAATGAAGTCAATCTCATTTTTAGTTACACCATCAAGGCTCTGCTAGGTCCACCTTCTGTGTTCACGCTTTTTGAAGAAGGAGTTCATCATAAAGAGGTCGTCCTTCTCTATAAAACTGGCCAGTAGGTGACTGTTGATTCCGTCGTCCAACTCCAAATTGCCCCACTCGCAGCTCATCGTCGTCTCGTTTGCCCAGTTTCGCGTTGAAGTCCCCCATGACAACAGTGAAATGAGTTTTGGAACTATGAAAGACTCTGGAAATATCCTCATACAAAGTCTCCACCTCATCGTCGGGGTGTGACGAGGTCGGGGCGTAAACCTGTAAGACCTTCAGCGAATACCTTGCGGATATTCTGAGTATAATGTACGCCACCCTGGTCGACACACTCTCGATTTTCACAACGTTGCTCAAAAGGGACTAATGGACGATAAACCCGACACCACCTTGATCTCGTCGGTCCGGAGTGTGCGCGTGTTGTAGGTTGCCAGGTCCAGTTGTCGGTGATTTTGGTAGCCGGATCTCTTTCGGGGATTCTTAGCACCCCTTGCCTCACCGTGGCCTTGACCGCTACCATAGCCAAGGGTAGGTGGGCCACCGGGCACTAGGGGCCGTTTTTTGTTTGGGCTTGTCATTATTTGGGGGAGGGGGTTGCCATAATCGCCACGCTTGGCAGGTGGGTTGGCGATCGCAGTATGGTGCTGATAATATGCATAGAGAAAGCTGCTGCCCATTCTCTAGTTAGTCTCTTAGTCGCCTCTTACGACACCCACGGGAGGAAATGGGATGATGCTATTCTTTACGTCGGGCACCACACGATACCAATAATGCTAATAATGGTCATCAAATATCCAGGTAATCCTTGGGTACCACACGGGTCAGCTAGCCGCCAACCTGCACTGTAGTAATCTGCGACAGGACGTGATGGCTCTGCGCGAGGGGCGCATGCACGTTGTTACTGAGCACCAGAGCTTCCACCGTTCCTACGTTGCGATCAACGGCATGTCCGTCACAGGGGTTAATTCTCACGTGCTGCTTCATGGACACTATAAACCCAAGGTATCTATACTCAGTGATTTAAAGTTACTATTTAACTGTGCTTAACACATTGATAATTTAATAATGAGAACTAGAGTTACAAATTCAATATCGAATCACGACAGATTTGCCCCCCAGACGCGCCTTAGCAACTATAAATGTTTCAGGACCTTTCCCGCTACCAGTCTTCTATTCCACGTTTGGTTACAATATCGGGTCGACAAGAGTCTGCCATCACTAAGATATTTGATAACCTCAAGTCTAGACCCATCGATGCTGAAGAATTGGCACTGCTGCACAAAATCCATTCAAACAACATCTCCGGACATTTAGGCAGGGGATATGTTATATTAGGTATATATATAGTGATATTATAGTAAGTATCATCATTTATATCCCGAAACTTGTTGCTGGACATGTGTCTCGCCAATCGTTGTATCACGTACCGGTACAGTGCTTCTCGCATACAGCGACTTCCCGCAGCCTTCATCAGGTTCTCGGTCTAACTTGGGTAGGCTAAGATGCGGTCACCGCTCCAATTTACGGACTATCGACATGTATTTTCTTAATGACTTAATTTCAGTCTACATTATTTCTTTCTAACCCTGATCACTGTATCGGAGTATCACATATCATATCGAATTAGGTATCTATCATTTAAGTGTGCTTCGTGCTATTTCTTTTCTGTGCACTAAATAACTGGTTTATCTATCTGATGCATTGTTTTATTTCTTTATCTTGCCAGACACAGACGTAAACCAAAAAACTGTAAGCTTGTGTGAGAAGGTTGAGTACTTCGACGACGCCAGGCGGCCGCTGTGGTTCGTGTACAGCGGGATGGGGTCGCAGTGGGTAGGAATGGGCGCGCAACTCATGCGCATACCGACCTTCGCTGCTGCTATACAACGGTAATTATAAAAAAAAACTTTAGTTTAATTAGACGTTTTATAATATTTATGTAACCCGAGGAATATTCATAATTTTGCAAACTCCTTTTTTAAATTGGTAAAACATTACATTACTATACAACTATACTGGTATTGAACTAACTACTTTGTTACAGTTGTCATAAAGTGCTGGAATCTGAAGGCCTCGATATTGTTAACATTATAACGACTCCTGACAAAGATATCTTCAACCATATCCTGCACTCCTTCGTGGGGATTGCTGCTGTTCAAATCGGACTGACAGATGTTCTTCATGAACTGGGCTTAAAACCTGATGGAATCATAGGTACTTATTTATTCAATTAAGTGTACATGCACAACATTGCAGAATAAAGAATTCATAGGAATTGTACAGTGCAATATACTCATTTATTTGTATAATATATGTGACATACCAGCGCCAACGTATCAATCTTTTGTTAGAGAGAAGCCGAGCAAAGCAGGTTTTAACTTACTCAATTATCAATAAAGTAAAAGGTTAGGAACCGTTCTGGCTAATTAGCTACAGTAACGACACAATTTCTGACGCCGCTGTGCGACTTCGGGTTCAAACCTCAGCAAGTGCAATTTTTTGGAAACTCTAAAAAGGGCTTAAAATCGATCTGGCATATCGACCCGCCGCCCTTTTGTTTTTTTTTTCGAAATCGCGGCGCACGATGAAAGTGGTATGTATGAGTAGAGAACACATAGACGAACAAAAAATGTCAAGTAACACGGGGTACCGTGTTAATTGACATTTTTTGTTAGTCTCAAAGTGTCACGTTTCCGAATTATTTGAAGGTAAACATCGACATGGGTACAACAACAATCATTAAAAATAGACTTATTTCGTGTCTATAGGCGTCTGGTAGGACCTATCCAAATAATCATTCCCAGGTTAATTATTATCATTACTGTTTATTGGAAAAGAGTAGGTACATTAACTACTACTAGGAGCACGAGAAAACTGCTGATGTAATTCATTATTTGTCTACTCCTACATCCCAAGCGCATGGACGGGTTCTAACTAAAACTAATGAGTAACTTCATAAATAGGTGCGCTATTAACGAGACTTTTAATGCATTATAATCGGGATCCCTTCTTTTCGAAAATTTGTGACATCTATCACATTAACGAAGCATTGAACCAATATTACCTACCTACCTAGTACCTAATTTGACTAGATAAAGTGTTTACAAAAACTGACTCGTGTTAAATAGTAACAATAATTATGATTTTAGTACTAGAAATAATTAATAATTATTTAATTATAGTTGTAGTATATCGAAGGTTTTATATTGCCATTTTACTTTATTAAGCTGATCCAAACGACTGGTACAATGCTGTCAGTTCATATTGATATTCTTTTAATGATTCGTAACTAGGAAGAAGTTACGAATCAGTCCTTCCGAAAATTACCTTAAAATGTTTTTAAACTGTTTCACTACATAACAATGGCTTATTATTATCTGTGTTAGAAGTTATTAAGCCAAAATGTGTAATGATCTGTTATTTGATCAAAATGGTGGGAGATGTCTGACGATTTTGTTAGATTGACGTTTGTAGGATATAAAAAGGATTGTAATTACTTTATCGGGACAGTTCCTCGGAAGATGTGTAGTTGGTTAGTTCTAGTGCTGTTGTTGTGTGGAAATATCGAGCGGAGGTCACGTAAGTTAAGTAATTTGATATTATGTAACACTTATTGCTTATTATGAAAACGTTGTTGTACCATTTATGTTGTTGCCAATATTGCAAATGTTTTAAATCATATAAAATTGAATATTCATATTCTTTCTTTGCCTAGCTATCGTTATTATTGTGATTATGTTGATATTATTCTGAGATCTCTTGGACAATCGTCCAAGAGATAGAATTAAATGTATTTAAGATAATAATAATTTATGGCAATGAAAGAAGTGTGTAAATATAATACTTTAATACTGTTTCCATGGAGTTTCTTGTCCTTCTTCTCCATGAAGACCTAGTTTTGGAACGGACAACTAGCTTTCTGATTAATTACTGACAAGCCTAATTGAAATAAATATCTAGTCTTGTCTTTCTGTGCTTTAATTAGTGAAACCCTTTCCCAACAAACCATATTCATAAGAACCTTCATACGCAATAAATAAACCGTAACCATTCTGATACACAAAGCTTGATATTAGGTATATATACATGATACTTATAGTTATATACAGATATAGATTTTGCTGTTACATGCTTGCATGCTGCATGCCTGCTCCATGCTTGCTTGCATGCTGCATGTTTACTGTATGCATGATGTATGCATGTTTACATGTTTATTAGTGTCTAACATTTTAGGAGTTATTATTATGCTTCTTTATTATGCCTAAAAAAAATGTTTTGATATCATTATGCGTTATTATTTTATGCTTTAGAATGTTATGCTCAATCATTATTATGATTAAAGAAATTATGCTTAAAAGTATTATGCGTAAGCTTTTATGCGTAAACAATATTATGCGAAAATATATTTAGGAGAAAAAAGTATGCCAAGTTATATTAGGTCTTAATTTTTTATGCAAATGGATAGGGAACCGTTCTAATCATGTGAGGCACTAGAATTGACCCTATCCGGAACAATGCTGACTCTGTAAAATATCATTAATAACAAACTGATTTCTTTCTTTCTTTTCTGAATGCGAAAACATTTTTTCTTATTCTCTATGGTTATTTGGATCATGCTTCTTAGGCCACAGTGTTGGTGAGCTGGGATGTGCATACGCCGACGGATGTTTAACAGCGGAACAAATGATCATGTGCGCTTACCAACGTGGACGAGTATCGCTCGAGACTCCCGTCATACATGGTTCAATGGCTGCTGTTGGTCTGGGATATGAACAAGTAAATCCAATCGTTTATTTTTGTTACATCTTACTATATTGGGCGTAGGTTTAGTAGTTTATTAAACCTAACAGAATTTGTAAATTTTTCATAACCCATGTCTAAAGTTATAACCTCTATCATAAGCAACGTGGTATAATAAACAATTAAAACCCAAGGGTAGTTACAGGAAACCTTGTTTTTTTGTAATGTTCGGAATTCCTAGTCCGTTCTCAACATTTTGTTATTTATTTTCAAATGTAATTATCGAAGATATGTCCGCTTGAGATCGACGTGGCTTGTCATAACAGCCCTGACTCCAGCACCATCTCAGGACCTTCTGGCGTCATGAAGGAGTTCGTCGCTGAGCTCGTGGCAAAAGGCGTGTTCGTGAAGAAAGTGCCGAGTTCCAACATACCGTATCATTCGCGATACATCTCAATTGCAGGTATGAGACAACGCTATATTTAACCTTTTGTACGTTTCTAATGAATGGTGAAGTACCCTGAACGCCAACGATGTTAAATAGCAGTCACCAAATAAAAGTATGAAATCATAAATTGCAGCCTGCATTTACTACACGCCATAGGTATCGATTCGTTAACCCCTGGCGTTCAAAGCAAAATGTAATTAAGCACACAGTATAATGAAAGATTAAATAACAAAACTTTTTTTAGGTCCTCAACTTCTGAAGTTACTAAAAGAGGAAATAAAGGATCCGAAGCCCCGTAGTGTGCGTTGGCTATCGACATCTATTCCGCAGAGCAAATGGAACGAAGATTTAGCTAAAACTTGTTCTGCAGAATATCAAACTAACAACCTTCTGGTGAGTAGCGTTGGTTTTTTGATAACTGTTTCATTTTTTTTTTAATTTCAAAAAGACTACGCGTCAAGTCACATAAGAATAATACCGTCAAAGTACTCCTCCACATTGCTTTCAAGTCCAGTCCCAGTCCAACGTGCTCAATAAAATCCCACGTTGAAAGACATTTCTGTAACTCAACTTCTGCTAGCAACGTTCTTGTCTCACGGAATGTCAACACAGCGCAGAGTGAAACCATTTTGCAAGCGTTATTCATTTTTTTTATATAATAGTTTCAGAGCTGAGATTAGTGTTGCATAATTATTATTACAGTAAACATACATACAAAAAATGTCGGAAAAACGTCAAAGTCAAGTGACAATACAAAATCAGCTCCGTAATATTTTATATTTTTAAATAGTTTGTCCTGTAATTCAGTATTCTAAATATGTCTATTAGTGAATGAGCAAGTGACATTGGAATTCAGTGATTCTTTCCGCAAACAAAAAAGTTATAAACATCAAAACAAAATGTGTACCAGCATCTCGAAAAAGGACAAATCGGTGCTATCACAGTGTTTTTGCAAATAAGAGTACTCAAAACTCATTAAAGAACTTTACTGTACCATAATCCAAGCGTAATAACAATAAGAACAGTGTTAATCGATAATTTATAACATTTTAAACAATTGTTAATTGACCGTCATTTCGAAATTATTACAATCGTAACTGAATGGTGACGGAAAAATTTCCGAAAATCAAAGACGTATTTCGAACCTCATACTGAATTAACGGCCGGTCGAGTGGCTAACGTGTGTACTTCATGTGGGCGCGACATCCGTGAGTCGTAAGTTTGAATCCAGCACCGAGATATTCTTTTTCTTCATTAATTTATTCCTTTGGATAGAATATTTCATACAAAGGGCACCACTGTGTTCGTGTCGAATGTGGAATAGTTGAGTTGACAGTTATAACTTAAATCTAGTTAAAAACGAAAATAATTAGATAACGTTTAAATTTTAACGAGAGTAGTCAAAACTGTCAAATAGAAGGAACGAAGGACGATTAAAAAGAAAAAAAAAATCCCCATTTCGGGGAAATTAATTTAAAACTCGCACCACTTAGGAAAGAGACAATGGGGTCGAGAATAAAAAGCATCAACAACAGCGGCCACAAGGATCCTCTACAAGTCACTTGTTACAAATGCAAAAAACAACTTGACCACCGAAGCACCTTATTACGCACTTTATGTAAAAACCATTTTGAATTTAACTGTGCTGGTTATCCTGAAAAAGTATACCGCTTAAAGAAATTAGACGAACGGAAAAAAATCAGATGGGAATGCAAACCGTGCACCCAGAAAGCAAAAGAATACTAAATCATACATAGATGACACGTCTACTGGATCGGAGGAGACTACGCCTTGGTCTACAATGACAACCTCCGACATTATGACTCACACATACTCACAATGGATCATACACACGATGTGTCAACTGGAATACCGGCACAAAATTGTCGAGGAGTATGGACTATACGGTAACCGATTCTATCCACGCCCAAGAAATGAAGGATATGATTGAACTCTTCCAAACTCAACTTAGTAGTTCGCAGAATGAAATTGAAAATATCATACTGGAAAACAATGAGCTACGTAAACAAAATGATAAATTGCTTAAAGACAATATTGCGTTGAAAAAATTCTTATGCCAACCACCGCAAAATGAATGTGAAATAACAAAAAAAGCCAAGACATTTACTTTGTTACACCAAGATATGCAAGGCTTCTTTACGCCACCTAGAAGGAATAATAGTAAAACACGGACACAACTCAATGGAAATATCCTGAGCCTACAAAAAGACATCGCAGATATGGAGCATCAGCTGAAACAGACTGGAAACGAAATATTAACCTCAAGGATCAAATAGTGAAGCTTCAGAAGATGTTGGAAAGTAAAGGTGAGAATCAAAAGGATAAACAAACTCCACCAGAGGCCCTAAAAGTTGAACACACGAACAAGATATATATCTTTGGCACTCAACAATGTGTTGGACTATCATCTGCATTGACGCACTCAAGACAGGCAACATCTTATCAAAAATATACCGTCACTTCTCTAACTAAGCCATATGCACTAACTAGTGACATTAAGACTGCGCCAACTGTACAAGGCGCGCGGCAAATAGGTATTTACTACGGCGCGCTAGTCGTGTGCGTCGTCACGCACACATTGACAAGTTTGCTCGAAGCCCGCATGCAGTTGCACGACAAAAGGTGGTAGGATTTTTAAAATTTGAGTCGTTGTGTTGAGTGACTTGAAAATACGCATATTGATTATTTCGATAATTTTATGTAGGTACCTACATAAATCCAGAAATGAAATCTAATAATCTGTATTATATAAAAATTAACGTTTTTAGTTTACAGAGCGGATAATGTAGGTATATATAATATATAGTACAATATAGGAAATTACCTACATTATCAGTTACTACTCATCCGAATGCTATGAAATTTTGGCATTATGAATTTTACTTGCACACCCGGGAATTTTACTCGGTAAAGTAGGTAGGCAGGGTAGATAGGTAAGTGGTAGGTATTGTAATAATAAAACCAGTCTGTGATAAAAATGTATAATTACCTAAAATAATAGAAACCTTGCTTAATTTACAAAAACATGCGAAAATCATAGGTAAATGTGGTATATATGTTAACGGAAATGTATGTAATCCGTCATTGTGTACAATTCCTAGGAAATGTATGTAATTCCTAAAATCGCCCGGAAATGTGTGAAATAATTATATTAGACACATTTCCTAGTAAATCTATACATTTCCTAAATAGCAATCGGAAATGTAAAACGGTATACCGCCGTTTGCCTGAACTTTATTTGCCCTAATATCATATGCCATAACATCGTTTGCCATCGACTTTGGGTGTGTAACGGTAGTTATATTAGGAGAAACTGGATGCAATCGGGACTTTAAGGCACCCCGACTCGGACTTTTATAAACCACGCAGAAGTAGGGGCCCGCGTAGCGGGGCTCCGTCGCCTAGCTTGGAAAAAGATTCGAAAACAATTTATTATGGCGCTTTTTATATCCTAGATTTCATACATTTCCGGTAACATGTATAATATATAGAGTATAATGGAAAAGTTGAAGTTAAATCCGCTATCTTGAATTTTATAATGAATGCCAGATTTGCAATCGCCACCCCCCAAAACCCATTACACGACACCCATATCGAACATTTGAAGAAAAGCTACATCCGCCATTTTGGATTTCAAATTGAATGCCAGATTTGCAAACGCCACCCCCAAAACCCACGACACTCATATCGAATGTTAGAGAAACAAATATAACTGGAACTAATATCATAAAATATAAATACGTACATTTTATGATGACGGCTTTTTTTACGGAAATAAGCGCCAACTTTTTTCTTACAATAGCTGTCCTTACGCTTTCCCATATTTACTAAAACAAATATTTAAGAAAATGTTATAGTAATATGGAAGCAGGAAAAAAAAACAACAAAAAGTAAAATTTAGTTATGCCTACTAAATATAAGTCATACTCAAAAAAAAACACAAATGTGACTTACCCTATTTCACTCTTTGCGGCAACGTATACGTACACAATAGATCGCGAATTATCGTTACCGGCGCGTCGCTCCACGATGCGACGTGACCACTCTCCGAGCTCTCGTGGATGACTGAATTTTCGACTCGTGTACGTTGCGTATGACTCAAAACAGGGTGGGAATCAAAACAAAAATTAATAATAAAATAAATAAGTGACATTTCGAAAATGTGAAAACTATAAATTATAGTATGATAATAAGAGATTAATATGAATTCAAGTTAGTGAAAAAAATTAACAGTTTACTATCAAAATTCAACTAAACCCGAGCATGCTTTTTTAAGATTTTTGTTCAACTTTACGAATTTTTGTTTATTGAACTATACAATATTTTTAGTTTTTGCCAACCATAATCGGTTAACAGATTTATTGCGGTGTTTATTACATATTTTTTATGGTAATTGTGGTAAAAGTATTGATTGTATTACTTTAACAGTGACGACTGTTTTGAATGATTTCGCTCTGCCTCCCCTAAATAGAAACTGCCAAAATATTAAGGTATCGCCAAGTGACAAGCTGATTATTTGTGTGGGTGAAAATGACTACGATATTAATATTTTGTCGTCACAACTTCGTCAACTTCTCAATGTATTCTGTAATAATAATGTAATTGTTCTGAGTTTACAAAAAAAACATGTATCTAAATTTAAATGACTTGAACCTAACTATACGCAGCATTTGCAATGATTATACAAATTCTAATTTTACTGACACTAACCATAAATTAAGTAATACATGCAAATTGATTAATTATGTTATTGACTGTGATGATTATGAAAAAAAAAATACTTGAATGTCAAAGAACTAAAAAAATTAATACTGCGTAGTCAACCAAAACTTGTAAAAACGATTAACAAATACAAAATTGATCCTTAAGGAACGATCCCATATTACTTTGCACGAAAACCGATCGAATCTGATGTTATAAATAAACCCAATGAAAAAAAATCTCTATATTACAAAAATAGGTACTATACCCCACTATTTTAAGGATGTAGACAGGAATCAGCTTTTTCGTTAAAAATATTAGTAAATCCAAGACTTTAAAAATATTACATCAAAATATAGTGAGTATCTTATCAAAACAGGAAATACTAGAACTAACACTACTGGAATTACGAGACGGGAATAAAGAACCCGACATTCTATGTTTCTCTGAAACCTTTATGCGTGCCGGTAATGAAAAATATTTAAAATTAAATAACTATATTTTATCAACTGCGTTTAGTAGAGACAAACAGAGAGGGGGAACCTGTATTCTCACAAAACAGGGCATTTCACACAATGAGCTTACTTACATACAAAAATATGCAACGCAAAAATCATTTGAAGTCTGTGGCATTGAAATCCCATTGCACAAATTGTTAATAGTATGTCTATATAGAACGCCAAAGTCTGACCCCAATGAATTTTTGAATAAGCTAGACCAATTTATGTGTGAAAAATATGGACCAAACACAAAAATAGTTATTGTTGGTGATTTTAATATCAATACCTTAAAACCAGGAAAAGTGACTACCTATTTAAAAGATTTATGTAATACCAACAATCTTTTGTAGATTGTTGGTATTACATAAATCTTTGCATATTAGTATTCCTACTCGTAAAGACGCTTGTATAGGCCAAATTCTAAGTAATATAAAGACAACATCAGCAGATGTTTTGCCTCTTTATTTATCTGACCATGACACTGCTCAATTATTAGGATTTCCGGTAAAAGAGAAAAATTTGGAGTCTAAATCCTACTACATTTACAAGAAAGACTACTGTACTAATAATATAAAAAATTCAGAGAATGTCTGAAAAGTTTATCGTGGTCAGAAGTACATCTAGAAAGTGATCCAAGTAAGGCTTTTAATAAATTTCATGATCTACTATGTCTGTTATACAACTTATGCTTCCCAAAAATAAAAATAAAAATTAATAACTATAATACATACGAACAAAAATGGATAAGTAAGGGTCTAACAAATTGTTGTAAAACTAAACATTCTTTACGATATGTTTACTACAAAAATAAAACTGCAATCTTCAAAACAAAATATAAAAAGTACTCAAATATACTGAAAAAGTGCATTGTTAAATCAAAAATGAATTCTAATATTAATTACATTGAAAGAAGCCAAAATAAATGTAGAGCAACGTGGTCACACGTTGCTCTACATTTATTTTGGCTTTTTAGTTTCATTAAAAATGAGATTGGGAATACAAAATGTGACAATAGTATCTCTCAATTACAAGTAGATAAGCAGACACTAACGAATCCCACTGACATGGCGAACGCTTTTAATAATTATTTTATTGACTCGACAAATATATGTGATAATTTTAGACTCTAATACGGTTACAATTACTAATTCCATATCCCTTAGTTGCAAGACTGAAGATGAAGTTAAAAAGGAGATAATAAGCTTAAATAATACTAACTCCAAAGGTTATGATGGAATTAGCACAAAAATTATCAAAGCGTGCAACAGCGAACTAATTTCCATATTGACATATTTAATTAACCTTTCTTTTTCATCAGGTACTTTTCCTAATGCCTTAAAATTATCAGTTGTGAAACCACTTTACAAAAAAAAGCAATAAAAATGACGCGAAAAATTACCGTCCGATTACTCTTATTCCTATTTTATCAGAAGTATTTGAAAAATGTATGCTCAACAGACTTGTCAACTATTGTAGCAAATTTAACATTAGAGGAAATGACCAGTTTGGATTTCAAAAGCAAAAGTCGACAACTCAGGCAATATTTTCGCTTCTAAGCAATATCCTGGGTCCACCCTTTATGGCAGAATTTTTATCGTTATAATATTATTTGGCATAACAGCGGATAGCATAAATTTCATTTCGCAGAAAATCGTTTGGCATACACTCATTTATCATCCATTCACAACGCATAATTTTATAAGTCAGAATCATCTTTAGGCATAAATTTTATATCCATAATAATGAAAAAGGAGAAAATCATGTCGCAGAAAGTTCGCAGGCAGAATCGTCTCTTGGCATAATTTCATATCGATAATCCTTAAAAGGCAGACTTATCATATCTCAGAAACTTTACAGTTAGAATCATCTTTTAGCATACATTTCATATCCATAATAAGTGAAACGCTCATCTATTACATTACAGAAGATTCACGCTGCATGCAGATATGGAAACAAGCATACACCATGCATGCAGCATGGAAGTAAGCATGCAGCATGCAAACAAGCATGCAACATGTGAGCAAGCATGCAGCATGCAAGCAAGCTCACAGCATGCAGGCGAGCATGCAACATGCAGCATGCATGCTTTCTGTCACGGCTCCGGCACTGCGTGGCTCCGGCGGTCCCACGCGAGCTCATCGTCGCAGATGATTTTACGCTCACCACCGCAGCTTCGGCTTGCTGGCCGGCGGCCAGCCTCAGCCGCGGCGGCACGCGTCAAAATCACCTGCTCCTCAGCTCGCGGGCCGCCTTGCCCCTCCACGGCTACGCGGGCTTAAATTACACTCTAGGGGTAGGGCAGACAAGACTACGTGGAGTCGGTTCTGCAGCGATTCATTTCTGTCAATAACTTTTGTAGCACATCATATATTAACTTTTTGAGACACTATTTTAATTTTAATTTAAGGTTAAAATTCAGTTTTATAGAAATTACAGTATGCCTAACAAAATTATTCTAAATGAAATTCTGCCATCTTCATAGTATGCCAAGTAAAATTGTGCCAAATAATGGTCGCTCCAAATAAATGTTATGCTAAATGAAATTCTGCGGAATTTTAAGTCTGCCAATGGTAATTATGCTTAGTAAAATTCTGCCATCTTAAAAGTATGCCAGCGTAAAGTCGGATATATAAACATTCGGCCAAACAATGATTATGCTAAACATTTTTTATGCCTTACTAATATTCGTTCAAAGAAGATTATGCCACGTGTGTTATGCCAAATAAAATTCGGAGCATCAAGTTTCTGCCAGATAGAGGGAACCCCAATATCCTGAGTAATCTAAATAATAACCACATAACAACAGCGCTTTATTTCGATTTGTCACAAGCATTTGACTTTGTAGCACATGACGTTTTATTAAAAAAGTTAGAAATTGTTGGTATAAGAGGACTAGCTTTGCAGTGGTTTTTTTTTTTTTTTTCAGGACGGGAAATCATCAAATGACTTCTCCCGCTCTGGGCGGAGCGGGAAAGCGTGTCAGACTTTTACTGACTAAAACCCACCCGTGTTCCATCAGTTGCCCATGTGCCACGGTCACGGTATCTCTTTCGAACAATCACGCGACCCCGGCAGGCATCGGTCCTAGTAGACCCCTACATTTGCAGTGCATTAAGTCTTATTTAAGTGATCGGAAACAATACGTTGTCATAGATAAAGTACATGAAAACTTGCTTAGATCGTTTTCTTCTGAGTCCTGGGAAAATAAACGCGGCGTCTCTCAAACGAGTGTCTTAGGACCCCTATTATTTATATTGTACATGAATGACATACCACGAGTGACTAATCATAAATGTATATTATTCGCAGATGACAATTCAATTATAGTGACGTCTGATAAGAAGCATAAATCAGTATTTGAACATGGAATTGACATTAATAATAATATTGACCATATTTTAGAATGGCTACAGACAAATAAATTAAAAATCAACTTAGACAAATCTAATTTTATACAATTTAATCAATCTAAACATATTAAATACAATTTTAAACTTAATATTAATAGACTAAAAGAAGTTACTCAAATCAAATTCTTGGGTGTTCTTATAGATCAAGACTTAAATTGGAAAGTACAAGTAGACAATTTATGCAATAGGATCAATAAATTTGCTTATGCTCTCAGACAAGTGAAGAATGTGACAAACAGAAAAACGGCAATAACTACTTACCACGCATACATAGAATCCATTTTACCGTATGGGCTTATTATATGGGGGAACAGTACAGATAAAGATAGAGCATTAATTACGCAAAAAAAAAAAATGCATCAGTGCCATTTGTGCTCTTCAACCTGATGAGTCTTGCAAACCGTTTTTTAAAAAGCTGGGTTTATTACCACTTCCCTCACTTTACATTTATGAAATCTGTAAATATGTGTACAGTAATAAGGGATTGTTCAAAAAAGCGTATAAAGTAATCACTCGACCAACAAGGGATCCACACAGACTTGTTCTAAAGGATAATCCTAAATCAACCAAGTACGCTAAAAGCTGCCTTGTAATGTGTGTACCTATATATAATAAAATACTAAACGAAATAAAATGATTAACAAACACAAACTCATTTAAACACCAATTGTATAAATGACTGAATGGACACAACTTTTATGATATTAAAGATTTTTTTGACTTCAAAATATAAATATGTTGTACATGTATTAATAAAAATGTAAATGACTATTATTGTATTAGGTAATCTGCGACATTGTTTAGTTCATATTTAAATCGTGAATGTGTAATTATTTTGCATGCAATTAATAAAATTTTTGTATCGCTAAACATGTGGACATTATATAAAAAACAAACTGTAACAACTTTATACCATGTTTAAAGCAAATAAAGACTTATCTTATCTCATAACGCCCATTACAAAGTACACAGAAAGAGACATAATTATTCATATAGTTATAATCAGTGCGAGCGTGTACCTGTGCGGTGTAGGTGCTAGACTGTGCTGTGCTGTGACGATGTGCATGGTCTATGTACGCATGACTAAACTGGCACTACTTAGTAAGCTGACTCTTTGACTACACATTCCTCGGGATATATTTTTTAAGGGTTCCCTTCCCGGACGGTCCTAACGGAACCCTATTTATTACTAACCCTACACGTTTATTAGTGTGTCAAGGTACTGTCTCTTTAGGACCAGTTGGTAGTCAGTTGATTTTTTCTTAGAATAGGTGAGAATAAGTAACAGGTATGGTTACTAACAAATGGCAAAGACAAAACCTAAGAATTGCTTCTTAGCAATTAGACTTTTTAACGTTTGTTTCTACTTTACTGTCCTAGAAAATGTTATAATAACTAGGTATGCTCGTATTTGAGTTAAAAAAAGTATTTACCATATCTTTTTCACTCCCTTTCTTCTCCTAAAATTATTTGTCCGAAAATCATAATCCATAACACGTTAGCTATAAACGTCAGTAACCATAATGTTCAAAAAATCTAAATGTTGTTTTACATAATTATCTTTACTTCTAATACTATTCTGACATAATATCTAATAACATAATCATTAAATCTCCTAATTTTGCATGTGATAAAGTCATATGTCCTAAGTATTGTATTATATAAAGTGTATTATTCCGAATGTTTATTTATAATAAAATTGTTAGTAGTAAAAAATTTGCTACAAGTTAGGTTTTAGAGACAGAAACGAATCGCTGTAAATCCGACTCCACGTAGTCTTGTCTGCCCTACCCCTAGAGTGTAATTTAAAATCGCGTAGGCGCGGAGGGGCGAGGCGGCCCGCGAGCTGAGGTGCAGGTGGTGATCGTTAGACCATCTGCGACGATAGGCTCGCGGGGAACCGCCGGAGCCCCGCAGCGCCGGAGCAGTGACAGAAACCATGCCTGCTGCATGTTCGCTTGTATGTTGCATGCATGCTTGCTTGAATGCTTGCTTGCATGCTTGCTTGCATGCTTGCTTGCATGCTTGCTTGCATGCTTGCTTGCATGCTCCATTGCATGTTGCTTGCCTGCATGCATGCCTGCTCATTTGCATGCTGCATGCATGCATGGTGAAATCATTCGAATTTAGGACATATAACTCTTATTGAAAACGTCTTTAGGTCTTTTGTATATTATTGATTGCAATATTTATGACAAATGGATTTAGGGCATATTGTATTTAGGGATTTCAATTTTATGGCATGTGATATTATGTGAAATTAAGTTCGGGCAAGTTATCATTCGAACAAATGATGATTAGGACAAAAAAAATTATGGCTCTTTAGATTATGGATAAAAAAGTTAGGTCACACAATAGAGAACCCTTTTTCATGTTTTAATCTCATTTTGATTTTTATGACCTTTTTTACCTCTTATTATCTCACTAACTTTAAAGTTGTGTCTTTTGTTTGTCCTACTTAGTTGTTAATTTTATAATAAAGTGGTTAAGGCACATTTATTACGTTTGTGGAATTTGTGGCCATAAGTAATTGTTAAACTAACCTAATATTTTCATAAAACATTCGATAGATATATAGAATTGAAACAGTTAACAATTGAGAGCAGGCTACTAAAGAAAAAAAATATACATCCTAATAGCAATAACATGGTCCACTTTTTAAGTTCCGGTAGTTACGAGTGTCTAACTTACATTTGGCCGATTTCTATATTATTTTGGTTGCGTGTGGCAGAGCCCTGTATTATTCGAGGAGACGTTGCGGCTGCTACCTAGCAATGCTGTGCTGGTGGAGGTGGCACCGCATGGACTGCTGCAGGCCATTCTCAAGCGAGCCATGCCGGCGGACACTCGGCATGTCTCACTCACCAGGCGTGGAAATCCTGACAACGCAGTTTTCCTACTAAAGGCAGTTGGCGAGTAAGTACTTAGAAATATTAAAATATTGAAGGATCTTATTCTTAATATTCTTGATCTTGTTCTAAAAAAAACTTTATCTTTATATCCAAGTTACAACTTGGATCTAAAGATAAAGTTTAGTTAAGTTTAGTTTAGTTTAGTTTGATCTACTAACAATAGCTCAGTCAGATAATGATCTTACGAGCTGGGGTTCCGGATAAATTAATTTAAACCAATATTCCGAAACACACAAACTATTTAATTGAAGCTTCGAGACATTATGAGAACCGACTGTTTCCTGTTTAATCCCACTATTCGACAATAGATGGCGGTAGCATCTACGTACAATTTCCTATAGTACTTGCTACTTGATAACAGATGGCGTTAGCGTGTCGTTTCTAGTAGTTTCGAACACGGCCCCATCCTTAGATGGAATTAGCTTGACGTTTCTAGACTTCACGATCTATGTAGCAATAAATTTATTTGATAATAGATAATAGATTAATTTGTTAGAATATTGTTGTTACATAGGTGTTACATAATATGATGTCCATAATATTCTGCTGTTTCCAGCGTACAGAAATTTCAAAGAATTAATATTAAAGCATACTATATTGAGAAAAAAGAAAACGTCAACTACTAATACAATGACAGGAGTTATTAATTATAATGTCAAGAATGATTAAATACAATGTCAAGGGTTTTAGTTATACTGTCAAGAATGATTACATACAATGTCAAGGGTTTTTAGTCATACTGTCAAGAATTATTAAATACAATGTCAAGGGTTTGTAGTTATACTGTCAAGAATTATTAAATACAATGAAGAAAAAATAATATTAAAATACAATGTCATAGAAATAAATTCCATTCCATTATTAGGAGGTAAGTCGTCGTCTAATTTATATTTTGAATCAAATTTTTCATTTAAAAATTCATTAGTTGTGTAGTAACACTTTTGCAATAAAAAGTTAAATAGTTTCTTTTTAAATGTCATGTGGTTTAGAGCTTTAAAAACATTAGGTAATTTGTTATAAATTTGAATTGCCATACAGTAAATATTATTTGAAAATAGTTTTATTCTTTGTTGGGGTGCACGTAATCTGTAGATATTTCGACTTTTCCTAATTACAACATCATTGTGTAATTGAAATAATGCTAAGTTTTTACGTACAAAGATACAGAGTTCGAATATATATAAAGATGGGAGTGGTAATATATTTAACTTTTTAAAGATTGGGACACAGCTTTGTAATGGGTGGGCTTTAGTCATTGATCTAATACATTTCTTTTCAGCTATGAATGCTTTAATCGCATCAACAGAATTACCCCAAATAATAATGCCGTAGCGGAGAATTCTTTGCAGCTTAGTGCATAGTTTGTCAACGTGTATTTTCCAGTTGCAATATTTATCTAATGTTATCCTCAAAAAAGTATAGCTTTCAACCTCTTCTACAGTGTTATTTGAATATCTTATTTCTAATTGGTTTATATCTTTTTTTATTATAACTTTTGCTATTATAAGTTTGGAACTGTATAAGTTTGGTTTTACTAATATTGACAATGCAGATTGTTGTCTTTTAGCCATTCTATTATTTTGTTTAGCGTGTGATTAATCTCTTTTTCATATTTGGAGATATTGTTATCGGTAAGTTCAATACTAAGAGTTGTATCGTCGGCGTACGGAATGCAACAATATGGGGTTACGTAGGGCAAATCATTGATGTATAGCAAGAACAAAAAGGGTCCTAATATACTGCCCTGAGGAACACCACATGAGTTTTGACGATAAGCGGATCTGTGTATTTTTTTTGTCTGATAAAGTATGCCTCGATATTTCCACACATTGTTGGCGATTATTTAGATAAGATTTTATCCACTGTAATGCGTTTCCCCTAATATCATAGCGATTCAGTTTGAGGAGAAGAAGTTTATGATCTACGAAGTCGAGTGCTTTTGACATGTCTAGAAATATCAATGCTATTGGCCTTTTCTCATTCAAACTAGATGTTATCATTTTCACAAGAGAGAAACATGCAAGAGTAGTTGATTTATTTTTTATGAAACCGAACTGTTCTTCTTTTAAAATTGAGTGTTTTATTATAAAGGATTTTACATACATACATACATACAATCACGCCATTTCCCATGGGGGTAGGCAGAAACCACGGAATGCCACCTGCTACGATCTCTACACACTCCTTTTGCCTCTTTAAGGTTCATACAATTGGTCATACACACACGCCGGTTGCGAGTACTACGCACCTGACCTTTCTGAAGAACATCACCAATAAGGTCACTATATGTCCTCCTAGGGCGTCCCCTCCCGGTGTTTCCACTCACATCTGCCTTGTAAATACCTTTTGTGAGTCGTCCTTCATTCATCCTCTCAACATGACCAAACCATCTAAGCATACTTTTTTCAATTTTTGTCACTATATCTTCTTTTAAACCACACCGTTCTCTTATCACATCATTCCTCAGCCTATCATTCATAGTCACACCACACATGCTTCGCAAGGAACGCATTTCCACAGCATTTATTCTACTTTCATGCTTCTTTTGCCACACCCAACATTCACTCCCATACATAAGCGTAGGCACCAGTACACCATTGTGAACAGCCAGTCGAGCCTTATTGGACATCAGTTGGTTGGTCACAATTGCATGTAGAGCACCATTTACTTTATTTCCCGCATTCACTCTTCTTTCCACATCTTTATCAATCTTTCCATCCCTTGTAAACAAACTCCCCAAATATACGAACTCACTTACTTGCTCCACATTCTTATCATTTATTTTCACATCACACACCGATACGTTCTCTTCTCTTTCAAACACCATGACCTTCGTCTTATTCACATTTATATTCATCCCTTTCATCTTAAATGCTTCATCCATTACAGTCACCATGTCTTGCAACTGTTCTGCTGACGATGCAAGTAGAACTTGATCGTCTGCGTATAGAAGGCATTTGACAGGCAACTCACTCATAGTCAATCCACACTCACCCTCTTTCAAATCTGTCAGACAACTATCCATGTACAAGTTGAATAGCCACGGTGACGCTACACAGCCCTGCCTAACACCCCTCGAGATGCAAAACCAGTTCGTGTATGCCCCATTTATCCTAACACAAGCACTGGAATCCTTGTATAAAGATTTCAGTGCCCGTACCAAGCGCCAATCCACACCGTACATGGATAGTGTTGACCACAGTTTTTCTCTGCACACACTGTCATAGGCCTTCTCCAAGTCAACGAAAGCGCAGTAGACTTTCTTGTGCTTTGCCAGATGCTTTTCGGCTAAGCACCTTAGGGAGAAGATCTGATCCATACAGCCCATCCCCTCTCTAAATCCTGCCTGCACATCCCATATTTTCTCACCGGTCACTCCTATCACTCTATTTATCAAAACCTTCGCATACAGTAATAAGAAGTTTATCTTACATAATTCTTTCAAAAATCTTAGAAATTACTGGTATTTAATATTAGAGTAATCGGTCGGTAGTTACCCATGTCATTTTTATCTCCTTTTTTGTATAAAGGTTGGACTATCGCAAATTTTAGTTTGGTGGGGAATAAACCTTGAAATAATGATAGATTAATAATGTGGGCGAGTGGATGAGATATATATTTGGAGCAAAGTTTAAGAATTTTAGTACTGAAGTAAAAGTAATAGCACTACAAATTTTTTTTGTGTGTGTTGGAAATCATCAAATAACCTCTGCCGCTCAGGGTGGAGCGAGAGGGCCTGTCAGACTTTTACTGATTAAACCCACCCGTGTTCCTAAAGTTGCCTATATGCCAGGGCGACGGTAACTCTTTCGAAAAAATCTCGGGACCCTGGCAGATAAGAATCTGCATATTCCTATACAATCTAAAAAAAAGTTATAGTAAAACCATTACATAAAAAGATGACAAAGAAGATGTTAAAAGTTACAGACCTATTGCAAAAATTCATATTTTTCAAAAATTTGTGAGAAAGTGATTTTTCGTTCTTTATATGCCTATTTCTATAAATGTGTTGTTTGTTGTTGTTTTTGGATGCTGTATCTATCGGTTAATGTTGTGCACTTGGCTTGTAATAATTTGCTTAAACAGTGTAACAATTGTAGATAGACTACTAAATAAAAATGAATAAGGCAGTTACAGTTGACAATGTTAGCACATTACTGTCTAAGAGAAACTATTCCAAGGTCAAGTACCTTAAAGTAAAGATACGTAAGAAGCAGGTGTTCTATATATTGAGAATATCCACTTTGGTGTATTCCAGCAAATGGTAAGATTGAGACTGATAATGCTATGCAGTGAGTAATGAATTATTTTATTTCTACAGTTTGTACATGCACGGATACACACCAAAAGTGCAAACTTTGTACCCGAAAGTGGAATTCCCCGTATCTACGGGAACGCCTATGTTGTCACATTTAGTTGAATGGAACCATAGAGAAAAATGGTAAGTCTAATAATTTGGTAACAAATGTAAATCAAATAAATAGTACCTGCCCGTATTTTTTTTTGCAAATGAAAGCACTATGTTGATCACCACAATTAAGTCAAATCAGGGTAATTAATGATAAATAACGTGTAAATAACGTTCTTAACCGTCTTATTTTGATGTCAAAGAATTACGGTTTTGATTTGAATATATGGATTATTTACGTTGCCAATAAAAGCAAATTTGCTTATTAAATGAACAAATGATTAAATGTATGTATAAAGTTTTCACTCTAGAGAGTCTAAAAGCCTTAGACTCGATGTAATCAATAAGTACTTATTACAAAAAAATAACAACCAACTTCTTAAAAAAATTCTTCCTAAATTTATTCTTATGTGGATAACGTTGTGAGGGTACTCCCTTTCTTCTCCTAAAATTTTTTGTCCGAAAATCATTATTCATAACACGCTAGCTATAAACGGCAGTAACCATAATATTCAAAAAGTCGAAATTTTGTTTTACATAATTATCTTTGCTTCTAAAACTATTCTTTCATAAAATCAAATACTATAATCATTAAATCTCCTAATTTTGCATGTTATAAAGTCATATGTCCTAAGTATTGCATGCAGTATTGCTGTGTATTATATACAGTGTATTATGCCGAATGTTCATTTGTAATAAAATCGTTAGTAGTAAAAAAATGCTACAAGTTAGGTTTTAGTGACAGAAACGAATCGCTGTAAATCCGACTCCACGTAGTCTTGTCTGCCCTACCCCTAGAGTGTAATTTAAAATCGCGTAGGCGCGGAGGGGCGAGGCGGACCGCGAGTTGAGGAGCAGGTGGTTGTAACGCTCGCCGCCGCTGCTGAGGCTGGCCGGCGAAGCCGGCGAAGCCGGCCAGCAAGCCGAAGCTGCGGTGGTGATCGTTAAACCGTCTGCGACGATAAGCTCGCGTGGGACCGCCTAAGCCCCGCAGTGCCGGAGCCGTGACAGAAACCATGCCTGCTGCATGATGCATGCTCGCTTGCATACTGCATGCTTGCTTGCATGCTCGATTGCATGCTGCTTGCCTGCTTGCATGCATGCTCACTTGCATGCTGCATGCTTGCTTGCATGCTACATGATGCATGCTTGCTTGCATGCTCGATCGCATGTTGCTTGCTTGCATGCATGCTGCATGCATGGTGTATGTTTGTTTGCATGTTTCTTAGAGGGAAATAAAATCACATGTTCACAATCACCTGTTTTATTGAGTGATACTGTGTATAATGAGTGATAATACATGCAGCGCCATGCCAGACCTTGATAAATGCCATAATGCTTTTGTATCTTTACTATTTGTGTATTGTATCAGTTGGATTTGATAAAATAATGAAATTCTTAATGAACTCCGTAATACTTTGTTTTAAAAATATAATTAAAACAATTAACATAAAATAATTTGAATTTAGAACTTATAACTTTTATGGAAAACAGTTTCAAGTCTTTTGTATATTATTGATAGTAATATTTATGACAAACGGATTTAGGGCATATTGTATTTAGGGATTTCAATTTTATGGCATGTGATATTATGTGACATTTAGTTCGGGCAAGTTATCATTCGGACAAATGATGATTAGGACAAAAAAAATTATGGCTTTTTAGATTATGGATAAAAAGTTAGGTCACACAATAGAGAACCCGTTGTGAGTAGTGTATTTGTTACCTTTATTATTAAGTTCTAACCTATGTCTACTTTTTAGTACACTGCTGTTTGTTGTCTCTAAGTAAATAAATAAATAAATAAACATTACAAAGTGAAAAATAACTTTAATTTCGGAAGACGGTGTCTTAGGATCTGTAATTAAGGTGTTTTCCCACCAACTTCCGAAATTAAAGTACTTTTTCACTTTGTAGTATTTTTTTTAGGAAGTCGGTTGTTATTTTTTGTAAAAAGTATTTTTTTTTTACTTTTTGGTTATGGTAGATACCCCGCACTAATTTGATTAGATTAGTGATTATCGTTACCGTTATTCGTTCATTTGTTGCGCAAATACTTAATGCAAATTTAAGACTTATATGGTTTCACATGAATTCCACTGTCCGAATAGAACCAAATTAAAATGGGTCTACAAAGAAAGTACCAGCTTTCAAATAAAAAAAGAATCATCAAAATCGGTTCACCCAGTCAAAAGTTATTTATTTATTTATATATACTTTATTGTACACCATAAAAATACATCACAAAAAACATTATAATTATTACAAAATATACAATGGGCGGCCTTATCGCTTTATGCGATCTCTTCCAGGCAACCATGGAATGGACAGTGAAAAGCGTGGACATAAAATGGGTATGTCAATGGTGTAAACACAACTAAACAGTTATTTATATCCTAAATAATATATACATAAATACATACATACTAAATATCCATATAAGACACAAAAATTAATGACGACAGTACATAGAAAATTACAGTTCGGTTAGGAGAACAAGATCACAACGACAAGTAGTGTTCCTTCACAAGTCTTTTAAAAACATGTAACGTCTGCGCGCGTTTTATTTCAACAGGCAATGCATTCCACAACCGAGCGGCTTGGACAGTAAAGGAATGGTCGAGGAAAGTTGTGGAATTCATAGGCATCTTAAGCTTCAAGTTATCTGATGACCTTAAGAATTTCGTGTGGGAGTCACAAAGAAACTGAAAACGCTTCTTGAGATAGAGAGGAGTGGAGGGAGAAAATAGCACATTATACAAAAAAGAAAGAATATAAGCATTCCGGCGAAGGCGAATTGGTAACCACTTGAGCTTCACTCGAAATTCGGAAACATGGTCATATTTGCGCAAACCAAATATGAACCTTATACAAAAGTTTTGAAGGCGCTCAAGTTTGTCCAGTTGGTCTTGGGTAAGGTCAAGATAGCTGGCATCGGCATAGTCAAGGATGGGTAGAAGAAGTGATTGTGCAAGCGCAATCTTGGTGGCAGTCGGGAGAAAGTTACGCAATCTCTTCAAAGACGCAGCGGATGCAAATAGCTTACGGCTAACTTCCTGTAGCTGGGCAGTCCAAGAAAAGTTCTTATCAATAAATATTCCCAAGTTTTTGACTGTATCGCTGAAAGGAACAACTGTATTGTCAAAAGAAACTTGGGGAAGAGTACTCCAGTCAATCCTTGAGACCATTCTTGAACTGCCCACCACCACAACTTGCGTCTTTATAGGGTTAACCATAAGTCCATATCTCTTGCTCCAGTCGCATATACGGGCCAAATCACGATTTAGTTTTAAAATAGCCTCGGACAGATTCCCAAGAGGAGCTCGCGAGTAAATTTGTAAATCATCTGCATAAAGATGGTAGGAAGAAATAAGTTCATCGGAGATTGAGTTTATAAAAACTGCGAAAAGTAAAGGGGATAAAACACCACCCTGAGGTACACCGGCAGAAGTATTACTCCAGGTAGACAAAGTCTCTCCAAGGCAAATACGTTGCCGACGACCGAACAGGTAACTGCAAAACCAATCAATTACCGATGGAGATATATTAAGGGAGCATAGAATCCCAAGCAGCACATCAAAATGAACAGTATTGAAAGCATTACTGAAATCTAATAAAGCTAAAACTGTAAGATTACCGCTTTCCATCGATGACCTTATATCATCCGTAATGTTTAGAAGCGCTGCGGTGGTGCTATGACCAGAACGGAAACCAGACTGGAAGGGGTTGAGGAGATTATTTTTAGTGAGGAAAGTGCTAATTTGATTGTGAATCAACCGTTCAAGGACTTTGGATAGGAATGGTAAAACGGAAATTGGACGGTATTCAGAAAAGGATTTAGGATTTGAATTTTTAGGTAAAGGAATTATTTGAGCATCTTTCCATGAGCATGGAAAGGCACCACTAGCCGCAGAAAAATTGAGGATGTGGCAAATGACAGGGAGTATAACATCCAGCACAGGGACCAACATATTACGGCTGATACAGTCACTTCCCACTGCATTGGAAGTAATCGATAGTATGCTCTTCTTAACATCACATGCGGAGAACTGATAAAAAAAAAATGGAGGATAACTGGGAGTCGTGTTATAATTCAGTGTTTTCAGTTTAATTATCCCATCATAATTGGACGAAGCAGTAAAGTGATTATTCATTGCATCGAGGTCTATATCTTTTGGAATGGTCTCTTGTCGGGTTTTACCGACTCCCAATGATCTTAGAAATTTCCAAACTTTGGATGCGTCCCCATTTTGGACAGAAGTGTGAATATGGCGGCGATTAGCATTCCTACACACCTTATTGCAGTGATTACGGATTGAGAGATATCTTTCCCTGTTAGCGTCATTAGCCCTTCGTTTAAATTTGGACTTTGCCATGACTTTCTTGTGCATAAGCGTTTTAATATCATTTGTGAGCCACGGCGCCGGCAAATGTTTAACTTTAACTGCTCTAACAGGCGCGTGATGATCGTAAAGCTCGATAAACTTTGCCGTAAAAATGTTAACTTGCTCATCAACTGAATCAGAGGCAAACAGGTCTGACCAATCTATACTGTTGGCATCCTTGCACAGATTGTCAACGTTTATTTCACCAAAATTGCGCTGCATGAGTATCTTAGCTTTTGCCTTAGGTGGGCGAACTTTGTATGACAGGAAAATTAGGTCATGATAGGAAAAGGCATCGGCTGAACATTGACCATGCTTAGAGACATGATCAAGCGAAGAGACAAAAATCAAGTCAAGAAGTGAAGGGGTAGAATTAGGAAAATGGTGAGTGGCACTCAGTGGAAGAATAGAAAGATTATTGGAAGCTAATATATTCGTCAGAGAAGACGAGCGATGGTCTTTTTTTAGAAGACAAGTATTAAAATCACCCATGACTATACTATGACTGTAAGAAGGTATCAGCATTTCTAAGAGATTTTCGAAAGATGAAAAGAAATTAACGCGTAGGGAAGGACAATAATAGACGCCAAGAAGTAATTTAGAGTGATGTAATTCAACTTCAAGGAAGAGATGTTCACCAGCATTTGATGGCGGTGGCTGTGCTGACACATTGACTACTGAGTAGGGAATATGTGTGCGAAGATATATGGCCACACCACCACCACCACCAACCGAGCGGTCATTTCTTATAAGCTGGAACCCAGGAAGAGAGTAACTCGTTGAAGGGAGACAAGGTTTAAGCCATGACTCGGAAATAAGAATAGCATGTACGTTCTTACAGTCAAAGCTTGCCAGCATATCGTGGAAGTGAGCCGGAATACTTTGAGCGTTGATATGTATGACATTAAAATTCTTAGGAACATCAGAAAACTGCGCTGCAAGACTGTCAGCAAGAGAAGGAATACTCACAAAACTGTCGTCGTTGCTTGTTAAAGAGAAAAAACTACTATTATTACTGCTTTCATCGCCAGACATAAATATTACCTAATATAATATATATATAATATTATCTAAATGTGTTATATAAAAACCTAAAACTAAACTTATAAACCGTTAATCTAGTTTACCTGCAGGTTGCGTTAAAAAAAAAAAAATTGAGAATTAAAACTTACTTACGCAGTCCGGGTGATAAAATCGTTGTTATGTGGTAAAAAACATAAAAAAAAACAGTCGAATTGATAACCTCCTCCTTTTTTTGAAGTCGGTTAAAAAAGTCGCGACTTTAGTAGATACTGATGTTGAAAAAAAAAAAATTACTAACATTTCTAATTTAATTAAGTTCATGCTGAGAAACCCAGACTTATCATAAATACAAAATTTAAAATGCGCAATATTCAATGATCGATCGTTATGTACGCGAAAGGATGTACAAGGATTTTTTTTTTTTTTTTCAGGATGGGAAATCATCAAATGACTTCTCCCGCTCTGGGCGGAGCGGGAGGGCGTGTCAGACTTTTACTGACTAAAACCCACCCGTGTTCCATCAGTTGCCCATGTGCCAGGGTCACGGTATCTCTTTCGAACAATCACGCGACCTCGGCAGGCATCGGTCCTAGTAGACCCCTACACTGCTGCTGACATCTCTTTGAGGCGCGCGTGGAACACCGCGCGCCGTCGACCCGAGCTTGGTCCTTACCGGGCGGCGAGCTACCCATTGCTCGCCACCCGCAAGCTCGCGCCTGCGGTGGCCGGGAGTCCGCAATCGACTCCCGACGCCCGGGGCGTCTCCTCCTGCGGCGGCTAGGGACGTGAGGGCGCAGAGACTGCCACTCCCTCACGCACCCCGCCTCCTTCTTCGCGAGCATTACTGCTTCGCAGAAGGAGGTGACGGCTTCCCATTCCCTCTCGCTCCGTACCATGGCTCGCACCAGGGCCGGACGCGAGAGGTCGCCGCCGCCGATCGCCTCCACGAGGACACGGCGGTGCCTCGCCCAGGCTGGGCACACCTCCACCGTATGCTCCACCGTGTCCTCCAGACGATCCTCGCAATGGAAACACCCGGACGTATCCTCCCGCTTTATCCTGAACAGGAACCCACCAAAGCACCCATGCCCAGTGAGAACCTGCGTCAGGCGGAAGGTGAGGACGCCGTGGCGCCTCTCTATCCACTCCTCAAAGAGGGGACTTCCCGCCGCAATTGTGGCGTGCCCAGCACTGGGTTGCGACAATCGTACCCGCCATGTCGCCATGAGATCACACCGGAGCTCTGTCCGCCGTGCCGCGATTTGTCGCGGCAGCGGAGTTTCGCCCCGGCGTTTCGCCTCCACGCGCCACTCCCACATGTGCGCGAGGACCTTTGCCTCCAGATCCCATGGCGGCACTCCGGCAAGGAGGCTCGCCGCCTCGCACGAGATCGTGCGGTATCCTCGGAGGATGTACAAGGATTGCAGTGAGACACTTACAGGCCGATACTTAAATGTAACCCAGCATTGCAAATAACAGCGGGGGTTTTGCTTCCTCGAGGGGCTGGGCAGTGGTGTTCCCATAACGCACCCTTAATTCGCCATTTACGTTTGAGTCCCATGTTATAGGGGCGAGCCTATCACCAGCATCATTTCGTCCGAAAGATGTTCACTGAGCCTATGATAAAATATTATTCATAGCTTCGTTTTTTTTTATTTTTCCTTATAGGACCGTTACATATTTTGTCGGTGGAGAGAGGCGAGCGGCTGCAGCCTGCCATTTTATAAAGTCCATTCATGATGATGAATACAGCTACCTACAGGGTCACGTTGTTAGAGGTAAAATAGGATAAGTAGGATTAAATTAATCAACCCTTGACTCCCTGGAGTTGCATGTATGTTGTTTTATTGTATGGACAACTTCAAAGTTAGTATGAGATGTGTTCCAAACAAACATGATACATTTTTAACAAAAAAACTTGCCATATGTGAACTAATGAACGTTACTAACAAGTTTTTTCTTCTACCATCTGAGGATGAGCTATACTCGTACATCAAAGTCCATACCGGATGATTTGGATGTTATATCTTATATCTTTAGACGAGCAATTCTTGTATATATATATATATATAATCTGAATCTCGGAAACGGCTCCAACGATTTTCATGAAATTTAGTATACAGGGGGTTTTGGGGGCGATAAATCGATCTAGCTAGGATTCATTTTTATAAAATGTCGTTTTATTCGTGTTTTCAATGACTAACTTTATTGGTAATCAACTTGAACATAAACTTATTATTTTAAACAAAATTTACCAAAAAATACCGAGCAAAGCTCGGTCATCCAGATATTACAATATTATGTGGTTATAGGTTCATGAGACATTTTAGTTTTATCTTTGGGATAGCAACGCATTGGGGTCGCAAGCCTTAGCAAGCCAAGTGTTGCACTTATTTATCATCCATAGCTGACGGTGATCACCCACCATCACGATTTTGCATTTAGCTTTTAAGGAGAATGGCTGTAGAAAATCGCAATATCCCTGTAAATTCCAGAGAAACAGTGCTATCCTTTTGCGGCTGCTCTGATGGCGGTGTGGGACACCCTGGCGATGCACTCAGGGAAAACCAAACGTCAGAAGCCAGTGCAGTTCCGTGACGTGCAGCTGTACGCTCAGCCCACATTGCATTACCAGCGACGATTGAAACTCGGCGTATCACTACACAGGGGCACCGGAAAATTTGAGGTATACCTGATTTTAGTGTATCTGTTTAATATATATTATATGAACACTGTTTCAGATACATGTCAACTGTCAGAAGCATACCCTGGACTAGGGCTTGGATGTGTGACTAAATCGTGATAGCAGCCCTGATACATATCACAAAATCGTAAAATACATTAATTAAGAAGATATTCATCGTCTTACGCAAAAGTATTAACATATATTGACATGTTTTATTGCGCACTATTTAAATAGTGCAACTGTTGAAACATGGGGTTTGAATAATAGGCCAGACAAAAGTGTTATTGCTTTTTTCTAGAATCATTCATAAGTAGTTTATGGCCAATAGGTTTGACACCTATTACATGATACTCAGACATTGCTGGTGCAATATGTGTTTTGTTTACCAACATTCTTCAAGTCTTTCTCAGAAATCAAGTATATGACCTATATGACCAATGTGACCAATTTATCTCCGACAGGTCTTGAACGAGAATAACAGAGTAATATCAGGGTACATTCAGAATGGTATGCACGTAAACATGATAAAAAGTAATGATTCTGATATGGTGCTCAGTTCACAAGACATCTACCAATTGCTGCAAGACAGGGATTATAATTACAGGTAAGTCCTAATACGATAGCGATTAATAAGAAATACTACCACTTTCTGGAGCAGTTGGTTTGAACCGTGAAACTGCTATTGCTACATATTTAACTATTGTCAGGCCGCGAGTGTCTCATCGATCCAGTACAACATAAGATATATGAATACGGATAATATGGTAGCCCATTGCTTTGCACAATCACATGACAAATATATTTCCCTTTTGTCACATTCCTCTTAATGATGATTATGAAGCTACGTCTGTGCAGCTGTTCAGCTTAGGGACTCATGCATGTAAATAAACAGCAGACCATGCATTAGAGCGTAGCTTGTTCAACTGCATTTCAATAGACTGTAGTCTTATAAAAAAAAGAAAAACTGCACTCCCAGAGTATTACCCAATTTTACGAAAGTTGTCCGTAGGTATATCTTGCAATGCATCAATGTTATTCTTTTGGAATACAACAAAGCTTATTTAATGTATCTATCTTATAGCGGTGAGTTTCTAAGCGTCGAAGCAGCGAATTCATCTTTGAGCCAGGCAGCAGTGGTGTGGCGCGACAACTGGGTCACGTTCATCGACGGCTTGCTGCAGATGAACAAGAACATGCTGCGACAACCACACGATGGAGTATCTCTGCCTACACAAATCAGGAGACTAGACATCGATGCCAGGAAACACCTACAAGGTGCCTACAACTTGAATGGGAAGACTGTTGTGAATGCATACTTTTCTGATGTCTACGACCTTACAAGGTGACTGTTTCTATATTTATAGTTTTCTCCAGACTTAATTTCGTCCACGGCGGTTTTTTTTAACGTACACTAGCCAACTTCAGAAATATTCTAGACCACTCTCAATCCTCTCAAAACAGGTGTTCTCTCATTTTTGATTTGATGACTGATTCGAAGCAATTGTAGGGCGCATAGGAGAGCCGTCTCTCCAATGCGCTCGATTGTTTTGTATCGATATTTATATGAAATGGTAAACGAACTGCCTGTTGATATATTAAAGCACAGCCCAAACCGGTGGATTTAGAGACTTGAAATTTTGCAAATGCATACTTGATACAGTGTAGGCATCCACTTAAGAATTTTTGGAAATATTACCCCCATGGAGGTTAAATAGGGGATGAAACTTTATATCAAAGTCCGTCAGTTTAGAAGTATCGAACTTCAAATTTTGGACTTAGGCAGACAAGTAAAACTTTATTTAAACGGGTCTCAGCGTTTTTGATAATTCTGGCTCTGTCAGTATACAAAATGGGGAGTAAATTTGTATATGGAAAGCACACAATGTATATCGGTGTTTTTGGGATTGCAACCCTTAATGGATGTACAGAAGGATGACATTTTGTATTTTAATTATTCATGCACAAAATTTTGTATTCAAGTCAAAGTAATGTACACGTGTATCGTTACTAAGCCTATTATAAAACTCAATACCATTGTACTCAATTGTATAATTATGCCGTATCAAGTATTTTACTGTGTGTAGATACATAATAAAATAAATAAGCCTCTACTTACGCCCGCTTGTCCTTCTGTCTGTCTGCCAAAATCAAATATCTCAGCTGTCTGAAAATAGTTGAGGAACTTGTGGATAAGTCTCAAGGTGTAGTTTGATCATCCCTGTCCTGACACTTCACACCCCAACATTCTACTAATATTACGAATGTGAATGTTTGTGTGTTTAGATGTTTGTAACTCAATCACGCAAAAATAGCTGAACAAATTTTGATGATATTTGGCATAGTGAAACCTGGGTTAACAAATAGGATACTTTTTATCTCGATATGTTAGTTTACCGTAGTATAATATCCGACATCTACACGGGCGAAAACGCTTGCTAAAATACCGGCCAAGTGCGAGTCGGAATCGCGCACCGAGGGTTCCGTACAAACCTGTAGGTATCCTCGGTTTATGCATAAGGTTTATGTTTATGACATTAAATGTTTTTTTTTTATATTTAAGTTGATTGAAAGGAAGGTAAACTGCGGTTTACGATTTATGACGTATTAAAAAAAAACTACCTACTGGATCTCGTTCAAACCAATTTTTGGTGGAATTTTGTACGGTTATGTACATCATATATTTTTTTAGTTTTATTATTCTCTTATTTTAGAAATTACGAGGAGGGGACGCATTTTACCACTTTGGAAGGGCAACCTGTTCAGTTTATAAAAAAAATATATTAGGAACCTCAATACCATTTTTGAACCTATTCATAGGTACCCCACACGTATGGGTTAAAAGAAAAAAAAAAAATTGAGTTTCATTTCTAAGTACGTACCCCAAAATTTATTGTTTTTTTTTTCTATTTTAGTACAAAAATCTTAATGCGGTTCACAGAATACATCTACTTACCAAGTTTCAACAGTATATCTCTTATAGTTTGGGAGAAAAGTGCCTGTGACATACGGATGGACAGACAGACAGACAGACATGACGAATCTATAAGGGTTCCGTTTTTTGCCATTTGGCAACAGAGCCCTAAAAATTCATGTAAATCCAATTTGGTTAATGTGTGAGTGTTTATATAGGTAAAATAGGTCGAGCCTTAAAAAAAACCAAAAAGCCTGTGATTCAATTCAAGCTATATTTCCCGGTACTCTTACTTCCAAAACTTATAGGTGTATTTTCAACCGACGAAAAAAAACGGAGGAGGTTCTCAATTCGACGCGTATATTTTTTTTTTTTTTTTTTTTTATGCATGACTACGCATAACTTTTTACATAGTGGTCCGATTGTGACAAATCTTCTTCTATTGGAAAGGGTATACTCCCAAAGTGGTCCCATATAAATTTGGAAAACAAAATCGAACCCAAGGGTTGGAAAACAGGGGATGTAACGTATAAACTTTGTACAGAGTAGTCCGATTTTGATAATTCTTTTATTGTTGGATAGGGTATACCTTGCCAAGTATAGTACATTAAAGCCACAAAAAATCATAAAATAAAAACTTTTTAACAAAAAATTAAACCGCCGAAAAACTGAAAAGCATAAAATAATAAACCTTAAAATTTTGAGTCGGCGCTGAAAAATCAATGAACAAGGATCACTCAAAGCGCCGACTCATAATTTTAAGGTTTATTATTTTATGCTTTTCAGTTTTTCGGCGGTTTAATTTTTTGTTACTAGTGTTTTTTGAGTACTACAGCAGTCACACATAATATTCTCAGCATCATCATCATCATCATTTTAGCCGAAAGACATACAATGATGAACATCGGCCTCCCCTAATTTGGAAGGGTTTGTCATAATTACCACACTTGGCAGGCGGGTTGGCGATCGCAGTCTGGTGGTAAAATGCATACAGAACGCTGCTGCCCATTTTGTAATAAGACTACATCTGGCACTTCACGAAACATAATATTCTTATCCACTACTAAGCCGAAGTATTATGAATTACAAATTGAAACAAAACAAAGTAACAGTCATCAGAAATGGACACAATAAAGTCCGTGTTTTAATAATTATAAAACAATTCGTATGAATTAATGAACGATATATTTATTTGCAAGAATATAGGTAGCTAACATACGTTCTTAAGATCTAAAGATGAGTTTCACTATATTCGGCATTTCAAACGTGCAAATATTTATTTACATTTTAACAGATTCGTTATACTTATAGCATGTAGTACACAACACATTTATTATTTAGCAATAACATAAAATACTATTAATTATTTCACCATTTAAATTACAATACAGTTCATAAAATCAAAAACAATTATATTCATTTAAAATCATACTTTATATTAAAACTAGCTTTTGCCAGCGGCTTCGCCCGCGTGTAGGTCGGAAAATATCCCGCGGGTATCGTCACTGCTCAGCGCCTATGTGTCTAAGCGTTATGTTATATAGCCTATAACCTGTCCAGAAGTATGGACTACAATTGTATCAAGTTTGGTTAAAATCCCTTCAGTAGTTTTTGACCCATGCGTGCACATACAGACAGACGTACAGACAGACAGACAGACAGACAAAAAATTTACTGATTGCATTTTTGGCATCAGTATCGATCACCAGTCATCCTCCAATATTAATTTTGTATATATATTCAATGTGCAGAATTGACCTGTCTACAGTTTTTGTTCGCTGCCAGGCTAGACCCCTACCATAGGATTTCAATAGCGCAGTGGAAGTTATGATGGTGGGGTCCAGGAGACAAGAGTGACGAGCGAAACTAGTCCGCCGTACGCGGAGCAGACAATATAATAATATAATTCAAATGAAGAAGCAATACAATTAACAAATGACTCACCTCATGGTTGAAGGAAACTGCTTCTGGGTGGTACCTGGATTTATGTATGTAAGTGAGTGTGTATTGTATTGTGTTGTGACGTTATGAGTATCTCCAGGTTACAATCCGCTCCAAGAGGTCTGCCTTCCAGACATGTGGTCTTCAAACACTTTCACATTAACCTCAAAGTTCTTCAATGTCAAGAAATTAAACCCGTATTATTTCACCAAATTGGGGTTATTTATGTACAAAACAACTGGGTCATGACTGGTGTCCAAAAAACGACCGATTCTAAGGGATTACTTTACAAAAGGTCGCGAAACTCAACACGGCGACGATTTCCCTTGTTCAAGCCAAAATCAAAAAAGTGTCAAGTGTCAAAGTCAAAACTGACAAGTCAGATGTCACTCCGTTCGGGCGCGTTCCGTTAGGCGCATAGAGTAACCAATTTAAGTCGGCCGGAACAGTTTTATTATAAGTATAGATTGTAGAAAATTTTAAATATTTTGTTTTGTCAACATTTAATGTTAAGAGGTTACATGTCAGCCAGTGGTTAACGGCATCAAAACCACATTGAGCGTGTTGAAAAGCGGTGTGTGCTACAATAGATATTACTCAATGCGATCGACACAAGGTATGATGGATCTGTTAGGAAAAATCTCTATGCCAACGGTATTGTCCAAAGAGATTATGCTCTGTGATGCATGCAAACTCTTACTCTCCTCCTCATCACTAGCATGATCGCTATATTAAACCAAGTGAGGATCTCAATACATTAAGCCTTGGTCCAGGTAAACTTTAGTCAGCATATCTGCCTCCATGTGGTCATTTGGACTGTATTCTATTTCAACTCCTTTCAACTGTCGTATGAAATGAAATTTCGTGTCAATATCCTTTTCTTAGAACTAATCACAGGATTTTTCGCCAATTGTATGGCAGCCTGATAATCATCGTATATTTTTACAATGGGTTGCCTCCATTCTGATTTGCCCCATTTTGCCTTGTGGCCACGTCTAAATACATCAGTGTGCCAATCAGTTGTTCAAAATCAAAATCAAAATCAAGATATGGTCATTTTTATCACACTTTTCCTTTTTCTGTAATTTCAGGTTAAGTTCCATTGGTGCAACTGTTGACTTGTAGTCTTCCATGTTAAATTTCTTCAAAACTTTTTCAATATATCGTTCTTGACATAATTTTATTTCGCCTCCTCCTTGCCTTTTAATCTGCATTCCAATAAGTTGTTCAGGCTCTTCTAGATCTTTCATTTCAAACTTCTCATTTAACATCTTTTTTATTTCTTATAATTTTCTATCACAGGAGTAAGCTATTAATAAATCGTCTACGTATATTGCTATAATCGTTTTAGCTCTTCCTTTCTTAAAAATATATTACGCAAGTATCAGCTTCTGATAGGACGAACCCCATTTTTTCAAGCTCGCTACTCAGTTTCAGGTACCAATGTTGACCTGACTGCTTCAAGCCGTAAAGTGTTTTTTGAGAAGGCATATTTTCTCTCTTTTTATATTTTTAAAGTCCTTTAACATCTTCTTAGCTTTATAGAACAGTGATAAATCATCGTTACCACTTTCTTCCCCTATTATTTCTGCCACATATTCTGCCAAGTAATCTGGCATCTCCATTGCTATTTTCTTATCTAGCACGCCATTTGGGTAAGCTGTTGTGCCATCCATTTGGTTATGTTTTAAATCCTCTTCCACAGAAACCACGATGACGCTACTAATTGAACTTAGCTTTGCAACGGGAGAATATGTCTCATTATAATCAACTCCAGGTCTTTACCTAAATTCTCTTGCCACTAGTCTCGTTTTCTTCACTTCCGTGTTTTTGGGACCTATTTTCTATTTTAAAATCATTTAGAAATCTACAAGATTCATTTATTTTTCTCGCTTGGCGATATTTCATGTACCGTTCTTTACGCGTGCTCTGATTTCTAATTTTATGGCATCATGCCAGTACCTTTCATTTCCTTCTTCTTCTTCGCATAGAAACATGTGATTAGACATTTCTTCGTAGGTTCTGCATTTGGCCACCTGCAATTATGAAACTAATAGTGTGGCAGCTTTAAGACACCAGCGGCGAGGTGTAATTTTTTCTAAAAGAGAAGCCGATGCGAAGTCGGCTTTAACTTACTGACTCATCAATAAAGAATACTTACTATCATTCTAAAATTAATATAGGAATGTAATGAATTAAATTGAACAGCTGAAAACCGAATAAAATATGCAATATTCCTCTATCTCGTTCTCGCTGACGCATTTTTCTATACCTGTCTCTGTCATAACCCGTTGTACAGCGGCTTGCTCTCGTACATATCAAGCGGTGCCACGTGACCTAAAGTGACATCATTACGGGATCGCTGTTGTATGAATTTTTAGTTCCCGATTATGACGTTTTGGCGCCGGGTTAATTTAGAACATTTCTCTTTTGTTGTAATACAAAGCTATAAATAACCTTTTTTGTTGTTTGAATGTTATGGTGAATTAAATACCCGTAGTGTAACTATATTTATTGACAATAGTAGCCACTATTTACATACTATTGTATTTTTAATAGTGATAGAGTTACCAATGCGAATCCCCGAAGGCAAGCCGGTAGGAATCGTGTTATATGGTGTCTTTGCCACTGTAAGACACTATATAGAAAATGTCATCATGGCGTCAAACTAATTATCTAAATATCAGAAAAATTAAGTACCAATGTGAACCTAAACGCATAATGTCACCATTTCAATTTAATGAATGCATAACTTTCTAAAAATATCACAAATAAACCAGTTAAATCACTAAATAGACACTATTGCAATAATTTATATAATGAAATTTGTCCTTAATGATACGTATTTTATTGCTTAAGGTTGGATTGTAGCTCTGAGGGGATATTTTGTTTATTTACGAATCTAATCACTGCCATCTATCAGTTATTTTAGACCACTGCTACTTCAGTTACTTTTGTTATTCCACGTCTCCTAACAAAGGGCATTACAAAGTCGATTTCACAAAATTATTGATATGACAGCAGTGGAATAGAGGTGCGACATATTCTTGAAGTTTTGCTTACTTTTCAAGCAATTGTTTAAAATTGTATCAAACTGAACTGTATTATTTCCAATGCTTCAGTTGCGGTGGAGTTACTCTACAGAACATTAAATACCGCAATCTGCCTCCCGTAAGTCAAGACGCAACAAGAGTGGACCTGGTTGTACCACCTTCACGGGTTAGCAGCGCTAACGTAAGTGGATTTTAATATTTTCATTCTTAATTTTTTTTTTCTTGAGGAACATGGGTTCTTAAACGTGTTCTGACAAAACTATATTTTTGTGTGCAAGATAAATTAAAAAAACTTATTTTGATATTCTAGGCGCTGCCATTACGTGTACAAAAAACGTATAACTGCGAAGGTTTATAATATGGACTACACAATATATTTTTTTTTACAGGAAGCCTCAGGTGGGTTGCGGCAACAAGTAGGCTTAAAGAATCCAGTAATACTCCAATGTTCACAAATTGGAGACCTTGAGTCCCTGCACTGGGTGGAGGCTCCTCAGTTACAGCAGTCTGATTTGGCGGTAACGATATGTATAAAGTAACTGCTCACTGTCCCTATTGCTTACTGTCTCTTCATGACTCCTGGTATCCACTGGCAAAGAAAGAAAAAGATTCGGCTAAATAACTGCCACGGGTTCCCTCTATCTGGCAGAAACTTGATGATCCGAATTTTATTTGGCATAACACACTTGGCATAATCTTCCTTAAACGAATATTTGTAAGGCATAAAAAATGTTTAGCATAATCATTGTTTGGCCGAATGTTTATATGTCCGACTTTACGCTGGCATACTTTTAAGAAGGCAGAATTTTATTTCGCATAATAATCTTTGACAGACTTAAAATTTCGCATAATTTCGTTTAGCTTAACATTTATTTAGAGCGACGATTATTTGGCATAATTTCACTTGGCATACAATGAAGATGGCAGAATTTCATTTTGAATAATTTTGTTAGGCATATTGTCATTTGTATAATATTGCATTTTGATCTTAAATTAAAATTAAAATAGTGTCTCAAAAAGTCAAAAGTTATTGACAGAAACGAATCGCTGCAGAACCGACTCTACGTAGTCTTCTCTGCCCTACTCCTAGAGTGTAATTTAAACCTGCGTAGGCGCGGAGGGGCGAGGCGGCCCGCGAGCTGAGGAGCAGGTGATTTTGACGCGCGCCGCCGCAGCTGAGGCTGGCCGGCGAAGCCAGCCAGCAAGCTGAAGCTGCCGTAGTGAGCGTCAAACCATCTGCGACGACGAGCTCGCGTGGGACCGCCGGAGCCTCGCAGCGCCGGAGCCGTGACAGAAAGCATGCATGCTGCATGTTGCATGCTCGCCTGCATGCTGTGAGCTTGCTTGCATGCTGCATGCTTGCTTGCATGCTGCATGCTTGCTTGCATGCTGCATGCATGGTGTATGCTTGTTTGCATGTCTGAATGCAGCGTGCTAACTATGATTTTTCTGTAATGTAATATATGAGTGTTTCAATTATTATGGATATAAAATGTATGCCTAAAGATGATTCTGACTTATAAAATTATGCGTTGTGAATGTATGATAAATGAGTGTATGCCAAACGATTTTCTGCGAAATGAAGTATATGCCATCCGCTGTTATGCAAAATAATATTATGACGAAAAAAATTCTGCCATAAAGGGTGGACCCAACTGCCACATTTTAGTTTTCTGCAAGAGTTCTCTGGTAGGAATCGGAGGAATAAGAAAAAGCGTTCAACTTTCTCTCTCTTTGTCTATTATATACACGAAACACGGACGCTAACAGACGTGCGTATATCGTGAAAAGAACTTCTTACCTAACTAACGGAGGTCCCCCGATCGTACACGTTTATTTTTTCTAGTCGGGTTTTGATCAACGGGTTGGGCTGCGCTTTGACGTCAAAAGACAGTTCTATTTTTTGTTAATATTGGCAGGTTTACTACGCTGGGCTCTGCACATCCGACGTGAAGCGAGCGTTTGGCGTGACGTCATGCGAGTCCAATGTATACGGAATGGACTACAGTGGAACCACTGCCAGGCAAGTGATTTATATATTGAGATTAAATTTTTCAATGAATATAATGTTTTTAAATGCTAATCTTACTAGGAAGTACTATAACGCCTTATGGTCCACCGCACCAACACGGTGTTGCGGGGGGTTATTCCCCGAGTACCCCGATCTTCGAGGACCCCGTCTCAGAAAACCCTGAATACGATAAATATGATTACACATTTTTTTTCAATTGTGTTCAACTTGTACGGTCGACATAAAAAGTGCTTAAATATATGTATTTAAAATACATAAGACAAAAGTAGTTTATTTGTAATTTTGTACAATGTCGAATCATAGAGGTAATTACAGTTTGAATAAAATGTATCTAAAATATAAAATAAATGTTACAATATTATTAGATCATACTAAACAAATATATTTTTAATAGCATTACTGATTATGTATTGTAAAAAAAATATGAGAAGATTATTTTAGAGTTAAATATTTCCTATGCTACATTAATTACATATTAAAAATAATTCCTGAAAGTGAGAGTTTTCGCGTATTTTTTTAAATTATGTTAACTCTTCGTATGCCGTGAACGTGGATCTACGCAAGACACAATAAAAAAAAAAATACAATTTTATTTCTAGTAGCACAATAACAACCTTAGATACAACGAGTTATATGTATTTATAAAAAAAAAAAACAATAAGATAAAAACAAATAAGATCTCATGTCAAACGTAAATGGTTGCTAGAGAGTAATTCACACTGACCTCCGTACTAGTAAAAACTGTATCACGGTAGGTCAGTAAAACAATGGTTTTTAATTGTTTCTATAATTAGCGGCATTCAACGGGTTAATGCTCCATGTAGAGTAGATATTTTGATTTTCTGTATTGAAAAAGGAACTATTGTGATAATAATTAAAACCTGTAATTAGTCTACGAGACTCTATATTGTTTTTTCTAATTATAATATTTACCTTAACCAAGCAAGACTTAATACTTTTTTCCTGATTCTTAAAGTTAAGTATTATAATTTTAGTAAGTAATAAAATTTAATTTAATATATCATCTGCTGACGGTACTTTTAAGCTAAATTGACTGTTAATGAGTTTATATAGATAAAAATAAATCAGGGTCCTCCGGGACGGGGGCCTAGGGGAACGGGGTACTCGGGGAATAACCCGTTGCGGGAGCTAGCAGAATTAATAAGCCCATCATATAAAAATAATCACGTTTTCGTGTTATAATTAAGCACCTGCAATTATACGCTGTCTTTCGAAAAGATGAATGTATTCTAGTTATTTCGAAAACTTATTCTAATAATAATCGAATATTCGAATGTGACTATACACACATAAGTTCGTCTTTTGCAGGGGCCCACCCTTTTTTTTTTTTTTTTTTTGGATGGGAAATCATCAAATGACTTCTCCCGCTCTGGGCGGAGCGGGAGGGCATGTCAGACTTTTACTGACTAAAACCCACCCGTGTTCCTTCAATTGCCCATGTGCCAGGGTCACGGTATCTCTTTCGAACAATCACGCGACCCCGGCAGGCACCGGTCCTAGCAGACCCCTTCAGTTTTGCTGACATCTCTTTGAGGCGCGCGTGGAACACTACGCGCCGTCGACCCGACCTTGGTCCTTACCGGGCGGCGAGCTACCCATTGCTCGCCACCCGCAAGCTCGCGCCTACGGTGGCCGGGAGTCCGCAATCGACTCCCGACGCCCGGGGCGTCTCCTCCTGCGGCGGCTAGGGACGTGAGGGCGCAGAGACTGCCACTCCCTCACGCGCCCCGCCTCCTCCTTCGCGAGCATTACTGCTTCGCAGAAGGAGGTGACGGCTTCCCATTCCCTCTCGCTCCGTACCATGGCTCGCACCAGGGCTGGACGCGAGAGGTCGCCGCCGCCGATCGCCTCCACGAGGACACGGTGGTGCTCCGCCCAGGCAGGGCACACCTCCACCGTATGTTCCACCGTGTCCTCCAGACGATCCTCGCAATGGAAACACCCGGACGTATCCTCCCGCTTTATCCTGAACAGGAACCCACCGAAGCACCCATGCCCGGTGAGAACCTGCGTCAGGCGGAATGTGAGGACGTCGTGGCGCCTCTCTATCCACTCCTCAAAGAGGGGACTTACCGCCGCAATTGTGGCGTGCCCAGCACTGGGTTGCGACAATCATACCCGCCATGTCGCCATGAGATCACACCGGAGCTCTGTCCACCGTGCCGCGATTTGTCGCGGCAGCGGAGTTTCGCCCCAGCGTTTCGCCTCCTCGCGCCACTCCCACATGTGGGCGAGGACCTTTGCCTCCAGATCCCATGGCGGCACTCCGGCAAGGAGGCTCGCCGCCTCGCAGGAGACCGTGCGGTATCCCCGGATTAACCGGATGGCCATGACCCTCTGGGCCGCACTCAACCGGCGCGCTGGGCGCAGCCTCAATGAGGGCGCCCACACTGGTGCCCCGTAGAGGGCCATGGACCGCACGACCCCCGTGTAGAGCCTCCGGCAGGAGGCGTTTGGACCCCCCAGATTGGGCAAGAGCCGCTTTAAGGCAGCCCCAGCCCGCTCCAGTCTGGGAGCCAAACGTCGAAAGTGCTCGACGAAGTTCCACCGGCTGTCGAGGACAAGTCCCAGGTACTTCATCGTCGACTCGACGCCGATGTGAACCCCTCCCACCGTGAGTTGGGAACCCGCAGGTGGCGCGTTCCGAGGACCATGAAAACCCATGGCCTCGGACTTGTGCAATGCCACCTCGAGTCCCAATTGCCGGATCCTATCGACGATTGTCGCAACCCCGCGTGTCATAAGTTCGGCCGCCGCCTCGTACGACCTCCCCTGCGCCAGGACCAGCGTGTCGTCAGCGTAGCAAACCACGCTGACGCCGCTAGGGAGGTCGGCGCGCAGCACCCAGTCGTACCCGATATCCCACAGATGCGGCCCCAAGACCGATCCCTGTGGGACACCGCACGACATCTCTCGCCGGTTCCAGTCTCCCCGGTGACCGGGGTAGATGACGGCTCTATCCGTCAAGTAAGCCTCGACTACGCGACAGAGGTAGGTCGGCATCCGGTGATACCGGAGTGCCTCCCTAATGCAACTCCAGGGCAGGGTATTAAAGGCGTTGGCGATGTCTAGAGACACCGCCAAGACGACCCCACCCCGGGCCACTGCATCCCCCGTCGTGAGGGCTCACACGCGCATGATGGCGTCCACCCTTTATGGCAGAATTTTTTTCGTCATAATATTATTTTGCATAACAGCGGATGGCATATACTTCATTTCGCAGAAAATCGTTTGGCATACACTCATTTATCATACATTCACAACGCATAATTTTATAAGTCAGAATCATCTTTGTGCATAAATTTTATTCCATAATAATTAAAAAGTAGAACCATCATATCGCAGAAAGTTCGCAGTCAGAATCGCCTCTTGGCATAATTTCATATCGATAGTTATTAAAAGACAGAACTATCATATCTCCGAAACTTTAAACTTAGAATCATCTTTTGGCATACATTTCATATCCATAATAATTGAAACACACATTCACACATTCTGCATGTAGGAATATTCAATAAAACATTTGATTGTCAACATATGTGGTTTTTATTTCCGTATCAGAAGCATGCGAATATGCAAACAAACATACACTATGCATACAGTTAAAACCCTACATGCAGACATCCATACAAGCAAGCATACACCATGCATGCAGCATGCAAGCAAGCATGCAAGCAAGCATGCAGCATGCAAACAAGCATGCAGCATGCGAACAAGCATGCAGCATGCAAACAAGCATGCAGCAAGCAAGCATGCAGCATGCAAGATAGCATACAGCATGCAAGCAAGCTTACAGCATGCAGGCGAGCATGCAACATGCAGCATGCATGATTTCTGTCACGGCGCTGCGGGGCTCCGGCGGTCCTACGCAAGCTCATCGTCGCAGATGGTTTTACGCTCACTACGCGTCCGTCAAAACCACCTGCGTCTCAGCTCGCGGGCCGCCTGGCCTTTCCGCGCCTACGCGGGATTAAATTACACTCTAGGGGTAGGGCAGACAAGACTACGTGGAGTCGGTTCTGCAGCGATTCGTTTCTGTCAATAATTTTTGTAGCACAACATATACTGACTTTTTGAGACACTATTTCATTTTATTTAAGGTTTAAATGCAATTTAATAGAAATGAAAATATGCCTAACAAAATTATTCTAAATGAAATTCTGCCATCTTCATAGTATGCCAAGTGAAATTATGCCAAATAATCATTGCTCTAAATAAATGTTATGCTAAACGAAATTATGCGGAATATTAAGTCTGCCAAAGGTAATTATGCGAAATAAAATTCTGCCATCTTAAAAGTATGCCAGCGTAAAGTCGAGCATATAAACATTCGGCCAAACAATGATTATGGTAAACATTTTTTATGCCTTACAAATATTCGTTTAAATAAGATTATGTCAAGTGTGTTATGCCAAATAAAATTCGGAGCATCAAGTTTCTGCCAGATAGAGGGAACCCCTTTTGCAGACATTCTTTTCAGTACACAGAGCATGTTGCCTGATAATGTACAAAAAGTTGCTAGCGGCCATATAGGCCATATTCACATTACTCACAGTTCGAATTTCTGAAAAATATTATTTTGATATGATAAATTCTGAGAAAGTCGGCAGAAATTCACAAATCTTGGATTTATTCTTATCCCATAGATTCCCACCTAAACTGTATATGTTTTTAATTTTTTGCAAATCAGTCACACTTTCACTTTTTGGGAAGGTTATGTCGAATAACAACTATGTGGCTAGAATGATGCCTTGCGTTATACCTAATTGCCATTGTTATTGAGACGATTGGAAACCGATAACATTCACATGCTTGCTGTGCCACTTAGATAAGAAGGAACTAAAATAAAACGTACAAAGAAGACGTAATTTGTGCCCAGTACAAATTATCAGAGCCGTGGGAATGTTGAAAGCTGGTTCTCGGTAACATGCCATGGCAATAATTACTCTGGACACTACGCAAATATTTTTATGCTGACTTTAGATACGTTACCGTATCACTGGCAGCGTGTTAGAGTGAAATTTAGGACAAGCTCGCAACACCACAAGCTGATAAGGTAGTTACATAATAATAACTTTATTATATTGGTAACGAGGCTTCATAGCTTTTCAGGTATGTTACAGTAATCAAACAAAAAGAAATTGCCTTAATATAATAAGTCTGCGCTGTCGAAGGCTGCTACGTGTACTACTTATTGAGAGCCACAATCACAGATATCGTTTACAATGGGCTTGTGAACACAGAAATCGGTCAGAAGAAGAATGTGTGTTTTTCTGAAAATCAGAAAAAAATTGGACGCCAATAATGGTTAAAATCATGTCCGTAACGCCATGCATATCGGTGGAATAATCATTATTTAAGCGGGTACTAGGATCTGAGGAAGAACCGTTCTGATTTAGGTCACAGGTAATCTCATTGCACAGCTATACGCTGAAGCGATGACATGAGATGTTGTGATGTTGTGTCTTCAACTAAGGAATAAAAGCATGATGTTATGTTTATGTTACAGTGGTGAGTGCGTGATGGGGCTGGTGAGCGGTGGTGCGGCTGGTGTGGTGCGCGCGCAGCCGGAGCTGCTGTGGCCGGTGCCGGCACACTGGAGCCTGGAGGACGCCGCCACCGTGCCGCTCGCTTACACACACGCACTCTACTGTCTCGTGAGTTTACATAATTCGAAACAAATATGGCTAAATCTATACTAATATTATAAAGCTGAAAAGTTTGTTTGTTTGTTTAGTTGAACGCGCTAATCTCAAGAACTACTGATCCGAATTAAAAAAATATTTTTGTTGGTTAGCCTATTTATTGAGAAAGGCGTTAGGTTATAAACTATCACGCTAAAATTAAAAGTTAAAATTTTTATCCGCTCGGAGCAGCAACGAAAAATTGACGAAAACTGGCAGGCAATTCGATGCGACGGGAAGGTCACGGGAGCTAAAATTTGACGCGGACGAAGTCGCGAGCGTAAGCTAGTCCATCCATATTGTGGCTAAGGTAAACGCTGCTATTAACATTTCATCAAAAATCTGCAGCTTTTACCGACCCATTCCATTAGTTTGCCATTTTTACGCTACTGGAGCGATTTCTGCTGAAGACACTTGACGAAACAAGTGTGTTTGTTCAATGAGCATCGCATAAACTTAAATTAGTGAGCGTGGCTTCCTGGGAAAGAAACAAAATTATCTCCTTTCTGTGACGGCAGCGACTTAACCGGCCGTGTGGTACAAGTCGTTGTTTCTACGGGTAAGCACATCAAATTTTTTGCTAAAGACGTTTTACAGAAATATACGGACCTGCTCTTCTTCTTTTTTTTTAATGTGTTCGTTTAAGTGTATATACTCCATTTCGTCTAATATTTCATAAATTTTAAGCAATTTAATAGGATAAAACTTGAAATTTAAACAGAGCGGTAATAGCTTCAATGATTTTAATATTGGCAGCTATTGGCGATACATGGGAACGGTAATTGCCCGGCACATTATATTTATCTTTAACTCTTTCCTGTCGATATGTGACAAAAAATTTAATATTTTAATATGACATTTTAATCTCAAACAATCAGCCTTCGTCACACAACTAGACAAAATATAATACTTTAATATACACTATAATATACTATACTTTCTCTAGTATATTCCTTTTACCGTTTTATATACCAATTTATAGTAATTTATTGGGTATTTCTTACGAAATTTCAAAATTTGAGATATTATTTTTTATTTTTATTTTTTATAAATTTAGATATTTTTTTTGCAGGGATCAAAAAAGTTGCTTTAAGAGATCTATTTAGAAGTATTGGTCTTCCATATTTTTGTATATAATCTATAAAAAGGAGGTTTTAAAAAATAAATAAATGAGGGAATGATTAACAGAGTGAGGGAATGATCTATTATTATATTATAATAAAAAACATGAACAAATAAAGGAAATTATGTAATTTTTATTATATTAAACAATGAAATATCATATTCTAAAGAAAAGCAACTCAAAACTTTGAACTTATAGTCAATATAAATATATATAAACTCAAAAAATTAACAAATACTCTTTATAGAGGTAACAAATGTTTTTATCTTTATACTTATTACTATTTATTTGTAAACTTTGTACTTAGCACTTCTCCAAAACGTCTTCATATTTATTTATTAAGCATTAATTATTATTAATATTAATCTGTATTTTGTTTTTTTGCGTACTATAGCTTTTTATTCCTATGCACTTTACTATTTTCTTTCAATTGTTTTCGCTTTTGTCTAAGTTCTCTAGCATTCATATTAATAACTGATTTAATCGGACCCTTCTCTTTTTTCTTTAAATATTTTAATCTTCTTTTTCCCGCAGTTTTTTCCAAAGATTCAGTATTATTTTTCATTTTTTCTCGCCTTTTCTATCATACTCTTTCTTTTTTATTTTTTTTCTGTATCACTTAACTTCTTTGGTCGTGCCATTTTTCTTCCACATACATGTACATGTTTTAAATTAAATACCATGAAATACAAATAAATAAAAAATCCAAAAGAGCCATAGAATACTGTATAAATTATTCCCTCATACGACCGCTATTCCCTCACTCCTGAATTCAGTGAGGGAATGACGATGAGGGAATGACGAATTTTAACTAAATCTTCAAAAACACCGGCACGTAACCTCAATTTGCTGGTTACATTTCGAATATGTATTTTACTCCCAAAAACGCATAAAAACAACAAATTACATATATATATATTAAAATGCTTAATACATTCATATAACGTGAGGTAATGATCGCCATAAATGTAACTCTTAACAATTTTTCACATAATATGTTTTTGCACAATCTCACCTACGGTTGAGAAGAAAGCGCTATCTTAAATCATTTGAGAGTGTTGCCAGGTACTGAAAACTTAAGGTTGCGTTCCTAAATATCGTTCGATACGTTCAGAAACCGAATGTTCGTAATAGGGTGAGGGAATGAATTTATTTGGCGGGACATATTTAAAATCGAATTATCGTTTTTATAAATTCGTCGTTGTAAGATGAAAGCTTTTATAGACAATAACAAACATCTTTCTAATATATTAGCATAATTTAATTTTATTAAGAATATTGATATATTTGAGATGAATAGGCATTTAAGTAATGTTTTTGAACCAAGGGACAACGTGAGGGAATGACTTTCACGGTAAAAAAGTAGCCATATCTTTTTTTCTTTAGAGGTAAAAAGTTTTCTTTTTAAACAATAGTGGTATTGACAGCGGGCATTGAAATAAAACAAAGACTTATGTAGTTAATGCATATGACTCGGCACTAATGACTCGGGACTCAAATTTCGAAATTTGATGAGAAATACCCTATTCATTCATTGTTATTGTTAAGGAGCAGTATTAAATTAACTTTCTTTTTTTATTCTTTCTTTTTTTTCAATCCCTGATATAGTTAGGAAAATCAAATAAAGACATATTATTTCCTAGTTTTTGTGAGTCAGTGAAACATTTTCATAGTTGTACATACAACGCTTATTACCGATCCATATACAACATTAGTTTTTGTTTATGCGAAACCCGAAACACGGGTCTAGTATTTTTATGTAAAGAATCTATGAAAAAAAATTCAAAACTGTATCATTAATAATCACAAAGTTATAAGCTTGTTACGGTACCTGATTGTCCTCGCAAAAACATATGCAGCCTACCGGCGGAGGGCACCCACGCACAGTGGAACGAATGTATGGGAGCGGTTGGACGTAGACATGTCCGAAAAATAAGAGTAAAATTATGACAAACTAATGATGCCATCTTATTCGATTACTTAATGCCTTCATAAATTGTGGTGATGAATTTCTTCATAACTCCCATATTTCGGGAGTAATTTGAGAAAATGTGAAATTTTACTATGAAAATGAGTGTATCGAGCTCTCTCCCTCCTGATTCCGGGCTTGTTTCAAGTAGCGGTCTCTAATATCGTAATGCTATTACTAAGATCTATATTTAATACTAAGACACATAGTGCGCCAAATGTGCACTTTCTGGGATAAAAGGAAATGAAAATTAAAAAAAAAAAACGTTTTTTCCCCATTTGTATTTACTTTAAACCGCAGACAGACTTATTAAGAGGTCTATAAATATATTATATATATACAGAAATATATATTAACAAAAATATTCACAAGAACTGATGAGAGTATGACTTTTAAGTAAGTTGATAATAAATTACCTAGTTTCATTAAAAGTACAATAAATAATTAAGATGTAAGCTCTAATTTACTAAGTTACACATTTTAAAACAATAACATCATTTAATTATCTTCGTCATCATCATCATCATCAATTAATTCAAATTCAGAATCGATGTCCGCTAAATCATTTATGTTAACAAATTCGATATCACTTTTCTCAGAATCCGTAAGCTCATAAAATTCCTTAAAAGAAGATTTTTTTACAAACTTATTTCCTTTTGGACGGATACTTGTAACAAGTGGATCAGAAGACAGTAAAAGATTGTGCATAATATCTTCATTGCATGAGATACTGCTATGCTTTCGAGAATGCCCCTCTCTATATTTTCTAAAATCTTTATTTCTAGCCTCAGATGCCTCTTCGGATAGAAAACCAATGGGCACAATTGACATGTTCTGAACTATGTCTGGCCCATGCATTAAAATTTTATGAAGTGAAGAAGGCATATAATACCATGGGTATAACTCCACGTAAAGCTTAGCAGTATCAAAGCAGAACTCTCGGAATTTAGTTACGTTGATCTTCTCTCCTGATGAAATACACTGCAAGATCACACAGATTTTTCTTAAAAGCATAGCATCTATTCCGGTCAGTTCAGCAGATTTAGTGTAGTTTTCAAAAAATCTCCTTGCCGAGTTGCCATTGTTGGTGGATCCACTGCCTTGTTTCACAACATCGAGAAGTAAGCCCGTTTCTCTTCTTACAGCCTCTTGAACTCTTTTCTTCCTGTCATCAACTTGCCTTTTTGCTATATCACCCCTTACTTGCCATGATTTTATGTCTAATTTGTAGGAAATGTGTAATAAGCATTCCATTGAGCGAATCCAAGCGTGAAGGGTGCTTAAGCTATATTTATACATGTCCTCGTTTGCGTGTTTATCTTTGATTAACTCTAAATTATTCATTTCTTTAGGACAAGCCTTGCATATGTCACACACTGAAGCTGCTGTATTGGATATAATGGAATGAATTTTACCATCAATCATTGTCAACAGCAGTTGGTGTTTGACACTAATTCCATCAGTGATGGTGGATGGAGTTAAGGCTTCAATCTCTGCTTCGATTTCAGCCATCTCTCTCTGCACATTTTCTTTGGTTTCCTTTATAAACTTAAACAATATTGGCCGGCAAAATGAAGTGGAAGATGGTCGCTCGTTTTCCCAAATTGTTACACCTTTTGAGACGAGCCGCAGTGGTACAAGACTAATCATAAAATTACTAGCAAGATCGATTTGCTCATCTTCACTCGTCCTTTGATGATAAATGCTTTGGCTAGATGATCCGTCAAAACCCCATTTGCTGGTCAATACGAGCTGTTGATTGGGATCAACAGGGGTTTCTAACGACCTAATAAGTCTTCTTGAGGTTAAATCCATCAAGGCTTGTAATTTGATTTTTGCAGAGCTCTCTGTAACTGTGAGATCTTCTTTGGCCGGATAGCACTTAATTTTTTCTTTAACCAACATGTAGTAACTCGGGTATTGAAGAGCTCCTTCTTGAGTGTTGAAATCCCGAAGAGTGTTATAGCGCCATTTCGATAAGTTCATCGATACATAAAGAGCCAATGCCTTCAAAGGGGATATTTCCCGTACCTGAATTGATTTACCTTCAATGAAGGCTTTGATTTTTGAGGCCTCTTCTGGATTCTCCGTCAAGTATTTCATAACATAAGCTGTATCGCTTTGTCCTGCCTTTTGAAGCGCCCTTTCGGCCGAAAACATAATTTCAGCGCTGCTACTGCTGCATGAAAGACTATCTTCAGTGCGTCTTCTTTTTTGCCGGTTACTAAGGTCCTCAAAAGATTTACGAGGACTAGGATGTGTACAAGTTGAAGCATCAGATTTAGCAGGAGAAATTATGGGCTCGATGACGTCACTTATATTTTCTGTAGAAGGTTCCATATTTTCATTCTGTAATTCCGGCCATTGAATTGCAGCCTGTAGCCAAATCTCATGTTTCTTCCGAAACTTATCTGTGCTTCTTCCAGACTGTGTCCATTTTGCATAAATGCGGTAGCAAAATCGACGACACCAGTCTTTTAAACTTGTTTCAGCACTTTCACATAACTGAACACAACTGTTATCTTTTAAAACACTGAACAAATAGTTAAAGTCGCGTAAATCTTTATGTGCGCGTGCGCATAAAGCAACGTGAATATCAAGATTTGTATTAAAATTTGGAAAATACATTGCGAGATTAGCTTGGATACAACGAGGTGTAAATCAACACTGATTTTAAAGTTACTAATAGTGACCTATTTATATAAAATCCAGGTATCCCAGGTATCCTTTGTTAAATATTGCAAGGTAATTAGTTATTGTGATAATTAGTAAATGATGCATGCTAAATTAGTGTATTAAGAGCCATTTAGTAATTAAATAATAGCAATGTTCTTATCAGTAATCATTAGTGCATCAGTTTTATATGTAAACCTTAAGTCCCTAATTATATATCCTAATTAGCTTATATCTTCTCTAATTGGCTGCTCAGAAATGTTATTGTAATAAGGTAAACCTTTAGAAAAACGGTTTTAATCAACAAAATAAACAAAAAATAAAAAAATTGTGTTATAAAATAAACATCACTCTTTATCCCAGAAAGTGCACATTTGGCGCACTATGTGTCTTAGTATTAAATATAGCTCTTAGTATTAGCATTATGATATTAGAGACCGCTACTTGAAACAAGCCCGGAATCAGGAGGGAGAGAGCTCGATACACTCATTTTCATAGTAAAATTTCACATTTTCTCAAATTACTCCCGAAATATGGGAGTTATGAAGAAATTCATCACCACAAGTTATGAAGGCATTAAGTAATCGAATAAGATGGCATCATTAGTTTGGCATAATTTTACTCTTTTTTTTCGGACATGTCTACGTCCAACCGCTCCCATACATTCGTTCCACTGTGCCACGCCAGCCGCGCGCGCGGTCTCACTCTCACTCATTGATAATAATTTGCCACACTGATTGTTTATGTATTAGTTGGTGATAAACATTTTCCATCACGCTTGCAGGCTTTGGACTGTCGTAATGGTCAAGTGTAGGTAGATATTATTATGTAATTTATTCGTAAATGCAGTAGTGAGTGGTAAAATGTAATCAATGCCATTTGTTGCACCTTATGTCAACAACTTAAAGTTCAAAATGGATGAAAATTGTTAAACATCGCATTACTGAACCACAGCAGGCTGTAAACAAATAATAAATTTGTACCCTTGACTATCTTTGCGTGTTTAAAAATGTTAATCATCACTATCTACAATAATTGGCGTAATCACTATTTACAAACTGAAGCAACTGTTCGAAACTTTCTTGTATGCACTGACATGCCAGGGAAATGTTATCACCACAAACAGCTAGTTTACGTACCATCTCCGTATAATGGACGTTTGAGTACGAGAAAGACATGATAATTTTAAAATCTAAACACTAGCCCCGGGGCCTCGGCGTGCGCGCGCTCGCGATCCCGTATTGTTGCGTGACGTGACATACGTGCACATCAGTCCGTAGAATTCGGGCGACTGGAGGAAGGGGGGCGCCGTCGCGCGGTCCCGCGCCTACGCCGCCGCGCCGTACGCGGCCGTTATGAACTTTCGTGACCCCTGTGTTTAAACAGATGATTGCGGATACCAACTTTTAAGCGTAATTAAATATTTTTGGTACAAAATATAACATGGTGTAAAAATTATTGGAATCGATTCAGTTACTGATTCTGAACAAACTATATTCAGGTTTCGCATATACTAAAAATAATGTTGTATATCGGTGACAGCAATTATGGGAACCTATTACCGATTTTATACAAATCATTCTCCTTAATATTGCAATACAGTCGTTATATTTTTTTAAGTTTATTAACTATTAGCCAAAATAATAACAAAATAAATAAGGCAAATGAAACACAAAAAAATACTTTTTGCAGACACATGAGTCAACAAACGCGTAAGAAAGCTTACAAAGGAGCACAACTCACTTCAGCATTTGAAGCAATTAATGTATGAGTACCTAATTATTACGAAGCTTCCAAAAAAACTACTTTACGGAACAAACGGAAACTTGCGGAGATTTAGTCGTTACTTTATTTCAATTATGAATATTATCAGTCGCACTATATGTATTTATTTTTGCTTCGTAATAAAAAATATTTTGAGGTAGTAGTTAGTGATGTTAGGACTTGATTTAAGTCTTATATACGGTGATTGTGACTTTTTTTTTTTTTTTTTTTTCAGGATGGGAAATCATCAAATGACTTCTCCCGCTCTGGGCGGAGCGGGAGGGCGTGTCAGACTTTTACTGACTAAAACCCACCCGTGTTCCATCAGTTGCCCATGTGCCAGGGTCACGGTACCTCTTTCGAACAATCACGCGACCCCGGCAGGCATCGGTCCTAGTAGACCCCTACACTGCTGCTGACATCTCTTTGAGGCGCGCGTGGAACACTGCGCGCCGTCGACCCGAGCTTGGTCCTTACCGGGTGGCGAGCTACCCATTGCTCGCCACCCGCAAGCTCGCGCCTACGGTGGCCGGGAGTCCGCTATTGACTCCCGACGCCCGGGGCGTCTCCTCCTGCGGCGGCTAGGGGCGTGAGAGCGCAGAGACTGCCACTCCCTCACGCGCCCCGCCTCCTCCTTCGCGAGCATTACTGCTTCGCAGAAGGAGGTGACGGCTTCCCATTCCCTCTCGCTCCGTACCATGGCTCGCACCAGGGCCGGACGCGAGAGGTCGCCGCCGCCGATCGCCTCCACGAGGACACGGCGGTGCTCCGCCCAGGCAGGGCACACCTCCACCGTATGCTCCACCGTGTCCTCCAGACGATCCTCGCAATGGAAACACCCGGACGTATCCTCCCGCTTTATCCTGAACAGGAACCCACCGAAGCACCCATGCCCGGTGAGAACCTGCGTCAGGCGGAAGGTGAGGACGCCGTGGCGCCTCTCTATCCACTCCTCAAAGAGGGGACTTACCGCCGCAATTGTGGCGTGCCCACGGTGATTGTGACTTAACGTTCAATTATTTCGAACATTACGACAAAAACAAACAGTTTAAATCAACGAAACATAAAACGATTGATGAAATATCATTAAAAGTCTGTACAGTGCAAAGTGTTTGTGTTTTTGAACTATAAAAATATCATTACATCCTCATCAATTTTGGAATTACAATCTGTCTACTATAAGGTCAAAAATTTAACGATACACAGCAAGAGTAGGTCATACCTTTATTTTAAACACAAATATCCCTTTATTATTAACCATTGAAATGTATCTGTTATTAGACAATCAAGGGTCGAATTTTACCTGGTAATGACGTGCTTGTGCACGGAGGCACAGGCGCATTGGGACAGGCGGCCATTGCCGTTGCGCTCGCTCACGGGTGCACAGTGTTCACAACAGTCAGCAATTTACGGAAAAAGAGGTTCTTACAGAAACTGTACCCTGAGTTAAAAGGTAAGCGGTTTTAATACTTAATTGTGATCATCTGGGACTGAGCTATGACGACGGGTGAGCCAGTAGCTCGCAATGAAGATAATTGTAGTTTTTTTTTTTTTGGAATAATGAAAAATTTCTTATAAAACTAAAAAAAAAAAACTGAAACTGTCTAAAATAACCAGCGATTTTTACCGGCATGTCAACAATACCGCAGCAAAACTCAAGTTCACCACAGTTCCAGTGCCAGATACAGCTCCATTCCTTTTTAGGGTTCCGTTGCCAAATGGCAAAAAACGGAACCCTTATAGATTCGTCATGTCTGTCTGTCTGTCTGTCTGTCTGTCCGTCCGTCCGTCCGTCACAGCCACTTTTTTCCGAAACTATAAGAGCTATGCTGTTGAAACTTGGTAAGTAGATGTATTGTGTGAACCGCATTAGATTTTCACACTAAAATAGAAAAATAAACAATAAATTTTGGGGTTCCCCATTCTTAGAACTGAAACTCAAAAAACATTTTTTCATCAAACCCATACGTGTAGGGTATCTATGAATAGGTCTTTAAAAAATGGTATTGAGGTTTCTAATATTCTTTTGCTCTAAACTGAATAGTTTGCGCGAGAGTGGTAAAATGTGTGTCCCCCCCCCCGTAACTTCTAAAATAAGAGAATAATAAAACTAAAAAATATATATGATGTACATAACCATCTAAACTTCCACCGAAAATTGGTTTGAACGAGATCCAGTAAGTAGTTTTTTTTTTAATACGTCATAAATCGTAAACCGCAATTTACCTTTCATTCAATCAACTTAAATATAATTTTTTTTAAAAGCCATTTAATTTCATAAACATAAACCTTATGCATAAACCGAAGCTACCTACAGGTTTGTGCGGAACCCTCGGTGCGCGAGTCCGACTCGCACTTGGCCGGTTTTATAGTATGAAGTTTAAGTTTGCGCTTTTATACTTAAAACAGTTTCATTTCCAGATGAAAATATTGGAAACTCCCGCGACAGCAGTTTTTCAGATATTGTTTTGTCAGCAACAAAAGGAAGAGGTTGTTAAGTTATCGTAAGTTGCGTTAAAGGACAACTTAAGAGTAAGTTGTATATCTAACAGAAATCTATACTAATATTATAAAGCTGAAGAGTTTGTTTGTTTGATTGAACGCGCTAATCTCAAGAACTACTGGTCCGAACTGAAAAATTATTTTTGGGTTTGGTAGCCTATTTATCGAGGGAGGTTATGTAACATCACGCTACAACTAAGATGAGCGGAGCAGTAATGAAAAATGTTGCAAAAACGGGGAAAAATTATTCCTTTTGAGAGTTTCCGTTGCGTGCGCTGCGTAAACGGTTAAAGTAACGCAAAAATCATGTATGTCGGAATTGTTCCTTTTAAAAAGTTCTAAAAAAAAATCCGCGGTCTATCTTTTAAGGTTGACTCACTATAACTCAAAAGGAGCGAGCAGCAACGAAAAATGGACCAAAACTAGCAGGCAAATCGATGCGACGGGAAGGGTTAGGGGAGCAAAAATTTGACGTGGACGAAGTTGTGGGCAGAAGCTAGTATAATATTATAAAGCTGAAGAGTTTGTTTGTTTGTTTGTTTGATTGAACGCGCTAATCTCAGGAACAAAAATTTGAAAAATTCTTTTTGTGTTGGGTAGCCTATTTATCGAGAAAGGCTATAGGCTATATAACATCACGCTGCAACCAAGAGGAGCGGTGCAGTAATGAAAAATGTTGCAAAAACGGGGAAAATCACATGGGTAGGCGATTCGACGCGACGGAAAGGGTCGGGGAGCAAGAAATTTAACGCGGACGAAGTCGCGGGCAGAAGCTAGTATGAAATAAACGAAGAATAAGTGAAATCGAATAAAGTTATGGGTTCGAAATTTTCTTTTTCAGACCTCTCTCAACTGCTTAGCATTTTCTGGAATCTTCGTCGACACTGTTCAACTACAGGACAGAGACGAATACGAACTTGGAATGTTTTTCATGACTAAACAGAGGTCTTACGTCGCGAGTGACTTGTCGTCCCTATTCTCGAAACAAAAGTATGATGAAATGAAATATCTGCAGACTATGTTGTGTGATGGTATTAGTCGCGGCTACATCCGTCCTCGGTCACGCGTGTCATACGCGCCGCACGACGCAGCGCGAGCCTTCCAACTGCTCGCAGCCAGCCAGCACCGCGGCAGGGTGCTGCTGAGCATGCAAGACTCAGTAAGCATCGCATACCCCAGGTAATGTCTAATGTAACCCACGTCCACGAATACTAATAGTAGGCACAATAATATTTCGTCTCCGCATCCGAATAACTTTACACGAATTCAGCCATTGTAGCGTGACGGTTAAAGAAAAACACCATATTCACACCACTTTTATAATTTCAACGAAACATGAAGTAAAAAAATACAGCAGTAATATAAAAAAAATATAAAAAACAAGTATATGGTTGACTGCAGATGAGGATATCAAATATTTGGTTTTGTTTAAGAAGAGGGACGAATCAAACTTAGTGGTTAATCAGATATAACGGAAATTATCTTCGCGCACGACCTATCCCCAATACGATTGCAATCGATTAAAAAAATAGGCCTATGCACGTCGATTTATAGGTTCCTTTTTTATAACGAACACCTAGTTGAATCGTGAAATGCACGTTACATCGGGATGCGTAAAAAATAGAAAATTATCTAGATAATCTATTACAGGAAAATAGAAAAAAATAGGTAAGTTAAAAGGTTCCTTATAACCAGCCGGGCGAAACAATCCAGAAGGACAGTCGGTGCTGCGTGCAGCGACGGTAGCAAGCAACCGTCTATGTGGGCGTCGGGCTCTGCGTCGGTGGCAAACGTCCGCGACACGCCGCTGACCTCAGTTTAATCCGACGGCTGATAGCCCGTCGGGGGGAAAGGCCGAAATTCGGCTTGTATGGTCGTCGTCTAAAGACAAATAAACAGGACGGTCAGACCAAGGTTACAAGCGGAATCTTCGATATAGCTAGCGAGAATCGCCGGTAGAACAGATTAGAATAGTAAAAGGAAAAGAAAAGACGTAATACGTACCAGTTAAATGGAAGAGTTGCACAAAGAACTTTATCAATATGAACAATTTTAAAAGTAGCACCAGATAGGACACACGTAGGTTTAGAAATATAATTATAGGGTTAAAATTGTTAATTTAAACTTGGGAGTTCCGAAAATAAGAATATTGATGTGAAACGCTCAGCTCCCATCTGCAGTCTGCCAGTGACAAGCAAAAATTTTTGGCGTAAGATTTTACAGGATCGAAATTTGAAATAGAACAAAATAATATAAAGGCCAGTGTTTCTAAAAAAAAGGTTGATTTAGAAACCAAAAAGTTTTGTCCGCAGCGAATTTACGCTGCACCATCTAACACGATATTTAATAATAACAATAAATAAAAATCTGTAATTTCAGACCCTTAAAGTCCATTTGGTTAGTATACAAAGAACTTAAAACTAGTGTTAGTACTTATATCTACCAATGAATTAAAGTAAAAATATTATTACGCCACAGTGGCATGTAGGCGTATCCAATGTCCCCGTATGAGGCTGTCCCACCTATCTGCTACACCATTCAGGATGCTGTTAAGGCTGGCGCGTACCCTGCGCATGATGGAGGCGCATCCGTTGCGCATGATGGTGTGGAAACTATCTATTCCCGCTTCTGCAAACATGCTGGAAGCACTGCAGTAGCGCGGCAACCCCATCAACACCCTGAATGCATTATTATATTGAACGCACAGAGCGCTGTATGTCCTCTGCGTGTAGTTGACCCACAGACTGCACGTCTAGAACGACTGACAGTACGCTGTAAACAGTGTAGCTTTTACTTCAGTCGTACACTTGGCAAATTTGCGAGCCAACATGTTGCAGCGGACAGCCAACGCCCTGCGCTCACGCTCTATATCCAGACAGTTTTTCATGTCTTCGGAAACCCAGTGGCCCAGATACTTGAAGAAAGACACTTGCTCTAAGGAACTTCCGCACAGTTTTAACTGCGGTACAATCGGGTATGTTTTATTGCCCGCCTTAAAGACTAGTACCTGACTCTTCTTGATATTTTATCCGAGCCCATGAGCCTCCGTATACTTTTCACATATTGTGAGCAGGTTTATCATTGCGTTAATCGACGGGCTCAGCAAGACCATATCATAAGCATAACTAATGTTGTTGACGCATACTCCATCCACATAACAGACGACAACGGGTTATCATTACAAAAGTAGATAGAAATAACGATATGACACCACACTCTTCCGAACTCAAGATCAACAGATGTGGTGTCCCACAAGGAAGTGTGTTAGGCCCAATTTTGTTCCTTTTATACATAAATTCTATAATTAATATAACCAACCATAAATGTATTTTGTTTGCTGATGACATTTCAATTATTGTGACCACTGATAAGAAAAAAAATACGATTGTTGATCATGAGACAGATATTAATAACACTATTGAAAGTCTAATTGAATATCTAAATACAAATAATTTATCAATAAATCTAAAAAAATCAGTTTATATACAATTTAATAAATCTAATAATGCTAAATACAACGTTACAATGAATATACATAAAATTGATGAAGTGACGCAAACTAAATTTTTAGGCCTAACCTTAGATCAAGACATAAACTGGAAAGCACATATTGATACGGTTTCAAAGCGGATAAATAAGTTTGTATATGCACTTAAAAAAATCAGAAATATAACAAACGTTAAAACGGCGATAACGTCCTACCATGCATACGTTGAATCGGTACTCCGCTATGGCTTGATAATGTGGGGCAATAGCACAGACCAAAATAGAGCATTTATTGCACAGAAAAAAAGTATTAGAGCAATAAACGGGCTTCGACCTGATGAATCCTGTAGGCCGATATTTAAAAAGCTTGGCTTGTTGCCGCTACCGTCTCTGTACTTATATGAAACATGTATGTTTGTTAGAAAGAATAAGGAATTATTTTGTAATGCAGATGACTTATATCCTCGTAACCGACGTGACCCCCACAGGCTCGTACTGGATCTCCTTCCGAGACTAGCTAAATATAATAAAAGTTGTATATCTATGTGTGTACGTATATACAATAAGATACCAAGTAATCTGAAGATTTTAAATTTGAGATTATTTAAAAATAAACTGCATGAATGGCTGTGTAGTCATAGTTTTTATAGTGTCAAAGAATTCTTAGATTATAAATGTTAAATGTGTAAATTTGTACGCTTATAACTGTTAAGCAAAACATGTATGCTCTTGTAATATTTTTTTTACCATCTTTTATACCATGTTTTTTAGCAAATAAATATTATTCTATTCTATTCTATTCTATTCTATTCTATTCTATTCTACATAACAACCCTGCACCCCTAGCCAAGTTGATAATCTGCAATCGTTAACGGTAGTCGCCCAACGTTACGTCACGTGGTTAGAACAAACGAACAGAAAATTCGTAGCCAAATTCACATCGTTCAAAATGATAGAATGATATTTTATCGTTTCTACAATGTTCAACGCTAAATCCTTTGTTATAAGGTGTCGTTTTTCTAAAGACATTGTAGAACGAGCGGCCGACTCAGGCGCTTCAACATGGCTACCAACTTATCGTTTTCTACAATTGCTGACACTGAGGCGTTACCGATTGTAGAACGGTAAGCGTTTGTGACTTGGCTAGGGGGGCTGATAGGCCTTGCTGAGCTCGACGATCAACCTTTTTATGTACAGATTGAAGAGCCGGGGGAGGTCAAACCACCCTGCCTCTCCCCGCAGTCTAGCCTATACACATCCGACAACGAGCCTGCCCACCATACACGATTGGTCTGATTGTTTTACCAAAACCGTAGAATGGCTATAACTTCTCTATCGACAGAAGTATCATTTGATAGTTTCTGCCACAGCAAGTCGTACGACACCAGATCGACGCCTTAGAAAGGTCCAGGAAACACGCACTAACAAGCGTTTTCCTAGACGTATAATACTCTACAGTATGCTTGAGAGACAATATGGCACTTTCAGTGGAGAGACCTGGTCTGAATCCAAACTGCGCTGGTCTGAATCCAAATATTTGCATAGGCAGTATTGACGAATTCACTTTTTCTAAATGCGACTATATAGTTAGGGAGGTGGCGAGCAAAATTTCGATATGATCAGCACACAAGGCAGACGTTATTAATAGTGATAATTATACCCTAAGAAACATCAAGGACCTCGTCTGCCACCATAGTGACGCTGCGTTGTAAATTTACAGCGTTTCAAAAGTGTTTAAAAAAAAGGTGTGCTATATTATGCGCACACGTCTGCCGCTGGGGCTGATGATCACAGTCATCCTGGAAACACAAAGAATCGAAAAGGCAGACATACAGGGCTCTGACTTTTGTAGTATTCATTTTTTTAATTTATTTTTATGATTTAAAAAACTGTATATAAAGTGCACACTTGGCAGATTTGAATTGTTCGATTAAAAACAATGAGAAGAACCACGGAAAAATAGTCTGCCAATATGTTGCTTCTGTGTTGTCTATTGACAGTGCTCCAAAAATGTAAAAAAAGAAGGTATGCACATATATTATGCGCACACGTCTGCCTCTTGGACAGATGTTTGAATTACTTATGAAAACCAAGAAAACCGATAAGGCAGACGTTCAGGCCTCTGATATTCCAAAGGCAGACCATTTGATGTACTTTTGCAACCCGACGCTCGCGCCAAACCAAGTAGGTATAAAATATCCCCATAGATCCTTTCGTGGTGTCTCTCTTTTCTTTGGGAATATGAGTGAGAACGGTATAACTCAGTTCCGACCTTTTCCGTATTGTGAAACTAAATATAGAACGTATATCTATATACAGCTTATATCTATATCTATATACATATTTTACACAAATAAAACGTGATTTAAAAAGTTAAAGACTGTTCCTATCCAGATCCTAATCCTATTCAGATTACATTCAAGCATGCAAATTAAAAAAAATACTTTCTAATTAGAGTTCCAAGCGCATTTCGTTTCTGTTTGGCATTGAGAAAAATATGTGTTTGCATAGATTTCAGCTCCACAATTTTAATCGTTACCGTGAGTTTAGAGGATAATATTAAACAAAATTATGAGAATAAAACTATAAACAATAACAATAATCCCACGCAATACTCGCTGTCCCTTGATTCCGTGAATTTCAAACAGTTATACAGCTGAAAATCAGTGAGCAAAGTGTCTGCCACATGTTTTTTCGAATCCACAGAGTCATAGTGAATCGAATGGGCGCAATGAGAACCGCGTGCAAATGACTTAGTAGAGCTTTTTTTTTTGACATTTTTACAACTCCGTCGTATGATAATGCAGAGTCCTGAATGTCTGCCTCTTCGATTTTCTTCGTTTCCAAGATGATTGTGACCATGTACTCCAGAGGCATACATGTGCAAATGATTTAATACCCCGATTTTTTTAAGCAACTTCAATCCGCAGTAACGCGAAAACGCAGCGACATAGAACCTTAATTGATTAGACCAAATCGATTCGTAATTATTTAAACTGCAATCCACCTCGACGTCAAACGTGTGCATATCATATACCGAAATGCTCGCCACCTCCCTAACTAATATGCCTGTACCTGTGTTTTTATATTCCGTAGGCATTCCAATTTATTTTACCGACCAAGTGTAACTACGCCTTTAGGATGATATTTTTAATCAGCATTTTTTTTAAATTTCTAAGTCTTATTTGTTCCAGAATAATATGCAATCCAAAGGAAAGCCATTTAATGTTTTGGGATGATGGCATTCTTGGGGTTCTACTAGCTGAAAAACTAGTAAATCGCGGAGCTAAAAAACTCTACATTCACTCTACCAGCTTAAATCAGTACCAACATTATAAAATAAAGTGAGATTATTTACATTTATCTGCCACAAAGAAGTGGACCGAAGTCGTTCGGAACTAAACAATTATTATCTGTTTTTTCAAGGTCTTGGCGAAATCTAGGTGTTGAAATCGTAACTCTCGAAGAAACCGTTGAAGTCAATAATCATATTTCTGCCATAATTAATAATGCTAAAAGTCTTGGAACCATTGAAGGCATTTACGTAGCTATAACAAAAGTCAAGAACGATAAACATAAAGAAGAATTGATAACACAATTAAATTCTTTAGATATTGCTTCAAGATCGTTGTGTCCAAAACTAAAGCAAGTATATTTAATATTCATAAAAAATACTCAAACTGTTGATCGTCATTATCATTGAAGCCTTTAGTAATGATCCTTGTTGATCTTGTTGATCTACGTTGCTGTGTTCAATCAGCTCTTTTACATTTTTCGGTTATAGCTTGTGCCCCTCCGGCATGCGATGTGCCCAGCTCAGTTCTGTTTAGACTTGATGACCAAATGCTTACATTTTGAAACTTGAACGTATTGCAGGTACTTTGCAGTGATCTCAAACGTGAGTTCTATGGGCGAGGACATAATATGTGTAGCAAGAGCAAAGTGTGGCTTTACAGCAACAAGTTTGGATCTGTCGGGTTTAGGCGAAGTAAGGCATTCGTAATGATTGAGTTTTTAATCTACATAAAGACTAGATTATTTCACCATATCGATGTTTAATTAAATTTTAATTGCGTGGAGATAATTACAATGTTCTCATTCAATGTATAGCAGTTCATTAATAGGTTGTAAATGTGTTGTGATTGAGTATACGAATTTTTTAGCAGAGTTTTGTAATTTCACAGTTAAAATACTGTATTTCTAAAAGTTTTAATGCACAACATTGCTGTAAATAATCTTTTAAAGCACCTAAATCTCGCGTAATGACACAAAACCAAAAAGCAGCTTATTCATTAAATAATAATTGAGGAGGTTAGGAACAAAAAGTGTCACTTACTTATTTTGCTTCATTCGGTTTTTTTTAATCGACTCAAAATGTTAAATTCAATCTGTAACTCTCAAGAGTTTGTTAAAAAATTGACTAGTTTCATAGAAAAATCGATCTGAACTGCTGCTTTCGGAACAAAAAGTTACATGTTTATTCAATCACAGTGATTATTAAAACTTGAATTTAAAAAGTGACATATTCTTAAGAAATACCTTTGAAGAGTCTTTAGTCGGTTCAAACCGGGTACAGTACCGGACATAAATGCTGTGTGATTTTGTATAGGAGGGTATAGGATAAAAACTTTTTGACAAAAAATTAAACCGCCGAAAAAGCAAAAAAATAATAAACCTTAAAATTTTGAGTCGGCGCTGAAAAATCAATGAACAAAGATCACTCAAACCGCCGACTCATAATTTTAAGGTTTATTATTTTTTGCTTTTCAGTTTTTTCGGCGGTTTAATTTTTTGTTAAAAAGTTTTTATTTTATATTTTTTTGTAGCTTTAATGTACTAATAATACTTGGAAAGGTATACCCTTCTCCAATAAAAAACGAATTATCAAAATCTGACTAAAGTTATGCGTGGTCATAAAAAAAAACCTATACTACGAAACAATCTCCTCCGTTTTTTTCGTCGATCAAAAATCGCATTTATAACCTTCAAAAAATTGAACAGCATTCATGTCGGGTACTGTACTGAGAAAGAATTGGAACACTTTATCAACGGTGCTAAAAAGGATGTCGAAAGTTTATTAAAAAAGCAGTTTGGAGAAGACTGGAAAAATGAGCCTTCCTTTTTTTTTGGATGGGAAATTATGAAATGACTTCTCCCGTTCTGAGCGGAGCGGGAGGGCGTGTCAGACTTTTACTGACTAAAACCCACCCGTGTTCGTTCAGTTGACCAGTGCCAGGGTCACGGTATCTCTTTCGAACAATCTCGCGACCATGGCAGGCATCGGTCATAGCAGACCCCTTCAGTGCTGCTGACATCTCTTTGAGGCGCGCGTGGAACACTACGCGCTGTTGACCCGAGCCTGGTCCTTACCGGGCGAGTGAGAACCCATTGCTTGCCACCCGCAAGCTCGCGCCTACGGTGGCCGGGAGTCAGCTATCGACTCCCGACGCCCGGGGCATCTCCTCCTGTGGCGGCTAGGGACGTGAGAGCGCAGAGACTGCCACTACCTCACGCGCCCCGCCTCCTCCTTCGCGAGCATTACTGCTTCGCAGATAGAGGTGACGGCTTCCCATGCCCTCTCGCTCCGTACCATGGCTCGCACAGGGCCGGACTTGAGAGGTCGCCGCCACCGATCGCCTCCACGAGGACACGGCGGTGCTCCACCCGGGCAGGGCACACCTCCACCGTATGCTCCGCCGTGTCCTCTAGACGATCCTCGCAATGGAAACACCCGGGCGTTTTTCCCGCTTTATCCTGAAGAGTAACCCCCACAAAGCACCCATGCCCGATGAGAACCTGCGTCATGCGGAAGGTGAGGACGCCGTGGCCTCTCTATCCACTCCTCAAGAAACGAGGGGACTTATCGCCGCAATTGTTGCGTGCCCAATAAGCCTTCATTAAAATGGTATTGTGATAATTTGTATGAAAGTAATGTCAGTGAAAATGACAACGAAAATTGTTGTGATTATTTGGAACCTGATTGTGGAGAATTACATGTATAAGAAATAGAAGTATTTTGTGTGAATCTATTTTTATTTTCATACTGAATGTTTCTTAAGGTAACATTTTTGGACAGTGAGTTTCAAAAGGTGACATTTTACAAAATTATTGATACAAATAGCGACATTTACAAGCTATTAGATCAAAGTGTGTCATTTGATATGTATTTTTTTTTCCAAATTTCAAAACCAGCAAGGTAAACTTATAATACATTAAATTTATACGGAAATAAATTAATAAAAAAAAATTGCTTAGAAAAACTTGAATATTTATTTTCAAATTTACTCAAAAAGTTAAAAAACTGTAAATAACACTTTTTGTTCCTAACCTCCTCAAATAAAACTGTCTTTCACGTAGTTTATTAAAATTTGTGCAAATACTAGGTTTCAATTGTAAACGTACGTCTGTAATATCAAATAAATCAGCGAAATCGGCAAAATTTAAATACGGCCTCTTAAGTACTTATCTACGCTTTGTCTATAACTAGTGACTTAAAATGATTCAATTTATTTATGTTACCTACACGTTGTATGAATCTGTGTACCTTAAAGCAGTGTATGTTTTCAGAGCAAGCCAAATTTCCACGACTTGTCAAAAGCCGCGGAGCGAGCGCTGCGTAGCACGTCTGTCGTACTTCAAGCCAAGCCTTTGCAATCAAACACACCCGGACTTTTACAAAACCTCATCTCATTGGCTGGTAATAAAACCAATCAAATTGATAACATAATAGCACGCATCAATACGTTATGTATATTAACATATCTTCCTGGTATGTTAATATACTTTACATATCAGGCAGATATGTTAAGTAGAATATATTTTCTACGGACTCCAGAAAAAAAAAAAAACAATAAACGTAGCTGGACCTGGAGATTGGACCCGATGCTTAACCGTGCACTTATGAGTTTTGTAACCTCTAAACCGCTTGATGGAGAATTGCAGTCATAATCAATGACTTCGTTCCTTGTCATGAACATGCCTTATGTAGGCATATGAGGTTAAAGCCTAACAATAGCTGAGTAATAAAGCCGCAGCCTTTAACATCAATTATCTTTCAGGAATAATCATTCCACAAAACACCAATATTGACACCACTTTGCAAGACGAAGGCATGGCTGATGAAAAAATACCGATCATTAGCACGTTCCTGAATGTCTCGTATAATATATCTTTGAGCGATGATGCAATACCTCTGTTGACTCTTAACACGTAAGTTTAATAGAAGAATCTGAATAAATAAATAATATATTTTTTATCATACATTTTCAATCCTCAAGCTATTTCTGTTGATATTATTATAGTCGTATTTTTATATTATTCATTACACACTTACCACATTTTATTTAGCGTTTTCGCAGTATTTTAACTCCCAAACACCTCAATAAGCCGTCATCTCAGTAGCCATCCTGTTTCTACAATCTATATAAGTCCAAAATCCATTCATCGTTTCTTTCTTTCCTCATCCTTGCTTATAACTTTTCCTTCTATAAATATAGTCTTACAACTGTCTTGTCTACACATTTTGATTTTATTTTAGAATAAATAAACTTGTGGAGTCTGTATCTGATAAATTCCCAGAGGACGTTACTGGGTTAGCAACATTCTTTTCCAAGGATTGTCCTGACGAACTCCTCGCCACACTTGACCTCGTCGTGATACCGACACTTAATAAAGACATAATGTTGGTGAGTATAAATAAACTTTATACAGGACTTGACGGATATCAATCCGCTCTTATTCGTTTACTTTCGTGAAATAAATAATAATATAAGTTTGTTTCGTAAAAGGTTATTGTGGAAATACATTTATAAGTGTAACTTACAAGTGACTAAATATAATGGGCTCAACTTATATTTTAACAGATGGCGCTATTTTGTATAATCCATTTCTGGCAGTTTCCGCGCTGTTTATGGTACAAAATATCGCCATCTGTTACCGTATCGATGTACTTGGACTGATCGATAACACAAATACATCAACAAGTTTACTAAGGGTAAATACGGAAGTTTTGGCAAGTTTTTGGTGTCGACAGAGTTCGTAAATTGCAATAAAACTAGGTTTTGGTTCTATTGAGCATGCGTGAGTACGCATGCGATCGACGAGCAGAGGGGCCGTTGAAGGCCCAGTATTAGTATGTACCGGGCTTTCAACGGCCCCTAGCTCTGTCGTGAATGTAATAAGAACCTGATGGAAAACGTAAGGGTGCGTACAGTGCACGCTGCACACCAGCAGAGTCTCGTTATTCTGAAAGTCACCATCCCCAAAAATAGCATAGCCACACAGAAGCTCAACTTAGACATTCTCAGAGCAGAGCCTTCTAAGAATATTTAAAGAGTTTATGCAGACGTTATTTACATTGCTGTAGAGATTTTTTTTAATTAAGAAGAAAGACAGCCATGAAGCCAGAAAGAAAGTCCAGGATTAGCAATAAGCATCACAATTACTCAGATTCTGATCAATACTGTGTTACGCATTTGGGTCCACAGACAATGTTCCGACGTTATGACCATTTACGAAAGTTTGTTACAACCAGCCTATTGTCTGCCTTTTGTCTGCTAAATAAAGGTGTTTCCTGTTCTTAATAGTACCTAACTTATTTTTATTTTTATCACGTATCGGCACGAATGAATCAATTCTTGCCAGTTTTTAAATAAGCCAGCTGGTAGCATTCAGGTGTACACAATGGAAGTGAATTGAAGAAAAAATCCCATTATGTCTCACTATGCCTACCTTTCTCTTAGAGAAAAATGCTCCAAAAAAATTGACATATTGAATATCTCATCAAATCATATTGGATTCGTAAAGTCTTTAATACAAGATTAAATGTATTATTTTGTAGTCCGATGATGAGTTTGACGTGAAGAAGAGATACCTGTGCATAGTGCCGGGCATGGAGGGTCACCATGAGCGATTCCACGTGTTATGTGATCGCCTCAAGCTACCGGCGCTAGTCCTGCAGCCGGGACTTAACCACCCCACGGAGACCGTGTGGGAGACTGCACAGAGATATGCTCAGGTAAAACACACTCCTGAAATATTATGTAATCATCCTCGTTCAGCAAAAAACGACTACTGCTGGACTTATTCTTTCAGCATTAATCGCCATAACGTCCAGTCCACGTATTCCCGCATCTATCGGATTTTCGCTACTTTCACCAGGTTGTATGAAATCCAGCACCTTACAGTAAGCGGGTGCTACTAGAAATTTGATCAAATTTGATTCGAATCCAGCACTTCTATATCTACGTACATACATCACTGGTACTTAAAGAGGTTATTTCATTTTTGGCAGATTCTCGTCAACAAAACCAGGATTCAAAATAATTTCTATTTGCTGGGATACGAGAGTGGAGTAGCTGTGGCTCTTGAACTTGCAGCAATACTCGAAGATCAAGGTACTGTTTTAAAATTTTTCTTTGCTAATGAGTGTCTTACCTCCACCATCATGATTAAGGTTTCATAAAATATGTCGAATAATTGCAGGTTTAACAGGAACAATTTTTTGTGTGGGATTTTCACCGGATGAGCTCCAAGGAATGATCGAAGAACAACTACGTGATTTCAAGACAGAGGAGCACCTTCAGGATGCCATTATTCAGCACATGTCGAAGCTGATAGCTGGTGAAGATATAGAAGGTCTACACGATGTGTTACGGTGTCAGAATTCTATTGGGACGAATGCAACACTCAGCGCAGTACGCCCGTGAGCTTATAGAATCTGCTTTGGCAAGCGTTAAGCGCATGCGTGGCTACGTGCCGCCAGCACGCGCGCTTCGGTCTAAGCTGGTGTTGCTGCGCGCTGCCACTTATGTGACACCAGCGCCGCAAGCGCTGCAGCAATACTCGCAGCAACCGGTCGTAATACATCCACTGTGCACACCACTGTCTTATGTCTCAAATGATTTGGAGTGCCCGACCATTATTAATCGATACTTAGACACCGAAATAAAATCTGAATTTGAAGTGAAGAATCTGTGTGACGCTTACAGCGTTTACAAAGTTTCGATATTAAATTAATTACACTGTCACAAGCCGTACCTTTAAAAAGAAGATGGAAAACTATTCCACCGTAATTCACTTTATGCTAGTACCTACGGGGAACAGAGTGAACCAGTGAACCAGAATAACCATACTACGTCCCGACACATACGATACAAAAATGTTAGCTTCCTTTTATTGTTTATTTGTAACTTACTTTAAATGTGATAGGTTATTATATTGATAAATTCAATAAATTGTTTTTCATATATTATTTGCGATGTAGTTTTCTTAATAAAATAAATGGTACAGATACATGAATACCAAGGTTTTTGTATAGTACGGCTGAGTAGGCGTTTCAGTTGCTGAGTTTCGTCTGATCCGCTCGAAACACCACTTAAAATATTAATAATAATGAAATTCCTGTTTCGACCGGATCGGGCGTATCACAGTGGCCGAAACCCTATTTGATTACTACTACTACACGTACTCCATTTTTATGAAAGTCACTTGTAGAATCTTGTTGAATCCATATTGAAGTTGATTTTATCACTTCACTAGCTCACTACCACCACATGAGTAGAAAAGCGGAACAGAGACTAAGCTTCTTAAGAACGAGCAAAATTGTTACCTATTTTGGTAGGGTTGTCACAATAGGGTAAGACAAATTAAACAAAACATTTGTTAAATAGTTTTATTATTCAGTATGATAGAATCGAATCAAATCAAATAATTTAATTCAACTAAGTCAATTACAGGCATTTTTGAATTGTCAAAAGACATAAAATAAAATTAGTACAAAAATAGTTATGGTGCTACAGTCCCAGTCACAAGACCTAATATCTGTGAAAGTACCATAGATACCCATTCCAATACGTAGATCTCTATGGAGAAGAATGGGCTAGAAACTCCATGGACACTCTTTTTTGACCGACTTCCAAAAGGAGGAGGTTATCATTTCGGATGTTTATATTATTTTTTATGTTTGTTCGGGCATAACTCCGTCGCTTACCAACTGATTTGAAAAATTATTTTTTTGTTGGAAAGGGTATACCGACTTCCCGAATGGTCTCATAATTTTTTTATCGAAATCGGACTAGCACTTTTTGAAAAATCAACAAAAACCTAAAAGTTATCAACATTGTCTACACCGATTACTCAGAGCTTTCTGATCCGATTTCGATGATTCTTTTTTTTTTGTTTGATACAGTATACCTGCCATTGGTCCCATAAATTTTTCATTTAGTTTGGTTCAATAGTTTTTATTTTTAGCTCATTGGGTACATGGGTGCTGTTATTACCGGTGCTACGGATTACAAAATTCTAGTGCACATGTAAGAAAATTATGTATTTGACAATAATTCGGGTTGAATATTAAAAACTAACAAGGATAAAATAAAAATACTGTTTCAAAAATATGATATGTCTTTAAAGAAGTAAAAGGATAGTTCAAGTATGATATATCTTTATTTTATCTAGTATTATTCATACACACAGTACAATAAACAACCATTATTAACAATAAAATAACACGTTTTACATAAATATATTCAAACTTACAACTAACAAAACAAACAACGTACGGTGCACTAACCCTGAGATTGTCAACTGGCTGTGCAATCGTAAACCGGTTTTTTCCAGTCTCGCCGCGTACGCGACAAGCGGCCAGTGGTCACGCACACAGGCCCCGCGTGCTTGTAGTGGTGCAATCGAATCGTGCGGTTGTTCGAAGCTTTATCTCTGTTCCGTTTTTCTACTCATGTGCTACCACAGCAAACGCTACCGCTTATACCTTTTTTTTTTGGATGGGAAATTAGACTGACTAAAACCCACCCGTGTTCCTTCACTTACCCATATGCCAGGGCCATGGTATCTCGTTTGAACAATCTCGCGACCCTGGCAGGCATCAGTCCTAGCAGACACCTTCAGTGCTGCTGACATCTCTTTGAGGCACGCGTGGAACACTACGCGCCGTCGACACAGGCCTGGTCCTTACCGGGCGGCAAGCTACCCATTGTACCCCATTATACCCGTACCCCACAACCATTATACCCGTCTTTACCCTTAGTAAACTTGTTGATGTATTTGTGTTATCGATCAGTCCAAGTACACCGATACGGTAACAGATGGTGATATTTTGTACCATAAACAGCGCGGAAACTGCCAGAAATGGATTTCACAAAATAGCGCCATCTGTTAAAATATAAGCTGAGCCCAATATATCTGTGGCCTGGTGCTAAAAGGGCCAAAGTACGTTTTTGTATGAATCGAGATTGTAATGCCAGTTTATTGAAAAACTATGAATATATATACATTTTTTTTTCTAAAAGGGCGTTCGTTTATCAACAATCTTTCAAAAGTAGTAGGAGTTGGATAGTTCCTAATAACATCAAGCTTGCTGGGATCAGTTTGTAAACCCTTTTCATTTACAATTTAACCCAAATATTTTAATTCGCTTTTACAGAATTCACATTTTTTAAGATTAATAGATAAACCGGCTTCTTTGAGGCGGTTTAGTACCTTTCTAAGGAGTGCGAGGTTGGGCACGCCACAATTGCGGCGGTAAGTCCCCCCTTTGAGGAGTGGATAGAGAGGCGCCACGGCGTCCTCACCTTCCGCCTGACGCAGGTTCTCACCGGGCATGGGTGCTTCGGTGGGTTCCTGTTCACGATAAAGCGGGAGGATACGTCCGGGTGTTTCCATTGCGAGGATCGTCTGGAGGACACGGTACCTCCACGGTATACGGTGGAGGTGTGCCCTGCCTGGGCGGAGCACCGACGTGTCCTCGTGGAGGCGATCGGCGGCGGCGACCTCTTTAGTCCGGCCCTGGTGCGAGCCATGGTACGGAGCGAGAGGGAATGGGAAGCCGTCACCTCCTTCTGCGAAGCAGTAATGCTTGCGAAGGTAGAGGCGAGGCGCGTGAGGGAGTGGCAGTCACTGCGTCCTCACGTCCCTAGCCGCCGCAGGAGGAGACGCCCCGGGCGTCGGGAGTCGATAGCGGACTCCCGGCCACCGTAGGCGCGAGCTTGCGGGTGGCGAGCAATGGGTAGCTCGCCGCCCGATAAGGACCAAGCTCGGGTCGACGGCGCGCAGTGTTCCACGCGCGCCTCAAAGAGATGTCACCAGCAGTGTAGGGGTCTACTAGGACCGATGCCTGCCGGGGTCGCGTGATTGTGTAACGTTGTGTGAATATCCACATATTCAATTAATTCATAATCAACGTTAATTCTTAACTTATAAAAACATTATCGTAATATCGTCAATGGAATGCAAGGAATGCCTACACATTCTTTTTGGTGTTGGAGCAGTACGACGTGATGTTCTGCGTGACGTCATAAAAGGAATGTCATTGTGGGTATCAGTAAATAGTCTTTAATCGTGTAGTGGCGAAAAGTCATGCTAGGCGGGTAGTTCTGAATCAGTCACTCCCTATTGGTGTCGTAGTCGGACGAATGTTCTCGACATTAACCGAAGTAAGGCGCGTACGAGTATATATATGCTCGTACAGGACGCGATAGCTCAGTTTTATTACTAAAACTATCTGGTTACACGTTCGCAAAATAGTTTCTCTCTGTATTAGATTCTTGCGACATTACCCGTGTCCAGACTTTTATTTTTATTAAGTTTGTAGTGACTTAAGTTCTATTAATCAAATATATTTCACAAGTGAAGTGTTTATCCCCGTGAAGGGTAAGTTTGCCAAACCAAACCAAACTATTATTATAACTGCTAGCTCATGTTTTATTTTCTTTACTGAGTAGGTACCTACAGACATAAATTATTTTGTGTTCATATTTTTTATTGTCTGTTGGTTTCATTCTTTTTAAGCCTCGAGTGTGTCACACGCTCGCAGGGCCAATCGATGTTTTATGTGTTAACGCTTCTCGCTAATTCAACTACGTGTACTTACCATGTAAACTCCGCTCTGATGAGGACCAATACTCACAAACGCCTTAGCGCCTTACGTCCTAGGCTATCGCGTACGCTGCGAGGTCATCATCAGAGAGGGGTTGCAGTGGACATTTATTTACCGCTGGACGTTAATTCCAGGGAACTAGATTGGGTTTTAAATTACCCTCATCGACGTTCGTTGAGTTCAGCTGACTCAACCTTACCGAACGTTCGAGACCTGCGCACACGTCACCTGGCGGCACCCACCTGCGCGCCTTACCATCTCGTCTCTGCAGCCTCTTCCACCTCGGGGTCAACTCCTCGGCGTCGCGTCGTTCCAGCTACGCGATAAGCCAGGGCAGTACATAGTGCGCCTACTACCACGGAGCAATAAAATTACCAAGTGACGGCCTTGTATTTCCACGACCCGAAATAAATTTATTGTTGTAAGTGTTGGTGCGATTTTCATTTTATTTTAAATACTCCCATACGTTACAATTGTTCGAAAGAGATACCGTGACCCTGGCACATGGGCAACTGATGGAACACGGGTGGGTTTTAGTCAGTAAAAGTCTGACACGCCCTCCCGCTCCGCCCAGAGCGGGAGAAGTCATTTGATGATTTCCCATCCTGAAAAAAAGAAAAAAAAAAAAGAAAAGGAGTGCGAGGTGACTGCTGAAATTTTTAGAAATCAAAATTAGGTCATCGCCGTAGCTGAAACGAAAGTTATCACCGGTTGAAGTAAATTCAAAATTAACAATCATAACCGTAAGACGTTGCATCTCAGAAGCTGCATTTGTCCCAAATGGCATTCTGACAAGTTCGAATAAACCACGTTGAGGAACTATAAAAGCAGTTTTCTCACAACTTTCCTTATCAGCAAGAGGGATCTGCCAAAATGAGCTACTAAAATCAAGCGAACTCACATACCTTGCACCGCGAAGGTTGTCAAGGATATTGTGAATACGGGGAAGAAGATAAGAATCACTGGTGGTAATGCTATTCAATTTCCTATACCTCAATACCCCAGGCTGATAGAATTTTTGTTTTTTCTAATTACGATACGCTAGCGACCTAATACCTGGTCAAGTGTTGATGTGAGGTAACTCACACGATACCTCACATCAACACTTGCAGTACTCAGGGCAACGCTTCCGCAAAGTGACGCAAGCGGCTTTTCAGCGGCTTCACGTCGGCATTTGTTCATATGGAACAAGGTCCCAAGCAGTTCTTTTGAACTGAAAAACGTGACGTAGCGGCTTTTCAGCGGCTCTATGTCGTCATGATGTTCATATGGAACATGGTCCCTATCAGTCCTTAGACTGAATTTGTAATAAATGTGGTCACCTAAACCTGGAAGTTCACCCGTTCCACAACAAGCATATCTGTAAGGCACTTTCTAATGTCAGTCTGACCGATTTATCGATCTGAGATTAAGAATACAACCTTCAAGAATTTTAGATAATAGATATAAATAAGACATTGAGTGGAGAATCGAGATTCAAGAATCATTTTGTGATAGAGTTGTGGAGCAACTCTCTTTTAGATCTAAAGACAGCCCCAAAGAGTCCACCCTTCACCACTTTCTACTGAAATGCTTGTACTTTAAACTTCTGCAATATACCATAAGATTACCTACGGGGAGCCTTGAGATACGTAACACAGGGTTTCCCTAGTATGGACCCCAGTCTCTCGCAAAGGAGATTTTGTTCACATTTACTGATTATGACTAGTCCTAAGATATAAATTCTAAGCCAACCTTTGTAGAGAAAAAAATACATTTATGTTGTAATGTAAAAATAAATTTATATTGTATTTACATTGCATCATTAACTGTATCATTTATTGAAGACTAAAGCCAGAGTCATGCAGCAGTTTATTATCTTAGTACATACTAGTTACAATCAAATTAGTGAGTAGAAACAGCTACGACATCTATAGAATCATAACAGTTCCGCAGCAGGTTGGAAGTAATATGATCAGCATAATTCCCATCGCGGATCTTCTCGCAATGAATGTACAAAGAGATGATTACATTCCAAGGACGGAAAACGATGTCCAAACCTGTATGTTTTACGACACAGCAACATACATCTGCCCTTTAAAGGGTCCGATTATCGGGGGGGTCTGTATTTATGCTTTTGCGCTTGCACAACGACACGCTTGGCTTGGCTTTGCTTGGTAGTATAGATGCAGGCCTACTCTGCTGCCTCTCTCAGAGGCAGCAGGGTGGCAGGGTCTTGAGGGAGAGCGCTGAAGTCGTGTAGATCCTCAAGGCAAGTCTGGCGGATACACCTTCACGAGGTTGCCACCCCGTTTTTGGTTTAATTCATTATAAAATAGACGTAACTGAAACCACCAGGCGACTTTACCTCCCCTATCTCCCCTCCCCACTCCCGCATAACCCCCCTATTTCCTGTCCCATACTACTCCTCCTCACGCAATCTCACCCAAATCCTCACTCCCTACAACACCTACCTACCCAACTTCCACTCCGAAAGGTGACCACCCTGTGACTGGGTGGTGGCGGGCTCGACTGTCCCTAAAAGCAGCTGATGGTGAGTTAAGAGGAAGCAGTCACCTGCGCTAGGACCTGCGCAGTTGAGCGCCGTGAGTGGGGATGAGGGAGTCCTGGGGGGTTGAGCCGAACGGTGCTGGTGGTTATGTGTCCGTGAGGCAACACTCCCCCTTCGGTCTGGATTTCAAGCAAAACGGTGGCCCTACCCACTAGCCATGGTTAGGGAAATGGCCACAGTGTCCCGCCAGAGGGCCACAGGCGAGGTGCGTGAGGTCCGCAGAGGTTGTCCTCGGATGACCGAAGCGGTAGGTAAAGGTCATGCTGACGGTGTAAGTGAGGGTTGTTCAGCTCGTTGGGGGCCAACCCGATCGAGCACCCGATGTCTCACTGTAAACCAGCCTTGCGCCCCCATATCTCTCTGGTAATTCTAACGTTCGAGCTTTTTCATAGCGAGACGTTCCCAGGTGCGGGCTCCATGGAGGGTGGGAGCCAGAGAGACAAATCCTTTTTACAACATTTAATATGGATGAAACAAAACAAACCATCCATCCCGGAGCGGAGGTGAAAGCCGATGAAGCTCCCAAGAGAGGTGCCTGCACTTCTCTTGCCCCTGGTCACTCTGCAGCTAACGCCGCGGGTACCAGCGCGGGCACTGGTCTGGCTGTGGCGAAAGCTACAGGCAAGACCAACAAAAAAAGTCCCTAAAGCAACAAAGGGCGTCGGCGCTGACTGGGACCAGTACCGGCCCTTCCAAAACCCAGGAAAGGACCACGGCGAAGACTAACATCGCTGCCGGTCCAACCCACCCCAAGCTAACACTGGTGCCAGATATTACTGGTACTGTGAAACACCATCCCATATCTGCGGCTCCTCAAGCCTCCTCCCATAAGGAGGACACCACGAACCAAGTGGTGACAGACAGCCACGAGGACGCGATCTCTCTCGTCTGAAAGGTTGTACAGAAGCGAGGCAAAGGCAAGGGTAAAAGAACTCAACAAGCCCGTTGCCCTTGTACAAACCCCTCATGCGCTCCAGCTGTCACAGCACAGCGTATGACGCGTAAGCAGTGCCACCAGGCTCGCAGGAGGCAAGGTAAAGGGCCCCAAAACAACCAGGCCACCGCCGCTAGTTCGTTCAAACCGAGTAGCGGGCAGCTAAACTTTGCCGCTGGACAACGGTAGTAGGGTAATATTGGGCATTCTATGCCACTGTCGGCAAGTAGCTCGGCTAGAGCGCCTCGCTACGCGCCAGTGGCATAGTATGCCCAATATTGAACGATCGACTCGACTGTGTAGTATATTACTGTACTCGCCTGGAGATCATGTGAGTTATACCACTGGCCGTCAGTAGCTGGGCGAGGACCACACGTTCGGATACATTTAAGCATTCTGAATCCATCTATCGCTCGGCGAAGTAAACAGTGGTATAAAACGCTCTAATTATAGAGAACGAACGAACGAACGAATCCTCGGTTGTAATCAACCGAGGATCGTTCGTTCGTTCGAGTTTTTTTTTTCTCACTTCGGATAAAAGAACGCGAAATCTGTTACTGTTTAAGTTTATAAATAATGTTGTAATATACACATACACTCATTGTTAATCAGTTTGTTGATAACAGTTATCATGAAATTTGTAAAACAACCACAATCCATGCATGTAAGCACTATTTGCGATGATTTTTGTAAAACTAGTTCTCGTCATGGAGAATTGTTACCTAATTCAATACGATGTATCATTTGCGGACCATCGAATTGTGGAAAAACAAATTTACTTATTGGTCTTCTTATACATGAAAATGGATTACGGTTTCAAAATGTTTATGTCTATTCAAAAACCTTACACCAACCAAAGTACATTTTTTTAGAAAGAGTTTTACAACAGGTACCAATTATCTCATTCCAGAAATATCAAGGGAATGAGGAAGTTATAAGCGTTCAAGACGCAGAACCCAACTCTGTGATTATATTTGATGACGTTGCTTGCGAGAATCAAACTAACATGCGTGATTATTTCGCAATGGGTAGGCACAAACACATCGACTGTTTTTATCTCAATCAAACATACAGCAAAATCCCTAAACAGTTAGTAAGAGATAATGCTAACTTAATTATATTATTCAAACAAGATGATATTAACTTGAGACATGTTTATGAAGAACATGTTAACACTGATATGACATGGCTTGAATTTCGTGAAATGTGTTCTAAAATATGGAGTGAGCCCTTTAATTATGTTGTAATTAATAAGGATTGCACCAAAAATAACGGATGCTATAGAAATAAATTTGACACTTTCGTAGTCTTTGATTAGAAATACAAATATTTAAGACATGGTACTTACATGATATCATTATTCCTTGGCTAACTCTTCATCGATAACTATTATAGTCCGCAAAATCATAGTAATGGAAAAATCACTGAAAAAGCAAATTGTTGATGCTGCAGAAGCTGTAAAGAAAAAAGTACGAAAGATGCGAGATTTGGAGACTGAAAATAAGCAAGCATTGGAATCAGTTTTTAGACCTGTAACAGAGTCTCTTAATTTTATAGCTAACACCAATAAGCAAACTGACCTCTTGCGATCTAAAGAACTTGAAGAAACAAAATTTCCATTTAAAAACAATACTTTACAGAAAGACAGTTCTAATAACGAAGAAGACAGTGATGTAGAAGAAAATGAATGTGATATTGACAGTGATGAGTCGTACAAATCATTAGGAGACAATAATCAAGAGCGTAATACATCATCCTGGTCAGTATCTGCAGAAGCACTCACAGATATTCCATTTGGTGTTCGAGCGGAGCGAGGACAATTGATGTTAGGTTCTGCTATCATAACGATCAGCGATGATTACATCACCGTTACTGGATGGAAATATCGAAGTACTGCAGGACTGAAACAATTATTATTGAAAAAGGACGTAGACTTAAGCACAGTTACAGAGTCTGATATGCAGAATTATAAAATGATGTTGATTGCCACAAACTCACATCGTCGAGACTTTGATTCAAACAAACCAATAAAAAGTAATAAAGGTCAAAAATATTTGCAAGTTATAAAACCACTTTTCAAACTGCCGAATACTATTCAAAACAGCCAAGCAAAGGGGAAAGGGCTACCCTTGACAAAAATGTGGAAAAAAATATAGATTTTATATATTGGAATAATCCTAATGAACTTGTGGATAAGTTAAAATTATTAATTGCATCTCGAGACGCTGGTAACACTGGATTAGACAACGAAATTATATCTATTATTGTAGAACTGCGTGAAAGTAAAATGATTAAGTAATAAATAAATGGTATGAAATTTTCACCGTTCATTTTAATATCAACCTTTAAATATAATACACCTTAAATATGAATGTAGATAAATTTGGACACCATATTCATAAGAGAATGTGTTTCTCTGAATTATTAGAGGTCAATGAAAATGCATTGCTAAAATCTGAAAGTGGCGATTTTGACTTGAAAAAATGTAGATTGAGAGGAATTAGATCTCCTGCAGACACAGATGATGCTGTTAACAAGGATTACGTCAATCGATTGTACGATCCGATAATAAAGGAACAGAATAGAATGATTGGACTGTTGCGTGCTCAAATCATAAAAGATGCAAAAATAACAGTCCAAGCCACTTTAAAAGCGAAGATACCTGAAGTTTTAGTTCAGTTGGAAGATAAGTTTTATAACAAAGCAGAAGTCCAAAAATTACTTGAAAAAATTCCGTGATGGCGAAGCAACAAATTGTTAATGAACTACACAAAGCAGCACGAAGAAACTTTGTTAGACGTTCAGTTATTTTAAAAGGCATAGATGACTTATGGCAAGCTGATCTGATAGATATGCAAAATCTAAAAAAGTTTAATAAAGGATATAATTATATTTTAGTGGTAATTGATTGTTTCTCGAAGTATACCTGGACAGAACCAATAAAATCCAAATGTAAACTTGATGTTAGTCGTGCATTTAAACGAATATTAACTACCAGTAATCGAAAACTTAACCATTTACAAACAGATTCTAGGACAGAATTCTATAACGTAACATTCCAAATGCTTATGAAGAGCTACAATATTAACGACTACTCTTCGTATTCTACCAAGAAAGCTTCGATTGTAGAACGGGTTATTAAAACGATTAAAAATAAATTGTATAAGCACTTCAGTCTCATTGGGAATTACAAATGGTTAGGTTTACCATTAGAAGTTATTCTAAAAACCTATAATAGTACAAAACATCGTACAATTAAATTTAAACCATTCGAGGTAAATAAGTTGAACGAGTCAAAGATAAGAGAAAATATTCAAAAAACTCAGAAACTTACATCACGTCGATGTCAACCTAAGTTTAAAGTAGGTGAAAATGTTCGGATCAGTAAATACAAACATATTTTTGATAAAGGTTACACTCCTAATTGGTCAACTGAAATATTTACTGTAAAAAAGATTAATAAAACCATACCAGTAACATATCATTTAGAAGATCATCGAAAGCAAACCATTAGAGGATGTTTCTATGAACAAGAACTTCAAAAAACTAGCTATCCAGGCGTCTATTTGATAGACAAAGTTCTTAGAAGGAAAGGAAAGAAAGTTTACGTGAAATGGCTGGGCTTAAGCAACAAAGAAAACAGTTGGATTGATAAAGAGGCAATTGTGGATTAGGATTATGAATATAACCATGTTTGTAAGGATTTTTCATTCATTACACTTTTCACTATGCAAGGCGGTGGACTAGTCAATAGTGTGATTAATAATCTTCCGTTCGAACTTCATTTGCCTGGTTATAACTATTGTGGACCGGGAACAAAACTTGAGAAGCGATTGCTGCGAGGCGATTGAGGTGTGAATAAACTAGACGAAGCTTGTATGCATCACGACGTTGCATATGCAAATCACACAGACTTAACTAATCGTCATAAAGCGGATTTACAACTTTTAAACATGGCTAAACAAAGACTAAAATCAAAAGATGCAGGGAAAGGTGAAAAACTTAGCTCATGGTTAGTGAGTAAAGTTATGAAAGCCAAACTAAAGTCGGGTGCTGGCATTAAAACATTCAATGCTTTTGTGTCAAAAATTAAGTCAAAAATTAAGAAACTTAAACCTAAAAATAGTAAAACATTAATCAACATTGCTTACTCAGCTGCGAAAAAGATATTTCCAGACATTCAGAAGATTCGCATACCACGAGTTTTACCCATACCAAAGACAGGAGGAGTTTTACCTTTAATTCCAATTTTCGCTGGATTATCTGCTTTAGGAAGTTTAGCTGGCGGTGCAGCTGGTATTGCAAAAACCGTAAACGAATACAAAGCAGGTCAAAAAAGCTTGCAAGAATCAGAACGACACAATAAGACCATGGAAGCTTTAGCGTTGGGCAAAGGGTTGTATATCAAGCCTCATAAAAACGGTAAAGGGCTGTTTATAAAGTCTTCAAAAAACTAAATAAAAAGCTACCTAATCGTCCTTTAACTAATATCGATATCAGAAAGCATGCACGTGACATCCCATACTTTCGAGGAGTCTATATGAAGGATCGGTTACCAAGAACACCAAAACGTATTGAATGTGCTATCGTCAACTTAGATGATTCACGAAATGAGGGAACGCATTGGGTAGCTTATGCTAAAATAAACAATTGTTGTGAATACTTTGATAGCTTTGGGGATTTGAAACCACCGATGGAATTAATGCAGTACTTTAAAAATTGTAATGTTTTTTATAACTATACTAGATTTCAACAATTTAAAACAGTAAACTGTGGACACTTATGTTTAGAATATCTACGGAAATTTTGGAATAAATACGTATAAATATTATGTATTTCTTTTATTTCAATCATTTTCATCATGTCACTCACCTTGTCGATAACTGCAAACTCGTCCGATTTATGTACATAATTATCCTAATACATTACAACTTTATGGACCTTATGAGTGTGCCTTATTGCATTTCTCAACATTTAATTAAATTCCAAACATTGACAAAACGAATAATAAGTTATATTACGGCTCTAACGAAGTGCTGGAAATACCTGAAGGCACTTATGAATTACAAGATATCAGCGATTATTTAAAATCAGAAATAAAAGATTGTTCAATAAAAGTACAGTGTAATAACATTACTCTAAAAACTTTGATATACTGTACCAAAGATATCAATTTTACTAAAGAAGGAACTTTTAGGAGATTATTAGGGTTTAATAAACAGATTTTAAAAGCCAATAAATGGCATGTGTCTGAGTTACCAGTCAACATTTTGCCTACGACTGTGATCAGGATAGAATGTAATATTGTAAGTGGTTCGTACATAAACGGAAAACCCAGTCACATTGTACACGAATTCGCACTCAATGTGCCACCTGGATATAGAATTATAGAAATTCCGAAAAACGCCATATACTTTCCAATCAATCAAAACAACATAAGCTGTATACATATCAGGCTATTAGATATAAACAATCGATTAATAAACTTACGTGGTGAAGAAGTGCAGCTATATTTACATCTTAGAAGAAAAAATGATTGACTACAATAAATATGTGCATCAACAAATTGGGAACGTCAGTTCAACTAAAGTGATCAAACAAATAAGACCTCGGTCTAAGAAAAAAATTAAATTAACAAGAGACAATAAGGAATTTCTTAAAGCAATTGGTTTGCTAAAATGAATATCTTAGATGTTTTAGCTGCTCCAACTTACGACAACACTGTTGAAGGAATTGAATTTCATTCTTACAAACCCTACGTAACAAGCTTCAACAGGAACGATGAAATCCGCATACCTATTAATCAACAGGATCTGTATATACTACCGTCCGCGAGCACTTTGTATTTGGAAGGAACTATAATCGTTGGCAAAAAAGATTCAAAAGATAAAGCGAGTAGTGTTTCTTTAACAAATAATTTTCTACTCTACTTGTTTCAAGATATAAGATACGAATTAAATGGAGTGGAAATTGATAAAATAAAAAACGCTGGTGTGACTACTACGATGAAATCATTAGTTTCTATGAATGAGAGTGAATCGAAGATATCTTATGCATGGGGTTGGAATATCGATGGCATAAAAATATTAATGGAGGTAATTTTTCTGCTTCAATACCACTTTGTAACATTCTCGGATTTGCAGAAGATTTTAAGAAAGTAGTGATAAATAGTAGACACGAATTGATATTGTTACGAAGCAATACTAACCTCAACGCTGTAAAACTGAATACCGGTGAAGTCGTAGATGATGTTCAGATAAATAAAATTGTTTGGCGTGTACCGCATGTTAAAGTGTCAGATAAAGAGAAAATAAGTTTGTTAAAACTGCTAGAGAAAGATCGACCGCTCCAGATGATTTTTAGAAATTGGGATTTGTACGAATATCCTACTTTACCTAAAACAACGAAACATACCTGGTCAATCAAAACATCCTCGCAAATAGAGAAACCAAGTTATATTATTATGGGACTACATACAAATAGAAAAAACAATAGCAGTTCTGATATGTCTCAATTCGATCATTGTCATGTTCGTGATGTTAGAGTGTACCTCAACTCTACTTACTTCCCGTATGAAAACCTAAATGTGAGTTTCGCGAATAACAGAATCGCATTATTATACGAGCAATATGTCAGATTTCAACAGTCTTATCACGGTCGCCGACCGGAGCCCTTATTAAGTGAAAAACAATTTAAAGATTTGGCGCCACTATTTGTCATCGATTGCTCTAGACAAGCTGATAATGTAAAGACAGGCCCTATTGTGGACGTAATAGTGGAAATTGAGAGTGATTCGGAAATACCAGATCAAACTTCTGCGTATTGTCTTATATTGAGCGACTGTATTATTGAATATAAACCTTTAAGTAATACTGTGAGAAAAATATCATAAATCCGAATACTGTCATAGTAGATGTTCAAGGGTTTAAAGACCTGTACAATAATTTTATAATAAAAGAGTTAGCTTTTGCTAGCCATGATTATACGCAAACATTTTTAATAAAACCACCATACTTATTTAAACACTTAACGAGTGACGAAAAGAGGCAAGTTAAATGGCTGGAAAGAAACAGAGGTATTTATTGGAACGAAGGGTATATCAGTCGCGCGCGCGCAGCGGTAGCTAGCGAGTGTGGTCCCGGTTACGCGATATGTGTTAAAAATGTCGACAACAGTGAAATGCGCTAGTTGTAATATCGTTATAAGTGAGCTTCTGGCTTATGTTCAGAATAAAATTTCGATTGTAACTGAAGACAGTCTAACGAAGATATGTTTGTCATCGTTTAGTAGTGACCAAATTGATGAAGCAAAGACGTTACTATTTGAATCTTTACCTGCTGAATATCGGAAAAAAGTGCGAAAAGGGCAGGGCAAAGAAAATCGGGACCTAATGGATATCATCAGTTTATTCAAGGTCGTAGACAGTGATGTGATGCCAGTGTTTGTAGCCCGCGATTTGGAGAAACTGCCTCCAATAACTTTCGATCACCTAGACGTGTCTAAACTGCTAAAAGACCTAATTTTAGTACAATCCGAGCTCAAGGATATTAAATCTTCCTGTGTCACAGTAACTCAATTGCAGGAAGAAGTGAAAAGCCAGTTGCAAAATATGAGGCCCTCGGTCCCCGTGTTTTCAATCGGGAATGGTAATGTTAAAAGAGGTGGTACGTGTGCATATAAAGAGCGAGACGGCGTACCTATGGAATTTTCGCACCCTAATGACACTTCTTTACCTGATTTGAACGACATAACAAAACCAGATTCATCACCGAATGAGGGTTTTAATTATCAAAGTATAATTAGTACGAGCGATTGCATTGAGGGTAGTGGTATTCCTACAAATATAACATTGTCGGTAGATCGTGAGCGGTTGACCGTAGGAGCGGGGCGCTCGGGGACGGGTAGCACTGCTCGAACGGTCGAGCAGGTCCGTGAGTCATCGCCAGCCGCTGATAACGATGTATGCAAACAGCTGACTGACTCAAACAAATGCACGTTTGCTAATGCGTTACTGCGTTCAAAGGACAGTGAAGATGACAATGAACAAGGATGGACGTTAGTACAGAAACGAAAACCAATGAGGAATAACCGGTTTAAGGGAATGATGGGAAACTGTACGGTGGATACCGAATATAATTTTAGGGCGGCCGTCCGAAAAATACCTATATTTATTACGAACATACATAAAGGAACGTCAGAATCAGATATATGCAAATATATTTATAGTAAAACGTCAGAAAAAGTTACTTTAAACAAAATTGTCATGAAGAAGCAAAGTGACTATGACGCTTATAAGTTCTTTGTATCTGCTTCTAAATTACAGATGTTCTTGGATGAGAAACTATGGCCGAGTGGTATCATTTTCAAATGTTTTGTACACTTTAAGAAGATATCATTGACAGAGGCGGTAAAAGTTTCTGATAACGGTCATTATAACAAATTAAATGGCTAGTGACGTTTACAACTTTGTTACATATAATTGTAAGAGTGTCAAACGGTCTGTAGATGGAATACGTGAGCTGTGTAAAACATGTGACTTGATAGCTCTTCAGGAAACATGGTTGTTGCCCACTGATATTTCATACTTGAGCAGTATTGATGGCGAGTTTGGCTGCACGGGGACGTCAGCGGTGGACATGTCGTCGGGCCTGTTACGAGGACGTCCTCACGGCGGTCTCGGAATACTCTGGCGGCAAAAAGTGTTTCCTAATGTGATAGTGGTGCAGTGCAATAATCCGCGAATATGTGCGATACGCGTAGTGTTACCTGAGCAATACTATAATGATCAATACTAGTGGTGAATGTTTACATGCCTGTGGCCGCGGCGGCGAATCTAGTCGAGTTTACGGACATCCTCGGGTCGGTAAGCGCTATCATAGACAGTTGCAATATTGATTGTGTTTACATACTAGGTGACTTTAATGCGCACCCTTCTGAACAATTTTATAATGAACTATCGTTATTTTGTGACGACCAGGAGTGGACTTGCATTGATGTAGAAATGTTGAAGGGTAGTTGAAATTCATCTAATTGTTTTACTTTTGTGAGTGAGGCTCACGGATCGCAAAGATGGCTTGATCACTGTTTAGTCTCTAAGGCAGCTGTACCGTCAGTGCGCAGAGTGTTTGTCAAGTATGACGTACTGTGGTCGGACCACTTCCCGTTAATAATGGAGTGTCATCTAGGCGTAGTCTCACCTAAGATACTAGATTATAAGCCGACTGTAAATGATGTTATATGGGGCGAAAGAAGTGCAGATCAAGTTAATCTTTACATGAATGAATGCCAGAGACTCTTAAGACTTCTTGACTTTCCAGAGGAGTTTACAAAATGTGCAGATTACACCTGTGATATTTTGCAGCATAGACATGTGCTTGAAAGTTTGTATAACAATATTGTAAAAATATTAAGAGAGGCTGCATTGTGTAGCAAACATGGTAAACAAATACGTAAGAAAAAGAAACCTGTTGTAGGGTGGAATTTACATGTAAGCGAGGCACACAGTGCAGCTAAACGGACATTTTATTTGTGGTGTTGTTATGGCAAACCAAATTCTGGTTCAATTTATAACGAGATGTGTGAGGCCAAGAAAATCTTTAAGAACCGACTGAGATGGTGTCAGAACCATGAAGAACAGGTAAAAATGGATATCTTGGCTTCTCATCACTCAAAAAATGATTTTCGATCTTTTTGGAAAGCTACAAACAAACTTAATAGCAAGCCGGTTACTCCTGTGTGTATCGACGGCGTAAGCGATCCCGCTGAAATAGCAGATCTGTTTCGACAACATTTCACTGTAAAGTCGCCATCGGGGTCCTCGCAGACGGTGATCAATGTTAAGAACGGTGAAAGGATAGGTTTTCGTTGTACAGCAAGAGAAGTTAAGTTAATAATCAAATCAATGACAGATATAATAAAAATGAGGTAAATCTCCCGGCCATGACGGGTTGAGCATTGAACATCTTCAACATGCTGGACCTCACTTACCGAGACTATTAGCTATGTTGTTTAACCTTTGTCTAAGCCACTCATATCTGCCTGAAGAGATGATTAAAACAATTGTTGTACCTATAGTTAAAAGTAAGACAGCTGATCTATCAGATAGGAACTGTAGTGTAGGTACTTTGATATAAGTTGTTGTTATAGACTATAAGTCATAGGGGTTCCCTCTATCTGGCAGAAACTTGATGCTCCGAATTTTATTTGGCATAACACACTTGGCATAATCTTATTTAAACGACTATTTGTAAGGCATAAAAAATGTTTAGCATAATCATTGTTTGGCCGACTGTTTATATATCCGACTTTACGCTGGCATACTTTTAAGATGGCAGAATTTTATTTCGCATAATTACCTTTGGCAGACTTTAAATTCCGCATAATATCGATTAGCATAACATTTATTTAGAGCTTTGATTATTTGGCATAATTTCACTTGGCATACTATGAAGATGGCAGAATTTCATTTTGAATAATTTTGTTTGGCATATTTTCATTTCTATTAAATTGCATTTTAACCTTAAATAAAATGAAATAGTGTCTCAAAAAGTCAGTATATGATGTGCTACAAAAATTATTGACAGAAACGAATCGCTGCAGAACCGACTCCACGTAGTCTTGTCTGCCCTACCCCTAGAGTGTAATTTAAGCCCGCGTAGGCGCGGAGTGGCGAGGCGGCCAGCGAGCTGAGGAGCAGGTGGTTTTGACGGTCGCCGCCGAGGCTGAGGCTGGCCGGCGAAGCCGGCCAGCAAGCCGAAGCCACGGTGGTGAGCGTAAAACCATCTGCGACGATGAGCTCGCGTGGGACCGCCGGAGCCCCGCAGCGCCGAAGCCGTGACAGAAACCATGCATGCTGCATGTTGCATGCTCGCCTGCATGCTGTAAGCTTGCTTGCATGCTGCATGCTTGCTTGCATGCTGCATGCTTGGTTGCTTGCATGCTTTATGCTTGCTTGCATGCTGCATGCTTGTTTGCATGCTGCATGCTTCTTAGATACGAAATGTATGCCAAAAGATGATTCTAAGTTTAAAGTTTCTGAGATATGATAGTTCTGCCTTTTAATAACTATCGATATGAAATTATGCCAAGAGACGATTCTGACTGCGAACTTTCTGCGATATGATGGTTCTACTTTTTAATTATTATGGAATAAAATTTATGCCTAAAGATGATTCTGACTTATAAAATTATGCGTTGTGAATGTATGATAAATGAGTGTATGCCAAACGATTTTCTGCGAAATGAAGTTTATGCCATCCGCTGTTATGCAAAATAATATTATGACGAAAAAAATTCTGCCATAAAGGGTGGACCCAAGTCATAGCGGGTAGCGGCACAATTTGCATAGGTCGCCAGTTTGGAATAAGCCGTGTTATGGACCAGTTGTTTCGTTTTGACTCTCCCCCCCACCCCCGCACACTAGAACATTACATTGGCGACGAGGATAATAAAACGTGGCGCGTGTGGTTATAAGTATAACTAGCTTCTGCCAGCGGCTTCGCCCGCATGAAAGTCGGAAAATATCTCATGTGAACGTACTACCGGGATAAAAAGTAGCCTATGTGTTAATCCAGGTTAATTTTGCGAGGATAAGAGCTCGAAAGCGCATTTTCATCCGACTGGCTTCAAATTTATCGTCACTGCTCGGCTCCTATGTATCTTAGCGTTATGTTATATAGCCTATAACCTGCCCAGGAATATAGACTACAATCGTACCTAGTTTGGTTAAAATCCCTTCAGTAGTTTTTGACCCAAGCGTGCACATACAGACAGACGGACAGACAGACAGACAGACAAAAAATTTACTAATTGCATTTTTGGCATTAATATCGATCACCATTCATCCTCCAATATTAATTTTGAATGTATTTTCAATGTACAGAATTGACCTCTCTACAGTTTTATCTACTATATAAAAATAAGTCGGGTTTTCCTTCCTGACGCTATAACTCCAGAACGCACGAACCGATTTCCACGGTTTTGCATTCGTTGGAAAGGTCTCGGGCTCCGTGAGGTTTATAGCAAAGAAAAAAAAAATTAACAGAAAAGCGAAATTTTTTTTTCACATACAGCGCCATCTCTAATACATAGCATGTACTACAAACCAATATTTTAAGTAGATGGCGCCGGTGCGTGATACATTGTTTGACAGCTACTCATTGTTCTCTGCTCAGTTAATTTCATGTGACAAACCGGTATTGTGTTCACTGTGAAATTGTGAAAAAAAAGTAAAAAAAATAAGTTATTCGTTTCCTAACATTTCAATTGGAAACCATCAAATCAATCACGTGTATTGTGCAGATTTTTATTCAATTTCAACAGCAGGCATTTGTCTTTAAGGTGGTAAGTTGAACTGTGTAAATTATGTGGATCGTGCATTTGAGGTTAAATTCACCACTCTGTCCATAGTCCAAAATGCCTAGAGGACGACGTGCGAACATCGGCCGTCGCACAAGACATGCAAGCCAGCAACAAGTGTATTCACAGAAGCTAAGCGAAGAAAGACAAAATATAATAAGAGAAAACGCCCGATTGAGACAACGCGTAAGCACACGAAGATTATTGGCATCATACAATCGCTTGGCATTCCAATATGATCCCACTGCGAACTACAGTGATGATGAAAATTTAGATATTGGACCAATGACGACTATATGCCGATATTGCAATGCGTTAAAGTTCAAAAGAGAAACGGCTGGATTGTGCTGCGTAAGTGGAAAAGTCAAACTGGATCCATTACTTACACCACCACAGCCACTGAAACCATTGTTCGATGGAAGTGATCCCGATTCCAGCCATTTTCTTCAACACATCCTAGAATACAATAACTGCTTTCGCATGACTTCCTTTGGAGCTAATATCATTCGAGAAGGCGGCTTCATGCTGACTTGCAAGGTAAAAGATACAACACACATAACCAATCACTCACACCAACACAATGAATTGCAACACATAACAACTACATATACACCACACACTACACCATCACACGATCAGAAGTTACACCGTATTCTTCAACAAATGATTGTTTGCAATTACAGATACAAGGACAAATATATCATTTGCATGGTTCAATGGTGCCAACACCAGATGAACCGCATCAATTTCTGCAAATATATTTCATTTCGTCGATGGTGGATAAGCTGAATGTGCGGTGCAATATACAGGGAACACAACAGTTAAAAAGACGAATTATTGAACAGTTGCAAGCATTTTTTCACGCTAATAATGCTGTGGTTAATATGTTCAAAACAGCATTGGAACGAATGCCATCGGATACGCACAAATTTGTCATAAGAGCGGATTGTACCCCTATTTAGTAAAAATTTAAAGAATTAGGGCGTGTTCAGCCTGTGTTAGCGCCACGTGTGCTCGCTGCACTTGGTAATTGCGTCGCATTCTGTTGAGGCTTCATGCCGACTTGCAAGGTAAAAGATACAACACACATAACCAATCACTCACACCAACACAATGAATTGCAACACATAACAACTGCATATACATCACACACTACACCATCAAACGATCAGAAGTTACACCGTATTCTTCAACAAATGATTGTTTGCAATTACAGAAACAAGGACAAATATATCATTTGCATGGTTCAATGGTGCCAACACCAGATGAACCGCATCAATTTCTGCAAATATATTTCATTTCTTCGATGGTGGATCAGCTGAATGTGCGGTGCAATATACAGGGAACACAACAGTTAAAGAGACGAATTATTGAACAGTTGCAAGCATTTTTTCACGCTAATAATGCTGTGGTTAATATGTTCAAAACAGCATTGGAACGAATGCCATCGGATACGCACAAATTTGTCATAAGAACGGATTGTACCCCAACAGGTGAACATGTGCGAAGATTCAATGCACCCACCGTTAATGATGTTGCTGCAATTTATTGTTGGCGATCCAACTAAATCGCGAGACATTGTCGTTCAGCGAAGAAGCAATATCATGCATCGTGTAAACGAGACACATCGTTTGTACGATGCTTTACAATATCCAATCATTTATTGGCAAGGGCAAGACGGATACGACATCACGTTAAAGATGGTCGATCCAATTACAGGTACAATATTCACACACTAATTATTGCTATTATTGGTTTCTATTAACAATTCATTTAATTTTGCATTTTCAGGCGTATCAACGAATAAAAATCTAAGCGCAATGATTTACTATGCGTATGAATTCATTACTGTTGTGAAATGAAATAAAATTTTTCCTTTTCAAATATAAAACAAAAAAAAAGTTTGATCACCAAACGAAATGTTACATAAAACGAAGCCATCTGGTGGCGAAACGGAGTTCGCCGGGTTTGCTAGTTATAAGTATAGATTAGTGGCTAAATACTTAAAGTGCGAAATGTCGATCGGGAAGATTAAGGAGTTTGACGTGCGGTCGGGATTGTGGTCTTCGTACACAGATAGACTTAAAATGTACTTTGTAGTTAATAAGATCGCGGAAGAATTGAAGTTACCCACATTAATCGCGAGCATGGGCGATGAAGCGTATGAATTGCTATTTAATCTAGCCAGTCCAAAGAAGCCATCCGTTATCATATGCACAAGCCAGCGAATTGTTACGTCAACATTTACAAACGGCACCATCATCATTGGCGGAAAGGTACCGGTTCCGACAAAAAAGACAAAGTTCAACGGAAGATGTTGCCGCGTATGTGGCGGAGTTGAAGAAATTATCGCGGAATTGCAAGTTCAACGCTAACTTAAACGAAAATTTGCGCGATCAATTTATCTGTGGCCTTAGAAGTGACGTTATTCGACAACGATTGTTCGCGGAAAATGAGGCGATAACCTTTACAGAGGCGGTTAAATTGGCAGGATCCTTAGAAGTGGCGGAGAGAGACGCTGCGGAGGTTGAGTGGCGTAAGGAAGCAACGGAGGCGAGTAGTGCTAGCTCGGTTCATGCACTAACGTCGAGCGCAGCACGCGGCGGGCAAGCACGCAGGAGTGGCGGAGCGGGACCGGCGGCACCGTCCGCAAGTTGGCGTGCTCGGCCGGACAAAACGACGACAGCACAGAAGGTGTCGACAACATTGAGCGGCTGTGCGGCGTGTGGGGCTACAAACCACGAGTACGGCCGGTGCCGTTATCGGAACTTTGTGTGCAGCAGGTGCCAGCGTGTGGGTCATTTACGTAGAGTATGTCCAGAGCGGGAGGAGCAAAGGTCGCAGGCAGACAGGGGCCGACAAAACAAAGGGATGAAACGGGAAGTACATTTCGGTGATTGCGACTTGGAGACCAGTGACGAGAATGAAGACATTGAGGAATTAAACCTTTTGTCGTTAAATAATTATAAGGCGGTAAGTTTACCCATCTGGGTAGATAACGTTATAATTAAAATGGAAATAGATACTGGAACAGCAATTTCATGTATAAGCAGAATGGTTTATGACAATAATTTTGACCACTTGCATATTAAAAGTGATAACACAGTTTTAAAGTTTTATGATGGAACAAAGATTAAGCCCTTAGGGATAATTAAACCATTGGTACGATATGGTAATATACAGAAACAATAAGAGTTATTTGTTATTGAAGGGGGTACTACATCCTTAATAGGAAGGCAATGGTTAGCTGAATTACGTATTGATATTCCGAGATTTAATTGTAATTTTATAAACAAAGGTGATATACACATCGATAATGAGATTTGTAAATTGATCGACAGGTATAAAGAAGTGTTCAGCGGTGGGCTGGGACGGTACACGGGAGGCAAGGCCACATTGCGGGTTCGCGAAGGGGCCCAGCCCGTGTTCCATCGAGCGCGGCCGCTGCCGTACGCGCTGCGCGAGCGCGTTGACACCGAGCTCGACGCTATGTTGCGGGCCGGCATCGTTGAACCCCTGGACTGCTCGGACTGGGCGTCACCATTGGTTCCGGTTAACAAAGCGGATGGTTCGTTACGGATTTGTGCGGATTACAAGTCAACTCTGAATCCGGTGTTACTGGTCGATCGTTACCCCCTCCCTAGGATTGATGACGTTTTGGTAGGTCTTAATGGAGCACAATTTCTAAGCAAAATTGATCTGTCTAATGCTTATAATCAAATCGAATTAGACGATTCTAAAAAGTTCACTGTCATTAATACGCACAAGGGGCTGTTTCGTTATAATAGGTTGGTATACGGCTTGTCATCCAGCGTAGGTATTTTCCAACGAATTATGACAAATCTATTGCAGGGCATCCCTCATGTACAAGGGTTCCTAGACGATGTCATTATAGGGGGTAAAACTAGAACGGAACATTTAGAAGCACTCGAGGCGGTTTTAAAGCGGTTAGCAGACAATGGGTTGAAACTAAGGAAGGATAAATGTGTTTTCCTAGTAGACAGTGTCAAATATTTAGGGTACGTGGTATCGAAGGAGGGAATAAGAGCAGACACGACAAAAATTGATGCGATCTTAAAGATGCAACCTCCTACCAATGTATCGGAGTTACGGTCATTCCTAGGTATGATAAACTTCTTCGCGAGATTTATTAAGAATCTAAGTTTTTTGTTACCACCGTTGCATAACTTACTACGTAAACAGGTTCCGTGGGAATGGGATAAGGACTGTGAGCGCAGCTTTGAGGAAGTAAAACGTGCGCTAATTAGTAGTGAAGTACTGGCACACTATGATCCTACCAAACCGGTAATCGTGACGTGTGACGCGAGCGCACGGGGCATCGGCGGGGTACTGGCGCAGGGCGGTGCGCACGGGGAGCGCCCGGTCGTTTATGTGTCACGTTCACTCACTGTCGCGGAAAAAAACTACTCACAGATTCACCGCGAAGCATTAGCTATTATTTTTTGTGTGAAAAAGTTTCACCAGTACCTGTACGGGAGGAAGTTTACATTGCGTACCGATCACAAGCCTTTGGTGTCTATTCTAGGACCTAATGCTGGAATACCAACTATGACAGCAAGTAGGATGCAACGGTGGGCAGTGATTTTATCGGCGTACGACTACGAAATAGAATTCATTAAAACTAACGAGAATTGTGCGGACGGCCTTTCGCGGTTACCAAGTAGTAGTAGTACGGCGAAGGTACGTGACGTAATACCGGAACAGACGTATCTTCATTTTGCACAAGAGGCTTTATTAATGGATTACAAACAAATAAAAAAATTCACAAATAAAGACCCCATTCTAAGCAGGGTGTTAGCATACATACGGGACGGCTGGCCGGAAAAATGTGACATAGTAGGGATGCAGCCATATTTTAATAGGAAAACGGAATTGTATGAGGAATTAGGGTGTATTATGTGGGGTCATAGGGTAGTTATTCCTCAGGATTGCCGCGAACGGGTTTTACGGTTGATTCATGAGCCGCACATGGGCGTAGTAAAATCAAAAGCGATAGCTCGCAGCTATGTATGGTGGGCTGGCGTCGATGAGGCAGTCGAGCGTGAGTGCCGCGCGTGCTCCACTTGCGCTAATCACGCGGACGCACCCCCCAGCGCTCCTCCTCGGCCATGGCCCTGGCCTTTAAAGCCGTGGGTTAGACTTCACTTAGACTTTCTAGGTCCAATCGAGGGAAAGTTATACTTGGTTGTGGTAGATGCGATGTCTAAATGGCTGGAAGTTTTTCAGGTATCAAGTACAGCAGCGCGGTATACTATACCTAAACTTAGCGAGCTATGGAGTAGGTTCGGTGTTCCGAAACAGATAGTTACGGATAACGGGCCCCCATTCACGAGTAGTGAATTAGCGTCTTTCCTAAACAATGACGGAGTGGAACACATTTTTACGGCTCCCTATCACCCGGCGTCAAACGGGGCGGCTGAAAACGCGGTTAGAACCATTAAAAAGGTTATAAAAAAAGCCTTAACGGGAAATAAAAATATTCAAATATCTATCAATACGTTTTTATTACATTACCGAAACACAGAACATTGTTCTACAGGGGAAAGCCCCTCCATGTTACTAATGGGTAGACGTTTACGAACTCGGCTAGACGCTTTGAAACCGGACCGAGAAGCTAAGATTCGGGGTGTGCAGAAACGACAAGTTGAAGCTAAGGGCGGAGTGAATAGACAAGTAGGAGTTGGGGATGATGTGTGGTACCGCCAATATTTAAAGGCGGAAAAATGGCAACCAGGTTCTGTGATAAAATCAACAGGAACCAATGACTTTAAAATCCTAGACACTAGTGGTAACGTAATTCATAGACACCTCGACCAGGTACGTCGTAGATCTAGGAGTTCACTGGTAATTCCTACAAATCCAGCACCACCAGTGGTGGAACCACCGAATGTATCACTTCCGGAGTCAGTTGGGGTGCAGTCCGAGCAGTCAGAGGCGAGGAGCTCACGCGAGGGGTCTGGGGTCGGGAACCTTACACCACCAGTTGTGGTGAACGAGCCGGCCGGGGAACAGTTTGGTATGCCTCCTACCACCCCTGTACCGACCCAGCCGCGTCCAATTCGGAGTTGTCGGTTGGGCAAAAAGGTCACATATAATAAATAGGACATAGATTATAATTAGTTTATAAGTCGAGAAGGGGTTGTTTTGTTTAAGGTGGGAGGGATGTAGTGTAGGTACTTTGATATAAGTTGTTGTTATAGACTATAAGTCATAGCGGGTAGCGGCACAATTTGCATACGTCGCCAGTTTGGAATAAACCGTGTTATGGACCAGTTGTTTCGTTGTGACTCTCCCCCCCCACCCCCGCACACTAGAACATTACAGGAACAACTACAGGCCTATCTCTCTTGCCACAGTAGTATCGAAGGTGTTTGACAGCATGCTGAACTCACAGCTGACCAAACACATTGAACTTCATAACAATCAGTTCGGCTTCCGGTGCGGACTATCCACTGAAAGTGCAGTTCTGTGTGTTAAGCATGCTGTCAAATACTACACAAGACGTCAAACATCAGTTCACGCATGCTTCCTTGATCTTTCGAAAGCCTTTGACCTGGTTTCCTATGATACCCTATGGGAAAAGTTAGGAAAAACGAATCTTCCAATAGAACTCATCAACATCTGCAAGTACTGGTACGGAAACCAGGTCAATGGCGTGCGTTGGTCGGGAACCATGTCGCAATCGTACAGGTTGGAGTGCGGGGTGAGGCAGGGGGGATTGTCCTCGCCAACCCTATTTAACCTGTACATGAATGATCTGGTTGTGGCACTCAGTAGCACCCGGGTAGGTTGTCACATAGATGGAATTAGTGTAAACAACATAAGCTATGCTGATGACATGGTGCTACTGAGTGCATCGATATGTGGCATTAAGAAACTGCTTACCATGTGTGAAGCTTATGCCGAGCAACACGGCTTGAAATATAATCCACTCAAAAGTGAAGTCATGGTCTTTGAGGCCAGAGAAACCAGTACAGGTAACGTATTTCCCAGCGTTACGCTCAATGGTACAGCTTTGCGTAGGTTGTCTAGTTGTAAGTACTTAGGACATATGCTGACCTCTGACCTCAGGGACGATGATGACATCGAGAGGGAACGGAGGGCGCTGGCAGTGCGGGCGAACATGATAGCTCGCAGGTTTGCACGTTGTTCGACAGAAGTCAAAATTATACTTTTTAAGTCTTATTGTACATCATTTTACACGTGCAGCCTGTGGGCCGACTATACTCAAAAGTCTTACAGTGCCCTCCGAGTTCAATTTAATAACGCGTTTAGGGTGTTGATGGGGCTGCGGCGATTCTGTAGCGCATCAGGGATGTTTGCTGAACGTCGCGTAGATTGCTTTTACGCTACGATGCGTAAAAGGTGCGCATCCCTGGTGCGTAGAGTACGTGGCAGCACCAACAGCATCCTTAGCATGATCGCTAGTCGACTGGACTGTTGTTACATCAATCATTGCTGCGCCATTTGTCATGGAGTGGCGCGGTAGTGATTGTTGAGTTTGTTTTTATTTTTGTTTTGTTGTAGTTGTTAAGTATTACTAACAGTAGTCTATAAGAACATTGTTACTAACAAAATGGACACCTAGTCTGAATAAAGTATTTAATAATAATAATAATAAAAAATAAAAAAAACGCTGGCAACACTGTGTTGACAAGACGTCTTGTGTTCCTTATTTTAGAAAAAATATATATTTAACCCAATTTAAGAAAAACTCTACAATAGAAAAGAAATCCTCGACCTGTAAAACCTTCCGGAATTATAAAAACCACAAAAAATTACCATAATGTAAAAAAACTCAAGTTAAAACAGCCAAATCGGGGGTGACATCTGTCATGTCACCCCCGGTAAAATTACAATGAAATGAAATAAGGAATGAGAAGACTACGAGTATGTTGACCCGATCAGCAGCACGAAGAGCACGCCCACCACCTCCGGACTCGTCTCTCAGCTCCGCCTCGCCGCCGCCGGTACCCAGCCCCCCTGCGGGCGCTGTGACGACACCGGCCGTGGCAGTTGCGTCGAGCTCGAGCGACGAGTACTTCTCCCCGCCCACGACGCCACCACCTGCTTGTCGACGGAGAGGACGCCGGCCGCCGGACGGTTTAGGACCTCGAGGCCCACCGGCCTCTGATAGGGTCCCAGCTCCCGGCGGGAGTGTGCAGCGCATGAGATGGACAAAATCCATCAATGAGAATGTCATGCGCTCATACTATGGGGCTACAGAGGGGGGAAAGAATCTGACCGCGTACCGTGTTCGGATGCTCTCTCTTTTTCAGGTGCTTGAGCCAGCTGTCAACGTCTCAACCCAACGATTATCGGATCAGGTGCGGGTCATCCAGCGTAATCATATGTTGGATGATACTGTACTTGATCGCCTACGAAATGAAATGCAGAGTAGCCATGTCATCGCACCCCTGTTGCAGACTGCTGTGGTCCCACCACAGTACTTGACAAGTCAAGCTGATGAGGGGAGTGATGACAGGGCTACAAACGTAAGTACCCAGTGCAATGAGGAATTGAGGAGTGCTTTGGAGGATGCGATTCGAGAATATCGGTCCATATCACCCGAACTTAGACCACGCTTATCTCGTTTGCCCATGCATAACAAAAATAGGGCGCTGGTGGCGGCTCTGGATTCGCAGTTGTCAAACTATTTTGATGACTGCGAAGACCTCACTGATACTCATGCAATTCTGTACTGCGCGGCTGTAGCGGCATGTCGTGTAGCTCACGTCAAATTTGCTAGTGACTATAGAGCTACACGACCAAAACCAGCCGTACCAGCCTGGCAGTGCAGAATTGAGCGCCGTATTAGTGGGGCCAGAGCGCTCATCGGCAAACTAATCTGCTTCAGGGAGGGCAACACTCGCCCTAGAGTGATGCGCTTTGTGAGGCGGGCGTTCTCGGGGACTGATATCAGCCCTCGGGACTATATGTCCCGTGTCACAGAGCGCATAGACTTCCTGAAGCAGAAAGTTTATGCATGGGCAAGCCGTATTCGTAGGTATAAGCGGCGAGTGGACCGATACACTCAGAATCGCACCTTCCAGAGTGATGAAAGGTGGGTTTATAGGGCTTGGGAGCGACCGACCCAAGGTGTGGCTGACACGCATCTGCCGGATAATGACGCCATGTGTTCTTTTTGGCGCAGTATCTGGTCGGTGCCTGTCAGTCACACCGAAGGGGATTGGACTCGAGAAGTCGAGCGAGCCTGCGATCCAATACTAGAAATGGGGGCTATTACCATCTGCCCCCAAGACGTAGCTCGTGCAGTCCGTCCACTGCCCAATTGGAAGTCTCCAGGGCCGGATGGGTTGCACAACTTCTGGATCAAATGGTTCATTGGATCGCATGCTCGCTTGGCGGCTCAGTACCAGACTGCTTTGGAGTCTGGTTCGCTACCCCAGTTCCTAACAACAGGAATTACCCACCTGCTCCACAAATCAGGTAGTACCACGGAACCCAAAAATTATAGACCAATCACGTGTTTGCCGACGGTTTATAAAGTTCTTACATCCATTTTGAGAGCTAAAATTTACAATCATATTGACACCAACTCCATCATGTCTGTCTCTCAAAATGGATGTAGGAACGGGTCCCGCGGTACTAAGGAGCTGCTCCTCATTGATATGGCCATTAGCCAACAGGTTCGTCGTTCCCGAAAGGATCTGTCGACATGTTGGATAGATTACAAGAAGGCCTATGACTCGGTGCCACATACATGGCTCATGAGGGTGCTGGAGTTATATAAAATTGATGCAACTCTGCGCACCTTCCTGATTTCATGTATGAGGCAGTGGAGGACGGTCCTTCGCTATCCAGGATGTCGAAATATCCAAAGGAACAGCGAACCGATAAGGATCGAGCGAGGTATATTTCAGGGTGATAGTTTGAGTCCACTTTGGTTCTGCTTAGCCCTGAATCCTCTGAGCACACTGCTTGAGGATTCAGGTATAGGCTATCGGTTGAGGAGAGGTGGTCAGGTTATATCTCACCTCCTTTACATGGATGACCTTAAACCGTTTGCCCCCAACAATTTTCAACTGATGGAGTTACTGAAAGTAACTGAAACCTTCAGTAACGCCATCAGGATGGAATTTGGTGTGGACAAATGTGCGGTCATGCATGTAAAGCGTGGGGAGATTGTGGAATCCGCGGGAACCCAACTCTCGGATTCCATAAACCTCCGAGCCCTCTCCGCATCCGAAACCTATAAGTATTTGGGTATGTCGGAAGCGTTGGGCATCAATGTTACTGACATGAAGCAATCGCTGAAGGAACGCTTCTTTGGCCGCCTGAAGAAAGTATTTAATAGTCTTCTATCAGGCGGAAACAAGGTGCGCGCCTTCAACGGTTGGGTCATGCCGGTTTTGATGTACTCTTTCGGCATACTCAAATGGACTCAAACCGAACTCGACACCCTGGATAGGAGGGTCCGTACGCTGCTGACTGCATATCGAATGCATCACCCACGGTCATCGGTAATGAGGCTGTATATCCCGCGAAAGTGTGGAGGTCGAGGCTTTTTAAACGCTAAGACTCTCCACAATCGCGAGATATGCAGTCTCAGGGAATATTTCCTAGAAACCGACGTGGGGATGCATCGAGATGTGGTCGCGGTTGACAAGGGCCTCACCCCGCTCTCCTTGGCTAACGAGAACTGGCGCAAACCTATAATACTTGACACTAATGAACGCATGGAAGTATGGCAGAGTAAGGAGCTCCACGGACGCTTTTTCCGGGCCCTACATGGACCCGATGTAGATATACTAGCGTCCGTAGCCTGGCTGCGTTTCGGTGACCTCTTTGGGGAAACCGAAGGTTTTGTCTGTGCAATTATGGACGAAGTTATGATGACGAACAATTACCGGAGATTTATTGTGAAAGACGGCACGGTTGACATCTGTCGGGCATGCCACCGTCCAGGAGAATCAATTAGGCACATAATCTCCGGGTGTTCTCGTCTAGCTAACGAAGAATACTTGTATAGACACAACCTAGTAGCCAGGATTATCCATCAGCAACTTGCTCTTAAATACTGCCTTGTGGAATCGGAAGTGCCGTACTACAGGTATGTGCCCGACCCAGTTCTCGAAAATGGAAATATCACATTGTACTGGGATCGATCCATCATCACTGACAGGACTATTGTTGCAAATAAGCCTGATATAGTGGTGGTGGATCGAGTAGAGCGGCGCACAATGATTGTTGATATAACGGTCCCACATGACGAGAACCTCGTGAAAGCTGAAAAAGATAAACAGATCAAGTATCTTGACTTGGCTCGCGAGGTTGTCGACATGTGGGATGTGGATTCAGCGATCATTGTGCCGATAGTCGTCACAGCCAATGGGTTGATAGCCAAGAGCCTCGACCAACATCTAAGGAGGCTCTCGTTAGGCAGCTGGGTCAAGGGCTTGATTCAGAAAGCGGTACTTCTGGACACGGCTCGCATCGTCAGGAGGTTCCTCTCTCTGGAGCCCTGACCGCCGGTAGCTTGGACCCTGTTCCCGATACCGGTGGGCTACTATTTTTTATATTTTTAAATGTTTTTTTTATTTTATATTCTAATATTTAAAAATATAATTTATAAGTATATTAAGATGAATAAAGGAAAAAATAATAATAATATCGACTATAGAGAATTTCGTCGTATAATCGCTCTCTATCTAGCAAATAAGGAAAACGTTGTTAATGGTTTGGAGAAAGTAAAATGGATAAAGGAACTTTTTGAGAACTGTAAAGTATCAGACCTGGGGACCGAAAAATGTCCTAACTTCTTTATTTTACATAAAAGATACTGTGAAGGAAAAACTAATTTAAATTGTAATAATCATTTAAAGCATTGTGCTCTTAAAAATGTGTTATGTATAAGAAAGTATTTACAGTTATAAATGTGTACCTACTTTTAAGGTTATTGGTTTCATGAATAAAAAATAATTTGTATAATAAAACTGCTTTTATTTTGTTAAACACCCAACACATCTTCAAATAAAACAATCTACTTTAAAATTAAATAAAACAACGTAATAAGTACTAAGTATTTACCTAAACAATTGCTTACGCAAACAGTTAAGTACTAAAAATCACTATCTATTAAAGATTTAGATATTTTTTTAACCAAAGATTCTGTTTCGTCCATAACATTATCGATAGCGTCTTTAACGATGTATTGAGCACTTATAATAACGTTCTCACTATCACTGTCACTGTCAATGGTTTGCGGAGTGTTATTGCACAGATCTACGACCGATATTTTAATTAATTTGATCCCTCGTCGCTGTAATCGGCTCATCACAAAAGATTTAGTTGGATTTTGCTTCTTCGACTTTTCCCTGCATCGTTGTTTTGATTTCTTTTCTTTCGTCACTTGTTTGCTGTGGTCGGGTTCGTTGTGAAGCGTTTCAGAAAATCCTTCATAAGGATTTTGGGCGTACTGGCTAAACATAATATCTGATTCTGTAATCTGGAAAGAAATATACACTCATTAATTTTAAACTTAAACGTAGATGTTGATATAGTGATGCATAAACGAATTTTCAGCGGGTTAAAATATTCATAGCAGATTCACTAAAAACTGTGAGCAAAATTGCTGCGAGTTCAATCGCTGCGAGTTACTAAACAATATAAAAATAAATTGGCAAACTTACCGATGACATGCTCGCAAAAAGTACAACACTGTGTGCTTAGTACAAGTACTCAAGATGAGTATTATTTCGTAAATGACAAAAAAATAACATCGCAATAATTCACATTTTAGATTTGAATGTTAACTAAGCATTTGTGAGGGCAATGCACTGTTGTGTGTTTGTAGTAGGTATTTTGTATGATCAGCGTTATGCAGTTGACGCAAACATAGCTCTTCGAAATTTGTATAATCAGTCTTATTGTATTACGTACAAAATACATTTTACCTCTGACAAGTGAACGATTCAAGTTTCAACATGCACTTCATGTTGAAAATTGAATCTTGGTTAGGTTTCATTTTATTTAACCGACTACAAAAAAGGAGGATGATGTTTTAAAACATAAATTAAATAAGTAGTCATAATCATTCATATTTTATTTAAATGTTTTACATTAACTTAGGTTTTTAAAAGTATGAATTATATATAACAAACATTAAAAAGTTATCTAGGTATATTTTAAGAACTTTTTTAAGATTACATTACATAGGTTACATAAATTATATTCGAACTCTATTTTTAGATTAGAATGTTAACTAAGCATTTGTGAGGACAATGCACTGTTGTGTGTTTGTAGAAGGTATTTTGTATGATCAGCGTTATGCAGTTGACGCAAACATAGCTCTTCGAAATTTGTATAATCAGTCTTATTGTATTACATACAAAATACATTTTACCTCTGACAAATGAACGATTCAAGTTTTAACATATACTTCATGTTGAAAATTGAATCTTGGTCAGGTTTCATTTTATTTAACCGACTACAAAAAGGAGGATGATGTTTTAATACATAAATTAAATAAGTAGTCATAATCATCCACATTTTATTTAAATGTTTTACATTAACTTAGGTTTAAAACTATGAATTATATATAACAAACATTAAAAAGTTATCTAGGTATATTTTAAGAACTATTTTAAGATTATATTACATAGGTTACATAAATTATATTCGAACTCTATTACTAATTAGCTTAATCTTAAAATTCATTTTCGCTCTTTAAAATAAGTGAGTGACCCCAGGCTCGCGTTGATATTCGATCTACAGATATTGAACGTTTATCATCATTTCGAGATAAGGCAATTTTGTTGACACTCTTAGTAAATATTTCGTGCTTTATGGATTTAAACATAATATTTTTTCTACGAATAATTCCACCATCTAACAAAATATTTTCATAATCTGATATATTTAAGTCTCTTACTACACTTGATTTTACTCCTTTTGCTTTTTTAATGATTTTATCGACTGTTTTTATTGAGTAAAGTTTTGATCTCAAACCAACAAAATCTGAGATATATTTTCCTCCCATTTCGTCTTTACAAACCTGGAACTTTTTTGTTCATAATTGGTATGTTAAAATCATTTTTAACATCATAGTTACTGGTGTCGAAATATTGCAAAAAATTTAACTTCATGTCACGATAAAAATCAAACGTGAATATTTTATAGACAAACGAATCGGTATCTGTATAACACAACTGTACTCGGTCTGCATAAAAAGGTTTTACAATATTGTAATGAAAGTCATACATATGTGTCTTATAAAGTTCTAATACAGTGAATCCGATATAAATAGGTTTATTTAAAATAATTTGGTCGGGTTTCATTTGTATTGCAACTAAGTTTTCAGTTAGAATAGAAGCGTTATGGAAATAGGGGTTGGCTAAAAGTCTCTCGGCGGATGTAAATTTCTTAGTTCGATTAGATTGATCGCACCATTGATTAACTAAATGAACACTTACTCTATTTTCAGTATTTTCTAATCTCTTACCAAAAACACTGTTGTTTAACAACTTAAAGAAGTCTTGTTCGAAAGAACTTTTTGCCTTTTGTCTTAATCGAGTGTTTAATTCTATGTACTGTTTTAAATAGGGACTTTGTCTGAAAGTAATAGCTTTATGAACTTTACGTAATATTAAACCGTGTTCTAAACACTTTTTTAAATGAACGTAATATATTACGTAGTTGTACTTATTATACAAATTTGCAACTAGTTTCTTCGTTTTACCTCCTGGAGGTATACATTTCTCAGGACAAAATGGTAAATCATTGTGGTGTTTGTGTAAATGTCCAGGATACAAAAGATCGACCTCTAATATAAATCCCCACTCAGAGTTATGCTCGACATTTTCAACACGAAAATTAGTTAATTCATTTTCATCAAGAAATCTAAAACTAGAATACGGTAAATACTGACACATGCTAAAGCCGTATAGGTTATTACAGTCTAGATATACTATGAAACTCTGAGGCTGTGATGCATTATGTTCCGGCATGTATTTGTGATTTGCTTTGGCATACCGATGGGAACACATGCACAAACCTCCTCGTATACCGCTTTGAATCATTCTAACGATAGCTGAATCCGAAATCAGTTCTAACTGAACACCTGTTTTTAGCAACATTGCATCGAACGATAAACTGGGTGCAGTTATGTAAAAGGCAGGATCGAGTTTGTAATGTTGTTTACATGTTTTCCGAAACTTTTGAAATATGTCTGTTAACAAAAGCACGTCTGTTTTTAAGTATAGATCAGTATACTCACCTAGGTCATTAATATTGAATTCAGCCCAAACATTCTGAGCATGATTATAATCTTCATCGCGAATACCTTCGTTAGTCAAAGAATTATGAAAATAATATTTAGATGGTAATAACTTTTGATCGTAACATTTCCAATCTTTCATATAGTCATATGGGTACACACCTTTACGAGTCAGCAAACTAAATTGTGTTTCATCAGTAAAAAATAATTTAAGGTTAACAAAATCATCTACTTGCAATGTTTTAGCAAGTTTGTCTAAACTAGTTCCTAAAAAGTTGAATGAATCTAAAAACCTTAGTTGTATAAACTCGTTATCAGCAATAGGAATAAACTTTGTAAACGATATATATTTTTCCTTAGTCTTGGGTATTATTTAAATTTGTCCTGGAATTTCGCCTAACTTTTTAATAAATAAATGACAATCGTATCCGGTTAAGTTATGAAAAAATATTGGGATGAATTTTGGTACTTTGTGTTGTAGGTTGCAGTGTCAATGTGCTGCACCTCGGTACCGGCCTGTAATATGACAGTGATCCCTTACTCTATCGGTCAACAGTAAATTTTCACAAAGGTAGCACTTGAAACAGCGCGTTTGAAATCAAGAGCATCTATTTCTGTGAATATCATAGGCTCGCTTTTAGTTAGAATTCTGTGTATTGTTTTAGCATCTTCAGTCAGTAAATGTATAAATTTTGAAACACAATCTTTTCCGCGATAACTTCTATAGCCATCATCCCTTTCGTTAAATGATGACACTACATTATAGGCGAACGCGGCCGCCACGTGACGATGTGAGTATGACGTGTTAGCAGTGTTGAATTCATCGCCGGAAATTGGTTTGAGTATCGTTTCGAAATCGGCATATATGACGAAAGGAATGTTTTGTTTTCTATCATAATTTTTGAATTTTAAAAATGTTCATTTTTCTGGTAATACTGTGGCAATCCCTCCACATACATAGATGTGATTCAATTCGGCTGCGCGTTGGAAAAAACAATAAGCACGTTTCGCAGAAGTACAGTTTACCATGATGTTTGGTCATCTGATTTCTGACTAGACGCGGTAAATCATTGATAAGACAATAATGAGTATTAGAATTATTTTCAAAGAACAATAGATGGATGCTCTTAGATTTATGATTCGATGTTGAATACAAAGGTCCAATGATAGTCTTATCTTTTTTTAAACCATACACGTAAATATTCAAAAACGGATTATTCTTCTCAAAGACAGCTATGTCCGAAAATGTTATCGGAAATGTTAAACCATCAACATTCAAAACATCCTGGAAGTAGGGATAAGATGAAACTCTGTCGGGATGTTGGTTAGTGGGGTACAGAGCCGCCACTACGCACCATAAAAAGCAATACTCATCATTGTTACGAATATTCAAACAAGCTTTTTTATGTTTTATACATTTCGGTAAAGTTATAAATTTAGATCCGCCGAGAGGTTGATATTTGTTAATATTTATTTCTACATGGGAATTGCTCGAAAATGTCCAGCCACTATCTCTCTCCTGAAACTCTTCAATTTTCTTTAACAGTAAATCAACCGTTGCTTTATATATTGAATCAAAATCGTAATTAAAAGTAATAATAATGTTTTTTGTGGCGAACGATTTCATTTCCTTTTGATCATTTTTAAACAAAAGAAAAACTTTCGAAATTTATTTTCACAGCTTTATGTTTCAATAATGATTGGTTTATTAGAGTTTTAACTTGATCACTAATATTAATGAGAAACATTTCAGGAAAATTATTTATTTCTTCGCCAGTTGCGATGATTTTGTAACTAACGATTCGTTTTTTAAACGCAGAATTAATAATTGCGACATTGTCAAAAACAGTGGTCGCACTATTATTTTTATGAACATTACTACGTAAATGACCAGACCATCTACGATTATCTACAAATCAGTTGCAAAGCGAACAGTGGGGCATTATTTTACAAATTGAAATTAATTATCTCCCAATACAGATGCTAAACTCGAAATGAAACGATCTTACCCACGTATACCAACTAATGAAGAATCGAAGTAAATATAGTGTGATAGAATTGTTAAATTGTTTAATCTGGACCAGGTCTGGATACGTCTTCAAGTTTGATGATTACTTATTCGTCAACCAGTGCATCTGATTAGCTGCTTCGGGAGATTATAATACTGTAGGTATCAATATGTTTCTGAAAAAAAGAAAGATCGGTTAGTACCTTTTTTTTTTGTTAAAATCAACAACATTTTAAACGAAAATACCAAACATATTCAATAATTACCTTCTCGCAAATTACTTAATGTTGTACATAAATGTTTCAATTGTATGTACTTAGTTCAAATGTGTGGCTGTATTCAGATCACCATACTAAACGTCAGGTACTAGCTGCTTCGGGAGATTATAATACTGTAGGTGTTTCGACATTCGCCATGAATCCATGTATTTTTTAAATGATTAAAGTTCACTCCGTCACGCGGCGTAGCTTTGAGATAATGTCAAATTTATTTTTAGTTTTTGACTTTTAAACTAACTAACTAACGAAGTATTCGTTATTGAGTAGCCTAGTCATACGATCGATTTTCGAACAATCAATAAAATATTTGATTGAAATAATTGTTATTGCGTAAAACATTACACGTGTGACCTTGTTTCTTTTTTCGTTACCTAAGTTGCATTCAAAACAGTAAGCTATTTTAGTCAAGGTTGTCACGCATACATATTAAGGTATGGATAAGTATCAGAAACTAGGTACACTATCATAAAATAAATAAAATGTAGTACATAGGCTTCTACCCTTAAGAATAGAATTAAAAATTAAGTTCATTTAAAATTTGTTACTGTTATAAGTTAACTTATTTCCTGTAGCTACTTCATTCGAACATAAAAGTAAGTATTACAAGTAAAACTTGGATCTATAACATAATAAATTCTAATCTTATGATTGTCTCTAGATTGCCAAATAATTAAATTACTTACAAGAATATTCCCTATTAGTGTTGTTGATAACTTATCTAATGGTTAACGTTTTGTCAACCCTAAGTCGTTTCGCTGTGTCGTCATTCGATGCTACCTGAAACATCCTTGGTCTTCACTTTTTAGTGAAGTACCGTCGAAGAACTTTATATCTATACATCGTAAAGACTATTTCTGCTTGCTGCGCATCGTGCTCAGAGGATTTTGTTTTCAAACTGCTTACATATGAAGTTCTTCGATAGTAACTATAATGCGTCTAAGGAAAAAAGTTGTTTTACACAACATTATATGAACGGTTGTAGTCATTTTTAATATAGTGAATTATCATTCGTTTTCCGATTTATAAGCTACATGTTTTCGAAGTACTCGGTACAAGCTAACTGAAGTCTACAAGTGTGGAAGTAATCTTCAAGAAGTGTTCTGCGATCCTGCTGCGTTATCCCATCAATATCAGTTTTGATAGCTAACCGCTGCCCACGGTCGTCAGTCACTACACCTGCCAGCCTGCCATACCGTTTGGACATAATTGGAAAATGTAAGTATAAAACTTTCCACTCAGTACATAGTTCGGAGGTCTGACCCGATGTACTAATCGTAATCCTTATGTTTGACTATTATTTTGTTGTATCTTTATTTCAGGTCTGAGTCTGAGTGCGAATACTTTCAACAAGCTCCGATCACCGATCAGAAAACCAAACGCAGCCGCAAACCGTCTGCAGACAACGTTAGGAAACGCAAGTCGCATCCACCATCAACGAATTTAATTCGTACGAGGTAAACAAACTATTCAATAATTTAGTTCGCCATACCAGTTTAAATCATCTGTCATTTTTATTCGTAAGTACGTCTCTCATGTTCTGCAAGTACCTATTTTGACCGAGTGTATTTTTTCCCCTATGCGTATCTAAACAGTAAACGTAACCTGTAAGTGTATGATGAACTAATAGAAGCTTTCGTTGTTGTTTCAGTAAAAAAACCAATACTGATTATGATGTATTTGATATCAGTAACAACTACGGGTCTGACACCGCGCCAAAAGACGACTCATCGAGTACATGTTTATCATCATTCTTCGTTAACCGAGTCGCCAACGGCTGCGAGCGGCGAGCAGCGAGCATCAACGGAGAGTACTACATCGACTGCAAGGTGTACAAGGCTGACGACGCTCGCCACAACGACTCCCTGGAGCTGTGGAAGAAGGCGCTTGTGCGACTCAAGTTCCAGACCGACGCGGATTCGTGTCAGTGGCGTAAACTACAAGAGTTCGTGCGCTCGGTAGATACTTTATTCCTTGAAAAACCAATGTTTTACGAAAAATAAACCTAATATAATATATACCTTGTTTATTAAGCAGATCTACTTCAAAGCAGCGAGTTAATAAGTCGTTTCGACACACGAAGCGCATTACAAAAACCAACAAGTCGTTTCTAATATTGAGACGCATGTCAAAAACACCAAGTCGTTTCCACCCACGAAGCGCATTACAAAAACCAAGTCGTTTCTAATACTGAAATGCATGACAAAATCACCAAGTCGTTTCCATTGTTGAAGCGCATTACAAAAACCAAGTCGTTTCTAATACTTAAATGCATGTCAAAAACACCAAGTCGTTTCCACCCACGAAGCGCATTACAAAAACCAAGTCGTTTCTAATACTGAAATGCATGACAAAATCACCAAGTCGTTTCCATTGTTGAAGCGCATTACAAAAACCAAGTCGTTTCTAATACTGAAATGCATGACCAAATCAACAAGTCGTTTCCATTGTTGAAGCGCATTACAAAAACCAACAAGTCGTTTCTAATATTGAGACGCATGTCAAAAACACCAAGTCGTTTCCACCCACGAAGCGAGTTACAAAAACCAAGTCGTTTCTAATACTGAAATACATGACCAAATCACCAAGTCGTTTCCATTGTTGAAGCGCATTACAAAAACCAACAAGTCGTTTCCATTGATGAAGCGCAAAACCAACAAGTAGTTTCTAACTATGAAACGCATTTCATAATGACTAAATTAAATCTTAATCATTGATCGTGTCGATAGTTGTCAATACTGTCCGAAGCAAAGCAAACTCGCCTAGCTACTGTAGGCCAGTCGTATAACTCGCATGATCTTTGTAAGAGTACAGTAATACCAGTTATTTCTAATACTGAATGTGCCTAATTCTGTGCCTCCGGTGAAAACTGATACAACTTCAAAATGACTATTTTTCAAGGAAAAACTGTCAACTATATCAATGTGCACCGACATTACGTCTGTGTAAACTAATGTATGTTAAGTAATATCAACTTACACCACACATGCAATTCTCGTGAAGACTGATATCATAATATATGTTTTAGTATATACACTGATAATATTGATGCAAGAAAAATGTTGTTGAACAAATCTACTATAACTTTATGTTAGAAATCAGTCTAGAACTTTAAAGTTTACCCAGTATAATGTTTATTGAGATATATCACTTATCACGATGTTATTTTTTGTGTATAATGCTACAAGTAAACTTATATAAATTCAACATCTTCGTGTAAAGTGATATTTGTAACCAATTTCATTTAAAGGGCTTATTATTAAAAATAAAACACACATATTTAAAATACAAAATATAATTATCTGAATAAATTGAGTCAAACAAAAAGTAATAAAACTAAAATTTCTAAAAATAAAACAACTAAAATGCTTCTTTTCTTAATTAGCAGAACAGTATTTAATCAATAACCTTAAATTGTTGTATATTTTTAAAGGATAACTTTTAAATATTACTGAAATGGAATTTAATTGAAGCTCAGTCTCAATCTACGTTTTTAATAAAGTAACGCCACATTTATGAATTTATATTTTTAACAATCTTACAAATTAAATGAGATCACGTTTCAATATCACAATATCAGTCTAAGTAAAAATCGACATGCATTAGAAAATCTTTTATAAAACTTAACGTTTTATCAAAATTGTACCTGTATCCGTTGAGAGGTTGATGAGGTTGTCATTCATAATTTAAATATAATGTTACATACCCGTTCTAATGAAACTGACATGTTTCATGATATGGCAATAAGAAGTAAGTATAATAATTATAATAAAAGTTTATAAAAGAGTAGGATACAGATAATTTTCAGTCGTCTTCACTGGAATATAAATCGGGATCAATATTTCTGACATCAGCCTTAGTCTTCAAGTTCTGATAAAACCCATGACATCTACTATCAACATATGGTAATATTGACAATAGATCATTCTTTTTTTCAATTGAAATAAAAGATGGGCCACTGCATTGAATTAAATGATCTACTAATACTTCCGATGTATACATTTTACCCCTCTTAGCAAATGATATGACTTTGAAATTATCTGCTCTCATGTCAGTCTTGTATTTCAGAGACGGAAATTGGTCTTTCTCATATTTAAAAACTTTCACATCGGCCCAAACAAATTTTTCGTTTTCTTCATTAATTTTTTTGATAGTGAAATATCGTTTTGCAAATTCGTTATAATCGTAAAAATTAGATTCTGTCATCTCAACTACGGTAAATTTTCCAAGTTTTCCTAATGTTCTTATTAATTGCGCCCAATCTCTTGGATGATGTATGTTCATAGTCGTTCGTTTTTTTAGCTCTCTCGATTGCAGAATGGTCACTATCTACTTCCATTCTTGTATGGCCCGATATCAAGAATTTGTGTTCTATGGATGTAATATAAGGCAGGTCATGAACAGCAAGTAGCATCATTGTAGCCACCATGGAGTTTTTATTCTGTCCAGCGCAAGTGTCAGAGTAAAGGAAATTTTTTACAATACCGGGATATTTAGTGGGAACTTGATTTAAAAAAAAATCGAATATACGTGAGGCGATTTGATTGGCTCCTCGTCTGGACACACTTTCGTCCCACATATAGCAAAAAGCATTATTACTTGCACAGTCATGGATGGTAAGATTGTATGTCCATAACTGTCTTTTATAAAAGACCAGACCCGTCTTCAGGTATGGTGTTGGTAGACATTGTTGCAAGTCAAATGTAAGCGTTAAGGTGTCGGGCGATTCTTTAGAATATATTTTGTCACTTTCTTTCTGGTCATACGCATAAGCGGCTGCAGCTTGATGTTCCTCCAATTGACATTTAATGTCAAGTCATAGGTTACATCGAGAGTAACAACCATTGGTTCAGTACAGTCGACCACAACAGTGTAAACATACGTATTATGCAGACTTACCAGTTAGCATATAATTACATGGAAGAAATCATGGATTATTACAACGGACTATTAGAGATATACTTAACCAAGGCGACAGTATATAGTGTTTTAACACCAAAGAACGTCACTGACCTAATATCATCAGCAAACAAAAAATTACCATCTAAACTAAGAATCGTTCAACAACAGTTACTAGACACCAAGATATATGAGAACAAGACTCATTTAAAAGTATACGCCTATTTTCCTATACAAGAGATAACTAAATATACTTTAATGTATGTTACACCAGTCCCAAAGATAAATTCTGACAAGTCAGCCCAAAGTATAGAAGTACATAAAGCTTACATAGGGTTAGATTACAACAACGAAATGTATTTTGACTTGGACTATGAGGAGTTCAAACGTTGTTTAGAATGGACTAACCATTTTATTTGCTTTCCTGGGGCCGTGAAAAACATGCAATTAAAAGAAAATTGCATTGTAAATCAACTATTCAAAAACCAAACACAGACGAAATGTCCTACTAAAACATACTATTTATCCAATAAAATAATATGGAAACAACTTTACATGCCAAACACTTGGTTATTCATTGTACGAGATCGAGTTACGACGTCAATACTTTGTGATGGACAAAGAGAAGAATTCGAGCTTCAAAATGTTGGTGTAATACGAATCGCAGATAACTGCATTATTAAAACAACTAATAATATATTAACTGCCAAAAGAATTGTTTCAGTACCGATAGTAACATCATACTCAAAACAAATAGACTTTCCCATAACAACGCACATGGTGACTAAATCCATGCTAAACATTACCAAAGAGGAAGAAGTCGTAGATAACTCAAAGGAGATTTTTCAGAATCTAGTTACTCAAGAAAATGCTTTACAAACCGAATTAGATAGCACTATTTGGAGTCAAATCAGTTCTCACGCATACTTAACTAGTGCGATATCGTGTATAATCATGTTTTTAATCTTTTTGTTTTTAGTTTGCTACGGCCCAGCCATACTGAGATGGATTGGAGTCACATTGCAGCACAAGACCAGAAGAACAAGTCCCGAGCCAGAAAACCAACCAGCAAGAGAACCAAACTCGCTTGCTGCCAACAAGACAACTACCAAACCGACAACAGGCCAACCAACTATCACAACGGAACCTGTGTACAGTTTACCACGTCAACACGAAACTATCGAATTATACCAACTGGAGCCTAGGTCCTGAGAGGCGCCAGAATGTTCAACCGTGAACATACTATAGTTGCACGCGCCAACAATAGCATCACAGCGTCAGCGACACACATACGGTCCACGCGCCGGCAACACCAGCACACCGTCAGCACTAAGATGTGGCCTACTGAGATCTTCGCTTCATCGGCTCGATACACACACGACACACATGTAAATAGCCATCAATGTGTATTTACCACAAAAATTGTATATAATTAAGTTCATTATTGTAATAAAGTTAGTCATCAAGCTGGAGTCGAGTGTGATTGATCTCCTTACTTCCTCTTACTGTGGCCAAGACACCTTTAGCCATCATCGGTCCTATGAGTCTGTGGGATCGGCAGTAAGAAAACCATTTCCTGTGTACATTGCACGACGTACACAAAACCCTCTTCCTACCCAAACTCCGTCTGTCACCGTAGGTCTCCTTGTGACAGACTTCCCTCTCGTATAACCAACGTAACCTACGTTTGGTGTGGTTTGTATGGTAGGCTAGGGCTAGGATAACTGGGGTGCTAGGTAGTTACTGTAGGGCTAGGTTTGGCGTCAGTTGGGCTTTAGGTACTGATCCAGGTTCAATTATCTCAAACGTAGTCACATCGTACACACTTGGAACACCGGCCGTACTAAGCTGTAAGTCCCGGTGTGTACACTTTATTTAACTTATCACATTTCTGACATGTATCCACTGATGGTTGCTTAAACGATAGATTCAATGATTTGAAAATCTGACTGTAAACAGTTTTACTTATAGGTTCCGATGTTGTTAGTTGTTGTTTATATAGGTCATACATTTTGGTTAAGGTCAAATCGGAACTCAGAAATTTTTTATTAGTTTTGCTGCGACCATAGTAGCTTTCATACGCAGGAAATAATAAAATATGCTGTTTTGCAAGCTCCAGTCGCTCATCATTAACTTTTTTATAACTCGCTGCCCGCCCTTTTTCACTTAGAACTATTATACCGTATTTAATTTTCTTTTCACAAATTGTCTAGACAAACCTGTTGCTGTCATCGAAAGTAACTAAAAAACATTTTTTGCAAATGTCGTATCGATCATTAACATGAATAATCATATACTTATTAGTGTGTTCTCTTGTCTTTTTTGGTTCAATTTTAGAAGTACGCTTTTTACCTATTATTATGCAATTACTAATATATTGTGCCCTTTTGTCGTAATAACCGAGTGACCAATATTCATTAAAAACTATCTGTAACACTCCCTTTGGAATTTTGTCTCTACATTTTAATCTACAATCTGGTAAATCTTTGAGTTCTTTTGGTCTTTTAACTTTCCCACTTTTTGTGACATAAGCTTGCCCTTGGTTGCGTAAGATAGTCCTTTCACTTCTTTCACTTTTTCGTTCTAAGTTAGCACACCTGATCTTTCTTTTACGTCCTTCTCTAGAAATATTCTTATCATCCCAAAATATAAACGATGACCCTGGATTTTGGTTAGATTCCTCAGAGGATTGATGTACTACAACGTTATCATTATTTTCTTCAGGCACATTCGTTTCGGCTGTAGAATCAGAATTACTAGATTCATCGGATGCATCAATAAGCGTTGGAGGCTGAGTCGACCTTAATAAAGCGCGATGTTTTAGTAACAAGTTCTTCTTACGATAATTGGTACTAGTATCACTACTATCACTTTCATCAGTACCGGGAATATAATCATCACTGCTAGACGAACCAAAATCACCATCATTTAAAGATTGCACATCGTCAATAATTACTTCGTTCAATACTACATTATTCTGAGAAGTCAAACTATGTACAGGAAGCTCGCTATTACACATAACTTCCTCATTATTATCAGCCTGAAATGGTGATTGAGGGCTAAGGTGTTTGATGTCCTTATTTAACATATTTAGCATGCGTTTTGTACGCTTTGAAAATCTCTGTAACAATAAAAATACCTACGTTCTATAAAAAAGTAACGATCAGACAATATATACCGGATGACATTTTTTACCGTCTCGACCTTCATATGGTGTGTTGTGTAACTAGAATAGAAGGCAGGAAGGCCTTCAGATTCATCGCAGGTGACTAAACGAGCGCGGGACGCGGGCTGACGGGGATGCGTGTGCGGCTTATGCGCCTGCGAAAGATCAATTTGGCCGCCTATCGGCCGGCTTCAAAGGGTAAAACCGCGCTACAAAATCATTGATACATGCCGCGCATTGAGTAGTGTGCGTATGATTTGAGTTTCGATAGATTTAATTGATTTTTTTCTTTTATTTTTTCCAAATTTCTGTTTTTGTTGTTCTAGTATGAAAATGTTACTTTAAATGTGTAGTATTTATTGCTAGATCAATTTCATTACATGTTATTCAAAAATAAAAATAATAAAAATTTCTATGCCAAAAGCTTCTACTCCGTTCACCTATTACACCCGTTTTTTTGGGCGGACCAGTGTCTTCACACAAACAAATTCACGCTATTATTCTAACACTAAATGTGATATCGTTACAGATGCCTTACCTAAAGATCTTATAATTGTACACACAGCTACATATCAAGCTATGGATTTTCAGTTTTAACAGACCTCGCATTGTATAGGCTTTCCGTGCAAAGAGAAGTCAGTTTATACTGGAAATGAATGTCTTGATTTGTCGACGTGTGTACCATGGTAACAAATTCCTCAAATTGCTTTGCAAAAGGCCACGGTCACCGGAATGTAAATATACATGTGCACTGAAGAGATAATAAAAAAAATACCCCGAACTCTTAAGTTTGCACCAGACGTTTTTGCTCTACAGATAACGATACAAAACAAAAAAAAAGGTCAAGCTCACAAATTAGACAGTTTCAGCCCCTTCCTGACACAAATGTGTTTGACTAAACAAAAGCAATAACAATGTGTATAATCGTGCCCATCACAAAAGACGGGAACTGTAATACGGGAACTGTTTGTCTAGTAAGATATCTCACCAAATAACATTTGATCACAAGAATATCCGTCAAGATCTCGCTACATATGTTTTGGAACATTGACAGGATGATAGAATTCGCCTAGCACTTCTAAATAATATATAGGAATTTCTCCCCAACAGCATTCTTTTCCAGGAACAAAGGATAACAAAATACATAACCGTGCAATTAATTGAACATTCTAGTATATCGAATATACCATCATCACCGCGTCCGAATTGTACCTCGTAAATGTGAATGTACACATAAACAGAACGCAGAAAAACACCGATCGGCGATCGAGAGAATCCACCAATACATATACACATCCTCTACACGAAGCACTATGATAGCTGGGTCCTGATCAAAGTAACAATACAACAACAACTGGATAAACAAAACGCAAAGTTCAAACAACGCATCATACAACCACACATTATATCAGACCTTTAGGTAGCCGGTACAACACAGGAGAAGTACATGAAAAAGCCACAAAACGTCAGCTTCAAACGAACAGTCCCCAATTAGTTACCTCATTAACACCGTGCGAACAACGAGAAGCAACACTACTTACACCATTATCAGACATAATCGCAGACGATACTGCGTGTACCTACACCATAAACCTGACCACAACCGCAAAAAAGTACACTTGCCCAAATCTGAGCATTGCAGCTTGAAACGATTGCGGCGATTCAAAACCAAAACACACACCGGGGCCTTGCAATTTTATTAAGAAAGGATGCCCAAACTGAAACAGTTTACAATAAAAAGTATACGGATGCGATGTCACCTACCCCGCAGGTTGGCATGGGAAAAGACAAGCCAACTCCTCTGTACATAATAAATTCACACCCCAACAGCTGTACTTAGAAAGCAATCCGATCCTTCACAAACGTATTAAACTTGATTAGACGAAAAACAAGGACAGGTGCACTGCAAATACGACACTTCAACGCCCACATTGGTCGAGGTCGAAGTACCCAACGCAAAGGTTCGATGCAACACATGCTTCAGCATGAAGATTCCAACTACAACGGCGAATTATTAATGAATATTGCTAACAGAGAAACACTTCAAATAGAATACAATAAAATAATTTGGGGACTGCCAAGATCAAAAAATATCATAGAACAGTTAACAAAAAGGGGAAAAAAACAAACACAAAAACAATGACAAGGTACGAATGTAACAACGGTTGAGACCAAGTATGTCAAACAATGCAACTGTGCTGCGCTGAATAGAAATTCTACCAAACCAAAATACCAATACTGTATAACAAAAAACCAGCAAATGTAGTAATCACCTCAACGAATGAAAACATCGAAGTACCCTGGAACATTCTAACGGAGGTAACTCTGACTTTTCAGACGATTTACTCAAGGGTCCACCGATTAGCCCTTTTTAACCTACAGAAGGCCAAATTTCTACAAAGCAAGCAACCAAATAACTGTAATATTCATAATCACGTAAAAGAAAGCCAGACAACACTCCAAAAGGTTAAATATCAGAACAAGAAACATGCAGACAACGAATACAAATATGTTTCACCGAACTAGGGAAAAAAATCACCCCGCAAAACACATGCAAACGCTCAACACATTCCACAGGAAAAAAAAGCAACAAACGAAACCGAAAAAAAGCAGGGTACCGATATCCAAATGAGAGAAAAAAATTCGGCCTTCGGCCCGCTTCGACCGACGACTAAAGGAACAAAGGAAATCATCATCACTCCCGATGGTATTATCATTTGCGGACGACCTTATCCTCATTACAGATGAGCTGGAAGAACTAAAACGAATCCAATACCACATTATTGCGGCTCAGAAGGAACGAACGAGTTGAGTCATGATTTGATTGACCAAGCTAGGAAAAAAGGAAACCAGGAAACTGCGGACATAAGAAAATGCATCAAATTTAAATCGGTAAAACCGTAACAAAACACGTCAAGAACCACAGGATGTGCTACCTAGCACATGGTTCACCATGTGCAAGGTAGCACATCCTGTGGTTCTTGCACACCACGCATGCATGCAGCAATGCAGTACAAGGCCAAATCTATGAAGGTCGAGCGACCTCCTTACAAATGGAACGACAACCTAAAACAAGACATGAAATACGAGTACTTTGACATGGGAATCAAGTTTTGGACGGACACAGCTGGAGATATTATCGTACCTTGTATGATATATGACTAAAGGCGAACCGATCAAGACCGAGAAGATACGAACGAGTTATCATGAGAGACCCGATCAACAAACCGAGACAGAGAAAATGCATCAAATCGTAGACGGGAAAACCATAACAAAACGCATCAAGAACCACAGGATGTGCTACCTGGCACACATTTTCAGACGCTCTGAACCACACCTGTTTCATGTAGCAATGCAGTACAGGCCCAAATCTAAGAAGGTCGGACGACCTATTTACTAATGGAATGACAACCTAAAACAGGACATGAAATACTTCGACAAGGATATCCAGTTTTGGAGGGACACGGCTGGAGACAGAAATAAGATTAAAAAAGCGGCTAGTGATATCTACAAAAAAAAAACAGAAACTGATATCAGCGAGAACTCAGAAAACGACTAAGAAAACAACAACACGGAACATAGCGAAACCTCGACATAGAAAAGAGCCAAGCAAATGGTTAACTCCACCAAAAGATGCATCGGCGAAGCTCGACCTGGATCAACATGCCAGCGACTACGTGAAAAGATGCCCTCCTATAGACAAATATCACCCTTCTCTCCACTAGTCCAATGCTTACTTAAGGCTGCATAGTCGGTAGGCTCGTAATCCTTTCCTATTCAATGGGCACGTCTTCCCTACCATTACAGCGCCCCCCGGTCTACTTCTTGATATGCAATGGCCTATGTAGCACCATGAATCATGACACTTCAGGGGCTAGTGCAAATCTCGGGGTTCATTCGATTAATCGAGTCTGGTCAAACCACGCTGGGATCGGTGCAATTCATTTAATTTCATTTCATTTCATGACGTTAAAAAAAGTCACCCAGTATATACAAATCCTATTTATTTTATTTTATTTTTTTATAATATATACACTCATTAAAGTTATTATAACGCAATGTGTAAAATGATATAACTAGAACGGTAGTTTAGTGTTTGATGATATTTATTATTATAAAAAACTATTTACAATAACAACTTAGCATTCGTGTAAAATGATACATGTAATACCTACGTACGTTGTGAGCCATAGCGATCCGCTGCGTAGGCGCGTGCGTGCTCTCCGTCTAAAAACTTTATCGCCACTGACCAAAGAGTACTAAAAGATATTGGGTACCACTGACCCCGCACGGCCCGCATATCCCCCGTAATGCCGCCCCCTGTGCCCGCGCAATCCCCCGCGGTAGAAGAAGTATCACTATACACATTTTTTATGAGTACTATTTACGTGTATAATAATATAACTTCACATGTATCATTTAACACAAACAATTTTTTTACTTTTCCTTTGTGTTAAGGTGACGTATTGAGAAAAACGTGCTTTTTCTTTTTAGCGTACCTTTCTTACCGTATGACATCCGTACTTAATCTTTTAGTGTATGTTTTTTGACTATATGGTCTAGTATCCTGTAAAAGGAATACACGATACGATGAAATTTCCTCGATACAAAAAAATCGCAAAGTTCTATCTATGATTATGATTTTTTTAGCCTCAAGGCGCGATGCGTATGTATTATTAAACATAGTTTACTTTAAAACATTGATTATAAATGTATCTAAGTTTTGTAAAACAGTTTTCGTTTTAATAATACTTTTCATTCATAAAAAACGGCGATTCGGTTTGGCACATACGTTATTTTATTCCAAGCGCACACACATTATCGCCATCTCTTCTTTTGCCTATCATAAGTAGTGTCATCACTCTCGTTCGTTCATAAATCAGTCGCCCAGTAGGGCTCATCGACGACGAACCTATGTCACTTTTTTACAAATCGGTGCGATTAAAATTACGTTTTTTAAATATTTGTGTTCACAGAAAAAGGTAGTAGTTAAGCATTTTGCTGTAATTATGTAATATAATAAGTGTTGGCTTTCCAAATAACTTTGTATTTCGTCTGTATATGTGTCTATTTTTGTGACTGTGAACAATATAACATTCTTTCTCTATTACCATTTAGAGACGACCTAAATTATGTATGACAATGGGAAGAACCATAAACCAAAACTGAACAGTACCTTCAAGGTTAGGAGTGCCTGCACAGGGCAATTAATTTATTCATTTTGCAAAAATAAAATACCAATAAGATGATAATAACAATAAATCGAATTCACCACCTTCACTAAAGCATTACAGCAACAATCTATTCTCACTCAATATTATTTACACCTTATTTTCTAGAGAAGAACGTCTGTTTTATCCCAAAAACTTATAATAATCATTCATTTAGAAATAAAATAAAATATATAATTAGTTTTTAGGTTTGAATTATGTCAACAATATATTGTGATTTATATATTTGTCAAGTACTGTCACTCCAAATGTAAGAGCACAACGAATGAATGGAGTAGCATTAGAATTGTAAAAAAGGTGAGGTTTTACTTGACAGCAGCCCAAAGAAGGGTAATGATTTAAACAGGCTGTGTCAAACGCTGAACTAGTATGTTTTTAACATAACATTGGCATGTAAAAGTGTTTGTACAAACCTACTAACAGAAATAAAATCATTTATCATTTATAGCAGATGTGAAATTTTATTGAAAATATAAATTTTAATTTCATATATCAATCAAATCAGTTTATTTCGGGCTACAAAGACCCAAATCATAATACCATACAGACTATCATACATACAAATAAAAACGGCCAAGTGCGAGTCGGACTCGCGCGCCGAGGGTTCCGTAGAAACCTGTAGGGATTCTCGGTTTATGCATAAGGCTTATGTTTATGAAATTAAATGTTTTATTTTTTAATTTTTATATTTGAATTGATTGAATGAAAGGTAAATTGTGGTTTACGATTTATGACGTATTAAAAAACTAGATCTCGTTCAAACCAATTTTCGGTGGTAGTTTATATGGTTATGCACTATCGGCAAAACTTAAGCATGCTCACTTAAGAAAATAGTCCTGCGGAAGCGCAGATAGTAACAAACCACGCCCCTTCCTTGCTCCAGCCAATTAGAGACAATACATATTTGTGTGAGTGCAGTAAGTGCGTGCGGCAAAAATATCAACAAACATTAGCCAGTGCCAATTTGCATCTCGCTAATTGTTCACGCTTCCTGTTTTCATCACAATTTTATTTTACGACCTGTTTTTTCTATCGGACTGATTGCCTGCCCAACTGTGACCTTTGCTTTGTATACCGGACTGTGATTGTGGAACTCTTTTTGTCCCTTGCTCGTATTCTGGACTGTGTACCGTGATTAAATCGTAGGTTACAAATAAATTTTTAATTATTCATATTATATTTGAACGCGTAAAAAAAAACCTACATGCATTTTTTATATTTCGTACTAGCTTCTGCCAGCGACTTCCCCTACGTGGAGGTCGGAAAATATCCCGCGGGAACGTATTACTGGGATAAAAAGTAGCATATGTCCTTTCTCAGGCTCTAAACTATCTGTGTACCAGGAAAGCGTAGTTTTAGCAGGAAAGCGAGACACACAGACAGAGTTACTATTGCATTTATAATATCAGTGTGGATATTTGTTGTTGTTATTATAAATTTTATTCTAACGAAAGCTTGTATTATTGAGTTTCTGTGTAAAAGAAATCCTACACAAATATATTAATGACTAGCTTCTGCCCACGACTTCGTTCGCGTTAAATTTCTTGTTCCCCCGACCCTTCCCGTCGAGACGCCTACCCGTGCGATTTTCCCCATTTCATCAAATCTCTACCTCGAGTCTCTAAGTACTCGTAGTATAAGCAGTCGCTGTTTCTGTCTGTCTGTCTGATTCTCCGCTATTTTTTTTTTCTAAACAATGCTACGGATTTTGATATGGGTTCACACTCTCATTTAGAGATTTTTTTTGGAAGGTTTTTATGCTTGCAAATTATTATAGAGCAAAGCCGAGAATTTTAGACATTTGTAAGACCCGTGTGAAGTCGAGGTAGATTGCTAATTAACGAAAAATATTAATAAAATACAAAACTTAGAATTTTGCAAAAATAAAATAACAAATTACGTTTATATATTCAAAATATTAATTTAAAAAGAGGTTTGATTTTTCCTTTCTTTTTTTAATATCTGCGCGTTCAAAGACATTGTTTGGAGATTTTATGACCCGAAAACAAATCTTTCAACACCTAAACAATGGCCTTTCATTTTAAGTCATCACTGCATTTTGAAATTGAGTTACCGCACTTAAGTCGTAAGCAATAATGCACAAATTTGCTTGGGAGAGTTTTACACAACGTTGGAATTTACTACAATGCCATTGTTAAATATCTGTTTGTGGTGTACTACCCATATAAAATACAGATAACAATGTTAATAACAAAATACATATTTAAAAAGTTAGTGTTTATTTGTCATTAACTTAATCCTTTTGCACACTGCTACTAATGTTTTGTTTAATTCCTATATTATGTGACAATTCGATGCTAAATGGGAATTTGAAAAAAAAATATACTGATTTGTTTTATGTTTTTAAAAACTTTATTTTTAATAATATTGAGAATTAATGCAAAAAACTTAAAAAATCAATTAATTACAAACAATTAAAAAATGTTACAATTTCAAAAATATCACGTGACTATGAACGCGCTACACACAATAGTTGTGACGTCATAATGTTTAGTTACTCGTCGCTCGTGTTTATTCGGGTGTTTTCGGTACTGGATTCAAAAGTAAATTTTTATTTTGAAATAACTTTTGAACTATTGCGAATATAAAAAATTAAAAAATAGTTTTGCTATAAAATTTATACTATATTATCTTTCCTTTTGTTACAAAAAAAAAAATTGATCAAAAACCTAATTGTTACTTTTTTAGGGTTTCGTACCTTGTAAGCAAAAACGGAACCCTTATAGGCCCACTTTGTTGTCCGTCCGTCCATCTGTCAAGACCCTTTTTCTCAGGAACGCGTGGAGATATCAAGCTGAAATGTATATCAAATACTCAAATCTACTGTCCCTTGGAGCTGTGAAAAAATCAAACTTTTAAGCTAATGCAATCTAAGCTAATGCAATCAAAAGATATAGCCGTTTATGCCGCAAATTTTCGAAACTCGCAAGGGAATCAAAACCTAAAAGGTACTTCCAGTCGATCTAGAATTTGGTACGAAGCAACGTCTTATAGCACAGATAAAGTAAAAATTGCGAAAACCGTACATTTTTCGTTAGATCATATAATAAAAATATTTTTAATAAAAATCTAACGGCTGCGGTACGGAACCCTCGGTGCGTGAGTCCGACTCGCACTTGACCGGTTTTTTTACAGAGAACCACAGTGCGCCGTTGGGTGTGTAGAAATAAAGAAGGAGAGGATCTAACTCAGCGCGTTCGTGCACCTCGACTCACTAGTACTTAGTTGTTAACATATTATCTTAGTACGAAATATAAATGTTTGTGGCAGGTTGAGACTAATTAAATAATACCAATAACACATTTTCTAAATCAAACATACTATATTATAATTAGTACGAAATAACTTCTTGTCAACAATGGTTTATAAAAGACCTCACGCGGGCCATATAGGATATGTTTGAAACCGAAACGACAATTAGAATTTGTGACCATTGAAAAAACATTTCACAAAACGAGGGAAACAGCTTACTAATGTGCGCCCCTGCACACTAGTGTCAGTGTTCACTTCTACACATCATTGTATTACGACGAACACAACTAAAATTCGCTTCCTATTGGTCAAAACGCATGCGTACGGTGTTCGAGTCGAGAGCCGTGCTATGCGATTATCGCCTTAAAGGTGAGCATGCGGAAGTTTGGTCGATAGTACATCATATATTTTTTTCAGGTTTATCATTCTCTTTAAAAGTTACGGGGGGGGGGGGGACACATTTTACCAATTTGGAAGTGTCTCTCGCGCAAACTATTCAGTTTAGAAAAAAATTATATTAGAAACCTCAATACCATTTTTGAAGACCTATTCATAGATAACCCTCACGAATGGGTTTGATTAAAAAAAAAAATGAGTTTCAGTTCTAAGTATGGGGAACCCCAAAATACATTGTTTTTTTTATATTTTAGTATGAAAATCTTAATGCGGTTCATAGAATACATCTATTTACCAAGTTTCAACAGCAAAGCTCTTATAGTTTCGGAAAAAAGTGGCTGTGACATACGAACGGACAGACAGACAGACAGACAGACAGACAGACGGACAGACGGACAGACAGACATGACGAATCTATAAGGGTTCCGTTTTTTGCCATTTGGCAACGGAACCCTAAAAACCACGTAAACATAACTATTGTACACGAAGTGACGGCGACGTGTTGCACTGTGTAGTATCGCGTAGCCTTCCGCGGAATCGCCGATACACGACACCCTCCGGCCAAAACTCTTCCTTGAGGAAGGTCTCGATTTGATGAGTTGGAACTCGCACCACGAATGATTTGAAGTTCGTGTTGTGGCACGGTTCCAACTTCTCGACCCTCAAGGTCCAGTTGGACTTAACACGTACAAACTCCACGATCTCCTTAACCCTCGTGGTGTAATGTAGACGGGACACATAGAGCTGCGTCGTTAGTGTAGCTGGACGCAGCAGCATATTGAGTCCTGCTAGCGCGGTCTCACACTGGTTCCGACTATGAAGCTTCTCTCTACCTTCACGAAGCCATCCATGTCAGGCACGTGGCCTGAAGCCGGGCCTAGGTGTTTCGAACCCTATATGTACCGTGTTTGTTACCTAATCATTAGCAGCCTATAACGTTCCCACTGCTGGGACACAGGCCTCCTCTCGATGAGAGAGAGTGGGACATAATCCACCACGAGAGCCCAGTGCGGGTTGGCAGATGTCACATGTCTTCAATTTTTTGGTTCTAAGACATGCCGGTTTACTCGCGATGTTTTCCTTCACAGTTTTAAGAGCAGTGGTGTTGAAATAATTTACACAAAGTAAAGCATCTGCTCGGGTTCGAACTCGTAAGTAGTAGCCGATGCCACTGAGCCACCACTGCTTCTCGATATCTAATTGATATCTAATCAAAGGTATACATGAGTGCTTTCTGAAAATATATTGGCTATTTATAATTATTCATTCCTACAAGATTTTAATCAAAATCAAATAATTGGATGATCAAAACAATGGTGTTTTACTCTGTTTTGAATAACACTAAATCGCGGTGTAAAAGTCAGATGAACGTATCTACATTTTCTCAATTTTACAGGAGAGCTAAAATTCAGTGAAAGTTCACCTCTTCTAATATTAACAGCTTATTTAAGAGAAAATACAATAGACTAGAGAAAATTATCTGTTTTAAAAAGCTGGTAAAGCTTGAAGAGATGAATTTTCACAGAATTTTGTGACGCTCTATTGTGAAATTGAGAAAATTTAGATAAGTTCATCTGACTCTTACACCGCGAAATATACTTCTATAATCTTATGAAGACTGTTTAGCAAATTATTTGTGTACTCCATCTCTGAATTACTCCTAACCCCAAAGTAACTGAAATGAAAAATAAAGTTAATAAAAGAACAAACATACATACGAGTTAATAGGCTGATAAACACATTACTCTCTGCAGTCGGGTAAAACACCCAAATAAAAAGATATAATCTAGACATAGTTACAAAATATCGGCAATAATATCGGTTTTGGTTTTCTAACCGCAGTCACACGTAATTACTAAAATATGTATGTATAAGTCAAGTAATTTTGACATTTATCATACACATTGCCATACGTAATTCACCTTGAAGGAAATATAAATGACTTGTAGAATAAGGTGAACAAAAAAATCATAACTAGTATTACGTAATGGACGAAGTCTATGTAAAATATTGTAATTGTCATTTACCAAATAAATGTATAGTGATCGGTGAAACGAAATTGAAGTTTACTAATCTCTTAAATACCATCATATATTTTATTTATAGAGCTCTAGAAGATTAATTCGTTATTTTTAATTTCATGTTTTAAATCTATATATTAATACGTGAAGCGAAAACTTTGGATCCCTTTTTACGAAAATTGGGCGGACGGAGGAGTATGAAATTTCGCAGACGTATAGTTTATACAGAGACAAAGTGACGAATGCTAATATTTTTTTTAAAATTATGCGTAAAAATACATTATTTTCAATAAATAACACGTTACACACACTACTATTCATTACCGTATATTTAATAATACACACATGCATAGATATTCTTTTGTTTATGGTCCAAATCTGTGGTCTATAGTCTTACTGAATGTCAGGTCAGTTCAGTTCAGTTTATTTATTTGTTAATATAGGTAAAATATAAAGATCTTATTTGTTTGTATTATTGTCAAGTATAAATATAGGTAATAAATTAATTTTATTTTTTCAATCTATGATCATATCGAGAATATTTGTCTGTAATATTATCTGTCTATAGTGTTACTGAATGTCAAATTTAACCATATTATTTTTTTATATTTATTATTGTAAATGTTACCGGAAATGTATGAAATCTAGGAATTGTATACATTTCCTAGGAAATTTATACAATTCCGAAGCTATTTAGGAAATGTATAAACTATTGTTTTAAAAATGATTTAATACATACATATCCTGGGAAAAATACACATTGTATACATTTTCTAGGAATTGTATATAATTCCAATATCGTATTAGGAAATGTATAAAAAGCGCCATATTAAATTGTTTTCGAATCTTTTTCCAAGCTAGGCGACGGAGCGCCGCTACGCGGGGCTCCTACTTCTGCGTGGTTTATAAAAATATAACCACGAAGGGGATGGCGGGGTCTATTCGCTCGCTTCGCTCGCTCAAACGACCCCGCCATCTCCTTCTAATCTAACCTATCCGAGTCAGGGTGCCTTAAAGTCCCGATTGCATCCAGTTTCTCCTAATATAACTACCGTTACACACCCAATGAATGTCGATGGCAAATGATGTTATGGCATATGATATTAGGGCAAATAAAGTTCGGGCAAACGGCGGTATACCGTTTTACATTTCCGATTGCTATTTAGGAAATGTATAGATTTACTAGGAAATGTGTCTAATATAATTTATTTCACACATTTCCGGGCGATTTTAGGAATTACATACATTTCCTAGGAATTGTATACAATGACGGATTACATACATTTCCGTTAACATATATATATATATATATTTTCACTTAATAATGTATTTCTATTCAAATGAAGCACGGTCGAATTTCGACCAATGGATCGCCCATTAGTAATTAATAAATACTTAAATTGTTTATTATATATTTTGAATTATGTTGAGTTAATCAATCTCGTATAACCCAACATCCGTACATAAATATTAGCTAGCTTTTTCCCGCGACCTCATCTGCGTAAATCTTACGTTACGCGGACGCAGGTGAAGTCGCGGAATAAATAGGGTTAATGGGTAACGAATAAGGTTTAGTCGTGAAAGAGTAACAGACAGACAGAATTAGTTTCGCATTTATAATGTTACGTATAGATAAAGAAGATAATTTCTTGCTGTAAGATAGTTTTATTGCTTATAATTAAATATTTGTATTATTTGTCTACTCCATCGCACGCTATGTGCAAAAATTTCATAGACCGACTAAATTAATGCTACTTTCACGTACTTTTTTCTAAGATGTTTTCGTCTCTACCTTGCTATTGCAGTTTGACAGATGTGCAACAGTGACAGGAATAGTGCTTACAGCAAGGTTATGCTAAGTTAGTAACGTTTTTTATATCGAGAAATTTTCTGTCATTAGTTCAACTTTTGGCCGCTGGTTTTCCTATTCTCTATAAACGGTTCAGATATAAGTTTGTGGCAGCCGGCCACTTTAGGTTGACCCGCCATAAACCACGCCCATCCTACTATCATTCACGTTCAAGGTGGGCCCTTAACTGATATGTCTGAAGTTGTACCAGTAAATTACGCACAATGTCTTCGTGTAAAAAAATATAAGTGAGTTTATATTATCAATCACATTTATTATAGATAAAGTTTACAAATATATTGGAATATAACTTAAGACATATTTTTTTACACGGATCACTATCTAATTTTTCAATTTATTTAACGATTTATGTGCAGTTAAATTATTTTACACCCCATTAACTATTAATACATAAATTTTTAGGCCTACTTGTATCACACTATCTCTGGAAATATGACTTGCATCAAAATGTCAATTAGAATTTTTTTGATACAAGTGCATTTTAAAACTCTAATTTGATACAACCTGAGTTATATCAGTTTTCACCAGAGGCACAGCATTATAATTAAAGTAAGTAGGTACTTTAGAATGTCATACGCTTAACGCGCGTGATAAAATGTTAAAATATTTAACTTTATTTTCCAAATTATTGACGTCTATTTCGCGTGAATAATGAAAATGTAAATGTTTTAGAAAAACAAACAAATAAATATTTTTTGTTTGATACTTGTGATGTACTGTCAAAATATTAAATAAATCTGTGCTCCTGCGACCCGCCCGTTCGGCATTACGTTGACAGCAGTCGAGGCGAGCGGACATGTCGCTAGCACTCGGATGAAAGTATTATCTGTGTTTCATTATACCACCCAGGAATTAAAGTGAGACATAACATTGGCGACGAGAATAAAGAACGTGAGTAAAATAAACAGAATAATAAAAAGGCGAGACCGAGATTATCTAATTAGCCATAATTTAATATTGTTTTCTGTTTTCTCTTATTACGGAGATTAATAAATATATCGTTTACTAAAATAAATAAATATTTAAACGGAAGCAAATTACAATTGATATTTTCGGTCAAAACAGCCTTAAAATCAGTGCCTGCTAATACTTATCAATAAAATGTTGTTGTGTAGCTGGTGTGCACATTCCATTATAACTATATACCCACATTGTATAAATCCTGCAGAACGATAACTAATTAAGACAAACAAATATTCTCAGTGTCATCCTCGACCTACCCACATTATATTTAGTTAAAACTATTTACATTCTTAGTAATACCGCACGCCTAAGTACTTATCTAAACAATAATTATCGTTCATAGAATCATAATTTTGTTTTTATGCAAGTAATAAACGAATATAGTTAAGAAAGAAAACAATTACTATATTAAAATTATTAGTGTACATAAGTTATTTATTGTTCACTTCAGGTTACAGACATCATTGTAGCCTTGGCTCTTGTACTAGGAATTCCTGTATCACAAGAGCCAGATTAGTGCACGGATTACTTTTAAACAATCTATTGCGTTTCGTCTTGACTTTGATATTTTCAATAAGCTACCGACTACACAACAACAACCAATCGTGCCTGTAAGTATTAGCCAAGTCGAAAAAGAATGACAAATCACATACTGTACACTATTCCAATGGGTAAATACCCATCTAGTTCCACATATTACGGGTATAAAATTACACTCGTATATGCAATTCCACGAACTGATTCATGTCCCAATCTCAAAGTCCAGTAAAAAAAAAAATACTGAACAGCGGCCTAATTGCGGAATGCATTATTGGCAAATGATTGAGACTAGTTGCTTTCGTGTTTATCGCAGTTTGTTTAAAATTACGAATTTGGTATTGCGTTACTCCCCTAAAGTGTGAAAGCAACAGCTAGTTGGTTTGAACGATAAAGAGTGAACGATATGTCAAGAAAAAATGGGCAAACGTCTATTTTTGGAATTGCGTAACATATTTGACAAGCGACAATTTGCTTAAATCGTTGTCATGAAACAAACGGCTAGTTGTATTGAAGCAGAAGGCGAGCTAGTCATCGCTATCGTTTTCCGTTCCACATATTTTATGATTTAAACGTAAAATCTGTAAAATTATAGCGAAAAAATGTAAGTGATAGTCTTTCTGATAAATTGTGGATGTGATTTTGTGTAAAACTCCAATAATAAATGACTATTAGTGGTATTATGAATATCGAAAGAGCGAGGTGATTTTATAAGAAAAATTGGAAGTTTTCTTCTGTGACAAGTGTATACAAGGCAACGGCAAGTTATCTGCATCATGTGCATGATATTTAAGAACCGAGATAAATTAGTGGCATTTTTACGAAAGAAAAATTCGTAACTCGTATCCTATTATGCTTAACCTGTGGCAAGCTGACCAAGCTAGTCGAGCTGTTGCTTATTTGGAAAAGCAAAAAGCGATCAATGCAAAGAGGAACAACTATAGAAAAAAAATTGAAGCAGTAAATGTCAATGATTACCTACCTCTATACGACTTCGATGAACATAGGTGCACACACACCATACTTAGACTTATTTCCACAACATGTCTGTTTAAGGTACTTACTTAATGTTCAATATTATTTTTAAAAGTGTTAAACATTGAATATTCTCACTATAAGTAGCTACCTACCTAAATATTGTATGTACAGACGCCAGCAGGTCAAGCCACCCCAATCTGTCAAATTTTACCAATCGAAAATTAACCTTCCACTATTGTGATATAAGGTTGAAATTCTATTAAAGAAATTTGACAGATTGAGGTAACTTGATGTGCTGGCGTCTGTACCATAAATGTTTTTCTCATTATTAAGGATATCGAAGCCAATAATTGTTTGTCCATGGATTACAGCCCACTCCATCTCACAGAGGAGGCCCGTGTCTCAGCAGTGGGAATTATATAGGCAGATTATGGTAATCCCTGTCAAGTTTATTGCACATGTTGCAAATCAATTCAATCAAACAGTATATGAGTGGATATGAACATAATCAGTATTGTAGTTCATGACTACAATACTGATTATGTTCATATCAGACTATGGTAATCTTCAAAATTGTTTTCTAAAGATTGAATTTTAATGTTACTGTAGAGCATCATAATACTTTATTTCTGTTTATTATGAGGTGCCCTTCAAAATAGTTTTTCGCATTGAATAGGTTTTGCTTGATATAAAGCAATGTATGTAGTTATATCATAGGTCCATCAACCTTTTTATCTAATACCTAATACTAGACTAAATTATAATGATGGATATTCTATAATCCAGTTGGAGGATGAGGATGTACTTAAATTCATTTTTTATCTTTCAGGTAGGTCAACCACACTAAACAGGAGAATTGTAAACTTTCTCTTTTGCCCTCACAACAAAGATTACTAAGCTGTATTTTAATTATAAATGATGACTTCCACAAGAAAACACTTCAAGAGGAGAGGAAGAATTTACAAATACTGTTGTCTGAAGGTTGTAATTATATGAATAAAAATGTCTTTTTTGACCATATATTTGTTTCTGTTTACCTCAAGGTGATAATGAATGCCAGTTAATTAAGTTACACACCATTCTTTTCTAAACAGTATCAAATAGTCCATAACAAGTCTTTATAAAAAAAAAACTTAATGCTTAAATATTTCATAACAAGTTATTTTTATTTGTAGCTATATAGTTCATAAATGAAACACTATTAAAATTAACACTGTTTTTAATCAACACAGTAAGTACATAATTTATCGCTGTTGAAATAACATTGAATGATTTTCTTAAACACATTTATTATCTTTAATTAACAATATTCAGTTCCTATTTCTGCCCTTGAGAAGCTTGAAAACTGAAGTAGTTGCGGAGCAGCAGTAACAGTGCAGTCAGAAGTAGATCTCAACAGTGGCCGAAGGAAATAGCAACAGCATCATTCATGCTGCTTTCAAATCTTCACAGGTGAAACACCTGAGGACTCTCCTGCAGTTTTAAAACAAAATCAAATTATTTTCTACTCAATTATAGTACTTAAATAATGCAGCAAACTAGGCTCATTAACTAGACTTTCATCAACCCACGGCTGGGCAAAAGTTCTAGGCCTAGTCATTGCTGGCAGTTGTTTCGCCAATTTTTATTGATCAGCTATTTCTATTGAACATAACACTAAATTAGAATGACAAACAAAACTTATACATAAAATATATGATGTGATTTATTTAATTTGCCTAAATAAATGTATTCATAATTATGAGTTGCCAATTGATTCTTAGCATCCATACATAAACTCACGCTTTTATCCCATGGGGGTAGGCAGAAAGTACAGAATGCCACCTACGATCCTTGCATACTGTTTTTGCTTTGTTTACGTTCATACATCATACACGCACGCCGGTTACCAGTACTACGCACCTGACCTTTCTGAACAGCACCAAAAAGGTATGTCCTCCTAAGGTGTCCCAGTATTCCAGTGTTCTGGCGTGTCTAGTCACATCAGCCTTGTAAATACTTGTTGTTAGCCACCTATTATTCATCCACTCCAGACTAAACCATCAAAGCATACTTAATTCTTGTTCTTAACTGTGACAAAAGGCTCACCTCCAATGATTGATACAGAATATTGTATTTCTATGTCCAGCGTTGCCAGCAAATTCTTTGTAGGAAAATCCCGTGTATGTCAACTAGATTGATGTTGGTATGGAAGCGTTCCATTCATGTAGATTCAGCTCTAGCACCTTCTGCGAAAATATGATTAATGTACTGTTGTTACTTCGTTACTTAGTGGTTATTTTAGTTTGCATCAGCATCTACATACATACAAAAATATCAAATAACAATAATATATTATATCTCTTTTGTTAGAATGTGAGGCTGACATACATAATCATTAAAATAACTAGAAATAAGTTGCAGAAGTCTACACAGTAAAAGAATGGTTGTCCGTCTGGTCAATAATGTACCTACAGCTACAAATAATTACTTCTACACGCATAATTCCTATTTACATAGGCGTACTTGCAGTGGTGATATTGACTTGTCCTTTTCGTTTTGGAGCAAAACAGCGTAAGTCCTAATGCAGCCAGTACAAAACGAAGACAGAGCCCTATTCTTGCCAAAGGTCTTCCAAACCAACCCTCGAGTTACTCGAGGGTTGGTGAATATTTAGTTAAATATTCTGTGCCACTAGAAATGTTCCAAAACTGCTTTTCATCGGCTGAAGCCCATGTATCTGTATGCGAATAGTAAATATAATTATGTATAATGAAAACAACAAATTGCAACAAAATTCAAGTCAAAACAAAAACAAAAGGCGGTTTTTTTTTACTCAGTGTTGCCAATTTTTTCCCGTGTCAATGTTTTTCTCACACTGATAGCGGTTCTGCAAACGACTAAAATAAACTATATTCGCAATTTTTTATATTATTTATTCCTATTACTGTCATTCGGTCGTCGTTTTGAGGATGAAATAAAACTTATCATGTCTTTGTTATAACATAATGTATGTACTATAGATAATATAACAATATAATTACTGGAAAAGTAAGTGAAGATATTTCTTTGATTGTTAGCTACACAATAATGGAATAGGGGAAGGGGGGGCAAGACGGGGTAGCGGGCAAGACGGGGTACGGTGTGTTATAGGCAAACTAATTAACCAATCACGATCATTCTATCGCGGGACGCAGCGCTGCTATGATGGCTTCTAGTTGGCAGTGCGACTGAGCGGCGAAACTACGTGTTTTAATTGTTTTCCGAAAAAATATATTTTTTGGCAGTTTGCTTGTTATTTTTGTACCGCAGTTAAGTCGTGTTTCTTCCTCGAATAACAACTATTCAAACTGAGTGCTAAGTTATTCCCGTGTGTCAATGATTACTCCAACAGGTAAGAACTTGTTTACCTCTGTAGTTTGTAGTGTTATTTTTTAAGAAATTTTTAGACTGACATAGGCATGAAGGGGCAAGATGGGGTATGAGGGTATCCCATCTTAGCCTCCAAGTTTTTCCTGCATTTTTTATTATAATTATATAAATACGTAACATTTTGTGTTTTTCGGGTGTATGTGTGTATTGTGAAGACTTCCTCAAGTATAAATTCTGTAATTTTGGAGTAGGAAGTTTACTTTTCTGTTTACGTGTTATAATTTTAAAATATTTTTTTGTTATAGAATGGTAAAAAATTATTCAAACGAAGGTTGGGCTGCTTGTGCAGCAAGCGGCAAATACGCTCATTGCAGCTGCGCTGGAGTAGAGGATGAGGATGAGGATTTCAACCATTACTTGCGAATTTTGTAAGCAATAATGGGTTAATTTTAGCATACCCCATCTTGCCCTCCCTAGGGGGCAAGATGGGGTCATACGGCTTTTTTATTTATTGATTTTTTATTTCTTTATTATAATACATAAGTTCCTAAAAGTACTTAAATACGAAAGACTGATTACCAAGGAAGATTATTAAAATAAACCAGATCTCATGACGCAAATATTGTCAGTTTTATTACTCCGCAAACGTTAAGGACCCCATCTTGCCCCCCCTTCCCCTAATGGTTAATTTTACTATCCCTAAAGTAGGTTCACATGGAACATTTTTTTCAAAATCACGTTTTTCGATATTCACACTGGCGCTGTTCACTATATTTGTCATGCGGAACTATCTTTCCAAATCAACGTTTGTATCCAAAGTGGTTTCGGCATTTAAAAATAATCATAAGTGCCACAGGCTTCTTGAAAATAATAAAACAGCTTGCCAGTATCGTGTTAATATAATATTTTCTCGAGTCAAAGCTTTACCAGTGAATTTTATTATTTTCAACAATTTAAATTAGACTAACCAAAACAAAATCACCAGCTACAAACAAATAGTCCGCCAGTTGCGGTGTCCATACCGACCAACCCGGGATTAGTTGAAATCTCAATAAGTTGACAACCCTGCTTTTCTACTATTTTTCCACTGGCCACAGATAACTAAAACGTGAAGACAATAACGTTTCGTTGTGTTTTTTAAATATGGTAGTTTTTGGTAGAAAGTGTTTTATAAATTGGTTTTTAATTTTTTAAGAAATCATTGTACTTTTTCATTTATAAGCAGTAGTACACCATCAGTTGTCATTAAAACAATGTTATATTATTGTAAAATTATTCGCAAGCAAATAGTTCATATTTGATGAAACAAAACGCATATGTGAAAACGATTGGGTAAGATTTTGGTACCCTCCCTAGTCAATTTGGCAGAATTTGTTTCAATTTATTTACACAATTCCGATTATGGGAACCGAAATCGACTGGAGTTTGTTTAAATTCGGAATTGCTATCAGAAATTAAATGTGTTCCGCAATCAGGCCGCAGGTCAATAGGATTGGAACAAGAACAAACAAAACCCGACCTCAGGGATGTACACCTTGCACGGTGTACAAGATGTGGAAGTGAAAATCACAAATGTGATGATACACGTTGTCCCACGAGAGACAAAGTATGTGACAAATGTGGCTATAAAGGTCACTTCATGAGTCAATGTCGAACAAGGAAACTCAAGCGTAAAACACCTATTATTTGGGACAAACAAAAACATGACAGTAAAAAATTAAACCCAAATGAACCACAGACCAAGCCACCAGTCAGTAATGTAAACTTTATATAATATATTTCATATTGATGATGACGCTAAAATACAACTATAAAAAAAGCAACAATAACAACAGCAAAAACCACAACAACAACAAAACAATAACAACAACAAAACAATAATAACAACAAAAAGCAACAATAGCAACAACAACAACGAAACAACAACAACGAAATAACAACAACGGAACAACAACAACAAATAACAATAACAACAACAACAATAACAACGACAAATCAATAACAACAACAACAATAACAAACAACAATATAATAAATGATGAAACCTGGGAATATTTAAAATCAAAAGCTGTTGTTGTGTCTAACCAGCAACCAGGTTCTGATCAAGTGTTTATGGCTTACGGTTCAAAAGATCCTCTGAATGTGCTCGGCACATTTGAAGCATCAATTGTAGTTGGACCAGAAACAAAAACTGCAAAATTTTATGTAATTAAAAATGGTAGCCGTAATTTGTTGGGCAAGCATACAGCTACATGTCTTAATGTGCTTAAATTAGGGGTGAGTATAAATCTATTACATACAGAGAATTTTCCTAAATTCAAAAATATCCAATTGGCTATTGCTATAAATGTGAGGTTTATAGGCCTCACATTTATTTGTTTGCTGGATTGGAGGAACTACTATTTGGTTCACTTATTAAAACTCACTTTTAAAACTTGAAGACATATTTATTTCTTAATCAGTCGCCCATGGTGTGGATTTCACAACTAAATTAAAATGTAACTTACCCTATATTTATACTTTATACACATAGGTGCAAGTTGTGCTGACTGCGCCGAGTTATCAAATTTCGGTTTACCCAATAACATAACTAATTAATATTTAGGTTTTTGCGATCTACTCCGAGTCCACCAATCAGAGGCAGGCAAGGGCGTCTCGAGGTTTGGACAGGTTTCGACACGTTTTGATCTGAGCAAACCTGACTCCGGAATAGATCGGGATTACAAAGTTTTTTAGTTCCTAAATTGAAAACAATCAAACTATATTTAAACTAACTTATAGGTGCTTCATACATAATATACTTATTACTAGATAAGCGATCTTATTACATAAGCGTTCTATCGGCGTCCTGCACATTTCTCCCGCCGTGCGTCGTCCGCTGCTGGCGTCGCAGTTGTAGCCTCCAGTGCAGGATCGCCGTGGTCTATTGATAGTACCACTATCTTCTTCACTGGACATCGCAGGATACCTCCTTTCGTCGATACGTCCACTGTGCGCACCACTCCATCAGGGCCGGGGAATGTAGCACAAATGCGTCCTCTGATCCACATGTTTCTTGGGAGGTTTTTTTTTTTATTGGCAGGAGTGGGAAATCCTCATGGACACCCAGACTGTCTCACGTGTGACACAGCCTGGGTAGTGCCGGACTCTTACCGGCTAAAACCACACTCCTGCCTTTGCTCACTGTCCCTCTGACGTGATCAGAGACCTTGTGTGACATTATTTTATGTTTTTTGTCGTTTTCTTTTATACTTCTCGAGGTGATATCTTCTCCATCGTATTTTTGAGGCTTATATCTTAAATTGCTAATACTTAACTTATCTTTAATATTATTTAATGCTATACTATAATAACTTCTTTTTTTTTCGTTATTCTTATATGCTAGTCTTATATTATATAGTAATATATGTGTAGCATATATTTTTCTTATACTATTTATTCCTTATTATAACCGTTTTTGCAACTTCTTCACAATAGTCCAAAAATTGCTCCCTATATTTTTTATTTGATAGTAGCTTTGGGAGATTTTCGGTTGACATCTCACAGTCCAACTGATTTTCAATCTCCAGTCTTTTCAGCGCATGAACCGGGCATCCGATCAAAATATGCTGAACCGTTTCGGGTGTGCCAGGCTGGCAGATGCACGATGGGTTCTCTTTGCACCTGAATCGATTCAGGTACTCTGAGAACCCACCGTGCCCCGTAAGCACTTGAGTGATAACGCCAGTCGGTATTATTAGCCGAACCACTTTATAGGAATTCAAAGCGTCGGGAAAGAATAATTTAGTGACTCCAGCAGTGGAGCCTTCTTTGTACCTCTGGTTCCATTCGTCGAGTGACCCCATGCGGATTTGCCGCTTGACGAATGAAACCGGGCAGCGGTCATATTCTGGTTTGGTTTTAAGTTTCAGAGCTGCGTCTTTCGCCAGTTCGTCCGCTCTCTCGTTCCCCGCAAGGCCCGCGTGTGCCTTGATCCAGAACAAACGTACAGTTTTGTTCTGGGCTTCAATGGCGCGCAGGTTCTTGCGGGTTTCTACGGCCAGGGTATGCGTTGTGCTGAGGTTAGCTATGGTCTCCAGGGCTGATCTGGAGTCACTATAGATGCCATAGCTTTCCTCATTTCTCCTTTTTATTTCCTCGGTGGCTCTGCATACCGCGAGGAGTTCCACCAGGTATACAGTACAGTATGGTGCCAGCTTGAGTTTTGTAGTTTTGACTTCTGCTGCGCTATCCCATAATGTTAGCGCTGCTCCAACCTTATTCTCAATCCAGCTACCATCTGTAAAAATCCGGATAGTTTGGCTGTTATACCTATCAAGTTGTTCTTGATCTACCAAGCTCACGAACTCCACCGCAGTATGCTGCCCCGGGTGAGGATGACTTCGGAAGTCAGCTCTCCACTCGACCTCCCTGTCCGCCAGCTCCGGCGGCGGTACTCCTCTCCTTGCTGCATACAGGGCTGCAGCCTCTTGTATGCGTAGGTCAAGTGGCAATATTCCAGCGAGCACCAGCGCTGAATGGAGAGAGGCCGTGCGGTATGCCCCGCACAGTTTTTGAGCAAAACCCCTTTGTACTGCGTTCAAGTGGCGTTGCACTCCCAGTTTCTTTGTTGCTGAGGCCCAGGCACCAGCTGCGTACGTGATTAGGGGCTCCACTGTGGCGGTGTATATGACCCGGACTATTTCCGGGTGGAAACCCCAACTAATTTTTGCAGCTCTCGACAGTTGGCTGTAGACTCCAAGTGCCTTTTTACAGACATTCGCCGTATGGCTATTGAACGTCAACTTGGAGTCCACAGTGAGTCCCAGTATCTTTATTTCCGAAGACATTCCAATGTCGACCCCTCCCATGGTCAGGTGTGGCGTGTCATATTTTAGCTTTCGTGTAAGCACCATGCCGCAGGTAATGTGCGGCGCGAATCTGAGCTTATTCATAACACCCCACCCCCGAACATATTCGAGAGCGGCATTGGCCTGTCTTTCGATGTCCAGGGCTGTCTCCCCCGAAAACACGAGCACCACATCATCAGCAAAGGCCTGACAATAGTCACCCCTCTGCGTGAGACCCTCCAGCAATGGGTTCAAAATCAGGTTCCAGAATATGGGTCCGCCTATTGATCCCTGGACTCACCCTTTATTAGTGCCTTTCGCGTACTCCTGGCCAGCATACCTTACCCGGACCTTGCGGTCGCATAGGTAGCTGGCTATCATTCTTCTGAGATTCGCAGGGTACTTCTCTTCCGCCAGTCTGATCTTTATGGTCGGCCACCACGCACTGTCAAAGGCTCCCTCTATATCCAGTGAGACCATCGTGATGAGCTTCTTCTCTTGGAGCCTGCCTCTCACGTGGGCCATCAGGTCATAGAGGGCGTCTTCCGTGCTTCGCTGTGGCATGAAGCCATACTGGCGGGGACTAATCCGGGGGACCAGGTACCATACCAGTCTTCTGACCATCATTTTCTCCAGTATTTTCCCCATCACCGGTAATAGACCAATTGGCCTGTAAGATTTGGGACTTGTATAGTCGTCCTTCCCGGTTTTCCTCAGCACCACCACTGTGGCCTTTTTCCACTCCGTGGGGAAGTGCGTTAGCTGCCAGCACTTATTATAGATGGACAGGTGCAGTTCCATGTCTTTAAATATGACTCTCTGGCAGATGTCGGCCGTAAACCCGTCCACGCCGGGTGCCTTTTTCGGATTGAAACTCTCTGTTGCAAATCTGAGCTCCTCCGTCGTAAACGCCGGGTCATTGATCTCATTATGGCTCCAGTCGTTTACTCGGTCAGCAAGAGCTCTGATCCGCAAATGATCAGAGTTATTGTCCTCGTCTGTGTCCTCCGGGTAGAACGTTTCTGCCAGTACTTTCGCAGACTCTTCCTGCCCTGCTTCTCTCCCATTCCATATCAACGGCAGATCTTCTTGCCTTTTTGTCGTGTTCTTTATAACCCTGTAAATCCCTTCCCAAACCCCTTCCCTGGTCTGTTTCTGACAGAATTCCTTCCAACTCTCTGTGCTGCATTTTTTAACCTCCAATTCATACTTCTGTTTCTCTTCCAGATACAACGCGACCACACCTTCTCTACGTGACGGCGCAGCGCATCGGATCCTCCTCTTCCTGGTGGCAACGTCGTGCTTCAATGCTTCGAGTTCTTCGGACCACCATGGCATGGTAAGTGTTTGGTTTTCTTTTTTCTTAGGAATTGCTTCGTTACATGCTTCTGTTATAATTGATGTGTATTTTCCAATTGTAATATCCAAATTTATTTTGTTATCTATCTGTTCAATTTGTGATTTATTGATTCTATTTTCCGTTTTTAATTGTTCCATTTTTTCATAAAAACGTTCCCAATTAGCTTTTCTTGTGCTGTATTTTCTAGTCGTTCTTTTTATATGACCTTTTCCTTTTTGCAGTTTAATTTTAATCATCATGCCATTGTGGTCCGAACTCGTTAGGTCTTCGGCAACTATGATGGCTCAAAAGCACTGATGGCTCAAAGACCACCTCTGGAACCGGAGTCGGAGTTTCCTCACACGACCTTAACATAAAAATATCCAGCCCACTGGGAATGCTCAAAACCGTCTACCAGGCGGAATGCGTGGGCATTATACAGGCGGCGTATGCCATAGAAGCCAAAAGAGTTACGGACACTGTTAACGCCCACACCCTGCGGGGTGCGGGGGGCCTCGTCGGTGTCCCTACTCCACGCCGATCGAGGGTATAAAAGACGCACGCACAGGCGCGAGCGCCGTCGGACCTCTAACTACTAAGCTATTATTATATACCTTACCTACGTATCACATAAGAGTACCTATTGTAAAATTAAAACCAAAATTAAACGTATAGTCGGCAATCCTGAGTTCCTATTTCAGCTCCGCACACTTACCCAAAGAACATACAAAATCAAGGCCTGAGGCCTAAACATTTGGTGCCGTGACCAGGATTCGAAGGAAGAAAACTCAAATAAATTGCAAGGACAAGGGAATTATGCAATTATATGGAAATTGAAGGACATTGTAAAGAGAGACCAAAAGCGCAGAAGAAATTGGTGAGCCCGTTCCTTTTTTCCTATCTACCCACATCTTGTTTCCTATGCTAATTATTTGGACTGTATATTCATTAATTTCTTCGAATTTCATTTGTTTAATATAGAACCTGGGTGTATACTTGTTTGCAATTATCACAACGTTAAAATTGTCGTATTATAACAATGTCTCAAACCACTAAGAAAGTTACTGATCCAATAAAAAAGAGAAGTTATATTAAGGGTAGATTAACAATTTTTAAAGGTTACTTAGACGAGGTCAAATCTCTAGAAAGGTTAACAGATCAGCAAGTTGCTGAGTTAAGGTTAAGGTTATCCAAACTAGAAACATGTTTTTCCACTTTCGATGACTTACAATCCGAAATTGAACTTGAAGCGGAAGATCCCGACGAACAAACGAAGGTACGTTCGGAATTCGAAGATCAATTTTATTCTTTAATCTCCCAAGGTCAATGTATTTTAGATAAATTAGAAGAACTTAATATTCGAAGGAAAAGTATAGCAAATCAAACCTCAAGGCATTTCGATAGTTTCGAAGGTGGAAACACATATAAAGGTTCAATAAAATTACCCACAATAAAATTACCCACATTCGATGGCAATTATAATCATTGGTTAGAATATAGGGATACATTTGAGGCATTAATCCATAATAATGAGTCCATTGAGACAATAAATAAGTTCCACTACTTGCGATCGTCATTAGAGGGTAGCTCTGCGTTGGTTATTGATTCAATATCATTTTGTTCCGATAACTATCGCTTGGCGTGGGATTTAATATGTCAGAGATACAATAATAAACGTCTCTTAATAAGTAATCATATGAAATCCTTGTTCAATATGGAAGGTATAACTAAGGAGTCCGACCAAGCATTACGTTTCATGATTGACAGTATAAAGAAAAATGTGAGAGGTTTAGAGACGTTAGAACTGCCTGTAGTACATTGGGATATGGTAATAATCCACTTTGCAGTATCAAAACTCGATCATGTAACAAGTAGAAGGTGGGAGGAACATAAGGTAGAAGTTCCTACCCTCGAAGATTTTTATAAGTTTTTACGCGACCGAGCGGATGTATTAGAAACAACAAAGCATAATAAATCAAATATTATCAGTAAAAGGGAGAAAGTAGCAAGTTTGGTTGCATCCTCTCAGGCAAGTAATAACGACCGATCGAATTGTATAATTTGTAAACAGGATCATCGTTTGTTTGAATGTACGAGATTTATTTCCATGAGTTTAGAAGAAAGAAATGAGGTTATTTCCAAGAATAAATTATGTCTTAATTGTCTTAAACCAGGTCATCGAGCCTACAATTGTAAATCATTTGGTTGCAGAATTTGCAAACATAAACATAACGTATTACTTCATAGAGATAAATCTCACTCTTTCGATAATAATGCGAGTTCCCGCAGTGAAAACTCGACTGGTACTTCACTTCAAACTTCAGTTGGAATGGTAAGTCAAGGCGGATTCGAACCTGCGTCGATACTCTCGCATCACCCGACCGCCGCCGCAAGCACCGCTGTAGATGTGCGCGCGGCGCCTGCGTCGGAACCGGTTTCCTTATCTACGATCGCCACTCAATACGTACTTTTGTCAACAGCGCTCGTTCACGTAGTTTGCGAAACAAATAATGAATATTATGTCGCCCGTGCACTATTAGACTCGGGCAGTCAGATGTCCATAGTAACGGAAAGTTTTTGCAACAAATTAGGAATGCGCCGCAATCGTGCTAAGGACGACCTTAATGTATATGGTATAGGAAATACTAAGTTACAATTCGTAGAAAATTGTAGTTTTGTAATAAAATCAATTTGTAGTGATTTTTCTGTAGAAATCAACTGTATAGTCTTACCAAAAATCACGAATATGTTGCCAAATGTAAAGATTAATGTAAATGAATTAAGAATTCCCGGTGACGTATTTGTTGATTTAGCAGATAGTAAATTTTACGAGCCCGCTGATGTAGATATATTAATTGGAGCGGATTTGTTTTGGGAACTGCTAACAGGTCAACAGATAAGACTAGGTAAAGGTCTTCCCACATTGCATAGTAGTAAATTAGGTTGGCTTGTTACGGGCCCCATAAGTATTTGTAAATCGAATAATGAAATAACCTGTAACTTAACTAGAAGTCTAAGTGAACAGTTAGAGAAATTTTGGAAGGTTGAGGAAATAGTGAGTATAGATAATTTATCCTTTAGTAGTGAAGAGTAATTTTGTGAAAAACACTTTGTAAAAAATACGTATAGAAATGAAAATGGTAGATTTTGCGTTAGGATGCCTTTTCATACGTCACCTTCTGTACTTGGCGATTCGTTGGTGAAGGCACAATCTCGTTTGAAGAATTTAGAAAAAAGATTGAAAAGGCAACCTAAGGTGAAAGAGTCCTATGTGGATTTTATAAATGAATATGAACACTTGAATCATTTGTCCGAAACATGTAAACCCGAGTTTGGATATTATTTACCACATCACCCAGTTATTCGAGAAAAAAGTGAGACTACGAAGCTTCGCGTTGTTTTTAACGCTTCGGAAAAAACTGAAAGCGGTTACTCACTAAATGATATTCAAATGGTTGGTCCAGTGATTCAAGACGATATATTTAGTATTTTGCTTAGATTTCGGCAACATAATTATGTTATGACGTCAGATATCGAAAAAATGTATAGGCAAATACTAATATCTGAAAGTCAAAGACATTTGCAAATGATAGTGTGGAGGGACAGTGAGAATAAACCCTTAAGGTATTTGAAATTGAACACGGTGACCTACGGAACCGCTTCCGCGCCGTATTTAAGTACTCGTTGTCTACTTCAATTGGCTACGGAATGTAATGATCCGGAAGTCCGCGAGATAATGAAACATGATTTTTTTATGGATGATTTGATAACAGGCCATGAGACTGAGGAAGGGTTAAATCGTATTTGTAGATTAATTACTCAGATTTTGGATTCGGGCGGTTTTAAATTACGAAAATTTAGGTCTAATGCCAATCAGTTATTCGTTGAAAATAAATTACATGAAGAACAATCCATTACCGAATTTAAAACCACCACGAGCACGTTAGGGTTAACATGGTCTCCTCAGTCCGATAAGTTTCATTTCTCTGTTCGTGTAGATAAAACCGAAAGGATCACAAAACGAAATATTTTATCTTCGATCGCAAAGATTTTTGATCCTTTGGGACTTTTAAGTATATTTGTTATTAAGGCTAAGATAATCTTACAGAAATTATGGATAAGTAAATTAGACTGGGATGACCCAGTAATCGATGAAGTACAGATAACGTGGTTTAATTTTATAAAAAACATGAATTCTCTAACTCGAGTAGAAGTTCCAAGGCATGATAAATGATAAATGATAAATGACTTTATTTTTGCAAGTAGGTTTGTACAAACACTTTTACACGTCAATCATATTTTTTTTTAAACTAGATGAGTTCGGCATTTCCTATCTGACTACTCTGAGAAGAAACGCCGAAACAAACTCAGAGGTCACAGTCTCTTTTAAAGTCCAGACATAATCTTGATCAGATCATGTGAAGACCATGTGGATTGGTGTCTGAAGTGGTCTTTTAAAGAAAGAACACACAGCTTGAGTGGACCTGTCCAATCAGTGCACGCATTTGTCAGTAATCATGCAGCCCCACTCAGAACTTAAGGAGGTCAATGATTCGACGAACAATACCAAAGAAAGGACATTTGTGAAGGTCGCACAAATTACTCAAACTGCCAGACAATGTAAAAAATTAAATTAGAAGAAAAGGAAACCAAAAAAAAAAAAGAACACCCACTTCGTCTTCACATTTACAATGGGTAATTAAAACAATATAATACTTAAAAGTAAATATTCATGTCATTGTATAAGTAAAATTCACCAATGTCAATGTGTATATAAAATCAGGAAATAGTCCCGGTCTGATCATTTGAGGACCATGTACATGGGGGTGTCTGAAATGGTCTTTTGAGGAAAGAACCATACAGATTGAGTGGACCTGTCCAGTCAATGCACGCATTTGTCAGTAATCTTGCAGCTCAACTCAGAACATAAGGAGCACAAAGATTCGACGAACAATACCAAAGAATGGACATTTTGGTAGGCCGCATTAAGTACTCAAACTGCCAGATTATCATTAAAATGGAATGAGTAAGAGAGATATAAAAAAACAAACATCACCTACATAGTCCTCACATTCAAAATCACTTAAATAATAATAATAATATTATACTTCTGAAAGTATATATTCATGTCATAGTGTAAACAATAATCAAATGTCAAAGTGTATAAGCAATAATCAAAATGTCAAAGTGTATAAGCAATAATCAAAATGTCAAAGTGTATATTCCCAATAAAAAATTAATAAAAAAAGGCAAGTAATTAGTAATAAAAATAAAAAATATCATTCAGTACAATAATAATTTAAAAATAAAAATCAAAAATTGGAGCAGCTTAATCCCAAGCTTTTTTGTCCTCAATATAATCTTTGACAGTGTAAAAGGCTTTCTGGCACAACTTACGTTTAATGAATGATTTAAATTTATTGAGACTTAGATCTTGAACATGGCTTGGAAGTTTATTATAAAAGCGTATACATTGACATCTGAATGAGCCACCTATTTTCTTCAGCCTTGTTGAAGGTACAATAAATTTGTGTTTATTCCTAGTATTTATATTATGGATATCACTGAATTTTTTAAACAATTTAATATTCTTATGGGCATATAAAAGATTTTCAAAAATATACTGTGAAGGCACAGTCATTATATTAATTTCTTTAAATTTCTCTCTGAGTGAGTGTCTTGGGCTTAATTTATAAATTGATCGAACAGCCCTTTTCTGCAAGACAAAGATAGTCTGAATGTCGGCGGCATTTCCCCACAACAGAATACCGTACGACATTACACTATGAAAGTAGGCAAAATACACTAAACGGGCTGTCTCTATGTCAGTTAAATTCCGAATTTTTCTAACAGCGTATGCAGCGGAGCTTAGCTTTTTCGACAATTTATCTATATGCGGGCCCCACTGAAGCTTGGTATCCAAAGTTAGGCCCAAGAATACAGTGCTATCTTCAGGATTCAATTCTTCGCCCTTCACCAACACATTCGTTTTCACTTGCCTAACGTGAGGTAGCGTAAACTTAATGCATTTGGTTTTTTTTTCATTAAGAAGCAAATTATTTACATTGAACCAGTGAACTACTTTTGAGATCGCGCTATTAACATCGTCAGTATCCACTTGCTGACGTTTAAGTTTAAACAAAAGTGAAGTATCATCCGCAAACAAAACTATATTATGATTATCTTTTATAAGGTAAGGCAAGTCATTAATATAAATAAGAAACAAAAAAGGACCAAGAATTGAGCCCTGTGGGACTCCCATTGTTACGATAGATCCGGGAGACCTTTTTCCATTGACATCGACACTCTGAATCCTATTACTCAAATATGAAGTAAGAAGATCCAGAGCTCTGTTCCGGATCCCGTAGTGGCGGAGTTTCCTGATTAAAGTTTCATGAAGAACGCAATCGAATGCTTTAGATAAATCACAAAAGATGCCCAAAGCATCGCATTTATCTTCCCATGCATTATAAATATGTCCTAGGAGTTCAACACCGGCATCGGTAGTTGAACGACCCCTTGTAAAACCGAACTGTTTGGTATGTAATAATTTATGTTTATTAAAAAATCGTTGCAACTGATCTAAAATTAATTTCTCAAAAATTTTACTGAACGTAGGTAGTACTGAAATAGGTCTATAGTTAGTGGGGTCTGATGTACTACCAGATTTAAATAAAGGTATTATTTTACTATTCTTCATAAGATCAGGAAACTCCCCACACTCAATACAATTATTAAATATAAGAGCTAAAGTAGGTGCTACAATGTCAATAATAGACTTGGCGACTTCTACAGAATTACCCCACAGATCTGCAGTCTTTTTTACATTTAAAGTGTGGAAGGTTTTAATTATATCTTTACAAGTAATATGTTCAAAATGAAATTCCGAATCGCAAACATTAACATTTTCAATAAGCAATGTCATGTGTAAAAATGCAAGGCATATTGAAATTCATATTTTCTCTGATGCGTCTATGTGTGCTTATGGGACATGTGTTTTTATTCGTTCAATAGATCCTGCTGGAGAAACTCATGTACAGTTACTTTGTGCTAAATCTAGGGTCGCCCCATTAAAGGGTCTAACAATCCCCAAACTCGAGCTTTGCGGAGCACTGCTGTCCGCGGAGTTGGGGGAAAAGGTAACTCACTCCCTGCGATGTACTGTGGCTCGCTGTGTATACTGGACAGACTCGATGGTTGTGCTCGGTTGGTTACGTGCCGCCGCTGCTCCAAAACAATTAAAAATATTTGTATTAAATCGAGTGAGCAAAATTAATAAGTTAACAAAGGGTTCTGAGTGGAGATACGTACCAACAGATCAAAACCCAGCGGATCTCATTTCCAGAGGAGTAGATCGTATGGATAAAAAGGTTAACAGGTTATGGTGGAATGGGCCTCCATTTTTATCCCTAAACGAGTCCCAATGGCCTAAATTAGACAGTAATAAGTTAAGTAGTGTAACCTTACCTGAAGTAAAAATAGTAGGCACATTTGTAAAAAGTACGATCAATAAAAAAATGATTGAATTTGAACGTTATTCCAGTTTAAATAAGGTTCAACGTGCAATGGCTTATGTTCTGAGATTTGTTAAAAATTGTAAAATAAAAAATAAAGAAGGTAGACTTACCAGTAATTATTTAAGTGCCGATGAACTAAACGATAGTATGATGTACTTAGTAAAATTCTCTCAGCATGAGTCATTTAGCGACGAGTATGTATGTTTATTAAATAATAAGGCATTAAGCAGTAAGTGTAAGATTTTATCGCTTAGCCCCTTTCTAGACATTGAATCTAAAGTTATACGCGTAGGAGGTCGTATTCAAAACTCAACGTTCCTGTACAATAAAAAACATCCTTTACTGTTAGATTCTAAACATCGATTATCAAGGCTAATTTTTGAGAGCGAACATCGCCGATTATTGCATGCTGGGCCTCAGCTGTTGTTATCGGCGATTAGAGAAAAATATTGGATTATCAACGGTAGAAAGGTGGCTAGAAGCGTAGCAAATAATTGTATAGTCTGTAAGCGATTTAGATTTAAGCCTATAGTTCCTATTATGGGTAATTTACCCAAACAACGTTTAAGTCCAGGAACACCCTTTGAAACATCTGGTGTTGATCTGGCTGGTCCTTTTTTAATCACTGATAGGAAAGGCCGCGGTTGCAAAATAACTAAATGTTATATGTGTTTATTTATATGTTTTACGACCAAGGCTATTCATTTAGAAGTCGTAAGTGATTTAAGTACAGATGCATTTCTATTGTCATTAAGGAGATTTATAGCACGACGTTCTAAACCCAGTTTGTTATATTGTGATAATGCGACAAATTTCTTAGGAGCTAGTAATGAACTTAATAAATATTTGATAGTAAATAAAGATAAAATAAATAAGTTTTGTTCTGATGAAGGAATGAAGTTTGCCTTCATACCCCCATACGCCCCAAACTTTGGTGGCTTGTGGGAAGCCGGGGTGAAGTCTGCAAAGTATCATGTAAAAAGAATATTAGGAGACAGGCATTTAACCTACGAGGAACTTTCAACTTTATTTGTCCAAGTAGAAGCTATACTTAATTCCCGACCTTTGTTCCCTCTGTCTTCCGATCCCAATGATTTCTCTCCCCTGACTCCCGGGCATTTCCTCGTCGGTAAGCCGCTGATAGCTCTTCCATCTCCAGTCCTAACCAATATTAACTGCAATTGACTTCACAGATATGAACAATTGGAACGTATGAGACAGCTTTTCTGGTTGAGATGGCAACATGAGTACATAACCGAACTTCAACATCGGACAAAATGGCGCAAACCTGCGACAGAGCTACGTGTTGGAGATATGGTCATTATAAAGGAAAATAATTTGCCCCCATTGAAATGGAGAATCGGACGCATAGAAGCCTTACAAAAGGGCAAGGACGATGTACCCAGAGTAGCAGATGTGAGGACGGCTAGTGGCACTATCCGACGAGCTGTAAATCGTCTGTGCCCTCTGGTCGGGCCTGAAGCAGAAGAGTCGAAGGATGCTCCTTCAACGGGGGGAGGATGTTAACGCCCACACCCTGCGGGGTGCGGGGGGCCTCGTCGGTGTCCCTACTCCACGCCGATCGAGGGTATAAAAGACGCACGCACAGGCGCGAGCGCCGTCGGACCTCTAACTACTAAGTTATTATTATATACCTTACCTACGTATCACATAAGAGTACCTATTGTAAAATTAAAACCAAAATTAAACGTATAGTCGGCAATCCTGAGTTCCTATTTCAGCTCCGCACACTTACCCAAAGAACATACAAAATCAAGGCCTGAGGCCTAAACAGACACCCATATTCGCATACTCTCCGACAGCGCCTCAGTCCTCCAATCCCTAGCCAAACGATACATAACCTCGAGCCTTACACTAGAATGTCACAATGCATTAGAAAGGGTAACAGTTTCTAATCGCAACAAAGTGACACTGCAATGGATAAGAGGACACAGTGGATCACTAGGCAATGACGCTGCTGATGAACTGGCCAGAAAAGCATCCAGCGCATCAGTCTGCGGCCCCGAGCCCATCGTGACCATCCCCTTCAACCAGCTACGCAGGTGGCTGCAGGAATTTACCCACACACAAGCGGAGAGCTGGTGGACCTCGGCACCAGGCTGCAGGGAATCCAGGGAAGCTATGCCATCCCCGGATGGTAGGCTAACCAGACGCCTGCTACGCCTGAACAGGGATGATCTGCGTCTAATGACGGGCACCATCACAGGACACTGCCCGCTAAACAAACACGTTTACACAATAGGCATAACGGACAGCCCCATATACAGGGCATGCCTGGAGGCTGAGGAAACCGTTGGGCATGTACTTTTCGAATGTACAGGCGTCACCCAGATTAGAACAGATACCCCCGGGACACCCAAATCTTACACAGATGTTCTCAGCAGACCAGGAGACATAACCAGCTTCTGGAGGGAGGTGGGCTGGTTGGAGTGAATACCGACGGCCACCATGGCTCACGCACAATACATGTTGTATTACTCTAATTAAGAACATATTTTTAATACAATAGACCTTTTTTGAAAAGTGGGGCAACTATCCGGTTTTTACCCTATGTATGACTTTGCTCGGTATCTCGGATGTAGAGACTTACATTTGTCACTAGCTTCATTACGGCAAGTGGATATTTTCGGTATTATTTAACGATCGGCAGTTTGCGACAGTGTCGCTATCTATGTTGAGACTGCAGGCCCAGGTATATGCGGCAGCGTTTGCTGTGGTAGTGAGCTAGTGAAGTTATAAAAAAAAATACAGTCGAATTGAGAACCTCCTCCTTTTTTTGAAGTCGGTTAAAAATCAACTTCAATATGGACTCAACAAGATCCTACAAATGAGTTTCATAAAAATGAAGTAGGTGTAGTAGTAGTAATTGAATAGGGTTTCGGCCGTTGAGTTACGCCCGATCCGGTCGAAACAAGAATTTAATTATTATTAATAATTTGAATAGTGTATCGACCGGATCGGACGATATTCAGTAACTGAAACGCCTACTCAGCCGTACTATCCATAAACCTTGGTATTCATATAAATCTATATCATTTGTTTTTTTTAATAAAACTACATCGCAAATAATAGATGAAAGCAATTTATTAAATTTTTCAAGATAACTTTATTGACCCACACACACTTATCAATACAATAACCTGACACAGTTAAAGTAAATTACAAATAAGCAATAAAAGGAAACTAACATTTTTGGATCGTATGAATAGGGACGTAGTATGGTTGTTCTGGTTCACTTGTTCACTCTGTTCCCCGTACTAGCATGAAGTGAATTACGGTGGAATAGTTTTCCACCTTCCCTGTAAACGTACGGCTTGTGACAATGTAATTAATTTAATATCAAAACTTTGTAAACGCTGTAAGCGTCACACAGATTCTTCATTTCAAATTCAGATCTTATTTCGTTGTCTAAGTATCGGTTAATGATTGTCGGGCACTCCAAATCATCTGAGACGTAAGACAGGGGTGTGCGCAGCTGATGTATTACTACCGGTTGCTGCGAGTATTGCTGCAGCGCTTGCGGCGCTGATGTCACATAAGTGGCAGCGCGCAGTAGCACCAGCTGAGAGCGAAGCGCGCGTACCGGCGCCATGTAGCTACGCATGCGCTTAACACTCGCCAATGCAGATTCTATAAGCTCACGGGCGTACTGCGCTGAGTGTTGCATTCGTCCTAATAGAATTCTGACACACCCATCCAATTTCTGAGACCAAGTGGTAGTATTCCGTAACACATCGTGTAGACCTACTATATCTTCACCAGCTATCAGCTTCGACATGTGTTGAATAATGGCATCCTGAAGGTACTCTTCTGACTTGAAATCACGCAGTTGTTCCTCGATCATTCCTTGGAGCTCATCTGGTGAACATCCCACACAAAAAATTGTTCCTGTTAAACCTGCAATTATACGATATATTTTATGAAACCCTGATGATGATGGTGGAGGTAAGACATTAGCAAAGAAAAATCTGAAGACAGTACCTTGATCTTCGAGTATTGCTGCAAGTTCTAGAGCCACAGCTACTCCACTCTCGTATCCCAGCAAGTAGAAATTATTTTGAATCCTGGTTTTGTTGACGAGAATCTGCCAACAATTAAATAACCTTTTTAAGTACCAGCGATGTATATGGAAGTACTGGATACGAATAAAATTTGATCGTCTTTTTAGTAGCACTCGCTTACTGGAAGGTGCTGAACTCCATACAATCTGGTGAAACTAGCGAAAATCCGATAGATGCGGGAATATGTGGACTGGACGTTATGGCGATGAATGCTGAAAGAGTAAGTCCAGCAGTAGTTGTTTTTTTGCTGAACGAGAATGATTGCATAATATTTCAGGAGTGTGTTTTACCTGAGCATATCTCTGTGCAGTCCCCCACACGGTCTCCGTGGGGTGGTTAAGACCCGGCTGCAGGACTAGCGCTGGCAGCTTGAGGCGATCACATAACACGTGGAATCGCTCATGGTGACCCTCCATGCCCGGCACTATGCACAGGTATCTCTTCTTCACGTCAAACTCGTCATCGGACTACAAAATAATACATTCAATATTGTAATAGACTCTTTACGTATCCAATATAATGTGATGAGATATTCAATATGTTAATTATTTTTGGAGCATTTTTCTGTAAGGGAAGAGTAGGCATAGTGAGACATAATGGGATTTTTTCTTCAATTCACTTCCATTGTGTACACCTGAATGCTACCAGCTGGCTTATTTAAACACTGGCAAGAATTGATTAATTCGTGCCGAGACGTGATAAAAAAGAAGAATAAGTAAGGTAGTATTAAGAACAGGAAAATCCTTTATTTAGCAGTCAAAAGGCAGACAATAGGCTGGTTATAACAAAGTTTCGTAAATAGTCATATCGTCGGAATATTGTGTGTGGACCCAAATGCGTAACACAGTATTGATCAGAATCTGAGTCATTGTGATGCTTATTACTAATCCTGGACTTTCTTTCTGGCTTCATGGCTCTCTTTCTTCCTAATTAAAAAAAAATATCTACAGCAATGTTAATAACGTGTACATAAATTTCTCTTTAAATATGCTTAGTAGGCTCTGCCTTGAGAATGTCTAAGTTGAGTTTCTGTGTGGCGTCTTAGGTCATGCTGTTTATGGGGATGGTGACCCTCAGAATAAACAAGGCTTTGCTGGTGTGCAGCGTAAACTGTACGCAATACGCATCCTTACGTTTTTCATCAGGTTCTTAGTACATTTACGATAGAGCTAGGGCCGTTGAAGGCCCGGTATTAGTACGCATGCTCAATAGAACTAAAACCTACTTTTGTTGCAATTTACGAACTCTGTCAACTCCGTATTTATTCATAGTAAGCCTGTTGATGTATTTGTGTTATCGATCAGTCCAAGTACACCGATACGGTAACAGATAGCGATATTTTGTAACATACACAGCTCAAAAACTGCCAGAAATGGATTTCACAAAATAGCGCCATCTATTAGAACATAAGCTGAGCCCTTTATATTTAGCACAGCACATTCACACTGGAAAATATTGTCACTTGTAAGTTACACGTATAAATGTATCTCCACAATAGCCGTTTACAAAACGTATTATTGTGTACTAGCTTTTGCCAGCGGCTTCGCCCGCGTGGAGGTCGGAAATTATCCCGCGGGAATATACTACCGGGATAAAAAGTAGCCTATGTCCTTTCTCAGGCTCTAAACTATCTGTGTACCAAATTTCATTTAAATCGGTTCAGTAGTTTTCGCAGGAAAGCGAGACAGACAGACAGACAGACAGAGTTACTTTTGCATTTATAATATTATAGTATAATAGTATATATAGTATATAGTATATATAGTATATAGTATAATAGTATGGATAGTGTAAATAGTGTAATAGTGTAATATAGTGTAATAGTGTAATAAGTGTAATAGTGTATATAGTGTATATAGTGTATATAGCGTATATAGTGTATATAGTGTATAGTGTAATAGTGTATAGTGTATAGTGTGGATTATTATTTATTTCGCGAAAGTAAAGGAAGAGCGTGTGACTGATTGACATCCGTCAAGTCCTGTATAAGGTTTAATTATACTCACCAACATTATATCTTTATTAAGTGTCGGTATCACGACGAGGTCAAGTGTGGCGAGGAGTTCGTCAGGACAATCCTTGGAAAAAAATGTTGCTAACCCAGTAACGTTCTCTGGGACTTTATCAGATACAGACTCCACTAGCTTATTTACTCTAAAATAAAATCAAAATGTGTAGACAAGACAGTTGTAAAACTATATTTATAGAAGGAAAAGATTTAAGCAAGGATGAGGCTCTTAGAGTAGAAGTATGTACAGTCAACAGCAAAAGTAGATGATCAAAATCAGAAATTCAATACTAATAAACGGAGTTCGCGTCAGAACTGTGTGGCGTCGAAGTGATTCAAAAGTATGTGATTGTAAATTATACCAAATATTTCATACTAGTACAGCTGCCATATATTCGTGATCAGTTTTGACTCCATTTGAATTTCTGATTTTGATCATCTACTTTTGCTGTTGACTGTACACCAAATAAACAATGAATGGAGTTTGGACTTATGTATATGGATTGTAGAAACAGGATGGCTACTGAGATGATGGCTTATTGAGATGTTTGGGAGTAAAAATGCTGCAACAACGCTAAATAAATTATGATAAATGTGTGATGAATATTATTAAAAAAAAAAACAACATAACGAGTACTTATACGACTATAATAATATCAACAGAAATAGCTTGAGGATTGAAAATATATGATAAAAAAATGTTGCGAACTACTGCTCCATAAACACTTGAAAGACCAATAGCGACATCTATACGCCGAAAACCACACTACAAACTACGTCATACGCATCTCTCGACAATGATTGGTTTTCATTCAAATATTGTACCCATACCCCTCTCTCCTTGAATATTGTAAATTTTAAGATGGCTAATATAGAACTGATCGTTGAACCTTAAGCATCGTTTTAATTCCAAAGAATCCTCAACACAATCTTTAAAACACCACAATATTTCAAACACCTTGGTTTTCACCAAACCTCACCGCTGCTGCTACATTTTGGACCTTCGAACCGAACATTGGGATACTGAGACCTACAAGATCGCCGAGCGACCTTTGGACGGTGACCCCTTGCACGTGGCGGGCTGAGAAGAAAACGCACAAGGTTTCATCGGAGATAATACGCAATCGGTGGGGCTAATCCTTATTCCTATCCATCATCTCCTATGTTCTATTTGGTGCTATATTGTGTCTGTGCTCTTATTTCAGTGAAATTGCCGCATTGTAGTCTCGGAATATTGGATTCCCAGTCAATCACTAGCCTGGTGACGTGCTAGCATCAGTGCCGTGTGTGATTGATCTGACGATTTATCAAACCGTGAGTACTCCTCTTTTCACTGACCACCAAAATGCCTATCGACTCTGCTAAATCCCGTGACAAATCTCCTAATTTGCTAAGTGTAGAGAGTAGTGAGTTAGTTCGTGATTTAGTTAGGAAGCGTGGTATTATTAAGGGCAGGCTTACCAAATTTAACAATTATTTAGATTCTTTAAAAGATTGTGATCATGACTTTCCTAATCAAAAACGCATTGATTTAAAGTTAAGGATTCAAGGATGTACTACTTTATTTTCTGAATTTAACGACATTCAAACTAAAATAGAAGAAAGAGTTTCTGATAGTGATTTAAGCGAACAATTAAATCAAAGAGAACATTTTGAAGATAGTTATTACAATTTAATATCACTTGCTGAATTTATGCTAAACACTGATGAGGTTGCTGACTGCTCAAGGTCATGTCACGGTCATAATAACAGTCAGATACGTTCTGTAAAGTTACCCACTATCTCCATGCCTACATTTGACGGTTCCTATGAGCACTGGTTGGAATTCAGAGATACCTTCACCTCACTTGTTCACAATTCTAAAGATATTTCGAATATACAAAAGTTTCACTATCTCAAATCTTCCCTAAAAGACAGCGCAGAACTAGTTATACATTCCATTGAATTTTCTTCTGATAATTATCAGGTGGCATGGGACTTGTTGCTCAACCGATATAATAATTGCGCACTTTTAGTTGATCACCATATAAAAGCCTTGTTAAATATAACTGCAATATCTAAAGAGTCGCCTTCTTCGATTAGAAAATTAATAGATACTATTTTGAAAAACTTACGCGCTCTTAAAGTCCTAGGTGAGCCTACAGAATACTGGGATAGTTTAATTATTAATATCATGGTGTCGAAGTTAGATAAAATAACTGAAAGAGAATGGGGGTCTCATAAGTGCACATTGTTCCCAAACCCAAACGAGAATAATTCTAAACGTTTATCGGTGGATATTTTAACTAACTTTTTGCGCAACAAAGCAGACATGCTGGAGGCATTGCAGCGTTCACACAGAAAGGAAGCTCCAAGCACTGACAACAAAAGGCAACACTCAAAAGGTCATAATATGTCACACTGCAATGTTTCTAGCGGGCCGAGTAAACCAAATAAACAACGCGCTAAGTTAACATGCGTAAAATGCAACGCGAACCATCCACTGTACACGTGTAAGGAGTTTATCGATTGCGACTTCGACACAAAACTTAAACTTGTACGCGAGCACAACCTTTGCGAGAATTGTTTACATTCGAGACACTCAATAAATAATTGTAAGTTCGGGCCTTGTAGACACTGCAATAAAAAACATAACTCATTACTGCACAACGATAACGCTAATAGTTCTGTTGCTTTGCATTCCACATCGAACACTGAGGCGTCGCGTACTAATGCGAGTGAAGCGCCTGCGCACCTCCCCGCGGTCGTCCTAGCCACCTCGGACTCCGCAGTCCCTATTCAGGTAAACAAGGCACACATGCACGCGCAATCGAGTAAGTCTATAGGTGTGCAGTCCGTGTTGTTGTCAACAGCTATCGTTGAAGTAGCAGATGTACACGGTAAATATCATAAAGCACGGGCACTCCTGGATAATGGAAGCCAGCGTTGTTTCGTTTCTAAATCATTATGTAAACTCTTAAAATTATCATTGATACAGTCCACAAACGAAGTTCGAGGCGTAGGTGATTCGATAGTACATTGTTCGCAAGCTTGTAATATCGTTCCCAAATCCTGCGTCGATAATTCATTTACTACGCGCATTAATTGTTATGTGCTGTCTAGGATCACGGCTTCGATGCCTGCCGTATGTAAACTAAGCGCGCAAGTCTGTATTCCAGACAATATACGGTTGGCTGATCCCGAGTTTCTAGAATATAAAAATATTGATATTTTAATTGGTGCAGATAGGTTTTGGGATCTGTTAGAAGACGGTAAGATTCGTTTGTCTAGTGGGCCGTTTCTACAGAATACCAAACTAGGCTGGATTATTGCCGGACCTATAGTTACCTATACGCGCAAAAATACACCAATTCTTTGCAATATCATTAATTCTCTAGATACGCAACTTCGGTTGTTCTGGGAGATTGAGGAACCGTCCAAGGTCAGAGACGCACAGACTGAGGACGAACGTGCATGCGAAGATCACTATGTTCGCAATACAACTCGCAATAGCGAGGGGAGATTCTGCGTGCACATTCCACTCCATCAGTCACCTGATACCTTGGGGGATTCTTATACCCAAGCAGAACGTCGATTCCTTGCGCTAGAAAAACGTCTGCAGCGTTCGCCTGAATATAAAATTCTATATTAAAAAATTTTGCAGGAGTATCTTAGTTTGGGCCATATGACACAGGTAGATTCCTATGAATCCCCGTGCTATTTCATGCCGCATCATGGCGTGTTCCGCGAGCTCAGCACCACCACCAAGTTGCGCGTGGTGTTTGACGCAAGCGCACCATCGAGCTCTGGTAAGTCACTGAATGATTTGCAACTAGTTGGCCCTCCCATACAGGGTGATCTTATTGCTATTCTTCTCCGCTTTCGGCAGCACAAGTACGTCGTGTGCGCCGACGTGGAGAAGATGTACCGGTAATGCCTAGTGGATGAGAGTCAGCGCAGCTTGCAAATGATTCTGTGGCGTGACTACCCCTCTAAGCCGTTAGGTATATTTAAATTAAACACCGTAACGTATGGAACCGCCTCTGCGCCTTTTCTAAGTGTTAGGTGCCTAAAACAATCAGCCTCTGAATCTCCTGATCCTGACGTCGCGCAAACTATAAATGAGGATTTTTATGTCGACGACTACATTACAGGCTTAGATGATAAAACTAAATTATTAGATCTATGCGACAAAACTCAGAAGACGCTGCAGTCGGGTTGTTTTCCACTTAGGAAGTGGATATTTAATTTTAAACACGATGATGACCGTCAGTCATCGAGTCAGTTTAAACCTTTAAGTTTAGATGAAAATGTTAGTTCTAAAACATTAGGAATAGGCTGGCATAACGCAAGTGACAACTTTTATTTTAATTCTTGTGTTAAAATCGAAACTAACAAGCCTATTACCAAGAGGTCTATTTTATCAAACGTTTCGCAAATTTTTGATCCTCTCGGCTTGTTAAGTCCTGTTATAATTGTTGTCAAAGTCCTATTACAACAATTATGGCTATTAAAAATAGGTTGGGATGATAACGTTCCCGATGACACGGCGCGCGTGTGGAACCGGTTTGTTATCTCATTGCAAGCGCTAAACACTGTTCGAATACCTCGCCATGCTATAGGTACACAGCCTATGTATATTCAGTTACACATTTTTAGCGATGTATCTCAGACGGCGTACGGCGCGTGTGTTTATATTCGCACGGTTAATAATGATTTGACGGTATCAGTTAGATTATTATTTTCAAAAACAAAGGTCGCACCGTTAAAACCTCTTAGTATCCCACGTCTCGAACTTTGTGGAGCTTTATTAGGTGCTCGTTTGTATGACAAGGTACGGAAATCATTACGGTGTAAGTTTAATAGCGTAGTATTTTGGACTGATTCCACGATTGTGTTAGGCTGGCTGCACATGAGGCCTAACCAACTTAAGACATTCGTGCAAAATAGGATCGCAGAGATCTTACACTAGACGTCCCGTGGCGCCACGTGAGGAGTGGAGAGAATCCCGCCGATCTAGCGTCACGCGGTGCTCGACTGGAAGAACTTTCTTCATCTACCTTATGGTGGGAGGGTCCTGAATTTCTTCGCGATCCTAGATTTTCAATAGACGATCACAAAGGTTCAGACTCGTTCAAACATCGCGAGTTACCTGAGGTCAAGTCATGCGTCACTGCCGTTATAGCTCAGGATCTTTGTGAATCACCTTTGTTTTCCTTCCATCGGTTTTCTCAATTCAAACGTATGAGACGTGCGGCTGCCTTTATGTTACGTTTTATTAATAACTGTCGATGCAAATATAATAAGTGTACAGGCGCCCTTAGCGTCGACGAGTTAGACCGCGCAGATAAAACTTTAGCTCGATTGTGTCAAATGGAATCTTATCCATTTGAATATAAGGCATTCTCTAATAATGAACCTATTAAAGGTAAAGGTTGTTTGTCTAAATTAAATTTGTTTTTAGATGATCACAAATTAATGCGCGTAGGTGGTCGTTTAGTCAATTCTGATGAATTTATTTACGGTAAAAAACATCCGATTTTAGTTCATAGTAAACATTATTTTACGACTTTATTATTTCGTCATGAGCACATTCAGCATTACTTTTTCATTTACGCGAATTATGGTGGCCTGTCGGTGGTAGGAATTTAGCTCGCCAGGTGGTGAATAGGTGTGTTACCTGTACTCGCATTAGAGGTAAGACGCTTAGTCCTATGATGGGTAACTTACCTAGGGAGCGCGTTACACCTAGTCTGCCATTCGTTCGGTGTGGGGTGGATTATGCTGGGCCAGTGCTCATTCTGAACCGCAGAGGTAGGGGTGCTAGGCTTATCAAAGGCTACATTTGTTTGTTCGTTTGTTTCGTGACACGTGCTATACACCTGGAGTTAGTTAGTGACCTCTCCAGTGAAGCATATTTATGTACTCTAAAAGGTTTATTTCACGCCGTGGTAAGCCTGCAGATATTTACTCTGACAATGGTCGTAATTTTGTAGGCGTGATGAACGAATTTTCAAACTTTTTAACTAACTGTAGTAATGATATTCTAGAATACGCATCTAGTCAAAACATAAAATTTCATTTTATTCCCCCCTATTCTCCGCATTTTGGTGGTCTGTGGGAAGCAGGAGTAAAGTCCAGTAAATACCATCTTCGTCGTGTGATAGGTAACGCGCACCTCACGTTCGAAGAGTACAGCACAGTATTGGCTCAAATAGAAGCCGTATTAAATTCTCGACCTTTGTCTCCTCTTTCCCCCGATCCTCATGACTTTTCCCCGCTCACTCCTGGTCGCTTCCTTATTGGCCGACCACTGACTGCCCCAGCAGGTGATGACCTATGTGACGTTCCTGCTAGTCGTCTCCAGCGATACCAGAGGGTAGAACAACTTCGCTAACACTTCTGGAACCGATGGGCGAAGGAGTACATCTCCAAGCTGCAGGTGCGGTCGAAATGGACGGCGAATAAGGACGCGCTCAAACCAAACACCTTAGTGGTTATAAAGGACAATAACCTCCCACCCTTGAAGTGGCATTTGGGACGTGTCCTTTGCACTATCCCAGGAAAGGATGGTATATCCAGGGTGGCGGATATACAGACGTCATCGGGCGTGGTGAGGCGCGCATTCACCAAGATTTGTCCTCTACTACAGGACATGATCGATACTGATGCAGTGACTGAAGACCGTTGAAAGCCACTGCTTCCAAGGCCGGGGGCATGTTGCGAACTACTGCTCCATAAACACTTGAAAGACCAATAGCGACATCTATACGCCGAAAACCACACTACAAACTACGTCATACGCATCTCTCGACAATGATTGGTTTTCATTCAAATATTGTACCCATACCCCTCTCTCCTTGAATATTGTAAATTTTAAGATGGCTAATATAGAACTGATCGTTGAACCTTAAGCATCGTTTTAATTCCAAAGAATCCTCAACACAATCTTTAAAACACCACAATATTTCAAACACCTTGGTTTTCACCAAACCTCACCGCTGCTGCTACAAAAAATATTATTTGTTTATTCAGATTCTTCTATTAAACTTACATGTTAAGAGTCAACAGGGGTATTGCATCATCGTCCAAAGATATATTATACGAAACATTCAGGAACGTACTAATGATCGGTATTTTTTCATCAGCCATACCAAACTCTTGGAAAGTAGTGTCAAGATTGGCGTTTTGTGGAATGCTTATTCCTGAAAGATAATTAATGTTATAGGCTACGGCTTTATTACTAAGCTATTGTCAGGCTATAACCTCATATGCCTACATAAGGCATATTTATGACAAGGTACGAAGTCATTGATTATGACTGCACTTCTCGATCAAGCGGTTTAGAGGTTGCAAGTGCACAGTTAAGCATCGGGTCCAATCTCCAGGTCCAGCTACGTATATTGTTTTTTTTTTTTTTTTTGCCGGAGTCCGTAGAAAATATACTTAATATATTGATGCGTGCTATTATGTTATCAATTTGATTGGTTTTATTACCGGCCAATGCAATGAGGTTTTGTAATAGTCCGGGTGTGTTTGCTTGCAATGGCTTTGCTTGCAGTACCACAGACGTGCTACACAGCGCTCGCTCCGTGGCCTTTGACAAGTCGTGGAAATTTGGCTTGCTCTGAAAACATACATTGTTTTAAGGTACACAGATTTATATAACGTGTAGGTAACATAAATTACCTGGATCATTTTAAGTCACCAGTTATAGATAAAGCGTAGATAAGTACTTAAGAGGCCATATTTGAAATTTTGCCGATTTCGCTGATTTACTTGATATTACAGACGTACGTTTACAATTAAAACCTAGTATTTCCACAAGTTTTAATGAACTACATGAAAGATAGTTTTAATTACTATTTAATGAATAAGCTGCTTTTTATTTTTGTATCATTACGCTAGATTTAGGTTGTTTTAAAAGATTATTTACAGCAATGTTGTGCATTAAAACTTATAAAAATACAGTATTTTAACTGTGAAATTGCGTAAATCAGCTAAAAAATTCGTATACTTAATCACAACCCATTTACAACCTATTAATGAACTGCTATACATTGAATGAGAACATTGTAATTATCTCCACGCAATTATCTCTACGAATGCCTTACTTCGCCTAAACCCGACAGATCCAAACTTGTAGCTGTAAAACCACACATTGCTCTTGCTGCACATATGTCCTCACCCACAGAACTGACGTTTGAGACCACTGCAAAGTACCTGTAATACATTCAAAATTTAAGCATTTGGTCATCAAGCCTAAACAGAACTGAGCTGGACACATCGCATCGAAGGGCACAAGCTAAAACCAAAAAATGTGAAGAAGCTGATTGAACTCAGCAAAGTAGATCAACATGGGTTACTGAAGGCTATTATCATAATGACGATCAACAGTTTGAATATTATTAATGAATATTAAATATACTTACTTTAGTTTTGGACATAACGATCTTGAAGCAATATCTAAAGAATTTAATTTTGTTGTCAATTCTTCTTTATGTTTATCGTTCTTGACTTTTGTTATAGCTACGTAAATGCCTTCAATGGTTCCAAGACTCTCAGCATTGTTAATTATGACTGAAATATGATTATTGACTTCAACGGTTTCTTCGAGAGTTACGATTTCAACACCTAGATTTCGCCAAGACCTTGAAAAAGGCAGATAATAATTGTTTAGTTCCGAATGACTTTAGTCCACTTCATTGTGGCAGATGAATGTAAATAATCTCACTTTATTTTATAATGTTGATACTGATTTAAGCTAGTAGAGTAAATGTAGAGTTTTTTAGCTCCGCGATGTACTAGTTTTTCAGCTAGTAGAACCCCAAGAATGCCATCATCCCAAAACATTAAATGGGTTTCCTTTGGATTGCATATTATTCTGGAACAAATAAGACTTGGAAATTAAAAAAAATGCTGATTAAAAATGTCATCCTGAAGGCGTAGTTATACTTACTTGGTTGGTAAAACAAATTGGAATGCCTACGGAATATAGAAACACAGGTACACGCATATAGTTGCATTTAAAAAAGCGAATTCGTCAATACTGCCTATGCAAATATCGTTTTGGATGGCCGAATTCGTGTAAAATTATTCAGATTCGGAGACCAGATATTACTGCACCTGCTATTAGTATTCGTGGGTGTGGGTCAGATTAGAAATTACCTGGGGTATGCGATGCTTACTGAGTCTTGCATGCTCAGCAGCACCCTGCCACGGTGCTTGCTGGCTGCGAGCAGTCGGAAGGCTCGCACTGCGTCGTGCGGCGCGTATGACACGCGTGACAGAGGACGGATGTAGCCGCGACTAATACCATCACACAACATCGTTTGCAGATATTTCATTTCATCATACTTTTGTTTCGAGAATAGGGACGACAAGTCACTCGCGACATAAGACCTCTGTTTAGTCATGAAAAACATTCCAAGTTCGTATTCTTCTCTATCCTGTAGTTGAACAGTGTCGACGAAGATTCCAGAAAATGCTAAGCAATTGAGAGAGGTCTGAAAAATAAAATTTCGAACCCATGACTTGTTATTCGATTTCACTTTTTATTCGTTTATTTCATATTTCTGTTAGATATAGAACTTACCCTCTTATGTTCTCCTTTAACGCAACTTACGATAACTTGACAACCTTTTCCTTTTGTTGCTGATAAAACATTATCTGAAAAACTGCTGTCGCGAGAGTTTCCAATGTTTTCATCTGGAAATGAAACTTTTGTTAACTATACAAAGCACAAACTTAAACTTCATACTATAAAAAGGGCTGTATATGGCACTGGAACTGTGATGAGCTTGAGTTTTGCTGCGGTATTGTTGAGATGCCGGTAAAAATCGCTGGTATTTTATAGGCCACTATACCGAAAAAAAAAACAACAACTATCTTTATTACGAGCTGCTGGCTCACCTGTCGTCATAGCTCAGTCCCAGATGTTCACAATTAAGTATTAAAACCGCCTACCTTTTAACTCAGGGTACAGTTTCTGTAAGAACGTCTTTTTCCGTAAATTGCTGACTGTTGTGAACACTGTGCACCCGTGAGCGAGCGCAACGGCAATGGCCGCCTGCCCCAATGCGCCTGTGCCTCCGTGCACAAGCACATCATTACCAGGTAACATTCCACCCTTGATAATCTAATAACAGATACATTTCAATGGTTAATAATGAGGGGATATTTCTGTTTAAGGTAAAGGTATGGCCTTAACTACTCTGTGCTGGCTGTGTAGACATACAGTTGAATCGTAAAATTTTTGACCTTATAGAAGACAGATGGTAATTCCAAAATTGGTGAGGGTGTAATGATATTTTTATAGTCCGAAAACACAAACACTTTGCACTGTACATACAGATTTTTAACAGTGCAAGTCTTACATACAAATAAAATTTGTATTACTAAGCAGAGATGATGCACAGCATATATGAGAGGGCGTTGTATACTTCCTGTTAGACGATAGCTAATCACAGCTCTCGTGACATCACATCTTCGACCAATCAGCGCCGAGTACCGGTAGTCACGTGGTCCTAGTGGCGTGTTCGCTTATGGCAGACCTTTACCTCATAGAAGTCTCCAACCAGGAGACCTTTTTTTTTGGATGGGATATCATCAAATGACTTCTCCCGCTCTGGGCGGAGCGGGAGGGCATGTCAGACTTTTACTGACTAAATCCCACCCGTGTTCCTTCAGTTGCCCATGTGCCAGGGTCACGGTATCTCTTTCGAACAATCACGCGACCCCGGCAGGCATCGGTCCTAGCAGACCCCTTCAGTTTTGCTAACATCTCTTTGAGGCGCGCGTGGAACACTACGCGCCGTCGACCCGAGCTTGGTCCTTACCGGGCGGCGAGCTACCCATTGCACCCGCAAGCTCGCGCCTACGGTGGCCGGGAGTCCGCTATGGACTCCCGACGCCCGGGGCGTCTCCTTCTGCGGCGACTAGGGATGTGAGGGCGCAGAGACTGCCACTCCCTCACGCGTCCCGCCTCCTCCTTCGCTAGCATTACTGCTTCGCAGAAGGAGGTGACAGCTTCCCATTCCCTCTCGCTCCGTACCATGGCTCGCACCAGGGCCGGATGCGAGAGGTCGCCGCCGCCGATCGCCTCCACGAGGACACGGCGGTGCTCCGCCCAGGCAGGGCAAACTTCCACCATATGCTCTACCGTATCCTCCCGCTTCATCCTGAACAGGAACCCACCGAAGCACCAATGCCCGGTGAGAACCTGCGTCAGGCGGAAGGTGAGGACGCCGTGACGCCTCTCTATCCACTCCTCAAAGAGGGGACTTACCACCGCAATTGTGGCGTGCCCAGCACTGGGTTGCGACAATCGTACCCGCCATGTCGCCATGAGATCACACCGGAGCTCTGCCCGCCGTGCCGCGATTTGTCGCGGCAGCGGAGTTTCACCCCGGCGTTTTGCCTCCTCGCGCCACTCCCACATGTGGGTGAGGACCTTTGCCTTCAGATCCTATGGCGGCACTCCGGCAAGGAGGCTCGCCGCCTCGCAAGAGACCGTGCGGTATCCCCGGATACCAGGAGACCTTGAATGGATGCTGTGCATCGTGTCTGCTTTGTAATAAAACTATCATTTTTATGTAAAACTTGCACTATTATTTGGCATGTGACGATGCATAGCATCTGTGAGAGACGTGTTTATAACTCCTGGTGACCACGACGACACTATTAGCTAGGGAGCTGGCGAGAATTTCGGTATATGATTTGCACACGTTTCACGTCGAGGTGGATTGCAGTTTAAATCATTACGAATTGATTTGGTCCTATCAATTAAGGTCCTATGTCGCTGCGTTTTCGCGTAACAGCGGATTAAAGATGCTTAAAAAATCGGGGTATTAAATCATTTGCACATGTATGCCTCTGGAGTTTATGGTCACAATCATCTTGGAAACGAAGAAAATCGAAGAGGCAGACATTCAGAACTCTGCATTATCATGGGACGGAGTTGTAAAAATGTTAAAAAAAAAAAGCTTTACTAAGTCATTTGCACGCGGTTCTCATTGCGCCTATTCGATTTACTATGACTCTGTGGATTTGAAAAAACATGTGGCAGACACTTTGCTCACTGATTTTCAGCTGTATAACTGTTTGAAATTTACGGAATCAAGGGACAGCGGGTATTGCATGGGATTATTGTTATTCTTTATAATTTTATTCTTATAAGTTTGTTTAATATTGTCCTCTAAACTCACGGTAATGACAAAATTTCTGGAGCTGAAATCTATGCAATCATATTTTTTCTCAATGCCAACCAGAAACGAAATGCGCTTGGAACTTTAATTAGAAAGTATTTTTTTTTTAATTGCATGCTTGAATGTAATCTGAATAGGATTAGGATCTGGATAGGAACAGTTTTTAAATCACGTTTTATTTGTGTAAAATACGTAGATTTTGAACCAAGACTGTTTATAGATATAGGTTGTATATAGATAAAAGCTCTATACATTTAGTTCCACAATAAGGTCGCAACTGAGTTATAACTCTAGTGGCGGATGATGTATATCAGGTTTACTAATAGGGGGTGCTGAACAAACAGAGAGACTAGAGTTCTCATCCACCAAGATGAGGTCTAGGATATTATCATTTTCATTGCAGATGTTATTCATTTGAGCATAACCTGTGATGTTTAGGAAGTTCTTCAACGCTAAAGACTTAGGGTCTGACTACTGGTTGACTGAGGCCATTTCACATTTGTAAAATCGCCATGAAATCAATGTGGTGGAGTCCATATAACGCAAGCAAATTTCTTCAGCCCTAGCCAAGAAATTAACAATGCAAGTTGCTGATGTTCAACTTGCTCTGAACATCAGCAACTTGCTCTTGTTCAGAGCAAATTGCTGATGGGTAACTCTGGCTACAAGATTAAATATATGCAAGTAGTCTCCGTTAGCCAGACGAGAACAGCCAGAAATATTGGTTGGATTGATTCCCCTGGACGGTGGCATGTCCGACAGATGTCAACCGTGCCATCCTTTACAATATATTTCCGGTAGTTGTTCGACATTTATAACTTCGTCCATAATTACAAAGACAAAACCTTCGGTTTCTCCAAATAGATTTCTGAATCGAAACCAGGATACGGACGCTTAGAAGTCTACATCGGGTCCATGTAGGATCCGGTAAAAGCTTCCATGAAGCTCCTTGCTTTGCCATACCTCCCTGCGGTCATCAGTATCTAATACTTTAGGTTTGCGCCAGTTCTCGTTAGCCAAGGAGAGCGGAGTGAGACTCTTGTCCACTAAGACCACATCTCGGTGCATCCCCACGTCGGCTTCTAGGAAGTATTCCCTGAGACTGCATACCTCACGGTTGTGCAGGATCTTAGCATTCAAGAAACCTCGACCTCCGCCCTTCCGCGGGATATACAGTCTCATCACTGATGACCGTGGATAGTGCATTCAATTTGCGGTCAGCAGTGTGTGGACCCGTCTATCCAGGGCTTCAAGTTCCGTCTGAGTCCATTTGAGTATGCCGAAAGAGTACATCAAAACTGGCATAACCCAACCGTTAAAGGCGCGAACCTTGTTTTCGCCTGATAAAAGACTTTTTAATACTTTATTCAGACGGCCAAAGAAGCGCTCCCTCAACGATTGTTTCATGTTAGCAGTGTTAATGCCTAACGCTTCCGACATACCCAAATACTTGTATGTTTCGATTGAGGAGAGGGATCTTAGGTGTATGGAATCCGAGAGTTGGGTTCCCACGGATTCCACAATCTCCCCTCGCTTTACATGCATGACCGCACATTTGTCCACACCAAATTCCATCCTGATGGCGATACTGAAGGTTTCACTAACTTTCAGTAGCTCCATCAATTGCAAGTTGTTGGGAGCAAAGAGTTTTAGGTCATCCATGTAGAGGAGGTGAGATATAACCTGACCACCTCTCCTCAATCGATAGCCTATACCTGAATCCTCCAGTAGTGTGCTAAGAGGATTCACGGCTAGGCAGAACCACAGTGGACTCAAACTGTCGCCCTGGAATATACCTCGCTCGATCCTTATCGGTTCGCTGTTCCTCTAGATATGTCGACATCCTATTGTAGATAGTGAAGGACTGTCCTCCACTGCCCCATACATGACATTAAGAAGGTGCGCAGCGTTGTATCTACTTTGTACAACTTCAGCACCCTCTTGAGCCAGGTATGTGGCACCGAATCATAGGCCTTCTTATAGTCTATCCAGTATGTCGACAGATCCCTTCGGGAACGACGAACCTGTTGACTAATGGTCATATCGATAAGGAGCAGCTCCTTAGTACCGCAGGACCCGTTCCTACGTCCATTTTAAGAAACAGACAAGATCGAGTTTGTGTCAATATGATTGTACATTTTAGGTCTCAAAATGGATGTAAGTACTTTATAGACCGTCGGTAGACAAGTGATTCGTCTATAATTTTTGGGTTCCGCGGTGCTACTTGATTTATGGAGCAGGTGGGTTATCCCTGTTGTTAAGAACTGGGACCCTGACTCTAAGGCTGACTGGAACTGAGATGCCAAGCGAGCGTGCGACTTTTGGAACCACTTGATCCAAAAGTTGTGCAGTCCGTCCGGCCCTGGAGATTTCCAGTTAGGCAACGGACGGACTGCACAAGCTACATCTTGGGGGCTGATGGTAATTGCCTCCATTTGTTATTCAACCACACGCTCACTCGATCGCCCTAGTCCAATCACCTTCGGTATGATTGACAGGCACCGACCAGATGTTTTGCCAGAACGAAGACATGGCGACATCATCCGGAAGAGGCGTGTCAGCCACACTTTGGTCCGGTCGCTCCCAAACTCGGTTAACCCACCTTTCATCGCTTTAGAATGTATGAATCTTGGTGTACCGCTCCACCCTCCGCCGGTACCGACGAATACGGTTTGCCCATGCACAGATCTTCTGCTTCAGAAAGTCGACGCGCTGTGAGACGCGGGGCGAATAATCTCGAGGACTAACATCTGTCCCGGAGAATGCACGCTTCACAAAGCGCATCACTCGAGGGCGAGTATTGCCCTCCCTAAAGCAGATTAGCTTACCGATGAGTGCTCTAGCCTCACTGATACGACGCTCAATCCTGCACTGCCAAGCTGGTGCGGCTGGTTATGGTCGTATAGCTCTGTCACTGTTAGGAATTTTAACACGAGCTACACGAAAAACCGCTACAGCTGCACAATACAAGATCGAGTGGGTATTGGCCAGGTCTTTGCTGCTGTCAAAATATCATCATGAGCGCCTTATTTTTCTTATGCATGTGCAAACGAGGTAAACGTGGTCTAATTTCAGGCGGATTAGAGTGATATTCCCTAAAAGCATCCTCCAAAGCGCTCCTCAATCGTGCATTGCATTGGGTACTCGTGGATATAGCCCCGTCAGACTCACAAAAACTAGGAAATATGTATTTATTTGATTTTTCTAAGTATATCAGAAATTGTGACTAACTGATTTAGTAAATAATATTGAATATTGCACACATTTTGGTACAAAAAAAGTTAATTTAATAATGCTCCTTAACAATAACTTAGTCAACGCTTAAGTCTTGGTGGCTTTGACCGCTAACATCGACCATCGGTACGTAAGGTGTCGTGAGTTCGAGCCCAGCAAATCGCATGTTGTGTTTTTGGATTTATTGTATTGTTTGGGAGATAGATTGTGAACTTCGAAAATGACTAGCTGTGATACTTGTGGATTACCAGTTAAACAAAATGATAAAATAACATGTTCTAATTGCGATAAATTCTATCATCATCTGTGCGTTAACCTGAATGCTACCGCATTTAAAAGGCTCAGTAAAACTGCACGTTCTCGGAATACATTGCGTATTGAGGTAGAGAATATGATCAGCGAGCTTAGATCCGAAATCGATGATTTAATGAAACGGATTGATGAGTTGAAGTTATCGGGATCCTTTGAAATTTCTCAAGTTAACTACTTAAAAACTGAACTTAAGAGTTTTCAACGTGAGAACACTGAACTTCGTACACAGAATTCTGATTTGCAAAAGAATATGGCTCAGATGAAAACGCAAATAAACACCCTAGATCAGAATTTGCGTGAGGTGAATCTGACAATTCACAGCTTCCCTGAAAATAAGAATGAAGTGTTACCGACTATCATTACACAATGAGCTAATGTTGTGTCATATGCGCGCTAAATGACTGCGATATTATGAAATGCGTTAGAGTGGCCAGTATGAACAACAACAAGTCTTACCCGCGCTCTGTAACAGTGAAGCTGCGTAGTCCTAGATGTCGCGACGAATTGTATTGTGCAATATCTAGATACAGTAAATCTCACACTGATGATAAATTTTACGCAAGTCTTTTGAGCTATGGCAGTAAAGAGCCAGTTTATGTATCCGAGCACCTTTCTCTGAGATCTAAATCTATACTTGCTGCTGCTCGTCATAATGCCAAAGAAAAATCTTATAAGTTTGTCTGGGTTCGCTATGGTAAATCTTTTGTATGCAAAAGTCAAAATTCGTGTACTATTCTAATTAAGGATGAGCAGAGTTTAGAAAAGATTGTATAATTAATATAATTATTTTAATTAAAATAATTATTTTAATTAAAATAATTATTTGAACTGTTAATTTTATTTCTTATTAGTCATGTTTACTTTTTTAATTTAGTTTAATGGATAGTATTTCGATTTTTTTATCAGAACGTGAGGGGCATGAAAACGAAGTCACATGAAATTCTAAAGTCAATTTTAAGTTCTGCCTACGGCATAATATGTCTGACTAAAACTTGGTTAGATGACTCGTTCTTATCCTCTGAATATTTTGATCAAAGATATACTGCGCCGTGATCGGAGTGCACAGTTTAAGAATTTGTACTCTAAAATTTATGGTGGTCGAATATTCGTAGCTATTAGTAATAAGTTAAATTTTGCTAACAAAACTGAGTGGCAAACCTCTGTTGAGGATATGTGGTTATGTAAAAGTGCTGGTAACGTCTGTATGAATATTTGTGTCGTATACTTACTGTCTTATATACCTTGCCATATTTTTGTTAATTTCTTGGCTAGGGCTGAAGAAATTTACTTGCGTTATATGGACTGCACCACATTGATTTCATGGCGATTTTAATGTACCAAATTTTCTAAGTATTAGTGACCCTAAGTCTTTAGCGTTGAGGAACTTCCTAAACATCACAGGCTATGCTCTAAAGAATAACATCTGCAATGAAAATGATAATATCCTAGACCTCATCTTGATGGATGAGAACTCTAGTCTCTCTGTTTGTTCAGCGCCCCCTATTAGTAAACCTGATATACATCATCCGCCACTAGAGTTAGCCCTTACTAAGACCTCAATTTCTAATTTGAATTATAATATTTCACAGTCTAAATATATTTTCATTAAAACAGACTAAGAGGCTTGTTGTTGCTCAGGAAATGTACCCTATTTCCCGATTTATCGAAAATCGCACACATTATCTCCATACATAAGTCTGGTAGTATGAATGACGTAACCAACTGTCGACCAATCTGTATTATATCACAATTTGCAAAAATGTTTGAGGTTCTCATATACAATGTAGTTTGTTCCCACCTCCGTCATGTGGTTAGTTCGAAGCAACATGGTTTTGTGTCTAACCCTTCAACTTTGTCTAACTTACTTATACACACGACTTTCATTAGTAACACCTTTGAAGCTAGGGTTGACCCCTAGCTGTTCACGCTGTATACACAGATTTTGCAAAAGCCTTCGATCGCGTTGATCACTCAATTCTTATTATGAAATTGAATTGCGCTGGTATTCATGGCTTTTTGTTCGAGAGTTATTTAATTAATCGTTCTCAAATTGTTGCCTTGGCGAGTTATGAATCTGGACCATTTTCTCCTGGCTCTGGTTTTTCACAGGGCTCAAAGTTGGGCCCTGTACTTTTTTTGATATTTTTGAATAATCTATTAGATTTAATAAGTTGCGATTGTTTGTCCTACGCTGATGATTTAAAAATATACTGTAGGATATTGGACCTGAGTGATTGTTTAAAGCTTCAAGCAGATCTTGATGTCCTTCAACAGTAGTCTTTGAACAATAGAATGACGCTCAGTGTTAAAAAATGCCAGACTATTACGTTCACGAATAAAGTGAACTACACTAAATTTAATTATCATATTGATGGATCAGTACTGAGCAGAGTTTCGGTCATCCGTGACCTAGAGGTACTCTTTGATCAAAAATTTCCTTTTACTTTTAAGTTACTGAAGTGCCAATTTTAAATTGTATGTTATTTGAATTGTAAGTGATTGTGCTGTTGGTATGCTTATTATAAATAAATAAATAAATAACAATGAATGAACAAATTACTACAAAATTGGTATATAAAAAACGGTAAAACGAATAAACTAGACAAAATACAGTATTAGTATTAAAGTATTATATTTTGTCTCGTTTGTAGCAGCTAGTATTAAGTAAATTATAAGTTCGATAATGGTGTGTGACGAAGGCTGAGTGTTTGAGATTAAAATGTCATATTAAAATAGTTGATTCTTTGTCACATATCGACGGGAAAGAGTTAAAAAAAAACATAATGTGCCGGGGAATTACCGTTCCACGTATCGTCAATAGCTGCCAATATTAACCTCTAAGTCCCTGAGATGGGTTCCCTCTATCTGGCAGAAACTTGATGCTCCGAATTTTATTTGGCATAACACACTTGGCATAATCTTATTTAAACGAATATTTGTAAGGCATAAAAAATGTTTAGCATAATCATTGTTTGGCCGAATGTTTATATGCTCGACTTTACGCTGGCATACTTTTAAGATGGCAGAATTTTATTTCGCATAATTACCTTTGGCAGGCTTAAAATTCCGCATAATTTCGTTTAGCATAACATTTATTTAGAGCAATGATTATTTGGCATAATTTCACTTGGCATACTATGAAGATGGCAGAATTTCATTTAGAATAGTTTTGTTAGGCATATTTTCATTTCTATTAAATTGCATTTTAACCTTAAATAAAATAAAATAGTGTCTCAAAAAGTCAGTATAATGTTGTGCTACAAAAATTATTGACAGAAACGAATCGCTGCAGAACCGACTCCACGTATTCTTGTCTGCCCTACCCCTAGAGTGTAATTTAAGCCCGCGTAGGCGCGGAGTGGCGAGGCGGCCCGCGAGCTGAGGAGCAGGTGGTTTTGACGGTCGCCGCCGCGGCTGAGGCTGGCCGGCGAAGCCGGCCAGCAAGCCGAAGCCACGGTGGTGAGCGTAAAACCATCTGCGACGATGAGGTCGCGTGGGACCGCCGGAGCCCCGCAGCGCCGAAGCCGTGACAGAAACCATGCATGCTGCATGTTGCATGCTCGCCTGCATGCTGTAAGCTTGCTTGCATGCTGCATGCTTGCTTGCATGCTTGCTTGCTGCAAGCTTGCTTGCAAGCTGCACGCTTGGTTGCTTGCATGCTGTATGCTTGGTTGCTTGCATGCTGTATGCTTGCTTGCATGCTGCATGCTTGTTTGCATGCTGCATGCTTCTTCGATATGAAATGTATGCCAAAAGATGATTCTAAGTTTCAAGTTTCTGAGATATGATAGTTCTGCCTTTTAATAACTATCGATATGAAATTATGCCAAGAGACGATTCTGACTGCGAACTTTCTGCGATATGATGGTTCTACTTTTTAATTATTATGGAATAAAATGTATGCCTAAAGATGATTCTGACTTATAAAATTATGCGTTGTGAATGTATGATAAATGAGTGTATGCCAAACGATTATCTGCGAAATGAAGTTTATGCCAGCCGCTGTTATGCAAAATAATATTATGACGAAAAAAATTCTGAAAATTTGAAAAAATTCCCCCTGAGATACCACATTTGGTATAGACATAATGGTTTTTTAATTGTGTCTGTAATTACGGTAATTGACTGGTTAAAATCATTGAAGCTATTACCGCTCTGTTTAAATTTCAAGTTTTATCCTATTACATTACTTATTAGACGAAATGGTGTATTTACATTTAAATTAACATAACATAACATAACATCACGCCTTGTTTCCCTGAAGGGTTGGGCAGAGGTGTACCTATAGTACACCCACATTTCGCCTGTTATGTTTAAGTCCCATGTAATAGGGGGCGAGCCTATTGCCATCAACCGGGCACAAATCCAGACTCCAGGCTGCTACTGAGAAATTCCAGATGGAAAAACCCAATATACATTTAAATTAACACATTTAAAAATACAGAAGAAGAGCAGGTCAGTATATTTCTGTAAAAACTCTTTAGCAAAAATTTTATGTGCTTACCTGTAGGAACAACGACTTGTAACATACGACCGAATAATTCACTGCCGCCACCGAAACGAGCTAATTTTGTTCCTTTACCAGGAAGCCCCGCATACTAATTTAAGTTTTATGTAATGTTCATTGAACAAACACACATATTTTGTCGTCAGCAGAAATCGTTCCAGTAGCGTAAAAATGGCAAATGAATGGATTGGGTCGGTAAAAGCTGCAGATTTTTTATGAGTCATTAATAGCAGCATTTACCTTAGTCGTAATATGGTTGGATTTGGCCATATTTGTTTCGAATTATGTAAACTTACGAGACAGTAGAGTGCATGTGTGTAAGCGAGCGGCACGGTGGCGGCATCCTCCAGACTCCAGTGCGCCGGCACCGGCCACAGGAGCTCTGGTTGTGCGCGTACTACACTACCAGCCGCGCCACCGCTCACCAGCCCCATCACGCGCTCACCACTGCAACATAAACATAAAATCACGCTTTTATTCCGAAGGACCAAATTGGGTCCTCAAAGGAATGACAACATCTCATGTAAACGCTTCAGCGTATAGCTATGCAATGAGATTACCTATGACCTAAATCAGATCGGTTCTTCCTCAGATCTCGTACCCGCTCAAATAATGCGTAATAATTGCGTTATCGCAAGGCATCATTCTAGCCACATAGTTGTTATTTGACATAACCTTCCCGGAAAGAGAAAGTGTGACTGATTTGCAAAAAATTAAAAACATATACAGATTAGGTGGAAATTCTGGGATGCGAATAAATCCAAGATTTGTGAATTTTTGCCGACTTTCTCAGAATTTATCATATCAAAATAATATTTTCAGAAATTCAAACTGTGAGTAATGTGAATATAAGCCCCGCTAGCAACTTTTTGTACATTATCAGGCAACATGCTCTGTGTACTGTAAAGAATGTCTGCAAAAGACGACCTTATGTGTGTATAGTCATTGGAACATTCGATCGTTATTAGAATAAGTTTTCGAAATAACTAGAATACATTTATCTTTTCGAAAGGCATTATACATTGCAGGTGCTTGATTATAACACGAAAACGTGATTATTTTTATGTGATGGGCTTATTAATTCTGCTAGCTCCAGCAACGGGTTATTCTCCGAGTACCTCGTTTCCCGAGGCCCGCGTTCCGGGGACCCCGATTTATTTTTTTCTCTATATAAACTCAATGAACAGTCAATTTAGTTTAAAAGTACCGTCAGCAGATGATATGTTAAATTAAATTTTATTACTTTCTAAAATAATAAATCTTAACTTTATGAATCAGGAAAAAAGTATAAAGTTAAGGTAAATATTATAATTAGACAAAACAATATAGAGTCTCCTAGAGCAATTACAGGTTTTAATTATTATCAAAATAGTTACTTTTTCAATACAGAAAATCTAAATATTTAAGTAGGTACTCTACATGGAGCGTTGACATAATTTAGAAAAATACGTGAATACTTTCACTTTCAGGAATTATTTTTAATATGTCATTAATGTAGCATAGGAAATAGCCTCTAAAATAATCTTCTCACATTTTTTTTTACAATACAGTAAATCAAAAATACTATTAAAAATATATTTTTTAAGTATGATCTAATAATATTGTAACATTTATTTTATATTTTTGATACATTTTATTCAAACTGTAATTACCTCTATTATAACTATGATTTGACATTGTACAAAATTTCAAATAAACTACTTTCGTCTTATGTAGTTCAAATATGTGCATACATTTAAGCACTTTTTATGTCAACCGTACAAGTTGAACACAATAGAAAGAATAAAAAACAATAAATGTAATCATATTTATTGTATTCAGGGTTCTCCGAGACGGGACCCTCGGAGATCCGGGTACTCGAGGAATAACCCCCCGCAACACTGTGTTGGGCGGTGGACCATAAGGCTCTTATAGTACTTCCAAGTAAGATCAGCATTTAAAAACATTATATTCATTGAAAAATTTAATCTTAATATGTGAATCACTTGCCTGGCAGTGGTTCCACTGTAGTCCATTCCGTACACATTGGATTCGCATGACGTTACGCCAAACGCTCGCTTCACGTCGGATGTGCAGAGCCCAGTGTAGTAAACCTGGTAATATTAACAAAAAATAGAACTGTCTTTTGACGTCAGAGCGCAGCCCAACCCGTTGAAAATAGAAAAAGAAAATGAAATAATCAAAACCCGAATAGAAAAAAAAACGTGTACGATCGGGGGACCTCCATTAGGTAAGAAGTTCTTTTCACGATACACGCGAAACACGCACGCTAACACACGAGAGTGTTTCGTGTATATAATAGAAAAAGACAAAGAGAGAGAAAGTTGCACGAATAAGTCATAACGCTTTTTCTTATTCCTCCGATTCCTACCAGATAACTCCTGCAAAAACTAAAATATGGCAGTTATTTAGCCGAATCTTTTTCTTTCATTGCCAGTGGATACCAGGAGTCATAAAGATACAGTAAGCAATAGGGACAGTGAGCAGTTACTTTATACATACCGTTACCGCCAAATCAGACTGCTGTAACTGAGGAGCCTCCACCCAGTGCAGGGACTCAAGGTCTCCAATTTGTGAACATTGGAGTATTACTGGATTATTTAAGCCTACTTGTTGCTGCAACCCACCTGAGGCTTCCTGTAAAAAAAAAATGTTGTGTAGTCCATATTATAAACTTTTGTAGTTATACGTTTTTTCTACACGTAATGACAGCGCCTAGAATATCAAACTATTTTTTTTTAATTTATCTTGCACACAAAAATACAATTTTGTCAGAACACGTTTAAGAAGCCATGTTCCTCAAAAAAAAATTAAGAATGAAAATATAAAAATCCACTTACGTTAGCGCTGCTAACCCGTGAAGGGGGTACAACCAGGTCCACTCTTGTTGCGTCTTGATTTACGGGAGGCAGATTGCGGTATTTAATGTTCTGTAGAGTAACTCCACCGCAACTGAAGCATTGGAAATAATACAACTTTCAGTTTGATACAATTTTAAACCGCACCTCTATTCCCATGCTGTCATATCAATAATTTTGCGAAATCGACTTTGTAATGCCCTCTGTTAGGAGACGTGGAATAGCAAAAGTAACTGAAGTAGCAGTGTTCTAAAATAACTGCTAGATGCCAGTGATTAGATTCGTAAATAAGCAAAATATCCCCTCAGAGCTACAATCCAACCTTAAACAATAAAATACGTATCATCAAGGACAAATTTCACAATAAATTATTACAATAGTGTCTATTTACTGATTAAACTGGTTTATTAGTGATATTTTTAGAAAATTATGTATTCATTTAAATTGAAATGGTGACATTATGCGTTTAAGTTCACATTAGGACTAAGTTTTTCTCATGTTTAGATAATTAGTTTGACGCCATGATGACATTTTCTATATAGTGTCTTAAAGCTGCCACACTATTTGTTTCATAATTGTAGGTGGCCAAAGGCAGAATCGACGAAGAAATATCTAATAACATGTTTCTATGCGAAGAAGAAGAGGGAAATAAAAGGTACTGGCATGATGCCATAAAATCAGAAATCAGAGCACACCTAAAGAACGGTACGTGAAATATCGCCAAGCGAGAAAAAGAAACGAATCTTGTAGATTTCAAAATGATTTAAAAAAGAAAATAGGTCCCAAAAACACGGAAGTGAAGAAAGCAAGACTAGTGGCAAGAGGATTTAGGCAAAGACCTGGAGTTGATTATAATGAGACATGTTCTCCCGTTGCAAAGCTAAGTTCAATTAGAAGTGCCATCGCGGTTTCTGTGGAAGAGGATTTGAAACTTAACTGCGTGCTAGGTAAGAAAATAGCAATGGAGATGCCAGATAACTTGGCAGAATATGTGGCAGAAATAATGGTGGAAGAAAGTGGTAACGATGATTTATCACTTTTCCATAAAGCTAAGAAGATGTTAAAGGACTTGAAAAATATAAAAAAGAGAAAGTATGCCTTCTCAAATAAGCACTTAACGGCTTCAAGCAGTCGGGTCGACAATTGTACCTGAAACTGAGTAGCGAGCTTGAAAATATGGGGTTCGTCCTATCGGAAGCTGATACTTGCGTATATATTTTAAAGAAAGGAGGAGCTAAAACGATTATAGCAATATACGTAGACGATTTATTAATAGCTTACTCCTGTGATAGAAAATTAAAAGAAATAAAAAAGATGTTAAATGAAAAGTTTGAAATGAAAGATCTAAGAGAGCCTGAACAACTTATCGGAATGCAGATTAAAAGGCATGGAGGAGGCATAATAAAATTATATAAAGAACAATATATTGAAAAAGTTTTGAAGAAATTTAACATGGAAGACTGCAAGCCAACAGTTGCACCAATGGAACTTAACCTGAAATTACAGCAAAAGGAAAAATGTGATGAAAAATTACCATTTCAACAACTGATTGGCACACTGATGTATTTAGTCGTGGTCACAAGGCCTGATATAATGTTCAGTGTTAGCTATTTGTCACAGTTCAACAGTAGTTTTGGAGAGGAACATTTTAAGAGCGCGAAGCGTGTCCTACGTTACTTAAAAGGGACTAAAGGAATGGGCCCTTGCTACAAGAAAATCGAAACGGAGTTGTACGGTCAAGCTGATGCCGTTTTTGCATCTTGTGCAATAAATCAAAGATCGTACAGTGGGTACTGTTTTACATAGAGAGATTTTTCCTAACAGATCCGTCATTCCTTGTGTCGATCGCATTGAGTAATATCTATTGTAGCACACAGCACTTTTCAACACGCTTAATGTGGTTTTGATGCCGTTAACTAGTGGCTGACATGTAACCTCGTAACATTAAATGTTGACAAAACAAAATATTTAAACCTGCAGTGGTCGCGCGGATTACAATTGTAATCTAGGGTATTAAAAAAATGAAATATAATGTGCTATAAAAATATCTGCCACAGCTGCAATGGGAGACAGTATTGTGTTTATAGATTACAATAGTAAAGATAAATGGTTGTATATTTGTCAAAAAAATTACGTATAAATTTTAATTGATTTAATAGTATAAAACCACCCCGTAGGCATAATAAGCTGTTGCCACACCGCACAGAATTCAATTCAAAAACGCCGCCGCCGCGCCTGCGACGATCATGCACTGTTGCCATTCATATCAAACGATACCGCCGCCAGTGCGGGGCGGCCGATCTGTCGTAAAAGCCCGCCCCGCGCGCCCGCACCACCCCGTTCGCCGCACGCGCCAGCCGACCGCCCGCGCGCCAGTCGTGAGTCACCCCCGCCCGCGCGGATGTTTGTTTTAGCGGTCAGCGACGGGAATTTCGCACGCTTTTATTATAAATGCCTCCCAGACGACGATATTCTAATCAAGAATATCTTGAAATGGTGTTGTGCTACCGCGAGTGTAACTCCATAACTGCGCATGCAGTGAACTTATACCAACAGAGGTTTGGTGTGCGAGTGAGTCATCATACCATTCTGGATGCCGTGTACAGATTTAGAGAACACGGCCGCTTTGACCCGCCTCCGGTTGACGCAGGCAGGCCTCCATACTCTGCTGAACTCGAAGAAGAAGTGTTAGAGTTCCTTCGGCGTCATTCTCTTGCGAGCACCAGGGATACTGCTCGAGTCTTCGACGTGAGCGATAACTACGTGTGGCGACTTTTAAATCGGGAAGGCCTCCATCCTTACCACTTCACGAGAGTACAAGAGTTGCATCCACATGACTACGCGGCTCGCCTCGCGTTTTGTAATTGGATTCGAGAAGAACGCTGCAACATTCTGTGGACTGACGACTCCACATTCACACGGGTTGGTATGTTCAACATACACAATGCGCATTATTGGACTGAGGCGAATCCTCGTGTTGTGCGGCCTGACCACTTTCAGACTCGGTTCAGTGTTAATGTGTGGGCCGGGATACTCGGCAACAGAATTCTAGGTCCAGTGTTCTTGGACAGACTGAACGGAGACACGTATCTGCGCTTACTACGAACCCGTGTGAGGAGAATGTTGGAACGTATTCCTCTTGAAGAGATAAGAGGGCTGCACTTTCAACATGATGGAGCGCCACCTCATTTCACCGTCAGCGTACGGGAGTTTTTAAACGATGTGTGGTACGGCGGTGAAAGGTGGATAGGCCGAGGAGGGCCAGTGCCGTGGCCTCCTCGCTCACCGGATTTAACCCCTCTAGACTTCTTTTTGTGGGGTCGTGTAAAGGACCTTGTGTACGGCCAAACCGGACATGACATTAAAAGTGTGAAAGAACTAAAAAGGCGCATCAAACGCGCATTTAGGCATGTAAAAAGTGAAACGGACACATTAAATAAAGTTAAGAGACACGTACGTAAGCGTGCCTACGTTTGTGTGCAACGCGAAGGTGGCCTTGTGCAACAGTTTTGTAGATACGATGCAATTGTTATAAGTAAGATGATTAACTTTTAAACACGCCAAGTTACTGTAATTTATCGTTATTTGAAATTAATCTAAGTACCTATTGTTTAAAAATAATAAGATTAAATAATAAATTGCGATTCTTACACTAACTCGACAGTCCAAAGCCTGTTTTAAGTGTGATGGGAAGTTTATCATCTTATTTACGTCAGATTTTTGGAAGAATGCGGTAGCTGGTAAGTAATTGAACTTTTAAAACACTTGGCGTATTATTGCGTACTTAGTAGATTAGGTAGGTAGTGACGAACTAGTCAGCTGATATCAGTTTTCATTCACAGAACAGATGGAAAGAGATAGCAGTTGTTTTCATTGACGAAACGACACATCGCGCGTAAACTGGCAACCACGTTATGCAGAGTAGAGTCAATGTTAATTTAATTACTTTATTTTCTCAAATTGAATTAACTGTTCCGGGGTACCAAAGTTCTTCACTATTGAAATCTATAAACACGATACTACCTCCCATTAAAGCCGTGGCAGGTATTTTTATAGCACCTTATATTTCAAAAACAATTCAAATGTGTTAACCGAGACTCCATGTATTTTAAGTTCGATAGTCCCCACCCCCACTCAGTTGCGCTCGCGCATTAATAATAATATAAAAATAATATTCCACAACTATCACACAACGCCATCTAGTCCCAAGCTAAGCAGAGCTTGTGTTATGGGTACTAGACAACTGATAAACATACTTATATACATATTTCTAAATACATACATATTATAGATAACTTACACCCAGACACAGAACAAATGATCGTGCTCATCACACAAACATTTGTCCTGGGTGGAAATCGAACCTACGACCTCCGGCATAGCAGTCAGGGTCACTAACCACTAGACCAACAGGCCTGTCAAATTGCCGATGCGTGGTTGTCCCTGGAGAGGCTGTTTATTTATTACAAATTAAATTTAAATATAAAGTATTATTTTAAATGAACAGAACTGTATTTGATTTTATGAACTGTATTGTAATTTAAATGATGAAATTACTATTAGTATTTTATGTTATTCATCATCATCATCATCATTTCAGCCGAAAGACGTCCACTGCTGGACATAGGCCTCCCCCTCGACTTGTTCAGATGCCAGTTGCCAGATGCTGTGCAAGATGGCTGATGGGGTCGGAAGGTTCTGGAGTGGCGACCGCGTACTGGAAGACGTAGCGTTGGAAGGCCTCCCACAAGATGGACCGATGAGCTGGTGAAGGCCGCAGGAATGCGTTGGATGCGAGAGGCACAGAACAGGTTTATGTTATTGCTAATTACTAAATGTGTTGTGTACTACATGCTATAAGTATAACGAAGCTGTTAAATGTAAATACATATTTGCTCGGTTGAAATGCCGAATAAGTATAGTAAAACTCATCATTAGAACTTTTTTTTTTCTGGATTGGAAATCATCAAATGACTTCTCCCGCTCTGGGTGGAGCGGGAGGGCGTGTCACACTTTTACTGAGTAAAACCCACCCGTGTTCCATGAGTTGCCCGTGTGCCGGGGTCACGGTATCTCGCTTGAACAATCTCGCGATCCCGGCAGGCATCAGTCCTAGTAGACCCCTTCACTACTGCTGACATCTCTTTGAGGCGCGCGTGGAACACTACGCGCCGTCGACCCGAGCTCGCGCCTACGGTGGCCGTCCGCAATCGACTTCCGACGCCCGGGGCGTCTGCTCCTGCGGCGGCTAGGGACGTGACAGCGCAGATACTGCCACTCCCTCACGCGCCCCGCCTCCTCCTTCATGAGCATTACTGCTTCGCAGAAGGAGGTGACGGCTTCCCATTCCCTCTCGCTCCGTACCATGGCTCGCACCAGGGCCGAACGCGAGAGGTCGCCGCCGCCGATCACCTCCACGAGGACACGGCGGTGCTCTGCCCAGGCAGGGCAAACTTCCACCGTAAATCTTTAGATCTTAAGAACGTATGTTAGCTACCTATATTCTTGCAATTAAATGTAGGGTAGACTGGGTACGGTTGTGACAGTCGTAATATTAGCGAAACTGTAAGGAATACCAGGGAGGGTGCAAGGGGAGAGAGGAGCAGTATGCCCGTCTGAATGTGTGTCACAATATTGCGTTAGCCATTGCGCGACATTAACGCTAGCAGAGGCCTATATTACTTTTTACCAGTCAAAAGCAAGTATTTTTATTCGATATATTTTAATAACTGTTGTTATATGTGTACAGATATAGTTATGAGTGTTTATCTACGTGAAAAGTGAAACATTAGTAGTTATATAGCTGTAATTACTTTGTACATATGTTATGTTGTATTGTCATGGCAATTGTTTTTTGCGCAGAGGAGTGCATTGGGTACGGTTGTGACATATTTTCAGGGTACGGTTGTGACAAAGGTAAAAAAATATTTTTGGTTTTAGATACCCCGGAAACGTTTGAGAAAGATCGAAAGAGGGCAGTGTGATATAATACAATATGAAAATGTTTATAAAGAAGTGAAAAACAGAACTTCTTTACGGAGAACGGCGGCAATGCATGAAGTTAATCGCATGTCTTTGTTGTCATACATTCGTAAACGCGATTTTTTAAGTTTTTACAACTAAGAACGAACTTTGGATGCCATCTGTTTTTTGATTTTGCATGTTGATAGCAAACAAACACAACAAACAAATGTTTAGTTTTTGTTGGAGAAGAGTTTTTGAGTTAATATTTACTTTGTATTTTAACACAGTTACCGTAATATATTAGATATGTTTAATTAACTTTTTTGACTGACTGTCATATGAAGACAGTTATACTAGATCTGTTTTGTAGTTATACCTGTGATTTTAAACCGTTTTTGTGTATTTTTGGACCTGTCACTACCGACCCCAAGCACTGTCACAACCGCCCCTGGGGTGTGGTCGGTTTTTTTTTTTTTTTCAGGCTGGGAAATCATCAAATGACTTCTCCCGCTCTGGGCGGAGCGGGAGGGCGTGTCAGACTTTTACTGACTAAAACCCACCCGTGTTCCATCAGTTGCCCATGTGCCAGGGTCACGGTATCTCTTTTGAACGATCACGCGAAGGTGTGGTCGGTTGTGACAATTTTCCTTTTTTTTATGATTTACTCGTGTCAGTTAACCACTGTACAGACGCCACCAGGTCAAACTACCCGAAACTGTCAATTTTTCCCAATGAACCTTGAACCTAATGCTCTAGAAATAAAGTCGAAAATCTATCAAAGAAATCTGACAGATTGTAGTAGCTTGATGTGTTGGCGTCTGTACTTAGGTGCATTTTTTTAATATTTTTACATAGATAAATGTATACTTTACGATAAAAAACATCTTTCTTCCAGTTAAGTGGCATACTAACGAAATTATTGGCGATCCATTGAAAATTGTCATAACCGTATCCAGTCTACCCTATCATTAATTCATTCATACGAATTGTTTTATAATTATTAAAACACTGACTCTATTGTGTCCATTTCTGATGATTTTTACTATATTTTGTTTCAATTTGTAATTAATATTACTTCGGCTTAGTAGTGGGTGTGAATATTATGTTCCGTGAAGTGCCGGACGTAAAGAATAGCACCATCGTTTTTCTTCCCGTGGGTGTCGTAAGAGGCGACTAAGTAGTCTTATTAGAGAATGGGCAGCAGCGTTCTGTATGCATTTTACCACCATACTGCGATCGCCACCACGCCTGCCAAGTGTGGCAATTATGGCGAATCCTTTTAAATTAGGAGAGGCCGATGTTCAGCAGTACTTTCGACTGAAATGATGATGAAGATGCTGGGAATATTATGTGTAACTGCTGTAATACTCAAAATACACCTATAAGTTTTCGAAGTAAGTGGACTGGGAAATAAAGCTTGAATTGAATCACAGGCTTTTTGGTTTTTATTAAGGCTCGACCTATTTTACCTATAAAAACATTCACACATTAACCAAATCGGACAGATTTACATGAAATTTAATTTAGCAAGCGTTTTCGCCCGTGCAGATGTCTGATATTATACCACGATAAACTAACATACTGAGATAAAAAGTATCCTATTTATTAATTTAGGTTTTACTATGCCAAATATCATCAAAATTTGTTCAGCTATTTTTGCGTGATTGAGTTACTTCCTCAACGATGTATTTCCAGACATCTGGGATATTTTTGCTTGTGGCAGACAGACAGAAAGAAGGACGAGCGGGCGTGAGGCTTATTTATTTTATTATGTACACACAGTAAAATACTTGATACGGTATAATGATACAATGGAGTACAATGGTATTGAGTTTTATAATAGGCTTAGTAATAGTACGATACACGTGTACATTACTTTGACTTGAATACAAAATTTTGTGTATGAATAATTTGTTCACTGCCAGGCTAGACCCCTACAATACGATTTCAATAGCGCAGTGGAAGTGTGATAATCGTGGGGCTCTAGAGACAAGAGTGGCTAGCGAAACTAGTCCGCCGTACGCGGAGCAGACAATATAATTCAAATAACTCACCTACAATACAACAAAAGAACTTACCTGCGGGTAGACGAACACCTGTTCCTTGGGGTTACCTGGAGTTATGTATGTAAGTGAGCGTATATGTATTGTGTTGTGACGTTATGAGTATTCTCCAGGTTACAATCCACTGCAATAAGGCTGGAGGCAATCACAGCATGCGGTCTTCAAATCACGCGTTCCCAATAGCGTCACTTCCACTTAACCTTCAAAGTTCTTCAATGTCAAGAAATCAAACTAAACCCGTGTTACGTCTTCAAATTGGGGTTAGTTACAATCAAAGCAATTGGATCACGACTAATTGTCACAAACGGATCGATTTAAAAGGATTAATTTCAACAAACGCGTCGCAGAGGTCCCAAAACGCGACAGACCCTTTCAAGCGCCAAATCAAGAGCAAGTGTCAAGTGTCAAAATCAAACTGCCAAGTTAGATGTCACTCTGTTACTCGTTTAGAAACGTAGGCGCATAGAGTAACTAATCGAACAGGACGCAACATCTACCCCCCCCCGGACGGGCCTTCCCGTCCGCTAATCACTTGGCAATCCCGACAAGGTTGCGTTTTATCAGTCCACCTGACGCGCTGCTGGAGGATGTGCAAATACTCCAAGCGTTGGGCTTCCAAAAACTCTGAGCGAGCTGCTGCACCAACTGAAACCGCGATAGCCAATTTTGGCTCACATCGACAAAAGGGTGCTCCGGCAGGGCGACAAGTGGCTGTCAAATCAAAAAATGGCCCGGGGTTAGGGCCTCCAAGTCGTTCGGGTCCGAAGACAGCGGGCACAATGGACGCGAGTTCAATACAGCTTCAATGCGGCAAAATACCGTAGCTAACTCCTTAAAGGTGAGAACGGTGTCTCCCAACAATCTGCGCCAGAGTTCCTGTGCCGCTTTCACCGCGGCCTCAAAAATACCCCCCCAATGGGGGCAGGCTGGCGGAACAAAACAGTAACAAACAACAAAACAACCAAACAACAACAACAACCAAACAACAACAACAATTTAACCAAATGGCCCTCCTTAGGCAACAAAAGGGGGTGACGGGCCCTATAAGGAAGGCTAGAGTGCCTCAACCGTCAACAACCAAACAACAAAGGACCCGTATCGTCCAAAAAGGGGTTCAACTTACTAACGGCTCCCGACAATATCCAAAACTCTCGCTGCAGAATGGCCAACAGCTCATTGCAACCGGCATGCGAGTTCTTAATGTGACGATCAGTCACCAACAATTCAACAACAACAAACAACAATTCAACAATTTGTCGAGGGAGCTAAATCGACTCAACAAAAAATCAGGGTCCTTCGTTCCAACAGCGAGCACCTTGAGCCCGGGCAAAGGACCCGACATCCTCCAAATCAAAGGCGTTTCAAAATTTTGAATCTGGGACACTCGGTACGCAACAAAGACCTCCAAAGAGTGGACGGACGCGTCTTCAACCAACACAAAACAATTTGACTGTCCGTCCAGGCGTAAGAAGCCCGAATGTCCACAGTTCCACCCAAAGTGTGAGCAACGTGGTTCAATAGACGCACAAGACGCGCCGCCCCTGACAATTCAACTTAGGGATGGTCAGTGCCGTCCGGAGGGGGGCCACCTTGCTCTTGGCCAAGACCAGTGACAAATTCACCTGGCCTGTCGCGCAGACGGTGCGCAGACAAACAACAGCTGCATAACCGTGCGAAGACGCATCACAAACAAGGGTAGCAGTGTAGCTCCCAGGGGGGAGGATAGCGCGGGGTAACACGACCTCGTTGACTGCAGAGAGTTCGGATACAAATTGGAGCCAATCTTCCAACAGGGTTTCCCGAAGTGGCTCGTCCCAACCAAGTCCCGCAGTCCAAAGGCGCTGAAGAAAACAATTTTGCCCAAAACAATACAAACAAAACAACTAACAATAGATAAAAGGCAACCCTGGGCTCCCATGTCCATAATGACACGGACCACAACAGAGTCCCCCGTGGGCCCCCAGACCTGAACGATGCCGTTGGCAACAAAACCGTGTTGATCTGAGGGGTACCTTAGCGGGGCAGGCGCCAAGTTCCTAACAATGCCTGGGCGGCGGCCGATCGCCGCACACCCAGGCTCCGCACCCAGGCTCAAGTCCCTCGCGACGAGGATGGAGGCCAAACTCCTCGTCCGTGTGGTGTCCCGAGCCACGCGCCATCGCTGGATGGGCATATCCCACCGGAGGCCTGAATGGCGGGGGGTGTGACTCCAACCGGGGACGTTCCGCCAAAGGAGGGGAGGACAAACGGTGCTGGTCTGGCCAGCGGTGCCTAGCAACAATTGCGTAATCGCCTTTACGCGGGGAGACCAAATGGCGGTCGCGCGGCTCCCGATCAACTTGCGCGGGGGTGGAGTGCGGCGCTCAAAATTGCGGGCCTCTCCCCGGTTCTAAACCGGCGAGGCAGAAGCCCGGTGACCAACTCCATGGTACCCCCCCGTGCGCGAACCTTCATCAGAGGCTGGTCTGCCAGCGTGGTTTGCGTTAGCGCACAATATGTCCAAATGGGACCCCCCACAAATTCTACAAGGGCGGGGGTTGGGGCAGTCCCGATGGAAGTGAGCCCCCAAATAAGAGAAGCACATGCGGCGTGCATTGGCAATTCGGCGGCGGGCACTCACGTGCAATTTCAAAAAGGCCGCGCAAGTTGCCATGCCATGCCCCGTGTCCCTACAAAACTCACAACCAGGACGACTCTGGGTGCCAGCAAAACGAGCGGCGGGGTGACCATCAACAGGCCCGCGAGCCCTAGTCCGTCCCTGGTCTCGTGGCCGGGAAGACGGCTGGCATGACTCAGTGGCAACGCCAGAGTTGTCCACAAACCGACACTCATCCTCCAAAAATTGGACGAGGTCATCAAATGGGGGGAGATGTGTAACACTATCCCCACCATACTTTTGCTCGAAACGAGCCCTCAAATCGGCAGGAAGCCATTGCAGCACAACGTGCACCAAAAGGTAAGACCAATGGTCCACAGGCAAGTCCAATCGCTTTAAAGCGTTGGTCGCAGCCACCAACGGGTTCAATAGGTCAGTACGCAATGCTGACAATCCAGTAATGACCGGTAACCCCAAAATCAATTCAATATGAACGTCAGCCAAACAACGTTTATTTTGGTACCGCCGGGTGAGTAGCTCCACAGCGGTAGGGTAGGCTGAGTCAGTCAACGACAGATGCTGTACCAAGGCTCGGGCCTCACCTAGGACAGACAACAAATAGGCCAACTTTTGGGCGGGTCTGAGGTCCGAGCGTGCATTAACCAAACTTTCAAACAGGTTTTGGAAACCTAACCAGTGGTCCGTGGACCGTCAAAGTGTGGCAGTTCCAAAGTAGGCAGTCTACTCAATAGTCCGGGACCTGAAACAACCGAGGTCTCCGGCTTGACCTGGACTGGTGTCTGGGTCCCCAATATTTCCCGAGCACGTTGACCAATGACATCCCCCAGGTCCAAGATCTGGTCGTAGTCAGCAAGGACCTTGTCACGTGCTGCCTGATCCAGCACTTCCAGAGCCACATCACAAATGTACTCGTTGTAGCGGGTAAGCAGAGCATCAGCGTTGCCGAGTCTCACGTTCAACTGCTCGAACCGAGCCAGAGTGACCGCTTCAAGATCCGGGCGCTCAGCGGTCGCTGCAGCTGAAGTGAACCACCGCAGCTGTGTGGCCAATCCACTGATTGCCTCTCTCACCGCTTTGTGTGCCATTGCACAAACAATACAATTCAAATAAACCAAGCAAAAAGATAATCAAGTAACAAAGTTCAATCAATCAATTTCAAAATAACTACAAGCAAACAATCAAACTACCAAACTGTTATTCAGCAACTCAAGAAATAACAATATATTGGTTTCTATTCAATTCAACAACAAACTTTTATTTTAATTCAAAACCAATATCAACGTTCAAAATTCTATTTCATATTCAATTCAAATATTCAAATTCTAATCCAATTCCAAATGTTAAGTTCACAAACCACTGTGTGGTACAACAATAATGAACCCTTATTCCAATTTAAAACAATGGTAATACTCAAAAATGCCAATTTCAACAAAACTACCATATTGATGGTACAAAACTCAATATTTTAATGTCTTCCTGACATTCAATACAACACAGAGGTCAAATAACAACAACAAGAGGTTATAACATAGCTCAATCTAACCAACTCTGTTAGCATATGCAAACCTGGTTGACCCCAGCAATATGAGTTACTCGACTCAATAAATTCCAACAAATTATTTCAAATAACAATTAATTATAGTTATCAAATATTTACAGCGTATTACTACTTCCCTTATAGAGACTGCCAAGTAATTAGCCTACTGTAAATTACCAATTTGGTGCTTATATGTCTTATAACCACGCTCTGCTACCAAGAATGTTCACTGCCAGGCTAGACCCCTACAATACGATTTCAATAGCGCAGTGGAAGTGTGATAATCGTGGGGCTCTAGAGACAAGAGTGGCTAGCGAAACTAGTCCGCCGTACGCGGAGCAGACAATACAAGTACAATTCAAGCAATAGGTACAATACACGAACAAAAGAACTTACCTGTGGGTAGACGAACACCTGCTCCTTGGGGTTACCTGGAGTTATGTATGTAAGTGAGCGTATATGTATTGTGTTGTGACGTTATGAGTATTCTCCAGGTTACAATCCGCTGCAATAAGGCTGGAGGCAATCACAGCATGCGGTCTTCAAATCACGCGTTCCCAATAGCGTCACTTCCACTTAACCTTCAAAGTTTTCAATGTCAAGAAACTAAACTAAACCCGTGTTATGTCTTCAAATTGGGGTTAGTTACAATCAATACAATTAGGTCATGACAGATTGTCCACAAAACGACCGGTTCTCAGGGATTACTTTACAACAGGGTCGCACGCACAATTGGACCGACCATCCCTTTCAAGAACTTCAGTTTTAACAAATGTAACCCGTATTATTACGTCAAACCGGGGCTATTAACACAAACAACTGGGTCATGACCTATTGTCCACCAAAACGACCGATTTAAAAGGATTAATTTCAACAAACGCGTCGCGGGGGTCCCAAAACGCGACGGACCCTTTCAAGCGCCAAATCAAGAGGACGTGTCAAGTGTCAAAATCAAACTGACAAGTCAGATGTCACTCTGTTACTCATTTAGAAACGTAGGCGCATAGAGTAACTAATCGAACAGGACGCAACATAATTAAAATAAAAAATTTCATCTTTCTTTACACCCATTCCAAGAACACCAATATACACATGTAAATTAGGTTTTACTTATCTCCCTAAATCCAAAATTTGAAGTTTGTTACTTCTAAACTGACGGACTTTCATAAAAAGTTTCATCCCTTATTTAACCTCCATAGGGGTGATATTTCTAAAAATTCTTCTTTAATGGATGCCTACACTGTTTCAGGTATACATTTGCAAAATTTCAGTTCTCTAAATCCACCGGTTTGGGCTGTAGTTTGATATGTCAACAGGCAGTCAGTTTACCATTTCATATTAATATCGATACGTAACAATCGAGCGCATAGGGGAGACGGCTCTCCTAAGCGCTCTACGATTGCTTCGAATCAGTCATCAAATCAAAAATGAGTGAACATCTGTTTTGAGAGGACTGAGAGTGGTCTCTTGGGCTAGAATATTTCTGAAGTTGGCTAGTCTACGTTAAAAATAGCCGCCGTGGACGAAATTAAGTCTGGAGAAAACTATAAATAATAGAAACAGTCACCTTGTAAGGTCGTAGACATCAGAAAAGTATGCATTCACAACAGTCTTCCCGTTGAAGTTGTAGGCACCTTGTAGGTGTTTCCTGGCATCGATGTCTAGTCTCCTGATTTGTGTAGGCAGAGATACTGCATCGTGTGGTTGTCGCAGCATATTCATCTGCAGCAGGCCGTCGATGAAAGTGACCCAGTTGTCGCGCCACACCACCGCTGCCTGGCTCAAAGATGAATTTGCTGCTTCGACGCTTAGGAACTCACCGCTATAAGATAGATACATTGAATAAGCTTTATGGTATACCAAAAGAATACAATTGAAACAATGCAAGATATACGGAAAACATTCGTAAAACTGGGTAATACACTGGGCGTGCAGAATCTTTTTTATATAAAACTATGGCCCATTTAAATGCAGTTGAACAGGCTACACTCTAGTGCATGGTCTGATGGTTATATTATGCATGAGTCCTTGACCAGCTGCACAGACGTAGCTTAATAATCGTCATTAAGAGGAATGTGGCGAAAGGGAAATATCTCAGTCATGTGATTGTGTAAAGCAAAGGGCTACCATATTATCCGTATTCATATCTTACGTTGTACTGGATCAGTGAGACACTCGCAGCCAGACAAGAGTGTGTAGGGGCACTGACGCTCCATTTTGTATTCGAGTTAAATGCGCAGTGCCCGGAGATGGACAGTTCGCCCGCAGACACCATCACCTATACACGCGCTTACGAGCTTACTAAATTCCTAATGTAATTCGTTCCGTGAAGTAAAGTATATATTGAAATCTAATCAGAAAAAAAAGAATGTCATGTCATTTTATGAAATGTGTAGCAATAACAGTTTAACGGTTTAAGCCAACTGCTCCAGAAAGTGGCGCCCAAACAGGCGCTTTACTTTCTGTAAACTATTTTATCACCACTGCTCTCAAAACGGTGAAGGAAAACATCGTGAGGAAACGGCTTGTCTTAAATTCGAAGACATGTGACTTCTACCAACCCGCACTGGGCCCGCGTGGTGGATTATGGCCCACTCCCTCTTACCGAGAGAAGACCTGTGTACCAGCAGTGGGAACATTGTAGGCTGGTTATGTGTATTGTTACTTACCTGTAATTATAATCCCTGTCTTGTAGCAACTGGTAAATGTCTTGTGAACTGAGCACCATATCAGAATCGTTACTTTTTATCATGTTTACGTGCATACCATTCCGAATGTACCCTGATATTACTCTGTTATTCTCGTTCAAGACCTGTCGGAGATAAATTGGTCATATAATTATACTTGATTTCTGAGAAAGACTTGAAGAATGTTGGTAAACAAAACACATATTGCACCAGCAATGTCTGAGTATCATGTAATAGGTGTCAAGCCTAAACTCCTTCTGAATGGTTCTAGAAAAAAGCAATAACACTTTTGTCTGACCTATAATTCAAACCCCATCTTTCAGCAGTTGCACTATTTAAATAGTGCGCAATATAACATGTCAATACATGCTAATACTTTTGCGTAAGATGATGAATATCTTCTTAATTAATCTATTTTACGATGTTATGGTATGTAGCAGGGCTGCTACCACGATTTAGTGACACATCCAAGCCCTAGTCCAGGGTATGCTTCTGACAGTTGACATGTATCTGAAACAGTGTTCATATAATACACTAAAATCAAGTATACCTCAAATTTTCCGGTGCCCCTGTGAAGTGACACGTCGAGTTTCAATCGTCGCTGGTAGTGCAATGTGGGCTGAGCGTACAGGTGCACGTCATGGAACTGGACCGGCTTCTGACGCTTGGCATCCCCTGAGTGCATTGCCAGAGTGTCCCACACCGTCACCAGAGCAGCCGCAAAAGGATAGCACTGTTTCTCTGGAATTTACGGGGATATTGCGATTTACTACAGCCATTCTCCTTAAAAGTTAAATGCAAAATCATGATGGTAGGTGATCACCGTCAGCTATGGATAATAAATATTTGCAACACCAAAGGTTTGCATCCCAATGCGTTGCTATCCAAAGATAAAACTAAAATGTCTCATCAATCTGTAACCACATAATATTACATATAATATCCAAATCATCCGGTATGGACTTAGATGTACAGTCTGTGCCCTACATTATTTGACCCTCCTGGTATGAACGACGCTCACATCGAAGTGCTAAGTCCCGCCCCATTTAAATAAATCATCTTGTTAAGCCATTTTAGTCATTATCTTGTCAGCGTTAAGATTGAATTACGTATTAACAAGTAATATGTTTGTGTTTACACGGCTACTAAATTGTTTTCATTTTATGATTTCTACCATATTTCTTGCATTATTATAGAACTGGTGATATGATTTTCACCTAACGAACATATCTTGTAAACAAGTGGGTAAATAAAGAAATCTTTATGTCCACAGAACTTATAATTACCAAGGAAGTAAAATATATTAACTTGGTGGGGTAGATTGAAGTAAGTTGTTTTAAGTGACACAGGTCAATCTACGCCTAATAGCAGTGACAAAGCAAAACATTTGTAAAACGTTTGACGTAAATCGTGAAAAATAACATTAGACATGTCTTTATTGATTTTGTTTTATGTAAACAAAGCGTCATGTCACAATTTACTGATTATACTAGACATAAAATAATAATTATGTTTACATGAGCAAAATGGTGGAATTAAAGAGATTGTTCGTAGTGTTAATATATCGGTAAGTGTTTTAATTTTTAGTTTTACTCTTCGAAATTGACCTTTATAATTTGTTATAGCCTAGTAATCTTGTATTTCGCTATTATTCCACTACACCCACTCCCTACAAGTTAGCTGCACGTTTCCAAAAATGTTAAAAAGTTTTTTCTTTTGTTTCAGACGAATACAGTCAGGTTATGGTTTAGACTTTATAGAAATACTGAAAAATCTTCAGCGAAATCGTCCAGGAGCATATCCCATGATGTATATCGTATAGTCACGAATCCGAACGCCACCAAACTACTTATTGTTGCAAGCCATATTCAATGTCCATTGATGCCTATTCGCTTAGCTTCAATTAAACACAATATTTCTTACTACCTTGTCTAACCATCGGTAGAATGACCCTGGGCTACTGCAGCGCATGAGAGGAAAAGATTTGTGCTGGAACATGGTGTGCGGGTAAACGTAGCCGCTTATAGCAAGTTATTGGAGATGATGCGTCACGCCGCCACTCACTTATCTACATAAGTATTTTTAAACACATTAAGTAAGTGAATACTCAATTCAATGAATACTAAACCATTACAATGTTACAATTTCAGTGGTGATGTTATTGTTATAAATAGAAATCCATTTTTCTGTTTAAATAACATGTTGATTCACCACATACTTATATCTATAAAACTGTAAAACATTTCACAAATTACTTAATCACAGTTAATGAACTGTTTGTTGAACAATAACTAGCTTACCGATGAGTCCCCATCATAACATATATCGTTGTTAATAATATATGTAAGAGAAGAAAGTGTTGTGGTTATTTCATTGATATTGTTTTATATAACTTATTAAGTAAATAGTTAAGTTTGAATGTGCTACTATAAAATATATATTAATTTTGAAACTATGAGCATTTACTTACTTTATTTACTTAAGTATATTTTAAAGAAATAATAAATATTTTCTTCAATAATGATGTTGTTTTGTTCCTAAACAAACTGCCTATCTAAAAAAAAACATTTGACGCCTAAAATATTTAAAGTAAAGTAAAAAAAACATAGTAAAAAAAACATTTTGAACAAAAAGAAGTCTTTAGGTTATGCTGGTTCCGAACCTAGACAACGATGCTTATCTATCTGCGTTAATGACCATGAGACCAATTCACTTCTTATTGGGTGACTTCAAATTAGATTTTAGTTGTGATGCCAGACGCAATATTTTATAGAATTTGATCCATATGATATAGACCATTAAGTTCATTATTGAAAAACCATAAGCAGCTATTAAAATGTATAAGAAGTATTATGTTAAGTGTTCACACGGCCACTACCTAATGCAAATAGTTAACTTTGAATGTTACAGTAAAAAAGCTAATTAATTCTGAACTATGAGCATTTACTCACTTTATTTACTTATAGTATACAGTATATTTTAATAATAAAGATTATCACTTCTTTGCAATGATTTTGTTTCATTCTTTTACAAAATACCCATTGAAAAACACATTTAAAGACTTCGATCTTTAGAGAAAAGTAAAAAATATAAAAATAAACAAATCATTACGAACAAAAAGTAGTCTATAGGTTATGCTGGTTTTGAACCCAGACAACAATCCGTTTAATGACCACGAGACCAGATGAACTCTTACTATTATGTCTGCAAGTTGTGAGCTAGACGCAATATTCTATAGAATTTGAACTGTATAGTAGTTATCATTAAGTTCAATATCGCAAAATCACAAGCAGTTATTAAAATGTGTCACAGAATACTAAGCGTATACAGCAAATTGTGATGTTATTAACGCGCGATTTTTTTGTTGATCCACCCTCAACTTGGTTGTTTTAAGTAGTCTTATTGCATTTTGATACTCAACCTTTTAATCCTCTCAACCTTAACGACAGCAGGATAATAATTAAAATCGCTTGACAACATGAGTTATCAAAATACCCAAAGGAGTTTCCAATGCGCGATAAGGATCAAATTCGCTATTATTCAAGGAAGTTTTATCCACTTGTTTAAAAGATATGTTCGTTAGGCGAAAATCATATCAGCAGTTCTATAATAATGCAAGAAATATGGCAAAAACCATGAATGAAAACAATTAAAAAAAGAAATTGTTAACAGGTGGAGTGTGATTACGAACTTACGCACCGTTCGTCGTCAATCCAGCATCGAACCGCGAAGTCAGAGTAACTTATTGAGAATAAGCGAAATTAACGATTAGGTAGTAGCCGTGTAAACACAAACATATTACTTGTTAATACGCAATTCAATCTTAACGCTAACAAGATAATGACTAAAATGGCTTAACAAGATGATTTATTTAAATGGGGCGGGACTAAGCACTTCGATGTGAGCGTCGTTCATACCGGGAGGGTCAGATAATGGGCACAGACTGTACGAGTATAGCTTATACTCAGATGGTAAAAGAAGAAACTTGTTAGTAACGTTCATTAGTTCACATATGGCAAGTTTTTTAGTTGACGATGTAACAAGTTTGTTTGGTTCACACCTCATACTAACTTTGAAGTTGTCCATACAATGAAACTACATACATGCAACTCCAGGCATTCAAGGGTTGATTAATTTAATCCTACTAATCTTATTTTTACCTCTAACAACGTGACCCTGTAGGTAGCTGTATTCAACATCATGAATGGACTTCAGGAACTGGCAGGCTGTAGCTGCTCGCTTCTCTCCACCGACAAAAAAAGTAACGAACCTATAATAAAAAATAAAAAAGGAAGCTGTGAGCTATGAATAATATTTTAGATTTTAGGTTTCCTACGCACTAGCACTACATAGCATGTAATGTACTAACAGTAAGGCAATTATTAATTTTAAGCATAGTATTACACCAGCACACTGCTCTTCCTTTTAATCCAGTACCTTCTGTCGCAAGAGAAGAAAGGATTAAGCCTCAAATTAGACATGTGTTTGCTAAGCGATTTTTTGTGTTCTTAGGACCTCTTCTGTATAATAGACTTAACAATTTAATGAGCATCTATAGTTTAAATTATAAAAAAATGTAGTACAATGTCATCAGAATACTTAGCGGTACTTAATTACACAGACACTGAAAAACTTCTAGAAATTATGTCATGATTATAATTTATTCCCTCGTAAGTATTTATTGTAGTATTTACACTCGCTTTTTAGGAATTATTGTTTTATTGTGTTGTTTTACTAATGTGCTTTTTCTCATAGTTATCAATAGATTACTTTTATATAAATTATACTTAAAATATTATTACACCAGTTTAATTGAAATGTAAAGTGATAGCCCGAAACACAGGTTTGAATTAATCTAGATCGGGCGGGTCGCACCTTACATTCTAATTCCGATAAATCATCATCTGCAAATGTGATAAAAATATTTTAGAAATAGTTTATCTTTAGGCACTATAATTGTATGGGAAATTTAAAACTGTTTGCTAAATGTACTCTTGTTGTAATCGTTTTTTATTAAATCAATTATTATATACTTTATATTTTTGCATAGGCTCAGTGTGTGTACCTAGGACAGACTGTCCAGTTAGGTAGGTCCAAATTCGAGAAAGAGGTCAATCGTCGAATCCGACTCGGCTGGGCAGCGTTCGGGAAGCTACGCAGTATCTTCTCGTCCCACTTACCACAGTGTCTCAAGACAAAAGTCTTTGACCAGTGTGTGTTGCCAGTGATGACATATGGTACTGAGACGTGGTCGCTCACAATGGGCCTCATAAGAAGGTTAAAAGTCACCCAAAGAGCAATGGAGAGGGCTATGCTTGAAGTTTCTCTACGTGATCGATTCAGAAATGATGAGGTCCGTAGGAAAACCAAGGTTACCGACATAGCCCGAAGAATTGCTAAACTTAAGTGGCAGTGGGCAGGGCATATTGCTCGCAGAACAGATGGCCCATGGGGTCGGAAGGTTCTGGAGTGGCGACCGTGTACTGCTAGACGTAGCGTTGGAAAGCCTCCCACAAGATGGACCGATGACCTGGTGAAGGCCGCAGGAATACGTTGGATGCGAGAAGCACACAACAGGTTGAAGTGGCGGTGCTTGGGGGAGGCCTATGTCCAGTAGTGGACGTCTTTCGGCTGAAATGATGATGATGATAGGCTCAGTGGACGTCTTTCGGATGAAATGATGATGATATGTTCGCCCCCTATAACACGGGACTCAAACGTAACTGGCGAATTGTGGGTCCGTTATAGGAACACCACTGCCCAGCAGTGGTCTCGAACGTTATAGAGCGAGATCGGTAGAATTGCCAATTAAACACGGTATATTTGTACCCAAAATCGGTAAATGACATTTCCATGTGTACTGTGAAATCGTAGAATATTCGTTATATTTGGTCTCTGAAGCAGAGAGCTCAGCAGTGGTCTCGAACCTACCGATTTTTCGGTAGGTTCGAGACCACTGCTGCCCAGTCTCTCGAGGAAGCAAAACCCCCGCTGTTATTTGCAATGCTGAGTTATATTTTAGTAACGGCCTCTAAATGTCTCACTGCAATCCTTGTACGTCCTCTCGCGTACATAACGATCGATCATTGAATATCGCGCATTTAAATTTCGTATTTACGATAAGTCTGGGTTTCTCAGCATGAACTTAATTAAATTAGAAATGTTAGTTACCTTTTTTTTCAAATTCATTATCTACTAAAGACGCGACCTTTTTGACTACATCGAGTCTAAGGCTTCAAGACTGTCTAGACTGAAAACTTTATACATACATTTAATCACTGCGTCTATTTAATAAGATTTACTTTTATTGACAACGTAAATAGTCCTTATATTCAAATCAAAACCGTAATTCTTTGACATCGAAATAACATTGTTAAGAAATTTCAATAATGAAGTAAATTTACGTAGGGTTTCATTTTATTTATCATTAATAACCCTGATTTTAACTAATTGTGGTGATCAACATAGTGCTTTCAATTCGCAAAAAAAATATGGGCTGGTACTATTTATTTTATGTATATAAATTATTTTGTTACAAAATTATTGGACATACCATGTTTCGCTGTGGTTCCATTCGACTAAATGTGACAGCATAGGCGTTCCCGTAGATACGGGAAATTCCACTTTCGGGTACAAAGTTTGCACTTTTGGTGTGTATCCGTGCATGTACAAACTGTAGAAACAAAATAATTCATTACATCATTGTTCGAAACAGTCACCGTGGCCCTGAAGGCAACTGATGGAACACGGGTGGGTTTTAGTCAGTAAAAGTCTAACACGTCCCCTCCCGCTCCGCCCAGAGCGGCAGACGTAATTTGATGATTTCCCAACCATAAAAAAGAAACTGCAGTGCTATTACTTTTACTAACAATAGCTCAATTGTCAAAACTTGGATCTAAATATATATTTTTTTAGAATAAGATCAAGAATAATAAGATCCTTCAACATTTTAATATTTCTAAGTACTTACTCGCCAACTGCCTTTAGTAAGAAAACTGCGTTGTCAGGATTTCCACGCCTGGTGAGTGAGACATGCCGAGTGTCCGCCGGCATCGCTCGCTTGAGAATGGCCTGCAGCAGTCCATGCGGTGCCACCTCAACCAGCACAGCGTTGCTAGGTAGCAGCCGCAACGTTTCCTCGAATAATACAGGGCTCTGCCATACGCAACCAAAATAATATAGAAATCTGCCAAGTGTAAATAGGACACTGCAACTACCGGAACTTAAAAGGTGGACCTTTAGATTGTTATTAGGATATTTTTCTTTAGTAGCCCGCTCACAATTATTAAGACTGACACAATTCTATATATCTATCTAACGTTTTATTGAAATATTAGGTTGATGTACCAATTACTTATTGGCGCATGTTCCACAAACGTAATAAATGTGCCTAAACCAATTTACCAGTGGCGAAAGCACCATATAACACCATTCCTACCGGTTTTCCTTCGGGGATTCGCATTGGTAACTCTATCACTATTAAAAATACAAAAGTATGTAAATAGTGGCTACTATTGTCAATAAATATAGTTACACTACGGGTATTTAATTCACCATAACATTCAAACAACAAAAAAGGTTATTTATAGCTTTGTATTACAACAAAAAAGAAATGTTCTAAATTAACCCTGCGCCAAAACGTCATAATCGGGAACTAAAAATTCATACAACAGCGATCCCGTAATGATGTCACTTTAGGTCACGTGGCACCGCTTGATATGTACGAGAGCAAGCCGCTGTACAACGGGTTATGACAGAGACAGGTATAGAAAAATGCGTCAGCGAGAACGAGATAGAGGAATATTGCATATTTTATTCGGTTTTCAGCTATTCAATTTAATTATTTAATTCATTACATTCCTATATTAATTTTAGAATGATAGTAAGTAGTCTTTATTGATGAGTCAGTAAGTTAAAGCTGATTTCGCTTCGGCTTCTCTTTTAGAAAAATTTACACCTCGCCGCTGCAATTTACTTTAAAAAAAAATAAGTAGGTTAAATAAAAGACACAAGTTCAAAGTTATTGAGATAATAAGAGGTTAAGAATGTCATAAAAATCAAAATCAGTTTAAAACATAAAAAAGAGATAGTAAATATTATCTTTTTACTCAAATCACACCTCGTTATTATATCATTTTAAAGTGACTTCAAAAAAAAGGAGGAGATCATCAATTCGACTGTTTTTTTTTTATTTTTTGTTTGTTACCTCATAACTTTTGACTGGGTGAACCGATTTTGATGATTCTTTTTTTTTTTTTTGTTTGAATGCTGATGCTTTCTGTGTGGTTTCATTTTAATTTGGTTTCATTCGGACAATGGAATCCATGTGAAAACCATATAAGTCTTAAATTTGCATTAACGAACGAATAACGCGATTAGATTAATGCGGGGTATCTACCATAACTAAAAAGTTAAAAATAAAACTTTTTACAAAAAAATAACAACCGACTTCCTAAAAAAAAAAAAACACTACAAAGTGAAAAATAACTTTATTTTAAGAAGTCGGTTGTAATTTGTTTGTAAAAAGTTTTCTCTTTAACATGATAGTAACAATAGCTGTTACTTATTCTCACCTATTCTCAGAAAAATCAACTAACTACCATCTGGTCCTAAAGATACAATACCTTGACACACTAACAAACGTGTAGGGTTAGTAATAAATAGGGTTCCGTTGGGACCGTCTGGGAACGGAGCCCATAAAAAGATATCCCGAGGAGTGAGTAGTCGAAGAGTCAGCTTATTAAGTAGTGCCAGTTTACTCATGCATGCATAGACTACACACATCGCCACAAACATATCTAGCACCTACACCGATCCTGCCGGGGTCGCGTGATTGTTCGAAAGAGATACCGTGACCCTGGCACATGGGCAATTGAAGGAACACGGGTGGGTTTTAGTCAGTAAAAGTCTGACATGCCCTCCCGCTCCGCCCAGAGCGGGAGAAGTCAATTGATGATTTCCCATCCTGAAAAAAAAAAAAAAAAAAAAAGCACCTACACCGCACAGATACACGCTCGCACTGATTATAATAATGTGAATAGTTATGTCTCTTTCTGTGTACTTTATAATGAGCGTTATGTTTACTGTAATAATAATTATGCCACACTAACGACAGCTCTGGAGCCATTTTATAAAAAAATGAATAACGCTTGCAAAATGGTTTCACTCTGCGCTGGGTCGACACTCCGTGAGACCAGAACGTTGCTAGCAGAAGTTGAGCTACAGAAATATCTTTCAACGTGGGATTTTATTGGGCACGTTGGACTGGAACTTTGGACTTGAAAGCAATGTGGAGGAGTGACGGGACTTTTACGGTATTTAGTCTTGTGTGGCTTGACGCGTTGGATTTTTGAAATATGAAAAAAAAAGAAACAGTTATCAAAAAACCAACGCTACTCACCAGTAGGTTGTTAGTTTGATATTCTGCAGAACAAGTTTTAGCTAAATCTTCGTTCCATTTGCTCTGCGGAATAGATGTCGATAGCCAACGCTCACTACGGGGTTTCGGATCCTTTATTTCCTCTTTAAGTAACTTCAGAAGTTGAGGACCTAAAAAAAGTTTTGTTATTTAATCTTTCATTATATTGTGTGCTTAATTACATTTTCCTTTGAACGCCATGGGTTAACTAATCGATACTTATGGCGTATAGTAAATGCAGGCTGCAATTTATGATTTCATTCTTTTATTATTTTGGTAACTGCTATATCGTTGACATTCAGAGTACTTCACCATTCATTAGAGGCGTACAAAACGTTAAATATAGCGTTGTCTCATACCTGCAATTGATATGTATCGCGAATGGTACGGTATGTTGGAACTCGGCACTTCCTTCGCAAACACGCCTTTCGCCACGAGCTGAGCGACGAACTCCTTCATGACGCCAGAAGGTCCTGAGATGGTGCTGGAGTCAACGCTGTTATGACAAGCCACGTCGATCTCAGGCGGACATATCTTCGATAACTACATTTGAAAATAAATACCAAAATGTTAAGAACGGACTAGGAACTCCGTACACTTTAAAAAAAAACATAGTTTACTGTAACTACCCTTGGGTTGTAATTGTTTATTATACCATATTGCCTATGATAGAGATTGAAACTATATACACGGGTTATGAAAAATTTACAAAGACAAGAAGAAAGAAAGACGGCTTAGGTTTAATAACCTACTAAACCTATGTCCAATATGGTAGTAAGATGTAACAAAAATAAACGATTGGATTTACTTGTTCATATCCCAAACCAACAGCAGCCATAGAACCATGTATGACGGGAGTCTCGAGCGATACTCGTCCACGTTGGTAAGCGCACATGATCATTTGTTCCGCTGTTAAACATCCGTCGGCGTATGCACATCCCAGCTCACCAACACTGTGGCCTAATAAGAATGATCCAAATAAACAAAGGGAATAAGAAAATATGTTTTCGCATCAGATCGAAATCAGTTTTGTGAATTATATTTTACAGTCTTCATTGTACCGGAAAGTTATCCATGAAATTTTGTTAAAACCTATCCAATGCGCTCGGGTATGATGAGGGTAACAATATTTTCTTTTAACATAGAATCTTGTACACATATCGCGGGTCTCAAACCATAGGGGCGTATATGCAAAAAAGCGATTTTTCGTTTTTAATGCCATTGGATTCTACTGCAAGCAATACATAACCTCAATTTTTCTTATAATTTAATATTTATTACTTTTTGTATAAATTGTAAAAGATTATTTGTCGTAAGCTAGACAGTCTAAAATTATTTTTAAGCCATATAGCCGTATAATAGACGTAAGAGCAATAATATTGCTTATTCAGGCAGTTGTGACGTGCCATATAGACGTATGCACATATGACTTTCAATTTTATTATAATCTTAAGAAATTATGTTGGGCCATAGAGACGTATATAGATACGACAGTTTGTTTTATTTTAACCTGAAATTATTGTGTTGAGCCATACAGACGTATGCGCATACAACCGTCAATATCAACATGATCCTGGTGATATTTAGTCATTACTGCAGACGTAGGCACATACGTCTACATTTTTATTATTACTGTCGCAAGATTTTGTTAATACGTGGTCGTATCATCATGTCAACAACACCCAACACTGTCATTCTGTAGTGAGCTGACATAGCGAGTAGATGAGATGTCTTTAATTTTAATGCGTGAAATAACGTTGGTTATTTCTACCTAGTTGGTGACTTAAAATATTGCAATTTAGGGATGATAATCTATCAAAACTAACGTTATTATTGTGATTTAAAAAAATCATACGCCTATCTGGAGTGTCATTAATATTGAGAGGTGTTTGAATTCAAAGTAGAAGTATAAACCAGTTTTGTTCGACAATCTAGAAAAAAAGCAAATGGTAGTAATTAAACAATGTTTTTTGTTTTGAAAAGAAAAATAATCTTTCATATGAAAATAAAATGTATTCATAAATCTGAACATACTTATTTTAAATGACTTAAGATCATAAAACACCTAAACTTAAGCTCAAGGCAAATTGCAAGACACAAAAAAAAAAGACAAGTAAAAAACCTTGTATGAATTAAAATTTGTTAGAATTCTTATGAACAATTAGGTATTTGAAACTTAAAGAGAAGAACTTAAGAAGAAGAATACTAGCTGACCCGGCAAACGTTGTTTTGCCATACAAATAATTTCCTAGGCGGGGATAACTAATTAAATGACGATTGATCAGTTTTCGACCGTAGAGGAAAAATGATTAAATTACTAAAATGGCTATTAAAAAATAAGGGTTGATCGTAGAAGGGTGAAAATTGAGGATTGTATGTATTTTTGTATGTTGTATCATAAAAAAATAGAAATTAAAAATTTTGTCTAAATAATAAAAATAGGGGTGGACTACCCCTAACATTTAGGGGGATGAAAAATTGATGTTGGCCGATTCTCATAGATACTGGATAAGCACAAAAATTTTCATCAAAATCGGTCAAGCCGTTTCGGAGGAGTATGGCAACGAAAACTGTGACACGAGAATTTTATACATTAGAAAATCAAATTCTTTAGAAGAAACTTAGTTACATAAACCAAGGAGAATAAAAACTCTAAAACAATAAAAAAACTAAATAAGAAAAAAAAAAAATAAGAGCAGAGGAAACATTGCACAAGTGTTGTATAAAGCGTATATCAGAAAACACACTCTGATATGTTTCAGAAAGGTGTTCTTTCTGATACACACTTTAGTTTAAGTAAGTAAAACTGAAGTATCTACAACATGCTCTGTAGATACTTAAGTTTTCCTTACTTTTCCTATTTAGTAAACAACCTTGGCCTCATTTGCTATTTGCCATTAAAATGATTAAACCTGAAAAATTTGCAATTCTTATTGCATGAAATAGGTTTTATGTAAACTTTTTAGTAAGTATAATATCTTTATGTTTTACTACAATAAAGGTATGCCAAGATTGTGACTAAATAAGACATTATAAACAATTAATTTTTGTTCCTAGGTCGACGTCGTATAAAAGATGCTCTTGTTGCAGCAAGGGCTAAGTCGTCATCGTCGTCATTTATACCGCCTCTTTCCAAATTTTCGTTATCTACTACAGGCAAATTTTCGTAATAGCTCTGGTAATTCTTTGGAATAGTTCGATCTTTACACATAGCTATGAGGTCTTTATATTTAACTTGTTTTAGTGTAAGTGGTTCTGAGTACAGATTTGTATCCATAGAAGAGGAATTGTCTGACCACGTTACTTTTTTGGTAAACCTTACGTCCTTAAATTCTTCCCAGTAATCAAATTTGAAGAAAAGTGAATTGGGAACTAAATCCACTAAAACCAAATTTGAAAAGAGGAGGTGATGACAAATGATGACGATGACGACTTAGCCCTTGCTGCAACAAGAGCATCTTTTATACGACGTCGACCTAGGAACAAAAAGTAATTGTTTATAATGTCTTATTCAGTCACAATCTTGGCATACCTTTATTGTAGTAAAACATAAAGATATTATACTTACTAAAAAGTTTACATAAAACCTATTTCATGCAATAAGAATTGCACATTTTTCAGATCATTTTAATGGCAAATAGCAAATGAGACCAAGGTTATTTACTAAATAGGAAAAGTAAGGAAAACTTAAGTATCTACAGAGCATGTTGTAGATACTTCAGTTTAACTTAATTAAACTAAAGCGTGTATCAGAAAGAACACCTTTCTGAAACATATCAGAGTGTGCTTTCTGATATACGCTTTATACAACACTTGTGCAATGTTTCCTCTGCTCTTATTTTTTTATTTTTCTTATTTAGTTTTTTTATTGTTTTAGAGTTTTTGTTCTCCTTGCTAAGTAAGTTTCTTCTAAAGAATTTGATTTTATTTTTATAAACATCTCATGTATAAAAACTTACTTTTAAGTTTCAAATAATTATGTTCCTAAGAATTCTAACAAATTTTAATTCATAGAAGGTTTTTTACTTTGTTTCTTTTTTTTTTTCTTGCAATTTGCTTTGAGCTCAAGTTTAGGTGTTTTGTGATCTTAAGTCATTTAAAATAAGTATGATCAGATTTATGAATAAACTAGTTTCTGCCCGCGACTTCGTCCGCGTTAAATTTCTTGTTCCCTCGACCCTTCCCGTCGCGTGGAATCGCCTACCCGTGCGATTTTCCCCGTTTTTGCAACATTTTTCATTACTGCTCCGCTCCTCTTAATTGTAACGTGATGTTATATAGCTTATAACCTTTCTTGATAAATAGGCTACCCAACACAAAAAGAATTTTTCAATTCAAACCAGTAGTTCCTGAGATTAGCGCGTTCAATCAAACAAACATACAAACTCTTCAGCTTTATAATATTAGTATAGATTTTATTTTTATATGAAAGATTATTTTTCTTTTCAAACAGAAAACATTGTTTAATTACTACCATTTGCTTTTTTTTCTAGATTGTCGAACAAAACTGGTTTAGATATACTTCTACTTTGAATTCAAACACCTCTCAATATTAATGACAAGCCAGATGGGCGTATGAATTTTTAAAATCACAGAAATAACGTTAGTTTTGATAGATTCTCATCCCTAAATTGCAATATTTTAAGTCACCAACTAGGTAAAAATAAATATTGGTATAAATATTAATCATTAAAGAAGAAGGGTTTTACGTCCATAAATTCCATTCATTTTTGGGGGAATTTTAACGTAGCTTTACCGTATAGTCATCATGCCAAATAGACGTATCAACCTAAAACTAGTGTTATAGAGAGAATACCTTAAAATCAAGTATCGCATATTAACTGTAGTGTAAATATAAAGCTACAGGCAAAATCACAACAAGCTGGCTCAATCACAAAAAAAGTTATGAAGTTTTTTGTCTCTCCTGAAAAGTAGGGGTTTTGTGGATACGCCCCTATGGTTTGAGACCCGCGATATGTATCAGCGGCGAATAGCAAAGGTAGTAATTTTATTTTTAATTTTAAGTTTATTTTATCTATTTACATGTTTTTTTTTTCAGCATGGGAAATCAGCAAATAACTTCTCCCGCTCTGGGCGGAGCGGGAGGGCGTGTCAGACTTTTACTGACTAAATCCCACCCGTGTTCCATCGGTTGCCCATGTGCCAGGGTCACGGTATCTCTTTCGAACAATCACGCGACCCCGGCAGGCATCGGTCCTAGTAGACCCCTACACTGCTGCTGACATCTCTTTGAGGCGCGCGTGGAACACTACGCGCCGTCGACCCGAGCTTGGTCCTTACCGGGCGGCGAGCTACCCATTGCTCGCCACCCGCAAGCTCGCGCCTATGGTGGCCGGGAGTCCGCAATGGACTCCCGACGCCCGGGGCGTCTCCTCCTGCGGCGGCTAGGGACGTGAGGGCACAGAGACTGCCACTCCCTCACGCACCCCGCCTCCTCCTTCGCGAGCATTACTGCTTCGCAGAAGGAGGTGACGGCTTCCCATTCCCTCTCGCTCCGTACCATGGCTCGCACCAGGGCCAGACGCGAGAGGTCGCCGCCGCCGATCGCCTCCACGAGGACACGGCGGTGCTCCGCCCAGGCAGGGCACACCTCCACCGTATGCTCCACCGTGTCCTCCAGACGATCCTCGCAATGGAAACACCCCGACGTATCCTCCCGCTTTATCCTGAACAAGAACCCACCGAAGCACCCATACCCGGTGAGAACCTGCGTCAGGTGGAAGGTGAGGACACCGTGACGCCTCTCTATCCACTCCTCAAAGAGGGGACTTACCGCCGCAATTGTGGCGTGCCCAGCACTGGGTTGCGACAATCGTACCCGCCATGTCGCCATGAGATCACACCGGAGCTCTGTCCGCCGTGCCGCGATTTGTCGTGGCAGCGGAGTTTCGCCCCGGCGTTTCGCCTCCTCGCGCCACTCCCACATGTGCGCGAGGACCTTTGCCTCCAGATCCCATGGCGGCACTCCGGCAAGGAGGCTCGCCGCCTCGCACGAGATCGTGCGTATCCTCGGATTAACCGGATGGCCATGACCCTCTGGGCCGCACTCAACCGGCGCGCTGGGCGCAGCCTCAATGAGGGCGCCCACACCGGTGCCCCGTAGAGGGCCATGGATCTATTTACATGTGTTACGTGGCATCCTTCGATGTAAACGTGGGCAAGCCGATGAACTTTACTATTATGATTGACACGGATGAAAAAAGAAAAATGTGATCCCTATAGTACCGAGATGTAGAAATATTACATTTTTTTAAATTGGTTTTCACATGTTAGAAAGAAAAAAAAAAAGAAAATACGTTTCTTTGCGGCAAATGTATTTTATTCAATTCCTTTAAAAAAAAATTGTTAGTGTTACATTCAGTACAGGAAAGACATTATTAAGGACTAGCTGACCCAGCGAACTTCGTATCGCCTCAGATTCAATAAATGTTGTAATAAACGTACCAAGTTTGACAACCTGGTACGCGGTGGTGATCTGGTAAGCGTTTTCTAGCTGACACACATATGTTTGGTTAGCTCCTACCCAGTTATGATAACCTGGTACTTCGAAGGCATAAAGCGTTTTCTAGCTGACACTCTTTTGTTTGGTAAGCTCCTGCCAAGTTATGATAATCTGGTACTTCGAAGGCATAAAACGTTTTTTGGCTGACACTGCTGTTTGATAAGCTCATACCAATTTATGACCACCTGGTACTTCGAAGGCAACGTTTTTATTATACCACGGTTTTATAGTGACTTGTATTCTCTTTGACGTTTTATATCACGTCATACGGGAACGCGGTCGAACGGGATAAAATGTATCCTATGTCCGTCTCCTGGTTTTAAGCTACCTCCCCACCAATTTTCAACCAAATCCGTTCAGCCGTTCTTGAATTATAAATAGTGTAACTAACACAACTTTCTTTTATATGAGGTGTATCTATTCATACACGAAATATTTTAAGAGGTACACCTTTAGGTGGTTAAAAAGCTACAGCAACGAAAAAAATTTTTCTAAATGTATTTTTTTTTTAATTTAAAATTTAAAATTATTTGACGCACATGAGAAATACTGGCTCTTTCTTATTTTTCCGGCCCGAGACACCGCGGCCATGCTCGTGCCGTCCGGTCGCCGCCCTCGAAGCGTCAGGTGGGCCATTCATAGAATTTGGAGTAAAGGTTTTATGAAAAACGTCTCAAGCAGTTTTAAAATTATAATACTTAATTATGAAAATTCAAAAACGCTTAGATAAAATTTTGATTTTTGCTTCTATAGCTTCTTTACCCCCTACAGGTGTACCTCTTAAAATATTTCGTGTATGAATAGATACACCTTATATATATAGACTAGCTGACCGTACAGACGTTGTCCTGTTTCCTAGAACTCGATAGCAGCGCTACCTACCGGGTCCAATAGTGAATCTAAACCATCCAGGGTGCCACCCAAACGCATACAAAAAATTCATTCAAACCGGTCCAGCCGTTTAGGAGGAGAATAATATAAAAGGGGCTGTCCATTAATCACGTGAGACTCGAAGGGGGGGAGGGGTCCATAAAAATCACGAAATATCACAAGGGGGGAGGGAGGGTATAGTAATATATCACGTGTATTTATTTTTTCGGCAAACGCGTACAAAATCGAAAGCGGGTTGTAGTGAACTTTATACACTACTGGAAAAAATTAAGGGATCAAAAATAAAATTCAAAATTTTTGGGCAATTTTCAACAGACCGTAACTTGGAGGGAAATAGTCGTAAAAGAAATAAAAAAAGGAAATTATAGCTCCAAGTGTCTAGTTTTTGGATTAGAACTTTAAAATTTTGTTGAGTTAGCGGTTTTTGAGTAATCTTAGAAAAGAACAGCAACAAAAAAAAAATCAGAGCTTTTTGTTTTGGTCTACGGGCGTGGAAAATTTTTTTTTGCTTAACCACTATATGAATAGAATACTTCGTTCATTTAGCTTTAATTTCTATTTTTAGGAACCTTGATACGTCCACTTTTCGCCGAGGTATCTGTCTTAAAATGGAAAAGGATCCTTTTTATTTGATTATCGATATGTCAGCAACCAATGATCACACAGAAAGTTAAAGGTGGGTTTCAAGAAATTCAATGAATTCCCTTTAACAACTAGCCATTGATTTTTCCAAAAAAAAATTCTTTCTTTTGTCGCATGAATTTGAAAATGCAACAAAAAAAGGGTTTTTAGTGGTGTTTTGCAAAATCAAGCGCTGTATCGAAAATATTAACCCTTTATGGAGCCATGTTGCACTTCTGCAACACACCGTTCCGATACACGTAAAATTATATCAAATCTCGATAGATCGACTTAACTCAGTGTTGTACACCGACAACAAATCATTCTACCGATTTAGTAACAAATCGGCTAACTAGATGGCGACACTTTTATTAAATTCGCATTTAAGTGATGAACGTGTATTAACCGGTTTATCTCTCTTTGAATTGGTTTATAAAAAGTGATTTATTGGTTAAATACTGATATTTGGCTATTGAAATTTATGTGAGTAATAGGTAAGTTGATGTATTTCTATCAATCAATCCATCAACACAGCCTATCGCAGTCCACTGCTGGACATAGGCCTCTCCCATGTTGCGCCACAACACCCTGTCCTCCGCCTTCCGCATCCAGTCTACCCCAGCCACTTTCCTAAGATCTATGTATTTCAATAACCAACAAAAATTTTTTTGCAGCTTCAAGTATTTCTTGGTTTTTTTTTAGTTTTGTTTTGTTACATGAATGCAACATTGCTCGTTTGTGGTTGATTTTTTTTCGTTTATTTGAATTTTGCATATTTCGTTTTTAGGATCAAAATGAGTCGTAAATTACGATCTTTAACTACTCAAGAACTGGAAAATATACTAGGAGAATGGAATGACAGTGAAGATGGCCTAGATTTTTCTGGCGACGATGATGTCGCCGATCCAACATATCACTTCCAGCCGAATGACAACGAAAGTTCTGATGAGGATCCAGAGGAGCCCCCTGACTTAGAAAATGAAGTTCAGGCTGCCACCACTCTAGAAACTACATCCATAAATACTCAGTTCAAAAGTACTGCAACGGATCCATATCCAGCCATCATATCTCCTAGTACTAGTTCTACAGTGGCTCCTAATACTAATTCTACAATTGCTCCAAGTACATCTAATCGTAATCTAAATGTACATCTGAATGCATCTGCATGCTGTAAATCTAAATGTACCGTGTGGTGCCGGACGTAAAGAATAACACCACCCCATTTCTTCCCGTGGGTGTCGTAAAAGGCGACTAAGGGACTTACTAGAGAATGGGCAGCAGCGTTTTCTATGCATTTTACCACCATACTGCGATCGCCAACCCGCCTGCCAAGCGTGGCGATTATGGCAAAGCCCCCCAAATTGGGGGAGGCCTAAGTCCAGCAGTGGACGTCTCTCTCGTCTTACGGCTGAAATGATGATGATGACATCTAATCGTATGCCTAAGACACACATCGTATGGAAAACGAAAAGCTTGAACCTAAATGATGCCCAACTACGTTTTCATGGATCTGACACGTTACCTCTAGAAATACTTCGATTAGACACTCCATTTGAGGGGTTCCCACTATCTGGCAGAAACTTGATGCTCCGAATTTTAATTGGCATAACACACTTAGCATAATCTTCTTTAAACGAATATTCGTAAGGCATTAAAAATGTTTAGCATAATCATTGTTTGGCCGAATGTTTATATGTCCGACTTTACGCTGGCATACTTTTAAGATGGCAGAATTTTACTAAGCATAATTACCTTTGGCAGACTTAACATTCCACAGAATTTTCTTTAGCATAACATTTATTTATAGCGATGAATTTCACTTGGCATACTATGAAGATGGCAGAATTTTATTTAGAATATATTTTTTAGGCATGATGTCATTTCTATAAAATTGCATTTTAACCTTAAATTAAAAGTAAAATAGTGTCTCAAAAAGTCAATATATGTTGTGCTACAAAAGTTATTGATTAAAACGAATCGCTGCAGAACCGAATCCACCCTTGTCTGCCCTACCCCTAGAGTGTAATTTAAACCGAAGCTGCGGTGGTGAGCGTAAAACCATCTGCGACGATGAGCTCGAGTGGGACCGCTGGAAGCTCGCAGCGCCGGAGCCGTGACAGAAAGCATGTATGCTGCATGTTGCATGCTCGCCTGCATGCTGTGAGCTTGCTTGCATGCTGCATGCTTACTTGCATGCTGCATGTTTGCTTGAATGCTGATGCGTGGTGTATGCTTGTTTGCATGTCTAAATGCAGCGTGCTAACTATGATTTTTCTGTAATGTCATATTGAGTGTTTCAATTATTATGGATATGAAATGTATGCCAAAAGATTATTCTAACTGTAAAGTCTCTGAGATTTGATAGTTCTGCCTTTTAATGAGTATCGATATGAAATTATGCCATGAGACAATTCTGACTGCAAACTTTCTGCGATATGATGGTTCTCCCTTTTAATTATTATGGATATAAAATTTATGCCTAAAGACTTATAAAATTATGCGTTGTGAATGTATGATAAATGAGTGTATGCCCAACGATTTTCTGCGAAATGAAGTTTATGCTATCCGCTGTTATGCAAAATAATATTATGACGAAAAAAATTCTGCCATAAAGGGTGGACCCCCATTTGAGGTATTTTCATATTTGTTTACTGAAGATATTATCAACCTTATAAGAGACCAGACTAATTTATACTCTGTCCAGAAAGATGCTAATAAACCCGTAAATGTAACTAGCCAAGTAATACGCCAATTTATTGGTATTGTAAATTACATGTCAATAGTTCGTATACCAAATGTAAAAATGTATTGGTCTGAAAACGCAATGTTTTCAGACCAATACATTTTTGTCCACCCTTTATGGCAGAATTTTTTTCGTCATAATATTATTTTGCATAACAGCGGATAGCATAAACTTCATTTCGCAGAAAATCGTTTGGCATACACTCATTTATCATACGCATACAACGCATAATTTTATAAGTCAGAATCATCTTTAGGCACACATTTTATATACATAATAATCAAAAGGGAGAAACATCATATCGCAGAAAGTTCGCAGTCAGAATCGTCTCTCGGCATAATTTCATATCGATACTCATTAAAATGCAGAACTATCATACCTCAGAAATTTTACAGTTTTATCATCTTTTGGCATACATTTCATATCCATAATAAGTGAAACACTCATATTACAATCATAGCACGCTGCATTCAGACATGCAAACAAGCATACACCATGCATGCAGCATGCAAGCAAGCATGCAGCATGCAAGTAAGCATGCAGCATGCAAGCAAGCTCACAGCATGCAGGCTTTCACATGGCATGACTGATTGTCAGACTTTCGGGCTTCTGACGACCTGTAACGACTGTCTAATATATTCGAAAGGCAGCCCGGACCAACGGCTTTACGTGCTTTCCAAGGCACGGAAGGGTCTTGGTATGTAAAGATGGTCACCCATCCACGGAACAACCGCGGCAAGCGTAGCTTAACCTGAACGGTCGACCCGTGCGGCTGTTGTAACTTAGCCACAAGCCCCTTCAGAAATTAATAATAATGAAAAAAAAAAACAAAAACAAATAATCGGTCAATAACCACAATAATAGAGGAAGTCATAAAAGAAACCATTAATTATTAATTCATAATAAAAAATGTACATAAACTAGATAATAATTGATATAATTATATTCTGAGGTATGTCCTTTTTTATTATTACAATTTCTTCTCTCATATCAATACGAGGTTCGAGCCAAACAGGCGCTATACTTTGTGTAAATTATTTCATCACCACTGCTCTCAAAACGGTAAAGGAAAACATCGTGAGGAAACCGGCATGTCCTAGAACCAAAAATTCGAAGACATGTGACATCTACCAACCCGCACTGGGCCCGCATGGTGGATTACGGCGCCCTTCCATAGCATATAGGATGCCTTTAATTTTACTATTACTGGGACACATGTCCCAGTAATAGGAAAATTAAAGACAAATTATTCTATACTAGCTATTGCCAGCGGTTTCGTCCGCGTATCTATACTAACTAGTGATCGCCCATTGGTCGAAATTCGACCGTACTTCATTTGAATAGAAATACATTATTAATGAAAAAATATAGCTAATAATAAATATAAAAAAATAATATGGTTATATTTGACATTCAGTAACACTATAGACAAATTGTTGACGCTGTACTACTGTGGAGAGGGTTCGCTGGCGGGATTGTGATGGCCAGGACCAGGATGTAGGTGTAATGAGTAAAGAATACTTCTTCAGGACTCTCTTTTTTATTTTCTTAATACTTCTTAACTGCTGGATATGGAACAATATGGAATGAATTTTCACAGAAACCTCTGTTTTTATAGAATTTTCCCTATTATTTTTCATTAATTATGACGGTTCCAAATGTCATAATTATAACCAGCCTGTACAATCTATGACCAGCCTGTACAATCGTGAGGCATACAACCTCTACAGTTTGCACACGACACTAAGTTTTGTATTGGAAACCTACTAATGCCATACTTGACACTCCCCATAAAACCACAAAAAATATTTCTTAAAAATCTAAATTATATTTCTATCGTCGCTAATACAAATAATATTAAAGACAAATATTCTCGATACAATCATTGATTTTAAAAATGAAATAGGATAAATATCTATAAAATTAATTTATTACCTATGGTTATACTTGACATTCAGTAAGACAGACACAAAATCAGGCTTACCAACTTAGGGATTTTCCCAAATTTAGGGGGTAAATAAGAGGATTGAGATTTTTTAGGGGCGTTCCATTTTTAGGGGTATTCTTAGGGATTTTTTGTCATCTTACATTTTTCATTGTGTTTTTGATTACAATAAAAGTATTAGCGACTTCTAGTACGGTTCCTCGATACTAAGAATGCAGAGTGAATGATTAACAAATGTCGTGTAATAAATATAGACAAATATTACTACTGTGTGCCGGTCTATGATTACTGAACATTCGTTAGCGGATTTTTTTAGTAATTGTGGCAATTTTAGGGGTTTTTAACTTAAGCTTTAGGGGTAAATATTTATGGGTGTTGGTAACACTGCACAAAATAATAAAGACAGATTTGGACCAAAAACAAAAGAATATCTATGCATGTGTGTATTAGATACACGGTATTGAACAGTAGTGTGTGTAACGTGTTATTTATTGAAAATAATGTATTTTAATGCATAATTTAAAAAAAAATATTAGCATTCGTCACTTCTTCTCTGTATAAACTATAAGTGTGCGAAATTTGATACTCCGTCGTCCGCCCAATTTTCGTAAAAAGGGATCCAAAGTTTTCGCTTCACGTATTAATATATAGATATTATTAAGCTGATGAGTTTGTTTGTTTGTTTGTTTGAACACGGTAATATCAGGAACTACTGGTCCGAATTAAAAAATTGTTTTTGTGTTAGGTAGTTAATTTATCGAAAAGGGCTTTAAGGTAATAACATCAGGCTGCAACCAAAAGGAGCTGAGTAGTAATGAAAAATGTTGCAAAAACAGGGAAAATTGCACGGGTAGGCGATTCGACGCAATGGGAAGGGTCGGGGGAATAAGAAGTTTAACGCGGACGAAGTCGCGGGCAGAAGCTAGTGTATGATAAATGAGTGTACGCCAAACGATTTTCTGCGAAATGAAGTTTATGCTATCCGCTGTTATGCAAAATAATATAATGACGAAAAAATTCTGCCATAAAGGGTGGACCCGAATTTCGGAGATTGTTTTTCTATACTTTTCGTGAATCCTTAGCAAATCGCTTATCTAAACAGTTTTTTCTTTCAAAACTAATCGCTTAGCACTTTTTTTTTAATTTTTCGTCAAAACAAACAAATACTTATTTTTTTTTATTTTTAATCATGGTTAGACGACATATATTGACGAAGGTTACTGTCAACATGCAGTTGCCATCCAGATGGGTGTAAGTCAATCCGTCGTATCTCGAGCTTATGCCAGATACCAACGAACGAACGATACAAACGAACCAATACAATCGTTTTTTAAATTTAAGCACAATAAAAATGTGGAAAAATCTCGGATTTTTAATTATCTTTTTTTTAATTATGGGCTTTTCAGAGCAGAAAACGTGATCATTTAATTTTTTCAAAAATTCGATCGAGTGACACAAAAAAAACGGCGAGCAGGATTAATTTAGCCCTTTGTAGGGTTTTTGTGGACATATTGAACTGTAAAAGGCACACTTAATATTATTCGTTTCCTCAATATTATCGATACAGCGCTTGATTTTCCAAAACAACACTAAAAGCCCTTTTTTGTTGCATTTTCAAATTCATGCGACAAAAGGAAGAATTTTTTTTTTTTTTTCGAAAAATTATTGACTTGCCGTTAAAGGGAATTCATTGAAATTTTTGAAACCAACCTTTTACTTTCTGTGCGATCGTTGGTTGCTGACATATCGAAAATCAAAAACAAAAAGGATCCTTTTCCATTTGAAGACAGATATCTCGGTATCATGGTTCCTAAAAAAAGAAATTAAAGCTAATTGAATGATGTCTCCGATTCATATAGTGGTTAAGCAAAAAAAAATTTTCCACGCCTGTGGGGCCGTTCAAGTATTACGTAAACACATTTATTACAATTTTTTACTCCCCCATCCCCCTTGTCATCAAAAGTAAGCAAAGCTCTTACCCCCCCCCCCCCTCCCCATGCTTACGTAAACATTGTTATATGTATTTTTCTTTTAATGTAAGTACTCTGTTTTTTATTGATTCATGAGCAGCAGTTATAATTCTAGAAATAAAAAAAAATAGATTTAGGATAGGGACTTTAACGCATATAATATACAATATCTGGATGACCGAGCTTTGCTCGGTATTTTTGGTAAATTGTGTTTAAAACAATAAGTTTATGTTCAAGTTGATTATCGATAAAGTTGGTGATTGAAAACACGAATAAAACGACATTTTATAAAAATGAATCCTAGCTAGATCGATTTATCGCCCCCGAAACCCCTTATATACTAAATTTCATGAAAATCGTTGGAGCCGTTTCCGAGATTCAGATTATATATATATATACAAGAATTGCTCGTTTAAAGATATAGGATAAGATTTAAAATACGTCAAGTCGTCAATAGTAACGAAACGAAACAATAGGTTGACGGAACAAATTTAGTCAAGTGAATAAAGCGCGGTAATAAAAATATACACCCGTAGTACCCGTAGAAGTATGGAAGTGTTTAAAAGACGATGGATGTACTTGGCTGACATACTTAATTCTTCAATAAGTTGTTGCATGAAGGAGGGATCCCACAAGAATGGTGCAATAGTTCGCTAGTGCCCATCTTTAAGAATAAAGGTGATGTATGGGACTACAACAACTATCGAGGGATAAAGCTCATGTCACATAGTATGAAGGTATGGGAGAAAGTAATAGAGAAAAGACTGCGAGAGGAGAGTGAGATTACTCCGAATCAGTTTCAATTTATGCCGGGGCGAGGAACAATGGACGGCACTTTTGCACTCCGGCAATTGTGCAAGAAGTACAGACGTGCACACAAAGACTTGCACATGATGTTCATTGATCTGGAGAAAGCATATGATAGGGTACCTCGGGATGTGATGTGGTGGGCTCTGAAAGAGAAAGGGTTGCCTGGGAAGTATGTAGAGTTAATTCGTGCTATGTACAGTCAACTCGTACCCACGTCCGGTCGGCTGCTGACAATACCGACGAGTTCAATGTGGCTGTAGGCTTGCACCAGGGATCGGCTCTAAGTCCTTACCTCTTCCTGTTGATCGGACGCTCTGACGTCGGACATACAGGAAGAGGCACCCTGGTACAGTCTGTGCCCTACATTATCTGACCCACTCGGTATGAACCACGCTCACATCGGAGTGTTAAGTCCCGCCCCATTTAAATAAATCATCTTGTTAAGCCATTTTGGTCATTATCTTGTTAGCGTTAAGATTGAATTGCGTATTAACAAGTAATATTCTCAACAAGTTACTGTGGCTTCGCGGTTCGATGCTAGATTGACGATGAACGGTGCGTAAGTTCAAAATCACACTCCACCTGTTAACAATTTCTTTTTTTTTAATTGTTTTCATTTATGATTTCTGCCATATTTCTTGCATTATTATAGAACTTCTGATATGATTTCGCCTAACGAACATATCTTTTAAACAAGTGGGTAAAACTTCCTTGAATAATAGCGAATTTGATCCTTATCACGCATTAAAAACTCCTTTGGGTATTTTGATAAATCATGTTGTCAAGCGATTTTAATTATTATCCTACTGTCGTTAAGGTTGGGGATTAAAAGGTTGAGTATCAAAATGCAATAAGACTACTTAAAACAACCGAGGTGAGGGTGGGTTAACCAAAAAATCGCGCGTCAACAACATCACAAATTTTAATAACTGCTAGTGATTTTGCGATATTGAACTTAATGATACCTACTATATGGTTCAAATTCTATAGAATATTGCATCTAGCTCACAACTAACAGCTAATTTGAAGACAAATTAGTAAGAGTTCATTTGGTCTCGTGGTCATTAAACAAATTGTTGTCTGGGTTCAAAACCAGCATAACCTATAGACTACTTTTTGTTCGTAATGATTTGTTTATTTTTATATTTTTTTACTTTTCTCTAAGGAACGAAGTCTTTAAATGTGTTTTTCAATGGGTAGTTTGTAAAAGAATGAAACAAAATCATTGCAAAAAAATGATAATCTATATTATTTAAAATATACTATATACTATAAGTAAATAAAGTGAGTAAATGCTCATAGTTCAGAATTAATTAGCTTTTTTACTGTAACATTTAAAGTTAACTATTTGCTAACAAACATTTTTAATTTTTTAACCATTTTAACGTTGAGAGCCAAACAAAAAATTGTTGATAGCAAGCACGCAATAACGCGTGATCGGCCATAATACAGAGCCGACGAATCACGTGATACCGTGTGATCGGCACTCAACGTGTTAAGCATGACAATGCTTGGAAGTTTGTTGTTTATTTTTAACGTAAAGATTTTTTATTTACCCACCTGTTTACAAAATAAGTTTTTTATTCGAAATTCATATCGGTCTTTCTATAATAATACAAGAAGTATTAAAGAAATCATAAATTAAAACAATTTTAAAAAGAAATTGATGATAGATGAAATGTGGTTTTGAACTCGCACACGGTGAATTGTCAATTCAGCATCGAACGGCGAGGCCACAGTAACTTGTTAAAAATATGCGAAATTAATGATTAGGTAGTGGCCGTGTGAACACTTAACATAATACTTCTTAATAAGCCTTTCAACCTTAACTACAACAAGATAATGATTAAATTGACTTAACATTATTATCTAGATGTCGTAAAGGTTGAAGGCTGAAGAATATGCAATACGACTACCAGAAATAACCCAATCGAGGGTGGATTAACATAAAATTATAATAAAAACACCACTGTTACCTGTCAATGCTTAATATTTAATTAGCTGCTTATGGTTTTTCAATAATGAACTTAATGGTCTATATCATATGGCCCAAATTCTATAAAATATTGCGTCTAGCATCACAACTAAAATTTAATTTGAAGTCACCTAATAAGAAGTGAATTGGTCTCATGGTCATTAACGCAGATAGATAAGCATCGTTGTCTAGGTTCGAAACCAGTATAACCTAAAGACTTCTTTTTGTTCTAAATGTTTTTTTTTACTATGTTTTTTTTTTACTTTACTTTAAATATTTTAGGCGTCAAATGTTTTTTTTTTAGATAGGCAGTTTGTTTAGAAACAAAACAACATCATTATTGAAGAAAATATTTATTATTTCATTAAAATATACTTAAGTAAATAAAGTAAGTAAATGCTCATAGTTTCAAAATTAATATATATTTTATAGTAGCACATTCAAACTTAACTATTTACTTAATAAGTTATATAAAACAATATCAATGAAATAACCACAACACTTTCTTCTCTTACATATATTATTAACAACGATATATGTTATGATGAGGACTCATCGGTAAGCTAGCTATTGTTCAACAAACAGTTCATTAACTGTGATTAAGTAATTTGTGAAATGTTTTACAGTTTTATAGGTATAAGTATGTGGTGAATCAACATGTTATTTAAACAGAAAAATGGATTTCCATTTATAACAATAAAATCACCACAGAAATTGTAACATTGTAATGGTTTAGCATTCATTGAATTGAGCATTCACTTACTTAATGTGTTTAAAAATACTTATGTAGATAAGTGAGTGGCGGCGTGACGCATCATCTCCAATAACTTGCTATAAGCGGCTACGTATGCACCATGTTCCAGCACAAATCTTTTCCTCTCATGTGCTGCAGTAGCCCAGGATCATTCTACCGATGGTTAGACAAGGTAGTAAGAAATATTATGTTTAATTGTAGCTAAGCGATTAGGCATCAATGGACATTGAATATGGCTTGCAACAATAAGTAGTTTGGTGGCGTTTGGATTCGTGACTATACGATATACATCATGGGATTTGCTCCTGGACGATTTCACTGAATATTTTTCAGTATTTCCATAAAGTCTTAACCATAACCTGACTGTATTCGTCTGAAACAAAAGAAAAAAACTTATTAAATTTTGGAAACGTGCAGCTAACTTGTAGGGAGCGGGTGTAATGGAATAATAGCAAAATACAAGATTACTAGGCTCTAACAAATTATAAAGGCCAATTTCAAAGAGTAAAATTAAAAATTAAAACACTTACCGATATATTAACACTACGAACAATCTCTTTGATTCCACCATTTTGCTCATGTAAACATAATTATTATTTTATGTCTAGTATAATCAGTAGATTGCGACATGACGCTTTGTTTACACATAACAAAATCAATAAAGACATGTCTAATGTTACTTTTCACGATTTACGTCAAACGTTTTACCAATGTTTTGCTTTGTCACTGCTATTAGGCGTAGATTGACCTGTGTCACTTAAAACAACTTACTTCAATCTACCCCACGAAGTCAATATATTTTACTTCCTTGGTAATTATAAGTTCTGTGGACATAAAGATTTCTTTATTTACCCACTTGTTTGAAAGATATGTTCGTTAGTTGAAAATCATATCACCAGTTCTGTAATAATGCAAGAAATATGGTAGAAATCATAAATTGAAAACAATTTAAAAAAGAAATTGTTAACATGTGTAGTGTGGTTTCGAACTCACACACCATTCATCGTCAATCCAGTATCGAACCGCGAAGCCACAGTTACTTGTTGAGAATAAGCGAAATTAACGATTAGGTAGTAGCCGTGTAAACACAAACATATTACTTGTTAATACGCAATTCAATCTTAACGCTAACAAGATAATGACCAAAATGGCTTAACAAGATGATTTATTTAAATGGGGCGGGACTTAGCACTTCGATGTGAGCGTCGTTCATACCGGGAGGGTCAGATAATGTAGGGCACAGACTGTACATGCTGTTTGCCGATGACATTGTTCTTGTCGGTCCAGAGCAGATTGGAGAAGTGGCAACAGAAGCTGGAGAATGTTGGCTTGAAAATCAATAGAACCAAATCCGTATCAATCAAAAGCAATCAATCAAAAGTCATTTATTCAAACTAGGCTGAGAGTCAGCACTTTTTGAACGTCAAAGTTACACAAGACAGTCCCCCCAAAACGCCCGCCCTTCGACACTTCCTAGTGCTTTAGCTGGGAAGAAGAAGTGGCGGAACAAACTCCCCAGCAGCACAGCTGTCTGTTAAGTTAGAAGAACTTGATTCTATACAATACTGTGTAAGTAATTAATATTATAAAACAAAACATACATTATTCACATATGTCAGCTAGCACACGCCAATATACCACCAACAAAACACTGAAAACTAAACTCAAGCTGAAATAAATAATAAAACAAAATCGTAAACAGAACTTAAAACGTAAATAAAGCCTCCAGGCATAAAGGGCGTGCCCGCTTACATATTCAACGATGCAAATTGATACATACAGCTAAGTTGAAGTTACAATAGTTAAACTAAGGACCTCCGGACCAAAATAAAATAACAGTTAATACAAGTAACAATAACAAAAACCATGGTCAGCAAGACGACCAGTCACCACAAGCAGCACCCGTTCACGAGCATAACGCAAAGGTCAGCCATTACCCCCCTCGCCATATTTGAGGGAAGGTGGTAACCCGACCCCCGACGCTACCGCAAGCAGTGACATCTAAGGGAGCATGACGAACTTGCTGCCGGTTGGTCAGGCAAGAATATTATTAACAGCTGACGAGGTCGCTAGCTAACTACATGTTGCAATACAACTCATTTAAAATCATTGTAATGAGTAGATTATGTCCACAGTAAATGTAATTAAAATAAAATAAAAATAAATTTAAAAAAATCAGTTAAATGAAAAATAAAATTATATGAACTACCCATATAAACTGTCGGTAGGAAAGCTAATTCTGGATTGAAAGAACATAAACATTGTCTTGAGTTAATCACAGCGACCAGCTATTCTTATCGTTTAAGTAGTCGTTGATAGAATAGTATGCCTTTGAACAAAGGTTGGATTTTACTTTAGCTTTAAACTCATTAAACTGCAAATCTAGCAAAGCAGAGGGAAGCTTGTTATAAAAGGTAATACCAAGACCAACAAAAGAATTATGAACCTTATGAAGCCTGTGAAAGGGGGCTCGTAGTTTGTCCTTATTTCTAGTATTAATATTATGAATATCACTGTTTTTAGTGTACAAGTGTATATTTTGCCTAATATATAAGATGTTGGCGAAGATGAATTGTGATGCCACCGTAAGAATACCAATATCTTTAAACAAATCTCTCAGAGAAACTCTAGCACCTAGTTGGTAAATCGCTCGAACAGCTCGTTTTTGAAGAACAAAAATATTTTGAATGTCCGCGGCTTTGCCCCACAGCAGAATGCCGTAGGACATTATGCTATGAAAATAACTAAAATAGACTAGTCGAGCTGTATCAACGTCCGTGTACTGTCTAACTTTCCTTACGGCGTAGGCGGCCGAACTGAGCCTTCCCGCTAGGCTCGATATATGTGATCCCCACTGAAGTTTGGCGTCTACTGTTATGCCCAGAAAAACTGCCGAGTTAACAGTTTCAAGCACCTCATTATTTAAAACGACATTGGGTCCCAGGTTCCTAACATTCGGTAAGGCGAACTTTATACATTTCGTTTTCTTAGCATTAAGAACTAGGTTATTTGTAGTAAACCAATCCGTGGCCATTGAGAGCGCATTATTCACGTCATCAAAATCTTTTCTATTCCTGTCTACTTTAAAGATAAGTGAGGTATCATCAGCAAATAGTACAATGTCACAGATATTCTTTAAATAGAATGGTAAGTCATTTATATACACTAAGAATAAGAAAGGACCCAGTATTGAGCCTTGAGGTACACCTAACTGAACTAGTAGCCCGGAAGATTTTACACCATTGATATCTACACATTGGTGCCTATTTTGCAAATAAGAACTTATGACATTGAGAGCTTCGTTTTGAACACCGTAATGACGCAGTTTACGCAAAAGTGTGTCATGGTGAACGCAATCAAAGGCTTTGGAGAGATCACAAAAAACTCCGATAGCATTTTGCGAGTTCTCCCATGCGTTGAAAATGTGTTTTAGCAGAGCAACACCCGCATCTGTTGTCGAACGACCTTTTGTAAAGCCATATTGCTCATTATGAAGGAGGCTATTTAAATTAAAATGTCTTAGTAACTGCTTGAGTATTAACTTTTCAAATATTTTACTAAATGCAGGTAAGATAGAAATGGGCCTAAAATTGCCAACGTTATTTTTATTACCTGTTTTAAATAATGGTATGACTTTACTACTCTTCATGAGGTCAGGAAAAGATCCTGAATCAACACATTTATTAAAAGTTACAGCTAGATAGGGGGCTACAATGTATATTATATTACTTAACAGTTTAATGGAGATGCCCCAGTAATCTCCAGTGTTTTTTGACTTAAGTGTCTTAAAAATATTAACCACGTCACGAGGCGTTACATGTTCAAAACTAAATAAGCGACTACATCTGGGCACACTACTATGCAAAAGGTTTTCAGCTTTAGACGGGGACGAATTTAAAGAGCAAGTCGTAGTTATAGGTATGTTGGCAAAAAACTCATTAAATGCCTCAGCTACGTCGGCAGCCTTATTTACCAATTTGTTGTTAATCATAATCTCTAGTTGTTTTTCCTGTTTAACCGATTTACCCGTTTCATTGTTAATAATTTTCCAAGTGGTTTTTATTTTATTACTGGATGTTTTTATGGTATCGCTTAAAAATTTAGATTTAGCGAAAGCACAGATTTTTTTAAATAACTTTGAATAATTTCTGACATACTCTAAAAAAGGAGTATCAAATATATATTTTTTAAACCATATAACTCGTATAGTCTCGCTCTACTTTTATAAATACCTGGAGTAGCCCATTGGTTGAAGCTAACAGAGGTTCTATTAATGTCAATAGTTTTGGTCTTGAAAGTAGATTGGTATTCTTTTTGCACAATATCAAAAAGGGCTCCATAGATTTCATTAGGATTATCATGTTCTACTATAGATGGTGTAATCCTATGAGCAATATTATTTTTAAATTTGTTGCAACGACTAACTGTATAGGGCCTGCATTCTATTTTATGCGGCTTTTTTTGTAATGGCAAAGGGAAGCTGGCTAATAATCCACAGTGGTCAGACGTTAAGTCACTTAACACTAACTTATTATTGGCATCACAATCACTAAATATATTATCAAGACAAGTCGAAGACGATGCTGTGATCCTAGTAGGTTCGAAAAACAAGTTTATTAAATTAAATGACTTAAACAGATTGAGTAGTCTAATACTTAAAGGAGTAACATCTAAAATATTAATATTGAAATCTCCACATAAAATTATACATTTATTAATTGATTTTAATTTGTTGAGTGAGTCCTCCATGACCGACTCAAAATGAATAAAATCCCCAGAGGGTGGACGATAGACGCATATTATGACGTAACGCTCTAGTTCAACACAAGACAACTCAATAGTACGCTCGATTGAAAGATTAACTAAATCTAAACGTTGTTTACATTTCAACTTGTTTGAAACAAGAACTAATGATCCACCGCGTATAGCACTTTTTCTCACAAATGCACTTTGCACAGTAAAAAAATCATCATTCATAAACACTATTTCATGTTCTTTCAACCAGTGTTCAGTCAAACATAATACCTGAACATCATGGTTTTCTATAAATAAACTTAACTCTAGTTCTTTGCCGGACAAACCCTGCATATTTTGATGAACAACATTCAACATATGCGGCTTACCTGTTGTCGCACCTAATAGTTTAAACTACTAGGTGTATCAGAAGTGGTGCTAGAACCACTACTAACAGTAATCGCTGGTACCCTACAAGTACCAGTGTCACGGTGTAAATTGTATGCTAAAAGATTAGCAATTTGTCTCCTACAACTAGGTGGCAAATACATAGTATAATTTGTTAATTTGTAATCAGTAATAAATTGATTACAATCAAAATATAAAATAGCGTCACTGTGACAACTAGTCCTATTATAAATTAACATATTTAAATTATAAATGTGCCTGTTTTGCTCCTCAGACAAGTATTGAGAATAAGGCAAGGCACAGAAAATAAATTTACAGTGATTGGTCTCATTGAGATGTAACATCAAATGGACACATTAAATTATTTCTTTTTTTCTAACATTTAAACTATCCCCATATAATAATATTACTGTAGAACCAGGGTTTATTTTTGACAATTTAATTTTACTTAATAATTGGCTAATACTGGCACCGGGTGAACAATTATTAATTACATACTGTTGTGAACACTGATTAAATATGCTACCATAACCTTGACCAAATTTGTCAGAAAAAATATAAGTTGTGTTTATCATGCTATTATTATCAACAATACAGCAATCTACAGGGTGAGCTGCTGAGGGTGTGGGTGTATCAAGTTGATTCCGTGGGCAAGCACAGCTGGAGAAGTTATTTGTCAGAGACTCATACCTCTCCGCATTGTACTTGACCAGGTCTGCCAACTCACAGGCTTCGTGCATGCGCTTACTCAGGTCTTGTTATATACATATATGTTCTGCGATTTCGGCGGTCTCTCCAGCTCTGGAACCATAGCGCTTGATGGTGTGCTTCTCTCGGTCTGCTCCGACTTTCGGTATCTCGGTTCACTCGTGCAAAGCGATGGCGAAGTAGATCGGACGGTTAAGCACAGAATTAACACTGGATGTATGAAATGGCGGCAGGTCACAGGAACAATCTGCGACTCCCACATTCCCCTTAAACTTAAGGGTATGATATATAAAATCATGGTCAGACCTGCTGTCTTGTAAGGGTCAGAATGTTGGGCCTTAAAAAGGATGAATGAAAGGCAATTGCATGCAGCTGAGATGAGAATGTTAAGAGGGAAGTGTGATATAATAAAAAATGAGGACATAAGATGAAGTCTGAAAGTGACACCAATAATTGAAAATTTGTGTGGGAATCGATTGTCATGGTATGGTCACGTGATACGGAGGAAAGAGAAAAATTTCGTGAGGAAAATATTGAGTATGAATGTCAATAGTTTTAAGATAGAGGGAGACCAAAGAAACGCTGGATGAACTGTGTGAATTATGATATGGATAGAAAGATAGTGACTACTGAGATGACGACTGATAGAGAAGTGTGGAAGAAAAAGACATGTTGCGCCGACCAAAAATAAATTGGAATAAGGGCGGGAGAATGATGAATAGAGCGCGGTAGGTAATTTCCCTACTCGGTTCTAAGTCTAAACGTCTACATTATTTGTGGGAATCCCTGAAAATGCGTTTCATTTTCACACAAAGACAATGTGTCGGTTGCCATAAGTGTAAAAAAGTGAATAACTACTGCTTACGTAATCACCATCTAGACTCCCCCACCCCCCATGTCATCAAAAATAAGCAAATCAAAGACCCCCCCGCCCCCCTATAGTGCGTACGTAATACTTGAACGGCCTCCGTAGACCAAAACAAAAAACTAAAAAAAAAGATTTTTCGTTGCTGTTTTTTCTAAGATTAATCAAAATCTGCTGACTCAACAAAATTTTTAAGTAAAATGCTTATCTGAACTAGTGCGAATCCGAAAAGTGCGAATATGCGGGAAGGAGCAACTGAAGAGTTGCGGATAATTCGATGGGTAACTCATCTAAAGCGATAGGTACTTACGGATATTCCCAGCTCATTTCAAATCTATTACGGAGACAACATCCTCCCTCAAATACTCGAAATATTCGACTATTGCCCGCGGCTTCGCTCGCATGGATGTCGGAAATTATCGCAAGAGGACGTAGGTACTATTCTCGTAACGTAAACGTTTTTCTTTTCTCGGAGTCGTAAATTTACTTTATTTCTATGCAAAACAATAATTTCTGTTTTATTTTACGAAATATTTATATATGTACTATTTACAATATGATTTAATTTGAAATAATTGAAAACGTGAACTTTTAGATTTTATTTGGTAAAAATTACACGCGTACGGCCCACCCTTCACAGCATCCATCAAGGCACTGATGTATCGCGACATTCGCGTCACGAGCATGCGTCGAAAATTTCGGGTTCTTATGTATCACTAGCTTTTGCCAGCGGCTTCGCCCGGGTGGAGGTCGGAAATTATTTCGCGGGAACGTACTACCGGGATAAAAAGTACCCTATGTGTTAATCGAGGTTATAAACGATCTGTGAGCCAAATATCATCTAAATCTGATCTGTAGTTTTTGCGTGAAAGAGTAACAAATATATATCCATACTCAAAAACTTTCACAATTGTAATATTATTAGGCTTTATGAATGTTAAAAGAAATGCGAAAAAAGAATACGAATAATTAAAAAAATCAGTACGTGCCAAGTTCATGACATATTATTTAGTCGCTACAGAGAATACTTACAATTTAGGTTAAAGAAGGACCTGTATACTACCAGATTTTACTAAAATTTGAAAAAGTTAAGGAAAATTTTAAAGAATACAAAGTGTTTATGATGATTACGTTGACCTTAAGTATGACATATATTTTTCATAAGAAAGTCGCATACTAGGATTTTTCAGCAAAATTCTTTACACATACGATATTTTTCGGATTTCAGCGATGCAATGCCCCTTAAGTTTGTGAATTAATTTTTACTATGCTGATAATTATGTACCTAAGTTAAAACCCGCTTTGCTCGGCTTCTCTCTAATATAAAATTGACACATCACCGCTGGTATGTCACATAATTATTATATAATACACAAAAGTTTGGGATTCTTTATTCTACGATGTTGTGCAGATCAATGAATCCCAAAACCAAAACACTTAGTTGAATAAATAAGTACCTATGATTCCGTCAGGTTTTAAGCCCAGTTCGTGAAGAATATCTGTCAGTCCAATTTGAACAGCAGCGATCCCCACGAAGGAGTGCAGGATATGGTTGAAGATGTCTTTGTCAGGAGATGTGATAATGTTAACAATATCGAGGCCTTCAGGTTCCAGCACTTTATGACAACTGTAACAAAGTGGTCAGTTCAATACCTGTATAGTAGTATAGTAATGTAATATTTAAGCAATTTAAGAAAGGAGTATACAAAATTATTAATATCCCTCGTGCTACCTAAACATTATAAAACTTCTAATTAAAATAAAGTTTTTTTTTTTATAATTACCGTTGTATAGCAGCAGCGAAGGTTGGTATTCGCATGAGTTGTACGCCCATTCCTACCCACTGCGAGCCCATCCCGCTGTACACGAACCACAGCGGCCGCTTGGCGTCGTCGAAGTACTCGACCTTCTCACACAAACTTACAGTTTTTTGGTTCACGACAGACGTGTCTGGCAAGATAAGAAAATAAAACAATGCATCAGATAGATAAACCATTCATTTAGTGCACACAAAAGAAATAGTACGAAGCACAATTAAATGATAGATGCCTTCCGATGTGATATGACATACTCTGATACAGTGATCAGGGTTAGAAAGAAATAATGAATGCTGACATTTAGTCAGCAAAAAGATACATGTCCATAGGCCGTAAATTTCAGGACTAGTGACCGCATCCCAGCCTACCCAAGTTAGACTGAGAACCGGATGACGGTCACGGGAAGCCACTGGATGCGAGAAGCACTGTACCGGTCCGTGATACAACGATTGGGGAGACGCATGTCGAGCAACGAGTTTCGGGTTATAAATGATTATACTTACTATAATATCACTTTTTATACCTAATATAACATATCCCCTGCCTAAATGTCCGGAGATGTTATTTGCATGGATTTTGTGCAGCAGTGCCAATTCTTCAGCATCGATGGGTCTTGACTTGAGGTTATCAAATATCTTAGTGATGGCAGACTCTTGTCGGCCTGATATTGTAACCAAACGTGGAATAGAAGACTGGTAGCGGGAAAGGTCCTGGAACATTTTATAGTTGTTAAGGCGCGTCTGGGCGGCAAATCTGTCGTGATGCGATATTGAATTTTTAACTCGTAGTTCTCATAATTAAATTAGCAACGTGTTAAATTCAGTTAAATAGAAACTTTAAATCACTGATTACGGATACCTTGGGCTTATAGTGTCCATGAAGCAGCACGTGTGAGTTAACCCCGGTGATGGACATGCCGTTGACCGCAACGTAGGAACGGCGGAAGCTCTGGTTCTCAGTAACGACGCGCATGCGCCCCTCGCGCAGAGCCACTAGGTCCTGCCGCGGACTACTATAGTGCAGATTGGCGGCTATCTGACCGGTGTGGTAGCCAAGTAACACCTATATGTTTGATGTGCATTATTAAATAGGTCCACCAAAATGATCGGCGTGGTTCCAACTTTCCTAGAGTAGCCCACTTGAAAAGAAATCTAGTCTTTTTCTAGGAGGCACTAATAAGCTACTAACCTTAGTGATAGCAGTCATGCCAGATGCTGCCATTGTCAAGCCAACGTTAGATGTTACGCTACCGACTAGTAAGGAGTCTTGTCTATCTTTGCAGTAGATTTCTTCAATAGCTTCCAGCTCAGATTTGTCAGCGTCCGGTACGGCTGCGCAAACCCCCGAAATGCAGTAAAATAAAAATGTTTCTTAAAACGTTTTAACGAGATTACGGTGGAAATGATGCTTTTGTTTACAGTATTCCCAAATTAATAATGCGCATGCAGATCTTAGCTAATTGTCGTATACCTGGAAACACCCGAATCATTGAATCGTAAGAGCCCTAAACAATGCACTTGCATTTTGCACCTTGTCCGAAAGAAATAGGAGTCAATATCATGTGTACACAATCGAAAACAATTCGGGCGGTCGGCGGTGGTCGCCGGTCAGTCAAAGGTCCGTCAGTCGTCTTTATAATATACTAGCTATGATACCCGACTTCGCTCGGGAGTTGATATGAGATTACATGGTAGTTGAAATAAAAAAAAATTAACTATGACGTAAAAAGGATAAAAAAGATATTGAAAACATTTTCTCATTATTTACACTACTTTTTATAAACAACATTTTTCATTTTATTGTCCGGGGTATATATATATATATTCATTTTTCGAATTTCCTACTCTTGAGCAAGCTACATATAGCTGACCTTGAGAGTGAAAATATTGTGGCATCAACCTCAAAGAATCCAAAAAGGATTGGCTTTGTTAATTGTAAACTAAAGGCTAATTTAATTGGAAACTGCAATCTTTTAAATTAAAATGGCAATTCAGAAGAGATCAGTGTTATTCTAGGTATAAATACTGTGTGTCCTCTGTCCTTTCCAGAAATAAGTTCAGCTTCAATTATATTATTCGATAGCTGTTTTACGATCATCCTCGTTCCATTACATAGTTTTAGGGAGTTGAGATTTCTAAGTAGTATGATTGGAGATCCAATTTTCAGAGAGCTAGGCTCTAGGATATTCGAGAAAGTTTGAGAATATTTTCTTTCTCACACCTTCTAGAATGTTCTCGACATTATCGTCCGCCGTAACAATAGGTTCTGCAGCTGTAGCATACGTAGTTAAGGCGCGAAATTTAAAAACTTAAATTTCAAAATGTTTTCAGAACTAATTTGAATAACTAAAATTATGTCGCTTTAACTCCAAAATATAAGTTAGGTACTGCTGCTGCTGCTGCTGTTTGTTTGTACACAAAATAACTTTATTATAGTAACAAATGTAATTTAAGACTTGGCGCCACTACACTTAATTTCCAAGTTGAAGGGTTGGAAAAGCCCTGATATCTTTAAAAACACGCCCTTTAGGTTAAAACGGAAACTTTCTTATTTGAGGAGGGATAAAGGGCTGTCACACTATATAATAGTCCCTTTATCGTGTCGGGACTCCTTTTTAAGTTTTATCGGAACGCACATTTTATCAACTTAGTTTTAGTATATATCATGATATTGGTGGTGACTGCACGTGTTCTCTCTGTGTGGAATTATATAGAGCTGCTATTACACACCCTTCGTGGTTTTGCTTTCAAAGGTGAATTTAATTTCAACTTTAATTATCTTCTTCAAAAAATAGTTTATTTTGTAAAATAGGTAAATATTGTAACATTTTTCACGGTTTTTTATTATAAAAAATTAAAAATACCTACTTTAAATACATATTAAGTACTAGAAAAAACATTTTGAAAATCAGATTTATGCTTATATAAATTTAATAGAAAGATACACATGCATAAATAAACAAATAGATATAGGAATAAATAATATTATAAAGTATATTAGTACATAATGCAATAAAACAACAAATAAATAAAAATATGCGTAACTCTGCCCATACCATTTTCTTTCAAAATGGTATGGGCAGAGTTCTTCCAGAATGGATAAATTTAAACGTGAGTCACAAACACGGCTAATTGTATTTAATGTGTACCTTTATTTCTTAAATGAAGCCAATGTTTTCAAAAGAGACCATGATGGTTATTAAAAAAAAAATCAGGATCGTGTTCGTCGTGAAAGTTCGTCGTGAAATTCCTGTAGCTTTTGTAGCTACAGGAATTTCACGACATGTCATGTCTGCAAAGCTTTATGCTGTCGATTTTGTTACTTTGTCGGTCAGTCTATATGTTACCGTACTTTTAGTAAAAAAACTGAAGTAACACAACGTGTCTACCTTCAATTAAAAAAAATATATTAGCAGCACAGTTTCTCGGTAAGTTAAACAGCATACACCAAGTTATTCATTTAAAACATAGTATTTCTTTAGAAAATACATTCAAGTAAAAAATGTGTGGTAAAGTTGTGATTGTAATACACATATAACAAACCTGGACACGATTTTCTCTCCAGTTCAGCCAGCCGCATAAACTCACTCACATCATCGAAAAAATGACACTGAGGGTTTTTTTATTTAATTACCGATTTAATGTAAGCCATGTGGGTGAGCCTTTGCGAAACATAAAATTATTTTGGTAGAATACTTTTAAAGAAAATGAAATAACAAAACCGACATGTCCAGAAGTCACAATTTTCGGGGACAACATTTAGGCGCGATTTTAAATAAATTAAAGTTATTTTAAGCTATAGATAGAAAACTTAGCAATAAGAACAAGGTTCAATTTTTATAAAAAATAACAAATCATGTCAAGGTTTTTTCGAAAAAAATCAGTCATATTCAATCTAAAATGTAAATGTACACTGGGAACATACGAAAATTAAAGGCTCCGGCTTAGTAAAAAAATTTACATAAATTGAATTTTCATTTAATCATATCAAATTTAAACTAAAACCCAAGTTTAAAAGTTGAATAACCAGATAAGTAACAAGTCAACTTATAATAATGCTCCGAATTTCGGTAAAAAAAATATGAACTTGAGGGACATGTCAAAATGACCATTGTACCATTTTTTTGAAACTTCTCAAATATCTCAGAGAAATTCAACAGCTGAGGAATTCTGGTAGAAACATATTGTTTATGGACGAGTCATACGTACATACATCACATAGGTACTAAGGGTAAAACTTTGCAAGATAGCAGCAAAAATGTTATCAAACAACCCATTTCCAAAGGAGAGCGAATAATTATTGTACACGCAGGCACTGAAAAAGGCTTCGTCCCAGGGGCTCTAATGTTACATAAATGTATCGACTCAGAAGGTGACTACCATAAAGAAATAAATGCGGAACGTTATCAAACTTGGCTACGCAATCAATTGATTCCCAACTTGCCTCCTAATGACGAAGTGAAACGAGTGACGTTTGACGTCTGTATCGGTGCAGACCTGTCGGTCATTTTTATCTCGGAAGTAATTTTAAAACAAATTTCTGTGAATAATTACTTTATTACTGTAAAGTTAGTGGAATATAACGTGACATATATTGAAGTGAGCAGTATATAGTGTGTGTACGGACATTAAATTAACAAAACAATAACACAGTGGCTCGGCGTAATTAGCTGCTTACCCTCTACTTAGACAACAAGTTACAACAAGTGGTTGCAGCTCTAACGTGTTGACAGCGCCATCTATCTTTCTTGTGGTCAACTGTCTAACGATCCGTATCGAGTCGTCTCTTGCTCCATCTAGCGTGCGAACCTAGAAACCTGTGTTGCAAGTTACATCTCATTTTCCATCATGCCAGGTGTCAAGTGTGGAGGTTGCGGTCGCTTCATCTAGACGTTAGAGGGTGCTAGGTGTGGAAAATGCCAGGTTCTATATCATCGAGTGTGCGTAGGCGTTCCAACGAAAGCCACTATTACTGCAAACTGGCGTTGCCCAGAATGCAAAAAGAACCTTGTTAGGGTCAATAGGGCTGAAACCCCCGTCAGGGGCCCTTCGGAAGGTTCTCAAGCTGGAACGCCAGTAGAACAAGTCTGCATGGAAACCAGTACGCCTAACATGACGTCTGACAGTTGTTCGGAATCTGCACCTATGGAGTCTGCGTATCCGCCTAGCGTTGCTACCCCGCCGCCTTGCAATGCCACAATAGTCGATGTCACAGCGCGGGAAATATCCTTGATCACCGGCACCGACTTGGAATTAATCATGGAGGAACTGAGGGCGATGCGTGCAGAGATTCAAGTGTTTCGCAAGGAAATGGAGGTGGAAATGTTGGAGCTCAAAGCTTCTATGAATAACTGCAACACGCGCATCGATGGCCTTGAGGCCAGAGTGTACACTTTGGAGCGGCGGGCTTCTTCGGGTCCGGTGAATGCGGGGGCAGTAGATGGGATCGTGATGGAGTTAAGGCGCGAGCTCAATGATAGAGATCAGGATATCTTAGCGAATGATATTGAAATCACAAATATTCCCGAAGCCAAGGCTGACAACCCGATTCATATCACCAAGGTCATAGGTCTCAAATTAGGAATCAGTATTGAGGAGCGCGACATTGTGAGCGCTGAACGAGTCGGCCGGGAGGCAACTGAATGCGACGAGCTCTGCTGGTGCGGTAGAAACTCGCCCGCGCGCTATTATCGTGCGCCTTGCGCGATGATCGCATGGCGAGCGCACGAGTGCGGCGTGGTGCGACGACAGCCGACCTTGACATGTCTGGCCCGGTTCAGCGCTTCTTCCTCAACGAGCGCCTTACAAAAACTAACCGCCAGTTGTTTCGCAAGGCACGGGACGCTGCAGGCCTCTTCGACTGGAGATTTGTGTGGACTAAGCGCGGCCGCATACTCGCCAGAAAGAGGCCAGGTGACCCCACACAAAGAATCCGTACCGATGAAGACATACCTCGGATTTTTGGACCTGCAAATGAAATTTCATGATTACTTTCTGTTTTATTTTTTCTCTGTGTTGTTGTTTAAGTTATGTTTAATTATTTCTGATTGGGAAAACGTGCGTCGCAACTGTTTCGATCGTATATTTCACTATAGATTGGCTAGTGCGTATAGCGGTTTACAATTAATACTTTTTTATATTTTTATTTTATGCATCAATACACATAGAACACTTATTTTTAGAACATACCTTAATATTACCCAAAAACCATATACACAATTATTTACAATTATTCTATCCTATTACATTTATAGTACTACATCAGTAAATCCTTTCAGTTCTCTGCAAACCACTGTAATACATATTTCCTACTACTATATTAACTTACACATACTCAATGTTAACACACAGATACATAAGACATACATAAAATACAAATCCAAATGACTCCGAGTAAATGTATTAAGTTTGGTCTACTGAATGCGGGCTCTCTAGGGACAAATCAGGATGAGTTTTTGATGGCCATGGGCAACCATTCTGTGGATACCATGGCTATCAACGAAACTTGGTTGCGTAAGGGTGAAGAAAACCGAGCGCCTAGTGTACCTGGGTACAAACTCAAGCACATACCGCGACCTATGTCTGTACGTGTGGGGCGCGGCGGAGGGGTCGCATTTTACATAAAAAATGGGGTTACTGCGCGTGTAAGATCTCATCCCGATCATCCCAATGTTGAACAGCTCTGGTTAACCCTTAGTGTCAGTAAGAAAAAGTTACTCATTGGCACTGCATATCGACCACCATGGTTGGATTTGGAGTCTTTTCTCGAGGGTTTGACTGCCAGCTTTGGCCCCCTTTGATAATATAATATTGTTAGGGGACTTTAATGTCAATATGCTGGATGTCAATAGCTCTAAATCAAAACAACTGTCAAATTTTTTTAGCTACTTCAACCTAAATCAGGTAGTCCAAACAACCACACATTTTGTTGGTGATAGTAGCTCACTAATTGACTTAATCTGCACTACAATGTTGTGGTGAATCATATTGGTGAACTTGGCCATCACTCATTTATTACATGTGAGATGGTATTTAAGAAGCAGAAGTCCAAACCAAGAACTGTGGAATTTTGTCCACTCAGAGACATATTGGAGGACTATTTTAACATAGATCTAGCAATTATACCATGGTCGATTATTGGTGAAATGAGTGATGTCGATACTATGGTGCAAACATTTAATTCATTCATGATGCAGTTATTCAATCTTCATGCACCTCTTAAAAGGAAGACTTTTAAAACCCACCCTACTCCATGGATAACAGCAAACATCAGACTTATGTCGAAATTAAGAGATGAAGCCAGGGATAGATTTCGCAAATTCAAACTAACAGGTCATAAGGTATATTATCTTGATCTGAAGCACCAAGCAATCACGGCACTAGCTAACGAAAAGACGGCATATTTCGCCAAGAGCATTAATGACCAAATAAAGAACCCTATACTTTTGTGGCGCAATTTAAAGTCGGATGTACTCCCAGACCATAAGCAACGAGTGCTGCCAAGTCATTTCAACAACCCTAATGAGATCAATGCGGCGTTTCTGGACGTACCAGGTAATTGTCATCACAACAGCTCACAATTGTCCTACTTTGATTCTTATAGGCATGGCCCTGCCTCATTCACACTCAAAACAAACAACCCCGAGTCAATCTCAAAGATAATTAAGAGTCTAGGGTCAAATGCACAGGGTGTTGATGGTATAACTCTGGATATGATATCTCTCACCTTGCCAACAACCTTACAGGCTATTACAGACATCATTAACCAGTCCATAGCCACGCTTACATTCCCCGAACTTTGGCGATGCGCTATTGTACGCCCTATCCCTAAAAACAATAACCCAGTTAATATAAAGGATTTGAGACCAATAAGTATTCTACCTTGCCTGTCTAAGATCTTGGAACGTGTAGTGTACTTGCAAGTTATTGAATACCTTGAAACCAATAACATTCTTCCGGACCTACAGTCAGGTTTCAGAAAAGGTAGAGGTACTGCAACGGCTCTGGCTAATGTTGTGGGTAATATCCTTGAGGCTCGTGACCGAGGGGAGGGAACAATTTTGACTCTGCTAGACTTTTCCCGTGCTTTTGACGCTATTAATACCACTCTACTCCTGTCAAAGTTAGCCTTTTATGGCTTCGATAGTGATGCAGTGGAATGGTTTAAAAGCTACCTTACCACCAGATCTTAATATGTGGAAATGCACAGGGAGGACGGGTCAACGGTGTCATCCCCCCCTCTCCCAGTGTCAAGGGGTATCCCTCAGGGGTCAATATTGGGGCCTTTGTTGTATATTTTATACAGTCCTGATATCATCAGATCCTTTATTAATTGCAAATACCACATGTGTGCTGATGATATTCAGTTGTACATATCCTTCAAAGGGGAAGATACATCTTTCGCAGTGCAGAAAATAAATGAGGACCTGCAAAGGGTGGTTGAATGGTCAGAGGAGAACTCTCTGGTTCTGAACCCTCAAATCAAAATTCATGGTGCTGGGTTCTAAGAAGCAAGTTAGTGCAATACTGTCATCATGGGAAAGAGAATTGAGAGAGTGGAACAGGCATGCAAATTGGGGCTCATTATGGATCCAGAGCTGCGCTTTGAGGCTCACGTAACCAATGTTCTCAGAAATTGTTTTTATAGGCTAAAGGTCTTGTATGGAATTCGTCAATACCTAAGCGTACCAATACGGAAACAACTTGTAGACAGTCTCATCCTATCAAAGTTTTAAATTACTGTGATACAGTGTATGGACCATGCCTACTTTCAAGAACAGAACGTGTAATACAACGTATCCAAAATGCCTGTGTTCGTTTTTGTGTCAACATTCCCCGAAGAGGCCATATTACTCCATACACAAATGAACTCAATTTATTAAAGATAATATAATAATATAATATAATAATAATATAATAATATCGTTTATTTATAAAAAGGGGCACATTTACAAAGTCACTTAATAATTAAAATAGAGCACAGTTGCTCATTCGCCTGAACTAGGTTGAACCTGTGCTTCAGGCTAGTAAGTGCATAAATACTTAATATAATAAATTAACAATGAGTATAAAGTAAAAACTAAATTAAAATTAGGAAAGTAAAAGTAAAATAGCATATTATGTTAGTCGTTCTATTTGCAGACAACAAGTAGATCTTCTGTCTGTGCATAATCGATGGTTAGTAAATATTTAAGTATAATTTGTTTACAGCTAAAGTAATTTAATTTAAAGATACTCAGTTTTCTATTTAACCTATTATACAGAAATGGGCCTAAGAATGTAAAAAATCTTTCTACAAAAACATGTTTTGAGGTTGCATTAGATGTGCATACTATATCATTCCGCCTTTTGTTAGTATTGTCAGCAGTGTAGGTAAGCATGGTGTGCTGTTTTAATACTAAGTGCATTATAAAAAGTTGGCGCACAGTCAGCACGTTGCAGGATTTATATAGCAGATCTGTGGGAAAGAAAAAGGGATGGAAGTTTGCTACCTTTAAAATTGCTCTCTGAGCTCTTTCAAGAGGAAGCAGATTAGTTTTTGGTGCGCCACCCCATGATGTGATGCAGTATTGAATTATTGATTGACATAGGGCCAAGTAAACTTGTGTGATTAGTTTTGAATCGGCGAATGTACGTAATTTTTTAAAAACATATATTAATTTGCGCACTCTTTTAACTAGACTTTCGATATGTATTCTGAAAGACAGTGTGTCGTCTATTATTATGCCAAGGTATTTTATGTAGCTCGTTTTGAGGATAAAAGGACAATTACAAATGTTGACTGAACGGTCACCACATTGATGGGCATATAGATGAGGGTTAGCAAACTTAAGTTGGGACTTGCGCATGGAGAAGTGAATATATTTTGTTTTGTCAGCATTTAATGTTAGTAAATTTCTTTGAAGCCAATTAGTCACAGTATTAAAACCTAGTTGTGCAATTTCGGAAAGTTCGGTACTAGTTTTAGCGCTAAATATTAGCGCCGTGTCGTCGGCATATGATATAATTTTGCCGTCTTTAATATTAAGGTTACACAGGTCGTTAATATAAATCAGGAAGAGCGTTGAGGCCAGGATACTTCCCTGAGGAACACCAAAACCCGTACATTTTTGCTCATCGCTCAAGGTTGTATCTATTCTAACGCATTGGTATCGGTCATGTAAGTAGTCAGCAAGTAGTTTCAATGGCGTTCCCCTTATTCCAATAGTCTGTAATTTATTCAGAAGGACAGAAACAGACACCGTGTCAAAGGCCTTGGCTAAATCAAGGAAGACTCCCAGGGTCTGGTTCCCTTTGTCAAGTTCTTTTGAAATGTACTCGGTCAAGCTATGTACCGCATCAGCTGTGGATAATTTGGCTCTAAAACCAAATTGCGCAGGGGATAAGAAGTTATTGTGTTCGAGATATTTCACAAGTCTACTGTTTATAATTTTCTCTAATATTTTTGAAGTTGAAGGGAGTAATGATATTGGCCTGTAATTATTAACTACATCCTTATTTCCAGATTTAAACACAGGGATTACAACTGCCTTCTTTAGACATCTAGGGAAAATTCCATTGGAAAGACAGATTCGAAATATGTGCGTTAATGGAGGTACCAAAATATGCTTATAAAGTTTAAGAATCTTGTTGCTTATATTATCCCATCCAACAGCACAGTCATCTTTTAGGCCAGAAATAATTTGGGTTATTTCATCTTCGTCGGTGTCGAGCATAGCAAAAGATTTCAGGCTACACATTTTGCTTGATTTTTGGAAAGGTTGGTCACAATAATGTTTCGGAATCTGTTCGGCAAGAGTTTTCCCAACATTGACAAAAAAGTTATTAACATTGTTAGCTGACAAGAGTGGCGAAGGATTAGTGAGCAGTAAACTCGAATTTGATTCACACCGCTTAGACATATAGGTGACGTTTTTAATATGTTTCCAAAGTTGCTTACTATTGTTACCTGCTTTGTTTAATTCGTTTTTATCGTAATTATTTTTTAAATTCTTTAGGAGATTGTTGCAGAAATTCCTGTATCTTTTATAGGTGGTTTGAATTATAAGATTATCAGGGTATCTTCTTGTTCTCTGATGGAGTTTATCTCTGTGTCTTATACATCGAATTAGTCCAGGCGTAATCCAAGGTTTAATATTATATCGTTTCTTATCCACTATAGAAACAGTGGTGTTACGTAATATTGCTTGTTGGACATGTTTTATTAAGTACGATAAAGCTAAATTACCGTCGGCAGTATTGTAAACAAAGCAAAAATCGATGTTGGATAAGTCATATTCGAGTTTATTTGTGTTTAATTTGCTTTTGGTCAGGGGACGATTTAGCTTAGGCAGCGTTAAATTTATCGAAAGTAGGACAGCGTGATGGTCAGTAATTGTTGCGTTAGTAACAAGCGTAATATATGATAAGCTGGTTTTGATCATCATGTGATCGAGACAGGAACCGCTTTGATGAGTAGGCAATGTGTGAGCAGGAAGAAAACCATGGTATGAGCAGATATTAAGGTAATTTTGGGTCCCTGCATCGCAGTTTTCGGCGCCAATATTTATATTTAAATCGCCTGTTAATATCACATTCTTAAACGAGCTTAGCGTTTTAAAAATCTGGTTTAAGGAGTTGAGAAAGATATCAATATTTCTAGCGGAAGGAGACCTATACATAGCGATTATCGCTGTAGTTGCACCAATTTTGATGAGCAAGTAATTACTCATACAGTCTGGTAGAGTTGGTTCTTCGACTGTGACCTTTAAACATTCTTTAGCAAAAACGACCACACCATCATTTTGATTGCGGTTTATTGTGGTATGCAATAAGTTATATCCAGGTATTACTGGGAGGTTATCTAAGCGGCTAGCTAGCCAACACTCAGTTAGTACAATTATATCACAATCAAAATTAAGTCTATGCAGGAAAATTTTAAAGCTATCTATGTTCTTAAAAATACTACGAATGTTTTGGGTTAGTATAGTTAGTGACTTTTGATGATCGGAAAGATATTGCCTGCAATCCTCAACGTCACATGTTTTTGAGACTGTTACAAATGAGTTATCTATTTCGGTAAATAAGTTATTATCCATACTAAGACTAAAGGAAATAACAGTGAAAATTACGTCTAAAATATAAAAAAAGGATGTGGCGCTCTTAGGCGCCTACATAATCAATTGAGTTGATGTACCTGTTTTCTGCTGCTTTTTTGGCCGGACAATCTACGTCTCCCGTCTTGTGGTTCGCTTGTTTTTTAAAGCGCAAACATGTTGCACATTTAGGTGCGTCGGATTTTTTAGTACAGTCTTGTATTGCGTGTCCTTCTTCACCACAATGTCCACACGTAGAAACAGCAAGTTTGCATGTTTTGGCTGCATGACCGTACTGCTGGCACTTGTAACATCTCGTTACCAGTGTGAAATCTCGTACCGGGCAGGACGTCCAATTGATGAATACACGGTCTTGAGTAATGAGGGCCTTGCGTACGACGGCTGGAACTTCTAGAATGTAGTTACAGTTCTCAGAATCTTTTCTGCCTGATTTGTGGCTTAGCTTTATTGAGGTCAAAAATGTATCTAGGGATAAAGTAGGGAGTTTGTCGGCCAAGTTTTGTTCATAAATACATTTATAAACCTCATTTTCAGCCATCGCTGTGGAAACTCCGATAACTATAATTCGAGGTTTGCGCTTTTTAGGTTCGTCGACGGTAAGCCCTGACGAAGCAAGTTGGACTGTTTCCTTGAGCCTATCTAGGTCATCTTTAGTCTCCGTGCTAATTATAAGGCCTCCTTTTCCAATTTTGCGCACGCCTCGCACTTTCAGCTTCATTTCTCCAGGGCATATTATTTGTTGGACCATGTTCTTGGTATCGTCACTGGTCTTAGAGTTGTCACTGGGATAAATGGCCACGGAACTATAAGTGTTTGGACGAACAAAGGTGTTGGACGCCTTCTTGACCATATCTGCAAAAGATGTTGAGGGTTCTTCCCGCTTCGTACAGGACTCTTGAATCGTCCGGTTCATCTCCATTAAACAATCTGATAGGTTTCGGGCTTCGGTCATGGTTTTAAGGGAGTTATGGTTTTGAATTGCTTTTTGTTTCAGCGATTGGTACTGAACGGCCATTTGCGAAACTCCATGTCCAACTTTCCGGCAGAGATTGCTAATTTTCAGCTTCTGATCAGCATTCAGCTTTCCCTCAGAAGCAATAATAACAACCTCATTTAGACACTGCTCTATAGACCCCATCCAGTTCTGAATTTCCGGAGTAGACACCACTTCAACTCCCTCATCTTGGTCCTGTGCTTGTTGTTTGGGCGGTGTCCTTGCCGGTATTGGTACCGGGGTCGGAGTAGGTGGAGGGCTACGTCTTATCATCGCGCTGCGATTAAAGGGGCTGCTTTCCATATATCAGTTTACAATAATATATTTCGTCAGTCCATTATATTAACTCATCACTATAATGTTTATAGGTATTACACGCTATGATACACTAAAACTGGGTCACTGTTTATGCAATTGTTAATTTATTTTTATTGATATTGTGCACTGATGAACACGTCTGTATGCGTTGAATGCAAATATCACAAATATCAGATGGCCGCAAGGAGAAAGCTTCATTTGGCCAACTTGTTGTTTGGCATTGTTGCTTCTCAAAAACCACACTATCTCTATGAAAAACTAACCTGGAAACAGAACCATTTGAGGTATGGTCTTCGCTCCATGGTAAGCCCACTGTCAGTGCCAATGCATAGAAAAAACGCATTTAGGGGGTGTTTCAAGTTTGCGGCCACGCGCTGTTGGAATGATCTACCACCACCATTGCGACGCCTGAAAACAACACAATGATTCAAATTTCAACATAAACAATTACTCTTAGGTGAACAAAAATCCCTTCATTCGTAGTCATGTCCTCGTTAAGTTTTTTCATACCTCTTGGGTCGTGGCGTACAGGCTCTGGTTTGGGATCTCCTATGGCGTGAGCTGTCTGTGTGTTGTTTCTTCCCTCATTATCCCATATACTTTATTTGCTCCATTTTGTTCCTGTAATTTTACATAATTAATTATACAATATATATTTATATGAATCCTAATCTATGTAATTACTCAATCAAATTTGAATATGTTTACCCAATCTAATTATAGTAATAGCATTCTTTTATTTTTTAGTCAAGCGATGCGTACCCATACATAATTGAGCAAGTACAGACGCCACCAGGTCAAGCTACCCGAAACTGTCAATTTTTCCCAATGAACCTTGAACCTAATGCTCTAGAAATAAAGTCGAAAATCTATCAAAGAAATCTGACAGATTGTAGTAGCTTGATGTGTTGGCGTCTGTACATACCTGTTGATACATAACTAAATCCATTGTAATTTTTTACTTACCAACTTGTTACCGATCTGTGTTCAATCTTCCAATTAAATCACCGAGTCTGTTGTGATCTACACCATCCCACACTTTCTCCAAAAATATTATCACCACGCAATTTCCCATTTACTACCTATTATTACCTACTAGCTTCTGCCCGCGACTTCGTCCACGTCAAATTTTTGCTCCCTTGACCCTTCCCGTCGCATCGATTTGCCTGCTAGTTTTCGTCCATTTTTCGTTGCTGCTCGCTCCTTTTGAGTTATAGTGAGTCAACCTTAAAAGATAGACATATGCTCTTGCTGACTTTTTTTTAGAACTTTTGAAAAGAAACAATTCCGTCATACATGATTTTTGCGTTACTTTAACCGTTTACGCAGCGCACGCAACGGAAACTCTCAAAAGGAATAAATTTTCCCCGTTTTTGCAACATTTTTCATTACTGCTCCGCTCCTCTTTGTTGTAGCGTGATGTTATATAGCTTATAGCCTTCCACGATAAATAGGCTACCCAACACAAAAATATTTTTTCAATTCGAAACAGTAGTTTCTGAGATTAGCGCGTTCAATCAAACAAACAAACCAACAAACAAACAAACTCTTCAGCTTTATAATATTATTAGTATATTAGTATAGATGTCATTCATTATTGCTCATTACGTAACGCTTGCTAAGCGCCGCCATGGTGTAATTTTTATTTATTTTTTATTACGTAATCCACAGACTACTTAAATAGTACGTATGTTATTGTCAAATTGGTTGTCTGTCAGTTTTCCCACAGATTACGAAAGCTGGCGGCGCCTGCGTCAGATTGCAGTCGGGACGGAGTGTTGCCACCTTTGTTTTATTTTTGTTTTTATATATTCTTTAAATCTAACTATAGTTTTATTAGTATTTATTGTACTGATTGTTTGCTGCGCCGGTCGACGTCATTACGTCAGCGCCGGCTGTCACTGAAAACCAGCGCTGGGGCTCTGTCTCGCATAGGGTCACAGCATTTTGCTGAGTGATGGCCGTTTTGCGTGGATGTGACGCATATTTTCCCACACTTTATTTTTTATTTTTGTATGTTTCTGGTCTTTCTGTGCGTCATGTTTGCCGCAAATAAACGTATTTTCTTTCTTTCTTTCTTCTTTCCTTCTTTCTAATAGTGTGTTGGTAATTGACAGCGTTAACCCATATCATAATAAGCTGTCTGTGAAACCACAAAACTCAAACATGCAGCATCAGCAGCATGCTGAGATACACATCCCTTTGGCCTCGCACAGGACTTTCTGTTTTTTTTTTCTTTTAAATTTTGTTTTTTATTTGTTTCTTTTGTTTATAACTGATTCATTGTTTGTTAAGTATTGTTTTTGTATTGTTTCTGTGCGTGTCCCAATAAATACTGTTTCTTTCTTTCTTACTTTCAAACTCACCTAAGCCACAAATGATAGCTTGGTTACAACAACACAACATTCCGCATGACCCAAAGAAACTGAAACCTGATTTGTATGAAATTATAAAAAGATATAAAGAAAAATACACAGAATTTGCCATTGACCGTATAATGGAGGAACATGGGCATACAATTATACGATTGCCACCATATCATCCCGATCTCAATCCCATTGAAAATATTTGGTCCCAAATAAAGCAACACTTAGCCAAAAAAAAATATTGCAATGACTGTCACGTCAGTTAAAGATGCTATATTAGAAAAATCAATAATATAGGACCAGAAGAATGGAAAAAAGTTTGTGATCATGCTGTTAAATGCGAAGATGACTATATAAAATTTGACCCAAGAATCGATAGTTTGTGAAATGATAATTTCATCGGAAATACTATCGATTCTTGGGTCAAATTTTCTAAATTCATCTTCGCATTTAACAGCACGATCACAAACTTTACACTTTATTTACACAGGTGATAGCAGTGGGGAAAGTGTAAATGAACAAGAGCATAATGAAAGTTCTGATGAATCTACGATGTCAGGAATAGAGATCCTCCCTGATTCTGATTTTTTTTGTAATTGTAATATTATTCTGGAATGATCAGTGCTGTAAATACTTTTGAAGTGAGATTTTAATGATTAGATTCCTAAGATTTTATTGTAAACCTGTGTTTGAAAACCATTTTTTGTTCTTCTAATATAAACCTTGTGTTATTTAAACTTTATTTTCTCCCATCATTACACCAGCTTCAGTAAGACACTTGAAAAGTACTATAAAATTTTCGAAGTAAATCAATCCAACAAAGATTGTAGTATTTTCGCAATCGTGTGGTTTTCCTCGCTATTTACTTACATGGAATTATCGAATCAAATTTCGTTACTGATAAATCAATATTTATCTCTTTTAGCACAAAACACATGATTCTACTAAATTATGCGTGAAGAAAATGCACTTAACCACTCTGTATACATATCGTCTTCCGACGCTCGGGGAATACGACCGTTGCCAAACAGTGACGAAGATTTCTATGCGCATTATCACTTTGGGAGACCTGTACATTTTATTCCTTGGTATCCTTACGATTTTTTAAGTCAGCAAAAACTGTGGACCATTCAGATAAATTTATCACTCGTCTAGCTGGAAGATCCTCCATCCAGCCAGACGGCTATGATTCAATGGTTCCACCGTCCATCACGTACAGTCACGAGTAATAATATGTATACACATAGCCAAATTCAGAACCGATTTTCTCTTTAAATAACGATCGCAACTTTGAGATAAGGCAAATTTCGTAATAGTCATCATCATCAGCCTATAATGTTCCCACTGCTGGGACACAGGCCTCCTCTCGGTGAGAGGGAGTGGGCAATAATCCACCACGCGGGCCCAGTGCGGATTAATAATAAATAGTGTGGGTTCCAAAACACTATGTTTGTAATCAAATAAAATTACAATCAGTACAATAGGAGAAAATCCCTTTTAAAAGTTGGTAAGTGTATACATATTCGTGCTCGTGACTGTACACAGGGTTACTTATCAAGCTATACATTTCCAGTTTAAGCTGACCTTTTATCATACGGAAGTCCCATACAATGTGCGATCAGTTTATACTGGAAATCATAGCTTGATGTGTAGCCGTGCGTACATGCCCAACATTCATTTCACGTTTGGAAGTGGAGCAACAAAGCCTTCAATCTTTTCTCACCTGTGCCATATCCTTCTACGTATTCTACCTCCTGTGGCGCCACCTGAACTTCCTTATAGAACTGTCTAATGAAACCAGCTGTAGTCTGCGGGTTCCGACAGTACCCGAGTTTGGGTCCCATTTCATCTCTCAGTAGAGAAATGAATTCATTTTTGACATATACTAGTTCCGCGTAGACTCTAAAAACAAAAAATATATGTGTAAATAAGCAATATTTTAACTACTTCACAATTTTGTATCTATGAATTATCTTTTACCTGTTCGCATCTTTTGCTTTCTGCAAATATACTACACTGATTGCGTCAGACAGAGTATAACCATCGGCGTCTTGTGCAAACGACTTTGTCTTGCCGTCTCGAGAGACAGTAGCAGAAAGTCTGAAAAATAAAAAAGAACATATGCTAGCTGGTAACTACTACAGATTAAATCTCGACTGCTGTCAAATATAATTAATTGGTTTACGTAAAGATTATGATATTACAGACAGTTATAAGACTGACCTCCCGTGATGTACAGATCCTTGTGGATGGAGAGTTAAAAATGAGCCTCCAACAATAGCTGAATCACATGCTCCACGTTTGATGGCTGAATATGCTGCTTCTAGTACAGCAGTAGAGCTGCAGTCAGATTCATCGATTGCTAACGACGGACCCTTAGTATTCAACCAGTACGAGATGCGATTCGCGAACATTGTCCTACTAGATCTATAGAGAATAAATAAATATGTATAGTCACATCAACGTAAAAATCGAAGGGCTGGTTGTGTATCTTCCGTGCAAAGTTCAGTAAAATGTGATAAATGGTAAATGTCATAAAATTTGTAAGTATTATTTTCTTGTAGATTTTGGCTGGACTGTAAATTATAAAAAGACTTAGTTGTAAATTATTATAACGACAATGTAACTGACCCTAATAGACCTAGACCAGTTTTGGAGCTCGAATCCGTGGTAGCATATGTTTCAGTGTCAGAAAAAGATGATCCCACAAAAACTGCAACTTTTTTCCCATTCAGTTGAACTGGACTCAGCCCTGAAAGTAAACAAGTAAGTACGTAAATTTATTTGCTCAAGAATGTGTACACATATAGCAACAAAATAATCCTTTTTAATTTTTCCGCAGTAAAACTAGAAACCCTTATAGTTTCGCCAAATCAGTCTATCCACCTGTCCACTGTGTAACTCAGACATATTTGCAGAATAACAGCTTATTAGTACCAAGAGTGTAGAGTATGAGCGTGCGTGTGTGATTCAATTGCACATTTTCGGTAACTCCCTTACATGTGTCTAAGGGTGTGAGGAGAAATGAGGATTTTTTTTACTCGTCTATTGCATTTTGTGGAGTGTGAGACTTAGTAGATAGGAGTAGGTATTTCAATAAGTACAGGCTATTTACAGGGATTTCTTCGACTCAAGAGTGCGTTTGCGAAATATTTAGTGGTAATTTCTATAGCAATCAAGTGTGAGCCGGGGCTAACAGCAAAACTATTTTGGATATGTCAAAAGTAGGTACTCACGACAGTGATACACAGGGCTTTAAGCGGAAGGTTAGCATAAACACTAAATTTTTAAACAATATATTCGTTTAAAAATTTAGTGTGCGAAAAAAATCCACCACGATTTTATTACGTCCGTCCGTGGGAACGCGCGCTATCGCGGTTTGTGGTAGGAGTTGATTGACAGAAATCGCCATGCGAAAATTCGTTTAATTATTTTGTTATGCACCCTCTACTTATGACTTTCGACTTTGGTAAAATGTTAATTTTGGTTACTATGTAAGTCCTATGTGAAAGGAAACTTTATTTCTGACTTGGGTCTCCCGACTGACCACGCAAGTATTATAAACAGAAAAATAATCTAAAATTACTTATAATTATTTTGATAATAAACAAGCTTACATTTTCCAGTCGTTTTGTGCATCGCGTTATCCGGTTAGTACGATAAAGAGTTGCCGCTTGAGGGTCACTATCTCCGATTTTTACTGTATTCATTGTTTATACGTATATGACAGCATTTTATTACAAAATAAGTATTACGCTCGTGGCATTTTTGTAAAAGATCACAGGGCATCCATGGCGCAAGAAATAAACGTATAACGCACTCACTGGTCTTCACATGGCAGCGGCTAATGAGAGCACCACGACCTCCGCTGAGATGTCTCGTGGTACGTCTGTGTGAGTATGCCGTTTCGACCGATTCTTCGCAGTTTTATTACTGTCCATAGTTATACTGAGCCTATGTTAACTAAAGCTAAGGGCGTTGGGTGCGGATGTGTTTTTTGCGTTCGTTCTTAGAGTTACTCCTAAATTATCAGTTACGATGTCTATGAGCTATCGAGCTTGTGGTTTTGTCGTGAAAGATGAACTGTATATGAAGTGAACAAACGGTTGTTGAGTGTGATCATGACGGAATTTTGCCATCAGAGTTTAAACAGCTTAGATCAGAAGTATTAAAGCTTTTAGATATGCAAACATAGGTTAATCAACATCTTAAAGAAGTTTATTGTTCTACAAAAAATTAGTTAGATAGAGGTACTAAAGACACACATGAAGGAATTCCAAGAAAAGTGTGTCCAAAAGGAATTGTTGCTAACTCGCCGTCGTTATCCTTGTGGTGCCGGACGTAAAGAAAAGCACTACCCCATTTTTCCCGTAGGTGTCGTAAAAGGCGACTAAAGGACTTACTACAAAATGAGCAGTAGCGTTCTCTAAGCATTTGAGTAACAGACTGTGATCACCCCGATTAAAAAAGGAATGCGCCAAGGAGACACCGTATCACCTAAAATGTTCTGGAAGGCGTGATGAAAACACTGGAATGGCACCAACGTGGTATAAACATCACTGGTGTCTACTTGTCGCACCTTCGGTTTGCGGATCACCTTATTTTATTTGCTGAATCCCTGGAAGACCTCCAACGCATGATAAAGAATTATATAATGGTTCCTTACAAGTTTGTTTAAAAATGAACATGTCAAGACGAAGGTGATGTTAAAAGGCCCGGATGACTCAGTTTCAGCTATTATGGTTGGAAACGAGTGCCTAGAGATCGTTGACCATTACTTTTATTTGGGACATGTTCTATCTTTTACAAGGAGCATTCCAACAAAGGGATTTCTAAGAGAATATAACTTGGGTGGGCGACCCATGTTTCGCATAACCCTACTAAACCGAGAGCGTAACATCGAAATCCGTAGTCGGACAAAAGTCTTCGACGTCGGAAACAGGGTGATGCGCTTCAAGTGGAGTTGGCCAGGATTTTTAGTAACATGAGGAGATGGTTGATGGATTAATGCAGTGACCGAATGGTAGCCAAATTTAGGCCAAAGAAACAAAGGGCGTCCAAAAGCGCGTAGGGTTACTGATATCGTCAGGGTCGCTAGAAATGCGTGGATGAGAGACGCACGGAACTGAAATGCATGGCGAAAAAAAGGAGAGGGCTATACCCAACAGTGGGTGATTCCGGGCTGAGATGATGATGATGATGATGACTGCGATCGCAAACCCACCTGCCAAACGTGGCAATTACGGCAAAACCCCTTTTTTTGGGGAGGCATATGTCCAGCTGTGGACGTCTTTCGACTAAAGTGTTGTTATTTTGCAACTATACATGTGAAATGTTGTCAATGATAATGTATCAGAAAGTTTGAACTCATATGTTTAGGTGACTAATCAGTTTGAAACCTAAACTTCATTCGCCGAAGTAGCTCGTAGAGGTGGGATAACAGATGATGTATAGTAGAGTAGTAAATAACCACTTTTTGTAAGTGGTTATTTACTACTAGTATACTCGTGCATCTTACAGCGCCCTCCGCGTCCAGTTCAATAACGCGTTTAGGGCGATGTTGGAGCTGCTCCGCCACTGCAGCGCCTGGGGCATGTTCGCGGAGGCGCGCAACGAATGCTTTCAGCGACGATGCGCAAGCGGTGCGCGTCTCTAGTGCGCAGAGTGCGGAGCAGCCCCAACACCGTCCTAGCGATGATCGCCGACAGACTGGATTGTCCATATGTCCGGCAATGTTGCAGCAGACATGTTTCTATATTGTAAGTGTTCTTCTTTCTTTTTGTTTGTGTTTATTATCCTGTCTTTAAGTATTTGTCTGTATATGAGTCCTGTGACTTGAATTAAACTAATGTATTTATTTATTGTTTTTTCAAAAAAGACTATGAAATGGAATCTTATTTTTGCGGACGATAATATCTTGCTTGTAGAGCCACTGCTCTCAAACGAAGGATTAAGAAAACATTGTGAGGAAATCGGCATGTCTTATTGTTAGATCCAAAAAATCGAATACATGTGACTTCTGCCAACGCACTCCATCTCATCGAGAGGAACCATGTGTCCCAGCAGTAGGAACATTATAAGCTGATTATGTGTTTATGTACCTAAATAGTTAAAGATAAACAAACAATACCCCATCAAACAATACCCTCCAAGCTTTGCGTGGTCCAACACGCACTTCGCCAATTCAACACATTCAGACACATTCAAGAAAATGTTTACAATGTATTGACTCTTTGTTTTTGACCATATGTACGACAAATATCCAACTTTAGCAACCAAAATTACCCTACCCGCATCGTAAATGGCCTGATAGGTCTGCTCAAGCATCTTGCGGGACATCGGATCCATTTTGTTCCCAAGGTGGTAGTGCACAGCAAAGAACTGGGCATCGAAGCGATCTAACTCGGGTGCCATACCAGAGGCTTCTACCAGTTCGGGATGCTTGTAGTTCCATCTTAGGTCTCCTGATGTTATCGGGTTCTCCTGTTTGACAACAAAATTATGATATTTTAATATCATTGGAATTTATGGTATTCCACCGCTGGCGGCGGTGCACATGATTTGTAAAAATGTGGATAACATTTTCAATATTGCGTTCCACTAGTTTAATTTGTTATAGGAAATAACTAGTAGTAAGTCAGTCATAGGGGTTGGCTTCCAGTCTAACTGGATCGATCAATTAATCAATAATCTTTATTCACAGGAATAGGTTACATTAATAAGCGAGATGTTACAATTGGTATAATATTATAGTTCTCTATGTTTTGTTGTGTACCGTCTGGTGCCGGACGTAAAGAATAGCATCATCCCATTTCTTCCCGTGGGTGTCGTAAGAGGCGACTAAGTGTCATACTATGATAGAATGGGCAGCAGCGTTCTCTATGCATTGCAGATTATCATACTGCAATCGCCAACCCATCTGCCAAGCGTAGCGATTATGGCAAACCCCCCTCCCCTCCCAAAGTAATGACAACCACTAACAAAAAACGGCCCCTAGTGCCCGGCGGCCCACCAACCCTTGATTATGGCAGCGGTCAAGGCCACGATGAGGCAAGGGGCGCTAAGAATCCCCGGAAGAGATCTGGCTACCACAATCACCGACAACTGGACCTGCCATCATACAACACGCGTACACTCCAGACCGACGAGAAGATCGCCAAACTCGTGGAAGAATTGAGCAGGATACGATAGGGTATTGAAGGGTTATCTGAAGTCCGAACAGAGGGGGAGGATAATCCTGAATTCTATAAACCTGCTCTATTTCCGAGAGGGCGACCAGCAGCCCCAAGGTGGCGTCGGGTTCATCGTCCATAAGTCCCTTGTGAGCAACGTTGTGAAGATCGAGAGTGTGTCGACCAGGGTGGCGTTCCTTATACTCAAAATATCCGCAAGGTACTTGTTGAAGGTCATACAGGTGTACGCGTGGTGTGGTGGGGTGATGCGCAACGATGAGGTGGAGACCATGTATGAGGATATTTCCAGAGCCATGCATGATTCCAAAACTCACTTCACCGTTGTCATGGGGGACTTCAACGCGAAACTGGGCAAGCAAAGCGATGATGAGTTGCGAGTAGGACAATTTGGAGTTGGATGTCGGAACCCCCGGGGTCACCTACTGGCTAGTTTTACGGAGAATGAAGGCTCTTTATGATGAATTCTTTCTTCAGAAAACGTGAGCACAGGAAGTGAACCTGGAAGAGTCCTGACCGTGCAACTAAAAATGAAATTGACTTCATTATGTCGACGAAGAAGCAAATATTCAATGATGACTCTGTGATCAACGCGGTGAAAATCGGAAGTGATCGCCGCATAGTAAGAGGTACATTGAATATCAATCCCATCAAAAACATAAATGTGAAATGAGAGCCAAATTCAATATTATGATATATGCCTTGTTTGTTGACTTCAACGACAAAAGAAGTGAGATTTAATGGGTGCCAAGTTCAATGGTCAGTCCTGAAATTTATTTAAAACTACATAAAATATAATTTCTTCTTACAACGATACTACACTGAAGATATCTCGGACGTCATCTTGTACGAGATTCTGCTTCTCTCTCCTCTGATGCAACTTCAAAACAACAAGGCGCCGGGTGAAGACAGAATTACGGCCGAGCTCCTGAAGGCCGGCGGAAAAGCTATTCTCAAGGCACTTCAGAAGCTGTTTAATTCCATCATATTCGAAAGCAAAACGCCACACAGGCATGAAACAGAGGTGTGGTGGTACTTTTCTTTAAGAAAGGTGACAATACCCTGCTTAAGAAACCTTCTGAGCCATGTCTATAAGCTGTTTTCAAGAGTCATCACGAATCATCTCGCGTGCAGGTTTGACGACTTCCAGCCTCCCGAACAAGCCTTTAGGATTCTATAAAGGCACTGTAAACCGCATACATACGCTGCGGCAGGTTATACAGAAGACCGAAGAGTATAACCTGCCTCTCTGCTTAACGTTTGTGGACTACGAAAAAGCCTCCGATTCGCTCGAGACCTGAACTGTACTGCAGTCTCACCAACGGTGCCAGATTGACTATCGTTTGTATGAAAACGCCACTTAGTCAGTCCGGCTCCAGGACAGAGCCTCGAAACTTATCCTTCTGCAGCGAGGGGTGGGACAGGGAGACGTAATCTCTCCCAAACTGTTCACCGCTGCACTGGAGGATGTCTTCAAGGTTTTGGACTAGAAAGGGGCTGGCATCAACATCAATGGCGAGTATACTACTCACCTTCGGTTTGCCGATGATATAGTTGTCATGGCTGAGACTATGAAGAGTCTCAGTACAATGTTCGATGACCTCAGTAGAGCTTCCGAAAGAGTGGGTCTTAGAATGAACATGGACAAGACAAAAGATGACCTTTGTCTTGTCCTTGTCCTCTTTCATTAGACATGAGTCCAATGCTCATGTGATACCCACTCTAGTGAAGATCGGAGGCGCTACACTCGAAGTTGTGGACGAATATGTGTACCTAGGACAGACTGTCCAGTTAGGTAGGTCCAACTTCGAAAAAGAAGTCAATCGTCGCATCCGACTCGGCTGGACAGCGTTTGGGAAGTTACGCAATATCTTCTCGTCCCACATACTGCAGTGTCTCAAGACGAAAGTCTTTGACCGGTGTGTATTGCCAGTGATGACCTATGGAACTGAAACGTGGTCGTTCACAGTGGGCCTTATTAGAAGGCTGAAAGTCACCCAAAGGGCGATGGGAGGGCTATGCTTGAAGTTTCCCTTCGCGATCGAATCAGAAATGAAGAGATCCGTAGGAGAACCAAGGTAACGGACATAGCCCGAAGAATTGCTAAACTGAAGTGGTAGTGGGCAGGGCACATTGCTCGCAGAACAGATGGCCGATGGGGCCGAAAGGTTCTAGAGTGGCGGTCGCGTACCGGAAGACGTAGATTTGGAAGGCCTCCAGCAAATTGGACCGATGACCTGTGAAGGCCGCAGAAATTCGCTGGATGCGGGAAGCACAAAACCGGTCGAAGTGACGGAGCTTGGAAGAGGCCTATGTCCAGCAGTGGACGTCTTTCTGCTGAAATGATGATGATGATGTCTTGCCATTTGGCGTGCATACATACAATTTTGGGAGGTTTTTCCCAATTAAGTTAATTCATTTAAGAATGATAATTCAGTAGTAGGAATGTCACTTTTTATTTAATTTTAACATAGTTAAACCGCATATATACGTAACTAAAATCAATAATGTCAATATTAAATAATAATTATAATGTCAATAAGACACTGATAAGAAAAATGTTTGAAGTTGGCAGTCCACGAAATTATTAGAGTCGTCATGCACAAATAGTGACGTTACGAGTATACAAATACGTGTATGTCAAAGACTGTCAACAGAATAATCACAAAGTCCATAGTAACACTTCTGTTAGTACATAGTATACACGAAAATTTGTATTTTATTGAGCAAGACTTCATAAATTGCTTTCAGCCAATTAAAAAGTTTTATCTTATTAAAGCCGTACCTGCATTATGATATGTTTTATTACCAACTAGCTTCTGTCCGCGACTTCGTCCGCGTCAAATTTTTGCTCCCGTATCCCTTCCCGTCGTATCGAATTGCTTGCCAGTTTTCGTCCATTTTTCGTTGCTGCTCCGCTCCTTTTGATCGTAGCGCGATGTTATACAACCTTTAGCCTTCCTCAATAAATAGGCTACCCCAAAAATATTTTTTCAGTTCAGACCAGTAGTTTTGGAGCCTATTCAATACAAACAAACAATCAAATCTTTCCTCTTTATAGCTGAACGGGTTAAAAAAAAGTATCCTATGTCCGTCTCCTGGTTTCAAGCTACCTCGCCACCAATTTTCAGCCAAATTGGTTCAGCCGTTCTTAAGTTACAAATAGTGTAACTAACACAACTTTCTTTTATATATATATATATAGACTATCTTCTGTCCGCGACTTCGTCCGCGTCCAATTTTTGCGCCCGTATCCCTTCCCGTCGTATCAAATTGCCTGCCAGTTTTCGTCCATTTTTCGTTGCTGCTCCGCTCCTTTTGATTGTAGCGCAATGTTATATAACCTTTAGCCTTCCTCAATAAATAGGCTACCCCAAAAATATTTTTTCAATTCGGACCTGTAGTTTTGGAGCCTATTCAATACAAACAAACAATCAAATCTTTCCTCTTTGTAGTCGAACGGGATAAAAAAAAGTATCCTATGTCCGTCTCCTGGTTCTAAGCTACCTCGCCACCAATTTTCAGCCAAATCGGTTTAGCCGTCCTTGAGTTATAAATACGGATTAACACATAGGATACGTTTTATCCCGGTAGTACGTTCCCGCGGGATATCTTCCGATCTCCACGTGGACGAAGCCGCTGGCCAAAGCTAGTAGTTCTATATATTTTTGAGAGTTCTGTCTACTTTTTAAAAAACTAAATCTATAGCATTTTTGTATGAAACTGATCCCCACACTATCACTGAGCCAAAATCTCTACGTCGTTGGGACAAAATCAGTTCACTTTATCTCAAATCATGAAAATAATAAGAAAAGCCATCGGGACCATCAAGGTTAAACTTTTTTCGTCGCGTACTGTTTCTATTGAGGCTCCAGTTCCAACATTAGTTTTTATTTGTCACGCTGTTAAAGTTGAATTAGATGCTCCGCGTAATATCACTCGACGTTCCTTTGATATAGTTCCTTTGATATATATCCTAGTTCTTTGCACAAGTGAATAACTTCATCATCATCACTAGATTCATAGTCTATGGTGTATGTCTTCAACAAAAAACAGGTATTAAAATTAGCACAAAACACCGCGCAAGTCATTTTACAAGTTGGTAGTAACACCGCGTAACTCATTACGTATTTTAAACTAACTTTTTTGTTTTAAATATAAGTTATAACGGCAATCAAACACTCAGTAAATAATAAAAATGATGTAGATAAGTTAATTTATCCATTATAGTAACAATGTCAATCATACTTACCTTATTTTTCAATAAAATTCTTCAGAACACTTGTCGCCACACGACTAACTATGGAATAAAACTGAGTTACGCGCTGTTGCTGCGGCTTACTGTACAACACTGATACACGCAGTGTTTTTATTTTTGAATAACGTCTCACCATTGGCTCAAACGATGCGTCTTGCGATTCCCTATCGAATGACATGCGTAACGTTATTTGTTCAAAATGTGACTTCCGCGGTATTAGAACTTAAGCAACGTTATGTCTTCGAAGTACCAGGTGGTCATAACTCGATAGGAGCTCACCTAACATGGGTGGATATGTATTAGCTAGAAAATGCTTTATGCCTTCGAAGTACCACGTTGTCATAACTTGGTAGGAGCCTCATAAGTTAACACATCATTTATTGACTCAAGGTAGTACAAAGTTTGCTGGATCAGCTGGCTGGTGAAAAAATGCCATATTAATAAGATGGCATTTTTTTAATGGCATTTGATATGTTTAGTTTACGAAAATTATAATGATATTAAAGGCTTATGTTTAACTTACCACCAGATATAGTAACATATAACAGACAAAACTAGTAAATTATCACCAAAATTAAACCCGCATTTTAATGTAAAATTATAACCAAAATTTTAACATCTCGCTATCCTATTTAAGCAAACTGACTCCAAATAAATCATTGTTAATCCAAAAGTAGTAAATGATCACCAAAATTAAAACAGCATTTCAATGTAAAATTATAACCAAAGTTTTACATCTTGCTATCCTATTTAAGCAAACTGACTCCAAAAAAAATCATTGTTAACCCAAAAATAGTTAGTGAACACGAAATTATTAAGAGTGTACTACGTGAGTTCGACAAATGGGTGTGCGAATAACACTTGTGCGACAAAACTGTACTGCGACTCACCATAGTTCGAATGCACGTGATATATGTAATTATTATATGTAATTATTATGTGTCTAATATTGAATTATCGAATTAGTAAATGATTTTTATTATAAATTTATTTTTGTATAAGTCAAACACTGATTTGACTCAAGCTGTCAGTTTTTGAATCATATTTGTTTGTTAAGGGTATAAAAGGCCGGAGCCACAGTGAAACTGGCAGTTGCTTGGCAGATGTTCAGTTGGCTAGTTCTAGTGCTGTTGTTGTGTGGAAGGATCGACCAGAGGTCACGTAAGTTAAGTTATTGATATTATATCGTAATTATTGCCTATTATGACAATTGTTGTTGTACTGTTTATAGTGTTGCCAATATTGCAAATGTTTTAAATCCTATAAATGGAATATTCATATTCTTTTCCTAGATATTATTGTTATATTTTGATTATATTGATATTATTCTGAGTTCTCTTGGACATACTGCCTCATTGGTCTAGTGGTAGCAAGCGCTACTGCTGAACTTGAGGTCCTGGGTTCGATTCCCAGGTCGGGCAAAGTGTTATTGGGTTTTTCCATCTGGAATTTCTCAGTAGCAGCCCGGAGTCTGGATTTGTGCCCGGTTGATGGCAATAGGCTCGCCCCCTATTACATGGGACTTAAACATAACAGGCGAAATGTGGGTGTACTGTAGGTACACCTCTGCCCAACCCTTCGGGGAAACAAGGCGTGATGTTATGTTTATGTTCTCTTGGACAATGGTCCAAGAGATAGAATTAATGTATTTAAGATAATGATAATGTATGGCAATGTAAGAAATGTGTTGATATAATACTTCAATACTGTGTCCATGGAGTTTCTTGTCCTTCTTCTCCATGAAGACCTAGTTTTGGAACGGACGACTAGCTTTCTGATTAATTGCTGACAAGCCTAATTGAAATAAAGGTCTAGTCTTGTCTTTCTGTGCTTTACTTATTGAAACCCTTCCCTATACATAATTAGTACATATATATACACTTATAGTTATATACTGCTTAATATAACATCAGAAGTGGCGATTGTTCCCTGTCCTTTTAAAACTGCTTACTAATGAATGTTATTTTCTTATTTTCATGCTCGATGGTGGGGCCACCAACGGTCTATTGGAAACCGTTCGTTGGCGGATCGCTGACTACACTTGCACCTTGACATCGGAGCTGCGGTGCTGCAAGTTGCTGTATGAGGTTTGAAACTGCGAAACCTTGACTTTTTGTAATAATATCACGAAGTTTTCAGGAAATAAGTAGTAAATGAAATCGGTGAAATCCTTAGAGGCCCTTCTACATTAAAACGAAATACAAAGGGATAAAATGATTAAATTAAGGGATTAAGTATTGCCAATCACTTTTACATCATCATTCAATAGATAATCAAGTACCAATGGGTTATTGTGGATGGAAACATATTAACTACTTGTCATTGTACCTTTGTTTCTTTCAAGTATTATAAGAGGATACAATTTTGAAAAAAAAGGGGAAGTAGTATGATGCAGGTGTTCACAGTAATGAAACTTCACGATGTCAGATGTTTAGAAAGTATTTGTTTGCACAGAAAGAGGTACCGGTTACAGATGTTAAAGTTTAAAAAAAAGAACCTAGCCACTTTTTAAGGAGGTCGGTTGTTGTTTTTTTGAAAAGGGATTTCTATTATATCACTGCTGACCACGTGAATAGCAGTGACAGGACTATTAGAATATTATCATGATAAACAAAGTGGATTAAATTCGTATTATCGAAGCTAATGCAAAAACTACCAAAGCAAAGTCAATGAAATTCAAATAAGACTACCAATTAAAAAAAAGAATCATCAAAATCGTTCACCCAGCCAAAAATTATGAGGTAACAAACATAAAAAATACAGTTGAATTGAGAACCTCTTTTTTGAAGTCTGTTGAAAAAATAGTAAAGTGAATCCGTTTTTCGTAAAGTTTTAATGATGATACACGTACTAACAACAAGAAATCGTTACATTAGGCCCGTAATACACACTTGGCTGGCCACGTATTTTATTATTTACCGTAGCATTAGAAAAGTTTAAGGAGAAACCGTTCTTCTTCTTAGTGTGTCGATAGCAATCTAAATATAGTCAGCCCAGAATTTGGCTGAGAAACCGTTGATTAGGTTACAAATAAATCGGGAGTGCCGAGCGATATATCGTCAGGGTTTGGAGTTCTCATTTTATTGGGATAAACAAGAAGTATAAACAGTTACAGCGTTATAATACAATATTAATTACACGATATAAAAAGAAACACAATAAAAAGGTAACAGATGGTAAAGTAGGTAAAAACAATACAGTTCGACGAGCAAAAGGTTACAGTTCGTATAGAGGCCTAAGTGACCCAAATACAAAGTGTATCTTTCGCTATTTAGCTAGTCAATACAGCTATGTGAATATACAGCAGCGCTGTACCAGGTAAACAGACAGTTTTGTCAGGAGCAGAGGCTCTTTAATGAGTCTAATCCGAAGATAGACTGACTTGCTCACTGAGTGCCAGCTCTTTTATAGGACAATGTCTCGCCTTAATATCCATGACAACTCTGTCCGATGGCGCGCGGAAGTACGCCACGTGTTTACTTAATGCAAAACGCTAAAGTATGCTTAATCTAATTAGACTTACATTATTAAGTAATCAAATATTACAAGAATAATTGTCATAAATAAACAACGGTGAATTTAGCAACGCCAATCATTTTAAAATTAAAGTAACAAGTCATTTGTTGTTTTGAACAAAAGTATCGGTTACGATTATCGAAATAAGTAGCCAAAAATCAATTAGTGCGTACACCAAGTACTCAATAAATTATGCTCTGATTTATAAGACAATATCTGATAGAAATATCACCTGAATGAATGATAATAAAAACAATTCATAACAAATTATGCTGACTACCCACAATTTGTAATTGTTAACAAACTCCGACAAATATATGAAATTACTTTTAGAAAAAAATAAGATGCTAAAAACGTCATAATGTTGACTAATTGTTTTCTGCATTTTTAATTTTTGTCTTAATCTGCGTTTGCTATTTAATTTTCAAACATGTAAACAAATTAGTTCAAAAATAATAATCTTGATACCTACACGTAAAGCTAAATAGATATTCAAGTTTCTATAAAATAAATTTGTTATTAGGATTTGAATACACTATAGATAGACTTATTTCTCCGACATAAGATATATTTTAAGTGCTAATTCTTCACAGCTTGTTCATTATTAGCATTGGAACATGTCAAGGACGGTGTATGCCCAAGGTTGTTCTAGCATTTTGAAATCAATCGATTAACGGAGTAAATATGAAAAAATATTTGAGATGGTAGTAAACGCAGAATTCATAGATCAGACAACACTTTGTTTAATTATAAAAGTGATTATGTAGATCTCAGTACTTAATGCAATTTTAGTTTCATTTCTTTTGAGGGTTAGGTATATTATTTTAAGATATTTAGAATTAGCTTGTGAGGTTTTTATTATAGGGACATACTCACAGGGATGAGACCTGAGACAAAACCTTATTTAGGTTTGGTTAAACTGAAATAACCGGATTTATAAAACAACACAAATAAAAGAAAAATTAACTACACAATTCGAGGTGAATTTAATTGTGAAATAAATGAAAATTAACCGCTGGAGTCTTAGGCCTGGTGTTAGGAGACTCACGTGCAGCGGATGAGACCATAACATCACTTGGGTCATAATAATAATAATAATAATATTCCACAACTATCACACAACGCCATCTAGTCCCAAGCTAAGCAGAGCTTGTGTTATGGGTACTAGACAACTGATAAACATACTTATATATTTCTAAATACATACATATTATAGATAATTTACAACCAGACACAGAACAAATGATCGTGCTCATCACACAAACATTTGTCCTGGGTGGGAATCGAACCCACGACCTCCGGCATAGCAGTCAGGGTCACTAACCACTAGACCAACAGACCAATGAAAACAATATAAATGTTCCTCTTATCGCTTTTGACACTTGTACTTCGAGATGACGTACAGTTCGGCATGGTCGTAAAAAGTTATTTTCAAATTATAAGCATTTTTGTCCATTTCAGTTGTACTGAACGTTCAAACGATATATTGACAAAGATTAGATTTATTATGATTTATTGGATAATTATTTTGAAAGATTAAGAAAAAGGTATTGTGAATACTGATGTAATAACATGATGTAACAATCGTAATGGGCATTTACCATTAATTATTTTTTTGTAGTTATGGTCTGATCCTTTATATCTTCAGTTCTCAAATTATTTCCTTTATCAAGCTCACCTCATTAAGCTACGATACTGAGCAGATTATCACACAGAAAATAAAATTTAATTGGATTAGAGCGATTACCGATAAAGCAACCCAAATTTTTTATTTTCAATGGCCTGACCATTTTATGAAAAATAAATAAAATAAAAACAACAGAAAATAATGATGTTGTTAGTGTCACACTATTGATTCGGTTTGACATATTAAGATGATAGCTGAATGTCATTCTGTGCTAATAGACGTTACAAACATTTACAAACTGTTGAGTCGGTGAAGCTGTACGAATATAGTTTGGTTGACTGTACAAGTACTATAAAAACCGGCCAAGTGCGAGTCGGACTCGCGCACCGAGGGTTCCGTACAAACCTGTAGGTATCCTCGGTTTATTCGTAAGGTTTATGTTTATGAAATTAAATGATTTTTTTTTATATTTGAGTTGATTGAATGGAAGGTAAATTGCGATTTACGATTTATGACGTATTAAAAAAAACTACTTACTGGATTTCGTTCAAACCAATTTTCGTTGGAAGTTTACATGGTTATGTACATCATATATTTTTTTTAGTTTTATCATTCTCTTACTTTAGAAGTTACGGGGGGGGGGGGACACATTTTACCACTTTGGAAGTGTCTCTCGCGCAAACTATTCAGTTTAGAAAGAAATGATGTTAGAAACCTCAATACCATTTTTGAAGACCTATTCATAGATACCCTACACGTATGGGTTTGATGAAAAAAATTTTTTTGAGTTTCAGTTCTATGTATGGGGAACCCCAAAATTTATTGTTTTTTTTCTATTGTTGTGTAAAAATCTTAATGCGGTATACAGAATACATCTACTTACCAAGTTTCAACAACATATCTCTTATAGTTTCGGAGAAAAGTGGCTGTGACATACACGGACAGACAGACAGACAGACAGACAGACAGACAGACAGACCGACAGACAGACAGACAGACATGACGAATCTATAAGGGTTCCGTTTTTTGCCATTTGGCAACGGAACCCTAAAAACGATGTTATTTGAGAGATATTTAAATGCCATTCAAATGTTCATGGTAATTTAAAATTACTTGTTTAGGTTCTGATGTTTATAAATTGTTTCGGAGATAATTTTAACGAAGAAAACAACACATAGTTAGTAGTAGTTTAACGTCCTGAAAATTCAATTTATACTTCGGTATGCTCCTCCATTTTTTCTTCAATCGGTCTTTGGTTGCTGGAGACCGTGGTCACTGGACCCGTTTAAGCGGACAGTCAGGCTCCGTTGACTCTGTGAGAAAGTAGCTAACACCACCTACTGAAATTAATTTGAGGATGTGGCTTCTTTTACTTGGATTAATTCTTTATTTTTTCCAAAGTAGTGAGCATCACATAGTACAGAAAATAAATAGCTTTTCTCAAGATTAACCTCTGTGAAATAATTGTTTTTACTTTGGTTTGTTAAGTATTACTTACAGTTATTACTTCCAAAGTGAAGTGGAAATGTTGTGGTCGGAGTGGCCATGTCAAAAATTTGTGGAAATGTTAATAGTAAATGATTATTGAATACGGTTTTCGGTAATATTGTCAGATTGACCGAGCGATGAATTATTCGAATCATTTTCATGATCACTGGCTACTGTTTTGATACAACGGTTAATTTTTCATTTCAATAGTTAAAAGTTAATCAGTAGGAATGGCTTTTTCAATTATTTCTAAAATAATTGTTTTGTAAACTAAATTATACCGATAAACGATTCATTATTTGTCAAAATTGTTAAAGTATTTAACCTGTTTCTATTACATTAGGGAGGTAAAGAAAAAAAAACAAAAGGATTCGATACATAGGTAGATAAGTTTTATTACGCTTATAGAACCAGAAATGAGAATCAAACGAAAAAAAAAAGTAAAGATTCGCTAGGCGATCGTTTACTTGGTGCTTGTCTATCTCACCAGCAGTGGGTGAATAGGACTTGCATGACGAAGTAACCGATAAAATTTGTTTCCGCTGGTCGGTCATTTGCTTGGTGCAAGTCTATATCACTAGCAGCGGGTGGAGAGGACTTAGCACGTCTAGGCACTTGGCAAAACAAAAAGAGAAAAACAAAAGAAAAAAAAGAACAGTTTTAGAAAACAAGGTATCTAATGTACTTCGAGAGCGAAGTACTTGTCAGTATGGCCGTGATATATGTAATTATTATATGTAATTATTATGTGTCTAATATTGAATTATCGAATTAGTAAATGATTTTTATTATAAACTTATTTTTGTATAAGTCAAACACTGATTTGACTCAAGCTGTCAGTTTTTGAATCATATTTGTTTGTTAACGGGTATAAAAGGCCGGAGCCACAGTGAAACTGGCAGTTGCTTGGCAGATGTTCAGTTGGCTAGTTCTAGTGCTGTTGTTGTGTGGAAGGATCGACCAGAGGTCACGTAAGTTAAGTTATTGATATTATATCGTAATTATTGCCTATTATGACAATTGTTGTTGTACTGTTTATAGTGTTGCCAATATTGCAAATGTTTTAAATCCTATAAATGGAATATTCATATTCTTTTCCTAGATATTATTGTTATATTTTGATTATATTGATATTATTCTGAGTTCTCTTGGACAATGGTCCAAGAGATAGAATTAATGTATTTAAGATAATGATAATGTATGGCAATGTAAGAAATGTGTTGATATAATACTTCAATACTGTTTCCATGGAGTTTCTTGTCCTTCTTCTTCATGAAGACTTAGTTTTGGAACGGACGACTAGCTTTCTGATTAATTGCTGACAAGCCTAATTGAAATAAAGGTCTAGTCTTGTCTTTCTGTGCTTTACTTATTGAAACCCTTCCCTATACATAATTAGTACATATATATACACTTATAGTTATATACTGCTTAATAAAACACACGCTTATGCGACACACTGAATCTAGTCGTTTCTAGCACTCGCCGGCCGCTGCCGCGGCACCGCTCGCTTCGCTCGCTCGGCTCGTGCATAGGAGGTCACAGTTTTAACCTAACCTAACCTAGTGTACTATGTGAGCTCGAGTGTATCGCACAAGCGTGCATTCAAACTATTGTGAGTCGCAGTACAGTTTTGTCGTACAAGTTTTGATTTGGAGATCATTTACTACATTTGGTGTTCGAATACAATTTAAAGAGCAGTCGTGACTAAAATAGCTAGTACTATTGTAATTTTAGACTTTATTTTTCTGGTGTCAAGTATATATTTTTGGTTAAAGAACTAAGGGTATCAAAGCATTTTATGGTGATCATTATATTTAATCCCGATATTAAATAACTGTAATGAATATGACTGCTGCTGACGTGTCTAATTCCGATAGTGAAGTTTTTAAAAAGTTTATTGTTACGTTTCGGTAGGTGATTATTTTATTTTATTTTATTCAAAAGGAACAACAAACAGCTACAATATAAAACATAGGTATAAGATAAACACAAAACTAGACAATATTGCAGCCCACAACGCTGTTCACAGATTAACTAAAATACAAAACAGTGAAAATAATAATCGCTAGGGTAACCAATACATTTTTTTTTTTTGTACTTTAAAAAATGTCTATATGTTCAAAAGTCTAAGGTAAAGCGAACGCAAGCCAGAGTTGGACTTGTAGGTGCCCACTGAGAACAATCTACCAGCTCGTATCTTTCTCCTGTGGACTGTCCTAGGAACTATGTAACATAACATATTGGATAATTCAATACAGTCAAATTTATTGCTAATAATATTGTATAAATTCATGGCTTCTAAGTACTTACGTCTATTTTCAAGTGTTGTGAGCTTATACTTTGCACACAGATCATGGTATGGCAAATAATATCCATAGCATCTATAATGCATGGTACGCAAGAATTTGTATTGAACACACTCAATCATTTCAATATACTTTTTGTAGTATGGACTCCAGACGGACACGGCATACTCCAGTTGCGAGCGCACGAGGCTTTTTAAAATCGACTGTGGATCGCATAACAAATCCGTATAGTTGATACGCCTTGTTAACAATATGTTCTATAAGTAGGTCTAAGCAAAGCTTAGAATCTAGAGTAACACCGAGATCACGAATAAAGTCCACTTTAAGTAAGGGGGCATTGCACAACGTGTATGTATAGTGTATTTTATTTTTATTTTTTGTAAAATTTAAAAAGTTGCATTTAGGTAAACTCAGGTGCAGCTTATTATCCTTGCAGTAACGGGATAGTCGGTCCAAATCTTGCTGCAGCAGAAGGCAATCATTAGTTTGTCGTATGGCTCTATATACCTTGAGGACATCCGCATATATTAAAAACTTGGTGTTACGAAAGCACTGGCTAATGTCATTTATATATAGAATCAATAAGAGAGGTCCAAGTATAGAGCCTTATGGCACACCAGAGGTCACCTGTGCGATATTCGATTGATGGCCATTAATTACAACCCTCTGACTGCGATTGGTTACATAAGAAGTGAACCATCTCAAGATTACCACGAATTCCGTTGAATGCTATTTCTTTTAGTAGTATTTCATGGTCCACCTTGTCAAAAGCTTTACAGAAGTCCGTGTACACTGCGTCAACCTGTACCCGGTTGTCAACACAATCGAACAGAAAGCTAGAGAATAATAATAAATTAGTATTTGTCGCTCGCCGCTTAACGAAACCGTGCTGTTGTTGAATTATGATGTTGTGGAGTCCAGGATAAATTTCGTTATGGACTAACCGTTCAAAAAGCTTGGACAAGGCAGACAGGATAGAAATAGGACGATAGTGTTCCACACTGCGTTTGTATCCAGTTTTGTGAACAGTTTTGTGTAATATACGCATGCTTCCACAGATTAGGTACAACTCCCTCAGATATACATTTATTATAAATAATAAATAGAGGCTTGCAGATGGAAGTTGCAGTATTTATAAGGAAGTAAGGCGAAAGTCCGTCTGGACCAGGACCTTTCGCTGGATCTAGGGATTTAAGCTGCTTCAATATATTCTCTTCACTAAAAGAGAGATCGCAAATAGAGACATCGTGTAGCACGTTGTTTCCTGCGGGGGCTTCCATTGAGACAAAGAAGGAGATGTCGGTTCATATACCGAATAAAAAAAGTCAGAAAACATATTACAGGCTATGTCTGGATCGTTTGTTTCAACATTTTTGTATTGAAGCTTAGATGGGATTCCAGGTTTATTTTTACGATAAGAGACATAGGTCCAGAAGTGTTTCATGTTTTTGCTAAGATTGTCCTCTACAGAACTAATGTATGAACTAAAACACTTAAGACACATATCCTTAAACTGTTTTCTATAGTTAGAAAATGATTCGTAGTCAGAAATGTTTTTATATTTCTTCCACTTAATCCACGCCTTTTCTTTCTTTTTAGAAATAGTTCTGAGGGTACGAGAGAACCATATGGGATAGTTTACAGATCTAGGTCGGGCCAGTGGAGTGTCTTGTTTTATAATATTATCCATCTCTTAGTAGAATATATTAAGAGCCTCTTCAGATAACACAGGGCTTAGCAGTTCAACCCAGTTCAATTGCTGAATGTTGCGATTAATATTGTCATAGTTGGCCTTATGAAAATAATATTTGTGCAGAGGAGTTTTAGTCATAGGGGTGATTTTGACGTTTAAACAGGTCTCACATATCAGAACTGGATGGTAGATGTCAATCGGAAGCAATGCAGTTGAGATGTGCGAAACAATACAGGGGTTATTGGAAATTACTAAGTCAAGAATTTTGCCTTTGTTATTTACTATATTGTTAAATTGGGAAGCACCCAGAAGTGAGATCATAATATTTATATTTGCGCAGGCCGACGGTCTTCCAGAATATAATGTAGCAATCGGGATATTTGGTGGTATTTGGTGGTATATATGGTGGTAGCTTCAGGGAGATTATAATCTCCTATGACAAAGGAACTGTCAACACTTGAGTGGCCCAATACTTCTTTAACAATTCAAAGTGCTTGTCATATACAAGAGTAGAAGTCTTAGGTGGTATGTAGGCAGCACTTACAATGTGTCTCTTATTGTTGACAGTGCTAGGCAACTCAATTATAATGTGTTCAATGTGAATGTGTGAAAGATCACTATACAGTGTCCCGAATGAGCGACTTAATTCAGAAGGTTTTAAAGTACGCAAAACAGCAATCAGTACACCTCCGCCATCTAATTTTTTAGTTGCAGTGCGATCACGATCACAACGGTACACACTATAACGCCGATCTATAAACTCACAGTCATGAATTTCAGGTGTTAGCCAGGTTTCAGTTAAGATAATTATATCGTATGTATTCATGAGGATATTCGTGAGTAATTGTTGTAATTTTGTGCTAATATCCGTGCAATTTTAGTAATAAATGGTGACATTTTTATTCGAAATTGTTGATATTGTAATATAAATGTGTATTAATGATATGAGTGTGTTCATGCCACAAGTATGTATAAGATCTCGTGAACAAAATGTCAAAAATTATAGTAATGGGAAGAAACAATGGTTGAAGCAGGAGGCAGTATAGATCACAACACTTTATAACAAACTAGCTTTTGCCAGCGGCTTCGCCCGCGTGGAGGTCGGAAATTATCCCGCGGGAACATACTACCGGGATAAAAAGTATTCTATGTCCTTTCTCAGGCTCTAACCTATCTGTGTGCCAAATTTCATTTAAATCGGTTCAGTATTTTTAGCAGGAAAGCGAGACAGACAGACAGAGTTACTTTTGCATTTATAATATTAGTTTAGATTTAGAATATTTCTTAACAAAAGTACTTTTAATTTTGAAAATTATAAACAAATAGCTTGGCTTTAATAAGGATGAGATAAAGGTTTTATAAGTTATAATAACATAGTGAAAAACGGTAGACAATTTACGAACATAATAAAACATGCACAGTAATGATAATGAATTGAAGAAACGATTAAAGACAGTCAACACAGTCCGATAGTGATTACAGGTATCAAGTGAAGAATTACCGACGCAACGATCACTGAATATTGGTCTCGTAAACAAAATTGTCACAACCACTTTTAAAATCACTATTGATTTAGCGATATCTGCTTCTGATTTAATGGTAAAGGCACTTTCGCCGTCTTTCTTACGGACAAGAATAGTGCAATTTTTACTCCAGACGTATTTAACTGGTGAAGTTTTGCCGCTTCTTTACATTTACGAAATAAAATTTTGTTTTTTTATAGTTAAGTGTTCGCTAACGTAGATATTTGTAGGAGTCCCAGTTACACCTATTTGATCCGTTTTAAGCGAACCAGCCTTCCGGAATGCACTATGAACATTATCGCGTATTATCCGTGTGGAGAATTTTACAATAATATTCTTTGGCCTGTTTGTTTCTTGGTGGGCGTGTGCTACTCTGTGGATGGCTATGATGTCCTGTTGAGGTATGGGAAAGCCAATAGCGTCTCTAATCGCCCCCAACATTTGCAAGAGGTTTTCACCACGCTTGTCTGGTACGTTACAGATTTCCAAGTTGCATTGCCTCGCTTGCTGTTCAAGTGCTTCGATTTTTGATTGCAGATAGGTTGTGGAAGTGGCTGATTGTTCTAGCTGCAGCCGTGCAATGTCTTCTACTCGTCTTTTGAGGTCAATCTGTTCACTTGCGTGGAACTGGAGCGAATGTTTGAGACAGGACATCTCATCATTTATTTCCTGCACATCCTTTCTGAGGCCAGCTTGGGCACCACAAACAGAGCCCAACTCCTGATTCATATCGGCCAAACTGTTTTTAACACTTTCGTTATAACAGAGCATGCTAGCATCCATCTCATCTCGCCAAACCTACAACGTATTTTTATGTCTTCCTTAAACAGTGCCACAGTATACGATCGACGTCAGATCGCCACCCTTGTAATGTTTTATTCAATTCTAGGGTATATGACTGGATTTGGTTGGTGAACTCTTGTAGAAAGTGACGTGTACGCACAAGGTGGAGTGCGAGGCGAGGGTGGTCGTTGATCTATATTACTGCACGACATATTCATTGAATTATCCTCATATGCCGCCGGAACCTGCGTGCTGGAACGAACGGGTGTGTCCAAATTAGGACGGGTGCGACGGGTAATGTTGCAGCACGGGGGACATTTCCAGCTAGTCTTAAACTCCTGCGTTAATGCCATAAATTGTTTCAGAGAAAAGTTTAGGCACTCATGATGATAACTACCCCCGCACAAGTTACACATCAGGTAAGCAGCATCCGGTGCCAGCACATTGTTGCATCTGTTACAGTTCATCTTGAATATTGGAATTGTTGAGCAGACTGAATAGGTAATGGTTTCAAACATAAAAGTGGCGCGACCTGACGCGAGTACCAGAAAACTTGTTGATCGATCGCTCGCTCGATTCACGGCGCGGCAGTGACGAGCACAGCCTTGATATATTGTAGCAAGATACACGTGGCGCCACCTATCATATGACGAGATAGTTCGATGTAGACCAATTAATCAACTAGTTACTCAAGAGTGCGAGCAACACAGATGCTAGGTATGCACTCCGTTGCTGTTTCACAGTAGGCTGAATAGATGGCGTTGATTTAAACTTTGTGCATATAGAATGATAGGCAGAATTTGAAGGCAAACAGTTGTTATAAAAAAATATTAATAATAAAGTCACTGTATTTGAAAAACGTACCAAAGTTAAAGATTTATTTTGCAAATCGTGTTAGCACAGACCTTGTCCACAGAATCGGACACTTTACACTGATGTAACGATTTTAACCAATGTAAACAGAAGATATTTTCTTCTCGCAATAACACTGATTTTAGGAAGTATAGCGTAAAGACTTCAGTTGTCAGTAAACTTTATATCCTGTTCTCACTACTAAGGCACAATACACTGGACTTTATTCACAATGAGGATCAGCGACGATTTTAGTTAAATGTGTAGAATTACAGTCATACCTAAACCAATGATTTAAGTGAAAGAATTATTAAAATTGGACAAAAAATGACGGAGTTAGAGCGGTTTAAATTTTGCATTTTCAAAAACGCTCGCCAATACGCACAATTCGTTGATGACGTCATTTTCCACGTTCGCGTCCGCGGCACCGCCGCGCACGTTCTTTCTGCCTTTAGTTACGTGACTCGCAGAACATTTAAACGAATAATGTCTTCATAAAATATTGTATCGTGCCACGATGCGAAAATACAAGTGTTGCTACACCGGACAAATTGTTATTTTGTGTCCCAAAATACCCAAAAAATAGAAAGAAGTGGTGTACTTTCATGAGGAGCGACGCCCCATGTCCCCTTAACTAAAAGTACTTTATACTGCATTTCAAAAATTTTGACTATAATAAATTATTTTAACTAAATCTATTTTTAATCGCGATTAAAAAGGTGTGGATTAAAACTAGATTCACACCAACGAATGCCTCGCCTTCACGTGCAAAAACAGTACTGTATTGTTGTTTTCCATAAATCTCGAAAATGGCGTTTCCTATCGCAAAAATAATGAAATTTTCGACCACCTTTGCGACCCCCTCACATATAAATCTCAACACGTGGGTAACATTTTTTTTTTTGTTTTTCGAAGAAAAAGAGAAAAATTACATATAAAACACGTCCATTGCGCGCGCCTCGCCGCGCCGCCGCCGCTTGCCTTCACGTGCCTCGCCTTCATGTGCAAAAACAGTACTGTATTTTTGTTTTCCTTTTCTTTTGCTTATATCTCGAAAATGGCGTTTCCTATCGCAAAAATAATGAAATTTTCGACCCCCTTTGCAACCATCTCACACATAAATCTCAACACGTGAGTAACATTTTTTTTTTATTTTTCGAAGAGAAAGTGAAAAATTCCATATAAAACACGTCCATTGCGCGCGCCTCGCCGCATGCCTTCACGTGCTTCGCCTTCATGTGCAAAAACAGTACTGTATTTTTGTTTTCCTTTTCTTTTGCTTATATCTCGAAAATGGCGTTTCCTATCGCAAAAATAATGAAATTTTCGACCCCCTTTGCAGCCCCCTCACATATAAATCTCAACACGTTGGTAATATTTTTTTTTTTTTTTCGAAGAAAAAGTGAAAAATTCCATATAAAATACGTCCATTGCGCGCGCCTTGGTGTCTCAAAAAAATCATTGCGTAGCACAAGCCCAAGTAAAAGCTGAAGAGTTAAGTACGTTTAGTGTTGCATAGCCCATTTATCGAGGAAGGCTATAGACTATATTTTTAGCAATCAGAAGGTAAAAGCAAAATAAAAAGAAACAATTTCAAATAATCTAAAATGATTATTATTCAAAATACACTTAATTTTAGCAATAATTCACTTAATCATTCAAAACTCGAGTTATCACAAACAGCCGTTAATATTCAAAACTAAAACACTTTCTAAACATAATAAAAAATTCACTAAACGTTGAAATATGGCACGAACTTACTGTAAGTAGCGTAGGTACCGACACCCTTACCGTTCGACGGTTGAGAAAGGAAAAAGACCGGCTCCTTTTTTTTTTTTCTTTTTTTTTTTGTGGGGCATCTCGTAGTTAATCCTGAAAAGATTGTTACTACTTAAACGGATTGTGGCCCGGCGAGTTCTAAAAAGTTACCTTTTTAGGCCTCCAGCCGGGAGACCGGCTCCGACTGAGCGCTCGATTTTATACCCGTCGGTGGGTACCACCACTACCAACAATCAGTTCTGCTTATAATATTATTATATAAGGTCACGCAAAGACCCTTAGAAGCCGAGCACAAAGAAAAACGTCACGCATACAAAGACCTCGCACGTGCAGGCGATTCGATGCGACGGGATGGGTTGGGGGAGCAGGAAATTTTTCGCGGACGAAGTCGCAGGCAGAAGCTAATAAGAAATATTATTTAAAATAGGTAGAGAGGTGCCTACACATTGTAGAAACACGAAAAAGGAACCTACCTGCCAAATCAAAACATTGTAAAACGTAGTACCTACCTGTGCACTGAAATAAATTGTTTTTTTTTTTTACTTTTCAACCATAAACGAATCAATCTTCGCGAGATTGTCCGACTGGGCCTTGGGTAAATCCGAGTTCCATGTTTCCTATCTACCAGTATCAATAAAACATAAAAATAAAACATAAATAAACAAGAAACGATTAAACTCCGCAAATCATAACAAAGCAGTGCGGTGCGTGGCGGGTGATCGAGCCTCGTGACGTCATCAGCAGTTTCGCGCGCGCGGCGTGCGTGCGTTTTAAAACTCTCTTTTTTTAAAAGTTTAATAACTTCGTAATTTCTCGATGGATTTGAGTGATTCAAAAAGAAATGAACTCATAGATTTATATTGTATTCGATGTAGTATTCAAAATTGCTATATCCTTTTGTCGAATTGATCCTCATTATGTTTTAGGAAATTAAATTACACCGAGAGTTAAGCTAGTTAACACGTACAGCGCCACCTAGCGACGACCTACGACGATTAGGGGGACTATAGGTGATTTAAACACTCAAGATTAGTTTTTTTTTAATAGTATTATTTTTTAGGGTTTAACTCTTATAGAAGGCTGCCATTGGTAAAATAAAATAAATATTATATCGTTTTTTAAAAATAATTTTATTTGTGTAACTTCCAATTTTCAGGCTGACCGTACTTTTCCAAGACATAACTTTGTTTATTTTATTTGTGGTCCCAAATTACTACAAAAAAAATATATTATATTAATAGATGGAATGTAGGACCGCGGTCCCGGTCCCAAAAGCCCCACGACCCAATTATATTTATGTTTACAGTTTCAATGGTCACCACGAAATTGCTACGGAATTTTGTAAAATGATTAATATCTTTTGAAATACTGAATATGTAGGATGTTGGATTACGCCAATATTTAGTAGAACTTTCTACTAAATATTGATACTATCAATACCCGATTTGATCAATAACTTTTGTAGCTACGAACATTTGTTTCAAAAAACCGTTAGGATTGAGGGGCCACATAAAATGTGTTGTATTACCGTAATATAATACATTTTATGTTAGGTTACGGCAAAGAATAACACCACTCCATTTCTTCCCATGGGTGTCGTAAAAGGCGACTAAGGGACTTACTAGACAATGAGCAGCAGCGTTCTCTAAGCATTTTACCACCATACTGCGATCGCCAACCCAGTGCCAAGCGTGGCGATTATGGCAAAGCCCCCCAAATTGGGGGAGGCCTAAGTCCAGCAGTGGAAGTCTTAAGGCTGTAATGATGATGATTACCGTAATTATACAACTTTAGCATTTTATCTGTATAACACAAATTAAGTCATACTTACTACTAAATGATACTAAAAATCTGTTAAAATTGGTTCATTAGTTTCCGAGAAACAGCGTTAAGAAATTTATGGATTTTATCATAAATCAAAGCAATGTAGCTACCTCAAATTCAGACGTACAATATCCATTTTTTTTGTACAGATTACGCATAAACACTACTAATTTGCACCAAATTTTCACAAACATAGTCAACTAGTTTTCGTGTGATAAGTGTTCTAATGTGGCTTCTCAATCCAGACGCGTCTAAAATAAGCTGTAACTTTTTTTGGGTCTGACTACAAATTCTAGGATTGGGCCTACAAAATCGGGTAATTTTGTTAGGCATTTTGTCATTTTTATAAAATTGCATTTTAATCTTAAATTAAAATTAAAATATGGTCTCAAAAAGTCAATATCTGTTGTGCTACAAAAGTTATTGACAGAAACGAATAGCTGAAAAACCGACTGCACGTAGTCATCTCTGCCCTACTCCTAGAGTGTAATTTAAAACCGCGTAGGCGTGGAGGGGCGAGGTGGCCCACGGCGGGGAGCGTCAAAACCACCTGCTCCTTAGCTCGCGGGCCACCGCCCCTTCGTGCCTACGCGGTTTTAAATTATACTCTCGGGGTAGAGCAGACAAGACTACGTGCAGTCGGTTTTGCGGCGATTCGTTTCTGTCACTAAATTTTGTAGCACAACATATTGAATTTTTAAGACAATAGGTACTTTAACTTTAGGGTTGAACATTGAATTTTATAAAGTATGCCTAAATACTAACATGCTAATAGTCATTATACCTAGTAACATTATCCGAATTAAAATTATACCAAAACAAATAAGCCTTCAAAATTTCAAGATCATTATGTCAACATAAACTGTATGCCAAAAATTATTATGTCAAAACAAATTATGCCAAAATAGGTATGCCAAAGTACATTTGGAAGACTAACATTATGCGAAAAGAAGGGACCCTGTTTGAAATCTGGTCTTGAGACGTGGATATCTCTGTATGCCAAAGCGGATACAGAGATATCCAAACGGGATCCCTTCTTTTCGCATAATGTTCGTTTTCCTAATATACATTAGGAAAACGAACATTAATGCGAAAAGAAGGGATCCCGTTTGAAATCTGGTCTTTAGACGTGGATATTTCTTTTATTTTATTTGGCGTTTGACTAAGGCAGGCGTGTCTCTTTGTCATGTTTCTTGCATTACGATTTACGTTCCTGATTTACGGAACTTGGTGAGTTTACATAGAGCAGGGTTTTATTTTTATTTATTCGTGTCGACGTTATATTTATTTCCTCAGGCGTCACGCTGATTGTCTAGTGTTAAAGCTTTCACTATGTAAATTTTATATTTCTTGTTGTGCGCTCATAAATAATTTTAAGTGTTTTTCTTATGGATGTACCTGAATACTAGTATTGTTCACGGGGCGACTGTCTATTGTACCTACACTCAGCCAGTCGAACACTGATTGCCAGCTCTTTGGGCTTCTGACCCCTTGTAACAACTGTCAAGAATCTAATAAAATAATGAATGACAGCAGGGGCCGGCCAATGTCGTAACAAACAAATCTCGATATGTAATGAATGATCATCACAACACATCTATTCTTCACCTAGTCATACGTACCTTGTTATAAAGGATGTCGGAAAGTTGTTGAACGTTGTGTGACTGAGGGAAGAGACCCGACATGCCCGAGATGACGATCTTCTCACCATCTTGCGGTAGATCTTGTATAGCCGGATCAGTTACTAACATATTGCCCTCCTTAGTCGATACCTGTTCCTGAGGTGTAGGCGCCATCGTGGATCGCTGATGATTTTCTAAGAAAAAAATCAAGATTTAACATTACATAACGTTACAAATGTATTTTCCCGAAGGGTAAGGCTGAAGTGGACCCTTATACAGTCAAGAGCTTAAATGTTTTATTATGAACAGCTCGGTAATGATACCGGATTTCATTATTCATCCATTAATATCTGTTATCAAGATGATGGTAAATATATTATGACAAATAGCTTTTGCTAGCGGCTTCGTCCGTGTGGCGGTCTGAAATTATCCCACTGAAAAGTACTACCGGGATAAAATTATTCTATGAGTTAATCCAGGTTGTGCTGTTATCTGTGTGCATCTCATCCAAATCTGTTCATCCGTTTTTGCGTGACCGAGTGACAAAAATCTAAACATCCAAACTTTCACACTTGTAATGTTGGTAGGATTTGTGATAAGCACAAGTACCTATGTAACGCTAAAGAATACTAAAACGGATTCGTCCCTAATGATCCCCAACTCACCCGACGAGCAGCTTCACCCGCTATTATACCGCATTAAAACCCTTTGCGTATTTTAAAAGATCGAAGCGTACAAACGCGGGAACCAACTTTGTTTTAAACTATGTAAAGAAGAATAAGCAGAAATTGAAACCCACGCCATTAGTCGATATCTACGCAACCTACGTAGATGTGAAACAATACGATGAATTAACTCACACCGCCATCTATTAGAAATTCATAGAACTAACCAATGAATACACACATTGTCCTTGTAAGTTGAACCAAATTTCAAATAATTACGAAGTTTGATAACACTCAGTTTAGTGGTTTCGGAGTTTACCCTTAACATACATCGTGACTGCCAAGGTCGCGAGATTGTTCGAGAGAAATACCGTGACCCTGGTACATGGGCAACTGAAGGAACACGGGTGGGTTTTAGTCAGTAAAAGTCTGACATGCCCTCCCGCTCCGCCCAGAGCGGTAAAAGTCATTTTATATGCAAGGGTATAGTTTGACGGAAAATAAATACTTATCACGTATAAATTTACCTTTTGATCTTTTTCTATATACCGGTTAACATCTTTTACCGTCTTGACCTTCATACGGTGTTTTGTGTAACAAGAATAGAAGGCAGGAAGGCCTTTAGATTCATCGCAGGTGACTAAAGGAGCGCGGGACGCGGGCGGACGGGGACGCATGTGCGGCTCGTGCGCCTGCGAAAAATAAATTTGGTCGCCTATCGGCCGGCTTCAAAGGGTAGGACTGCGCTACAAAATCATTGATACATGCCGCGCATTGAGTAGGGTGCATATGATTTGAGTTTCGATAAATTTTAATTGATTTTTTTATTTAATTTTTTCCGAATTTCTGTTTTTGTTGTTCTAGTATGAACATATGACTTTAAATGTGTAGTATTTATTGCTAGATCAATTTCATTACATGTTATGCAAAAATAAAAATAATAAAAATTTCTATGCCAAAAGCTTCTACTCCGTTCACCTATTACACCCATTTTTTTTTCAAGACGTTAAAAAAAGTCACCCGGTATAATATTTTAACAAAATAACCTTTCTAGGTTTTGTTCATATAGGTAGTTATAAATTATCAAGTTATTCATTCCTAGAAATTTTACAATTAGCTTACACGTGTCCGAACAAAACAGTCATAAAATTCAAGAACCGTGGTGGGCAAAAGACGGTGGAATCTTTTTTTTAGAATGACATTTTGCAGGTTAGCCTAAGGTGTACTGCTTAGTCGGACTTGCCTGTGGTTACCACAATAAATCTTAAGACCTCCAGCCCCCGCTTTAAAACTACGAGCGACAACTTGCTAATGGCACGCTTGTTTAGCTGATAGGGATGGGCTGGATCTGAATGATTTTATTGTTTAGGGACAGGTCAAATCCTTTGATGCTTTTGTTAAAGCGGGTTTTGGTAATTAGTTAGAGGGTGTTATTTACAAAAATTGTACGTAACGGATTTGATAAAGATATGAAAGTAAATTGAATGTAACAGAAAACATAACAGATATGAATTCTAAGGACTACTGCACAGTGCTAAGTATTAAAAATTGTGTTATGAAATAAATAGGTATGCAGAGAGATTTTCATAACAAGTATTTTTTAGCAGCTACCCTAATAAAATAAGTGATTATGTAAGACAACCTTCTACTTTCTGAAGTTTGATAAAGTTGCATGAATAGGCAAACGTATAGATATAAATATTTTTCTGATTATAGAAAAATATTTTTTAATTTAGTTAGCAAGAATATTTTTAAAATAACACGACAGTTTAGTGAACATCATTGACACGACAATTAATAATAGGTAAGTCAGAAGATTTGCGGTACCTGCTGAAATATTTTACCTTCCTTTTGGATTCGCCGTAGTCGGGTAATAAACCAGAGTTGAAGTCTTTAAACATAATATAAAGTGAAAAAAATAATAATAATAGGATGAAACCCATTGGAAAAGGAAGAGAATATAACAAAAATTAAAGGAAAAATAATTTACGGGTGAACTGAGGTCGGGAAGTGGAAGGGGCGAGTTTGAAAAAATACATTACTATAGTATAAGCAATTGTATGAAGTAAAAAAAATGCTTTGAATCGTTTTTTGTCAAAGATAAAAATAAAAAACCAAAACTTGGTTATTTGAATTTAAAAAAATATATACTTTCATAAATTAGGAGGTTATGTGAAAAAAGGGTAAATACAAAAGTTGTAGATCTTTTTATTACCTATAACTTTGCTATTAAACTTTTCTTCATCTTCGTACTTGTAGTTTTGCCGGAAATCGAAATAAACCGTTTTTAATCCTTAAAAACTCACCCTCTTCTACTTTCCGACCTCACATCGCCCGTCAATTATTTTTACTTTCATTTTTAACCGACTTCATTGTTATATTTTCTTCCTTTTCCAATGGGCTTCATCCTGCTATTATTTTTCTGGTTTCAAAAATTATCGACCCTGGACTATTAGAGAATATGTATGTAATTAACTATGAATTTTTCAATAAAACTCTTTTGCCATGGACATAGCTTTACCTGTTCATAAAACGTAAACGTAACGGAAACATAAGTATCTGAACAATTAGCACGTGTCTAATCTACAAAATATTATGAAGAGCCGAAATTAATTTGCTTCTACGAAAACTTTTCACATATTTAACTTCTAACACCATATTTCTGTTCTTGTAATAATATAAAAACGAGAAAGTACTGACCTGTTCGCTGCCAGGCTAGACCCCTACCATAGCGCAGTTGAAGTTATGATGGTGGGGTCCAGGACACAAGAGTGGCGAGCGAACTAGTTCGCCGTACGCGGAGCAGAACAATCAATTCAAATAATTACAATACAACAAACAAAGGACTCACCTGGTTGAAGAACACTGCTTCTGGGGCCTACCTGGATTTATGTATGTAAGTGAGTGTGTATTGTATTGTGTTGTAACGTGTAAGTGGTATCCAGGACACCAGGCCGCTGCAACTTGCCAGAGATTTACTCCAACATGCGGTTCAAACACTTAACCTCCAAAGTTCTTCAATGTCAAGAAATATCCAAATTCAACCCGTATTATTTCACCAAACTGGGGTTATTAACACAAAATAATGGGTCATGACTTATTGTCCACCAAAACGACCGGTTCTAAGGGATTAATTAAACAAAAGGGTCGCACGCGCAATTTTGGACCGGCATCCCTTTTCAAGAACAAAATCCAAGACTATGTGTCAACGTCAAAACTTGACAAGTCAGATGTCACTCCGTTCGGGCGCGTTCCGTTAGGCGCATAGCGTAAACAAATCGAACGGGACTAAACATCTACCCCCCCCGGACGAGCCTTCCTGTCCGCTAATCACTTGGCAATCCCGACAAGGTTGCGTTTTATCAGTCCACCTGACGCGCTGCTGGAGGATGTGCAAATACTCCAAGCTCCAACGCTTCCAAAAACTCTGAGCGAGCTGCTGCACCAACTGAAACCGCGATAGCCAATTTTGGCTCACATCGACAAAAGGGTGCTCCGGCAGGGCGACAAGTGGCTGTCAAATCAAAAAATTGCCCGGGGTCAGGGCCTCCAAGTCGTTCGGGTCCGAAGACAGTGGGCACAATGGACGCGAGTTCAATACAGCTTCAATGCGGCAAAATACCGTAGCTAACTCCTCAAAGGTGAGCACGGTGTCTCCCAACAATCTGCGCCAAAGTCCCTTTGCCGAATTCACCGCGGCCTTCAAAAATAACCCCCAATGGGGGCAGGCTGGTGGGTCAAAACAATAACAAACAACAAAAACAACCGAACAACAACAACAACCAAACAACAACAACAACCAAACAACAACAACAACCAAACAACAACAATTTAACCAAATGGCACTCCTTAGGCAACAAAAGGGGGTGACGGGCCCCATAAGGAAGGCTAGAGTGCCTCAACCGTCAACAACCAAACAACAAAAGACCCGCATCGTCCAAAAAGGGGTTCAACTTACTAACGGCTCCCGACAATATCCAAAACTCTCGCTGCAGAATGGCCAACAGCGCATTGCAACTGGCATGCGAGTTCTTAATGTGACGATCAGTCACCAACAATTCAACAATTTGTCGAGGAGCTGTATCGAGTCAACAAAAATCAGGGTCCTTCGTTCCAACAGCGAGCACCTTGAGCCCGGGCAAAGGACCCGACATCAAGACTGGCGATCGAGGCCAATCATCCTCGGGGTGAGTCAGCCAGTCTGGTCCCCACCATAGGGGGTAAGCAAACAAGTGGGGTGCCATGCACCCACGTGAGGCCACGGCGCCTGGGTTCAAATCTCCAGGCAAGTGCCTCCAAATCAAAGGCGTTTCAGAATTTTGAATCTGGGACACTCGGTTCGCAACAAAGACCTCCAAAGAGTGGACGGACGTCTTCAACCAACACAAAACAATTTGACTGTCCGTCCAGGTGTAAGAAGCCCGAATGTCCACAGTTCCACCCAAAGTGTGAGCAACGTGGTTCAATAGACGCACAAGAAGCGCCGCCCCTGACAATTCTATCTTAGGGATGGTCAGTGCCATCCGGAGGGGGGCCACCTTGCTCTTGGCCAAGACCAGTGACAAATTCACCTGGCCTGTCGCGCAGACGGTGCGCAGACAAACAACAGCTGCATAACCGTGTGAAGACGCATCACAAAACAAGGGTAGCAGTTTAGCTCCCAGGGGGGAGAATAGCGCGGGGTAACACGACCTTGTTGACTGCAGGGAGTGCGGATACAAATTGAAGCCAATCTTCCAACAGGGTTTCCCGAATTGGCTCGTCCTAGCCAAGTCCCGCAGTCCAAAGGCGCTGAAAAACGATTTAACCCAAAACAATACACAAACAAAACAACAAAACAATAGACAAAAGGCAACCCTGGGCTCCCATGTCCAAAATGGCACGGACCACAACAGAATCCCCCGTGGGCCCCCAGACCCTGACCGATGCCGTTGGCAACAAAACCGTTTCGAACTGAGGGGGTACCTTAGCGGGGCAGGCGCCAAGTTCCTAACAATGCCTGGGCGGCGACCGATCGCCGCACCCAGGCTCAAGTCTTTCCCGATGAGGATGGAGGACAAATTCCTCCTCCGCGCGGTGTGCCGAGCCACGCGCCATCGCTGGAAGGGCATATCCCACCGGATGCCTGAATGGCGGGGGGCGTGACTCCAACCGGGGACGTTCCGCCAATGGAGGGGAGGGAAGGCGGTGCTGGTCTGGCCAGCGCTGCCTAGCAACAAGTGCGTAATCGCCTTTACGCGGGGAGACCAAATGGCGGTCACGCGGCTCCCGAACAACTTGCGCGGGGGGTGGACTGCGGCGCTCAAAATTGCGGGCCTCTCCCCGGTTCTGAACTGGCGAGGCAGAAGCCCGGTGACCAACTCCATGGTACCCCCCCGTACGCGAACCTTCATCAGAGGCTGGTCTGCCAGCGTGGTTCGTGTTAGCGCACAAAATGTCCAAATGGGACCCCCTACAAATTCTACAAGGGCGGGGTTGGGGCAGACCCGATGGAAATGAGCCCCCAAACAAGAGAAGCACATGCGGCGTGCATTGGCAATTCGGCGGCGGGCACTCACGTGCAATTTCAAAAAGGCCGCGCAAGTTGCCATGCCATGCCCCGTGTCCCTACAAACTCACAAACAGGACGACTCTGGGTGCCAGCAAAACGAGCGGCGGGGCGACCATCAACAGGCCCGCGAGTCCTAGTCCGTCCCTGGTCTCGTGGCCGGGAAGACGGCTGGCATGACTCAGTGGCAACGCCAGAGTTGTCCACAAACCGACACTCATCTCCAAAAATTGGACGAAGTCACCAAATGGGGGGAGATGTGTAACACTATCCCCACCATACTTTTGCTCGAAACGAGCCCTCAAATCGGCAGGAAGCCGTTGCAGCACAACATGCACCAAAGGGTAAGACCATTGGTCCACCGGCAAGTCCAATCGCTTTAAAGCGTTGGTCGCTACCACCAACGGGTTCAACAGGTCAGTACGCAATGCTGACAATCCAGTAATGACCGGTAACCCCAAAATCAATTCAATATGAACGTCAGCCAAACAACGTTTATTTTGGTACCGCCGGGTGAGTAGTCCCAAAGCGGTAGGGTAGGCTGAGTCAATCAACGACAGATGCTGTACCAAGGTTCGGGCCTCACCTTCAAGGACAGACAACAAATAGGCCAACTTTTGGGCGGGTCTGAGGTCCGAGCGTGCATCAACCAAACTTGCAAACAGGTTTTGGAAACCGTACCAATGGTCCAAGCGACCGTCAAAGTGTGGCAGTTCCAAAGTAGGCAATCTACTCAAAAGTCCGGGACCTGAAACAACCGAGGTCTCCGGCTTGACCTGGACAGGTGTCCGGCACTGCAATATTTCCATTTGTATGCCATTGCACAAACAATACAATCAAATAAACCAAATAATTAAATAATCAAATAACAAAGTTCAATCAATCAATTACAAAATAACTACAAGCAAACAATCAAACTACCAAACAGTTAGTCAGCAACTCAAGAAATAACAAAATATTGGTTTCAATTCAATTCAACAACAAACTTTTATTTTAATTTAAAACCAATATCAACGTTCAAAAATTCTATTTCATATTCAATTCAAAATTCAAATTCAAATCCAATTCCAAATGTTAAGTTCACAAACCACTGTGTCAATGGTACAACAATAATAAACCTTTATTCCAATTTAAAACAATGTTAATGCTCAAAAATGCCAATTTCAAATATTAATTTTCACAAACAACCATATCAATGGTACAAAACTTAATATTTTAATGTCTTCAAGACATCCAATCCAAATCCAACAATAAGGGGTTGTAACATAGCCCAAATAATTAACTCTGTTAGCATATATAACCCGGCAGACTGTGGTAACTTCAGTTTACCCGTCTCAACATTTTAAACAAATTATTTCAAATAAACAATTAATTACCGTTAACAAACATTTACAGCGTATTACTACTTCCCTTATAGAGACTGCCAAGTAATTAGCCTACTGTAAATTACCAATTTGTTGGTTATATGTCCTATAACCACGCTCTGCTTCCAAAATGTTCGCTGCCAGGCTAGACCCCTACCATAGCGCAGTGGAAGTTATGATGGTGGGGTCCAGGACACAAGAGTGGCGAGCGAACTAGTCCGCCGTACCCGGAGCAGAACAATCAATTCAAATAATTACAATACAACAAACAAAGGACTCGCCTGGTTGAAGAACACTGCTTCTGGGGCCTACCTGGATTTATGTATGTAAGTGAGTGTGTATTGTATTGTGTTGTAACGTGTAAGTGGTATCCAGGACACCGGGCCGCTGCAACTCGCCAGAGATTTATTCCAACATGCGGTTCAAACACTTAACCTCTAAAGTTCTTCAATGTCAAGAAATATCCAAATTCAACCCGTATTTTTTCACCAAACTGGGGTTATTAACACAAAACAATGGGTCATGACTTATTGTCCACCAAAACGACCGGTTCTAAGGGATTAATTTAACAAAAGGGTCGCACGCGCAATTTTGGACCGGCATCCCTTTTCAAGAACAAAATCCAAGACTATGTGTCAACGTCAAAACTTGACAAGTCAGATGTCACTCCGTTCGGGCGCGTTCCGTTAGGCGCCTAGAGTAAACAAATCGAACGGGACTAAACAGACCAAACTCAGATGAACCACAAAAACTAATTTCTTAAATTAAAGACGAATTACAACGTCACACACAAAGTTACTCGTAGTGTGCTAATGAACAAAATGGCAGAATCGATGACCACACCACCTGTTACAGTGCTTGATGTGTAACCTTGCCAGTAAATAATTTTATTTACAAGATGGGTATAATCTCAGTCTGCATGCGCGTACGACAACGATCAGACGCGTTACTGCTTTAACCGCTCGGTGACTCACGCGGAGGACAATGACCTCTAGTACGGTGAAGTGTGTTAATTGTAATATTGTTATTAACGAAGTTTTAGCGTTTTTACGGAATGTAATGAACAAAGCATACATCAACTGTGCACTACGGCTTTTACGGCTGACGACATCGTGAAAGCCATATGTTTGTTATTCGAATCGCTTCCAAATGCGAAAAAAATGCCAGTCAGAAGAAAAGACGGGAAAAAGCACCTGTCACGAGATCTTGATGACATAATCAGACTCCTGACTACCACGGACGAAGAGCTGATTCCAATATTTGTGGCAAAGGAACTGCATAAACTTCCCCAGTAACCTTTGATCACGTGGATGTGACGAGGCTCCTGAAAGATATATTGACACTACAAAATCAACTCAGTGCGCTGGAGGAGAGATTTGTGACTACAGAAAGGTTTGACGTGCTTAACCAAGAGATTGAGAACATGAAGCACGCTTCTATACGAGATAATTGGTCATCAAATAATTTTGTGAATAAAAGACGAGGAGCATGTCTAAACAATAGCCCCTCTGATAGTGGACCCTCGGGTCTTAATTATATGCCTGCATGTATGATACAAACAGCTGATGAAGTGAACGACCGCACAAACCGGCAAGTCATTCCCCGATAACAGGAATTGGCGAGGAACGCCCTATCTCTTTCTCGCAGAAACGAAAGAAAGCGACGGATACATGCAGGCACGTGGAGGCGCAGGCGGCGATGCGGGTTTTGAACAGTGCAAGCGAGAGCGGTACTGCGCCGGCTCAAGGACAACGCGAATGTATCGTAAGGAGCGAGAGGCAACATGATAGGCGCGTGGAGGACGAGGCGATCACTGCGGTTTCGAATGAACGAGGAGCCGTACGGGCGTTAGAAGTATCCCCACCCAACGTCAGCAGTGCGCCAGTAACCACAGCAGCGAAACATCGTGCTACGTTTAACTCGACCGTGCCAGCATGTCCGCAATTAATTGCGAAGGGTATGACTACATCGGATTCCAAGTTAAGTAGTGAGCAAGTGGATAGGGAGAAAGAATCAGAGTGGACGCTAGTGCAAAGAAAGGCGTCAAAACAGTATAAATTGATAGGCCAAAGAGGTCGCGCGGTTACGTCGCCAGATGGAAAGTTTAAGGCGGCCGGCAGATGTAAAAATACCTCTTTTTATTTCGAATGTTAGTGTTGAAACTAGTGAGGACGATATTATAAGTTATATTAAGGAAAAGACTAATGAAGTTGTGTCTTTAAAAATGATTAATATGAAAACTTCTAGGAAATACAATGCCTTTAAATTATTCGTTTCTAAGAATAAATTAGAATTATTTCTAAATAACGAGTTGTGGCCAGACGGCATAACATTTAGGCGTTTTGTGCGGTTTATGTACCGAAACAAACAGGAACAAGTTAGAGATGTATAAAACCTTTCTTTATGAAGCAAAATAACAACAAACATTGTAAGATCATTACGTTTAACTGTAAGTCTGTTAAACGATCGATAGAAAGTGTTAGAAGGTTATGTAATGAGTGCGATATTGTCTGTCTCCAAGAAACGTGGATTCTACCCCATGATATTCCTATTTTAAGTACTATATCTGATGAATTTGAGTATACGGGTAAGTCAGCCGTTGACACATCTGCCGGACTACTTACTGGAAGGCCGTATGGGGGAGTAGCCATTCTGTGGAGGAAAGGTGTTTTTGATACAGTGACTGTTGAAATGTAACAGCTGTCGCTTGGCGGCCGTCAAAGCTAGCATTGGCGGGCGCTCGATTATAGTAGCTTGTGTTTATATGCCGACTAATTCGCCCGATAACTTGCCCATGTTTACGGAAGTGTTAGGTGAGATCAGTGCAGTGGTTGCGAGCGGTGGGGTCGAGAGTGTGTTTGTACTGGGTGATTTTAATGCACATCCTAATGAGTTATTTTTTAGGGAACTTAATAGTTTCTGTGCAGATCAATCATTTATTTGTGCTGATATTGAAAGACTAGGAATAAATTCTAGTAGCTATACTTTTATGAGTGAGAAACATGGATGTAGGAGGTGGCTGGACCACTGTATAGTCTCTCTGTCAGCCTGGGCTTCAGTGAACAAGGTTACCATAAATGAGGACGTCTATACGTCAGATCATCTGCCACTTTGCATTGAGTGCAACTTATAATAAGACCAAAGCGGGTAACAAGTTCGACTCCTTGTAATAAAGTTATTTGGGGGGACCGAAATGACTCGCAAATTGACAGATACCGTGAGCTATGTAACAGTAAGCTGCGTGAAATTGATTTCCCTTCTGATTTTCAAGAGTGTAGCCATAGTTTTTGTAATCAGAGCGAGCATAAACCTGTTTTAGATTTATTGTACAGTCAGATATCATATGCATTATGTGATGCCGCTGAGCAAACATATGAAAGGGTAGGGACTGTTGTTAGAGGTGGGAACCACAAGAAATTGTGCGGGTGGAATTACCATGTAAGGGATGCACACCGGGAGGCCAGGCTTAAATTCGAAATGTGGGTTTTGTACAATCGGCCAACTTCTGGAGGTATTTTTGAACAAATGCGAGTGGCCCGTAACATCTTCAAGGCTCGGCTTAAATGGTGTCAAAACAACCAAGACCAAATAAAGATGGATATGATAGCGAAAGCGAGAGAAACAAATAATTTCGCAAAGTTTTGGAAATCCACGAGTAAGTTTGATATTAAGCCTGGCCTCTCTGTGAATGTTGGCGGGAGGAGTGACCCGGGGGAGATTGCAAATATGTTTAAGGAACATTTTACAGTGCAATCTCCTCTAGTTCCCTCAGTTGATGTGATCGGTGCTGAGCCTGACAGTCAGGGAGTGAAGTCATTAATGTTCTTTTCAGCCAGGCAAGTCGCAGCTGTCATTAAAAATATGAGTAGAGGCAAATCTCCCGGACATGACGGGCTCAGTATTGAGCATTTCAAATTTGCTGGGGTTCACCTGCCAAGGGTTCTGTCACTGTTTTATACCATGTGCCTTAGTCACTCTTACTTGCCGGCAGAACTAATGAAAACACTAGTGGTGCCTATAATTAAGAATAGGACGGGTGACATATCTGATAAGTCAAACTATCGACCTATATCTCTCGCAACCACAATGGCAAAAGTACTGGACGGTATGATTGATTCTAGCTTGAAGGAATTTCTATCTGTGCATGACTCACAGTTCGGGTTTCAACCTGGACTGTCAACGGAAAGCGCCATAGTAAGTCTCAAGCATACGGTCCAGTATTACACTGATCGTAAAACGCCGGTATACGCCTGTTTCCTGGATCTCTCCAGAGCCTTCGATCTGGTAAATTATGATATGCTCTGGAGAGAGCTTGAGGGTAGGGATATACCGGCATGAGTCTTCAAGATCCTACAGTATTGGTATGGGAACCAAGAAAATGTTGTTAGGTGGTCCAATGCACACTCTGATACATATAGGTTAGAATGCTGTGTGAGGCATGGTGGTCTGACATCTCCTAGGCTATTTAGCACGTATATAGATGGCCTAATCGTAGACCTCAGCAAGATGAGGGTCGGATGTAGCGTCCATGGTGTGAAAATCAATAGTATCAGCTATGCTGATGACATGGCACTGCTGGCGCCGACAGCAGGTGCCGTGAATGAAATGCTGAAGGTCTGTCAAGCATATGCTGCCTCACACGGGCTTGTTTATAATATTAAAAAGTGCGAATACATTGTCTTTAAGGCCGGCGGTGAATGCCCGGATACTATACCTAACATTACCCTAAACGGCTTGAACGTCAAACGAGTGACAAAATTCAAATATCTCGGGCATTTTCTCACGGACGACCTTAAGGACAATGATGATATTGAAAGGGAGCGCAGGGCATTGGCGGTCCGAGGTAACATGTTGGCCCGAAGATTCGCTCGGTGTAGCAAGCAGGTAAAGATAACACTTTTTAAGGCATATTGCCAGAGCTTTTACACGGGGAATCTTTGGGTCAACTATACCAAAAGGACACTGGATGACCTGCGCGTCCAATATAATAATATTTTTAGGATGCTGTTGGGACTGCCACGGTGGTGCAGCGCTTCTACGATGTTTGCGCAAAACCGAACTGACGGCTTCCACGCCGTCATTCGTAAGAAAACCGCGTCACTGTTGTCTAGGTTGCGCGCGAGTGGCAACAGCATCCTAAAAACTGTGGCGGAGAATATCAACTCATCGATTATTAAAAGTTTTGTGAGAAGGATAATCACCAAACATTAATTTGTGGATATCCTTTTCACAATACTGATTATTCTATGTTATTCTCAATTTTGTTTTAATTACTAACACTAGTGATAAGTTTTAATATTTTTACTAACTCACTGGGTCATTGTTGTCTGAAAATAAAGAATATAATAATAATAATAATAATAAACCCGCAGGGCAGCATGTGGCGTGCTGTTGGGCAGTAGCGACCCCACGGACCCTATCTCCCGGGAGAATTCTTGTTCCTCATCTCTGGCTTGCCTTTATTGGCCAGCTGGAGTGAACACTCAAGAGGTTCAGAGCTCCCACCTCATTCTTGCCTTTATTGGCTGGCTTGAGTGGAGATTCGCAAGAGCAAACGTGCTCGGGGAAAGGAAGTATTCCAGTAAGTGCTCGTAGGGACTTGACCATCTTCCGGGCTCTGGGATAGTTCTGAAAGCCGTGGAATACCTCTCCACTTCTCAAGCACCTCAGGAAGTGTTGCCCCCTTGTCGCTGCGTCACTATGTGCCAGCGGCGGTTTCCGGGGGCCCATTATTGAGTGTGCAAGTCACCCCCTGCCATCCGTGTATTTAGAAAACATTGATGCGGCAGGGGCCATAGGCCTTCCATAGTTCTTGGTAACAAGTCCATTTTAGCCATCCATATACATAGACCAACATCTTAGTTTCCTTATCCTGCAATAGTCCAACACCAAACGGAGGTTGTCCTTGGATGCACTTGCACAGTGTATACAGGGATAATCGTCGGTTGGTGCCTCACTCCATCTAAATTGTCTAAGGGGCCTCTGCGAGTTGGCTTCGGCCCCTCGTACGCCTTCCAAAAGACCGGGATCCCAGAATCTCGAGATTATGTTAACATATACAACATTAGTTTTTGTTTATGCGAAACCCGAAACACGGGTCTAGTATTTTTATGTAAAGAATCTATGAAAAAAATTTCAAAACTGTATCATTAATAATCACAAAGTTATAAGCTTGTTACGGTACCTGATTGTCCTCGCAAAAACATGTGCAGCCTACCGCAGGGCACCACGCCAGCCGCGCGCGCGGCTCTCTCTCACTCATTGATAATAATTTGCGACAGTGATTGTTTATGTATTAGTTGGTGATAATCATTTTCCATCACGCTTGCAGGCTTTGGACTGTCGTAATGGTCAAGTGTAGGTAGATATTATTATGTAATTTATTCGTAAATGCAGTAGTAAGTGGTAAAATGTAATCAATGCCATTTGTTGCACCTTATGTCAACAACTTAAAGTTCAAAATGGATGAAAATTGTTAAACATCGCATTACTGAACCACAGCAGGCTGTAAACAAATAATAAATTTGTACCCTTGACTATCTTTGCGTGTTTAAAAATGTTAATCATCACTATCTACAATAATTGGCGTAATCACTATTCACTCAAACAAACTGAAGCAACTGTTAAAAAAGGGCCCGTCTTTCTCATAAGCACTGACGCACTGTCACTCCACCACAAACAGCGAGTGTACGGACGTTTGAGTACGAGAGAGACATGATAATTTTAAAATCTAAACAAAACACTTTAGCCAGGGCTCACGGGGCGGTCGCGCGCTCGCGATATGTATGCATCGATCGATGGCATTCGGGCGACTGAGGGGAGCGCCGTCGCCATCCCGCAGTCAGTGACTCAGTGCGCACACGCCGCCTAGCCCGCGCTATGACCTGTCGTGAACTCGTGACCCGTGTACAAACAGATGATTGCGGATACTAACTTTTAAGCGTAATTAAATATTTTTGGGACAAAATATAACATGGTGTAAAAATTATTGGAATCGATTCAGTTACTGATTCTGAACAAACTATATTCAGGTTTCGCATATACTAAAAATAACGTTGTATAAAATAATAATAATAATAATTTTGTAAAACCTTGTAACTGAGTGGAGTAACGGAACTGAGAGAAATTTTGGACATACATTAAAGTATTTAAATATTTTATATTAATAACTACGTATTGTATTTTTATTCAAGAATAACATAATATAATGCATAACAATGCTAAAAAAATATGAAATTACGTACAATTACAATCATACTTCGAGAAATAGATTTTTAATTTTACTTTAAGGAAAGCGGGACACTGTTTTTCCTTAAGAAATGACTTCGGCTGCAATGCTAAAATTTTATATGATTAAAAATCTATTAATTTTTCCACAATTTTAAAACAAACTAATGGTAGTTCAATACTTTAAAAATTACGGTGAACTAAAATTTACTAACATTGAAATAGCAAATAAAAAATAAGCAAGCTGGACGCGGAGATCGCAGCAAATGTACAATTATTTTGAATAATACCCTAGAGCTCTCTCTGTCTCTCATTAATTTATTATGAAGAAACACTGGTTTTAAGATCTCCAAAATAAGAAGCATCCCTACCTTTGACATTACGATGCTTCTCCAGGGCAACTGATATAACAAGTTTTAACTATTTGACAAACGGTGATTTGTTAGGCGATATTTTCAATTATTTTATATACTGACTGTGATTTTTATAACAGACAGCTCTAATCATTGTTAAAACTGTGATTTCTTCGAATTGGTATTTGATACCTTCAGTACTTTTGCACCTTCTAGCTACACGTGTAGGTACAAATATATATGGATCGGGTGAGCTGGGACTGGGGATCAGTAGGGACGAATCAGCAAAAACTATTTGACGATACAAACGATGCCAGAATAAACAATGTTGCATCGGTTTAAAAAATAAATATGTGTTACCTACTTGCCTACTCAGTTAAATTCAAGAGGATGCCTCGTTACTGATTTAGTAAAAGTGATTATTAGTGATTATTTATTTAGTTTTTAGTTCTCTTGATAGGTTTATTTTAGTACCTTTTATGAAGGGCATAATTTATTTTGAACATAACTAACAATATGTCGACCGTTTTTAGGGCGTCACTCCCTTCTATTTTAGCTGTGTAATTTAAGTAAACACTGGTCAGGCAGGGGTTATATTCTTTCCTAGATAACCGGAATACTTTAGCCACCAAAACCACAATCTAATTTGTTTGTAGCTACATCCTGCAATAGACCAACATCAACCAGGGGTTTTCCTTATGTGGTATCAGGGATAATCATCGATTAGTGCTGGGATAATATAGTAACGGGTTCGTCATTCCTGAAGGGATCTGTCGAAATGTTGGATAGCCTATAAGAAGGCCATATACATGTCTCATGAGAGTGATGGAGTTGTACAAAGTAGATGCAATCCTGCGCACCTTCCTGATAGCATGTATGGGGCAATGGAGGACAGTCCTTCGCTATCCAAGATGTCGACATCAATGAAATAGTGAACGAATAAGTATATTTCAGGGTGATAGTTTGAGTCCACTTGGGTTCTGCCTAGCCATTAATCCTTTTAGAATACTGCTTGAGGACTCAGGTATAAGCCTATATTGATTGAGTAGAGGTAGTCAGGTTAAATCTCGCCTCCTGACTGTATGACTCAAAACTTTTGCCTTCAACAAACTTGAACTAAATATACAACTAAAAATATATTTACTTTAAGGCCAGATTTTTCACAGTGTTTTTACTGATGTCAAGAACGTGTAAGAAAAACTCAGAAAGTAATTCATGAATTGAAAAATTCACCTGTCTGCCGATGCGGCTTTAAACGCCAAGAGAGGACAGGTCTTAACCACTAAGCCATTAGAGGTTTGAGATCATTTATTCTTATAAGAATTATATTCACTTACATGAGAATAACTAAAACTAGACATATAATTAAAATAAACTAGATGTTGGACGTATTACAGATAATTGGGCGTCGAATAAAATGTATTGAGGGTAGTTTAAAAAAAAAATTAATGAGCAAGTGTTAGTTCGATACACGATACAACAAAACAAGTTTCCGTGAAACACAGATCAGCGGTAGCTGGATATGGCTTGTCACTAGTGTAGGGAAGACGAGTTTTTTACTATAAAGTGTTTTAGCAGTTTTTTAAAAGTAGTTATGGATTTGGATTCTTTGAGGTCTCTTGGTAATTTATTAAATATTTTGGATCCTTCATACACAATAGTTTTTCTTCCGTAGTTTGTGCGGGTTGGGTGTAGTTTTAAAAAGTCGTGTTCGCGTCTCAGCTTCATTTTGTGTTTTTTGTGAAGGTTATGTTTGTGTGTATTTTTTTATGAAGTATTTTTCGAATTAGTAGGCATGTATTGTATATGTATGTTTGTGTTATATTCATTACTTTAATTTCTTTGTATAGAGTTTCTGTTGGAGTTAGGTAATCATAATTAAATTATTTATTTATTTAAGGAAAAGCAAACAGTAACACAATAAGAGATAGACATATTATCTTAAATATTACATTTTGAACAATTGTGCTACCCACAACGTTTTCCACAGATTACAATGTTAAGTATATAAAACTAGCTGGTAGCACAGGTACAATGCCTAAACAACAGCCATTGTCCTAGAACTCTGGATATGGATTTTGAAATTTATAAAAGTAAAAGTAAGAAAGTTTGTTTGCATACATGATTAAATTATATTTATACAAGATTAAATTATATTGCGCTATTTCAAACTACTTTGCTGATCCTTTAGGGTTGCTCGGATTAGCTTCTTAAATGCATTTTTACTGAGGAAAAGAGAAATAATGTTTTTAAAAGTTTGTTTTGAGCAGTTTATAGTAGGTTAGTGTGTGTTTTAGCAGCGGTACCCCATATTTCCACTAGGTAGTCAATATGTGGCTTCACAAGGGAAAAGTAGATTGTATAACCAACTTGACGTGGTAAGCAACGAACGATACCTCGCAAGGAACCCGTGAGTGATTGTAATTTTGATTTAATTTTTTGAATATGTGGAAGCCACGTTAATTTACTGTCTAAAATTAGCCCTAAATATTTTTCTTGATCTACTTTTTTATGTCTTGGTTATTTATTTTAAGTGGTGTATAATTGCCGATTTTTTTGTTTTTTGCTGCAAATATCATATAATTTGTTTTTGCTGCATTAATGGTGAGAAGATTTTGTTGAAACCACAGATTGAGTAAGTTCAAATCATTCTGTGCTTGCTTAATAATAGTGTCAACTGAGTGGCCGAAGTAAAACAGACATGTGTCATCTGCGTATAACGTTAGGTCACCTGTTAGACCAATTTTGTGGATACTATTTATATACAGAAGAAATAACAATGGAGCTAAAATTGAGCCTTGGGGCACGCCGTATGTTATCATTCTGGGATCACTCTGTCACCAATTTTAACTACTTGGTATCGGTTTGACAGATAAGATCTAAAAATATCAAGGGCAGTACCCATTATCCCAATTTCCATGAGTTTTCCTAATAATAATTCATGACTGACTGTGTCAAATGCCTTTTTTAGATCGATAAAGACACCCACCGCAATTTTCTTATTATCAATATTAAGTTTTATAGTTGTCACGAGGTCTATTGTAGCTGAGAGTGTATTTGATTTGGGTCTGAAACCGTATTGTTTTTCGTATAAGATGTTTAGACTAATTAGGTATTTTTCGAGACGATTGTACAAGACCCTTTCAAAAATTTTTGAAAGCACGGGAAGGACTGAAATAGGACGATAGTTGCCAGGCTCTGATTTAACTCCGGATTTATATATTGGCGTAACTTTTGCAACCTTAAGACTATTTGGAAATGTTCCCGATTTCATACATTTGTTTATGCAATTTGTGAGTTCTTCAATAATTAGGTTTGCGACACATTGTAATGATTTAGTGGTGATACCTTCTAAACCTGAGCTGGTGTTGTTATTTAATTTTTTAATATTTTTTAAGATTTCATCTGTTGTAGCTGGTTCTAGATCGCAAAGGGAAGATGAACTAGATCCAAATGAGCCTGTTACGGCATTACCCGATGGATGATATTTTAGAGGAATTTGGTTTGCCAGTATCGAACCAACACTTGCAAAAAAATCATTGAAACATTCGCATATGTCCTTTAAGTCAGTAACAGTGCCATTTTGTGATTGAAGTTTCCGGGGGGCGGATTTTTCAGTGAATTTATTGCAAGACAGGCTGTTTATCAGTCCCCACGTTTTCAATGGCTGTTTCTTGCAGTTTTCAAAGAGTTTTATGTAGTAGCTTGATTTCGTTCGTTGAATTAGGTCTGTAACTTCATTTCTTTTCTTTCTAAATATATCTTCCTTTTCCTTGCCTTTTGGGTGTTTCTTATGTTGACTCCATAAAGTATTTCTACTGTGTATTTCACTAATGATTGTTCTTTTTATCCAGTCTTGTCGTGGTGGGTTAAGCGTTTTGGTTTTTGTGATTTTGCTTATTTCTATACTTTTTAATAGTTTTTCTTCCAACGTTTCATATACCGGATGACATTTTTTACCGTCTCGACCTTGATATGGTGTGTTGTGTAACTAGAATAGAACGCAGGAAGGCCTTCAGATTCATCGTAGGTGACTAAATGAGCACGGGACGGGGACGGACGGGGATGAATGTACGGCTCGTGCGCCTGCGAAAGATCAATGAGGCCGCCTATCAGCCGGCTTCAAAGGGTAAGACCGCGTTACGGAATCATTGATACATGCCACGCATTGAGTAGGGTGCATATGATTTGAGTTTTGAAAGATTTTAATTGATTTTATTTTTTTCCAAATTTCTGTTTCTGTTATTCTAGTATGAAAATGTTGCTTTAAATGTGTAGTATTTATTGCTAGATCAATTTTATTACATGTTATTAAAAAAATAAAAAATAAAATTTCTATGCCAAAGGCTTCTACTCCGTTCACCTATTACACCCATTTTTTTCAAGACGTTATAAAATGTCACCCAGTATATAGTCTATGTTTGCGGTGTGTGATTCCAAGATAGTCTTGTGGAGTAGTTCATAGTCGGTTTTATGGTAGCTTATCTTCTTCGGAGGTTCTGGTTTATAGCGTTTTAATTCTAAGTAGATTTGTTTGTGGTCTGACATAGGTGTATCGACAATGGCTAGGTGGAAATTATCTAGTTTAAGATTTGAGCAAATGTGGTCAAGTATACTTTTTGATGTTGTTGACTCTCTTGTGCAGTATTCTTCATCTATTTTGTTTAAAATTTCATAACCGTTTTCTTGAATTACCTCTTTGTACATTGTAGTTGCACGTTCTGCATTTAATAGGTTGAAATTAAAGTCTCCAAAGACCACACCTCGCTTGTTTTTAAATAATTGTTGGGAGTAGGTATCTAAAAAGGTTTTGACGTTTGATTGTTCTAGTTTTCTGTATATAACACCTATATCCAGAGTATAGTTTTCAATAAGAATTCAGAGATGGTGGTTACCATTCTGACAAATTTCCTCAGTTAGGCTATGTTTCAGGTTATTTTTCACAAATGTTGACACTCCACCGCCTCTCGTGTCGTTTCTAAAATTATAATAATGCGTACATCCCGGGATTTGAAATCTTTTTCCTTCTTCATCAGATTTAATCCAGGTTTCTGTTAGTACCACTGCGTGTAAGCATGAAGAAAAAGCTTTTATCACACATTTTAATTCGTCAAATTTACCGGGCTTTACCATTGTAACCAAATCTTTTAAATTTCTATACGCGAATGCGAAACATTTTTCGCATTCGCGTATAGAAATTTAAAAGATTTGGTTGAGGTTATAATGCTGCTGTAATTATCGACAACTTGGTAGGTTATTTTCTCATTACTAGGATCAGTGTTTTTATTTGTAGTAGGGTCGGTGGCTATTCGTTTTTTGATGGTAACACCATGATTTTCGGTATGCCGTTAACGTACTTTATTGTGAGTGTGTTGTCCTCGTTAACCTGTCGGCGATTAAGTTCATCTTTGAGATTTTGCAGGTATGTACGCTGTTTTGGTGTCTGATCAGAGTAGATTTTAACACTGTCCTGTTTGGAATTTCTTTGGTTACGTAGTATAGATTTTGCAATTTCCTGAGATTTTAAGTATACTTTTATTGGGCGTGTCTTATTTACGTCATATTTCCCCAGTCGCATATTATGACACTGAATAAGGTTACTGAGCACAAAATATTGTAATACCATAGAGAACTGGATGAAATAGGGTGAAGGTTTTGCCCTCGAGTAGAATGTGCTGCTTAGAAAATGTTTTGAAAAATAACTGCTACTACTTACATGGACAAGTTTCACGATTCTCACAACCTTAATTAAAGAATAGCTAATCACTTTTGAAGCAACGTACTTTCGCAGCAGTTTTATATTGTCGCAGTTTAATTTAAAACAGAAAAAACTTAATTCAAAATACGTTTTGTTAGAAACACAATGATTAATTTGCATTAAATAAACGGAAACTGGGATGAATAAATATAATTCGCTTAGTTAAACTTAATTGAATTTGTAGGTTAATTTAATATTAAATCAGACCTCCTGCCCCGGTTTCGCACGGGTGTACAGTATATATGATGGAGGTCATATTCTACGTTAAAATGTTTGATTTCCGCCCTTAGACCTTCAAGTGGACCATTGTACGTAAGCCATAGTGGCAGCTGGTGGATTATTCCAATCAAATCACCTCCCTCCAGAAGTTGATTATATCGCCTGTCCAGGCGTAGTAGTCGTCTGGTCAGCCTACTATCATAGCTTCCCTCGACTTCCTGGAGCCTGGTGTCGGAGTCCACCAGTTATATGTACGCGCCCGTTCAAAGGCGCCCTTAATGTTAATAACAACAACTCGTGCTTAGCATTTGTGTTCCACGGTGCATTCAAATTTGGATGTCACATTAAGTAGCGCGGATTCTACTGATCTACCTGTGGAATACGTGCTGTTGACTGTGAAGTAGATTTACGCGGAGAGCTCTGTCTCGAATATGTCTATCACAGAGTCTCTCGAGGGTGTTTAGTAGATAGGATGTGAGAATAGTAGATGTAAATTGAAGTTCTGGATCAGAGAAGATCTAGGAACACCCATTTACACCATCAATCATTACTTCCAAATATTTAGGTAGTAGATTTAGACTGGTCTGATCTGCAGTTTCCGTGACTGCGTATTCATTTTAAAACTGCTTTAATATTCTGACCTGTTCTGATCTGCTTCCTGGGTGTGTATTCTTTATAATTTAAAGGGATATTATTCTGACCTAATCTGATTTCTTTGTTTTGAACCCACGACACTTTTGATGGTTTAAATGGTTGAAGAACGTGTTATATTGCATCCAATTGTGATGTGACCAGGTCTTAACTATGAAGCCAAACGGCTCGTCAAATATGTAATAAAATAGCGGACCACTTCATGCACTTCGGTAACTTTAATGATGTGTAGTATGATATCACACATTCGTTCAATAGTTTTCATGCAGGTTGAATGATTTCTAACTAGTTATTTCTTTCTAATTATTTACGATGATTTGCTACTTATTAATCTATTTTTCCCTTTCACAACATCAGATCATCCCCCCAGTAATAATTATAGGAAAATTTACGCATTTAGTATATATATATATATATATATATATATTCAGTACCCTCCAAAAGTTAGTTGAAATTAATTCACCTTATCAATGATGTCACATAATTTCCAAAATACGCAGTTTCAATGAATGAATTATTTATGATTTATGTTCGGATACACTATTCTAATTTTTACAGTAGGAAATTCCCCGAAATTCATTTTGTTGTCTATACTAATATTATAAAGAGAAAAAGTTTGTATTTTTGTTTGTTTGTTTGTAATGGATAAACACAAAAACCACTGGACCGATTTTAAAATTCTTTCACCATTAGAAAGCTACATTATCTGCGAGTAACATAGGCTATATTTTATTTTAAAAAAATAAGGGTCCGTAAGATATTTGGGTTTTTCGGACCCGAGGTGTAAAAAATCATCCAAAAAGGTTCCTTATTCATATGTCTTCGAAGTACCAGGTTGTCATAACTTGGTAGGAGCTCATCTAACATGGATTTTATTGATTCTGAGGCGGTACGAAGTTTGCTGGGTCAGCTAGGCTTAGATAAATCTATGTTTATATGCTCATGACTTGAATTGAGTGCGCCAAAAGTCAGTTGAAGTATGAATCTTTTAACGATTTCCAGTACTCTCGCGATTTTAAACACATCTATACTAATATTATAAAGCTGAAGAGTTTGTTTGTTTATTTGTTTGTTTGTTTGATTGAACGCGCTAATCTCAGGAACTACTGGTCCGAATTGAAAAATTATTTTTGTGTTAGGTAGCCTATTTATCGAGGGAGGCTATATAACATCACGCTACAACTAAGAGGAGCGGAGCAGTAATGAAAAATGTTGCAAAAACGGGGGAAATTTATTCCTTTTGAGAGTTTCCGTTGCGTGCGCTGCGTAAACGGTTAAAGTAACGCAAAAATCATGTATTATGGAATTGTTCGTTTTAAAAAGTTCTAAAAAAAAGTCCGCGAGAGCATATGTCTATCTTTTAAGGTTGACTCACTATAACTCAAAAGGAGCGAGCAGCAACGAAAACTGGACGAAAACTAGCAGGCAAATCGATGCGACGGGAAAGGTCAGGAGAGCAAAAATTTGACGCGGACGAAGTCGCGGGCAGAAGCTAGTTTATTGATATTGTTAGGGGAGTGTGGGTAGTTTAAATTTAATAAACATTATATTGTGAGGTGATTTGACTGTTATTGAATAAATAATGGCTCCGAGGTGAAAATGGACTATAGAAGAAAGAACGAAGATTGTGTGTGAATCCAAAAAAAGTTAAAGCTTTAGTGCTGTGGGAAAATTATTTAAAGTTAGTCCAGAAGGTGTGCGAAAAATAATAAAGAAGAGTTTAGAATGTCCTCGTCTTGCAGATAGGTCGGTCGGTGCATCCTAGGGCTACTACTTCTGTTAATTATCTAAAAATATTTATTTATTTATTTATTTATATATACTTTATTGTACACCATAAAAATACATCACAAAAAACATTATAATTATTACAAAATATACAATGGGCGGCCTTATCGCTTTATGCGATCTCTTCCAGGCAACCATGGAATGGACAGTGAAAAGCGTGGACATAAAATGGGTATGTTAATGGTGTAAACACAACTAAACAGTTATTTATATCCTTAATAATATATACATAAATACATACATACTAAATATCCATATAAGACACAAAAATTAATGACGACAGTACATAGAAAATTACAGTTCGGTTAGGAGAACAAGATCACAACGACAAGTAGTGTTCCTTCACGAGTCTTTTAAAAACATGTAACGTCTGCGCGCGTTTTATTTCAACAGGCAATGCATTCCACAACCGAGCGGCTTGGACAGTAAAGGAATGGTCGAGGAAAGTTGTGGAATGCATAGGCATTTTAAGCTTCAAGTTATCTGATGACCTTAAGAATTTCGTGTGGGAGTCACAAAGAAACTGAAAACGCTTCTTGAGATAGAGAGGAGTGGAGGGAGAAAATAGCACATTATACAAAAGAGAAAGAATATGAGCATTCCGGCGAAGGCGAATTGGTAACCACTTGAGCTTCACTCGAAATTCGGAAACATGGTCATATTTGCGCAAACCAAATATGAACCTTATACAAAAGTTTTGAAGGCGCTCAAGTTTATCCAGTTGGTCTTGGGTAAGGTCAAGATAGCTGGCATCGGCATAGTCAAGGATGGGTAGAAGAAGTGATTGTGCAAGCGCAATCTTGGTGGCAGTCGGGAGAAAGTTACGCAATCTCTTCAAAGACGCAGCGGATGCAAATAGCTTACGGCTAACTTCCTGTAGCTGGGCAGTCCAAGAAAAGTTCTTATCAATAAATATTCCCAAGTTTTTGACTGTATCGCTGAAAGGAACAACTGTATTGTCAAAAGAAACTTGGGGAAGAGTACTCCAGTCAATCCTTGAGACCATTCTTGAACTGCCCACCACCACAACTTGCGTCTTTATAGGGTTAACCATAAGTCCATATCTCTTGCTCCAGTCGCATATACGGGCCAAATCACGATTTATTTTTAAAATAGCCTCGGACAGATTCCCAAGAGGAGCTCGCGAGTAAATTTGTAAATCATCTGCATAAAGATGGTAGGAAGAAATAAGTTCATCGGAGATTGAGTTTATAAAAACTGCGAAAAGTAAAGGGGATAAAAAACCACCCTGAGGTACACCGGCAGAAGTATTACTCCAGGTAGACAAAGTCTCTCCAAGGCAAATACGTTGCCGACGACCGAACAGGTAACTGCGAAACCAATCAATTACCGATGGAGATATATTAAGAGAGCATAGAATCCCAAGCAGCACATCAAAATCAACAGTATTGAAAGCCTTACTGAAATCTAATAAAGCTAAAACTGTAAGATTACCGCTTTCCATCGATGACCTTATATCATCCGTAATGTTTAGAAGCGCTGTGGTGGTGCTATGACCAGAACGGAAACCAGACTGGAAGGGGTTGAGGAGATTATTTTTAGTGAGGAAAGTGCTAATTTGATTGTGAAACAACCGTTCAAGGACTTTGGATAGGAATGGTAAAACGGAAATTGGACGGTATTCAGAAAAGGATTTAGGATTTGACTTTTTAGGTAAAGGAATTATTTGAGCATCTTTCCATGAGCATGGAAAGGCACCACTAGCCGCAGAAAAATTGAGGATGTGGCAAATGACAGGGAGTATAACATCCAGCACAGGGACCAACATATTACGGCTGATACAGTCACTTCCCACTGCATTGGAAGTAATCGATAGTATGCTCTTCTTAACATCACATGCGGAGAACTGATCAAAAACAAATGGAGGAAAACTGGGAGTCGGAAGAGAAGAAAGATAATTCAGTGTTTTCAGTTTAATTGTCCCATCATAATTGGACGAAGCAGTAAAGTGATTATTCATTGCATCGAGGTTTATATCTTTTGGAATGGTCTCTTGTCGGGTTTTACCGACTCCCAATGATCTAAGAAATTTCCAAACTTTGGATGCGTCCCCATTTTGGACAGAAGTGTGAATGTGGCGGCGATTAGCATTCCTACACACCTTATTGCAGTGATTACGGATTGAGAGATATCTTTCCCTGTTAGCGTCATTAGCCCTTCGTTTAAATTTGGACTTTGCCATGACTTTCTTGTGCATAAGCGTTTTAATATCATTTGTGAGCCACGGCGCCGGCAAATGTTTAACTTTAACTGCTCTAACAGGCGCGTGATGATCGTAAAGCTCGATAAGCTTTGCCGTAAAAATGTTAACTTGCTCATCAACTGAATCAAAGGCAAACAGGTCTGACCAATCTATACTGTTGGCATCCTTGCACAGATTGTCAACGTTCATTTCACCAAAATTGCGCTGCATGAGTATCTTAGCTTTTGCCTTAGGTGGGCGAACTTTGTATGACAGGAAAATTAGGTCATGATAGGAAAAGGCATAGGCTGAACATTGACCGTGCTTAGCGACATGATCAAGCGAAGACACAAAAATCAAGTCAAGAAGTGAAGGGGTAGAATTAGGAAAATGGTGAGTGGCACTCAGTGGAAGAATAGAAAGATTATTGGAAGCTAAAATATTCGTCAGAGAAGACGAGCGATGGTCTTTTTTTAGAAGACAAGTATTAAAATCACCCATGACTATACTATGACTGTAAGAAGGTATCAGCATTTCTAAGAGATTTTCGAAAGATGAAAAGAAATTAACGCGTAGGGAAGGACAATAATAGACGCCAAGAAGTAATTTAGAGTGATGTAATTCAACTTCAAGGAAGAGATGTTCACCAGCATTTGATGGCGGTGGCTGTGCTGACACATTGACTACTGAGTAGGGAATATGTGTGCGAAGATATATGGCCACACCACCACCACCACCAACCGAGCGGTCATTTCTTATAAGCTGGAAGCCAGGAAGAGAGTAATTCGTTGAAGGGGACAAGGTTTAAGCCATGACTCGGAAATAAGAATAGCATGTACGTTCTTACAGTCAAAGCTTGCCAGCATATCGTGGAAGTGAGCCAGAATACTTTGAGCGTTGATATGTATGACATTAAAATTCTTAGGAACATCAGAAAACTGCGCTGCAAGACTGTCAGCAAGAGAAGGAACACTCACAAAACTGTCGTCATCGCTTGTTAAAGAGAAAAAACTACTATTATTACTGCTTTCATCGCCAGACATAAATATTACCTAATATAATATATATATAATATTATCTAAATGTGTTATATAAAAACCTAAAACTAAACTTATAAACCGTTAATCTAGTTTACCTGCCGGTTGCGTTAAAAAAAAAAATTGAGAATTAAAACTTACTTACGCAGTCCGGGTGATAAAATAGTTGTTTAAAACTTTAAAGTACAAAATTAAAATAAAATAAAGAATACATTCTTAGAGAAAACACAACTAGAGTAAAATAAACGAGCCTAAAATTAAACTTCTGTATAAGCACCGTAGCGAAAAACGGAACGCACCCAAAACAAACTGACGTTTATATTGACTGCAGTGACAGTGACAAAAAAAGTGCTTTTGTGATTGTGACATTAATTAATTTCTGTCCAATAGACTAGACAAATGTTATTAACTGAAGGTATTGTACAATAAAAATAAAACATGATATTACCCGGACTAAAAACAGACATCAGAAACAAATCACTTCTTCAATGCAGCAGCCCGCTTCAACCTAGCGGTCTTCGCAGCAACAATGACCGGGGCAGAGGCTGGCACATCCGCCACTGGATCACTTTGTTCGGGCTCACTGGGATTCGGCGCAATCTTGTCCAATTCAGCAAGGGACTCCACCCGGTGCCGCGAGTCTTTGGGACCGAGGACATACACGCAGCCTGCCTTAGTCCAGCTCCTGGTGACACCGCATCGTTCCCTCGCAGCCAAGAACACATCATGTCGCCCCTTTGTTAGGAACTCGGACATGGTGACGCCTGTACCCTTTAATTTGGCTTTAGAAAACCAGATTTTATCCCGAACCGCAAGATTACCAAGCTTGAACAGGATAGGCCTGGTTTTGTTAGCGACGGCTCGTCCCATCCTGTGACATCGGCTGATATCCGCAACAGTGAATTCACTCAGCTGTAGTTTGTTGCATATCACCTCAGTGATGACCTTAGTGGTGTCCTCCTTCTGCTCCTCTTCAACACCATGCAAGAGCAAGATTTTTCTTCGACCCCGCATCTCAACTTGGTCGACACTACGAGCTAGTAGCTCCACCTGTTGCTGAATGCTGTTGAGGGCTTGTGTGATAAAAGTCCGGAACAATGCGAACTCCGCAGCAAGGCTAGAAGTTGTAACTGGTGTTGGAGGAGCCTTCTGTAGCTCATCTTCAAAGGCAGACATCTTGGTGTGGAACAGTTCCTTCAATTCGCTCAAAGTGCTTGTTAATGAGTCCATAGTGATGAAGTGATGTGATTGTAGATAGAAAGAGAAGATTTGTGAAAAGATAACGCTACACCAGCAGGTACTAACTATTAACTTTTAAAATATAGCATAAATAATTATAAATAAAGTTTTAATAAAATAATATTGAATTTTTTGTGAGAGCAAAATTTTTTTGTGTTACTGTTACAACTACCCACAAGAGAAAAAAAGTGCGGCAAAAATAGTGCGGCAGTGTTCAATCAATGCCAAGATTGTGATACTAGAGATCAAAGATCAGTTACAGGAAACAGGAACCTCGGTTTCTGAAACTACTATCAGGCAACGCCTGCATGATACTAATTTACGAGGTCACGTTGCTAGAAAGAAACCTCTTTTAATCGATCCATAAAAAATGAAGGTTGGAGTTCGCCCGCAAGTATTCGGATAAACCAATAGACTTTTGGAAGAATCTTTAGCGATGAATCAAAGTTCGAACTGTTTGGAAATCAACGTCGGCAGACCATATGGAGCAGAAATAACGATAACTCTTACAATGACAAATACTTGCAGCCCACTGTGAAACACGGCGGTGGGAGTTTGATGGTTTAGGGATGTTGTTCTCGGCATGGTGTGGGCTGACTGCAAATAATTGAAGGCAGAATGACAGCATAGATCTATTTTATCATACTCAGTGACAATTTAAAACAATTTGCTGAGACAATGGGTTTAGGTCGAATTTTTAAGATCCATCCGAAGCATACAACAAGGATAACTAAAGAATGTTTTGAAGATAATTAAATGAACTTACTGGAATGGCCTTCAATGTCATCCGACCTTAACCACATTGAACATTTGTGGGATGAATTAGACCGCTGGGTCCCTGTTTCCATAAGACGCAACACGAATTTGTTTAGAAATAAAAGTCATCAAACATGTTCGACTATACCGGTCAAAACATTACAACATCTTGTAGAATCAATGCCTAGACGACTTAAAATAGTTCTAAAGAATAATGGCGATCATACAAAATATTAAAAGTTAAGACATCGGCAAAGACAACATCCGTAAAATAATTTTTCAACACTTTCAACTAACTTTTGGCACCGTGATTTCACTGTTTATCGACATAAACATGACATAAATCATAATTATTAAAGTTGTTATGGTTCTCTTATTAATAGAAATATTCTAAATTGATTATATTTTAATAATATAGTTCTTGAAGTCATGATTTTATTTGGTTTTATTATAATTTCCTCACATTTATTACATTATTGATCATTTCAACTAACTTTAGGAGGGTACTGTGTATATATATATTTTACACTAGCTGTGCCCGCGACTTCGTTCGCGTGCATGTCGGAAATCTATAATGTGTTGCTTGTATGGTGGAGGTACCACTCCTCCATTGAAAATTAAGGAATTTCTGGTCTTCCTGGTGGGATGAGTTACCCGGGGTTCACTACCACAGCTTTCAAAAGCAATCATATCAAAATATTTTTGTTTCACATAAACCTACATGGGCACGTCAGAAGCTAGGTGCACGGTTCCAAATTCTTGATTCCTATGGAGAAGAGCCGGCAAGAAACTACACGGTTACTCTTTTAAAAATAATTGGTTTTTACAATGGTTTCAAATTAGAGTGTTAATAGGTATGGGAGGACGGCGTAGGCCTTTTTTTTTTTCAGGATGGGAAATCATCATATGACTTCTCCCGCTGTGGGCGGAGCGGGAGGGCGTATCAGACTTTTACTGACTAAAACTCACCCGTGTTCCATCAGTTGCCCATGTGCCAGGATCACGGTATCTCTTTCGAACAATCACGCGACCCCGGCAGGCATCGGTCCTAGTAGACCCCTACACTGCTGCTGACATCTCTTTGAGGCGTGCGTGGAACACTGCGCACCGTTGACCCGAGCCTGGTCCTTACCGGCCGGCAAGCTACCCATTGCTCGCCACCCGCAAGCTCGCGCCTACGGTGGCCGGGAGTCCGCTATTGACTCCTGACGCCCGGGGCGTCTCCTCCTGCGGCGGCTAGGGACGTGAGGGCGCAGAGACTGCCACTCCCTCACGCGCCCCGCCTCCTCCTTCGCGAGCATTACCCAAGTAACACATTTGGTGACAAATAGCTTGCAGATAAGTATTTTTTTGGAATTTTTAGTAATTAAATCCACCGTGATTAAGTTCTATAAAGGTGGTTAGAACCTATAAGCAACCTGTATGTTACCAAAGGGAGAAAAATTTCAACTTATTTATAGATGCAAAAGCGATGCAGAATAGTTCGAATTGCTATCCTGAGTGGCACTTGGAACTCACGGTGCAAATTGCGCGCCGTGAATGAATGATTGAACGAAAAAGCGATACAGCTCATTCGTTGAGTAACAAATGAGATTTTAAAAATTTCTTATTTTCGGTGGAGATAAACAAAAAGACAGTTGTTTGTGCTTTGTGTTGTGACAGCAAATTTATTGGATTATTCATCTGTTTGGTGAGTATTAATAAAATATGTGTGTAACATGGGATAACCATCATGGAGCCCATGCAAATGATTTTTTATCGTTAAACCATGGTATATTTACTGAGTAAATTTTGATGCGCCTTAGATCTAATCAAGAATTATCAAAAAATATGCACTGATCAAATAAATAAGATAATACTTTATAAAAATATGGTTGTTAAAACCTAACATTATGGTTTCACAAAAAGTAAAACAGTTATCAAAACTCATTTTATTGTATGTTATTGTAATAAAAGGGATTAAATATAATGATCACCATAAAATGCTTTGATACCCTTAGTTCTTTAACCAAAAATATATACTTGACACCCGAAAAATAAAGTCTAAAATTACAATAGTACTAGCTATTTTAGTCACGACTGCTCTTTAAATTGTATTCGAACACCAAATGTAGTAAATGATCACCAAATCATAACTTGTACGACAAAACTATACTGCGACTCACAATAGTTCGAATGCACGCTTGTGCGATACACTCGAGCTCAAATAGTACACTAGGTTAGGTTAGGTTAAAACTGTGACCTCCTATGCACGAGCCGAGCGGGCGAAGCGAGCGGTGCCGCGGCAGCGGCCGGCGAGTGCTAGAAACGACTAGATTCAGTGTGTCGCATAAACGTGCATTCGAACTATGGTGAGTCGCAGTACAGTTTTGTCGCACAAGTGTTATTCGCACACCCATTTGTCGAACTCACGTAGTACACAATTAATAATTTCGTGTTCACTAACTGTTTTTAGGTTAACAATGATTTTTTTTTGGAGTCAGTTTGCTTAAATAGGATAGCAAGATGTAAAAACTTTGGTTATAATTTTACATTGCAATGCTGTTTTAATTTTGGTGATCATTTACTACTTTTGGATTAACAATGATTCATTTGGAGTCAGTTTGCTTAAATAGGATAGCAAGATGTTACAATTTTGGTTATAATTTTACATTAAAATGCGGGTTTAATTTTGGTGATCATTTACTAGTTTTGTCTGTTATATGCTACTATATCTGGTGGTAAGTTAAACATAAGCCGTAATAAAATACCATTCAACATGATACTTTTCAAGAACTCCATTTTTAAACATGGCGATTTAAAATGGACCTTGCAGTTTATATTTCCACTCATTTGTTGCCTTATTGGAGCTCCTAGGTCCTAAATTCACTCATTAGTACCTAGTAGTGATTATTTTCACTTTACAGGTCTCGTTGTCTTTGCGTTGAATTGGGGATCCTCACGACGGGCACAAAACCCATTTATGAAGGTAAATAAAGTAAAATTTATTTAAATTGTAAATATTGGCTGGAATATAATCCTAGACTTCTTAATTCGATGACCGATTTCCTACTGATAGTTTCCAATTTGTAAGTTTTCATTAGCAGTTCTTCTTTACAATAAAATATAGTACTACCGACACTAATATGTTTGAACTAACTAGCAATAGGTAATTTTTATCAATGTGTAGAACTAGGCATATAATCAAAATATTAGTGTAAAAGGTAATAGTGTTAATTAGTATTTATTTGACTTAATATAAAGGGTGTAACAGAAAGGAGGCATCAAGCTTAAATAGGATAAGGGTTGGACCACATTTGACCGCACGAAATCGCACTTTCCTATGTTGCTATCCTATTCTGTTGCTCGGAACCATAATTTGCGAGATGAGAAAGAGAGCTGGTATGCGGCAGGTTCATAGGTTCGCCGTTTTATTAGGTACTTACTTCTTCTTAAGTAGCCGTAACATTCAGTATGTGATGAGGCCTCCCCAATCGAGGGCAAATGCCATACTCGCCACGTTTGGTAGGCGGGTTGGCGAGCGCAGTGTAAGGTGTAACATTAACATCACAGAGAACGTTCTGCCTATTCCTTGGTTTTCCCTTAGTCGCTTTTTACGACACCTACGGGAAGAGATGGGGTGCTAGTATTCTAAGCCACCAGCACACGGCATATTGACTGACTTAATTTTAATTTATAATGCTGCATAAAAATATGTACTTTACAGTATTTTTTTTTTCAGAATGCCGTTTTTGATAGTTGAAACGATTGAAAACGGTTCCAAAAAACTATCAATTTGTCCGAGGGATGGGTGGATAACGGAATTTTAAGTTGGCCTACTAATAAGAGTTCTAAAAAATGTAAAATTGAACAACTAATGCCAAAAGAAAGTTGGCTGAAAATGCCATGTATTATTAAGAGAAAATTGGATAATTATGAGGCTGCTGATCCTGAGTTAAATGCCATGCTTGAGTTGCCTGAAACTGAAAATGCTGCCGGGGTCGCGTGATTGTTCGAAAGAGATACCGTGACCCTGGCACATGGGCAACTGATGGAACACGGGTGGGTTTTAGTCAGTAAAAGTCTGACACGCCCTCCCGCTCCGCCCAGAGTGGGAGAAGTCATTTGATGATTTCCCATCCTGAAAAAAAAAAAAAAAAAGGGTACGTTAATGTAAGACGGCCAGACAATGAAGATTTTAACAAGATTGCCAAACAACTAGTAGGTATAGATACGCTATCAACCTTTAACTCTAAATATTTACGCAATATTGTACATTGTGGTGTAATGTGAAGGGACATAGCATATCGTATATTGTGGTGTAGTGTAGCGTGACATGGCGTGGCGCAGTATGGTGCATTAAATTGTAATGCAGTCTAGCGTGACATGGCGTGGCGTGGTATGATTTTTTGTAGTGTAGTGTGGCGTGACATGGAGTGGCGTGATATCCTGTATTGTGGGATATCATGGTGGGACATGCTATCGTATATTGTGTTACGGTGTATGTAAGTAGCGTGGAGTGACATGGCGTGGCGTAATATGGTGTGTTGTGGTGTAAGTAGTGCAACATAGCATGACGGGGTGTGGTGTGGTATAACAGTGGTAGTCTATGTGCTCCTTTACCTACTATTTAACACGTTCCCTGCCAGACTACGAGTATACTAGGAGTTCTATTGTTGTTCTACTTGTTTTTTTTTTTGCCAAAGAACGTGCTAAGCAACCACAATACTATACATAAAATAAAACAAAATCAATAAATAGTAATACATAATATTAATTAGTTTCAATCGTGTAAATAAAAGTATAAACTCCTATTTTTTCCAGTCATCTACTGGATCTGCAAACAACAACAACGCATCGACTATAGCTGCGCAGAAAATGCAAGAATGTAATAATGATATTCCAACTGATAAGTATTTATGATGTTCCTAACGACAATTATAATATTATGGCCCAGAATATAGATAATAATATAGAAACTGCACTAGTCTAAGTATTGGATTGTAACGATCTTCTAATGAACCAAAAAAATGTATCTGGCAATCAACTCAAAATAATAGGTAACCAAATAAAAATCATAAAAACACTAGCAACGATATCTGTTAAAATTGATAAGTTGGCCTCAAACTCCCAAAAACAGCCACAAATACACACACAAATTACAGTCACACCATTAAGCAATGAATTAAAAAAGAGCCCATGCAATGCTAGGGTTTTTTTTTCAGGATGGGAAATCATCAAATGTCTTCTCCCGCTCGTCGTGTCAGACTTTTACTGATTAAAACCCACCCGTGTTCCATCAGTTGCCCATGTGCCAGGGTCACGGTATCTCTTTCGAACAATCACGCGACCCCGGCAGGCCTCGGTCCTAGTAGACCCCTACACTGCTGCTGACATCTCTTTGAGGCGCGCGTGGAACACTGCACGCCGTTGACCCGAGCTTGGCCCTTACCGGGCGGCGAGCTACCCATTGCTCGCCACCCGCAAGCTCGCGCCTACGGTGGCCGGGAGTTCGCTATGGACTCCCGACGCCCGGGGCGTCTACTCCTGCGGCGGCTAGGGACGTGAGGGCGCAGTGACTGCCACTCCCTCACACGCCCCGCCTCCTCCTTCGCGAGCATTACTGCTTCGCAGAAGGAGGTGACGGCTTCCCATTCCCTCTCGCTCCGTACCATGGCTCGCACCAGGGCCGGACGCGAGAGGTCGCCGCCGCCGATCGCCTCCACGAGGACACGGCGGTGCTCCGCCCAGGCAGGGCACACCTCCACCGTATGCTCCACCATGTCCTACACCGTGTCCTACGGGTTACACCTAAGTATTCAAAATCTTGATGATCTTCAAAATATGGAAAATCAGCTACGTGACACTGATAAAAGAAAATTTCTTAAGGATTTGTATTCCGTTTTCTGCACTCCTGGCAAAAAAGGGGAGGTTTGCGCTTTTCAACTAATTAACGTTTTGTCCTGGTCGGTTTTTGCTAGAGGTGCAGGTTCAAAAATATGTATTAAAATATTTCAAGAAGTGCTTAGATTTTGTTTTCGAACTTGTTCACGACTGTGACAATACATACACTGTCGACAAAAACAATGATATTTTTTAAATCCATCGTCAGAAATGCTAAAAAGAGAACACACTCTAAATTAGAAAGAGTTACCGCGCCAAGAAATGTCCCCAAAAGAAAATTAACTACAAAACAACAAAGTGCTGCAGGCCCAAGTAGTCGAGCAGCACTACAATATCATGAAGTAGAAGTCGTAAATAAAGCGGCTTGTAATAATAACGATTCTGTGGATAAAAACGAATTAATTGCAAACCTAAACACAGATAAAAACGAAGATGAAAATATTCAGTTAGTAATCGATAAAGAGGCTGCAATCGATAATGAAGTACATGCAGATGAAGGCACCCATGAAAATGAGAATGATTAAAATAGCGATAATCACAACACAGCTGGAAAAATATGATATTTCTAGTTAGTAGTAGTTGGTAGTAGTAATGGTGTGTGGTTGTTAGGAGATTTTTTTTACAGTTTTATGTTTGTTTTTTGCTTTTTTATATACATACAGGGTGTGAGGGACGGCGCACCGAAAATTTTGCAGACGTGATCACTTCATGAAGCTAAACGGCTTTCCACAAGAAACATTCAAACCCAGTTGCCTATAGGGATGTTAAAAAAGAATCGATTTTTATTTAAATCGATTATATTTTTCTTATAATCGATTTTTAATGATCGATTTCCTTTTTGATAATAATCGATTTTTAACGAATCGATTATATAAATTACACGAATTAATCGATTTTTTTAGCAGCGCTATCGATGCGACGTTGGCGTGGACAAAGTGTATCATTTTTGCGATTGGAACATTTGCACCTGTATCACTAAACTGTTCCGAACCGAACCACTGATATGTCATTCGGAACATTTTGAACCCCGGCACCGGCTCAAAAGATAAAAACACAAACTGTTATGAATCGTAATCTGTTATTACGTCGCGTCGCTGTCAAACTAATGCAGAAAAATGATAGAAGACAAAAAGTGGTTCTTTTATTTAGAGAAATGTACAAACTGTAACAAAATTAATCAAATCGATTACCCTTCTTAATTTTTCCAAGCTTAGGACTGGCAGCTAAACGTTTTTATAGTATTGATCTACTTATTGGAATATTAATAAAAAGAGCTTAGGTAAGTCACATAATCTCTCTCTACTTATCGTGCAATTCGACCAATATCATAAAACAACAAATCAAAAAGCTATGTCAAAGTAAAATGATCTTTCGAAAACGATGATGTTTCGGAACAGTGAGTCGGTTCAGTAAAAAGTTACACGCTCCAACTACAAAATGTCTTCTAACGGTAAAACACCTAAAAACGGTTGGCGAAAATATTTTATAAAGGAGAAGGATAGTACCACAGCAGTATGCAAGTACTGTTTGAAAGAATTGAAAACTTGTAGTAATACTACAAATTTAAAACAGCATATGGAGAGAATACATCCCACTGTCTTACAGTCTGGCAAGGTAAGGTGGTATACATTTAAAATGATACTGAACATTATATTCAAATGTAAAATGTTACTGAACATTTGTAACAATTACTATTTTTAATTTCTTTTTAGTGTTTAAACGGAAAGTTTATTGAAAGATGTGTTTTTTTTATTTCAGTTTTTGAGACCATAAGGTTGTCGTTTTATTTGTAACTAAATTCTGCCCGCGACTTCACCCGCGTTAAATTTCTTGCTCCCCCGACCCTTCCCGTCGTGTCGAATCATCTACCCGTGCGGTTCTCCCCGTTTTTGCAACATTTTTCATTACTGCTCCGCTCCTCTTAGTTGTAGCGTGATGTTATATAGCCTATAGCCTTTTTCAATAAATAGGCTACGCAACACAAGAAGAATTTTTCAATTCGGACCAGTAGTTCCTGAGATTAGCGCGTTCAATCAAACAAACAAACTCTTCAGCTTTATAATATTAGTATAGATAAGGTGTATCTATTCATACACGAAATATTTTAAGAGGTACACCTGTAGGTGGTAAAGAAACTATAGCAACGAAAAAAAAATTTTTCTAAGGGTTTTTTTTTTAATTTAATATTTATAAATTATTTGACGCACATAAGAAATATTGGCTTCTTATTTTTTACGGCCTGAGACACCGCGGCCATGCTCGTGCCATCCGATCGCCGACCTCGCAGCGTCAGGCGGGCCATTCATAGAATTTGAAGTAAAGGTTTTATGCAAAACGTCTCAAGTATAGGTTGGCAAAAAAGAGTCTGTCGTGGTAACCATTGGAACTAAAATATTTTTTTGGTGGCAGCACTGCTTTGTTTATCATCAACAAGTAGCTAATCTGTCATTGTGTTATATTCCTAGTTGTATTTTACTTATTTCTAATTAACTATCAATGATTAATGCTTTTGTACATATAAAAAATGAATAAAACAATAAGGAGTAGTGGTGTGAGCTGTGATATACTAAGTTTTCGTAAGAAATTTGGCGGAATCTGAAGCGGAACAAATTTTGTCTCCGATTGACAATGTTTACGAAAGAACTGCCAACACGACAGGTATTTAACCAAGAAATTTATCTTTTATTCAATGCCAGTCATTGTTTTTCCTTTCTAATACTAAGTTTTATCGGTATTATAAGTTTCAAGCCATTTTATTGTTTTATTTACTAATAGATTATTGAGGTTATGTTTTCTAGTTTGACAAATCGCGTGTACGTTAATTCTTGATGTTTGATACTTGAAATTTAAAAATGTACCTACATGGAATTAATGTGATTGTCTTTATGTTTTTTTCAAGGTAAATCTCACAGTACAATTAGAGAAATTGTTAATGAAGGTGAAAAAAATTAAGGTTTTTTTTATACACCTCGAGGAACACCAAAACAGTTGGCGGAAGAAAGAATTAGACGATTTTGATCTGTGTGCAATTAGACAAAAAGTTCTACACCATAACGAAACCGGCAAGTATTTTTTTTTTCTTGTTAATCGCATACCACATTAATAAAAGTATAATTTATATTTATTATTTTTCAGGTGCCTATTCTACGTAATATATTACCTATAGTTTGAGGAGACAGATTGTAATGGGAGCCGTAAACGTGTAAGAAAGATTTTTACAATATTTAGATTTCATAAATAAGAAATGTAAAACTGACACATCAGTGTTAATGGAAAAAATCTATCATAGCACTGAAAAGGAATACAAGAATGATGTTATGTCACGTTTTTCTTTTTGAATAAAATCTAAATTTTAGCGTGTTATTTCATTTTCATTGTCATGTGAATAGTGATAATGTTATGTACCCCACATAGACATACCTGACACCTTCATTAGTCAACTGTTCAAGTTTATTCGATATTGCCCGTACCTTTCGAATGCGACATGTTATAGGTACTCTCTAACTTCCGATTAGTTTCCGACAGTAAGCAGCTGTAAGTCGCCTTCTTGTCGACTATAAACTGTCAGCATTAAAAGGACTCGTTCAGTATCATTCATGTCAAATTTGATGGAGGCCGCAAATGCGATTGCTGAACATTATGTCTTGTTTATCGGATTCAATCGGCAATCCCTGAGTGTAATTTTATTAATTTTTAAACTGAATAAGTTTGCAATATGTTATTATGATGGCACTCTTAGATAAAAGGTTATTCTAGCGAAATAATGCGAAATCTACTAAATACAATGAAAGTAAAAGACTGTGTGCCTATCAAATCTTGACTGATGAGAATTTCTGGGATCTCGTGTTTGTGGATTAAAAGAACAAGTATCTTATCACTTTTAGTCCTAGTATACAGGGTGGCCATACCTGCTAAGCAGGCGCCCTCATTTTTTCCAGACTCTTTTTTGCCAAGCTGTAGTTTTAAAATTATAATATTACGAAAACAAATTCTTTTTGCTTCTATAGCTTCTTTACCACCTACAGGTGTACCCCTTAAAATATTTCGTGTATGAATAGATACACCTTATAGAAGAAGTAAAGTTATGGTTATCGTTTTAATTTTATTTGATTTTGTTATTATTATGATAAATTTTTAATATTATTATCTTAGTTTTATTATAAGTAAATAGAAAAGCATATAGTGCTTAGAATAATAGAAAAATCGATTTTTCCACAGAAATCGATTATTTATTTTGTCTGAAATCGATTTTGTTCAAATCGATTTTAATATAAATGGAAAAATCGATTTTTAATTAATCGATTTTTTTTCACTCAATGTCACATCCCTAGTTGCCTATCATACATTTTGTACGGGAAATCTGATTTTTTTCAGCTCTTAACGAAGTTTCTAGTGAATTGATGTTTAGTATCATGGACTTATCACTTGCAAAATTTTTCGTACACAGTTTCTTACACCTCGTATGTAATATACGTAAGTTAGTTTAAGTTTTAATTTTTTATAAGTTTAGTTTATGATGTTGATTTTATAATTACCATGTTATTTGTTAAGTTACCAACTTCAGATTTTTAATAATTTTAAATTAGGAAAAGAAATCATGAGACTGCAAGTTAAGCGACTTACTCATTGTACCTACTTAATTTTTAACTTTTTAGGATTTAAGTGTAAAGTAATACATGTTGTATCTGCAAAGATGCAAAATCCTTCAGGGAGTTATTCTGCCAATGAAACTGAAGAACTTTCCGCAAGGAATATAGTTCCGAAAATTAAAAAATAAATTAGACGTCCCATACAATGTCAGTCAGCCGATTGTCCATTTTGTATAGGAGGTCGAATTTTTTTTAATTCTCGGGCCTATATTCCTTGGGATAAGTTATTCAGTTCCGGGCAGAATTACCTTTGTAGATACACCCTGAATAGAACCTAATATTATAAATTATGAGACTGCAAGTTGTGCGACCTCAATATTTTAGTAAATTGGTTAGTGTAAACATAAAACTTAACGAAAATGTGACGCTGTAAGTTATCCGACCTACTTATCGACTTGTTGTGCGACTAATTCATGATTATATTTAATTGATTAAGATTTAAGTGTAAAACAATTACTTAACTCAAATTGTGATGCTGCAATAATCTTCACGTAAACTTATAATTGTGAGACTATTCCCAGTGTTTTTAGTTGTGTGATTGAAAATAAAATCCGTTTATGACATGAATTTGAATGTGTTTTATTTCTAAATCTTAAAATAACTTAAGTAAGTATAGGTAAAATAATCAATATTTTGAAAAGTTATGAAGCAAAGGTAACAAATACATTTCTTTTTTGTATTTAATCGCTATTAGTTTATATTTTATATCTTTAGGAAAACGTATACATTCGGAAACATTAGTTGACGTTAATTTGTATTTGAAAATGTTAAGATAGGAAGACGAAATGGGAAGCTCAAAAACATTTTCTGTATTAGAAATCAACATACATTTTACTATTATTTTGCTTTCTTGAACTTTGATTGATATTGTTTCCATTATCTCATGATTTGATGTTACAAAAAATCGGTCCATTTTTCTTTTTGATGTAATAACAATAAATAAATAAAATGTAATACTAAATCACCACTTCTACAATTTTTTTTTTATATATGGATAGTTTTTTATAATCTCATCAGTACTATTCACGTCCAAGCTATCGCATTCACCGAGCCTTTTCGCTATTTGAGATAATGGTTTGTTGCCAGTTCGAAGCATAATTTTAATCAAGTAAAGTTTGTTTTCGAAAGGATAGGCATTAAAACTTTGTAGAATTCCAAAATTGAGCACTTCATCAACAACGGTTCTCTATTGTGTGACCTAACTTTTTCATCCATAATCTAAAGAGTCATAATTTTTTTTGCCCTAATCATCATTTGTCCGAATGATAACTTGCCCGAACTAAATGTCACATAATATCACATGCCATAAAATTGAAATCCCTAAATACAATATGCCCTAACTCCGTTTGTCATAAATATTACTATCAATAATATACAAAAGACTTAAAACTGTTTTCCATAAAAGTTATAAGTTCTAAATTCAAATTATTTTATGTTTATTTATCCTAATGATATTTTAAAACAAATGTGTATTACGGAGTTCATTAAGAATTTCATTATTTTATCAAATCCAACTGATACAATACATAATTAGTAAAGATGCAAAAGCATTATGGCATTTATCAAGGCCTGGCATGGCGCTGCATGTATTATCACTCAATAAAACAGGTGATTGTGAACATATGATTTTATTTCCCTCTAAGAAATGTGCAAAAAACCATACACCATGCATGCAGCATACATGCAAGCAAGCAACATGCAATCGAGCATGCAAGCAAGCATGCATCATGTAGCATGCAAGCAAGCATGCAGCATGCAAGCGAGCATGCATGCAAGCAGGCAAGCAGCATGCAATCGAGCATGCAAGCAAGCATGCAGTATGCAAGCGAGCAAGCATCATGCAGCAGGCATGGTTTCTGTCACGGCTCCGGCACTGCGGGGCTTAGGCGGTCCCACGCGAGCTTATCGTCGCAGACGGTTCAACGATCACCACCGCAGCTTCGTCTTGCTGGCCGGCTCCGCCGGCCAGCCTCAGCAGCGGCGGCGAGCGTTACAACCACCTGCTCCTCAGCTCGCGGGCCGCCTCGCCCCTCCGCGCCTACGCGATTTTAAATTACACTCTAGGGGTAGGGCAGACAAGACTACGTGGAGTCGGATTTACAGCGATTCGTTTCTGCCACTAAAACCTAACAACTTATAGCAATTTTTTACGACTAACGATTTTATTATAAATGAACATTCGGCATAATACACTTTAAATAATTCAATACTTAGGACATATGACTTTATAACATGCAAAATTAGGAGATTTAATGATTATAGTATTTGATATTATGACAGAATAGTTTTAGAAGCAAAGATAATTATGTAAAACAAAATTTAGATATTTTGAACATTATGGTTACTGATGTTTATAGCTAACGTGTTATGGATAATGATTTTTGGACAAACAATTTTAGGAGAAGAAAGGGAGTACCATCAACAACATGTAATAAATTGTGGACATTACTTGTACGCTGCCAGACTAGACCCCGTACAATACGATTTCAAGTGCGCAGTGGAAGAGTTATAATCGTGGGGCTCTAGAGACAAGAGTGGCTAGCGTACTGTCCGCCGTACGCGGAGCAGACAATACAAGTACAAGGTACAATATACAAACAAAGGCACTTACCTCATGGTTGAAGGACACTGCTCTGGTGCCAACCTGGAGTTCTGTGTGTAAGTGAGTGTATGTGTATCGGTTAGATTCCGCTTCCAATTAGGCTGGAGACGATCACAGCATGCGGTCTTCAAATCACTCGTCCCAACAGCGTCACACTTTGCTTAACCTTCAAACTATTTATCGAAAATATGTCCAAAACCCGTGTTATTTCTTCAAATTGGGGGTTATTACAATTAATACAATTGGATCACGACTAATTGTCACAAACGGATCGATTTAAAGGGATTAATTTCAACAAAAGCGTCGCGGGCGTCTCAAAACGCGACGGGCCTATTTTTGCCGGCAAAATTAACAAGAAGCTGTCAAGTGTCAACGTCAAACTGACAAGTTAGATGTCACTTCGTTACACGCGCATTCCGTTAGGCGCACAGATAATAATCGGGACAGAACATTACTCGTCATATAGTCTATGCCGTACAAGGATTTAAAAATTTTCACAAAATGATTCAATAGCTCTTTATCCAACGGCAAAAAATTAAAATATTCTTCATTTGAACATATTGTAATTGCACAAAAAAAATTACAGAAAATGTTTCATTGCATCAGTGTTTAATACTTCTGGTAATATAACTATGCTAATGTACAATAAGAACGTCCTAAATTCAGAAGCCTTCCAGTGACATAGACTGCTGACATTTCTTACAGATCTGTGGATTTCTGAAGGTAAAGTACCTTCAATCATCTAGGAAATCATTTACCGTTGATATATCACTTGCTCACCATTTTGTGTCTTTCTTACCAAAATTTCCGTCTCGCCAGCCAATAAGAAGGCGTTTCATAATCCCCAAGTCGATCAAATGCATAGAATCAGCAACAGGAAATGCTTTTATCATATCAATCGGAAGACTTAGTAAAGGTGAATCGACTTTGTTATGTTTACCGTAAAGTTTTTTAAGAAAGTCTTCATTATATTGACCAGAATCAATATACAGGGTGATTGGAAGATGGGTGCAAAGCTTTAAGGTGAAGATAGTATGGACAATATAGAACCATTTAAGCCATGGTAGTCTTAGACGAAGTCTTACCAAATTTTTTTAACCAAATTTTTAAGTTTTTTTTCGGAAATTCTCAAAATTTAATGTAAACTGCATAATTATGGCCAAATTGAATGATAAATGAATTATTTTTTTATTTATTTAATTAAAGTAATATGTAAGCAACCAAGCAAAACATGTTTTAGGCTTCTGTGTCATTAGACATTTTTTTTACAGATATTTAAAGCTCAGAAAAAATAAAAAATTTGTACAATACGTCTTTTAAAACTTATTTAAAAAAAAAACAGAGGGTGCTTTTTTTGTTCAAACCTTTTTGAAGACATGCTTGATAATCGTTCTTTCTTTTGAGGTATCACTTATGCGGATATCTTACAAATTATTGAAATTAGGACCTACAAACCAATTCGAGGGAGAAATTTTAAATTTTAGGCAGTCTAACAAAACACAACATTTTTGCTTAAAAGAATACTTTATGTGCTCGAAATGATAACATTGTTCAATTCTAAGAATTTTTGGCACATGCAAAAACCAATTGAGGGGAACCCATTGAGGGGATTCTCTAAACAATTGCCACCGAGCGCGGTGCGACGGCATTTCCAGGTAGAACGCCCAATGAATAGCAAAAAGCGATAAGAGTTGGTTTTTACAGCAAAATGGTCTTAGTTACTGAGGCGACAAAGTCGTTTTTCTTTAGTCAGGGTCAGTCGGTCTGTGATGAAGCCGTTACATCTTTTACTTATTAGTCAAACTACTGCCCTTGTGAGTGGACGTTGTCGTGTTGATTCACAATTTACCGTGTTCAGTTGTAGCCCTTTGCGTTCCTGCACGTGTTGTTTGCGTTAGTTTTGAACTTTTTTGTTTCACCGTGTCCAGTCGTAGCCTCGCGCTCCTGCACGTGTTGGTTTTTGACTTAATTGTGTTGAGTTGACATTTAGTGCGCTTCTACGCCGTTTTTCTTAATTGTTAAGTGACTATGGCTACTTTTTCCAATCAAGAATATGCGGATATCGTATTTATGTACGGTAGAGCAACGGTACGGTAGAGTACGGCAATGGATCTTTGGCGCGACGGATGTATCAAGAACGCTATCCGAATCGCAGGATACTGAATGTCCGAGTGTTTTACAACACGTTTCGTCGTCTTGCCCAAGATGGGTTTCACCGCGTGGAACCTGGAGTCAACCCGGGCAGACACGAAACTGCCGTCGACGAAGACATTTTAGCAGCATTTCAAGCGGATCCTACTACCAGTACTAGAGCAGTAGCTCGAAATTTAAACATTTCTCAATGGAAGGTGTGGCATACAATGCACCAAAATGATAAGTATCCGTTCCATGGCAGGAGTGTGCAAGGTCTAGTAGAGCAATATCCTCAACAGAGACATCGAAGATGCGTGGTTTCTGAAATCAATCTTGTGGACGGATGAAAGTAAATTTTCAAGGGAAGGTATTACAAACTTTCACAACATCCATGAATGGGCCGACGCAGACAACAATCCACATTTTAAGAAGCAGGTGTCATTTCAGATGAAATTCTCTGTGAATGTATGGGCTGGAATAATTGGCAGAACATTGATTGGGCCCCACTTTTTGCCTGATCCATTGAATGGCGAAAATTATTTGCAATTTCTGCAAATTGATTTACCACTGCTGGTAGAGGAATCAGGTGTCCCGATCTTCGAAAGAGACCGAACAGTCATCTTTCAGCAAGACGGCTGTCCAGCGCATTGGACTTTAAATGTAAGGGAACACCTCAACAATTGCTTTCCTGATAGCTGGATCGGCAGGGATGGACCCATCCCTTGGCCAGCTCGCTCCCCAGATCTGACCCCGTTAGACTTTTTCGTGTGGGGCCGGGCCAAGGAACAACACAACAACATAGAAATAAACACTAGAGAAGAATTGATACAAAGAATAAATTCAGCGTTTGAGACAATGAAGCAGGAGATGATTTTGAAAATAACGACTACAGAAGTTAGAAGACGGGGCCGTGCTTGTATTAGGAATCACGGCCGCCATTTTCAACCGACGAAAAAAAACGGAGGAGGTTATCAATTCGACGCGTATATTTTTTTTTTTTTTTATGTATGACCACGCATAACTTTTTACATAGTGGTCCGATTGTAACAATTCTTCTTTTGTTGGAAAGGGTATACTTCCAAGGTGGTCCCATATAAATTGGAAAACAAAATCAAACCCTAAGGGTCGGAAAACAGGGGATGATTGATTGTTCACTCACTGATTGTAATGTATAACCACGCATAACTTTATACAGAGTAGTCCGATTTTGATAATTCTTTTTTTGTTGGATAGGGTATACCTTGCCAAGTATTATGAGTACATTAAAGTCACAAAAATGATAAAATAAAAACTTTTTAACAAAAAATTAAACCGCCGAAAAACTGAAAAGCATAAAATAATAAACCTTAAAATTTTGAGTCGGCGCTGAAAAATCAATGAACAAAGATCACTCAAAGCGCCGACTCATAATTTTAAGGTTTATTATTTTATGCTTTTCAGTTTTTTCGGCGGTTTAATTTTTTGTTAAAAAGTTTTTTGAACATGAAAAATAAATAATTTTAATTTAAATGTTGTTTTAATTAGTCTGCCTAAAAAAAAAATTCTCCCTCAAATTGGTTTGTAGGCCCTAATTTCAATAATTTGTAAGACATCCGCATAAATGATACCTCAAAAGAAAGAGCGATTATCAAGCATGTCTTCAAAAAGGTTTGAACAAAAAAGCACCCTCCGTTTTTTTTAATAAGGGGTAAAAGACGTATTGTACATTTTTTTTATTTTTTCTGAGCTTTAAATGTCTGTAAAAAAAATGTCTAATGACACAGAAGCCTAAAACATGTTTCGCTTGATTGCTTATACATTACTTTAATTAAATAAATAAAAAATGAATTCATTTATCATTCTATTTGGCCATAATTATGCAGTTTACATTAAATTTTGAGAATTTCCGAAAAAAAACTTAAAAATTTGGTTAAAAATATTTGGTAAGACTTCAGTAGGATATTATTGGGCATCCTACTCCACCTTCGTTCCTTCGGCTCACTCCGTTCGCCTCGTCACTCTCGGTGGATAGAATGCCCAATAATATTAATATTTCTGATATCGATGGCTGACCTCGTGAGTCGATGGAACTGAAGGTGGAGTAGAATGTTCAATAATATTTCTGATAAAGATGTCTTACCTCAAATTCAACTGTCGGATTCATTTCAATATACTCACCAGCTTAAAAACACCTACCCACCTGCTTTAAAACTTTACACGTTAACATAATCAGGTCTATATCTGAACGAACCAGTTATCTAAAATTCAGGACAGATTGTCTCATGTCTCTCCACATACTTGGGGATGGTGCATTGTGGTTTAGTGACACACATACCCGGTATCGTGACCAGATTGGCTCGAGAACATCTGAACTTTAGGATACCGCATACATTAAACTAAATTAAGGACCGATTGTCTCATGTCTCTCCACAAAAGTAAAATAGCGCGCACCCTTAGGTTCACACACATTTATTCTGTGACCAGATTGGGTCGAGGACATCTAAATTTAGTTTAACACATTACAGACGATACATACTTTTATATCAATACACCCATCTGCTTTAAAACTTTACACGTTAACATAATCAGGTCTATATCTGAACGAACCAGTTATCTAAAATTCAGGACAGATTGTATCATGTCTCTCCACATACTTGGGGATGGTGCATTGTCGTTTAGTAACACACATACCCGTTTTCGTGACCAGATTGGCTCGAGGACATCTGAACTTTAGATACCGCATACATTAAACTAAATTTAGGACAGATTGTCTCATGTCTCTCCACAAAAGTAAAATAGCGCGCACCCTTAGGTTTGTACACATTTATTCTGTGACCAGATTGGCTCGAGGACATCTAAATTTAGTTTAACACATTACAGACGATACATCCTGTTACATCAACACGTAAAAATCAAGTGGCAAGCGCGGTCCCACGGATAGTCGATCCTTGTCCAGTATGCATAAAGCTAAGGCGCTGATACACTTGACAACGGCAGCCGGATCAGAAACGCATCGACGGTTAACAATCATTAGTACTTATATCAGTTTTTACGTAACACTATTGATTCATAACCGTCGGTATCTCACATTATTCAATCTGGTGTACAAACTGTATGTGGATCCGCTGTTGTAGTCTGTTCCGTAGACGGTAACCGTACCCGGTGGTTGTCAGTTTTATGTATATAATCAGCTTTATGTATAAGTCAGCTTTATTAGTTCGAATCGGCAAATTTCAATGACAATGGAATGCACGCTTCCCACGTTCACATAAATTGCATTCCATGCATTTATATTGTTAAGTAATATGACCATCATGTTGTAAACACTAAATTAGTCTTTTATAGAACTTCCTACATATTATTTTCGTAAATTTATAAAGTTTGTAATCGCTTCTAGTTTTAACGTGTTTCATTCTTCTACGTACTAAGATTATAAATTTTTATTTATATGAATGATATATTTTGTATCAAGTACGACACGAATTATTGGTCGAACCACCTACCACTTGTTATCGAGTGTGATTTAAAATTAATTAAGAGACCTTGAAAAAAGAGAACACTGAGGTTATTAGGGATAATAAGAGTAAAGAATAAATGAATAAATACATTGGAGAAGCATTGAAATCCTAGAGTTAGTTTATTGATAAATTGGATAACTATAAAACCATAACTCAGTCACGTACTTCCGATTCCTACACGATACCTACAGTTTCTTGGTTTCTTTCATTGCAAGTGTAAGTGATTATTTAATAATACGAATGAAAATGTTATTAGTGAGTAAACTAACTTACTCTGCACTAGTTTTTATATGATGATAACAACTTCCGAGTTTAACTGCAACTTAAAATTACTTGGGATCGGGTTCACTTTGTCGGCTTTATTTTTCAATTCTCAATACTTATGACACAGTAAAAATAAATAAAAGAAGCAGAAGTATGTCTCGGCAGTGACATTGAAAGAAATTCATTCAGGTGCCATTTAAGCGAATGCCTAATGTGGAATACGTCGAAATGCCGACTGAGTTGATAATGTAAAAAATGATATTTCTGGTTTCAATATTGATGAATTCAAACACACAACACTGAATAATACAATTGATAATTTCGTGTCAAATTTCAAGTAACTAAATGTTGCACCCTCCGCGTATGTGCGTAACTACCACCCTCCGAGGCTGTTGCGTATTGTGCACACTGAAATTTCGAAGCGCGTCATCTCGACCGTTTTCTATGAAGTTAAACTACTGTAATTTTTTATTCTGTGTCAATTAACAAATTACAATTTAGCAAAATTGATATGCAATAAATACGGTTAAATATGACGTAAACGTCATTTTTTTTTTATACAACTGTAAGACTTGTACTTATAGTTTAAAATTGAAATTATCTATTTTTGTGCTGAAATTGTATTTTTTGTGTATATAAACGAATTAATTTCAATCAATAAATTACATTCGCTCCGGAATCTTCAAAGTGACAAGTAGTACTAGTGGTACTTTAATATCGACTTTCTAACATGTAAGTGAGTACTTATTAATTTTTTAATTTGAAGTTATAATGCTCAGCTACGGACCTGGTTTTTGCCTGCCGGCTGTTGTAATTATCATGCCCTATTTATCCATCGTGACTGCTACTCAGCTACGTACCTGGCTTCTGCCTGCCGGCTGATGTAACTGTTATCGATCTGTCATAAATTGATAGATTTCTTATTTATTGTATTTCAAAAAAGACCTTGTAGGTTTTTGTTTTGTTATATTAAACATGACTTTTTTTGTTGTACATTAGGTCTGACTCCGACGTTTCCCGTATGTCTGACTACATTAAGAGCCCGGCAACTGATACAAAGGTCGTGTCGAGAAGGACCCTGCCTACGAAAAAAACTACAAAGCGCAAAGCTTCGTCGGTCGTAGAATCAGGATCAAGGTAGTTTATCAATACTCTTTATCTGACTTATCCCTTTTCATTAGTCTCACTTATTATATTATAACATAGATCTCAATAGAGAACTTTTATTTTTAACAATAATTTTAAGTAAATATATACTTACTTATTTTATCATGCAACATAGTTTGTATCTAGAAAAGTGTTTCTTCTAGATTATTAAAATAAAAATTTTAATTGTTTACAGTGACCAGAAACCGGGGAGCACCGACCTTTTCGGTTTGGAAGACTTTGGTGGCCTTCCTCCGAAGTCGAAGTTAGGATCATCCTTGCTGTCCCGCGTAGCCAACGGGAAGGTACGATGAACAGCAGATCTAAGCGGTGCCTTTTTTGTGGAACTGAAGGTATTCCATAAAGAAAATATCATCTCCATTGCTCCTGAGGAGCGTTGGAAGAAGGCAGAAGTTGCTTTGAAACTTCAACTGGAGAAAGGTAGCTCACAGTGGAACTCACTACAAAAATTCATGCATAAGGCACAACTCATGAGAGTTGTTCAATGACTCAGAGCCTGTATATTATAGTGATAAGATAAATTTTAAATCTAGTTAGGTAATCACTTAAAATTTAAATTGGGACACCTAAAATTAATGTTTATTTTTAAACTTAGTAGGTAGAATGTCTTAAATTCTTGTTCAAGGCTTAGGAGTTGATCAAAGACTCAGAGGCTGTATATTATAGTGCTAAGATACATTTTAAATGCACTTAGGTAATTAATTTAAAATTAATATTTAGGACATCCTAAATAAATCTTTATTTTCAACTTAGCCGGTAATTAATTACGTTAGAATGCCTTTCTGCACTGTTTGTAACACATCTGTTGAGCGCAGTCACTGGACAGGTCATCTACGCAGTACCAATCATAAAAATAAAAATATTTCATACGTTTGCGAAGGTGTTGAATTAATTAATTCTGCATTCCGAAATCGTATAGCTTCTTATAGAATTATTGACACTAGTGAAAATTATTCTTTAGATTCGTTTTTGAGTAATAATCAAGAAAAAATCAAAACATTAATCAACAAATCTCTGAAAGATCATGTATGTCTAGAAATTAATTTTGAATATTTTGCTTTGTTTTTGATGGTTAAAAATGATAGTCAGGAGATGAAATCATTTGCTACAAAGAATTATGTGGTACATCAGAATTATGAATATGATTTATTGACATCTCAGGATAGAAACACGTTGAAAAAAAAATTTGAAGAATTTCAAGATCGTGACAGTGGCTGGACATTTTTAAACAGTTCGCATTTGGAAGTTAATGTTAACAAATATCAACCTTTACGCGGCTCAAGCTTTATCGAGTTGCCGACCGTAGTTAAATCAAAAAAAGCATGTATTAATATTCGCAATAAAGATAATTATTGCTTTTTATGGTCAGTTGTTGCTGCTTTATATCCAGCAAAAACTCATCCTGAAAGAGTATCGTCTTACCCCAGTTTTCAAAGTGTGTTAAACATAAAAGACATTCAATTTCCATTGAGTTTCTCAGATATTGCTCGATTTGAATTAAATAATCCCGATATTTGTATATATATTTATGGCTTAAAAAATAATACCGTGACTGGACCGCTTTATAAACCAAATTTTTTGAAGGAAAAAGTGATTCATTTACTTTACTTAGAAAAAGATGATTTATCACATTATTGTCTCATTACGGATTTACCGCGTCTTGTTAAAAATCAAATAACAAAGCACCACAGTAAATTATACTTTTGTGATGTTTGTTTAATGTTCTTTGATAGTTGTGATAATCTTACTTCACACAGTTGTGGAGGAGTTGCTACTGAACTACCGCCAAAAGGCTCTTTCATTCAGTTTGAACATTATGGCAGAAAGCAATTTGTACCATTTGTTATATACGCCGATTTTGAAACAATGCTAGAGCGGTACGACTCCTGCGACCCTGACCCAACTCAGGCGAGCACCGTTACGAGACAGCGACATGTGCCCATCGCTTTCGCTTATCATATTACGTGCACTCTAGATGAAACCTATAATCGTTATGTCTCGTATCGTGGTTCGGATTGTGTTTCAAAATTTGTGAAGTCTATCTATAAAGATACCAAAAAAGTTTATAGAACATGAATGACACGAATGAGAATGCTCTCGACTTTGAAAACTCTGATACATGTCATATTTGTGAGAATTTCTTGCTAGGTGATAGGGTACGCGATCATTGTCATTTGACTGGTAAATATCGTGGCGCAGCTCACAGTTACTGTAACCTGCAATATAAAATGCCTAAGTTTCTACCTGTATTTTTTCATAACTTATCGGGTTATGATTGCCATCTTTTCATAAAAGCATTAGGTAACGCTCCGGGATCTATTAAAGTCATACCTAAAACAAAACAAAATTATATTTCTTTCACGAAGTATATTCCCATTTCCGATAATGAAAGCATACAGGTACGATTTGTAGATTCATTCAAGTTTTTAGGAACTAACTTAGAAAAGTTAGCAAGAACAATGAAAAAACAAGACTTCAAGCAATTAAAATCTTATTTTCCTGAAAAAACACAATTTGATCTACTTACCCGTAAAGGAGTGTACCCATACGATTACATGTCTCAATGGAAACATTACGAAGATATATGTTTACCATCTAAAAATCATTTTCATAACTCCTTGACTAATGAATCAATAATGAATCAATTAGTGATGAAGACTATAAACACGCTCAGACCATTTGGTCAGTATTTAATATTCAAAATATGGGTATGTACACAGATTTATATCTTAAAACCGACGTTCTTTTGCTAACAGACGTGTTTGAAAGTTTTCGAAAAACTTGTAAACAATACTATAATCTCGATCCCGCGTTTTATCTTACAGCACCAAGTCTTTCATTCGATGCAATGCTTTTGAAAACTAGAATTAAATTAGAATTGATAAGTGATGTTCAAATTTTTAGAATGATACAAGAAGGCATTCGTGGAGGTGTTTGTATGTGTTCCAAAAGACATGTCAAAGCCAATCATAAATACTTGGATTCTTACGACTCGTCTCTGCCGAATTCATTTATTATTTATTTAGATTGCAACAATTTATATGGTTATAGCATGTGTCAATATTTGCCTTATTCGGATTTTAGATTCATGAGTAGACAGGAAATAGATGATTTGCAATTGAGCTTAACAGATATAAGCGATACCGCGGAAAACGGCTATATTCTTGAAGTTGATTTATTGTATCCTAAAACATTGCACGATGAACATAACGACTTTCCATTTTGTCCAGAAAAATTTGTTGCACCGGGTGGTAAGAATAAAAAATTAATACCGAATTTGTATGACAAATACCACTACGTTATTCATTACGTTCATTTAAAAAAATGTTTACAACATGGATTGGTGTTACGAAGGATTCATCGTGCAATTGTTTTTAAGCAAAGCTGTTTTTTAAAACAGTACATCGATCTTAACACTCAACTACGACAAAAAGCAGAATCAACGTTTGAGCAAGATTTTTTTAAATTATTAAATAATAGTATTTTTGGGAAGACTCTGGAAAATGTTGAACAAAGAGTAGATGTAAAATTAGTTAACAAATGGTGCGATTCAAACAATAAAACGAAAAAGACTATTTGTGCTGAGAAATTGATAGCCAGTCCATATTTTCATAGCGCTTCTGTGTTTTCTGATGATCTAGTAGCAATACAAATGAAGCCTTCGCGTGTTATACTTAATAAACCAATATATATAGGGTTCACAGTGTTAGAATTATCTGAGACCCATATGTACGATTTTCACTACTCTGTCATGAAACCTTTTTATGGTAAGCGAATTGAATTGTGCTATACTGACACAGATAGCTTAATTTATGATGTCCAGAGTAATAACGTTTATAAAGATTTCAAGCTCAATTTTTTAAAATATTTTGATACCTCTAATTATGACATAAACAATGAATTTCACTTGCCCATTAATAATAAGAAGATCCCAGGACTGTTTAAGGACGAAATGGGTGGTAAAGTTATTAAAGAATTCGTAGGACTGCGCTCAAAACTTTATTGTATTAAAACCTTAAAAAAAACAATTAAAAAAGCCAAAGGTATAAAAAAATGTGTAACGAAACATTTAAATATGATTGATTATAAAAATGTTTTGTACAATTGCAATGTCATTCGTAAAAAAAAATGTAATGTTTAGGTCAATAAAACATGAAATATTCACTCAGAACGTAAATAAAATAGCACTTTCAAGCAATGATGATAAACGGTTGCTATCATTTGATAAAGTATCTACTTTAGCTTGGGGTAATGCAAATATATTTATGTAATGTATTACCATACTTAAAAATGTAATTAGGAACTTACAATAGTGACATTTCTATCAAGTATTTTATTGATTGTAAAACATCCTAAATGGAAAGTCAGATAATTTTATAACGTAGCTACTATCTTACTTACTAAATTAAAAAGTTTGTTAATCTTTAAATATGAAATATAATATTGTCCTGTAATTTAATTCAAATAGTATCGTCTGAAGTTACTTTTGAACCCAGCACGCCACAATTGCGGCGGTAAGTCCCCTCTTTGAGGGGTGGATAGAGAGGCGTCACGGCGTCCTCACCTTCCGCCTGACGCAGGTTCTCACCGGGCATGGGTGCTTCGGTGGGTTCCTGTTCAGGATAAAGCGGGAGGATACGTCCGGGTGTTTCCATTGCGAGGATCGTCTGGAGGACACGGTGGAGCATACGGTGGAGGTGTGCCCTGCCTGGGCGGAGCACCGCCGTGTCCTCGTGGAGGCGATCGGCGGCGGCGACCTCTCGCGTCCGGCCCTGGTGCGAGCCATGGTACGGAGCGAGAGGGAATGGGAAGCCGTCACCTCCTTCTGCGAAGCAGTAATGCTCGCGAAGGAGGAGGCGGGGCGCGTGAGGGAGTGGCAGTCTCTGCGCCCTCACGTCCCTAGCCGCCGCAGGAGGAGACGCCCCGGGCGTCGGGAGTCAATAGCGGACTCCCGGCCACCGTAGGCGCGAGCTTGCGGGTGGCGAGCAATGGGTAGCTCGCCGCCCGGTAAGGACCAGGCTCGGGTCGACGGCGCGCAGTGTTCCACGCGCGCCTCAAAGAGATGTCAGCAGCGGTGTAGGGGTCTACTAGGACCGATGCCTGCCGGGGTCGCGTGATTGTTCGAAAGAGATACCGTGACCCTGGCACATGGGCAACTGATGGAACAGGGGTGGGTTTTAGTCAGTAAAAGTCTGACACGCCCTCCCGCTCCGCCCAGAGCGGGAGAAGTCATTTGATGATTTCCCATCCTGAAAAAAAAAAAAAAAAAAAAAAAAAAACCAGCTATAATATTATAGCTGGTATTATATCTATGTAATTCTAAAATGTGTGTATACTTGGTGTCCCTTGTAATTGTAGTTTTTATCTGTATGTATCTACTAAATATATACTTAAATAAATAATATTTTATGATTTTATCTCTGTTTCATTTCCATTCCTGATTGATGACAAAGCATACAGGGCTTACACCATGTTGTGCACGAGGATACAGGTTCCAACTGGATAAAACATGCAATGTTCAGTTTTGATGACATAGCACTCATGGCTCGAAGTTCACACGCGCGGTGTAGAATATGACACCGATGTGCTCGTGCACGAGCTCGAAGGTGTTGAAACTTGAAATTGAATCACAGCGCTTTAAGGCTTTATGGAGTCTCATTACACATTAACCACGTTCCACAGTCGTATTATTGTGTAGAACATTCATTATTAGACAGTTAGCCGGAGCGGTCATATCACGTCGAATAAGAACGAAACGAATTGTAAGTATTGTAGAACTACCCATATATTTATAACGTTAATTCATCATGTTTTTATGTAATTATAATTAATTATTATTTCGGTTGTTTCAGATCATTGATAATGTGTGATTCACCAGATATTATCGACTTCTCGCAATACGCGCAAGGTTTTCCGACCCCGAGTTTAAGCTGGCATATCCCAGAACAACAAAGACCTGTTCATAAGGAGCCTAGAGCAAGACAAGACTGCGGACCTGTCAACAAGAAGCCTAGAACAAGACGGGAGTGTGTAAAACAGAAGTCAGCTCTGCCTACCTGTCAATCATTCGTCATAAACAATGAGAAGAAAAAAGGATTACGACTGATCCAGGTACAGACGCCACCAGGTCAAGCTACCCGAAACTGTCAATTTTTCCCAATGAACCTTAAACCTAATGCTCTAGAAATAAAGTCGAAAATCTATCAAAGAAATCTGACAGATTGTAGTAGCTTGATGTGTTGGCGTCTGTACAAGTGTTGGACATCAGTGAACAACTAGAATCTGCAAGTGACAATGATGATGTGGTAATTTTAAGTGCGCAGTATATAGTGACTGAATCGGTAGACCATGTTATGGAGGAGACGCAATCGTTAATTAATAAAATATCAAAAAAACTTTGTGGGGACAGTTGTTATTACTGATGAACTATTAACACGTTCGCGTGAGCAACGTCTTACAACGTCGTGTTGATATAATTATGAAATGGCGCAACGTCATATGACGTCCTCTAGATTGTCATATTTATTTTGACGGAACGTCTCTGGCCGTCTATTTTATGGGCAAATTCCTATGGTGCATCTACTTAGCGCCGCAACACATTCGATTTCCATAGCTTACACCGCCACGTGACATAAAAAAAAATCATCTTTCTAGTTTTGTACGCACACATGCAAAGGTCGCGCGCACAAACTCGCAACGTCTTATGACGCCCTCCATTGTACCGCTATCCCCACCGCCAGTTGACCTGCGCGCAGTGAGATGATCTAACGTGTGTTTGTTGTGAACGCCGTGCAAATTTTCTGGATTACGTAATATTTTATCATAAAAGGTTAGTAAATATTATAAATTTCTTTATTACACTTATTTGGAATAAGTATCCGCATGTTTTTGAGTAACAAACAATGTCATAACTAACATGAATTTGATATAATTTTGAAAGAGAAGTTCGTAACGGTTTTTCTGTGCTTTTTTTGCATTTGCTTATTTTGAACAGTGAGAACATGGTAATAATCTTATAATTTATGGTGTAAAGGTTTTTATAATAACGTAACATATAGTTACATTGCTATTTGCTTTAGTAAAGGTATAATATTGCTTTGTTATAGATGGATAAGGAAGAAGAACGTATTATGAAACTTTTCGAAGAAGCGTCGTCGACGGGAAGCACGATACCAGACCCATTTAGTGTTAGTGATGATGATCAGTATGGATCTGATGGTGACTATAATCCTTGTAATGATGAAGTTAGTAGTAGCAGCAGCAATCCTTCTGTAAATAGAACTAGGTTATATCGTCGTAATCGTTCTTCTAATAGCTCTCAACCCGTAAATACAGCTCCATTGCGTAATCGTACCTCTAGTTCGAGCTCATCGTCATCATCTGATGGGAACCAAACCGAATCGCTACAGACTGACTCTGACGAGTGTCAAGATGTGACACTAACTGAAAATGTTCCACGTAGTCAGGATGATTCTATTACTTCATGTGAATCTGTGCAATCGGAATCAATAATCCAGTCTAATACTACCCAAACGGTCGAAGAGCAACAGGAGGCTGATTATAGTTCGAATATACCTATGCAAGACCCAGAACCAGGCCCAAGCAATGTATCAGAGAGGCATAACAGGCCCGTTACACCACCTACAACTGTAAATTGGGAACACACAACATTATATGTCCCAGAATTCAATTTCGATTCTACATCAACAGGCGTTCAGTTTCATATGGATGAAAATACTTCGGTTCTCGATGTATTCAGACAATTATTTCCATCTCATATTGTTAGGCAAGTTATCGACCATACAAATAAATATGGTGAGGCTCTTTGCTATAAAAATAGACCAATGACGAGACATAGTCGTAGATACTCATTCAGGAAAGTTGAAGAAGATGAATTTCTTAAATTTCTGGACTGTGTTTATTACAAGGACAAATATCTGTTCCTAAAAAACGAAAACTGTTCACCTATTCAGACATTCTGTATTATCATCCAATATTTCCATATAGTATGTCACAAAGAAGATTCGAACAAATACTAAGATGTCTTTACGCTTCAGACTTAAATGCTAAAGGAAGTGCTAAGATCGATAATTTTATAAATAACATGTGCAAAGTATTTCAAAATTGTTATAAACCTGAAAAAGAGCTTTCGTTAGATGAATCTTTACTGTTGTTTAGAGGAAGAATTAAGTTCAGACAGTACATGAAAGGCAAAAAACCGGCCAAGTGCGAGTCGGACTCGCGCACCGAGGGTTCCGTACAAACCTGTAGGTATTTTCGGTTTAAAAATATATATATTTTTTAATTTTTATATTTCATTGAATGTAAGGTAAATTGCGGTTTACGATTTATGACGTTTTAAAAAAAAACTACTCACTCGATCTCGTTCAAACTAATTTTCGTTGGTAGTTTACATGGTAATGTACATCATATATTTTTTTTAGTTTTGTCATTCTCTTATTTTAGAAGTTACGGGGGGGGGACACACATTTTACCACTTTGGAAGTGTCTCTCGCGCAAACTATTCAGTTTAGAAAAAAATGATATTAGAAACCTCATTACCATTTTTGAAGACCTATTCATAGATACCCCACACGTATGGGTTTGATGAAAAAAAACATTTTTGAGTTTCAGTTCTATGTATGGGGAACCCCAAAATTTATTGTTTTTTTTCTATTTTAGTGTGAAAATCTTAATGCGGTTTACAGAATACACCTACTTACCAAGTTTCAACAGCATAGCTCTTATAGTTTCGGAATAAAATGGCTGTGACATACGGACGGACAGACAGACAGACAGACAGACAGACAGACAGACAGACAGACAGACAGACAGACATGACGAATCTATAAGGGTTCCGTTTTTTGCCATTTGGCAACGGAACCCTAAAAAGCACGATATGGAATAAAATTTTACGAGCTGACGACTGCAGAAGGATTTGTTCTCAATATAATTATGTATGCTGGGAAGACCGATGATCCTGCTGATAAAGGAAAGAAAACAGAAAAACTCGTTCTTCGGCTAATGAGGCCCTATATGTTGAAAGGCCACCATCTTTTTATGGACAATTATTATAATTCGGTGCCCTTGTCTGAAAAACTATTAGATTTAAAAACACATACCAATGGAACTTTAAGGTCAAATAGGAAAGATAATCCTAAAGTAGTTGTTTCTAAAAAACTTAAAAAAGGACAATATGTTTGGGCGAGAAAAAATAAAGTATACGTGTCCAAATGGGTCGACAAAAGACCTGTACACATGATTACCACCCTAAACCATCCAAAAATAATTAATGATCATAACAGACACGGTCAACCTTAATCTAAACCGCTGGAAATCTCGATTTATAATAAATATATGTCAGGTATTGACCGTTCCGACCAAATGGTCTCATACTATTCATCTCCTAGTAAGACAGTAAGGTGGTATAAAAAGGTACTTTTCCATATACTAGACCTAGCAGTTTGGAACAGCTTTTATATTTATAAAAAATATCGTAAAGGTAATACTAAGAGTTATGAATTTATAGACTTTCGGGAGGATTTAATAATAAAACTCTTAAAATTAGATCCAGCTCTAAAACCAGACAAACTGATAAAACATCATAGATATGATAATCGACAGAAAGTAAGAACCGAATCTGTACCATCCTCGAATGAAGAAACATCTTTTCCGATTGGTCACTGGCCTGAAAAGATACCTAAGAAGATCTCTTGTAATAAGAATACATTTTTGAAATGCAAGATGTGTACCTACTAAAAAGAAGACACGGAGAGAAACTAGCTATAGGTGCAAAGGGTGCCCAGAGAAGCCTGCTCTATGCCCTTCATGTTTTGAAGAGTGGCATAATCAAACAGCTACAAACCTATAGTCTACATCTTCATATTTTAATATACCTACCTAACATTAAACATTGTTTGTTTATTATCAAATAGGTACATACCTATACAATTAAGGCTGATTAAAAAGTAATAAAGATTTTTGACTCGGACAATTAAGAATGTTAAAGATTTTTTGATTAAACTTATATTCCTAGCCAGTTGTATCATTTCAATTTCCTAAATTAAAGTTGACGCCTATGAACGTTGTGTCGTTTAGCATGGTATATCAGACCAGCGTGGTGGCGGCAACGTACATAAACGTCAGACGTGAAATAACGTTGCGCCACATAACACAGTTCTAAGACGTGCGTATTACGGCGGGACGTCTTTAGACGTTGCTTAACTTTGTATGGGAAAAAGGTGCGCCTCAGTACCAACATTCAGAAATGGGGTTGCTCACGCGAACGTGTTAACTGGTGTCATTATTTTGTAAGTATCTATTATATTGTTTAAGTTTTATAGTAATAAGCAATAATAAATTATGTAAGTAATATTATAGTTATCGGACTATATTATTATTAGGTATATATAACATTTATTTGCTTTCTTATTGTTTAGTGTTTAAACATTTGTGGTTTTTATGGTGTGTAAGTTTTGAATGTATACATTTTTAAAATAACAAATATGTAAGTTTTATTTTAACTAACTTTTGTATTTTATCCTGTACATACCTAGTCTAAAGAAATATAATAAAGTTAAAAACATATAAAAAGAAAAAATATGTAATGTAGATTTCTTTGATTAATCTAGTTGGGCTACTGTTCAATCATCACAAGTTTTTTAAGTATGTAGGTAACATTAAATAAACTATGTGGGGACAGCTATTATTATTATTATTGGGTAGGTAGTTATAATTAATTTGTAATAATTGTAAATAATGTAAAAAGTAAATAAAAATATTTTGTAGTTTAAATTATGTTTTATTTTGTATTACTTATAAATACTCGAACTTTAAATTAGCTCTAGTGTAATGATATACATATAGGTTATTTGCTTTCAGAATGTTTTATTAGAATAATTCGTTTAGAATACCGTATGTACCTATATTTGAAATAAAATTTATTAGGATTATCATTTTGCTGCAGCTAATTTAAAGTTTGTTATATGGGTCTGATTATATTAAATAAAACACTCTTGAGTACATAGACATTTTTAATTAACTGCTCAACACAATAATTATTAAATAAATAAATTAAATACAGACATATTATTATCAAAATACCATTTTCTAATACACACAGCATTATTCAATGCACAATTCAATTTATGGTTCACACAATTAAAATCAGTTTTATTTTTACAGAACTTTTTTTTTAATGTCGCAAAATTAGGACATCCCTTCTCACCTATGTCAATCACTTCACAGTTTGCACATAACTCTTTAATCCACGTAATCTTTTCCAAACCCTTTGTCATATTTTTTTTATTTTCTAAATATGGTAAAATAACACGTTTAAACTCTTTGTAGTCTATGTAGCCTTCACTCCAGTAAATTCCTCGATTTCTTTCTAACCATCTCACCTGCTTTTTTTCTTCTAGTGTTAGGTAATGGAATGAATATGGTGGTTTCACCAAGAACGTCTGTGTATGATCATGACTCGCATGACAATAAAATGATTTAAAGAATCTTTAAATCCTTGGAGTTCCACTATAAGGGTGTCCGACTTCATGATATCTTCTTAACAATGTTACTTAATGGTTTGTATTCAACAATGCAATCGTTCAGAATGAGACAATATGCTGAAGTTTGATCTGGTATCTCCGAATCACTTTCAATTTCTACTCTCACGTCCACAACTGGCCCTGTCTTTAGATTATCCGCTTGTCTAGAGCAATCAATGACAAACAGCGGTGCTAAATCTCTAAACTGTTTTTCGCTTAATATGGGTTCCGGTCGACGTCCGTAATACGACTGTTGAAATCTGGTGTATTGCTCGTATAATAAAGCGATTCTGTTATTAGCAAAACTCGTATTTAGGTTTTCATACGGAAAATAAGTTGAATTGAGATACACTCTAACGTCTCGAACATGACAGTGATCGAATTGAGACATGTCCGAACTTGCATTGCTTTTCCTATTTGTCTGTAACCCGATAATAATGTACCTTGGTTTTTCTATTTGAGATGAAGTTTTGATTGACCAGGTATGTTTTGTAGTTTTAGGCAAAGCTGGATATTCGTACAGATCCCAATTTCTGTATACCATTTGAAGTGATCTATCTTTTTCTAATAGTTTTAACAAAGTTATTTTTTCTTTGTCTGATACTTTAACATGCGGTACGCGCCATATAATTTTGTTGATCTGAACGTCGTCCACTATTTCGCCGGTGTTAAGTTTTACAGCGTTCAAATTAGTATTACTTCGTAACAATATCAGTTCATGTCTGCTATTTATCACAACTTTTTTATAATCTTCAGCAAACCCGAGGATGTTACTTAGTGGAATAGAAACAGAAAATTTTCCACCATTAATATTTTTTATACCATCGATATTCCAGCCCCAAGCATTAGACATATTTGATTCACTTTGATTCATTGATATTAATGATTTCATGGTTGTAGTTATACCTGCATTTTTTATTTTATCAATCTCCACTCCATTTAACTCATACCTAATATCTTGAAACAAGTACAGTAGACCATTGTTTGTGAAATTGATACTAGTAGCTTTGTCTTTCGTATCTTTTTTGTTTACGATAACAGTGCCTTCTAAATAGAGTGTGCTAGCTGAAGGAAGTATGTACAAATCCTGTTGGTTGATCGGAATGCGGATTTCACCGTTCCTATTGAAACTCGTTACGTACGGCTTGTAGGAATGAAATTCGATTCCTTCTATAGTATTATCGTAAGTTGGAGCGGATAAAACGTCTAAGATATTCATTTTAACAATCCGATAGCTCTAAGGAACGCTTTATTGTCTTTAGTTAATTTTATTATCTTCTTAGAGAAAGGTCTTCTTCGATAGGTAGCTCGGGCAGAACTGATATTCTTTACTTGGTGAAACACATTTTTATTGTAGTCAATCATCTTTTTCTTCTAAGATGCAGATATACCTGCACTTCTTCACCACGTAAATTGATCAATTGTTTGTTTATATCTAACAGTCTGATATGTATGCAGCTTATGTTGTTTTGATTGATTGGAAAGTATATTGCGTTCTTCGGGATTTCTATGATCCTGTATCCTGGCGGCACATTAAGTGCAAATTTGTGAATAATATGACTTGGTTCACCGTTCACAAATGAACCGCTTACAATATCACATTCAATCCTGACTACGGTCGTAGGTAGAATGTTGACTGGAGACAGTGACACATGCCATTTATTTGCTGTTAAAATTTGTTTGTTAAACCCCAATAGTCTTCTAAAAGAGTCTCCTTTGATAAAATTAATGTCTTTTGTACAGAATATTGTAGTTTTTAAAGTATTATTATTGCACCGTAGTTTGATCGCTGCATCTTTTATTTCAGATTTTAAATAATCGCTAATATCTTGTAATTCATAAGTGCCTTCCGGTACTTCAATAACTTCATTAATGCCATAATAGAACTTATTATTACTTTTGTCAATGTTTGGAATATAATTAAATGTTGAAAAGTGCAATAAAGCACACTCATATTCTCCGTCTAGTTGTAAAGTATTAGGATAGTATGTAGTTAACACTGACGAGTCTCCAGTTATCGACAAAGTGAGTGACATCTTGCAAATGATTGATATAAAAGAAAAGCATTTATTTTATAATACTTTTTTATTCCAAAAAGTCAACAAATAACTTAAACATAAATGACCACAATTGACTGTGTTTAATTTTTGATATCCTGTGTAGTTATATAACACATCACAATTTTTGAAATATTGCATCAATTCCATTGGAGGTTTTAAATTTCCATAGCTATCAAAGTATTCACAGTGATTGTATACTTTAGCATAAGCTACCCAATGCGTTCCTTCGTTCTTAGAATCGTCTAAGTTAACGATACCACATTCAATGTCTTTCGGCTTCGAAGGTAGTCGATCCTTCATGTAGACCCCCCGAAAATATGGATTGTGTCTTGAATACTTTCGGATGTCTACATCAGTTAGAGGGCGATTGGGTAGCATATTTTTCAGTTTTTTGAAGATGTTATAAACAATCCTTTACCACTTTTATACGGTCTAATGTATAAACCCTTACCCAACACTAAAGCCTCCATAGCTTTATTATGTCGTTCTGTTTCTTGCAAATTTTGTTTGCTTGCTTTGTAATCATTAACGGTTTTTGCAATGCCAGCTGCACCACCAGCTAAAGTTCCTAAAGCCGATAAACCAGCGAAAATTGGAATTAAAGGTAGAACTCCTCCAGTCTTTGGTATGGGTATTACTCGGGGTACTCGAATTCGATGGTGAATGTTTGGAAATAACTTTTTTGCGGTTAAGTAAGCTGCTTTTATTAAAGTCTTATTATCTTTGTGTTTGAGTTTCTTAATTCTTGATTTTATTTTCGAAACTAAGCTTTTAAATGTTTTAATGCCTGATCCAGACTTTAGTTTCGCTTTCATAACTTTGCTCACCAACCAAGAGCTTAATTTTTCACCTTTCCCTGCATCTTTTGATTTAAGTCTTTGTTTAGCCATATCAAGTAGTTGTAAATCAGCTTTGTGACGATTTGATACGTCTGTATGGTTTGTATACGCAATGTCGTGTTGCAAGCAAGCTTCGTCTAGCTTATTTACATCTCGATCACCTCGCGCCAAGCGTTTATGAAGTTTGGTTCCTGGTCCGCAATAATTGTATCCTGGCAAATGCACTTCGAATGGTAGATTATTAATTATGTTGTTAACTAGTCCACCCCCTTGCATTACTCAAATTAGAATGATATGATTTCGAATGAAAATGGTTTTATAATAGTTAGTTCATTAATGCAGATTTTTCAATCCAACTGTTTTCTGCACTGCTTAAGCCTAACCATTTAACATACAATTTATTTCCTTTCTTTTTCAAAACCTTTTCTATCAAATACACATCAGGATAATTAGATCTTTGCAGTTCTTGTTCGTAAAAAGCTCCTAATATGTTTTGGTTTCGTTGATCTTCTATATGATATGTCACTGGTAAGGTTTTATTTATCTTTTTTATAATAAATAATTCAGTTGACCAATTAGGAGTGTAACCTTTCTCAAAATTATGTTTGTATTTACTTATACGAACACAATCACCAACTTTGAATTTAGGCTTCCACTGAACGAAATCATGTTTGTTTATTTTTTCTATATTTTCTTTGATAACTTGTTCATTACATTTATTCACATCAACCGGTTTAAATTGAATAGTACGATGTTTGGTGTTGTTATATCTCTTCAATGTATCTTCCAATGGTAGACCTAGCCACTTATAGTTTCCATTGAGACTAAAATATTTATATAATTTATTTTTTAAAGTTCTTATCAGTCTCTCTACAATTGATGCTTTTTTAGTAGAAAACGATGAGTAATGGTTAATGTTGTGCTTTTTCATAAGCGTTTGAAAAGTGATGTTATAAAATTCGGTTCCCATATCAGTCTGTAAATTAACAGGATCATTACAACTATGTAAGCAGTATATGTTCGAATGCACGAGTAACATCAAATTTATTTTTCGATTTTAACGGTTCAGCCCAGGCATACTTTGAGAAGCAGTCAATCACCACAAGAATGAAATTATAGCCTTTGTTATATTTCCTCAGGTTTTGCATGTCCATCAAGTCTGCTTGCCATAAGTCATGGATTCCTTTCAGAATAACAGAACGACGAGGGAAATTTCTTCGTGTTGCTTTGTGTATTTCATTTACAATTTGCTGTTTTACCATTATGGAGTTTTCTGAAGTAATTTATCTACCTCTGCTTTAATATAAAACTTATCTTGCAAATGAGTTGAAACCTCAGGTAACCTTGCTTTTAAAGTAGCTTGAACTGTACCCTTTGCATCTTTTATGATTTGAGTACGCAATGTAGCAATCAGATTATTAAATTCTTTAAACATATTAGCATTCAACCGATCTACATAATCCTTATTCACAGCCAGATTATTTAATTCTTTTAACGTATTAGCATTCATTCGATCTACATAATCCTTGTTAACAGCATCGTTTGCTTCTATTGGAGATGTAATTCCTGTCAGTCTTGATGTTTTTAAATCAAAATCTCCGTTTTCTGATTTTAACAATGCATTTTCATTAAAATCAAATAACTCTGATAAACGCATTCTTTTGTGAATGTAGTGTCCGAATTTATCTACGTTCATGTTTAAGGTGTATTTTATCGAGCGGCTGATGACAAAATAAACATATTTTTAAACATTTATTTATTTATAATCTTATATTAACGCAATTCTTCAATGATAGATATAATTTCATTATCTAATCCTGTGTTGCCAGCATCTCTAGATGCAATTAATAATTTCAACCTTTCCACTAGTTCATTAGGATTATCCCAGTACACTAAATCTACGTCTTTTCTCCACTTTTTTAGTAACGGTAGACCCTTTCCCTGAACTGCATTCTTCAGTTTAAAAAGAGGTTTAATAACTTGTAAATATTTTTGTCCTTTATTACTTTTTATTGGCTTACTGGGCTCAAAATCTCGACGATGTGCATTTGTATCAAGTAGCATCAACTTATAATTTTGCATATCACTATCTGTAACCAAGCTTAAGTCTACATCTTTCTTAAGCAACAACTGTTTTAATCCAGGTGTATTTCGGTATTTACGTCCAGCCACGGTGATGTATTGATCGTTGATCGTTATGCAAGCAGAACCTAAAAGCAGTTTCCCACGGTCTGCTCTAACTCCAAATGGAATATCTACCAACGCTTCTGAAGACACTGACCAGGATGACGTATCATAATCTTGGTTACTTTCAACTACTGATTCATAAGAAGAGTCACTGTTGATATCGGATTCATATTTGTCTTCACCGTCATGATTATCATTACTTCCTGCGCTATCAGTTCTTTGTTTCTGCAATTTTTCGTTAACAAACGGAACATCAGCAAAATCATCACTAACACGCAGGAGAGGACTTTGCTTACTAGCATTAGCAATTATGTTGAGAGGTTCTGTTACAGGTTTGAAAACAGATTCCAGTGCTTGTTTATTGTTAATCTCAGTATCTCTCATTTTTCGTACTTTTATCTTTACTGCTTCTGCTGCATCAACAATTTGACGTTTCAATGTTTTTTCCATATTGGTAAAACAGGTTGTAATTGATTAAGCGTCGTACGGTGAATAATACTATCAGACAGGTTATAGTCTTATATAGGTATAAAGTCATGTTCTTAATCAAAGACTACAAACGTGTCAAATTTACTTCTATAACATCCTTTGTTTTTGGAACAATCTTTATTAATTACAACATAATTGAAAGGTATACTCCATATTTTATTTTATTTTATTTTATTTTTATTTTATTTATTTTAGGAAAACTTACAGCTAAACAATACAGTGAGTAGATGTTTTTACAAAATAAGGCCAATTACAAGTTTCCACATGTAGTAATAAATCAGATGAAAAAGACAATAGACCATCTCTACACAGTACAAAAAGCCACTTCCCGCGCCTGCATGTGCCGATCCCCCAGACCACGCAATAGATCCCAACACGGTTTATCAATAGGCGGAGCGATTCAAGCGGAAGGCCCACATGCACAATACGCTGGCAAAGCTTAAAAGGTAATTTCACACAAAAAAAAAAATGTAATAATAATACTATTTACGCTCGAAGAAGCTATTAGATAGAGTTTTTTTCAATTTAGCAACACTAGTATTAAAAATGTCGATATCAGCCTCCCGGCAGGTTGCGTTGTACATACGACTCGCTCTCACTATGTACGAGTTCCGTCTGTACTTAGTGGCCACCACTGGGGTGTGCAATAAATCTGGTCTACGTAAGAACACAGACGGCACTCGCAGCCCAATTTTGTGTAACAACTCGTTAACGCCGGTTGTTCCATTAGCAATTTTGAAGAGAAACACAAGATCTGATATTTTACGCCTTTCGTAAAGCGGAAGAATATGAAACTTTTTGCAACGGTATGTATAATTAGTTAAAAACGTTTTAGACCGATACTGAATGTGCCTTAAAAACCTTTTTTGTATGCTCTCAATACGATTTATGTAGACATTATAATTAGGGTTCCAAACTTGAGAAGCATACTCCAAATGACTACGGACAAAGGAACAGTACAATATTTTTAAAGTCTTTATATTTTTGAACTCCGAGGACACCCGAAGAATGAAACCAAGTGCTTTGGATGCTTTCTTGACAATGTTGTCTATATGTGCATCAAAGAGGAGCTTAGCGTCAAAGGTAACTCCCAGGTCCCTGATAGTGCTGACCCTATTTAGTGCTGTATCCAAAAGCGTGTAGTCATAAACGAGCGGGATAGGTTTCCGTGTAAAAGAGCAAACATAACACTTGGATACATTCAAATCTAACTTATTTAGAGTACAGTAGGCTTGAAAATTATTAAGGTCTGACTGTAATAGATGGGCATCCGCTACGGTATTGATTTGTCTCATTATCTTCATGTCATCAGCATATAGTAATAATTTTGAATACCGGAAAGAAGAAGAGACATCGTTGATAAAAATATTAAATAACAGTGGTCCCAGTAAGGATCCTTGAGGAACCCCCGATGGGACATTCATAGGCTTAGAGCAGTATCCATTTAGAACTACAGTCTGACATCTGTTCTCCACATAGGACTTGAACCACCGGTAAAGGTCACCCCTAATGCCCACCGATAAAAGTTTACGCAACAGGATCACATGGTCTATCCGATCAAAACACTTGCTGTAATCGGTATATATAACATCGACTTGGGACCTCTGCGACATACATTGAGAGAGATAGTCGCTACAAACAGTAAGGTTAGATGAGGTTGACCGACCCCTTACAAAGCCGTGCTGGTTTTCACTTAAACTGTGCTTGAGTGCCGAATAAACTTGTGCATGCACAATTTTCTCCAGTATTTTAGCAAACACACACAGCTTTGAAATAGGTCGGTAATTCTCGACCAATGTCCTTGACCCTTTTTTATGTATCGGTGTTATATATGCCGACTTCCATATTTTAGGCACCATGCCAGTAGTAAGAGATTTTTCAAATAGTATGGAAAGAGGCACAGAAAGATCCGTGGCGCAGTTGACGATGAATATGGGTGAAATATCATCTGGACCCGCGGATTTCTTTAAATCTACTTGTTTTAGCAGCCTACAAACCTCACTTATCCGTATCTCCACTCGACTTATATCGTGCGTGTTGTCATTGGGTCCATCAACCATATTATAAGCCGAAGATTGACTACTGGCATTACTAGTGTCATCAAGAAAGTTAGAGCGAAAACAATTACCGAACATATCACAAATAACGTCACCATCACTGGACGTTACCTGGCCGAATTGCATCACTGAGGGGTAAGAACAAGATTGTTTTTTAGACTTGACATACCTCCAAAAAGCGCGTGGATTCCCACGTATGTCAGATTCTATTTTAGCTATGTAATTGTCAAACATCTTCCCCTCTAGGTCTTTAGCCCGTTGACGGAGTAGAATGAACGAATGATAGTCAGATAAGTTCCTGTACTTTTTAAATTTAGAGTGAAACTTTGCTTTTTCTTTTAAGATTTTTATCAACGGACTTTTGTACCAGAGAGGGTATTTTGAATTGGGGAGAACCGTTTTTGTCGGTATATACGTGGAATGTAGCCTCCTAATTACTCCATAAAAGTATGCTACCGCTTCATCCATTGACCTTCTACTTAACTCTGACCGCCAGTCTACACGATTTAACTCGCCTTTTATATTTTCGTAATCGGCAATTTTGTACAAAAATTTTACGTAGGGCCGACTTGGTAGTCTATGTAGTTCAACGAAATTCGCGGCAATACATAAGGCTCTATGATGTGAATCTTCCGGCACAAGTGGACCATCACTGCCGCTGACAATAACTTCATCATTAGAAAAAACTAAATCAAGGATTCTACCATTGAAGTTCGTGTGACAATTGTATTGTATTAAATTACTCGTATTTAGATTATCAATTAAAATAGTCTGAACATTGCCATGAACATTCGTAGGGTATAATGATGGTCCATCGCCGGCCCGCTGCCATACAATATTGGGTTGATTAAAATCTCCTAAAACAACAAACTTATCGGACGGATGATTGAGGGTAATTTCAAGTACGTTGTCCGAAAAGTTGCTCAGTTGTGCCGTTAAAGAATGTCCGTGATTCTCACAGCAAATATATACAACACATATGTGCATTTTATAAACTACTCTGGGTTTTTTATGATGCAGCGTCAACGTAACCCATAAATCCTCTGCGGACGAACACCATTCGCTGCAAGTGTCAGCGGCAAGTTCACGCTTAACTGCAATTAAAACTCCTCCTCCCCTCACTTGGGTAGTATGAGTGTAGTCCCGGTCACGTCTCCACACAAGATACCGGTCATCAAACAGTTCCGAGTCAGATATGCCATCCAATAGCCACGTTTCAGTCAAACAGATAACATCAAAATCGTTACTGCACACATTTCTATAGAAAACAGCTGTCTTTGTCCGTAGTCCCCGTACGTTCTGATAGTAAATATCAATAGGCGCCATTGCATTCATTAAAAGGTTTATTATTCAATGGAATAGATAAAAATATATAAAGCACATTCAAACTACGGTAATAAAACATGTCAACGAAGTTGCAAAATGAATAGGCGTAAAGAAATGAGTTTAAATTAATATAAGATAAACAAGTTTCGACCAAGTAGCAAAACGCAACGTTATCTGATAGAAAATAGAGCATATAATCATAATAGCAAGTATTTACTAATTGGTTGTCACCAAGCGAGCAGCGAACAAAAGGAAGGTGAGAAAGGAATGCGTATAAAAAACAGTTACCTGTGTTTCTCAAACTTAGCGAATCGATATAAGTAAACAAAATACCAGGAAGCCGCAACGACATTCTTAACATAAAAACTTTTTGATATCTCGCTCTGTCTTGATATGATGCTTAGGAGAAGTGGTGTTTTTACGTAAGAATATTTTACAACCAGCAACCCACACAAATTCAAATCCGCGCTCTTTGGCTAGGGCTTTTGTTTTGTTGAGGAGAATTTTGTTATTCAGTGTAAGATGTTCGTTGACATAGATCTTGCTGTCTCCTTGAAGCCCTAGATTACTGGTGTGTAGGTTTTTACGTTTCCTTGCGGCAGCCACAAAATCGTTCCTCGTGTAACTATTGTGCACGGAACAAATTATATTTTTATTTTGACTATCGTTACGCGTTGGTACCCTTGCAATATAGTTGATCTGCTCTCTAGGGATATGACAGTTGATGGTCTCCCCGATCTTAGCCACTATAGCGAACAGGTTTTCGTCGTTTGACATCGGCACACCTTTAATCTCGATGTTATTTATACGGGACCTTTGCTCATTCTCACGTTGCTGCTCCTCTAATTTAATAACACGATCTTGTAAAGTGGATAGTTCTTCCTTAGTCTTTTTCATAGACTCGGCTTCCTGCTCCAAGATTGATACCCTACCAGTCAAAGCTTTGATTTCGCCGCAGGCAAACTCAAAGGAGTGTTTCACTTCTGAGAATTCTGTCCTTATAGCCTTCAAATCCTCGAGCTCACTCTGGATGGCCTTCACACTCTCAACTAGCGCCGGCAGGGACTCCATTTGAGCCGACAGCCGCTTCAACTCCAGTAGGATGGTCTCATGGTCCGCTGGAACTGGTGACATTACTTTAATACTGGGACTGGCTGTCGCTGGTGCTTTGCAGCTGGCACATTTCCAAGTATGTTTACGTTCACCGAGCCTATTATATCCGCGTTCCGTTATACCCGAGCAAGGAAAGTCGAATTGACCTTCGCATACGGAGCAAGTAACGCCGTCCACGGCTTCATCTCCGCAACGTTTGCACTTAAACATTTTGGATAAACTGATTTAGGAGTTTGAGAAACGCTGTCCGTGGGCAGGTAGCAGACTAGCGACAGTTGTAAGTGCGCGCGCGATCGGTTTGCCGTCTACCGTCGGACTGTGACACTTTTTAACACATTTCCCGAAATTCAATCCATGTCATGTCAGTGTTGACGTGTTCTTCATACACATGTCTCATATTTCTTTCATTTTGTTTAAAAAGTACGATTAGATTTGCGTTGTCTCTTACTAACTGCTTAGGGATTTTACTATACGTCTGATTTAGATAAAAACAATCGATGAACTTGTGTCTCCCCATAGCAAAATAATCACGCATACTATTTTGATTTTCACAAGCCACATCATCAAATACGATTACAGAATTTGGTTTTGCGGTCTGAACACTCAGCACTTGTTCATTTTCATGATATTTCTGAAATGAAATGCCTGGTACACGTTGCAAGACTTTTTCTAAAAACACGTACTTAGGTTGTTGCAAGGTTTTAGAATAAACATAAACATTTTGAAATCTTAAACCATTCTCGTGTATAAGAAGACCAATTAATAAATTAGTTTTTCCGCAATTTGATGGCCCACAAATAATACATCGTACCGATTTAGGTAATAATTCTCCATGACGAAAACCAGTCTCCTGAGAATTAGCATAAAGTTTGTTTACATGTAACGATTGTGGTTGTTTTACAAATTTCATGATGACTGCTTGAAACGGTTAAATTAATAATGAGTCAATTGTTGTTTTACATTAACCTTTATAACTCATAATCGCTAACTGGAATCAATGTACGAGCAACCTGACCATGGACGTCCTTCAATATAAAATAGTGAGTGTTATGGTAAAATAAGGAAAAAGTAATATTGAGTTTTAGAACTAAAATAGTGGAAAAGACGTTGAACCATAACATTTCATTTATATTATTGGTCATTCTACTTCGCCGAGAGTGACGAGGCGAACGGAGTGAGCCGAAGGAACGAAGGTGGAGTAGGATGCCCAATAATATCCTACTGACTTCGTCTAAGACAACCATGGCTTAAATGGTTCTAAATTGTCTGTACTATCTTCGCCTTAAAGCTTTGCACCCATCTTCCAATCACCCTGTATATTGTATCAATCTGCCTCGGATTGTTCATGAACGTTCTTGGGTCTGCTGGAAGCAAATTCGGAGTTATAATATTTATAAGTGTCGCTAAAGATTTCAAAGCTGAATGGCTTATGTTATTTTCTATAGCCCATGCTCTAGCTGCGTCTCGAAATTGATGAATCTGTTTGTATTGAAACATTTTTTCACTTGGCTCAATGTCATAATTTTCTTCGAGGTCAGTTTCCTCAATTATTTCATTATTCACATTATCATTATCAGCCAAATTTCCATCACTTATTTCAGTCAAATTTCCATCAGTACTTTCAGTAGAACTTTCACTAGGATCATGACTGCAAAAAAAATGTTTATAGTATAAATCTGAAAAATAGGTACCTACCAACAACTTGAAAATGAAAATACAAGAGACGTCTAGAAGGATAACTCATGAATGTAAACTGATCTTGCCTTGCCTACCAATCTGTAATTTACACACAGTACAACGTATTTAAAAAAAGATACAAAGTGAACTAAGTGATTTGATAACTTTTAGGTATACTCGTATAAACTAGTCCAATTACCTAAAATGTAGGTTTACAAATCATACTCTATTTAAATTTATCAATATGTACGGAACCTGCGTTATTAATAGTAAAATTCTCTTAACACACTCAAAACAGAAAATTATTTTTATTACAATCTGCTTGCTGTACCATTTATTATGCTTTAAATTGATAATTACTTACTTTTCAACAATTGGAGTATTTGATTGTATAATAACATTTTCAAGGTCTGAACTAGTACCACTTATTTCCACGTCCATTATATTCTTAAAAGTACGTGCAACTTGCCGATGATAATTACCACATCGTTTAACTTTTTTCCACTTTACAGTATTCATTTTGAGAAGTTCTTTTAGCTATTATGACCTTTTTTTAACAGAAACTTTGTGTGTAATAAAATAAATTTATAATGCTCGTGAATGCACGTGCCGCACTGAATCGTAATAAAAAATAAGTTCTACATTTCTATCTTTTAGAACTGTTAGATCTTAAGTGGTTCTAAATTAGAGAAAATTGTTGCTTAAGGTTTTCAAGAACCTTCTTTTGGAATCGATCTATGCGTTACAGTAGCATATTAGAGTATATTAGACCTTACAAAGGCAATTACACTAGGTTCCAAATGAGCTGCAATAATAACTCTTGAGCCACTACAGGTGATAAATAACTTATATATGGGAGCGTCCAAGCCAAGCGGGCCACTCGGCGCTGGCAGCGGGTTTTTCGCATAAAACACGTTCTGTTCAACTCGCTCACAAGCTTTGGGAAATAGCTAAAAAAATAATTGTAACGCATAATTTGATAGATTTTAAGCTGTTCTTTCGAATGGTGCTATTCGTTTTTACCAAAATAATTTTCTTTTTAGTGAAAATTGAGTTTCAATTTGAGGTTGATTGCTTCGAAAAATGTATTTTTTTATTACTATTTTTTTCACATCGGTCAAAAGTTTAACCCTTCAACAACATCTCTGTAAAATTTCAAGTTGGGAGGGGCAACGGTTTGCAAATGACCAACAAATCAAGCCGTCGCCGCGTCGTATTGCGCGGTCGCGCGCCTGCTGCACTGTATTGCAGACGACGATCGTTGTAAGTGGGTGGTGAAAAAAATCACATCACTCGACGTCGCGGACTTGATTTGCTTGTCATTTGCAAACCGTTGCCCGTCCCAACTTGAAATTTTACAGAGGTGTTTTTAAAGGGTTTAACTTTCAACCGATGTGAGAAAAAACAATTAAAAAAATATACTTTTCGAGGCAATCTTACTTCAAATTGAAACTCAATTTTCACTAAAAAGAAAATTATTTTGGTAAAAACGAATAGCACCATTCGAAAGAACAGCTTAAAATCTATCGAATTATGTGTTTCAATATTTTTTTTAGCTATTTCCCAAAGCTTGTGAACGAGTTGAACAGAACGTGTTTTATGCAAAAAAGCCGCTGCGAGCGGCGAGTGGCCCGCTTGGCTTGGACGCTCCCATATACCACTTATTTAGTAGTAAAGGTGCCAAATAAAGAAAGATTACCACCTATTAGGGCACGGTTCTTTAGGGGAGATTTTAAGATGTCATATGCTTCTTTGAGTTCTTAAAGAGTAAAAATTGAAACCTGTATGCGTCTATAAGTAATAAATTCGGCTTAATGCCACCATAAGTTATAAAGCAGGAACAAAAATCACTCAAAAGCAAGTTTTAGTGATAAGAGCTAGGTACTTATATACAAATTCGAGTGCTGTTTGCATCTATAAGTAATACCGTACACTCTTACATCACTTATATGCTACCTACAGTTGCAAAATAAGTTCCAAAATTCACTAACGTGCTACTTGGGTACTGCTTCGCAGAAGGAGGTGACGGCTTCCCATTCCCTCTCGCTCCGTACCATGGCTCGCACCAGGGCCGGACGCGAGAGGACGCGGCCGCCGATCGCCTCCACGAGGACACGGCGGTGCTCCGCCCAGGCAAAGTACACCTCCACCGTATGCCCCATCGTGTCCTCCAGACGATCCTTGTAATGGAAATACCCGGACTCCCGCTTTATCCTGAACAGGAACCCACCGAAGCACCCATGCCCGGTGAGAACCTGCGTCAGGCGGAAGGTGAGGACACCGTGACGCCTCTCTATCCACTCCTCAAAGAGGGAACTTACCGCCGCAATTGTGGCGTGCTCAGCACTGGGTTGCGACAATCGTACCCGCCATGTCGCCATGAGATCACACCGGAGCTCTGTCCGCCGTGCCGCGATTTGTCGCGGCAGTGGAGTTTCGCCCCGGCGTTTCGCCTCCTCGCACCACTCCCACATGTGTGTGAGGACCTTTGCCTCCAGAACGGCGGAGGCCTGTCAACAAGTACCAGGTACTGAATAAGATAGAAAATTGTCCACAGTCTACAAGGCCTACAGCATTCTCACATTCACAAAGTATAAAAGTATAAAATAATCTACATAAATAATAGTATTTCATAAATAAGACATATTACACTACTTAAACCAAATATCATTATTGCCACGACAACCAATATTAAAGAGTACAATTTAGAATTGTAGGTATATAATGTCAAAAATTAGAAACCACATGTGCAGAAGGAATTATTGCCAAACTTCCTTGTCTTCAACGTAGTCTTTTATGTTAGAATATGTTTTTTTGATAAGGACACGTTTGATGTGTGATTTGAACTATCCATAGCTACATTCAGTAACCGACTTTGGCAACTTGTTATAGAAGCGGATCCTGTTTATAAGAAATGATTTACTAGTTTTAGTTGATCTAAATTTAGGTAGGTATCACAATTTCATTTTTACTACGCGTATTTATGTTATGGAAATCACTTCTTATTTTGAAAAGGCCTAAAATTTTGCGAACATACAAAAACATTCAAAGATATACAGAAAGGGTAGAGTCAGTATATAAATTTCTGTAAATTTGTTTCTAAGAGATTCGCAAGGCGCCATTTTATAGATTGCGTGGATTGCCCTCTTTTGTAAAATGAAAACTTAATCTATGTCGGCTGCTGAACCCCACAGCAGAACGCCATAAGACATAATACTGTGGAAATAAGCAAAGTATACTAATCGAGCTGTGGCTAAATCTGTCAACTGCCTAATTTTTCTTACTGCATATGCAGCTGAACTTAATCTACCTGAAATAGCTTTAATGTAGTTATCCACACTGCAGTTTAGAATCTAAAGTAATTCCTAAAAATTCAGTTTCCGAAATAGCATCTAGTTTCTTGCCATCAAGTTTTAAATTTAGTCCTACTTGGGAAACATTTGATAATGAGAACCTGATACATTTCGTTTTGTTCGCATTAAGTAAGAGATTATTAGAGATCCTTGTCTTTTCTACCTATTTAAAAAAAAATAAGTGAAGTGTTATCAGCGAACAAAATTATATCCGAGAAGTTAGCTATCTTGTAAGGAAGGTCATTAATGTAAACTAAAAATAAGAAAGGGCCAGGAATTGAACCTTGCGGTACGCCCATCTTAACAAGAGACCCCAAGGACGTAGCCCCGCCAACATTTACTTTTTGCCGCCTGTTTCATAAAACGGAAAGAACAAGATCAGCAGCTTGTCCAAATATGAATTCCGTAGTGGTGTAATTTATATTGTGGTCAACGCAGTTGAATGCCTTTGAGAGGTCACAGAAAATGCCAATTGCATCCTGAGACTGCTCCCAGGACTCTAATATGTGACTGATAAGTTGTACTCCCGCGTCAGTCATCGACCTACCTTTCGTGAAACCAAACTGTCGACTAAGTAAAATCCCATTTGAGTTGAAATGAGCCAACATCTGGTCCAGCATGATTTTTTCATATATTTTACTCAGTGTTGGTAGCACAGATATAGGTCTATAATTAGGGGTCAGTTTTGCTAGCCGATTTGAAAACTGGTACTACTTTACTATGTTTCATTAAATCAGGAAACGTACCCCGGTCTAAACATTGATTAAATATACCTGTCAGGACAGGAGCAATTGTGTCGATGAAATTTTCAAGAACCTTAACTGAAATACCCCATAAGTCTTCTATTTTTTTATGTTAAGACTTTTGAATGTTGTCTTAATTGTGGCAATAGAAGTGGGTTTGAATTCAAAACTAGGAATGTCCTTATTGAAGTTCTCTTTAAGAAGAGATTCAGCTTATATAGATGATGAGGGGAGAGATTTCGTAACTTCTAATGGAATGTTGGTACAGAAATTTTCTAGGGTCTCAGCAACTTTTAACTTACCTGAAATGGTTTTATTATCAATTTTGAGAGACAACTCACTCTGATCTCGCTGTTTTGTGTTTCCAGTTTCTTTATTTACTACCTGCTACACACACAGCTTTTATTTTATTGTTTGAAATACTAATTTTGATACTTATTAATTTAGATGTAGCTTGAGCGCAGACTATTTTTATTTTAGAATAGTTTCTTACATAATTATGAAGGGCTTGACCAGAAGTCAATGATTTTTCGTGATACAAATTATATAAAATATCTCTGCTTTTTCTAATGCCAGCAGTAGCCCATTCACTATTTTAATATTGATTGTTTTTTTTTTTTTTTTTTCAAAATCAAAAGTCATTTATTCAAACTAGGCTGAGAGTCAGCAGTTTTTGAACGTCAAAGTTACAAAAGACAGTCCCCCCAAAACGCCCGCCCATCGACACTTCCTAGTGCTTTAGCTGGGAAGAAGAAGTGGCGGAACAAACAAACACATTGAATCTTTTTTCCATGACATAAAATGAGATAGACTTCATCATAACGGATAGGAAGCATATATTCAGAGATGTCTCAGTGATCAACAGGTTCAATACCGGCAGTGATCACAGACTTGTTCGAGGCTCTCTGAATATCAACTACAAGCTCGAGCGAACTCGTTTGATGAAGTCTAGGCTCCGTCCAATTATGCTCCAAACTATGTTAGGATCTGAAGCATTCCAGTTAGACCTGAAAAACCGATTTGCTGCCGTGGAAACCACAAATGACGTCGACCAGGCGCTCGACCAAATGGTGGGAATCCTCAGGGAAGAAGGTGCGAGGTTTTGCAAAATGCGGCGTACGGGCAGGAAGTCCAAACTTTCGGAAGAGACTCTGGAGCTTATGACGGAACGACGTGAAAACCCACCTGTCACTTCGTCAGAACATCGGGCACTCAACAATAAGATAAGATCTTTGGTACGACGCGACCTCCGACGCTCTAATACACGCTTCATAGAGAAAGCGATTGAGCAAAATCGGGGGTCGAAAGTGTTCGTCCAACCACTTGGGAGGAGCCACCTGACGAAGTTGACTACATCTAGTGGGGATATCGTCGTTTCGAAGCCGGAGATCCTTTTGGAAGTCGAAAACGGCCATTTGTACGCATCGCATGCATCTCGACTTGATCCCGAAAATGAGGATTCTAGAGCCACTTTAACCCGCCACTTCACAGAAGACCTGCCAGAAGTCAGCCAAGACGAAATCGAGGCGGCTCTCAAACAGCTAAACTTCTCGAGCCCCAGTGGCACAAATTTGTGCCACCACACCCCGACCGATTTAGAACTGTATTTGTAGTAAAGATAAGTCTTAAAATCGTTTGTTTACTTTGTGCCGCTGGGGCTCCGCTGGGGCTTGAGAGGTTAAAAATGGAGAAGCCCCTGGTGAGGACTGGATTACGACCGAGCTCCTGAAAGCGGGAGGAAGTCCTGTACTGAAAGAGCTTCGGGAGCTCTTCAACTCTGTCCTGTTCTCTGGGAGAACTCCAGAAGCGTGGCGAAGGAGTGCGGTCGTGCTGTTCTTTAAAAAGGGGGATAAAACCCTTTTAAAGAACTACAGTCCCATTTCGCTCCTAAGCCACGTATATAACCTGTTTTCAAGAGTCATCTCGAATCGTCTAGCGCGGAGAATCGACGAGTTTCAGCCGCCGGAGCAAGCCGGGTTTCGAGGAGGATACAGCACTATAGACCACATCCATAGAGTGCGGCAGATTATACAGAAGTCCGAGGAGTATAGTTGGCCGCTGTGTCTTGCGTTTGTGGACTATGAGAAGGCTTTTGATTCTATCGAGACCTGGTCTGTTTTGGAGTCTTTGCAGCCATGCCAAGTCGACTGGCGATACATCCCAAGTGCTGAGATGTCTGTATGAAAACGCCTCAATGACCGTCCAAACTCAGGACCGGCAAACTGAACACATCGCCCTGCGTCGAGGAGTGAGACAAGGGGACGTAATCTCCCCAAAATTGTTCGCTAACGCACTGGAGGATGTGTTCAAGACGCTAAACTGGAGTGGACGCGGAATAAACATCAACGGCGAGTACATCTCACACTTGAGATTTGCAGACGACATCGTCATATTGGCGAAATCGCTGTAGGACTTGCAGCAGATGCTGGACGGCCTAGTTGATTCTTCTGTACGCATTGGTCTCCGGATGAACTTGGACAAAACACAGGTTATGTTCAACGATCACGTGACTCCGGGACCGATTGCGGTCAATGGCGCTGCCCTCAAGGTTGTTCGAGAATACGTTTACCTCGGGCAAACTCTGCAGTTTGGTAAGAACAACCTTGAGAAGGAGGCTAACAGGAGAATTCAGCTGGGCTGGGCAGCATTTGGGAAGCTTCGTCGAGTCTTCTCGTCACGTATTCCACAGAGCTTAAAGACGAAAGTCTTCAACCAGTGCGTCCTACCTGTTATGACCTACGGAGCCGAAACGTGGACACTCACGGTACGGCTAGTCCACAAATTTAAAGTCGCTCAGCGAACTATGGAACGAGCTATGCTTGGAGTATCTCTGAGGGACAGACTCCGAAATGAGGTGATCCGGCAGAGAACCAAAGTTTTCGACATAGCTCATAGGATTAGCAAGCTGAAGTGGCAATGGGCCGGCCATATTAGCCGTCGAACCGATGACCGTTGGGGTAGACGTGTTCTTGAGTGGAGATCGCGAATCGGCAAACGTAAGGTAGGACGCCCTCAAGCTATGTGGAGCGACGATCTTCGCAGGGTGGCTGGTAGCAGCTGGATGAGAGTTGCCGAAAATCGAGCTGAATGGCGTGCAATTGGGGAGGCCTATGTCCAGCAGTTGACTGCTCTAGGCTGATGATGATGATGATGATGATTCTTTTTTCAATGACTATGTCATCAGGGTTTATCATGTTAATGCGACGTTGTGGTACTCAGTTTTTAGAAAGTAAGTAAAAATCTAGGCGCCTGATCCACGATCATTATCTAATATCTGTGCACCTGCATCTATCAACTCACACTGGGCTCACATGGTTCATTATGGCCCACTCCCCCACATAGAGAGGAGGCCTCTGTCCCAGCAAAGGAACATTATAGGCTGATTATGAATATGATATGAATGTGAACCTGCCGTACTCAATAAATCGGCAGTCCGTCTGGCAGAGTGTGCTGATGTATTATACCACGTTCCCATCCAATGAGGCCTCCAGTAGCCAGTCGTCGCCCGTTTGATCCATCGGGAGCCGGTAAGTTCAAAGACATGGTGTGGCCCAGTACGGGGGGGGGTACGCCTGTCATCACGTATCAGTTAATGACCCGTGGGACTGCAGCATAATCCCGGATCACGGTGAAGAAATATTACGCTTTAAGACCGTTGTTGAAGAAGTAAAACAGGCAAAAAGCTATGTTAATAATATATTCACAATACTATTGTGATTTCTAATATTTCGGTTTATCCTTTGTTGGAGATGCCAAGTAGGTAAACATTTTTTTTTTAAATCTTGTTTTAATTAAGCGTATGAGTTTCTGGAGGCGATGTTGCTCAATAGAGCATGGACATCCGTTTACTGAAATACACCATTAGTTATGGCCGCCATTTTAGATTGATAATTTCCTGATTTTCGGCACTGGCAGCAGCGCCCTCAAAACCTATAAAGATGACACACATAATGAAAATTAGCACATCATTTACACTCTTTTTACTCCCAAAAATTTACACCCCTACTTTAAACTGAATTAATGCAATATGTACTCGTATGTGGCCATCGTTAAAAAAAACGTTTATTACAAAAAACAATATAACCGACTTCCAGGGAAAAAATCTTACTAATTGCAAAAAACTTAAATTTGGGGAGTCTTTAGAAAAAAAAAATAAGAAAAACTCAAAGTTTTGAGCACTTAAAGTATTTTGATTATGAAAGAAGTTTTTTTTTAAATTTTGATCACTACCTACTTCACGCATAATACGTGTCTACTTATATACTTTACACTTTGGTACTTTTATTTACTTTATAAAAATATTTTTTGCTTTTGCTTGAGTATAGATTTCAGTTTATTTCTTGGAATATTGGGTTGGCTAGCTGACATAAGGCAAATCATTTAATTTAATATTTTTGTGTCTCGTAATGTTACCTCCTTACAATTGTATAGAATCAAGTTCTTCTAACTTAACAGACAGCTGTGCTGCTGGGGAGTTTGTTCCGCCACTTCTTCTTCCCAGCTAAAGCACTAGGAAGTGTCGAAGGGCGGGCGTTTTGGGGGGACTGTCTTTTGTAACTTTGACGTTCAAAAAGTGCTGACTCTCAGCCTAGTTTGAATAAATGACTTTTGTTTTTTTTTTTTGATTTTTGATATAAATATAAACAGCACTTTTTTTTTCAACATACCGTACGATAACTCAGTTACAATAGGTAGGTAACCATACTATTTGCCATTGAGGAATTCCGTGCGAGTAGACATTCTTAACCTATTTTGTTCTGTGTGGTGCCGAACGTAAACAATAGCACCATCCCATTTCTTTCCGTGAATGTCGAAAGGGGTGACTAAGGCACTGACTAGAGAAGGGGCAGCAATTTTCCTTATGTATTTTACCACCATACTGTGATCTCTAACCCGCCTGCCAAGCGTGGCGATCGTGGTAATCTCCTCCAATTTGGGGAAGGCCGACGCCCCGAAATGATGATAATGATGAGCTTTCTTCGCAGTCCATGATCAGTTGACTACTGTGACCTACTAAACCGTCTACTGTGTTTCATCATCCGCACGATAACCCACAATAAATAAGATTCATCATAATTAGCCTATATTTTTCCCACTGCTGGGACAAAAGCCTCCTACGACGCGGGCCCAGTGCTGGTTGGTAGATGTCACATGTCCTTGAATTTTTTGTTCTAGGACATGCCGATTTCTCACGACGTTTTTCTTTACCGTTTAAGAACAGTTGTGGTGAAATTATTAACACCAAGTAAAACGCCTGCCTGGGTACGAATTCACTACCAACTACAAGTAGTCGAAACCGATACCATGTCGGTCTGTAGGTTATAAAGATGCCTCCACGAATCTTCAGTTTTTCTTCGAGAAATTCGGTTCAGGAGAACTGAATTACCCCTAAAGAATTCCCCTCTACAGGTCACCAAAACCAAAAGATTCCGGAACCAAATATTTCTGAGTTATGAAACGCGAATCTATGAAATTATTTAAATTCCGACATAATATTTCAGATTCATATGCATATGTCTAAAACCTATCTAAACACCGCTATTCAGGAAATGGGGACTTTCTGATCCTGATATCACACAACTCATTTATATAAATCAAGAACAGCGTCGGAGTACACTTCCTGCGGTACTCCGAAAATACACTTTCTTCATTACAAGTGAAGTTTCTAACCTTTACCTGCTGTTTTCGGTTAGATAAATGACTACCAAAAAGAGAGAGGGCCATACCTCTTATGCCCAGACTCTTATGACAGAGACTTGTTACTGGAGAATTTGTTGCGCCACTTCTTCTCCCCAGCTCAAACACTAGGAAGTGATGACTTTCAAGAGAGTTGATCCACAACACTTCTAATATGTACTGACTTATTTAATCATTCGTATTGTTTACATTTTCATACTTCTTTTAACCTTTTTAAATAATAAATAAAAACCCGAAATTTCCTGAGAAACTAGTCACTAGGCTTGCAACGCGATACAGCAGTGCCTTGATAGCCCTTCTGACGGGTGGACCATACACGTGTTATTTCTACCAAATAAAATCTAAAAGTTCACGTTTTGAATTATTTCTGAATTAAATCATATTGTAAGTAAAAATATAAATATTTCGTAAAATAAGAACAGAAATAAACAAAATCATTTGTTTTTGCATACACTATCTTATATTTACATTTTGTTCTCACTTTCAGTTTTAGCACCCTCGAAAACGATTAAAATAACCCTCATGGCGAAAAATTTGAAAATTTTGTCAGCCGGGTGGGAAATCATCAAATGACGTCTCCCGCTCTAGGGTGGAGTGGGAGGGCGTTTCAGACTTACACGTGTGCGGCACGGGGCGTGTGTAGGCGAGCTACACATTGCTCACCGTCCGCAAGCCCGGGTCTACGGTAGCCGGGAGTCCGCTATCGACTCCCGATGCCCGGGGCATCTCCACCTGTGGCGCCTAAGGACGTGAAGGCGCAGTGACTGCCACTCCCTCACGCGCCCCGACTACTTCTTTGCGAGCATTACTGCTTCGCAGAAGGAGGTGACGGCTTCCCATGCCCTCTCGCTCCGTACCATGGGTCACACCAGGGCCGGACGCGAGAGGTCGCCGCCGCCGATCGCCTCCACGAGGACACGGCGGTGCTTCGCCCAGGCAGGGCACACCTCCACCGTATGCTCCACCGTGTCCTCTAGACGATCCTCACAATGGAAACACCCGGGCGTTTCCTCCCGCTTTATCCTGAACAGGAAGCCCCCATTACCCCGAAGCACTCAAGCCCCGTGAGAACCTGCGTCAGGCGGAAGGTGAGGACGCCGTGGCATCTCTCTATCCACTCCTCAATGAAGGGACTTACCGCCACAATTGTAGCGTGTCCAATTTTGTGTGCCTACCACTAAACTACTACCGCAAGTCGCGATAAAGTGAGCTTCGTTCCAGTGAAACTTTACTATTGTACAAACATAAACACTAACAACGCAATGAAGCGTAGGTAATTATTTTATAAACTGTGCATATTAATTAATACTGTGCTATTGACACAATTCTTGACTCGAAACTATGCTCCAAATGACTAACATTAAACTAGAACACTAACTTGGAATGGATTTAATGTAGGAAGAGGTACTTCTGGGCATAGGTTGGCTAAGGTTTCTTTACTCTACTATATTTTCTTATCCATTTTAAAAATTAGTCACATTTGTTACAAATTATGACGAAAACTGGGGTAATATCGCAATACCTACATAACGAATTACGTAGGTAAATCCACACGTATTTATATTATTATAAATGCAAAGTAACTCTGTCTGTCTGTCTCTCTGTCTGTCTGTCTGTCTCGCTTTCCTGCTAAAACTACTAAACCGATTTAAATGAAATTTGGTACACAGTTTCAAGCCTGAGAAAGGACATAGGCTACTTTTTATCTCGGTAGTATGTTCCCGCGGGATAATTTCCGACATCCACGTGGGCGAAGCCGCTGGCAAAAGCTAGTCAAATATAAAAGAGACATTTTCAGTTTTTTATTTGAACTTAGAGAATAAAGAATAACAGCTTATTGTTCTACGAAATTTCCTGTTTTAGAGACACATTTTTCCCAGCGTATAAGTAATTTTGATATGCCCTCTTTGTAAAAAGAAGTCGGTTGAGTCTCCAACGAATTGCGCACGTAGGCCTCAACCTCCCCATCGTTGTTGAATTTTCGGCCCTCTCGAGCTTCCTTAAGAGGACCAAACGTTACGAGGCCACGTCGTTTTCGGCGATATGCTAGTTTAACTTCCTTCAAAATATTGCAGTAATAGGCCGCATTAATTGTCTTATGACCACGTAAAAAATTGAGGTATAGCAAGCCATGCTGATCAAAAAACCATAGCCATAACTTTGCCAGCTGACAGCCGTGACTTGGCTTTCACTGGTCCAGGTTCCCCTTGCAGTCTCCACTCTTTGCTCGCTCGTTTCGACTTAGGGGTATAGTGGTGTACCCACGTTTCATTGCAGATGATGATGTGAGTGAGAAAAGACTCTCCTTCTTCCTGAAATTTTGCTAGGAGACGCTGACACACCTGTACACGATACGATTTCTGCTCAGATGTCAGAAGGCTAGGCACCCACCTTGCGGACATTTTACGAAAATTGCAAATGAATTTAAGAAAATTGCAATTGAATTTTTTTTTTTTTGCTTCTTTGTAATTATGGATAACTTATACCAACTGCAGATGCAATCTCATTAATGGTCAGATGCCTGTCACTTTCAAGAAGTTGTTTAACTCGGTCGATATTGTCGTTAGTGATGCTCGTCCGGGGTCGGCGATTATGGCTCTCGTTTTCTACATTCTCACGGCCCTTCACGAATTGTTTATACCGTGCAAATACTCTAGCTTGCGAAAGCGTCTCATCTTTGAACTGTGCAGTCAATCTTCTCAAGATTTCCGTTGGTTATACACTTTCCGTGGCAAGAAATTTAATAATAATACATTGCGCAATTGACGAGGGAACGTCTCGTTTAGACATTGTTACGATGTGTACTGAAACGAACGCGCACGGTCCATAACTTGCTTGTCCCACTGCCGACATCCCCCCCCCCCCCGCCACCTCACGAAGCAAGAAACCTTATGCTTTAATATTGTACGCTTAGGGCCAAAAGTCTCGTTTATATTTGATTTACCTACGTATATGAATTAAACAAGACAATGAATACAAAAAAGCAGCTACGTATTCCAGTCGGTAAATAATTCTTATTGTTGTTATTCAAACATGCAAATGTCGTCCCTATGCAAAAATTGCTACAATTCTACAAGTCAATTGAATTTGCAAGGTCAAAAGGCCATGGTTCAAAATAGTGACAGGTTACTTTATCGTTTCAAGGTATCAAATTTAAAAATGTCTACTCTATATTTTATGAAGAAGTTACGCAAAGGTGCGTAAAACGGTGGCAAATTAAATTGGCTAGCGAAACTCCACAGACGTGATGGTGTATAAAGAGAAAATAAAACCCGATCAAGTGCGTATTGGACCACACACAATGAAGAGTTTCGTAGTAGGGGTGAGAGATTGACTGAAAAATAATTTTCTCACTTTAAGTTCCGACAAATCAAAATTCATTACCTTTAGACTGAAAAATAATCATGAATGGCTCATGATTATTTTCAGTGTAAAGGTAATTTATTTATTTATTCATTTAACTCGAGCAACAAGACTCATAGTGTTAGTAACAATGTGCTTACAAACTATGTTAGTAATACACTTATAAAGATAAAAACAGAAACACATTATGATATCACTGCTGCAAGGTGACAGGCCCAGCTGAAACCTTGCAGCAGTGGTTCACAAACTCACTATCCAGCCTACTTGATATCATAAATAGGATGCTGTTGGCGCTGCCCCGCACCCTACGGACCAGGGATGCGCACCGTTTCCGCATCACCGTGTAGAAACAATCCATGTGAGCTTCAGCAAACATCCCTGATGCGCTGCAGTATCGGGGCAACCCCATCAGCACCCTGAATGCGTTATTATATTGGACGCGAAGGGCGCTGTATGATTTTTGAGTATAATGAACCCACAGACTACAAGTGTAAAATGATGTGCAGTACGCACTGAATATAGTGCGCCTGACCTCTTTCGAGGTACGTCTGAATATGCAGGCAATCATGTTAGCTCTAACACACGGCGCCCTCTTCTCCCTATTAATATCCTCATCGTCTTTGAGGTCAGTGGTCAATACGTGACCCAGATATTTAAATCGGTCTACCCTCACAAGGGGTATACCGTTTATTTTCACAGGTTTTTTTTAAATGAATGAACCAACCAATCATTTACAATACTTGCTCACACCTGTTTTTTTCCCCCTTAATAGTGATTGCTCCAGTCCAAAACTGCAGAAGGTTAACACTTTTACATACCTGGGTGTTATCTTGGATTTTAAACTTACTTTTGCCGCTCATATTAGTTGTGTTACTAATAGAATTCGCAAATTGCTATATGTTTTTTGGAGTCTTAAGTTGGTTTTGAATTCCAAGCTACTAATATCAGTCTATTGTGCATTGTGTCAATCGCTATAGATATATTGCATTACTTCTTGGGTTGGTACTTTTAAAACCAGCCTTTTACCTCTAAAAGGGCTCAAAGGGCAGTACTAAAAGTAGCACTATCTCTTTTTTGCCATCATCCCACAAAAGATGTTTACAAATTTTCAAATGTTCTCTTAATTCGTCAGCTTTTATTTAACATATTGCTTTAAAACAACGATTTCTTATCCCTGTGTTTGTCTACCAGGACAATGATGTAGGGAATGGAAGAAGGAACGTTTGACAATTTAGGTCATTTAAAACTAGATTTGCACAAAATTTCTTTATTTTTCTTGGACCAGGTCTATACAACATACTGAACAAATTACTCTCAACACATATCCTAAGAAAAACAACTTTTAAAGATTATTGACTGAATGGCTGCTTTCTTTAGATTATGCTCAATTTGAAGATCTTTTCACTACCATTTCCTAATTTAGTGTCCTGAAATGTCCCTCACAACCTCATACAAAAATCCCACAATCTCACAAATTCTGTGTATGTTATGTAATTAAAAATGTATTAAATCTTACGTGTAATAAATTCTATTAATCATAAGTGAATTAACAAAACTGCGATTTTACACAAAACGCCTCCAATCCAAGGGTCGTTTTCAAATTTCGGGTAAAAACATTACTTTTGGTTTAATTCTTGTGGAGTAGATTTTAACGTAACTGAATCTACTTCAAATCGACTACTTATTTGAGGTGATTCAGGGCCTACTAGAAAGACTTTCTTATCACTGTAAATTAAGGAGATAGGCCCATAAAACTAACCCATTTCTCATTAGTGTCACTGGTTCCAAATGCTTATTTTTTAACCCCCGACACAAAAAGAGGGGTGTTATAAGTTTGATGTGTCTGTGTGTCTGTCTGTCTGTGGCATCATAGCTCCCGAACGGATGATGCGATTTCAATAAAAAAAAATATGTTGTTGGATTCCCGAGGAAACCCAAACACTTAGAGTGTTCTTATGCTGCCACCAGGTTGCCTTTTGTACAAGAAGAGAGCAGAAACTGGATGTTGGAAGGTCTTTCTAGGTTGCGGCAGGGAACTCCAAGAACTGCCTTCGTAGTACTTCTGGACAGGTCGCTGATTGGTGGTGTGGCTCGTCTTCACATTGACATGAGGTTTCCCTCAGAAGACCCTACAGGTTCCTTGATAGGCTGCTGTAGTGATTGGTCCTTATAATGTCGAGGGCGAAGGGCCTTAAGGACGATGGAGTATCGAATAGAAAAGCTTCTTGATTCTTCTTCTATTTATTGATACTTCACGTACAGTATGCACAATCTTCTAATCTACTGTTACAGGAGTGAATACGGATCCTATAGACCAGACTAAGATCTGCCTAAGACTAAGAATGGACTAAGAATGGTCTAAGAATGAATGTGGGCGCGCGGTGTGCTGGTTTATATAGGGAAGATGTTGCATCAGCTTTGTTCTCGAAGGGATGATGAAATACTTGTTTACCATGTCATCATTCATGCGTTAGAATTGCTTTCATGGGTAATTAGTATCAAGTTTCAGTTGGAATATGACTCTGTTTACATCCGGTGAGTCATGGATGTCGCAATGTTTTTTAATATTGCGCTTCAGTTGGAGTATGCAACACCCTTAAAAAATTTTTGTTAATGATTTTAAATTAATTAACAAAAATTTGAAAATATAGTCGACCTGACTAATTGACTCTATACAATGCAAAAAAATTGTATGACTTAGAGAGTTTGTTCCTTTACAAGATTTGATTGACTCTATACAATACAAAAATAGTACGATTTAGAGAGTTTTAACTCGGTACAATGTACGATTTAGAGAGTCTTTTACTTTGATTGACTCAGTACAATATACGATTTAGAGAGTCTTTTATTTTAATTGACTCAGTACAATGTACGATTTAGAGAGTCTTTTACTTTGATTGACTCAGTACAATGTACGATTTAGGGAGTATTTTACTTTGATTGACTCAGTACAATGTACGATTTAGAGTCTTTTACTTTGATTGACTCAGTACAATGTACGATTTAGAGAGTCTTTTATTTTGATTGACTCTGTACAATGTAATATTGTACAATTTAGAGAGTCTATTACTTTATATAATACAAAATAGGATAAAACTAGTTTAGGATAATTAATAACTAAGCTAAATGAATACAATTGAAAGTTATACTGTTATTATCTTAGAATTACAGCTTAGATTTATAATTGTTTGGATCTGGCTGGGGCTGGTTACCCTGTTCGTGATCCTTATCAGTTGTTTAATTGTATTAGGACTGTCAGTTTGGGGCTGGTTATCCTGTCGGTTAGTCCTTGAGGTCGTCAGTATGGGGCTGGTTACCCTATCGGTTGACCTTAAGTTACATCCTTAACTAATAAGTTTATACAATGAAAATAAATTAGTTTTACGTTATCCTAGAATTATTTAAATCTCTAATTTTAAGTAAATAAAAATTATGTTACTATGATAGATTATTCTAAATCAAAAAAAAAATTCTGATTTCTTGGCTGGCGTCTTCTTTCTGACGACGTTGTTGATCTCGGACCCGCTGGGGCGCTGGGTAGTGCTCGATACGCTGGAGGTGCTTCTATCGTTGGGGATTCTTCTCTTGATTGTGATCGAGCTTGATATCTCACAACGAAATCTTGTCGTGTTTCTGAAGTCGCCTTGTAGCATTGATTGTAGATCCGTATGCATGGTCCACAGATTTCTGTAGATTCTTTGGTGCAACATAAATATTTCTTGAGACATGTGATGATTCCGCACCATTTGAGTAGGTTCTATAACCTACTCAAATGGTGCGGATGATGATTACCGCGACGATTCCTGTGATCGCGTAGAATACTAATGTGAACCATTGTGAATGTTTGATGATGAATAGTTCTTTTAAATGTTGCTGAAGAATCTCGTCGACTTGTTGAAGTTTATGTCGAGCGTACGTTATGCTCATGTAAGTCGAGATTTGGGAATTTTATAGGATCTAGCTTAATTTTTTCTGTGATATTGTCACGCAATTTTATGCAACATTCATCTTCTGTGATGTCAATAAGAGGAATTTTGTTAGTTAAATTTTGAGTTAATAGATTGGCTTGCGCTTCTAATATTTCGTAGTCTGTGTATGCTTTGCAATTCTTCTCTAACTGTAAAATTCCCATTGCTGATATAATTTCTTGTTTTGTCTCTTCTTTATAGCAGATAATTGAAATTGTCACTAGCTTTGTTAGGATGTAGAGCCATTGATTGTGTCGAAGAGGATGCCATATTTCTGTTTCGGCTAAAATCGTTCTAATTTGGCAGTCCTTTGGAATTATCGACGTTCGTGACGAGAAAAGCTGGATCTCACATTGAGGGTGGTCGATTCTTCTCGAGACAGAAATTTCTTCGCAGATGAATTTGTCTTCATCGAATTCTTGACATTTATTGAGATTGTTTAACAATGAGTAGACTGTTATGGATTGGGATATTAAGACATAGGGTTTATAAGGTTCAGTATAGGATAGTAATTGAGTATTCTCCTTATGCGGAGTTAGAAGTGGGAACATTTGATAAAGATTATATGGTTCCAAATTAGAAATTGGGATTTCAAAAGAGATTACTAGTAGGTTTTCTTTTAAGAATGCGTTTGGCTTAATTAATTTATAATATTTGTAAACGTTATTCATGTTTGGTTCCATTGGGAGATTGTAGGGAGATTGTATTTTCTCTAATTCGGTTTTAAGATCAGTTGGAGTTAGTATTTTATAATTTAATATCCCGTTAGAAATGAAAGTTAATGAATCTAAGTAATCATTTAAGATTTTACTGGTCTCGGTGACCATTTCGGTTAAAAGGATTATATGATCGGTGATGTCAAATTCGAAATTTAATTTCTCTTCATTCGTTGCTGTTTGTTCCGCGAATTTATTAAATTTTTCTAAATTACTGTTCATTATATTAATGTCATTCTGTAATATTAGCATTGAATGGTTAAAATTTGAAATAGTTGATGATATAACATTTATTTGGTTTTTCATTAGAGTTTCAACCTCGCGTTGATTGCTCATTAGTGTTTTAATTGAATCGGTATAAAATTCTGCATCGTCTGCATCTGGAGTGCCGAAAAGCCATTTGAATGCAATTCCTATACCATTTATAATTCCACGTTTAGTGCGAGTTCGGCCGCTTTGGTATTGATGTGAGATGATTAAATAATCGTTCATCATTCTTCTAATGTTATTTCCTATGTATTTAAGGGACGTAGAACAATGTGTCTGCAAATGTTCTTTAGTTAGTTTTATACAAAGATTAAGAGACTTAGAATGAAACTGGCTAACGGTCTTAAGTCTATCATTAATTAAAGAAATATTACTATCAGTTACTAATGTAAATTTTTGGTTGCTTAATTTAACAGAGCATATATGATAAAAGAATATTCCACGAGATTTTTCTATAGGGTAGATTTTATGGCTAAATATGAGGATTGAATTGAGAGAAAGGAATATGGGTACGCCACAATTGCGGCGGTAAGTCCCCTCTTTGATGAGTGGATAGACAGGCGCCACGGCGTCCTCACCTTCCGCCTGACGCAGGTTCTCACCGGGCATGGGTGCTTCGGTGGGTTCCTGTTCAGGATAAAGCGGGAGGATACGTCTGGGTGTTTCCATTGCAAGGATCGTCTGGAGAACACGGTGGAGCATACGGTGGAGATGTGCCCTGCCTGGGCGGAGCACCGCCGTGTCCTCGTGGAGGCGATCGGTGGCGACGACCTCTCGCGTCCGGCCCTGGTGCGAGCCATGGTACGGAGCGAGAGGGAATGGGAAGCCGTCACCTCCTTCTGCGAAGCAGTAATGCTCGTGGAGGAGGAGCCGCCGCGCGTGAGGGAGTGACAGTCTCTGCGCCCTCACGTCCCTAGCCGCCGCAGGAGGAGACGCCCCGGGCGTCGGGAGTCGATTGCGGACTCCCGGCCACTGTAGGCGCGAGCTTGCGAGTGGCGAGCAATGGGTAGCTCGCCGCCCGGTAAGGACCAGGCTCGGGTCGACGGCGCGTAGTGTTCCACGCGCGCCTCAAAGAGATGTCAGGATGGGAAATCATCAAATCACTTCTCCCGCTCTGGGCGGAGCGGGAGGGCGTGTCAGACTTTTACTGACTAAAACCCACCCGCGTTCCATCAGTTGCCCATGTGCCAGGGTCACGGTATCTCTTTCGAACAATCACGCGACCCCGGCAGGCATAGGTCCTAGTAGACCCCTTCACTGCTGCTGACATCTCTTTGAGGCGCGCGTGGAACACTACGCGCCGTCGACCCGAGCCTGGTCCTTACCGGGCAGCGAGCTACCTATTGCTCGCCGCCCGCAAGCTCGCGCCTACGGTGGCCGGCAGTCCGCTATCGACTCCCGACGCCCGGGGCGTCTCCTCCTGCGGCGGCTAGGGACGTGAGGGCGCAGTGCCTGCCACTCCCTCACGCGCCCCGCCTCCTCCTTCGCGAGCATTACTGCTTCGCAGAAGGAGGTGACGGCTTCCCATTCCCTCTCGCTCCGTACCATGGCTCGCACCAGGGCCGGGCGCGAGAGGTCGCCGCCGCCGATCGCCTCCACGAGGACACGGCGGTGCTCCGCCCAGGCAGGGCACACCTCCACCGTATGCTCCACCGTGTCCTCCAGACGATCCTCACAATGGAAACACCCGGGCGTATCCTCCCGCTTTATCCTGAACAGGAACCCACCGAAGCACCCATGCCCGGTGAGAACCTGCGTCAGGCGGAAGGTGAGAACGCCGTGGCGCCTCTCTATCCACTCCTCAAAGAGGGGACTTACCGCCGCAATTGTGGCGTGCCCTGCGCTGGGTTGCGATAATCGTACCCGCCATGTCGCCATGAGATCACACCGGAGCTCTGTCCGCCGAACCGCAATTTGTCGCGGCAGCGGAGTTTCGCCCCGGCGTTTAGCTTCCTCGCGCCACTCCCACATGTGCGCGAGGACCTTTGCCTCCAGATCCCATGGCGGCACTCCGGCAAGGAGGCTCGCCGCCTCGCACGAGATCGTGCGGTATCCTCGGATTAACCGGATAGCCATGACCCTCTGGGCCGCACTCAACCGGCGCGCTGGGCGCAGCCTCAATGAGGGCGCCCACACCGGTGCCCCGTAGAGGGCCATGGACCGCACGACCCCCGTGTAGAGCCTCCGGCAGGAGGCGTTTGGACCCCCCAGATTGGGCAGGAGCCGCTTTAAGGCAGCCCCAGCCCGCTCCAGTCTGGGAGCCAAACGTCGGAAATGTTCGACGAAGTTCCACCGGCTGTCGAGGACAAGTCCCAAGTGAAGTACTTGTACTTGATCGTCGACTCGACGCCGATGTGAACCCCTCCTACCGTTAGTTGGGAACCCGCAGGTGGCGCGTTCCGAGGACCATGAAAACCCATGGCCTCGGACTTGTGCAAGGCCACCTCGAGTCCCAATTGCCGGATCCTATCGACGATTATCGCAAGCCCGCGTGTCATTATGTCGGCCGCCGCCTCGTACGACCTCCCCTGCGCAAGGACCAGCGTGTCGTCAGCGTAGCAAACCACGCTGACGCCGCTAGGGAGGTCAGCGCGCAGCACCCAGTCGTAACCGATGTCCCACAGATGCGGCCCCAGGACCGATCCCTGTGGGACACCGCACGACATCTCTCGCCGGTTCCACTCTCCCTGGTGACCGGGGTAGATTACGGCCCTATCCGTGAGATAGGCCTCGACCACGCGACAGAGGTAGGTCGGCATCCGGTGATACCGGAGTGCCTCCCTAATGCAACTCCAGGGTAGGGTGTTAAAGGCATTGGCTATGTCTAGAGACACCGCCAAGACGACCCCACCCCGGGCCACTGCATCCCCCGTCGTGAGGGCTCGCACGCGCATGATGGCGTCCACCGTTGATTAGGTGAGGTCTAACAAATGTTTTAATTTCTTTTAATTGTCCTGTAATATATTTATCTGGAAAGGATTCTTTAACATATGTGATTCCTAAATTTTCTTCACTCGCATCACATGAAATAAGTAAGACAAGAGCAGGGATTTTAGTGACGGGCTTTCATATATCATCAGGTTCGGAAATAATAGCATCCTGGTAGTATTGATCAAAATTAATAAATGTTTCGGTTTGATTTACTGCGTGAATTGTAGACCAATTCACGCAGTAAATCAAACCGAAACATTTATTAATTAGCTTAGCGCGTCGGCGTTAACATTTGTTTTCCCGGATTTATGCACAATGTTATAATCATAGTCTAATAGTTTGAGTCTCCATCAAATTAATCTGATTGATGGATCCTTGTAATTCTGTAGCCAAATTAAAGGTTTATGGTCAGTGACTATAATAGTGAACGTTCGCCCAAATAAATAAGGTCGAAAGTGTTTAACTGCACTTACTATCGCGAGAAGTTCCTTTTCGGTAGTGCTGTAATTGTTTTCAGCCTTATTTAGTGTTTTAGAATAATATGAAATAGGTTGATCCTTCCTTATATCTCCTTGCGAAAGGATTGCTCCGATGGCCTCATTTGATGCATCAGTTGTTAGTAAAAAAGGTTTACTAAAATCAGGAAATTGGAGAATGATTTTGTCGGTAAGTATTTCCTTAAATGTTTCAAAAGATTTTTGAGTTTTTTCGATCCATTCAAAATTAGCATCTTTCTTTAATAATTTAGTGAGTGGTTCCGCGATATCGGAAAATTTAGGAATGTATTTCCTGTAATATCTCACTAATCCTAAGAAAGATTTTATGTCTTTAGGATTTTTAGGTGTTTTGATATGTTTGATGACTTTAATTTTGTCAGGGTTAGGAGAAATACCATCCTTAGTTATAACATGGCCTAAGTATGTTATTTGTTCTTTAAGGAATTCACATTTTTCAGGCTGAAGCTTTAAATTATGTTTCCTAAGCCTTATTAATACTTTAGTTAAGAGATTTATATGTTCGTTCAAACTTTGAGAATGGATGACGATGTCGTCTATGTAGACAAATACTCATTTGCCTATTAAATCAGACAGAGCAATATTAATCATTCTCTGAAATGTAGAGAGAGCATTTTTTAGTCCAAAAAGCATCCGCGTAAATTCAAAATGTCCATATGGGACTGTGAATCCTGTTTTCTCTTGATCCTCGGAATCTACTAATATTTGGTGAGATCCCGATGCTAAATCCAGTGTCGTAAAATATTTAGATTTACCTAACTGATCTAAAATTTCTTCTATGTTAGGGATAGGATAATGATCATCAACGGTTACTTCATTTAATTTCCTATAATCTATGACAAGTCTCCATTACCTTCTTTGAGATGGTTTAATCTCAAATTTTCATCTAAGGATTTTAATCTTTCATTGTTTGATTTTGAAGTTTGAGTTCCATTAAGGTCTTTAGTTACATGCCTAACATTATTAATTGGATAGTCAAATTTTAATGGAATATTATTAATAATAATTTCATTTTCATGGTAATCTATTTTGGATTTAAAGTCCTTTAGGATGTCATATCCCAAGATTCCATCAAAAGGAGTAAGAATTTTGCTTGCGTTTATAATATGAAATTTGGGGTTTGATACGAAGTTCCCTTAGCGTAAATTAATATTTGCGGTACCTAGCGTTGAAACGTCATGGTCAAGGATTATCCAGTGAATGTTTTCTTTTTCTTAAATATTTAAGTAAGTTTTCTTTGGATTTAGAGCCGTATGTTTAACTAAGGATATCGAGGCTCCCGTGTCTATCAGTAGTTGTATTGATTTGTACGAATTAACAGACTAAAAAGTTAGTCCTACATTTTTTATTGACTAAGCAAACTTATGTTTGGAAGGAACTGACTATTTGGGAATCATTTTCAATTTTTTCAAGATGATTCACGTTTTTTTTATCGTTGGTTTTAAAATCATTGTTGTGTTTTCTGCGCCTACATTCGCTAAATTCATGCACTTTCTTTCTATCAAAAATATACACATATACAGTCTAAATACAAAGTTTTTGGAAAGCCAACACTTATTATCCACATCCACACTTCCACACTTTCCACATTAATCCACACTATCCACACTATCCACATCCACACTATACATCCACACTATCCACACTAATATTATAAATGCAAAAGTAACTTTGTCTGTCTGTCGGTCTGTCTGTCTGTCTCGCTTTCCTGCTAAAACTACTGAACCGATTGAAATGGAATTTGGTACAAAGATAGTTTAGAGCCTGAGAAAGGACATAGGCTACTTTTTATCCCGGTAGTATGTTCCCGCGGGATAATTTCCGACCTCCACGCAGGCGACGCCGCTGGTAAAAGCTAGTATTAAATAATTACTGCAAAATACGTCACTACTACCTTTTTCTGTGCATATAAATATTTAAAATTGTAATTTTGATAGCATCGATTTGTAAAAAAGTGGCATAGATCCGTCATCGATGAGCCCTACTGGGTGACTGATTTATGAATGAACGAGAGTGATGACACTATTTATTACAGGCAAAAAAGAGATGGTGATAATGGTGTATGCGCTTGGAATAAAATAAAGTATGTGCCAAAACGAATCGCCGACTTTTATGAATGAAAAGTTTTATTAAAACAAAAACTGTTTTACAAAAAACTTAGATAAGATTATTATCAAAGTTTTAAAATTAACTATGTTTAATAAATCTAACGCATTGGGTTACCTATTATAAGTTCGAAAATAATTTGCCCGAATTTCACTTCACCTAAAACTTTTCAACTATTATCATACGTTTCGTTTTTTTTTTACTTCATCGAAGTCACGTCTGCCACTGTATCAGTTGACCTATTATCAATTCGACTTTTTTCGTTACTCCGACGTTTTATTTGGTCGAAATAGTTTTTACCGATGTTACACTTAGCTGAAATAACATTTGTTCGAAGTATTATGTTTCCGAACATTCATTATACCACTGTTCAGATTTACCTACTCGTTTGTTTAATTAATAAATTATTTAAATGTAATGGCACTAAACATGCAAACAAGCATGTTTGCTTCAAGCATGCAGCATGCAAGCAGGCATGCAGCATGCGAGCAAGCATGCAGTGTGCGAACAAGCAAGCAACATGCAATCAGGCATGCAACATGCAGCAAGCATTGTTTCTGTCACGGCTTAAGCGCTACGGGGTTTGGGCGGCCCCACGCAAGCCTATCGTCGCAGATGGTTTTAACGCTCACCACCACCTGCTCCTCAGCTCGCGGGCCGCCCTATCCCTCCGCGCCTACGCGGGCTTAAATTACACTCTAGTGTGACACTGTAATGTCAAAGTGTATATTTCCAAATAAATAATAATAATATATTTAAAAAAAATAAAGGAAGTCATAATAATAAAAAAAACATTCAGTATAATTACAATAATATATTAATTGGAGCAGCTTAATCCCAAGCTTTTTTGTCCTCACTATAATCTTTAAATGTATAAAAGGCTTCCTGGCACAACTTACGCTTGAATTATTTGAATTTATTGAGACTTAGATCTTGAACATGGCTTGGAAGTTTACTATAAAAATTTATATATTTGTGACCAAATAATATTCCCTAAAATGTTGTTTCATTATGTTGAAAATATGGCAAATAAATCATTAGGCAAATGAAAAAGTTCAAAAGAGGCTTCGGCCAATAGCAAAAAGTTATTTTGTGAATCGGCGAAACATAGTTAGGTAAAATAATACTTATGACACATGATACTTCGATGATTTAAAAATATGTCAAATAATGCATATAGCAAAAAAGACGTCGGTCAATAGTTTTCGGTGAAATGAAATTCGAACAAAAAACATTCGGAAAAGTAATCGGTTCCCAACGCATTGCGCTTTGAGGCTAAAAAAATCATAAACATGGATAGAATTCTGCGATTTTTTTGTATCGAGAAAATTTGATCGTCTCGTGTATTCCTTTTACAGGATATTAGAACATGTAATCAAAAAACATACACTTAAATATTAATTTCGGCTATCATATGGTAAGAAAGGTACACTTAAAAGAAAAAGTACGGTTTTCTCAATATATCACCTTAAATTATGTTCGATTACCACCGTAACTGTTCGCCAAAGTTGAGTAATCAACCCTCGCCTTTGTTTTTTTTTTAGTTCTTCTAATCAGGCTCAGAATCATTATCATTATCATCTTTAGATTGTCCAATAGAGATGGCTAAAGGAGTGCTCTCAGAATGTATTGGAATCTCACATTAACTCGTAATATTTAAATATTCTTTCATGAATTATTTAGTGTTTAGTAATTTCCAAGATATTATTATTATTGAGAAAAGCCGAGAGTTCAACACGCCCATATTAATGTGTTTCATCGATTACTCGAGTAAGAGGACTAAGAGGTAGGCGTACCTCAACACCTCATTTCGATGATCGTAAATCTGTACCAAGACGGAGTATCCATGGTCAGGGTTAATGACGTAATCTCAGGCCCCTTCAAGCCAGAAAAGGGGGTAAGGCAGGGGTGTATTCTTTCTCCCATTCTCTTTAATATATATGGTGAATACATCATGAGGAAAGCCTTGGAAGATTGGGAGGGAGGTGTCTCTGTCGGGGGAGTAAAGATCAGCAACCTGAGATATGCGGACGACACTACACTCTTTGCATCATCAGAAAGAGAAATGGCTGATCAGTTTCGTAAAGTAGAGTACGAGAGTGGACTGGTGGGACTCAATATCAATAAGTCGAAGACTAAGGTCATGCTCATCGACAGAACCGGTCAACTCTCCAGGACGAAAGAACTCGCAGATTTGGATTTTGTCAGCGAGTTTGTATACCTCGGATCACTACTTACTGACCCAGGAGGAAGCGAAAGAGAGATCAGGAGAAGGACGCAAATGGCTAAAGCGGCGATGAGTAAGGTGGCGCGTATTTCAAAATCAAAATCAAAAGTCATTTATTCAAACTAGGCTGAGAGTCAGCACTTTTTGAACGTCAAAGTTACAAAAGACAGTCCCCCCAAAACGCCCACCCTTCGACACTTCCTAGTGCTGTAGCTGGGAAGAAGAAGTGGCGGAACAAACTCCCCAGCAGCATTTGGCAAGACAGAAAAATCTCCAATGTCACCAAGGTGAGACTAATCCGGACACGACAAGATAGAAGCGTTTGAGATGTGGTGTTGGAGAAAAATGCTTCGCACACCATGGACCTCCAAGAGAACGAATAAATCGCTCCTAGAACAGCTGCGTATAAGAGATAGACTACCAACTATCTGTTACCAAAGGATTCTCGGTTACTTTGGTCACATTGCCCGTCGAGAACCGGATAACCTTGAAAAGTTGGTGGTCATGGGTAAGGTAGATGGGAAAAGACCTTGCAGCCGGTCACCTAACCGCTGGTCCGACCAAGTAAACGCCCTCACTGGACTCTCTGTTACAACGGCCATGAGAGAAGGCGAGAACCGAACGAAGTGGAAGACCATCATTCAGGCAGACAGGCCTGTTGGTCTAGTGGTTAGTGACCCTGACTGCTATGCCGGAGGTCGTGGGTTCGATTCCCACCCAGGACAAATGTTTGTGTGATGAGCACGATCATTTGTTCTGTGTCTGGGTGTAATTTAACTATAATATGTATGTATTTAGAAATATATAAGTATGTTTATCAGTTGTCTAGTACCCATAATACAAGCTCTGCTTAGCTTGGGACTAGATGGCGTCGTGTGATAGTTGTGGAATATTATTATTATTATTCAGAAAGCCACGAAAGCCTTTCAGGGACACGACCTTCAGCAAAGAAGAACGCGACTTAGAAGAAGAATTTCCGAGAACTTTCATGAACTGTTTAGCAAAAAAAGTATCTTAATTGCTTTTTAAGCCTTTTGATTGACATGTCAAGAGAAAATAACAAAGTACTGCAAGCTAGGGAGAGGTCATAGCGCTTTTCCAGAATGTCACATTGAAACGGTACTTATATCGATTTTTAATAACTGCTATCAAAACGATTTATAGTCTGAAAGTAAGAACTGGCAACAGACTTTTTAGCGGAAATTGACGGCATTCAATTCGGTGTCCTGTTTAGTTACTTGTTATTGTATTTTCAGCAGGTTTTGATACAGAAATTACGGTAGTTTTTAAAGTGACAATTCATTCGGAATGTGCCTCTTCTTTTAATCTTACTATCTATACTGTGTTGAAAAATATTAAGTAATAATAGTAATAGTGGACGAACAAACCGATTTTATTTCAAGTCTTTCGATTATTTTATCGATTCGTTTACAAATGATGTTCAGTCCCATCTCTTCTCTTCTCATCTATGAAAAGCAAACGTCAGATGTCAGACATCGTTTGAACGCTTTACCGTTTGCTTGTTCGTTGTGTTTTTTTTATTTTGGATTTGTACTGATCCACACTTGTTTATAAGACCTATTGTTTGTGCTCACCTACCTACTGACCTCTTGCTACCTACTCTGCATGGACTTGACTTTCAATAAATTCATCATGCGATGCATAAACTGCGGTAATTCAGAAGCTACGGGTGATGTTCGTTTATTTGGCCATAGAATGGAGTGCATAACTTGTGGCCGTTCTGTGAGAAGTATACAATGCCGTGAATTGGAAAGAAACGATTCTATGATACAGAATTTACCAACGTCACATCCAGTTTTCTATCAGGTAAATAAAATGGATGTTTAATCTCAGTTTAAATTTTATATCATCTTCCTCATCAGATATTTAGTTTCTCCATAAATTGTCAGGGCTGTCCCTGAACTCCCTCTCTGGTTGAGTTATTGGGCTAGCATCCAATCGAAATGATCCTCTCTGGTTGAGTTATTGGGCTAGCATCCAATCGAAATGATCTGATCAGAATTTGAGAGTGAACGAAGAGAGAGTACAATTGTGTAGGTATTGTGCAAACACTTGGGTAATATATGAACAAGTCCTGCACACTTACCGGCTGATTTCTATCATATTAGTAGTGTAGAATTAGGGGTTCTGCATCACTTGCTCGCTTCGCTCGACAAGTGATGCAGAACCCCCAATTATATTTCGATAAATAACCAATGAAATCTTTTTGCGCTATATCGCCGACCTGAGGTTTTGACGCATCCGCTGTGCTCGATTTATAATTTACGATGCGTTTTCAATATATACTCTTTTCCTTTAACAGCGTTTAAATAAAAACATTGAGGAAAACGTATTGCATGTTGCATCCAAGGATCGTCATAAATCTCGCAATCTTCTATAACACCTCCACATGAGAAACATGCTGCTTTATCATTTATACTATCGCCATAGTAAAAGAATCCAGCGTCGGCCATTTCCATAACTAATCTTTTCTTTAAATCAGCTGTCGCCCAGTAATAATTAAATGAAAACTCACGCATTTTAAAAGTATTATACATCTCATATCGAGGTTTGTATTTATTTTGACACATGCTTTGTTTTACAGATAAATGCATAATGACATTGTCTAGCTGCAGTCAACAGCTTATAACGATTTGACGACGTTGATGGGATTGGGAGGGATAGGAAACATTTTACCTAAGTAAAGAAATTAAACAAGAAGTGTGAAGTGTGTGTATATTGTGTAAGAATATTTTGTGTATTTTATTTATGGGCCATCGTTGCCTGATAATAAAGAAATTATTATTATTATTATTATAGCACCATTTATTTAAACACAATACATTTTTTAAAGCACATACAGAGTCATGATAAACACAACTATACAAATCTTGAGAATATTTATATTGACTGTGCGTGTTATATTGAAATTAAATATGTTACTATTACTGTTTTCCAATATATTTTTTAACCACACAACTTTTTCTAAACCTTTAACATATACACATTTATCACTTAAAATATCGGCAATATAACTCTGGTAATTGGAATATGGTACAAATCCTTCACGCCAATATATCTTTCTGTTACGTTCAATCCAACTAACTTGCTTTCTTTCTGATTTCGTCAAATTGTAAAATGGAAAAGGTGGCTTAACTAAAAACCATTGATTTTTTTTATTAGACAAAATAGCGATTTCTTTTATCATAAATTCACCTGTATCTGTCCGAAAACCTTGAATATCTACAATAGCAATCATGACAGCCTTCGTACAGTGTTGCTGAGAGGTTTGTATTCCACTAGTCGATCGTTTATAATCAAACAATATGCAGTTGTTTTATCTGGTATTGGCGTTGAACATTCAATTTCTATTCGTACATCCACTGGACCTGATTTTAGACTGTCGTTTTGCCTTGAGCAGTCCAAGATAAAAAGGGGAGCTTTTTCTTTGAAGTCCTTTAGGTCAAGCAATGGGTCTACTGGACAGTTGTAGTAAGACTGACGAAATTTCACATACATTTCGTATATTATACGGTATTTGTTGTCACTTTGAACCCATAGGCTCATAAGGATAATATTGTGAATTTAAGAAGAGCGTAACGTTTGTCACCTCACAATGATCGAATAGTGAACTGTCCTTAGTTCTACTATTTTTTCAGTTAGTTTGTAAGCAAAAAATTACATATCTAGGCTTTTCCAATTGTGAAGCAGTCTTAACTGACCAAGAATGTTTTGTGGTTTTAGGTAATAAAGGATATTCATATAAATCCCAATTTCTAAAAGCCATCTGAATGGGTTTATCTCTTTCCAAATGCTTTAAGAGTGTTAATCGTTCTCGATCTGACACTTTTATGTGTGGCACCCTCCATTGAACTCTTTGTATATCTATTTGAAAATTAACAACATCATCAGTAAGAATAACACTGTTTAAGTTAGAGTTAGTTCTGTTCAATATAAGTTCGTGTTTACAATTTATAACGATTTTATTGTAATCCTCTGCAAACCCTAAAATCTTATTTAATGGTATCACAACACTAAAATGCCTATCACTTTGGAATCCGCTTAAATTCCAACCCCATATTTCAGCAACATTATTTTCAGCTTCATTTAATGATATGTATGATTTTATTGCTGACGTTATCCCAGAATTTTTTATACGATCTATTTCAATACCATTTATTTCGTACCTGATGTCTTGAAACAAAGACATTGTACGCTGCCAGACTAGACCCCTACAATAGGTTTTAATTATTATGTGGAAGCGTGCTAACCGTGGGGCTCTAGAGACAAGAGTGGCGAGCGAAACTAGTCCGCCGTACGCGGAGCAGACAATATATAAGAGAACAATTGCAAGTAACTTAACTACAATACAACAAAAGAACTTACCTGTTGGTTGAAGGACACTGCTCTGGTGCCAACCTGGAGTTATGTATGTAAGTGAGTGTGTATGTATCGTGTAGTGAGGTTATGAATAAGTATTCTCAGGAACAGGTTACCATTTGCCGCTTCAAGAGGTCTGGCGTCCAGACATGCGGTCTCCCACACTTAACCTTCAATGTTCTTTAATGTCAAGAAACTAAACCCGTATTCCTTCACCAAATGGGGTTATATAGCACAATATCATTGGGTCATGACGTATTGTCCGCAAAAACAACCGATTTTCAAGGATTGATTTACAAAAAACTCGCGGAAGCAAAAATCTGTCCGACGCTCTCAAAGACCAAACTAAAAGGGGGAAAAGGAAGTGACAAGTGTCAAAATCAAACTTGACAAGTCAGATGTCATTCCGTTCGGGCGGCGCGTTGCGAAAGCGCATAGAGTAACAAAGTGTTCGTTCCGAAACATCTACCCCCCCCGGACGGGCCTTCCCGTCCGCTAATCAATTGGCAATCTTGACAAGGTTGCGACCTGTTAGAAGGGAAACTTCCGGAATCTTTTTAAAAAAGGTTTATTTTACCTTCTAAGATTAATTACAATATATTTTGGGAAAACCCGGTAAACGTCCCAACTAATTGAGTGCCAAACCCGAACTGGCTAGAGGCCCGTTGCAAATCAAGTCCCAGGAATGCCGGTGCTGACTTGGCGTTAGTGTCAGCGTTTACCAGTACAAAATAGGGATGTAACAACCCCCCCAACAAGATGAAACTTATATTTTGATACTAAGTTTCAGGGAGAAATGCGGAGTTTTGGGACTGGAATTTCTTCTAATTCCTGGACTTCATCAGTTGTATTATTAGATTCTATTTTAGTTTTGAAAGTTGGACATTTACCGAATTTTTTACACATTTTATATAATATAAAAATTAAAAGAAATACAATTATACAATAGGTAATAACAGGATAATGGGATTCGTATTTTATGAACGGACTAGGTTCATTAATAATCTTATCAATGTCTGACATTAATTGGTCATTTGAATCAGTTACAAGTTTTTCAAGGTGTAGGTCATTTAGTTTCAAAGGTTTTAGTTTTGATTTAAGTAACATGACCTTATCTCTGTCGCAACAAGGATCGCTGATAAGATTAAAATCAGAAATTATGGGTTTAATAATTATATTAAAGTAAGGTTTAGGTGAGAGTTCTCTGTTTTTACAATAAGCTTTACATTCTTGCTCTATACTGATTATACCAGTACCTAATAGTTTGTACTCTGTTAACTGAGAATTACATTCAAGGGTAAGTTTGGCTGGTTCTGACTTGACAAATAACCACTTATTGTTTTTCAATTCTTCCCAAATATCTATATTTCCGTAAACTAATTTGGTTTTACATTGTTGAGGTAATTTATTTATAATTTTTCATAACATTTCCGTTTCACAGGTTGGCATATCCTGAACTGAATATACATCGGGGTTATTACATACATAAATTTGATTAATAGTTTTGATACATTTATTTAATTCTTGAAGGCAAACATATGTTAATTTATCTTTACTTATAGCTATAAATATGATGACAATGAGGTATAATCATAGCATAGGAATGAGGCTGGTTCACATCATGTGGGATAGGTACAGAGATAGGTTTATATAAAACGTATTCTGACTTATATACTAAGGGAATCTTAATGACAAACACTACTTCACTATTGATGAAATAACACGATAATTGAGATAAATCAATTAGCGTATGGATACTATCTAAACTTAAAGTAATTGGTAGTTCACTATTCTTATTTAAATCCTTAACACTATGTATCAGCTCTTCATATAATTGTTTTGGAGTTAAGATAGAGGGATGTATGGAGTGACTTTTAGTAAACATTATAGCATTAATAATATCATCAAGTCTAAACGACAAAGTAAGTAAACTAGAAAACAATTCGTTATAGATTTCATTCAATTTAGATTCTATATAAGGTGTATTAGATACATTGTTTAATACGGCTGATAGATTTTCAATAGCATTGCCTAATCGAGCTTCATTGGTTTGGATTATTCTAAGTGTTTCATTATAATTCTTTAATGCTGTATTAGTTATCAAAATATTATCTTTCAGGAGATGTGAAAGTTTCTTATCGTTATTTTCTAAGTGTAGAATAGCGGAACTATACTTGATTGAGTCGTCTTCATCCATTGTGCCAATTACTTGTTTAAAAAGGGAACCGATACCAGCAAGCCACGCAGATCTTTTATCTCTATCGGGAATAAGGTGAGATATAGCACTATAATCTTTTAGAATATTATCAAGGCGAGATGTTAAAGGTTGTAAAAAGTTATGGCATTTTGAGACACTTAATTCGTTCTCTTGGCAAAGAAGTCTAGCAGTTCCTAAAGTGATCCTAATATTTTCTATATAAGGTTGTATATACCCAATATCAATCGGAACTAATATATGGAGATGATTATTAGAAGTTTTCAAGGTTCCCACAGGGTCAAAATAGATTCCAGTGCTTTCTTTAATCGGCTCTATTACGTCGGCTGAAATAACTGAAATACACGCCGAGGCGATCCTGAAATAATATTCTACGTTATAAAACTAATCTATATAACTAATTATAACATAATAAAACTAATCATTCGTTTCAGCAAGTTTAACTTCATCATAGTGATGTTTTACATGCCGACGGTTTATCGATAAGGTAAGTGTGTTATTTCCATTTATTCTAATTACTTTATAGGGACCTTTCCATATGGGTGATAAAGCTTTACGGAGTCTTAAATGATTTTTAACGTATACCATATCACCTGCTTTATACTTTACTGGTTTGGTATGTTTATCATAATAAGTTTTGGAGGTTATTTTTGATTTTAGTATGTTTTCTATAGCTTTTTCCCTGGAAATTCGTAGACGTTGTTGTAAAATCCTAACGTAATTATTATATGTGGATTCTAAGGCAGAGTCGTAAATAGATGAGGGTATAAGTGCTTTATGACCGAATACTAGCTCATAAGGGGTGAAATTTGTAGTACTATGAACTGTCGTATTATAAGTGAGCATGGCTGTGTAAACATATCTAGGCCAATTAGTTTGGTTTTCATCCACAAAAGATTTAAGGTATTCTTTTAATGTTGAGTGGCTCCTTTCAAGAGCTCCCTGTGTTTGTGGGTGATAAGGGGTAGACCAGAGCTGTTTAATCTTTAAAAAGTTGCAAGTTTGCTTGAATAGTTCGGCTGTAAAATTTGTGCCTTGATCGGTTAGGATTGTTTTTGGAATACCGAATTGGGCGATGAAATGAATTAGACATTCAGAGGTTTCCTCTGCGGTAGCATTAGAGATAGGATAAGCAGCTGAATATTTAGTCAGGTCATCTTGTAATGTTAGAATAAATTTCAATTTAACATTACCAACTTCAGGCAAGGGACCCACAATGTCTAGTGCAACGCGTTCAAACGGTTGCGTCGATGTTGTAGTAATCTGCATCGGTGCACGGTTAGTTTGGCGTAGCGCTTTATTGGCTTGACAAGGGACACACTTACGAACATAATTTTCAATGTCACTGCGCATATTTCGCCAGTAATATTTTTCTTGAATTCTTTTTAACATTCTGTTAGAGCCTAAGTGACCCGAAATAGGGATGTCATGATTTTCACGCATAATTTTGGCAATTTCGCTCATAGTCGGATACATTATAATATTTTTATAAATATGAATGGTTATGTTTGTGTTATGAAATAGGTACGTGATTATACTATGTATCTTTATAAAACTATGGCTATCAAAAGGATTTCTGAAATCCGTGATACTGAACTCATTTATATTTTCAGATAAAAGGTAGTTCTTTAGGTTTTTCAGGCTTTTAAAAATGTCTTCATAAGTAGTTGTGTCATAATGATACACTTTAATGAATAATAAATAATAAGTGGTATTCTCTTTTTCAGATATCAAGAATGAGTATAAAGTTCTCTCTAGTGCAAGGAATTCTTTACTTTCAGTCATATTACCGATAATTTCAGATACATAGCGGTTCGACTCGTCGAAGTCAATTGAGGTAGGTATCACAATATGTTTTGATTTTGTCTTTAAAAGATTTTCATTATGTTCAAGAATGTTAGTATCAAATGTCACTAATCTGTTATTTATTGTTTTTAGGCACTTAGAATAAGTACTATCATCGTTAATGACATCACTAGATTGTGGGGTAGGTATATCAAAATCATCAGGGAGTTCCAGGTTTTCAGGGAGGACAAAATCATCAGGTAAGTTTAGGCTTTCAGGATTTGATTGCGGCGAGGACTGCGAAGGAGGGGCATCATCGGTAAGTATTTGGTCAGGGTTATTAGATGCATTTTCGGGATTAGTAGTTGGATGGTTATTAGGTAGTGTATTATTTGTCTGAATTTGCTCTATGCTTCGTAAAGGATTTATTGGATACCGCGAAAGAGCATCAGCGTTGGTATTTGTCTTGCCTTTTCTGTATTGAATCTCATAATTATATTCCTCTAATTTAAGGCGCCAACGGACTAGTCTGGATCCAGGGTCCTTGCAGTTAAAAAGCCAATTTAGGGGTTTATGATCTGTTAATATTTTAAACTGACGGCCGAAAAGGTAGGGACGGAATGTCTTAGTTCCATACACAATAGCCAAACATTCTTTTTCGGTTACACTATAATTACATTCCGCTTTATTAAGTGTCCTTGACGCAAAGGCGATTGGTTGGTCTTTACCAATTACACCCTGGGATAATATAGCCGAAATAGCATAGTTTGACGCGTCGCAAGTTAGAATAAAAGGTTTAGTAAAATCGGGGTAAATAAGGACTGGTGCAGTTACTAATTTTTCTTTCAATTGTTCAAATGATAATTGTTGGCTATTGGTCCAGTTAAAAGGAGTATCTTTTTTCAGAAGGGTAGTAAGGGACTTAGCGTATTTTGAGAATTCTGGTATAAATCTTCGATAATATGATGCTAAACCTAAAAATGATTTTATATCTTTAGTACATTTTGGCACAGGATAATTTACAACAGATTTTATTTTATCAGGGTTAGGCCTAACGCCTTCACTACTTATTATATGGCCTAAGTAGGCGACTTCTTTTCGCAAGAACTCACATTTGTCTGGCTGAAGCTTTAGGCGGAATTTCCTCAATTTTTCAAAGACAAGGATAAGTTTTTTTATATGTGAAGATAAATCATGCGAGTATATGACGATATCATCCAAATAAACGAAGCAATGTACACCTTGTAGTCCGGACAAGACAGTGTTCATTGTTCTCTGAAAAGTTGCGGGTGCATTTTTTAAACCAAACGGCATTCGTCTGAATTCAAAATGTCCTTGGGGTACACTAAATGCTGTTTTGGGTGCGTCTTCTGGAGACATTTTTATTTGGTGAAAACCGGAAGCTAGGTCTAAAGTCGTGAAGTATTTACTTTGACCTAATTGGTCTAAGATTTCATTGATTTGAGGAATTGGGTAATTTTCACCAATCGTGATATCATTCAGTTTCCTATAGTCGATTACTATTCTCCACCTCTTTTGCCCTGTAGAGTCATCTTTTTTAGGCACTATCCAGATAGGAGATGACCACGGGGATTTTGAGGGTTTAATAATTTGCTGATTTAACATTTTGGTTATTTGTGACTTAACCTCTTCCTTGTGTATTTCGGGAAAACGATACGATTTTACGTTGATTGGCTGTGAGGAATTTGTTTTTATTTCATGTTGGATTACATCCGTACAAGTTAATTGGTCTCCTGGTAGATGAAATATGTCAGAGTACTGATCACATATGTCATTAAGATGGTGTAATTCTTCCTGATTTAAATGAGATGTTCGTAGTAATTCGGATAATTGTATGGACCTTTCAAGACTATTAACCAATCTGTTGTGTTGTATTATATTACATTGAGTAGGGTCAAATGGACTTAAAGTAAGCATAAGGTTGGCGTTTAAATGAACTGGTTTTTCGGATACGTTGACAATTGTCACATTAATTCTATTATTGTCTTTTACTTTAACAAGGCAATTTGATATAAGAAGGGAATCGGAAATATGTTGATCCAATACGATTCCCTCTTTTAATTCAGGGTTTTTTACTGAACACTCTATTACCGTTTCGGTACGAGGTTCAATGACATATGATGGTTCATCAAAGGATAATGTGATGTTATGATTATTTATTTCTAAAGAATCTGTTTGATAATTAATGCGACACTTATATAGTGTGAACAGGTCGCTGCCTATTATACCATCATAAGGTAGGCTTATATCCTCAAATATTTGGAAAGGATGGGTTATAGTAAATTCTTTATTGAACTGTAGTTGTAAGTTAAAGCTTCCTACACTCTTCATAGTTTCGTTTTTAGAGTCTATTCCTTTGATTGTAACGACACTATCTTCTAATTTTATGGTATTTGTTATACTTTTCTTTTTCAGGACGCAGAGTGTCGCTCCAGAATCTATCAAGAGAGTAAGTGGATTTTTATTCACAGATGTCTGTAGTTTAATAAAAGGTAAGTATCTTTTCCCGGTAAGGATTTCATATATTTTAAGTTCTTTTTCAGGTTTGGAACTAGTTTGTAGGTTCAGACTTTCCTTATGGGGCTGGTTACCCTGCGGCGTAGTCCTACTATTAGAAGGGTTCAGACTTTCCTTGTGGGGCTGGTTACCTTGCGGCGTAGTCCTACTATTAGAAGGGTTCAGACTTTCCTTGTGGGGCTGGTTACCCTGCGGCGTAGTCCTACTATTAGAAGGGTTCAGACTTTCCTTGTGGGGCTGGTTACCCTGCGGCGTAGTCCTGATTTTAGAAAGGCCGTGAGTTTGGGGCTGGTTACCCTGTCCATTGGTCTTAATAGTGATAGGTGTAGTATCGACTGGATTAAAAGGGGTTTGCCCCGTGCGATAATTAAACGGGACATAATTTAGTTTAAATCAACGAATTTATCTACTTCGTCTTTACCCTCCTCCTCAGGGCTATCTGTGAAGTTTACACGAGAAGGTTTAGATGGAGTAAATGGCTGAGAACCATTTGAAAATCTTTTGTTATTGAAATCACGCAATTTACAATTTTCAAGGATGTGTCCTGTTTTTTTACAGTATCTGCAGAAGGGGGAATCATTGGAAGAAGTATTGGGTTGGTTGGTGTAGCTTTTAATAAATACTTTTGCTTGGGGTGTGTTATTTGTTTCATTCCTTTTATAGACGGATTCAGTAGCCCTTTGCCTGTTGAAATTGCGATAAGAGAACTGCTGTATTTTCTCTTCGGATATCGCAGCATTAATGGCATCATTTAAGCTCTTATAATCTCTACATCTTACGATATTCGCTATTCTTGGGGATAATCCTAATATGAATGTATGAAGAGCTAGGTCTTCCATCGCGGCTAATCTGCCCGGGAGTTCGGTTTTCCTCGAATTTGAGACTGTTACTTCTGTAAGAAGTTTCTGCAGACAGGTTTCTACTCTCAAAGAAAATTGACTAACGGGTTCCTGGTTTCCTTGCCTACAGTCTTGTAAGTCGGTGAGCAGGTGAGCATAATGTTTACGTTCACCAAACTGGTTTTTTAGAAATTCCTTAAGTGATGGCCATGTTTCGAAATCTTTAATAGAGCACGCAGTTTCTGCCTTGCCTTCTAATTGACTTAATACATATTTAAAGACGACGTCTTCCTGTTGAGGAGACGCCAAGGATATTGCGCTATCGCAATTCCTTAGGAAAGCTGTTAGCTTATCCCTGTCACCGTTAAATGGTTTAATAAATTTTAACACAACACTTAGTGGAATTTCCTCATCACCTTTCAATTCTTTAACGTCTCTTTTAGATTCAGATTTCGACATATTTATGTGGCGTTATGGTACCGATATGGACTTATAAAACGTTATCTAGTTCTGAGAATTGACTCTGCTCGGATGTGAGAGTTATGCACAACTGATAAGGACGACTGAGATCGAAGCGTAGGCCTCTTAACAAAGTTATCTTGAGTCTAATTATAGATGCTTTCAAACTAATCTTATTTTAAGTTAACACACGATTATGACGCTATATACGCGAACTTTACACACAACACACACGAATTTCACTGAATAGAGTAATTTGGACTTACAGGAACAGCTTGTAGGAGTTTTTCATGCTGGATTACGTCTACCTTAGACGTATGGATAAGAAGCCGAAGGTTGCCGTAGGGTCGGCGCTGGATACAATATGGGTTGGGTGCGCAAGTGCTACCCAACTGCTTAATACCACTTATGACGCAGTGGACCCGGAGCGGCGATATGCAGCTTTGGACCAGGTCGAATAGTATCGACCTTCGATGTGATGAGTTCGGGTTGAGATGTTTGTTAGGCGACACAATCACTAGGCACTTTTAGGATCACAGATACACCAACTTTTATTTCCGGCGACGTATTTACCGTTTATTATTAGGACACTGGGGATGCCTTATCCCACCGCTGCCACCAAATGTTAGAAGGGAAACTTCCGGAATCTTTTTAAAAAAGGTTTATTTTACCTTCTAAGATTAATTACAATATATTTTGGGAAAACCCGGTAAACGTCCCAACTAATTGAGTGCCAAACCCGAACTGGCTAGAGGCCCGTTGCAAATCAAGTCCCAGGAATGCCGGTGCTGACTTGGCGTTAGTGTCAGCGTTTACCAGTACAAAATAGGGATGTAACAGACCGCTCTCTTCACGACCGATCCGTCCACCAAAACCTCTGCAAAACGAGGAATCCCGTCAGTGCCAGCCACCAGATTGAGAATGCGCCCCCGGCGCCAATACAACGGCTTAAGGTTGGCATTGTGGCAGCGCGCACGTCTTGCGCGCGCGCCCCACGGAATAACACTGGCGCTCAGCTGTGTGCGGCCCATATTTATAACTTCGGCTCACAAAACCAAAATGATAGATTTTGAGTATTTCGAGTGTTTTGTACTTCGTCGCTATTGGTGGAAACCTATTTAATATGGTTGCACCTCCTTACCACTAAAACCCATTATATTTTGTACATAGGTAGGCTTAATTTTCAATAAATAATAATTATTACATCGCAAATTCTGAGTTTTAATTCTACCACTGCCTAAACGCCAAAGTGGTGACCCCGAACGAAGGAACCGCAAGAAAGCAATGCAGAGTGGCAGCGAACAACCAAACATGGAGTCAGCAGGAGCAAGCTCAGCAAACCCACAGGACGTTTCGCTATCACCCCAACATATCGCCGGTATCTCACTTTCCCTCCGAGTACCACCGTTCTGGCGCGACAAACCCCGATTATGGTTCATCAGTTTCGAAGCAGCGACGCAAGATCTCAAGAAAAGTGAATCGCAGAAGGCACAGATGGTCATTGCTCAGCTACAAAAAGAGGACATCGAGCAAATATGTGACCTGTTATACAACCCGTCTCCCGATCGTCAATATACCGTCATTAAGGAACGATTAATTTCTGCGTACGAAGAATCTGATGGCAGGCAGTTACAGAAGCTACTCTCGGATATGGAACTCGGTGATCAGAAACCAAGCCAATTGCTACGGCGCATGCGCAATCTCGCTCACAACAAGGTGCCAGACAACACACTGAGGCTCATGTGGATGAACTTACTACCCGCGCACGTCCGCTCAGTACTTGTTGTAAGTGACACAATAAGTAAGGAAACAGCACTCGATGAATTAGCCAAGCTGGCCGATAAAATGCTTGAACAAGCAAGTGAAGTGTCAATGGTGTCCGTCGCATCAACATCCTCATCACAGCAGCAAGCACAATACCCACCTGTGAGCATACAAAATCTCGTAGAAGAAATACGAAAACTGCATGTCGAGATCGCCGAACTGAAGACGACATACCGCCATAATAACCACGACCACTCGCGCACACCGCCGCCACGACACTACGGCCGTATGCGCAGCTCATCTCGAGCGCGTTCGATGAATCGTTCCCGCTCTCGTTCATCAACACCGTCAACACATTGTTTTTATCACCGACGTTTCGGAAAAAATGCGAGACATTGTACTACACCGTGCAATTTCAACAGTGAAGGCAAGACGGAAAACTAAAAGAGGCGTTGGCAGTGGCGGAACCTAACGTCGTAGACAAGAAATCCTACCGCTTATTCATCACTGATAAGACGACATCTATGAGTTTTTTGGTAGACACGGGTGCCAATATATCCGTTTTACCGAAAAGGAAAGGAATACGATCGACACCGCTACCATATCAATTATACGCTGCAAACAACACCATTATACCAACTTATGGTGAGAAGACACTGGAGCTCGACCTCAATCTTCGTCGACCATACAAGTGGAAATTCATTGTCGCCGCTGTAACGAAACCAATTATTGGAGCAGACTTCCTCGGCTACCACAATTTACTAGTCGATCTACGAAACCAGCGACTCATCGACAACACCACGAAGCTCACCTCTAAAGCTACTGGCCGCTATACAAGCATACCTACTGTAAGTAGTGTCAATCCTCAGCAAACTTTCCACGACATACTAGCCGAATACCCAGGAACTACGCGGCTATCTTCAATGAAATTGAACCCGAAACACAAAGTGGAACATTTCATTGAAACAACAGGACCACCCATCTACTCCCGAGCACGACCAATTCAACCGCATCTATATGAACGAGCGAAAAAAGAATTCGAGAACATGATCAGCCAAGGGTTGTGCAGACCGAGCAAGAGTCCTTGGTCCAGCCCGCTACACATTGTGCCGAAGAAAAACGGAGACTTGCGAGCATGTGGGGACTACCGACGTCTTAACGCCGTCACGAAACCAGACCGCTATCCTGTTCCACGGATAAAGGACTTCACATACCAGCTCACGGGTAAACAAATATTCTCCACCCTTGATTTAAACCGTGCATACCTACAACTGCCAGTTCGTGCCGAAGATATAGAGAAAACTGCAATAATAACACCATTCGGATTATTCGAATTTCCTCGAATGTGTCCAGGTTTGAAGAATGCAGGCCAAACCTTCCAGCGATTCATTCATGAAGTGCTGCGAGAACTTGACTTCGTGTACCCGTTCATTGACGATCTCCTATTGGCTTCAGAAGACGAACACACTCACAGACAACACCTACGAACAGTATTGCAACGGTTGGACGAATATGGCATAACAATCAATCCTGCAAAGTGTGTATTCGGCCAACGTGAGGTAACATTTCTCGGCTATAAAGTATCGGCAGAGGGTATTAAGCCACCAGAAGACAAGATCAAGATCATCAGCGAATATCCAAAACCTAAAAACATCGAAGAGCTACGAAGATTCCTCGGCATGTTGAATTTCTACCGAGATAGCATACCTAACGCTACCGCTATTCAAGCACCACTACATGCTTACCTGCACAACACGAAGAAGCGAGATAAAACATTAATACAGTGGAATGAAGATACACCTCAAGCGTTTGAAAACTGCAAGAAATGTATTACAGAAACAACCTATCTGTCGCACCCGCATCATTCAGTTCCACTAGGAATGATGTGTGATGCATCCGATCGGTGTGCTGGAGCTGTTCTACAGCAGCGAGTCAACGGAAAATGGCAACCACTTGGCTACTTTTCAAAAAAGTTCACACCAGCTCAACAAAATTACTCGACATTCGACAGAGAACTTCAAGCAATTTACATGGCTGTCAAACATTTCAGGAAGATATTTGAAGGGCGCGAACTCATTATATTCACGGACCACAAACCCCTCACATACGCCATGCAAAAGATCTCGTCAGATTCTGAGACTCCACGCCGACGAAGACAACTATTATTTACCAGTGAATTTTCAAACGATCTACGACACATTAGTGGGAGAGACAATGTTGTCGCAGACGCACTATCGCGCGTCGATGCAATCAGCTGTCCGAACCCGATCGACTATGAGTCACTCGCTCACGCGCAAGCAAAAGATAAGGATATAGCCAAACTTACGCAGCAATCTAATATCCAGTTGAAGAAAATAATGTTACCCGGCTCATCTCAGCACATATACTGTGAAACCTCAACACACGACGTTCGACCATACCTACCTCAAGAGTTCCGTATTACAGCATTTAACGCCATCCACGGACTCAGCCACCCGGGTATACGAACTACGAGGAAGCTAATGCAGAGAAGATATTCCTGGCCATCCATGAATACAGACGTCAAAACGTGGGTACAAACTTGCGTTGCCTGTCAACGGTCCAAGATCCAACGGCACACATCAAGTGCCACAGCTACGTTCGAACAGTCACATCGCTTTGAACACGTTCACGTAGATATCGTGGGACCCCTGCGAACAACGCCTAACGGTCACCGTTACGTCATCACAATGATCGACCGCGCCACACGCTGGCCCGAAGCACACGCTGTGTGTGATATGACTGCTGAGACCGTCGCCAAGGTGATTTATGAAGGCTGGATCGCAAGATTTGGTTGCCCGGCTAGGATGACCACAGACCAAGGCCGACAATTTGAAAGCCACCTATTCAACGCGCTGACCAGATTATTTGGCATCAAGAAGCTACGAACTACGCCATATCATCCCCAGAGCAACGGCATAATAGAACGTTGGCATCGCTGCATGAAGACAGCTCTCACTGCTCGTTTCAGTAACCATAGCTGGATTGAAGAATTACCCACCGTACTGCTGGGACTGCGTACTGCAATCAGAACTGACACATATGTAAGCGCAGCCGAACTAACATACGGTCAAAATCTACGGCTACCGGGTGATTTCTTCGTGACGTCACCAGCATACACCATGGACTGTAATTACGTCGAAAAACTGAGATCTACAATCAACAATATTCGTCCGGTACACGCACAGTCGCATAACACAAATCGCACTGTGTTTGTACACCACGACCTACAAACGTGCAAGCAAGTGTTCGTGCGGGTCGATGCAGTGAAGAAACCATTACAGCCTCCGTACGATGGTCCATACCCAGTATTACGCAGAGACAGCAAAACGTTCACCTTACAACTACCTGGAAGAGAAGCAGTAATATCCATAGATCGCCTCAAGCCAGCTCTCACCATGCGCGAAGCGGACGCCACCGCAATAGATATTCCTATACGCTCTAATGGAATAAAAACATCGCGCTCCGGCCGAGTCATCAAACCACCGGTACGCTTCGCTTGAGGGGGAGCACTGTGGCAGCGCGCACGTCTTGCGCGCGCGCCCCACGGAATAACACTGGCGCTCAGCTGTGTGCGGTCCATATTTATAACTTCGGCTCACAAAACCAAAATGATAGATTTTGAGTATTTCGAGTGTTTTGTACTTCGTCGCTATTGGTGGAAACCTATTTAATATGGTTGCACCTCCTTACCACTAAAACCCATTATATTTTGTACATAGGTAGGCTTAATTTTCAATAAATAATAATTATTACATCGCAAATTCTGAGTTTTAATTCTACCACTGCCTAAACGCCAAAGCATCCTTAATCAGGACGAGGTCTCCAATTTTGGGCGGATGCGTTTTATCAGTCCACTTGACGCGCTGCTGGAGGATGTGCAAATACTCCAAGCTCCAACGCTTCCAAAAACTCTGAGCGAGCTGCTGCACCAACTGAAACCGCGATAGCCGATTTTGGCTCACATCGACAAGAGGGTACTCGGGCAGGGCGACAAGTGGCTGTCCAATCAAAAAATGGCCCGGGGTCAGGGCCTCCAAGTCGTTCGGGTCCGAAAACAGCGGGCACAATGGACGCGAGTTCAGTGCAGCTTCAATGCGGCAAAATACCGTAGCTAACTCCTCAAAGGTGAGAACGGTGTCTCCTAACGATCTGCGCCAGAGTCCCTTTGCCGCTTTCACCGCGGCCTCAAAAATACCCCCCCAATGGGGGCAGGCTGGCGGGTCAAACAACCAAGTGACCCCTCGGCGGGCTAATTTGTTACCAATGTCAACCTGGTTCTCAGCAAGGAAGGCGTATACCTCCTTCAAATAGTTACTTGTACCCTTGTAGTTAGTACCGCAATCAGACCTGATCAAAGTAGGTAACCCACGGCGAGACACAAATCTATCCAAGGTCGCCACAAAGGCCTCCGTCGAGAGGGAGGTTACCAACTCCAAGTGCACTGCCTTAGTTGACAGGCAGACAAACACACACAAATAAGCCTTAACAATTTTACTATTCCGAAGAGGAGACGTCTTCACCAAAAAGGGACCAGCAAAGTCCGTTCCGACGCCTGCAAAGGGTCTCGCCTCATTGACACGATCAGCCGGCAAGTCTCCCATCATTGGCTGCATAGTAGAGGCCTTAGTCCGGTAGCACGGCAAACAACGGAAGACGATGCTACGAATAGTACGACGGGCCGACAATATCCAAAACTCTCGCTGCAGAATGGCCAACAGCGCATTGCAACCGGCATGCGAGTTCTTAATGTGACGATCAGTCACCAACAATTTAACCAAATGGCCCTCCTTAGGCAACAAAAGGGGGTGACGGGCCCCATAAGGAAGGCTAGAGTGCCTCAACCGTCCCCCAACACGCAAGAGACCCGTATCGTCCAAAAAGGGGTTCAATTTACTAATGGCTCCCGACAATTTAGCCTTACCAGACTTCAAAGTTTCAATCTCCTTCTCAAAGTGTGCAGCCTGCACGGAGCGGACCCAAAGGAGGAGTGATTCCTGTCGCTCCTGAGGAGAGAGAACCGGAGACAGGCGTTTGTTCCCGGAGTTCCTAGAATTATGACCAAAACGCCTGATCCACGAGGTAACGTTCAACAATTTGTCGAGGGAGCTGTATCGATTCAACAAAAATTCAGGGTCAAACGGAGGGTCTTTCGTTCCAACAGCGAGCACCTTGAGCCCGGGCAAAGGACCCGACATCAAGACTGGCGTTCGAGGCCAATCATCCTCGGGGTGAGTCAGCCAGTCTGGTCCCCACCATAGGGGGTGAGCAATCAGGCGGGGTGCCATGCACCCACGTGAGGCCACGTCGCCCGGGTTCAAATCTCCAGGCACGTGCCTCCAAATCAAAGGCGTTTCAGAATTTTGAATCTGGGACACTCGGTTCGCAACAAAGACCTCCAAAGAGTGGACGGACGTCTTCAACCAACACAAAACAATTTGACTGTCCGTCCAGGCGTAAGAAGCCCGAATGTCCACAGTTCCACCCAAAGTGTGAGCAACGTGGTTCAATAGACGCACAAGAAGCGCCGCCCCTGACAATTCTAATTTAGGGATGGTCAGTGCCGTCCGGAGGGGGGCCACCTTGCTTTTGGCCATGACCAGTGACAACTTCACCTGGCCTGTCGCGCTAACGGTGCGCAGATAAACAACAGCTGCATAACCGTGCGAAGATGCATCACAAAACCCATGAAGGGTAGCAGTGTAGCTCCCAGGGGGGAGGATAGCGCGGGGTAACACGACCTCGTTGACTGCAGGAAGTGCGGATACAAATTGGAGCCAATCTTCCAACAGGGTTTCCCGAAGTGGCTCGTCCCAACCAAGTCCCGCAGTCCAAAGGCGCTGAAGAAAACATTTCGCCCAAAACAATACCGGGCATATCCAATCATTCGGGTCAAAGGTCCTCGCGACAGTAGACAACACCAGTCGTTTAGTCCAAGTGTGAGGTGACTCCAAGTCGACATCGTATGTGAAGATGTCTTGGACTGGTCGGTACTGAACGCCGAGAACTGGTATCATAGCAGGGTTGTCAACATTTTCAAACAAAAGCGGGTCCTGCCTATGATCCTCCGGCAAACCTTCCAATAGCGCTGGCGAGTTGGACACCCATTTACGCAACTCATAGCCAGCGGAAGCCAAAATACCAATCAATTCGTCACGCAACAGGACGGCTTCCCCAACTGTGGGAGCTCCAGTACAAACGTCGTCAACATACAAGTCCGTTTTCAAGATGGCGGACGCACGAGGGAACTTCAAACGCTCTCGGTCCGCGAGCTCCCAAAGGGAACGAATAGCAACAAAAGGGCTCGATCGGAGGCCGTACGTATTCGTATTGAGCTCATACACAATCATGGGGTCCTGGGGATTCTCTCGCCACAGGATCAACTGATAACGTCGGTCATCCTTGTGAATAACCGTTTGGCGGAACATCATTTTGGTGTCGGCCACAAAAACTACCTGATGACGACGGAAGGACGTAATGACGTCACAAAGATCCCTCAACAATTTGGGGCCTGGATGCAAGCAATCATTCAAGGAGACACCAAACGAAGTCCGCGCAGACCCATCAAACACCGTTCGCAGCTTACCGGTGGATGGCTTGAGGACCGCGTGATGCGGCAGGAAATAATGCTCACTTGAGCGCCAATCCAAATTTGACACCGACATGTGTCCCAAATCTGCGTATTCCCGCATGAAATCCAAATATTTCTGCCGCAGCACTGGGTCCCTGCTCATGCGGCGCTCCATTGCCAACAATCTCTTCTCGGCCGTAGGTCTGGATTCGCCGAGAGGTGGTCGCACCGCAACAAAAGGCAACCTGGTCACAAGCCGGCCGGAATGGAGTCGACCTGTGTTGTTCTGGTAGAACAACTCGCACTCCTCGTGTTCCGGGTTCAAACGGGCTACCTGAGGGGGCTCTTCAACCTCCCAAAACCTCTGAACGGCGTCAGAGAGGGCGGAGCCGGATGACAACACAAAATCAGGTTCAGGTGTAGGGAGGTCCCACAACACTGGTCCCATCAACGCAAAGCCAAAGATGGTCGAGACAGCCACCAAACCGCGTGGCTGCAGAACCTTTATATCACCCAAAAGTATTTTCCCTAGTACATCGGAACCCAACAACAAATGCGCTGTCCTAGGGGAATCAAACCGGGGGTCAGCCAATTCCAGGCCTGACGTCAACCGGACGATTTCTGAAGACAGCTGACATGGTGGATGACTACCCAAAATATTCGTCAGAACAACGGCCGAAGCAACAATTTTAGGTGCCATACAATTCAGAGGAGTGACCTCAAACCAAGCCAGTCCCTTGGACGTGACCTCTGTTTCGCCCACTCCCCTAATTTTGCGTGAAAAGTCACGCACATCAAGGCCCATCTGTCCCGCTAAAGAAGATGACAAAAGGCAACCCTGGGCTCCCGTGTCCAAAATGGCACGGACCACAACAGACTTCCCCGTGGGCCCCCAGACCCTGACCGATGCCGTTGGCAACAAAACCGTTTCGATCTGAGGGGGTTCCTTAGCGGGGCAGGCGCCAATGTCCTAACAATGCCTGGGCGGCGACCGATCGCCGCACCCAGGCTCAAGTCTTTCCCGACGAGGATAAAGATCAAATTCCTCATCCGCGCGGTGTCCCGAGCCACGCGCCATCGCTGGAAGGGCATATCCCACCGGATGCCTGAACGGCGGGGGGCCTGACTCCAACCGGGGACGTTCCGCCAAAGGAGGGGAGGGAAGGCGGTGCTGGTCTGGCCAGCGCTGCCTAGCAACAGCTACGTAATTACTTTTACGTGGGGAGACCAAATGGCGATCGCGCGGCTCCCGATCAACTTGCGCGGGGGGTGGAGTGCGGCGCTCAAAATTGCGGGCCTCTCCCCGGTTCTGAACCGGCGAGGCAGAAGCCCGGTGACCAACTCCATGGTGCCCCCTCGTACGCGAACCTTCAACAGAGGCTGGTCTGCCAGCGTGGTTCGCGTTAGCGCACAATAGATCCAAATGGGACCCCCTACAAATTCCACAAGGGCGGGGGTTGGGGCAGTCCCGATGGAAGTGAGCCCCCAAACATGAGAAGCACAGACGGCGTGCACTGGCAACTCGGCGGCGGGCACTCACGTGCAATTTCAAAAAGGCCGCGCAAGTTGCCATGCCATGCCCCGTGTCCTTACAAAACTCACAACCAGGACGACTCTGGGTGCCAGCAAAACGAGCGGCGGGGCGACCATCAACAGGCCCGCGAGCCCTAGTCCGTCCCTGGTCTCGTGGCCGGGAAGACGGTTGGCGTGACTCGGTGGCAACGCTAGAGTTGTCCATAAACCGACACTCATCCTCCAAAAATTTGACGAGGTCACCAAATGGGGGGAGGTGTGTGACACTATCCCCACCATACTTCTGCTCGAAACGCCCTCAAATCAGCAGGAAGACGTTGCAGCACCACATGTACCAAAAGGTAAGACCAATGGTCCACCGGCAACTCCAATCGCTTTAAAGCGTTGGTCGCTGCCACCAACGGGTTCAACAGGTCAGTACGCAATGCTGATAATCTTGTAATGACCGGTAACCCCAAAATCTGTTTGATGTGAACATCAGCCAAACAACGTTTGTTTTGATACCGCCGGGTGAGTAGTTCTAAAGCGGTAGGGTAGGCTGAGTCAGTCACCGACAAATGCTGTACCAAGGCTCGGGCCTCACCTTCCAGGATAGACAACAAATAGGCCAACTTTTGGGCGGGTCTGAGGTCCGAGCGTGCATCAACCAAACTTTCAAACAGGTTTTGGAAACCTAACCACTGGTCCAAGCGACCGTTAAAGTGTGGCAGTTCCAAGGTAGGCAGTCTACTCAATAGTCCGGGACCTGAAACAACCGAGGTCTCCGGCTTGACCTGGACTGGTGTCTGGCTCTGCAATATTTCCCGAGCACGTTGACCAATAACATCCCCCAGGTCCAAGATCTGGTCGTAGTCAGCAAGGACCTTGTCACGTGCTGCCTGGTCCAGCACTTCCAGAGCCACATCACAAATGTACTCGTTGTAGCGGGTAAGCAGAGCATCAACGTTGCCGAGTCTTACGTTCAACTGCTCGAACCGAGCAAGAGTGATCCCTTCGAGATCCTGGCGCTCAGCAGTCGCTGCAGCTGAAGTGAACCACCGCAGCTGTGTGGTCAATCCACTGATTGCCTCTCTCACCGCTTTGTGTGCCATTGCACAAACAATACAATTAAAATAAACCAAGCAAAAGGTAATTAAGTAACAAGTTCAAACAATCAATTACAAAATAACTACAAGCAAACAATCAAACTACCAAACTGGTAGACCGCAACTCAAGAAATAACAAAATACTGGTTCCAATTTAATGAACAAAATAAAGTTTTGTTTTAATTCAAACCAATGTCAACGGTACAACAATAATAAACCTTTATTCCAATTTTCAATGTTAATGCTCAATAATGCCAATCAACACTTAGCATATAACCAGGCTGACTATTAGGGTGGATCGCTCTTGTATAGGGTTTTTTTTTTAATAGAATTTTCTTGTCGCGGTATGCGGGATAGATGCTCTGGCACCCATTAATTATATTTACCAAATATTATTTAAAAATAATAATTAGAAGTACTGCCCCAAAGTCATCAAAGTTTTCGAAAATCGAAGAGAATCGATATTTACACAAAATAGGTTTATTTTAATTACGCTAACTAATTCAAACATTATTTTAGATAGAATCTGTTTTTGATCATAAAATGAATCAATTGCATAAAATATCTACTTTCTTTCATACACTTTTCCCGCGTAAAATTGATCGGAATTTTGTCTAATTTACTGTCGCTCAACTCCCACCCACACGCAAGTTTTGCTAGTTTTATTATGAATATCTTTCCATACATTAACCAGTTCTACATCGACTTGTTTTCTTTTGTTTTCGATAGTTTTTCCAAAAATAGAGTAATTTTGTTTTTTTAAAAAGTCTCTTTCAAAATCGGAAACCGCTCTCTGTCTAAGAGCAGTATTCAACAAGATATATGGAGCCAAAAATGAAGTTTGTTCAAATGCTAGTATTCTATATATCTTTAGCAAAGTAAGACCATTTTGTATACATTCTTTTAGATGAACATAGTGAATGATATATTCATATTATTATAATGATAGATAATTAATTAAAAATAAAGGGTTCAAAGATTTCGGCTTGGTGAAAACTAACAGTGAAATGGGCTCAAAAATCACGGTCCTCTGTAAGGTAATGGGAAGCGGCCCCGGCGACTATAAAATACGCACGATCGGCCGGGCCCATTTAGTCGCAGCTCAGCCATTGAAGAGGCACAACGAAGAACAAGCCGAAGTCTATGGACAAAGAGTACTAGAAAAAAGTGTTTTATTTCGTTTCTATCAGAGTACAGTCAAAACGTTCAGTCTCCCGAGGTCTTGGTCGACCGTACCAACATTACGCATTCAGGGGTGCGTGGTGACGTATTTTACCAGCGCAGTAGGTAAGTAGGGAAGCACGTCAAAAACGTGGGAGAAGTCCCAGGGCGAGTAAGGGTGCTGATCACATCCCATTCGTCCCCTACAATTGGTCCTTCGAGCGCCGGATTCCCTGCAGGAAGAAACCAGAAGAGTTCAGAAGATTAGAAGTTCAGAAGTCCGGAAAATTCAGAAGACTGAAAAATGCCGGTTACCAGGTCGCAGAAGGATGCCCCCTCACGTCCGCCGTCCCGTCCTTCTGCTAAGGACGCGACAGAAGAGGCAACCAAATCAGAAGGGGTCACGTCAGCGTCATCGGGAACCGCAACTACACCGGACACGAACACCTCTTCGGGTACGACGGCTACGGAAGAGATCACGACAACGGAGACAACGGTGGCGACTGCGACCACGGCGGCGACCGAGAAAAACGGTCAGAAGAAAGAAGCCGCACAGAAGGAAACGACCAAGAAGGCCCCAGAAAATGACGCGGAAAAGGCTGTTCCTGGTTCTACCAAGACGCTAAAGCCGAAAAGGGTCGGTCGTCGCGCCAGGTCCACGAAGACCACGAGTACCACGGCCAAAAGACGCGAGCAGGTAGCCAGAGAAGTGTTAGCGCGCCTGGAATTGAAGCAAGCACAGGCCGCGGTGAAACTAGCCCGTGTCAGATTGGAACTGGCACAGTGTGAAGATGATGACTCCGTGGATGAAGACCTGGAAGACAGAACAGAACAGGTGCGGAACTGAATCCAGACATCCATAATGGAAGACGACAACAGGGAACGACTGAAGCCACGAGAACAACTTCCAGCAGAAGAACCTCAGAAGGTGAAGCCAGAAGAGCACTCTCCAATGAAAGGAACTACGATTGAAATTCAAACGTTGGCGACAGCGTTCAAAGAAGCCTTCACTATACGAGAACAAGCAACGCAGCCGAAGTACATCCACGAGTTACCCTACTTCGACGGCAGCAGCTGTGAGTGGTTGGCGTTCAAGGTTGTCTACGAGGATACAGCACCGATGTTCAACGACGTCCAGAATATGGCTCGCTTAAGAAGAGCACTGAAGGGCAACGCAAGAGAAGCTATCAAGAGTCTGCTGTACTCCGAAGCCTCTCCGCTGGAAGTGATGCAAGCCCTGAGAAGAAGATATAGAAGACCGGACGCGCTGGTGTTAGCAGAATTGGACAAAGTCAAGGCGTTATCGAAGATTTCAGAAAATCCAAGGGACATATGTGTCTTCGCAAGCCAGATCAACAACAGCGTAGCAGCGATAAAGGGGTTGCAAAAACCGCAGTACCTACATTCACCTGAAATAGTGAAACAAATAATAGAGAAGATGCCAATGGTCCTCAAGTTCAGATGGTATGACTTCACGGCAGCAGCAGAAGAAAGTGAGTTCTCCGACTTAACCCTGGTATCCAACTTCCTGAACAAAGAAGCAGACAAATGTGGAGCCTTCGCGACTTCAGAAGAGAAGAGTGGGATCAAGAGGACTCATCGACAAGCGGCGCATGCAACGAAGGAGAAGGACTTCAAAGAAAAGGATGCTAAGAAGACTTGCCCCATGTGCGAGAGTGAGCACTTCCTAGTCGAATGTCAGTAGTTCCAGAAGGCGTCGGTTCAAGATCGGTGGGCAATAGTTAAGAAGAGCCACGTCTGTTTCAAGTACCTTCAAGGGAAACACCGGAAGGAGAGCTGCAGGAAACCACCATGCAAGGAATGCAAAAGGTTTTTTTTTATACTTTATTAGTAAGAACAAAATTCTTAGTGATTAATTACGATCTAGCCAAAAAGGCTAGTAAGCAGTTTAACTCTAACTTAATATGTTACATAATAGATTATGTTAAAACTAAGAATAGTGTCCAATTGCACTTATATACAAGTCCGTAGCACTTTCTTAGTGTCTAATACAATTTTTAAAACACTATGTTCATGTGTTATATGTATAGCACAATACTGTTACTATTTTAACTCACTTTGTACACTACACTAATTCAAAAGGTTTAGTTCTTTTTAGCCTTCGCACTAAGTCTGTGTTGTCTAGCAGCTGGATTGCCTCAACATTCACGTGTCCGTGAAGTCTGTTTTCGTGGGCTTCAGCAAATTTTTGGATAATGGTGGTGACGGATTCCATTTTTAGGTCACGGTGAAGGTCGTCATTTCTTATGTACCAGGGTGCATTGACAGCATCCCTGAGTACTTTATTTTGGAATTGTTGGATTATTTTGACGTTGCTTTGTTTAGTACAGCCCCAAAGTTGGATACCATACGTCCATATTGGCATCAGAATATGCTTGTATAGGGTTATTTTATTATGTAATGATAGACAGGATTTCCTTCCGAGTAACCAATACATACTTTTATAACGTATATCGAGCTCCTGCCTTTTCTTTTTGACATGAGCTTTCCAACGCAGCTTGGCGTCGAGAGTTATGCCAAGGTATTTGCCTGTATTAGCATAAGGCACTTGCTTGCCATTTATGTAGATTTGATGATAGTCCAAGTGTTTGTTTGTGAAGTCAATGTGAATTGATTTTGACTCATTCAGTTTGATCTTCCATTTTTGTGTCCAGTCATAAACTTTGTTTACAGCTAGTTGAACTTTTTCTACTGCTTCTCTGTGGCTTGATCCAGTAGCCATAATTGCAGTATCATCTGCAAAGGTCGCAATGGTGTTGTTTTCCAGTTCTGGGATGTCACATGTGTATAACAAGTACAAAATTGGGCCTAGGACACTTCCTTGAGGCACACCAGCTTTTATAGCTTTAAGCTCGGAATAAGCATTATCCTGCCGTATTCTAAACATTCTATTAGTTACATATGACTCTAGGATATCTGCAAATTCTGGCAGCATGCGTCTGAGCTTGAATATTAGACCCTTATGCCAAACTTTGTCAAATGCTTGCGCGACATCTAAAAATACGGTGGCGCAAACTTCCTTATTTTCAAGCGTTTTTTCAATTATGTTAGTTATTCTATGTACCTGGTCAATAGTTGAGTGTTTTTCTCTGAAGCCAAATTGATGGTTTGGTATAAGGTCTTTATCTTCTATTAATGGTTTTAACCGTTTCAATAACAGTTTTTCAAATAGTTTTGATAACACCGGCAACAGAGAAATAGGTCTGTATGATGATGCTTCATGGGGTGGTTTCCCAGGCTTCGAAATCATGATGACTTCAGCAACCTTCCATGATTCAAGTACATGTTTTAAAATAAATGCAGCATTGATTAGCTTGGTCAGCTTTACTATGGCTTTGCGCGGGAGGTGTTTTAGAATTTCACCTGTAATGAGGTCGTAACCCGGAGACTTTTTCGAGCTGATGTTATTTTGAATTTCTCGCATTACTTCGTTAGGGGTCACAACCTTAATTCTTTTATTTTGTGCTAATCTTTCACTCTCAATTATTTCTATCGAGCTAAATTTGGGTTGAAAAGTATCTTCCAAGTGTTGAGCAAACCTTAACGCTTTTTGGTCATTGCTTATGGCCCATTTTCCGTCGCTATCTCTGATGGGTGGTATTTGTATAATCGGCCTTTTGAGATTTCTTGTCGCTTTCCATAGGGAGTAATCCGTTGATTTGTCATTGGTTAGATGCAAAAGGTTGATATTCAGAGATTCATCCTCAAATTGTAGAATTTTCCTCTTTAATCGTTTAGTTAGGTTATTTAGTACTGTTTTATCTCGCGGGCACCTTGTTTGCTGCCACCGTTTCCTTTGTTTCCTTTTCGCAGTTAGTAAATCCACAATTTCTCTAGGATAGATAAATCCCTTATATTTACGTTTTAATTGCGGTGTGTTGTTCCACGCACATTGTTGGATGTTAACAATAAATTTATTTACTTCTGAGTCAAGCTGATCTTGCTTTTTTATGGAGTTTTAAGGTCGATAATATTATCTAGATCAAGGGCAAAACTTTCCCAATCTGTGAACTTATTAACCAGCGTTAAATGGCTTTCTTTGAGTAAGATTGACTGAGCATTAGTATAATTGAAGAGTGGTCCGAGTTCATATGAAAACCTTCCTCTAGACTGACGTAATTGGCGGATATATTTTCGCATATGAAAAAATCTATAAGATCCGGTATTTTCTGGTGATCAGTGGGCCAGTACGTTGGTTTACCTGTGCTCATGACTTCGAAATGTGTATCTTTAACTGCACTTAAGAGCTGCCTTCCCTTAGTTGTAGTAAGTCTTGATCCCCAATGCGCATGTTTAGCATTAAAATCGCCGCCTAGGATAAATCTCTGGCCTAATAGTTCAAAGAGATGTAAATATCTCTCTTTTCTTATCATGTGCCGTGGAGGACAGTATACGGCTGCAATGGACACGTGACAATATTTGGTTTTAACAGAAACTACCACGGATTGAATGTCTTGTTCTTCATATTTACACTGCACGTAGTGACTAATGTTGTCTTTGATTATAACCGCGCTACCTCCCCTGGCAGAGTTGTCAGGGTGGAGCGGATTATATATCACGTATCCTCTAAATTTGACAAAAGATTGTTTAGTGAAGTGTGTTTCAGAGACCAAACACACGTCTATATTTTCTGTGTCTAGGACTGCCTGCAACTCATTTTGATGTTTGAGAAGCCCATTAGAGTTTCACGCCATTATTTTAAGGGTGTTATTCATTTTTTATTATTTAAAACAGCTGTTTTAGTGCCGATTTCTAATTTTTCTAATCTCTTGTCAAATGAGGTAATACACATTAAGATATGATTGATCTTATCCTCTAGATTCAAAGGTTGTGATCTTTGTTTTATTGCTTGCGCATATGAACTTGTGTTGGTTACTGGCATGGGTTTTGCAGTTAACTGGACACTTGCTTTCTGTGCCTGTTTGTCAAGATCTCGTAAGGGATGAGATTGTTGGGTAGTTGGTACTACAGGTTTCTTTTTGATACTTATTTTTATTTTTCATCATTTGCATCTGTTTAGCTACTTCTCATCCTCTATAGTTGGCAGGGTGGGGTACGCCACAGTGAACACATTTTGGCTTCTCTTGTGGAGATTTGGTACAGTTGGCAGTAAGATGCTTGCCAGTGCATTTTACACACCTTGGCTCTTTTCTGCAGTACTTATGAGTATGCCCATATGCCTGGCATCTCTTGCATTGAGGAATTAGTTTAGGATTTTTAAGTGGGTGTCTTTCAATTTTACACCCTAAAATGTACTTTATGCCATACATTTTGTTGACATCTTCGTCATTATTAAATAATAGAACGAACATGTTAAGTGGTTCTTTATTCTTCCAGCTCAATTTGATGTCTACTTTTTCTATTTTCAGTCCTTGCATTGTTAGATCGTCTTTGATTCGGTCAAGTTGGCACGAAGAATGTAACTTCTTCACAACAACTCTAATTGGTCTAGCTTGCTTATTCTCGTACGAATGCCAATGGTAGTCTTTTTCTGTTAATAGCCTGGCAATTAATCTATAAGAGTCTTCTGTTTTAGCGTTAACCTTCACACAATCCCCATTCATCATTTTTTGCGTTAAATGATTCAGCTGGTATTGTTTCAGTTAACGAGTCATAGAACGTTTGGTAGTTCTTAACTCCGTCTATTATGATTGGCGGTGGTGGGGGCACTTTTTTGACAGAAGTCTCTTTCGCGTTCTTTTGTTGTTTATCTTGTTGGGCACTTATTCCAAGTTGTTGTTTTGGAGAGAGGGAGGTGTTAAGCCTCCTCTTCTTCCTGTTCTTGACCCTAATCTACTCAGACTCTTTAGCGAGCTCATCCTCGTCCGTGCAATATTCAACGTCACTTTTAGTACGATGGGCAAATATTGGTTTCTCGCTTTCCTGTTTTTCTAAGGGTTCTTTAGTTTCTTTTTTTTTTTCCTTCAAGCAATTTAATTCTCCTTGAAGGGCTAGAACTTGTTCCTGCAAGCTATTAATGTGATCATTCAGATTACGTACCATACATTGCAGTTTTTCTCTGTCCGTTTTCTCCTGGATGTAACAGTCATACAACCGCTTTTCCAGGTCAGTTTTTATTTTAATAGACTCTTTAGCCATTATTTTGTTGTAAAGCGAGTTTAACACCTAAACAATAAATTATTGTAAACACTTCATGATTTCCGCACTTGTAACTAGGTCATGGCAATGACACCGATAGATCGACCGACGTAGGTACACCGCGACGACGGTGTTGTGCTGCGTCTGCAGAATACTCTTAACTAGAGCACGCGCGCGCGATCGTACGTCGGTTCACTATTGTAGTTAAACAACAACTGATTAATGTAAATGCAAAAGGTGGCACCATCATCTGTTGCACGTCGACTCAGAAGACAGGACCTCGGGAGACAAAAAGGAGACACATCAAGAAGAAACAAGTGTCACGGCGTCAGTGAATGCGGTAAACAACGCAAGAGCATACCTGAAGATAGTTCCAGTGGAAGTTTTTGGGTCAAAAGGATCTAAGAAGATACTAGCCCTCATGGATGAGGGGTCAACAGTGTCACTATTGGATGAGAAGGTGGCAGAAGAAGTCGGCGCTCAAGGAAACAGAGAAGAACTGGTCATCGAGACAGTAGGAGGCAGGCTGATAAAGAAAAAGGATTCTCAAACACTTGACTTCACGGTGAAGGGGGTTCACCAAGGAACCAAGAAGACAATCAGAAGAGTCCGAACTATCAACGAGCTGAAGCTTGCACCACAGTTCTTAGACAGAAAAAGGATTGAAGAATGTCGACACTTAAAGAAGATTGCCGACTCTCTGTACTACGAAGGGGAACCACCGCAGCTACTCATAGGCCAAGATAACTGGGAGCTGATTGTGACTCAAGAACTAAGAAGAAGGAAACCAGGACAACCAGTCGCTTCAAGAACAGGACTTGGTTGGGTGCTACATAGATCGGACAGCGGGAGTACAAGACCAGTGCAATTCCTGAACACGTGTCTTCATGTCAGCACACCTGAAGAAGAGATGCATCAAGCCATTATAGTGTTCATCCTATACTTACACTTTAATTCATGATTCTTTACCATCTTCTTTATTTGTTTCTATGTTTACACTTCATGCTTTACTTATTTTATTTTATTTATATGTCTACACTCAGCAAATCGATCTAAATACGATTTATTAACTTAAAAATAGCTGAAATAAAATATTAACTCAAATTTTCATGTTGTGACAAGCCAAATTGTCAACTGTCAGTTACTGTTCTGCTTAGTCTATGAATGGCTACTTTTTGGTTTATATAATTTTAAAATTATTTTTATCAATATGTCTAGCTATTTGATTTTATTAATTATTACGATTGTTTACTAAATAACTTAACTTAAAATTATATTTATAAAATTCTTTACGCACTCATGTGGCCAGCTTCACTCACTCATGTGGCCAGCTACACGCACTCATGGACACTCGAGAGGACCACACTCTGGAGGCCGTACACTCTGGAGGACACACTCTGGAAGGCTGTAGACTCTCGGAAACTACTCTGAAGCGCCCACACTCTGGGAAACTACTCTGAAGCGCCCGCACTCTGGGAAACTACTCTCAAGCGCCCACACTCTGGGAAACTACTCTGAAGCACCCGCACTCTGGGGAAACTACTCTGAAGCCCGTCTACTCTGAAGCGTTCACACTCTGAAGCCCGTCTACTCTGAAGCCCGTCTACTCTGAACTCTGAAGCCGGTCTACTCTGAAGCCCTCTTGAAGCGTTCTACTCTGAACTCTTGAAGCCGGTCTACTCTGAAGCCCTCTTGAAGCGTTCTACTCTGACAGTTTACTCTTTTTCATTTAATAAATTGTATCAGATCTGCCTTATCCATTTCTTTCACTAAGCAGATACGTAACACCATCAAGGACCATTTCGCGATCGAGGCACCCAAGTGCCTCGATCGCGAAATGGACCAAGAAGACCCACTATGGACTCAGAAGGAAGAGCACTTGCCATCCTAGAGAAGACCTGCAGAAGACTTGAAGATGGTCGATTTGAAGCTGGACTCCTGTGGAAGAATGAAGAAGAGCAGATGCCAAAGAGCTACACGTCTGCTAAGAATCAATTGATTAACATCGAGAAGAAGATAGACAGGGATCTCCAGCTGAAGGCAGAATACAACAAGCAGATCCAGCATCTAATCGACAGCAAGTATGCAGAGGAAGCACCTATAGGACAAGAAGACTCCAAGAAGAAATGGTACCTCCCTCACTTCTCCGTGGTTCATCCCCTTAAGAAGAAGATAAGGATTGTCTTCGACGCTGCAGCCAAATCCAGGGGAAGAAGCCTCAACGATGCTCTACTGCCAGGACCAGACCTACTGCAGTCACTCTTTGATGTACTGCTCAGGTTTCGACAAGGGCCCTTAGCAGTGGCAGCCGACATAAAGGAAATGTTTCTGCAAGTTCGTATCAGACCAGAAGATAGAGACAGCCTGCGTTTCCTGTGGCGAGGGGATCGACGCGACATAGTACCGAAGGAGTATAGGATAACATCAGTCATCTTCGGCGCGACCTCATCTCCCAGCACAGCAATCTACGTGAAGAACCGAAACGCAGCAGACTCTGCAGCTTCTGGGTATTGTTCCTTGAAGAACAATACCCAGAAGGTGCATGAGCAATCGAGTTGAACCACTACATGGATGACTACCTACACAGCTTTCATTCAGAAGAAGACTTCAGAAGAGTGTTGGCGCAGGTGGACTACATACATCGGAAGGCAGGCTTTGAACTTTAAAGGATGGGCATCGAACCAACTTGAGCTGCTGCAAGACGTAAAAAAGGACACAACAGAGAAAACAGAAGTGGACCTTGGCGAGAAAGAAGAGAAGACACTGGGACTGCGCTGGTTCACAGAAAGGGACTCCATTGGCTTCAGGGCGAACCTTCAAAACACACCGGAGGAGATAGCTACAGGGCTCCAGGTGCCTACGAAGAGAGAAGTCACCAGCGCCGTAATGTCAACCTTCGACCCACTGGGATTAGCGTCACCGGTTCTCGTCCAAGGCAAGAAGCTGCTTCAGAACATATGGCGAAGCGGCGTCGGCTGGGATGAAGAAATAGAAGACAAGGAGTACGAAGCCTGGAAAACCTACTTGGAGAAAATGAAGCTGCTTCAAGACCTTCAGATTCCAAGATGTCTAGCACCACATGGCACCGAGGCGGAGCTGCACACTTTCACAGACGCAAGTGAGATGGCGTACGCAGCAACAGTTTACTGGAGAACACAAGGTCGGGACGGGACTTACCACATCAGTTTAGTGGCAGCAAAAGTACGTGTCACACCACTGAAACCAGTGTCGATTCCGAGACTAGAGCTGCAGGCGGCTCTTCTTGGAAGCAGACTAGCACACTCGGTGGAAGAAGAAATGGACCTGAAGGTGGGAAAGAAGACCTTCTGGACAGACTCCAGCATCGTACTCTCTTGGATCAAGACGGACACAAGAACCTTCAAGACGTTCGTAGCTCATCGCTTAGCAGAGATAGAAGATCTCACGAAACCACAGGACTGGAGATGGGTAACTACGGCACACAACCCTGCAGGTGATGCGACGCGCGATGTACCGGAACACTTCGACTGCAGTCACCGATGGTACGTTGGACCTGACTTCCTAAGGAAAGAGGAAGCCCACTGGCCGGCACCTAGAACATTCAAGAAGGAAGCCACCGATGAAGAGAAGACAGCAGACGTCGTAGCAGGAGCAAGCACCACTTATCCATCACCAGATCCTGAGAGGTTCTCGTCCTGGAAGAGACTTTGGCGAGCTACAGCAAGAGTGTTGCAATTCATGCAACTCTGCAGAACAAAGGAGAGCCTCAACGTCAGTCGAGAAGATCCTACCTGGAAAACAACGAAAGGAAAACGGACTAAAGGTGTCGAGAAGCGACATCAATCTTCAAGAGTCCCAGACAGGAAATATATACCGCTGAACGCCGAACTACTAGAGCAAGCTGAAATCATACTACTGAAAAGCAGTCAAGAGAGAAGCTTCAAAGAAGACATCAAGTGCCTGCAGCAAGGAAAATCATTAGAAGGAAGCAGCAAATTGAAAAAGCTCGACGTAGTGCTGGAAGACGGTCTCCTGCGGCTGAAAGGAAGAATCGACGCGATACGGGGAGTAACAAGAGAATACAAGAGACCCATCGTACTCGACAGTAAGGACAAGACCACAAGACTTATACTGGAAGAATTCCACAGCCGTTTCAACCATGGTAATCACGCAACAGTAATAAACGAAGTGAGACAGCATTTTTGGGTGCTGGGAATAACATCAGCAATCAGAGCAGTGCAACATCAGTGTTAATGGTGCAAAGTGAGGAGAGCAAAACCGCGAGAATTACCGACGGGCAACCTACCTTCAGAAAGGCTGATGCACAGTACACATCCCTTCACGTGCACTGGCATAGACTACTTCGGCCCGATGACAATCACCGTAGGAAGACGCCATGAGAAGAGATGGGGCGCTCTATTTACGTGCTTAACAACTAGAGCCGTACACATGGAACTCACCCCTTCACTCTCCACTGACAGCATGATAATGGCCTTACGGAGATTCGCAGCAAGAAGAGGAATGCCGAAGATTGTCTACACCGACAACGGGACTAACTTCGTCGGCGCTAATAAGGAACTACAAGAAGCACAAGACACCATGAAACAAGAAGATCTCATCTCAGAAGCAGAGAAGATCGGCGTGCAGTGGAAGTTCATCCCTCCTGGTGCACCGAATATGGGCGGTGCATGGGAGCGTCTAGTGCGATCAATCAAAACCGCGCTGGACACCACCTTGAAAGAAAAACACCCACGAGAGGAGGTACTCCACACCCTCCTCTTAGAGGCCGAGCACAAGTTAACTCTCGACCTCTCACTCACCTCTCCGAGAATCCTGAAGAAGAAGCGCTAACGCCTAATCATTTCTTAATTGGGCGGTCATGTGGCGCACCAAGAGTCGGCAACTTCGAGGACAGCGAGCTGGTGGGCAGGCCCACCTGGAAGGCCACGCAGCGGCTTGCCGACCACTTATGGCAACGCTGGCTGCGAGAATACCTACCTACCCTGCTGCCCAGGAAGACCAAGGGAAGAACCAACACCACCGATCTACGAGTTGGAGACGTCGTGCTCATCGTCGACCACAGTCTGCCGAGATGTACCTGGCCACGCGGCAGAATCCAGCAGGTGTATCCGGGACCAGACGGGCGAATCAGGATCGTCGACGTCGAGACCAGAGGAGGAGTCCTGCGAAGACCCAGTTCGAGAGTGGTGTTGTTGGTGCCGGGAGTATCGCCGAGCCTGGAGGATGGTGCGACGCACGAGGGGGAGAATGTCGGCGACGAAACCTAAGCATCTAGGCGCAAGTAGTATCGGACTGCACCCTGACAATGCTTTTGTAAGTTAGAAAGCATTTTTAAATTAGTAAAGATTTTGAAAGTTCGTAAAATTGTCAAAAATTAGACCCCCTCTGGGCAAGTGGGTGCAAGTAGCGCAGAGAGCGCCTTGATAATGAAATGTAAATATAAGGAATAATTTTGTAGTTAGTAAGGAATTTAATAATTTCGAAAGGTTTTGTTCATAACTTTATATTTTAGATTCTAATTAGTTTTAGTTTATAGATTTCATGCTTAGTTTTCTTATTAGAATCTAATAAACTTCAATTTGAGTGACTCTTGTAAGGAAATGTATAAAAATTTCGTAAGGATGTTCTATAATTACGTAACTTGAAAATGAGGTTTTTTGTTTATGGTCCGATTGTTGTTACTTTTGTTGTAAACGATAGAATTTAATGTAAAACCACTTTTAACGTTTAAATTATCAAAATCGGACTACAGGATTCGGAGATATTGTAAATTAAAGATAGTGGCAATTGTCTAAAGTTAAACCTTGTAAGTTTTTGTTCTAGAAAGTTTTTATTGTGACTATGTACATGCAATATTGTGTTTTTATATAAGAAGGGACCACATAACAAATGTAAAAATATATAGATTGTAAGGGGTTATGTGATAATTAATTAAAAATAAAGGGTTCAAAGATTTCGGCTTGGTGAAAACTAACAGTGAAATGGGCTCAAAAATCACGGTCCTCTATAAGGTGGGATGGGAAGCGGCCCCGGCGACTATAAAATACGCACGATCGGCCGGGCCCATTTAGTCGCAGCTCAGCCATTGAAGAGGCACAACGAAGAACAAGCCGAAGTCTATGGACAAAAAGTACTAGAAGAAAAGTGTTTTATTTCGTTTCTATCAGAGTACAGTCAAAACGTTCAGTCTCCCGAGGTCTTGGTCGACCGTACCAACATTATGCATTCAGGGGTGCGTGGTGAAGTGTTTTACCAGCGCAGTAGGTAAGCAGGGAAGCACGTCAAAAACGTGGGAGAAGTCCCAGGGCGAGTAAGGGTGCTGATTACATCCCATTCGTCCACTACAACCACCGTGCGCAATTGAAATGGGTCGCTAGTCAAAAATACTCGTACAATTATCAATATAATCCAGATACAGCTGATGCAGATACGCCTACGTAAAAGTTCATAGCAATGTTATCTGTTTGCAGTTTCTGTACCTATTGACGTAGGAGTTACACGTTGGCGATTTTATTTTTACGATTGTGAAGATATAAAAACTTTTTAACAAAAAATTAAACCGCCGAAAAAACTGAAAAGCATAAAATAATAAACCTTAAAATTATGAGTCAGCGCTTTGAGTGATCTTTGTTCATTGATTTTTCAGCGCCGACTCAAAATTTTAAGGTTTATTATTTTATGCTTTTCAGTTTTTTCGGCGGTTTAATTTTTTGTTAAAAAGTTTTTATTTAATATTTTTTTGTGGCTTGAATGTACTCAATCAATCATCCCCTGTTTTCCGACCCTTAGGGTTCGATTTTGTTTTCCAAATTTATATGGGACCATTTTGGGAGTATACCCTTTCCAATAAAAAAAGAATTATCACAATCGTCCTACCATGTACAAAGTTATGCGTGGTCATACATAAAAAAAAAAAAAAATATACGCGTCGAATTGATAACCTCCTCCTTTTTTTTTCGTCGGTTAAAAAGTTCCTGAAACAATTTTTATATGAAAAACTAATATTCAACTATTCAGCTTTACATATTGCTAGGTACCATATTTATACATTGCTAGGTTGTCATCTATACTTCAATTTAGCCATATCCACTACATCCGGCTTTCCCTCGTCCATCCCAAGTCCAACCCATTAATTCAGTTTGCAGACGTGGTTTGTAATCTCGAGTCCCAAATTCCTTCATCTCAGACCAACCGAAAACGTGCTGGTAATGAATAATTATCCAATCGCCCTACCAAACAACCAAGATCCCACATAGGACGTGTTAAGTATTCTGTTACCAATATAGGACCATATATCGTCCATGTTTCCCGTCAGGAATCCCTACCTAATTCTGGTACTACCCTACACCCAGTCGTAATTGGACGCTTTCTATCTAATCAGAATATTTCCAATATAGTGATAGTCAAGCAAGTGGGTAGAAACCGTGTATCAGTTGAGTTTGCTTCCCCTCAGGATGCAAACGCCTTCTTCTCGAATAATACTTTAGCAACAAATTTATATGAAGTCGTTATTCCCTCTTTTAATATTACTCGTATGGGTGTTGTAAGTGGCATCCCTACAGACTTCTCAGAAGAGGAAGTCCTATCATACCTAAAAGTTCCAGTAGGATGTGGCCCCATATTAAAAGTTAGGCGCATTAACAGGAAAATTAATAAAGACGGCATTCATTAATACAGGCTCACAGAAACTTGTGTCATCACATTTGATGGCTTTTTTTTTTTGTTTTCAGGATGGGAAATCATCAAATGACTTCTCCCGCTCTGGGCGGAGCGGGAGGGCGTGTCAGACTTTTACTGACTAAAACCCACCCGTGTTCCATCAGTTGCCCATGTGCCAGGGTCACGGTATCTCTTTCGAATAATCACGCAACCCCGGCAGGCATCGGTCCTAGTAGACCCCTACACTGCTGCTGACATCTCTTTGAGGCGCGCGTGGAACACTGCGCGCCGTCGACCCGAGCTTGGTCCTTACCGGGCGGCGAGCTACCCATTGCTCGCCACCCGCAAGCTCGCGCCTACGGTGGCCGGGAGTCCGCAATCGACTCCCGACGCCCGGGGCGTCTCCTCCTGCGCCGGCTAGGGACGTGAGGGCGCAGAGACTGCCACTCCCTCACGCGCCCCGCCTCCTCCTTCGCGAGCATTACTGCTTCGCAGAAGGAGGTGACGGCTTCCCATTCCCTCTCGCTCCGTACCATGGCTCGCACCAGAGCCGGACGAGAGAGGTCGCCGCCGCCGATCGCCTCCACGAGGACACGGCGGTGCTCCGCCCAGGCTGGGCACACCTCCACCGTATGCTCCACCGTGTCCTCCAGACGATCCTCGCAATGGAAACACCCGGACGTATCCTCCCGCTTTATCCTGAACAGGAACCCACCGAAGCACCCATGCCCGGTGAGAACCTGCGTCAGGCGGAAGGTGAGGACGCCGTGGCACCTCTCTATCCACTCCTCAAAGAGGGGACTTACCGCCGCAATTGTGGCGTGCCCAACATTTGATGGCTAAGTTTTATCAAAACGAATTTTCTGTTCTTATACTTCATTATCTGTAGAGCAGTATATCTACCCTACCATTCAGTGCCGCAAGTGCTGCCGATTTGGTCACTTAGAATCCATTTGCCGTTCCAAACCCCGCTGCAACAAGTGTGGCAATGATCACCCCGGTGATGGTTGCAGCATTGCTGAGAGCGAAACTTTCTGCGTGTTGTGCTCTGGAAGTCACTTTGCTAATAGCAGAGCCTGCCCGGAATACAGCAGGCAGAAGACAATTAAAACAATCATGGCTGAGAAAGTGATTTCGTACTCAGAAGCAAGCAAAACTGTCCCTGCATCTTTTCGCAGCTATGCAGACATTGCAAAATCACAGACTCAGTCATACCGTAAAACTATGTTTCTTAAGCCAAAGACCCATGCTCCCCTATCCCCCTCCTATGACAAAGCAGCTCATCAGCAGCTCACTAGAACTCCCCAATCCTCTCAGCATAATGGCTGTGCAATCATTGAAACTCTTAGTAAACTTCTGCTAACTTTAATGTCTTCCACAAATAAAAACCAATTACCGTCCAACGTTGCCTCCCCACTTATAAATTTTTTTTCTTCCCATAATTATGGCTCGGTTGGTGTTCCTTCAATGGAATGTGAGGAGCGTGTGGCATAAGAAGCATGAGCTCACATTCCTACTGCACAAACACAAACCTTTAGCTTGTTCCCTCGCCGAGACTTGGCTGGTTCCAAGTCTTAATTTCCGCTTACCTTCCTTTAATATTCTCAGATGCGACCGATCTGATGGCTATGGCGAGTCGGCTCTCTGCGTGAACAATCGTGTGCCACTTGTTACGGTTTCTTTGCCTTCTCTAGGTGATGATATTAGTATGTGGCTGGTAGGGTAGAGGGTATAACCCTCCCATCTGCCTATATTGCTCACCCTCATCCAAGTTTCCTTCCAATATTAAAACATACATTGGAAAACAAGATGGCCCTGTACTTCTTATGGGGGACTTCAACTGCCATCACTTTAGGTGGGATTCTGAACGTTGTGACTCTTTTGGGGAAGGTTTAGTTGAGGTCTTAGATGAACTTAACTTGTGTATCCTGAACAACGGCAGCCCAACCCGTAGGTCTCTTCCTGGACAGAATAAAATGTAAGGTCATTTTGCTCACTGCTTGCTAGCTGCATCATGTCATTGGGAGTGTTCCAGTTTGTCACATGGTAGTGACCACTATCCAATTATTATAACTTTGGCTGAAAAAACATACCTAGAAAAATCGAACCCTCCACTCTTGAGGTATAATCTGTCCAAACCTGACTGGGCGGGATATTCCTCACTATTGGAGGACAAAATAGACGCACTTCCAAATTTAGTATCCTGTGATTTTGATTCTCTTGGCTCCCTCCATGTGTCAAACTGTTATAATAACCTCATTTCTGCCATAATAGCTACTGCAGACGCATGTTTCCCTTTTAAAAACTCAGCACAGGGACTGATCCCTCCTCCACCATGGTGGGATCAAGAATGCACAGCAGCCATAAGGGAAAGGAATGAAAGGAATGATGGTGAAAAGGTCTATAATGAGGCGATGGTTTCCGATAACTTAATAGCATTCAACAGGATCCTTGCTAAATCCAGAAGACTGCTGCGAAGGAGGAAACGTGCCGGTTGGGCTGACTTTTGTGTTTCCCTGTCCCCCTCCACTCCTATATCAGTAGTATGGAAGAAGATCAACCGTTTTAGATCTGGATGTTCTCCTTCTATTTCTTCCCCCAACCCTCGAGAGACTGCTGAGCAGTTCTTCGATAAACTGGCTCCTCCATACGTACCATCGGAATCAGAACATAATCAGCCGTCTCTCATTTACTCAGATGATCCTTTTGATGCACCATTCTCTATGCAAGAGCTTAATTTAGTTTTAGAACATTTTCGGGACTCTGCCCCCTGGTATAGACGGTATAGTCTATTCTTTCATGTCACACGCTGGCCATAGAGCAAAAAATTATTTTTTAGCAATATTTTTGTTATACTAATGGTTGGGTCCCCGATCAGTGGAAAACACAAATAATCATTCTTATTTTAAAACCTGGAAAGCACGCTGACGACCCAAACAGCTTCAGATCAATCGCTTTGTCATCAGTTCTTGCTAAAATATTAGAACACCTAATAAAGAATCGACTAGAATTCATAGTAGAATCCAGAGATTTATTTATTTATTTATTTATTTAAACTTCTCGCACACACAAATGGTACAAAGGCGGACTTAATGCCTTAGGCATTCTTTATCAGTCAACCAAGGGTGGTGAAGAGATTAAATGGCAGGTGCTTTGGATGAGAGGATCAGTGAAATACTATTAAAACTACAATAATCAAATTGAATTATAAATAATAAGGGAATAGTAGTATATAAATAGACCAAAACTAATAATACACATACACACATACATATTTCCTATAATATATACTATAATAAATATATATATATGCTTATAATATATAAATATATCAATATATATATATATATACAGATTAGACTGAGACAGGAGATGAGACTACTCTACACTATTTGTTTCGAAAATAACTCTGCAATTTCCGCTTAAATGCATACCGACTGGTGGCCGTTCTGATATCGAGAGGGAGCGCATTCCAAAGAAGAATGGACTGAATATGAAAGGACGAATGAACAATGTCAGAGGTATGAGAAGGACAGAGTAGGAGAAGATTGTTAGAAGAACGCAGATTTTTAACGTGAGAAGAACATAGATATTGGAAGTGAGACACAAGATAAGAAGGAGGAGTAGGAGAGTGGAGAAGGGAGAAAAGCGTGGTCAAAGCGCGTAAACTTCTTCTTTGGCGAATGGACATCCACTTTAGCTCAGCCCTGTAGCTCGACACATGGTCATACTTTCTGAGGTTGAATATGAACCGTATACAATTGTTGAGCAGTCTGTCGAGCTTATCCAGAAAAACCGCATTTAAGTCAAAGTAGCACACGTCACCATAGTCGATCATAGGGAAAATCAAAGTCTGCACAAGCATGGTTTTCGTCTTAGCGGGTAAAAAGTTTCTCAAACGATACAGGGATCGCAGTGTACCGTTGACCCTTTGACTAACACTAGAGACTTGGCGTTGCCAGCTAAGTGTCGTGTCAAGATGCAAACCGAGATCTTTCACAGTCGGGGTAATGGGTATGACGGTACCATCAAAAATTAAAGGAGGAAGAGAACTAAGCGTCACTCTACCCATCATGCGCAAGCTTCCAATTACAATGGCCTGGCACTTAGATGGATTGACTGACACCCCAAAACTATCAGACCACTTTTTTATTGAAGCTAAATCTCGGTTAACATCTGCTATAGCGTCCGACAAACCTTCCACCCGGTCAGCAGTAAACAATTGAAGATCATCAGCATAAAGATGATACGAACACCGAAGACAATAAGTTATAAAATTAATGAAGATGGAGAATAATAATGGAGAAAGAATACCACCTTGTGGAACACCAGCATCCAGATCACGCCAACTCGAGGAGCTCTCATCAATGCGAACTGACTGCTGACGTCCCCGAAGATAAGAAGAGAACCATTCTAGGGCCTCGGACGAAACCATAAGATGAGAGAGGATAGAGAGGAGAATATCGTGACTGACGGCATTAAAGGCATTAGAGAAATCAATTAATACCAAAACGGTAACCTTGGTATCCTCCATTGCTTCTCTAATGTCACCAGTCACTTTAAAGAGAGCGGAGGCTGTACTGTGCCCAGGCTTGAAACCAGACTGAAAAGAGCTAACAAGATTGTTCCGATGAACAAACCCTGAAAATTGTTTATGTACGCAGGCCTCAAGCACTTTAGACAGGAATGGGAGAATAGAAATGGGACGAAAGTGACTAGGTAGGGAGGGATTTGAAATTTTCGGGAGTGGGCGGACATAGGCCATACGCCACAGGGATGGGAATTGTCTGGAATCAAGTGAAAAGTTGATAATGTGAGTAATCGGAGGGAGAAGGCTGTCAAGGATCCAAATGACCATAGTACGACTGATGCCGTCATAGCCCACAGCCTTGGATTTTATAGAAAGGATGATCTTTTTAATTTCGTCCAAGGTGACCGGAGAGAATTTAAATGGTTCTATGATGGGACTAGCTAGACCAGTAATGAAATCGACCGTCTGGGATAAAATTTGGGGATCCAAATGACAAGTGGTTGTGAAGTGACGGTTGATATCAACAAGGCAATTGTATTGGGAAAATCCACATGCCGTGGTCTACCGATACCAAGAGTACCAAGGAACTTCCAGATATCAGCAGGTGAAGAAGAAGAAATGTTTTCGAGAATATGGCGGTGTTTGGCGTTGCGTATCATCTGATTACACCGATTTCTAGCAGCTTTGAAAAACTTCCAATTTTCATCGCTGCGATCTTTTTTAAATTTACGAAAGGCCCGATCCCTGCGCCTCATCGCCATGCGAACCCCTGTCGTCACCCAAGGAGCAGGAGGGCGCCGAAGTTTGAATTTTTTAACAGGAGCGTGTTTGTCGTAGAGGGCAAGGACCGATCGGTCAAAAATGCACAGTTTTTCATTCACATTTGTCGCCCCTGCCAAGTGTTCCCAACTGAGGTCTGACGCATCTTGACGCAGCTTCTCAACGTCCATACGTGCAAAACACCGCATGTGCAGAACTTTAGGAACAGGTTTAGGCGGTTTTAGGACATAGGAGAGGAAAATGAGGTCATGATGGGAAAATCCAGGAGCGGGACACTGGCCATGAGAGGAAACAAGGGAGGGTCCGGATGTTAGGATTAAATCAAGCCAAGTGTCATTGCCTGAGACATTAAAATGGGTAGGTTGCAGTGAAAGAATATGGAGACTTACGGATTCAATTATGTGAAGGAGTTTACGGGATCATGGGGATTGGAGCGAAAGGTCAGTGTTGAAATCGCCCATGATGACGCTATGTGCATACTCTGACCCTACGGATTCCAGCGCCAATTCGAGTTCGGAAAAATATTCAACGGCGGGTGGACAATAGACAACACCAAGTAGAGCCTTAACGCCTTTGATGTACACTTTCAAAAAGAGGTACTCAGCGGAGGCATGGTATTGTGAGGTAGATGAGGCAATGATTTTGAAAGGGAAATCACTCAGATCATGTCAAAAGTGTACTTGCGAACAGACGCATAAAATTTTGCTCCCTTGAATAAAAAGTTTAACAGTGCAAATACATACTAAAACAGTGGTTGACACACATCATTTTAAAGCCAAAACTGTGAACTACATAACTGTGTAATAATCTGGTGATAATACCAACGATAAAGTATAATAAAAGTGAAAAAATCAGTGAGTACAATATTTATCTACCCTCGTCCTGAGTTTAATTAAAATCTGTCACTTAACGTAAACAGAAAAAACGCCTACTAGTTTTATCATTGCAATAAGTTGCATTCTCTTCAATTTACTACAACATTAAAAACAGGCCACAAGAGGTCAGAAAACGAAATGCCTCGGATCCAGAGATCACCACCTAAAACGTCAGACTGTCATACTTCTCATGTACAATCCGATCCAGACGTGACAACTCTATCTAGTCCCAAGAAACTGGAACTTAGCAACGTTTCTACCAGAACGAATAAGCGTCCACGCGTGGAAGATTCACCCCGCAGTGATTTCAGTGCATTCAAACAGGAGATGATTGACCTCTTGACTGAATGGAGAAAGGAACAGGATCTGAAACTGAATAAAATTGCCGCGGACATGTCTAAAGTTAAGGAGCAAAACGAGGAAATTAAGAAAACATACCAGGAGATTGAAAAATCAATGAACTTCTTAAGTACAAAGTACGATGAGGTCAAGCTTAGGCTAGACTTAATGGACAAGGAAAGAAAAGACCAAAAAGAATACATTATGTCTCTTGAGAAGAAAATCCAGGACTTCGAGCTAAGTTCCCGCTCATCATGCATTGAGGTCAGAAATATACCGTCTTTGGAAAAAGAAGACAGGTCTAACATCGCTACCGCTGTGTCTAACATTGGTCAAACCATTGGTATGAACATTCAGTCATCTGATTTGAGGGACTTGTACCGTATTCCCGGCAAATCTGGGACCTCCGGGCCCATTATTGCTGAGTTTACTTCAGTGAACCAAAAGATTGATTTCCTCGCAAATGTCAGGTCATATAATAAAGACAAACCGTCTGCAGCGAAACTGAGCTCAGAAACACTTGGCATCCCAGGGCAACGTACACCCATTTATGTAACTGAATTTTTAAGTCAGTCAGTTAAAACTCTATTTTACCATGCACGAGTGTTTGCAAAAAAGAACTGTTTTAAATTCTGCTGGACAACAAACGGAAAGGTTTTTCTACGCAAAGAAGTTGGTGCCAAGCAGTACCGTGTTCACTCAGAAGACTGCCTTACGAAAATAACACAGGAACAGTGACTAGATAGGACTATCACTTGCAGCACACTTGCGTATTGCTTCTGTTATTTTTACATTTCCTACCGAGCAATAAGTGCTAATCTAATTAATCTTACAACTGTTATGTCTTTGCATGTTACGTTGAATGTCAACCATTTTATACTCTATCTCTTACGCTTTAGTTTTCTAATTATTTTACTAAATCCAACTATAATCATTACACTCAACATAAAAATCACACTTTACATATACAAGCAACAAGTACCTTCCGTAAACAACAAATTAACAAACTGGAAAATTGGTGCCGTCTGTCAACCGCTTCGCTATCGTCTCCTCATGGTGAAATACCTGTCAATATTTGTTTTTTGTTATATATGGCGAACATAGATAACATAACTACGGAACTTGATTCTCTTCAAGTATCTAAGTCATACGTCTGCCTCCCTGACCAATGTACCAAAATAATCAGTGATACTGGAAATACTTTCAATATTTTTCACATGAATATTAGAAGTCTTAATAAGAACTTTGACGAACTACAGGCACTCCTAGCGGTGATACAACTGAGATGTGACGTCATAATTCTGTCAGAATGTTGGCTCAGAACTATATCAGCAATTCCCAATCTTCAGGGTTATTCGTCCTTTCAATCCTCAAATCCCCACAATCGAAATGACGGTGTAATTATTTTCGCAAAGGACGGCGTGAACTGCTCCGTTACTGAGCCCTGTCTCGATGAAGCAAGTAGTCTACTCTGCGTCATCGACCATTTTATTGCAATACTTGCTGTTTATAGACCTCCGTCATTTACGAATACAGATAAGTTTATAAATAGCTTGGACAGAGTATTAACAAATCTTACCCCTTTTAAAAAAATTGCTTTGATTGGAGATATCAATATAGATATAAAACAAAATAATGTCGACCGTTCCTCTAATTCATATCTTACCCTCACATCCTCACACGGTCTACTCCCAGCTTACCTATCACCTACAAGACTTAATAACTGCCTAGACCACGTAATCCTGAAATCTAACCAAATAGCTACAACCTTAGTTATCGAAAGCACTGTCACTGACCATGCTGCGCTTTTGTTATCTCTTTCAGTAAAACCTCAAAAATCTAAAATAAATCGTACTAAAACTATAATTGATTACTCGGCTGTCGCGAAAATCGTCGAATCAACAGATTTTTCTCAAATTATGGCCACTAATGACGCAAACGAGGCAGCTGACAGCTTAATTGAAACCGTTGCATCTATAGTTAAAAATCACACGTCCATTGTAAATATTCCCCGTAAAAAAAGAAACATAAAACCATGGATAACGCCTGGTCTCTTGCGTTGTATTAATAATCGGGACAAGATGCACTATGACCTAAGAAAATCCCCAAATAATATTACCTTACAAGTTACATATAACCGATATCGTAATTTTTGTAACGATTTGTTGCGGAAACTGAGAATCACTTATGAGAAGGGTCAATTCGAAAAAACTAAGAATAATCCAAAAGCGACGTGGAACGTCATCAAAACCATAACCCATACAAACACCTCTAAAATACCGTGCACCGATCTTCTCAAAATTTGTGGCAGCCCAGAAGACTCGGTCAACTTGGTAAACCGTCACTTTGCGGAAATTGGCTCCAAACTGGCCGAAAAAATACTTGCGGAACAACCCCAAACCCAAGAGGCTCCATACTGTTCTGATTCTCAATCTAATTCCTTCGTCCTCCAAGAGGTGGATGAGACTGAGGTAGAGGAAATCATCCTGACTCTTCGTACTGACACTGCCGTTGGCTGGGACAATATTTCAACTCAGTTAATTAAAGCCTCATGTAAGTTTCTAATCCCAGTAATAACACATATTTGTAACCTTTCGATTATTACTGGTGTTTTTCCCAGAGCTTTCAAAAAAGCGCTTATTCACCCAATTTACAAGTCTGGCGACAAACAGTGTGTTAACAATTATAGACCTATTTCTGTACTTTCTGCGATGTCTAAGATATTAGAAAGAATTTTAAATAACAAACTTATGAAATATCTTGATGCCTATAACATCATAGCACCAAATCAGTTCGGATTTATTTCGGGTAGGTCTACAGAGGATGCCGTGACTGGCTTAAGTAATCTCATATCCCGCACTCTGGATCAGGGTAAGAAATGTCTTGGTATCTTCTTGGACCTATCTAAAGCATTCGACACGGTCTCTGTCCCCAAACTTTTACTCAAACTTGAGAATATCGGTGTACGAGGAACCCCACTAAATCTGTTTAAAAGTTATCTCACAGATAGAACTCAAAGTGTGATTATAAATAACTCTACAAGCAATGAGCGTACCTTAAGGTACTACGGAGTGCCACAGGGAAGTATCCTGGGACCAACATTCTTTCTAATATATATTAACCAGTTATGTACACAAAAGTTCACAAATTGTAATGTTTTTACCTATGCTGATGACACAGCGCTGATCGTGCACGGCTCAGATTGGGATGAAACGAAACGTCACGCTGAGAACTGTCTTGTCACGGTATCAAACTGGCTTGCTACTAATCTTCTTACCCTTAATCTCGAAAAAACGAAATACGTACCCTTTTCTATAAGTAAGAAGAGTCAGCCTCCACAGGATTTTAATATTAAATATCACAGTTGCCACCTAAAGCCTGACTGTAACTGTTCCCAGTTGAGTAAAGGATCACATATTAAATATCTTGGAGTAGTAATAGATGAGAATCTAAATTGGCACAAACACATTGCATCACTTACATCTAGAGTTCGCAAGATAATATATATTTTTAAACTTCTTAGAAATTCAGCAGACCCCGACACACTAAAAATGGTCTACTACTCCTTGTGCCAGTCAATATTGACTTACTGTGTGACTGCCTGGGGGGGAGCCACAAAAACATCACTGTTACCACTGGAGAGGGCTCAAAGAGCTGTTCTGAAGGTAATGCTACGCAAACCATTTAGATACCCGACAGAACAGTTATATCAGGACTGCAAGTTGTTGACCGTCAGACAACTCTTTGTTTTCCGATCTACCCTTCGCAAACATGCTTCCGTACCACCAAAACAATTACCCCATAATCGACGTAGATCCGCTCGAGTATGTCAGGTGGATCGCTACAGGACCACATTTGCTACCCATCAATATTTCATTTTAAGCTCCAGATTATATAACAAGCTAGAAATCAAATTAACAATAAATAGTCTTAACTCCTTTGAACTCAAACGCAAATTGTTAAATTTCCTCTTAAACCTAAATTACCCTGATACGGAGGAACTCATCCATTCTACCACCTAACAACTAATGCACCACCATATTTCACTCACGCACGCATGCACACACACACACACACACACACACACACACATACACACACACACACACACACACATACTCCTCACTATTAACTCATAAGCCTTTTAGTAAAAATATTCATCAGAATTATTATGCAATTATATATATCTTTGCAAAAATGTGTCAATCCACCTAAAGAACACTGTCCTTCAAGATACAGGACTCTCCTAGTTTGAAGGACAGGGGTCTTATTCATATGCTATAGCCATACTTATCTATGACCGAGATAATACTGATGTTACCTAGGCTAAGTGTTTTTTGTTAAATAAATGATTACTTACTTACACTACGAAGATAATTTGCCACTCCACCCCCTCCCCTTCCAATTCTATCATTGCGGATAAGAGTGAAACCTGGGAGGGAGTAGGTAGCGGAGAGAAGATGAGGTTTGAGCCAACTCTCAGAAACCAGAACGGCATGGGTATTGGCATCGGTAAAGGTATCCAACAGATCATTGTAGTGACTTGGGACACTTTGTGCGTTTATATGGCACACATTAAACAAATGACCTTTCTTTTGGCTGAAACTTCGACGCACAAAGTCACCAAGGGTATCGGGGAGAGAGCTGTAACTTGCATTAGCGGATGAGCTAGAGGAATCTATGGCAGAGTAAAAAGAATCATCATCAGATGACATAAATAACAAATAATATATAATATAAAATAACTACTAAATATGCAAATAAACTATATCTAGGATTGCTTAAACTTTAGGTGCAACACCAATATCTGTGCGCCACCCACCAGCAGCACCGGTACAATAGTACAGGAATCCTTTGGCGCGTGTCTACAAACGCATAAACTTACTTCGCATATACGTACCAACTAAGGTATCTTGTATTTCATAAGCAGTCAAAGTTATTCAAGCGCCAAAAGACCACTGCAGTACAACAATCGAAATAAAAAAATATAAAAAACAGAAATAAATATCAATTTGGAACAAGAAACAGCATTACAATTAATACGAACAGGCAAAGAACAAAACGAAAAATGACAAAGTGACATGAGCATTAACAGAACGCAATTTCCGAAACGCAACATTAGCACGGAAAATTAGATTTTAAGCACGTAACTAAACAGGACGTCAAAACTTAGGCAATTCAACATTGACATTTGACAGATGACAGTGACAACTTGTGACAAAACAAAATAATTATTTTACGAACACAAACATATGAAAATTATGTGATGTGATTATATGTGACTTTGAGGTGAAAATATCAAAGAGCACGCAGGTAGACGTGTAATATAACTATAATAATTACCTGAATTGACGTCCCAAACACAAAAGAATCAAAAAGTTTGATAAACACCGCTAAGTTGTAAACATTTATGTTTTACGCACTCCACTATCAGGCTTGCCTCCAGTTCCAGCAGATGATTCCCCAGTCTTCTTCGGATACTTAACTAACAAGGGATTGAGTTCCTCTAAAGAACAAATCTTGTGCCGTGTTCCATCGGGGGATCTGATGACAATAACCCCGTCCTGAGTCCAACATCCCAAAGTGAGCGCGCGCCCTGCTGAATACAGATTGCCTGGTCCTGGTCAAGAACTCCTTTACTGTGACTGTGGAGCCCTTCAATGCAGACTTTGCTTTCCAAACAGTGGACTTCAGTTCAACATTAGAGAACCTTACCAATATTGGTCTGCTAGTTGTTGGTCCTTTGCTGGATGGTCCAAGTCTATGACATACTTGGATGGAAGATGCAGTGATGTCAGGCAGTGCAAGTTTGTTCTTCAGTACATCTATTACCAGAGCCTTGCAATCCTCCTTGTCCACTTCAGCAAACCCAGTGAAGATTAGGGCCTTCCGACGAGATCTGGTCTCCAATCCGTCAACCACTCTGGAACACTCAATTATCTGCTTCCTGAGAAGTCCCAACACACCAAACATAAGTTCACGAAATGAGCGGAACTCTTCAGCAATCTTAGCTACAGTGTCCTTCGCGGGACCAGCACATTGAATCTGTGCCTCCAGGTCGCTCATCTTTTTAAAGATGCACTCTTCTAGACTCTTCTGGGCCGATTGGATATCATCCAGTTGAGATGACATGGTGAAATGTGTAGAACTTGCAGTGACTATGAAGTACTAGTGAGGAGCTGGTAGGTGGTGTAGTATTAAAATCTTATATGTTACATGGACTGTTTCACCAATGTAAGTGCTGCTTATTTAGCAGTTTATGCACCAAATACTTAAGTTGTAAGTTAAAAAAATACTTGATAATAATTTTAACTAAAATAGAATTACGAAGTTGTGTCTTAACTTTTTTACACCTACCCCCGAAAAGATTTACTTCCTAGTTCCCAGTTTGGCTTTAGAAAGGGACTCAGTACCATGGATAGTGTTGAAGTTTTGTTCTCAGATTTACGCTCATCGCTTTCGAAAAATGAATCCGTAGTCGCTGCCTTTTTAGACATTTCCTCTGCATATGATAATGTCCTTCTTCCCATTCTCAGGCAAAAATTGCAACAGCTGAAGATACCGGAGAGAATGTTAGAGTGCATTTGTAGTTTACTAATGTCTCGATCTTTGGTCTTGAGGGTTCCAGGTGAGGAATTTGATACCAGGATGTCATGGAAGGGCCTCCCACAAGGCTGTGTCCTTAGCCCCTTATTGTATAATTTAAATACAGCTGACATCGGTTCATGCTTAAATAACGATTGTCAAATTCTTCAATATGCTGACGACCTGGCTCTATACGTCACTAACAATTCAATTAACGACGCTGCATCATCACTCGGTGTCTCCCTGGACTCCTTAAATCAATGGTTAAATTCCCACGGTCTGAGTTTGTCTATTCCTAAAAGTACAGTAGTTGTGTTTCCCGCAGGAGGCTGATCTCTCACATTTCAGTGAACATCCAAGTTTGACTTATTAGGCGTGTTTTTAGACTCCAAATTGAGTGGTTTACATCACTTAAACTGTAATTTAGTGAATAGGTGCGAGAGAGCTATTCCCATTTTAATTTTTATTTTAAAGCCCTTGCTGGTGTATGGTGGGGTGCACATCCCTACACCATGAAACTGGTATACAATGCCTTAATCCGAAGTGTGCTAGATTACGGATCTTTTCTTTTAATTCCCTGCAACAAAGGTGCTCTGGCAAGGTTGGACAGAATTCAGGTCAAGTGTCTGCGGATTATATCGGGATGTATGAAATCTTCACCAATTAACGCATTGCAAGTGGAGTGTGCAGAACCTCCGTTAGCTTTGAGAAGGCAGTACTTATTTTTTAGCATCGAGGTTTTTGACTAGAGTCATCACCAAATCCTCCCACCCCCTTGTACAAAAAGTGGAAGACTTGGATGTCCTATGCCGAAATTCCAATTATTGGAACCATAAAGAAGTCCCTTTGTTTTTAAAATCCTTACGTTGCTATAAAAATTTAGATTCAGCCATTGCACGGTTCCCAAAACCCCTATATTCAGTTATGAATATGAGATTATATGCTTTAAACCAGATATCTTTTATAATATTGACATTTCCAAAAAATCCCCTTCGGCAGACTCTATTTTCAATGCGGCGGTTGGTGAGCGATAGTTCAACTTTGAAAGATTTTTCACGGACGCCTCTAAATTAGCAGATACAAGTTGCACTGGTGCTGCAGTTTACTACCATCACTCCAAAATTGTTTTAAAATTCAGATGCCCTGTTCAATCATCGGTGTTTACGGGTGAATGTGTGGCCATATTAGAAGCGTGTTTGTTTATAGAGGCTCATAGCATAAGTTATGGTGTTATCTTTACAGACTCTCTTAGTTGTTTGCAAGCCTTTTTTTTTTTTTTTTTTTTTTTTTTTTTTTTTTTTTTTTTTTTTCAGGATGGGAAATCATCAAATGACTTTTCCCGCTCTGGGCGGAGCGGGAGGGCGTGTCAGACTTTTACTGACTAAAACCCACCCGTGTTCCATCAGTTGCCCATGTGCCAGGGTCACGGTATCTCTTTCGAACAATCACGCGACCCTGGCAGTTGTTTGCAAGCCTTGGAACAGAATCCTTTCAAGAGTAAATTGCGCAGTCCAATCCTACTTCAAATCAAAAAGTCACTTTTCTCTTGTGCCAAGAATCACAAAACCGTACATTTGGTTTGGATTCCAAGTCATTGTGACATAAGAGGAAACGAATATGTTGATGCTCTCGCAAAGGATGCTGTAACATCATAGGCCGTCGACCTATAACATTTCCAATATCAGGGCTACAATTTGCTGAGTCTTCCCAAAAAGAGTTTACTAAACGCATGGCAAGTGCAGTGGCAAAATTCAAGTAAACGGAAAGGTGCTTTTTATCACGCAATACAGCCTAATGTATAAATACATAATAATAAATAAATAATAAATAAAATCACCCAAGCCTTGGTTCTACCCCTTTAAAAAGATATCCAAGAAGGTGATAACCATTCTTTGTCGTCTTCGTATAGGCCATTGTTGTTCTCCGGTTTTTCTTCACAAAATCCGGGTCAGAGACACATCGCTCTGTGAATGTGAGTTGGACAAAGGTACATTGAAGCACATCTTTTTTAACTGCTCCAGAAATAACCCAGCCCGCAACTTGTATAGTCATCTCCCTAAATTAAAGATCCCTGTCCCAACTAACTTTCCATCCCTACTAACACATTCTTCCCCAAAACTCCTTGGAGCTTTGATGTTTTTTATCCGCGTGAATAACATCAAATTATGATGTTCTTTTGTTTTTTGTGTAGGTAGTCTGTGTGCATTTATTTACATATTTAGTCATATAATTAACAATATCTGGATGACCGAGCTTTGCTCGGTATTTTTTGGTAAATTGTGTTTAAAATAATAAGTTTATGTTCAAGTTGATTATCGATAAAGTTGGTTATTGAAAACACGAATAAAACGACATTTTATAAGAATGAATCCTAGCTAGATCGATTTATCGCACCCGAAAATCGTTGGAGCCGATTCCGAGATTCAGATTATATATATATACAAGAATTGCTCGTTTAAAGATATAAGATATTTTATTTGTTTATTTCAGTTTACTAACAACAAGTTCACAGTAAATTCAAATTTTAGCATCTGGTACTAAGTTTAGTTTTTAGTTATCTAGTACTAGCTTCTGCCCGCGACTTCGTCCGCGTCAAATTTTTGCTCCCTGACCCTTCCCGTCGCATCGATTTTCCTGCTAGTTTTCGTCCATTTTTCGTTGCTGCTCGCTCCTTTTGAGTTATAGTGAGTCAACCTTAAAAGATAGACATATGCTCTTGCGGACTTTTTTTTAGAACTTTTTAAAAGGAACAATTCCGTCATACATTATTTTTGCGTTACTTTAACCGTTTACGCAGCGCACGCAACGGAAACTCTCAAAAGGAATACATTTTCCCCGTTTTTGCAACATTTTTCATTACTGCTCCACTCTTCTTAGTTGTAGCGTAATGTTATATAGCTTATAGCCTCCCTCAAATAGGCTACCCAACAAAAAAATAATTTTTCAATTCGGACCAGTAGTTCCTGAGATTAGCGCGTTCAATCAAACAAACAAACAAACTCTTCAGCTTTATAATATTAATATATATTATATAGTATATTATCTAGTATTGAATCTAGGTGTTTTTTTAAATTATTTTTTGTTTTCTTTTTCTTTCGCACGTTTTCTCACAACACATCTGACATTGGCAGAATTGTCGACATCGGCACCATTGCCATATGGAAAAATAGAATAGAATAAAATATAGTTTGTGTTCTTTTGTGAGCTTTTTTATGACAATAGACTCCGATCAATCTCACCAGAATGACAATCCTTGCACGAACTTGGATCGTGGTTCCACTTTGAATGACGGCCCTGGTGTGAATGTGAAAACTGCTGGCTGCATATTAATGACGACCCTCGCATGCATTTGGACTGCGGGAGTCCCACTTTTACTAATGATTAATCCGGCGTGAATTCGAACCTGGAAGCCAATTCTCGCGCAATTCGGATTCTTTATTGTCGCTCGATTCGTACTTTTCACTCGTTAAAATTGAGTCGAGCTATTCTCGCCACGTCGATTCGAGCATATCTCGGAGGAAAGCCACGCGATATGCCCTCGTTTACATGCGACATGCATAGAGTGGTGGAGACCAGTCGAAACGGCCATGACGTCATTTCGAGGGGCGTTCGAACGTCAAACAGTCAGTCAGTCAAGATTGTGTCAATTGCAGTAGTAAGTAGTTTAGGAGTCCATCCCGGACAAAAAACGTGACGCGTAATTTATACATATTATTAAGATAATATATATATTACTTTTGTACCTTGCACATGTTATTATTTAAAGAAAGTTAGCTTTTAAATTTGGTATTTATAAATAAATAAACTAGGTATTATACATTAAAAACACAGCTAGTATACATGCAAAAGCTCGTTGGGTAACACGAGGTCTCAGGGCATGCAGTATGAAAAAACGTAGACTTTTATGGCAGTACAGGAAAAAACCAAGCGAGGAAAATAAAACGAAACTGACCCAATATTCAATAAGATTTAAAAAAATAATAAGGTTAACTCAGCGCGCACAAAATAATCATTAAATTAATACGTCAGAGAATAAAAGTAGAACGGCTTGGAAAATTGTAAATCAATCAAATAAGGAAACTGTAACTAGCATTAAAATTAACGATAGAACTATAACTGACCCTCTTGAAATTTCCAATGCTTTTAATAATTATTTTGTCGATAAAATTATACCTAAGGATGACTCAATAAAAATGCAGTATAAGCCATATATGTCTACTAAACAAAAGTCTATGTTTTTGCAACCATGCTTGCCACATGATATATTACACATTATAAGAATCCTAAAAAACACAAATAGTGTGGGTTATGATGGAATATCAACTAAAGTTATTAAATATATAGCTATCAATATATCTACTCACCTTAGCTATATCTTAAATTTATGCATTACCGCAGGTGTTTACTCTGACAGATTAAAAACTTCGATCATAAAACCGATCTTTAAGAAAGATGATAGAGAATATCTAGAAAACTATCGACCCATTGCCTTAGTTTCAATTATTTCTAAAATATTTGAGAAACATATCTGCAAAGAACTTTATAATTATTTAGAGAAGAACTATATTTTAGTAAAGGAACAAAAAGGCTTTAGACCTAATAAAACCATAAACATGGCCATATATGACTTTTTAGATATAGTTATGACTAATATTGACAAAAGAATACCCGTCTGCTCAATCTTTATGGATATGACACAGGCTTTCGATTACGTTGACCATGATACTCTAATTGATAAACTAAATGCTTATGGAATACGAGGTAACGTACTTGCACTAATTGATTCATACCTCAAAGGCCGAAACCAATATACAGAAGTGACTAAAGTCAATATTCTTTCTAAAAAGGAAGAAACCTTTATGTCACATAAACGAAATGTAAACTACGGTGTACCACAAGGCAGTGTTCTGGGTCCGCCGCTATTTATACTGTACATTAATGACCTACCTAACGCTACTGATAATCCTATAGCTCTCTTTGCAGACGATAGCACTGTTACCGTCAAATGTTAAGACAAAGATACTTATGAAGATGACTTAAATAGCACATTGAGATCCGTTATGAATTGGTTGAATGCAAACAATCTGAAAGCCAACCTAGGAAAAACTAAAATAATGAACTTTAGACAACGTATACCAGCGCACAAACTTAACCTAAATTTTGACAATCAAACTATAGAAGAAACTGACACTTTAAAATTTCTTGGCTTGCACATTGATAGTAAAATGACTTGGAAACCACATACTGAACAATTATGCAAAAGAGTGAGCCGATCAGCTTATGCCCTACACGAACTTGCAAGTAAAATTAATTGTGGTACGCTTATAACTGCATATCATGGTCTTGTCGCGTCTATCCTCAGATATGGCATAATTTTTTGGGGGAACTCTACCAACAAAGATCTTGTCTTTAAGTCACAAAAACGGTGCATTAGGGCTATGTTTGGATTAAAACCTACCGAGAGTTGTGTGCCTTTCTTTAAAAAGTACGGTATCTTACCATTGCCTTCACTATATATATTTGAAGTAGCTGTCTTCGTGAAACAAAATCCTGAACTATTTGTATTAGCATCTGAAGCTTTTAATCGTACTCAAAGAGATGAAACTCGTCTATATGTTCGTAAAACTAATACTGCTTGAATGTACAAGAGTATTTTTCATATGGCAACAGTGGTTTATAATAAATTGCCAAAAGATCTAAAAAAAAATCATGTCATTTTTTTTTAAGAAAAAATTAAAAACTATTTTACGTCAAAAATGTTATTATAGTGTTCAAGATTTTTTAGCAGACAAATTTTGACAATACGTATTAAATACTTGATTTTAAATAATTTGTAATAAATAATTATATTTTGAGTTCTTGAAATTAAATTGTATTTTAATAATTTGTAATAAATAATTCTAATTTGACTTCTTGAAATTAAATTGAATTTAGATAATTTGTAACAAATAATTATATTTTGACTTCATGACATAATTGTACCATAATATTAATGTTTTTTATATACTGTTGACATTTTAAGATCTATTATTGCTTGATGACATAACTGATACATGAATTATTCTAATTAAATCCAATCAACTATTCATATTTGCACGCCATATTATGTGGCAAACATGTCAGAAGCTATATTTTTACTCTTTATAATATCCTGCATGCATGTTTTTATTCTTGTATGTGTACACATGTCTTTAGCAAATAAATCTTATCTTATCTTAAAAAAAAAATTATATTACTAACAACAATACTTTACGTAAACAATACATTATAAAAATCACTAGTTATTACGAATAGTCGGAGTCATGATCGCGGGCTATCCTCGAGTTTAGAAATCGCCGGTTCATTTCACCTCTCGGGCAAATTCTTTATGTCGAAAAATGATCGTCTGGCACTCGTGTTTGATGAGACTCCTAACGCGACCCGCAGGACGAAATTTGTTTTCGCAAGATTTTCCCAACGTTCGTTTGGGCCTTTGTATAGTAATTTCATGGATCTCATAGGTATACATACAGCTGCATCATTGGAACAGTAGGACAGTCCGGTTGGAGTACAACCGCACGTATTACGACAGTCATGCCCCTCCTCTTCTTCTTCATCTTGAGAAGCTTTGATGTTATTTACCACAATAAACCGTTTACTATCTATAATCTGTTTACTTAGAATATCATTGGCAGTCATTCTGTTTTATTTAATTATTAATTTGATCAAATTGGACCGATGTAAACAAACAATCAAATGATGGCTTTAATTTGACGTGACGAATATCGGTTGACATTGACAAAATGGCAGCAGTGATGTGTTCCGTTGCAGCAAATACTAAGGAGAACTTATTTTAATGTTAATATTGAAAATAAAAATGGAGTTACGAAATTAAGAATGGTGATATTGATAAATATTTATAAAATACGTATCAAATGCTGCTCAATACATTTTTCTGACTTGAAAATAATTTTTAAAGTTGGTCGAAAGTAAAATAACGATTGCGTTATAACAATAGCATCGTTATGTAAAATGGATTACATGGTGTGACGCATAATGGCAACATTTTTGTCCCTAAATTCGTAATTTACGATCGACTTGTACTGAGAATAGCTGATTTCAGATAATCTCACCATTTTATAAGCGACTTAGAACGCGAGCGAAAACAACGAATGTGAGATTTACGAGTGAAAACGCGAGAATTGCCTTCCTGAGCAACTATGCTGTCCCGAACACGTCGCATGGATTAACCGGTGCAAGCAAGGTTCGCTGTGCGAATTGAATAGTGGATATGAGGCGCTTACGCTCTCATCAACTCATCAATAAACATTGTACAGCATGGGTTCTTCCACAACAGGTAAGTCTTATATTACTACTCACCTTAGAAAATATAATAATAACAATAGCCAGTACTAATGCAAGCTTATAGTGATTTAACTTCACTACACCGTATAAAACAAAGTCGCTTCCCTCTGTCTGTCCTATGTATGCTTAGATCTTTAAAACTACGCAATGGATTCTAATGCAGTTTTTTAATAGATAGAGTGATTCAAGAGGAAAGTTTATACATATAATAGGCGAGTGAAGCTGCTGGCAAAAGCTAGTATTAAATAATTGAAAAAAAAAATATTTTTAAATACCTAAATACTTTTATTTTAATGAGAAAGTAACCAAATCTTACAACTCATCATCATCTGCCTAGCCTTTTCCCAATTATGTTGGGGTTGGCTCCCAGTCTAACCGAATGCAGCTGAGTACCAGTATTTTACATGGAGTGACTACTTCACCTCGCGGTTCGCGCTTGGTACTGATTGGTTCCTACCCACTTGATGGACATGGAAAGATACCTGCAACGATCGGACTCAAGTGGTAGCCTCAACTCCAAGAGACCAGCGACTGAAAATGTGGACGATTGGCGTACGCCTAAACGGCCAGCCGTCGCTAAACAAGCAAAGTTCAATGGCGCCCGAGACATTCCAACACATAACAATTTGCAAGACCTGCCGGTAGACGAAGTCGCCAAACCTTCTGAAAATGAATTCTACCTCAAAGCAGCCGTCAAAGTCAAGAAAACCGGTCACATCCTATGATTTTGGACATGAAGGCCGAATGGACCCATGAGCACTTAAAGGATAAAGTTGCTCAGTTTACTAAACGTTACCACCTGCAATACAGAAATGGAGGCAAAGTTGCCATTACATGTCATAGAGCTGACGGCCACCAGGCAGTTAAGGATGGTCTTCGTCTTCAAAATGCCTCCTTTGTTACTTTTACCCGGAAGGACGAAAAGGTCCCTAAATCAGTGATTCGCGGTCTTCCGGCATATGTTGAAGAAGATTTACCAGAGGAGTTGGAGAGACTTGGCTTTGCTGGAGCCTCTGTTAAACCTCTTAAGTCTCGCAGTGGTTTGGACAATCGTTGTCCTCCCTTTCTAATACAGCTACCAGCAGGAGCTGATATCTCAAAATTTCGGCAAATAAAGTACCAGTGTAGTTGTGTGGTTACCATCAGCAAATTCAAGCCCAACCGAGCACATGGCATCCAATGCTTTCGCTGTCAAGAATTTGGCCACGCATCCCACAACTGCAACAAGCCCCCTCGATGTGTAAAGTGTGTTGCTCCTCATGCAACTGCCTCGTGTACCAAATCCGACCTCACTGAGTCAGCTCACTGCTGCAACTGCAATGTAGCTCACCCGGCGAACTACAGGAAGTGCAGTGATGATAACATATCTCGAAAGTATCGAGAAAAAGAAGGCTTTAGAACGTAAGCCCGTACCAACGATCATGCCACCGAAATCAACATCTTCGGTGATCCCCCCAAATCTGATGCTCCCGATGTCTCCACCAGTACCGACGACCTCAACTTACAGATCATGGCCTATAAAACACCAGGTTCCCATTGATCACCCAACGCCTGGCCTCAACGCCGAGGTTACAAAGGAGATGTTCGAAATATTACTAGCATTAAGAACAATAAAATTCCAATTTGCTGCTTGCACGTCTTGGTTGGACAAGGTCATGCTGGTACTCTCTCATCTCGGTAAATATGTTTGATCCAGCAGAACTCCGTTTGTTGTCCTGGAACTCCGACGGAGTTCGTTTAAAGACTCACGAATTACTCGTTCTGGCGGTAAGCGTTTTGTCTGTTGATATTATTGGCATTTGTGAAACTAGACTCACCTCCTCAACTCACCTAACTCAACTTTTGTTACCCCTGGATTTACCTGTTATCGTAAAGATAAACATCATACTGGCCGAGGAAAAGGAGTCGCTATCCTTGTTAGAAATGAACTTGATCACTTGGCTTTAACTGTTCCTGACACTAAAAATATTGAGGCTGTCGGTATTACCATAAAAATATCAGGAATTGATCACATTGTTTTATCCATTTACCAGTCTCCTAATCTGCCAATGCTTCGTAGTGACCTTGAGTTTCTGTTTGGCTTGGGCTCCCATGTTGTTATCATGGGAGACTTTAACGCCAACCACTCACACTGGTTAAGTAGCTACACCAATACGCGAGGCAGAACTCTTTTTAAACACATGCTTGAATCGGATTATGTCATACATAGTCCTAGCTTACCTATTCAAGTTAACTATTGTCCCAATCGCAAGCCGACTAGCCCGGACTTGGTTCTGTCCTTAAATGTAAGTTGTATTAGTGACATAGAAACGATAACAGCATTGTCATCCAACCATTACCCCATATTTTTTACCATTGGAGGCTCAATGTGTCGCAAGGCAAAAACACGGTTCTATAACTTTAACTGTGCCAACTGGAGTGATTTTCGTTCTCAACTCAATGAAAACATTATGCTTAGTTCTATGACGTTTAAAACTGAAAAAGAGATTGATACTGCCAGTGCTCATTTCGATGGGTCCTACGTATATGGGCCAATGCAACAATTTGAGTATTTTCGGTTTTTTGTGTTAAATGCTTCCTTTTACTAAAATTGATGACGTGCATTAAAAAAAATACACATTTATAGGTGAAACTACTATTTTTCACTGCAGCAAAAAGGCCTTTGTGGCACAATTTTAAACGTATAAAGGCCAAACGGTTATTCGAGACTTATACGCGGGGAAATCCCGCGTCTTTGTTTACGTCAACGGCCAATCGGTTAGTTGAGCACTTTTACGTCAAACGGAGCGATGTCGCGCTGTGATAATAACCTATTTTATTTTAGTGAATAATAATATTAACATTAGTCATTATAGATGTAACTATGTGAAACATGACGTCCAAATATCGTTCTAAGTTTAGTAGAATTCGAAATTTAGTCAATTTAGCGATTGGTAATGTTAATAATAGTGACTCGAGTGATGAACTAGGTTATAAAAACGACGAAAATACACACACCGAGCTTTGTAAGTATTCAATTGTTTTACAGTATTGTCGTATGTTAATAACATTGATTTTTACGTGATTCATAGTTAAGTACAGTTCAAATAATTTTGAAAAATCACGTATTCTGGATAAAAGGGCCAATGTGGTAGTTTGGCCCTTATACGCGTTTTATTTTAAAAACAGACAGATTGACCATACATTTTTATTTTATTTATTTTTCAATTACTAGTTCAAAATTGATTGTTGTTACGTTATTTGTGTAGAATTACTTTGTTGATTGTTTTCTTTGCCATTCTTGCATATCAAAATGGATTTAAGAAGCTTCACGTTTATTCAGTAGGTATTACAAACAGTACGAATAGATTTTTTTCTTTCAGCTTCTCCGTTGCCATTTGAAGCTGATGAGATATTAAACAACTATAGCAATCTGAATTTGTTGCAAGACATCTTTGATGACGATGAGGAGTTAAATCAAAGCAATCAAAACAACACATTGCAACATTACGTTTCCATAACACCTGTTCAACTGACTCAACCCCTGGATAAAGAACATTATACTGATTCACACTTAAATAACCATGAGCCAAATGAATCCACTATAGAAAATGTGCCCTTGAATAGTCCTATATCAACTAGTAACTCTTTGCATGAAATTAGCGACACGTCTCATCGGTCTGACAACCAAGAGTCAATCCGAATGACAAATGAGTCTGATTTTCAAGATATACGTAGGGAACGTACCCCTACGCCTTCGCCCATTGGCAGCATTAACCTTTTTGGTGGTGAAGAACCAATCTCATCAGTTGCGTCTTTACTGACGGATGGCAATGTGTCCTCTCCGATTTCACAATACTCATCAGGAGAGGTGTCTGTTCCATTAAGTTCCAGGAAAAGAAGATATACTAAAAAAAAGACAGCGGAAGATTGCGAGAAAGTTTTAGTCATGAATGGATAGATGTAAAAAGAAAAAGACTGAAAAATACTGGAAAGTCATACCATAGTAGAAGTGGTCAGATAAGATCTGGAAAAAAATTAAGTGAACCATGCCGAAACACTTGTAAATTGAAATGTTTTCAAATAGATGAAGACACAAGGAGAGAAATATTTAATAAGTTCTGGGAAATTGGAGACCATTCTAAACAGTATGACTTTATTACTAACCATGTTGTTAAAATAAATAAAAAAGGACAATTACAGAAGGTGAATCTCGGAGGTCATTTACATACATTTATCATTTGCCTTGTGTTCAAAACAATCAAAATTCTAAGTTAATTGTTTGCAAACAAATGTTTTTGAATACTCTTAACTGTGGGCCAAAGATGATAAGAACCGCCATATCTAAATCAAGTGAGGCCGTTAGCTTTGCTTTAGTAGATAATAGAGGTCGGCATAATCACCATAAAACATCGATCGATCCAAAAATGATCAAAAGTATTTGTGATCACGTGAATTCATTTGAACCGGTTGATTCACATTATTGTCGTGAAGACACTAATAAGCTTTATTTAGACGGATCGTTAAGTTTTACTCGAATGTTTAATTTATATAAAGAGTGGTTTGATCAACTAAGTATGGTACCAAGTGCGAGTCATTAAGGCAGTATAGAGACGTAGTGAACAAAAACATCAATCTGTCATTCCACCAACCTAAAAAGGATCAATGTCATGTCTGTCATTCTTATAAAAACAGTCCCATAGCGCCAGAAATAAAAGAAGACTTTGAAAATCACATAAACAATAAAAATTTGTCTAGATCATTAAAACAGAACGATAAACATGACTCACAAAATAATCCTAAAATATTTTGTGCTACATTTGATTTACAAAAGGTGTTGCTGGCTCCTAGTGGTGAAATTAGTTTATTTTATTATTGTAAGTGGTTGAAAGTACATAATTTATCCGTATTTGATCAAACATAAGACTAAAGAAGGCTGTGATGATTTTAGACTTTGGTCAGATAATTGTACTGGCCAAAATAGAAATAGGATGTTTTTTTATGTACCTTTATGCAGCTAAACAGCTTAGTATTAATATTAAACATACTTTCTTGGAAAAAGGACATACACAAAACGAGGGTGATTCCATACATGCCACCATTGAGAAAGCTTCAAGACACAAGAATATTTATACACCGTCTGAGTGGAGTTCATTAATAAGATGGGCTAAAGTAAAAGGAGCTCCTTATAATGTTATAGATGTATCTCAAAATATGGTTTTCGACTTCAAAAAGATGCAAGCGAGTGCTTGTTTTAACTGGACTAAAAATTCAGAGGGACAAAAAGTACCTTGGTCTAAAATCAAACAAATTCGTGTCAGTAAACATGAACCATACATTTTGTTTTACAAATTACATCTATCTGAAGATGCTTTCGAAATGAAATGAAATGAAATTTATTTTTGCAAGAATTTTAGTACATTACAGATGGTCGGGTTATTTTACAGTATCTAATACAATTCGCTAAACCTAGCATGCAAAGTAATTGATAACATTAATTAAATAAATGAAGATATTAAATTCAAACTTAAATCATAGTTATTAAATTAAGAATAATAAAGTCAATCATTTGTCAAATTATAATAGCAATAAATGTCAATTTTAATCCTTATAGTTTAGGTACTCATTCACAGAATAGAATGATTTTTCTATAAGCCATTTGAATAAAACTGTTTTAAAGCGATTGACTGGCAGTTCCCTATATAATTTGGGTAATTTATTATATATCCTTATGACCATTGGAAAACAACTTCTGTGATATAAGTGGCTTTTCATTTGAGGAATAATTAATCTGTCAGGATATCTTGTGTTAAACGTAACAGTGTCTCCAAGACGTTGAAATAATTCGGAGTGCATTTTAACAAATTTACAGCACTCAAATATGTACATACCGGGAACAGTTAATATATTTAAATCTTTAAAAAAAGGGTTTACATGAAGTCAATGGTGGCACATCACAAAGAGCACGGATACATTGCTTTTGGGCTATAAACACCCTATTAATAAGGACAGAATTCCCCCATAGTACAATGCCGTATCTAATGTTTGAAGCTACATAACCATGATACGCTAAGAGGGCTGTTTTGAGGTTGGCTATTTTACAAAGTCTCCACAAGGCAAAAGCGAAACGATTAATCTTATTTGTGACCTTTAAGCAGTGAGGTTTCCATGTACAGCCACTGTCGACTGTTATACCAAGAAATATGGCTTCGTGTGCTTCTTTAATTTTTTGATCAGAATAAGTGATCATAAGGTCCGAATTTGATTTTCTATTGTGGAATTGAACAAAGGAGGTTTTATCTATATTTACTTTTAAATTATTTTTACTAAGCCATGTTATGATAGCATTAACCGCTTCATTAATTTCAGTATTATAATCAATCATTTTACTCTCCGTGATAACTACCGCAATATCATCCGCAAATAGTGAGTAGAAATGCTTAGTAACATTTGGTAGGTCGTTAATATATAACAAAAAGAATAACGACCCTGTAACACTACCCTGTGGCACACCTGTATTGTTACCCCTAATGTTAGATTTACATAGCACTTCTTCTTTATTTGAATTCATTTCGGAAATCGCTGTATATTGAGTCCTATTTGAAAGATAGCTTTGCAGCCACTTCAAAGCTAGGCCGCGAAAACCGTACAGTTCACATTTGGTGAGGAGAATATTGTGATCAACAAAGTCGAAAGCCTTGCTCATATCGAAAAACACAGTGCAGGTACGTGTACGTTTATCTACATTTTCAGTAATTTTTTAAAGTAATTTAAAAGCTGCTAAGGTTGTAGATTTGCCCTTTTGGAAACCATTTTGTTCCGTTTTAAGTACTTGATGTTTAGTTAAGAATTGAGTCATACGAGAATGCATTATCTTCTCAAATACCTTTGATAATACTGGTATTAGAGCAATTGGCCTATAATTGTTAATACTCGTTTCATCACCTTTTTTAAAAATCGGTTTAGTAACGGAGGTTTTTAATTTATCCGGAAAGGTCCCCTGGGAGAATGACATATTAATAAGGTAAGTTAATATAGGTGTGATCAATGCTGCAGTGTGCTTTATGATATGTGTCGGAATCTCATCATATCCCACAGAAGAAGTATTGTTTAGTGACTGTATAGTTTTAAATGTTTCATCATCACTCACTGGATAAATGAAGAAGCTGGCGTTAAGTGGTGAGATTAAATGGCGATGTCCCATCGCAGATGCTGTTCTGTTTTTATCGGTGGTCATATCAATGAAATAATCATTAAACGCGTTGGAAATGTCAGTAGTATTCGTCAAAAATGCATTATTAAGTTTTATTTTTGTGATATTTTTTTTTTCCATTATTCAAGTTTGTCATTGTATTATTTTTTATTAATGTCCAAGATGCTTTACAAATGTTTTTAGATTTTCTAATATATTTTATATTGTATAATTTTTGCGCTACAAAGATAATATTTTTAAATTGTATATTGTATTTTCTGTAATTAATTTTACTACCTGATGTTTTAAATTTATAATACCTAAATCGCAGTGTTCGCTTTGTTGCACATGACTTCTTTATTCCTTTAGTAATCCAACCACAGGTTTGATTTTGTTTGTTTCAAATTTTTCGTTTACATACCGGAAAACACAAATTAAAGAAGAGTATAAATGTATAAAAATATAAAAGGTGTTAAATGCTGAGTTGAAATCCTCTTCTGAATATACATCCGACCAGTACATATTAGACAGACACAAAACTTTTTTAAATTGATGGAACAGTAGTCCCGTTTAAATACAAACCATTCTTTGAGAGGTTTTGTCTTTATGGCGGAAGGAATGCATAAAACTTGTGCCGTTTCATGGTCAGATAATCCAAGTTTGAGAACCTCACTCAAAGCGTCTGGAATGTTACTAATAAATTGATCAAGACAGGCATTTGCGTGAGTAGGTTGATGAATATGTATGTTGTAGTTGTAATTATGAACTATTTTCTGAAAGTCAGTCAGCACTTTGCTCTCCTTAAGTAAATCAATATTGAACAGTTATGATGATTTTCATTTTTAGTCTGCGTCTTAGTTTTGTAATTATGTACTCCAAGTTTCGAAGAAAAATATCTGGATTAGATTTTGGAATACGATATATACATATAATTATACATTTATACAGCGGAATTTCAATTCCACAGCATTCGAATGACCGTTCAATGCACAATTCATTCAGAAAAGGAACTTTTTTAGTTTCTATATAATGTTTACACAATATACCAACCCCGCCTCGCCTCTGGTTGGCTCTGGAGTAGGAATCAGCAAGCTTAAATCCTTTCAGAGATAAGTTAGTTTCCTCACTAGATCTGAGAAAAGTTTCTGATAAGCATATTATGTCTACATACATTTTGTAATTTAAAAGTTCGGTAAGAGAAATTTGGAGAATGTCGATTTTACTGAGTGCTCCTGCTATATTTTGGTGGTTTTTGATTCGCCTTGACTGTTAAAAAAGCATCCTGTTTATTACTGAGTTTGTTGATTTATTTGGGTTGGGAGGCGACTGATGCCTATTATATTCTTTATTTTTTTTTTCGGACAACAATGATCCATCGGGTTAGTAAACAACATCACAACTTAATACTAGTGTTAGTAGGTAAAACAAAATTCAAAACAACATAGAAAAAACAGTATTGTGAAAAGGACATCCCCAAATTAATGTTCGGTGATTATCCTTCTCACAAAACTTTTAATAATCGGTGAGTCAATACTCTCCGCCACCGTTTTTAGAATGCTGTTGCCACTCGCCCGCAACCTTGACAACAGCGACGCGGTTTTCTTGCGAATGACGGCGTGGAAACCGTCAGTTCGGTTTTGTGCAAACATCATAGAAGCGCTGCACCATCGTGGCAGTCTCAACAGCATCCTAAAAATATTATTGTTTGGACGCGTAGGTCATTCAGCGTCCTTTTGGTATAGTTGACCCAAAGATTCCCTGTGTAAAAGCTCTGGCAATATGCCTTAAAAAGAGTTACCTTTACCAGCTTGCTACACCGAGCGAATCTTCGGGCCAGCATGTTACCTCGGGCAGCCAATGCCCTACGCTCCCTTTCAATATCGTCATTGTCCTTAAGGTCGTCCGTGAGAAAATGCCCGAGATATTTGAATGTTGTCACTCTTTTGACGTTCAAGCCGTTTAGGGTAATGTTGGGTATAGTTTTCGGGCATTCACCGCCGGCCTTAAAGACAATGTATTCGCACTTTTTAATATTATAAACAAGCCCGTATGAGGCAGCATACGCCTGACAGACCTTCAGCATTTCATTCACGGCGCCTGCTGTCGGCGCCAGCAGCGCCATGTCATCAGCATAGCTGATACTATTTATTTTCACACCATGGACGCTACATCCGACCCGCATCTTGCTGAGGTCCACGATTAGGCTATCTATATATGTGCTAAATAGCCTAGGAGACGTCAGCCCACCCTGCCTCACACCGCATCCTAATCTATAAGTGTCGGAGAGTGCACTAGACCACTTAACAACATTTTCTTGGTTGCCATACCAATACTGTAAGATCTTGAGGACTCCTGTCGGTACACCCCTACCCTCAAGCTCCCTCCAGAGCACATCATAATTTACAAGATTGAAGGCCCTGGAGAGATCCAGAAAACAGGCGTATACCGACGTATTACGATCAGTGTAATACTGGACCGTATGTTTGAGACTTACTATGGCGCTTTCCGTTGACAGTCCAGGCTGAAACCCGAACTGTGAGTCATGCACGGATAGAAATTCCTTCAAGCTAGAATCAATCATACCGTCCAGTACTTTTGCCATTGTGGTTGCGAGAGATATAGGTCGATAGTTTGACTTATCTGCTATGTCACCCGTCCTATTCTTAATTATAGGCACCACTAATGTTTTCATTAGATCTGCCGGCAAGTAAGAGTGACTGAGGCACATGGTATAAAACAATGACAGAACCCTTGGCAGATGAACCCCAGCAAATTTGAAATGCTCAATACTGAGCCCGTCATGTCCGGGAGATTTGCCTCTACTCATATTTTTAATGACAGCAGTGACTTGCCTTGCTGAAAAGAACATTAGCGGCTTCACTCCCTGAATGTCAGGCCCAGCACCGACCATATCAACTGAAGGACCCAGAGGAGATCGCACTGTAAAATGTTCCTTGAACATATTTGCAATCTCGCCCGGGTCACTCCGCCCGCCGACATTTACAGAGAGGCCAGGCTTAATATCAAGCTTACTCGTGGACTTCCAAAACTTACCGAAATTATTTGTTGCTCTCGCTTTCGCTATCCTATCCATCTTTATTTGGTCTTGGTTGTTTTGGCACCATTTAAGCCGAGCCTTAAAGATGTTACGGGCCACTCGCATTTGTTCAAAAATACCTCCAGAAGTTGGCCGATTGTACAAAACCCACATTTCGATTTTATTTAAGCCTGGCCTCCCGGTGTGCATCTCTTACGTGGTAATTCCACCCGCACAATGCCTTGTGGTTCCTACCTCTAACAACAGTCCCTATCCTTTCATATGTTTGCTCGGCGGCATCACATAATGCATATGATATTTTACTGTATAATAAGTCTAAAACCGCTTTATGCTCGCTTAGATTACAAAAGCCATGGCTACGCTTTTGAAACTCTGGTGGAAAATCAATTTCACGCAGCTTACTGTTACATAGCTCACGGTATCTGTCAATTTGCGAGTCCTGTCGGTCCCCCCAAATAACTTTATTACAAGGAGTCGGAATTTGATACCCGCTTAGGTCTAATTATATTTAAATTGCACTCAATGCAAAGTGGCAGATGATCTGACATATGTACGTCCTCATTTATGGCTACCTTGTTCACCGAAACCCAGGCTGAAAGAGAGACTATAAAGTGGTCCAGCCACCTCTTACATCACTGTGCCTCACTCATAAAAGTATAGCTACTAGAATTTATTCCCAGTCTTTCAATATCAGCACAAATAAATGATTGATCTGCACAGAAACTATTAAGTTCCCTAAAAAATAACTCATTAGGATGTGCATTAAAATCACCCAGTACAAACACACTCTCGACCCCACCGCTCGCAACCACTGCACTGATCTCACCTAACACTTCCGTAAACATGGTCAAGTCATCGGGCGAATTAGTCGGCATATAAACACAAGCTACTATAATCGAGCTTCCGCCAATGCTAGCTTTGACGGCCGCCAAGCGACAGCTGTTACATTCCAACACAGTCACTGTATCCAAAACACCTTTCCTCCACAGAATGGCTACTCCCCCATACGGCCTTCCAGTAAGTAGCCCAGCAGATGTGTCAACGGCTGACTTACCCGTATACTCAAATTCATCTGATATAGTACTTAAAATAGGAATATCATGGGGTAGAAGCCACGTTTCTTGGAGACAGACAATATCGCACACATTACATAACCTTCTAACACTTTCTATCGATCGTTTAACAGACTTACAGTTAAAAGTAACAATCTTACAATGTTTGTTATTATTTTGCTTCATAAAGAAAGGTTTTATACATCTATAACTTGTTCCTGTTTATTTCGGTACATAAACCGCACAAATCGCCTAAATGTTATGCCGTCTGGCCACAACTCGTTATTTAGAAATAATTCTAATTTATTCTTAGAAACAAATAACTTAAAGGCATTGTATTTCCTAGAAGTTTTCATATTAATCATTTTTAACGACACAACTTCATTAGTCTTTTCCTTAATATAACTTATAATATCGTCCTCACTAGTTTCAACACTAACATTCGAAATAAAAAGAGGTATTTTTACATCTGCCGCCTTAAACTTTCCACCTGGCGACGTAACCGCGCGACCTCTTTGGCCTATCAATTTATACTGTTTTGACGCCTTTCTTTGCACTAGCGTCCACTCTGATTCTTTCTCCCTATCCACTTGCTCACTACTTAACTTGGACTCCGATGTATTCATACCCTTCGCAATCAATTGCGGACAAGTTGGCACGGTCGAGTTAAACGTAGCATGATGTTTCGCTGCTGTGGTTACTGGCGCACTGCTGACGTTGGGTGGGGATACTTCTAACGCCCGTACGGCTCCTCGTTCATTCGAAACCACGGTGGTCGCCTCGTCTTCCACGCGCCTATCATGTTGCCTCTCGCTCATTACGATACATTCGCGTTGTCCTTGAGCCGGCGCAATAGCGCTCTCGCTCGCACTGTTCGAAACCCGCATCGCCGCCTGCGCCTTTACGTGCCTGCATGTATCCGTCAATTTCTTTAGTTTCTGCGAGAAAGAGGGCGTTCCTCGCCAATTCCTGTTATCGGGGAATGACTTGCCAGTTTTGTGCGGTCGTTCACCTCATCAGCTGTTTGTGTCATACATGTAGGCATATAATTGAGACCCGAGGGTAAACTATCAGAGGGGCTATTGTGTAGACATGCTCCTCGTCTTTTATTCACAAAATTACTTGATGACCAATTATCTCGTATAGAAGCATGCTTCATGATCTCAATTTCTTGGTTAAGCACATCAAACCTTTCTGTAGTCACAAATCTCTCTTCCAGCGCACTGAGTTGATTTTGTAGTGTCAATATATCTTTCAGGAGTCTCGTCACATCCACATGATCAAAGGTTACTGGGGGAAGTTTATGCAGTTCCTTTGCCACAAATATTGGAATCAGCTTTTCGTCTGTGGTAGTCAGGAGTCTGATAATGTCATCAAGGTCTCGTGACAGCTTCTTCTTCCCGTCTTTTCTTCTGACTGGCATTTTTTTGCATTTGGAAGCGATTCGAATAATAAACATTTGGCTTTCACGATGTCGTCAGCCGTAAAAGCCGTAGTGCACAGTTGATGTATGCTTTGTTCATCCATAAAGCCCAGTACATTCCGTAAAAACGCTAAAACTTCGTTAATAACAATATTACAATTAACACACTTCACCGTACTAGAGGTCATTGTCCTCCACGTGAGTCACCGAGCGGTTAAAGCAGTAACGCGTCTGATCGTTGTCGTACGCGCATGCAGACTGAATGCCTATGCCTATGCCTATCCTTAGTTAATAAAGGTTTTGGCTTCTTCGCTCGTGAAAAATAATTAAGAATCGATTGCTGAGTGCATTTTTTGGAAGAAATACCTTTGATTACGCTGTTGTGTCGTGCCACCCTGTTGACGTCGTCATATTCTACAGATAGAGAATTTACATGTAATCTATTATAACTAAGGAACTTTTCATTGTAGTCCAGGCAGTCAAGTGCAAATCATTCAATGCATCACAGGTTTCCTGTAATAGGTCCCCTGTGGCACCTGTAACATAGATGAAATGGCAATGCGGAAATCTGTTACATATTAATTTCAGTTGTTGGTTTAACATACGTTCATTTAGGTAACGACTCTTTACTACCTTCAACGGAAAAACAGTATTTTTTTGTAGTTTCTTTAAAACATAGGATAATTCGCACAAGCTGCTTACAGGATTTGAGTCATTTTCACCAACACATAGTATTATTTTGGCTTTTTCAGACACTACGGCGCTATCACAGCCTTTCAAAACCTCATCCGATTGGGCGTAATGTTTCGTGATGCTTGACACAGAGTACTTTTCTTGCCTGGTGCCATCCCTTGAGTTTATGAGTTGAGAGGCCAGTCCACTACATTGTTGAGTACCATAAATCATAATTTTTCTGTTTGAAGACTTCTTATTATTTATCATGTTCCAAGTCAATGATTCGCTGTCACTAGTTGGTGCAGCTGATGAGAAGATCGGTGCAATTTTTTTCGTAGCTTGAGATTCATCTAATAGGCTTTCCGAGCTGACTTGATGATTGCATTTCGAGGTGGAAGGACGTGTCGAGTTCTTGTCCACCACTATGTTATTTGGTGGAAAGGAAGGGGATTGATATGTGGTGTTATTCAAAGACATTGAGTTATCTAGAACAGTCGTGGCGAAGTTAATTCTTCTTTTCGTTAACTTTTTTTGCTACTTTTTACCAAGTTAGTTTTAGAAGTAGATGAGCAGATCTTTATTAACTCTTTAATTTTAATATCTTGATCGATAGTAATTTGCTTTAGTGATTTATTTTCCAGTATCAGTTTATCAATCTCATTATCCGCACATTCCATTTTTAAGTTTAGATTGTCAATAGTGTTCCTTAGTTCGGTTATAATTTCGTCATTTTGTATTGTGGATAAGTCTGGTAAACTTCTCATTATATTAGAATCCTCAGATAGCAGTGAACTGTTGTTTTCGCATGGTAGTGATTCGCACGAAGTTTCCTTACGAATGAATTTCTTACATAAAGTTATGTTTGAATCCATCATGTTATGAGTTTGTGGTTGGTAACGCTCTCTTTCTCTATATTATAAAAACCATTTATTTCTAGCAGCCGCTAATATTAACAGTCAACTATGACTTGAACCGGCGAACTTCGACGCCCTCTCTTTTTTCTAAATTATGACAAATTAGAAAAAGAATAACACGTTGCTGGATTCGAACCCACGACTCCACCGCGCTCGTACAAGGTGCAGACAGTAGCCACTCGACCAATCGATCATTAGATAATTGGTTCAAATTGGTCTTCCGTTTTTTGTAAATTTTGCGTCACAAAACAGGATTTTGATAATTTAGAAAAGACGGTTTATTCACAATAAAATTGTTTGCAATTTTTCTAGCTTTTGGAATATTAATGTTTTCGTTTGATAGTTTTAACAATAATGTTATGATGAATTTGAATATGTACACTTGTTTCGTTTCTAAGAACACTGTAATTGCACTGTTTTGTCCGTTTTTGATAGTGATACACTTTTATTTTTAAATGTTTAAATCGTTTTATTTTGTGGAAATAATCACTGTATAACAATGTCACTTGCTGTTTGTTGGTCACTTTCACTAATTAAGTTATGTCGAACTGTGAATTGCGAGTTTAACTATTTTTTAATATTAACTTTTGAGGAGCTGATTTGTACCGTGGGCGACTACCGTCACGTTTTCGAAAACCATATTAACATTTCTGATCTTTCTGTTAGAACAAGAAGACAAACGGCTGATAGATCTACGGACATACCCTTAGAACTATATTACAATCAGTTGTTACCAATACATCCCTCGAAAAAAAAAGATTTAATTGATTTATGCCGCAAAAATATTATTCCACCAGTTTATCATGAGTATTACGAAAATTTGGTAGCATCTAATGACAATTTAATTACTGTTACTAGTGATAATGATGACAATGAGTGACTGTGTTTTATTTTTGAAAATGTTTATTATTTATGTTATTTTAAAAAAAAAACATTGTTTTAAACTTTGACTACCAACTTAGGTCCAATGCAATTTCGGGAAATGTTAAAAACCTCCCGATATGATATTAGACCTAGGTTGGTAAATTAAGTTTAAAATAATATTTAAAAATAACAATGATTACTTTTTTATAAAACTTATTAAATGTAATTGAAGAGTCTCAGAGCATGAGAAATGAAAAAATTATAAAATAGTAGTAGTAGTAATGATTATTTGCTTGCTGTTCCATTACAGAAACTCTGATAGTTCTTTAGAAATACAAAATGTTAGCGCCATCTATTTTGTTTTGCTAAACTATTACGCAAGATGTCAAGCTAGTCCTTTATCCGCCAATCAGCATCGTGCACCTTCTCGCCAATGAGCGTCGCCTTCTTTATGGCTCGCTCGAAAAAGACATTATAACAGTTCAAATATGGACTCCGCCGTCATCGCGTCCCCGCTGTGTTTTTTTTCCGCTGTACTCTTTTATCGCAGAACGATATAATATGTATATTATAAGTTCATAGCAGTCCCGCTGTTTCAATAGTGGTGTATTTTGTGGCTTCGACGGTTGAACCTGAAGTGCTGTGTTTTGTGCCTCTGAACTCTGCCGACACGTGGTGCCGAATTGTGAAGACTCCGGAGCAGAGCTGCTGGTAGATCGAGCGGCTTCACAAGGAGGTAAGGTGCACGATTTCCCCGCACCCCGGTGCACCCCTTAACCCCTAGGCACGACACTTGCGTTTATCAGTTTTTCTGTCCGCGTCGAAGGTTCCTAATTTCGCCTTCCGTCGGAGCACCACCATATTTTGGTCCTTCGAACCGTAATGATACAGTTTCCGCCCCTTTTAGGTCACCTAATAGGAGATTTAGTGTTAAAACCCGCCGTTTTTAGGTCTTCGTTAGCCTAGAAAACATACCGACGCCATTACTCTCGTTGCGTACCGCGAAGGTAATTATTTCATTTTGTTACCGCTTAACTCTAAATACTTATTTTTCCCGCTGTCATACTAATATTTAATCTTATTATTCGCTGTAATATTCATATTCTCAGTGGTATTCGCGAAATAAGGTTCTATTTCGATAATTTTCGCTGAGATTTGGTAGATACCTACCATAACTGACGCAAGCAACCGTTGCTGTCGTCTCTTTCGCACCCGTGCCCGCGTATAAGTCGGTACGTGTCGTCGAGCCGCGCTCGGCGCTCGCCACGCACGATTCTCGCTAGGCACGCTAGGTAGGTACGAGTACCCACTTACTTTTATATTATTCGCAAACTCACAAATAAATTATTTTTGTATACCTTCAATTTAAAATTCTCATTTCATAATGAAGAAAGCTATTAAGTCTAATAGTACGGAGTTATCATTGTTGGCGTTGGAAGCCAAACGGAATGCTTTATTCGAGTGTTTACAGTCTGCCTACGATTTATCTAAAGACATAGGCACGGGAGATGATGCGAAAGAGGCCTTTCTGGACGCTAGCTCAAACATTGACGCTATTCGTTCCGAATTTCATGAAGTTATGGATCAGTATAATAACTGTCTACTGACAGCTGACCCCACCGTGCGCGCTGACTACAAGGCGCTGGTTTCGTTTGAACAGTTATATAGTCGCTTAAAACGTTTGGTTGCTTCTACCAATGCAGACGTCATTCCATCTATCTTAGAGAAAAAATCTTCTTTCATTAAGTTACCGCCGATTGAATTAATGAATTATAACGGTGACATTCGTTCATGGCCATTGTTTTACTCAAATTATAAATCCGCTGTTCATGATAATCCATCTCCTCGGATCATCAAAAATTACATTATTTACAGGGCAAATTGACCGGTAAAGCGCTAGCCGCATGCGCCGGCATTGTACCTACCGCTGAAAATTACGAACTCATTTTCAATACGCTAGTGAATAGGTATGAAGACAAACGCACACTAGCGGCCACTTATTTAAAACAGATCATAGATTTTTAACCGTTAACTTCCGTTACTTCCGATAACTTGGACATTTTTAATGATAAGTTTGTTAACGCCGTCCGTGCCTTACAACATTTAAAAATTCCAGATTTAATTAATTTAATTTTCGTACAAATAGCTATTACCAAGTTAGACAGTGAAACTGTTCGTAACTTTGAAAACAGTCAGGAACAGTCTGATATTACTATATTTAATGATTTAGTCGATTTCGTTAATAAACAGAGTAAAATATTGTATCGCACTCACGCTTTAACAGCCGGCGCGCAAGTGCATAATTCCGCAAAATCAGCTGATCGCTCCCGAGGTTCTAATGATAGTAAAAAACCGCAGTCCTCCCCGCGTTATAACGCGTATGTAAGCACGGTCGAATCTGATTCAACAGATAAATGTTTGTGTACTAATGTCACACATCAACACTTATTTAAATGTCCTGATTTTCATAAATCAACTCCATATGAACGTTTACAGGTTGTTAGGAAAATTAACGGTTGCGTTAATTGTTTAAGTATTAAACATAAATTATCGAGTTGTCAATCCGCATCTGGCTGTAGAACGTGTAAACAACGTCACCATTCACTATTACATTTTACTCGGGATTCGAACCCACAGACCGCGGAAGCGGCGAGTACCACTATGCCTGCGCCACAGCGCGGAGCGCCCAATCCGGTGACGTCAACGCAAGCAAACGCGGCTGTCGTCCCAATCGCACCCGTGCCCGCGTCCGAGCCGGTGCGCACGCAGCCTGATGTAGCTTTGTGTTCGATGTCCGTTGACGCTCCGCGTTCTGTTTCCTCTAATGCCGCTTGCAGCGAGACGCCGCAATGTGATTCGCATACTACCGTTTTGCTCGCGACTGCTCAAGTCGTGGCGTACGATAGTGCTGGGCGTGAGCATTTAATAAGAATTTTACTCGATTCCGCCTCGCAAAGTCACTTCATTACTAGGGAATGTTGTGGACTTTTACGTTTACGTCAAAACAATACACGGTCTACGACTGTAAGAGGTTTTGGAGGCACAGAGAGGACGTCGTTCGGGACAGTAAATTTACGTATATTTTCACGCTTTAACAAAAATATCCGATTTGATATTGACTCGTTAGTAGTTGATCAAATTACGGACAACTTACCTTCCGCTTTTGTTGATATTAAGGCCCTACCTTACTCGAATAAACTTCAGTTCGCTGATGATAGTTTCGCTATTCCAAGTAAAATTGATATTTTAATTGGAGCATCGCTGTTTCCGCATTTACTTTTACCTGACGTGGTTCCTGGAGGCCCGTCAGTGCCCGCCGCTGTCAATACGGTGTTAGGCTACGTACTCATGGGGGTCGTACCTACACTCAGTAACCGCCCAGCATGTGTCACATCGTGCTGCGCCATAGTCCCTTCGCCTATGGATAACAATTTGATTTCCCGCTTCTGGGAACTTGAAGAAGTTCCTGGCCCGCCCGTTCAGCATCCTGCTGATGCTGAATGTGAATATTTTTGTCATTCAACTACGCAACGGGACCCAGTTACCGGTCGCTATACCGTGGGTCTACCGTTTGATAAGGATGTGTTCACACTGGGTGACTCATTCAATATCGCTCGTAGACGTTTTTTATGCTTAGAGAGGAAGCTTGAAGCTTTACCTGAGCTACGCGCCGCTTATGACGAAGTTTTAAATGATTACCTTTCTAAAGGTCATCATTCTCGCCCGTCTCAGTTCTTCCGCATGAAACTGCAGATGTGTACCCTACTTATATAATCCCACATCATGGGGTTCTCCGCCCAGACAAGTCTTCGTCTAGGTTGCGTCCCGTGCTGGATGGCAGCTGCAAATCATCGTCCGGTGTTTCGTTAAATGATTTGCTGCACAGTGGGCCCAACCTACAGGGTAATTTATTCAAAATTATTTTAAATTTTCGTCTACACTCTGTAGCGATGACCGCTGATTGTAAACAAATGTTTTTACAAATTATGATTCGCAAATCTGATCGACGTTATCAGAGAATTCTTCATCGTTTTAATCCTAAAGACCACCCTCCGTGGTCCCAATGGCCCCCCTGGCTAACGTTACATCCATCGCAGTGGCCTATTATTGAAGGTACGGAACCGCTCACGTTGGACGAGATACCTGAACAAAAGAAACTCGTTCACGCTGTTTTAATTCCCGCTGACGATTCTTATGTTTATGATACTCTTTGCCGCCTTTCGTCATGGAGTGAAATACTCCGTACGATTGTTTACATTTATAGATTCGCTAATTTGTTACCACGTCGCGATTCCGTACATATAACCGCAGCTGATTTGAGTTTTGCAGAAAACAAATTGCTGAAACTTATCCAAAATAAACGTTTCAATAAAGAAATTTTAAATTTAAAACTGAACACGCAGGATTCATCATCTCTTAATAAATTAAGACCGTTTTTACATAACGATTTAATCAGAGTTGGTGGACGCCTCACCCATTCTGATCTAAGTTACTCACAGCAGCACCCGGTACTTCTGCCAAGCCATGACTTTTTTGTTAACTTATTAATTGAATATTATCATAAGAAATATTTACTAGCTGGGCCTGAACAGCTCATGTCACTATTACGGCAGAAATACTGGATACTGTCTGCTCGTCGTGCTATTCGTAAGGTAGTTCACGATTGTAATATTTGTTTCCGCGCTCGACCGCGTCCCGTCTTCCCGCTCATGGCTGACTTGCCGGACTGTCGGACGCGTCAGGTTATTAAGCCGTTTACTCACACGGGCTGTGATTACGCAGGTCCTATATCTTACACTCCCATTCGCCGTCGGGGTGCAAAGGCTTTGAAAGCATATTTTTGCGTGTTCACTTGTCTCACAACTCGCGCGCTACATATTGAAGTAGCCACTGATCTTAGCACCGCCAGTTTTTTAGCTGCACTTAAGCGGTTCTTGTCTCGCAGGGGCCCTGTCCAAGTAATGCACTCGGACAGAGGCACTAATTTTGTAGGCGCTAATTCTTATTTACGCGACTTATAAAAATTTCTTAATAATGTCGAGTTCCGCTCTCGCTTCGAAGAAGAGCTTGCTGAAAACCGTATCACATGGAAGTTTAACTGTCCGGCCGCCCCACATTTTGGCGGATGTTGGGAGAGTATGGTGAAGGTCGTCAAGACGCACCTTTTCAAGGTCATCGGTCAACAGCTTCTCTCTTACGAAGAGCTAGTTACAGTGCTCGTTCAGATCGAGTGTTTGTTAAATTCTCGGCCTCTTACGGTTCTGAGTGCCGATCCCGCAGAACCTACCGCGCTAACGCCAGGTCATTTTTTGCATACCGCTCCTTTACTCTCGTTGCCCGCGCCTGAAGTAGAATCAGATAATCTCAACTTGCTTCAGAGACATTCTCTGCTTGATAAATTAGTGCAATCTTTTTGGAAAAGATGGAGAATGGAATATTTACATAGTTTACAAACCCGAGAGAAATGGAATACTCCGTCTGTGCCAATCAAGCCTGGCACGGTTGTTGTTATTATAACTGACAATTCACCTCCTTTATCGTGGCCATTAGCGATAGTAGAGAAGATTCTTCCTTCCAACGATGGTATAACGCGTGTAGTTTCTGTAAGAACAGCTAAAGGTACATACGTGCGTCCGGTCGTACGTTTGTGCCCATTACCTACGCAATAAGATTGTAATTTTTTTTTGTAACCACAGTAGTTTAAGTGCTAGCAGTTAGTTAGTTTAAGATTGTCGCAGTTTATCTTATATAAATCGCAGGTTCAATATTATATTTTCGCAGTTCTTTATTACACTTTATGATTGGGTTTAAAGGTGACCCTTTAAAAGGGGGAGGAAATGTTAGCGCCATCTATTTTGTTTTGCTAAACTATTACGCAAGATGTCAAGCTAGTCCTTTATCTGCCAATCAGCATCGTGCACCTTCTCGCCAATGAGCGTCGCCTTCTTTATGGCTCGCTCGAAAAAGACATTATAACAGTTCAAATATGGATTCCGCCGTCATCGCGTCCCCGCTGTGTTTTTTTTCCGCTGTACTCTTTTATCGCAGAACGACATAATATGGATATTATAAGTTTATAGCAGTCCCGCTGTTTCAATAGTGGTGTATTTTGTGGCTTTGACGGTTGTACTGAAGTGCTGTGTTTGTGCCTCTGGACTAAGCCGACACGTGCTGCCGAATTGTGAAGACTCCGGAGCAGAGCTGCTGGCAGATCAAGCGGTTCACGAGGAGGTAAGGTGCACGATTTCCCTCATCCCTTAACCCCTAGGCACGACACTTGCGCTTATCAGTTTTTCTGTCCGCGTCGAAGGTACCTAATTTTGCCTTCCGTCGGAGCCCCATCACAAAATAAAGAAGTTAAATTGTTTTATTTTTGTGACGTATAAGTGTCAATGTGAATTATGACATAAAATAATTATATTTTTTATTGTTTGTTTAAGTTATTCATTGATTTTAAATATTTTTTTATAAATATGGATTACTCAAAACTTTAAAATACACGTATTTTTCAAAATTAGCTTATGCCAAGTAAATGGTCCAAAGTGACACTTTGACCTTTTTACTAGTTTTTTTCAGTATCATTAAAATTAAAAACATCACGTATATAGGCATATCTACATTAATGAAAAAACTAACATAATATATTTAAATAAATCTATGTAGCTAGAATAACGAACATATGTGTCATAGTAACTATGCAAAGTTTTACAAACATCAGAAGACGCATTTAAAAAATATATCATATTGAAACTTTGAGAGCCTCTATTGAAAAGTTGTCAATTTACACATTGGCCCTTATACATAAGACCCATCGATTTGCAACAATCCATTATCGATGCTAGGGATTCCGCCATACCATCTTCGACTGCCGTGTTTAGCCACATCCCCACCAAACTTCCTCGATATATTAAAAAATTAATCCGCTACAAAAATCATTTGCGTCGTATCGAACAGAAACTGCCGACTGGTTATCTTAGAAGGCTTAATCGTAGCAATATAAACATTTTACAAACATATATTAACACAAATATCCGAAATTATTTCGATAACCTTTGGAATGTTAGATCGTCCGCGCGCGCGAGGACGTTCTAAGCGGTGGCAGCTGTCAAACTCGGACGTTTCAATGGCTAAACTGGCAAAATTTGATAACCCCAGTCAAGATATCTGGCGTCTGACTAAATCCCTCAAACCTAGATCTACGAACATCCCTCCCCTTAAACTTTCGGATGGGTCCCTGACGGCTGGTACGGCACAACAGTGTAACGCTTTGGCAAATGCCTTCTGTGACAATATGAGTCTTATCGCTAACTGGGCCTGTGGCTCCAAACTCAAAAATGAGGTATCGAACTCTATGTCTGCCATTAATAGTTATAATCTTTTCTTCCTTATTTTATTGTATCCTTATATTATCTTTTCTGACCTTGAAATTTAATAGTTGCTTACACCCTACCATATGTAGGTTTTGAGACAACTTTTAGGGTGTCAATATACAAGTATTTACAGACTTACAGCTGGGTATCTCGAATTCCGAGGTGAACTTACTATAATGACTGGACTACTGTGCCTCTGATCAAACTCGTACAATCGTACCTTGCGGACCGTAAATTTCAGGTTTACAGCGAAAACACCACTTCATCGCCTCAAAATGTCCCAGCTGGCGTTCCCCAGGGTTCGATTGTGGGACCCTATTTATTTCTCCTGTTCTTAAATGATATCCCTATTCAACCTCGAACTAAATTAGCTTGTTATGCTGACGATGCCGCCTCTTATACCTCCTCAGATGATACCGATTTGATCATAGGTCGCCTACAATATTCTATAGATCTACTTCTTGACTACTTCAAGAAATAGAAACTCAAAATAAATGAGGATAAAACGGAAGCAATATTTTTCGATATATCGTATCTTTATGTCGTGGTGGCCCATTTCTTATCTGGTCCGCATCTTACGCCCCAAGATGTGAGTTCAAACCCAGCAAGTACCAATGTGACTTTTGCAAAGTTATATGTACTTTCTAAGTTGGTATTTACTCTTAGACACCACTGACTGACGGTGAAGGGAAACATTGTGAGGAAACCCTGGACTTCGGTCTGAAATCGCCAACCCGCACTGAGCCAGCGTGGTGATCAAGCTCATTCCTTCTCTGAGAAGTGGTCATCTGGAAGTTCGTGGTCGGGTGACCATCAGTTATTTTTCGAGACCCCTCTATGTGTCAGAAAGCACGCAAAAGTTCCTGGCTGTCATTGACAATCGTTATTGGTAGTCCGAAGCCCAAAAGTCAGTCAACCAATCTTACCAAGGGGTATCGTGTTACCCAGATTCTGGGTTATGGAGATCAGGTAGGCAGTCGTTCTATGTAAAATAATAGTATTAAGCTGCATTTTCCGTGTTGTGCCGGACGTAAAGAATAGCATCTATTCCTTTTCGTGGGTGCCGTAAAAGGCGACTAAGGGACTTACTAGAGAATGGGCAGCAGCATACTCTATGCATTTTTTCACCATACTACGATTGCCAACCCACCTGCCAAGTGTGGCAGTGGACGTCTTACGACTGAAATGATGATGATGATGAAGCTGTATATAGTGGGACTGGAAGCCGATCCCAACATATTGGGAAAATACTAAGCATGATGTACATCAATTGTACATCATACCAACTTTGACTATTATACGTATTTAAGTAATTGTTCGTTTATTCAAATTAAAATGATAATTCGTTGACAATTTAAATAAACGTACGTAATGGCTTTAACGCGTCATAGTGACGTAATGTATAATAATTTAGATAAACAACTATTTTCCTGACAATTACCTTACGGTTTTTAAATACGTTACAAAAATAAAACTTTGACTTTTTATGAAGTCAATTCCAATGACAATTATCTCGGTTGGTGTAGTTGCTTTGATTGAACTTGTAATTTATATTATTTCGGCTTAATAGTGTATGAGAATATTATGTGTGTGATGTAAGTAGTCAAAATACATCTAAATTAAGTATTCTACTAATATTGTAAATGCGAAAGTTTGTATGTATAGATGTATGAATGTGTGGATGTTTGTTCCTCTTTCACGCAAAAACCATTGAACGGATTTGGATTAAATTTAGAACACAGTTAGTTTATAACCTGGATTAACACATAAGCTACTTTTTATCCCGGTAGTACGTTCCAGCGGGATATTTTCCGAACTCCACGCGGGCGAAGCCGCTGGCAAAAGCTAGTTAAAGAATACAGTTTGATTGAATAGTCTTCTTGACTTTTCTTAAAGCTCAAACAATAAAAACACTAAATCATTAACCAAACCGGATAGATTTACCTGAAACTTTTGCCAACGGCTTCGACCGTGTACATGTCGGAAATAAAAATAAAGTGAATCTGTCTATCAACAGTCAGTAAGTTTACCATTATGTAAATTAAGATTTTCAAATTGAATTCCAAATAAATTAAAACTTTGAATTAAAATGTATATCAACATTCAGTCAGTTTAGTATTGCATAAATTAAGATTTTCAAATTGAATTCCAATTAATTTAAACTTTGAATTAAAATGTAAATTTTAACTATGAATAGTGCATTTTTTATGACGTATAGAATGTTATAGGTCAAAGTAGGTATGGAATATGCGTTAGGACAGCCAGTGAAGTAAGCCGAAACCGAAACTAAAAACGATTCACAAACTTATTAAGACCATATTTTGCTTAGCGATAGATTTATCAAAGGAAAAGTAAAGTATTTAACATAATTTTCTAAAAGTTAGAATAAATTATAACTATCATCAACGAATCAAATTACGCACTCATACTGAATGCAAAGAAAAGACAATTTTTCAGGGTTGTCCCCCAATACATTACAAAACTGTTTCAAGATAAAAACGTGACCGAGCATGAAAATTACCGAAAATTTGATTTGTATTCGGAAACGGAAATTGGGTCGGACTCTAGTTTTTAACCGACTTCAAAAAGGAGGAGGTTATCAATTCGGATGTTAATAAATTTTTTTATGTATGTTTGGCCATAACTCCGTCATATATAAACGGATTTGCAAAATACTTTTTTTGTTCGAAAGGGTCCCATATAAATTTCATGTAGATCTGATGATGAGTTCCGGAGACAGGCACCGGAACTCTTTAAAAAATGACGGCAAATCAACCGCGATTTCTGCTATCGCATTAATATGCATTGTTTGCTTGGAATTAGTGCGGGGTAGATACCATAACTAAAAATTTAAAAATAAAAACTTTTTTACAAAAAAAAAAAACAACCGACTTCCTTAAAAACACTACAAAGTGAAAAATAACTTTAATTTCGGAAGTCGGTGGCAAAAACCTTAAATACAAATCCTAAGACACCGACTGCCGAAATTAAAGTTATTTTTCACTTTGTAGTGTTTTTAAGGAAGTCGGTTGGTTTTTTTTTTTTGTAAAAAAGTTTTTTATATAACATGTACACACACTAAAACAACGTTAGGCACAAACAATAAAAGGTGTTGTTTAAATTCATACGATTAACATATTTATAGATATTTTTTTCCTACTAACTTAACAATTGCACAATCAGGTTTTTTTTTTAATTACAAAGAATAGGAAGAAAACTGATCAGACACGTGAGTAGTGTAAAGTCGTCGTCGCTGAACAAAATTTCAACACATTTTGTTGTGACTTTTTATGGGACGGAGCTTTTTTTATGGGAAATCATCAAATGACTTCTCCCGCTCTGGACGGAGCGGGAGGGCGTGTCAGACTTTTACTGACTAAAACCCACCCGTGTCCCTTCAGTTGCCCATGAGCCTGGGCCCATGGGCTTATCTTTTCTTCCGGCAAAAATCATTGTAAAGTGGTAAGCCAGGAATGGAGAACCGGGCATTTAGTTAGATTGTAATCTAGTTTGCAACAGCAAAAGTCGCACAAAGAACATTGGCCACGGCCTATACATGCTGTGACCTGACTATAAATACCACGAACATGAATATTGTATGGATTAAATCGTTCCCCTAGGCTCAATTATCAACCTTAAATTGAAAATATATTATTTAAAAGCCGAGGATCATACAACTTTACACATAAGTATTTCGTAACTTTTGAGGTTATGATGTAATAAGTTTGCAACCTCAGTTAAAATCGCAAAAATGAATCAATAGCCTTTCTAATTTTTTCAATGATATGTATCTAAGACACAGGGTGCAGTGCAATGTGCATGAATCAGGGTATGATTTAGGTAATGATGAAACCATTTCTCATTGTGTTGGTATCTACGTATCATTGTCGCACATATGACAGTTAAAAAAAAGATAATGTATTTACAATCCGGTCGGTGTTATCTTTGTCAGCTCTAATGTCATATGATACATTTACGTTTCGTTCTACCTATTAGTGCATTATACATTGACTGTTAACCTATCATTTGCGACTCATTTGCGAGTGTGTACAGGTGTGTGTGTGTATTATGAATACAATTATTTGTAGATGGGTATATACCCATCTACAAATAATTGTATTCATAATACACTACAAAAATAAATAAAAATTGACAATAATATCTACAATTAAAAAAATATATATATTTATTTGAGTGTTATAATAAAACGTGTACCACAGATGAAAATGGGACAGGTTTGGATGCGTTCAAATTCTATAAAAAGAAGTAAGAAAATGAGGTTTTCATTATAAACCTAAATTATTTTAATACGGCTCTAATAAAATAAGCTGGACCCCGCAATTTAATTTAGACTTAATTCACAATTTTTTGACGTATCAGTCATTGGTGGTCGTTTCGTATTTTGGTCAGGTCGTATTTGACCGATGTTCTTTATTCCATAATTTAAATCTATATTTTACAAAAATAAAGGTACTTGGTAAGGTACTTATAAAAGTATACAAAGTAGCAGCTATCAATAGTAGATGGTACAACAAGTGTACAAAACGAACACTATACGCATAAACGAACATACTCGACTTTTTTGCGTAAAATGGGTTTTATGGGCGAGTTGTACACTCTTCTTTTCACTTCAATTTTGATGAAATTAAACAGCAACATTTAAATATTGTAAATGCTAATTTCCCGTTTTGGAGCGCAACGTGGTGTTTTGTGTTCTGTCGGTTCGTTTAACCCCTAAAATGTTGCACTCCATCCTAGACGTAGGCAAAAAGGCTGCCAGGCTAAAATGGAGCTGGGCGGGTCACACCAGCCGCATGCACAGCGACCGCTGGGCAATAGTCTGGTTCTGGTTATGGTGAGGTAATTAAAGAGACGTGACTCCAAAGAAGAATATGTCTTTAATTCGGGTTCCACAATACTTCGTTATGACTAACTACGTACTAGGTATGCGACAAGGCAGGGCGGCGTGACGTGGACGACTGGCGAGCCGATCGCCCGCGCTCCCATATTCCGTCAAGAATGCAACTCGGCAAATTGCTATTACTAAGCCGCCACATCACACCCCCCCCTTTTCCAAAAACAAATGTTACAATTAAAACATTTTTTTAACAATATGTATTTAAAACATAGTAAAACTACATACTTACATGACTATTACAGTACTCAGAAGTCTCTAATATTCTGTCTGCCTTCCTGGCCATATCTTCCAACTTGGTGTCTTCGCTCATTGCCAGCAGTGCGCGTACGTTGGGTGTTAGCTTATCCAGCCACAGTCTCTTTAGCGGTTCTTCTGTCAAATCGCATTTCTTCGCTAAAGTTGCCATTTTTCTTAGTAACTGCGACGGTTTTTGTGTTCCCAGGTCCATTTCATGCATTAATTTTTGAAATTGTTTATCTGCACTCTCTTCGTAAATGGACAATAATCGCTTTTTGATCGTTTCATATTTCTCTGTTTCCGGCGGTGCCTCGATGATGTCGGTTACTTGCTGTACAACGTCTGTGGGCAGTCTCGCGAGCACCATATCATATTTTTGAGTGTCACCTTGCTTCTGTGGTGCCATTATTGCCTCAAATTGGCAGAACCACGATCTTGGTATTTCTCTCCAAAATTCCGGAACTCTCATTTGCACCGTAACCATCGCGACGTCTGCATTTGCTTCTGAAGTCCCGGGGGAACCGGTTACCACTCGCGGGTTCATTTTGCGGAACGATATACACGCGTTGCTCTAATATAACTTTAGCACGCTGCGTTTTACTTTGCACCACGCGGTCTTTACGCCCCTGCCTCGTACGCTTTTTGAGTTGCCTACTCTATTGTCACGAAAACGTAAAATCTTGAAATCGTCGAAAGGTCACCAGTGTTGGGCGTGTTCTGGTTATGGTGAGGTAATTAAAGAGACGTGACTCCAAAGAAGAATATGTCTTTAATTCGGGTTCCACAATACTTCGTTATGACTAACTACGTACTAGGTATGCGACAAGGCAGGGCGGCGTGACGTGGACGACTGGCGAGCCGATCGCCCGCGCTCCCATATTCCGTCAAGAATGCAACTCGGCAAATTGCTATTACTAAGCCGCCACACAGTGGTTGCCTGACGATGGACGGCGCCGGCGAGGCCGGCCCAAGAAGAGGTGGCGAGACGACCTCGACGCGTACTCCAAGGGTTGGATCGAGGTGGCCCGGGAAAAGGATACCTGGAGGGATTTGGGGGAGGCCTTTGCTCAGCAGTGGGACAGTGTAGGCTAAATAAAAAAAAAAAATTGCTAATTTAATATATTAATATCTGGTTGACCGAGCTTTGCTCGGCATTTTTTGGTAAATTGTGTTTAAAATAATAAGTTTATGTTCAAGTTGATTATCGATAAAGTTGGTCATTGAAAACACGAATAAAACGACATTTTATAAAAATGAATCCTAGCTAGATCGATTTATCGCCCCCGAAACCCCCTGTATACTAAATTTCATGAAAATCGTTGGAGCCGTTTCCGAGATTCAGATTATATATATATATATATATATACATATATACAAGAATTGCTCGTTTAAAGGTATTTCCCTCGAATTAATTTCAGTAGGTACATGATACTTAGGTCATTACATACTGCTCAGTAATAAAAACTTTTTGTTTTTTTATATCTATGATGACTTATTGTTATGGTTTAAATATATTGATTTACTAATGTAAAAACAAATTTAGTAGATTAGAAATGAGACGAGATAAAAATTATACGTTTATTTTATAAAGTTTTATTGTGTAATTTGTCCTCTTACCATACGGTAATCCAGTTTTCAACGCGGTCATCACAGAGACATCATTAAATACTTGCGTCTTCGTTGACATAATGAAGTCAATCACATTCTTAATTGCACCATCGGGGCTCTGCTAGATCGACTTCCTATGATCACGTTTTCTGAAGAGGAGTTAATCATAAAGAGACCTTCCTTCTCCATAAAATTAGCCACTAGGTGACCACGGTGATTCCGACATCCCAACGAACTTCCCACACTCATCAGTCATCATCGCTTCGTTTTTATATTCGTTCAGTTTCGCATTGAAGTCCCCCATAACAACAGTTAAGTGAGTTTTTGGAACCAGGCATGAATCTGGGAATTTCCTCATGCATGGTTTCCACCTCATCGTCAGGGTATGAGGAGATCGGAGCGTTACCTGTACGACCTTCAGCGGATACTTTGCAGATATTCTAAGTATAAGCAATGCTACCCTGATCGACACACTCTCGATCTCCACCTCATTGCTCACAAGTGGGTCCACCCTTTATGGCAGAATTTTTTTCGTCATAATATTATTTTGCATAACAGCGGATGGCATAAACTTCATTTCGCAGAAAATCGTTTGGCATACACTCATTTATCATATATTCACAACGCATGATTTTATAAGTCAGAATGATCTTTAGGCATAAATTTTATTCCATAATAATTAAAAAGTAGAACCATCATATCGCAGAAAGTTCGCAGTCAGAATCGTCTCTTGGCATAATTTCATATCGATAGTTATTAAAAGGCAGAACTATCATATCTCAGAAACTTTAAACTTAGAATCATCTTTTGGCATACATTTCATATCCATAATAATTGAAACACACATTCACACATTCTGCATGTTGGAATATTCAATAAAACATTTGATTGTCAACATATGTGGTTTTTATTTCTTTATCAGAAGCATGCGAATATGCAAACAAACATACACTATGCATACAGTTAAAACCCTACATGCAGACATTCATACAAGCAAGCATACACCATGCATGCAGCATGCAAGCAAGCATGCAGCATGCAAACAAGCATGCAGCATGCGAACAAGCATGCAGCATGCAAACAAGTATGCAGCATGCAAGCAAGCATACAGCATGCAAGCAACCAAGCATGCAGCATGCAAGCAAGCATGCAGCAAGCAAGCAAGCAGCATGCAAGCAAGCTTACAGCATGCAGGCGAGCATGCAACATGCAGCATGCATGGTTTCTGTCACGGCTCCGGCGCTGCGGGGCTCCGACGGTCCCACGCGAGCTCATCGTCGCAGATGGTTTTACACTCACCACCGCGGCTTCGGCTTGCTGGCCGGCTTCGCCGGCCAGCCTCAGCCGTGGCGGCGACCGTCAAAACCACCTGCTCCTCAGCTCGCGGGCCGCCTCGCCCCTCCGCGCCTACGCGGGCTTAAATTACACTCTAGGGGTAGGGCAGACAAGACTAGGTGAAGTCGGTTCTACAGCGATTCGTTTCTGTCAATAATTTTTGTAGCACAACATATACTGACTTTTTGAGACAATATTTCATTTTATTTAAGGTTAAAATGCAATTTAATAGAAATGAAAATATGCCTAGCAAAATTATTCTAAATGAAATTCTGCCACCTTCATAGTATGCCAAGTGAAATTATGCCAAATAATCATTGCTCTAAATAAATGTTATGCTAAACAAAATTATGCGGAATTTTAAGTCTGCCAAACGTAATTAAGCGAAATAAAATTCTGCCATCTTAAAAGTATGCCAGCGTAAACTCGAGCATATAAACATTCGGCCAAACAATGATTATGCTAAACATTTTTTATGCCTTACAAATGTTCGCTTAAATAAGATTATGCCAAGTGTGTTATGCCAAATAAAATTCGGAGCATCAAGTTTCTGCCAGATGGAGGGAACCCCTCACAAGTGACTTATGGACGATAAACCCAACACCACCATGGGACTGCTAGTCGCCCTCCCGGAAATAGAGCAAGTTTCCGGATTTAAGGACTATCGAGTCTTCCCCCTCTCGTCGGACTTAATGTAACCCTACTATACTTCATCATTACCTGCTCAATTCTTCCTCGAGTTCGACGATCTTCTCGTCATTCCGGAGTATACGCGTGTTTTATGTAACAGGTCCAATTTTCAGTGATTGTGGTAGCCGGGAATCTCTTTCGGGGATTCTTTGCATCCTTTGCCTCCTCGTGATCTTGACTGCTACCGTAGCCAAGGGTAGGCAGGCTGCCGGGCACTAGGAGTCTTTTGTTTTTCGTACTTGTCATTTTGGGGTTCGCCTTAATCGCCACATTTGTTAGGCGGTTTGACGATCGGAGTATCAGTTTAAAAATATATACTACCTTTTCTGTAGTAACAGCATTAGTCGCCTTTTACAACAACCAAGTGATAAAATGGGGTGGTGTTATTCTTCAAGCCCGGCACCATATGGACAACCATACATGGAGTGATGTTTGTGCACAATTTTACTGCACATCGACGAGAAACAGGGCTTTGAGGAAACAACAAAGAAAAAGCATTGATGAGAATGTGTGTGCATTGACAAAGGCAGCAATGAAGCCGGTGGGTATCCTCATCCGCAAATGCTTGGTTATTGTACGAGGTATTTTACTTTCTCTCAACTAACCATCCCTTATCACCCTGTATCCTTACGTAAATATTGCTACAAATCTAAACAAAGAGCGCTTGTGCATTAAAATTTCCGATTAATAAATAGCATCGTAACATGTTAAGTTTAAACGAATACTAATAGTAATTGTATTAATTTATACAATACTTGCGTCTAAATGACTACAAATCAGATTTTTTATGCGCGATGTCAAGTTTACACGAACGCATTTGTAATTATATTAATGAATGCAGTATCGTACATCATTCAAAACCATTATTAGCGTACAATAAACACTGTTTATATAAACGCGTTATTATTACAGAACCGTGCATAATACTGCACTGTCCGTCTGAAGTGTGCCGTTAAATAAATACTAGGTGAGCTTTTGTTTTTTTTTTTTTCAAATCAAATCACATTTATTCGTAAATGTAGGTTAAAAATTACAATAGGATGTTATAAAAAGATGCACAGTTCGCTACATTTTACCCGAGAGCATACAAATAAGACTAAAAGTTAGTTGTGTCGAAATCATAGACACACAATTGAAATAAAACAATTCAATTACTTATATACTAACATACAATTCCTAACACACAATTATCACTTACACACAGTTCTACACAATTAGCAATGTCAGTATAATAATAATATAAACATAAGCACAAGAATATAAGACAGTGCAACTTGAAAATAAAGAAACATACATTTTCACAACATCTAAACCAATGAGGAGAATAGAATCATTAATATAATTGTAACATTCTAACATACTAAATATCAGTGGTGTCCTCCATAAACTCAGCTGTGGAGTAATAACATTTATAAATTAGGAGTAATAAATTTTGTAGATCTAAAAAAATATTAATATCTTAGTTTACATTATAAGTGCGGGAATGGTTTATGAATCTGTTCTTATTAAACATGGCGTGGTCTATGTGTGCCAAAGTTGTTGCGGTCTACATATGTCAGCAGTAGTAAAAGCAGTACATTCCTCGTCTTCTCTTACTAGTAACAGAGGCCAGCTAAGTCTAGCTGTGGCAATAATGAGGATGTACCTAATAAAAGAGCCTCCGCGAGCTACTGTACAGCTCGTGTGAAAAAAGAAAGAAATATTAATTAAGTGTCACTATGTTCACTATTCAATACAATAACTAATGAATTAATCAAATCAGCATATCGCAGTCTACTGCTAAAACAAGGCTTATGATAAGTTGTACCACATCACTCAAGCATCCACCTTCCGCATCCCGTCAGTCCCCTCTATTTTTTTAAGAATGCCCAGTCATCTGAGTGATTGTCATTACACACTACACTTATAAAGACTAATATTCAAAAATAACCTCTATAGATACAGTTACATATACAGTCCACACAATGACGCCGACCCCGCAGGAGCATGCGACCCACGAAGAGATCCCAGCCCCACCGGGCCTGGATGGCGAAAGAATTGTCATCACTGGCATGTCAGGACTCTATCCGGACTCCCACAGCGTCAAGGATTTGTCTAACATTTTGTACAATAAGGTAAACCTTTTCAATGTAATGTGGACTTTATATGTACATGGTAGACGAGATATTGTGGCCTACACTACAGATTGTTAACATGTCCTCTACAAAAGTGCGACATCTACACGATCAAAGTGGCATATCAGATTTTTTTTTATATCGACCTCGTATTTCAACGCTGCGTATCAGGTGAATCAGGGGTATCCACCGAATGTATGACAAGTTTTACTTACGATGTTTCTTTCACCGTGTATATCCTCCGTAATGTCATTACTGGAATGGGTCACGTTATGTGTTTAATCATTTTAAACCATGACAAATCCCGAAGTCGACGCTCCCCGTAGGAATTGTTAAAACCTACTTCCATATTTCGTCAATCCAGTTAAAATTTCATATTTTAATAGACAAGTCACAATATCGCTATATTTTATGGACATAAATGCAGTATCCAAAGAGTTACTGAAATTTCTGAAAGGTGAAACCCAATGCCACTTTTCTTTTTTCGAAGATTGAACCTCGGAGTCAGAAAACACGTAAGCGACTACTAGACCAACAGAACAATACCAAATAAACCTAAAACAAAATTTAATATATTTTTGATGCAACGCAGATCAACCCGGTAACAGAGGCAGCACTCCGCTTTAAGTACACTCATCCAGAAGTGGTGCAGCATGCGGGTACCGTTCCAGATCTCAGTCACTTTGATGCGCAATTCTTCAAGGTTCACTACCGACTCGCCAACTGCATGGACCCCATGGCCCGTAAGATCTTGGAGCAGTCGTACCAGGCCATCTATGATGCAGGTTAGTTTAGAACTACAACGCTATATATATTCTATTGGTGCGTGTCCAAATTCACTGCCAGTGTCAGACTATCAACACTGACAATGTTGACAATCTTTGATAAAAATATCTATAAAATTAAAGTAAGGCAGCTATAATTATAATTATCTAACATTTAGAAGAATGCGCTTAGGTGTGCACATTTTATAACCATTTTCTGTTATTTTCAAGTCAATGTTATGATTTAAATGTAAGTATTGTCTTTGAATGACTTATTCATGAAAGAGTTAACCTTATAATTCACTGTAATTTGCTTAAATTAGTTTTATAATGCAGTTGTTTGGTGATCTGTAGGCATTTTAGGGACTGTGTTTTCGTTTAGTCAAGAAAAAGGTAAAGCTTATCATTCAAATAAAAATATTATAAGCCTTACTCTATTATTTCAATGTTATAATCCCATTTGAAGTTTCTTTCCGATTCACCCCTTCATGCCTATTTACCCCGTTTGACGGTACTACTGAATACTAAACCAATTGGAAAAATATTACTTACTATTATTACCTCGTTGGCAGATATTATGTTAAGGGTCACAACTCTAACACCTTTCCATTAACATCGGGAGTCCCACAAGGCTCGCATTTGCGCTCTACCTCTTTAACAACATCACATTATGTTTCAAAACTCTCAAGTTTCTAACTGTTTGCAAATGACGTTAAAATTATGAAACCAACGGTATGAACTAAGATTCTGTACTGTACAGGCTGACCTCGATAAAAGGGCTGGTTGGGGTAGATTAAAAAAAAAAAACTATTAATGTGTCTAAATGTCACTGTGTGCATTTTTTTTTTAATAAAACAGTGCGTACCAACAAATACACATTACATCAGCAAACATTACATAAATTAGAAAAAGTTCGTGACCTGGGAATAATATTAGACAAGAAACTGCAATTTGATAAGCATATTTGAAAATTGTTCAAGTTCCTTGGATTTGTCTTACGCAATAGTAAAAAAATGTATATAGCTTCGATAGAATTCACTACTCTCGACTAGAATTCACGACTCGAATAAAATTATTCAACACATTGGTTTGTGATTGGTAGAATACAGCAGCGCCGTATTGTAGCTCAGTACAGTATTTGCTATAAAGACCACCTGGCAAAAAAAGGGTTACGACCTGAAACTACAATATTATAAAGTGTCTTCGTTGGTAGATAAAAGAAGGGTTCACGTTTTTTCACAAAATATTCAGGGGGGTTGTTGATTGTAACAATTTTCTCGGAAGGCTGCAGATAAGAGCACCACTATTTTACCAGCGGGAATCCAAAACAAATCTCTTTAGAGTCTGAGAAAGGACAGGCTACTTTTATCCCGGTAGTATGTTCCCGCGGGATGATTTCCGACCTCCACGCGGGCTAAGCCGCTGGCAAAAGCTAGTCTCCTATAATTGGAAGCGCACAGTGTATTTGTTCTTGTTCTATGTATACTTGCATGTAACTGTGTGGCACCTGCTGGAAATCCAATAACTAAATAAGCCGTGCGTTCACAAATATGGATACATTTTTAAAACAAACACAAAATAAAGAAGTGGAAGGGAGCGATGCGGGGTCGGAGTTCGAGGCCGCGTCGAGCGCGAAGGGCTCGCGTGCGAGCTCGGAGCGAGGAGTGGTGGGCGCATCTGGAAAGAACCGTCAGTTCTCCCAGAAGCGCCCCAAATCGGGAGGAGGGCAAGAGTCCTCTTCCGACGGCGGGCTGAGCTCAGCCCGCAGGAAAATATCATGGCGGGGTGGGCTCCAAGATTGGGGCACGGGCCGAGGGCTCCCTACCAGGGAGGCCAGCGAGCCGAGCCGAGCTGGTTCAGCTGAGCTGACCCAGGGAGAGGTGAGGCTAGCCACGGAGGGGCACCGCTCTGGAGGGACCAGTAGCAGGGCCCTTTCAGAGTCCTCCGGTGGCGAGCCAAACCCTGCCAGTGGCTCCAACTCGGAGCAACTGGTCAGGGTTGCGGAGGTCGTGCCTGGGGCGGTTAAGTGGGTTTCATTGAAGAAAATTCAGTCTTCAAAAGACAAGGCCATATCCGCAGCCACGGAAACCATCGTGGCGGCAGTGAAGGTCATTCGGTCAGAGCCTCCGTCCGATGGACTGGCGGCGGAGGTGGCCCGGTTGACTGCCGCCATCGAGCTCCTCCGCAAGGAGAATGAGGAGCTCCAAGCAGACCTGGCTGCGCTCCGAGGAGCCGGCCCACGGGAGGTAACACAGGGGGGGTTGCGGCAAGGGCAGGGCGGGCCCCTGCCTGCCGAGGACCAGGCGCTGACCCTGGTGCGGCAGGAGCTCGCTGCCATCCACAGTAGATTTTCTGCTCTGGAGGCCGTTGTCCTGCGCCCCCCGCTAGCGGCAAGTCGACCGGTTCCGGTTTCGGGCCAGCCTAGGGCAGCCTCGGGTCAGCCGAAGGCGGCCTCGGGTCAGCCGAAAGTAGCCTCGGCCCAGCCGAAGTCAGCCTCGGGCCAGCCGAAGGCGGCCTCGTTTGCCGCCGCCGCGGTTGTCCCAGCCAAAGGGTCAGGGCAGCCAAAAGGCTGGCCCAAGCAGGCCCCCGCGAGGACCCCAGTGACAGAGGTGAGAGGGCCGCCAATGCCGCCCGCACCTACTAGATCTCCCCTTGCCACCGCCGAATGGCAAGTGGTCGGGGAGAAAAAGAAGGCGGGCAAGGCCGCAAGGAAGGCCCGAAACAAAAAGAGGCAGCAGCGGCGCAAGAAGAGCAACGTTGCGGCTAGGCTTCGCGCCCCGAAGTCCGCAGCTGTAGTGATCACACTACAGCCGGAAGCGGAAAAGAAGGGCGTAACCTACAGCGACCTGCTCTCTAAGGCGAGGACGGCGGTGGACCTCAAAGACCTTGGTGTTGCCGATGGCCTCCGGTTAAGGGTCACCCTAACTGGGGCCCGGATGCTGGAGGTCCCGGGTGTGGACAGCGGCCCGACCGCTGACGCTCTGGCCGAAAGGCTCAGGGCGTCCTTAGATGTGGACGAGGCCCGTGTGTCCAGGCCCACCAAGTGCGCTGACGTGCGCATCATGGGCCTGGACGACTGCGCAACGGAGGCAGAGGTGGTGGCCACCATCGTCAGGACGGGGGAATGCTCTGCCGAGCAGGTGAGGGCAGGCACCATCCGTCCTGACAAGACCGGGATGCGAGCCGTAACGGTGAGCTGTCCCGTGTCGGCGGTCCAAAAAATAACAGGGTAGGGCCGAAGGCTCTTGGTGGGCTGGGTCTCTGCGCAGGTCAAACTGCTGGAACCCAGACCTCTGAGGTGCTTCCGCTGCCAAATGGGCAACCATGTGGGAGTGACATGCACCTCGGAGGTAGATCGCAGTGGTCACTGCTTCCGCTGCGGTCAGCCCGGTCACAAGGCCGGCTCGTGCAATGCCATGCCGCACTGCTACTTATGTGCGGCAGCTGGCAAGCCGGCCGATCACCGGGTGGGAGGTAAGGCCTGCGCTCCACCCGCCAAGGCCAGGGGCAGGGGCAAGCCCTCCGCCACCGTCGTCACCGCTGTCGCCGCTGCCGCCTCGACCACTGCTGTCGTGGCCAGCACAGCCACGGCACGGCAGGGCCTCACAGGGGGCTCGGGAGGGGGCTGATATGGACTGTCAGTAATGGCTGCTCCATTACGCCTCCTCCAGGCGAACATCAACCACTGCGCCTCTGCTCAGGATCTTTTGCTCCAGAGCATGGCGCAGTGGTCGATTAACATCGCCGTGGTCGCTGAGCCGTATTTTGTCCCACCCAGGGATGACTGGGTGGAGGACTTGAGCGGCTCAGTGACCCTCATTTCGTCGGCCGCCGCCGGAACTCCGACCCTCGAAGCTGTCAAGAGGGGACGGGGTTGCGTAGCAGCACGGTTCGGGGAGATTGTCGTGGTAGGAGTATACTTCTCCCCGAGCCGAACTCTCGCCGAGTTCCACAACTCCCTTGCGGAGTTGAAAGTTGTCGTCGTTGGGTTCCGTCCCCTCCCCGTGCTCGTACTCGGGGACTTCAACGCCAAGAATTTGGCTTGGGGTTCCCGGTATATGGACACATGGGGCAGGATGGTGGAGGACTGGGCTCTGGAGACGGGCCTAGTCGTCCTTAACCGGGGTTCTGTCCCTACGTGCGTACGGATGCGGGGTGATTCAGTGGTGGACATTTCGTTCGCCAGTCCCGCTCTGTCGCCGCAAGTCATTGACTGGCGTGTAATGGAGGGGGTGGAGACGTATTCCGACCACCGGTATATCCGGTTTGACATCTCCGCCCAGACCTCGACCGCGCCGGTCCGACAGGCCCCGTGTGGTCCGCGGTGGGCGCTTAAGAAGCTGGACCGGGAGCTTCTCCTGGAAGCCTCGATCGTGCAGGCCTGGGTGTCACCACCAGACAGGCCTGCTGACATCAACGACGAGGCCGAGTGTTTCCGGGAGGCCATGTCCGAGATGTGTGACGTGGCTATGCCCCGAGTCCAGCCAGGACGGGCTTGGCGCCAGGTGTACTGGTGGTCGCTGCAGCTGACAGCGTTGCGCGAAGCGTGCGTTGCGGCACGACGCCGGTACACCAGGCACCGCAGGCTCCGTATTCGCCCTCCGGATACGGAAGCCATTCAGGCGGAGTTATATGAGGGGTACAGAGCGGCAAAGACCGCCCTCTAAGAGGAGATCCTGCGGGCCAGGGGGACTGAGGGGGCTCCTAAGCGCATGTTTGGAGAGGGGCCAGTTCCCACTTCGTTGGAAGACGGGGAAACTGGTCCTCATTAAGAAGCCTGGGCGCCCAGCGGACTCTCCGTCCGCTTACCAGCCCATCGTGCTGCTCGACGAGGTGGGCAAGCTCTTTGAAAGAGTAATTGCAGACCGCCTCGTTGGGTGGCTGGTGCGGGAGGGGCCGGATTTGGCGGACAGCCAGTTCGGTTTCCGCAAGGGGCGCTCTACGGTGGACGCCATCATGCGCGTGCGAGCCCTCACGACGGGGGATGCAGTGGCCCCGGGTGTGGTCGTCTTGGCGGTGTCTGTTGACATCACCAATGCCTTCAACACCCTACCCTGGAGTTGCATTAGGGAGGCACTCCGGTATCACCGGATGCCGACCTACCTCTGTCGCGTGGTCGAGGCTTACTTGACGGATAGAGCCGTCATCTACCCCGGTCACCAGGGAGACTGGAACCGGCGAGAGATGTCGTGCGGTGTCCCACAGGGATCGGTCTTGGGGACGCATCTGTGGGACATCGGTTACGACTGGGTGCTGCGCGCCGACCTCCCTAGCGGCGTCAGCGTAGTTTGCTACGCTGACGACACGCTGGTCCTGGCGCAGGGGAGGTCGCATGAGGCGGCGGCCGAACTGATGACACGCGGGGTTGCGACAATCGTCGATAGGATCCGGCAATTGGGACTCGAGGTGGCATTGCACAAGTCTGAGGCCATGGGTTTTCATGGTCCTCGGAACGTGCCACCTGCGGGTTCCCAACTCACGGTGGGAGGGGTTCACATCGGCGTCGAGTCGACGATGAAGTAGCTGGGACTTGTCCTCGCCAGCCGGTGGAACTTCGTCGAGCACTTCCGACGTTTGGCTCCCAGACTGGAGCGGGCTGGGGCTGCCTTAAAGCGGCTCCTGCCCAATCTGGGGGGTCCAAACGCCTCCTGCCGGAGGCTCTACACGGGGGTCGTGCGGTCCATGGCCCTCTACGGGGCACCGGTGTGGGAGCCCTCATTGAGGCTGCGCCCAGCGCGCCGGTTGAGTGCGACCCAGAGGGTCATGGCCATCCGGTTAATCCGGGGATACCTCATAGTCTCCTGCGAGGCAGTGCTGCCATGGGATCTGGAGGCAAAGGTCCTCGCCCACATGTGGGAGTGGCGCGAGGAGGCGAAACGCCGGGGCGAAACTCCGCTGCCGCGACAAATCGCGGCACGGCGGACAGAGCTCCGGGTGTGATCTTATGGCGACATGGCGGGTACGATTGTCGCAACCCAGTGCTGGGCACGCCACAATTGCGGCGGTAAGTCCTCTCTTTGAGGAGTGGATAGAGAGGCGTGACGGCGTCCTCACCTTCCACCTGACGCAGGTTCTCACCGGGCATGGGTGCTTCGGTGGGTTCCTGTTCAGGATAAAGCGGGAGGATACGTCCGGGTGTTTCCATTGCGAGGATCGTCTGGAGGACACGGTGGAGCATACGGTGGAGGTATGCCCTGCCTGGGCGGAGCACCGCCGTGTCCTCGTGGAGGCGATTGGCGGCGGCGATCTCTCGCAACCAGCCCTGGTGCGAGCCATGGTATGGAGCGAGAGGGAATGGGAAGCCGTCACCTCCTTCTGCGAAGCAGTAATGCTCGCGAAGGAGTAGGCGGGGCGCGTGAGGGAGTGGCAGTCTCTGCGCCCTCACGTCCCTAGCCGCCGCAGGAGGAGACGCCCCGGGCATCGGGAGTCAATAGCGGACTCCCGGCCACCGTAGGCGCGAGCTTGCGGGTGGCGAGCAATGGGTAGCTCGCCGCCCGGTAAGGACCAAGCTCGGGTCGACGGCGCGCAGTGTTCCACGCGCGCCTCAAAGAAATGTTAGCAGCAGTGTAGGGGTCTACTAGGACCGATGCCTGCCGGGGTCGCGTGATTGTTCGAAAGAGATACTGTGACCCTGGCATATGGGCAACTGATGGAACACGGGTGGGTTTTAGTCAGTAAAAGTCTGACACGCCCTCCCGCTCCGCCCAGAGCGGGAGAAGACATTTGATGATTTCCCATCCTGAAAAAAAAAAAAAAGCCGTGCGTTCAATGGCATTTCCTATCGGCAAAAACGAATTTCCAAACTTCCATCTTATATTTTAAGAACTATGTTTTTTTATCCTTCATATGGTAACACAAAAAAAGTTAGCGGTTTAGACTGTTCGTTGTCAGTCAGTGCATTTAAAATGTTACTCTGTATCCCAGCTATCATTTGTGGATCTTTAGGAGTCTTTACGGGTCGTCAAAAGCCCGAAAGTCTGACAACCAGTCTTATTAAGGGTATCGTATTACCCAGTACCTGGTTTGTGGGGGTCAGATAGGCAGGCCCTTCATTTAAAATACTGGTATTCAGCTACATCCGGTTAGACTGGAAGCCAACTCCAAAATAGTTGAGAAAAGGCAAGCCTGATTGGAGAAAATGATTCTGTGTTCATTCAACATAGACTACTTTCGTGGTATGTGTCTACCTAAACTCGCACTTTCGTGTTTCGTTTACACAACATTTTATTTCTATCCTAGATCGAATCGTGTATTTTCCCTAATACCCTACATCTTTTTGCAAAACGAACTACCTACGATTTTTTTTCTAGGTGTAAATCCGGAAGAACTGTCCGGTAAGAAAGTCGGCGTGTATATTGGCACCTGTTTCTCTGAAACTGAAAAGGCTTGCTTTTATGAAGCCGCTTCTAGGTCTGGTTTCGGTATTGCTGGGTAAGTCAAAATATAAAATTATTCGAATAAAGTTCGTATAAAATGTATTTCTTTATTTCCCTATGGCAATTACTGCCGATATCTAAAGAAATCGTCCTATATCAAACCAGTTTTCAGTTGGTTAAAATCACATTGGAAGTAAGGACAACAGAGTGTCAAATCGTGTTGTCATTCATATTTAGTTTGACCTCGAACTTATGTTACGTTAATGAAACGGAATAGGAAATGACCGTAATTTCGGACAAAACTACGGACAACGTGCTTAGGGAATAGACCCTAAATATTGTATTACCTGTACCTCCGTATCAACAGCTGGAGTCTAGTGGAGCTACTAAGCAACTATAATATCTGCACTGTTTTGACGAAGGTATTACTGACCAAACACATACTAAACCATGAATTTAATGTAAACTGTTATTTGTTTTGTAAATCAGGTGCAGCAAAACTATGTTCGCCAACCGCATTTCTTACTGGCTGAACGCAAAGGGTCCTTCGATGTCGATCGACCTGGCGTGTTGCAGTTCCACCGCGGCGCTGGAGCAGGCATACCTTGCTTTAAGTCGGGGCGAATGCGAAGCAGCCATCGTTGGAGGTGCTTACCTGTGTCTACATCCACAGTCAGCCGTGCATTACGGAAGGTACTATCAGGAAACAAAGATCTGCACCATCATCATCATCATTTAGCCAAAAGACATGCCCAGCTGGACATAGGTCTCCGTCAAGCTCCGCCACTTCGACCGATCTGCACACGTATCTATTATTAACTAATTAAACATTTTATACATGCACATATAAAAATAGAAATTCATAGTACTTTAGGTAAAAGGGTAAACATATTTGACATGTTGCCCGTCCAAAGATTGTTTCAGAGATTACTCCCAACATATACTCAAACACTCAAACTTTTCTGCTTTTTATTAATGTAGAAAAAAGGCTTAAATAATGATTTACTCTAATTACAGGCTTATGAACCTTTGTCAGGATGGTAAAACTAAATCATTCGATGAAAATGCTGATGGATGTGCTAAATCCGAAGCTATCAACGTTTTGTTCCTGCAAAAAGCGAAAAACGCTTTAAGGTAGAGATTGTTTGACAAAGATTCGGATAACATAAGCTTTATTTTTAATTATACGATAAATAACAATGTATTCACCATTATTAGGGTCTACGCCGATTTAATGCATGCTAAATCAGAATTTACGTGTATATTGCCCGGAGAAACTGGCCCTCAATTCGGATTCCTCAGAGACTTCAGTAAAACAGTCAGCTTCATTAAGAATTTCTACGAGGAAGCAAGAATCCCGGCTCAGGCTATCGAATATGTGGAAGCATGTGGCTGTGGTAAGTACTTACTCGTAAATTAAATAAATACTCCTGGATTACACACATTGAGACAATATTAAGAAAATTTAAGTTTTGCTAAAGTAGACCATTAAGAGAATATTTTATACATCACATCAGCATAAGATTATCATCAAAAAGCAATTTATAGCTGCTGCACTTAATTCAAACCAAAATAAAATTTACAATACAATAAAATATAAGAACAAATAAAATTTTAATATGTAAGCAAATGATTGTAGACCAATTGAAAAACAGACCTAAAGACTTATCGTATTTATTTATTCAACAGCTGTACCAGAGGCTGATAAGATGGAGTTGGAAGCTATAGAGGAGGTGTTCTGCGATGACAAACGAGACCCTCTTTTTGTGGGCAGTGTAATGTCTAACATTGGTTACAATGAAGCTGCGTCTGGTATCACAGCTATAACAAAGGTAAGCGTCACCTCAGAAGAATATATTATTGTTGCGCGAACAAGATCTTCAACGAGAGTAAAACCTTTGCATTCAGAATTCAAGTATTTTGAAATAATTTAAAACATACTAAATTAAATTTAGTTTTAAAAGTCGCCGCTTTTTCATTACACCGCAACACGAGTTATAATTGGTTTACCATAGTAATAATAATAATATCCTAGGACAACCAACACACCGTTTTCTGATCCCAAACTAGGCAAAGCCTGTATTATGGTAACCAGACAACTGATAAATATACTTATATATTTCTAAATACATACATATTAGAGATAAACTACACCCAGACACAGAACAAATGATTATGCTCATCACACAAACATTTGTCCAGGGTGGGAATCGAACCAACGACCGCAGTCTTAGCAGTCAGGGTCACTCACTAACCACTAGACTAGCAGGCCAGTCCATAGTGTTTCTTAAGAATTGTTTATTTTATCAAAGTAAATTGTAAAGAAAGCTAAACAAAACATTTGTTTAATGCTACAGAAACAGGTGCAAAAAAAGCATAAGTCCGATCACAGTTGTGAATCATTATTCATCTCTCCCGCAGGTATTACTTGGCTACCACACTGGCCAGATAGCTGCCAACTTGCACTGCGACAATCCACGCCAAGACGTGGTTGCTCTGCGTGAGGGACGCATGCGCGTCGTTACCGAGCATCAGAGCTTCGGCCGCTCTTACGTTGCCGTCAACGGCATGTCCGTCACCGGCGTTAATTCACACGTACTGCTGCATGGACACTATAAACCGAAGGTATAAACATGGTCTACCTTCAACCTGGTCTTGTTCCAATTTATTCTGTGGTGACGTAACAAAGTTTCTCACTTTCATGTCTACATTTCTATCAAACTTCATAATTTTCTTCTATTCTCATGACCACACATTTCATTATAAAACGCTTACACAGTACCCACCGTAGCATAACTTTTAATATATTACTGGAACCATAGATTAATTTTTCATAACGACAGTGAATTTCCATTTCAGGACCCCAACCGCTACAAGTCCAACATTGCTCACCTAGTGACTATTTCGGCAAGACATGAAGCAGCTGTCACTCATTGTCTTAGTAGTTTGAAAGCCAACCCCATAGACCCTGAACAGTTGAGGCTGTTGCACAACATACACCAGGCGAATATTGCAGGACATTTGGGCAGAGGATTCGTCATCCTAGGTTTGCATTTTTTTTTACAATTTGAATTCACATCTACATATGTTTATTAGCTAGTAGATGGAAGCTTGCCAAGCTCCAATTAAAATGACGGAAATGCTGTGAGCGTTGCAGAAGACGTCACTTCAGAAAGATATAGCGGATCAAACTCAACTCATTTCTAAAGATTAATCAGAGACCGCGATTAATGTATCAGGGAAGGCAGTAGGACACCAAAAACATAAAATAATACCAATATTTTGCAAATTAGTCAAATAAACAATCAATCTTGATACTTAAATATTTTTTCTAGAGACGGACGAAGAACAGAAGACCATATGTCTATCTGAGAAGTCTGAGTATTTCGACAATGCGCGGCGGCCGCTGTGGTTTGTATACAGCGGGATGGGCTCACAATGGGCGGGTATGGGCGCACAACTGATGCGCATTCCGATCTTCGCTGCTGCTTTACAACGGTACTCATATATTTTAAGTAAATGAATCACAAAGGATATGAAAATTGAAACATTCTAACCAATTATATTAATTGCAGCTGCCACAGCGTTTTAGAGCCAAAGGGACTCAACATTGTTGATATAATAACGTCAACCGATGACGCCACCTTTGACAACATTTTGCATTCGTTCGTCGGAATAGCCGCTGTACAAATCGGCCTGACTGATATTCTCAAAGAACTTGGACTTGTACCCGATGGGATCATTGGTAAGAAATAATTTAAAAAAAATAACACGCCTTGTTTCCCCGAAGGGTTAGGCAGAGGTGTACACATTTCGCCTGTTATGTTTAAGTCCCATGTAATAGGGGGCGAGCCTATTGCCATCAACAGGGCACAAATCCAGACTCCAGGCTGCTACTGAGAAATTCCAGATGGAAAAACCCAATAAACACTTTGCCCGACCTGGGAATCGAACCCCCTCAAAAAAAAAATGATATATGAAAAAACTGAAAAGCATAAAATAATAAACCTTAAAATTATGAGTCGGCGCTTTGAGTGATCCTTGTTCATTCATTTTTCAGCGCCGACTCAAAATTTTAAGGTTTATTATTTTATGCTTTTCAGTTTTTCGGCGATTTAATTTTTTGTTAAAAAGTTTTTATTTTATATTTTTTCGTGGCTTTAATTTACTAATAATACTTGGCAAGGTATACCCTATCCAACACAAAAAGAATTATCAAAATCGGACCACTCTGTATAAAGTTATGCGTGTTTATACTTTACAATCAGTGAGTGAACAATCAATCATCCCCTGTTTTCCAACCCTTAGGGTTCGATTTTGTTTTCCAAATTTATATGGGACCACCTTGGGAGTATACCCTTTCCAATAGAAGAAGAATTGTCACAATCGGACTACTATGTAAAAAGTTATGCGTGGTCATACATAAAAAAAAAAAAAAATATACGCGTCGAATTGATAACCTCCTCCGTTTTTTCCGTCGGTCGAAAAAAGGTTTATAAAGGAGAGATGATGGGATAAACAGGACTTCTTTTTCTAAGAGAAGACTGACTGTGAAATACCATGAAAGATAGACATGATATTTTTATGTGCCTACGCAAATGTCGTGCAGATCTGTTGGCGTCCGTGTGATGGGTCGTTGAACTCCCTAAAATAAGGTTCAGCTCCACGATGACGATACATGTATGCCAACTGTCAGGACAGGTCAACTGAAAGCTGTAATGACTCTTTCTTCAAAAGACTCTTCCAGAAAAGGCCCTGCATTGTTAGACTCACATGTAATGTTCTCATTATTTCTGTCAAGCATCAGTGAGCTAGGAAATGTTGGCGCCATTTAGATATATAATATTGACCAAAAGATTTCCTCAAATAAGTCTCATAAAAGATGTACTAGCAGAAATGAATATCATATAATTTACCAATTTCGTTATTCTATCGTCTTTTCTCGAGGATTGACCACCAATATCAGTAGAGAAGCAACTGAAAACAGGGATATGTAGAAAAATAAATAAAGGATGGATAGAACACTAATAACAACAATGTCAAACAGGTCACAGTGTAGGAGAGCTAGGATGCGCATATGCTGACGGTTGTTTGACGGCGGAGGAGATGATACTGTCAGCTTACAGTCGTGGCCGCGTATCGCTGGAGACAGAATTCATCCGGGGATCCATGGCTGCCATAAGTCTGGGATATAAACAGGTAATTTAATTAGAGACATCTGATCAACTAACTTTATAACAGTTACAGGCAACTTGAGTACAGCATTTATACAGTTGAAGAGTGAACATAGACTATTCATCTATTGAACACTTCAAGCAATAAATATGAGTATTAATGGTGCTTTTATTTTTCAGATCTTACCATTGTGCCCACCTGAAATCCAAGTTGCTTGTCACAATGGGCCTGAATCTAGTACAATTTCAGGACCCGCTGAAGCCATGAAGGAGTTCGTAGCAGAGTTAACTGCTAAGGGTATTTTCGCTAAGGAAGTGCCATGTTCCAATATTGCCTACCACTCGCGATACATTGCTGATGCTGGTGAGTTCTTAAACCTCCTGAATACTGAGTAGCATTATGTTACCTAGTAGTTTAATTTTAAGTTACAATTAAAAGGCGTTGTTGTTATTGTGGTGTTTTTTTTTAACTAAATATTTTAAATTAATATGTAGGACCTCAATTACTCAAGTATTTGTCGGAGGTGATCAAGGATCCGAAACCAAGAACCGAACGTTGGCTTTCAACATCTGTACCAGAAGAGAAGTGGGACAATCCCTCTGCAAAGCTCTGTTCAGCTGAATATCACACCAATAACCTGCTGGTAAGTAGTGATGTTTCTGTGCAAGTAGCTACTTAAAAGTCTATCAACAGATTTCTGACCAGAATCTTCCAGGCTTTGGACTTTTCAGGTTTCGGGCCTTTCAGATTCTCAATCGTCCGGGCAATTATGGTCAAAGCTAAATAAAATAAAGCTAAATACTCTGACACCCTTGTACGAAAATTTCATATTATATATACATAGTAAAGTGCCGGGTGACTCACACAGATGCATAAACAAAACTGGATGTTCTACGGAAAGTTCTTAATATCATTTACTTTCGCAGAGCCCGGTGTTGTTTGAGGAGACATCAAAGCTGATACCTAACGACGCTGTGTTAGTGGAAGTAGCGCCACACGGACTGCTGCAGGCCATCCTCAAGCGATCATTACCTAGTAACTGCAAGAACATCGCACTCACCAGGAGGAAGCATGCTGATAATACATTCTTGCTTCTTGAGGGTATCGGCAAGTAAGTAAAATGATTAGCACAAACAGTAATATCAGTCGCACAAGTCAATAGATCAGGATGAGCTACGTTTGCTGCAGTTGGTTCGTGGATGGGTGACCATTTTCACATACTGAGCCGACGGAGTCATGAGTCGGAAATCACGTTAAGCCATTGGATCAGGCTCCAATTCATGAATTTTTGTCAGACATGCATGTAGTCAGAAGCCCGAAAGTCTGACAACTAGTCTCACGGATATATCGTATTATTGTTACTGTTTTGCGGACGTCATAGGGGTAGTAGCTGTCATGTAAATAACTGGTATTTATCTGCATCCGAATAGACTGAACACTGTTCCGAAAATAAAAAAATAATTTCACGTTTTAAGCGACTTCAAAAAAAGGAGGAGGTTATCAATTCGACTGTATTTTTTATTTTATTTTTATGTTTGTTACCTCATAACTTTTGAATGGGTGAACCGATTTTGATGATTTTCTTCTCTTTTTTATTTGAAAGCTGGTGCTTCCCGAATGGCCATTTTAATTTGGTTCCATTCGGACGATGTGGTCCATGTGAAAAGCATATAAGTCTTAAATTTACATTAAGTATTTGTGTGACAAATGAACTAATAACGAGATTAGATTTGTGCGGAGTATCTACCATAAATAAAAAGTTGAAAAAAACTTTTTACAAAAAAAAACAACCGACTTCCTTAAAAAAACAATTTTGTAAAAAGTTTTTTTATCGTTAGCTTTTCGACGCGGCTGAACTTGCGTGAAAAATATTTTACACAACTCATGTATTGTATACCGATGCCGTTTTGGGAAGTCAGGCGTGATATGAATGTTTTTTTTTATTTCATAACATCTATTATTTTCAGGTTGTTTATGGAGGGTTACAATCCTAAAGTTCATGTTCTGTATCCGAAAGTTGATTTACCAGTTTCTACGGGAACGCCTTTCCTGTCACATCTGGTACAATGGGCTCATGGTGAAAAATGGTGAGTACTAAGCATTTCCTTTTTGTTACTCTTTGCACGTTTTATAACAAAATTAAAGCTCATATTTGAATATTTTGAGTAATTTTTTTTTTATTCTGTTTTAGGCCATTGCCTGTGTATATCACAGCCAATAGATCAACATCTTCCTCCCTCGACTACATCACCTCTGTGCAAGATATAGAACACGCTTACTTGCAAGGCCACTCTATGAGAGGTAACATAAACACTATACCCGTATGCTGCTTTAATTCCTAGGTGTACAAATTTAGACCCTGCTTTAAAAGAAGTACAAATTTAGACCCTGCTTTTAATCACCAACATTGGATTTAAAATACAGTACGGGCGGCGGAGCGGTACAGTGGAGCGTCGATTATCCGAACTAATTGGGGGACAGGAGTGTTCGGAAAACCGTCTTTTTTTTCGAATAATCGAACTGTATTGTTTCAGCCATACATATTTATGTACAGGTGAATTAAAAACCTTATGTCTAGACATACGAAGGGCTAATGAAAATAACTGACTTCAATGTTGACATTTAAAGTTTTGATATTATTTTATAGCTAACTTAAAAATATTTCTCATACAATAAATAATGGATTTTTAAAGGAAATATGGTATGTTATCGAAATTGGGATCGTTATCACCATAAAAATTACCCGTTTAACATTCGCTTTGGCCGGGAAGAAGTGGCTTAATCATGGACAAAGCTAGTTATTCTCTATTAAATCTAAAATGCAGCCCAATTTTTTAAGTGACCCAGCGAGTTCTTGCTTTGTTTTAGATACGCGTATGGCAAAATGTGGATTTTTGTGACCACAGACAAAAAGACAAAAATGTGACTTAGCCGATTCTTCCCCTTAGCCTTTCATATCTTTAATGACAAATAGTTTCTTTCACGTGGTAAAATTAACGCGCGCGCGTGTGTATTGTAGCGCGGGAGGAGGATAGAACGCGTGAGTCGGGCGGGTATAGTAGTTTGGATAAGCGGACGTTCGGTTGATCGACGTTCGGATAATCGACGCTCTACTGTCTGACTTATCATAAAAGTCAGAAAGAACGCTAAACGAAAACGGATGCGAAAAAGGATGCGACTTGCGTCCAGGGCTAAAATTTCGCGCTGACAAAGTCACGGGCAGAAGCTAGTATTTCATTTGCGAACGTCATCTTCTGCCTTGCCTTTTCCCCACTATGTTGGGGTTGGCTTCCAGTCTAACCAGATGCAGCTGAGTACCAGTATTTTACATAGAGCGACTGCCTATTTTATATGCGAACAGATATATTAAAAACCACGTACTGGTTTTTATTATGTCGCTTTAACGTTCTCGTTATCTTTGTTCACAATAAATCATACTTAGGAAGTAGTTACCTACTTTTTGAATAATACTAACAATCTTCATCATTAGGACACAACGTATACCCGTTTGCCGCCACACTAGCTCTGGTGTGGGACACCTATGCAATGACGATGGGACTCCCGAAGAAAGAAATATCTGTAGAGTTCAGTGACCTGCATCTGTATGCGCAACCCATAATACACGACCAACGTCAGATACGTATTCACATCGCTTTCCATAGAGGAAATGGGTGTTTTGAGGTACTAAGATTTCCATTAGATAAAATTTTATGCTAAGTTCACCAATTCAAGATCTTCACGCTAGAACATGTTTATACAACAGCCAACAGTTTGACGGCTGGCTTTGCCATCCATTAGACCAGGTGGGCAACTAGTCCTCTATGTTTTCACCTCCTTTAGGATTCATTTGGTCTTTAAAGCAAAGCATACATTACAACCTCAACAGGCTGTAGTGCACCGCAATTTCAAACTATTGCAATGCCACCCGGCCTGTAGTGTGCGTTGGACCATAGAGAAAGTATGAAAGTAATGATTTTTGCAATGCATTGCGTGACAGTGTCGCCTGATAATATGCTAGCAGAAAGTAATGCTTACCGTCATATTAGGTATATTTACTTTAAAACTTACTTGATATTTGAATACAGATTCTGAATGAAGACTCCATAGTCGCCACAGGCTTTATAAACGCAATGGATGATATAGAAGACTTGAAGAGAAGGAAATTAATAGAAGTACCTGAGACTAAAGTGAGCATAGACCTCACTGCTGAAGATATTTACCATTTATTCAGAGATAGAGATTACTCGTACAGGTAAGTTTCAAGTTAAGATAGAAATTATAAATATGAAGCTTGTGCTTAATGTGTCACTATTATGATGCGCGATGTAATTTATTTCAGCGGTGAGTTCCTTAGCATTGAGGGTGCTAATAAATCCCTGAGCGAAGCTTCGCTAGTGTGGCGCGACAACTGGGTCACCTTCATCGACGGCTTGCTGCAGCTGAATATGCTGCGACAGCCACATGATGGAGTATCAATAGTCTCGCACATTAGGAATTTGAAGATCAACGTTAAATATCATCAAGATGTTGTAGAACGTTCTTTTGTGTCGGATTACAAAGTTCTGTTGAAAGCAGAAATACTAGTCAATTCTGATATAACCAGGTGAACATGATTATTTTTGTGTTATTACCGCCGCAGATACGCTGTCTGTCTGTGAGTAAAGTAAATCATCTGTGTCATATTTGTTTCCAGGTGCGGAGGTATTACAATAAGCAATGTTAAATTGGAAAACATGCCTCCAGTCAGCAATAGAAGCATGGCTTTAAAAGCTTTAAAATTTGTTCCTTATTTCCAATCGGACATAGACGTAAGTACCTTTCAGATATCAAGTTACGTACGTGTGAAATCAAATAATAGAGATATAAATTAAAAAAAAAAAAAATTAAATTCTCTGCAGATGTCTTCATCACTTCAAGTTTTCCTGCAAACAGTAGCAGAGAATGTGAACAAAACAAACATAAATGTTGTTGGGTTAGTCATTCAGCCTAGAAAAGGATCCATTTTCTCCGAAATAAATAATGTTATTAGAAATATTTTTGGATTAAATGTTAAATACGAAGAAATTAACCACGAATCGGCATTGAAGAAACAGAACCCTTGCCTAAAAGGTGCTGATTTGGTGCTGGTTCAAAACCTATCCACCGACGATATGGTAAGTTACTATTGTTTGAAATTTTATATTTGATGTGGTACATTAAAACTAAACTGATTTGGCCATCCAACAGATGTGTCAGCTACTGCATCGATTCCTACAAAGAGACCAATTTGTGGCGAGCGAGGAAGACTTCGCTTTTGGTGGTCACTCGCGCCCCTCTTCACTATACCGTGTGATTTCCGTTCACTCCATTGTAAGCAATGGCAACAAACAGCAGTCACAACTACAGCTCGTCCGGTGGGGCGTGTCTGCGGCCGTACCTACAACAACTATCACAGCCCGAAGCAACTCTGATATCCTTCACCTCATTACAACGCGCAATAACCTATCTTTGGGACATCGGCTCCTGATTACCACACCTTACCCTGCACTGCCCGGTCTAAAAGAACTTGTAAGTGGCTGGCGAAGAGAAGCTAATCGTAACAAAGTCCATCTGATCATGGTCTCTAAAGAAAATCACAGTTTTTATGTTGACGAGATGCCAGACATCGACCTAGCGTTCAACGTAGTGGACATTGTAAGTGAATCTGTTTAGATCAAAATATAAAGAGCTAAAAGAACTTCCTATTTAATAAAATAATCATTCTCATTTTTCCACCAGGGTAAATGGGGAGGAGAGTACTACGTACCATTGGAGGACTCTGCATCAGTGAGCAAAAACGTATCGTTACAATGTAGCCAATTTGGTGACGTGAATTCGCTTACGTGGGTTGAAGCACCTGAAGCATCCGGATCTGGAGTCCCTGTGAAGGTATGTATACCTGAACTCATTTTAATTATCTTGAAAATTATTAAACACCTACTTATGAGGACATTAATTAGTGTTTTTACATTATTATCTCAACACATCCTTCTATAATTAATCTTTCAATCTCACCAGGTTCAATATGCTGGTATAAGTTACGATGATGTCAAAAAGGCCAATGGCTCTATATTACATAAACAAAACATTAAAAACAGCTTTGGAATGGAATTCAGTGGAATCACCAACAGGTTAGTAGTTAATAAATTTACCAAAATAAGGACCCGTTTGATCTATTTACGAACTTATTTTATCATTCCCAATTTTTATTTTCAATCGGTCGTCAGTTCACTAATGCAGTTTGTTTCATGAGTGAGTTCCGATGCTCATTATATATTGAACAGAACTGGGCCAAGAACTGATCCCTGTAGTACTTTAACTTCCACATAAAACAATTTTGATCTTCCCGTTTCACCCAGAAGCAGTGGTCGGATAAAAACCACCAGATGAGTAGCAACGTATTTGCTAGATTTTCCTGCATTCTAGTCCGTAGGTATCTTTTGTACAAGATCTGTTCAAAGGGTTCAAATCAAATCAAATCAAATCAAATCAAATCATTTATTTGTTTGCAAACATGGGTAATATAATACATAGGTGTTTAAGTTTATGAGTCCTCCATGTCTTACCATCACATGGGCATGCAAATCACGTTTTATTTATTATTATTGAATTTACACAAACAAAAATTAAGAAAAATAAAATAATCCATGATATAAATTAATGTCAAATTGGTAAAAATGTCACAATAAAACGAAAAATGTCAAATATCAATTAAGTTACAGTAAAAAAAAAAATACAAAAAAATGTCAACGGTCATCAAGGATACAGTAATATTAATAATAAAATAAACAATGTAAATAGGTATAATATCATGTCAATCAGTCAGTGATGCATCATTAAGATAGTCGTCAATTGAGTAATAACTTTTATCAATTAATAATTTGTTTAGTGCCCTTTTAAATTTGAAAACAGTCATAGTTTTAATAATATTAGGTACTTTATTATAGATGCGAGGGGCTATGCAAAAAAAACTTTTTTCCATTAGTGCTGTTTTACATTTAACTTGACACAACTGATTTATATATTGAGTACGTATTGGATTCCTTCTGACTGCCGACAATTTTTTAAATAGATTATACTGGATCACTTTTCACAAATATAGCCGTTTCTAAAATATATAAAGATGAAAATGTTAGTATTTTCAATTATTTAAAATAAGGAAGACAGCTATCTGTGGTCTTAAGACCGCACATTGATCTAATGCATCGCTTTTGCATCCTAAACACAAGCTCCTTATCAGTAGATTGCCCCCAAAAAATAACACCATACCGCAAAACAGACGCAACTAGTCCATGGTATGCTGTCAAAAGAGCCTGGCTGTTGACTTTCTTGGAGAGTTGAGAGAGGGCATATGCGGATTTACTCAGTTTTTTGCATATATTTTCAACATGAGATTTCCAGGTGAGCTTATCGTCAATTACTATACCTAAGAACTTAGTATTGTTTGCTTCTTCAATTTCACAGCCTTGGTAGGTAATACTAACGTTTGGAGTTTCGCAGCGTTGATGAAAGTGCATAACTTTTTTCTGAGTCAGGTTTATTACTAAATTATTATTATGTAGCCAATTTATAATGTCACGTATACAATTATTGATGTCATTCTCATAATTATTAATATTTGTACAGTTTATTACAGCTGTACTGTCATCTGCAAAGAGAACCATTTTGTTTGATGTTACTTTTGGGAGATCGTTAATGTATATTTAAAAAAGTGGCGGCCCTAGTACGCTACCCTGTGGTACACCGTATCTTACGTACCTCGGCTTTGATACATAAGTGGTTTCTAATTTAGTCTTTGGACATATTCTAGAAATTTCTGTACACTGAAGCCTATTACTTAAGTATGATTCTATTAGCTGTAGAACGTTCCCTCTTATACCATAACTATATAATTTTTGTAATAGAATCTTATGGTCCACGTAATCAAATGCCTTGGTCATGTCAGTATAAACTGCACAGACAGGATTTCTCTTATCTACAGATGGCATGATATTAGCTAAAATATCAAATAGTGCCATATTGATCGTGGTGTTCTTACGAAATCCCTTTTGTTCCATACAAAATAATTTATACTTTTCGAAATAGGCATATAAGGAATGATAAATCACTTTCTCAATAAGGTTGCTATACATCAATAAAAGCCGCTTATCAAACGTTCGTAACATTCAACAAACTGTTTTCCCTTTTTTGATCATTGAATAAGAGTTCTTTATTTGTTAATTGTTTTTAATTATTTGAACCTAATGGTACATGATGAGGTATATTTTGTAATAAAATTAATATAGTGTAAAAATGGTACTACAATTATTTCACCGTGCAGCGGTGAGCGCGTGATGGGACTGGTACGCGACGGTTCTGCAGGCAGCATGGTGTTCGCGCAGCCGGAGCTGCTGTGGCCGGTGCCGGCGCACTGGAGTCTGGAAGATGCCGCCACTGTGCCACTCGCCTACGTGCACGCACTCTACTGTCTCGTGAGTCTACAGTCAAGCTACTTTCAATAATCATTTCACCGATAACTGTTTAACTGATCCCATCTTCTTCCTGTTCGGCAGCTTTTCATTATGTAATTAGTATTAAAACAGCACACCATGCTTACCTACACTGCTGACAAGACTAACAAGAGACGGAATGATATAGTATGTGTAACAAATGCAACCTCAAAACATGTCTTTGTAGAAAAATTCTTTACATTTTTAGGCCCATTTCTGTACAATAGATTAAATAGAAAACTAAGTATATATAAATTAAATTACTATAGTTGTAAAAAACATATACTTCAATATTTACTAACCATAGATTATGCACAGACAGAAGATTTACTAGTTGTCTGCAAATAAAACCGCTAACACGCTATTTTACTTTTGTTACCTAAGTTTTAATTTTAGTTATTACTTCACATTGTTAATTTATTACTTTAAGAATTTGTGCATTTGTAGCCTGAAACACAGGTTCTACCTAGTTCAGGCAAATTAGTAATTATCTGCTCTATTTTAATTGTTTATGGTATTTATTGTAAAAATGTGTCCCTTTTTATTAATAAACAAAACAAAACAAACAAAACAATTTTACTACCAAACTTGTAGACATAGTACTGGGTACCATCTGCACTAAGTTGACAACCCGATCATTCTTATTTAGCGCTTTACCTCCACATTAACAATGCGCACGGCAAAACTGCGGAATTCTCTGCTACATACAGGCAACAATTTAACCGTTATCGTGCGACTCACATTAATAAACTTTGTTTATTTTAAGACGGTCAAAAATCCCAAGGGGTTGTCATCTGAAACCTCTGTGTTGGTCCATGGAGGTGCTGGGGCATTTGGCCAAGCTGTGATATCAATAGCCCTCGCTCATGGCTTCGAAGTATTCACAACTGTTAGTGATACGCGGAAGAAACATTTCTTACGGAAATTATTCCCAGGATTAAAAGGTATTTTGGTGATTTTCAATTTCACTAGGCTAGTTTGAGCCGTATATGATTATTTGTGAACACAGAACTGAAATATTCTTATTTGTTTTAAGCTGAAAATATCGGAAATTCTCGGGATCACAGTTTTGCGGACATGGTTCGAAGCGCTACAAAAGGAGAGGGTTGTAGCGTCATTATTAGCTGCCTTGGAGACGACCTGAAGAAAGTATGATTACGGGTTTTAATGTTTTTACGGTTCCAGATTCAAAAAGTGCCAATGTAATCGTAAAACTAAGCCTCCGCTATCCGTTCACCTCTGTCATCTGTCTGTCATATGGTTGTATCTACTGAACCGTTATAAGTAGATAGTTCAAATGTTCAAAGAATAAGTAGTTATTTCTACTCTCATAAAAATAAGTTAAAGTTAAAAATTACAGTAACCTGAGTGCTATAGAGACCCTATACAATGAACTCATAATTTTCGGCGTGTTTTGCCATGGAACGGAACCCTTCATGTGCGTGTCCGACTTGCACTTTATCAAACTAACTTCTTGTTGTTTTATGAAATTTAAACACGTTTTCTGTTTCAGAGTGCAATTAATTGCACCAAAGGCTTCGGGATGTTTATTGATGTTTCCCAGCTGCACAATCAAGACGATTTCGCTTACGGGATGTTCAACCTCACTAAGGAGCGAGCCTACGCCGCCGTTGATATTACTTCGATATTTGTTCCTGAACATATTGAGGATGCTAGGGTTAGTCTTCATTTAATTAGATACCCAGTGAACTAGGTTTTTTTTAATTAAGGTGCAGTCAGGTTAAGTAACAAAAAAAAAAACAAGTCAAATTTCTTAGTTCTAATACGAAGTCCCCGAATATAACGAGTATAACGAGCATTTAATTGCTATACAGATTATCAAGAATTTCGGTATCTGCCCTGCACGCGTAGCATAACCCCCATAGAATGAACTTTGTCTATTCTTAGTAGAATAGAGATAGAACTGTCATGCTACGCCAGCATAAAACGGTACAAATCTTTCTACAATCTTTAATTCTGTCTTTAATCTTTCTACAATCTGTAATTTTGTTTATTCTTCCGTTGACAAAACCCCTTTCTACGGTGGTCATGCTACGCATGCTGGGGGTGTAAAATGTACTTATTATTTACTTACTAACTACTATTAATCCCCAACTCATAAATTAAACTCAAATAATAAATATTATATATCTAACAACCACTTGACCCGCGTGGTGGATTACGGCCCCCTCCCTCTCACAGAGACGAGGCTAATGTCCCAGCGGTGCGATTGTTATGGGCTAGTTATGCTTTGTATCTAACAGGTGATTTCTGCATTTTCCAAATAAATGTGATTAAAATATTGCTGTTTAAGAAGCATCTTATTATGAATGTCACAGGTCTTACAGGCGTTGTTGAGCGATGGTATTCGTCGCGGCTACGTGCGTCCTTTGTCGCGTGTGTCGTATTCGCCGCCCGACGCCGTGCGTGCCTTTCGACTGCTCGCAGCCAGCAGACACCGCGGCAGGGTACTGCTGAGGATGCAAGACTCCACTTTGGAGGTTCAGCCCAGGTATTGTTAAAAACGTGTACTTATTTATGTATCTTGCCCCAACCAAGCTTTTGAAAGCAGCTACACTTTATTTTCAAGTTTCTAAAAGAATATTGTACTGAGGGTTAATTGTGCAATATACGAATCGCTTTCATTTTGAGAGCTCCACAACATTCATGGCGTGGTTTACGTTGCTAACCAAACAATTTTTACGAACATATGAAACAATGGATTAGCAATCATCTTCAAAATGATTCAAATTCCGAACAATAGTACTTAATGAAGTCGGTTTGCTTTTACAATGTTTTAAAATGGTGGATTTATTTAATTAGGTATTAATTCATATAATTATTTTACAGGTTGACTTGCAAAGCTAACCGGACCCATCTAATACTCTGCAATGATGAAACATTTGGACTGAAATTAGGTGACAGACTAATAGAACGAGGTGCTAGGAAGCTTTGTGTGCATTTCAAGAGACAATCCATGAGCTACCTTCAAATAAAAATAAGGTACATCATTCAGATCGATTACTCGCCAAGTGATAGTGATAGCAACTATGTATTTTGTGACGGAGCCGTGCTGATGTCAATCTATTACTACAATAATATGGAGCTTATAGTCATGTCAGCGATCATAGACCATAGAATGTGACTTGACCATTCTCGAGAATAAGGTTTTTTGATTGTTATTAAAAAAATTATAAATTTTAATTTGTATCCTTTAATTTAGATCATGGCAGCAATTAGGTGTTGAAGTTGTGGTATTTTCTGATGACTTATCAGAAGAAAAAGACGTCAATGCACTCTTGAATAATGCGAGTCGATCTGCTCCCATCGAAGGAGTGTATGTGACGGTGGGTGATAAGCAGCGGGATATCGGCGAAACTCTTCTGAATACTTTGGATTTGGTGTCAAGGAAATTGTGTGTGGAAATTAAGTAAGTAATCATTTTCATGTGTTAATACTTCAATATCTAATGACAAGATTACTTCACATCTTGGACCTATATCTCCACTTCTATTTGGCAGATAATTGTGTAGTTCTTATTCTATTTATTTCTGATAGTGCTTATTCTATTCGAACACCGTGTTTTGTTTTACGTCATATCTATTTTTTTCTTTTATTTGACAGGTATTTCGCAATACTGAACACGGGTGACAATACAATTGGGAAGGAAGTGTGCCTTCGACGGGTACAGAACAATTTACCCGCAACAATATTATCATTGCCGGAACTGAGTCATGTGAGTCATTTCTGTCAGCTGTACTTTATGCTCGAGAATAGAATCTATCACACCCAAAGACAACCTATCGAAAGTATGGTGGTCCGACGTTGGGCCATAAAACATTCGATGGGTAGTCAATGTTTACGTTGTGCACTAAAGGACAATGCATCTAAGTTATTGAACTGTTGGTTTTTTTTTTTACAATAACTTCAATTTTATATGAAGTTATTCCAATAACACATTTTGGATTATTATAAGCTTATGCTTTATGATCGCAGGAATCGTGTAACATTGGTGCTTGGTACCGTGGCGCAGTAGAGGTGACGGAGAAGGCGCTGCGACGCGCTCACAGTGTAGTTCTAGCAAGCACGGCGCCTGTGCAACAAACCTCGCTGCTACAGAAAATAATGACACTAGCTGGTAATTACGCAAATTTTATGACATATTCTTTCATAAAACTCCAGCTAATTGTAATATATTTACCATGATGTATATGGATACTCATCAAATCTGTGAATTTAAAAAGACGTCGTATTTGGTATTTTACAGAATTAACCATAAAGGCAAATACGGACAAGCATACTACTTTGAAAGAATTGGGAGTAGAAAGCGATAAAATACCATTAATTTATAATTTCTTGAGAATTTATTATAATCTTGTTTTTGAAGAAACAGACATACCATTAATTACTATTGACGCGTAAGTAAACATCTCGGACATTATTTTTTTAGTGCCAGTGCTTTGGTTTTCTTTTTCTCTGTCATCATCTATTGCTTTATCATTCACTCTCTTTATCTTCATATCCTCTTTCATACAATCCATTAATTTATACTTTACTGGTCCTCGTCTCACACATGTATCATCATGTAGGGTCATTATTCTCTTAGTCACTGTGTAATACATCACTCAATTGTAGTCAAAAATATTTTGATTTATCCCTCCTCCTATTTAATATCAAGACAAATGATTCCCGTTCAACCATCTTTCACTGGTACCACTTACAAACTTACACAAATATTTATGTTGCTTTAAAAATCATTTGTTCATTTTAAGGAGTCAATATGTGAGTTATTCAATTAGAAAACATAATGTATTTTTTAAGGATACAACAAGCAGAAAGGTCTATCTTTAAAACAGATTTCCAAGATACTAAGGGCTTGTCTACATTCTTCACCTTCGTAGACTCTGATGAACTGCTTGCTACCATAGACGTCGTGGGAGTGCCAACTCTCGTCAACAATGCATCTATGGTATTTCCCTTTTTTTTACATTAAGTTAGTTCTCATTTGGAAGTCGACCCTAACATAATTGCAAAAAGAATGATAATGATGATGATGATTAAGTTCGCATTTAGGGCGCAAAGTATACCAAATGTTATTTAAACTAAGATTTTCTTGTTTATTATAATGCTGATTCCGAGTAGGCAAAAAAAAAACAATCTCAAGCGGGCTACTTTATATATTCTTTACAGCCGTATACACAAATAGTTCCACAAAAATATCCGTAATATATGTATTCTGATTGTTTATCAGTAGGTGTGGTTAGGATTTATATGAAAAAAGTGATTTGCCAAATAATGAGAACTGATTCGACTGACTCCTGTTACAGAGAGATGATGAATTTGATGCGAACGAAACATACCTGTGTATCGTGCCCGGCATGGAGGGCCACTACGAGAGGTTCGGCACGTTGTGTGAGCGCCTGAAGCTGCCTGCGCTGGTGCTGCAGCTGGGACTTGACAAGCCAAACGAAACAATACAAGAAACAGCCGACAGACTAGCACGGGTATGGAATCGTATCAAGACGCTTGTAATAAAATTAGCCTAAGAGTATGGTAGTCACTGGTTTACTATCAAGTTCTTTACGTTTGTAGTCCACTACGCGATGGTTACTCTAGATCTTAATCAACAACACTGTGTTATAGTCTACGGCCACAAACTTACTCACGGCACTTTATTTTTATTCAGGTTTTCCTGAAGAGGGCGGGGCTGAAGAACCATTTCTACCTCCTAGGATATGAAAGTGGAATTTATGTAGCTTTAGAAATCGCAGCTATCTTGGAGAGTCTTGGTAAGACATTAACTATATGGTGAAATTACACGTGATCATGTACTTATTAAAACACAATTATAACGTAAATATATTTTTGTAGGTTTGTCTGGTACAGTTTATTGTGTTGGATACTCACCGGACGAGCTTAATGTACACTTTGAAGAACACCTCGCTGAATTTGAGACTGAAGAGCAGCTACAAGATGGCGTAGCTCGTCACATGTTTACGTTGATGGCAGGAGGAGACACAACAGGTCTTGATAATGCACTGCAAACTGCAAGCACCTGGCCGCAGAAGGTAGACGCGTGTGTGCGGACTCTATTGGGTCGTGTGCCGCACTCTGCGCAATACGCGCGTGCGCTTATTGAAACAACGCTGAGGCGTGTGGAGCGTGCGCGTGGCTACGTGCCGCGAGTGCATGCGTTGCGTTCTCAACTCGTGTTGCTGCGCGCCGCGTCCACTCGGCCTGCATCGGTACCGCGCGCGCTGCAACTCCACTCACAGCGTCCGGTCGCCATCCACCAACTAAGCGCACCGCTAGCACATGCACCCACAGATCTGCAGTGTGCGGCCATCATTAACACATACTTAGACCCGCCAATACTAGAAAGTTTTAATAAAAAGAATATTTGCAACACATATCTCAGAAATGCTACTGCCTACATGGGACTTGATACAGAAAAATAATCAAATTATTTTAAAAAATATAAAAAGAATACTGCTTGTCTACAATATTCATAATTTATAATAACTGGCCTTGTAATCATAATGTCAATTAAATAAATATGTATAGTTACTCATTGGTCTTTTCTTATATTTATTGTTATATATGTTATTGAATACTTACCTACATTTACATAGAATCAACTTGGTACAACTTATTTAAATATCTCAAGCAAGACAAGAGTAATTGCTATGAATACGAGTACGTGTATTAAAAAAACTATTATAAATTGATAGAGAGATTGCAAGACAAGATGCAATGATTGAAGTCTTTGATATTTAAACATAGAGCAACAAATACGATGTAGCTCTATTGAAAACTACATCGTATTTTCTATAATATTGATCAATAAATTGCTTCACAATAATAACATCCACTGAAATATTTTTTATCGATTTAAATTTATTTTATCGGCTGTAACCCTGTACAACATTGATAGAAATTGTTTACTTTTGCAATGTAAGTTTTAAAATAATGTGTGTTTTATTAATAAGTTTTATTTTCGTTTTAATCCTATCGGTCGGCCGAAGTAAGTAGATTTTTTTCAAGTATAGCACAAATAATGAAGGAGGGAATACATTCGTATAACAACCGAACCAAAATTCGAATTGTCAATTCAGTACATAGACTAAGTTGTGTGTTTTGTCTTGATATAGGTCCTATCTGATAAACCGAAATATATCTCCCTTGAATTTTACATGATTAAATGATAAATGAAACACATTTATATTCAGGAACCCATAAGAATATTGACAAAGTTGACACACTCAAATTTCTAGGAGTAACAATCACTACATATTATGAAATAGATAATCAATTGGATTGGAAGGATTATACAGAAACCTTAAGCAAAAATATTAGTAATTCCACTTAAGATCTGTTCACAAAAAAAGAATAACACTTTTAAAACCAAAAAAAGGTGCTCTAGAACTATATTTGAACTTCATGTTACTCAGAGCTGCAAACAATAAAAAATAAGTGATAATTGATAATCTGGAAGTGTAGATTTTAAAGCCAAATGTTATTTATCAAATTGTGTCCCCCTATTGTTAGATAAAACTTCGTCAACAAGTGTAATGGTTATAGCAAAAAATATCTTGATGTTTAAATCAATTTTAAATTATGACGAAATGATGACTGTGGTCGTGATCATAACTTCTTACGCATTCCTTATTCCTTGAAGTGAAATTTATAAATGGGTGCTGCATACGTTTTTCTCAAAAATAATTTTAACCAGCCTTACATGGAGCTTGATTTTCTGATGAAAATCTAACCCTCGTTCATTGCCTTCAATGCTGCAAAACTCTGAGAGAGGTATAAAAGAAAGTAAAAGGAAGGTATTATTTCAAAATTGCTCCAACTTTTGCTAAAACACAGAAGAGAATTTTAATTTCTACAGATAGATAATAGTTCTCTGGATTTAGTTACTGGTAGACAATAGTGAATAAAGTATAGTAGAGTATAGTATATTTCTAGATTTTGTATGTACGCCGTTGAGGCAAAACATGACTGAATAAATGTGACATCTTGCATGTCATCTATGTCCACTCATGTTTTCTACAAATAAATGAATATGATCAGTTTCGTAGTAAATTATAAATAAAAAAGTATCCTAGCTACTTATCTACTTACTCATCAAGCCCTCGCTTTCAGCCACAGAGAAACACGCGCCGTTAAAAGATAAGCTCACACGGTCATTAACACACTTAAAGGATATTTTAGTTACTATCGAAGGCAAAATAGAACATGAGAAGAAGATATTGTCGCAGATCAAGGACGATATGAATCACAAACAGCATCCTGAAAAAGATAAAATCTACTTCTATGAAGTTAGTGACGTTCGGTGGAAATCAGAAGACACAGAAGCTCCAGCTGATGGCAGACCAAGTTAGACGTTTTCATTATTGCGGTAAAATAAATAAAATGCCCTTAAGGCTGCACTCACTGCCGCCCAATGTGACTAGCGCGTCGCTTTGCAGCAAGCGACAGGCGCGTGGGTCATCAATTTTTGTACAGCCGCGTCATCGCTCCGCAGGTCAACTTGCTCTTAACGACTGCTTTCATTTGTTCTCTCACCAGTCGCTATTGCAAGAAGCGTGTCCTTTGAATTTCCTCGCTCGCTCGTTCGTGGTCATGGGGTACAGGTCGTAAAACGGGAAGACAACAATTTTATGTATACCCAGTACCTATAACAAAGTGTATTAAAACAAATTAGGTCTCGAGGCTAACGCCAAAAATAGCCAAGCAAAGTAAACAAAACGCACGTGGCATACCTTTACCACTAAAAAAAATTTCAAAATCTTTTCAAAATTATCAGAGATATCTTGGAACATACAAACAAAAAAAAAACATACAGACGAATTGAGAACCTTTTCCATTTTGAAGTCTACAACTTGTTAAGGTTACGTATTATAATACCTAAGCTTATTCTAACTATTTTCAAGATAACTACGGTTGATTCACATAGGTTCATAATGCATATTGGTCGACTCAACTACTGTTTATCTTACTTAATATTGATTAAAATAAAATTAATTGCACTAACAAACGAGTAATCTTATGTTTTTCAAGATATTTGATATTGCAACTAGGTATGAAATACCTAATAGAGGACTCGCCTACAGTGTGTTAATACTGTTAATGCAACATTATGACTCTTTTTTATCATCCTATACATTAATTACAGCTCGGCCGGGTGCCACCAGAACGCCCCGCCCTGACGACACGCAAATTTCGCCCGCTGTAATCATTTCTCTTCTAAACTATACAGGTACGTGCTAAGGCAGATATTTCCGCTGACGAGGAAGCGACTAGCTATCAAATATTTTCGCACTCAAGAAATTTTTTGTTAACATTTCTTGATTGCGAAAAAATCGACTTAAAAATGCCATTACTTATAACTGTGTTGTTTTTGCCACGCAGAAACTGCTGACCCGACCACAACGCAAATTCCATTCATACAAGATTTTAAAAAAGCCATGACAGATTATAATCACAATTATTTCACTGCTTCACTGACAAAATTCATGGAACTGATAGCGATAAAGGACATATCAGAAACAATGCCTGTGATTAATATGATGAAGTCTAGGGCCAAAGAGTGAGTGAGATTACCCCTTACCGTGTTCAGCCTTAGAAACTTTGTGATGGCAAGTATTTTAAGGTAGTGACGTAGATTCATTCCTGTATATATTGAGAACCATCAAGTAAAATTTGTGAGAAATCTAAACAAGCGGCAGTGTGTCAAGCCAAGTTTAGGAAAAACTAACTGACAATGCAGCAGCCGTATGTGATATTCCATGAACAATTTGGAGCCACTTTTATTTATTTATTTATTTATTTATTTATTTTCCACCTTACATCTATCATTACAGGTTTGCACCTAATGCGATAGTGAAATACATTTAAATTCTAAATTCTTACTAATTACCTTATAATTCTTCCTTTTTACAATATTTATATTTTGTAACACATTTATTTATTTACTAGCTTTTGCCAGCGGCTTCGCCCGCGGGGAGGTCGGAAATTATCCCGCGGGAACATACTACCGGGATAAAGTAGCCTATGTCCTTTCCCAGGCTCTAAACTATCTGTGTACCAAATTTCATTTAAATCGGTTCAGTAGTTTTAGCAGGAAAGCGAGACAGACAGACAGACAGACCGACAGACAGACAGAGTTACTTTTGCATTTATAATATTATTATATATTATATTATATATTATATAATTATATATTATATATATAGTGTGGATGTAAGATAGTTGTGAGAGGTAACCTCACAACCCCATCTTAACAGACTTCATAACCATCTCAACTAATTCGATAGTGCATCAATATTATTCCTTCTTATATCCTTCCTTCCTACATCATTAGTCTAAAATACATAAAAAAAAAAACTTAACAACTAACACATAACAATTAAACCTTAGCTTTATCTTTTATAAATATAATAATACCTACTATTTCTAAATAAACTCTAAACATTTTTAAATAACATAACATACTACATTTAAAAGAACTTTTGCGAATTCACTCAAATTGCACGAAAATATGTCTATTCTGTCATGAACTTCGTTTACTATGCGGATGGATTGTGTGAGGGGGGTTTTCGCCAGAAGGTTGGTCCTGGCTACCGGCACGGCTAGTAGTTGTGGGCGCCGCCGCCGCCACACGTATCGGTCCGGCACGCACAGCTTCAGGTGACGCAGCACTCCCGGGTTGTGCGCTACACCACGCAGTAGCTTTACTACATACGCGGCGAGACTAAATGCCCGACGCACCCTGAGCTCATTATACCCCACCATTCCCAGCACAAATAATGTAGGGTACATTAGAGGGTAGAACGGGTATACCCCGTACAGTTTAAAATACAAGTGTCTTGTAAATTTATTTTGGACCCGCTCCAACATGACACCGTATTTCGCTTCATGTGGAGCCCAAATTGCTGCACTATGCTCAAGATGACTCCTGACTAAAGCGTCATACAGTACCTTGAGTGTGGCAATGTTGGTGAACCCCTGCGTCTGCCTCAGTACAAATCCCAAGTTTCTGTAGGCCTTCTTACAGATCTTAACAATATGTTCGCGAAAAGTAAGGTCTGGAGAGAGAATCACCCCTAAGTCCCTGACCTGTGTTACTCGCTGCATGGGCGTTCCTTCAACCTTGTACTCGTAGCACATTGGGGTACGTGCACGAGAGAACGTCATCACTGAACATTTGGCTACATTAAAGTACAGTTTATTGTTATGGCTCCATTCAACCACTCTGTTTATGTCCTCCTGCAGGCGCTCACTATCCGTCTCATCCTTAACCTCGAGCAGCAATTTGAGGTCATCAGCAAACAACAAACATAAACTATTTCTTACGACCTCCGGCAAGTCATTAACCATTATAATAAATTCAAGAGGCCCCAAATTGCTGCCCTGGCTCACGCCGGACCTGGTGTAGTATGGTTCGGATTCGTACCCATTGTAGTCAACATACTGCTGTCTGCCTTTCATGTAGCTGACGAAGAACTGCAGCAGGTGTGGAGTACAGCCAATTTCTGCAAGCTTTCTTAACAACACGTCATTGTCGACGGTGTCAAATGCCTTTTTAAAATCAAAGTAGGCTGCGTCCACCTGCACACCGGCATCTACTGCAGGTACCACCCGCGCCATGAAGTTGAGCAGAGTGGTAGCAGTGCTGCGCTCCTGCCGGAACCCGTGCTGCGCATCCGATAGTTGCGCGAGCACCTGTCCCTGTATACAGCGCTGAATAGCGGACTCGAACACTTTTGCTGGAGTCGACAGCACCGCCACTGGTCTATAGCCACTAACATCCGGACCTAACTTACCCTTAGGAACTGGAATGACTCGTGTGATCTTCCATCGAGCCGGAAACGTAGCTTGTTTTAAAAAGGCATTAAAGATGTGATGCAGTGGTTCTGCTAGCACCCTGCCACAGTCTCGGAATAAAAATGCTGGTATACCGTCAGGGCCAGATGAACGTTTTGGTTTGAGATTAGCGAGCGCTTCCCTTACGTCTTGAAGACTTAGAGTCTCAATATGCACCCGTGCACTGTGCGCGTTGACTTCCGCCGCCGCCGCCCGTGCATCAAGTTGCGGTACTTCCTTACTGTACACGGACTCAAAAAAATTCGCGAATTGCGTACTACACTCACCATCCGTAAGATATTGACCATCTTTTACTATATTTTGCCTGTTTACTCTACTTCGCTTTGACCTAATATATTGCCAGAATGATTTTGGATCTTTCGCAAACTGGTACTGAATTTTCCGTTTGTGTTCTTGGTCTGCAATTTCTATATTTTTTTTAATACGAGCTCTGCACTTTGAAAATTCTAAATAATCACTATCGAGCTTTGTTTTTTTGAAATTCTTATGAAGTCTGGCTTTATTCTTTATATCTTCAATAATATCTCGAGTGTACCATTCAGGGTATACGTACCGCGAATTTTCTCGGCTACCCCTTTTCCGGGGTACACATTTATCTAAAATACAGTTGAGCTTATCATAAAAGATGGTCAACATCTCCTCCGAATCATGCATGTTATAAATCGTACTCCAATCAGTAGATGTTAGCGTAGAGTACAACAGCTGATAATCGGCTTTATAAAAATTCCACCGCGGTCTGATACTGAGTGCGCTGCCTGTGACACATACGGGTGCCGGCGCCGCGGGCGCGGGGGCGGGCGCGGGGGCGCTATGCACGCTCACGGCGAGCGGCGGGTGGTGCGCGTCGATGGGAACGAGCGGTTCGTCGGCCGCTACCACTGACACTTCGCTAAAACCTGTACTCAGGACCAAATCCAGCTGACGACCTAAACTATTGGGTACAATGTTGCTTTGAGTGAACTCGCAATAGGACACAAAACATTCATAATAATTACTAACATTTAAAGGACACGAATATAAATTAAAATCTCCAACCACAATTACTTGTTTATATCTATCACAAAGATTTTCAATTATTCTGAACAAAATCATGTAATCATTCTCAGAACTACCTGGAGGAATGTAAATCACATAACACAAAAATAAAATTCTATTATTTAAATGAACCGTTGCACAAACCATCTCGAAAACGCAGGTATCTATCGACGCGTCTGCGATAGGTACTTCTCGCAGCTCATACCGGTGTGTGGCCACTAGAATCGCGCCGCCATGTTTCCGACCATCCGCTCTATCACACCGAAGTATTTGATATCCTGGCGGTATAATTTCAGAATCTTTTATAGATTTATTGCAACCTGATTCCGTGATTGCGTATAAGTCTAAATGTAATGCTTCTATGTTTCTTCTGAACTCATCTAACTTCGTTCGAAGACCTCTCACGTTCTGGTAGAAAATATCTGTATTATTAGTTTGGTGTATTTTTGGTTGAGTTACGAAACCAAATCCACTCATTAAACTCTGCATTCATGGGCCAGACTTCTGCTTGATTCAATTTATCGAAACATTGTTCAGGCACTCCTACAATAAACGATGAGTAATCTCGCTCCGTTTTATGTTTGATTTTATCCACTTTAATTATTATATCTGGACCGCATACTTTTTTTACATGATTGGTCAGGGCTTCCAAAGTGGTTTCAGGGTGTAATCGCCAAATATGTAGGTGTTTTTTTCCGTTCCGTAGCTTGGATAGTCTTCAACTCTGTATTAGTACCTACCCTCACATCTTTCGGGTGCCTGCTAGTTTTTTTGTTTCGAACTGTCGTCCAGCCCGATTCGCTATTATCCTTCTCCGCATTTATAGCTTCATTAGACTCTAGTGGTTTGGTAATACCTGTATTCATTTCCTGTAATGCGGCCGACTTCGTGGCCCCACCTTTGTTTACCTTTTGCGTTTTGACGTAGGTATTCTTAGACGTTTTCTTAGGTATGTTCGAACTGCTCGATTGATTTACGATTTGGCCCCATAATAACTGAAAATGGCGAAATTTGGTTTGTTATAAAAAAAAAACATTAAATTAACTAGAACCCTAAACATAAATACAGCTTAAAGAGTTATTGAGATATTAACGTCTAAAAATAAGTAGGTATTTTGTTTATCACTGACTGACTGTAATTTAGATTAAAAACCTTACAGACTTTCAGGTAGGTAATTTTGAAAAATCTGACAACAGTGATTATTAACAATTTGAAATATTTTCCAAGCAATCTATTTTTGTGCAGGATTTTAGTGAAGTCAGTGCGATGTGTAGAATGCATGTAGCGGTATAGATGCCGCTACAATCACCTGTTCTTTTGCAGGACTATAAACTGCACGATGAAAGGTCGCTGTTATTGTTTTCGAACAAAAAGCCAATGTTACTTCTTATAATATCAAATATCTGCTAGTGAAAATATAAATATAGATAAGAGAGTAGCCAGAACAAACAGACATAAAAAGCTGTTATTTTCACATGACAAATTGACGCTTCAATTTTATTTATTTGTATGAATATATATTTCTATGAAGTACTCGGTGACACGTACACGTCATGTTTTGTATAGAAAGAGTTAACATTGATACTTCTAGCAGCGGTTGCTGCCATTTTGCATGTCAGTGATAGCATATATTGTTATATAATATTAGATATGTAGGTATGATACGAAAACAGCATAATTTTACGTCAAGATCGTTTGTACTTCATTCAACGGTGGGTGACACGTACACACGGTTTGTACAGAAAGTGTTGACTATACATAATAATAATATGTATATGGTGCTCTATGCAAACGCAATTTTGTATTTCAATAATTTCACAAAATAATCTCTTTATTAGTTATGTATCATGATCAAATATTTAAACGTAATACATTACAGAGAACTAGACAAAGGAACATTCAAAAGTTTAGGTGAAGTCATAGTTGCATTATTAAAATCATATATACCACTGTTGGACACCATACCGCCTACTATTTTAAAGGGTGAGTTGGATCTTTATTTTGTGTTATAAATGAATTTGTGAAGTAACTTTACCATCATTGTGAATTCATCGGTGTATGCTCTACTGCAGGACACAGAGCTTCCCAAAGCATTGCCATAACTGCATGCATCCGTCGAGATGCACTGACGGTGGAGTGAAGGTCGTAGGAATAAGACAATTTGACAAGAATAAACAATGTCAGGTTTTGCAAATAAAAATTACGAATTCCGAGTATTTGTGTAAAAACAAAAAATAATATTGTTACAGACCAGGCCTCGTGGCTGTACTCTGTACTCAAGTACAATATCACAGCTATGGAACCACACAACCGTTATCTGCTTGATATCTATGGTAACCGTTTCACCGTAGCAGATGGAGAAAAACTGTTCAAAGCGCTGAAATCTTTTAATGATTATCCCAACGGTATACTATTATAATAAGTTCGCCAACGTCAAAAGCTTTAATTTTTACACAATGAAATTTCATGAATTTTCCTAGCTTTTCATTTAACGATCTTTTCTTTTCAATTCGTTTGTTTTTATAAAGCAGACGATATAAAAGCAAGATCGACAGTAATTATTGCCAAGTCTTACTAGAGTGTCGTGTTGCCCAGTAACTGAGTTGTCGAGATCAGATAGGTGGTCGTTCCATGTAAAATACTGATGTTGAGTTGCTTTCGGTTAGACTGGAAGCCGATCTTAACATAGTAAGGTAAAGGCAAGGTAGATGATGATTGGTATATAAAATAACAAATATTCGGAAAAACAATATTCGTTATCTCTTATATTATATACTAGCTTCTGCCCGCGACTTCGTCCGCGTCAAATATTTGTTCCCCTGACCCTTCCCGTCGCATCGCACCCTCCAGTTTTCGTCCATTTTTTTGTTGCTGCTCCGCTCCTTTTGATAGTAGCGTGATCAATAAATAGGCTAATCGCGCTAATCTTAGGAAGTACTGATTCGAATTGAAAAAATATTTTAGGGAAGTGGGGGGTTAGAAAGAGACAATAGTAGCCTACGAAACTCTCCACCCCTTCAACTACGTCCACTTAAAAAATCACATCAATTTGTTGCTCCGTTTTGCCGTGAAAGGCGGACAAACAGACACACACACTTTCCCATCCTACTAACATTATAAATGCGAAAGTTTGTGAGGATGGATGTATGTGTATGTGTATGTTTGTTACTCTTTCACGCAAAAACTACTGAACGGATTTAGATGAAATTTGAAACACAGTTAGTTAATAACCTGAATTAACACATAGGCTACTTTTTATCAAGGTAGTACGTTCCCGTGGGATGTTTTCCGATCTACACGCGGGCGAAGCCGCTGGCAAAAGCTAGTTTATAATATTAGTATGGATATTTTACATAGCCCCACGCTTTTATTCCTATAGGGGTAGGCTGAAAGTACAGACAGCCACCTGCGACAACCCTTACATACTCCTTTTTATTTATTTAGTTACGTTCATTCATCAGGTCGTTAACCGCTTTTATGCGAGCAGGTACAAAGTATTTATATATCTATGTAATATCCTTTGCTCCTTTTTCCATCCCTTTTTTTTTTGTATGGGAAATCATCAAATGACGTCTCCCGCTCTTGGGCGGAGCGGGAGGGCGTGTACCCACCCGTATTCCTTCAGTTGCCCATGTGCCAGGGTCACGGTGTCTCTTTCGAACAATCTCGCGACCATGGCAGTTTTTTCATCCCTTGAGTACCAATTTGTTTTTAATTTGGTCTATTTATCTTTTCTTCTCTTGTGTCCACCGCCATCCCTGTGCTTTACATGATTTATAGTATCTTTAAAGTATCTTTAAGTATCTTTAAAGTTAGGTTTACTATTTATTTCTTTCAATCTTGCAGAATAATTGGAGTCAAAATAAGATATCAATCTTCTTTTGACTCCAATTACTCTTCTTATAAGACCATTTTGTCAAACGTTCATTTCTGGATAAATTGTTCTGTTAATGCCCATATTGATGATAACGTCAAAAGAGTAGCTGATCCAGCGTGGATTCACAAGGCGATAGACAGAGATATATGATGTTTTTAAGTGGAAAGTGCCTGCGTAAGTCACAAAAATCATATTTTTACGTTTTTTGCAATTTACAGGTAAGTGTCTGGTTGTATATAGGAAAAAACTTGATTTTCGACCGTAACATTTACGTATTTACAAAATTAAAATCATCAATTACCATCTAAGTTAATTCATATAACATATGAATTTAGATATGTTTTTCATAAGATATTACTAATTAATATACTCTATGCCAGGGTCGCGAGATCTGTTCGAAAGAGTTACCGTGGCCCTGGCATATGGGCAACTGAAGGAACATGGGTGGATTTTAGTCAGTAAAAGTCTGATATGCTCTTCCACTCCGTTCAGAGCGGGAGACGTCATTTGATGATTACCCATACAAAAAAAAAACTAAATTGTTACGTAGATCGCAATCACGAAGACGTAATTCGCCACTTCTCTTACTGAGTACATATCTATTATTGAAAAGCAGTACTACGCGAACTAGAAAAATCTAGAAACACCACCCTTACCGCCATCTATTATTCAATACCAGATTTATCTGTACTCAATCTATCTGAAAACGCCACCGCCATCTATGATCGAGTAGCACAACTACACGAATGTTCCGGGATTATCTAGAAGTTTAAGAATATTGTCATATAAGTAAATGGTTGGCAACACTACGATTATGTTCAGTGATGAATGCGAAACAGTGAACTTCAAGTGATAGACAAATGATTCTGATTAAACGATTCTGATAACTGTATTTGTAAATATTTGAATAAAATTTTAGTGTTTTTATAGTAAATTGACATATACAACTGAACCCCAGCTTGTAACAATATAATAGCTATAAAATGTTAATCCTCATTTGATTTATTCCAACTATGCTTGAGATAGCTAATGCACAAACATGGAGCGAGTCAGTGAAAATAGCTACTGGATAACACGATACAACTCAATGAAACTTGTTATCAGAGTTTCGGGCTTCAGACTACACGTATCATTTGTCAAATACGAGGGCGGCACTGAAAATTTCGGGAATCAAGGAAGTGACACAACATTACTATTTAAAAATATATTCATTGCTTTTCGAAGTATTCTCCGCGAAATTTGACACATTTTTCCATACGATGGAACCAGCCATTGAAGCATTCATTCCATTCGGAAGTTGGGGTCTCCAAAATGGCCGTTTTGTAGGCGTCCACAGCTTCTTCAGGTGATGAAAATCTCTGACCACGCAATTCATTCTTTATTTTAGGGAAAGTATAGAAATCATTAGGGCTTAGGTCTGGGCTGTACGGCGGATGGTCTAATAATGTTTTCTTGCTCTAAAAACTCTTGTTCTGTGCGCGGTGTGAGAACTCGCATTGTCGTGATGGAGGATGATGCGGCGGTTGCGGTCCTCTTTACGGAGTTCAGAAACGACCTGTGGCAAACAAATGCTAGCATACCATTCTGCATTAATCGTTCTTTGTCCCTCAAGAGGAATAGTTGCAACATGGCCGGTTTTGGAGACAAACGTGGCCACCATTTTATTTTTACAACACTCCGTGAACGAACTTTTGTTGGCTTTAACTCATTTTCGAACACCCAAACTCGTGACTGGTTTTTTGTTTCGGGTTCGTACGCGTATATTCAGGATTCGCCACCTGATACGATGTTGTATACAGCATTTGAGGACCCTGCGTCGAATCTTTCGAGAGTTATGACGCACCAAGTAACGCGAGCCGCTTTTTGCTCTTCACAGAGCGAATGCGGTATCCATCGGGAAAACAACTTTTTTACACCTAATTGTTCATGCAAGATTATTTGTATTTGACTCATGCCAATGTCTAAAGTTGCTTGAATTTCGCGGTATGTCACATGTCGATCTTCCTCAATCAGCTTACGCACAGCATCAACGTTTTCTTGGGTGACTGCAGTTTTTGGACGACCTTGACGGGGATCATCACTGAGCTTGACACGTCCACGTTGAAATTCAGCAAACCAGCGATAAATTGTGGTTCTGGATGGAGCTTTATCACCAAATGCAGAAATCATCCGGTCAGCACACTTTTTTTGTGTTAAACCACTTCGAAAGTCATAATAAATCATCGCTCTTGAATTTTCTCGAGTTAATTTCATTTTCTCAACGACGTCAACGACTAAACATGTTTGACAAAACCTTGTGACAAGACCGAGAATCTTTTTTAAATAAATAAATGGTATTCGATTTTTAAATCCAAGGAGTTTTCAATTAAAAAGATATATGACAGGAACAGTGGAAATATTCCATTCCCGATACTTTTAGTGCAGCCTATGTATTTATAAATGACAGCCGATACAAAAGACCTAACGTGCTTTACGAGGCTGACAAGGGTCTCGGTACAAAATTAATTATCACCAATCTACAGATCATTCGCCGCAAGTTTAGCTTAACCTTAATCGATCGACTCGTGTGCCTGCTATTTAGCCACGAGTCCCTCAAAAATGTGAATAACATTTTATACACATGAATATGTATTCATCAACAGAATATTTTAGTATTTAAGTTGTTAATTCCCCTTTTTACTTTTAGGAAAACAGTCTGCTGTAGAAGTGAGCGATTCGATGTCACAAGCGGCAATGAGTCCTTTTTTAAGAGAAGAAGGTACAATAAAACAAAGAAGACTTTAACGACAGCATAATTCTACACAAAGTGTGAAAGACTTCTCTCCATACAAAAATCGCAAATTGAGTGGAAATAACTTTTCAGAAACGCTTACATTACAGCGCTCAAAACATTCCGCACGCAAAACACTGCGGCTGACGTGTGTCCTGTTAGCACTAGAAGTGCGGGCGTCCCAAATTTGACCCATTTCGATGCTTTCTATTAATATTTTATTATGCATATAATCGTAACTTTTTATGACTTTGCATGAAATATGATGATTATTATTTATACGAGACTTCAACCACGTAAATGCAATATACAATTTTTTTTGTTTAAATTTACCTCAAAGCGCGGCTGGGTCAATTTTGACCCAGCCTTGGATGTCTGATTTTAACTTTATCTTTCTTCTAAGTTAATGAAGATATCGTTGATTTGTGTCAATGTAGGTACTAAACATTCGCGGCGAAGCGGCGAGAGGTGTGGGTAGGGAGTGGTGTGACATTGGAGTCCCTGTATTAGTAACCGGGCGGTGCGCGGTGGCGAGAGCGTAACGTGTGTTTAATTTCTGTCGCATCACACTTACGTAATTATTGCTCACTATGGCTAAACGTGGTCTAAGACCTGCTGAAATCAAGTATCAATCATGGCCATCTGCTGCTCATCCTCAAGGCGAACCACGCGCTTGCTTAGTATGTATGTGATTCAGTCTGTGAGTAACTGTTCTACTACATATCTGGAGAGGGCGCTGCTGATGCTGGAGAAGTTTGTTTTGTCGAAGGTTCCTTCGATGTCTATGAAGGTACCCAGGCAGGTCCCTTCTGATGAATCACTTACTCTATCTGGCTAACTACCAGATGAAGTGCCTATTTGGTGGAGTAAACCGAGCTGTATTCGTGTTGGTTACCGTGCAACGGTAGCGTTTTCAGAGCGCTGTCCCTCGGCTCCCTGTCGTACAGCCTTTCCAGGGTTAATTTTGCCTTTGATACTTGTGATTGTGATTTTTATTTTAAGCCAAAGTACACCAAAAATATATTTAATCTATACTAATCTTTACTTCTATACTTATATTATAAAGCTGAAGAGTTTGTTTGTTTGGTTGAACGCGCTAATCTCAGGAACTGCTTGTCCGAATTGAAAAAATCTTTTTGTATTGGGTAGCCTACTTATTGAGAAAAGTTATAGGCTATATAACATCACGCTACAACTAAAAGGAGCGGAACAGTAACGAAAAATGGTCGAAAACTGCAAGCAATTCGATGTGACGCTCCCGTCACAAAAAATGAAAAAAAAATGAAAATGAAAATTTTTGCTCCCTTGACCAGGGTCAGGGGAGCAAAAATTTGACGCGGATGCAGTCGCGGGCAGAAGCTAGTATGTAATAAAAACATTCTATCGTAATTACAAGTTTTTTATTTGTATACACTTCACATTACTGTAGCAAAAATAAAATGACCAAAATTGACCCATCCGTGCTTCTAGGGATGTCGGTATGTTCAGCGCTTCTAGTGTTAGCACATGGGGTCATTTTAAACTTGTATCCAGAAAAAGAAGTAGCATTAAATTTACTTAGACTTTGACATCGATAAATGGTCGGGCCTAACTTTCCACGTCGTACCGCAATGGCGGAACGAATATAATGTGTCTTGGTGTTGGTATATTTCTCACCCGTTATTAATTACTTAAATTACATGAATTGCTTTTAGCCGACCCCAACGTTGTTGAGAAGGGGTAGAAAGTTTAATGACTAAAATTATAATCAAATTAACAAACAGAGGTTATAACTGACACTGGACGCTAATCACGTTGTGAAATTTATATAAAAACAGTTAAAAGTACTCATATATTTTAACCGGCGAAAAAAACGTCGAAGGTTCTCAATTCGACGCGTACATATTTTTTTAATGTTTGACCACGCATAACTTTTTACAGAGTGGATCGATTTTGATCATTCTTTTTTTATTGAAAAGGGTATAGCCTGAAAATGATCCCATGTAAATTTGGAAAGAACATTCCAACCATAAGGGTAGGAAAATAGGGCCAGGGTCGCGAGATTGTTCAAGCGAGATACCGTGACCCTGGCATATGGGTAACTGAAGGAACACGGGTGGGTTTTAGTCAGTACCTAAAAGTTTGACACACCCTCCCGCTCCACCGAGAGCGGGAGAAGTCATTTGATGATTTCCCATCCAGAAAAAAAAAACAAAGAAAAGGGTCGGAAAACAGGGGATGATTGATTGTTCACTCATTGATTGTAATGCATAACTTTTTACAGAATAGTCTGATTTTGCAAGCTTGTAGTAATTAGTATATAATAGTCACAAAAAAAATAAAAACTTAAAAAAACCGCCGAAAAAACTGATAAGCAAAAATAATAAAACTTTCAGTCATTTTGAGTCGGCGCCAAACAAACGAACAAAGATCACTCAAACGGCCGATGACTGAAAGGTTTATTATTTTTTGCTTTTTCAGTTTTTTGGCGGTTTTTATTTTTTATAATCACTGCCTCGCTGGTCTAGTGGTTGTAATCGCTACTGCTGATCATGAGGTCCTGGGTTCGAATCTCAGGTCGGGTAATGTGTTATTTGGTTTTGCTATGTGGAATTTCACACTAATAGCCCAGAGTCTGAATTTGTGCCCGGTATATGGCAATAAGCTCGCCCACTGTTACATGGAACTTAAACATAACTGGTGAAATGTGGGTGTTGTGTAGGTACACCTCTGCCAAACCCCTTGGGGAAAATGGCTTGATATTATGTTATATTTTATAATTAAGCAGGTACCTTAAGGTTCATTTTTCTTTGCAGTAGATACTGAACCAGAGTTCACCCATATTCCTGTAAATGTGACCACGGCATGGCGGCGAAGTGAGAAATATGAAAAAAATCTTAAACATTTTCTATTAAAACATATTACTAATTTGTTTAACAAAATTAAACAACACCATAAAAGTTTTGAGACAAATAAACATTATCACTTGTCTCATAAGCAGAAGCTTCATCAGAGTTATCGTAGACGCCGCGACAGACGAGGACAGTTGAACAAACCCGATCAAACAAGACAAGGAGCTCAAATATCTTCGCAAGAAGATAACAATGACTCTAAATACAGTCAAGATGCCATAGAAAATGATATGCTTCATAAGATTAGAGAAGCTTCCAGCTACAGTGATGAAGAAGACTACCTGAAAAGTAAATTAAAGGCATTAATATAGAACTAGTGATCGCCCATTGATCGAAATTCGACCGTACTTCATTTGAATAGAAATACATTATTAAATGAAAAAAATATATAACAATATAAATAAAAAAAATATGGTTATATTTGACATTCAGTAACACTTATAGACAAATTGCTGACGCTGTACTACTGTGGAGAGGGTTCGCTTGTGGGATGGTGATAGCCAGGACCAGGACGTAGGTGTAATGAGTAAAGAGTACTTCTTCAGGACTCTCTTCTTAACTAGCTTTTGCCCGCGGCTTCGCCCGCGTGGTTGTCGGAAATTATCGCAAGAGGACATACTACCGCGGTTAATGTATTAAGAATGCATTAATCCAGGTTATATAGGTAGTAAGAGAACAGTTGAGTGAGAGCAGCGGTGACTCAGTGGTATCAGCCCCGATTTACGAATTGTAGGTCATGGGTTCGAACCCAGGCAGGCCATTTACTTTGTGTAAATATTTTCATCAATATTGCTCTCGAAACGGTGAAGGATAACATCGTGAGGAAGCCGGCATGTCCAAGAACCAAAAATTTGAAGACTTTGTGACATCTACCAACCCGCATGCCCAGTGCGTGTTGGTAGATTATGGCCCACTCCCTCTCACCGAGAGGAGGCCTGTGTCTCAGTAGTGGGAATAATATAGATTATATATAGGTAATAAATACTATCTGTGTGCCATTTTCGACTCAGTAAGCCATACTTCGCGGTCTCTTACTTGAAATAGTATTATTAGGTTTATTTTGAGTATAACGAACACACATGATATTCGCATTTAATATGAAGCCAAAATAATATGTATTACAAACCTACTAATCCTGCACTACTCGACAGCTACCAACCGGGACGGCCGGACGCGGAACGGCCCGCTAGCCGCTCTGCGGCGATTTTATTATAATCTCTGATATCTTCTAAAATATTCATTTTAATTATATGCTGTAAAGGGCAATTTTAATCTACATGAAATGCACAATGTATCTAATGTATTTAATTGCATAAGGATTAATGCTGTATTGCTTAAAATCGCTTCGTAAATAAGCCATTATTTCTCGTAAAAAGTAAAGGATAAAAAATGGTTATAGTGGGTTATCCCTAAGAGATAGACATATACCATCGCGGACTTTTTTATAGACCTTTTTAAGGTGTACAATACTGTAGTACATAATTTTGATCTATTTCGTGGGATTCAGCCAGCGTTCGCAATGTAAGCGCAAAAAAATTAGTTTATTTATGACATCACATTAGAAACATCTAAAATTATCAGCGTTTCTTTACTATATTATGCATGTTATATACATATAAACCTTCCTGTTAAATTACTCCATCTATTAGAAAAACCCGCATCAAAATCCGTTGCGTAGTTTTAAAGATATAAGCATACATAGGGACAGACAGACAGCGAAGTGACTTTATTTTATAATATGTAATGATAATGATGATAGTTCTTAACTGCTGGATATGGAATGAATTATCACAGAAAGCTCTGTTTTTATAGAATTTTCCCTACTATTTTTAATTAATTATGACAGTTCAAAATGTCATTATTATAACCAGCCTGTACAATCTATGACCAGCCTGTACAATCGTGAGGCATACAACCTCTACAGTTTGCACACGACACTAAGTTTTGTATGGGAAACTTACTAATGCCATACTTGACACTCCCCATAAAACCACAAAAAATATTTCTTATAAATCTATAAAATTAAATTATTACCTATGGTTATACTTGACATTCAGTAAGACTATAGACACAAAATATTAAAGACAGATGTTCTCGATTGGACCACAGATTTGGACCATAAACAAAATAATATCTATGCATGTGTGTATTAAATACACGGTAATGAATAGTAGTGTGTGTAACGTGTTATTTATTGAAAATAATGTATTTTTACGCATCATTTATAAAAACAATAGCATTCGTCACTTTTTCTCTGTATAAACTATAATATAAGTGTGCGAAATTTCATACTCCTCCATCCGCCCAATTTTCGTAAAAAGGGATCCAAAATTTTCGCTTCGCGTATTAATATAATATAGATAATAGGACATTCATGTCTTTGAGAAATCAGACGGGGATATAAATAAGAAATAAACACTCAAGGTGAAAGTGATGACAAAATCTGTAAAGCTTTTGAAGATAAAAAGATCAGCTTCATTAAATATGAAAGATAAATATGCTCGAAGCTGAAAAAATAATTTATTAGTCAAGGCACATGAAGGTATCTAAAACAGTGATGTGGTCGATACTTTTAATGTTATTGTTACATGCATAAATTATAGTTGTCTTGTGACCATGTTATGTGTTACTAGCTTCTGCCCGCGACTTCGTCCGCGTTCAATTTCTTGTTCCCCCGACCTTTCCCGTCGCGTCGAATCGCGTACCCGTGCGTTTTTCCCCGTTTTTGCAACATTTTTCATTACTGCTCCGTTCCTCTTGGCTGTAGCGTCATATTATATAACTTATAGCCTTTCTCGATAAATAGGCTACCCAACACAAAAAGAATTTTTCAATTCGGACCAGTAGTTCTTGAGATTAGCGCGTTCAATCAAACAAACAAACATACAAACTCTTCAGCTTTATAATATTATAAGTAAGTATAGATTATTGTAAATATTTATGTTGATACAACTTCTTTTTCGCCTATCATTAATTCGAAAGGATGCATTTATGTTGATAGGGTGTTTAAGCAATAAAGTACGTTAGTAAACTTATTTTGACAACTAAGTTACAGAAGCAAACATTACCAAATTATATCGGTAATTCGGTACTGTTTGCTCTGTTCTCCAACATCCACGCGTGCGAATGGTGCGTATCCTAGCGGGAAATAACTTGTTTTTTCTTAAAATATTTGTTATAGATTTGGATAACGTAGTTCATGTTTAAATACTTTATTCTCAAAAAGACAAAGAGCCACTTACATGAGAATATATTGATAGCATAATATAATAATTTTATTCTAGGTAACGGTCTATAATAAAAATACTAACTACACTCCCATTTTTATTATTTTTTATTACTTTTGTTGGGTTACACGTTCAACGGTTTTATTTACAACTGAAGTATATATTTTTTTAGTTTTGATTTAAAACCGTTATAGAACTTACATGTTTTATATGGATTGGTAAACTGTAATAAAATTGTGCTCCTTCATAGGTGATATTTTTAAGCATAGTTTGTACGTGTCTTTGGTAGGACAAGTAGGTTGAGTCGACTCTAGTAGGAATATCATCAGTATCGGGCGCGCAGCGCCCTCTCTCTGAGATGGGTTTTGGCAGCACTGCCCTAAGTTGTACTGCTGTACTCAATTAACGACTGCAAATGGCAAAGTAAACCAGTTTAATGGAGGTTCAACTGCAGTGTGTCTCGATGATTTAAAAAAAATATAAGCATGCGGAGCCACGGAACAAGCGCACCGAAATGAGATTTAAAAGAAAGATGGGAGTCAAAATCGAGCCGTAAGTGGGAGTCAAAATCGAGCCCTAAGTACTTTATAATAACAGTCTTTCCGAGGGTGGGACAAGTACACTCGGGATTTGGAGAGCCACACGTATGCGCCGAAATAGAATGGGTTAACGGAGGAACACAGTTTGTTCCATGAGCGAAGGTTCATATTTCTTTTTTGAAACGTTTAGTGTAAATTAATTGTTTTACAACCATTCGCTGGCTGTTTAACACCCAGCGGAGCAATAGCAAAGACCTCATCGCAACTACCGCCCCCGAAGAGCTCTGCACACAGTGGTTTTAGTAGAGGAAGCTCACAGAAGTCATTGATATATAGTTATAAGAGCTTAAACTGCCAGTCAACTCGTTTTTAACCTATCATTAATGATGACTCCCTTTTTTCATCCAGTAAGATAGTGCTCCAATAATTTGAGAAAAGTTTCTGTTACGCCAAGCTGATCCCAGTTTTATGAAAGATGTGGGATTGAGACAGTTTCAAACGTCATTGCCAGGTCGAGGAACAGCGTTTCATCGTATCTGCCAGACTGACAACGAAAGAGTTAACTAGCTCATGGACAGCATCGTTGGTTGATTCTGCAGCCAAATTGTGAAGGAGAGAGCAGTTTGTTGGTCTCCAAAAACATGATTAGATGCTTAATAATTAGGCGCTCCAAGATCATGGAAAGTGCTAAAAGAATGAAAATAGGTCGGTAGTTGTTCACAGAGTTTCTTTCCCCAGCTTCAACAGATAGACTTGATAAGAGCGATTTTAAATAGGTCTGGGAAAGCCCCTGTAAAAAACTCACTAAAAGTCACGGGAGGGATTGAAAACTCGATGACCATTGCGCAGTTATCCTTTAAAGAAGTGTGAAAATCTCTTGCTCGTCAGTAGGAAAGATGACCGTAAAATTTTTTTTCAGTATGGGTAATCATCAAATGACTCCTCCCGCTCTGGGCGGAGCGGGAGGGCGTGTCAGACTTTTACTGACTAAAACCCACCCGTGTTCCATCAGTTGCCCATGTGCCAGGGTCACGGTATCTCTTTCGAACAATCACGCGACCCCGGGAGGCATCGGTCCTAGTAGACCCCTACACTGCTGCTGACATCTCTTTGAGGCGCGCGTGGAACACTGCGCGCCGTTGACCCGAGCTTGGTCCTTACCGGGCGGCGAGCTACCCATTGCTCGCCACCCGCAAGCTCGCGCCTACGGTGGCCGGGAGTCCGCAATCGACTCCCGACGCCCGGGGAGTCTCCTCCTGCGGCGGCTAGGGACGTGAGGGCGCAGAGACTGCCACTCCCTCACGCACCCCGCCTCCTCCTTCGCAAGCATTACTGCTTCGCAGAAAGAGATGACGGCTTCCCATTCCCTCTCGCTCCGTACCATGGCTCGCACCAGGGCCGGACGCGAGAGGTCGCCGCCGCCGATCGCCTCCACGAGGACACGGCGGTGCTCCGCCCAGGCAGGGCACACCTCCACCGTTTGCTCCACCGTGTCCTCCAGACGATCCTCGCAATGGGTAAACACCCGGACTTATCCTCCCGCTTTATCCTGAACAGGAACCCACCGAAGCACCCATGCCCGGTGAGAACCTGCGTCAGGCGGAAGGTGAGGACGCCGTGGCGCCTCTCTATCCACTCCTCAAAGAGGGGACTTACTGCCGCAATTGTGGCGTGCCCAGCACTGGGTTGCGACAATCGTACCCGCCATGTCGCCATGAGATCACACCGGAGCTCTGTCCGCCGTGCCGCGATTTGTCGCGGCAGCGGAGTTTCGCCCCGGCGTTTCGCCTCCTCGCGCCACTCCCACATGTGCGCGAGGACCTTTGCCTCCAGATCCCATGGCGGCACTCCGGCAAGGAGGCTCGCCGCCTCGCACGAGATCGTGCGGTATCCTCGGATTAGCCGGATGGCCATGACCCTCTGGGCTGCACTCAACCGGTGCGCTGGGCGCAGCCTCAATGAGGGCGCCCACACCGGTGCCCCGTAGAGGGCCATGGACCGCACGAACCCCATATAGAGCCTCCGGCAGGAGGCGTTTGGACCCCCCAGATTGGGCAGGAGCCGCTTTAAGGCAGCCCCAGCCCGCTCCAGTCTGGGAGCCAAACGTCGGAAATGCTCAACGAAGTTCCACCGGCTGTCGAGGACAAGTCCCAGGTACTTCATCGTCGACTCGACGCCGATGTGAACCCCTCCTACCATGAGTTGGGAACCCGCAGGTGGCGCGTTCCGAGGACCATGAAAACCCATGGCCTCGGACTTGTGCAAGGTCCCAATTGCCGGATCCTATCGACGATTGTCGCAACCCCGCGTGTCATAATTTCGGCCGCCGCCTCGTACGACCTCCCCTGCGCAAGGACCAGCGTGTCGTCAGTGTAGCAAACTACGCTGACGCCGCTAGGGAGGTCGGCGCGCAGCACCCAGTCGTAACCGATGTCCCACAGATGCGGCCCCAGGACTGATCCCTGTGGGACACCGCACGACATCTCTCGCCGGTTCCATTCCCCCTCGTGACCGGGGTAGATGACGGCCCTATCCGCCAGATAGGCCTCGACCACGCGACAGAGGTAGGTCGGCATCCGGTGATACTGGAGTGCCTCCCTAATGCAACTCCAGGACAGGGTGTTGAAGGCATTGGCGATGTCTAGAGACACCGCCAAGACGACCCTACCCCGGGCCACTGCATCCCCCGTCGTGAGGGCTCGCACGCACATGATGGCGTCCACCGTAGAGCGCCGCTTGCGGAAGCCGTACTGGCCGTCCGACAAGTCCGGTTCCTCCCGCACCAGCCACCCCACGAGGCGGTCTGCAATCACTCTTTCAAAGAGCTTGCCCACCTCGTCGAGCAGCACGATTGGCCGGTAAGCGGACGGAGAGTCCGCTGGGCGCCCAGGCTTCTTAATGAGGACCAGTTTCCCCGTCTTCCAACGAAGTGGGAACTGGCCCCTCTCCAAGCATGCGCTTAGGAGCCCCCTGAGTCGAGGCCCGAGAGCCTCTAAGGCCAGGACCATGCTTTGCCAGGCAAGCCGTCGGGTCCTGGGGCGGTATTCTTGGCATAAAGCCTTCGTACCGCCACCCTCATCTCTACCTCGGTCACTTCTGGAGCACCGTCGTCGAGAAGTATGGCTGAAGTTCGTATGAACGCTCAACCTCCATGTATCATAACAACTATTGTGTTTTACCCATATTAGCAAAATAAAGTCCTATTCTATTCTACATTCCCATTCTTCTATTCTTTTACATTCTTAGTTCTCATTATCAATTTCGTGTTTGTTGTTTATCTTTTTTGCATTTTGGAGTAAAGTGTTGCAATAGTTACAGTAACGTTTTTATGTGATTTTAATAATCTCGTCATCAGGATTCCGTTTTAGATTTTATGCAAAATGTGCCGGCTTCTCATACACCGCAATAAATTCTTTAGTGATCCACAATTTCACAGTCAATTCTTTTTGTTTGTTTTAACCGCCGCACAGTGGGCCCATACTGAAAATTAGTGGACTTAGGCAACAAAGTTACCATATCGATGCGATTTTTTTTATATGACGTGTTATAATATTCCTGACAACTTTTATTCTTATAAAATTTCTTCTAAACTTGATAGTTTGTCTTGAAAAAAATTTATTAGATTTTTTTGTATGGAGCGAATCACGTTTAATTTTTTTTCTTCAATTGTACTAATATGTTGGGTGTGTGGCGTGAGTATATGATAGCTAGGGTCATTTTCTATCCACGAAAAAAAAATCAGCGCCGGTCATCTGCGGCAGCATTCGGTAAAAAAATAATAATTTGGAAGAATTTTTTTGTCATTTCAAATAAATTCAAAGCATATTTTTTGTCTCATTTGGCTGTTTTCACCTTCTTTTTAGTTAAATAAATAGTTTTAATAGCGCATACGTACTTAGAACTAGTAATTCTGGTAGAGATTTAGTTATTGTTGCATGTTATCGGTACAAATGAGTCATCAATCACAATGCAGGTGCTCTGCATTGTGATTGATGACTCATTTGTTTGTGCGCGCATAACTAATGAGTCATCGAAAAATGCTTGTCTCTGATTGGCTGTGTTATTTTTTAACTGCACGTTATCTATTGTTGAATAAATATATCGTAATGTTTCAGGTTATACTAATTTTGTTAATGATAGGTGAAATAATTTAAATTTGTTCGGGCAAGTCGTTGATAATTATCTACATAATCAACTGTATGTATATTATTATAGTATAAGTTATCGTACGTATGATCAATATGAAACTGTGAAGTAATTGTAGCCCTGAAAAGGGCTGTTTGTCATATTCCTAACCCTGATGGGCTTTTGTGGGAATAATTTAGAGCCGGATCACATTATTTCTTGTTGCAGAAGTACTAGTGGGTCCGGCAAATTTTCGGACTCTGCTATGAGGCATTCTTCTTCCTCCATAATTTCACTGTCACAGGGAGGCTCAGTAGTCTGTAACAACTGAGTTGCTTCAGGCAACAACTCATTATGAACCTGTTTCATTATTTTAGGCCTTATGTAGGATATGTGGGGATCAGAGCTTATTAGAAGTCCATGGAGGATGTCTTCGTTTGTTCCTATTCTCCCCGTTTTCCGAGTGTGCCTCTCCCTGACGTTTCTGAAGTCCTTATTACGGGCTTCCGAAGCTTCTTCAGATAAGGTACCTAAAACGAATAAGTACATACATTTCAATTTCAAAACGCAATCGAGTTAAATAATACATCAAACTATATTTATTTTTTACTTACCGATTGGCAAAACACCAAAGTGGTTACAGATGTCTGCACCGTGCATTAGAAGTTTATGTACACTAACTGGCATGTAGTACCACGAATAGTGTTGCACGTACACATCAGCTGTTTCTCTACAGTATCTTCTAAATTTTTCACAGTCAATGTTTTTGCCTGATGATATGGCTTGTAGAATAACGGAAAATCTGAAAATCAGATTTTCGTCAATTCCCGTTATTCTGGAAGATCTTTTGTAATCTTGGAAAAAGCGCCTCGCTGTATTCCCGTCGTTTGTAGTTCCAAAACCCTAAAATGGGAAAACAATACTGTAATATACAATACATAGAGATACAATTCACAAACAACATAAAGAGAGCGAAAATTAAATACATACCTGTTTGACTATATCAATCAGCATTCCAGTTTGCTCACGAAACTCTTGCTGTGTGGTATTTTTTTTAGCTTGTTTCAAAGCCTTATGTTCGCCGCGAGCAGTCCATCGTTGAAAATCCAGATTATAAGATATATGGAGAAGACATTCCATACACCGAATCTTCATATGCAGTGAAGAAATTCCTTGTTTGTAAATTTCTTCACGAAGTGGTTTAGAAGTCAAAGCGTCTAAATTATTCATCTCACTCGGTTTTGCCAAGCAAATGGGACACGTTGCATATGATGGTACTCCAGCAATAATATTGGCCACTTTTCCATCAATCATGGTCATATGCAATTCATGTGATACAATAATATTTCCACACTGTGTAGATATTCGTTCATCAATTTGTTTTTTCATCTCAGACTCTTCAGATTTTATAAAGTCAGCTGTCTCCGAAGTGAAAGTGAACTTCACTGCTCGACAGTACAGAGTTGAGCAATGTGTGGGGTTCTCCCAAACTAGATTTTCATTCCCAGATGATGGCCTAGTAGACACTAGCCGAAGAGGGACGACGCTTATCATGACTACTGATGAATCATCGAACTTTGTAGCTGTGTATGACGTTTTCTGTTTATAGTTACTCTGCGACGAAGAACCATCAAATCCCCATTTCCAGGTCAACTTGAGTTCTTCATTTTGAGACCTATCAACAGTATTTATATCAAGTAATATCCTCTCCACAGTGTGGTCCAATAGCGCTTGCAATTTAATGTGAGCTCCGTTTTCGGTAATCTCCATACTCTCTTGTGGTGGGTAACATCTTTTCTTGGCATTTACAAGCTTTGGATAAGATGGAAAGGCAGCACAGTTTTCTTCTTTCAGAAATTGTTGAAGAGCTAAGTACTTCCATTTCGAGAGCGCAACTGACTTTATACAAAGAGCTAAAAACTTATCTTCAGAGACAGTACTTAAGCTCTGCTTTTTGAATAGTCTCTCTTCTACTTCGGATAGCGCATCTGGATTACTGGAAAGGTATTCGACCACTTTTGCCAGATTCGTTTTGCCGTTGTCTTTCAATTTTTTTATGTACCAGTGCTGCAACTCTTCCTCGGAATTTTCTTCTACTATGGAAGTAGAACGTCTTTTCTCTTGCTTATTATTTAACTCTTCGAACGGTTTTCTGTGCTCCTTTTCTGTAGATATTCCCGCTTCCGCAGTACATACTGCAAGAGTAGGAACATGGCAATCTATATCCACAAGCTCAGATAAGGCTGCGTCCGAAAAGCCCATCACACTTCTCAGATCAACACTGTCACAAACAGGCCAGTTGATGTTTTTTTCCAACCACTTGCGATTAATTACACGATTCATAAAAGTTTTTTGATTTCTAGTTGACTCTATCCACTTTTTATTTAAATTTACACAAAAAAGTCGACAGAACTCCTTGATTCGGTTCTTGTCTTCTTCAGAAACTTCGGTAGTCAAGGCAGAAATGATACTTTCATACAGAAACATATGATTTTTCAGATCACCGCCACTTCTTAATTTCACAAAAAGATCTAGGTTGGTACAAAATCCAGCCATAGTTCTAATGTAAATATAAAAATACAAGTATTTCACTGTGTTCACAAACAAGCGACAAGAGCGAAACTAGATGGACTTAATGAATGTCTTTATATTTATAGTTAGTGTTAATTACTCAAGTAGTGGACATAACAGTGAGTGAAAATTATTCAGCCAATCAGAGACGAGCATTTTTCGATGACTCATTAGTTATGCGCTTAGCCGAGTGCACAAACAAATGAGTCATCAATCACAATGCAGGTGCTACCGATAACATGCAATAATAACTAAATCTCTACCAGAATTACTAGTTATAAGTACGTATGCGCTATTAAAACTATTTATTTAACTAAAAAGAAGGTGAAAACAGCCAAATGAGACAAAAAATATGCTTTGAATTTATTTTAAATGACAAAAAAAATCTTCCAAATCATTTTTTTTTTTACCGAATGATTACTCGCGCTGCCGCAGATGGCCGGCGCTGATTTTTTTTTCATGGATAGAGAATGACCCTAGCTATCATATACTCACGCCACACACTCAACATATTAGTACAATTGAAGAAAAAAAATTTAACGTGATTCGCTCCATACAAAAAAAATCTAATTAATTTTTTTCAAGACAAACTATCAACTTTAGAAGAAATTTTATAAGAATAAAAGTTGTCAGGAATAATATAACACGTCATATAAAAAAAAATCGCATCGATATAGGAACTTTGTTGCCTAAGTCCACTAATTTTCAGTATGGGCCCACTGTGCGCCGTGGTAATTTTTTTGATTCTCGCAGACAAGTGAGTAACAAGAAGCTTGGTTGAGATATTTGCGTCCTGGGAGTCAATGATACTCTGTAAATTAATAGTTAACATTTCTTTACCGTTATCCTCGAGTTGACTGAGCTATACATTCTTGACCAAAAGTATTAGGCACCTTATATTTTTCGTCCTTTTCTTGGTTAAGTTATAAAATAAAACTATTTTCTTGGTTTAAATAATCTGTCACTTTTATTACTGTAGCTGTATTCTCTGCGGTATACTTTTGACCTACTTCGCACATTGCAAGGCACTTATCGCGTTCCACTCTAGGATTAAGGCGTTTGTAAGTGCTGTTGTTGACGTAATACTATGCTCCCTCACTTTATTCTTTAAAATACTCCAAAGGTGTTCAATGGGGTTTAGATCTGGAGACTGTGCTGGGCAGTCTAACTAGACAATCCCATTATCTCTAAACCAACGTTGTGGCAGCTGATGTGTGTGACATGGCGCATTGTCTTGTTGGAATTTGACCTCATCCAAGTTAGTGTCACCGAAAATGCGCGAAAGAGAAGGTATTAGGGCAGCTTCTAACCCATTTTTGTATTTTCACTGTTCATACGGCCTTCTCAAACGAACATTTCGCCAACGCCACTTATAGCCATGCATCCCCAGATCATAATACTGCCGCCTCAATGCTTAAAAGTAGGCATCAAGCAATCTGGATGGTATTCTTCACCGACGCGCCCGCCGCCTCACGAAGGTAACAGCCAGCGTTCCGAACACCTGTGAAAAAGCGAAAATCATTTGTTAGAGAAACTGTCCATAACTTTATAAATTTGATTAAAATAAGAGTAGTACGTTTATTATTATAAATAGCGCGAATAAAACTTACGTACCGCAAAGTTTGATTCGTGGGACCCCATAACATTTTCCCAATCGTCTTCTGTGAAATTTTACTGTCGAAGAGCCCAGTCTAAGCGGTCCTTTTTGTTGTTCTGTGAAAGCCACTGCTTCTTTCTGGGTTTGCAACCCGCTAAGGCCCGCTTCTACAAGTCTCCTTCTTGCAGTACGAGCACTTATTGGCTTTCCAGTTTCATTCAACAGAGCCGCAGCAAGCTGACATGATGTTCTTGCGTGCTATGGTGATGCGTTTCTACCTGTTCTATGTTTGCTGGAGTGGGAATCAGTCTCTTTAAACCTTTTAATAATAGATTAAACTGCACACCACGAGCATTTAACTAACTTCAATATTGCAACTTGAGACTTCCTTTGTTCATATAAAAGTTGAATTTTTATTCGTTTTTTCAAGTGAAAGCTCACCCACTTTTGGCCTTTCGGAACACACTTAGGGCATACAATAGTTACATATAATTTTGCCAACATAGTTGGAAATAGGCTAGGCAGATTATGATATTATTACAAATTCAAGATCGCACATAAAAAATAAAAAAGATAAAAACAAAACGGAACGAATAAAGGTAGGCACACATCAGTGGGCCACTGAACGCATCATGACTGAGGAGAATTTGGAATTGCGTTTATATTTATGTACATACCACAAAGGAAAAATATTTTTAAAGCATTTTAGGTTAGTGAGGCTTAGAGAATCAATAAATTTAGTCATGTTCGTTTGACTTGGTGGGTGATATAATCCTAGTATGTAAATCTTGATTTACATACGAGGATTATACGGGTTTCTATGGTTGAAGGACGCACATTCCAGATGATTTAAACTACGCGTCCCAACGCCAACGCTTGTTTCTTGTACTCCATGTTTTCCGGCTCTAAATTATTGACTTTTACAAGGAATTTGCCATGTTTATAAAGTCGCCATGCTGATAAAGTCTCAACTGTTTCTTTTTTTTTACTTGAATGGTTTCCATGTGTGCATAAGTACATCCTACTGGTTGCTTTTAAAATGGTTACCTATTCGTCAGTGCAAAGAGTTGAAGGGCATGAGGATTATGTGAATGTTGTTTTCTATACACGACAAACCCACTTCTCCGTCTGACTTCCCAGGTTCATTCTATGTGCTGTACGCATAGTATCAATCTTCGTTCGTCCAACAATCGACTTCAATGATGTCCTTCTCACCGCTCTGGTTTAATTTACTCTTCTTGCTCAGGCAGTCTTTCTTTAGAATGCACTTTCTGAACATAAAAACGGCAACCAGTCGGTAATCATTTAAATTGAATACGCATGAACATATTCGCAAGAAGTTGGCAGAAACGTCCCAGCGCTGATTTGCTGGATTCGTTTTCTCCTCTACCTATGTTTTTTCTCCAGAAAAAGTATATTTTCGTTATATGTACGTATTATCTATGTATTCAGCCTTTATCAAGTTATCTATCCCTTATGTTACACGTATGCCATGTTTTTTTCTGTATCACCCTACTGTTGACGGGTAGTCTGCATTTGTATTGTAGTTTCACTTATGCTTAAAGTTTTAATAAAAAAACCATGTGTGCAATTCACACGTGGTAGAAGTGAAACCTTCTAAAATTTTGGCTTCAAGATTATGAGACGAATGTAAAAAGTCAAATGTCTATTCGTCCAAAAAAAACGTCAAATAGTTGTCAAATGGTTGACGGTTGTTGTGAATCACAACAACCGTCAACCGCTTGAGTAAAGGCATCACAACTTGTGACGCCTTTACTCAAGCTTTGTACTACAAATGCGTGCGCGCCCCAAACGCCTCTCATCTTTGGCCAAAAACTATGAAGTATCTTGATCGCAAAAATAACTCGATCTGTCAGACGCGATTGGTCGCGATGGTTCACCGATTAGCGGTGGAATTTTATTTTTACAGTTTTTAGCATTAATAATCTGCATTTATGATGGTTATGCATGGACGAGTGACTACACAATAGACGGGCAATGCAATATAATCGTTTATCTCAGCCCTGGAACGCGCCAATGAAGGTTGTCAGTCGTTGTTGTTGTGGTCAGTTTGACATAAACATTTCGATGAGTGTGATGCATCGTACGATTATAATTAAGTTTTAAGTGCAAAGTTGTGTGTGTGAAGTGTTTTTGTTGAAACGTAAGATGGACAGGTATGTAAAATACAGTTTTTATTGCCAGGATTGTGTTTTTGACAAAGATTTGCACGGAAATAGTTAGTTCAACAAACATCGTCATCCATTTTGCCGCCATTTTTCCGCGGCCGGCGTCGTATTTCGCAGTATTACGTGTAATAATTCTACTGTTGATAGCAAACTATTGATGTAATTTAGGTTACTATGTATTGTATTATTGTTATTATGCATTTAAGATATTCGCGTAACATTGTAATGAAAAATACACAACCTATAAAGATGGAGCTTGATTGTTGAACCGGGAATTTGAGGTCACGTGACACCAACATCACCATTTTTATTGTGTTTTGCACGGATGATGAAACGTGTGGATATGACTTCTGTAAATGTTAGTAATAAAATTTTTGGGTGATTTGTTTTTAACCGACTTAAAAAAAGAGGTTATTGGACACGTATGTAAGTATGTAATGTTACTGTTACTGCAACTGAAATTTTGTATTTTTCCAGCTCGTATGCCAGAGGACGCGGGGTGGTGGAAGGGCACCACCACCACCACTTGACATGATTTTGCAGCCACCGGCAATGTTAGTTACATACGTAGTTTTCTAATTTTCTTTTATCTCTAAATATTCAGGTACTGCAACACTGCTTTTGTTCCAGGTTTATGAACAATGACTGGCCATATCCGGTGCCTCCGTTACCAGCATCACTGTTCGTCGTGCCATCGCAATTATAATTTTCTTTTCTTTTTTAGTTTTCATTTTTTTTCCGTATTTACATAATATATAGGTACGATAATAGACTTGAAATAATAATATGTACAAATACATAAAACATTTTTGATTAAATTCTAATATGTACAGGTACATAAAACGGTTTGAATGTGTTTTAATTTTTTGAAGTTCAGATGTGACAATATTTGCCGTATCCATATTTCTTTCGTCCATGGTCATGACGTCATGTATTTCCTATCTCATTTTCTCCCACGTAAAATCTTATGAATCTATGTCTGTCTCTTTTTACTATCGCTTTTTCGTTTCATTGAGTTTCAAATCACAACCAACGGCGCTAAAGAAGTTTTCACTTCAATAATAAAATACAATTTTGTTATTATTTATTATACAAAAAAAAACCTTTTATATCAATAGATGTAGTTTTCAAGTCTGTTACATTGCTTCACAATAATAACAACCACTGAAATATTTTTTTATCGATTCCTATTTATTTTATTGACTATTATGTGACCCTGTAAAACAATGGTAGATACTTTTTTATTGTCAATGTAAGTTTTAAAATAATGTTTGTTTTATATATAAGTTTTATTTTCGTTTTAATCATATCGTTCGGCCAAAGTAAGTTGATTTTGTCAAGTGTAGAACAAATAATGAAGGAGAGAATGAAACATTAGCATTGATAACCATGGAATCAAAATTGATGGTAGGAGTTGGCTGTTTCTGCACATGTACTAGGTGTTTTATTTTGCCTTGATATGTACCTACCTGATGTACCTAAGCCTTCTGAAGGGAGAATCCCTTCAATGCAACATGGTTATGAAACAAATCATTAAGGAACCCGTATGTAATTAAAAAGTTGGCAAAACCTTTCTTAGAGTAACTATAGTAAATTAGATTCGAAAGCAAGTAAGGAAAGCTTATAAAAAAAATATACTTATGAAAACTAAAAAACACGCTTCCATCGAAAACCAAACTAAAAATTAGAAAATAATGAAAAAAGCGTGGGGTGTTTTTGGGTGTTCCGAATTGTGTGACGTATGTCAGCGTTTTTATCGTATTTAGTGCCGTATATCAGCGTAGTTTTTGAAGGCGTTTTTTTTGCTATATTGTTCCACGCGCGCCTCAAAGATATGTCAGCAGTACTAAAGGGGTCTGCTAGGACCGATATCTGCCATGGTTGCGAGATTTGTTCAAAATACAACAGCCTCACGAACTTCTGCAGAGTCCCTAGTGCCTTTACACAGTTATATTATGATTTAATAAGAAACTATATGAGGAGCAAACTTTCAAAACGTGTTATGTCACAGATTTTGAAAAAAAATAAACTATCGACGCATTATTACTAATCTTCTTTGTCTATGACATCTTTTTGCTTCTAAACTTACAGACAAAACGAGACCTGACCATTACAAAACTTAGGATAAAAACAAAGGTTTTTTTTCAGAAAGTATTTAGTCCGCTCAAAATGTTAAAACAAAAAGCTTTTTGTCCACTCAACCAATGATGACACAGATCCGCCATTTTGACAAGTCGACAAAACACTATTTGAACGCACGTTTATTATAAGTTTGTCAATGTTTATTAACACTGACATACTTAGAATAATAACGCATAGAACCGCACTAGTTGCACGAAAAGTGAAGCCATTTCTAGGTAGCCTTTTAAGGCTAAGTACGACTTTCGGACCGTTAGTACAAAATACCAAGCGCTGTTGTAAAGAGCTCCCGCAATTTCACAAAAAAATCACGTACTGTGTAGTGAAAGGGTGTCACAACTCATCACATAACCACGGAAAACATTTAAAGATCCCATTTCACGGGTAACTATTGCCTAACATCATATTTTTTTGATTAAAACATTCATCGAAACAAAATAAATAAATCGTAAATTTGACAGACGCCATTACAATAAAAGTGTTGCTAGGCAAAGAAAAACATTTTACCCCATTTTTTTGTTGTAATAACTATGTACTGCCAATTTTATTGCAAAATCACATTTAAGTAGGTATTTTTATTAGCCTAATACTGTTGGGGGTCCCGCTTGCCAACCTAAGAATTTACCTATATTCTACATTCTACTTAAATTCTTGTTACCTAAGAATTCGATTCTTTTATGAATCCAAAAAGATAATATTTCGCGAATAGCGTCATCAAAGCGGCAGTTGTTTAGAAAACAGTTGCAAATTCAGGGTTATTAAGTAAGGTAGTTTAAGTAATCGATCTTGGTATGTAATAAATATTTTTAATTTCATGTTTTATTTAATAGTTTTTCTACTCAAGAATCCTGAAACAGTTCTATTTTTCACACTATTTGGGGCAAATGTCATTTACTTGCAACATTACTAGTTTGCTTCTGTGTGTGTCGGTGAATGTTTTTACGTGCCGCTTATGCACACATTGATTGTTTTGTTGCTTCAATTTTAAACGGAATTTTGAATGAAGCTATCTCTCTATGCATTATTACTCTAAGCTGACATACTTATATGATGATTAAACAATATGGAGACATATACAACATTGTATTTCTTTAAAATATCTATTTCTAAAATACCTACATAATACTGCCTGTAGCAAACTAAAAGTGTTTTGTCCCCAACTAGTTCAATCATAAAGTGATTAGTCCCTTGTTTTCATTCAAAATAAGTTTTGTCTATATTTTAATTGTACATAACAATAATATAAAGCACATTCGACTGCAAAATACTTTGTAATTATACATTATAAACACCCATTATTGTGAAAAATGTAACACAGTAAGCCTAAGTACATTATAATTATAAATACAAGTTTTAATTGTTTTCCCAAAAATCTGATTTGTGTGACAAAACATGTTTTGAAAGTTAGCTCCTCATATGAAGTGGATTCGCCGCTTGACTCAAAATGAGTTAGCCGAGAAATAATATACTTGGCTATCAATGGAAAATTATTATTTAAAATCCCACACAATTTGCTTTATCAACAAATTAAATTACTATTTTCCATAATGATTTGACACTTGACAACTTTGGCATAACGTATATAATGTTGAAAGGAGGCGGACTGTAATGACCTTAGATTTTTAATAAGTTATCTAAATTCTGTAAAATGGTCTCGCTCCTTTTAAGTTTTTTGGTAAACAGTTTCCAAGATATAGTTTACAAAGTCACTATACATATATATTATAAAAAAAAAAAAATTTTTAACAATCATTGGTCTCCAATTTCTGGAAGGGTCGCGAGATTTGTTCGAAATAAACAACGTGGCCCTGGCACATAGGCAACTGAACGAACACTGGTGGGTTTTAGTCATTAAAAGTCTGACACGCCCTTCCGCTCCACCCAGAACAGGAGACGTCATTTAACTATTTCCCAACCACAAAAAAAAAACAGTCCTTGACAAGCCAAATTTCGATCTAATCCGACGTTTATAATGGGTCAAAATCATGTTCATAGCTTCCACCACATACTAACATATGTATAAAAATAATAAAAGCGTGTTAAAATTGCAGTGCATCGTAGTGCACTGTACAAATTAGCCTCGATGTTGATGCGCTGCTAGTGAGCAGCGCATCAACATTTAACCATTTGACAACAACATTTTTGATTAGCAGTGGCTAATCATGGCATAAAGTGCTCTAACTTAAGATACAGTGTAATTTATTGGGACACTGAGAATGTCGCTTTTAACACCAAAAAAGATGACTGTGTGTAGTGACTGTATGTTTGGACTACATGTCACTGAGAGCTGCAAACCATTTTTCAAAAACTATAACAATTCTATCCATGTACAGACGCCAGCACATCAAGGTACTCAAAACTGTCAAATTCTCCCAATCAACCTTGAACCTAATGCTTTAGCGATAAAGTCTAAAATCTATTAAATACATTTTACAGATTGTATTAGCTCGAAGTGCTGGCGTCTGTACATTTTAGAAACCACTTAATTGGTAAAATCGAACCCACACCAATTATCAGACAAAATAATTCGAAATAGACGTGAGAATAGCACATAGAAAAACATGGCCAATTTAATTTAGGTAACGTGACATCTTGCAAATGGATAAATACATTTTTTTCATACCTTATTTAACAATCTTCTAATAAGAAACGGTTATTTCCCGAGTACCCCGATCTCTGAGGATCCGTCCCGGAGAACTCCGAATACGATAATTATGATTACATTTCTTTTTTCTATTGCTTTCAACTTGTACGGTCGATACAAAAAGTACTTAAATATATGTGTTTGAAATACATGAGCGAAAGTAATCTATTTGATTTTTTTTTACAATGCCGAATCACATGATTGAATAAAATGTATCAAAAATATAAAATAAATGTTACAATTTATCAGATCATCCTGAACAAATATATTTTTAATAGTGTTTTTGAAAAAAATAATGTAAGTGAAACTGATGTTACATGTTAGAATATTACTAACTAGATTATTAACTATTATTTTAGAGTTAACTATTTCCTATGCTACATTAATTACAAAATGAAAATTATTCCTGAAAGTGAGAATTTTCGCATATTTTTTTAAATTATATTAATGCTCCATGTAGAGTAGATATTTTGATTTTCTGGATTGAAAAAGGAATTATTGTGGTAATAATTAAAACCTGTAATTACTCTAAGAGACTCTATATTGTATTCTCTAATTATAATACCAAGCAAGACTTTATCATTTTTTCCTGATTAAGTTAAGTATTATAATTTTAGTAAGTAATAAAATTTAATTTAACATATCATCTGCTGACGGTACTTTTAAGCTAAATTGACTGTAAATTGAGTTTATCTAGATAAAAATAAATTGGGGTCCTCTGGGACGGGGGCCTCGGGGAACGGGGTACTCGGGGAATAACCGATAAAAAATACCCAGCTACTTACCCACCTACTCATCAAATTCTCTCTTTCAGCCACAGACAGTAGAAACGTGCCATTTAGAGATAAGCTTAAGCATTCATTAACACACTTAAAGGATATTTTGGTCAATATCGAAGGTAAAATAGAACATGAGAAGAAGATACTGTCGCAGATCAAGGACGATTTGAGTCACAAAATGTATCCTGCAGCTGCTAGAAATGACTACGGTCAAGTCACAGACATTTGGTGGAAATCGGATAACCCACTAGCTCCGATTGATGCAAGGCTAAGTTAGACGTTTTGGTTATTTCAACAAAATAAATAAGATCAGATCACGGTTGCACCGTCCGGCTTGCATTCTATCAGTTTCCACACTTCCGCGTAGTCCGCGTCGTCGTTCCGCAAGTTGCATCACGGACTCGTAGTGTGCTCTTAAGCACTTCTGTATTTTGTCTTTAACGCAGTCGCTGTTGCAAGCTGCGTGTCATTTGAACTTGCTCACTCGCTCGCTCGTATAGTTCATGGTCACGGGAAGACAACATATATTGTCTACATTTCCAGTACCTATGCAAATACTCAATAGGTACAGCTTTTAGGTCACAGAAAAAGAGACTTAAGTATATTGGATGAGACACAACGATGTCAACCGGACCCCAGCCACGTTGCTAATCAGCAGATAGCCTATAAATTTGGAGGTAGTACTTCCCCTCACCAGCTCCTTCAGAGAGCTCTTGCTCTACAATATGTTCTCAATCCAAAAATAGGCTCTCTTACTACCAATACTATAGGTTATATACTAGTAAGTTATATCCATGTCAACGTGTGCATACGTGTGTCACGTATGTAGTGATGTGCGAGTTTTACATGCATATTAGACTATATGAGATTTTATGTGTCACTCATAAATCTTATTCTTGTCAATTCAGAAATGCAATGAACTGCAGATTGGGATGAGATAAAAGATTGCACTTCAAACATAAACTCATTTCTTCTCATGGGGGAAGGCAGAAACTACAGGACGCCACCTGATACGATCCTTACAAACCTCATTCGCTTCCTTTAACTTGATACATGTGATGATACACGCACGCCACGATTTCTAAACACCTAACCGTTCTGATAAAAAATTACTCTATGTCGTCCGTTACACAAAATAACAGAATAACTGGTATCCCAGCAATAATTTTTGCTCGATGTTACTAGCTAATGCCATAAATGATGGATCTTTTTACAGCCCTGTATATTAATTACAGCTCAACCTGAGGGCACGCAAACTTCGCCCGCCACATTGAAATTTTCTCTTCCCACAATGTTGCCAGACCCACTGTCAAGTGTTGATGTTCCTGAGTGGACTGAGACGAACGCTAAAGCATTTATAAATTTTGCAGGTAAGTGCCTAAGGTACTTGTCACTTCGTCGATGAGGAACGTCACTCAAGAAATGTACATTACAACTACACAATATTTTACCCAACATGCTGATCAAAATCGACTTTAAAATGCCATTACGCATAATTGTTTTTTTTTTTGCACGCAGTAACTCCGGAACCAACCACAACGCAATCTACATTCATACAGCGTGTGAAAAAAGACATGATAGAGGATGAGCACGATTATTTCAGTGCTTCCCTGACAAAATTCTTGGAGCTGATAGTGCTGAAGAACACATCAAAAACTATGTCTATAATAAACATGATTAGAGATAGAGGCAAAGAGTAAGTGAGACCATACTTTATCATGTTCAGCCTATATAACTCTCCGATGGCAACTCTAAGTATTTCAAGGTGATGTAGATGCATTCATGTAGTAGGTATGTTGAGAACTGTCAAGTAAAATTTCTGCGACGGAATAATAATATTAACTGATTCAGGGCTCAGGAGAGCAGTTATATTTAATTAATGTGATGTGAGGACTACTGGGTGTTAGTGTAAACACCGTTATCCTTGAAACCAGTGATTTGGTTTCGTTAATAGAACGTAAAATCAATGAAAAAAAAACAACTTTTTTTTTTAAAGAAAATCTGCATTTTTCCACAAGAATATTTCACCCTATGCGCGAGGGCAACAAACTTCGGGAACCACACCGCGTTGCACGACGCGACGCCGACACGGGTCGCGACCCCGCAGTCAGTCAGCTGGCAGTCTCGCTAGCGATCGCACGTAACGCCGCGTCTTAGCGTCCGTCGCTCATTTCTCGCGCGTTAATTGAGTGTGTTACAATGTCTTACACAAATGAACAGTGAACCGAAATGGCTCGGCTTTACGCCATTGCGGGTAATAATCTGAACGGGGCGCGTAGGATGTACGCAGAATTGTTCCCTGGACAACCTGTGCCAAACCGTGAAACGATGTTGGCGGCGCGCAACGTACCTACGGCCAGTTCACTGTGCCGGCGGTTCAATTTTCAATGTTTCCCACTGGACACTATGGACAATACTCTCCTCATCGATCGTCAACATCCATATCATTTCAGCCGGTCCAAGAACTAAATGATAACGATCGCATACCACGGATGGTATTTTCGCAGTGGCTTATCAATAACCTCGATAACAACAGAATGTTGGACGGACCCCATTTTGAACACGTGTTGAGGTTAATGTAGGTCGGTAAGTGTTTGGGCGGCTGACCTGACGGCCGGCAGCATCGCTGTTCTGCGAAGACCGCAGCGTGCTATGGCCGTCAGAGTCATCAGGGGATATCGCACGATCTCCTACGAGGCGGCCTGTGTACTGGCTGGATCCCCACTGTGGGACCTCGAGGCGAAAGTACTCGCGTCACTGTACCGGTGGCGCGAGGAAGCGCGGGAGCGGGACGAGCGACTGACGGACCGCCACATGGAGCTTCGTCGGTCGCAGCTCCGTGCAGCTGTGGTGGCGAGCTGGCAGGATAGGCTTTCACGCCCTACCGCCGGCCTCGCCACCGTCGAGGCGGTCCGGCCAGTACTCGGGCAATGGCTCGGGAGAAGGCACGGCTCCCTGTCGTTTCGGACGGCGCAGGTGCTCTCGGGGCATGGTTGCTTCGGGAAGTACCTGTGTCGCATAAACAGGGAGCCGGACGCCCGGTGTCACCACTGCGTCGACTGCCGGGAGGACACGGTGCGGCATACGCTGGCAGAATGTGCCGCTTGGGAGGAGCCGCGTCGTGCCCTCGTCTCAGAAATAGGCAACGACCTATCGTTGCCGGCTGTGGTTGAGTCCATGGTCGGTAGCGAGGAGTCCTGGGACGCGGTGGTATCCTTCTGCGAAACAGTCATGTCGCAGAAGGAGGCTGCGGAAAGGGAGCGGGAGATATCTTCCGCCCACCCAGCCCGCAGCAGGCGCACCGGGCGTCGGCGGAGGGCGGACAACGCCCTCTTCCAGCCCCCCTAAATGGGTCCAGGGGCGACGGATCTGGGGACATCCGTCGCCCCCTATTCCTTAGGACCCGAGATGGTGGCGCGTAGTGTTCCACGCGCGCCTCTCTGTGATGTATGGGGGGGAGTTTAACACCTCACTCCCCCCCAACGTGAGGAGGCTCGCAATGGCGGGCCGGCACTAGTCGGGGATCGCAGAAGACATATTGGTTCCCGTGGTCCCCGACGTAGGTGTGGGACGGAACACCGGGGTGGTTTTAGTCAGTAAGAGTCTGACAGACCCCTCTACCCACCCCAGGGCAGAGTACATCCATGAGGATTTCCACCTCGAGATCAAAAAAAAAAAAAAAAAAAAAAAAAAAGGTCGGTAAGTGTTGATATTTTATTCAGTCAGTGTAAATTTAATTTAATTTTTAATTAAACTGTACATAAAATTGTGATTAACTTTTTAAATACGCTAAAAGTACCTACCCAATGGTGTACGCTGCCAGGCTAGACTAGACCCCTACCATAGGATTTCAAATGCGCAGTGGAAGATATTATGGTGGGGTCCAGGAGACAAGAAGTGGCGAGCGAAACTAGTCCGCCGTACGCGGAGCAGACAATATATAGTACAATTCAAAGCAAGACGCAATACAAATAACAAATGACTCACCTAAAATACAACAAAACAACTTACCTGGTGGTTGAAGGACACTGCTTCTGGGGTTACCTGGAGTTATGTATGTAAGTGAGTGTATATGTATCGTGTCGTGACGTTATGAGTATTCTCCTGGTAACAATCCGCTTGCAATAAGGCTGGAGGCAATCACAGCATGCGGTCTTCAAATCACTCATTCCCAATAGCGTCACTTTGCTTAACCTTCAAACTATTTCAACAAGATATGTCCAAAACCCGTGTTATCACGTCAAATTAGGGGTTAATTACAATCACTACAATTGGGTCATGACAGATTGTCCACAAAACGACCGGGGTAAGGGATAACTTTCCAAAAGATCGCGAGATACAACCGGCGACGTGTTCCTTTCAAGAACTTCAGTTTTAACAAACGTAACCCGTATATTTTCAAATTGGGGTTATTTAACAATCAAAACAATAGGATCACGACTAATTATCCAACAAAACGATCGGTTTTAAGGGATTAATTTCAACAAAAGGGGTCGAGACGCCAAGAGGACCCATTTTAGCGGCAAATTAAGAGAGAAGTCAAGTGTCAACGTCAAATTGACAAGTCAGATGTCACTTCGTTACACGCGCATTCCGTTAGGCGCACAGATAATAAACGGGACAGAACAAATGGTTTGGTTTATTAAAAACAAAATGTTTTCAAATCATTTAGAATCCAAAGCCATTTCGAATCAAATTTACATTTAGACTCGTCACGCAATACCAAAGGTAGGTATTTGTGGCTGTCCTAAGCCAAGATAAGTATGATGGGAAAGTTACATCACAGGTAATGTGTATTTATGTGTTGTGTGGACGGGACGGCTGGCGATCGTTGTAGTGATTACGTCACTGATGCGCATATTCATGAATTTGCGGGCGGTCTGGGATAAAATCCGTTCTAAACCTTTTTAGGAAAATATTTTTTTTTTTTTAACTCGCTCTGTTATTTTATATTTAAGTCAAATTACCCATGGGTTAAGTGACAACGGTGTTTACCCTTACAGTCTGTATGTGGGTCATCGGTTCACGTTTGCTCATGGTCTGGCTGTTTGAATAATTTAAGCAGCCTACACAAATGCCCTTTCTTGAGTAATGTTAGTCAAATCGTTGAGCTCCTTAAGGTTCGAGATGAGCTTAAATTTGTGTGGTTCTTTCCTCAAAAGACCTTCATGTATTGCATGGAGCTTGATGAAACTATCTGTTGTCGATATATTTTCATCTTGTTTTGTTTTTCTAAGTATAAGTTTACTAACATAGTTAATAAGATAATTTAGTCTCTAACACAATTTGGGCCCATGTAGTCTGTTAATAAAAGATTTTTATTATTTATTTATTATTCGACTTTTGAGTTAGTTTCGACTTTTCTTCTCAGAGTAGTCAGATAGGAAACATGTTTTTCGACTGAAAGGATGATGCTGATGAACACAAGGTGAAAAGTATACATGGTTTGTACGGAAAATGTTGAACATGGTAGATACCCTAGTAGCGGCTGCGCCCCATTTTTCATTTCAACAATAGCACAAATTGATTTATTAGTTAAGTCGGTATCATGACGTTCATAACCTGCAGCCAGAACACACGATAAATCAGAATCTGAATCATTTTGAAGCTTATTTATCATCCATTCTTGCTTATGTTCGAGGATTTTTTTCCTTAGCAACGTAAACAACGCCATGAATGTTGTGGAATTATCAACATGAAAGCGATTCCTACTGATAGTTTATTACGCAATTACCCCTCTGTACTATTTAAACTTAATACGTTACAGAGAAATAAACAAAGGAACATTCGATAATATGGATGAAGAATTACTTGCATTATTGAAATCGTATGTACCAATTGTGGACACCATAACCCAACTTAATGTAAGGGGTGAGTTGGATTATTGGTTTGTGTTATACTGAAGAGTAAAATGCCTGCCGCTTACAAATAGAAATATCGTTGTGAATTAATCCGTCGTATACTCTCTGCTGGACAAATGTGTCCCCCAAACATTGTCATGACTGTATGCATCCGTAAAGATTCACTGACGGCAGAGTGGTGGTGAAACAGGAAAGTTGGTAGTTGACAAGAATAAAGTATATATGATTTTCTGATAAAAAAACTTATTCTAAAAAAAGAGTGCATCCCATCCACCCCGGTCGTCCCGTCCCGTTAACGGGGTGGTTGGGAAAAATTGTTGCATCGACCCCGGTAGTGACGACCCGGTCGTTTAACGGGGTGGATGGCACAGATTTAGTCTCATCTACCCCGGTGTGTTTTTAATGAAGCGGACAGCACAGATTGAGTAGCATACGCCCCGGTAGTGTTTAAAGAGATTTTTCATTTTCTTACACATTTTGTATGTCAGCTAGAAAACGCTTTATGTCTTTGAAGTACCAGGTAGCCATAACTCTGTAGGAGCTCATCTAACCCGTTGTGTCAGCTAGAACACGCCTTATGCCTTCGAAGTACCAGGTTGTCATAACTGGGTAGGAGCTTGCTAAACATAGGAGTGTCAGCTAGAAAACGCTATATGCCTTCGAAGTACCAGGTTAACATAACTTGAAGCTAAAAATCCATTGTTAATAAAAAAAATGTAATCAAAATTCAATAAAAATAGTAATATAACATTTACGAGACTATTAAATATTATAAAATTACACTTCATATTTATGTTTATACAAATAACTAGCTGATCCAGCGAACTTCGTACCGCCTGAGATTCAATAAATCTTGTAATAAACCTACCAAGTTTGACAACCTCGTACTTTGAAGGCATAAAGCGTTTTCTAGCTGACATTCCTATTTTTAGCAAGCTCCTACCCAGTTATGACAACCATGGGTTAGATGAGCTCCTACAGAGTTATGGCTACCTGGTACTTCAAAGACATAAAGCGTTTTCTAGCTGACATAAAAAATGTGTAAGAAAATGCAAAATCTCTTTAAACACTACCGGGGCGTATGCTACTCAATCTGTGCCGTCCGCTTCATTAAAAACATACCGGGGTAGATGCAACTAGATCTGTGCCATCCACCGCGTTAAACGACGGGTCGGCTCAACCGGGGTCGATGCAACAATTTTTCCCAACTGCCCCGTCAACGGGGTGGGACGACCAGGGTGGATGGGATACACTCTAAAAATAAACTTCAAATTGATTGACAGAGAATGCATGGTGGTTGTTCATCAAACTCAAGCACAAAGACGCAGTTTTGCCACCAAATCACCTTCGTCTGCTAGATTTCTATGGAAAGCATTTCAACGAAGCAGATGGAGAAAAACTTTTCGAAGCGCTGGAAGCTTTTAATGATTATCCTAAAGGTATACTTGCATAATATCTATACTAATATTATAAAGCTGAAGAGTTTGTTTGGTTGAACGCGGTGATTTCAGGTCCGAATTGAAAAAATATTTTTGTGTTGAGTAGCCTATAGGCTATATAATATCAAGCTACAATCAAAAGAAGCGAAGCAGCAACGAAAATTGGATAAAAACTGGCAGACAATTCGACGCGACGTAAATTTGGCACATAATATTATCTTATACTACAAGTATAGGGACAAAATCTGAATACTATACATTTGTAATTAAATCATAAAAAAACAGGGTCGGTTCTCTCGGTGGGCGAGTCCGACTTGCACTTGTCCGATTTTTTTCTATACAAGCTTCCACTGTCCCTCTCCTGGTCATCGGTTCATCTAACTGGGGGGCATCCCGTCATCAAAGCAAGATCGACAATACGAGTAACTATTGCCAAGTTATGTTACCCAGTATCTATGTTGTCGAGTTTAGATAGGCAATAGCTCCATATAAAATACTGGTATGTCGTTGCATCCGTTTTAACTGAAAGGTCGGCTTTCAACATTGTAGTTAAAATAGATTAGTAAATATTGTTAGCATTGTTTTATTATCTAAATTACATAACATAACATCACGCCTTGTTTCTCCGAAGGGTTGAGCAGAGGTGTACCTATAGTACACCCACATTTCGCCAGTTATGTTTGAGTCCGATATAATAGGGGGCGAGCCTATTGCCATCAACCGGACACAAATCCAGACTCCGGGCTGCTGCTGAGAAATTCCAGATGGAATAACCTAATCTAAATTCTACGCATATTATTTAACCGCCTTTATTTATAAGGTAGGAGAAGTTCAGGTCGCCACGTGCTACGATCCTTACACACTGCTTCGTTTAGGTACTTCATGCATCAGGTCGTTAATACGATATAGTTTATTATATTAATTAGCTATTGTATATCCTTGGCTCTTTGAGTACCAGTCAGTTTTTAATTTGGTCCATTTCTGTACTTCATCTCTTAACATTATCCTGTACATCGCCATGTCCGTGTTTTATATACTTTTATGATTCTTTAAAATTACAAAAAAAAGATTTTATCCAATTTGCAGGTCAGTGTTTGTGCATTGAATAAATTATTCGCAACCGTATTGTATTCACAGAATGTACATCATCAATACCACCCTGTAAGTTCATATAACCATATTGAATTTATATTTAATTAAATAACATTTATTATCCTGTATTCATTTATACACACTTATAAATTAAAAATAAATTTTAAATACATTTTAAATATTAGAATATAAAAGTACAAAAATATTTAAAATATAAAAACAAAATAGCTTTCACCGGTATCGAAAACAGGGTCAAAGCTACCGGCGGTCAGAGCTCCAGAGACAGGAACCTCCTAACAAAGCGAGCCGGGTCCAGAAGTATCGCTTTCTGAATCCCTTGATCCAGCTGCCCAACGAGAGCCTCTTCAGGTGTTGGTCGATGCTCTTGGCTATCAAACCATTGACTCTTACGACTATCGGTACAATGATCCCTGAGTCCACATCCCACATATCGACAACCTCGCGAGCCAAGTCAAGACACTTGATTTGTTTATCTTTCTCGGCTTTCACGAGGTTCTCGTCATACAGGACCGTTATGCCAACAATCATTGTGCGCCGTTTTAGTCGACCCCCACCACCACTATATCAGGTTTATTGGCAACAACAGTTCTGTCAGTGATGATGGATCGATCCCAGTACACATTTATTTATTTATTATTCCCACTTATTTATTTTCTAACACATTAAGTACATTTTGAAATATTTTAACAAAAATCTAAAAAAAAACATTAAAAATATAAAAATAGTGACCCATCGGCAACGGGAGCAGGGTCCAAGCTCCCGGTGGTCAAGGCTTTAGAGAGAGGAACCTCCTGACTATGCCTGCCGTGTCCAGGAGTATTGCCTTCTGAATCAAGCCCTTAATCCAGCAATGTAATGAGAGCCTCCTGAGGTGCTGGTCGAGGCTCTTCGCTATTAGGCCATTTAGTGTAACGATTATCGGTACAATGATTGCAGAGTCCACATCCCACATGTCGACAACCTCGTGTGCTTAGTTAAGATACTTGATTTTTTTATTTTGCTCAGCTTTCACGAGATTCTAGTCATGAGGGACAGCGATATCAAAAATCAATGCACGACGGTCTCGTTGATCTATCACCACAATATCAGGCTTATTGGCTACAATAGTCCTGTCTGTGACAGTACAATATGGCATGACCATTCTCGAGAACTGGGTCGGGCACATACCTGTAGTATGGTACTTCAGATTCCACAAGGTTGTACCTACTGCAAAGCAAGTTGCTGGTGGATGATCCTAGCTACTAGATTGTGTCTGTGCAAATACTCACCGTTAACGAGACGAGTCATTTATTTATTATTATTATGTCATTGCTCTAAATTGTTGGTCTTTTTCCGTCTATCATCTTAAAAGTCTCATCGGCCGCAGCTAAATACCAGTATTTTACATAGAGTGTCTACCTATCTGATCTCCACAACCCAGCTGCTGGGTAGCACGATACTACTTGGCAATATTCGTTATGAAAATTTCAGGATTCAGACTGTCCGTAACAACTGTCAAAGATAATTATATGAATGACAGCCGAGACCAATGACTTTACGTGCTTTTCGAGGCCGATGTTGGTAAATAAATGATCACCCATCCACAGACCAACCGCTGCCAGTATAGCTTTACCTTGATCGATCGAACCAGTAATAACCTTATCCTTTGTCCTTCCTTTATTACCTTTTTTTAATTACGTACTCTTTAAATTAAATATTAACATAAATGAGTAATATTACACTCATCTGAATGAGTGAACCACGGAAAATTTAAGTATGAAAGATATTAATTTCCCTTAATCTAAGGCCGGCCGAAGAAGAGGTGGTGAGATGACCTAGACGTGTACTACAAGGGTTGGATCAAAGTGGCCCTTAAAAACGATGCCTGGAGAGATTTGGGGGAGGCATTTGGTCAGCAGTGTTACAGCAACGGCTAATAAAATAAAAAAAAATATTAATCAATTTATTATTTTAGGAAATAAATTTGCTAAAGAAGTCACTGATTTGATGGTACAAGCGGCATTGAATCCTTACTTAAGAGAAAATGGTAAGATAGAACAAAGAATACTCATTCAGCATAATTCTACGCAGTGTGAAAAGACTTATCTCCAAAACAAAATTTCAAATTGAGCGGAATTAAAATCCGCGCGCAAAATATTACACAAGCAAAATACTGTTGACATGTGTCCCGTTAGTACATGGGAGCATTGAAATCATGTTTCCGAAAAAGAACGTAAGAATAAAATAAAGCTTTGACAACGAAAACCAGTCGGTCCAAACTTCCTACGTTGTATCGCAATGACAGAACGAATATAGTATGTCTCGGTATTTGGCCTTTTTACATTTATAATTTCACTATCATCATTATCATTTCAGCTGGAAGACGTTCAGCTGCTAGACATTCACATAGGCCTCAAATTATGCGAGCAGAGACTATGCTATGATAATTGCTTAAAAACCTTACTGATTCAGGACGCAAATCGTGTACTGAAATTTATAAAAAGACAGCTTAATTACCCACAGGTTGTATAATCGCGTATCATAAGGTTCATTTTTTTTTTCTTTGCAGTAAAACCTACCGAGTCAGTAAAAATTTAAACCGGTACCCCGGCACAGCAACGTAGTATGAACGATGAAAGAAATGTTAAACATTTTTTATTAAAATATATTCCTAATGTGTTAAGCAAAATTGAATAACAGCATAAGAATTACGAGAAAAATGAACATCATCACTTGTCACATAAGCAGTAGCTTCATCAGAATGATCGTAGAAGCCGTGACAGACGAGAACAGTTGAACAAACCCGATCAAACAGTACAAAGAGCTCATATACCTTCGCAAGAAGATAACAATGATTCTAAATACAGTCAAGATGTCATAGAAAATTATATGCTACATAATAATGGAGAAGCTTCCAGCTACAGTGATGAAGAAGACTACCTGAAAAATAATTTTTATGAGACTTAAATACAGGGTAACAAGACATTCGTGACGTTTAGAAGTCAAACGGTGATATTAATAACAAACAAACACCCAGGGTGAAAGTAATGATAAATGGATACGAAAAGCAAAATTTGTAAAATTTTTGAATAGAACAAAAGATCAGCTACATAAAATATGAAAGTCGTAAAATATGAAGGTCGAAGCTATAACAAAGGAAAATAAGAAATGAGTTAACTTGCATGGAGGTATCTAAAACAGTGATGTGGTGGATACTTTCAAGATCATTATTAAAAGGATAATTATGGTTGTCTTGTGACTGTTATGTTGTCATGCTATGTATAAATGTTGGTACAACTTCCATTTGGCATATTAATAATACGAAAGAATAATAATCGTGCATGTTTATTAAAGACAAGACCTACTTCAGCTAAGGTGTGTGAGCAATATAGTAAAACGTCTGTAAACTTGTTCTGATAATTCAAGTTAATTACAGAAGCAAACATTACCAAAATAGTATCGGTGCTGCTTGTTCTGATAGCGATATCCGCGCGTACGGAGGCTGGTGGGCAAGAACTAGTATTTCCATAAAATATCTCTTATCCATTTCAATGGCGAACAACACGCCGTCGTACACTAGTTCGTTATTTCATCATAATGAAAATACGCACGTAAAATATTTATTTTATTGATTTCAATTTATTTTACTGGCTTATTTCATTTTTCATATATTTTTCACTTGGCAATGTAAGCTAAAATAAATGTTTGTTTCATTTATAAATTTTGTTTTAGTTTTAACAGAATTAGTAAGTCAAGGTAAGTATATTTACATTAAAGAAATGGACCAGTAAAGCAAATAGTCAAACAGCCAGTAGCTCTCCACCAGTACAAAAAAAAAACTCTTTTGATATAGAGAAAGCTTTACCATTTAAAACCACATGCGTGTTGGCAATTTCTGAAAGTAGTCTATTAGTGGTGGTTCCATGGTGAGCTCTGTGAGAACACAACGTACCTGTTACAGCGACGGGATTATTTTATTTACACAGTGTCGCTATTTCCATTTTAACGGTGTATAGTCGTGTTGAAGGAGAACTAAAAATATGTATTTTTATTCTATGTAATACATCGGGTAACTTTTCGTAATGAAAGCATAGTCCACAATTGCACAGACAAAACCTTTGGTTTGCCCCAAGAGGTCAATGAAAAGCAGCAAATCTACGGACCCTAGTAGATCTACATCGGGTTCATGTAGAGCTCGGCAAAGCGACCGAGAAGTTCTTTACTCTGACATAGTTCCCTGCGATCATAAGTGTCATGCACCACAAGCTTGTGCTAGTTCTTTTAACAAAGGAGAGCTGGGGCCCTTGTCCACTGTGACCATATCTTCAAATATTCCCTGAGTCTGTATATCTCGCGATTGTGAACCGACTTTGCGTTAAAAGGCTTCAAACTCCATTTTCGCAGGATTTAGTCTAATTACCGATAACTTACGCATTTAGTTTGCAGTTAGCAGTGTACTATCGGCAAAACTTAAGCATGCTC